>CM034149.1:865506454-868090720 GCA_019776745.2 Taxus chinensis
AGTGGTTTTTGTCATTGCTAGAATTTATCTTGCTAAGAAATCTATCGAGGTAATTTTCAAAATAAGTATCTCGTTATCATACTATACAGTAAATGGGGGAAATGTAGATATTTATTGTTATTTTGTGTTTATAGTACATGCCATTTCATCAAAAAAAAATGCTAGTAATTATTGTTTCATAATTGTGGGCCCATGATTATAGTTAATTGCATGGGAGGGTGCATATGGGCATTTGCAACTGTCTATGTCAAGGAAAATGAAATGTAAGCCCTCCATCGATGTCCTATTTTACCCTGGTTTGACTGCCGTTTAGACGTTTTTCATGATTTTAGCCGTAAAATACTTGCAAATATTTGAAAAAACCGTCACATGCAACTTGCAAATTTTAAGGATGACCATCATTTTAAAAATATATTTATATAATATTATGTATATTTTATTAACATTATAAAAATAACACTATTTTGTATTTTTGAAGGGTAAAATTTGAAGTTTACCGTCACTAAAAATTGTTTGATAGGCATAGGTGGCCGTCAAATTTAACCCCTGCATCCATCTAAAAATGTGGTTTCCTTTGAAGCAAAATGATACAGGTAGTTGAGCCACAAGGGCATACTTATGATCCCTCTTTTAACCAAATATATTAATCTATCGAACACGTCATGACACAAGTTCAATGAAATCACTAGGGAAGGAGATCATTCACCTTTGATTTTTCCAGTCATAGATTGTGTTAGATATATTAGATTGCGTAAAGGTATGTTTCTTTAATAGACCTAGCTCATTCTTATTTAGCTAGAAAAAACAAAACATTGTGTTCGAGGTCGCCATTGATTTTACTTTAGTTTCTGGGAAACTATATTGAAAAATAGAGTTGAATGAATTGGGGTCTAAGTTTAGGGAAAGCAAATCAAAGTTTTTCAATGCACTTTTGAGTGGCCATCATAGAGTCATAAGATGTAACATGGAAGGCCTTTGGATAACCCTAATGCTCAAACCTTAGGGGAAGAAAACCTTGCTTGGCATTGTCATCTATTTATTTGGGGTTTTCTGTTGCTTGTTTTATGGCAGACCAATTCTATACATGTTATACGAGAATATGTTTACAGTTGTTGGCAACACATTTTCCAATTAAATCATTACATAAGATGTTTTTGAATGAGGTTATGGTTTTTTGAACATGTTTGAATCCTAAGTTTACAAAAATGATTGCATTTACATAAAATATTTTTCTTATCTTTGTTTGATCACAAATAGTTCATATATTTATCTTCAGAGATATTGGGTTCCATGCTACTAATCAACATCAATTCTATGCAAGTTAAAAGATGTTTGCAATCTATCTTGATCATTTTATGGTATCAATGTATATGTGTATCATTGAATGGTATTGCTTTAGTCAAATAGGATTCAAACTTTTATTCTTGTGCAAACGCCAATGAATTTTAGGGATTTATGATGTTCTTCTTCTTCTAATCATGTAATGTTCAAATCTAAGGTTTCTAGAATGCTTTCTAGATTTGTTTACTTGTTTAAGATCTTTAGATTATTATACAAGTATGTCAAGACCATGAAAGTATATACTCCTCATTTTTTTGAACACAAGTATCAATTTTTTTCATATATCTATACTTTATCATTCGCACTTAATGTTACTTTATTGAATATAGTTTCCTTTGTAGATCATATATATAATAAATTTTAATTGATAATAAATTCATTGATTCGAAGTAGATGGGCCATATATATGATGGGAAAGTCTAGTTTTTATTTTTTTACATCATTATGTTTTTTTATTTAAATCTTATTTGATGTTGCAGGAAAAAAATAGATGTTATCTTAAAGGAAATGAAGCATCATCCAAATTATTATCTCAGGGATGGGTGGATTTTTTTTTTGAAATATCTCATTTTCTATTATTTAAACATTGATGATTTTTATCAAACCGTCATCTTTTTGTGATACATGCCTTCCATTTATTTTCTATATCTTCATTGTTCACGTTTATTTCTTTTGGCCATGAGTCATAATCATTATTATTATTTATTTAAAAAAACCTTATTAACATTATGATTTGATAAAGAACACATTAAGATAGTTTATTAGAAATGTAACTCTTTAAATAAATCCTTCTATATACCTATTGGCCTCTCGCATACACATTTGGATATTTTTGCTAGTATTTAAACATTGATAGTTTTTATTGAACACTCATATTTTTGTTATGGATAGAAGTATGGCTCAAGTCCCTTACATTTTATGAAGTGGTGAAGAATAATACTTAGGATCTTGATAAAGTAAAAACTTGTCATCCATATTTTGTTGCATTTCTCATGTTATAATAGTTGATATAATGGTCATTAATGTTATTTAGATGTACTAATTTATTAACCTTGTACTTAAAGGTTGCTTAACATTCTATTTTTCACTCCTAACTTTATGTATTCACACGTATGAATGAAGAATGATACATCGAACCTTTCTCTCTCAAATTTCTGAGTTTTTTTTCTTATCTTTTCTTTTTCTTAGCTCAAATATACATTCTTTACATTTTCCAATACAAATTGAAGTGTATTTGGAAAGATTGCATGAATATGGGGATTATACCGAGTGGGGTATGAGAACTTGGTTTAGATACCTAACTTTTAGGTACAATAGTATGGGAGTACAACTAGTACTATTATCTATTTCTATATGTTATCTATTTGACTTGGAAGCAGTGGCGGGGGGGAGGGTGACGCAAGATCAGTTCTATGCAAGTGAAAATATGATTCCAATCTATCTTGGGCATTTGATGCCATCAATATACTTTCATTTCATTGATTGGTATTGCTTTAGTCAAACATTATTCAAATTGTTAGTCTAGTGAAGATGCTAGCTATTGTTAGGAATTTGTCATCATCGTTGACATTACCATATTTGAAAACACATAAGAAGAGCATATATGAGCTACATTTCATCAAAATATGGATTACAAAGATCTTTCCTAAATAGACCATTATGCTCTCCCTATACTAGATGGAACAAGTACAAATTTTTTGTTGCTATATATAATATCATGATCTATTAGGAGGACTCACACTTGATGACACTATTTCAATTGAGTTACCTAGAGAAAATTTTCATGCCAAGTTTGATCTATGATGGTGAATATGGTCAAGCTCAAGTTGTTATCTTTATAATGCTTGATCATTTCAAAGATACCGCTTCTTTATTTTTCTGTTGTTGGAGTGAAGTTTACTCAAATACTTATTTGTTTATACCCTTCCAGCATTGCATCTTACAAGTTTCATTATTTACTTGGATTATAGAATCATTATCTGGATAGAATCTTGTGGAATTTCTTGGAAAAACTTCAAACTATCTTGTATTTTTAAATTACTACTAACAATTTCTCAAGGGTTTGTTTTTTACGTATCGCAAGAGATGAGTTTGTATAATACCAGATTTTTGTCTTCTATAGTCTTGACTTCAACTCACAATTGCCTTTGCATTGTACAACACATTGGACTTAACATACCAATCGATTTCTTCATATTTAATAGTCTTAGATCTTTCTGTCAATTTGAAACTAGCTCTTGTGCACAACATAAAAAATTTGTTTTAGTCATTTTCTATTTCTATTTGGCCAATCATATGTGCTTACCTGTTCTTTATTTCTATAGGCACAAATTCCACTCATATTTGATAGGGATGAAATTGTAAGTTAAAAATGCAGCAAGGTCTACACACATATATAATTCAAAAATTTTGAACACATTCAATCACATAATTATAAGGCTAGACTAGTTTAAACATCAAGCAAATTTTTCTCCCATGATGAGAGAATATTGTGAATTTAGTTTTGAGATATTCCATTTTGAGAAAAGTATATTTCAGATTTTTTCATTAATAAGAATCCATGTCTTTTGCCAATGCATGTGCTTCATTAAAAGTGCAAAAATAATGTTTACTTTCCACTGAGCAATAATTCCAGTTGTGAATCATCCCTTCACGTAAGTTGATCCAAATTGTATAAAACATGCAATAGGCACAAAAAATATAATTGATTCCCTTTCCTACTAATTTCATTTGACTGGTGGCATCAAAATGCATAATTTCTCATGGGGTGGTGTGGGCTACTAACAAAGGGCTCAAATTTTCCATTCCTTGGCATGACCATTTGCAAAAACACATACCTACCCTCCCATAGAATTGGCTATAGTTTTTGGTTCATGGTAATGACCTGGTGCACTTTTGTTAGATATCTTCTCCAAAATCTAGCAAATTTTTTTCGTATTTTATAGCTTAAAATTGAATCATGATCGTATTTTCATTGTATAAGAGATTGGACATAATATACCAATTAGTTTATTTTCCTTTGAAAGTACTAGATCTTTCTGGTTTTTTGAAGATCATGTTTCATGTGATATTATCAATTCTTAAAGTTTCAAACTACCCATTGAAGCATAATAGGTTTGTTTGTGCTCTTTTTTATTTCAGATTGGTCAATCATGTGTCTCACATAACATTCTAATCAACTCTTAAGGTTTGAAACATAGCATATTTAGTTTTGATATTTTTTGTCTTGGTTTAACCATTCATTTTTTATTATCTATTTTTAAATTTTGTAATCACAATTCCACTTGGATTTGACAAGGGAGAGAATGTGGCATGCACACACATATAGTTCATAAATTATAAACACATTCAAGTGCATGATTATATCAGGAGGGTGGACTAGTTCAAACATCAAATGATTTTCATATAATGACCAGACATTGTGAATTTTAAATTTGAGATAATTCGATTTTAATCCAGGCATATTCTAGCTTTTGTCATTGATAACAATACACCTTGTTTTGCATCATTCTTGTAATAAAAAAAATTGTATTGAAATATCCTAATTTTTCTACTATTTTAGTATTTGTCTTCTTCACACTTTGTGTGACAACTTTCACTTTTTATTTTAACATATGTAGGTACTAGCCATTTCATGGCATTGTTACTTTAAAGTTCACTCTTTTCATTAGTCACTGTATTTTTATCTAATCAAATAATTTTTTTTTTGGTAGTCTAGAGAATAATATTCTATTATTAGAAAGATTTGATTGTAGTTTGTATTTGTTATTTAACTTTTTTAATTCATTAATTATTGACACAGAGCTCGGGTGAGGGTACTCAACAAAGATCCGCCTTACACCTCACATCCCAAGAATACGTATGAAAAAACAACTCTGGAAGAAAAATAAAATATATCAATATAAAAATAAAATGAAAATAGATTTTGAAAAAATATATCTTTGGGATATCTTATTCAGAGAAATAACACCATCATATTGACCGCCAACAATCTAGTCTTCTAAACAACATATGAATATGGAAAATCCTCCATGTACTACAACTCAACACTCGACTCACACCTCATACCATTGCGACACTCATAATTTTTACACTGTTACTATGGTTACTCATCCATCATCATGATTTGATGAGCATTAATCTCGCATCCATGCTCTTCTCTTAGTTTACGTTCTCCAAAACTTGAACTACTTTCCTAAGGTAATTGGCTTTGCTTATATAGTCATTCATGCCACCTCTTAAGACACCTAATTTTATGAAATTTAATTGTAAGGACCCAATAAAGACCCAAACATTATTAGTCAAATTTCTTTGAGAATCATGCCTTTAAAGATTCAATTATTCAAATTTTACGGCTCTAACACGGTTGTGCGGACAATATTTTTCATTATACAATTACACAACAAACTAGACATTACGCACTCAACAAAAAATTCACAATAAACTTGTACACTAAAATGTAACACTATACTCCACAAAATGTAAACACAATTGACTCAAATTGCTCAACATTTTTGGTTGATAAAAGATTTCTTGTGAACTCAGATGCTTCTTAATAATATACCTCGAGTAATTTTGGAAAATTGAGCTCCTGCTCAAGGAATTGGTATGTCATATCGTGTAACATTCGCAAAACTTAACCAAGTTGCATCTCCAGCCTTTTTTCTTTTCACTTGACTAAATAATATGTGTAATCTCTATAACACAACTTCTTGATCTTGGTGTCTATTACTCATTCCACTTCAATACGCTCTTTCTTAGGCATATGTCTCCTTCAATATACTATGTCATCTTATGATGCATGTTCATCATCATATTCTTGTACTGCATGATATGGATATAGTTATGCCATATTAAATATATTAGAGATATCAACGCCTACATGAAACTCAATCTCATTTGTGTTATGCATAAATTTCCTTATGATTATGCATGATCCTATCTTCTTCCACTTAAGCTTATTGTATGTTCCTTTTATAAACATTTTCTTATGTAAGTATGCCAAGACCATGTCTTTAATCCAATATTCAATTTCCCTTTGTGTCTCATCTATGTGTTATTTTTATTTTGCATTCATCTTTTATAATTGATTGTGCACTTGTTGGTGCACTTACTTCATGTTTTCTACAAAATCTCTTGCTTTGGCACTCCTTTCTTCATTACATAGTAATTCTATCAACTTTGCAACTCCTCTTGGGTTGTTTCATATAGAATTTGGAATGGTGTTTTGCTTTTACTCCTATTTACTAAAAAAATTTAATTTTTTTTCTTCTAATGCTAGATCTAATTCTCAAGTTCCTAGCTTATCTCCAACCAAACATTTGAGTAAATTTACAAGGCTTATGTTGAGAACTTCTTTCTATCCATCAATTTTTGGATGTTATGTTAAAATAAATTGTAACTTTGTATCCAACTTCCTCTGCAATGTTCACCAGAAATGACCAAAAAAATTGTATCTTTGTCAAAAACTATAATGTGCAGTAATCCATGTAGTCTCACAATCTCCTTGAAGAAAACATTTGCAATATGCGTACCATTATTGGTCTTCCTACAAGCAATGAAATATGCAATTTTTGAAAACCTATCCATAACTACAAAAATGGAATCAATACCCCTTTGGGTCCTAGGAAATCGCAAAACAAAATCTATGCTCATGTCACTGAAGGTGTCTTTGGATTGGGAAAAGGTTGATAAAACCTTGTGTTTTGAGATCTTCCTTTAGATAACTAAAAAATGTGGCATTAATGTACAAACTTGTGCACATCCACACTCATACATAACCAAAATTATCTCTCCCTATTTGGGCTAAGGTATTTTCCAAGCCAAAGTGCGATAGTAATCCTCTGTAATGTTTCTTTCTTGTCAATTTTTCCTGCGTTGATCCTTTCAAGATGCATAATTATATTCCTCTGAATAATAATCCTTCGTAAAAAACATATTCTATCCAAGGAATCTTATTGACACATGTGAGTACTACACATGTCTCCCATGCTTATTTGAAATCTTCATCTTACACACATAACTCCTTTATGGATTCAAAACCCAAAACTTTTATTCTCATCTCTATCAATAAACAACTACACCTAGTGAGTACATCAACCACCTTGTTATATATTTCACTTCTATGATTCAACACAAATGTGTATTCTTGTAGATACTCCACACACTTTTTGAGCCTTTGATTAAACTTTCCCTAGATGTTAATAAATTGTAGTGCTTGATGGTCCATGAATAACATAAACTCTTTAGGCAACATATAATGTCTCCACTTCTTCAATGCTTGCATAATTGCGTAAAAATCCTTATCATAAACATTATACTTTCTCCTTGCATCATTTAACTTCTCACTGAAATATGCAACATGTCTTTCCTCTTAATTGAATATTGTGCCTATGGCTATGTCAATAGAATCGCAGTTAACATAAAAAACCTTTGAAAAATCTAGTAATGTCAACATTGGTTGCTCTATTATTCTTCTCTTCATTTCCATAAACTCTTTTATGTGCATGTACTCAATAAGAAATTCTTCCTATCTCCTCTCACGACCTTTGTAATCGATGCACATACACCACTAAATTTATTGATAAACTTGTGGTAAAAGCTAGCCAATCCATGAAAACTATGTGCTTACTAAGCACTCCTCGGTGATGGCTAATCCAAAATTGTGAAAATATTTTCAATGCCCATCTTGCATCCTTCTTTGGAAATCAAAAATCCAAGATATACTGATACATAAAACTACACATCCATAAATTAATCAACAATTTTTCTTCCTACAATTTGTACAATACTTGTCATATGTGTAGCAAATGCTCTTCAAAAAATCCTACTACAAATTAGAATATCGTCAAGGTACATGATTAAAATTTTGCCTAAAAATGGTGTCAGGAATTAATTCATCAACCTCATAAAATCATTTGGTACATTGCTCAGTCTGAATGACATCACAAACCACTTATATAACCCTTCTTAAGTCTTCAATGTTATCTTTCACTCATCTCCCTCTCTAATGCAAGTTTGATTGTATCCTCTCTTCAAATCAATCTTGATGAAAGAATTTTCTCCATTAAATAAATCCATAATGTCATACATGCATGGAAATAGGAATATGTACTCGATGGTGATCTTATTTATGGATCTTGAATCAATATGCATACACCACTCACCATCCTTCTTTGGTGCTAATATTGTTAGCACTACGTATGGACTTAGATGATATCTAATGAGTCATCTATCCAAAAAATATTTCATTTTCCAATTTATAAATTCACATTCTCCTGTTGTTTCATTTTGTAAGCTACTTTGTTCAAAAAACACGATCCTAGAAATAAATCCTTTAGTGACTAATGTCTTTTATAGGTGGTAACCCTTCAAATAACTCACTAGACACAACTTTTTAAAACTCTTCCAACATACCATTTACTTATGGAAACATTATTTATCCTTCCTTGTCCACTTTTGGCATGCCTTCTCTTTGTGTGATCTCAACTATGAGCATAAAACATGCACTATCCTACTTAACCTCATTCAATAACTACTTAACTGAGAGTGATTAAAAATAAATTTAAATATTTATCAGAGGACAAAGATCAAATGAATATAGTAGTGAAAAATAGGATCTAGCATGAAAATTACAAACAAGTGTGCATGAGAGGAGATGAGAATGACTTAGCTTATATCGACAGATATGGATTGATCCTAGACCAAGAACTAGGTAGAACAAGCTTGGTCTCGGATGTGCATGCTTTGTCTAAAAAATTGTGATATGAAAGTGCACCAGACATTACCATCGAAAAGAGGAGAGTACCATCCGAAAAGTAATGTCTGAACCTGACAGTAGTGTACTGACAGTGAGTTTGGACCTAGTTCTTTTAGGATTCTTCAATGTCATTTTCACTTCACTTTTTGTTGCTTTGCCTTCATTGTAAGGATTCTCTTTCGTGCATGTTCCTGTAAAAAAACCCTACTACCTACAGAAATATCAAGAAAACATTATATGAAACAAATAATACATCTACTTTTCAGAATGACCTCGACAGTCACCCCAATTTAATTGTCACCGAGTTTTGCACTACATTGTAGACTCTATGTAGCTATAATGTGTGTGTGTGTCTTTTGTTGGATCTCTAAATTCTTATATTCATTTATCGGTTAAGTCCCATCTTGGGAACTATTATTTATTCTTGATATTATTTGGAGTGTGAAACATTTTTTGTGAAGAATGAAGTGTTACATGTAATATCTTGGGTAAATATAATGCACATAAATGGAGAAATAAGCTAAATATATATACATGGATTTAGTGTAAAAAATAAGGAATAGACCTAGAAAGCATGCTAGCCAAAGGATAAAGTATCTAGGAGTGGAAAAAGTTCAATGCATGTTAAAGAACTAGGAGATGACGAAATGCTCAATAAACATTTCTCCTATGCAATAGTAAGGAGTTATGTTTAGAACCCAAGGGATAAATATAATTATTGTTTAACCAATAAAGGGAAAGTTACCACTAGTATGGGATACACCTCAGAGGATGATAACATTGTAAAAACAGACCCATATGATACATCATTTATGCTGATGTTTCTTTGAATAAAATGTTCATTCCAGTTGAGTAAAAGAGAAGAGTGATGTAACTGGATATGGGAACTATGCATTTTATTGATCAATATGGGGGATTGTTACTATGAAATAATTTTATGCACTTAGGAATACATGCATATAATCGTTTATCTTTATATTGCTTTAGATGTGATTGTTGTTACTATATCATCTTATTAAAGTGCGCGACTTCATTATCTATACATAGCTAAAAACACTGCTTGGTGTTGCTATACAACCATATCTCCTATAATGGATTCAGAGTGAGTGTGTTAAGGTTTCCTATCCTTAGTGTGATACCGTTAGCATGGGGATATGCAGTTACTCATGTTGTGCACCCCAAAGTAGTCAAAATACTCATGCACATGTCTAGCGGTAACACTATGATGTGCAACAACTTGATAATAATGTCACATCAGTACTCTCCTTATATATATATGCACAATCTAGAACTTAACCAGACATTTTTCCTTAATCAACAATAATGGGAACTCATATTATTTATGACCTATTTATGCAACTTCTATGAAACCATGTTCAGATTGAATTTTTGAACTCTATTCACAACATCCTTAACTTGAGATTCACTATTTCCACTTCCAAAAGATTATTTTTTCTTCCATTTTCTATGCAGTCAAACTTGTAGAATTCTCCTTATAACTTGCACAAAATCCTAAAGAATCTTCCTTCACTATATCTCATGACCTTAGGTGACTTTTTTCTTTGGTTTCAACAACATAGTCTATGAATCATTGTTTTCTCATGATCCTTCTTCTGGTTCTTCCTTCAGCATGACTAATAGAATTATTCCATTTAATATCTCCTTGTAACAATATTAACACTCATCTTGAATCACCATTCACAACCAAGTGTATAGGAAATGAATATGCTTTCTGCCACTATTATTCTCTACCTATGTCCTGCTCTTATGGTGAGTCGATAAAATCCTCCTTGAGATGTATTTTTTCACACTAATCTCTCTCTATCACATGTTCCTTGATACCTTCATAGTTAAACAATGACCTCACTTCTACCTTGTGGGAAAATATTTTCCTCTGACCTATTTTCCACTAGTCTATCGACCATGTCATGATCTTTCTTATTGCCACAGTTAGCACTCAATTGGGATTCATATTATCCCATAAAGATCATGCTTCAACCTTTCACCTTCGTAGCATGCAAAATTGATGTAGGATTCTTCCAAGGTGTGTGTTTGATGAAGATCAAACTTACATCTCGTCTTGAATCAAAAATAAAAATGATAGAAAAAATAACATATGAAATAAATATGCATTGGCATGAAGATTATATGAGCTACACATCTGGCACAATAAGCACTAGCTAATGGTGACATTTCATATAAATAACAACAGTGTATACCAATATCAAAATAAGTTAAACTTTTCTACATAACATATGTAACCTATTGAACAATCCGAGCCAGTCCATTTTTACGTAAAAACTTGAGTCACACTTCATAGTCAATATGAGAATCTTATAGAATGTATTTATTACACCATTTACTATGGATGACTCATCCATAATCATGATTTGATAAGAATTAATGCTCACATCCATAGAGACACATGACCTTTCAAGAACTTTTTGGACACAAACTTGAACTTTATAGATTCTTCCATATTTTCATACTCAAAATATTTCTCCATCTCTGTTATCCAATCCACGAGATTTTTTTGGTTCCAAAACACTAGAATAATAAGGGGTATCTAAAATTACGCTTACTCCCCATTCCATGATTCCATTAAGTTTTCTATCATTAGGGACCATATTGTGCTTCTTCTTCTAAATTTGCATTTGCATTAATAGATTGCACTCCTTGTGTGGGTCCACCGTTAATCATTACTATGGTCTTGTAAAAATAACACCTCGGTGTTGTTACAAATTTTATGGCCTCCAAGCAAGATTGCACATTTTTCATCATTTCGGCCAAGTCCTCAATCTCGCATCCTAATTTTGGCATACCACATTCCTATAGTGTGTCATTTTCTACTTTTTTTTATTTTTATTTTTCTGAAATTTATAACCAAAATCTCCAAAATCATCTACCCAGTTATCCTTTGTAAAAAGATGCCTACAAGGACCTTCTACCCACAATCCATACTCAGTAGCAATAGAACACCAAGAACATCCACTTGTAGAGAAATGATCACAATATGCAAGTATAATATTTTATCCACTTTGAGGGGGGGAAACCTCCAAACTACACAATAAGACTGAAATGCCTAATGATGATTAACTACTACCCGCTAACTTCTATATATATGATTCCTATGTTATGGCCATCACTCAGGCCAACCCACTAATGATAATATAACACATATGAAAGAGATACATCATGATAAGAAGTTATGATAGATGTAAGTCATCCATACACATCCAATGTAAGATATAGGATTAAGGGCGTAGCATGCCCCTCCCATTCAAAGAAACATTGTCTCTAATGTTGAGAAGTTTTGTATGTTGTTGCAGGAATGTTGCATCCTCCCAGGTTATATCTTAATATCTAGCTTATTATACTTGATCAAATAATTAGTGATGAACCCCTTGTCCTCATTCATTTAGTGTGTTTCTGAATTATGCATTTTGGTTCCAATGATGATTCTTCCCTCTTTGTCGAGCTCAGGTAATATTGTTTGGGTTGATTCCTTCTGTTCAATTACCTTATTCAAGAAAGTTTTATCCTTCAAGAAAGTATCGTCCTTCTAAAATAGAGCATCAATGACTGCATTTCTCCTTCCCTTTCTTATATATTATCTCAAAATCATACCCCAACATTTTTAGACCCATTTTTATTGTTCTTCAAATGATAACCGTTTCTATAAGAAGTATTTCAAACTATCATGATCGGTCTTTACTTTGAAATGTATACCCATTAGATATGGTCACCATTGTTTTTTGCACCATGTTGCATTGGTGGTCATTGTTATTGATGTCACATAGCATTGATGGCAAAGGAGTGAGTGGTGAAGTGGATCTTAGTCAGAGGCATGAAGTTTGATTGGTAGTGTCTTATCAGTGGTGTTTTTGAGCATTCAGGTTGGTTTCAATGTGCTGCATGCAATGGTCAATGAGGTAAGAGTCCATTGAAGGTATGAAAAATGGTTGGTACAGGTCATACATGATGTTGTTTAGCATGATAAAAATCTTCTGGGAGTGAGTAACAAGTCAAAATTTTGGAAACCATAGTTGTAACTGGCTCAATTGGGCACAATTCTAGTGCCTAATGAAGTGTAAGAGCTAAATACAAGTCATGGGAAGATCGTGTAAACATGGGAACAACCTAGGTATGATGTCTAGGACATGTTTGAGCATTAGAAAGGTTCATTTTAGCTCCTAGAGGCAAAATTCAAAAGTTCATCGAAACTAACTTTGAGAACCGACAGTGCGGATTGAGGCAATGGGATAGGATAGAAGAGTACTAAAAGGAATGATAACCAGAATGTACCAAGCCAAGAACACAGATGCTAATCAAACACCATGATCAATAAAATGAAAGTAATTCACCATAATAACTTTACATAAACCTTTGCAAACAAATGAGCAGCAATTTCATATATTATTATGGAACTCAATGAAATACAATGAGAATGGGCCTTGCTTATATAGACAAGGAATACCAATCTAAGAACCAGTCAAGGTCGTAGATCAAGCCATAAATCAAGGAAAGAACTAATCATCAAAGAACTAGTCAAGACCATAGATTTAAGAAAGAACTAGACATCAAGGATCTAGTCAATACCATAGATTTAGGAAAGAACTAGACATCAAGGATCTAGTCAATACCATAGATCAAGGAAAGAACTATACCTAACAACTAGATAATATCCCCGTAATATCTAAATAAATAAAAATAAATAACCACACACATAAGTGGGTGAGGATAAATACAATAAAGGTAAATATAGTACCTAGGTGAACATGAGCTAAGGTAAATACCTACTCTAACAAGTAAATGCATATTTATGAAAAATTAGATAATAGATTATGTAGAGGGGTGAGTTTTTGTGCTTCATAAAGTTTTTTATCAAGTTCTCATAAGGTATATGAAAGTTATGTTATTTTGTTCTAAAATAGGCTTTTTAAAAAATGCATAATAAGGTGTCTAGCTTCTTAACACTCAAGAAAAAATACAGTTCCTCATTTAAATAAATCATATAAGTAATGTTTGTATAGGTTTCCAATCTTGAAATTTTACAAAAATTTTCAGGTGAATTGGACAAGTTTTAAGAAAGTTATGAGCATTCTTCTGATGGTGTTTTTCTCTCTCCAAAGCTTCTTCTTGAGTTCATTGGATTAATATGAGTTATCTAACTCTAAGTCTCCTATGCAAGCTAAATTCACTTCTCAGAAGTATAAGAGATTTACTTCAATTCAAAATGATGACTTCATTGTATCTTAGGGAGAAATGTGCCATGTGGGCATGCATGTGTTGTGTAAAGATAGATCTGGGAAGTCATACTCCAACCACTTCAGGTTTGTGTTGCTTCAGTAGAAGATGGTGTGGATTCATTATTCATAGGTCTTAAGGTTTCAATCCCCTCTGTAGGACTAAGTAAACTAATGGTGAGCCTTCAAGAAATTTTGTGGAGTGCAAGTCTATTTTTAGGGATGTTGATGTCTTGCAATATCTTATATGGTGTGTCTAGTGAGATTGTATTACCAAGTTAGATTCACTTCTTCATAAACATCTATATTATTTCAAAAGGAGGTTGAGCATGTTTGAAATAACACCTAGTAAAACTCAAATGCAAAGATTAGTTTGTGTGATGGAAGATGAAAAAAAGAGACTAATGGTAAAATCTAGGTTGTGGTACTGTCCTGACATGTCTGGGCTAGAAAACCTTCTCAAATGGTGTTTTTTCAAGTCATAACATGTTCAGTGAGTAAGAAAGGCTTCAAAGAGATGATGTGCTCTAAAAATCAATATACTCTATGATGATCATCCAATGGTCAAAGTACTCTTAAATTGTACAAGGTTAAATTCTTCTTCCAAAGGTGAAAACTCGACTTCAAGGAAGGTGGTGTTGTTCTAATGAAGATTAATAACTCCAAGTGGTTCATACAAGCCCTACAATGCATTGGTTCAACCCTAAGAGCATTCTATTTCCACCAAGATGATACTTTCACAGTGTTCAACTAATGATGCAATGTATTCTTAAGGCTCTAGGAACTATTGAAAGAAGTTCGAGCTTAATTATTAATTGGAGAAGATAGAACATACTTTCAACTGTCTAAAACAATTTGAATTTTTAATTCCATTTAAAAGTGGGTGATAAATTCATTTTTGAAGGCTCTTGTGCCTCTACAGTCATCAAAACCATGGTACTAGGGTTTGTAAAGGTCTTTTACTCGAATCTCAAGAATCAACCAATGAAAAATCATGAAACTTTAGATTTTGTTCTATCTTTGGCATATGAAATTGTTGTAAAAATATCTAATTTATTACATCAATTAATGAAGGAGAAATGGTTGACAGTTTCCTTGAAGCTTAGGTTACAGTTATGTGAAGAACTAGAAACAAGCTGCTAATGCAATTTCTTCGATGTTAATGAACTATCTCCTCATACAAGATTAGAAATGTCTTGAAAGACCTCTACCAACATGAGTAAATGTTTGGTTTGGATTGAAAGCTCCAATGCATGTGAAATTGAATTTGTATTCATCTCCAAAAGACTATGTTGAACCAGTGTTGGTCTCCAAATGCAATATTGGTGTGAAAAATGACTAAAACCTTCATGTCAAGCTTCTAATGGCTAAGAGAGGGATCAAAAAAATCGAAAGGATGGTTGTCCTTGAAAGATAAAGGTTGCATAGGAATATCACTATCATAGTTGATAGTATGGTTGAGTGATCCAAGAAATTACAATGTCACTATCAATGTTGTTCTAATATTGTTTTGTCTCGAAGCACTTGGCTCTATTTTGAAGCTCATAGGTCACTAAATAGGTACAAAATTTTGTGTTTTCCTTATTAACTCGTATGAGGAAGTGAAAAGTTTGTCTTAAGCCAAATGTTGTGAAGTTCAAAATTTAGGGACTTAAATAGTGTCTAGAAGCTAAAAGGTCTAAGAGATGCTTGCTCAAGTTAACTTGGTTTGGGTATGTAATATACCATTTTGAAAAATCATGATATGTTGGGGTTTTAGACTCTTGAAGGAGAAAATAAGGAAGGCAAACAATCATATGTGACTAAAACAGTAAAATTTTGTCTAAGGCAAAAAGGTTAAGGGGTGGAAGTAATCTGCCAAGTGTAAGCATGTTGAAAATAAAGGTGAAGAGTTGTAAATAGTGTCAAAAATATTTCTTGTCTTTTCTTAATCTATGATAGGAAGTATACTTACAACCAATATAGTTGAAGAAGAGAAAACAGTCTTTTGTAGAATGGGAAGGTGAGAATTCATAAAGCAATGTTGTTGATTTTGTGTATAGAAAAAAATTCTAGGTAGTGATGAAGGCACAAGAATATACATACTTGAAGATTTAGTGTAGTCTCATTTTGCCTCTAACTTCTCTTCAAACCCTGAGCACGCCAACATATCACCTAGTCTAACTGGGATCTCACCCGAGGTGCGCACAGGTGCCAAGCCCCTCCTTTATATGAGATTTCCAAGAATGTTTATCACCATGAGAGGAACAAAACTCAGATATGACTGAATTTACTAAAAGATAGAAAACAAAGAAACAAGATCTAAGCATCAATGTACCATAAAACAAATGAGAACATCACAACCGCAAGGAAGAATTAGATCTAAACCATGAGTATTATCAAGAACACAAGGAGTTGGATTTGTAAGCATAAAATAAGATACACAGTTCGATATCCTTAACACATATGTTTAGAATCACTTCATTGTATTAATTCATTACATTACAGTAGCCAATAATACTGAAGAGACCCTAAATTTTACAAAGAAAATTGCATGATTAAATGAGGAAAGCTAACACCATTTCCATCCATCTAGCCAAGGTTCTAAGTTTAGGAATGCAACATTAAGATAGAAGCTTAAAAGAATGCTTAACTACTATGAAAACAATACAAAATCTAACTAAACATGCCTACTAGTATGCTTGAATTACCTAACATGTGCCTAAATAGACCTAAGAGGGAAATCAAATGGTTATGGTTGCTACTCCAAACAAGGTGAAATGGCCTCTCCAAATGACTACTTGTTCGTTTTGGATATCCATCTACTAACCCCATTGAAGGCTTTAAGCAAGGATTGAACTTGGCTATATATCATATTTATTATATGAGATGAAATTCAAAGCATGGTGTGAAGTATAAAAGAATGAGGTGCACCCTTTTTATAGTTTTCCTTTACGGGAGAAACTTGTATTTTGGTGCATGTGAGACTAAAAGCCCCCAAATTAGATTAGAATTTCTAATCATGATTAGGCCTTGCTAATCACAATAAGTGAATTACCAAGTGATTAAGAGGTGTGGAGCCTTAATCGACTACTTAGGGTCAACTAGGAGGCTAGGATAAGCTTTTGAAGCTTGCTGAGACATTGTGGAAGTGAATGGGGTGATTTTGAGTGGTTGGAAGAGTGGTTTAAGCCAATATTATGGTATATCAACCAAAACTAAGGGCAAAATAGGCTTAATTAGCTTATAAAAATTAATTGTCTGTTTTGAAGAGGATTTTGACTTACGATTCGTCGTAAAGTGGCATTCTAAATGTGAAAGAGGTTTGGTGATCAATGAAGTTCTTGTTAATGACCAAAGTGGCAAGAAACGTTAGTTAATTAGTAAAGAGCACTAATTATAACCAAATTGGGAAGAATAAGAGTGATTTATGTGCGTTTTGGCAATAAGATTGCAAAAGCAGAATTTAGGTGTCAACATTTTCTGATCAGGGGATCATTTTTGAAAGTTCCCTAAACATCCCTAAATGGTGTCAGTGTAGAAGATCATCTCGAGAGCTTTCGAACAACTGTGAGAACGTGGAAAACGGACATTGGGAGTTCTAGTTATGTCCGGTGAAAGTTTTGGTCAACGGGAAAGTCAACTATGGTCAACTGGTCAATATTGGACCAATCGCACTACGACACGTGGCAAAAATGCGTTGGTGAAATTAGAGGGGTTTTAACCACCAGTCACCAACAATCGTGGAATGGAATAGCGCGTCGGAACAAGAGGCTCAACTTTTATTACGGAGGGGAGCCTAGCCATCGTGTGGACTATGGTATTATCGCCGACGTGGTGGGTCCACAAGCCACCACGTGGCTTGCCACCTCTCGTCAAATTCACTCGATATGCCTATCGAGAGATGAAAAGTGGACTACATGATGATCAAGTTAATTATTTTCGATACCCATGGTATGGGTCGAATTTTTATTTACTTGGTAAGTCCATGTATACATTATTCCCAAATGCCACGCATATATATATTAATGTTCAAACATTATTATAAACCACATAATACCCACTTAGCTACCATACATTATGCTAAGCCCCTTTGTAAAGTGGTTGTAGTGGAATCTTCCACGTGGAAGGAGGTGAAGCGGTGTTGGGGGCTTAAAGCCATGCGTGGTATTATCCACGTATAGAATGGTGTGAGTTAGGTTTGTTAAAACCTACCCATAATAAAAGGGCGCCCAAATGTGGGATTTATTCCACTTTATCCTCAACCGCCAAATTGGGATTTTATCCCATTAAAAATGCAAACCGCCTTATATGGGTATGTAATCCCATTAATTTTGCTATGGGTGAGGCTAAGGTTTAAATATAGCCTAAAGATAATTTGTATTGCATTTTTTAAGGGCCCTATATTTTGTATAAATAGGGAACCCGTTCTTTGTAATGGACACACACCAGCGCAACAGAGAAGCTCATTGCTAGAGCATGGAAAGGTGGACACATTAGTCCGAGAAGATTATTATTTTTTAAGCTTATTTGTGAGATGTGTCAACAAATATTGTTTATTGGCCTATTATTTTAGGTAATAGTAGATGAAATATTTGTGATTGGGAGTAAATTATAAACTACCCAATAGGCCCATTGAGCCACACCAATTACTTGCAAATATTGGATTGTCGACCAGAGTGCTAGCGTTGCATTGATAGCATTGGGAAGGCCGATCGAAGCCGAAGGAGATTGTGCATCAGGAAAGTGAAGAATAGTTCGACTGATCATCAGAATTTTTTAGAAGAACTAGTGTACTGATAGGCAAGAAAAATTCCATTAGGTTTTCTTGTGAAAGTACTATTGTAACTTACAAGTTTTGACTAGTGGAATGATTCGACCTCGAATCCAGAGATGTAGGCAATTTCCGAACTCCGTAATCAATCTTTGTGCAATTGTCTTAAATGTCTTGCATTTTATTTTAAATTGATTACTTAAAAGGAGTAAACATTATCGGCAAATAATTAAAGCCTATAAGGGTCCAAGATTAGGTAGTAATTACTTGATTATTTTTGGATCATTTGCCCCTGTTTGAGGTGAAGTTAGTGACTTCACTTCAAATATAGTAGATAAGCACAAACATGTAAAATTTTGAAGAAAAATTAGTAGGAATGAAGGATGCCCCCTCGAGTGTCGTTGGGGTGATAGAAGAAGTCAATCAACAATCAAAATTGATTGAAATGGACAAAAGAAAATAGGTTAGAATGGCTGTGAAACCATTGGGTATTGAGAAACAATAAGAATAGGGATAAAGGTGGTTGTTTATTGCCACTAGTGGTTTTTAGAAGAAAAATTAGTAGTGATAATAAGTGATAAGTGATAAGAAATGATTAATAGAGAATATAGGACAAGCCCAATCTTTGCATCCAACCTTTCAATAAGCAACTTGTTTATATCATTTTGTCCCTAGGTCTACATCATTGGCCTTTATTGAAATGAAAAAAAATGTAAGATAACATGAAAAGCTAAATTACTAACATTTTTCCATTGCTACGTAACTCCATGCAACATACATGATGCAATGTAATACGAGAAAGTAAAACGATGCTTAACTCAATGCAACATACACAATACAATGTAATATGAGTAAGTACAATGATGATTAACTCAATGCAACATACACAATGCAATGTAATATGAGAAATTAAACTAGCTAACCTAACAGAGAAACAAACACAATCACATATACTCAAATAAACAATCATTCAAGACAGTTGTACCAATGTTTTTGTTATCAAGCTGCAATTCTTGAATGTTTGTGTTATAATGAAAAGGGTTAAAAATAATGCCCAAGGAAATAACACATGCGAGGGAAAAATAAAGGACACAAGTAGTCCCATGGAAAGCATTTGTGCATTATGACACAAAACCTGACAACTCATTGTTGCACGAGAGTACCAACATAATAAGCAGACCCAACTTTGTTAATGGAGGTAGATCACGATGATCTACATGTTGTTTGAGACAAGAACAAGCAAGAACATCACAAGCATGGTTTTGGAGGACAAATTTTGATGTTGAGGATAATGCAGGTGATATAGGCTTCAGCTGTGTGCAAGCCATTTAAAAAATGAAAAACCATAGTTTTTTGGTAAATCAAAATCCAAAATTAATGTTACCATTATGTAGCTTGTTTCAATACCTTTCCAACGCAAAAAAAAAATGGATTCCTTGGGTGCACCTATGCACTCAGGGGAGCGTCTGTGTTGGGAAACATGGGCGCATGGGTGCCTGTGCTAGCCCTATTTGTGGTTTTTTGCATTTTGTGAGGTAACATGGGCACCTGGGTGTCTGTGTTGGCCCTACTTTTGATTTTTTGCATTTTGTGAGATAATATGGGGGACTGGGTGCCTGTCCTCACCTACTTTTTGAATTTTTTGGATTTTGAACTACATCATGGGCGCCTAGGTGTCTGTTTTGGCATTGTTTTGCATTTTTTTTAATTAACTGTAGCATGGGCACATGAGCACCTGTGTTGGCTTCCTTTTTGAGGTTTTTGGATTTTTGCATGTAGTATGGGTGCCTGAATGCTTGTGTTGGCTTCCTTTTTGATCTTTTTGGATTTTTACATGCAGCGTGGGTGCTTGAGCTCCTGTGTTGGTAGTGTTCAGCATGGGCACTTGGGCACCTATGTAACATTTAATGCACTGCCTATCTTCTGAAGGTCATAAATTTTGCTGCCGACCTCAAAATAACTCTGTTGTTTTACACTGGAAAGGCATTGAAGCGAACTACACAATGGTAAGATAAATTTGGGTTTTTGAATTTTTCTTACTATTTTTTTGCACTTTTGAGTTTGCTTTACTAATTTACTTGGGTTTTTTATGTTTATTTGTATGTTTTGACTTTTCCAAATAACGTATTTGAATGTTTTTGATTTTCTAGATTTTTTCTGAAGCTATGTATAGGAAACAAAGAAACGTGGATGCCCCAGCAATAAATGGGATGTAAAAGGGTAGAATGTCACGTGCATGCGCAAGAAAGTGAAGATGTGAAATTGCCCCCAGCATTAGATGGGAATATTCAAAGGAAAACTCTTCACGCGCAGGAGATGGATCACAACCAATATGGATAAGTTCAACATGATGATGAATGTAACATAATGACATGCTAGGAAGGAGCAAGGATGCCCCTAGCATAAGATGGCCAAGAAGCACATGATAGAAAAAAGTGGAAGATTATTTTTGTGAAGGGGACAAAGGTGCCCGCACACATGGTAAAAAAGTAAATTTTACACACATGGATGTTCTGAATGAAGTATAAGAACAATATGAATGTGAATGAATGTAGCTTAGAAGCCTCAAAATGAAGAAGTGGTTAGCCAAAGGCACGAATCATGAGAGAAATACAAACTAGAGTAAGCGTCTGAACAAAGTCCAAAAAAAAGACACTCGGTAACATACTAATCTTGTTTTCTCATAAAGATCCAATGTGTATACATGGAAATTATTACCTCTTGGAGGGAATATTTGATAGACAACAAGTGAAGACACCCTGGCCAATGTGTAGGAATGATTTATTTTTCAAAGTTGATTTTTATGAATGGATTGTGAAAGGAGAATCGTACATTGCTCCACTGCCAGCCAAATGTCCATAGCCATGATGGAGATGCATTTGATTCTAATCACAACATTTTTCTACTGCTGGTCAGGCTTCCATAGCCCTGGTAGATATTATTAGAAATACCCTAAGAGAGAGTTATATATCAATTTGCTTTTACTTTTAGCATTTTCTTTCAGCTTTGTGCTTTTTTATTTGATTGATTCTTTTGCTTTCTTAAAACTTATTTTAGATCTCTTGTTTGACAAGGGGTTAAGAACCATTGATGGCTTGATGAAAGGATGTGGAATTAATTGTGATGATGACATTGGCTAGTGTCAACAAAATATGTCCAAAAAAAAATTGCAACAATTTTTTTATATGTTGATTGTGATAGGATCTCTATAAGATCAGTCATTCTTTAATTTACCAAGGTGATAAAAGACCAAGTCAAATGGATACCATAAAGATAAATGTCACAAAATGTGTGTGAATAGGATAACCAAAATATCACTGAAGTGATGAAAATGGTAGGAAGAATTGTAGAAGGATAACAAGGAAAGGAAGAAAGAACATCCATGCGTATGGAATACCTTATTGCAATGTGTGTTCGTTTACCTTTGATTTTTGGAAAAATTTTCTCACTTTTTAATTTTTTTGTATTTTTGTATTTTTTGAAAATTGGGACTAACAAGGTCACTCAGCCTGATAAGATCCAACAACAATGTTAGCGATTTCCTTGATAAGGAAAACTAGGCATGTTTGCTTATCAAGAGTCATATTATCCATGATCTCAATGATCGTGGTGAGATCATACTCAATAGATGACTGTGTTTTATCATGAAATGTGGATGTTGTATGTGGGAAGCTTGAGGTCCTTATCGAACGTTAATTACTGTTTCCCATCTTTATTGGTCGTTGATGTATTTTTGAAAGGTGTGTGATTTTCTTGATTTAAGATGGTTTAAAAATTGTTGTGAGCTTCGAGGTCTGGAATTATAGTAGATAAGCACAAACATGTAAAATTTTGAAGAAAAATTAGTAGGAATGAAGGATGCCCCCTCGAGTGTCGTTGGGGTGATAGAAGAAGTCAATCAACAATCAAAATTGATTGAAATGGACAAAAGAAAATAGGTTAGAATGGCTGTGAAACCATTGGGTATTGAGAAACAATAAGAATAGGGATAAAGGTGGTTGTTTATTGCCACTAGTGGTTTTTAGAAGAAAAATTAGTAGTGATAATAAGTGATAAGTGATAAGAAATGATTAATAGAGAATATAGGACAAGCCCAATCTTTGCATCCAACCTTTCAATAAGCAACTTGTTTTTATAATCATTTTTTCCCTAGGTCTACATCATCTGGCCTTTATTGAAATGAAAAAAATGGTAAGATAACATGAAAAGCTAAATACTAACATTTTTTCCATTGCCTACGTAACTCCATGCAACATACATGATGCAATGTAATACGAGAAAGTAAAACGATGCTTAACTCAATGCGACATACACAATACAATGTAGTACGAGTAAGCACAATGATGATTCATTCAATGCAACATACACAATGCAATGCAATATGAGAAATTCAACTAGCTAACCTAACAGAGAAACAAACACAATCAATATACTCAAATAAACAATCATTCAAGACAGTTTTACCAATGTTTTTTGTTATCAAGCTACAATTCACGAATGTTTGTGTTGTTAATGAAAATGGTATAAAATAATGCCCAAGGAATATAACACATGCGAGGCAAAAATAAAGGACACAAGTAGTCCCATGGAAAGCATTTGTGCATTATGACCACAAAACCTGACAACTCATTGTTGCACGGGAGTATCGACATAATAAGCAGACCCAACTTTGTAATGGAGGTAGATCACGATGATCCACATGTTGTTTGAGACAAGAACAAGCAAGAACATCACAAACATGGTTTTGGAGGACAAATTTTGATGTGAGGATAATGCAGGTGATACAGGCTTCAGCTGTGTGCAAGCCATTTAAAAAATGAAAAACCATAGTTTTTGGTAAATCACAAAATCCAAAATTAATGTTACCATTATGTAGCTTGTTTCAATACCTTTCCAACGTAAAAAAATGGATTCCTTTCAAGGTCAGGACAAAAATTTATGGCCTGCGCAATGTTGGGTGCACCTATGCACTCAGGGGAGCGTCTGTGCTGGGCAACATGGGCACATGGGTGCCTGTGCTAGCCCTATTTGTGGTTTTTTGCATTTTGTGAGGTAACATGGGCACTTGGGTGTCTGTGTTGGCCCTACTTTTGATTTTTTGCATTTTGTGAGATAATATGGGGGACTGGGTGCCTGTGCTCACCTACTTTTGCATTTTTTGGATTTTGAACTGCAGCATGGGCGCCTAGGTGTCTGTTTTTGGCATTGTTTTGCATTTTTTTAAATTTACTGTAGCATGGGCACATGAGCACCTGTGTTGGCTTCCTTTTTGAGTTTTTTGGATTTTTGCATGTAGTATGGGTGCCTGAATGCCTGTGTTGGCTTCCTTTTTTATTTTTTTGGATTTTTACATGCAGCGTGGGTGCTTGAGCTCTTGTGTTGGTAGTGTTCAGCATGGGCACCTGGGCACCTGTGCAACATTTAATGCACTACCTATCTTCTGAAGGTCATAAATTTTTCTCCCGACCTCAAAATAACTCTGTTGTTTTACATTGGAAAGGCATTGAAGTGAACTACAAAATGGTAAGATAAATTTGGGTTTTTGAATTTGTCTTACTATTTTTTTGCACTTTTGAGTTTGCTTTACTAATTTACTTGTGTTTTTTATGTTTATTTGTATGTTTTGACTTTTCCAAATAACGTATTTGAATGTTTTTTATTTTCTAGATTTTTTCTGAAGCTATGTATAGGAAACAAAGAAACGTGGATGCCCCAGCAATAAATGGGATGTAAAAGGGTAGAATGTCACGTGCATGCGCAAGAAAGTGAAGATGTGAAATTTCCCCCAGCATTAGATGGGACTATTCAAAGGAAAAATCTTCACGCGCAGGAGATGGATCACAACCAATATGGATAAGTTCAAAATGATGATGAATGTAACATAATGACATGCTAGGAAGGAGCAAGGATGCCCCTAGCGTAAGCTGGCCAAGAAGCACATGATAGAAAAAAGTGGAAGATTATTTTTGTGAAGGGGACAAAGGTGCCCGCACACATGGTAAAAAGTAAATTTTACACACATGGATGTTCTGAATGAAGTATAAGAACAATATGAATGTGAATGAATGTAGCTTATAAGCCTCAAAATGAAGAAGTGGTTAGCCAAAGGCACGAATCATGAGACAAGATACAAACTAGAGTAAGAGTCTGAACAAAGTCCATAAAAAAGACACTCGGTAACATACTAATCTTGTTTTCTCATAAAGATCCAATGTGTATACATGGAAATTATTACCTCTTGGAGGGAAGATTTGATAGACAACAAGTGAAGACACCCTGGCCAATGTGTAGGAATGATTTATTTTTCAAAGTTGATTTTTATGAATGGATTGTGAAAGGAGAGTCGTACATTCCTCCACTGCCAGCCATATGTCCATAGCCATGATGGAGATGCATTTGATTCTAATCGCAACATTTTTCTACTGCTGGTCAGGCTTCCATAGCCCTGGTAGAGATTATTAGAAATACCCTAAGAGAGAGTTATATATCAATTTGCTTTTACTTTTAGCATTTTCTTTCAGCTTTGTGCTTTTTTATTTGATTGATTCTTTTGCTTTCTTAAAACTTATTTCAGATCTCTTGTTTGACAAGGGGTTAAGAACCATTGATGGCTTGATGAAAGGATGTGGAATTGATTGTGATGACGACATTGGCTAGTGTCAACAAATATGTCCAAAAAAAATTTGCAACAATTTTTTATATGTTGATTGTGATAGGATCTCTATAAGATCAGTCATTCTTTAATTTACCAAGGTGATAAAAGACCAAGTCAAATGGATACCATAGAGATAAATGTCACAAAATGTGTGTGAATAGGATAACCAAAATATCACTGAAGGGATGAAAATGGTAGGAAGAATTGTAGAAGGATAACAAGGAAAGGAAGAAAGAACATCCATGTGTATGGAATACCTTATTGCAATGTGTGTTCGTTTACCTTTGATTTTTGGAAATGTTTTCTCACTTTTTAATTTTTTTGTATTTTTTTATTTTTTGAAAATTGGGACTAACAAGGTCACTCAGCCTGATAAGATCCAACAACAATGTTAGCGATTTCCTTGATAAGGAAAACTAGGCATGTTTGCTTATCAAGAGTCATATTATCCCTGATCTCAATGATCATGGTGAGATCATCCTCAATAGATGACTGTGTTTTATCATGAAATGTGGATGTTGTATGTGGGAGCTTGAGGTCCTTATCGAAAGGTTTATGTACTTTACGCCATACTTTATGGGTGCGTTGATGTATTTTTGAAATGTGTGTGATTCTGAACTTTAAGATGGTTTAAATTGTTGTGAGCTTTCGAGGTCTTGGAATTATTGATATGAGTCTGATGAAGGAACCATTTTGGTTTCTTATAAGCTAGAACGTGACTTGTCTGACCCTAAGAAGTGGGAGAAGAAAGTGGATTAATAGAATTGATGTGAGAAATGATAGTGGGTTTGCCACAATCATTGATAGAAGAACAATATTATGGACACAAAGGATACGGTCCAAGAATTGAAGAGGATGGGCTACCAGGAGGTGTCCCATAGACTGAAGATAAAGGACTACAAGGATGTGGCCTAAGATTGAAGATGAAGGACTTCCTGGAGGTGTCCCATTTATAGAATAAGATGGGGCTACTAGGACGTGGCCCAAGAATAGAAGATGAGGGACTTCTAGGACGTTCCCACAATATAAATGAAGATGGGCTACCAGGAGGTGAGCCACATATAGAGGATGTGGGGCTACTTGTAGGTGGCCCACATATAGAAGAAGACGATGGGATACTAGGTGGTCACCCAAGGTAAGATTGCAATGGAGGAATCATGATAGATAAAGAATGATTAAGTAATGAGAAGATAAGACGTGGATCAATGCCAGACCTAGGAATTTCATCCCTTAATGAAGAATGTGGAGATGAAAGAATAAAAGGAGGGTCATGTTCAATGATATTAGGGTCTTCCTCTGTTTTCTAACAAAAGGCATCAATTTCTTCCTCCCAATATGTGAACATGATCTTAGGGTCTTCCTTTGTTTTCAGAAAAAAGGCATCAATCTCTTCCTCCCAATATGCGAATGTATCGAGGTATAAAGAGGCTTCTTGCTCGCAAAATTCTAGAGGAATGTCTTCATGTACCCTCATAAATTCTCTAATGGCTTCTTCATTCTGAAATAAATCAATCAGTGTGGGTAGTTATTCTACCAAAAGAGTCTGATTGATAAGTGTGACATGGGAGTCAATGTGGATGATTGATTAGAAGGAATTTGAGTTGGAGAGCTCTTCAACGGAAGAAGAGGTCGTTGAGGCGACTGAGAAATGGGGTCCTGCAAAAGCAAGGAGGACCATGACTTAGGAGTCCTATTAGTGGAATAATTTGGATTTAACTATTCATAAGAGTTAGAAGAGTTATAATAATTGGGATTGGAATATTTGGAAGAATTATAATAATTAGAATCATACCACTTACCATGAGTTGATGATGGGGGAAGAGATAAGTGAACGAGTTCTTTAGCGTGAAGAATCAAACGAGGTCTAGTTGTGATAGGCATCCTTTGATAGGAATGTTGAAACCTAGGTTCCTTACTATCATAAGTATGTGGAACTACATGATAATTAATCTTTTTCAACACATGCCTAGACATAGTCTAGGGGATATCATAGGGGTTATTGTGTTGACATGTTCAACATGTGTATCTACACAACCAATGAGAGCATAAAAATGATTGTCCTCATTAGAAACATAATTAACATTCTTTTCCTGATCATGTTTATGAAAATTCTTTATATTGGGGGATTTGTTAGGAGTGGATGAATTCATCTCCACATTGCCACTTTCGATTAAGTCCTAGATGTAGTGTTGAAACTTCAAACACTTATCTGTTTTGTGACCTTTAATGTGGTGGAATTGGAAATATTCATTATCTCTAAACCATGATGGTTTAAGTGCCTCATCCTCATAAGGCATATTTTACCATATTAATCACCTCTAGTTGTTTTATTATTGATGACATTGAGCCAAATAGAGGAGTGAAAGTACGACGCTTATACTCCATAGGCAGAGCTCCCTTTACAAGCTTCAAAGGAGTGTTATTTTGAACATCTTGTACTCGTTTATAGTCTACTATCCCAACACTAACAACTTATTTGTTCCTATTAGGGATAAAATTTGTTTTTTCGTTAGACTTGGAATCGTTTTGATCATGGGAGAAAGGTTTTAGAGTCCCCCTAGCTAGCAATGCTTTTTCAATTTGAATCCCTTTTTCGATGAACTCTTCAAATGTGTTTCCACAATGCATTTGCAAGTGGAACGTAATGTCTAGATGCAGGTTGGGAATTTAAATATACTGATTAAATTCTTTTCAGGTATGGAGCAAGGAAAGTGGCTAGCTAATCCTCTCCATCATTGTAAAAATGTAGCGAAGTTTTCATTGTTTCTGTGTTTGGCATTGCAGAGATCCAACAAGGTGATGTCATTATCTATATTAAAAGAGAAGTTTTGTACGAAACATTTTTCTAGTTATGGCCATGTTGATATGGATCCCTTAGGGATGTGAACAAACCATTCTAGCGTTGTTGCTCCTAAACTTTGTGGAAAGAGGCGCATAAGATAATTGTTATTGAATACCACCTCTTGACATGCCATATAAAAATCTTTAATATGATCATGAGGGTCACCTTTTCCCTTATATTTGTCAAATTTTGGAAAATCAAAGTGTCTTGGGAAAGGTACCTATAACATGGATTTTTCGAATGGGTAGGGACATAACTCATCGAACCCATACTTCTTATTATTGTTACCGATTTGGCCCTCTTGTAACGCTTGAAGGGCGTTCTTCATAGTAGACCGTTCTTGGTGGAAGAGTTAGTCTTACGTGGGTGACGACGTAGCTCTATAAAAAGGGTTAAGCCTAGGTGTATGCCCACCCCAATTCTCAGTGAAAATTTCCTCATAAGGATCATTTTGTGTCTCTTGTTGAGGAGTGTTTATTGGGAACTCGTGAAACACAAGATTTAGGTTTTATCCTTTAGTATGGCTTGTTTCACAACTTTTGTTTGTTTCTTTTGTATATGCGAAGCCAAACTTGCCAAATGGTGAGTGAGGGTTTGGACCTGTTGTTCTAACGTAACCTCTTGAATGGGTATTTCACTACTATCTTTATTAGGCGGAGGTTATGCATAATGAACATGTTCTGCATGGTCTTCACAATGAATTTTAATAGGAGGTATTCGATAATATTCATTATTTTCAGATAGGTATCTCCTCATTATTCTACCATGTAAAAGTAGAGGCAAGACTTGGATTTAATATGTCATCTATATGGCTATGAGGATGTTCCACTTCCTCTTCCCCTCGAACCATTGCGGCAATGAGAGAAGGGTCCATCATGGGAGGCAACCTAGCTCCTAGTTCTATAACACGCATAATAACCTCATGTTTGTTTTGAAAAATGTAATCATCAAAATTAACGGGAGGACGCTCTATGTTCAATGAGGAGAATCTTCCTCTCCACCACTATGATCAACCATGAGATTATCCTCTAAAATAGGGTTGTCACCTCCAAATATATCAGTTTCTAATATTTAGGATCCCATCCTCGTAGTAGGTATACTCGAGATAGGCAATACAACGTAAATAATTTCCACTAAGGTTTACTAAAAAGGGACCTTAGTCAACTTTTTGCAGTGTAATGACACTAAATTGTTAAAACAATGTCACTATAGAATAGCCATAAAATTGATAGGTCAAAACGAACGTACGAACTAAATAATAATGAACAAGCTACCCTAGCAAGGTAATACATGACACAAGTTTTCCTTAGAATAATACAATGACGTATAACGCTCAAAATTTAGTTACACCAAATAGTTTACTCTCTAATATTTCATCTAGATAGGTTTGCAACCAAATAGTGACAACACAATAACACCAGTTAGGTCAAGTTTGCAACAAACAAGGCCTAAATGATAAGAGAATGTTGACGCGATCTTCTAATAAGATATACTAAAAACAAGTTTCTAAACACTAGCAAAGTCTGTGTCTTGTAAAATGGACGATACAAATGTGAGCAACGTAACAACGCTATTTGGACACATAATCAAGCTTTGCAAGAAAGTGATATTTTAGTATCAAAATGGCATTATAGCGATGCTAACAAAGTAACCTCAACACTTACAAAATTCAAGACAAGGCTAGGGTGTAAAAACTACGTCTAAGTATAGTAAGGAATTATTAAGCGTGCGAGCAGCATAACGATGCAATACAAATATTTAGGCCAAGTTTCACAATGGAAATGAGACATAAATGTCACAATTGTATGGCTATAATGTGGGCATCATAATAAATCTAAAGAAGACAATGATAAGACAACCTAGATATAATGACAGTAAGTCTCAAATATGGGTTTTGAGACACAAGGGGCTACTAGATTGTGAAGTATGTACCATTCACACTTTCAACTATTGCATTCTTGCCATGGCATGGTCATGCAAGAAGAATACAAAATTGGTGGAAAAAATTATATCTAGTAGTATCTATGTATGTTTCTCCTTTTGTCTCAAAATGAGCAACAAGAAAACAAGGGGATAGACCAAATGGTGTTGAAATAAACTTGGTGTTATTTTGGCAGAGTTTTTCCTTGCCTTAGGACAAGTGAAAAACTAGGACAAAATGACACTAAGTAGATTTCATGATGAAATGTCACACGCTTTCAACTTTAAGAGATTCTTTCCCTTGTTCAAAAAACAAGATTTTGAATCTAACAAAGTTTTCACTTTGTGAGAGCACTCAAGTATACTATCTAAGACAAAAACAATGGCTCCAAGCCAACAAGCTTCGTAGGTGGTTCTCTCTCTAGGTGTCACAAGATATCTAAGGACGAGCTCAATTTACCTTGGTTTCCCAAGGATTATCTTGGATTTACTTTACCCCCTTTAGTATAATGATCACCGAAGTGCATTCAGTTATACTTTCACTGGGGTCGCAATACAGATATCTTTGACTCTAATCTTACCAAGACATACTAGACAATTTGGTAGTGTGGAGCACTTTCCTGTTTCATTCACAAGGTTCCCTCTTGCGTGAAATACTTTAGGGTTCCTAGGACCACCCCCATTGTTGTAGCTTAAGGCTTATGCCAAAGGGGTTATGTTCATAGTTAAGCGGATGAGTCGTAGCTCTTAACCAAAACCTGTAAATACAATGTGATGAATGGTGTGTTGGTGTATTTTTATCTTTTGGATTAAGTAATTTGGTTTAGACCACCAATGGAAACCTACAACACATGGAATGTTAGATTTTTGTTTTAAAGAGAGCCCTTCTTTCTTTGATAAGCGTTTTAGGTCCTTCACACAAAATTAGTAGTTCAAAGAGGTTCACAATATTATAGAAAGATGATTAAGTGTTGTTTTTGGTTCTCAAGATCACACTAGGTGCAAGAGAAGAGAATACACAATAAATAATCCAACTAAATAGAAATGCAAAGCTTGTAAATCAACTAACTACCATAAAAAATTGCAAAGAAGCAAGGTTTATTCCCAATTAATCCAAGTGCTTCTTAATGAAAGACTAAAATTGTTTTTGATTCCCAAGATCACACTAGGTGCAAGGGAAGAGCATACAAAAATTATTAGCCTTGATTATTTATTAAGTAAAAAAGCTCTTAAACTAAAACATTAAGCATATGAAAAAAATGAAAGTTTGTTCCCTTAAGAAAAAATGAAGAATGATTGTTCCTACTTACTCCCAAGAAGCAAAAAGTGGTTTAGGGGTGTTTTTATTCTCAAGATCACACTAGGTGCAAGAGAAGAGCATAAAAAACCCTATTCCAAACTCAAAACAAAGTATGAAAACATATCATCTATTAAAACCTAAGCCAATTTTGTTAGGAATATTTCTCGAAAATCAATAAATTGACAAAAGCAACATCTAAAAACCCTTAAAAACTGACAGGAATCATAAAATTGAAATTCTAGAATTTGAGAAAAATGTACCTTGATGCATGGGCACCCCTCTTAGGGCACAGGAACTCACAGTCATGCATAAGCACCCCTCCTTCTTCTTTCACACAGTCAATGATGCACGAGCGCTCACAATAATGCACATGCACCTTTTTCCTGTAGATGCTGAACCTATCTTTAGGAGGCCATAGCTTTTGCTCCCGACCTCAAAATGACTCCGTTTTTTTACGTTGGAAAGGTATTGAAGTGAAATATGTAATGGAAACATAAAATTGGAGAAAAAAGTTACCAAGAATTTAGGGTATTCATTTTTAAAAAACTAGTCCTTGTCTAACATATCTAAATGCTTTGATGAATGTTGTTTTGAGAAGATTTCTTGAAAAAGGTCCAATCTTTGGTATTTCTTGGGAATTTTGATAGGGATTCACCTCCTTATATCCTACAAAAATAAAGAAAACATAACTTCTAATACTAATCTAGTTGAAACAACTTTTAAAAAATGGAAATTGATCTAAAACTTTGAAAATTACTCTAAAGCGTTGAAATTAATCTAAAAAGCTTGAGAAACTAATCTAAAAAGCTTAAAAGTACACTAGAAATCTTGAAAGTAAACTAAAAAACTTGAAATTAATCTAGGAAAGTTAAAACTAATCTAAAACTTTGAAATGAAAAACTTTGAAACTAAGTTAAAAATCTTAAAAATTGAATGCAATGGGGTATTCTCCCACCAAGCGTGCCAAATGAAAGCACCCTAAAATTTAAAAAGAAAATTGCATGACTTAACAAGGAAAGATAACACCATTTCCATCCATCTAGCCAAGGTTCTAAGTTTAGGAATGTAACATTAAGATAGAATCTTAAAAGAATGTTTAACTAGTATGAAAACAATACAAAATCTAACTAAACATGCCTACTAATATGCTTGAATTACCTAACATGGGCCTAAATAGACCTAAGAGGGAAATCAAATGGTTATGGTTGCTACTCCAAACAAGGTGAAATGGCCTCTCCAAATGACTACTTGTTCATTTTGGATATCCATCTACTAACCCCATTGAAGGCTTTAAGCAAGGATTGAACTTGGCTATATATCATATTTATTATATGAGACGAAATTCAAAGCATGGTGTGAAGTATAAAGGAATGAGGTGCACCCTTTTTATAGTTTTCCTTTTGGGAGAAACTTGTATTTTGGTGCACGTGGGACTAAAAGCCCCAAATTAGATTAGAATTTCTAATCATGATTAGGCCTTGTTATTCACAATTAGTGAATTACCAAGTGATTAAGAGGTGTGGAGCCTTAATCAGCCGCTTAGGGTCAACTAGGAGGCTAGGATAAGATTTTGAAGCTTGTTGAGATGTTGTGGAGGTGAATGGGGTGATTTTGAGTGGTTGTAAGAGGGGTTCAAGCCAATACTAGGGTATATCGACCAAAACAAGGGCAAAATAGGCTTAATTAGCTTATAAACATTAATTGTTTGTTTTGAAGAGGATTTCGACTTACAATTCGTCGTAAAGTGGCATCATGAATGTGAAAGAGGTTTGGTGATCAACGAAGTTTTTTCTAACTGACCAAAGTGGCAAGAAACATTAGTTAATTAGTAAAGAGCACTAATTATAATGAAATTGGGAAGAATAAGAGTGATTTGAGTGCGAATTGGCAATAAGATTACAAAACTAGAATTTAGGTGTCTATAAATACATTAAGGATTCCATGGATGGAGATAATACAACAACAAATCCTCAACATGCTCTCGATAATAGATTCATTACAGATCTTACAATCACGTATCACACACACACTCCATCCTCTACACATACACACTCTTCTCTATCTGAATATCATGCAAAACCATAAAAATGAAGAATCACAATGAATCTCCTCTAACCACTCATCATTACAAGAAAATTTCTAAAGGAATATTTTATGATCACCTAACCACTACCCAAGAACATGCCAAATGTCATCATGCATTTCCCTAATCGAGTATCCTCAGCATGCAAGTGTCAGCTAATCCCTAACAAACTAGGCTCCTTATCATGTTATGATAACTGTAATGATGCCTTGGAATATGCTTTTCTTGAGCTACAAGTCTCCATAGCTTAACATTATCCATAACTATATCTGGTCACTTTTCCATTCATTCCCCTAATGTGACTTTACTCATAGTCCTAAAAATGACTAAGTCCTGAATCCATCCTACCTAGGTGCACGAGCCTTCATGCATCCCCAAAAGTTACTTCTACATGTGCCTTATACCTTGTTCTATGTGCAACAACCCTTCACACCTCGGGTACTTGGTCATTTTAGGGGCTCAACATCACCCCACACTAATATGTTTTCCACCCATAGAAAATCCCTTGCGCTTCTTCGAACAAAAATTTAACGACCAAAATTTTGTAAGAATCTGCTAAGGCCAAAAGGGGCATCTAGGCCATCTACCACCTATAGGACCAATTAGATTAACTTCAGGGAATTATGCATTATGTCTCTCCTTCACCTTCTCCCATGGCCTCCATCTCTTTAAATGCTTTTCCTGGTTCTTCCCCTATGATACTGGGTACTTGATCCAAGCGTGATTTCTTCTATGTTCTCCTTCAACTCCTAGATCACCACTACCAACTCCTTGCAAAGATCCATTGAACACATCTGTGCATTCGGTGATGGAGTCCCAAAGTTTTCCAAGTCTAGAAATCTATCTTTTCATGCTTGGTCTTTATTTTATCCTTTTGTGTAGTAGTGTCAACAATTAACTATGCACTTGGACTTATTAGTAGGTATTTTCTCTTGTAATGCCTTGAGATCGAAGTCTCTTCCTCAACTACATGTGCATCAATTATGGGCTGTAACTTCTTGAAGATTTCAAAACCCTTATTTTCCAAGATGTCTGCCTCCTTGAGCTGGTTGAGAAAATCCTCCAATTTTGAAACCATGGCCTCAACTATGATTTTTTTATTCTCTTTCTCCTTGGTGCAAGGTCTGTGGCTGTTAGCCCCATCCCATCCTTGATGTTGGTCAGCAACATCCCCACTAAGTCTTCTAAATATTCCATCTCATCACCATAATTTGTCCTTGTCCTCGCTCATCAGCACTGGACATTTTCCCAAAATGCCTTTAACGAGGGCGCCAACTTGATCATAGGCCTCCTTGGTTTGTTCCTATTCTCACCCTTTAATACGTTGGCACAATCTCTCTATCTCCTTTTTTTTCCCTTATTCACCATGACTAAGGTTCGAACTGTGGACCCTACATCCAAGCTATGTCACACCACCTCTAAGGACATCTTTTATAGAACATTACAAGCTTTCTCATCTATGAGGTGGGTAGGATCCACCACTTGGTATGTCTCTCCTCCCTTCTTCTTTAGGTGAATGGTATCGATTCACGTGATCACTGACCTCAAATTACGGCTCTTCTGTGGTAGTGCAGGTTCCAACTTATCATATTCCTCATTCTGGGCATGCCCCCTTCTTGATCAAATATATCCCATGCATGTAGTTTTTCTGGGGGAAGGGTGGCCTAAAACCTTGTGCACAATACCTTCGTGGGGTCATCCACAAATTCCATATGGGGGGACATGAGTGTCCACTTTTTCCTTATCGCCTTGCACTTTGAACATTGCTTCTTCAATCCCGGAGTGAACCCCTTATCCTCCTTTATGACAAAGGAGTCTCCCTTAATTTCTTCCTCCAGATTGGTGGGCCATGTAGGAGAAGACTCTTGCGTTGGGATATTCTTAGTTTCTTCCACAAAATGATCCTTCTCTTGGCACACACATCAACTTATGCCTTGGTGTCTACCTCAGCTCTTCTCTTCTCTTTTACTTCGAGCTCATCCTCGAGTTCTTCCTTAAAGGTCGCGTTATCTTCCTCCGAACTTGTTTCCATTTCTGAACTAGAAACCTCATGCACCTTGTGTTTCTTCTATGTTATGGATCCTCTCCTTTAGGTAACTCTCCTCCCTCAAGCCCTTGCTTCAATGTCCTCAGCACTACCCGGCTGTGAAGAACTTTACACCCCTACTACTACCTCAACGCATATAGTATTTATGCTTCCAGGAGGTGTCCAACTTCTCCTCACTCTCTTCTTCTTCCACTACTACCTCATTTGTTTGCTTAAACCACTTTCATAGGTGGGATTGACAATTCTTGTGGCTTAGGGAAGGAGGCATCTCGAACTTCCATATCAAATCCTCCTTGCATATTGGAGCGCAGTTGCACGACAAAAACACGTTGTGGATGTATCCCTTGATGGTAACATTGATTTATGGGTGTAGATCTAAGAATTCAGGCTCTAGGGTCTCCACATATGTTGGTCTTGAGTTATATTTATAGGTCACGCACAGGGTGTGAACATCCGCATCCACCTTATCTGCGTCAAAGGTCAATAGTTATGCATCCTTCAACCGGTTGATGGCACACTTACGGTACTTAGTGTCAAATGCAAATGGGAGTTTCCACCATGGCCCTTTCTCTCCTTTGGCCATCACAAACCATGCCAGACTAATATGTTGCATGACTGCAAACTGAACTTGGTCCCTAAATGATCTTTGGAAGCTCGTGCAGGATGTGCCATTCATTTTCAAAAGTTCATGCAGTCTCTCATACCATTTGTTCATCCATGTGTTGTACGCATTAGATATACTCCCGTCATAAGTGAATTGTTTGAACTATATTACAGAAGATGGGTGCGCCAGTGGGTAAACCTACATGTTATCATTTGGTCCATCTGGGACACCAAGTTCCCTATGATACAATTATTAATAGAATGGACCCCCAAGTTATATTTTCTCATAGGATGTTGTGCACTCGCACCTCCTTGATGATACTATCCATGATAAAATGTGCAAAAATGTAATGTTCTCACTTGGACACCTTGTATGCAATTATACAAGAACCTCTATGTTTATGTTCATCCACCTCTAAGATGTACCTAACTTGTAACTAATGATGCAGAAAGTGAATCTCAATGTTGGGTCCAGTAGATCCGCAATAAATTGTACCCTTCCCCCTTCTCATAGTTTAATTACTTCGCTAACTCTTCTACCTTTGCAGTGCACTTAAATCAGGGCCATGTCTTCACCTTTATTTCACAGGCCTGTTACCCTATGGATTAAATTTGCTATGAGTCTCATCCTTCTCCCTACAAAGTAGAAAAATTCTTCATGCACTTCGTGACATAAAGCATCTGAACAACGGTGTGGGTTTAGCAAAAAACGACAAGCTCCCAAAGCTGTAAGACCCCATTTTTCTACAACTCCCTCTTCACTGAATCATCTACCCTAGGGTTTCCTTTTTTCGTCTAAACCTGGTAGATCTTTGTAGAGATCCACCTACTATTAAATCATCATAGTTCGGTGGATCTATGGTTGAATTCACTTATTTTTCATCTGTACAACTTCGAGCTCCACTTCTCTACCTTAATAACCCCTGGGGGATATTGCATTTCCGAATAGACTTCCACCGGTTCTTCCTTTTCCACCATTGGTCTCTTTGTATGAGATTTCTTGGGTGCCATATCATTTTTCTGTCATTCTTCCATGCCCTAGGTGCTTCCAACTTTTCCTTCATCTATTATAACTTGACGACCTCCACACTTGTCTCTTGCACAACCCCCTCATGCTCTGTTTTCTTCTTCCCTACTTGCTATACTACAAGATCACGCCACACCTCATACAATTTTATTGGTTCATGATAAGTACCTCAATCTTCTTCACAAAACCATCGTCACACTTCAAGTTGGGAGCACAAAAAAGTCACTAAGGAAAATTAGTCGAAATGACTACCTTTACCCTCTATTTATACTTTTTCAACACCTTAAAGTTCCTCCAACCACGTGTCTTAACGTCTCTTTTTAATAAATCACTTTATTTCACTTAAATCAAATCTTTCACAACTCCCCTTCACACATCTCATTTATAACCTTCTGGTGCTCTAATACTACTTCACTACAACAGATCTCCTTCACGCACGTCACCGTGTCGAAGTACATAACCTCTGAGTTGTTCACCAAGCAGTTCCTCATGGTGTCACCTTCCTCTTGTTATACTGCACGGTTGTTTTTTCTCTTCTGCGTGGTATTTAAAATTTTCTCAACACACCTCTATAATTGCATGAATTTGAACACCTTATACACCGTACCACTCATTCTTTTACCTTTGCGCTAATAATTCATAATGAGTCTCCCAATATTCCATCTTCTCAAAGAATTTGTCAACCATATCCAAGCATATCTATCAATCCATCCATCCCACACTAAATGTATGCACGGTCCTCTACGCATGGAATCACTTGTAATGTAATTATCTATTGGTGCACCAATGCACAACACAACAACAAACAGAGAAAACAAAGAAAAACGCAAACAAAAGGAAACATAGAAAAGGGAAATGCACTAAGGGAAACCTAATCTAATAGGAAATACTGCCTTATTTACAAACACACATAATCCTTATTCATAGTAGGGCTTTAGCCTACTCCCATTGAAATAACCTGGAAACCATGTCCCATCTAATGCTCATAACTAGCACGCGCCTAAATCCACTATGAAGGATATAATATATGGCCGTAACCAATGGACTCTGAGCTTCCCAAGATAGCGCATAATCTTAGAATCATAAAGTAAAACCCTATACCCAACCTCAAATTGCTTATTATTAATGTGATGATCATGTCATGCATTTTTTCATGCCTTCTCAGTCCTCTGACGACATCTAGAAAGGGATCTATGTTCATCTAACTGCATTAACTTATCAATGCACACTTGCAATGCTTGTTCATCGACCAATCCTCCTGCGTGCACAATACACAAAGAGGGTAGCATGAACTCTACCGATAAAATAGCTTTTGTGCCAAACACTAATTGAAATGGTGTGGCTCTCTTTAATCTTTAATAAGTTGTTTTATATGTCCATAGCACGGCTAAGATTTTTTCATCCCACTCATGTTTCCCAACATCACAAATATTGGTCAACGTGTGACTCAAAATTTTTTTAAAGTCTTATGTTGTCCCATTAGCTTGTGGGTGGTAAGGGGTAGTCTTTTGATAGGCCATCATGAATTCTACCAATAGAAACCTGATTGTTTCATTTAGGAAATGCATACCCCTATCACTCGTTAAACTCAGTGGGCACCCATATTTGCTAATGATGTTTTCGCAGAAAAATTTGGATGTTGTGGCCATTGTGCGATCCCTCGTAGGCGTTGCCTCTACCCACTATGTTAGATAATCAATATAAGTAATGATATAGTGTGAACCCGTCCTTCATGCGGCAGGTGAAATAGGGCCTACAAATTATTTGCCCACTTCTCAAACGACTCAACACTAGCTGTTGGTCTTAATGGCATTTCATCCCTTATTCTTGGCTTACCAAGGCACTGAAAATGATCACAGGTCTTGCAATATTCAATACAATCTCAGGAAATGGTTTCCCACCAAAGTTCTGCTAATAATATCTTCCACGCAGTGGCATTTCCTGCATAGTTTCCTCCCACAATCCCACCATGTTCTTTCTCCATTATTGCACTGCGCTCATGCTTTAGTACATACTGGCGCAAGACCTCATCCTGGCCTAACTTGTACAGGTCTCCACTGATTAACATATAAGGCACACTGTGTATAACTAAGTGTTTCCTCTCCAAGGCCTTTATCCCTTCTAGCGCCACACCCATTCTTAAGAACACAATAATATCTTCCAAATCAAAGGGCGTGCACTGCAATCTAAACAGTTGTGCATCTAGAATTGTATCCTCAATGCTTTGCGCATACTCTCCCGAGTCAATCCTTGATAAATGGTCAGGCCCTAGATTACTCTTACCTGGTTTTACAACAAACGTAAACTCAAACTCTTGAAACAATAGGACCCACCTACATATGTGACCTTGCAAGATGGGCTTGTTCACCAAGTACTTTAATGCAACGTGGTCTGTATAAAAGATAAAAGGAGTTGCTAGAAAATATTGCCTAAATTTGTGCAGTGCATATATCAACAAAAATGTCTCACGCTTCATGGTACTATAATTATGCTATGTTGGGGTTAACTTCCTATTATCAAAACACATGGGATGGTCAACAATTCCCTCCCCAAGTTGTACTAGGACTTCTCTAATATCCATCATGGATGCATCAACATGCATGTGAAAAGTCTTATCCCAAGAGGGAAAGTGTAATATGGGCACAATAACGAGTCTATTCTTCAGTGTGTCAAAGGTTTTTTGCTGTGAATCTCCCCAATAGAACTTATTCTTGTGTTTTAGCAATTCCTACAATGACGCGACAATCTTGGCATAGCCCTTGATGAAATTCCTCTAATACCTTGTATGTCCAAGGAATATGCACACTGCGCTCTGGTTGGTAGGTTCCCCCAATCCCACGATAATTGCAACTTTGGCAGGATCCACCAACAAGCCTTCTTTACATATGATATGTCCCATTAGGGCACCAAATGGAGTAGTGAAAAAAAATTTCTTAATGTTAAGAGATATACTCAACGGTCGGCATCTCTTAAACATCAACCTCAATTTTCCACAATGGTCCTTTACTAGTCTGTAAACTGTCCAATCATCTAGTTAGACTTGAAGAAACTTATGGATGAATTCCTGAAACGCCTAAACCACGATGCGTGAAAACACAATAGGCACGTTCTTCGGTCCAAAATGCATTACCGTATAGGAAAAACTTCCCCATTCAGTGGTGAAATTTGTCTTCTCTTGGTCTTCCTTTGCAATTATAACCTAATGATACCCTGAAAATCCATCTGTAAATGAATAGATCTCGCACCCAACTACTCCTTCTAGGATCTCCTTAGTGAATGGGGTTTGGAAAGGATCAATGACACACACCACATTCAAATCCTTATAGTCAACACAAATCCTTATCCGCCTATCCTTCTTAATGCTGATAACCATCAAACTTATCCACTCTGATTCCTCAACAACCTCAATGATTCCTGATGGGATCATCTTGTCAATCTCCTCCTTGACCTTGATGTGCAGGTTCAAATTCATGTGATAAGGTCTCTTCCGAATTAGACGTGTTCCCTCCTTCAGTTTGATTCGCATCTCTCCTAAAGAGTGTGAAATCCCTTGAGTTCGTGGTATCCTCCTAGGAATAAATCTTAGAATTCATGCAACAGATCAATAATCTTTGAAACCTCTGTTTCTGACCAATAATCCCCAATAGTAGCTTCCTTGGGTTCTGCCTCCAAGCCAATGTTAACCTTGTTAGTTTTCTGGGGTTCGTGGTAAGTGTGTGCTTCCTCATTAGCATTATCCATAACCTCACGCATACCTATAGTATGGTTTACATCCAAGTTCTCTACCTCTTCACCATTTATAATATAGACTAACTTTCCTTTCTCCTTTTCCATGTAGGCGTGCTCAAATTGTACCTCCTCTAATTCTTCCTCATTCAAATGCATCTCCAAACCAAGTTCACCCAATAACTCCAGTACTTTTTCCTCCTCCATGGCACTATTTCCCATAGTTAGGCACTTAACAACCTGCAACACCTCATTCACCAATGGCTTAGTACTCCGATACTCAAAATTTTGAATGTGATCGACCGTCAATTCCTGCCAGTTTCGAGTCTGACGACACAACTCTAAATGAATGTACCACATGTGCACGTAGCATTTTAAGGTGGAGTAAAGACTATGCACTCATAGTGATGGGGGAAAGGCTTCCTCACCTTCCATCTAGGCCTTCTCACATGCGTGGATGTGAAATGAGGTGGGTTCCTTCCTATGATAGTCTTGTATAGTAGTAGGTGCATTACTTCGGAGAAACCTAACAGAGAACGTGATTCTCACCACACGCCACTCTAGAAGGTTATCCCGATGGATCTCCCACCAAAGTGTTGCGGTCCCATGCAATGTATAGATAAGCATACTTCTTCTTTCGATCTCACATCTCCACTGGGTCTCCATTACTCGCAGGAAAACATCAATGTTTCCTTTCCCAGTGTAACTCGGTAACTATCTTCCTCCCAGGCACCTGATTGAGTGCACCTTTATTACTCTCATCACAGAGCCTCTTAACTTCCTTCCAACTAACTCATATTTCACATGTGCCCAATTCTCACATGCCACATTAGTTATATCACTTTGTAGACACCTATTTTTGGGTGTAACTATACGCGCCCAAAATTGCACGTGTTACATTATCAAGAAAAAGGTTATAAAAGTCCCCAATGATGATTCAAAATCCTTTCAATAAGGTGTTCAAGTTCCAAAAAACCCATTCACAGTATATATTTGTAGCCTAGATAGCCTTACTTAACTTTTCCATGCATTTTTCCATCTCCACGCTTCTTTCTGTGCTTGTTTTGGCCTTCAGTGTCAGGACCACCTCCCTACCTGGGTGGCGGTTCGCAAACCACTGCCATGGCATGAGCGGCGGTCCTTAAACCACTGCCTTGCACAAGGCAGCTGTCCTACCCACTTTTTCCAGATTCTTCACACATGTTTTAAACATGTGACGATTCACTTAAGTTTGCTTTTTGCATGCATCCGTGAGATGAATTGGCTAAAAATAGCTTTGTTTGCTTGGTTCTCCTTGCTCCTTCTATTTTAAATAAGATTGAATTAGTTAGAACTACTTCTTCTTGCCTAGTGCATGAAGTAACCTCCTAGCCTCCATTCCTATATATTCCATGCTTATATTCAAGCTTCTACTTGCATTGCGTCCAGATTGCTTCCAAGTTGTCATTGCTCAAGCACCATCCTCTTGTTGTTGTTCTTTGCATTCCCAATCCTTTGGACTCACATGAACACTCAAAGAATGAAAGGAAATAACTGAGGGGACAGATACTGATACTACTGGATTTTCCAAGGTTCTTGCTCTTCCAGGTTGGAGCTTGTGTATTTGTTTGCTTTGTTCATCAAATTGTCAGTTATGAATTGTTAATATATAAAACCCCATAAAACGGTGTTAAAAGACACCTCATCACTCGTTTACTAACTGTCACCCACTCACATTTAATTTTTTTCCATCTCACCTGCCCATTAACATGCCCAATGTATTGTGGACCCTTATCATCTCACCCATCCGTGCACATTACACCCATATATGTCACATTAATCTATGCACTCAAAAACTATAAAACACCACTCACCTCCATCATTTCATATTCTTGATCTTCCCCTAAATCTTTGTGCACTTGAGCCCATACTTAATTTTTTTACATTTTTGCTCACATATTTTGGTATTGCAAGTCTTAAAGAGGTGAAGGAAAATCACAAAGGTTAGGTGCAACTTGCCACAACATTGTTTTAGTGAAATTTCAACACATGTGTTAGTCACAATTGTGTGGCTTGTGGTTTTTATGTGATTTTCAGTGAATCACAATTACGACTGGCCTGTGAGTGAGTCGGGTATAATATTTTGGTTTCATGTATTTTTTGTCATTTTACTTCTATAAAATGTAATTTATCTACTTAAATGGTTAGGGATATGACCGAGGAAGGTCCCTTAACCATCAAAAACTACTAAAATTCTTATTAGTATGTTTTTGTGCAGGTTACAGATTCAAATAAGGAATTTTACCTACTTTATTCATTGAAATAACCCATAATTGTCTCTCACTTTTTCAATGGTAGCGTAAGCCCATAAATTTTAGTAGCATTAATTTGGTGATTTCAAATCAACTAATAAATATTACAGATGATCCAAATCTAGGCATGCATGTTGGTGGCCACGGTGGGGTCATTTTGGTTGTGGGTAACTCTTTTCATTTTCTGAATCTAACAGTGTTGTCTTTTTGATTTTACAGTCTTTTCGATTTGGTTTTATCTTTCCCTAACATTTTGGTTGTAAATATAATGCCTGCTTTTCAGATTTTCTAAAAATACAAAAAATAACAAAAAAATTTGTCGCAAGCTAGTCACAAGCATGACTGTGTTGCGATTTTTCTATCAAAAAATATAACAGTTTTGTTACAGGGTAGTCACAAACGCGACTGTTATGTAATTTTGTTTATGCAAAAACATAAAAAAAAAAACTCATTTCTTCTTAAGGGAAAGAAATGGGAATGAATACACATTAAATATAGGGTTGGATATGGGTAAATACCCATCCACATAAATGGTGGGAAGTACTTGAGAATAATTTCTAAAACTCATTGTGAGGATTACCACAAGAATCCTGAACGTAGATGGAACATTGAGAAGAACTCATCTACGAAAAGGGTCAACGAACCAACATGTTATTGACTAGTTTCCACCCATGATGTAGAACCAATGTTGTCTGTGGTAATGACCCCATCTTGATTGATCAAGTGGTAAAGTCCGCGACTAGAAATTTTTTGGTGAACAATACTCATTCAGATAACATTGGTAATTAGAGATATATATTTTCATAAGTAGCCAAAATAATTGGGCCCATTTTCAACCTTTAAAAACAAACAAAAGCAACATTATACTAATCACAACACTTCATCTCAATTTCCACTTATGTGATTCATATCTGTGACTATGGTTATTGTTCTTAAAAATATTCTCACACACTTCCATATCCAGTTTCTGATACGTCATTGTGTGTCTTGATTTTTCCGAGTCTCATTCGCTAGGCATGATTTCCCTGTAATTTTTCATCTAGTCATATTTTTCCCATAGTCATTTGCAGGCATTGACTACCTTGCGATTTTCCATCAATCACATTTCCTACATTCTATCATTTTTAAATAAAATCCCACAACTCAGTCGTAGGCGTACGACTGCCTTGTGACAATTTTTTCAAGTCATGTTCCCATTTTCTTGCATTCTGGTCATCTTACTCATTTATCTCATTCATATTTCACATAGTCCTAGTCATAAGTTCAACTACCCCACATATTTACTACATATTTTGTGCTCCAGATGCCCTTTGCGTGCTCCAGTCTTCCCCTTGCACGCTCTAGTCTTTTGTGCACTCTGGTCATCCCCTTGTGTGACTATGGTCCCTTGCATGAGCTCTAGTCATCCCCTTTCATGCACTTTGATCCCTTACGAGCTTCGGTCAATCCCCTTATGAATATTTGGTCAACCCATTGCGTGCATTCCTAGTCCACTTACCTGCTATGATCCATCATTTCCTCACTCCATTTTGGTGGCTAGGCGCGAATGCCTTGAAACAACCATGGCCTTTAACCATCCTTGTAACCTTCCTACAACCTCTAGTCACCAAACCTCCTGTGACCCTTATTAACCTCATTATTTTATATCTCACACTCGTATATCCACTTCTGATAGGACACACTTGGATTACCGGGTCGTCCATCTCTGGGTTGTCCTACACCGAGTCACTGTGGGAACGACTCTCTCCTCCAGACACATTTACATATTCATCAACTTTTCTCTAGGGTTTGTCTGCACTACACTGACCGGTTAGCCCCTCCTACATCTCCAAAATCTTCCCCAGGCCATTAGATCGTATCTCCATCACATTGGGTCGTCGATCATGCCCATCACTATCCCTGGCCTTGCATCTCTCACCTGCACTTAGGTCCCATCCCTTCCATCACTGGATTGGGTATGTCTCACGACCGACATTGGGACTTGACACCTTCCATCTTCCATGTTGCTACATCTCCATCGCTTACCACCCCCAACCTACTACCGCCCAATGGAATCCATTGCATTGGGTGCAACCCCCTCACATTGTACCTCCAGGTATGCTTATCCCTGTCACATTGGGTCCCCTCTCTCTATCATACCCTTGGGTGCATCCTCTCACCATCCTCTCGGTATTGGGTGAAACTAAGTATTTCCCTCACTATTGGGTGCATTCCCTAACCCCTTGTTCCAATTGGGTGGGTCCATTTACGCTACCCTGCATTCACACCTGTGTCTCTATCACATTGGGTTCATATTGCACACGCATTATCTGATATTCCTCTCCTCACATCCAGTCATGAATTTTCATCACCATTAGCTGCAATACCTTATGTCACATTAACTACATTTCCCACACCCAATTATGGTCATGACTGTGTTAACATCATCACACTAGCATGTCGGTCTCCATCTACAATTAGCTTCTCTCCAGCTCCATGCATTTAACTCCAAAAAAATCTAAAAAATAAAATACATTAGTATGTAAAATTCTCGCCAAAAATATTTAAAAGTTAGCACCTTCGCTATAGTGATTCGCCCCTAAAAAAACAATAAAAAATCCATAGGCCAGCCATTCCTACGACTGGCTCTTTCCCACCTTTGCCAACAAAAACACCAAAAATAATTTAAAAGTCATAATAACCCCAAAAAAAATTCCCAATCATGCTACTAAGGTTTTGCATTCATTTTTCACGATTCTCATAGGAAATTTTTCCCTTCATGTGCTCTCCACCTTGGGCTCATATTATCATGTGCTCCACCCCGTACACGCTCCAATCTTGTCCTCCATGTGCACTCCTCTTGCGCACTGTGCTCTCTTACCCTCGCCCGCTCTACCCAACCCATTCTACCTAGTCATTCCCCATGGCTTCTAGCTCACTCCCATGCTCATTCATCACCCCAACTTGCTCCACCAACACCTCATTTAACGCATTTCCAATCTTGAGTCCCAACACTTAGGGGTAATTCCACCCAGACTGAGTTATCACGACATTTGTAATGAGCATATTCACCTTATGGTACCATGGCTACCCTATCCACCATATTTCAAAATTCCCACATTTGAAAAATTAAATGGCACCAAGGACCCCCAACACCACTTGCATCTATTTTGTTACTGCATGCCACCTCATTCAACATGACTGACACACTCCTCTTACGCACCTTCCCACTTTCACTCACTGGCCAAGCACTTGAATGGTATTCCCACCTCCTACAACATATCATTTATACATTCACACAACTTACTAACACATTCTTATCCCACTTCTTCATCCATATTGCACCCAAAGACAACACTAGTTGAACTTCACATGCTTCAAAAATCCCATAACGAGTTCCATTATTGAATTTTTTGCATGTTGGCGTGCGCTCATTCACTACCTCTCATTTCCACCCCCACTATCCAAGCTCATTTACCTCTTTTCAAAAAACTTTGTGTCCCTCACATCTCACACCACTTACAAATTCATCCACTACACACATTTTACGAGGCCGTGCACATGGCATCAATGCCTCGAGGATATCCATCTTTGTCATCCTCCTTACCTTGCCATGCATTTTAGTTTATCCTGCCCACCTACTGCACCATTCAAACTTCCATGTTCACAATGTCATCCAACTGGATCCTCATCCTATTTCATCTCCTTCTACACCCACATCTTCACATTCATTGCATTCTCCTCAGGATCATAGCTTCATCCAACCCCCTCACAAATTCACTCCTTTGACCGAGTCACTTTACTTCTATTCTCCACAAGTTGCTTGATTCCCATCTCATCACTCTTCCTCTCATACCATCCCTACCATTATGGCATGCCTCCCATGAAACATGTCTCCTATCATCGTACTAATGTTCATTCCACTAACTCATGTCCCCAACTTCACAACATCATTCAAGACCTTCTCAACAAGGGGGAATTTTTTTCGAGCCTCCATCTCCTCTAAATTCACCTACTAACACCGATCCAATCACTTCCCACACTATTACTATTCTTCACTTCTTCTCCATGTGTCATATCTGACTCCATCATCTGTTAATCATCATCACCTAGTTTCTCTACACTATCCTTCACACCATCACATGCTTCTACCCTAGACTTTACACCATGCTCCCCTATGTATCATCCTCATCATTCCCTTCTCAATCTCCACTGTCATGTGCTTCCACTTTGGACGTGGTATCATCCTCATCCTTTTTAGAGTCCTCCAAATTTTTACCACAATTCTCTAAATTTCCGTCATCTATATCATCATGTGATTCTATCTTGACCACCACCTCATATAATTCATCACTTTATTTGATCACATACACCCCACTTATCACATAAACCAATTACCACACCTACATTACACTCTTCATCACATATCGATTCCACACATCATTTTACCTATTTAGAGCCCTCTTCCATGCACATATTATTTCCTTCATCATCACTCATTTAGGCACCATTCTTAATATCAATACCACCATTGCATCCTATACCATCTATTGTGCATTCATTCACACTCCCTTTACATATATTCTCTAGTCATTTGTATCCACTTGTTATTACATCTCTTCTTCGCAAGTCACCTACACTTTCTCTCATTATTTTCCCTCTTTTGGAGAATTCTTCCACATCTTCCACCTCCATCACCCACTCATTTAGGAACCATTCTTATTACTGGATCCTCCTTTTTTCATTTGCATCATCTATCACAACCACACAACCATTTGTTCTTACACATTTTCCTCAAAGCCTCCTCCTTACCTCCAATTAAACTTTCACATCATTTTGATTTTCTCTCACATTCTCATTTTTTTGGCCTCCACTCTTACATACCCCTTCATATTCCATACAATCATCCTTTCATCACACCCATTCATCACAAGACCACACCTTTTGACTCTCACCGCTTCCTTCAAATATCAATATGTTCTCCACTCCTCGTCCACTTGACATCATCACTAACACCATGCTTCATATCACTTTATCTTATATCATTGATCTATTTTCATGTCCTCTTCCTCCTGACATTATCACACATTTACCACACTTGACATATTTCTTGCTTTGGCTTCATCACCCACACTCACGTCTATTCACTACCACTATTCTATGGATTCTATTTGGCATCATTTTTTCACTCATCATCCACATCATATAATCCAATCCCATTATCTACCTCATCTATCACTTACTCCTCTACATCATGTCCTCTTATTCATTTGTTCCCTACACGAGATAGGGGGGGACTCTCATTTGTCTTCACTAGTCACATTTTGTGTGTCCCATACATTCCACTTCTCTTCATCCAGCCTAGATTCGAAAACATTTCCTAATTCTCCACACATCCTACACTATCATCATTGACACAAACACAAACACACACAAAACCCAAAAAAAAATAGCTAAACATATTTCAAAATCCCAAAAAATATATATATCCAAAAAATTGCAATAAACAACACTTTCTCAGTGGATGTTCTTCCACATTTTCCTCCATTCATTCATATAAATCATCCACTTCTTGGTTCACTACTACATACTTCATTTACAGTTCATTCACATTCCACGTCTTGGTTTGTTTCACATCTTTTGGTGAACTCTTGATTATCTTGTTGTCACATGTTTTGTGAGCCAATAGTCTCTACTATAGGTCTCTCGTTACTTGAACTTGGTCTCTCGTTACTTGGTGAATTAAGAATGAATTTCCTCTTAGAGATCCATACACTCTTACACACTTAAGAATTTTTTCTCTGAAGGCCCTATGGCATTATTTGTATGACATTTTCCAATGTCATCTCCATAATCACTTCCACTCCCTCCATCAAGCCACTAGTGGTTCTAAACCCCTTGGAAAAATGAGAGAGATGAATATCATGTCAAAAACAAATACAAAAAAATCAAAAAAAAGTAAAAATTCAAAATTTCCAAAATCAAAAAAAAGAATATCAAACACTCTCTCTTAGGGGTATTTCTAGTATCTCTATCGGGGCTATGATACGTCTAGCTAACAGTAGAGCAATGTTGTGACTAGAATCAAATGTATCTCCATTGGGGCTATGGATGCTTGACTGGCAGTGGAGAAATGCACAACTTATAATTTCCTTCCATTCCATCTATCATCAATCACATGTTTCAATCAAACCTACACATTGTCTTTTGTTTTCACTCATTTTCTTACAGGTCTTCACTTCAAGTAATTAACTTTCACGCAATTGAACTTTTAAACATGTACCTCTTTCATGATGCACACATGATCTGGATACAAGATCTCGAGACACATAGGGCTAATATGTCCACCATTGTGATGTTTATACCTTGTTCAAAGCTCCCCATTTAGCTCACTTTTTGTCTCATGAATCTCATGGATTCCAGCTCATCATGTTTTCACCAACACTCTTGTTGCAAACTCATGTTCATATCACCTAAACACCTCTTACACTCCATTATTGCAACCATGTCACTTTCATAATTACATTCCACCTCATTTGGAATTAGCATCCATGAGTATTCACTTCCTTCTGCACATTTTTGCATAACCACCAATTTTCATGCTCATTTACCTTGCAATCATTTCTCATCACTTTAGGCTGGGGAAAAACTACTCTCACGCTCTCTAACTTACATCCATTTTTTGTACATATATATCATCACATTTTCACCTACACATGGCCTAGGGAAACACTATCCCCTGATTCTTTCACTCATCATGCCTTCACCAAGGTTCATTTTCTATCATTTTCAATTGCCACTTTTTGTCATCGTGTTACGTTGGGTAACTTGTGGCTCCAAAAACTTGTCACTTGAGGGGGGATATCATATCAAAATCCTTCTCATCAAATAGTATGACAACCTAATCATCAAATCATCTTAGTCAATTGACTCAAAAGTCTCTTTCCTTGAGAAAATCAAACTTGTCGATCACCTTCACAAACTCTGGCTAAAATGGCCCATCGATCGCATTTCCAAGTTTCTATATATGTGAAGTCAGCAATATGATCCTAGCAACTGCATAAACCAGTTGTCATAGGGTTAGATGACCCCCATCTCATCTTTAGTTTTTGTGTTGCATATTTCCTGTTGCAAGACGTATCACACGCAAAGGGAGGGGAAATGTAAGCACTAGAAAACACACATTGTGCATAAGTTTTCCTATTCAAAAATACCAGAAACATCATAAAACACAATAATTCCAAAAAATTAAATAATCCCAAAAAATTAAATAAAAAATATATAAAACCCCCATTAAATGGTGATAAAAGACTACCTCATCCACTCATTTACTAACCGTTACCACTTTCCTACTCACATTTAATTTTAATACTATCCCACCTACCCAATTTACATTCCCAATATGTCTATCGACCCTTATCACCTCACTCATCCATGCACATTGCACCCATATGTGTCGCATTCCCCTATGCATTCAAATACTATAAAACACCACTTACCTCCATCATTTCATCTTCTTGCTCTTCTCCTGACTCTTTATGCACTTGATCCCATACTTAAGTTTTTACTTCTTTACTCACATATTTTGAGTATTACGTAGGTCTTGGAGATGTGAAGGGAATATCAAAAAAGATAGGTGTAACTTGTTGCATACACTGTTTTTAGCGATATTTCAACATAGGTGTTGAATCACAACTGCGACTAGTCTTGTGATCTCCGTGTGTTTTTCAATGACTCGCAAAATGCATGACTAGCCCACAATCTAAAGTCAAGTATACTATTTTCATTTGCATGCATTGTTTTTTCATTTTTACTTTAATAAAATGTCTTTTATCTCCCTTAAATGGTTAGGGATCTAACCGAGGCTATGTCCCCCTAACCACCAAAAACTACTAACAATTTTTCTAAGTCGTGATTGTGTGCAGGTTATAGATTCAGATCATGAAGTTTTACCCACTTTATTCATTGAAATAACCCATGATTTTCCCTCACTTTTTCAATGGTAACATACAGCCCATTATTTGTAGTAGCATTGATTTGGTGATTGTTATATCAACTAATACATCTTTTAGGTAGATCCAAATCCAAACATACATGTAGAAAGCTAGGTGTATTATATTCTCAATAAAAACATGTATTCCCCACATAAATTCCCACATTTACATCAATATACAATACTTAATTTATACCCTTTATGAATTTTCAGAATCAAGTGCAACATCCTTTGCTATCTACATAATTTCAGTTTTTATCCCTCCAAAGGAATTTTTGCAAAGGACATATATATCCATTTGAATGTTTCCTCTGACTAAAATAACCCACTTTCTTGAATATAACATGCCCCACTTAGGAGGATAGTCAACTAACACAATGTCCATAACTAGAAATTTACCCAGGTAGGCTGTAAGTTGAACAACAAGTCCCATAACACATCTAACCACATGAAATTCTCTTAAATCCATAGCATAACATCTCCCATAGGTAGTTGAGATCTTTATTACCAAATCATTTATCACTACTTATGGTGTTATGTTGCAGGAGTCCCCTGAATCCAACATGCACTTATGTAGCAGCCACCCCTTCACAACTAAAGTTAAATAAAATGGATCCACATCAAGTTGACTTTCCACTAGTGATGTGCCTAAATAACTCTCAGGAACCTCCTCCAATTCTTCACTAAATTCCTTAGCTTCAACAACAAAAGTAGATGGTGAGATGGAGCTTTGTGCACCAAGGAAAGAAAACACCCTATTTTTATGTTGAGGGGCATGTAGGAACTCAATTAAGGGGACTATTATTTTGAATTGGTTAAGGACAATAGCCATTTCACAAGTAACATGTACTTGGGAATTATAGTACTTTACGGCAATGTGGTAGTATCGACATCCAGTATATAAGAAGAAACGACTTATGTGAAAGAATATCCCAAATCTCAAGGGGGAATATTATTTTTAATTGGGCTTGCAAGTTTAGTATTTATGCTTTGCCTCTTATTGTCAGTCATATTTTTGGAGCAAGAGGGATCCTTATTCACACTAGTAAGATGAGGATACTTACCCTTCATAGATTTCACAAAATTATTTTATTTAGTAGGCTAAGGGGAAGTGATTTTTTATTCTATAACAACAACATCCTTCGTAGGTCTATCTTCATCTTTACTATTATTTTTCTATAGTAGAATCTCCTTAGGATTCTCCTTTGCACTTACATCTTTCTTAATTCTCAAGTTATAATTACTTTGAATTGAGCCTTTGTATAAGTGTTGAGATTAAAATATTCTCTTCATGTGGCCTTCCACCATTCTATTTATTTATCATCTAAGATCTCAAATATTCAAAATTGTGGACTAGAAGTTCATAATTTTGAGCCACATTGATTGAATCTTCATCATAATCGATCATATAAATTGATTCTAGAATCTCCTGATCGTTATAAGCGTGAATAGACAAATTATTAACTACAACAAGAGTGTAATGAGGATGAGGCATAGAACAATCTTCACACTATGTTGAATCATCCATTTGATTTACCTCGTTATTTATGACAACAAGAGGATTAATTATTTCTCTTTCATTACATCTATTTCTAGGCCTCCTCTCTTTATGAAAAGGTATATTCCCTTTGTAAAAGGTTCTATCATTTGTAGACCCTATGTCCTAATTATGTGGTATATCATTTAAATATTTTTTTTAGCAGGAGGTAGACCTTTTTCATTTCTATCCACTCTATAAGATAGCTCCATTAAATCTCTCATCACTTTATCTAACTTCTCATCCACACTCAAATAAGTGTTGTGAGATATTCTCTCTACTGGAGGAAGGAGTTGCACATCTCCCCTTTTAGATGGTTTACTAGTAGCTCCGATGTTGTTCTCAACTCTAATTTACATTATATAAGCTTTCCTTAAATTAAGTAGGCCTTTTTCTTTGATATAAATACCATCTTTATCATCAAATGCCTCACAATATTTAATGAGGCAGGATGATTCAGGAGGTCTAACACTTTCAAGTAGTTTCATCATGAATTTAGTGAATCTAGCATTGAAATATTTCACACACTCATTAGGATGTTTCTTGATATTCTCAAACTCACTCATGAGAAATAAAGGGTCTATTCTTTCACCAAATTATGCCTTAAAGTTTTTCTTCATCTCATGGCATGAATCTATGCTTCCATTAGGTAATTTTTCAAACAAATCACTATCACTTTCATTTAATGTTTGTTAGGGATAATAGAAGGTGGTAGGTGATGGATGTCATGGTATCCTCGAAGATGAAAATGTCATGGGAAGATGTCATTATGGATAGACGCAATTATGCCCCCTCGAGAGGGCTGATGGGAATAGAAGATATGACATAGCTCTCAAAAAGAGGAGAGGTTAATTCTATAGAGAGGAGGATGAGAATGAGGTGTAAGAGAATGGAATGACTACATTATGCAAATGGGGAAAGGATTCAATTGGCATTGAATGTTAGGTGTGAAGATGTGTTGAAGGACGTAATGCGTAAGAGTGGAAAGAGAAAAAGGAATGGACAGGAGTAGTGATTAATTATGAGAAGAGCAAGAAAATTCAAAGGTGAAGGAGACAATTGTATGGAATAAAGCGGATGGAGATAGAGGAGGAGAGAAAAAAGAAATAAAAAAGGTAGAAGCGAATAAGAGAGAGGGATGATAGGGGAAGAAAGGAATGATGAAGGAAAAACAAGAAGAAGAAAAGAAAATGATAGAGCGAGGGTGAAATTATGAAAAAGGGAGAGAGATATTCAAAATTAAGGGAGTCGAATAATGAATTAATGGTGAAGGAGATGAAGGGAGACAAATGATGGAAAATGAAAGAGATGATAGAGATGAGAAAAGTAATAAACTATAGAAGTATGAGGTGAAGAAGAAAAGGGTATGGAGAATGAGGAAAGACGAACAAGAAGGAGAAGATGAGATGAGATTAGGGGGTAAAATCAAGAAAAAGGGAGAGAAGGATGGAAAAATGAAGGAGATGAGGACAATGAAGAATTTAAAGAAGACGGAAGAGGAGGTATAATAGAGAAGAAAAGAAACTATGAGGGACCAAGAAAGTGTAGAGGAGATTAGAGAAAAGAAGAGAAATTGGTACAAAATGATTAAAAGAGTAGGGGTGATAGAGAAAGGAAATAGTGGGTAAGAGGAAGGTGAAGATGATGGGGGAATAATAGATGATAGAGCAGATACAGGGAGAAGATTGAAGAAACATGGCCCATGTGAGGAAGACCGAGGTAAAGAATATGGAATAGACTGCATGGAAATGCATGTGGAGAGTGGGATGGTAAAAAATATGGGATAACACTAAAGATATAGGTTATTAGTGGGGAAGTAAGAAGGAAGCACGAGGGAAAAGGGGGAAGAAGATAATATAGAGGGAGTGATAAAATGAGGAGTGGGAATGAGGGGAGGACAATAGAGAAAATGATGCAGAAGGAAGGAAACCAGGAATGGAGATATTTGGTGAAGAGTGGCCAGTATAAGGAATGTAAAGAGAAGAAAGAAGAGAGGAATGACATGGATTGGAAAAGATATGGAGATGTGTGAGATGAGGATAAAAGGATGATGAGTAAATAGACTGAGGGTGTATGATGAAGACAGTAAATATATTGAAGAAGGAGAAGGGAAGATGGATAGGTGGGGAAGAATTGACAAGAAAGGGTAGGAGTAGAGAAAAGAGAGGTGAGGGAAGAGAGAATGGGGGATAGAAGAGGTAATTTCAATGGAGGTATGTTAGGGGAAGTTCACCGATAATTATCAGCATGGATAGAGGTGATGGAGAGATGACGAGGAAAAAAGATAAGGGAAGGCGAGAAGAGGGAATTCTAGTGAAGGGACATTAGGGGAAGTCCATCGATAATGATCGGTGGGGAAGGATGGGAAAAAAGTGAAGAAATGGAAAAAGTAAATGAGGAATGGAAGAGGAAATGCCAATGAAGGGATGTTAGGGTAAGTCCACCGATAATGATCAATGGGTATAGAGGAAGGAAGGAATGAAAATAAAATGGATAAGGTCAAAGAGAGTGAACAAGGTCACATAGGATGAGGATGATCAAATTATAGGGAAGTCCACCAATAATTATTAGAATGGAAATGGAAGATGATGATGAAATAATGTTAGGGGAAGACCAACAAAAATGGTGGGTAAGAATGGGGGTAGATATGTGGGAGATATCAAGAATATGGAATGAGAAGAGTGAAGAAAAGGTGAGTGGTAAGTTGTGACAAGGTGAAGGCGAGGAGAGGATGTAAAAGATGAGGATGAAAAGGGTGAAGATGAAGAAACAAGACATGAAAATAATGGAAAGAAATGGTATGAAGGATGATGGATCAAGAAGGGGAAAATGAGGGAAAGGTACATGATTATAGGTGGAAGATAGTAGATGCACTCGGTGATATGATAGGTTGAGAAAGGATAATCATAGGAGGAAAATGTGGTTGGTAGGGGAGACCAAGGGGAAGAAACGATCAATGGAGGGAATGAAGAAGGAGGTAAGGGAGAAGTCGAGAATGATGAGTTCAACTTAAGGAGGACCCTTAAGTAAGACTATCATGTGAAAAAAGTGGTTAAGTAAGATTTCCAAGCGAGGGATGATGGAGATGAAAAGTGGGAAAGTAGGAGGTGGTGTTTGCGAGAATGAAAGAGGAGGTGAGAGGATGTGATGATGGGGACTAACAAGAAAATGTGGATGGTGAGAATGTGGAGTGATTGGGGAGTGCAAGATGACAAATCATCCTTAAGAGGGACTCTTAAGTAATATTACCATGTCGCAGGAGTGATTAAGTAAGATCTCCAAACCGAGAGTGACGATATGGAAGGTGAAAGACAAGAATGTATTGGGTACAGGGGTGGAATGGTTGATTGGAGCATATGATTATGGTGAGGTGTGAGAGGAATAATATGGAGGAAATATGATGGGATGGGGTAGGGCTAGATAGCAGATCATCCTTAAGAGGGACTCTTAAGCCAGATTTCCATGCTACGGGGATGGTTAAGTAGGATTGCCAAGCCAAAGAAGAATAATGATGGGAAGAAGTAAGTGATTGACAGAGTTGGTGGGAAGAGGGTATGACAAGATGGACTGAAGGGCAACCCTCAAGTGAATTTTCCATACTGCGAGAGTGTGTAAGTAAGATTACCAAGTAGAAGACGGATACTAGGAAGAATGAGAAAAGGGTGAATGGTGTAAGCGATGGTGGAATAAGAGGTGAGAGGAGGTGATAACAAGGAAGGAAGGAAACAAAGGAGTGTGACATGAATGGATGGAGGAACATGTGTGGTGTAGGATGGAGAGTATGAGGGAAATCCTTAATTGGGATGCAAACGTGGTGAGAGTGAGGAGGCCAGAATGATAAGTGGAAGAAGCGGAGTGGAAATATGTGTGTGGTGGTGATTGTTGTATGATGAAAGAAGAGATGGTGGAGAAGTTTCTATAGCGAGAAGATCTTAGGAAGAGGGTGTAGCTCAACTAAGAGTCCCATCGGGTGTGCCAGAAAGTGAACTAGGAAAATACACTGATAACAAGAAAGTAAGGCAAATATCCAGATACCTTCTCCTTTATGATTCCTTAGCAAACCTCAGAATGAGAAATGAAGTGTGGATGAGCCCTGATTATGTGACATGTAGGTGTTTCCCTTGAACCAAAGCAAGTCCTTCTCTACAACAAGATTGACTTGCTTTTCACTAATGGATAAAGGGAATAATTGATTTGGGATGATCAAAATGGGGTTATTTGGGAATTAGGACAAGGTGGAAGGATGTTCTATGCTCAAAGGATGTAAGAACTATGACAGGATATTCAAACTTCTTCTAAAAGAAGGGGGTGAGGCTCTATTTATATCCTAGAAGTTGGATTAATTCGAGGGTTTAGAGTAATCATGATTATGGAAAGTAAGTCTGATTAGGTAAGTGAGAGACATGAGGAATGGTCAAGAATTAAAGTTGAATATTTAATTCTTCAAGTGGGGGGACATGGGGAATATTTGGCATGTGGTGAAGATCAAGTTTAATTTAGGGATTGAAACAAATTAATTAATTCAAAGTGCATTTTTGTGGGAAATGGAATGGTGAAATTAATTGATTTAAGGTGTGAAATTGGGGTGTCTACATCTAGATTGTGAATAAACAACTTGATAACAACATCTTCATAGACAATGTCATGATAATCAATCAAATGTTTGAAAATTATAAGATAATGACACCTAATGATGGCATTGTTTCCTTTAAATTTTGGTACTATTTTCTAATTTTAAAAGGGACTTCATTGGGATGGCATTTCATTTTTGAGAAATTGATTTGTATAAATATATTTTCTCCTAAAAATGGGTGAGGAGCTCTAGCACAGTCAAAGGCATTCAGGTCTCTATTATTTCCAACCGTATTATGATCTATATCAGGATCATTTATCTTAGGAGGATGATTAGGAGATGGAATATTAATAATAACAACATGAGTGAGAGGATTTTGCGTTGATTTTTCATTCAAATTGCTAAGAGAATTGCTAGTTAGATTTAGAAAGTCAATTGTAGCAAATTTTTTTGAATGAGGGATGAATTTGAAACACTTATTTTCGTTTGGAAAATTTTGGAAAACAAAAGGTTGTGATCTTTTCCATAGGAAAGAGTTCTACTAGCGCTTGCACAATTGAAGGGAAAATAAACTATGGAAACCAATCTTTTCACTAAATGATCCAGAGAAATCGGAAATAGAATCAATATTTGCAATTAAAATCTCCCCCTCCCCCCCGAATTTTTTTTTAATGGGAATAAATCATAAGTATAGTTATAAATATGAGTGTGAGAGGTACCTTTCCCTTATACAGGTTTCCAAATCCACTTCTCTTTGATTGATTAATTTTTTGGTGGGATTTTTTAATGTTTCTTTGATGAATCTACTTTGACAAATTGATCATAGCCCCTCCAAATTAGTAAATTGAAAGTCACAGTGAGCGACATAGGACCAAGGGGAAATAGATTAAAACATATTTGAAAAATATTTGTTATAACTAATCTCAAAACACAGTGGATTCTCAAATACCATGAAGATATATATAACAAAAATGTACAAACTTCAGGCTTGGAGTATTTGTGAAAATATCAATAACATAACATGATTTCTATGTTTAAATTTTAAAATACAATGACTAGGATTGCATAGATCATAAAGAACTACACAATTTTCATAAAAAGGACTAAATCAAATGACACTTCTCATCATTTTTTGATAGACTATGAGAAAAACTATAAGTGGCACAAATGGCTACAAAATAGACCAGAAAAGTAGAAATCAAGCCAAGATCCTCTCAAAAATTAAAATAAAGCACCAAAAACTCTGACAACAATCTTCCAGGGTGATGAGTATAGTGAATAACACTCCCCGGTAATGGTCCCAATTTTTTGGCTCCTAAATTTGTACCAAGGTAAAAAATAGTGAAGACAATAAGATAGGTTGTTGTAGTAAGTCACTTATTCACCTAGAATGGCATACTTAAGGACAAAAAATGGGAGGGTGATCAACTCCCTAATCTTCATGCTCTATGAGAACTAGGGGAGAGACCCTGGAGCAACCCTAAATGATGTAAAACAACATAGATTAGGAAATTATAATGCAGGAGACCTAACCAAACAACCCAACCACTGTGTATTCCAACCCAATTTACTATCACTAATATGATATTCATAAATATACCTCATAAATAGGTAAAGGTTGCACTCAAACAAATGATAATAACATATATATCCATAATATATAAGCTAATTACTCTTAAGGCCAATAAAATGTTTCAAATGAAATCTTATAAACATGTTCATGAAGTTCTAGAGGTTGAAAAATTGAAGGATTTGTAAATAAACAATGAGATTTCAATAAAGTGTGGAATTAAATGGAATTATTAACATAAGAAGGTGATCAAATGGATTAAGGATGATGACCAAATCCATTGGGTAGGGAGTTACCAACATTTGTACTAAGTGAATGGTGTTAATCAAAAGGATAATAATATACACAATCCATCATGAATTCAAACAGATAATATAATGATCCTACACATACCATTTGTTATTTACCATAAAAACACTACAAGATGACAACACATTGATATTGGGAAAATGTGAGAATATGCAAATGAATGAAGACCTGCAAGGATTTTATAACTCAAAACTCACACATGTTTACACAACACAAATAAATGCCTAATTAAAAAATATTATTTTCATACTCATAGCATTTTGATAAATCCAAAACACTTGATCAACATCCTACAATATCTTCCCTTTGCATCAAGAAAGACTATTGCTCTTCAATTGATTACAACACTAAAAAACACAGTGCTCAATAAGGATAACTAAGTTTTCTCAATAGCCAAAATATCATCCTAGAAAAAAATTCCTCCAGTTTATACAATTACCAATTGCAAAAGTGGAAAGCAAAGGTATGCAAAATATTCCCTCCAAATACAATCAAAGACTAGAGAAGAGCCATTTGTCCACAGTAAGTCCACCAATGGGAGGAGAGATAAATGTACATTTGGATCACTCTTTCTAAATTAGTATGGGAAGAAACAATTCTTTTTCCCAAAATCAAGCTAAATTTGGATTTAAAGTGAATTGTGTGGAAGCACAAATAAGGATCCGTGAAGAGAACACATGTGCATCCATGAAAATTAGGAGAATGGATGAACATGAAATTCCACTTGGAAAGGAAAATTAATGTTCCACCATTGGATCACTCTGATAACTCATTTTTGATCTACATCTTAATTAAATTATTAATGAATTTTGGTGGGGCCCTGAAGGGAGAATCATCACGAAAGCATATTTTAGAAGGGTTCAGGATCACCAAAAATCTTCACATAGTGATTTAGGAGTCATTGGAGTGAAAAATATGATAAGGATATCCCCAAAAAAATTGTTAATAAAATATTCAGAATATCTTCATTATCTATCCAAAAACTTATGCCAATGCAAAACTCTCTCCAAGACCATTCTAAAAACACCAGTCGTAGGTCATTTGGAGCTCCCAGTGAAATGTTGTGATAGCTCATTTCTTTAGTCTACATCTTAATTAGCTTCTTAATGTATTTTTGTGGGGGCCTAAAGTAAGAAACATCTCAAAAGCATCTTCTAGAAGGGATCGGGACCACCCAAAAGCTTCAAAGAGTGATTTAGGCGCCATTGGATTGAAAATATGAGAAGGAGATGCCCAAAAAATCAGCCAAGAAAATATCTAAAATATCTTCATTATCTACCCCAAAACTTATACCAATGCAAATCTCTCTCCAAGACCTTTCCAACAACATTGGCCATAGGTCATTTTGAGTTACTAATGAAAAATTATGTTAAAAAACTAGAGCTTAATCGTGTTGTACCTGTGGTGTCCATGAGTTGATTTTAAAACTGTTATCCCAAAATTGGGTTTCATGATAATTTTGTCACAACCTACCAAAAATTTACCTCTTGGAATTTTGAAGTTAGTCATTTTCCCCAATAAAATCAAGAAATTTGATCGAAGTTGTGAAGTTTCTTTGTTTTTTGGGTTTTTCGGGCTTTACCAATATAAAAGCATCTTAAGTGTAATTTGCTCCCCGAACCTCAAAATACACTTGATAGTACATTTTTGGATTTCGAAATTTCAGGACATCTAGGAACTCAAACATGAAAATATGCTCAATGTAACTTACTTCCCAAACCCGAAACCTCAAAATACATTGATGGTGTATTTTGGTATTTCGGGGGTTTGGAGCATTGTAACATCCCTACATTAAAGCATGTCAAATCCTATCGAATCCCAAATCCTAAAATAGAAAGCACACTTTATTTTTCAAGTTTTCAGGGTTCACATGCACAAAAACAATAAATGTTGAATGCGGTCAAACCACCGATCTCTAGGTCAATGCATTAAATTCCAAGTGAACTTCACCTACACCCATGTCACTAATGTGTAATTAATGCAATTTTTAACATAAATTTTTATTTTTCTAAAACATTTTCTCCTTGTGTTAATTTTGATTGTTACTCCAACTTGCACTTGACACCTAAAATATCAATCAAGTTTTTTCTTCACTTCCAAGCATCTTTTTGAAACATCCTTCTAACCCATTACTCTAATTAGTGAGTTCTTCATCCTCCTTAATTTTCATTAATATTCAATCTCATTTGATGTATAATTTTGGTTTGGTATTCTTTAGCTTTCGTGGCCTTGGGTTTTTCTCCCCTTGCAAGTTTTACTTGTTGTTATGAGGGCTACTTGGTTTTTTTTCGCCTATTTTAATGATTATTTTTCATGGTAAATATTGGTGTTCATAAAAATATAAGTTTAATGTTTGTTGGTCTTTTTGACTTGAAAAACAAGGTTAAATGCCTAACAAAGTACATGTCGGTCTTTTTTACTTGTTTGTCAAGATAAAAACCCCTCTTAAGTTACTTCAAGATTCTTGGGTTGTCAAGAGAGTAAATATCTCCGATCTATGCATTTTAGAACTATTGAGGTGTTAATAAAGTCTTAAAACCCGCTTAGTGTTTTTCAAGCACGACAAGTTTTTCAACAAGGAGGAAACCCTAAAAAGGTCTACGTCGGGTTTACAAAGGTGTAAATCAAGTTTGAATTCCCCATCAGTGTAATTCAGAATTCTTATGGTGCTAAAAATTTCCTAAACTTGACTTAGTGTTTTTTTAGGCTTTATAGGTTGTTCAACAAGGAGGAAACTACAAAAAGGTCTACATTAATTTTTTGAAGGTGCAAATCAAGTGTAAATTCACAATCAATGTAATTTGGGATTCTTGAGGTGAAAATAAAGTAGGAATGCATGACTGAGTGTATGTCAAAAATTTTAAAAGTGTTAAACAAGATCAAAACCCCACCCAAATGCTTTTCAAGTTTTTATGGCTGTAAACCAAGTCAATATTTTCAACTTAGTTTTTAAGGCTCCTAAAAGAGGTTCTTAGTAAAATTTGCAATGCTATTTCTTGCAGAAATGGTGAAATCATCCAAAGGATAGGATAAAAAAATGAAATACATCTATCAAGGGGTGGTGTCCCGTTCTAACATTGATTCCAATATTTATCAAATAAGATACGTTGACTCGGGGCACATTGATCTTCTTGATTTTTGGAGTAGGGTAAATAGGCATATAAGTCAAATTGGATTCAGGCTATTTACAACAGTGGTTTAGCATTGGAAGTAGCTCTCTGTTAGTGTAGGATATTTATTATCCTTTCATTAGCTTACTAGGATTATCCTACACTCATGTTGACTCATCTTACTTAGGTGTCATAATGTGTCATATAAGTTACTATGACATGTCTTACATGTAATAAAATGTCAGAGTCTATCATAGGAGTTACATTCCTATTCCAGGAATGTAAATCACCTTCCTATTATGGGAATATTCTCACAAAGGAGTTACACAACACTCCTATTTGTACATGTTCCCACTTGAGCTATTTGGAGGTTGGCTAATGTAGGCTTAATGTGAGTTATTTGAGTTCATTACTTAACACGATTCTTGATTCTTGTGAGTTATTATCATATTGAATTTTATTGTTAGGTATCATGATTTCCAGTAACTATATGGTGCTCTCATTATTATCCAGAGATCCTCATGGATCCTCTGATGTGGTATTAGATCCAAATCTAGAAAAATGTTTGGCCATTTTTTGATTAGTTGTTGGTCTTTTCAATTACTTCATTTGTGTATCTAATAGCTCACGTGCAAAGATATTTGACTCCGTCTTGGATAAGCGTTGTTGTGAGAAAATTGGTGTTTGTAGGTTTTCAAGTTGAGGTTTCAAAAAATTTTGGGGTTCCAAAATCATGAAATTTATGGGATTTTTTATGGGGACATTTCTAGTAGTTTTATAGCTAAAGTGGTATTCAGTAGCTGAATCTGGTGGAGTTGATATATTTATTGAAATGTTTGGTGCATTTAACAAATTTAGCAGGGGATTTCCTCTTATTAAACTCATCATGGCATAACCTATTTTCTCATCCCGGGTCCTTAATTAACTCGGGTATGGTTTCATTTCTTGCAACATATATGTTCATGGGATTTGTTAGGCTCGACCTTGCATCCGTATCTCACCCCATTCCGTGAGGCTTGGCCCCTCAGCTCTGCCCATGAACCTTCTCAAATCAACCTGCTTGATCATACTTAGATCTCACAAACTCTAAATGAGACATCATCCATCAATGTTGAGATCTTCCATGTTCAATTCATAGTCCACCCTTTCATAGGTGCCATGAATCCTACTACCTTGACCTTAGCTCGCACTAGTCACATACAGGCCTGATACATCTTGGCCCAACCTTCAGATCAACCCCCACCTCATCTTGTTCAGATTCACGCATTTCTGCCCTAGCTCTAGATACCTAACCACTTGATGGCTCTTTTTTGCATTGAAACTGGCCATTCTACCATTACACCTTCTCACATCTGTGCTTGGTATTTTTTTTCTTGGTGGGATCTTTTGCATTTTGATTGGATGACATCTTGGCCTTATCACACAACACAGGGAATGCCATTAGAGCTTAGCTTTGCATAATGCATCCAGTGGGAGGAGAGGATCAAGTGTTATTGTGGTTTTTAAGTAGCTCTGCAACAAATTTAAAACCATACTTATCTATGCTCAAACCCATCTAAGTTTGCCCCACTCCAACATGTTCATAATGCTCACATCCATTCTCGGCCTCTTTCTATAGTTTCCCATGAATCCACAACCGCCATTGTTGGAAAATTCAAGCCCCCAAAAACCTTTTTCTCTTCCTATGGGCCCATGCCCTAAGGTAATTCCTTGACCATTCATCAAGCCAATATATGTAATTCCCATCTTTTTTGAAATTTTGCTAAGACTCTTCAAATGTTTTGTAAGTAGCCTAGTTTTTTTTTAATTTCTAAAGTTTAAAGTGGGTATCCTCATTTGATACAAAGCATTGAGATTCTAGATTTATTGGTCAAATACATTCACTTGTAAAGTTGAGGTGAAGTGTTCAAACCTCACCTCCTTGTTTTTTTGCTTAATGTCACCTTAGTGTATTTAAATTTTAGGTGCAAAACAAAAATAATAGGCTAAATATAGAAAACACTATAACTTTTGACTGGCTACTCTGTTTTGAGTGTCATCTTTGGAAAAAGTGCTTGTTTTTCCATCCCCGTCCATATGGGACTATTAGTTTTTTTTGTAAAATGCACTAAATTATAAATTGGCAAAGGGTGGGTCTAAAGGAAAATTTTCAGGGAGGTGTTGTAATCACATACAAACACATTATCAGGTGAGTCCAAAATCTTGCAATTTTGAGTGTATTCTCACACTCTTTTTTTGCATTCTAAGGATGCATTTTTGGTCAATTCTGACATCCATATGAGTGTGTATTTGTCACTCATGACTCTTTTTCACCATTCATTGGATCATATATTTGGGAATATAGCCCAAGAATGTGGAAAATATTCCTTTAAGTGAAATAAGAATGGTGACTTCGTCAAAAGTGAGCCCTTCTCAAAACCCTCAGGATAAACGAAAGGCTCCCATAAATCCCATAAAGTTCAATTTTTTTAGCAAAATTGAAAGGTCTTCTACTTCTTTTATTCCAATAGCAGTAGTGAACTTGGATTATCCTCCACATTAGGAAATTATTATGTTTTAAACCAGTGCTCTTGGCATATAACCCTTGTCCAACTCCTCATTTAGGGTCATTCCTTTTGTTCCTCTATTTATTCAGAGCCCTCATATTTCCTCATCGCCTCATGTTTTTTCTCTATAAAAATTTCCAATAACTATTACTATTGTTAGCACATCATCTCCACCACTAGTTTCCTCTTTTTTTTCCCCACTCATTTCAACTTCTACTCTTGTTTCTTCCACACCTATTTCCCTTATGGCTTAGGATTTTTTCTTCCCTTCCACCTCTTTCATCAAGGATTAGTATTTTCATGGGTTATCCTCCAAATACTTATCCTCTTCTACCAACCATTTCCCTTCCCACTTTGAGTATACCTCCTAGTTTCCTCTAGTGTTTCCTCTTCTACCCATTCCCATTGCTATTTGGTCTACTCCTCCCCTCTTGGTCTTAGTATCTACATCCTCTGTTGGTGTAGATTCTATGGATACATCCACATCTTCTTCAAAAACAAAGGTAGTTTGTTCCTCTTCTCTATCATGGTTAACCATCCAAACCCCAAGGAAAATAAAGAAGATGGTGTTACCACAAGCCTTTGATTTCAGCATATTGGATCTGACTCCTTCCTGGATAACAAAAAATACAAATACACTCACTTGTGCCACTATTGATCAATATGGGGAGATATTTTTTGAAATTTATATGTCAGATGTAGATAAAAAGTAAAGAAGATATAATTATTGTAGATTATCAGATCTTTAAGGTTGCTATGGTAAAAGTCACCATAGAGGGTGGTGTCAAAAAAAAAGATCTTCAAGTTGTACGCAGAAAAATCTATTTGGAAAGCTTAAAAGAGCCAATGAAACAAAATATGAACTGAGGGAAAAATTGGATCAATTAATAAATAACCCTTTTGTATAAAATCACTCAGCCTACTAAAATTACCACTCTTATAACAACAAGCTTGGATGCATTATCCATCACAATAGCTAAGAAGATAGGACAACGGGGAAGGGATGTTAATGTTTGGATCAAGTTCCCAATCAAAATACTTCTCAGGGATGAACAAGGACTGATCAAAGAAGTCATCAAAGTCCATGACAACATTGAAACCAGGAATTTATGAATTGGGAAGATGAGTAATGAGTTTGAGGAGAAATGTAACAACTGGGAACTCACTTTGGAGGCATTTAGCGAACTAAAGAAGGTATATATTTGATACTCTCATTAGGGAGAAAGTAATTGAAGAATAAGGGTAAGTAGGAACTATGAATACTATGAGTCCATTGATTTTTGTATCTGAATTTTGAATGAAGCAATGGAGAAATTACAAGAGGCAAGAAGAAAAGGGATTGATGCCACTTTTGACATCAGAGATTGATGAAATTGTTAAACTACTTTCTCAATTTCACAAAAAATATTTGTATGTGCTACCAACTAACACCATTTTTTTTCCAAGTTTAAAACCTTGGGTGAAGGGGATTCAATATCTGAGTAAAGGTTTGATTTGCAATCAATTGAACAGTTGGTAGTATATCAAAATGTTTTGGATAGTTTGAGAAAGATTGTAAAGAAGGTTTTAAAGCTTATGGGAAAATTGATCAATGTGGATGATACTTGTGAAGTACTTAATTGATATTCATGCGGGCCAAAAGAAAATTATATCCAAAGAAATGATTAAAGTATATCATGAATATTGGTAGATGCAAAAAGTTTCACAGAAGCCGAGGTCATCAATATCTCAATTGATTGAGATTCACAGAAGGAAAAATAGGATAAGGAAGCAAGTTGAAGTTTTTGTGTTTTTTCTAAATTTTCTCAAACATGTAAGTTTCTTAGATGTTTTTGCACCATATCATGCAACATGTAAATTAGATCATTAATTTTTGCATAAGAATCGATCAATATGTGTTTAACATAGTCAAACTTTTCAAGGGGGAATAAATCTAGAAGTTTAAATCAAGATGATTTTACTACTTTCTATTTTTAACATTAAGAACTAGTCAAAGGGTGCAGTTTGTCCCTATTCTCTCTCTCTCTCTCTCTCTCTCTATTTTTTTATGAATGTAAGAATTCTCAAAAACATTTAGGGACTTTTATAGGGTGTTAACAATGGATTTTTACATTTTGGAGTAAAAATTATTTTTCTGGAGTTTTGTGAGAAGAAAATAAGCTTTGTATTCTATTTTTCTGAAAATAAATGAATAAAGAGATCTGAACTTCCAAACTTTGTGTGTTGAGGTTAATCTTGATATTATGTTTATTTTTCATATGTTTAATGCATGATAATTCCTTGTAATTCTAAAATTGTATTACTAAGTATTAGTCAAGTTTATTGTTATTCTCCTTGATTTGTTTGAGTAGATTAGGATCTACATTTGTCATTCAAAATCAAAAGTCCTCCTCTCCCTCCCTCTCTACTATTCTTATTCTTATATATTTCCTCTATTTTCAAATTCCTTTCTTACCAAAATTAAAATCTACTAGGATGAGATCCCACCCCCATGATCAAAAGTAGTGAATATATTATACATATTCCTTCTTTATTATTAGATTAGCAATAAATATGGTGCCTTCTCTTATTCAAAGAGGGAGTTTTTCCTAAGTTTTTGGTTGAACACCATATTTTGTGTTTGAAAAAATATCCAACCAACAAATACCAAGTAAAAAATTCAATTTTAAGCTCATGATTAGTACATTGTATCGAATCACCAAGCTTTGCTACATGTCTACCAAGTGCCACATATTGATCTCTTGGATCTACTCGCACTCTTGGGATCTCGTTACGCCTTTGGGATCTCAAGATCCTTGGGCTTTTATGTCTCCACCTAAACGTATACCTTTCTAGGGATTTGGTGGCCCATTGTTGGTCCATATGGACCAATCACATGATTTCAGGGTTCACGAGACTTTCAAATTTCTTAGCATCTCAAGTTACCCTTTGGATTTTGTTTTGTGAAACATCTTAGGACTTAAGCAACCCATGATTTTTGTCAGGGATTTAACTAACTATGTGAATTTTGGGGCCTAAACGTTTTTTCCATGTGGTTTGGGATCTCAACCATCACCTTGTGCCTTTTCTTCGAGACCTCAAACCTTCATAACCATGAAACTATCATGATTGGTCCATGTAGACCAATCATGACCTTCCATGCTCTCATGCCTTTGCTTCTTCTCATCAAGGCTCAGACTATTCAACTTTAGTAACCTATTGTGGGGCTTTTGATCCTCTTAGAGTTCCATAACATTAGGCTTATTAGGACTCTTATTACTTATTTATTTTGAGATTATTTTCCTTAGAAACCTAAGTGTTAGGGATTGTACCACGCGGTACAATCTGGATACTTTCATCTCACTCACTCAATGCCTCAATTGATTCAAACTCGGGAAAAAAAATTGAACGATGGAGCCTTTACTCCACTTAATCATCCAAATGTCCACATATATAAACCTAGTTTCATTCCTTCTCCTTGTGAATGTCAAATATACCTCTAAATGCAAAACCAAAGGTGACCACCATCCTGCAAATTGTGAGCGCACAACACATATCAGGGGGAAAATAATGCTTTCAATGAGACTTATTTTTGAATGGAGACCTCTAAAAACATGGAGAATCGAATCTGAGGTGATAAAAGGGATAATTTTACCAAGGCATGACTATTAAACACTTTGAAGATTTCCCAAAAAGGTTATATTACCATTAGAGATCTTGAAAATCATTCAAAGAAACTTGTGAACATTGTGCAAGTTGGGAACCTTTTTAAATTGATGCATTCTCATCAAAAGAGTTCACAAAAACCTTAGTGTTGAATCTATTTGATTGTTACTTCATCTTTAAATCATGAAATGTGCAAAAGAGACATGGAAATGCTATAAATCAGAGGAAAACACTTTTGATGTGATCTTATTTCCCAAAATGGACAGGAAATTCATTTTGACAACACCTTGAACCCAAAATTTTAACCAAAAGGCCCCCTAAAATTGAAGTGACCAATTTTAGGTGTAAACATAACCGTCTACATAACATATGGACATGGAAAAATCTCCATGTACTAACAATCAATAGTTGAGTCACACCTTAGATCATTATGACACTCTCATAGTTTGTACACTGGTATATATGGTTACTCAACCGTCATCATGATTGGTGAGCATTAACCTTACATCCATGATTTACTCTTACGAACTTTGTGCTCCCCAAAACTTGAACTACTTTCCTACCCATGATTGTTTCTACCTATATAGTTTTCCATGTTCACCCAAAGGGGGGTCCTAAGAATCCCAATTTTACACAATTCAAAATGTAAGGATCAAAGGACCCAATAAAGACCCAAACACATTCAATTGGCCTTCTTTAAGACTCGAGCCTTCAAACATTCAATTATTCTAAGTTTACGGTTCAAATAGGATTGTGTGGGACAATACTCTACATTAGAAAATTATGCAACAAACCAGACATTACGTAGGGAAATTGTGCACTCCACAAAGATTGCACAATGGACATGCACACTCAATAGAATGGAACACTACACTCTACAAAATTTCAGCACAATTAACTTAAATTAATCAACTATTTTTGGTTGATAAATATATTATCTGTGTAACAAGACACTCTTGCATCTTTTAGTAAATTTGATTTGTCATTTTTATAATTAGTGTAGACACCCCAAAATTACATACCTAATTCCTTCCTTTTAGAATTAATTAAATTAATTCTATTACTTAAGTCATATTTTTATCCCCCTTTAGAATTAAGTAATTTCAATTTTATCATACCTTTGGAATTAATTAAATTAATTCCTACACCCTTTAGCTAATATAATTAAAACTTTTATTTGTGTAAATTATTAATTATCTATGCATGATTAATAAATAATTAAATTGGTTATTTAATTAATCCTATTTATCTACTCACACTCCACTTCACTCCACTTCCAAAAGCCTATAATGGTGGGGGCAACAATAATGCATGTGCAACCTTTTCTCAGATGAATTTAAATATTAATCATTGACCTTGCAAAAGATGCAACAACACAAACTAAATCCTCTTACTATTTTAGGTAATTGTAATTATTATCTTGGAACCCATTCAAACTAAGATCCACTTCTTGTGGCCTTACCCTCAACTATAAAATGAAGGCCATTTCTTTACAAACCTATCTTTGTAAGATTATGTAAAATTACAGCCAACTTCTACTAAATTTTCCACCCGCATCCTCATGGTTTACAAGCTCATAGCATTTGCATCCCAAATTAAAGAAATAATCAAGAGCATCCAAAATCCTTCTTAATACAAGATTCAACATGTCCAAGTGCTCTGCAATCTTTGAGGTTTGCAAGGGAGAAATCAGAAGAAAGGTATACTATGTTTATTGTTTATCTTTCAACTTTTGTTGATATTTTTTGTTGCTTACATTCTAGCACACCCGATGGGACCTCCCAAATTTTATTAACTATTTTTAGCTTACATTTTAGTAATATAATCATTTGTTTCTTTTTCTTATTTGATTCTAACCTTGTTGTCCAAGCTTCAAGTCCTTTGGTGCTACAGAGAAGGAGAAAATCCAAAAAATCCAAGTTTCAATCCATTTTTTATCAATTTTTGATCATTTCCATATTCTTTGTGCTAGTGTTACATGAAAAGCATGCTATTGTACAACTGTGTGTGCTAGTGTATCACTACATGCACTAGTGTGTAGTATTTGCATACGTTTTTGTAACATTAAATCTATTAAACTATCTTTTGCACACGTCTACGTATCATTATGTGTGCTACTATAACAAAAAAAATTATAACACTAGTGCACCTACATGCATGCTATAACACTCAACAAAAATCCTTTAGTATACAAGTGCATTCATTTGTACGCACTAGTGTATCAATGAGAGCGCTAGCGTAACCCATCTTCCAGAGGCCATAACTTTTGCTCCCGAACTTGAAAACGACTCTATTTTTTTACGGAAAGGTATCAAGACAAAACTATGCAATAGACACATATTTTTTGGATTTAAAATTTAAAAAAATCATGGTTTTATTTCTCCTAACAATTGTTTTTTTTTCACGTTGGATTCATTTTTTGCTCCAAATTACTAAATATTGTGTGTAAATTTCCAAATTTGATTTCTAAAGGAAAATTGATCAAAATAGTGCTTAAATTTAAAATATTTTTAAATTTGTATTTGTGTTTGTCCAAGCATAACAACCTCATGCGTATTCTCTTTCCTCACACTTTTATAAGTGATCTTGGAAATCAAAAACATAATCATTTAGGGTGTTATTTAGTTTTAATATACCATCTTATCTAATCATAATAAGGTGATGCATATGCTCTTTCCTCGCATTACAAGTGACCTTCAAAAGCATAAATGTGGGTTTATTTCTTGTGTTTTTTCTTTTTTGTTTACCTATAACTGTTTATTTCCAAGACCATCTCTAACGAAGGTTGTTAAAACATTCAAGCTACTACTACTACATATTGCCTTGTTCAAAGATCAAGCAAACCTCTTTATCAAATTTTTATTATACTTTATAAAATTAACCTTAATTTATAATTTTTGGAGTTTGGAATATTCCCTTCTTCCAACTGTAACTGGGGGAAGTGCATGGCCGTGGGATAGAAACTCATCATGAGGAGTACCACAGGAACCCCAAAGTAGTTAGCTCCTTGAGTGAACTGGTTATAAAACGAGTACCCCCACCCAATTGACTAGTATGCCTTTATGAGAGGATAAAGTCGTGGATATCCATGGTGGCAACCCCAGCTTGATCCTTTGAGTGGAGTTAAATCCGGATTATCGTATCAGGGGGTAAAGTTAAGCCGACAAATAGAAATAGTACCGTGCTCTCTTAGATATACTGCTGACACCTAAGGAGAGAACTTATTTGAGGAAGCCATGCCTTGTTGAAGCCAATATAAGGTAGAGGCCCGCCTTCCATGAAAAAACATTATTTTATTTTTGCTTCTCTTTTCTTCTTTTTCCATGTTATTAAAGTATTGTGTTCCTCACTCTTTCGAGTTCATTCCCCACTTCTGTATCTTTTTGATCCATTCTAAATTTCCTTCATTTAGAATCATTGCATCAATCTCTTTTTCAAACCTTTCGAAATATTTTTCATTTGGATCTTTTGTCTCTTTTCAATCCTTTCCACATCTCCTTCATTTGGAATCGTTGTTTCTCTCTTAAAACTTTCCAAACACTTATTATTTGAATTTATCATCATCTCTCTTCAGTTCCTTCAAAATATTCCTTTATTTGGACCTCTCTTTCATCTCTTCTAACAAAATCATCCATATACCCCTTATTTGGATCTTTCGTCATCTCTTTTCACCCCTTTCTAAACATCCTTTATTTTGTACCTTTCTTTCATCTCCTATTATTTGGATTTTGAATCATTTATTTGGATTTTTTCATTCTCTCTTTTCTAATTTTTCATACATATTCTATTTGGCTTATTTCATCACACAGTCTCGAAATCACCAAATTTCTACCTTTGGATTTTTCTCATCTTGAGTTTCTTCGTATCTTACGTAAGTCTTAAATCTTTGGATCACTTTTCCAAAGTTTAAGCACTCTCTTTCCCATTGAAATTTAGGTCTTGAGTTTTGGATATCCATTAGTCCTCTGAACTCGAGCACGTAATCATCCTTCGTGACTTAAGTCTTGAGCATCGTCATATCTACGTTATCACGATCAAGCATCCATCAAAATGATTATCTTTCATCAATATTTTATTCTTTTATATTGCCCTTACAGTCTTCTTAGTTTTACATTAATATTGCTAAACTTTAAATGAATTCTACCTTTTTGTGTCTATCACATTTTACAATTCACTTTGTTGAATTTTCAAATTGGGCATTGTTATCTTCCATCACCTCTCTTTCTAAAACATTCACGTTGCTATGATGCTTGAAGTCTTCTCTATTCAATTCCACTAAGCCTTTCATCTTACCTATATTCACATTTCCCTTTGTTAAGGGTCGAGCATGTTAAATACAATTATCATCTCTTCCATCCCCTCCATTCTAGAAATTCACATTTGCTAGTTAGGTCAAGTACAATCAATCCATTTTTCTCCACCCTCCTCCATTCTAACATTCATCTTATGCTAGAGATTCAAGTACAATCAATCGTCATTCCTCACCCTCCTCCATTATTAGCATTCACTCTTGCTAGAGAGTCAAGTACATTTTCAATTATGTTTCGTCACTTTCCTCCATTCTAGCATTCATCGTTGTTTAGAGGTCGAGTAAGTTCAATCAAATCTTTGTAACCCCTCTTCTCTTTTAGCATTCACATTTTCTTATGGGTTGATAAATCTTGATCTTCATTTCACCTCTTCCATATTTAGCATTCATCGTTGCTAAAGGGTAACATTGGAACTCTTTCAAACCTTTTCTATCTTATCAATCATTTTGTTAAGATTCAAGCTCACCTTTAAAATTTCAATCGCTAAAATTCTACCATATTAGCACTTCACTTTGTTAAGGGTTGAGTGAATTGCACCTCTCTCTGTTTCTCTTAACACTCATTTGTTAAAAAGTGGCAACCTTTCGACAATAGCCTATGGTCTCTCTTCAAAATCATTTGACATAAAATTTTTCATGTTTCCGAAGATCATCTTGTTAGGATCACCTCTAATAACGTTTATTCTTGTCAAAGAGTTTAGTGCACAATCCCAAATAAAAAGTCCCTTTTATCGAAGAAATAAACGATTATTTACATTCATGTCTTAACAATCAATTAAAACTTTTAGCCTCCCCACTCTTGAGCAAGGACATTTTACTAGGGTTGAGAATTCTAACCTACATCCACAAAGGATGTACAATCTTAGCATTCACTTAACTAAGGGTTGAATGCCGGACTAAGAAAAACACCTTTCTATCAATATTTTTCATTAAATCTGGTGGATTCACCAATAAATCAAACCTTGATGGGTTATCAAAATCAACTTACTGGATGACAAAACAAATAGCTCTCATATCTTCCAAAGTCACTACCAACACAAATGATTAATAATTAAATAAGAAAAGTGACGATCAATCTAACATCCATACTGCGACAAATAAAGAGAACACACAATTTGAAGAATGATAATACTTCTTTTATCCCAAAAATAACAAGTACCATTTGCTTAAGAATGGCAAATGATGAAAGAAATAATTTTAGGCATGCAACAGCAACACAAATAAATTCAACTTTGACAAATTGTGTCCTTACCCCTTCGATAAAGACATCTTATGTATACCCTTTCCAAAATCATTTGAGATACACATGAATTTGAATAAATACAAGGGAATAACTTATGCTAAGAGAGCATATCAAATAATTTTTCATGGCATGTCAAGAAGTGGCATATAATGATGTATTTCTCCTTACATCTCTTTCCATGAAGTCTAGGAGGAAAAGCTTTGGAATGGTTCTTACGCCTTCCAAAGGGATTAATAACTACTTTTGCGGACCTCTCAGAGAACATCAAAAACTTTTCCTTAACCTTGAATCTAAGATCAAAATGATGGATTTGTCTAATGCGAAACAACGATCAAACAAGATCTTTTCCCATCTTTTTTACAATGATGGAGAGGAATCACAAGTCAGTTCCCATGTTCAATCCTCTGAAAAAGACAAATGGTTAGTATCTTCATACCAAACATTAACAATGAATTTTCCTTTTACATACATATGCACTGCCTCAATGGTTTTGAAGAATTTATCAAAAATGGAACTCAAATTGAAAAATCCCTTAATGTTAAAGGCTTGATCAAGCCTCGTTCCTAAGATACTGAGCACAGTAACAATAATAATACAAAAAGTACACTTCACGATAAATCTAGGTACATCAATCAGTAACCACAATGTTTTCAATGATGGTGTCATGGATAATGCAAAATGTAGACATACATACAGAAAAATCAATCTAAAATAACCTAATTCTAAAACATCCATCACTTTTCCAAGAGGAGAAAATCCTCATTCTCTTGATTACAAATGATGAACAATATAAATATTTGGGAGAATCTATTTCAAGCGTCTTACAACAACTGACAAGTGCTAATATGGTCACTTACCCTATCATGAAACCCTTTCCTGAAGGGGAACCTAAGGCAACTTTGTATCAACCTAACACATATTGTGAGTTTCATGCATTGATGGTTCATCAAATAGAAAAATGTAAGAAACTTCACAATTACATCCAAGACCTCATTGACGATGGAAACACAGCAGTCGAAGACCTAACACCAAATAAAACACCAAATGATAATTTAAATGTATTTTCCAATCCATTTCCTAACCATGGTACAAAGGGAAAAGCTCCCAAATAGGTTGAATCCTAGAACAACATTGATTTTAACTCCATCATATCATTTATCGTAGACACTACTCTGTGCATAGTTGAACATAAGTTTACACACATCAGAGAAAGTCTCTCTGGTGCCTTTCAAAAATTTTCAAAGGATAACATGATCGAATATCCAACTAACAAGACCCTTTTATAATGGGGAACCAAAGCCTACGTGGTATAATGAATCATAATATAATGAATACCACCACATTGAAGGCCATTCTACTGATAATTATACATGTTTCCACCATTGCGTCCAAGACTTAATTAACGACGGATTCATTTCCATAGAGATTGATGACAAAGCCATCAAAAACTATGAAAAAACACGTCAACTACCACAACTTCTAATGAAGATTTGAATGTTGTCCCAAATCATGTACATAATAAAAATCAACGAGATCAAGATTACAAAGGTCAAGTATCTCTAAATCAGAACCAATATATCTCTTCTATGGATTTTCTTTTGTTAATAATCAGACATTGAACATGTTTTGGACTATAACATTCAAACATCAAATGAGAGCTTGAACTTGTTTCAACACTCCTTTCTAACCCTTGATATCGTCTACCAATCCGTCATACATTAGGATCAACAACGTCACATCTCCATGGACCTCTTTCAAAATGATGAGGCCATCCAATTGGAATTTCTCGGGACTCGAGACCATATTCCCTTTTCAGACCACAAGAAGAGATATACTATAAATATTGATGCTTCTGCTTACTTCGGCAAGGAATTAGAGTGTTCTAGTCCACCAAAAATCAAAAAAGACAAAAATCCTTTACAACTTCAAGACTCCTTTACAACCAATGATACAAGTGGTTGAAGTTTCTAAAGAAGAGGGTCCATCATCAAACACTGTTGAGCTCGATTCTATTATTTCAATGCTAGCTCTTATGCTTGAAATCTCTAGCCTTGTTGTTGAGACACAACCACAACAAGTTTGGACACTTGCAACAATGCAACATCTCGTGTCCATAATACCTCAAACAATCAATCTTATTGTAGGCATATCATCCAACGATGATTCCTACATGTCAAGACATCTACATGCATGCACTCTACGAGGTGCGTATACCTAGGAATATCCTTACACAACCTTTTCAAGATTTAATTGCAAATATTTCATCAAATCCAATTAATCCACAATCCAATATGTTTCTCTACAGCCTATAAGGAACCTTAGATGTACATCTAGAGATCAATTCTTCTTTCCTCGTATTCTTTCACTCATAGATGAATATGAATTTCAACATTTTCTCTTCAAGAATCCTCGATCAATCTCTCGATCTCTGAAGAATCTAAAGTATATCACATCCAATTTAGAGACCAAGTCTGTTCTTTCTTATCAATGCCTAACATATTCTATAGAAACCAATCACACAATCCACTTTGGACCTTCCATAACTTCAAATGGACTCTCGATATTCCTCCCAAGCCTCAGTACTATCAAGACTCTATCAAATCGTTACCCAAGTATTCTACTTCATACAACTATCAAGCTTGGATTCTCCCCTTTATCATCAAAAAATAAAATCCCACGTAATTTAGGAGATTTATTGTATCGTACTCTCACTAAGGAACTTGTCCTCAAAAATAATTCAGGGAATCTTTCGATTCTCTCCTGAATTGTCTTGGACCTTTTCTCATGCCCAAGTCTAGTATTTTGATTCCCTCCAATTGGACTTATCGCCCAAGTCTTTCAACTCAAGACTCTTTGAATCTTTTGATTCCACTTGGATTTCGTCCACCAAAGTCTCGTAAATTAGGACCATTCAACTTTCATAAACATAGATCTCTCTTCTTGCCGAGTCCATTGCAAAATATCATCCACCAAATTTTAGACACATTAAAAAGCATAAAAAGAGGATAAAAATCCATATCAAACCCATCATTAAAGCACTATTTGCAAATAAAAAACATAGAAGAAAAAACATCTTCCATGAGTACTCTCCACACTAGGGGTAGCCGCTTGCACGGTTAACTCATTTAACAAACAATTTTAATTGTTTCATTCATTAGAAAATATCTTAATCATGACATCTTCATCTCTCCACATTCCTTACCTTTATGATATATGTTAATATTGATCATCTTAGGCATTGTGTGTCTCATCCTTGTTATGGTTTATATCATTTCAAATCTTTTTTACCTACAGTTTTGTCTTAAAGCTTACTAGATGACAACTCCTCCTTACAAATAAGCTCTCTTTAATAGAAACCTCATACTTCTTTACCCTTGGACCTTTTTGACCGTCCATCTCATTCTATGGTGTTGAACCCTTGCATCATACTAGTTGCACGTGACAGAGACTCGGGGGCATAATGTTCCTTCCCAACAAGCACAATATCAACATATAAGGAAAAATCAATATAAAATACAAAAAAATATAAAATTCATTACACCTTTCGTCCTTCACAATCTTTAGTGATAAGCCCATACTTCTTACTAGTAGTGTGAGGCTGGGATTAGGGGCAAGTATCCTTACTCACCTACGTTTTTTTATTTGGTGTTGAGCCCTTCTCCTCTTACTGGTGGCATGAAGCAAGATGTAGGGGGTCTTTTTCAAGAAAAAATTGAACAAAATAAAGCCTTTGAAAAATATGAATCAAAATTGCTTAATCAAAAACATCCTAAGAAGTTGCTTATGTTAAGAGAGACAACAATTCCTTCAACCGGATCTTGTTGATCAGTAGGCCATCAACGGATCTAAGTCTAGTCAAAACCTATAAAGTGGAATCATCTTGGAATCAGTTAGACAATCCTATGTTTGGATGAGTTATGTTTTTCCCACATGGATCATTGTTACACCTTTTGTCTTAGCATGTATCATCTTCATTTTCATATCACTATTCACCTCATTCTCACGTCCTTTTTGGCTCTCGGTGATGAGCTCTCACATCTTTCTAGTTGCGTGGAGCCATGAGTGGAGTGAGACATCCTATCACTATATCATCTACATTTGTCCAATGGAATGAAATGCTTCCAATTGTTTGACCATGAGTTCAGACCATGCACCCTTTCACCGAGTCAAAAATGCACAAACATTGAAATATGTTCAACAATTCAAAAACATTCAAATGTGTTCAAAAATACAAAAAAATCAAATATGTTCCAAATTAAAAAACATTCAAATACGTTCAAAATTCAAAAACATTCAAATATGTTTTAAAAATAAAATACAATATAAAATTGACATTAAACAAAACATTCAGAAAATTTTTGACCAAATTTCAGCAACTGAATAATATATTTCAACAATTTCTCCATTTGACGACACTCCTCATGATTATTCCAGATCATCTTTCGCTAATCACTTTTATTTCTGTGGTGTATATCTATGCTCAAGGCAATCACTTGTTTACCCTTTCACAACATAACTTTATTTGGGGCACACTTAGATTTCAATTTTAATCCAATACAGATCAAAATTCAATGAAGTGGAAGACCACATCATTGACTCTCTTTGGGGGGTTTATATACCTCTCATCTTCTTTCTCTCTCTACTTTATGGGAGCTTGTCTACGTACTTCTAGGGGGATTTTCTCTGAGGGAGACATTCTATGTACTTCTATTTTCTCTCTTTTTTGGGGGGGAATTTTTTCCCACTAGGTTTTCTTATTTTCTCCACTTTACGAGAGATTTGCATTAAACGTGGGTACCTCATCAAGTCTTCTTGTCGAGAACCACTTTCTTTTCTGCCCACCTAATCTATTTTTGGGGGATGTTGATGAAGGATATTATTTTCCTCATATTTAGTTACTTACAAATTCTTTGCCTTTGTTGATTCATCTTACTTAGGTGTCCTTAGTGTCATAAGAGTTACTAAGACATGTATTACACATCATAGAGCATCATAGTCTATTATTGGAGTTACATTTCTATTTTGGGAATGTAACTCCCCTTCCGATTATGGGAATATTCCCATGGAGGAGTTACACAACACTCTTATTTGTACATTACTTTTGAGCTATTACTACAAGGTCAGGGAGGCTTAATGTTGAGTTGGTTGAGTTGGATCCATTATTGTGTCATTGTAATTATCTCTTTATTTTTCATACTCGTAAGATCATGTGCTTATTCATATTTTTCTTTGTGCAATTCACATTTCACATTTTTTTGACACATGTTGATGTAAGAACATCACAGGAGACTCAAGTAACTGTATATGATTTTGGCTAAGTAAGGTGGCATGCGTAAGAGTTGAATAATATCAGCTAAATGACTAAGGTGTGAGAGAATAGAAGAACAGCAACAAGCGAAGATCGAACAAAAGGTTTTGGAAGGCATTAAATGAAACATGGGCTCACATATATTGTAGGAAGAATTGGAGTATGCATGGAGAAAATACTGGAAGGAAGAAAAATACAAGTGGCAGGTGTATGGAGAACTCCAACTCATTGTCAGTTGGAATCTTGCAACTACTAATCTATAGGTAGGTGGTAGGTGGCCACCATTAATGCACAAGATTTCAAATTCCTAATTGAGCGGGATTCTAAGAGGATTATAGAAGATATTTAAAATTCCCTTTGAGCAGGAACATGGATCTATAAATACCTGCCAAACATCTTATTTTGGGGGATTTTTGGGACCTTTTTCACTTCGGAGTTTTGGGATCCATCACCCCTATCGTCTGTAGATTGGTAATCGTACCATAAAGCACTAAACATTGTAGATGTCATATGGATTTTAAAAATAGAACTAAAGTTATATGGTAAATTTTCACAGTGTTAACTCTACAGAATGACTTGGGGAATACATGGTATAGATTTTTTCATGTGTCATTTGGTATCAGAGTGGGCTACTTTCCTACATAAGGACTTGTAGAATGTCGACTGTGATGTAACTAGTCAAAAAAAGAGAGGATGCCGCCACAAAGAGCTACCAATATGGAAACAGTCAATGGAGCTAATGCAGCTTCATGGGAGCAACAAAGCAAGTAATGACATAGCTACATGGTAAGAGAACAAGGGTTAAAGTTGTTGAGGAAGATATATGAAGGGTATTTGTGGCCACATATGCACAAAATGATGAGGAAGGTGAATTAGTAAGAAGAAATGCACGCAACGTGGGAGCTATTGAGGACGTATAAGAAGAGCTAAGGCCATAGGTGTAGACGAAGCATAGTTATTACATGCAATCTCCAAAATGATTCGTGGACTGAGAATGGAGGTCTCGTCATTTTATGGAAGGTTGGACCCGAAAGAATTTGTATATTGGCTTACGAGTATGGATGAGTAATATGATTTTGAAGAAATTGTTGACCCATAATGTGTCAGAGTAGCGCAAACCAAACTGAGGGAACATGCAGTTTTTTGGTAGAAGGATGTGTAAAATGAACGAAAAAGAAGAGGTAAAGATAAAATAGTGTGTTGGGATCACATGGTCATGAAAATGAGGAGTAATTTTTTGTCATTTGATTACCAAATTATCTTATTTAAGAAGTTGCAGAACTTAAGGTTGAAAGAGATGGAAGTTAAGGAATACGTGGAGGAGTTCCACCGATCATGATAAGATATGGACATGCAGAGATTGGCTAGGAGAAGGTCACATGACATATAAATGGATTGAGGTTTGGAATTCATCAAGAACTCAACTTGTTGTGTATCTAGATAGTGGAATAATCTTATCAACTAGCCTTGAAGGTGGAGGAGAAATTTGTTCCTAAAAGTTAGAATGCATCCAGAAGAGGAACCTGCAATGTACGTGATAGAGGAGGAAGTGGTCGATGATATAATAAATCATGAGAATATGAGCTCAGTAGTGTGTAGACTCCATCCCAAAATATTACATGGAGTAATGAAGCATCAAAATATTTAAGAGGACATGGTAGATTTGGTCACAGAATGTGAAGAGGATTCTCTGAAACATGTTATAAAGCATGGAGTCATAGTACATCATGCATTTGAATTTCCAAATGCACAAGGTCGAAGTTACAAGTAGGCGTATGAAAAATGGAGTGCATTTGACACATGGAGATGTGGAATCAGTAGGGTTTGTAGAACATTCATAGATAGAGTGTAAAGAAACCCCGATGATGTTGTTGAAGACGTCATAGAGAGAAGAAGAACATGTGCAGAGAAAGAAACTGTTTAGAACCATTTGCAAATTGGGAGGAAAATGTTGTAAAGTAATTGTAGACAGTGGAAACACAAATTATTATTGTTTATTGAAAAATGGTGGAGAAGTTAGGAATAAATAAGATTGTGCATCCAAACCCCTACAAAGTTTCATGGTTGTAAAAGGGACACCAGGTTTTCGTAAATGAGCAAAGTCTTGTCAAATTTCATATTGGAAATTATTACGACGAAGTATTGTGTGATGTGATGCCCATGGATGTTTTTCACCTAATATTAGGAAGTCCCTAACAATATGATAGGAAGGTTGTGCTTGATGGGCACATTAATATCAATCACATCGAGAATGATGGGTATAAGTTTAACCTGTCACCATGAAAGGATGAGAAAAAAGGAGTACATAGTGGAGTTTGCGCAATATTCTTACTAGTATCGGGAAAGGAATTCTTGTCAGAAGTGGATAAAGGAGAGACATATTATGGGTTAGTCCCTAGATAAGTACACAAAGATTACACAAAAGAAGAATCTCCTAAATAAGTACATAAGGTATTGGAAGAATTTACAGAAATTATGATAGAAAAATTGTCACAAAGATTACCGCTAGTGCATAGTATCAGTCACCAAATAGACTTGATACTAGGAGCAAGTTTGTAAAACAAGGCCCCTAATAGAATGACCCCAGTTGAGACAAAAAATCTATGCACTTGGGTAAATTTATAGGTCCTGAAAGAATACTAATGTATAAATGATTCCTAAACAAGGAAACTAGTGGTTGACAACTCCTTTTGGCCTTTTGGTTAGTTTATTTCTTGCACTTTACTAGCTTTACATATCCTATAGTTTTGTCGGCACTTGACTGATTTACCTTTTGATGGCCTTAGACTCTAGCACCTAGTTAGGAAAGAAAAACCCAAACACTCCCATCCTTCCTTGCCACTCCTCTCCCTCTCTTTATTTTTCTTACTCTTTTGGGTCATTAATTCACTTCTTGGTCACCTTTTAGCACTTTGTGTCGGCCTTTTAGTTGTCAATTAAAAAATTCAAACAAGAGAATCATATATACTTAGTTATTTATTCTAAATAATGGGCCAAGCACTATAAGCATTATCTATCACCACCCAAGCTTGCACAAAGGCACAAGAGCATTACAAAACATACATCTAACAAATTCATATAAGGGACAAGGGTTGCATTAGTATTCATACATTGCATAGGAGGGGAGTTCATTTTATTCCATCACAGACATTTTACATATTTGGGACAATCTAGATCTATCCCGATATCATCGTGATACTTGCACAAGGGAAACCTAGGGCATGACACCCCCCCTCCCCCACACACACATGGAGAACTAAATGGAGTCTACCCAGATGTAGTGTAACACTCGTTTGTAAGTTCACTCTTCGGGTGACCGCCGGGGTCAATTTGACTCCACATTTTGTATCTTTTTTATTATATTTGATATGGTTTGTGGGCATGTGCAGGTAGTCATTTGTTTTGCAGGTTACCGGTGTGATTGATGATCTAACAACAAAATCAGACTGATAAAAAACTAAGTAACAACAAAGATCTTCCAACCCAAGAAAGACCAGATTCTAAGCATCTAAGCAAACAGAGGCACCCAGATCAGTCATTAGTTCTTGGGGCACTCCTATCCTCCCATGGGAATTTTTTTCCTGTACATTCCTAGGGTTCCAAACTCTTATCAATCCCTTTTGAAACTATTTTTAGCCAGTTCCAGCAAATACACAGTCTCGATCACTCTTAGGTCACATAGATACAACTAAGTCATCATCCCTCTCTCATTTTCTCAGGGTTTTACATTGTTGAATGCTAAGTGCTTATGCGTTACCATACTTAACTATCTAGATATCATTTCTTATAGTAATTTACTCCGAAATAAGGTTTAATTCAAATTAGATTAAATCACCTAGAGGAAAATGAAGAAGCGTGCAAATAAGTGCAAGACTTGTTTGATAGAGGGCTAGTATGTTAAAGTTTTAGTCTATGTGTAGTACCAACAATGCTAGCACCAAAAAAAGGAGGAGAATGACACATGTTTATTGATTCTAGAGCCATCAACAAGATTACTATTAAATATAGGTTCCCATTACCCATGATGGATGACTAGATGAATTGTCTTAGTGGCAGGCAGTACCTTTAAAATATCGACTTGAAGAGTGGATATCACCAGATCCGCATGAAGGAAGGAGATGAGTAGAAGACAACATTTTTTAAAAAGGAGGGTTTGTATGAATGGTTAGTCATGCCCTTTGGGGTAGACAATGCCCCAAGTAATTTTATGAGACTGATGAACAAGGTGTTGAAGTTGGTTTTGGGAAAATTTATGATTGTATATCTAGATGATATATTAGTATTTATTAAAAGAAAGGAAGAACGCATTGAAAATTTACACAAGGTAATGAGGTGATTATAAAAAGAGAAGCTAAATTAATAAACATAAATATGTGTAGTTTTAAGCACAAGGAGTTAGTATACTTACGTTTCGTAATATCCCATGAAGCTTTGCGAATGGATCCAAAAAAGGTACGTACAATTATAGAGTGGCAATCATCTAGAAATATGACAAAGGCATGAAGTTTCATTGGATTGGAAATTTTTTATAGGATGTTTATTAAAAGCTTCAGTGGGATATGTGCAGTGATCATAGAGACCATGAATGGAGATCGCAAGGAGTTTGTGTGGAGAGACGAACTAGAGCACGACTTCTAGGAATTAAAGAAAAGGATTACGGTATAACTAGTGTTGGCACTATTAAGTTTCGATAAAGTGTTTCAAGTGGATTGTGATATGAGTGGACCAATTATTAGTGTAGTACTAATCTAAGAAGGGGGGATCATATCTTATTTCAACAAAAATTTGAATGATGCCAAAATGAGATACTTGACCTATGATTAGGAGTTCTATGCAATAATCCAAACGTTTAAGAAATGGAGGCATTATTTATTTCCCAATGAGTTTGTCTTATACACTAACCATCAGACGCTACACTTTGTCAATATCCAAGCCAAGTTAAACCAAAGATATATAAAGTGGATAGAATTCCTACATAGTTACTTATTTGTATTGAAGAACCACAATGGAAAATCCAATAAGGTTGTAGATGTGTTAAGAAGGAGAGTGATGATATTGACAGAAATGTGTAATAAAGTCGTGGGATTGGAAGCCATAAAAAAGCTATATGCACTAGAAAATGATTTCAGGGAAGAATGGGAACCATGCAAGGAATCGAATGGCATGGATATAACACCTTAGTTAGATTATTTTATCTAGAAAGGAATGTTATTTAGAGGAACACAATTATGTATACCAAAAATATCAATGGGTGAGAATATGATAAGAAAAAATCATAGTGGAGGACTTAGAGGACACTTCAGAGGAAACAAAACTTTGGCACACCTACATGAGCGATGCTATTGGTCGAAAATGAGCACATATGTGTGCAAGTATGTACAAAAATGTAGGATTTTCTAGCTATCCAAGGGACACAAACAAAAAACAGGGTTATATCAACCTTTACCTATACCAAGGGGACCATGGGAATATATTAGTATGGATTTTGTGTGAGGATTTCCTAGGACTCATAGAGCGAATTACTCCATTTTTTGTGGTAGTCGATAGGTTTTCAAAAATGGCACATTTTATTACATGCAAAAATACTAGTGATGCATCGGGTATTACACATATATTTTTCAAAGAAGTGGTGTGGTTGTATGGGTTACCAATGAGTATAGTATCAAATAGAAATACCAAGTTCCTAGGACATTTTTGGAGAAATTTGTGGGGGAATTTAGGAACAAGATTAACTTATAGTTCATCTTACCATCCCCAAACTGATGGGAAGATGGAAGTAGTGAACAAGAGATTAGGAAATTTGTTGCATATCTTGATAGGAGGAAGACCAGGCCAATGGGACACAATATTAGCACAAACAGAGTTTACCTACAATAGTTTAGTCAATAGGGTCACAGGGAGAACTCCATTTCAGATTGTCTATAGATTAATTCCAAGAGTAGTTATAAAATTGTGTGAGGTAATGGAAAATTGAAGCACATAAGTATAAGAATATGAAAATTATATGCACGAGCTGCATGAGGAAGTGTGCAAAACATTGGAAAGGAGTAATCAAGGTTACAAAGAACAAAAAGATAAAGGACACTAAGCCAAGGAATTCAAATAAGGAGATCAAGTAATGACACATTTACAGAAAGAAAGGTTTCCCATAGGAACTTATAATAAGATTAAACTGAAGAAAATTGGACCATGTAAGGTAGTACAGAAGATTGGGCCAAATGCACACAAGTTAGAATTTCTTGAAGGATTAGATATCTCATCAATATTCAATATTTCATATCTATATGATTTTCATGAAGGAGACACCAGTAGATAGAAGGAGAAAGAGCAGTGCATAAAGAACTTAGGAGATGATGCACTATAAAATGAAAGTAATATAGACTAGAGAAGACAGATACCAAAGAAAAAGATCGAAGAAATTGAGGCTATACTAGGCTCAAGGGTGATAAAGAAGATGCATGGGAAATAATACAAGGAATACCTAATGAAGTTGAAGGAACACGCAAAAGAGGATGCAACATGGATAAGTGTGAAGAAGCTTAGTTAGCTACACAAAACTCTAAATATCAACTTGTGAGATGGAGCACACTTTTGTTTTTCCTGAGGTGCTTGATGCAGGAACATCATGGGAGACTCCAATAAATACATATGATTTTGGCTAAGTAAGGTGACACACATAAGAATTGAAGACGATCAACTAAATGACTAAAGTACGAGAGAATAGCAGCACAACAACATGTGAAGATCGAATGAAAGGTTTTGGAAGGTATTAGATGAAACGGGGGTGTATAGATATTGTCGAAAGAATGAGAGTATGCACTAAGAAAATAATGGAAAGAAGAAAAAGACAAGTGGCAAGTGTACAGAGTACCCAATCATTGCCAATTGGACTCTTGCAACTATTAAGCCAAATGTAGGTGACCGTCATTAATGCACATGATTTCAAATTCCTAATTAAGCGTGATTATGAGAGGATTCCAGAAGAGATTTCAAATTCGTTTTGAGCGGGAACATGGGTCTATAAATACCCCAACATCTTGTTTTGGAGGATTTTTGGGATTTTTTATGACTTAGGAGTTTTAGGAGCCACCACTAATGTCATCCATAGATTGGTAATCATCCCATAAAACATTGAAAATTATGGATGTTGTATGACTTTTGAAAATAGAATTAAAGTTCTTTGGTAAAGTTTTCGTTGGTGTTAAATTTGCAGGAAGGCTCAGGGAGTACCCAAAAAAGGTTTTTTCTTGTGTCATCGGTGCATTCTTCAATCCAACAGGTCCTTAGCACATTCTTTGATAGAACCTGAGTCTAAAATTTTTGATTTGACAGATAAAATTTACCTGTCACTCATATGACCAACCTTTGGAGCGGCTCAATTATAGACGAGCGTTTGCACATTATTTCCCCCCTATAATTTATCAAGCTTAAACTGAAAAAGGGGGGCTAAAAAGTTCTACAACAAACAAACATTGCAGTTGGGTTTTGAACCTAGAACCTATTGGATAATCCCCATTTTTTAATTTGGCCCCTTTAAGTGCAAATTCCACTCGCATGAATAATGCGAGTAAGACCAAGACAATAATTAATTAGGTGGGAACAATTTGAGTCATGTAATAGGTGTGGGACATGTAGGTATTTCATTCCCACCTTTTTATTTTCAAATTTCCATTCATGTCTTTGTGTCTTTGTAACGCTCAAAATTACAAGAGCTGAAAAATGAGGATTTTTTTTAACACATAAACATAATAACAAATTACACAACTGCAATCGTAAAAATTTATTTAATCAAATTCATTAATCAATTTTTCTCTTTTGATTTATCTAATAACATCCATGTAAGCCATGTGCAGCTGAGAAGGGTGTATTGAGATCTCCACGATCTCCCCTCGTCACTACTTCGAGTGACAATGCTTACTAGCATTTAGGCTCAATCTTTTAAAGGTCATGCGAACTATGTGAAAGTCCTTGGGGTCTACCACAAAGCTAGTTTCCTGACTTCATATTACGGTATCTGACCATTGTCTACCTCATGTTCAGTATTTCAACTTCCCATGATTAGGTTACAGACAATTTTTTTTTTTAATTTAATTGGAGGACTAGGTGATCAGACAATGCACAACCATTAATGCATTACTTTGGCCAAAGTTATCCGCCATGCAGGTTATGGCTAAACTCAAGACAACGCACTAGTCTTATGAGTTTTAAGTCTTCTGTCACCTCACAACTATCCCTTTCACAGTTATCTAGATCTTTATAATATGTTTTTATTTTATTTCCAATTAAACCTATCTTACAAGAGTTTATATTGAGATAGATGCCAAAGGCCAACCAGGATCTTTATAAGATAAGTCTAATGGATATTTTCATCTATTTATCATCCCGTTTAGTCTCTTTTTCCTGATGTTTGATTCTTTAACCCTAAATTACCTTTTTACAATGATACTCTTCCATTCTCTATACAACAGGATTTACAATCTTATCATATTAATACCAAGTTTACCGAAAGGCTGAATTAAATATATATTAAAACATGTATATTTAATTATTCCTTCGATTAGCTACGCCACTAAATAACTTATTTAATTTAGAGATTAAAGACAATTGATTGTTACAATAATTGCCTAATTATCAGCTTCATACATTGATAACTATCAAATAAATGTATTCAACAATTTGTGAAAAGTAAGATTTCACAACTCAAGTATTCATCATTTTCTCATATTGAGATATTATTACACACAAAGTAATCATCTCTTTATTAAAATCATATATTACATATGTCGTTAAGGCGAAATATATAACCGGTATAATAATTCTCACATAGTGAGGTTTGAATATTTACAATGGGTCCAAGATCCCAATAATTCAGCCAAAAATTAAAGGATATCATCCTTTCACCAATTGAAATCCAAGTATCTCATTTAGATCCATGTTACGATAAAACTTCACAAGACATGAGTTTCTGCACATTTGAATGTAACGGCTAATGGTCCTGTAAGACTAAAGTAGTGGTATGATGTCAATTCAAAATGAACTGGCATGAATATTAACTCTATTTTCTGATGCAATTAATTAATAAAATATGAAAGGATATACATGTTGTTTTATCAACAAGCACATGGTAATACAGCTGAAAATGTATTACTACCTGGTTTCTACAAAGATACAACTATGGATGCACACAAATAGAACAACCAATTTCTATTTCAGCGATCATGTTTCCCTCTAATCACAAAGGTCAATACATCTGTATTCCAGCTCCAATTAATAAGCATTTGACATTTAAAATTTCTACATAACTTCGTAAAAATAATATGATTAAGAAGAGTATTTTTTTTTTCAGTTAATGAACAACTCTACAAATTAGCACAAATATCACCATATTTACATCACTTTAACATGTTCTATCTGGTAAACAAACATCCCAAACAACAATATAGCAGTGTCATGGTTACATCATTTAAACATACTCTTTTTAGTAAAAGAACAACTAATAATTTCTTTCATAAGATATCATTATTTTAAACCCAATCATGCCTCCAATTACTCCTTGGTGCATCTCAGTCAAGTTGTCCTGGCTTTCATGCCCTTACCAAGACAAGCAATTTCTTTTTCACAATCTTACAAGAATCCAAGTCATATTGTCAGGCTGGAAGTTACAGGCTAAATGCTATTTTTTGTTGTTGTAATTATTCACACTATTAGGAAATAAGGGATAAAATATGTGGAATAATCCCTCACAGAATCTCAATAGTAGAAACTAATATGCAGAAATTATTACAGATCTCAAAAAAAATTGCAGAATAAAATAACACAACACAAAGAGACAGTATTTAACGTGGTTCACCCAATTTGGGCTACATCCACCAAGAATCACTTGCTCAGACTTTATTACAAGCCACTGCTCTCTCAATACAATACCCAGATCCGTTTGGAGCTATGCTTAACAAACTCTATAGAATTCACACCCGAATTCAAAACACATCTGCAATACATTTGCTTGTACATCTATCATATGCATAAGACCATATAAATAGACAACTGCTTAAGCAATTTTACAAAACCGTGGGTATCAAAACCATGGGTAAAACCTGTCCCATAAACCTATGGGTCAAAAAACTCGCCCATATGAGAAGAGCACGTTTCCCGATATGTCGGGTGCATTTTTTTGAGGCCAAAAAAATTTACGCCTAAATTTTTTTTTTGGGGGGCTGCGACCCCAAACCCTTGCTACACCGGGGACTGCCGCCCCCGGACCCCTGCTCGGGGCCTAGCCCGGCCCCGAACCCCGGCAAGGATACATGAAAAGTGTACAGTACTCTTAGTGTACAGTCTTCAACACTTTCACACATGAAAACAAGGTCCACAACCTAACACACACATAACAAGACACCCTCATTTATACATGAACCGATTTAGTGGTCCATGATAATAAAATTTCTGGAAAATGCAGCCCTATGCAAGAGCTTTAACACCCACAAATTATCATTCAAAAGATCTCAATAAATTAAAAATCAGACTTGCATATAACAACCAAGAAGAAAAATACAAAACACTAACCGGTTGCATACCCATATTGATTGGATTACCCAAATCGATTCCTTATGTAAATCGATTTGTATACCCAAATCGGTTTGTTTACAGAAAACACACAACCGAATTTCAGTTTAACAAAATGAAAACCCACAAGCACAAATCGATTTTAAACACACAAATTCACAAAACATTTTTCTTCTTCCTGTACAGGAAAAACCCAACTCTTTTCCTTTTGGGTATAATTTATTATAATGTAGAGAAGGAATTTTTAACCTTTCTTTTACTTTATTTTTGCTGATCAAAACCCAAAACCCCATCTGCGTATTTTTATGGGTTAGGTTAAAACCACACAAAGAAAACTAAAAAGAATACATAATCCATCAATTTCCTTTTCATACTTCATCTCCAAACAATTAAATCAAAAACTGCCCACAATTTCCTTGATTGCCATTAAAAACAGAATGTGTATTTCCTCATTTTTTACAAATAATGCAGCAAAGAAAGGAGAATATATTCACGCCTGAAGTAAACCCAGAATCGGAAACCTTCTACTCTTCCCGCTCCAACAAGTTGAATCCTTCTTTCCTCCAAAACTCACGTAGGTATTCCAGAAGGGGAGAATAAAAATAGACGAAGGAAAAATAACAGAAAAATATAATAAAATAACTATAGTTGGGTGGCATATTGAAGAATTTTCGGGCTTCCTAATGTTGGTACGTGTTTTAGCGCATGCCGCACACTTGTGCCATGTGAAGGTGTTTCACTTTATGAAACCCATAAATTTCAATAACTAAATAAAACTTGTGGCTTACATGCCAAATCCCTCTAATATATATATATATATACTAATTAATATTTCATACTTTTTTTTACTTTAGTTGTTACCTAGCTTAATGGTTAAGTTAAAATTAACTTGTGGCTTACATGCTTCATAATACAAGTCCACATATTTCCAACAATATATTACCATAAAAATTAGTTGACTTTCCAGGTTTATATATAACATTCCAATACAAATGGTTAAGTTAAAACCAAGTCCGTAATTCCTTCATAATACAAGTCCACATATTTCCAACAATATATTACCATAAAAATTAGTTGACTTTCCAGGTTTATATATAACATTCCAATACAAAAATCACCAAGTCCGTAAATAATAATTTGAATATTCTCATAAAGTTGGCTTGATATAGCATTGTCAAATAAAACAGAGACAATTATCATCGCGGTCATGCAAAAGTCGAACAAAACAAAAGATGACCAAACCGATTAAAATAAAGTAACCAGAATACAAATAACCGAAAGATTCACTATCATTTATGAACCGTTTTACCTATGATTAAGGCCTAATCATGTTTTAGGAAGGATCATCAAGGTGGGTGTGGGGTTATTCGATCCGTAGTGTCATGCCCCGCAATAGAAGCTGTGGGTCATGATACGATGAACCAAATGAATTTTACACCCAATGATGATCTCGTCTAAACCTGTTTAGACTTAACTGTAGTTAATTTAACTTACAAGAAATTTTGGGATGTTACAGTCTTCCAATCGAAAACCTTAACGCCCTACAAAAAATATAATAAAAAATAACAAATCCCTTTTCCCCATATTTTCTCAAAAATGTTCATTTCTTTCAATTGTGAAGGAACAATTATCGATGCCCTAGAACTGATGGGCAAGTTAATGACACTCATGAGCCCCTCCCACTCCATATATTTTAAAAATACCAAAAGAACATTATTCTTAATATTGATATTATTTTTAATTAAGTGGACTCATGTCACTCAATACTTATTTCATCATATCCGCCCCCAAAATATTCTCTTGTTGTTTTCTGATATGGGAAACATTTTAATTAGACCACCTAGATATATGTCAAAATATTTTCCCCAATTTGTCACCTCTCAAAAATATTTTAAAAAAAAACTCAATTGTCCCATTAAAGTTAGAATATTAATAAGTGTCACAATTCTACCTACATTAGAAATAACCTTTATAAACCATGGAGAGGCCATTTATCCATGATCCATCCACATATAACTACTTTCCTATTTTGGAGAAGAAGTACGAGTCCCTTTGGTTACTGTGAAAAAAACACTGCCCAACATTAATACATTTCCCACATTTAACATGTTTAATATTCCCAACTTATGAAAATTGGTTCTTATTTGGTACTAGTGGATATCTCATGAACCATTTCCTTATTAACTTTCTAAAATAACACCAATACCATACTATACAAGTTCAAACATAATCTTTCATCCCCATAATGTTGCAATGAATGGACCTGTTATAGTGTATTATTGTTGATATTGACCTACACACCCAAAAACCTTTAAAGAAAATAAAAATATTTTTTTCTTACTTTGGGTATTCGTTTTCAATTAAGAAAATGATGATTTATGTTGTCCTAAGCTTACTCAACAAAGGATTTCATGTCAAGAAAACATGTTCAACTCTAATGTTAGATGATGAAAAAATAAGTTTAATTATTCATTATAACTAACCATCGCACTTGAGAGGTGCAATGGAGATGTCGATAAGGAGTCCTAGAAGAAGTTAAAGTTGAAGGATTGAATATGAAACTTTGGACAATGAAATAACTATGATGAAGAAGGCAGTTAAGGGAGAATTTTTGGGTTGGGAAATTTATTGAAGAGAACGTAAGTGATTCTCCTTTTCCTTTTGAAAAGTCATATATGTGCCACATCTCACTTTTTATTGTCATTGTAGATCATCTATTTAATGTAATATTTTTTGAACATTGAGTTTGTCTTAATAGCCGCCAACTTGAAAAGCCCTACTTTTTCTTAGATTTACAATTTATAGGGATTGCAACAATTACAATGTTTTGTGTTTACTAACATAATTGTTGAAGGTAAATGAAAAAATGACAAACACAAATGAAAAACATGATATATTAAAAATAAAATTTGACACATATTCTATAGGCCACATCAAAATTGCCCATGCATTTCATATATTGAGCATAAGTTATTAGAAAGAAACTTGTGTTGGGTTGCCTCCTTATTGACAAAAGATTGTAAACATGGTGCTAGAAATAAAAAGGATGCTTCACAAGGTTGAACCTAAGAGTTTCCAACACACATTGGGATATCTTTGTCATAATTTTATGTGAGAAACCTTGGGTGGTAAGTGGTGCAATGTGGCCAAGGGTAGAGATGGTTTTTTGCTTTTCAAAGTTGAAATTAAGGATTATTTCACAATATGATTAGTTTTGTCTCCTTTTTGGTGGTTGGATTCTCAGTTATGCTTTCCATTGGGAATGTTGGCGAGTGATCTGGGGGAATGACTTGGACCAAAGCTCTCCTTCATATAAGAACCCCTACTCAAGGGCATGGGCATCCACAACTCCAATAACAACAAAGATTGATTTTGTTGATGCTTTGTTGTCTCTTAATGAAGGATAAACGAGACGATGAGGATGAGTTAGAGGGCATGATAGGAAAAGGAAGAAGCATGATAAACTCAAAGATATGCTAGAATTCTATCTGTAGGAAGTGTGAAGGAGACTTTATGAAGCCTCTTAGGGAAGGGATAATGCGGACGTTAAGGTCAATGACCCGAGGCTTATTTTCTTAGGCACGGGTCATCACGATCCCTCGATAACCTGTGAAGAGCTCAAATTTATAATCAAGTAAGACATTTCAAAACTTTGTTGCCTCCTCTACTAGCCCTATGCATTATGCAGATGTTTATCCTTTCTGGTGGGAATGTTGGCGAGCCCATTCGTAGCATCATGTTGATATGTTTGAGGTCCTCCATCTTTCTTATGATATAGTATTGATTGTCAACCACAACCTGGGCGTGACCTTGATAGTGCTCAGTACCATCAATGTTGTGGAGAATGTAGTACCAATGGTTAAATCAAACATCATGATGTGGGCAATGTGGAGTTTAAAAGGCGGTTCAAGGTGTACCCATAACTATGGAACATGAACATGGTGGATGTGATACAATACATTTCACTATATCCCATAGAGTTTTAGAAATATGCTTTGATATTGGTACCAAGCTGTAGATGGATGCACGAAAAATCCACGTATTTGAAGGATTTTAAGAACTTGAATGCCTGACACAACTTGCAAATGGCCTCTTTCTCGTAATTAAAGCCTTTGGCTTCTAAGCCAAGCTTACTAAAAAGATACCTATTCCCGTTTGACTGTCGTTCACAATGGGTTTTGGGTTATTTATGGCCTTCACAAGTTTACAAGCCAACAAAGGCATATGCCTCATCAGTTTAAGCTCCACGACCTAACTCTACCTAACTGCGTGTCCGACTCAATATAAGGCCTAGATGGCTTCGCTTAACAATACTCATCATCACCTAATGGCGTTGGGCGATATACTTTGCCCGAGCTAACCATTACATACCCCCACCCCATGGTTGGGCTTCAATGGCTTTGTCATCATAATATATTTCTTGATAAAGAACATAAAAAAGGCTATGATTTAAGGGATTTTATTTACGAGGTCCTCTCCCCTAGCTTTCTTGGTGGACTCCCTTTAAATCCACTCCCACTCTACTCGCCTCATGCAACATGTGAGATATTTTGTTATAGATATATCTCATGTTATCAAAATTCTTAGCAAATGGTATTACTATGAAAATCTCTCCCATATAATTTGAGAACCCACGTCAGAATGAAAACTCCACACAATTTCAAATACTGTACCAAAAACATCTTTGTATGATTTCAGGTCCCATATGTGAATGACAACTCGTATCATGAACATCAACATTAATAATGAATCTATTTTTGTATTTTATTATTGGAATGAAGAATAACAAGATATAAGATATGGATCATCGATCTCCATGTCTACAACTTTTTCCACATGTCCTTCTATGTAGATGTTGTCCTTGCATCTACTTCTTTCATCGCATTTTGATAAACTCCATACAGAAGTTAGGAGAATACCCATACACTTGGTCCCCTCTCATCTTCTTCAACCCCTCCCTCATACTACAAAGCCACACAACGTTTATACACTTGGCCCTCCAATATTTTAACTTCATTCCCTCAACTTTGTGTTTTTCTATGCCTCTCTACCATCGTCTCCATAGGGTGCGATTGCTAGTTTTAAACATTTTTTTGATTAATATTTTGATGATGAAATAGAGTTTTTAGTCACGATTATACGTATCAAATAATAAAAAGTGAGGTGTAAACTAAAAAGAAAAAAAAAGCTCCCTTACCAAATAGCAAAATGAAGTACTAATGAGTGGAAAGAGCCAACTATACATGCATACATGAAATTTCACTTGCAGAGCGAAATAAACTCGTATCTGCGCGCACATATATTTCAATATCCGAGCTTACACAGCTGCGGAATTTTTCAGTAGGTTAATCATTCTCCATTTTGCTTTCATTCGATCTTGTGTTTGTCAGGTCTTGGATTCGGATTCCATTAGAGGGGTTGCAGGCGATCCAAAATGGTACCCATTGGTACCCATTTTCAATCCTTTTCCTCACTTTTCAATTATGCATTCATTCTATTATAATTATCTCAAACCAGCTCTGCATATCTTCACTTCTGTAAATCACAATATTCATTTGATTAGGAAACTCAAGCAATAGAAACTACTTGGTAATCTATGCGAGCTCAATTGTTGGTCCTATTGCCTGTGATTTTTGATATGGCTTTACAATCCAATATGTGCTAATGATCTAAATCGTTTATCTGCATATGGGTTATGACCTAAACCCTTAATCTGCACACGGATTATGATCTCAATCACTTATCTGCACATTGGTCATGATCTGAATCATTTACCTGTTTTTTGGTAATTATCTAAACAATTTGTCTGCATATTTGTCATGACCTTTATCTTTTGTCCACATATTGGTCCTGACCTAAATATGTGTTTATGATTTTTAAGTTGTTACTGTATCTGGGTTTATGATTTTTAAGCTGTTGCGGCATCTGGGTTTATGATTTTTAAGCTGTTGCGGCATCTGGTTTTATGATTTTAAAGCTGTTGCGGCATCTGGATTTATGATCTAAATGTATTATCTGGCTTGCAGGTGGTCTTAGCAGCTTCCATTATCGCTAAGTCGGGAAAAGGTTTGCATATTCCTTCCATTTTTTGTGGAGATTCATTTTTAATGAATTTGTGGATTTTATCTTGTGAGATAATGTTGAAACAGTGATTTATATGGGTATGGTGTTTTTTTATTTTATCTGTGATATGCAGCCTTGGTTTCTAGGCAGTTCGTGGATATGACAAGGATTAGAATTGAAGGGCTGCTAGCTGCTTTCCCAAAGTTGGTTGGCAGTGGAAAACAACATACTTATGTTGAGACAGAAAATGTTCGCTATGTATACCAGCCAATGGAGTCTCTGTATTTGCTACTTATCACCACCAAGCAGAGCAATATCCTTGAGGATCTGGAGACCTTGCGCCTGCTCTCCAAATTGGTATCTTCCTCGCTTATACGAATACTTGGTTCAGAGAAATAATCCTTTATTTTATTCATTAGTCTACTTTGCTTCTTTTGTTTGGCATGTTGCTCCATGTTTCAGGTATTCTCATGGGCTGTTTTTTCTGACCATTTACTCCAATTCCATTGATCCACTTTGATCATCTGTCAACATAAATATAATTTCAATTGCAATTTCAGTTTCTGTTTTTGCTGGACGTGCTAGGATTATGACACTACGTGACGCAGGAAATAATAGGCCAATACTAGTTATGTGAAGCTAAGCATGCATTAGAACAGGTCTTTTCTGCTAATCTAGTTTACATTCACAGTGGCCACTGACTTTTTTCTTTTGGAATTACATCATTTGTAGTCTCCAAGACCCTAATGCCTTGGAAATATATTCACCCAGTCAGGGGATTTACTTTTGTTTATGGATGCCTATTACTCAAATTTCAACCTTACATATATAAGCATATACATGTGCCAGTGCCTTAGCCCAATGCCCATCTGATGATCTTGTGGTTTGATTTGTTGATGCCTTTCCCAACTAGTACGGACTGCTTCAACTTGGAAGGAGATGTGAATGCAATGAGTGGATGTATCTCTTTTTGTTTCAGCTGTTTAGCTTTCATTGTCCAATCCATTGGTACGGTTTTACTTATATGGGGTTACATAATATCCACAGATGACAAGATGTACCACCTAAAACAATGTATGGCCTGTTTAGTGTCTAGCTCACCCCCGAGTCCAATTCCTGTGATAAACTGTTAGATAATCATGTTTTTATTGTCAGGTATGATTTATTGATTGTTGCTGTTTTTGGTGACTCTCAATGAGTGTCATTGCCTGTAATTGTCTTGAAACTTTGGGCCACATTTTCTTAGTTAATGAACAAGACACCAAACTGGATGTCTCTGGTTGAGGGTCAATCTAATGGCTTTAGGTATTCATTATGAGCTTTGTCGCCACTTTGTCAATTTTTAGTCCTGCAGAGACAATGCTAAATGGATCTTAGTTCCATGGGCCATAGTACATCTAGTTTGGGGAACAAGGTTTCCAATTTTGTCAGTTCTGCTGACTGTGTGTGCCTGTATTGGCTATATTATGGGTTGTACGTTGTTCAATAAAAATCCTCAAGAAAAAAAATCTTGTTCAATAATCATAGTTTTATTTTGCTAGCTTCTCTTAGTTTCTAATAACTCGAGGCTTTTATTTTATGGTCGGGTTGCTTTAGGTTCCGGAGTACTCTCCTGGATTAGATGAAGAAGGAATCTGCAAAATGGCGTTTGAGATAATCTTTGCTTTTGATGAAGTTATCTCACTTGGGCATAATGAGAGTGTCACTGTTGCTCAAGTTAAGCAATACTGTGAGATGGAGAGTCATGAGGAGCGACTTCACAAACTAATTATGCAAAGCAAGATAAATGAGACAAAGGATGTTATGAAGCGAAAAGCAAGTGAGATTGATAAGATCAAGGTACTGTACAGATGTATTATTTTCTTCACTTTCTAGGTAATGTTTTGGTACTATTGGATGGATGTCTCTTTAACTGTCGTACTCTGTTTTTAATTGTAACGTAGATCGAAAAGAATAGGTCCGAAAAAGGAGGCTTGAAGTCATTACAATCATCAGGTGGATCATCGAGACTTGATGTTGGGTTTGGTGACATGAGTATTTCCAGTGGTGGTGGCTTTGGGAGCAACTCTAGCTTTGGCCCAAGTTTGGATTTAGATTCATATTCCAGCAAACCAAAAGGTTATTTACTGCAACCATTTAGAATTGCTTATTAAAGTTGGCTGTGAGACAATCTTGACTTTTTTTTAAATGATGACAAGCTTTTTGACCCATTTTCTAACAAACATGTGGTGAACTATGTTACGCGGTTTAGGTCGAGCGCCTGCACCTGCCACTGCTCCTCCGAGAGGTATGGGCATGCAACTTGGAAAGACACAAAAAGCAAATCAGTTTTTGGAATCTTTAAAAGCTGAAGGAGAAGTGATTGTAGAAGATGTGCAACCCACTGCTGGGCAATCTAAACATTCTGTTCCATTAGCAACAGACCCCATCTCAATAACTATAGAAGAGAAACTCAATGTAGTTCTCAAGCGTGATGGTGGGCTAAATAACTTAGAAGTTCAGGGCAATTTTGCCCTTCAAATTCTGAAGAAGGAAGATGGATTCATCCAGATCCAGGTAAAAGCATACAGGTTTTACTGAATCTTTTAAAAATCATTATATTTGCCCTTAGAGATGTATATAAGCACCTTGTCTGTACATTAAGATGCTAATTTTTATATTAGATTCTTGGGTCAACCATTGGTTGGTAACATATTGAGCTGTAATTTGAAATATCTACAATTTCAGATCGAAACGGGTTCAAATGAAGGTTTCCAATTTAAGACACATCCAAACATCAACAAGGATCTCTTTTTAAGGGATAATATCTTGGGCCTTAAGGATCCTAGCAAGCCATTCCCGGCAGGTCAAATGGGTGACCCATTGGGTGTGGGCTTGGTTAAATGGAGAATGCAAAGTGCCCAAGAGTCGGTGGTTCCATTAAGCAGTAAGTTTATGCTTTTAACTTAGAATTATATCGGTATCTTCACCGAATTCTTACTGTTCTTTGTGCCACTGAACATTGCTATATCATCATGTCACAGGCTTCTTTCAGGAATTTTACAACTCAAAGTATTTATGATGTTCATATGATTTTCATTTATCGCACTAGCATGGGGAATGCAGTTATCATCACCATGTTTCTTTTTTGTTCTCTTAATATTAGGAAAGGATCTACAGATTTATATGACATTGATATACATGCACTAATGACAGCTAAAACCTAAAACTAGATTGTATATAGCTTAGCTAAAATATATTTCAAAAAATAGCTATTAGTTAAATGCTATATTCCTATAATCAAAAGCCAATAAAATTGTGGATGGTAGTGGCACAATCATGTTTGCATAGTACATGCCATAAGAACTTGCCTTGGTATATCTTGCAGTCAATTGCTGGCCCTCTGTATCTGGTGGGGAGACATATGTCAACATTGAATATGAAGCATCCGAAGCCTTTGACCTACAAAATGTTGTGATTTCTATACCTTTGCCTGCACTTCGAGATCCTCCAACTGTCAATCAAGCTGATGGGGACTGGAGGTTAGTTTTTAACTTGTTTAGTGAAATGCACTGAAATTTATATTACTTTACAGTTTTTTGTTGTATAAGTTTCTGTGTCTGGACCTCGAGAGATATGTACATGGCAGCAGGGGGAATATGTATAACATTTGTCTCTAACATGCAGGTATGATTCAAGGAAGTCTGCATTAGAGTGGTCAATATTTCTTATAGATTCCACTAATCGCAGGTAAGCTTACAAAAGCACTACTTGGTTTTCTAATAGCTATTTAAGTGAGGACATTTATTGTGTTATGCTATTAAGCCTGTATACTTTCCCACTTTTGTTATATGGATTTTTCTTCCACTGGTTTTTTGGCTACAGATACATTAGCAATTTTTAAAAATTTTGCTTGGTTTGTCTTTTCAGTGGGTCTATGGAATTTGTTGTGCCCTCAGCAGACCCGTCATCATTTTTCCCCATAGATGTGAGATTTACTGCAGCCAAGACCTTTTGTGATATCAAGGTAATTCTCTCTTCGTAAGCTATAATGACAGAATTTCAAAGTTGTTGTACTCATTTCACACAAATATATCTGCTGAATTTTCTTTGTCATAATTGGTCACAGGTTGCGAGTGTGATACCAGTTAATGGTGGAAGTCCAGTTAAATTTGCTAGTCAAACACAGTTGGTGACAGAGAATTACCAAGTTGTCTGATATCACGTTGTTTTGGAGTTCCAAGTGAGCATACTATTGGGTGACAGTATTGTATTTGAATACAAGCACTTCAATGGTGTCATGACATTTGAGTAACCAGGCTTCTTATCTTTTACTAACCTTGTACTGGGACAGGAAGTCAACTTTTTGTATGTCACAACATTGATGAGCTTCATTGCTAGCTAATTGACTCAATTACCACGTTTTAGATTTTAATTCTATTTCTTCTGCTTCCCATCCTGTCAAATACTTAGGTTGTCTTTTGTATTTTAGAATGCATCCCCATTTTGTAAAATAATTCTGTTACACTCTCGAGTGGTTTGGTTGCAGATGTGCAAGTGTTCTTTTGAGTTGTAGAAGCTTAAACCTCTTTTTCTGAGTTAGTCTTCAGAGTTTTATAATACCAAACCTCTCGTTTCTGAGTTACCTGGATAATCATATGTCATTGTTTGGGTATCTCACAAAAATTGCATTCCTGAAGATGTCTTTTCTTCGTAGCATCCTTCCAGGAGCTCCCAATTATGTCGTTTCTGTGTATCATTCTACCAGGATTTCCTGAATGTTTTTTCTACTCACCATTCTACCCAAAACTCTAGAGAGATGTTAATGAATTAGTGCATCTGTTATTTTGGTCGTAATCTAATGTGGCTATTCTGTTTCTGTTTCAATATAGAATAGATTATTGCATGCTATGTTCACAATGAAAACTGATTTGCATGTGAGTTCTGAGTCAACATATGTGATGTGCAGTGAAATATCAATTTAATGTAGCGTTCTCTATAAGTCGATGCTTTCCTGGAATCAGAAGCCATCAGCACAATTGTTGTTAATTGTTGACATAATGATAATATTGATTTTCATTCTCATAGCTTCAAGGGTAACCCCAGCGAAGTCTACTTTGCTTCTAGTTTCATGACATTTATGCCAGACATCCTTATACTAAGGTTCCACTTCTCTTAAAACTAAATTATAGTGCCTTTGCTATGCAATATGCTTTTGATTTATTTGTCTTCATCTGTATGCACCAAATGTCATAGTTTTTACCATCAAACATAGGGTGTTGTTGTCAAGAGCTGTTATTGTTAGAATCCATCACTTAAATCAGACCTTAAAATCCCCTGCTCTGATACCAATCTGTTGGCAATAAATGCAAATATGAAGTAAAAAGTAAATGCAAAATAGGGGAGACAAAAAACAACCCACAAAATACAATATATATTTATATTAATTCAAGGTAAAACATTACAATACATAAAACCCAGAGTCATTGCTCTCTTTGATGCTTTGTTTGCTACTCTAATGCTCTAGTTTTCTTTTTTTATACTCTAGTTGTTGCTTCTATCTTATGTTGTTCACACCCACTGCAATAACAACTCTTACAGTAACTAAATATATCCTTTTGATGTTGCAAAGATGTGCATTCACTTGTTCTTATTCTATTTTCTCTTATGTATATTCTCCCTTGATATTTACAATATTATGCTCCTCCTTTTTCTTCTATTTATTGTTGCAAAAATATATTTATCTCTTCCCCAAAATTGGACTGTTGTAGTTAGCACACAAAGAAAACAACTATTACAATAAAAATACTTTCCATCCTATGAGAGGATTAAAAAATGGGCGCTTAAAAAAAGCTCATTAAATGCATATTGGTTTACAGGGGATTGAGTGTAATGAAATTACTTGAATAGTTTTGATTATCACCATCAATAAAACACCAAATAACACAATTTTTTAGATAAATGATTTCAATATGAAAGTATAATGGCTTAGCCACTTCGAGGGGGCAACCTCCAAAACATACAATAAGACTCAAATGCTCAATAATATGCTCCACTACTACCTGTTAACCCCTATTTATACTCTCTTATGCTATGGCCATCCCCAAGGTCGACCCACCCATGATAATATAACATATATGAAAGAGATACATAATGATATGAAGTTATGATAGCCACAAGTCGGCTATATACATCAAATGTAAGATATATGATTAAGGGCATAGCATGCCCTTTCCCTTCAAAACAACATTGTCCCTAATGTTGAGAAGCTTTGGGTGCTGCTGGAGGAATGTTCATATCTTCCCATGTTGCATCTTCATTGTCCATATTCTTCTACTTGATCAGGTACTCAGTAATAACCCGTGCCCTCAATCTTTTAGTGTATGTTTGAAGGATGCATTCAGGTTCCAAGATGACTCTCCCCTGCTCATCGAGCTCAGGGAACACTGTTTGGACTGATACTCTCTGTCTAATTACTTTCTTCAAGCAAGAAATATGAAACACTGGATGTATTTTGGTTGTTTGTGGAAGTTCTAATTTGTATGCTACAATACCAATCTTTTGTAATACTTGATAGGGGCCATAATACTTGGTGAAAGTTTGTTATCCTTTTGTTGTTGTTTCAAAGACATTTGCTTATATGGTTGTAAACGCACAAAAACCCAATCATCGACTTCAAAATGTCTTTTGGTGCAATGTTGATCAGCCTGCTGCTTCATGCGGTTTTGTGCCATGGCCAAGTTCTCTTTGAGACTAGAAAGGACCTCTTGTTGATACTGAATGTGTTCTTCTACTACTCTAACCTGCGGTTGTCCTCTCAATGATGATGTGATGGATGGTGGATGGTACCCATAGAGTGCCAAAAAAGGAGACATTTTGGATGAAGTATGGAAAGAAGTGTTATACCACCGTTTTGCAAGTGGCGCCATTGGACCCATCTTGCTTGTTTATCTGAGGTGAAGCAATGAAGATATCCCTCCAAACACTTATTTACAATTCTGTTTGCCCATCAAATTGGGGATGATAAGAAGAGCTATGAGCTAACTGAGTACCCAAACATGAGAATAAATCAGTCCAAAAATTACTAGTAAATATAGGGTCGTCGATCACTTACTATAATCTTTGGTGTCCCATGAAGCTTCTGAACTATGTCCATGAAGGTTATTGTTACCGTGCTTGCAGCAAATGGGTGTGACAAGGCACAAAAATGAGCATATTTGGTGAGTCTATCCACCACAACCATGATGGCATTTTTTCCTTCAGATTTAGGCAATCATGTGATGAAGTCCATGGAAACCTCTTCCCACCGCTGGCTAGGAATAGATAGAGGTTGTAGAAAACTTGGGGTCCGAACTGTTTCACCCTTATTTTGCTGACAAACCATGCATTCTGCCACAAATTTTTGGACATCCCCTTTGAGCCCTTCCCAGAAGAAATCTTGTTTGACTCGATGATAAGTCTTCAAGAATCCAGAGTGCCCCCTATTGGAGAAGAGTGAAGCTCAGATAGAATCCTATTTTTAAGAGTGGAGTTCTTACATAGGTATAATCTATCTTTATACCATAAAGCATCCCCTTTCAATAGAAATTTTTCAGACATGCTTGGATCATTCTGGAGATTGTGAATGAGGTTTTGTGTGGTTGGGTCATTTCTCCATTTGGACCTTGCCTCATCTATCCAATCTTCCTGTAAGATGGATATGGCACATAACAATGTTGCAACTGATTCATCTTTCCTCGACAGAGCATCCGCGACTACATTCTCCTTCCCTTTCTTATAGATAATCTCAAAATCATATCCCAACATCTTTGAGACCCATTTTTGTTGTTCTTTAGATGATAAACGTTGCTCCAAGAAGTATTTCAGACTATCATGATCTGTCTTCACTTTAAAGTGTCTTCCTATGAGATATGGTCTCCATTGCTTTACTGCATGAAGTATGGCTAGCATTTCCTTCTCATAAGTTGGCTTTGAAATGATTCTTACCTTTGAATTGATGGCTCAAAAAGACAATAGGACGGCCTTCTTGCATGAGAACTGCCCCCATACCCGACCCTGATGCATCACATTCAACAATGAATGTTTTGGAAAAATTTGGAGTAGCTAAGACTGGAATGGTGCACATGGCCTCCTTTAGTTGCTCAAATGCTTGGGTTGCCTCCTCATTCCAATGGAAGGAGTCATTCTTTAATAAAGTTGTGAGAGGTGTTGCTATTCTTCCATAATGCCTTATGAATCTTCGGTAATACCCTGTAAGCCCCAAAAATCCTCGTAGATTCTTTAGGGTTTTTGGAACCTTCCACTCCATCATGGCTTTGATCTTATTAGGATCCACTTTAACCCCTTCGTGAGAGACAATGTGACCCAAATATTCAAGCTCCTTGACTCCAAAATAACACTTAGAGGGCTTTGCATAAAGTTGATGTTGCTTAAGGGTTTCCAAAACCTTATTTACATGATGCAAATATTCCTCCCATGTTTTGCTATAAATTAATATATCATCAAAAAACACTAAAACAAACTTCCGCAGGAATGACTTGAAAATAGAATTCATCAAACTTTGAAATGTAGAAGGTGCATTTGTGAGTCCAAAAGGCATTACCAGGAATTCATAATGGCCTTCATGTGTCCGAAAGGCGGTTTTATGAACATCCTCATCCTTGATTCTAATTTGGTGGTATCCTGAACGAAGATCAAGCTTTGTAAAATAAACAACACCATGCAACTCATCAAGCAAATCATCAATTACAGGAATAGGAAACTTATCTTTGATTGTGTACTTATTAAGTTCCCTATAATCATAGACACATGCGCCACATGTCATCTTTCTTCCGTACCATCACTAATGGAGAAGAATAAGCACTATGACTATGACGGATGATTCCTGCTTCCAACATCTCTTGTATAATCTTCTCGATTTCACTCTTTTGCACATATGGGTACCTATAAGGTCTGATGTTAGGCGGTTGGCTCCCTAGTACTAACTGAATAGCATGATCATGATCTCTCTTTGAAGGTAAGCCCTTTGGCATATTTTCAAACACAACAGAGTGTGCATCCAACACTGCTTGCATATCTAATGGCATAATGTCCTTAGAATGATGCGCCTCCAATGAAAATAGTTGTGCCACAAATCCCTCTGCACCCTTTTTTAGCATTTTGTGCATCTGATGAGAGCTCACTATCTGTGGAGACTTTGCTCTTAAGCCTCTTAGCTCAAAATTCCTTCCTTCAGACTGAAAGTGCATGAACAATTCTTGGAAGTTCATCTCAATGGTTCCCAAAGTGGTAAGCCATTGAACTCCTAACACAATGTCTGCTCCTCCCATAGAAATGGCATACATGGGGCTATTTAGTATGTAATCTCCCATGGCAAGCTTAATGCTATGGCATTTTCTAGAACAAGTAACAATACCTCCATCAACAATCATTACTTGACATTCAGGAGCTGGATAAATGAAACAGTTTAGGCGCACTACTAACTTATGATTGATAAAGTTGTGAGTACTTCCTGAGTCAATCAATACTGTGACCCATTTTTTTTAAGAATCCAACCACCTTGAGGGTTTGGGGGGTGCTAATACCTGAAATGATCTCCTAATTCCTCCTCTAGCTTGATTAAGACCTCTGACTCTGCATCTTCATCCTTCTCTTCATCGTCACTAGGCCCATCAATGTAGAACAACTTCTTTTCAACACATTTATGTCCAGGTCCATATTTATTGTCACAGTTAAAACATAACCCTTTTTCTCTCTTTTCTTCAATTTGTTGAGGTGTCAATCTAATTGGCCGAGGGAGTGTTGGGGGCAAGGTGTTGTGATCTCTGGTATTAGTGAAATTTTGTCTCCTACTTGAAATAAATTTTTCCTCCGCCCTTCGTGCCATAATCATAGAATCAGAAACCTTATGAGGATTAAACATACACACCTCATGCTCAATGTGATCCTTAAGACCCCCAAGAAATAGGTCATTCAAATTCTCTTCAGTAATATTTTCCACCCGCAGAGAAAGGTTTTGGAATTGATGAATGTAATCCTTAACAGATCCTGTCTGTCTCAACTTTGCTAATTGGCTGAAGTAATTCTCTGACACACTAGAACTATAGTGTAATCACAACTCTTCAGTGAAGACTGTCCATGTAACATTGAGACCACTTTTCTGCCTTTGAGCACATAACCATCGATACCAGACGAATTGGTCAGGTTCGAGATACAAAGATGCCATGGTCACCTTTTGTCCATGATGGAATTTGATGTAGTTCAAAGAAATTCTCCATCTGGTTGATCCAATTGAGTGAATCCTTTCCATCAAACTTGCGCATCTCCACTTTTGGAAACATATTACGAGCCTACAGAGTGCTCGTATTTGGATTGGGTATGCTCGAAGATCCACCCTGACTCATGTGTCTATTATTTTGAACTGAAGATCCACCTTGGTTGATAGAAGTATGATTACCCATCATATGCGTACTGAATTTCTGCATGAACTCCTCCAATATTTGTCCAATCCTATCCACATCTTCTTTGTTGGCCACCTTAGATTCGAGGTCTCTCAGGTTAAACTCAAGTTGGCTTGCTTACCTTATGGTCTGTCGAAGTAAACCCTAACCTTGAGGAATCTATAGTTACCTCTTTTGTCTCCAACTCCTCAACTACTATCTCATCATTTTATGGTGTTTTACCTAGAGTGATGGGATTCTTTTTGCTTCTTGTGGAAGGCCCCGCCATGATGCCCCAAAATAGTGGGATTTAGGGATCAAGGTCAAATTTTAGGGTTTGGGAATTCGATAAGAGTTCGACCAAATATAAAAAACTTAAAGAACAAACTCCAACTAATTTTTTATTCTCTTTCCGAAAAGGTAACAAACTTGGAAAAATTCCACAATTTGCAGCCTAGGGAGCGATTTTATGAAAAACCCTAAATTTGTAATAACTTTTGTAAAATAAATTTAAAAAGTCTGAAATTTTCAGGGAACCTTACTTGGAATGTTTTACAACTCTAGTAAAACTATCTCCAACCAATTCGTTCTGTTCACAAGATATGGTGGAAACAAAAAATTAGGTTTTTCGCCCTAATTTTGGCCCAGATCGCAACTTTGATACCACTTGTAATGAAATTACTTGAATAGTTCTGATTATCACCAATAATAGAACACCAAATAACACAATTTTTCAGATAAATGATCTCAATATGAAAGTATAATAGCTTAGCCACTTCGAGGGGGCAACCTCCAAAACATACAATAAGGCTCAAATGCTCAATAATATGCTCCACTACTACCTGACTAACCCCTATTTATACTCTCTTATGCTATGGCCATCCCCAAGGCCGACCCACCCATGATAATATAACATATATGAAAGATATACATAATGATATGAAGTTATGATAGCCACAAGTCGGCTATATACATCAAATGTAAGATATATGATTAAGGGCATATCACTGAGAAGAAAAATGATTTCAAATTAAAAGGTCAGACAACATTAAATATGATACATATTCAAGATTATATTTTTAACATATATGTCACGCTCATAAATTTGTGAATATCTTTATTTAATATTTTGTCAACCACCATGCTTAAATTTTGTATTTAGCCATGTCTAGAAATCTCTTCATAACCACCTACATGATAACATTAATTTGGATAATATAGGATGAACATGTTATTACAATCATTTTTTTGATTTCATAATTCATTTAATTTTCTTGATTGTAGCTTTTGATTTTTCCTATAGTTTGTATGAAAACTATTTAGTATATTTCTAATTGCCACAAGAATGATCATTTTTCATAAATGTTCTAAGAAAATAACAGGAAGTTCATTGTAAGGGTTAACCCTAATGTTGCAAATTTTGAGCCGACTTACCAAGAAGACTCTCTCAATCACTAGAATGTCTTCTTTTTTATGAAATACTTCCAAAGAGTTTTTTAGGGATGCCTTGTGCTATTTCATGCTCTCTTGGCAATGAAGATTTCTATTGAGGAAAATACCACAACTCATTTACGTTAAAGATGTTAAAAATCAAAATAGCAACGAGATACTAGTCATGAAATTCATAATCCCATTTCCCACCATTCTTCTCCTCTCCACAATTTTTTGCTTCAAATTATCTTGACTGACACTTCAATTTGGGTTCCAAATATCTACTAGGTTCACCTTCCATATCTAAAATACGCGAACAAAATCACTATTGAAATATCTCACATACATATGAAGATTGGATCCTTATAGTTTGAGATTGGAGACTATTTTCCAATGTAAAAGCCTCACAAATTTGAAACTAAAATAATGTGTAGTCTTGCAAAAATACCCACTAAATTTGGGGGTTTTCAATCTCTTAAAGCGTGTTATTAGCCTAAAGTTTATGGTTTGAATGATGCCATATTCCAATGGCTTAAAGAGTTGTGCGCAAATCTTCAAAATTTAGGGGTTCACACTTGCCTTGAGTTGAGAAATATGAAATAACTGTCCCCAAGCTTCAATACTTATATGTAGGATGTTTTTAGGCCTGCAACATCATTAGAAGTTATTTTCCGTCATTTGATGATGTAGTATTCCAATTAGTAGATATTTGAAGTGATAAATAAATGTTCTTGATGATGTTTTGACCTGAATGAAGAGGCTCCCTCAGAACAACATGCCTCTCTAAAGTGACAATATGGTTCAATTCAATTAGGTAAAAGCAAACAGTTAAGGTCTAAAGAATATCATAAATTTATTACTTCTCTAATATAATTATTACAACTTATGTTAACGATCTTTATTTTGAAGTTACGACAAATCATGTTTTTTGTTAAGAAAAAACCTAATCTTTGGAATCACACCGAGGAACTATCATTATAGTTACATAAAGTGTTTTAATTTTTTTAAACATCGAGGATGAATCATTGATTGTAATTCCAAATATCAATATAACTTACTTTAACTAAGCTTTTATAAAAACTCTCATATGTGAGATATTTACTAGTTTGTAGGGATGTTGGTTGGTGTTCTTCATAAAACTGATGTTTGGAATCACACACAGTAAAGGACGAGGACACCTTATTTCATGTTCAAAGATTAGCTTCTGGAGAGTATACTTATACTTGCCGGGAAGCTCCTTTCAAACCTTTCCAATTTTAACATTGAGCGGAAACTTTACTGTCCTGGTCACATGGGGTGGAGCACCCCACGCCGCTTCGAATTCTTTAATCAACTCATCGCTTAACAAACCCGGATTCATCGCCACGGTAGACGACGTCTTAAAAACCCCCAAATATTCATCAAATGTCTTTTCCTCTTCAAACTCCATTTTTATCGATTGCACCTCTGCAAATGGAAACGGAAGACTCTCGTACCCGTCCAAAGGCCATTTTGGCGACGACTGAAGCGAGTAGAAATATGGCAAAGCTATCTGGAAAAACCGTTCACGAACGGCGTCCACGGCGGGATCTACGCAGGGTTTTGAGTACCCCCACACGGCAATCACGCCGCCGGGCTTCTTCAATACGCGCTTCACTTGCGGGTAAAATTTGTCGAGATCAAACCAGTGAACGGCCGTGGCAACGGTGACCAGATCCACGGAGGAATCTGGGCCGACGATCGAGTGGAGGAGGGGTTCGGGGATTACTGGCGGCGTGATGGCGTAGGTAATGTTGGGGCGTGGCCGTGCGAGTTGAAGCTGCTGCTCGCTCGTGTCTGTGGCTACCACTTTCTTGTAATACTCTGCAATCTGTTCAAACCAGAACATATACACATTGAATATAGTATATTTATATATGCAGAAAGATGTATACAGTAGATATAACTTGCCTGAAAGGCGGCTTGGCCATTGCCGGTGCCGACGTCCCGGACGAGGTCATGGTGTGGAGTGAGCGAGGAAAGTAGGGAGAAGAGTTGGGGTGGATATTTGGGCCTGGTGCGGGAATATTCCTTGGCGACGCTGCCATATGCTTTCGCATGTGGAAACTCCTCATCGCCCATGGTTTTGCTGTTCAACTTTTGCTTCGCACATGATCAATCGAAAAACCATTTGCGGCCAAAAAAAATAATAGGCATTCACCAATTCAGCAAGTGTAGAAAATTTAATACGTGAATTGAGGCTCTGCTAGGGTTTAGGTCTTTGGGCCTCCCATGCTTGTTATTGGTCGTACTGGTTCGCTGTCACACTACCATTTCCTTGGGATTTTGGTAGGATTTTTACTTTGCATGCATAGTTATTTTGTTGAGTGGGCTATTTACTCTACCCTTTGGGTGACATCACACCTATATTAATGGCTTCTCTTTCACCGCCTCCATCTATTGATGCAGATTTGATTAACGAAGCGCTTAGCACCCATGGCTTCAAAGTAGGCGAGGGAATTGATCATGAAAGTCTTCGACGACATAGCCATTATGAGTCTGAGAGTCCATTGCCTATTGTTGTGCTTAATTTTCCTGAATTTGATAAGACTTGTAACTCACTTGAATCATACACCCTTTGTTCGGTTTTTTATTTGTCAATTCCCCCTTGAAACCCTGTTAAAATAGTGGGTTCACAACCATTGGCAACACCATGGTGTCAAGCTGGAGGGAGTGCAAAACCTCACCAAGGGTTTTTTTGGTTCGCTTTAATAATGTTGAACATTGCAAAACCATTATCAACCATGGCCCTCTGTTCATTCGAAACAAACTCATAGTGTTTTCTCATTGGACCAAGGATTTCTAGGTCTCCAAACAAGCCAAGCTTAAAATCCCAGTATGGGTAGAGTTTCCTGGGATGCCTCTCCCCTTGTGGGCAATTTTCGAACACTTGATCAAATCCTTGGGTCAAACTGTCCGGAACAACCAAAGTTTTTTAATGCTTACCCATGTTTCCATTGAGGAGCATTTATCCAAAGGCCTTAAAGACTTCATTGATATTCATGTTGGAGTTACCTTTTTTTCTCAACGATTCCTTTATATTAACTTACCTAATACTTTTTTTCACTTCATAGCTTCTAACCACATTATTCTTGAATGTCCTCTAATGGCCAAATCCCACCCTATGTCACAAGAAAAGGCTCAAATGGAGTCCAAAGTTCCTTCCTCTTCAGATGGGTGGATCATGGTAACCAATAAAAAGGATTGTTGCTCGTGGTCCTACCAAACCCTCAACTTCTTCCTATTACCCACTCATTGCTAATGGAGCCATCTCCTCCGCTACTCCTGTCAAACAAGTTGCGCCTTTGCCTCCCATGGCCACCCCATCTCTCTCGCGCTCCCTACTGGTTTCCTCTATTGTTGTCCCTTTGAAATATCCAACTTCATTGTTCTCCTTGCCTCTCCAATTATCAAAAGATCCATTCATGGAAGAAAATCAACTCTCTTTCGCTCATAAAGCTCACCTTAGTCACTCTCGTAGCCCTGCACCAGTGGAAGATGAAAAATTTATGCAAGAAAAATGCAAACCATGGTCGTTGGTAGATGTTTCCCATGTCACTTTGTCTCACAACCAATTTTATGCCTCTCCAGTCTTGATGATGAGGGATCTATGCACCTTGATCTAATCCAATGATTGTGTACTCTTAGAATATACATGGCCTCAGTGAACCTACCCAAAGATATTTGGTCAGGGACAATTATTTTCACTTTAAGCATGTGTGTTATGTGTCTGCAAGAAGTTAAATTCGCAAGATTTTTACTTCATTCTACTACTCGCACCATCTAGCCCAATGTTATCTGCCACACGTCCAATCACAACCCTAGGCGTGGAGGGTTCATGAACTTGATTACCCCTGACCTTGCTCATCATGTGATCTCATGGGGCTTTGATCCCACTCATCAAATGATCTAGACTTTCTTTTATTTTGACAGTGTATCCTAAGTTTAGCCAATATTTATGCGTCGAATGATGCGGTTGAAAGAACTCTGTTCTAGCGATGGCTTGTTGACTCCTTCCCTGATGCTCTTTGGATTATTTGTGATGATTTTAATATGATTGAACACACAGAAGACAAGGTTGGTTGTTTTCCCATGTGTTGGTATGTGGGAGAGTGGGAGGTCTAGTTCTATATGAGGCATAAGCCCAAACATTTTGACCCTTGCATCCCTTATAAGGAGAGTGCCAATTCTATCTAGTTCACTTGGTCCAATTTTCGATAGGGTCAAGATAGGATTGTGCAAGACTTGGATTGTACCATTATGCCAAATTAAGAATTTTTCTATCTTACTCCCATTTTAGGTAGGCTTGTTGTGGTTACCGAAAAATCTCTCTTATATGATCATTCCCCCACTTTTCAACATTAATTGGGCCAAACCTACTAAAAACACATGGTTAGCTCCCAATTTTACTTAAACATTTTGCACCTGAAGCATGCTCAGAATGTGTTGTATATCCAATTCATTTGGAACTTGGTTCCTCACCTTGCTGGAAGGGGGGTTGGATTGCTTGGTGGAATTATGCTATAAAAAAACTATCACCTTCTTTCGCATCTATGGAAAACAAGTTGCTCTCTTTCACGAGGCAATGCATGAGGCTTCATATCACTAGTTTCAACATGTCTCACAAGAGCTTAATGTCTCTCCTTTCAATTAGTCCCTGCAACTATAGACTTCCTATTAGAGGTATAAACTTAAGGTGGAGGAAGCTTACAAAGCTTGGGGTGCTTTATTGCATGCTCGATTGCATTGGCTCAAATTCGGTGACAAATATTCTAAAGAGTTCTTTTCTATGTTATGCGCCAAGCATTCCTCTAACCAAATCAAATCCATTTTTCAAGGGAATGTCTGACACACTACTCTATCGAATATCCTCTAAGCTTTTTTCCATCACTACCATGGCATTTTTTCTTCTCAACCTGCCACCCCTGCTAGGGAAGAGGCTCTTTTAAACTTTCTGCAAGTTTTTCCTTGCAAAGTAACTCATCCTCAGCAGGTAAGGTGTGCTAGGCCTTTGTCTCTCACAAACTTTAAGGATGCATCCTTTTAAATTGAGCGTGATAAAGCTCTAGGTATTGACGGCTTCCCCTATGAATTCTACCAAACCTTATGGGACACTCTGGGTGTTGATCTACATAATGTGTACCTTGAAGCTTTAGATTCTAACTCTTTGGGTAAATTGATTAACCAAGGAAACATCAAGTTATCCCCAAGTATGGAAACCATTAACATAATTCTAATTGGAGACCCATTAATTTGCCTAATATGTCTTATAAAGTTATTTCTAGGGCTTTTTCTAATAGGGTTTTCAATCTCCTTCCTCTTATTGTTAAAAGCAATAGATTGGTTTCATGAAGCACATGCACATTTTAGATAATATTTTTTTTTGGGAAGGGATGAAATGGGCTCGACTCTCTAACCAAAAATATGTATCTATAAAAATTGAATTTGTTAAAGCTTATGATCTAATTGAATGGTCTTTCATTTTGGTTATGCCTCAAGCTCTTGATTTTGTGTCGATATTTGTTCACACTATGCAAATGCTATTTAACAATGATGGGGTTTGCATCTCCATCAATGGGGCTTAATCTTTGAGGTTTGGTTTGCTCATATCCATTAAATAAGAGTTTTCCTTGCCCCCCTCTTTATGTGGTTATCGATGAAGGGTTTACTTATCTACTAGCCCACAATGCCTCTCAAGTTTTCATTAAAGGGATCTCTCTGCCCACTTTAGATTAACAACTCATCAATGTCCACTTTGAGGATGATTATTTTTTCACACTCCTGGAGGAGGAACGGTCTATTCAAAATGCTTTGGACTGTATGGATACTTTTTGTTTGGCCTCTGGATCCTTTATTCAATGGGAAAAACCTAGTTTTATCTATAGTCCCAGTCTCTTATCCCTCCCTGGTTAATAGGCATGCAGTGGAGTTGGATTTAGTTGGATGTTCAATTCAAGTTTCTTAGCATTCCCTTTTCCTTACAAGACACTTCTGTGTAATTATGGGCTTATGTGGTAGAAAGGGTTGAGCGTAAGATTTCCTTTTGGATTACCAAACCTTTTTCTTTTCTAGGAATATTTTGAATCTACTCTAAGGTGATAGTTGTTACTCATGTTCATTATTCTTGATGGGCTTTGTCTAATGCTGCATATGACAAACTTGAGAAGATATTGTGGGATTATATGTGGGCTAACTCTGAGGAGTATAAGGGGTTCCATGGGGTTGCTTGGGATATTATTTTTTTGCATAAAGAAGATTAGGGCCTTGGGTTGCTTGACATCAAACTCCAAGGACATGCTCTCTATGTCAAATGGTAAATCTATAGCCTCAAAGGTAATGAGGCTTGGAAGATTTTTTTTTGACATTGCATTTGTCAAAAATCACTTTTAGGTAGGCAAGTCTGGAAATGTCTCAACTTCCAATCCCTTCTTCTCTTCCATGTTCCAGTCAAAATTGGGGGTAATTTCATTTTCTAGTGTAGACACCCTAATTTCACATCTGTCATAAATCAATTAATTCCCCTTCCTCATTTCTCACAAAAATACACTTCGAATTAATCAAATATAATTTGATTAATTATCCATTTCAAAATCCAAAAAATAACCTAATCCTCACCACATGTCATTATTCTCCATGTTTTTCTACTATTGAATTAAAAATTCAAATTCAAATCCTCACCCACCCTTCGTGGTCCCCACTCACCTAAAATCCTCCACTTATGAATTAAAAATATAATTCAAATCCTCACCCATTCTTCGTGGCCTCCACTCATCTAACCTTACCCACATTTTCAAACCACTCACCTAATCTTGCCCACATTTTCAAACCACTCACTTAATCTTGCCCATATTTTCAAACCATGATTACTTAAATTACTCTAAGTTAATCACTCCCCAAGCTATAAATACAACCTTACCCCTCCCCTCTAAACACACGGAGAATAAGCTTGAATTCCATATCTAAGTTCTTACATCCTTTGAGCAAAGAACATCATTTTGCCTCATCCTAATGCCCAAATAGCCTCATAATCCTTTTTCCCATCTGGTGCAAAGTAAGAGGATCATTGTTGCAGGAAGGCCTTGCTCTGTCTTGAAGAAAAGCAACTACATATCACACAATCAGGGCTCAATCCAAGTTTCCTAGCCCATTCCGAGGTTTTCTACGGAACGCGAATGAGGAGGTATGATTATTGGTATTTTACTTCCTTGTTAGTAGTGTATTTTTCCTAGCTTACATTCTGGCACGCCCGGTTACTTTCGATTTGTTACCATTAATTTCCCAATTAGTGGTTTTATTTGTTCTTTGTTTTATTATTACTCATTATTATTTCCTTTTCTGTTCCTTATGGCCTTCTTTGGTTAACCTTCACGTTTTGGGTAGTGTTTTTGTTGTGTGGTGTCTTGTGGTGTATCTGCAGGTTATAACAACAATGAAACTATGAAGCTCATCCTGTCTTTGATCTCCTTGGTGCTTGGAGTTTAGTTCTCAGTTATGATTTTCCTATTCACTCGTAATGTATAGAAACACATGAACTAGTCATTAGTTTATCATCTTACTGTCATGGGACAACCAATTTCCGAAAAATACTTTTATTTATTTACTTTTGCTAAAATAACTGCTTTGTAGGAAGTTAATCATTTTTTTCTTTTATTTTAGTCAATCATTTTGTGATCTAACTCTTTATTTCTGTTTATTGTTCTTTTTTAACCTTGCTATCAAAATTTTAGCTCCTCAGGTGAAGTACAGAAGTTAGAAAATAAAAAAAAAGCTCCGCGACGGGACGTTTAAAATTTTCATTCAAAGTACTACCATAGCCCATCTTCCGGAAGCCATAACTTTTGCTCCCCGAACTCGGAATGACTTCATTTTTTTTAACGGAAAGGTATCGAAAATATCTATGCAATGGAAAATAATTTTTTGATTTAAACTTAGAGAAAAAATTTGGTTCATTTCTTCTAACACCTGTCATTTTAACAAAAAACAACAAAATTATAGTTTTTTTTAAAATATTTTTTTTAAATTTTATTTCACGTAACAACCTCACACGTATGCTCTTTCCTCACACTTCAAAAGTGATCTTGGAAATCAGAAACGTGAGGCCACCCGGGCTCTGCAAAACAATTTTTTTTTAATTTTTAATTTTTTGCCTTACATTTCAATTTTCCACGACAACACTTCTAGGTAACATTTTCACACTCTTCTTTCGTTGTTTTTATTTTTTGTGAAAATAATCATTATCGCTATTTCGCAATCATGATTAATTGCAATAATTATTAACATTTAAAAAAATAAAAAAAATCTATTCCAATTGTATCCGCGTATGCTCTTTTCTTGCGCCTTCGAGCAATCTGGAAAATCAGAAACGGTCACAATTTTTTTTAGTTTCTTGTTCTAACATTGTAGGATCCTCTAGCTTTTTTTTCCAACTGTCATTTCAATCATTATTTTCCTTTTTCATATTATTAATATTTGTTTGGTCGTTGGTTGTGTATGCTCTTTTCCTGCGCCTTCGAGCGATCTGGAAAAATAAAAAATAGCCATGATCACTTTTCTAACATTTCGTTTGTAGGATAACTACTAATTTGTTTTCTGTAGAACTGCGTTGCTGGAATATTGTCAAAAATAAAAAAAACAACAAAAATCCTACAAAAATACCACCATTCAAAGAAAATTGTTGAAACAAAAAAAAAAGTACGCTCGGGTACGTAATTATTTTCTGCTAGTGATTTATTTCAAGTTGGAAAGAACCTTGCGTTTAATCACTTTATCATTTTGTTTTTGCACGTAGACGAGGTGGATTTCATCACCACCAAAGCTACACTGGTGACGTGGACTTGACTACCACACACCAACAACATTTGCTTCTACATTGCACTTTGAGACCTAGTCTCATCACAACGTTTGTATTTACCTCGCCCCTGCTCTTCACTTACAGGTAATGCTATCATGCAGCGCATGCGAGTCATGCCTAAATAGCTGTAACAACGAAGCCTGGGCATCGTCCCTGTAAATCTTTGGGGAGTTATAAGGACACCATACACATTCATCCCTCCATCACCTTCCACCTTTTCACAAAACCTGTTCTGGACGTGGTGATTCACTCCGAAACAGGACAAGTAAGAATTGGTGAGTCTCCTCCAGTGCTCTAAGGGTTCCCGTATCAATACTGTCCCTATACAGAATTAGGTATATCAAGACTAGGGTATATCGGAGGACACATATTCTTGGAGTAATAAGAGCTTGCATCCACATTTCATAGCATACTTGTATGATTGCATGAAACAATGATCATTCATGAAGAATTTACCTCATAAGCCAAAACAATTGAATCCACATGATTGCTTGTTGTTTGAAAACAAAATAGTTTAGCATTGTTTTATCATAAAACTTGGCTGATATCAATGTGTTCATTGTAAAAGTTCAGACCCTAGTTGTGTTCCACAAAAAAAAAGTAGTTCTCGACCAATTCAATACCAAGCGAAAACATCCAAACAATCCAACAACACAGACCAAAACATCACATCAATTTCATTAGCTTGCTTCATCCAACAATACATCTATCATAGCTTGTCTTCGGCTATATCCAACTGATATTGAGTGACTAGCATTCACTCCCCATATCGTCAATTGTCAAAACATCCTTCATAGCTTGTTTCCAGCTATATCAAACTAATATTGGGTGACTTGTTTGAGTTCACTCATTATTCTGTCCACCATCGCGTTTATCCAAATCACAACCAACACAAATCCTTTCATAACTCATTTTGAGTTATATCACAACCATATCATGATTAACCTGTTCAGGTTACTCTCCCCGTCAATAGTCCAGAGCTTGTTTAAGCCAAATCTACACAACGTGCAACAAATTCCTCTAATAACTCGTCTCGAGTTACATCATCATCATATTGAGATAACTTGTTTGAGTTACTCTCCTTATCACGTCATCACGATCTTATTCGAGCTAAATCCAAAGTAATCGAAGTTCTCATTTCCTCACACCTATTCAAAATTCCTACCCACTTTTTCAGCTTAATCAAACACATTTCATCATGGTATTCACTCGCAGTCACAATCATGAAAATGACGACGAAGAATTTGCACAACCAGAACTCACCAATGAAGAACAAGAACAAGTCAATAGGGTGATAGAACAAAACAAAAATGAATATCTGTTACGCATCCTAGCCATGGGGGAAAAACTACCCCCTGACTTCGGGACAAAAAATTTAAACAAACTTATCGACAACAGTGAATCAAGTTATCACAATGAAATACCAAACAATCCAAATGGTTCTTCGGCTGAAGAGTTATTCACTAAAATCCAAGACTTAACAAAGAAACTTGAGGAAGCAACGACTAGAGTTGAAAGATTAAAAGACCTCAATCTAGATTCCAATACTCACGACATGTTTGATAAACCGTCCCCCCGCTTCTCCATTCACACAAGAATGGAAACTTATGAAAGACACCATTCAGGGACTACAAAAACAATTGAAACAATTCAACTTTGAAGAATTGTGTCCTTATCCATTTGATACAGAGATATCACGATTACCATTTCCGTCATCCTTCGAAATCCCTAAGTTTGATAAATACAAAAGAAAAGGTGACCCCCGTGAACATGTCAAGGAATTTTACATGCAATGTCAGGAAGTTACCTATCGAGACATGTACCTTTTACGATTATTCCCCCAAAGTTTAGGAGGACAGGCTTTAGACTAGTTTTTCCATCTTCCCAAAGGGTCGGTCACGACATTTGCAGACTTATCAGAGAAATTTTTCAAACATTTTTCCTATAACCTAGACTCAGAAATAACCATGCTTGATCTCTGCAACACTAGGCAAAGGCCAAACGAAAAGTTTTCCTCCTTTTTACAATGATGGCGTAGAATTGCAAGCCGATTTCCCTGCTCAGTACCCGAGAGACAACTAGTTAGCATTTTTGTCCCCTAATCTCAATGTCGAATTATCATTCCACATGTAAATGCATTGTCTGAATAGTTTCGAAGAAGTCATCGAAAAGGGGACACAAATCGAAAAAGCCCTCATTTCTAAGGGCTTACTTAAAGCACCCTTTAGAGACCAACCTTATCGAGACACTCCTCAAAACCAGGACAAATCTAAATTCTTTAACCGGAATCAAAATATCGTCAACGATGGAATTACTCATTCCCGCCATGTTTGAAATGTTCAAAACCATCCCACCAATACATTAAAATCTAAAAAACCAATCATTATCCCTAGAAAGGAAGTTCCTTCTCGGGATCGACGAAGAGAATTCACTCCTCTCGGAGAAAGTCTATCTAGTGTCTTTCGTCATTTGGCAAATGCTAATATGATTACATATCCCATTATCAGACCCTTCGAAGAAGGACAACCCAAACCAAATTGGTATGAAGACAACGAATATTGTGATTACCATCGCATAAAAGGGCACTCCACAGATCGATGCATGCAACTCCACCATTACGTCCAAGACCTGATTGAACGTGGAGACATAGAAGTTGAAAATACTTCTGAGACAAAAACACCTAATGAAAAACTTCACATGTTCAAAAATCCGTTCCCTAACCATGATAACAATTCAAAAGATAAGGGTCAATCATCAAGTAATGTCGAGTATGACTCAGTCATCTCGACCATAGATTATGACCAAGACTTAGTGGCAACTATAAAGATCAGAACTGACTGTGTGATCACCACTAGACAGAAAAAAATGTGGGTCCCTACAACAAAAAAATCTGCCACTTCGTCCCCAGCATCACCTCCTAATCCTACCATCTAATTCCACCGCCAATTCCTCTCCACAACCTACACAATCATTTAATATTGTCAAACAATTAGAGAAGACTGCCAGCACAAATTTCAATCATGGAACTACTTAATTCTTCTCCCACACTACAACGCATCCTTATGCAAACATTGAATAACGCTCGTGTCCCTGAGGACATCAATTCACAACAATTCCAGGCTTTAATTGCACATCTTACAGTCCCTAATCCTATTTTATCTTTTGGTCCCATTGACCTGCTTAATCCCAACATCGCTAATAATCATTCTTTATACGTCGAGGGTTATGTAACTCATCGTAAAATCAAACACATCTTAATCGACAATGGATCAACATTAAATATTTGTTCCATGAAACTTTTACGTTGTCTAGGTTACACTGAAAATGATTTACAAAACAATATCATAACCATTCGTGGGTATGATAATAGTGAAAGAAAGTCTGAAGGCACAATCACGTTGCCTCTCCAAGTTGGACCCATCACCTTAGACACAGTCTATCATGTGGTAGATGTAAAAGTTGCATATAACATTCTCATTGGCCGACCATGGATTCATGCCATGAAAGCCATCCCATCAACATTCCACCAATGCATTAAGTTTCCTCATTTGGACAAGGAATTTATATTATGTGCAAATCCCCAACCTTTTGAGTATTATAGATTCCTCGAAGGACAGTATCGACATGATCACTATTGTCCATCAACAGATAAATATGCTCCACCTCACATAATCCCTAATGAAACACGCATTGATCCTGATACACTCCATAACAATGATCTGAAACCATGACATCTCATAACCAAAACACATTTTCCAATCCATTACTTTCCGCTAGTCAACCATCTTCCACCAGTTGATTCTCCTCCCACTAATCAAGCTTCTTCTTCTAGCAACAATTATTCTTCCACCACACCATCTTCTTCTTCACCTAGCCAATCTTCTTCATCCAACCACACCTCCTCTATTAAGATACCTCCTCCTGTGAATAACCAACCTTCATCCTTCAATCCACCCCCTTCTTCTTATAACCCATTCTCTTCTTCTTTTAAGACTACCAAATTAACTTCCCCACCACATGAGGTATCTATTGGTCCCCCATCTCACACATTAAAATCATTGACATGGGATGTGGTGAATATCAATTTTAAAAGATGGCAGACTCTTTTTATATCACCAAATCCCCACATAGCTATGGAAAATAACGCTCCACATCTGAGAATCCATCCCACTTACCAAATGGGACAGTCAGTTTAGAAATTTTTTTTGGTTATCTTGACAATGAACATATTCCAAGTTCTTCAGGATCTTGGTTATATAATGACAACTTTGCTCCATATTATGAGTCCTCTCAATTTACCAAAGCTCACCAAATAATGAAAAACATTGATGGAAGGGTAAATGACTCAGTCCAAATGAACAAGGTCGTTTAGACCCGATAAATTACACACACCATCACGTAAACATGGTCTAGGTTTCAAGGTGTTTGATGTTGCTCCCATAGATAATTTCAAGTGACATTGATGACATAGTTCTGATAATAACATCAGGTCTCCATGTAGTCTTTTTGATGACCTCACTGAAACACATCACTTTGAACATTTATCTATTAATGTCATCAATTTTGAGCCTACACATCTAAGTCTCATTGACCATGGCCAACCACATCATGTGGCCATGGACATGTTCCAAAATGATGAAGCCATAAAAGAATACCTTGGAACTCGCGACCAAATCCCTACTTATGACCATAGAAAATGATTTGAAATCAATCTAAATGAATCAGCCTATTTTGGTGAAGAGATAAAATATTCAGATCCTTCACCCTCAGAAAATTTGGATCAAAAGAACAAATGTATATTTCCCATAGTCAAAAACCGCCACCTTATTGAGCATGACAGTACAAATTATTCCCAAACAAAACTGATGACCTACATAAACCTTAGCGGTCGCCTTTGAAAAGGATACATCCATAATGCTTTAGATGAAACAAAAGACATAAACATTGGCACATCACAGAACAAAGTTGATTGCCAAAATTGATCCTCTTCAAGTATTTGTTGTCTAGACCCATTCTCACAAAAAGAATGTCTAGTTGGGTCATATTACTTAGTGAATTTGATGTCAAATTTGTTCCACAGAAAGTAATTAAAGGACAAGCCCTTTCCAGACCAACTTGCCGAGGCACCCCTTCCTGGCACAGAACCACTTCAATTCTCTTTTCTTGATGAAGATATTCTACACATAGACATCGCGCCAGCTTGGACTCTATTTTTTTATGGATCTTGTAATCTTCATGGCTCAGGGGCTGGTATTTTTCTTATCACACCCAACAGACATGTTATCCCCAAATCATTTCGCTTAGCATTCCCATGTACCAACAATATCACAGAATATGAAGCTCTCATCGCAAGATTAAAACTGGCTATATCTTGGAATCTTACAAAATTAGTTGTATTTGGTGATTCTTTACTTATCATCAAGCAAGTTACTCGATGAATACCAGGTCAAGGATGAAAAACTTATCCCATATAAACGCATGGTGGATAGTCTTTGAAGCTATTTTCGATTAATTAGCTTTGATCAAATTCCCAGAATTTGTAATAAATCTGCTGACACTATGGCAACCATCGAGATCCCTATTAGAAATTGCATCTAGTCAACCCCAGGCACATTTTCTTGTTGAACATCTCTTAATGTCTGCCTATGATCTTCCTGAAAACACTATGGTATGTGAGATCATGGTCTGAATAACCCTTGAGTACCATGATCTTTATACCTTCATTCGTGATAAAACATTTCCTACTGACATGAAACCAATGCATAAACGTGCTTTAGCACAACGTGCTTCTCATTACACAATTTTAGCAGAAACTCTTTATAAATGAGGATATGATGGCACCCTACTCCGATGTCTTAATCAGGAATAATCCTCAAGTGTCTTAGCTGAAGTCCATTCTGGTATCTGTAGAGCACACACAAATGGTATCGCCTTAGCCAAGAAAATCCTGCGAGTTGGATATTATTGGCCCACCATGGAAAGTGACGCATGTCATTTTGTCAAATGTTGTCAAGCATGTCAAAAGCATGGAAATCTTATCCACGCACCTTCCTAGGCATTACAATTGATAACCACACCATGGCCATTCTCTCAATGGGGACTTGACCTCATTGGTAAAATCAGACCAACATCTTCTGATGGACATAAGTTCATCATTACCGCTACTGATTACTTCACTAAATGGGTAGAAGCTATGCCTCTCACTTATGTTACCGGTAGCCAAATATCGAAATTCATTTTTAATAATCTCATCTTTCGATTTGGTATTCCATCCACTCTAGTTGCAAATAATGGCAAATCATTTAAAAACCAGGATGTAAAAGACCTAGCCAAACGTTTTCACATCAAACTTAAATGGTCCACTCCATACTACCCTCAGGGTAATGGTCAAGCGGAAGCAACCAATAAGACCTTAAAATCCATCATGGAAAAGATTGTCAATACCCATGGACGTAATTGGCATACTCAAATTTACCCCACTCTTTGGGCTTACCGTATATCTTACCGCACGCCTATCGGAGCCACCCCATTGTCCCTTGTTTATGGTTGTGAAGCCATTTTACCTATTGAGATAGAACTCCCATCCTTGAGGATCTCCCTTAAAGATGTAATTAATGAGGATGAATACTGACAGTCATGGCTTCAAGAGCTTGAGCTTCTCGATAAAAAATAACTTAATGCTCTCAATCATCTTCAAGTCTATCAAAACTGACTGCAACGCAGTTATCATAAAAAGGTAAGACCCAGAGAATTCAAAATTGGTGACCTCATTTTAAAAGAAAATCAAAAGAATACCACTAAAGAATGAGAAAAACAAGGAAAATTTGAGCCTAATTGGTTAGGACCCTATGTAATCATAGCTAAATTTGGCTCTGGAGCCTATAAATTGGCCACTGAAGATGGTCAAGATCTTGATGAACCAAGGAATGCAGTTCATTTAAAGAAATTTTATCCTTGAGATGTTCACTATTCTAGGATACAACGTGTACATTATTCCTTTTTTCTTTCTTATCTCTGAATAATTTAAATTTATTCATTTCCATTGGCAGATATTTTCTTTATCAAAATCACATCTTCATATTTATCATCATGAGACAAGTGCTAATATAAATCCTATTAAGTTTGTGAGCAGTTCATACTTCTTCCATTTTCAGTCACTTTCCTCTATGGTCATACCTAGAAGCTTACTGATGGTAATATATTCCCTTCAAATACATTCTCTCTTTCATAACAAAGCTCTAAACTGGCGTTACCCAGTTCGTTTGGTCGTCCATCTCAGTCTTCGGTGTTGAACCCTCGTGTCCTACTAGTCGTGTGGGGCTGAGATTGGGGGCAGACGTTTCTTCCCAAATACAAAGCACTATTGTAAAAAAAATCCATCAATTCAATAACTTATGAATAATTCATTGTCACATCTTTCGTCCTTCATAGTCTTTGGTGTTGAGGTAGTGTGAGACTGGGAATGGAGGAAGGTGCCCTTACTCGTCTATGTCTTGTCTTCGGTGATAAACCCTTGCCTCTTACAAGTGGCATGGGGCAAAGCATAGAGGGTCATTCTCATAAATGCATAAAAATATTGAAAAATATTCAAAAAAACAAAACAAAACAAAACAAAAAAAAAGACAAAAAGGGAATTCACTCCCCTATATTTTTCCTTCAGTGATGAGCCCTTGCTTCTCACTAGTAGTATGGGGCAAGGCATAGGGAGTCATTTCAAAAATACAAAATCTTACAGTGCTTGCAAATTATAGAATCCCCAAAGAAGTAATTTAGATGCCTAAGTGAAGAGAGAACTATCCCTTCACCTCATATCTTACCAATCAGCAGGCCACATAAATGTCTAAGTCTAGCACGTGACTCATAAAGTGAAAGCCATTTTTGAAATTGGTTCAGTACTATTATGAAGAATGGAGTCACAATTTCCCAAAGGGATTGTTGTTAGCATTTGTCTCTATATTCATTATCTACCTCCTATGTCCTTCTTGATTCTTGGTGATGAGCCCACACATCTTACTAGTTGTGTGGAGTCAAGAATGGAGCTGGAATTCTTTTCATCATATCATCACCACCATATCCTACCAATGGAAAGAGAATTTGTGTTATTCTGAGCATAAGTTACAACACGGAACATGGTACATACGGATAATATCTATGTTTATCACCTCTCAAAAATAAGTCTTCACTCTGGTCCATAAATTGCCAATCACAATGTAAAAATCTAAAAACAGTGTTTGAAAATCATCAAAAATCCAAAAATAGTGTAAAAATCTAAAAATCCTAAAAACATTTGAAAATCGTCAAAAATCCAAAAACATTAGTAAAAATCTCAAAAATCCAAAAACAATAGAAACACTCATCAAAAATCCAAAATCAAAAATTAAAAAAGTCAAAAATCAAAAATCCAAAAACATTTGAAAATCATCAAAAATAAAAAATCTAAAAAACATTAGAAATAATATCAAAAATATATATATATAATATATATATATATATATATAAAAAAAAAAAAGTAAAAACAAAATCACAAAAAACTCTAAAAGAACCAACACAATTTAACCTTTGAACTATTATCCCCAACGAATGATCCAATCACCTTATGACTACCAAATTCAAACCACTTCTCCTCACATGAATCCTTGCTTGGGGCAAATCCGGCTCTCATTGTTTCCTTGTTTGAGGACAATGACCCAATACTTTACTATGTCCTTGTACCCCTGCTTGGGGGCACATCCAATCAATCCTCATTATGGAACACGTTAGGGACATGTTTATTGGTTCTTGTGTTGCATTATTATTTGTAAATTATTAATTACTTTCTTGCATCTTGATATATTATAGGGGCATCTTGATTTTATGTATCCTGGTGTTCTCTCTAATATTCTTATGTTATCTGATTACATGTCATACTGGGGCATCATACTTTCTTGATGGCCTCTGTCTATTCTCTCTTCCATTTGCATATCGTACTAGAGCATCAAACCTTTTTGATGGCCCCTGTCTATGCTATCACGCATATTAAAGTCTAGTCATCCTGATCTTTTATATCACGATGCATCCTGTTATGTGCTATATTAAAATTAAGATGCTTTTCGTCACGTGAGTATCTTCCTACATGATCAACATCTTACTTTGCACCCCATTTATTCACCCATACTAATACATTCCCCAGTTTGGGAATCCTACTTGATCACCGTTGCAGTTTGCGAATCCTACTTGATGATCTTTCTCAAGTAGCATTCATCTATTCAGCAGCTCCTCCCCCACCATGCTCACCATGTATTTGATCCATTCATCCTCACTCCTCATTTTTACTCCTCCGCCACTTATCCCCATATTACCCTTCTCACCATTTATGTCCCCTCTCACCCATTTGTATTCTTTCCTTTCACCCTTTTACTTCCCGCTTGACAATCTTACTTAATAACCCCTTCTATATGGAATCCTCAGTGGAGGTTTACCCTCTCCCTAAGATCTTCCCGCTGTAGAAGCTTCTTCACCACCTCCCCTCTCATCAAAAAACAATCACCACCACACACATCTTCCCATTCCACCTCTTCTGCTTCTCATTCTCACATCATTACTCTCACCACATGGGCATCCCAATTAAGGATTCCCCTCACACTCTCCACCCTCCACTACATATATTCCTTCATCCATTCATGTTACACTCCTTTGTTTCCTTTCTTTCTTGTTATCACCTCATCTCATATCATAGACCACTCAGGCATACCTCACTCACTCTTTTCTCATCCTTCCCCAATCCGTCTTATGCCTGGTCATCCTACTTACATGCTCTCGTAGTATGGAAAATTCACTTGAGGGTTCCCCTTCAGTCCATTTTGTCATACCCTATTCCAACCAACTCTAACATCATCCTTCTTCTTCCTCAGCTTGGCAATCTTACTTAACCATTTCGGCTGCATGACAATCTTACTTAAGAATTCCAATTAAGGTTGATCTGCCATATGGCCTTCCCCCATCCCATCATATTTCTCCCATCTTATTTCTCTCACCTCTCGTTGCGATCATATTCTTCAACCTACCATTCCACCCCTGTCCCCAATATCATCTTGTCTTTCTCTTTGCATATCATCCCTGTCAGTTGGGTGATCCTACAAAACCTCTCCAGCAGCGATCTTACTTAAGAGATTCTCTTAAGCATGTCATCTTACACTCGCCCATCACTCTACAATCTCACCATCCATCTTTCCTCTTCACTCCCAATCATCACATCTTTTTACCACCACTATCACCCTTCTCTACTAGGCAATCTTACTTAACCACTCACCCAACATGGCGATCTCACTTAAGAGTCCCTCTTAAGGATGATCTGTCTCCTTACGTTTCCCCATCACTACACACCCTTCACCCTTCAATTTTTCTCGGCATTCCCCATTATCACATCCTTTCACCTCCTTTTCGATTCTCGCAAACACCACTTCTCGCTTGACCACTTGTCATCTCCAGTTGTGCTCGCTTGGCAATCTTACTTAACCACTTCCGTCACATGACAATCTTATGTCAAGGTCCTCCCTACAGCTTAACTTGTCATCGTGAACTTCTCCCCCGCCTCATTCTTCATTCACTTTGTTGATCACTTCTTCCACCTGGTATCTCCTACTACCCACTTTTTCCTCCTACTATTATCCTTTCTCCACATATCCTCTTACAACATACATCTAATCTCTTCCACCTACAATCATGTTCTTTTCCCCCATTTTCCCCTTCTTGATCCATCATCCTTCATACCGTTTCTTCCCATTCTTTTCATGTCTTGTTTCTTCATCCTCACTTCATTTCATCCTCATCACCCGCATCCTCTCCTCACTTTCACCTAGTCCCAAATCATCCCTCCCATTTTCTTTACTCTTTCCACTTCATCTTCTCAAATTCCCCCCACATTTCTACCCACACACACACATTCGCCATTATTGCTAACACTCCTATATCATTCCTTCATCATCATCTTCTCTTCCCGCACTAATAATTGTAAATGGGTTTTTCCCTAAAAATCATCAATCTTCATTCCGCACGACCTCATTCACTCCCTTGGACCTTCTAGAGTTTCCCTTCATTCCTTTCCTCCTCTAAGCCCACCACTCATTATAAAAGGGTTTTTCCCTAACGTCCATTTGTGAGTGTTACCCTTTCCAATCCTTGTTACCTTTCTCCTTTTCTTCATTTTTTTTTCTCACCCTTCCTCACCACTCAAAGGAGAATTTCCCTAAATAGGATCCCCTCATTGGAATTGCTTCTTGTCTCCCTCGTTCTCTTTTCTCTCATATTCTTTTCCCTCAATCCCACCCTTTATTTTTACTTCTTATGCATCTCTCCATCTCCCCTTTGCCCTTTTCAATATCTTTACTGTCTTCATCATACATCCTTTGTCTATTTTCTCGTCATCCTAGTATCCTCATTTCATGCATCTCTGCATCTTTTCCAATCGATATCATTCCTCCCCTCTTTCTTCTCTTGAACATTCCTTATATTGTTCCCTTTCCACTTATTATCCTCTTTCTGTATTCCCTTCCTTCTACATCATTTTATTTGTTATCCTCTTCTCTCTCCCACCCCTCGTCTTATTTCCCTTCCCCTGTATCATCTTCTTCCCCTTTTTCCATCACGTTTCCTCCTTACTTCCCCATCGATAACCTGGTTCTTCAGCGTTGTCCTATCCTTTTTTATCATACCACCCTCCACATGCATCTCCATACGGTTTGCTCCATATTCTTTTCCTTGGTTTTCCTCGCAATGACATGGTTCCTTCAATCTTCTCCTTGTATTCATTCTATCTTCCTTTCCTCTCCCCTCATTTTCACGTTTCTTCTGATCACTTCTCCTTTTCTCTACCACCCCTACCTTTTCGTTCCTTCTGCATATATTTCTCTTCTTTTCTCTCCTCTTTATCACACTTTCCTCGCCCCTCATAGTTTCTTTTTTTTTCTCCGTTCTACTTCTTCTTTCGTCCTCTTTCAATTTTCCTCGATTTCACCCCCCTACTCCCACCTCATCTTCTCCTTCTTATTTATCCTTCCCCATTTTTCTGATTTTCTCAACTATATCATTTATTTCACTTCCATGCATCCCTCTTTATTATCTTTGTTTCTTCCTTCATTTGGCACATCTCTCTATTTCATCCCTTCACCCTCTACTCTGTCATTTTCCTGTTTTCTGCCTTATTTGTCCTTCATCATTCCCTTCTTCCCCTATCATCCCTCTCTCTTATTTCTATCTCTTCCATTCTTTTTTTCACCTCCCCTATTTCCCTTACTCTTCTCATAATCAACCCCGAATCCTATACATTCCATTTTCTCTTTCCCACACACCATCACCCCTAACTTTCAAGGCCGATTGAATCTTTTCTCCATTTACATCGTGCGGTCATTCTAGTCTCTTCCACTCCATTATCGTCCACTTTCTCCATAGAATTCATCTTTCCTCTTTTCGAGAGTTCTACTGTATATTCCATTCTTGTAAGTCCTCTCGAGTGGGAATCATGACATCTATCCATAATCACATCTTCTCATGACATTTTTGTCTTGGAGAATACTATGACATCCATCACTCACCACTTTCTATTCTCCCCAACAAACATTTGCTCTACCTTTTGCTTAAAAAAAGTAGATTGAATTCTTCCCTCATACCGTCTACTTTCTTTGAAAGGACACTAATTTCATAGTACAACTCCTCTGTAGACGACAAAGTAGGTGAGGTAGGCTGCTTAGAAGGTAAAATAGTGGGTAAGGTCAACTCCTCCATGGGTAGAGGAGTAAGCGAGGTATGCTCCTCCATGGGTAAAGGAGTAGGTAAAAGAGGCTCCTCCATGGGTAAAGGAGTAAGCAAGGTAGGCTCCTCTGTTGGTAGAGGAGTAGGTAAAAGAGGCTCCTCCATGGGTAGAGGAGCTCACACAAGAATTTTCTCAATAAATGAGATTGGAGAAAATTGAGCAGAAGGGACAGGTACTGTGTTGAAGATGGTATGGACCTTGTGAACATTGGTGTTATTGGTAGAGGTGTTGCCAACCTAGTTAGATAAAGAAGTATATTTTAGAAAAGGATTCTTGAAGATATGAAGGTTTTGATTTACTAGCGCGTTAGGGTTGTCCAGAATGAGATCTCCATTATCTAACATTTCCTGGACAGTGTTCTTGAATGTCTTACAATTACCATCATTATTTCCTCTTAACACAATGATAGTTTTAGTAGTCATTCTCCTTATACCATGCGGGTACAAGACGAGAAGGATTGAAACCAATACGTGGTTTGATAGGTGGAAGGGTGATGGCTCCCACTTTCAAAAAAATTTACAACATAGAGGAGTAAGGTTCTCCTATGGGGGTATAATGTCGTTGTTCATGCTTGTCTTGGGAATTCTGAACATGGGAAAGATTAGATGCAGGTTTCGGTTGGTTTGAAATATAAGAGGGGCCAAATTTCAGGACCACCTCGTTGGTAGATCCTTTTTCCTTATGTGTGTGTGTGTGTGTGTGTGGGTAAGTGCACCAATCTAGGGGGCCAAAAAGTGGACACAAATGTGAAAAATAAGAAAAATGTGTACATGTTATTTTTTTTAGGTTTAGTGATTCACGAAGATAAAACACATACATGTTATAATGCGTACACATTTTGTAAAGCTATAAACAAAAAAATTTGATAGCCTCCTCGTTTTCATTTCCCCCAAACACAAATTTGAGGGAAAAACCCTATAGTCATGGTTCATATTAAACAACTAGCTCTCAAGATCATCTGCAAATCACCGCGAAGATTGGAATCGACAATGATGCCATGAAGAAGAGCTAGAAGAGTTAAGGAAAATTGTTTTTCTCCGAATTGCATATAAATTTGGTAATTATTTCTTAGATTTTAATTAAATACATAGTTTTTTATTGTTACAATTCCACCACAACCAATACAAAACCCTACAAATCCTGTGAACCCTCATAGTCTTGCTATAATTATTGAACATCACCCAAGTAGTCAGGAGGATTTAGTAGCCCATATAGTGGAAAATAAAATTTAAATTGAGGAATTAATTAAAACAACGAGGGATTCCCATTTTACAAACCCCCATAACGCCTAAATTTCAAACAAATTGGAGGCATTATTGACTCAGGTTGACATGACAATGAGTCAAATTGATCGTTGGACATCTTATAGAGATAATTGTAGGGAATATTATGCCAAAAAATTATCATATGTAGATGTAAAGAAAAAAATTACAAAAGACCACATATGTGCATTATTCACTGACCTAGAACTAATTTTCATGTTCCGTTGTCATGCAAACAATTTCCAATCCACTAGTGCAATAATGATCTAATAAAGAGTAATTTTTGGGACCGATGGTGGATGGTGTTTGATATTCCATCTTGCAATAAAAATGAAGTTCCACTATAATTTTTGAGGAAACTCTATTGCGAGTTTATCCTCAACGAGATCCCGAACTATTTTTATTTCCATGAGTTTTAGGGCTAAGGAAAATGATCTGCATAAGATAGATTAGGTGCACAACATGCACCTATTCAGCATGGTAGAGTCCCCACACAAAAGACCCCTCACCTTGAGATTGTCCCTCTAGTAGTGAAGGAGATAGTAGAGATTGATACACTACATGCTCTTCAGACACTGTCTAATACCCTTTTCTGACATATGAGGGAGATTTTCGATACAAATGTTCATGGAGGTAGATAGAGTATTCCTCTAGGAAATACTAGCATGAGACCCACATCTTTGCACGTCATGTGGTAACATATGCTTGGGACCCGAAGAGGATGATACTTTCATGCATACTAGTGATGGTGGATTTGTCGTTGGTGATACACATGATAATTTGGTTATGTCCAACACCTTTTATAGTGATACATTTAGATTCCAGACATTGACGACACCTTTGTAGGTATTTTTTTTTTTTATTATGTATGTTATAAAAAGATTTGAGTACTTGATTTACTTGTATATGTTAAATTTTTAAAATAATTGTATTTAAACTTGGTCAAATTTATTAACTTACACATACATATGTACATGTATGCATTAATATTACAACACGTGAGAGGGGTGTTATCATCCCAAACATAGGCTACTATCACCATGCCTATGCGTACATTCAAAAAGGTAATTTAGAATGTTAATTTTGTAAAATTTTCATGTATGAATATATATGTAACTTCTGAACTTGAATATATGTCTATACATGTATGTTCTTGTATATATATTATATATGCTCAACTAACTTGATGTGATATACTTTTGATAAATTTGATGACCTCAATAGACACACCACCATCTCTGTGAGTTGTAGAGAAAGGTGTTGCCGCTGTAATTTCATCTGTGCAACAACTCACTGAGGTATTCAAACAATGTACTTTCATTAAATAGCTCATTTAATTCATATTATATGCTAAATTATTTTAATAATTTTGTTCATTGTAGCATCACGTAGATAATCAATGTGACTACATTTTGTATACGCAAGAGTTACCTATGATAGGTAATAACCTTGTTCATATGATTCATAGGTGTGGTGCGGTAAAAAAATAGTTGTATATTGATAAAATTAGTTAAATACCGTGTAACGAACCGTTACACCAAAACCTCAAGGCGTTAGTGAAATCCACACATGAGGATCATAACATCCCACTAGGCTATTGTATCCCAGACCTTGGGCTAGATTTCCGCCTGTATAGCGGGACCTTGCCCTGCTCTATACGAGCCCCAAGTGAACACTGCAATGCCGGCATAGCTACTTGTGACGGGACTCGAACCTGGGTGGTCAATTTGATACCAAATGTAATGAACCATTACACAAAAACCTCGAGGCATTAATGAAATCCACACATGAGGATCATAACATCCCACCACGCTTCTGTAGAGCCCAACTCGGGCTGGGTTTGCGCCTGCACTGCCATACGCATGAGCCCCGCTTCACCGATTTTTAGGTACCCCACGGACCCCGGCTACACAACATAACCAACTGAGCGGGATTCAAATACAGGTGGTTGCTCTGATACCAAATGTAACAAACCGTTACACTAAAACCTTAAGGCATTAGTGAAATCTGCACATGAGGATCATAACATCTTGTCATTACACATACATGTACTTAGTTGGTGTAAATGTTTAGATCTGCATTCAAAAAAATTATTGTTAATATAGTTCTATAAACTAATTTTGATGTTTGATTTTGTAATCTTATGTGTATGTAGGGTTCAACCCCTTCCATTTTTATTTTGAGGGCATAGACTCCTCAAGCCCATCGTTTTAACTCATTTGAGCATAAGATGAAAATTCCGTGTGACCTAGAGATTATGGTAAGTATGTGTAAATGTAAATGGTTTCATTAGCATGGTCTTACACATGTTGAAAACTTATATATTAAGTTTTGACAAAAACATTGTTTGCATTTACAAGTTCAACTATAGGTGAGTTTATAGTGGAAGAGGATTCATAGTCAGGCCACGGGGGATCCCAAGTCATCTCATAGATCTCCATCTACATCTAAGGGAGGGCCTTCTTCAAGCAAGGCCAAGAGGGAAAGATTTTGATGAATAGGGTATATATATATATATATATATATATATATATATATATATGTCTTATGACATTTATCATGTGAATGCCATATGCGTACATACAATGTTGAACATGCATATAATGTCATGCACATAGGAATACAAAATAAATGTCATACAAAATCATTAAAAATCTCAAAATAGTAGCTCCTGACCCCGCCTGTTAAAAATATAAAGTTTCATATTCTAGTGCAAAAATTTGTGAGTAGCTTTGTCACCGCGACATAAATTTTCACTCATATTGTTGCTTTTTTCCATCACCGTGAGGTTGAGAAGATGCTACATGGTTTAAACAATAAAGTTAACCCTCCAAAATATTTTAATGGATCCTAAAGCATCATTCTGATCACAATTTTTTCAAAGAGCATACCAAAGCACATCAAGGCATAATAGAGGTCAAAAGAGAGTTTAAAAAGATTCAAGGCATAATAGAGGTCAACAAAGAGTTTAAAAAGATTCAATAGCTCTATTGATATTCAAATTCATCGAGAGGATGATTATCATAAGCATGATGAGATAATATCACTTCAAGTGAGAAAGGAAGTCATCTCAATGAATGCATACCTCGTAAAGTGTTTCTAAACACTTGATCCATGCTTGAAAATGAGCACACATCTTGCAGGTCAAAGGAGGTGGAATTTACGGTGTCTAAGTGCAATTTGGAGGTTAGCACATGTTGTTGAACCCCAGTCATTGTCATTGGTGTTATCATTGATGCCAAGTGGAATTGATGGCAAAAACAATGAGCAACGGAGAGTGATAAAGATAAATGAAGGTTTATAGGTAGTGTCAGCTCATAGAGAAGTTCCAAGTGATTTCATGGAGTATCAAAGTCATGACAAACAAGTTCTTAGTGATAGGTTCATGGCCAAGTGGTCAAACAAGCACAATGTGTTGTGTGTCCTCTCATGTTGTATGAAAACTTCTTAAATGTCAATATTGTGTGTAATCAATGTTCATGGTTAGCTCATGAAGGTGTTTTAGTGGTGTTCAAAGTTGATAGATGTTTCACGATGGTTACAATTGCATTCAGGTTAAAATCATATGTGAAACAAGTGCTAACTAGTCTCTAATAAGTTTCCAAGTGATGTACATGGTTCAACATGTAAAATGTACGATGAAATCTTCCCAAGGTGGTCAACCATGGTCAAACCTATTAACAATGATTGAATGGTATTTCAAAAGAGTACAATGGTGTTTGGCTTGTGTATTGTGGCATTAAGAAGGTTTTAAGTTGATTCAGGATGATACAAGGTCATTGCAAGCTTAAACAGTGAGATAAGAGTTCACAGGAGGAAATTGAAAAGGTTAGTATACTTGGGCAAATTGATCTACATGCATAAATGTCATTTACATGTGTTCTAAGTCCTCATAAAAATTTTAATGTGAAAAGAAAATTTTTGGGAACTTAAAAAAAATTGAGAAAAATTTAGTATTGTTGGTTTCTAGTGTAATTTGGGTAGAAGGGGTGCAGATAAAACATGCTCCCCAAGAACATGTGCTCCCCACAATGGTTTTGAGGCCACATACAATGTAATGCAATTCAAGTTAGCAGTTTGGGCACTAAGCACACCCGAGGAACAAGTTCCCCGAGTGTCTCGGTTCCCCACAGGTGTAGTCAACCCGCAAGTCAAAGTTCTCTAGTCAACAGGTCAACTCGTGACACATAGAAAGGAGAGAATGGGACAAGGAAAAGGATCACATGTATTATGGAAGGTGCAGAGATTGTGGGCACATGAGACCTCGATGGTACATATTCTTAGGGAGAGGTAGTTCTCCAAAAAATCTCATGAGATGCAACAAAGGAAATGGAGACGGAAGAATGGGGTGTTGTTTGGAGTATAAGGGATGTAGAAGAAAAAGGGTGAGACAACCCAAGATCCCTGGTACCAAGAGTTCCCTAATAACCCATATGACCCAAAATACAAACTAGGAGAGAGAAAGAAGAGTGGTGCAGATAAATGGAGGTGCATGCAAACTAACCAATGGTGGTACAAGTTCCTCAAACACCCGCTTTATTTGATTTACACTGGGAAAATGATTTAATGAAATTTTTATATAGTCTAAGGTGCAATGTAAGGATATAATATAAATGACTGGTAATGTGTTCCTCACTAGATCCCAATATCCGCATTGGTATATCTTGATCCTCAAATGTCTGAATTTGGTGTTCTTGGATTCATTGGAAAGGGAATTCAATTCTCTATGTCATGAAATAATAAACTCCTGATTTTAAGGCATAACTGAAGGCTAGAAATAGAAACTTATACTGCTCTCATTGGTACATTTTAAAATCATGGAATAATGACAGATTTGATTGGGAATTTGTTTTGTAACCATTTCTTGCATGTATGGAAAGACACGAAACAGAGTGGGTGAGATTCACTTTCTGATAAATGCCGAATTTCAAGCATAATATACATGAGAGAGAGAGAGAGAGATCCATCAATGAAGATCTTCTAATAAAATTAGAGTACAGAGAGAGAATCTTGGATGATAAATGAATATCTATTGAGAGAAGAGGAACATGTAAATGTGCCAAGATCATGGAGAAACAAATTTGGTAAAGAGAAGAGCAAGGAGAATTCATACAAAGTGTTGTTACAAAGAGAGGAATGTGCCAGGGAAATCAAATGAACATTTGAGATCCATATACAGTTCTAGAAGAAGAATTGTTGTAGAGTTAGAGATGAGACAAAACCATTATATGAAGATCACTTACTGAAGGCGAAAAGAGAGCTGTGAGAGCTGAAAAGGAACAGATCCATCAAGAAAAAAATCAAGTGCAATGAGAGAATAGAGAGAAGTAAAGTGCATCTTGAATATATGATATTGTGAAGAGTGAGTGTAGAGAGAAATAACAAAGTGATCATGATCTATTGAGTATGCAACAAAGAATATAAATGATCAAACTATGTGTATTTTTGTGACAAAATTGTTTCTTAGATCACGGGGGTTGTAGCCTCTTTGTAGGTAGTAGCCTACAGAAGATCAATGGTGGCTGATCAAATTCCAGGGGGTTAAACCATCCTTATCAATGGGTGTTGTACACAATTTGGAGTTGTGGTTTGTCAAAGATTGGGTAGTGGCCTGGTTAAATTATTAGAGTTGTAGCTCTAGATTGAGTTGTAGCTCAATTGGGAAATCATTGGAACTGTATAGAACAATTTTTCCAAAATTAGTTTATTGATTTCCATGAGTTTTTGTCCCAAAAGAGTTTCCCACATTAATTCTAGTCTCCTCATTTGTGTGTGTGTTTATTTCTCTCAATATCTCTCATGATTAAATTATGCATGCTTATGAAAATAAATATAGTTTAACTAGAACATAATTAAGAAGTGGAAATTGATTGTAAAAGTTTTATCAACACTGATTCACCCCCCTCTCACTGTCTAAAATTCCTAACACACGTAACTCATCATCAATACCCATTCAGTGGTCACCTATTCCATCTGCAGAAATTGTTCCATTCCCACGGGAAGTAAATTAATGAAAAGGTCATCTAGATGTCATAGGCATGTTTCCAATAAAGTGGCATATCGGTCGAGGAAGTGAATTGTGAAGAGAAAAAGGGTGTCATCTTGTTCAAGATTGAAATCCGAAGCTCATGGAATAGGTCAAGAGTCATCATGTCTTGAATTTTCCATCATCTCTTTGAGGAGAAAGTTGAAGTGAGCTAATTGAGCTATTAAGGCACTCAAGATCACCATGTGTGAATAATCAAGAAATCTTCTCCCATGGGAAACATATGAGCAGGAAGGTATGTAAGCATCCTAAATTTAATTTCATTTAATAAGTGATCTATATTTAAGAAAGATAAATAGGTGATCTTCACATGTGACACCATGTATGCAAGAGCGGGAAAACATCCCAATTTCATTGATGTCATAATGTTATTACACATTCAGTCAAAAACCTAGTAGTGTGGTCATGCCTCAATAAGGAAGGAAATTTTCCATCACCTCATTTCATTATAACATATTTCCACGTAACAAGAATTTCACTCAGGGGTAATCCATTCACCCACATGATGAAGAATCATCTCAGTAAGAGGAGGAAAGAATCATAATATTTTGAGCATCATGGATTTGTTTCTTGTGATAATTGGAGTAAATTCTGAAAGCCTAAAAAATTAAGAAAGTGATCCTTATGTCCTAACTATGCTATTGAAACCACCATGTTTCCATAGCAATGTAACAATATTATTCAACACTAATTCAATGTCTTGGATTGTCTCTACATCTCATTAGAGGAGTAATTTAAAATCATGATGTTCCGACTCCACATATGGTCACCTAGGTAACAAGTGAGATCATGAACATCATGAAGCCTATGGGGTGTTGAAGCATCATAATTCATGTCGTTAAGGAAATGGTCATGAAAAACATGATGGGAGAGGATCATCATGGGTGATGCAAATGGTCATCCCAGGTTCACTTTGCTATTTCATCTTATTCACTTAAATGACCCTTAAACATTGTAATTCATTTTTCCAATAATAAGAAAAAGAATCACTTCCTAGGAATATGAAAGGTCACAAGTGATGAGGACATGTAAAGAGTCATGTGGGGTAAATGAAATGACATTTTATAATACTATAAATTGGAATGGCTTCTCCATTCCAAGGGGTTGAAAATTGTTGATTGAATGCATGTTGTTGAGATTACCACTTCTACATCAAGCAATAAAAGATGCAATTATTCTATCTCTTGTCTTATGTTCCTCTATTATCTTTCCAACTTTGCATACATGATAATCTTGTAAAACCAAGAAAGGTGTCTACGTCTTTGATAAATGAGTTAATGGGATTATGTTTCTATGATTTTTTTGGTCTTATCATCATTAGCATTGTCATGTTCCTATAATTGAATGTGAAACTACCCTCGTTATTGCATTTAAATTTTGTAGGCCTACTCACAACATTAACCCTCTCTCTCAATATTTCCATAACTCCCCTTTTACCTCTCTTCACTGGAAATTCCTCCTTTGTACCTTATACAAGATTTTTCCACATGTTTAGTGGAGTATTTCTATGTGATCCTTGGCCTAACGTCCACCCACATAATTAGGTTAGCTTACATTCAATAATGGGAGCATCCCCATACACAAGAAGGAGGGACTTATCCCTAGAGAATTGACAAGAACTCAATAATTTGCCACACGAAAAATTATTTTTCCAACAAGGTGATCCCATAATTTGATTCATGTTTGGGTTTTGATACGAGGCATGTTGAGAAATTTGATTCTTAAATGTAGTAAGATCATTGACCAAATTTTACAATAATGTATCAACACTTTTACCTTTAGAAGTCTAGACCTTACTCTTTGTTTAATAGTTCTTGATCTTCCCTGACATGATAAGGTCATCTTCCACTTTAATGGAAAGTTTGTGAGCATGATACAAATTTTTCAATTGATCTCTTTGCAGTATGAACCCAACTTCATATAATTAAGTATTGAAGAACATTTTTTGATTATCTGGAGTAGGATGACCACCAATAGGAATTTCTTTAACCAACTTATTAAATTTTTCCATAAATTCTCTCATGGGATCTTGTGGTTCTTTCTTCATCTGAGATAATTAAGAAAGGAGGTCATGAACATACTTTGTAGTCTAGAATCTTGATTCAAGCTTGGTTTCCATGTCATCCTAGTTAGTGATGGAGTGGGGTGGAAAGTAGTAAAAACATTCCATTGTGGAATCTTGCAATGACTCCACGAATAACCACATGAAACCATCTCCATGTTCCACTACAGGAACTCCACATGTTGTGACGAAATCTATGATATGATCGTCTGGATGTTGTTTTACAGATGTCTCTATAGTTAACATTCAATAAAAATTTTATGAAAAAAAGATGGAAAAATGTATTATTTTGAATATATTTTATTAATGCTTTTTATCAAGAAAATATGATAGTATTTTTCTCATCTTGTAAGAATTTTACAGATCAAACACTCCAGTAACTTATCGTCATCATTTAATGAAAACATGACCTATACATTAGAATTATGCAAAGGGGGGAAATAAGGTGAAATTATGCACATGAGAATGTGCCACATTGTTGGGAGGTTACAATTGGGACATATTTATTTATTTTAACAACTCCTTATTATATAAAAATATTTTGACCTTATTGTTGATAGATTTGGCACTTTACTACATTATTATCATGTAATTGAACCTTAAACCCAATTCTTGAGATTAAGGGTATGCATTTAGTTTTTATAACTGCTGAGAGGTGGTAAAATTATTATCTTTTGAGCTGAGTTTCTATGTTAGATAAACAATAATACTTTGTAAAGGGTTGAAGTCCATACTTTTGAATGCAATTTTTAAAATTTATTTAGTTGGTTTTCTTTCATTTTCATTGGTTTTAAATATGATTTATATTATAATGATTGCATTTCTAGAATTCAACTAAGAATTGTTGAATATCATCAAGTGCCTTATGGAAATATCATTTGAATGTAAGGTTGTGGATATTTTTGTTAGTGTAGGATTTATTTTCCTCACTTTATTTGTATTATCGTACTTAGGATATTCCACCTCACTTGGATTTTCTCTACACTTATGGGATATGCTTGCTTAGGTGTACACTTGACTACACTATTCTAGGTGGATATTGACATGATTCTAGGAGGACGTTATAAATTCACGTCCTATATGTACATCTCTTGCATTATTCTATTTGATTGTATCGAGTTGGATCTATTTTTGTTATTGCAATTATCTCTCTTGTATTTTTCATGATTTGCAATCTTGCATGCTTTCTTTGTTTTGTCTTGGAATAATTCATGTCTTGCATCGTTCACATGTGCATTCTTCAAACCAGTAGATCTGTGGCACTTCTCCGATATGGTATCAGAGCTGAGCTAGTATTCAGCTTGTTTGGTTACTATTATGCAAGTTTAATTTCATTTGAGGTGATTATTTGCAATTATTTGGGTGTTTTTGGTGCTAGTCTTTCCTATTTTGTGAGTATATAGCCTACTTGTAGGCTTCTAAGGCTTATAAGCCTACATAGTGGATATATAATTTTAAAGATGACTTTTTTGTAGGCCCTAAATCATTATTGTAGGATTCTTGGAAGGTTAATCCAAATATAGATGTTGATTTACATGCCTATGAAGGGTGTTTTCACCTGTGGTAGTGCTTTGCATGCATGTTCAGACTTGCAAATGGTGTTTTTCTGATCAAGAGTCATTTTTAGACCTGCAATAATTCCCAACAAGCCATACATGCATTGAAGATCCAACTTGAGTTACTATTTTAATTCCCACAATAGATTTGTTTACACATGCATATTTGTGGAAATTTTAGATACACAATGAAGATATTCTTGATCTAACTTGGCCACAACCTATGTACAAAAAAATTTCCGTCTCGGCCTAATGATCTCGCCAAAACAGCCTTTGGCTATGAAGGGTGGCTAATTCCAGCCCCCTGCATCCCCTTGGCATTTTTTAGCCTTCAATCAAAACTCTCCTCCTTTTGCTAAAACTATCTTTTAGTGACAAAAGTGCATTTCAAGTTTATTGCAAATTCATTTGAAATAGGGCTTATTTATGGGAAATAATTATTGTAAAATGTTTCATTGGTAGCTCAATATCGAGTGCCATTTTTTGTAAAATTTAAATATTTTTCATTTCTTAAAGCATTAGACCTATTTATTTTTAAAAAAAAAACTAATTTATAAAGTGCCAAAATAGTGGGTGGCTTCTTGATATAGTTTCTAGGGGTGTACATTGTGTTTTTTCTCTTGTTCATAACTTCTTTCTTTCCACACATTTCTTTGTTTTCTACAAATACCACAATCTTTCTTTCTGCACTAATGGATCTAAGTTCAATTAACCCACTTACACCCTTTAACTACCATGGATGGAAATTAAAAATGACCATTGCATTTATGAGAACATGGTTTTACCATATTACAATGGGGTTAGAACCTCACCCTAGTGAAGTTACAAAAAAATTTAAGTGGTTTAATAAGTGTGATGAAGCCTTTGGTATTTTGTGTCTTTTAGTGTCTACTGAAGTCATCTTTCACATAGAGTCATCCAAATCTCCCAACAAGGTGTGGAAAACCTTAGAAACCTTATTTGGAAAATTTGACACAATGAGGGGCCATGAGATAGAAATAAAACTTATCAACTTAAGTCCTAACAAATTTGACACCTTGGAAGATTTATTTACCAATAGCAAGTCCTTATGATCATAGTTAAAAGAATGTGGAACAGAAAATAAGGATGAACAACTAGTTCTTTCAGTGTTTTCCAAACTAGGTCCTGACTACTCTATCTTTGTCTCTACCTTTTATGCTACAAAGAGGGATCTTGGAGCCACATGGTCTATGCCATATTTAGATGAATTTATTTCTGATTTGACTAAGGAGCAAGACAAGTTAAAAAAATTTGGTACCTTGAAGTCCTCCAAACCTCAAGCTCTCATTACGAAGAATGGAAAACAAAAATCCTCATTAGACAAAGATTTTAAACAGAGTAACAAGGATAAAGGAAACATGAAGGATCAAAATTCTTCCACATCTACATAAAACTCTAAAACTTAATCTTCTAGTGATAAGTCGAAGAAAGAAAATATCAAATGCAGGTATTGCAAATGGAGACATGATGAAAGAAAATGTTTGAAGAAATAGATTGACCACCTCACAAGTCTTCTTGAGAAGAAAAAGATAGGTGACCCCATTTCTTCTAAACAATATTCATCAACCAATGAATCCTCTAATGCAAATGGAAAAGAGAAAGAGAAAGAATCAGGAAAGGAGAAAAAGGGATATACCTTGTTGCAGTTGTACCACCACCTCCTACAAGGGTTATTGATCCTGGTGCTTCACATCATATGGATTCTTCACACATGGAGTTCACTTCATTAGAGCCATGTGACATGTATACTATACAATAGGGTAACATCAGTTCTACACAGGTTTTTGGGAGAGGGTCTATTGAAGTGAATGAAGGAACATTCAATAATGTTCTTAGTATTCCATCACTATCAACTAATATCTTATCAGTATACCAGATTACTCACCTTAGTCAGGGCATGTAGGTTGAGTTCACTCCAAATTCAATTTATGCCAGAGAGTTGCACAATGACACTATCATTACAGTGGGTGTGGTTGATCACCAAACTTGGCTATATTCCTCATCTCACTTTGTACCTCCTTTAAATTATTCACTAGATTCACCTGTACTTGATGATACTTTTGATCTTGAGCACATTTTTGATGAGAAATTATCTTATGAAATAGAAAAGTACATTATTGATAGGGACCACCCTCTACTATCTCCTTGTCACCTTACAATTTTATAGGAATTATTTCTTGATTCACCTTTGAATTTTCAGGGAGCAGGTAGTTTGATTCAACATTCATCAAACATTAGGAAGTCTTATACTTAGTTACAAGACCCTCCACATTAATTCTTTTCTTCTGCATTACATACATCATTCCTTCATGGAGTATTTGGCACTTTTACCGTGTATGAGGAGCATAGTTCCTTGGATATGAACCACACCTTTTTTGGATATCCATCAGTCACTTGGCATCTACCTTCACTTTTCCATGGTGATCCACTTTTCATTGCATCTACTTCTGTGCCACAGTTACTCCATGAGGTTATTTTTCAGGATAACATATGGCTAGCGGAAGTTGTAGCTTTGAGTGGGGATTTCTAGTCCTACATTATCTTATTTATCTCTGTTTTAGGGGAGAGTTTTTTCCCCTTGGGTTTTATCCTTTTACTCTATCTTTGTGAGAGATGCATTATACGTGGGTACCTCATTAGGCCTTGCTTCCAGGACCTGCTTTCATTTTTTACTGCCCACCTAAGTTGTGTTTATGGGGGGTGTTAGTGTAGGATTTATTTTCCTCACTTTATTTGTATTATCCTACTTGGGATATTACACCTTACTTGGAGTTTCCCTACACTTATGGGATATACTTTCTTAGGTGTACACTTGGCTACAGTATTCTAGGTGTTGGTTACCACTATTATAGGTGGATATTGTCATTATTCTAGGAGAATGTTACACATTCAACTCCTATTTGTACATCTCTTGCATTATTCTATTTGATTGTATTGAGTTAGAGCTATATATGTGTCATTACAATTATATCTCTTGTATTTTTCATGATTTGCAATCATGTATGCTTGCTTTGGTTTTTCGTGGAGCAATTCATGCCTTACATCATTCACATGTGTATTCTTAGAACCATTAGATTTGTGGCACTTATCTGATATGACACCTGTAGATAGAGTAAAATGATAAAACCCAATGGGAAAAAAACTCCCCACCAAAAGATAGATAAAGAAGAGAAGATAGGACTAGAAAGCCACACTTGAAGCTACAACTATTGGTGGCCATCTGATATCCTACAAAACAACCTCTTAGAGTGGTTGTGGCTTAAAAGTAGATGCAATGATGTGAATTGTTAGTGTAGGATTTATTTTCCTCTCTTTATTTGTATTATCCTACTTGGGATATTCCACCTCACTTGGAGTTTCCCTACACTTATGGGATATTCTTGCTTAGGTGTACACTTTACTACACTATTCTAGGTGTTGGTTATCACTTGAATATACTAATCTAGGTGTTGGTTACCACTTGAATACACCATTGTAGGTGTTGGTTACCACTATTTTAGGTGGATATTTCTATGATTCTAGGAGGAGGTTACACATTCACCTCTTATATTTACATCTCTTTCATTATTCTATTTGATTGTATTGAGTTGGAGCTATTTCTGTGTTAGTACAATTATCTCTCTTGTATTTTTTATGATTTGTAGTCTTGTATGTTTGCTTTGTTTTGTCTTGGAACAATTCATGTCTCAAATCATTCACCTATGCATTCTTTGAACCAGTAAATGTGTGATGCTTCTCTAATAATTTCTGTACATGATATGTGTATGTTTATGGTGATTTTATTTTTTCTTCATAGTTGAGTTATTCTCAAACATTTGCACCATCTTGTGTTTTTGGTTGTATGTATGTTGGTCAAGAAGGAGATTGGTTTTTGAGGATTTATTTGATTAATTTAATCAACTATGTCATAATTACAAAATAGGTTCATTTTTTATTTATATGTACCCCTATATTTTATCATTTTTAAATAAAATATATTAGGTTAGGAATAAATTTAGGACTTAAATTTTTAATAGAATTTTACAAAGATATGTATTTTTTGTTTTTATTGTAAGTGTTGTTTGTTACTAATTTTATATTTTAAAAATGATCAATTTATACAATGAAATGTTATCTGATTCAATTTAAATTTTCTTCTAAATTTGAATTTACTAGTTTTCTTAAGCAATCAACCTAAGAATTTTTCTTTCTTTCTCTTAGTTTCACCATAACCCCTTGATTCAACCTCTGGGTTACCTAAGCGTACCAAGACTTGGCAATATAGACCTTAGGAAGATTTTATCTCATTTTAGGAGAGATGGGAAATATTCATGCCTCCCATAATTTGGTGAGTCAAACAAAAATCAACATTTTGGTTCTAGAAGAAGGGACTTAGAATCCAAGCACTGACAATTTAAAATACATTTCCCAAATAACAAAAAAATTGATTACCAATATGGAACCTATAAGAATCAACACTATGTAAAATATTATTGAGGAGGAATTTGAGCACCTCTATCTTCCATAACACAAAAAGAAAATATTTGAAAAAGGAAAATCTAAACCTAGAAATGCCCATTCATCCAATAGTTCACCAAAAGGTATTTTTCCTTTCATCAACCCTTCTACTATTCTTCAAAAGACACCAATGATTGTTCCCTAACTTGGAGGAGGAAATTTTCATTTATCTATTCTTAATATTCCACACAACTTACCTAATAATCCTTAGATTTTTTTCTAAAATATATACATGGTGGGATCCGAACAATAAAAACATTTATACAAGATTTCAAGGATACCATAATAAGAAGTTAGATCTAACATAAGGATGTGAAATTTTGATTGTTCCCTTATACTTTAGATGAAATGGCTTATGGATGGTATATAGGCTTGCCATATAGGTGCATTACAACTTGGAATGATCTTGAAACACATTTATTAAATATTTTAAGATTCATTTTGATATTTCAATCTTATATAACCAATTTACAACTATTAATAGAGAACCGAATGAACCTGTGAGCATATTTAACACTCATTTTCACAAATTATACATGAGATTGATAGATCCATACATGCCAATATAATCTAATGCTATTCGTATTTAGTTAATAAATGTATATCCATTGAGTTCTATGTTTGTCATGATAACCCTAGAAAAAATCACATATTTTTCTTTAGCATAAAATGAATCTCTCGAGTTTGAACAATAAATGATGACATAAGGATACAATGTTGGACCAATTCCTTCATCAGAACAACCAAGTCCATATGATTAGATTCAAATGAATAATTAAGTGTTCATGTGAAACACCCCACTGACAAAAAAATTCCAGGAACTACATATTCAACCCATAATTAACTTCACAAGAAAAAAACCTATGAATCATATGCCTTTGAACTAAATAATTCCTTTAAATCAATTTTTACCTCAAAAAAACAATCAAAAAATGTCCCCATATCTTAAAATAGTAATATTGTTGCACATAAAATAATAGTTCATACTAGTTCAACTAACAAATAATGATATTTTCTATCATTTCTAAGCTTTCCTTTAGGTACCCTTTAACCGTAGTTCCTTTCATCATTTGAATATGTTGATATATATACCATTACCTAGTATAGAGATTTAGACTTGGGGAGGGTAACTTGCTAAGTGTTCCTAGCCCATGTTATAAGTAGGAAACCACTTAAACTTCATGTATTATTCTATTGTTTAATGGTTGGAGTCTTGTAACAGATTTATGGTTGAATTTCTGTTAACCTTTGAAAATTTTGAGATGAGCATAACTTTTTCATCAATATATATATGTATATGTATATATATATATATATATATATATGTATATATATATATATATATATATATATATATATATATATATATATATATATATTCATATTCATACATGTATAAATAAAGTATAAAGAGCTAAGAGAACCTTAGATTTCATAGTACCTTGGATCTTATAATAGAAATAGGTTCACTTGTAAATTACTACTTGATACGATTGTGCATTACAAAATGTCATATAATAGCTTGATATGTAGTCATCCTACTTCTCAAAGGGGGTCTAATATCTTATCCTTGCAAAGAGAAACCTTTTTTATTTAAGCTTGAAAATTAAAAAATGTGAATAAGAGGGGTTGGTGTTCTTATTTATTCAAGGGTTAAATGGTTAGTAATAGGTTGTTATATTCAAGTTAATTAATAAACATTAATACACAAATTAAAATATACTCTCATTAGAAATTAGCAAGCTTGAACATGGAAACGATTGCTAAAAAATAAAGAAGTATATGTAATTAACTCATTATAGAGACATGGAGCCAACCTGGTAGTGCAGACTGGAAATTATTTATAAGTGCTTCATTTATGGAATTGGAGTGCAAAATTGAGTAGGTATGGAACTATTCAACATGTATGGAAGTGTCAAATGGTCTGATCTCTTTCAAATATTTTTTTAAGGTGATGAGTTTGCACTCTCTAACTTTAATGGATTATGTGAAAATTTATGTTGACCTTCACTCTAAAACCCTAGGTGTTGCACATTTTTGAAACTCTATATAACATGTAAAACAACTTCAAACCTTAACCACAAGTAGGGACCTTACAAAAGGTTAGTAGTTGGATTGAAGAGCAATATGTGCACTACCTACATTGACACTACTCTAAAGAGGCCTTAAAATAAACACATTTCTCCACCTAGCATGTGACATCTATATGGATACAACTTATTTAACAATTTGACCACTTGAAAATGAGAAACAATGGATTAGTACGCTTAATCTTGGATTGGATTTGAAGGTTTCTAGATTGGGAAGCTTGACTCTTGAACTTGGTTAGGAGTGCTTAAAGCCTTTGTGGGGAATGATCCTAGATTGAGATGTTATTTTGAAGGGATTTACGAGAGCTTGGAGTGATTTTGAAATGTATTTGGCATATTCTTAAAAGTGCAAGTTGAGGTAAATAGATGAATTAGACTTGTTTATATAGGATTTTGTAGGTTTAATTTTGCTTAAGGTTGAACTTTAGGATGTGAACCGACCCATAAAATATATCAAATTGAAAAAATGACCCTTGGGTGGTTGGGAATGAAACTATTTTCTTTGGACCAAAGCATTGGATGGTTCGGTCCCATATGGGCTTGTGTCTAAATTTTGCAAAGTTATGGGAATGATGCCTGAGAGAAATAATTTGTTGTGTGATTATGCAAGTATTTTTGAGAGAAAATGAGCAATATGGATGGATAAACATGTCATACAAGAGAGATAAGGATAGGTCACATGGGCCTGGAATGTGTGTGTAAGGTATGTTTTAGGTGAAAATCCCAAGTTTTCATTTCCAAAAATGATAAATTGTCAAATTTAGATGTCTAAAATTGTATAATCTTGTTTTATAAGTCTTAAGTTATCATGAAGTCCTTTGATGTAAATCCTCTTTCCTTGTGTTCACTTATAATTTTGCAAAGAAAATGGAATTAATTAAACTTATGTAAGAACATATAACAAAAACATTTAATTGCATGGTTGATGGTTGTGTCGCGAAATTAATATGTACATGTTATAAAATAACTAAAAATATGTTTTAAAATGTAAGTATTTTAGGTCAAACAATATGGGCATTACACATATAAGGGAAACACAAATCAAGAGATGAGAAAACATCAGCCTCTTGGTGTTAGTAGAGATGCTTGTGATGAGTTATGCAACCAATGGATAAAGTTGTATAATGGAAAGATTGTAGGTATTTATTTAGAAGAATTAACAAGATGTGGAAAATTGTCAAATTTTCAATTAATTAATTATTTTAAAAATATTGCAAGTAATATAGGGAAAGAGATAAACCAAGAGAAGGCCCAGAAAGTGAGACTGTAGAAGGAGATCGATGTGACTCATTACTTAGAGTAAATGAGAGAATGCAAGTTTTCATAAAAATTTGTAAGTTCTATTGAAATTATTTTACACTATTTTGTAAATTTATGTTATTTTTATTATATACATAAGTGCCTCTCATTTTATCATATGACTGTTACTACGATAAAAACATTATGAATTATTGCAAATCAAGGGAAGTGCACAATTAGATGAAATCGTTGGGATGGGACACAAAATACTTCAAAGATTGGTCCAATTCAAAGGTCTACATAGTGGTAAGAAATGTATTATTTAACTACTTGTGTATAATTAAATCCATGTAAATAATAACCTTAAATATTGATATAATTTCACAAATAATGCATTTGTAGGGACCATCTACCATACTTGAGGGTATAGAAATTGAGGAGGATTCTGATTACAATGATGGCTAATCTGATAGTGAGATAGGCCCTGATGACGATGACACCTAAATTAATCTATAAATTGATTTATTCCCACACAACGATAGAATTTTATATATATATATATATATATATATATATATATATATATATATATATAATACTTAATTCATCATTATACTCAATTAATTAGATGTGTTTGGTATTGATTAGGTGTTAATTCTAGAGTGTTGTACTTACATAAGGATGTTGTGTCATCGTGTTAAGTTTGAATAGGACTTTGTACTTGCAATTCCTATCATTATATTTTGGCTGATTTTTTACCCTTGTTATAAAGTTGTTTGTGTTGTAAACAATTTGTAACTTTGTTGTCCAATATTTGTAAATATTATAGCTTGTTTTTTATTTATGTAAAGTTCAAATTTGTTGTGTAAATTTATAAATTTCTTGTGTTCATTTCATTTGGTACAAGAGTAAGCCTATTTCCCCCACATTTGGCTTTGTCTATATTTAGGGAGGTTTAGGAAATTCTACCAAAAAAAAATAGTAGGATGATCCCTGAGGCACCCTCACTCTAAATCAATCACTGCCTCCAACCCTTGCACTAGTTTTTTTGGAAATAAAGAAATTCTCCTACAAATAGGAGCATACATATCTATTAAAGTAATACAAATTTTGTTTTAAAAGCATTTTGTGTGGGCCCCTACCTAGGTCCTAATCTCTTGTATATTTCCTTGTGTGAGTTAGTTCAAAGGGTGAGTTGCATAAAAAATGAGTTGTTTCCTTGGTGAGATAAAGTTGTTTCCTACTTAAGCAAGTTTTTGAAGATCTTGGAGATTTCTTTCTAGAAGCAAGGTGTATGAGTTTCCTATTGATCGAGTTGTAGTCAAACCATCAATTTGATCTTCTTATTCTTATTTTTTGGTGAATTACTCACTAAGCCTTTAAACCCATGTCTCAAGTTTCCTAGACATGTTGCTATCATAATGCATTTCTCTTGGTGTCTTGGTAGCTTCCATGACCCATACAAACAAAAGAAAATTGTATCTTCCTTGTGAATTAAGCCAACATGTCTTATCCTTGCCTAATGCCTACACGCAACATGACACACATTCAATCTCAAAATCCATTAATAAGCCCAAGATTGCAATCTACCTTGCATTATTACTCATCCTTTTTCAGCCCCAGTCATACTATTTTCAAGTTCTAAAGTGCAACTATGAGCTAAATCTTGCACACGAGCTACTTAGGATATTTGCCTCACACATAGCCTTTCGGGTTTCAATGGAGGCTCCTAGATAAGAAATATCAATGGCAAGGAAAGCATTGAAAGTGGCATAAAACAAAAGGTGGAACAAATTGAACAATTGCAAAGGTAGAGCAAAAGACATAACCATGTCCAGAAAAAATTATTTTCTAAAAAACTCATATTTTTTTCCACTTGGTAAATTAGCAAAAAATGTTTTTGGTTGACTTTTTAAAAATCAAAACAATTCAACTAGGGGAGTGGGGACATTTTGAAAAATTTGTTTTCATTCAAAAAATAACACATACCTTTATACTTATAAAAAAAATAAAAAATCTAGAAATTAGATTTTGAGACCCAAGAAAAATAGTTTAGGAAATATTAATTGCATATTTTTTCCTTAGAAATTCCTAGAAGGCTAAAAATGACTAAATTTGTGATTTTTTGTTGTTTTCAAAGGGAGGAAGCAATTTTTTCTAAAATTTCAATTTATTTTGTATATTCTATAATATTTTATCATTTTTAATTTTAAATTATGCATCAAGCTAAAAAATTTAAATAAACAAAAACTTGAGACCTTTTTTTATCTCAGGAGTGTTCGGTATTACCAGTGCCTCTGGACTACATCTTCAAGTAAATTCATTGTGTTTTGGTCTACTACATACAATGCAAACATGGATGCAACAATGATGTTTGTTGCATTTTCCCTATAAATAATTGGGGAGAAATAAGGGTACCTTTTTTGTCACTAAACTATCTCTCTATCTCACATTCGATACAATTGTTAGACATAAATCCTAAAATTGGGAAAATTTGAATATATCAAGACTCCTCAAATACTCTACACATATCATGTACCACTTTAATATCATATGCATTGATGTATCTCACACATAAAACCATATATATCAAGAGTACGAGATTCTTCCATGTACCGACAAGTATATTAGAAGGGCTCATATAGAGAGAGGTTTGGTATATCGTATTGAAGTTATATGGAGAGGGGGCCACTTGTAAACCGATAAGGACTCAGTCCATCAACTTAATAGATTTTCTACAAAAAATAATGGAATAGTGTCTAAAATTATTCCTTCCATATTCGCAACTCCTATGTGGAAATAACTATGTTGCATAGAAAACGAAGATCAAGACTTGTTTGGAATTTGAGGATGTTCAGAATGTTGTTGATGGATATTTAACCAAGCATCCATACTATATTGATCAACGACATGCGTTTAATAGAGCCAACAAAAAATTAAATCTCACCATTATGTTTGGTGTAACAAATGAACACAAGAGATGTAGAAATAACCAAATCAACTTGAGATAAATTGAAAACAATGTTTGTAACACAAAATTAGAAAACAGTACTCCATCTCCAACACCAACTAAATTGTCTCAAATTCAATTCAAATGAGAAAATTGAATCTTTTTTTATGTTTGTTACAACATTAAGGGTCTCACTCCTAATATTGAATGAACCCTTGGAATATTAAACACTTTTAATAATAGTGTTGAGAGGATCTTTGCAATCATACAAAGTGTTTATCACCACATTGAATCTCTTGAAAAGAAACCAACCTTTGAACAATTGGTCAATATGTTGTAACAATAAGTATATGCGCATAATGAGACATAAAATTAAGATTGTGCACTTCTTTCCAACTTTAAGGGCATAAATAAAAAAATATTCTCCAAGATGTAAGGAAAAAATCAACAGAAGAATACACGAAAATTTCATGGGCCATCCAATAAGAAGTGTCTTATTTGTGGATCCATCTATTTGTACCCAAGATTCTCTTCACTGTACCCAATGAAGATGAGTTTATGTGACTTCATGTACAATTTATTTATGTTCTTCTTGGGTGTTTGCATACTTGTTTTGCACCCAAATACTCTAATGTTGTGAAATATATGGTTTCCCCTTTGACCATGCTTCTTGTGGTGTTACTCTCCTTCAAGAGAAATTGTGGGCACTCTATTCAACAAATACACTGATTGTCTTTGTTGATTCTTCCCAGAATGTCTTTACAAGTCTGGAATCATCGATCATGCATTGCACCATTTCCATGATAGTATGATTTCTTCTCTCAAGAACACCATTTTGTTGTGGTGTGTGTGGAGGAGGAATTTTTTGATGAATCCCATTAGTTTATAGTTAGTATTTGAACTCATTACTGGTTAATTCCCCCCCCTCAATCTGAGTGGAGAGTTTTGATGTCATGACTAGTTTCTTTCTCAACTGCTAATTTGAACTTCTTGAAAGTTTCAAAATCTTCACTTTTCTTGCAAAGACAAAAAATAAACATTTTCCTTGAATAATCATCAACACATAGCATGAAGTATTGAAATCCAGAATGACTTGGTTGCATTGGACTGCAAAGATTGGTATGAACCAAATCAAGATGACCATGAGCTCGATATGTACTCTTCTAGAATGAAGCTCTGTGTTGTTTTCCTTGCTAGGTAGTGATAACACTTGTCTGTATCCTTCTGAAGAGATGGTATCCCATGTATGATATTGCACCGGTGATAGTGTCTCGAGATACTTAAAACTAACATGAACGAAGTCTCTGATGCCACAACTGTGTTGAGGTAGATTTCTTAGCCACAAGTGCCTGATCATCTCTGTAGAAAAAATAAAGATGGAACATGTGTCCCACATTAGATGATTTTGTAACTATTTTCGAGCCTCGTGATTTATCTCGAATCAAACACGTTATTCTTGCCAGAATGAGTATCAAAATAAATTTTTAGGTTGTGATCTAGGAGTTGACTGACTAAAAGAATATTCTTTGTCAACCCAGGGACATATAAGACATCTGATAGTCTACAGTTACATGAACCAAGGGGTAGAGAAATGTTCCCAATCCCCTGAACTATATATGAAGAATCATCACCCAACGAAACATGGTTTTTTGAAGGCATGTCCCTCATTGAGGTAAACCAGCCTCTATGAGGCCAGTCATGTGTCGAGGTGGCTCTATGAATCAAAATACCAAACATCACTAGATGACGTGGATGGTTCAATTAATCGAGCAATGTACAAGAAGTCTTCATTATCTGAATGTTCTTCTTGCTTAGTAATATTTCCTAGTTGATGGGGTCTTCTTTTCCAGTTACCCCTTTTTCTGCCCTTGATTGTAATTTGAATGTCCCTTGTGAGATTGTTGTTGTGGAGGTACAGAGTTGCTTGACGAACCTTTCTTATAAGTATTGTACCAACAATTTTTTAAGGCATCTCCTCTTTTGCAGATTGGACATTGCTTCTTCTGTTGTTTGTCCTTGTGATACTGATTCTGATGTTGGGGACTTTTGATATGAATTAGGTTTTCCTTTACCTTTTCCTTTCCATTTTTGATGTGAAGAAAGTGCATGTTCCTCTTCATCATCCTTATTATGCATGGCTTCCTCTTGTTGTAGTAGGTTTACCAGCTTGTCAAAACTAATTGTCGTATCTGACACATTTAGTGTTGTGAAAAAAATGTAGTAAGAAGAGGGGATTTCTCTCAGAACAATGGAAACGAGAGCATCATTTATGACCGCTTCTCCCAGGGCTAGAAGTAAAGCCCTCAACTCTGTAACTCTTCTTAAGAAAGCTTCAATTTTCTCATTCTGCTTGAACTTCAGTGTATGTAACTGACTCTAATAAATTTAGTATGACATTCTTGTTTTTGGCCTCATATACTGCACGCACAATTTATCCCATGCTTCTTTGGCTATGTTTTGGCATCTCGAATGTTGGGTTACACATCATCAGACACTCCAAACAAGATGATAAGTTTGGCCTTCAAATCTGCTTTATCAAACTATCATTTTTGTGTTGTATCATTAGTTGATCTAGTCAAAGTACCATTCAAAATAGTCCATATCTCTTCAAACTCAAGTCGTGTCTTAATTTTAGTATTCCATGTAGTATAGTTGTTTCCTCTGAGTAGTTGTGAATCTAGAAGAAAAAATTTGGGGACATTAGTGCCCATTTTACATAAATCACTTACAAGGTTTGGCTCTTATCACTCTAGGTATAAGGTCTCCTAATCTATATACCATCAGTTCAATATACCAAACCTTTCTATATATGCACGCCCTTCTCGATATACCTGGCGGTACATGGAAGAAGCTTACCCTTTCTATATACCTGGCAGTACTTGAAATAGGTGTTAACGTACGTGAAAGAATTCAATATGTGGTACCAAAACAATATTGAAAGGGGTCTATGCAATTATTGACACCAGCTCAAAGAAATATCCTCATACGCATGCGTAACTTCATTATATACTTGGATAGTTTCTCATTCCGGATTTATGTCATGCAGTCATTCACAGATGGATGGGATGGCTCATAGTGTGTGCACTGTGACCTTATTACTCCCTATCGACTTAAAGGGTTGATGCCTAGATGATGTTGTTGTAGCTATATTAGGTGTTAAGTGCAGTAGTAGTCATGACGACTTTACGCATAAGCTGCTTCCCAAAGGTATTGTATATACCAAAAGTTGCGAATGAGATCTAGGATCTCGTGAGTGTTTTAGAACCAATTTTTTACTATTTTTTTATTACAAATTTCTGCCAGTTTTTGAGCAGTTACAATATTTACGGTTGACTTTTGCAACCTACAAATTAGTACAATATAATGAAGCATGCAATTACTTTCAAAAATTTAGAAAAAATTGAATGGTAGGAAAAAAAATTTGTTTTGTGGGCCTTGGTGGCCTCCAGAGCCCAATAATGACCCACTACGCCAAAAGCCATTGCAAAAATATAGCTAAAAATGCAAGTTTCTAGATATGTCTTCTTTTTGCATACATGTTGCCCGGAATGAAAAAATAGGCCTATATAGGAGAATTAAATTTTTACCCTAAATTAGGGTTTTTCTCGACTAAGATATTTAGTAAGGTTGTTTAGTTATGATCTAAACTATTTAGTCAGGTGGTTTTCCCACTAAATCCTCCTCTAGATTAGGTGGCAATTTTTCTAGTTTTGCCTCCAAATTTCAAAATTGTTTGAAAATTTAGAATGTAGGGTGGTGGGTTTCGAACCATAGTACCTCACACACCCAAGGCTATTTTCCTCTATCCACATAGGCCGCTTGTGCACTTGTGATGTAAAATGAACAAATTTGTATGTAAATTCAAAGTAAAAAATTGACTCAGCTTTATAAAATAGGCAACCTGGTAGAGTGGAGGCTCCTCGTGTCTGGAGCTTGCGTGGCACGTGATTTAGAGGTGGGTCTGTGTGGTTACGAAAATGGATCCAGATTAGGGTATTCTATGTTGAAACAGATCTGCAAACACCTTGTATGCTGCATCCTTTGAGTTGTATTGGCTGCCTTCCTTTGGATCCAAATTCTACATGTTTTTTGCCTTGGTCATTCTATGCCATTTTAATGTATTTCTCACCATATTTTTCTTTCTCTGCGAATGTAATTTGTGTGGTTTCCGCAGGTTGTGTAAGGTTACAGATGTCGCAGGGTGGAGTTCACTTGTGTATAGCTTACAGATTCGCTACTTTGAGATTGATAGCCTCATCCATGTTTATGGAGATTCTGTCACTGTTATTGATCTTCGCTACCATTTCATGATTTGATCTACTGCCAATTGATTTGCTCTTTCCTCTGCTTGCTTTGAATTTGGTTGTCCAAAGTCTACCGCTTGGAGAACGACTACAACTACTTTGTTTTGTTTCCAAGTACTTTTCATTTGCTAGACCATTGACTTGCTTTGTGTGCAAGGTCGTAGTGGAGACTAATCAATTTGGATATTTGACATTAATGGCTCGGTCTAGGTCAGCAGGGGAGGATTGCTAATGCTGTTTGAAGCCAGGGTGTTGTCTGAAACGTTTTCTCCTATCCTCAAGATGCTAGCTCAGTTGCAGTGCACAAGTGGACTCTGGTGCTAACCCGATTGCAAATGCAACTCAGTCCTGTACTTGGCTGCGTAGCTAATGTATGCAAATAGCATAAAATGGGCTCGATGTAAGTCCCAACTTGTTGTTCAACTCAGTGGCTCGAACTATTCAACTAGCTTGGTCAGGGGGTTTGGGAGAGCTCCACACAATGCATGACTCGATCCACCAAACACATGCTAGGTTTGGCTACAATGGAATAGAAACTCGGTCTTGTAATGTTTTCAGCTCAACTGTGAATGAGCTCAGTTCAGGAGCTCAATGTTAGGAGCTTGGTCACTCCAAAAGTCTGCCAAACTTGGCAGTGTACTGCAGAGTCACCCGTAACTATCTGTAACCATTAAAAATGCATCCAGAGGAGTAAACCCCTGATTGGGGTAAAAAATCTGATTGCTATAATATTATGAAAATGATTAGTTTCCAGAGAGAAAATGTATCCTAGTGTAGAGGGCACTAAGGTAAAAAAAAAAAATGCTTTACATTTACCTAGAGAATCACACACAAGGTTATGGGTCTGCAGGGAGATGTGGGAAGCTACTGGAGGTAACCCTGGCTCTCCATTGATGTAAATTTCTTCTCCATAGATTCTCCTTCCTTTGCAACCTTTCTCCAACCTCTAGGAGCTTCAACCAGCTCTGGTATCAAATGTGAATTGAACAACAAGGGCAGAAGCCTCATTAACTTTATTAAACTCAATCAACCAAGTAAAATAGTGAAGGCTACAATATTTATACATATTGGATAGCCTAGATACAAATAAATGAAAAGTTGCAACAATGCAACAAAAATATAGTAGCTTCCAATATTACATCCGGGAAGCATATAATTGTTATAACAATCATAACAGTTATATCCGTGAAGAAATAAAACAAATATGGTTAATAAAACCAAATAACAACAATATTTAATTAATAACATTAATTAAATATTTAATTATTTAATGCATAATTAATTAACCTAACACAACATGTGTTTAATAGAGCTAACCAAAAATTAAATCTCATCATTATGTTTGGTGTAACAAATGAGTTATACCTAACACAAGAGATATAGATATAACCAAATCAACTTGAGACAAATTGAAAACAATATTTGTAACACAAAATTAGAAAACAATCCTCCATCTCCAACACCAACTAAATTGTCTCAAATTCAATTCAAATGAGAAAATTGAATCTTTTTTTATGTTTGTTACAACATTAAGGGTCTCACTCCTAATATTGAATGAACCCTTGGAAGATTAAACACTTTTACTAATAATGTTGAGAGGATCTTTGCAATTGTACAAAGTGTTTATCACCACATTGAATCTATTGAAAAGAAACCAACCTTTGAGCAATTGGTCAATATGTTGTAACAATAAGTATATGTGCATAATGAGACATAAAATTAAGATTGTGCACTTTCTTCCAACTTCATGGGCATAAATAAAAAAATATTCTCCAAGATGTAAGGAAAAATCAACAGAAGAATACACAAAAATTTCATGGGTCATCCAATAAGAAGTGTCTTATTTGTGGAAAATGGCATGACATAAAATACTTTTGGTACACTAGTTTAACTCAAGGCTCTTCAAGTAATAATCCTAAGTAACCATATTCATCTCAAAAAAACGTCATCTGGATAGAAGAAGGGAAAATGGAAGAAGAAACAATAGCACCAAGGGAATCTTATTGATTTGAGGAAGAAAACTCTGACAAGGAAGTTATATATAGTTCCCAATTGAGTGAAGAATCATTCCCATCCAGCTTCATTGGGTATATTGACTCAAGAGTCAATCTTCGTATGACTAGAAATAAGGATTGGTTCATAAACTTAGATCCTTCACCCACCAAGAATCATGTTTCTTTAGGTGATGAAACTTCCTAGTAAATTCAAAGGATGGATAATATTATGCTTTCCTCTTGGAAATCATGACTTTATTATCATAAGAGTTTGTATGTTCCTAGACTCAATAAAAATATTTTATCAATCAATCAATTTTGACAACAAAATTTAAAGGTTGAATTTGACTCTATAAGTTGCAAGTAAGTGTGCCTAGTAAGGTATAAAAAGAGAAAATATCAATTGTTTTTTCATTCATCATGGATTTCCAAGATGTTTCAATTTGAATTTATTCCACACAACAATCAAGCACTCATTGCAAAGGATCAAAACTCTACAAACTTGTGGCACTGTAGATGTTGGGAGTGTATAAGGGATTAGAAATCCATAATGAATATATGTTGTATAATTATGTAATCCTAATGTATATGTCTTACCTATATAGGAAAAAGTATAGAAGATGTAGTGATCTCTTATAATAGATAGGGAATGCAAAGAATCTCTTTTCTCAATGAAAGGAATAAAAAGTGACTAGAAACTTAACAATTGCCTCATTTTATATAAAACTATGTAACTGCATTACGCATAAGGTTGATCCTTGATCTTAATTTGAATTAATCTTGAATCCTTAAGTTCCATTTTGAATTGGGTCTAAATTTTTATTTAGTAATAAACATTATTGTTTATATTGTATTTCTTTTTCATTATCTTTATCTTCCTTGAATTATGTCAAATATGTAGCTATTGTGCAATATGGATTAAGTCTTGCTATTTATTTTTTGCATTGTTTAATTGGAAAAACATGAATTTAATCTTGAATACAACTTGTTACACATTTGGATGTTATTATCCAAGGACCTCTGATAATAATGTTTCCATCATTGGGACCTGGAAAATGTTTAGATGACTACCAAGAAAAAAGGGATGTGGAACAATGGTTGTAAGAGAAGATAAAATTGTTTGTGGAAGTTGAAGAGACTATAATGGGAATTCTGACTGAAAGAATTAGGATAGAGCATATCTATGGAGATATTCATGATATTTTCTAGTGTAAGATCTTAAAATAGTTAGTTTTTTAGTTATTGTGATTGAATACTATTATTTTAGGTACAAGGACAAAGATGAATATAAATGGACACAAGAAAATATTGAAAATTTACACAAATTAGACATCCCATGGACCCATGTTGTAGATCATTAGATGCAAACCACCATGTATGGGTATGTAACTAAAATTATTGTCCATTTTTTTGTTCATTTGATTCTGTCGAAGCTTTTTTTTCTAGATTGCGAGGAATTTGTTTTAGGAAAATCCCTTTCTTAGTCAAGATGCTAGTTGTGGAAAATTCCATGGTGCCAATTCCGCATGGCATGGAGTAGACAGGGAGGCACAAAAGGGATGTAATCCTAGGAGAGTGGGATGAAGGGGAAGGGAGTGGAATTAAAGTAGACTCTTAAAGGGCATAAGAAGGATCAAAGACAATATTGGAAATACTAAAGAGAGAAGCTAGCCGATGAAATAGATGGGTAAGTTCAAGTATTATAGGGGGAAAGATGAAATCAATTGTGAGTATGACTAAAATAGGGAAAGTGGTTGAGGAAGGAGGAAAGGAACCTCTTGAATGTAATAAATATAACACCAAAGGAGAAAAATAAAGTGGTTGAGAGGTGCAATGAGGCGTGGACCCTGATTATGAAACATAAAAAGAAACCAAAGGAACCAAGTGATCAAAAGAAGAAAATGAAGGTGGTGGATAAAAGTAGTTAGAAGTAATTTGATGAAGTAGTTAGCGTTGAACCCAGATAAGACATCATGAACCCATATAAGCCATCATGGTGTTAGGATAAATAATTAAGCTCTAATAGATAATAGGGTGTGTACATTTCTTTGTCCTTTTGTGCATTACTCACAATATGGGTAGTCATACCTTTTTTTCACTTTCTAGAAACCTTATCTTCTAGAATCCTTATCTTCTAGAATCCTCTCTAGAATGATCTCCTCTCTTCTCGCTTGCCTATTTATTGGCATTCTACACTCTTTGATTCATTCTTTGGGTTATATGTGAGAGAGGTCAAGTAATAGTAATCTCTTTTCTGCAGATCTTGTGTTCTTGGCTCTTTTGTTGAAAATTGTCCTCCAGCTAGATCCTTCCCTGTGATTGGTTCCACCTACATGGTATCAGAGCATTGAAGAGTTTGGAAGGCTCTTTCACGCTTGCCCACAATGTTCTGCATTGTTTTGGATCGGTGTGGTTTGGAATATTCGGGGGTTGAAGAATTTCTTTGACTGTTTATCATTGGCTCGGCCTCATTCTGCATTGTGGCACATTGTCTTATCTATTGCAATTTTGGCTTTCATCTACAACCACCAATCAGGATCTGAGGTTATAGAATTATTTTTTTGAAACATATCGGCTATTATTTTTTGGTTTATTGGTGCAAGACTAAGCTTTTATTGTTGGATCTTTGGCATAATCTTGATTCAGTTTTGAAGTCCAAAATCCACCTTGCATCTACATAGACCATTCTTTTGCACAGATTTTCTGCAGTCCAAAACAGATCTGCATTTTTGGTGCAGTGCTTGCCATTTGGCTAGGCTCCAAGCCAAGATATCAGGTGGGAGGGTTCACAAAATCTTCGCCATTTTTAAATTGCACTACTTTTTATTGTTGAAATTGTTCTCCGCAAAACAGATTTGGAATTATTAAAAAGTTCGCATTCTTCTTTTGAAATCTGCAGTCTGTTACCTTCGATTTGATTTACGGCAATCATTTTTTTACGGAAATCAATTTCTCCGTGCTCCAAAATATTGTCCTAAGCTTTTTTCTTATTAACTTTTCTGAAATACCAGCCCCTCTCGTATTGGCCGATTTTTTAAATTACTCATTTGGGCCTATAGTTTTTTTTTTAATTTTTCCTATAGTTTTGGAAAAATAAATCACTCTTTGGCGAGTAATAACTGTTTTTTTGGGCCAATTAATACTTTTGGCGGGCTGTTTGTAAATGGAGACCAGATTTGAGTTCCTTATTTCCTTCTGGTTCCAATGAGTGGTCACACGATCACTTTTCCCTTTGTCTTAACGTTTTTTTTAATCGTTGAGTCTTTTTTAATTAATTTGAGCCATTTTTAACGGGAAATTGCTCTGTTAATAACTTTTGCACGGTAGCTCGGATTTGAATGCCGTTTTTTGCAAACGTGACTTATTTTTCGTTCTCGTTCTGTTGGTTTAGTTTTTATTGCAATCCGGGGGGGTTGATTTTTTGACTTTTTTGGGAGGGTCCTCTTGTCGTGCTTTGGGACGCATTTTTGCTAGTACCCAACATCCATCCAGGCCCATTGATGTCCTCATTTTCTCCTATGGAGTCACATTTGTTTGAGCCACTTAATACTTCCAATTATAATGTCTAGAAACCAAAGCTGCAACAATTATTGCAGTCGAAGGGCTTGTCGCACATGGTGTTGGATAATGGTCCAACCTTCGCTTCAGAAAAAGACCGCTACGTGATCGAGTGCAAGCAGGACGAGGCTCTTGGTTTGATCGGGTTGAACGTTTTTGACAACTTGATGTTCCACCTTTCCAGCCTTAGCACACCTAAGGAAGCATGGGACAAGTTTTCCGAACTCTTTCGTAAGGTGAATGAATTCAGATTGTTGCAACTAGATGCAAAATTATCTTCCCTTTTGCCATCTGAATTTGGCACCATAGAATAATTTTTGTCCAAGTTTAAGTCTATTCTCTCAGAATTACGAGTAGGAGGAAAAATTAAAACTCATAAAGAAGTTATATTTCTTATCCTCTCTAAGTTGAAGGGTCCTTTTAGTGTCTTTGCCTCTACCTTTTATTCAGCTATGGATGCCCTTACTGACCAATTCAAATGGCCTACTTTTCAGCTCTTTTGTGATGGCCTTACTAGGGAGCAAACCAAATTGATGTCCCTAGATGTCCTTCCTAGTAGCTCTCATGCTGTTGTTGCTAGCTCTTCCAAAGGCAAACCCAAGTCTAAAACAAAGACCTTGCCCTCCACCAAATCAGTAAATAGATCTCCTCAATATTCGGCTATGGATGCCCTTTAAGTTGAGCCTACTAGGGAGCAAACAAAAATCCATCTTCTGAGTCCAGTAAGTCTCTCAACAATCCTAATCCTAAAGCAAACATAAGATGACCCATGGACCTTGCAAGCACAAATCATTCAAAAAATAGATGTTTCAAGAAGATGAAAGCCTTGGAGGAACCAGTTAAACAAAATAAGATTTCTGTTACCCCCTCTTCTTCTTCATCAGGAAAAGGGAAACTTCTTTGTGCTCGAGGTATATTTGCATCTCATGATAATTGAATCATTGATTCAGGGGCTTCTCATCACCTCACACATTCTCGAGATCTTTTATCTTCAATTTCTGATTGCAACACTTCCCATATTGAAGTTGGTAACTCTTCTCGAGTTGATGTTTTGGGGAAAGGAAATGTTCAGATACAAGATGGTTGTATTACTGTTGTACTCCTTGTTCCTAAAATTACTTCTAATTTTGTTGTTTGTCTATCAAATTTGTAAATCAGGCACTAGAAAAACTGTGGAATTTACTTCACATTAAGTTGTAATCAAAGAAATACAACATCCTTAAGAGATAGTGGGTATATGTGTTGCAGATCATAGTGCTCGTCTTTATCATTTTGAAGGATTTGAGCCTTCTACAGGTGCTTCATTACTTGCCCATGCTGATCCAGTTAGTAAATTGTGGCATGAGAGGTTTGGCCACATGAACTACAAATACTTACAACAGATGAGTACACAGAAGTTGGTTCTCGGTCTTCCGAATATTTCTTGCACAGATGGAGTATGTCTCGAATGTATGCTTGGCAAACAACATCAGGATCCTTTTCCAAAGGGCAAGACATCTTGCACAAGGGCTCTTCTCGAGTTGGTACAAAGTGATCTTCTCACCTTTCCTACTCATTCATTTTCTGGGGCTGAATATGTACACACTTTTATTGATGATTTTCTCGATGCACTTGGGTCTACTTTCTTAAGACCAAAATTGATGTTTTTGAGAATTTCAAAGCCTTTAAGGCTCTTGTCGAGAAGCAATCCTCTCCTCCAATCAAGATGATAGACATCGATAATGGGGGGGAATATGTGAGCAATGCATTCAAGGATTTATGCACTCAGCATGGGATCGCGCATCAGTTTACAGTACCCTATACTCCTCAACAGAACGATGTGGCTGAGCGGAAGAATAAAACGTTGAAGGAGATGGCTGATTGCATGATTCATTCTAAGGAAATGGATCCTCATTATTGGGCTAAGGGAATCAATTGTGCAAACTACATTCAGAACTGGACCATACATAAGGCCTTGCAGAACAAGACTCCTATGCAGGTTTGGTATTGAGAGAAACCTGATGTGTCAGATTTTCATGTATTTAGGAGTAAGGCATGGGCATTTATTCTTGATGAAAAACGCAAGTCTATGGAGTAGGAAAAGTCGACCACTTATTTTTGTTGGCTATTGTGAGACTATTAAGGCTTATCGCCTTAATGACCCCATCACTAATAATGTTTTTGTTTCGGCATGTTTGTTTTGATGAGAGTGACTCCTTCTATGGAGACTTCAACTCTTGGCACTCCATCCCTTATTTCTCATACTTCTCCTTCCTAATATGTTTCTAGATGATGATGATGAGGACCCAGCTGATGCACATGTACAACTCATCCTCCTCCACAAATGCTTCTTAGGCTTTGCCCAAATGGGCTCAATCCACTTTGGATTCCGCAGGTCCTATGGTTGGTGATCCTTTAGTTCCTCGTCAAACTCACTCACAGATTTCTGGTACGGCTGTTGTTAGTCATGTTATTTCAGATGATCCAGTTCACTTTTCTAATGCTATTGCCAAACCAGAATGGGAGACTGCTATTCGGGAGGAGTATTCTTCACTTATGAAGAATCAAACTTGGGATTAAGTTCCTCTTCCTAAAGGAAGAAAATTTGTGCGATGCAAATGGGTCTATAAGACCAAGTATGTAGCAGATGGTTCTGTTGATCGGTACAAGGCTCGCTTAGTTGCAAAGTGTTTTTCACAAGTTGAGGGGATTGATTACTCTGAGACTTATGGCCCTGTAGTTAAGATGGATTCTGTTCGAGTTGTGCTCTCTCTTGCTACAACTAATCATTGGCCCGTATACCAGATGGATGTAAAGAGTGCATTCTTGCATGGTGATCTTCATGAGGAGATATACATGGATCAATCTCCAGGTTTTGTGCAGGATCCTTCACTCGTTTGCAGATTCCGTCGTTCTCTCTATGGTCTCAAATAGGCTCCACGAGCTTGGTATGAAAAGATGGATTCTTTTTTGCTCTCTTATGGATTTCTTCGGTGCCACTCAGACCCTAATGTCTACATTCAACGGAATAGGGATATTATTCTGATACTAGTCCTTTATGTTGATGATCTCATTCTCACTAGCAAGTTCCGATTCCCTCATTTGTGACATTCAACACAAGTTGATGGAGCATTTTGACATGACCGATATGGGACTTCTGCATTATTTCCTTGGTTTGCAGGTTCATCAGACTTCTGAAGGAATCTCTATTGGACAACAAAAGTATGCTCATGATTTACTTCATCGGTTTCATATGGAAAATTGCAAGCCTGCTCCTAATCCATTTCAGTCAGGTGTTGTTTTATCTGCTGATTGTAAGACTCCTCTAGTTGATCCCACATTATATTGGCAACTTGTAGGAAGTCTTCTCTACTTGACACACACTCGCCCCAACATCACATTTGTTGTTAACCTTGTCTCTCACTTTGCACATGAGCCTCATGAGAGTCATTGGAAAGCGGCTAAGCATATTTTGCACTATCTTCGGGGAACTTTGCACTATGGCATAAAATACACACCACAGAGTTCTTCACAACTCATTGGATATACCGACTCAGATTGGGCAGGTGATGTTGACACTTGCAAATCTACCTCTGGATTTGTTTATCATCTTGGTTCTTGGTCCAGTTGCTTGGGGATGTAAGAAGCAGACTGCTATTGCATTATCTTCTACTGAGGCTGAGTATCGAGGTGCAGTTCGAGCTAGTCAGGAGGCTATTTGGCTTCGACAACTACTTGATGAGTTTGGTCTTCCACAATCTGTTCCTACTACTCTTTGGTGTGATAACCAAAGTGTCTTTGCTATTTCTCGCAATCCGGTCGAGCATCAACATACGAAACATATTGAGATACACATGCGCTTCATTTGACAATTGACATAGGATGAAGTCCTTTCACTTGAGTTTGTGCCTATTGTTGACCAGGTGGCCGACATCTTCACTAAACCTTTAACAACTCCTCGTTATATTCATTTGCGAGACTTGCTTAGGGTGAAGGAAGTTGTCCTTGGGGGGATTCTTCATGAAGTCCTCCTTCCTTCTCTTTGTTATGTACATGGGTACCTAATATGGCCTAGTAGCCGAGACCCATTTTTTGTGTTCCCACCTTCCTAATACTTTGCTTAAGGGAGGATGTTAGGATAAATAATTAAGCTCTAATAGATTAATAGGGTGTGCACATTTCTTTGTCCATTTTGTGCATTACTCACAATATGGGTAGTCATACCTTCTTTCACTTTCAATAAACCTTATCTTCTAGAATCCTTATCTTCTAGCTTCCTCTTTAGAATGATCTTCTCTCTTTTGGCTACCTATTTACTAGCGTTCTACACTCCTCTTTGATTCATTCTTTGGGTTGTATGTGAGAGAGATCAATAATAGCAATCTCTTTTTTGTAGATCTTGTGTTCTTGGCTTCTTTGTTGAAGAAGGAGATGCAGTCCATAGTGAATAATATAGATCACATATTTAAAGGATAATAGAAAATTATGGTACCCCTCTTTTAGGACATATACCCCTTAATCCATATAGAGAATTGATTACTTGGGATTGTTTAAACGATTGGGATAAAATTAGAATTCTACAAGAATTTTGAAGAATATTAAGCCAATTGTCTGCAGTGGGTAAGTGCATGCAAATGGGGAGCCAAAGGGGGTCTTAAGTGGACACATTTTTCTAAAAAATAAAAAACTTCAATGTGTATGAGTTATTTGAGATAGTTACAGTCAAAATTTTAAGATGTTATAAGAACATGAATTTTATAATTTCAAGTCTAGTTTCTAAACTACTATTTATTTTGAAAATGGTTAAGTGTAAGTGGGTCAAATATTTAAAATGTCAATAGGTGCTCCTATTAAAAACATAGTAGGTAGTTGGTCGTACCCTCCCCCCCCCCCGATTTTTTTGAGAACTATTTAGTGTTTTTGAAAACCCTTTAGTAGAAATATAGATAAGAAAATTTAGTTTGGGATAGATTTTTAAAATATTTTTTTAGTGAGTATTTATTTTGTTATGGTTTTTCAAGTACAAAGATTTTGAAAATTAAAAATTAATGGATAGGCGACCATGCTCCCCCTAACTACCTCAAAAAATATCAAAAATTAGATTTTTTTGAATATGTATAGAATTAGTCATAGTTTGGGATTATATATATATTTTTTCAATTTGGAGAAGTGAAAAAAAAGATACATAACAAAAGATAAGCATTTACAATCACTTAAAATAGAGGTATAAATGACATAGTTTGAAATAAATATAAACAGAAACCTTAGAATAGTCAGAAAAATATAAAATGTATATATTTAGAAAGAGGATAGTTTTTTTGATGTTGTAGGCAAGTTTTTAAGTAATATAAAAATCGTTTTTGAAGGATTTATCACAGTGAAAGGTGAGTTTTTGCATATTTTTTCAATGGCCTGTAAATATTGCTTTGGTCTTCCTTCATGACCCTTAAAAAGTTTCACTTGTTTCGTGTGACTGAACTCATCTCTCTACTCCTTGTCACTCTAGCCACTTAAATGGTATACTTGAATCATTTCATGCACACATTTTTCTCTTTCACTTTTGCAATCAATGCACATATAAAATTCAATTATTTCACAAAGCATTCGTGAAATCCCCGTGTAATCATCACCATCACCCAACTTTTGTGTTGCTCTTTCCTTTCTCAGTTATCCTTCTCATGATCTTTGTGTGTACCCATGTACTTAACTAATATTGTAAAACTTATGTAATAAATTCAATTTCCCATGATACTTCTGCATCACAAATTGTATCTTCAATTTTAATCGAATTGACTGATTGATTAATGCCTATATTTTTAAGTAGTCCTAAATGAAGTAAAAAATCAAATCATATAGTTCCAATAAGTTTCACATGGCTCAATTCAATCAACATTTCTTCTCTTATTATAAAAAAAACTAGCTATGTAATGCATTGCATAATTAGGGGGTACAATTGAGTCCAAATTCACTGTTGTGATGTACAATATCTAGCATGAAGAATTGAAAATCTTCAGCATGACAACTAAGCACCTAATTGAAAATTAGGCTTCCTAATAATTACACATCCTTCCTATGGAAAACCTACCTCCAGTTCAACCTTCACCTTGGCTCAGAGAAAATTCCTAACAAGTTTTTTGGGTTTATTTTAGTGCGTAGGGATGATTACCCAAGGTGATAAATTAATTCAGTAAGATTCAGTGAAATACAACTTCCTCCGGAGGCCTAAAAAGGCACATCATGGGAATCACATTGCAATAATGCACATATCAGGGTGTCAATGTGTATAAAATACATTCACTTAGACAATGAGTGTAATCAAGAGAGTCATGAGGTCTATGAAGGATCTAAAACATCAAGGACATCATTTAAATTCAAGTCTTTAAGGGAATGATCATCATGAGCATGATGAGAAAGAATAACCATGAATGGTGATGGTAGTTATCTCAAGTAGAATGCTTCAGAATCTTTCCAAAATTTGTTTGATTACTTGGAGTTTTTCCAAATTTTGTAGTTTGTCTTAGTATGGGACCATCATTTTTCACTGACCATTATAATGCATCCTTCTTAGTCTAACCAAGATCACTTTTAAGAATGTTAGAAAGTATAAAATGAGATGTAGACTCATAGTTTCAAGGTCAGAATATTTTCAGTCTCACATTTCATTAGTCAATGTATTTCCTAGGTGGAAGTATCATCATGATTTCAATGTGTAGGTAATTTTTTTAAAGTTATCATCAAGTGCAAGAGGGGTCAGAAAGGCATGACAGTGTTTTATGGATTGGTTTAAGTGAAAGAGGGCATTCTTCATTGACCATGAGTGGAAACATCATTATATAAATGAAAAAAAACATTATAAGATTAATGGAATAACTTTCAAGACTTAATTATGCTTGAAACTAAAAAATTTAGGCCCATTTTTGTTTAGAACCAAAGGGGGCAGCTGCAATGTTTTAAAATTATTCATGAAACCTTTAAGCATTAGAGAAAAATGGATGTCTCAAACATGTAGAGGATTCACATACCTTTCAAATGCCTATTTTTCCCTTGTAACTCCTTACAGAGATCTTATAATGTTCCAGAGAATTCAGGTTTCACCATTAGAGTGATTATTCCCTACACCTATAAAACCCGTTATTGAGCATATAGTCCTTGAGTAAGAAAACCTTTCCTAAAACTTCCTAAATTACCTCAAAAACTTCCAATATTCCACGACATCACCTCTGGATGCTTAAGATATTTATAAACTCTCCTAGAGTGTGTTTGATTAGCTGCAGAGTTTCCAAAATAACTAGCATGAAAATTAGAAAATTTGAAGCTTGACAACTAAGCCCTTAATTGAAAATAAGGCTTCTCAGTCATTGTGCATCCTTCCTCTGTACTGCCTAACATCAGTTCAAATTTTACCCTATCTCAAAGTAAATTCCTAAGAAGATCACTTAGTGTATTTCAATGTGTAGGTAATAATTTCTAAGGTGATTGATCAACTCAGTTAGTTTTTGATGAGAGACTACTTCCTCTAAAGGCCTAAAAAGGCCATTTTTGGCCATTCTGTGGCTAATTGAACATCATCCATAAGTGTTTCCAAAAAATTTAAAACATCTGAGGGAGATTTAAGAGAGAATTTAAGATGTCTAAGTAAATTTAGGAAATTTTAGTAAATAAAATCTCATTAAGGAGAAATTTGTTTAAGACCGAGTTTTCAGGTGTAGGGAGTGAAAACTAAAACGATGAAATATGACTTCTCTAGATGATTCTAGGAGTTCTAGAAAGAGTTAGGATGAAAAAAATAGGCATTGGAACTATATTATAATAACATACAAGGTGAAATAATCATCATTGATTTAAGGCTTAAATACTTCTTGAGGTACTTCAAAACTCTGCAGCCGCCCCTCCCAATTTAAAATGAAATAGGACCTAAATTTTGATTTGCAGGCAGAATTATATTTTTATAATAGTTTCATTGATCATTAAATTTTATTTGAATTTTTTCAGTGAAGTATCGAGATCAATAACATGTAACTCATCCTAAAATTTCATTCAAGGATTCATCCCCTATATGGAGGAGGAAACCCATTTCCATGAGGAGAAACTCGAGAAAAAAGGTGCAGGTACCATAAGCATGCTTCCACCCAGGTGTCATCTTGGTCAATAAATTGAATTGTGAAGGATTCATCATGTTTAAAGGTGAAATATGGAACTCAAGGAATTACTTAATGATCATCATATCTTGTCTTTTTCATTATACCCAAATCTCTCTAAAGAACAAGCTAAAATGAGGTAGCCATGCCATCGAGGTATCTAGGAGCATCATGTGTGAAGTATTAAGGCATCATCTATCTCCATGAGATACAAATGAGAAAATTCATGTATGATCATCATGAATTTTATTCTATGAAAGGATGATTTTAGAGCTAGGAAAAGTGAGGGGGTGATCTTCATATGGAGCACCATGTTTCCAAGAATGAGAAATAATCTCAATTCACTATGTAATTTTATTAAAAAATCATTCAAAACCTAGTAGTGTGATCACACCTTAAAGAGGAGGCACATTACAATCACCTCACTTTATCCATATGACAGGAATCCCATTCAGGGAGAAATCCTCTATCTACAAATTGAGAATCTCATTTCACTAAGAAGTAGACAAGCATCATAGAGTTGATTCGTGGTCACTTAAGTGAATTATGGACCAAATTTGAAGCTTGGTACCAATTCAAGCAATGTTTAGGCCAAAATCTAATCCAGAAGGTAAAAAACCTATAAAACGAATATATGTTTTCCCAAAATAAAGACCGATTATAATATATATGCCCTGAAAGCTTTAGGTCCTTGCTGAATTCTTGAAAAATGAGTACAATTATTGACCAAATTAGATTTTGAAAAACTATATTCTAGATTATAATTGTTGGAACTACAGGACCACTTCCATTAGGTGCAGAGTGACCCTAATTGCTTATATTTTCTAAAATAAATTTGAAGTATAAGAAATAATAAAAGTATAAATAAATAATAAAAGAAATATTATACTTTCAAAATTCATAAAACTAGAAACGTATACGCATTTCATAACACTATAAAACACATATGCATTTCATAACACTAGAAATGTGTATGCGTTATAACACATACATTTTGTAACACTAAAAATGCGTACACGTGCATGTTTTAGGTTTGTAAATTACCAAATTTGAAAAATAAGAATGTGTACGTTTTATTTGAAAATGCATATGAGTTTTAGCTAATTTTAAGTTTTTGTCTACTTTTTGGCCCCCCATTTTGGTGCACTTACCCCAATATAAACCATGTTATATAGAAGTGTAAAGGAAATAAGTGTGGAATATATTTCAAATATGGTAGATATATCATTTTCCATGCATCCTTTACGCATAATCATGTTTAGTGGAAATAGAGAAAAGAGTAGGGAGTGCAATAATAACAGTTTTGTGAGTAAAAAATATAGACTAAGTTTTTCAGAATTCAAATATTCAAAAAAGAGAATCCCAAATCTAGTAAGGCAAGTGGAAGCACCAATGCAAGTACTAATTAGTCTGGTGTGAAATTTAACCTGAACCCGATTGGCAATCAGACCCATACTATTATCCAAAGTCATCCAAATTGTTAGACAAGAACGAGAGGAAATATGGCTTGTTTTTTAAAAAATATACGCTAGTTTACAACCATATGACAAGATTGTTGATCTAAAGCATTAATTGCTGAATTTTGATATACAATGGTGAGAATACAAAGTAACATATGATACCACTAAGAAATAAAAATGCATAGGATCATTGCATTGAAGGGCACTAGAATTTATATACTCAAGGAATCTTAGTGGGAAAAATATTAAGGAAGTGCATGAAGCACTTACACTAGAATTTTAAAAAAAGAATTGTGTGGGAGAGACTGCCATGGAATATAACATGTGGTTTTATAGTGTATTGAATAAAACTAGTTTTAATTTTGATGAGCCCAATAAATCAGCTTGGCTTGTAGAAGGATTATGAAGTAAAACATATTTTGCAATTATGCAAACAAAATTTAACACCAAAGAAGAGGCAATTAAATCTGCTATCAAAGAAAAACATTTGAGGACTATGGAGATAGTGGTGTGAAAAGTTAGAAAATGGAAGCTAAATAAAATTTAGTAATTTGCAGAATGGAGGAATTACAAGTGGGAAAGAAACACAAGATAAGCATATGGTGCACATGGTGCAAGGAAGAAGGAAATTAAAGTTAGGAATACACTAAAACAAAGAAATGGAAATGAGGGAAATACATTAAAGTATGCATGATATGGGGACATTCACTCAACAATTGTCACTTGTTGTAACATTATGTATAAAATCCTTAAAATGTAGTATGTACTTTTTGTAGGCTAACTACACATGAATTCAAAGATTGTAGAGCCTTGATGGACATGGAATATTAAGTTACCATAAATATATTTGCAGTCCAAATGAAATTGGTCACTAAAGCAGAACTAATTGTCCCAGACATACAAATGGTTTCATATCTCCTACTAAGTGTGTAGTGGGATCCTTCTTCATTGCATTCAAATATGCATTATATATTATAATACCCACAGCCTAATCCAAGTTGAGTTTCTCCATCTCTGAAACACAAAATGGTTTGGGAACCTTGTTTTCCAAAATAATAATTTGGATGGAATTCACATCCACCTCAAGATCCTAATGGAGTGTATTAAATCCAACACCAAGGATGGAATGCTTCGTAAAGATAGTATGGTGCACACTAAAGAGGGTATAAAGGTGGTTATTAATCAAGGAGGATGGGACCCCATCTTTAGAGAAATTGTTTAATATGATACCTTTGTAGAGAACCAAACCAAATTGTATGCAAGTATAAATTAGATACAGAGTTGGACATGTTTTATGCATATTGTAGGGTGCACATGCAACACAATATAGAAGATTGTCATATGTTGGAGAAACATAGAAAAGAAAAATAATTGTGCAATGTTAAAATGATTAATGTGGTTCCCAAGGATACTAAAAACATCCAATATGTCTTTAGGTATCAAAGGAAAGAGCAAGGCTTGGACCATCTAGCGAGTCCCAAATCTAACAAGCATACAAAGACACATGCCCCCATCTAAAGAAAGAAAAATCATTGCTGGAAGAAGCTAAAGGATTTTCACACTCAATTCAAAATAGAGATGTCAAGGGAAAAATTAATGGAGAATCTAAAGCACACATATATGGCTAGATGATGTGAATTTTGAAGAATGAGGGAGTAGTTAATGCATTACAAGACTTTCTAAGAATAATAAATGTACTGCAAAATGGATATATCTCACAAAATATGTCCAATTTTTTGAAGACTCTATTAGAACATGAAACTAGTGGAGTAGTGTGGTCTAAAAGGCCTATCCAATATGTTAAGACAAAGAAATCTTGGGATGTAGATACTAGATTCAATATAATTATAGGAGGCTATGAAATAAGAGATGTAGTATTTAATTTTGGAATTGCTATCAACATGATGCCAATGTCTCATAGGAGCATCAACTTGGGCAAGTTGCGATACTAAATTTTGGTTTTGATCATCTTAGTTATGTGGTTTTAGGAATTAGAAGTTTTGATAGGTGCCTAGGTGCTTAAGAACTTGAATTTTAGTTTGTTTTCCATTTTCCCACCCAAAATCAAAATTTGAATTTTGAACTAGGATTTGGGAAATTTTGGCTTGCTAGGATGATTTTTAGGGGACTAAATGATTCATATCGGTGTCAAAACATTATTTCATATGTTTTAAAACCTATTGGAGATGAACCAAAGGATAAGTTGTTCATATTTTCTCATAAATTCACGTTTTCCTAAGTTCTTAACATGAGGTTATGAACCCAAAAAATTGGTTTTAGATTAAATATACAAAATTGGATAGATTGGTTTGATTGGGAGAGTTATTTACATGAATTCAAAAAGACAAAAATTGTGTGTAAGAGAAATTTGATTGAGAAATCAAGTGAAATCACAAAATGGCTCTGTTTTTGTAAGAAAGATTGTTTTCATCACATGAATCACAATGAAATGCTCATTTTTTCTTGAGAATGATTGTAATCGTAGTTTGGATATTTTATGGAGAAGGTTCAGATATTGTTTTAGGATTTTAATGAAGGATTTGGAGTGGGAAATTCCATGTTTAATTCTAACTCGCTCTTGAATGCATTGAGAACATTTTTTTCTTGCCCTGTCTGGTAAGGATTATCCAAGTTTTTTATTTTTTTGAATTTTCCTTCTATATTGACTGCTTAGGAAGACGAAGGGGTTAAAAATAGACCTATAGGTAAGTTTGTAGGGCTTGAAGTTTTGTTTATTATCATTTGGAAGCATTTACACCTACTCAAGTTACCTAAAATCCCTACCTAGGGTTTAAGCTGAAATTGAGTTTTGATGGCTTAAGACCATGTGTCACAACTCAAAATTTGGTAGAAATATCCTAAGGTCCTCATATACACATATTTTCAAGGTTTTTTTGATTGCAATTTTTCTAAATCGTCCCATTTATTGATAGTATACGAACAAGCATGTAGATTCTGTAAGAGGCCTAATTGCCAAAAATAAATTAGCAAATTAGGGGGATCAAATAAGAGAATATGGCCTTGAAATTTTGAGTGAAGCAAAAAATTCCAAAAGGGTATATAGAAATATATTTATTTTCCTGTAACTTTGCTTCATTTCTTCTAAATAATAAGGTTTGTAGTTTTGTAGGGCTACAAGCCTTGGAGATAGTTTTTGCAAAACATGGGTATAAGACCTAATTCCTTCTAATTTCTTCTCACTACTTGCATCAATAATGGTATCAGAGAAAGTTGATACTAAGAGACAAGAAAAAGAAGTGAGATAAAGGAGAAAAGTGAAAATGCCATCCATAAGAGTTTTGAGAGGAGTTGGTAAACGAGGCATTCAAGTTACAGATGCCATCCTGGAAGAGTTGAGAAACATGAGGGTTGGTTTTGATGCAAGGTTAAAAAACTGGAAGCTAATTGGAGAAGAGGAATCACGATAGGTGATGTGAGTGATAGGAAATAAGATCCATAAGTAACTAAAACATAGGGAGAGATAGAAGAGCCTAAAGAATGTGAAATTGACAAGTTTCTTGAAGTGATTATAAGACGAGAATCAAAACCAAATTTGGAAATTCATACATATGCAGGTATCCTTGATGGAGAAGAACTCATTGATTGGATAAATAATTTGGACAAGTACTTTGATTATGAGAATGTGCCTGAGAATCAAAAAGTGTAGTTTTCTTATACCAAATTGAAAGGACATACAAAATATGGTGGGAATTTATACAGGATGAGATAATCAAACAAGGGAAGAGAAAGATTAAGGCATGGGACATGATGGTAGAAAATCTTAAGGATAAGTTCCTACTTAGTGATTATCAGAAAAATCTATACAGGAAGCTAAATTTTTTAAAATAAAAATAAATGAGTGTCAAGGATTACACATAAGATTTCTATAAGTTAACAATCAGATCGGGGCACGTGGAAGACGATGTGGAGAAGATAGTCAGGTACTTGAGTGGGCTGAGATATAACATTCAAGATCAGTTTGGTGAGTCCAAAAACTCTACAAGAATGTTACCAATATGCATTGAAAGCATATGATAATGTGAGTAGAATGTGAAACCAACAAAGAAGAGGTAGAGAAAGAGGATAACAAGGAGGAATAATTTCATCATAAAGGACAAGTGGAGAAACTAGTAATTCACAAGAACAAGCTTCTACTTTAAGAGGTGGTTTTAAAGGAAGAATCTTTTCCTATAGATGAATATATGTGCAGAGAGGAAGAGGAAGTGCAAGATTCATAGGTTAATTCTTCAAATGTAATAAATTTTTAGGTCATAGGTCATGGGAATTCATAGAAGAACCTCAAGTAAGCAATTCAAGGACTGAAAATAGAAACTAGTTGGTTTAAGTAGAGGAAGAGAGTGTATGTTCTCCATCTCATGTAGAAGATCTAGAAGTTGGTGAATATTTTCTAATGAAGAGAGTGTCGATCAATATACCCAAGGAGAAAGAACCTGCACAAAGGAATACATTGTTTAAGACAATTTACAAATCACAAGGTAAGTTTTGTAAATTGGTGATTGATTCAAGTAATGCTAATAATTTGGTATCTTTAGAAATGTTAAAAAATCTTGGTTTGAAAAGAATACAACATGCTACCCCCTACAAAGTTTCTTTGCTTCAAAAAGGGCAACAAGTTCTTATGAGTGAACAAATTTGGGTAGATTTTCAGATTAGGGGTTATAAGGATAAAGTGTTGTGTGATATAATGCATATGTATGTTTTCCATATACTTCATGGAAGAACTTGGAAATATGACAAGAAAAATACTCATGATGGTAGGAAGAATATATATACTTGATTTACTTTAATTTGCATTAAATCTTATTTCAAAGTAACTATTGAAATAAATGATGTACAAATGTTGAAATACAATAATGACACAAACAAAATAAGATGTACAATATAAAACCCTAAGAAAGGAAGAGAGAAAGGAGTACTAGATAATTTTTGAGTGGACAGGAAGTGATTTGGGAAGGTACAACTAATGAAAAAACTATAAATAGGGTCATAAATGCTCACTGTGAAATCTAGAACCTAAGAATAATGTCAGACAGGGGCGCCCAGTGTTGGACAAAGGGACATGGGTGCTGGTGACTACTCCTAGGCATAGGAAAATGTGTAGAGGTTTAGAATTTACTTTCTTGTTATGTAATAAGGTCTTCACTTTTTTCCCTGTTTTTCACTTGATGTTTGCACTATGATCGTCGATGGTACCTATAACCTATAAAAGAGAATTTCACCAACACAATCCCACAAACTGCATCAAACCTAAAAAAATGTAGAATGGGGAGTTAGAATGACCCGAATGGTTACCTCGAGAGTGAACTTACGAATGATCACTACATTACATATCAGAATTCGTGTAGTTATTTTGTGTGTGTGTGTGTGTGTAATAATGATGTCCTAGGATTTCCTTGTGTAAGTTACACTTGATAGCGAGTTGTAATTAGAATGTAGTTGTGTAGTAAAATGTGTGGATGTAATAGAATGAACTTCCCCTTTCTATGTATTGTATGGAGAAGTATACATCCCTTGTCTCTTGAATAAATGCTAGATGAATTCCTTTAGAATACTTTAGTGCCTTTGGAATGCAATCTTAGGTGATGATTGTAATGGTTAGTGCTTGGTCCTTGATTTTGAATACATAACTATGTATTTATATTATTCTCTTATTTGAATTTTGTAATTAAAAACTGGAAGGTTGATCCATATGTTGAAAAGATGAAAAAAAGATAAAAGAGATCCAAAAAGAGCAAGTAAAGTGAGAAAGTGTCGGGGGCGCCCATGGGGGACAAGAGCACCTGGGCATTGTTGTCCTTTCTGAATGCTGGTGTCTGGATTCATAAAAGATAAAGTAGTTAAATTTTGACTAAGTTTTAGGGTGTGAAATACCAAATAGAAAACAAGAGACAAAGAAAAGAGGCAAAATATAGTTGTCAACCACTAGTTTTCCTTTTTAGGAATCATGTAAATGCTAGCATGCTTTTAGGACCTATAAATGTACCCAAGTGTGTGATTTAGTGTCTACCTTTTCCCCCACTTTATGTTTTTGAGTGAATACTTGATCACATAAAGTAGATAGAAGATGTGTACCTTATGATTATGTAGATCTTGCAATGAATAGCATGTCGAGTGGACAAGTTAAGCATAGAATGATTCCAAAGTGAAATGTGAAGCCCAGGAAAGGAAAGTGACCTGAGAGGTGAAGTGTATGTGTTGTTTGTACAAGTTGTGCTTGTATTTTTTGTTGCAGTCTGTTTATTTTTGTGTATTAAGGAAATACTTGTAAAAGAATAACAAAATATTAATTAAAGTCCTGTATACGAAAAATCTAAGAAAAGTGTAAAAATATGTAAATTTTTATAAAAGTAGTAGTAAAAGAAAGTGTGCACATGATGTAAAAGAGTAGAAAGGATAGAATGTATCCTGAAATGCTGTTAAGAGTGAGTTTTTTTGGTGATCTTGTTAGAAGCACAATGGAATGAGAGGGCAGGTGAATCGTTCCTTACAAAAAAAATCAAATCAGATTTCAAATTGCTTATTCAAAACGCATAACCACTTAACCATCTATTAATGTGTGCACACAATCAAATACCATACATTATATGAACCATGAGCAAGGAAATCAACACAAGGCACCAGATATAAGTGGGAAACCATCAAAGGGAAGAAAACCCACTAAAAAAATTGCTAATATTACACACAACAAAGACTCAAGTGAATATGACACATCAAAATAAAGTTCTTTGTTGAGGCACCAACCATACAAGGAGCACCAACCCCTAAACCCTTGTTGATATTACTCACAAATAGAGACTTGCATGAATATTAAACATCAAAAAATATTTTTATGAAGTATGAATAATGAAAATATGATGATACCAAAATTGATAGTGATCCAAATATTCAGCTTCAAACTCTTCTAAACCCTTGCTCAAACCCTAGGTCTTCAATTTGCACAATCTAGCTCTTTCTTCACTTCTTAAAGATTCAAACTCTTGCACACATTATTTTTGATCTTACTCAACCAGTATATCACTTTATTTTACTTCAATTCATGCTTCAATACCTAAAAATTTCACCTTCATAGGTCACACTTCTCACACCTACCATGCACACACTCAACTAGGTCATAAAAGCACCCAAAACATGCTTTTTATATGCTTTTCATCTTTCAAACATAGGCCCAAAATTTTCCCTCCATTTTATTAGACAAATACATCAAGAAAAAATTTAAAATTTGAAATACAAAAGCTACATATGACCCAATCAGGTCAGCCTATCCAAAAACATCATTACATGTGCCAAAAATGGTTCAAAACCCCATGGGCACAATCTTAAAATTTCCCTAACATGAGTACCATACATTTTCATAGCACATTAAAACTTATACATGATTAAAATATCATAAAAAATTCATACACGGTAGAAATTAATATCAACCAATCAAATTATTTCATTTACTAGGCCTAGTTCGCTTTACAATTCTCAAACCAATTGTTTTCTTCACCCTTCAACACCATGGAAACTTCATTTGATCACAAAAATTCTTATAATAAACCAAAACATACCATGTTACAACTCAAAATACATTTAATAATATGTATAACACTTCTAAGAAAGGTATAAGTCATGAACTATCCTTCACTTCAAACCATAACAACTTTTGCCTTCACCAAATCAGCCTGCCAAACAATCTATTTTCAAAGGTTAGCTCATAAAATAAAATATACACGCATTAAATATGTATAAATTGATTCATTGGATTCCAAATTCATCCATTTTCACTCTCCAAGTAATAGGAAGTATCAATCAATCCATCTCATGCTTCAAACAACCTAAAAATTCCACAAAAACAAATCTTGTCCTGAACTGCAAAAAAAATTCTTGCTGAAATAATTCCATATAAACCATGTTAAATTAACTCATAGTGAGTAAATCCATATATCAATGGAAATATATCTAAATATAATTTCTAAGATAGCTTGAATCCTCTCAAAATTACACCTATAGCTCAAGTTATGACCAAAACACTTAACCTTGCTATTTGAGATCCCAAAACTGTACTTTGATCAGTCAACCTATTTGGATCTCAAAACATCATGAAAATTCATAATCATGTCCTGAAACTACCATGAAAATAAATAAAACCTTCCATAAATCATTCACCATCAATTTTTCATGTTATCCTTTAGATCATCTTGTCCTAAAACCTTCTTTCCCATAAATCGCTATTTTTAGGTGGGGTCCACATATCACCATGAACTAAACCATACATTTATGGAAATAATAAGTAGTACTATACAACATAAAATCATCAAATTTTAACTTTCAATAAAAATTGGGCCAGTATACTTCATATTTTGTAAATTGCTCCTAGCTAGGATTTAACTAGGGTTTTGACCTCTTCACCTTCTTAACATTCATTCATAAAAATGTAATGTTGAAATGTCATCATTGTTTTAAAAAAATATATAAAATCAACTTATAATCATCCTTAAAATCCAAAAGGTCCCATGTAAATCCCATGATTCACAACGAACATCTGAAGTTGCACTTTGAGCTGGATTTTGCATTGTTCTTAACCATGTCTCACATAAATTGTCATAACTTGAAACATTTACATCTTGGGAACCTGATTTTTTCTGAGAGCATAATTTACTCATCCCTATAACATCTAAAATCATCACAATTTGAATTACATGGCCCAATCTCTCCAGCCACTAAGACTTACCTATGCTTGCATGTTAGATCCTCATAGTAGTAACTAGTACCAATTGAAACAATGCAATAACTGAACATATAACTTCTAAAAATGACCCAAAAATACTTCATATTCCATAAAAAAACCTTTTTTCATGCTTCCATGAGCACAAATGGCTCTAGTCCACTCTGTCATACCTCCAAGCAAGTATACTTACTTCTAATGAGCACTTGTAAGATAGTGAACCAGCTATGTCTGCACCATACCAATGTTGTGAGTGCTCAACCACCCTCAAAAATTACTATCCAATATGTCAAAATGTTTCTCCAACATCCAAGATTCTTTCATTATCAAGCTATACCTCTTAAGCACATGTATAGGCTTGCTAAAGTAAGCATGCATCACCAAATCCCACTGTAGCATCTCAAACACATCTGAACCATCATGTTAGCACCTTATACAACATCATTACATCATCATACATTATTCATTTTTGCATTAATGTGGTTTTGCATCAATGACAACGCCTAATACGACACCATGCCAATAATATCCCCATTTTTCATTGATGGAAAACACCCTGAACTTCTCCCCTTTTTTACATTAATGACAAAGGCTAGCATGTTAATCACATCATTCACCTTCTTCAACATTATACCTCCATTATTTGGTTATAAACATCAGCCAAATATCTCATTTAGCTCCATTTTCTTGATTTTTTTCCCCCAAAATTTGAATTTTACCTCCATTTTAGGCATACAAACAGCAAATTTTCCCTATAATAAGTACTATCAACATCTAAACATCATTATTGCACCATGGAAAATAATAATCTCACTTGCTAGGGGCACAAAACATCATATTCCATCATCTAGGTATGTAGAACTAAGCATCCTTTCCCTCAACCCTATTTAGGTCTTCAGGAAGGTACTGTAATAGTCATTAGATAGGGATGCCATCACTCTTTTTAGTCCAATAATGAAAAACTAATCATAATTTACCATTACTCCATCATTCTAGAAAAGGATTCATGATTTTTAGGCTTAGACCATGCATATTAAGGCATATACTTGCTTCCATACTTGAGAGAAACACTATAAGTCTAAAACAATCTTCTTAGAGAAAAAAATGACCATTTTCAACATCTTACTATAGGTCACTCAAGCATTGAATCAAGAAATTGCCACTACCCTTGGGAAAACCTCTATTCCTGGCCCCTGAGAACAAATTTGGGCTACAAGCACTATCATCATTCCTTGAAGTCAACTTTTTCATATTTTCAGAGTCCAAAAGCAACTTTTTAGTCTTCTTAAACCACACTTAGTTGAGATGAGCAATAACATAGGTTTGCAAGCTTGAACAAGGAGTAAATCCAATTTTCTTACCTTGAAAGATCTTAAGAACCTCATTTAAACTTCATAAAGAAGATAACCAAGTGTTCCCCTTGACTTGAAGAGCCTTCATACACCTTCTTATCAGTCAAACCCCTGTTCTACACCATTGTATCTTTGTTACAGTCAACATATGAAGGATTAGGCCCACTATAAGGCCTAAGATTGATCAATACACTCATGAATGAGCCACTTTCACATGTATCCATCAAGAAAAGTTCATGCAAGAGACCAAATACTCAACTTATGACTTCATGTTCAATAACATCATGCAAAGGAAATTTCTACAAGCCTGTAGCATGCAATTCTGGGCTAGAACATAGTTTTCCTCCTTCTAGACTCCTAATAACATCCCCATGCACCTCTACATTATTAACCATGAAAAATAATTGAAGCAAATGTTTCAAGCCATTAATTATCTTTGAACAATCATGTCATACCTTTGTGACTAAGCACACATGCTCTTCTATGTTACTGAGACAACTATAGGTCTTCACCTTCCACTAGGAGCAATATTGGGCTTACACAAGTATACATTAGCTGAGATCATCAACTTATAATCTTCCAATAATCATGAAAGCATTTTAAAAATACTAACAACTCAATAAACATGTTCACAATGAACAAAGTCACCATTTATACCTCTAACACAGTCAACTCTGTTATTGTACTGTAGCATGTATGCTTAAGCATGAAACATGAAGAAACACCAACCAATATTCCTCATATAAATACAAGAACATAAGGGATACATCATAAATCACTTGACCACTCTTTATACAATAAAAACATCTTAAATACCTAATCAAGTTATGAAGAAACCAAGAGATAGGGTTTTGATGATCAAACCCTCAACATTGTGCATTGTGAGATAACACTATAACTCTGTCATTTATATATGACTATGTACACATATTTGAATCTTTAAATTCATACATCCTCTAACCAAACTTTCTAATTGATTAGTTCAAAAATTCAGATCAAAATTCCATCATTTGACTACTCAAAATTGAGTTTCCATGCATACCGCTTACTTGGATTGTGAGAACACAATTAGGGGGTAGTGAGGTAGTAATTTTGACACAATTTGATCTTTTCACATCCAATATGGCACAAACACCTTGAAATAGAATCTTCACAAATGATAAACACCTTTTTCAATGAGACTTAATTAGAGATAGTCTCTCTACTCACCTATAGCACTCCATTTTGCTTGTAGATAGACTGAAATGGAATTTTTTGACCAAAACAGAGCTATTTACTCCATCCACTGATCATGTTGACACATGATCAATCCATATTATTCTTTAATTATTCATTAAAAAACCATTGGGATATAATAATTCCTATAACCTTCATGAAACAAAAGCTCTAAACAAATTTTGACAGTGAAAGGCTCATAGACAACCTAAATGGACTTAGAACAACTTTTAGACACCTTCCTAAGACAATTTCATAAACTCTCACTTAACAGAGACATAATGAAATTTAATAAAACTATAAGAGAGTGTCATCACTTGAACTAGATACAAAAACACAACTCAAATTGGACTCAACACCCTTCATAGACCACTTAAGGCCAAAATAGACCAAAAGAAGTGACAAAGCCTATTATAGATTCATGGAGACTCTTGACAACTTTGAGGCATCTTTACCAACTTTTTCACATCAAGGAATCTTAGATACAATCCATAATAACTCATGAAAATGTATAAGACAACAACATAAGCTCATACATGACACCAAAACACTCATAATACAGAGAAACACAACAAGGACTCATGATTGTTACTTAAGATCACAAGACACATAAGAATTGAACCAACAAGACTATGATGATCATATACACACATACCTAGACCTTATATGGAAGACTGACAATGACATAAAAATTTCCCCCACACCTAGATGCTTCATTTACATTGATATACCTTCAAGAAGCATAGTGAAGGTATATAGGCTCATAGTGACCTAAAAGAAGGTCTTGAGAAGGTTTTAAGACTTCTTGGGCACCTATAAAAATCCTTCATTCTTCTCTCTTCTGATTTGACCAATGAGAAACACCTCTTTTTCCATCATCATGAGCTCTTGATAGGACATTATTGTCTCTCCTAGGCTGCCACACTCTTCCTTGACTATTTTTATTCATTCTAGGCCTTTGAAAGCCATCTCCTTACACTTTAGGTCCTTGAAATTTTTTATTATAGCTTGATAGGCCATGGTAGCAGTTCTTTGCAACATGACCAACTCTATTACAACTATAACAAACCATTGAATCCTTCCTCATGTAGCTCTCAACTTGTCTAGGTGGATCATTCAAGAAATGTCTAGCAATATGACCTTTCTTATGGAAATTGTAACATACCCCACTCTTAGCTTACTCACTTATATTATTCTTCCATGGATGATCCTTTCTAACATACCTTCTACACTCCTTTCCCTATGACCAAATCCATTGCATGTAAAACAATAACCATTGAAATATTCTTCATACCTTGATGCATTAGGTTGCCTAATAGGCCTTGGTTTCACATTGTCCTTCATGATTATCACTTTCTTCTCTTCTTTGGTGCTAGGTTCACATAATTATTTTTTTGAACAAATTCCCTCTTACTTCACTTCCTTTCCTTTAGACTCCTCTTTGAAGCCTAAGTCAGTCCTATCATCAGTTGGTCTTTTTTTTCCAAGTAGGTCATCTAGATATTTTACACTTTTCTCAAACTTCTGAAAGGACGTAGTCTTCTTGCTATCATTTAGTAGCTCAACCCTCAAAAAATTTATATCCTCTTCATATTTTGAACACAAACTCTCTTTATCTTGAAAATTTGAAACAAGATACTTTACCTTTTCTTATAGTAGTTTGATTGACTCAATTTTCTTAGAGTATTCAACCACATATTGTTCTTCTAGCTCGTGAAAGTGCTTCCCATATTCCTTGATTTGCAAACTCAGATTTTGATTTTCTTTCTCAACATGTTTGAACTTCTCTTGAAAACCTTTAACATCAACTTTATCTTCCTCATCATCTTTGGTAAAATGACTACAATAACCCAAAATAAAATATCCTAACAACAAAGGATCATCATTAGAAAACCTCGTGACTTCTTTAGTCATGAATAAGGCCTCATTTCCAAAGTTCTCACAATCTAATGCAGATTCAAAATCTGAAATTCCACTACTACCATCAGATAGTTCATCATTTTCATTTGTATAAAAACTCTTTTTATCCTTTTTGTAATAAAACTTCTTAAAGTTTTTCTTTCTCTTATCATAATTTTAGTGATTGTTATCATAATCACTATCATGTTTATGTTCCTCATGATATTTGTTCTTATTCCAAATGTTAAGGACAATTAAAAACAAAATGTCCTATCTTACCACATTTGAAAATTTGTAAGGAAGCTTGCATTTTTACCTACAAGATCCAAGTTTCAATCTTCTATCCCTTATAGTAAATAGCTATTCATCTTCAATCTCAAGAGTAGCTTCATCATCCCTCACTTTCTTGATTTTTTTCTTCATTTCAGATTTGAATGTAACCTCTATCTTGGCTGGTTTGGGATCACCTACTCTCATTTCATAAGCAATCTAATTCCATGCAAATCATCCATCTTCAAAGTAGTCAAATCCTTTGTTTCTTCTATAGCAAATACTTTGGAATCAAAATTTGGAGTTAGTGACCTTAAAACCTTTTAAATGAACCATTTCTTCTTTTACTTCTTCTCTGTTGGTGTATGTTAGTTTCCTCATCATTTATAGGGGAGACCTTCTGGATTGTAAAGTGAGACTCGTAGGTCCAAAATTGTCCATTTAGCACTCATTGTGAGTTCTCTTACAGGCCTTAAATTTATGCATATTTGTCATTAAGGATTTTTGCACTTGTGCCTATTATTGTAATGTAACTCCCCCTTTACACTCAAGTTGTCAAGCAATTAAATTAGTAGTTTTGTGGATTTTCTTTCCCAACCTCTGAGTTTTGTTGCACTCATTTTCCTATATAAGACAAATTGAGAGTTTTCAGGTATATGTAACGCAGTTTGCTATCATTATCTTTGCAAGCACATTAAATTGATGCTTGCTGATCCACGAAATCTGGAGGTTTGACACTGCCATTCACCCTTTGAACTGAAGTGCACTTTCATCTATCCTCTTCTATCCTCACGTTTCTTAAATTTCAAACTCACTTACATGGTATCACCTCTATCACCCCTTGTCCTTACTATTATCAAACCTCAAACTGATGGTGGAGAGGGATTTCCATCGTGTTATGCATCTACTACTCTTTAGTGGTTCCTTAGACAATATAAGCCAGTGTATAGACCCATATTTTCATTTCCCTTCAACATTAGGAGGTAGTTTTAGCATCAGGAAATACGTAGAGGAACTAACCTTATCCTAGAGTTTTTTCCCATTCACATGGGGCTCCCGCACATTGAGACAATCCCATGTTATCCTAGTTACATTGACTTGCCGTCATTCACCAAAAGTTCATGAACTGATCAGAGGAGATGGTTGTAATCTTGGTGATAATCACCTTGCTACGTCAACACCCTCCCGCACAATGGATCCAGGTATACACTCTTTTCATAGCCCAAAATACATTAGTGGTCAGTGATCACTATCATACTTCCCAGGAGTTCACCCATCCCATGACTACTCTAGGGCTTCTTTATGTATATGAGGATGACCTAATCAGAAAAATGTCCTTATCTTACGGGACCCATTTCAAACATTTATAAGGAATTTTACCTGCCTTATCTTAACTGATGATCAAGATTAATGTCTTCTAGCTACCATAGCAAAGAGTTTCCACATCATTCAGGTCTCTATCGGAGGCTTCTTCATCCTGTCACCTTCTAGGGGTCTTTTTAGGAGTTCATCTCACGACTTTAATGAAACATCTGCGTCATTAGGGATGGTTGTGGATTATAACAAAGTATGTCTTGAATCTTTATATGGACAGTTGCAGATATGATGTAAATCACTCCATATTCAAATCTCATCAAATCCTTTACTTATTCTACAGCAGATACTGTTAGATGTGCAAAATGTTATCAGTTAGTGATCCTTATAAACTTTTGGATTTTGAACCATTTCTTCTCTTACTTATTCTCCTAATCCTTTCATGCTATTGACATTTTTTATCAACTCTAAGTAGATATGCAGTAAAGGAATCTTCATCATTCATCTTAAGAGACTCAAACTGATTTCTAAAGGTTTGAAGTTTAGAAATTCTTACCTTTGAGTCACCTTTCATATAGGACTTAAAATTTCTCCCATGTCTTCCTTTTCTAATTTTAAGTACATTACCTTTCCCAACTCAGATTATCCAAAACCCTGAATGATATAATTTAAGGCCTTAGAATTGTGTTCATATGCACCAATTTTTGCTTTATCAGTAATAAGAGTGACAGGAGGAGTATATCCATATACCATAGTCTTCCAAACATCAAATCCTTGTGAAATAATTTAGGTACTCATTCGTGCACTCCAAAAAGCATAGTTTGTTCCATCAAACATTGGTGTCTTTCCTATAACTCTAACACTCGTCATTTAGTGCTTCAGGATCTCCTTTCAAATTGTTAAACTTCTCTTAAATGACTTCTTCTGATACCAATTGTTGGAAGAAAAATGGAATAATAGGGGAGGATGAATCAGTCATTACAAATTAAACTTAAAGTTCAGATTTCAGATTGCACATTCAAAACACATTAACTACCTAATCCACTCCATTAATGTGTGCATAACAATCATACATACCATTCATTCATATAAATCAAGAGCAAAAATAAGTCAGCACCATAGACACCATATGTAAGTGGGAAACTCTTAAGGGGAAGAAAACCCACTAATTGATTTTTTTGATATTACGTAAAAAAAATACTCAAGTGAATATTACACATCAAAAGATATTTCTTTAGTGAGGCACCAAACCCACAAGGAGCACTAACCCCTAAACCTTTGTTGATATTACACACAAAAAGAGACTTGCATGAATATTAATCATCACAAAATATTTTTATGAATTTTTACTAATAAAAATCTGTTGTATACCACAGCTTGATAGTGATCCAAAATATTCAACATCAAAATCTTCCAAATCCTTGCTCAAAACCTAGGTCTTCAACTTGCATAATCTAGCTCTTTCTTCACTTCTTCAATGCTTCATAAATATTATCACACATGCTTTCATGATGACCTTCCTTAAACCTATAAATCTAACTTTATCTACCTTCAATTTCATTGCTTCAAAACCTACAAATTTCACCCACCTAGGTCTCACTTCTCACACATACCATGCACACACTTAACTAGTTCCATAAAAACACCCAAAAACATGCTTTTTATATGCTTCTCCACTCTTTTAAACTTAGGCCCATAACATTTTACCTCAATTTGGTTAGACCCATACATCAAGGAAAAATTTAAAATTTTAAATACAAATAGTCTACAATATTACCCAATTAGGTCATCCTATCTCAAAACCTTCATTTCATGTGCTAAAAATGGCTCAAAACCCCATGGGCACAATCTTAAAATTTCCCTAACATTAGGAAGATACTTTTTCAAGACCCAAAAATCCATTATCATATGAATAAAATATCATTTAAATTATTCATACATGGTCATAATTAATATTAACCTATCAAATTATTTCATTTACTAGACCCAGTTCCCTTTACAATTCTCAAAACATTTGTTTCCTACACCCTTCAACACCATTGGAAACTTCATATGATTACCAAATATAATTCTACTCAACCAAAAACATACCCTGTGAAAACTCAAATGACATTAAGGTCATAACCTTTATAACAATTATAAGAAATTTACAAGTCATGATACATCATTCACTTCAAACCATAGCAACCATTTTCCTTCACCAAGATCAACCGGCCAAAAAACTTTATTTCCGACATGTTAGCTCATAAAATAATTTATACATATAGTAAAGATCTCCAAATGGGTATTATTTGGATGAAAAATGTCATCCCTCTTCACTATTCTAGGTTATAGGAAGCATCACCCAATCCATCTCATGCTGCAAACAACATCAAACTTGCACCAAAATAGATGATGTCTTGAATTGATAAAAAATCTTCTTGCTCAAAGAATGCCCCTGGAAACCCTAGTCAAATGACCTCATCATGATGAAATACATATATAAATGGAAATATATATTAATTTAATTTCCAATAAAACTTTAATTATCTCTAAACTCTACCTGTATCTCAAGTTATGGCTCATTTTACATAGAACCCTTCTATTTGAGACCCCTAAACTGCCCTTCGACTAGTCAACTTGTTTGGATCTCAAAACCTCATGAACCTGAATCATCTCAATATTCCACATGTAGCTCAAGTTATGGCCAAAAAAATTAACCCTACTATTTAAGATCCCAAAATTTCCCTTTGACCAGTCAACCTACTTGGATCTCAAAACCTCATCTCAATATTCCACCTGTAGCTCAAGTTATGGCCAGAAAATCAAACCCTGCTATTTGAGATCCCAAAATTTCCCTTAGACCAGTCAACCTGTTTGGATCTAAAAACCTCATGAAACTGAATAATCATGTCTTGAAACCACCATGGACATCAATAAAAACTCCAATAAATCATGAACCATCAATTTTGCATGTTACTCCTTTGGAACATCTTGTCCTAAAACCTTCTTTCCCATAAACTACTATTTTTAGGTGGGGTCCACATATCACCATGACCTCAACCATACATTTTGGAAATAATAAGGAGTACTATACAACATAAAATCATCAAATTTTAACTTTCAATTAAAACCGGGTTAGTGTGTTTTATCTTTTGCAAACTGCACCTAGCTAGGGTTTAACTAGGGGTTTTGACCTCTTTACCTTCTTAACATTCGTTCATAAAAACTTGATAATTACATGACCTAATTATTTTTATGAAACCTTTTTAACTAACCTTAGAATAATCCCTAAAAGACAAAAATTCACATGCAAATAAATTGATTCACAACGAGCATAGGAAGTTACACTTCAAGCTGGATTTTACATTATTCTTGACCCTGTCTCGCATAAATTGTCATAACTTGAAAAATTTACATCACGGGCACCTAAATTTTTCTTGAGAGAATAATTACTCATCCCTCTAACATCTACAATCATCATAATGTGAATTCTAATTCCCAATATCTCCAGTCACTAAGACTTACCTATGCTTACATGTTAGATCATCATAGTAACAACTAGTACCAACTGAAATAATGCAAGAACTAAACATATAACTTTTGAAAATGACCCAAACATACCTCATGTGTGATGAAAAAACCTTATTTTATGCTTCCATGATCACAAATGGCTCCAGTCTACTCTGTCATACCTCCAAGCAAACATACCTACTCCTAATGAGCACCTGTAAGATAGTGAACCAGCTGTGTCTGCACCATACCACTGTTGTGAGTTCTCAAGAACCCTCAAAACCTGCTATACAATGTGTCAACATTCTTCTCAAATGTTCAATAAGCTCTCATTGTCAAGCTATACCTCCTAAGCACATGTATAGGCTTGTTAAAGCAAACATGCACCACTGAATCCCACTATAACAACTCAAACACATATGAACCATCATGTTAGCACCTTATAAAACATCATTAAATCATCATACAACATTCATTTTTTCATTAATTTTATTTTTTATCAATGACAACACCTACTAGGACACCATGCTAACAGATCTCACACCAATGATGAGTTTTTTGGGTGATCTCATGCCTAGTGCGAGTTTTTTTGGGTGATCTCAAGCCAAGTGTGAGTTGTTTGGGAAATCTCATGCCAAAGAGAAAGTCTTGGGGAGATAGGTTTAGTGTTACTCTACTTCCATGACTTTTCTTGATAAGCACCACTGCAGATGGTATGTCTTGATTTGTTCTAGTTGCTCCTTTTGGTTCGATTGTTCCAAATTATTCTGATTGTAGGATATAGAATGCATTTTTTCATTGGAGGACTGTTCTTGTAACTATAAAACTACTCTAAATAATTTTGTGAACTGTGTTAATATGAGAAGATGATTGTATCTGCCCCCATGACATTAGCGCCCAGGGAAGGAAAAAGGTGCCCAGGTGCTAATGTCTGATTCTGGGCATTGGTGCCTATACTATGATTCTACCCCAAGTATGATTCTGGGTCATGCTGTGACTATTTTCTTGTTCCTTTTCTGTAATATTTTGTGTTGTATTATAGCTCTAATCTATTGCAGGGGTGATTTTTTCACCCAATGTATGTGGCCCTTGTTTGGGGTGCATACGACATTTGTAAGAGAATATGTCCCAAAGGATAGGACCTGATGTAGTGTTGAATTGTATACTTGTAGGTGGTATGGGATGTGCATGGTAGAAACCAAGGCACATGCAAACAAAGTGGTTAGTAACATGTGTTAGTAGCAAAAAATTAGCTAGCATGCAATAGAAAACAATGTAACAAGAAAGTGCACAAACAAGATGGACCGTGAAAAGTTGGTTTCAAACATGGTACATCACTAACAATGTCACAAGATAATCTAGGATGGAGCAGAAAAAAACATGCAATAAAAAGGGCATAGCCCAAAAATAATAACATACGATGGAAAACAATTTCAAAAAAATTGTATCGGATAACCATGGTGGCATATAGTCTTGCAAGGCAAATGTTGCACGTGAAGCACCTGTTAGCATGTTAGAAAGATAAAAAGTATGTCAAGACATGTTTATATCAATGCAAAGTAATGTGCTAAAGATTATAAGTAGTAAATGATGAAACAATAACACATGTAATGTGTGAGAGTAGTAAAAGTAGATTCCCCCAGGAGCCCCAGTGGGACTAGTAAAAGGTACAATGAAAAGCATCATTGCAGCATGTAAGGACCTATAATAAATTTTCATTCACTAAAAAAGACCAAGTGAACACACGCATGTATATATATAATGATAATGACATACTATGAATCCGTCTAGTAGGGAAAACAAAGTGTAACATGTAAATAGAATAAGCGTAGCAAGAGTAGATAAAACCAAGATATGCAAATGTAGTATGAGTATGATGGAATAGAATTTAAAGCGTGAAAATGATAGAAGTAATGTGCACTCCATCGGATGTGTATGATATGAGGTTCATTCATATAAACCCTCAACAGTAAAAAATGAACCATAGAACAAGGGTGTGTCATCAGGTAATGTGTGTGATAAGATATGCTAGAAAGATATGTCATGAAGAACATAACATAAAGTGTGGATGAGGCGAGGATCATTTATCAAAGACCCCTCAATAATCAAGAATGAACCATAGAACAAGATTGTGTCATCAGGTAATGGTTTGAGAATTTACACTAGAAAGATAGATCATGAAGCATAGAGCATGAAGAGTGAATGCGGTGAGGTTCATTGCAGATTTAGACGCTCAATAATCGAGTATGAACTGTGGAACTAGAGTGCTTCATAGGGTAATGAGTGTAGCACATGAGATAATATGCTAGAAATATATATCATGAAGCACTGAGCGTAAAGTGTATAGTTGATGTGAGGTTCATTTCATATTTAGACCCTCATTACTTGAGTATGAACATGGAACTGGAGTGCGTCATAGGGTAATGAATATGTTTATGCATAATAGTGTTGGAGATGCATCATGTTGAGTGGGTTCTTAAGTCGCTTGCCAAGTAGAGAGGCAAGATGATAGACACCACCCCTAATCTTGTCAGTGATGATATAGGGTACAAGCCAATTAGGTTTGAATTTCCCTTTTAGATGAGCTCAGCTATTGTATTCTTCTGATTTTATTTTAATACAAGGTCACCGATATTGAATTTGCATGGGCAGATTTTTCTATTCTAAGCTTATGCAATGCGATCTTTATGTACTTGGAGATTTTATAACACTTTCACACATCAAGTATCAAGCATCTCAAGCTCATGGAACTAGTTTTCACAATATTCATTGTATTTGAGAATGCCTTTAAGTGATACCCACAAGGAGGGTATTTCTAGCTTTAAGGGAATTACTGCCTCAATACCGTAAACTAGCGAAAATGGTTTAGCATTTTTTGGGGTGTGTATATTAGCCTGGTAAGCCCAAAGAGCCTATAGAATTTGATTATGCCAATTTTCTCCACTAGTATCAATGGTTTTCATAATATATTAAAAAAAAATTTACTACTGGCATCTACTTGGCCATTTCCTTGTGGATAATAACGATTGGAAAATGTTTTCTAGATCTTAAATTTTGTAGATAGCCCTTTAAAATCCTTATTATTGAAAGGAGAACCATTTTTGGCGATGATGGTGAGGGGATTGCCAAAGCATGTAATCATGTGAGTGGTAATAAAATGATGGTTATTAATACTATTGGTGGTTTGAAAAGGTGTGGATTCGACCCATTTAGTAAAGCATTCCATAATAGTAATGATGAACTTATGGCCACCAACTCATTTAGGATTAATATTTCCAACGAGATCAAAACCCCATAAGGAAATGGGCCATAATAGGGCAATGGCCTGAAGGTCATATGCAAGTACATGATGGAGATTGTTATGTTTCTAACATTTATCACAACATTTTTCATATTCTAAGCAGTCTTGTTCTATGATAGGCCAATAGTAGTCTTGGCGTAGGATCTTGTAAGACATAGCTTTTCCCAAGAAGTGACCACCAAATAAACCATCATGAACTTGAGATACAGTTGTGGGGATGTTGTCGAGTCCTAAACATCGCAACAAATGGAAATTGAATGCTATTTTAAATAGTGAATCGCCAATGATTACATATCGTGTGGCCTCTCATCGTAGACAAAGAGCTTTATGAGGTTGAAAACCGTCGAGAATGGGTTGTCAATATATAAAGTTATATATTTGATTGAAATATTTGGGGCAATCATTACTGCATGTGACAACACATGTTTCAAAAGGAATACTATCAGTAGAAGGTTGTCATAAGTGTTGAATGATGAATATGTCCTTATCATTAGTTATATCTTGAGAAATGAGTGATGTCGTACTAGCCATAACATATGCATGACAATTTTATTTTTAAGGGATGGTAGTGAGAGAGTAGGAATCAAATGTAGCTAAGATTTCTTTGACGAGGTTATTATACAAAATGAGACACTCATATTTAATTTGATACGTTTCATTAACCTGATTAATAATGAGTTGTGATTTTTTATGTATTTGAATATTTCAAATAATAAGTTTACAGGTGACAGTGAGGCCAAGAATGAGGGCTTCATACTCAGCAATGTTGTTAGTACATGAGAATCCTAAATGATACACAAAGGGGATATGATCACCATGTGGATTGATAAACACGATCCTAGCCCCAACACCTGAGAGGAAACGAGACCCATCAAAATACATAGTCCAAGTGTTAGTGTCAATGGAGAAAGTAGTAAAGTCATCTTGGAAATTATCACAGACAAGTGATACATCAGAAAGAGGGGTGTTGGCTAGCTGATATGCGATAAATTTTACCTTAATGGGTTTTTGTGGGATGAATTTGAAACTAAACTCTACGAGTAACATGACCCATTGTGCAAGTCATCCCGAGAGATGAGTGCGAGATAAGAGATCTATCGTAGATGATCTACTTTGGTAATTATTTGAACCTCATTATTGAGAAGGTAGTGTCACAACTTTTTTGCAACAAAGACGAGGCCAACACATAGTTTTTCACGATATACGTAATTGCATCTATAGGAGAGAACAGTGTGACTAATGTAATAGATGCCCCTTTCATGTTTATATTCATCATGTTGAACAAGAAGGGCCCCTAATGCATGGAATGTATCGGAAATGTACAATAGGAAGGGTCAATCAACTGTGGGAGGTACTATAACAGAAGGATTTAATAGATATACATTAATAGCCTCAAATTCAAGTTGGTAATGGTCATCCCAAATGAAATTAGTGTCCTCTTTCATTAGACGCATGAATGGTTGAGTTTTTTCAGCGAGTTGTGTAATGAAACAACGAATGGCCTAGGTTTTACCCTGTAGTGAGTGTAGTTGATGTAAATTGTGAGGCGGAGGCATGTCGATAATGGCACAAATAATTTTGGGATCAATTTTGATGCCACTTTGGGAGATGATATAGCCAAGGATCTTAATAGTTTTAACACCAAAAACACACTTATTTAGGTTTAGACGTACTTTGTATTGTTGCAAGTGTTCAAAGAGTGTTCAGAGATCTTAATCATGGGTGGAACAATGCCATGATTTTGCATGTATGTCATCAACATAATCTTCAATAATTTTTTGAATATAGTCATGGAAAATATGTAGCATTACACGTGGGTAAGTGGCCCTAGCATTTTTAAGGCCGAAGGGCATAACAGTATGAAAAAATGTACCCCACGATGTAGTAAATGAAGTCTTTTATTGATCTATGAGGTTGATTTTAATTTGATTATAACCGAAAATCCATCCATGAAGGAAATAATGTCATATCCATCAGTGGAATCGATGATTGCATCAATGTGTGGCAATGGGAAATTGTCTTTAGGGAAATCCTTATTGAGGTCACAAAAAATTAGTGCAACAATAGAATTTGTCATTCGGTTTCATAACGGGCACGATGTTAGACACCCATTTAGGATATTCCACACCAAATATAAATCCATCATCCAAGATTCATTTTATTTCTTCCTTGACTAATAATGTAGCTTTTAGATGCATCTTGGGAATTTTTTGTTGGACTAGTTTAGCACCAGGATTGATGACTATATTGTGTATGGCTACAGAAGGATCTATACCAGTAATATCACTATAATCCCACGCAAATATGTTGAATAATTTTTTAAGCATCTATTTAATATCATATTGTTCAAAAAGTGTAAGAGAAGCAACTAGTAAAACCATTCGATGGTTTTCGGTGGTGCCAAGGTTGTATTGAATAGCTTCTTCATTTAAAATATTGAACCGGTATTTTATGTACAGATCCATAAGATTGGTATCAGAAGTATCGACATTGATATTAGGTGAGTCTGATTCACCAAAGTAGGCAGTATCAATAAGAACACATGGGAAAAAAAATTTGTGATGAAAAGAGGGAAGATGATCGTAGGTCCCCATGTATTCTAAGAGAGAACAATCAGTAGTAAAAGTGTCCAAATCAAGCCAATCAGTGGAATTAAGATCACCAATGAGTTTCAGGTATAAGATAAGAAGTGTAGAATTATGTGAATTAACATAAACCTTAGATGAGGGTGTGAATGGAAGACGATAACCAAGGCTAAGCTTGGTATATTGAGTGGGAATAGACAATGGTTATGTGACTCCTTGACCATGCCTTTCCTAAATTAGTACTAGAAAATTTGTAACAAAGTAGATAATGGTAACCAAGACCATATTTAGATAAATTAGGATTAGATGCAGAAGAAATCAGAGTGTCTAGTGAATGCTCAATAGTATTACAAAAGGAAAATGGGAGGGGTCTTCTAAGGCCTCACAGACAACACTTTGATAGATATATTTAAGCCATGCATGAAGGGTGGAAGGAACCGCATACATCACATGGATCCAAGGCTGCCCAAAAAAATTTTAAAATTAAGATTATTAGGAATCACGTGGCATGGGATAGGTAGGGTACATGGCCCAACAGTGATGGGAAGTGTAATAGTACCCAAGACACGTTTATGAATGTTATCAAAACCACAGATAGAAATAGATGAAGGAACCAATGAGTATTTGGAGAGGACGATTTGGTGAAGGAATGTTATATTGCATATATTAAACCCATATCCACTATCAAATAAATAACATTTAACCCCAACATTATTGATACAAACATGAATATAAAGGGGGTTCATTATTTAAAATATTTTGAGAAGAAATTTCAACAAATGTAAAGGTAATATGTTCTTCATTGAAAGATAAAACATTAGTAAACTTATAATATACATATTTAGGAGAAGTATGAGGATGAATGTAAGTATTATCCAAAAAATATCTGATTTTATTCTCATAATAAGGATTATCCTACAAGAAGGCAGAGATAGAGACACTCATGGTGGGAGAATCCTAGGATGTTAAAGCTAGACAAGAAGGAAAGATCTGAGAGTGTTTGAATGAGGGTACGGGTTTACTAAATGATTTAGTTTAATTTTAATTAAATACAATTGTAGATTAATTATTGAAATAAATGATGTACAAATGCTCAAATACAGTAATGACACAAGCAAACTAAGATGTACAATATAAAACCCTCAGCAAGGAGGAGATAAAGGAGTACTTAGTTGATTTTTGAGTGGAAAAGAAGTGATTTGGGCATGTGTGAATGATGAACAAACTGTAAATAGGGTCGTGAATGCTCACTATTAAATATGGAACCTAAGAATAATTTCAAACAAGGTCCCAATGTTGGACATAAGCTCTTGGGCACTGGTGAATGCTCTTGGGCATTGGTGACTGCATAGAGTTTTAAAATATACTTTTTTGTTTTACAAAGTCTTCACTATTGTTCCATGTTGATCTCCTAATGTTCACAATATGATCGTTGAAGGTACCTGTAACATGAAAAACATAAATTCGCCTACACAAGCCCATAAACCACATCAAACCTAAAAATGAAAATCCATAATGGGGAGTCAGATTGACCCCGAAGGTCACCATAAGAGTGAACTTATGACTGAGAACTACACTACATCTCACTCCATGTAGCTCTTGTGTGTGTAATAATGATGCCCTAGGATTCCCTTGTGCAAGTTACACTTGATAACAGGTTGTAGATATATTGTAGCAGTGTAGTAGAATGTGTGGATGGAATTATAATGAACTTTCCCTTCCTATGTAGTGTATGTAGAAGTATGCAGCCCTTGTATCTTAAATGGATGCTAGATGGATTCCTTTAGATTACTTTAGTGCCTTTGGAATGCAATCTTAGTTGGTGATAATAATGCTTAGTGTTTGGTCCTTGTTTTTGAACACATAACTATGTATTTATATGATTCTCTTGTTTGAATTTTGTAATTGACAACTGGAAGGCTGGCCCATAAGTGGAAAATATGCCCAAAAGATAAAAGATACCAAAAAACAACAAGTAAAGTGAGAAAGGGTTAGGGGCACCCAGGAGGAACATGAGTTCATGGGTGCTAATGTTCTTTCTGGGTGTTCGTGTCTAGAGCCATTAAAGAGAAATCAATTAAATGCAAATGAGTTGTAGGGTGTGAAATACCAAATAGAAAACAAGAGACAAATAAAAATAAGGCAAAGATAGTTGTCAACCGTTAGTTTTCTTTCTTAGGACCTAGAAATTTACCCAAGTGTGCGATTTAGTGTCTACAATACTTTCCAAAAATATGGTGTAAGTCATACACTTATTACCTTAAAAGAATAAGAGCATGGGAAATTAGTGGAGTCTAGTGTCATGGTAGTGATTGAAAAGGAGTTCTTGGCTGATATGAAAGAAGAAGATATTGTTTTTAGAGTAGTAATCAGGCATAATATTGTTATGAATGCCACAAAATTGTAAGATTTAAATAAATAAGTTCAAGGTATGATGAAAGAATTTGTTGATATTGTAGTGGATGAGATTCGTAATTAATTTCCACCTATAAGAAGGATAAGTCATCACATTGACTTTATTCCATGAGAAAATGTGCCAAATAAAGTTGCCTACAAGATGACACTTAAGGAGATTGATGGGATCAAGAAACAAATCCAAGAAATTTTGGACAAGGGGATCAACAAGATTATTAGTCCATGTGTAGTACTTTTTCTTATAGTACTTAAGAAGGAGGGAGATTGGAGAATGTGTACAGAGTCCAGAGCAATCAATAAAATTACTATAAGGTAAAAAATTCCTTTGCCATGAATTGAAGAATTGATAGATTGTTTGAGTGGTGCTACTTATTTTTCTAAGATTGATCTTAAGAGTGGTTACTATTAGATAAGAATATGAGAGGGAGATGAATGGAAAACAACTTTCAAGGCCAATGTGGTACTTTATGAGTGGATTTTCATGCCATTTTAGTTAACAAATGCTCATATTACATTCAAGAGGCTTATGAATGAAGCTTTGAAACCATTCATTGGTAATTTTTTCATAGTTTATTTAGACAATATTCTGATTTATAGTGCAAGCAAAGAAGAACATTTCAATCATCTTGGGAAGGTATTAGAGAAAATATAAGAGGATAAATCGATGATTAATCTCAAGAAGATTTTTTTTTTTCAAGAAAGAGTTGGTTTACTTGGGTTTGTGATCTCACAAGGTGTGTTGAAGATGGATCAATACACGGTGAAAGCTATCATTGAATGGCCAACTCCCAAAACAACATATGAGGTAAGAAGTATACATGGTTGGATATTATTTTTATAGGAAATTTATTAGAAATTTAAGTGGTATTTATGCTACTATCATTGATACAATTAGGGGTGACAAGAACAAGTTTGAATGGACTGATAAAGCAGATAAGAGTTTTTCAATTTCTAAAGAAGAAAATTATAGAGAAACCAGTGTTAGCTATTCCAAACTTCAATAAGGTGTATCAAGTAGAATGTGATGCAAGTGGAGTGGCCATAGGAGCTGTTCTAAGTCAAGAGGGGAGACTTGTAACATGCTTTAGTGAGAAGTTAAATGAAGTTAAGAAGAAGTATTCATCCTATGATTTAGATTTCTATGTTATGGTTCAAACCTTAAGGAAGTGGAGACACTCTTTAATTCCTACTGATTTTTTTTATATAAATAGATAATCAAGCACTATTATACATAACCATCTAACCTAAACTCAATCAGAGGCAAATGAAATGGGTGGATTATTTTCAAAACTTCACATTTGTTATCAAACACAAGAAATGGAAAACTAACAAGGTAGTAGATGCACTAAGTAGAAGAGATATGTTGATTAGAGAAATTTAATTCGAAAGTGGAGCAACAAAATCTCTCAAGGAGATCTATGAGGATGATCCAGACTTCAAGGAATCCTTAAAATGTTGTAATTATCCTACTCTTTAAAAAAAGAGACATGGTTGGATTATGTGATACAAGATAAATAGTTGTTTAAGGGATTACAACTATGTGTGGCAAGGAGTTCCATGAGAGCAAATATGATTGATTAAAATCATTGTGGGAGTTTAGTAGATCGTTATGCCCTTAACAAGACATTAGCATAATTAAATACTCACTGATTTTGTCTAATAATGTAGGAAAATGTAAATAAGGTTGTTGAAATGTGTAAGGCGAGTCAATTTGTTAAGGGAAATAACACTAATGCATGTTTGTATCAGCCTTTACCAATGCCTAATAGACCATGGGATTTAATTAGCATGGCTTTTGTATTAGGGATTTAATTAGCATGGATTTTGTATTAGGATTGCCAAGAACACAAGGTGGGTATGACTCAATTTTTGTAGTAGTGGACAAATTTTTTAATATGCTTCACTTCATTCCATGCAAGAAAGGCAATGATGCCACTCATGTAGCTAATTTTTTTTGTAAAGAAGTGGTTAAACTCCATGGAATCTTAAGAAGTATGTTTTAGACATGGATATAAAGCTCATAGGACACTTTTGGAGAACATTGTGGAAGAAAATATGGAAAAATATAAAATTTAGTTCATCCTATCATCCTCATATAGATGAAAAAAACTAAGGTGGCGAATAGGAGTTTAGGGAAAAGAACTGAGATACTTAACTAAGGAAGTCCTAAATAATGGGATTCAGTTATTTCACATGAAGATTTTACATACAATAATTCACCTAATAGAATCACATAAATTATTCCATTTCAAATAATGTATGGAATGCATCCAAGAGGGATTTTTGAGTTGAGAGACTTAAGAAGGATGGAAAAGATAAGTGTTGATGGAGAAGAGTTTTCCATTACTATGAAAGAGATCCATGAGTAAGTGAAAAGGCAACTAGATAAGAATGTATGAAAATATAAGCACCATGTTGATTTGAGAAGAAGAGAAGTCGATTTTCAAGCGGGAGACATGGTGTCAGCTCATATTAGGAAGAAAATATTTCTAAAAGGTCAATATAACAAACTAAAAATGAAGAATATTGGTCCTTACATGATAATCAAAAAGTTTTCTAACAATGCATATGTGTTATAATTTCCAAGGAATGTTGGAATTTATCCCATTGTAAATATTGTAGATATGTATCCCTTAAAATATGGATAATAAGATGAATGTGCAAATAGATAAGAAGAAACAACAGTCCAAGATTGGACAAAGCAATTACCACAAGCAACTAAGGAGGAACCCGAGTTAATTCTGGATCAAAAGGTAACAAAAAGAACCAGAGGAAAATAATACTATCAATATTTGGTGCAGTGGAAACATAATCCTATAGAGGATGTCACTTAGATGAAAAAGAATTAAATTAACAAACTTGGTAACACTCTGGAAGATCTCAAGGGCAGGAGTTCATGACATAGATTTTCTTGTCCTTGGGAGAATGATCTAGGGGCATCAATTTGGGAAAGTTATGATAGTAAATTTTGGTTTTTATCATCTTAGTTATTATATATATGTATCCCTTAAAATATGGATAATAAGATGAATGTACAACTAGATAAGAAGAAACAACGGTCCAAGATTGGATGAAGAAATTACCACAAGCAACTAAGGAGGAAACCGAGTCAATTTTGGATCAGAAGGTAACAAAAAGAACCAGAGGAAAATAGTACTATCAATATTTGGTGAAGTGGAAACATAATCCTATACATTATGTCACTTAGTTGACAGAGAATTAAATTAACAAACTTGGTAACATTCTAGAAGATCTCAAGGGCAGGAGTTCATGACATATCTTTTCTTGTCCTTGGGAGAATGATGTAGGAGCATCAAATTGGGAAAGTTACGATAGTAAATTTTGGTTTTTATCATCTTATTTATGTGGTTTTAGGACTTTAGAAGTTTTTTTTAGGGGTCTAGGTGCTTAAGAATTTGAATTTTGGTTTGTTTTCCATTTTCCCACCCAAAGTCAAAATTTGAATTTTGAACTAGGATTTGGAAAAATTTGGCTTAGTAGGATGAATTTTAGGGGTATAAATTATCCATATTGATTTCACAACATCTTTCTATGTGTTTTATAACCTCTTGGAGATGAACTTAAGGAAAAAGTGTTCATATATTCTCAACAAGTCATGTTTTCCTAAGTTCTTAGCATGTAGTTATGAACCCAATAAGTTGGTTTTAGATGAAATATAAAAAATTGGATAGATTGGTTTGATTGGGATAGTCATTTATAGGTATTAAAAAAAGAGATAAATTGTGTGTAAGATAAATTTTATTGATAAATCAAGGGAAATCATGAAATGACTCTGTTTTTGCAAGAAAGATTGTTTTCATCATATGAATCACAATGAAATGCACATTTTTGCTTGAGAGTGATTGTAATATTGGTTTGGAAATTTAATGGAGAAGGTTTAAACATTGTTTCAAAAAAAATTTATGAATGGTTTGGAGTGTAAAATGCCATGTTTACTTCTAACTTGCTCTTGAATGCACCTAAAACACTGTTTTCTTGCCCTGTATGGTGAGTATTATCAATTTTTTTGAAGATTTTTGAATTTTCCTTCTATATTTACTGATCAAGGAGATGAAGGGGTTAAAAAAACACCCATTGGTAAGTTTTTAGGGCTTTAACATTTGTTTCTTATCATTTGGAAGAATTTACACCTACTCGGGTTACCTTGAAACCCTACTTAGGGTTTAAACTAAGATTGAGTTTTGAAGGCTTAAAACTTGCTGTCATAACATGAAATTTGGTATAAATATCTTAAGGGCCTCATATTAACATATTTTCAAGGTTTTATTGATTTAAAATTTTCTAAACTATCCCATTTATTGACTGTATACTAACAGGGGTGTGGGTAATTAGAGAGGGCTAATTGCCAAAACTAAATTAACAATTTTTGGGGATCAAATCAGAGAATATGGCCTTGAAATTTTGTGTGAAGTAAGAACTTACAAAAGGGTATATGATGAATATCTAATTAAATTTCATCATTCCTTCAATCAAGTTAAGAGATAACACATAACAAACTATACCCTGAGCTCTATAAGGAGGATCCTTCCAAGAAGCTTACAATGGCTCTAATCTTGCTATTTTTGGTCTATTTTTCCTTATCTAACCTAAAAAACCACTTAATATGTTCTATAACCTACATTAAATGTCAAACCATTAATTCTCAATGATCAAATCCAAAAAATCAATCAACTCTTCCCTTTCTTCAACTTGTCTTCACTAGATCTCACTCTCATTTAGCTCAGAACAGTCATCTTTTGGCATATTTAGAATTCACCAATTATTTGTCTTAGTTTACCCTATTTTACCACTTCAAACAAGTGTTAAAATCAACTATAAACTTGATCCAAAAATACCCACTCATCAAATTTGCACTTATCTTCCTCTAGACTGCCCTATAGTGTTCTTAAGACCATGTACTTTGCATGATCCAATATTGGGAGCTTCCAAGCATACCTGGAACAAAATATTTACTTTTATAAGGACCCTTTATGACCAATATAGTGTGTGCAAAATTTTAGTATCCAATTTTTCTTACATCAGTCTCTATCACTTTTTCATCCTCTAGTTCACAAGAACCCAATTAGCCCTGCCTTTTGACATTTTCAAGCATATCTTTCTTTTAAGGAGGTTTCAAACCAATATCAGGTCATTTAGGACACCCTTTTACAAGTAATTTCTATCTACAAAGCTAAAAGCTTAGATTCCATCTTTACCTACTTCCTTTGTAATTTGGCCACTCCTATTAGGTCTAGGACTGTGCATGCATACCTTCCCATAGACTGTCATTAATAACTTGAGATTGTACCATCACTTTTCAAATATTCTTCTTGAATCAAGTTTATGGATTAGGATATATGATTTTTTCAAAATTTCAACTTCAACACTACGTATAAAGCCCTCAAAACTCGTTGTGTTCCCAAACCCTAGCTAGGGTTTCCTAGAAACCCGGTAGGAAATAAATGGTCATAAATTCCTTCAATTATAACTTCAAAGCCTAAATTTTTACCTGAAGGTATGTATCCACTTGACTCATGTGATGGAATTACCAGTAAATCTTAAGGAATCAATAAATTTTGAAAACCACTTAGTTTTCGTGTACCCTGCTTATAGGTGCACATTTTTCACACAAGCTTTCACTGCATTCTTCTAACAACACAAGCACAAATATTTTTATGGTTTAATAACCTCAATAAACCAAGAACTCATTTATCTTATAGTAATGGAATCTACCAATAACTCATTAATATGCCTTTACACCACTTCACAGTCAAACACTACACTTCACAATCATGCACAATCATAATTTTCAGTCCTCTAGATGGTTCTTCAAGAAAGCAACAAAATGAAATAGGGGACTCATCCTTCATATCCTCAAAATAACATCTCATTATATTAACTAATAGTTGTTTGACACTGAAAGAGCTTCATCAAGGTTCACACATCAAATGTATTAAGAATCTTAGCAAACTCAGTTGTAACCTATCATTTCCACTGTCGCATGCATTACATGTAAATAACATGGTATTCATGTATTAACCTTAATTTTTCTTCCTGAGAGGATTTATATATATTAAACAAACATTCATAACAATAACTAATTGTCCTTAAGTCAAGAAAATCTAACTCAGAGTCATGACACCATAGACAAGATTTTAATACCCAAAACAGATCTCATATATATTATAAACTATATTTCTTACACAATTGCATGTTTCATCATGATTCCTTTCCTATGATCTTGAGGATACTTCTTTCTTCTCTTCTCCTTACCTCCTCATTGAGGACCACTAACTATTTTCTTTGAATCATTCTTCCTTTTTAACTCATCTTTTTGTTTATTTTTAACCCTAACTACCCTTTACATGACTCTTTATGATCATACATGGAAAAATTTGGCATTATACATCCTTTTTAAACATTTATGACTCATACTTACTCCTTAAGACTCATTACCATATGACTAGACTCCCTCACATACACCTAAAACCATCAAGACATTCACAACTTAACAATTACATGTTTTTAATTTGAATTTACAATTTCGAGGAAAACGTAAACATTTGAAAAATTTACCCACTTGCCTCTTCCTTATGACTTCATCATGCCCTATGAGACCTATATTCTCCTTAAAATCATGAAATAATGATAAATTTACAAATTTGGTGTTCTCTTGATGATGCCTTTGCATCATACTCCCAAGGTTTATAAAAGAGTCCTTGTACTTTCTTTGTATAGTTGAGTCCTCATATTCTTACATGATCTTGATCTTCTTCCTTCCTCCCTACTATCCTCGTATGATTTTTGTCCACCTGGATCCCATATGGTGTTGTTCATCCTTCCATTTTCCTTGGCTTTGCTTCCTTCTTTCTTGATTTTCATCTTTACTTTCACTATATTCAATCTTTTATTCCTTGTGCCTGCAAAAACAAATAGTACTACAACAAATACATATTCTAATTCATGTTTTATCACCTCATCCATCTCTACATAGTCCATATCCATCATGTTCTCATTACTTTTCTTATCGTAGTCTTCATTTTATTGTCTATTTGTTTGTTCATTCATCTTCTTGTAATGAACCTCTAGAATTTGATCTTCCTCTTTCCTCAGAGTAATTTTCATATGTTCTTCACATGATTCCTCTCCATATATAACATTCTCCAAGGCTACTATATCCATATGCAACTTCTCTAAAATATCATAAAAAACACACATTCTGATAGCAAATCTTTTTCACTTGTCACTTATTGTTCTTGACTCATTATCATCTTAATTTTATCATCCATTTCAATCTTCAATGCCTCTAATTGGAAATATTCTTGTTCACTTTGTATACCTGCAATCACACACCTGCACACAATGTTAGAATCATGATTTTGATTCCATATTGACCCTCTAGGTTCTTATTATTTCCATGACACCACTTCACTTTGTTCTCCTTTGAACTCTAATTCCCATAGTATCTTTGTATAAGCACTGTTATCATCATGTTCTTGTTTCTCAAGAGAAGATAAAAATGCTTGTTTCACCTCATCATCATCATTCTTTTCCTATATCAGCACCAATTCTTTGATCACCTCTTCTTTTTTCTTATTCATCCTCTTTCACATCTTCCTCTATCTTCTTTCCTCTTGCTTTATCATTGTTATTAACTACTTTATTTTTCTTTGCTTCAAACGCAACCTGATTGGCCACTTTCTTTCTTTCTCAACACTATCCTTATTTCTTGTCCTTACTCTACTCTCTCTCTCTCTTTCCATGAGTACCATTATCTATTCTATATATTGTTTAAGCTCTGTGATATGCTACTGAAAGCATAACTCTCTTTTTCTCTCTATCTTATTCATACTTTCCTATTTTCATTTCCTCTCATTCTCATCTTGCTCTTTCTTTATGTGGCTTATCTTTTTTATCAGATATCTTATTATCTCTTCTCTATCCATATTTATTTTTTCTTCTTCTCACTCACTTTTTCTCTCTCTTCTCAAGAAATTTATTTCACCTTTCTTCTTCCACACCTCACATAAGATTGTTGACCTAGTATTTTGGTCTATTCTCACTCTTCTCGGCCTCTTTTCACTCTTATCTTTCAACCTGTCACTTCCATCCACACACTCACACAATACAATGTTAGACACAAATAACATTATTCAAATATAAAATAATCCTAAGCTTTGATACCAAATGATTCATAATTAATTACATTTCATTATGCCTTCAATCAAGTTAAGAGAGATCGCATAACAAACTATACCCCAAGCTCTCCAAGGAGAATCCTTCCAAGAAGCTTAAAATGGCTCTAATCTTGTTATTTTTGGTTTATTTTACCTTATATGGCCTCAAAAACCACTCTACTATGTTCTATACCTTGCATTTAATGTCAAGCCATTAAGTCTCAATGATCAAATTCAAACAAACAATCAACTCTTCCCTTTCTTCAACTTGTCTCCACTAGCTCTCACTCTCCTTTAACTCAGAACAGTCATCTTTTGGCATATTTAGCCTTCACCAATGCTTTCTCTTTATTTACCCTATTTCACCACTTCAAATAATTATTACATCAACTATCAACTTGATCCAAAATGACCCACTCATAAAATTTGCACTTATCTTCCTCTAGATTGCCATATAATGTTTTTAAGACCCTGTACTTTGCATGATCCAAGATTGGGATATTACAAGCATGCCCATAAAAAAATATTTAATTTTCTAAGGACCCTTTATGTCCAATATGGTGTGTGAAAAAAATTAGTAGCCAACTCTTACACTCTCTCTATCAATTTTTCCTCCTCTACTTCACAAGAACCCAACTAGCCATGCCTTTTGAAATTTTCAAGCATATATTTCTTGTAAGGAGGTTTCAAAACAATCTCAGATCATTTTAGGACACTCTTTTCCAAGTTCTTTCTATCCAGAAATATACAAGCTTAGATTCCATCTTTTAACCCTACTTCCTTTGTAATTTGGCCTCTCCTATTAGGTCTAGGAGTGTGCATGTATACCTTCTCATAGAGTGTCATTAATAACTTGAGTATGTACCATCAATTTTCAAATATTCTTATTGAATCAGGTTTATGGATTAGTATAGATGATTTTAAAATTTTCAAGCTTCAACACTACATATAAATCCATCAAAACTCACTATGTTACCAAACCCTAGTTAGGATTTCTTAGAAACCTGGTAAGAAATAAATGGTCATAATTTCCTTTAATTACAATTTCAAAGCCTAATTTTTAACTTGAAGATCTATCTCCACTTGAATCAATAAATTATGAAAACCACTTACTTTTCCCATACCATGCTTGTAGGTGCACAATTTTCACACAAGAAAAAATCTTTTGATAAATGAATAACCTCAATAAACCAATAACTCATTTATCTTCTAACAATGGAATCAACCAATAACTCATTATTATGCCTTTACACCACTTCACAGTCATGTGCAGTCATAGTTTTCAGTCTTCTATATGGTTCTTCAAGCAAGCAACATAATGAAACAAGGGATTCATCCTTCATATCCTTGAAATAACACCTCATTATATTAACTACTACTTGTTTGAAACTGTAAGAGCTTCATCAAGGTTCACAAATCAAATGTATCAAGAATCTTAGTAAACTCAATCATAACCTATCATTTCCATAGTCTCATGCATTACATGCAAATAACAGGGTATTCATGTCTTAACCTTCATTTTTCTTCATGAGAGGATTTCTATAGATTCATCAAGCATTCATATCAAGAAATAATTGTCCTTAAGTCATGAAAATATAACTCAGAGTCATGACACCATAGACAAGATTTTAATACCCAAAACAAAGCTCATATATATGATAAATTGTATTTCATATAAAATTACATGTTTCATCATGATTTCTTTCCTCTGATCTCAAGGAACATTCTTCCTTCTCTTCTCCTTACCTCTTAATGGAGGACCACTAGTTGTTTTATTTGAACCATTCTTCCTTTTTAACTCATATTTTTCTTTCTTTTCAACCCTAACTACCCTTTACATGACTCTTTATGCTCATATATGGTCAAAGTTAGTATTATACATCCTTTTTCAACATGTATGACTCCTACTTACTCCCTAAGAATCAATAACATATGATTAGAATCCCTCACATACACCCTAAACCATTAATAAAATCACAACTTCACAATTACATGTTTAGAATTTGAATTTGCAATTTGGAGGGAAATGTAAACATTTGAAAATTTTACCCACTTGACTCTTCCTTATGACCTCACCATGCCTTATGATACCTATATTGTCCATACAATCATTAACTAATGATAAATTTACAAATTTGGTGTTCTCTTTATTATTCCCCTCCACCAATATCTGGAAAAAAAAAAATTCCTATAACTCTACTTCATTTCTTCTAAACATTGAACTTTGTAGTTTTGTAAGGCTACATACCTTGGAGATAGTTTTTTGCAAAACATGGGGTATAAGACCTAATTCCTTCTAGTTTTTTATTACTACTTGCATCAAGGTCTACCAGGGAATCTATGGTAGCTCCAAATTTATCTTATATCCTTGTTACCCTCGTCCTTGTTGACTATGTGAGAGTGGGCCCAATTGGATGATTGGAGGATGTAGAAATTCAAGTAGGGGACTTAATTTTAAAATGAAAATTTGAAGTCATTTATATGAAGACTAATGAAATGCACTAACATATAATTATTGGAAATAAATAGGAATATGAGAAAATATGAGCATCAATACAATGATAAATCAAATGGAAGTGCACCTGAAAGACTATCATTTTCATACCAATGAGTAGGACTCGTCAGAAACCATACATCATCCCTAAATATCCCATGTCCCCTATGTGCATGATACTAAAATTTGGTTCAAAGTGGAACACCTTGAAAAACCTGAAGCTTTGTAATACATGAAGGAAAATATTACATAGGACTATAGAAATTGGGAGATTATTATCACTGCACAATCTAAGAACCCATTTGTAGAAGAGGATTTGCACCACACTATTATATCTCCTACTAAATATTAGATAAGGAAGTTATATGTGTATGCACACAATGATAAATACTACAAAGAAACTAATGGGAAAATTCATATCCCATGGGAGGTAGTGTCCTCAATCATTGGAGAATTATATGCAGGCATGAACCATTAGATGTGCAGAGAACATGATATTTGACCTATGAGAATGGTTCAAGATTAGAAAAAATAGCTTCCACTATTATTTGGTACTTCTAGTTTTGATGCAAGAGCATGAGATAAGAAGACTTCAAAATTTTAAATTCTTTTTCTTGGCATGTCATGAATTCATGAGACAAGGTCTTTAGGTCATTTCACAGTGTTTAGTGGAGTTAGAAGTTTAAAATTTAAAAATTTGACATTTCCCTCCTTTTGCAATTTAAATTTCTAAGGTTGAGTCAAGGATTGTCAAGGAGTGAAAACAAGTCTATATGGTTTATAAGTGTGTGTAACAAGTATAAGAATGTGTAAAAAAATTCCTAGGTTATAATGAGTTAGTAAAATGTTTACAAAATGATGTAATGAGGCTATCTTACTATGTATGGGTAATGTGAGCTTCAAGAGTTAGTTAGGGTTAACAACAAGATATAATGAGAGGGAAAACTTGAATAGAGGGAGTTAGTGGGAGATGCCTCTTGAGGATACTAAGATAGAGAGGGGAAATAAGAAACATAGGGAAAAGTAGAGAAAAGTATGAAGACGTTTATTTTGTATGGAGTATTATAATACTGGAAAAGAAGAGAAATTTTGAAGATGAAATGTGATAGTTTTGATTGCACGTTTGAATTACCTGTTTCTAATAATGCATTCCAAGAAAATGAGGTTTGTTAATGTTTTTTAATTCATAAAGGAACTTTGCATGTGATTATTTTATATTGTGAAATCAAATTTGTATAGTTCATATCCTGTTCTAAGCTCCAAAGAAGTTATGGACTGTGAACTGGTAGGATATGATTGTGTTTTACAAATTTTAGGTGTAATAACTTTGGAATCTTGATTGAAAGAGCCTTATTTTGATATAATCACGTTTTATGAAGTGGTTTTAGTGATTTTTTAAGTTTGAATGCATGATTACTCTCTTGAATAGTTGGAAAACCTAAGAATCAGGACTGTAATTGTGTTTTCATATTTTGATAAAATATTGATCTACTAATTGTGATAAGTGTATGAGATGTATGAAATTACCAGGAGGATTTTTTTGATGGTTTTCTTGATAAATTGATAAAATTTAATTGAATAAGTATTCAAACTCTTCAAGTTAAGGAGTGAGGATTTTATACACCCTGTTTTAATGTATATGCAAGTCAGTTTTTGAATGTGATGGATGTTATATTCATTGTTGGTCATTATTGATAGCACATAATCACGAAGGAATCCTAAACAGTCATTAGGGTAAAATTTGGAGTCTTGATACAAATTATATGTCATTTTATAATTTTTAAACCCTCTCTCATACTGTCATAGAGTTACCACCAGGGTTTAGAGCCAAAACAAGAGTTTGAAATCTTAGCCAATGAGATGGTTAATGATATTTGGTAGAAATACCCTACATGAAACCCTAAAAAAAATTGAAATATATTTTTAATGGAAGGGATTAAAACTATAGTTATTGATGACAATTGGAGAAAAGACAGTCTATCACAAGTTAAAGACTTAATTGAAGTGTGCTATAGTGATTTTTAAGGGGTTTTGTATAAGAACACATTGAAACTTTTCACACTAAGTAATTAGCCAAATGGGTAGTTGGAAATGTGATAAAAATTTTATCGAGTCACTTCATCAAAATTTATGCATGAAAAAAGACTTAGGCAGGGCTAGTAGAGGCTTAAAATCTTGTAAATAGAAAAGGGGGATTGTGAGAGGATTTGAAGAAATCAACCCATAATATTTACCACACACCATAGAATAAAGGGTTCTTGGAGAAGTTTAGAGTTTTTTTTGGGTATGGACATAAGCTTCAAACCATGTATTCACCAAGAGTTAGGTCTTGAGAATCCTACAAAGGGTAGTTTGAGAGAAAAGGGAAGAAGTTGATGGTATTTGCTTGTTTTCAGGAGTTTGATCATTTGATTAAACTTGGTTTTAGTTTAGGGTACAATGATTGGAATGAGTTAGAGAAGACAAAAAGCCTAAATTTTGCTTCATATGGGGCTAATACCAAAGAGAGATATGGAAGGATAAGTTAAAGAAGGTAAAGGTAATTGAAGTTTTCATGATAATTGTTCATATTGCAAGGGGAATATGCATTACATGAGGTATGAGAATAGGGTATAGTGAATGGTGTAATCCTCTGAGGTGTAAAAGGTCAGTTTTAACTTGATTAGGAATTCTAAGACTATGAGTAAGATCTCTAAAAAAGGTATTAGTTAAATGAAGTTGTTCTTAAATTTGATAAGTGTAATGAATTGATATGATATTTGCATCAAGTTTGGATACATTTCTGACTGAATTCTAAGAACATGTGCTACAAGAAAATATAAGATTAATTGCACTGGATTACACATTAAAACTAATAACAACCACATGGTGGGTTGCGCATAGAATTCAAAGTCTTGCATAGAGTGAAGAAGTAGGTATGTTGCATAAAATATTTTCTTTACCACCCAAACTAATAAAATCATTTCACATGTATTGCACAAATTAATGTTTTAAAAGTCATATTCATCAGTATATCAAGACCATGAAAATATAGAAAATTGAGTCTTAATGGTGGGTTTACATCTTCTTAGACACACTTACACCATTACCAAAATCATGGTACTTCCATTAGAAGAGGAGAAGAGAAACACACACTTAGAGATAGATGGAGGAAGATCTCGTCTAGACCTTTACATTTGAAGACAAAAATCCTATGGTATATGTGGCACTGTGAAAAATTAAAACATTTCTCTACTATAGGACTATATATGCTAAAGGAGGAGCTAAATTTTAGGATTTGGAAGAAATAAAATAAGGAAATTTTGTAAAGGATAGGAGTAGGAGTGAAATAGTTAAATAAGAGATGCATCATAAAGTGGAAGTATGTTATTGAGTAGAGAATAATATAGAATAAGGTGATGAGATAGAAACTGAGGAAGACATGGAACTTGCAAGAATGTTTGAACCTAACCTTATTGAACTCCTCCCCATAAATAAAGAATTATGCAATAAAGAAGAAAAACATTTGCATAATTTACACATAAAATTAAAAAAGTCTCAAGAATAGTGGAAGGCACTAGGAATAAAGGCAAGGCCAAAATATATGATGATTCGATGTGAAAGGAAGTCAAGGATGTCGACCTATCAAGTATAGTCAAGTTAGAGATTAATTATTACGAGACCATGAAGATGTGGTTCCTACAAAATTTAGTGAAATTAAAGGAGTAAACCCATCATCAGGAGAATTTTTCATAGAAATAAAGGAAAACAGAAAGCCTTTCAAGAATAGGAATTATAGATCAAATCCTAATATGAAGACAAAATTCAAGGTTGAAATAGATCACATGGTGAAATAAATAAGTCATATTGGGTGAGTTTGGTAGTCACTCAATCATAGAAAATAGGAGAGATCATAATTTGATGTGATCACAAAGCTCTTAATGATGCATGCGTAAATGACCCATTTTTAACTCCTTTTACAAATGAGATATTGGAGGCAATAGTAGGGCATTAAGTGTAGTCATCTTTAGATGGATTCAGTAGTTATCACCATATTCCAATTATGTGAGAAGATAAAGTGAATACCACATTCACAACAGAATGGGGAAGTTTTACATATTGGGTAATGCCTTCTAGACTAAAGAATACACCACGATATTTTCCCGACTTGTGGTCACTATGTTCACATATTTCATACATGATTTTCTTGAAGTATATTTGGATGATTAGGAAGTGTTATCCCTATTTAAATATCACATCTGTAAGGTATGTATCATGTTAGAACAATGAAGAGCATTGCACATTGCATTAAATTTAAAGAAATGTTTTTTCTTCACCCTATTTGGAGTGTTACTTGGCCATATTGTTCACAAAGAATGGATTTTGGTACATCGAGAAAAAATTGTAGTCATAATTGGGCTTAAACCTCTTACCAATCTCTCTGAATTCCAAAATTTTTTTAGACATACATGATATTACAGAAAATTAATAAGGGGATATGCTAGCATTGTACAACCTATGGAAAAACTATTATTGAAAGGATTAAAATTTGAATGGACAACAAACTGTTAGATTGCATTTATGAAACTTAAAAAAAATTAATCAGTGTGCTAATATTAGTATTTATTAACTAGAACAAAAAAATCATGTACATGTCGATGCTTTAGATAGCGTAATTAGAGAAATCCTTTTACAATCGGGAGAAAGAGGAATTGACCATCCACTTCACTTTTCTAGCCACAAAGTATCACCAACAGAGATAAATTATATGACTACAGAATGGGAAGATTTAGTTATGATATTCACACTCTAAAAGTTCAAGAAATTCCTCTTAGAAACACCATGAATTCTTTACAGACCAATAGTCATTGCGGTACGTAGTAAGAAAGATACTATTGCGAGGAAGGATATCAAGATGGCTCATTTTATTTCAAGAATATTGGTTTAAGATAAACATCAAGTAAAGAAGAGAATATGTAGGACCATATCACTTTGATAACGCCTTAAACTTTACAAAGAAAATTTCATTTATAACTAAGGAAGGATAACACCATTGTCACCTCTAGTCAAGGTTTTAATTCTAGGAATGTAATATTAAGATAGAATCTTAAAAGAATGCTTAACTGAAATGAATATAATTCAAAATATAACTTAACATTCCTACTAATATGTTCAATTATCTAACATGGGCCTAAATAGACCTAAGAGGGAAATCAAATTGGGTTTGTTGCTACTCTAAACAATGGTGAAATGGCATTTCCAAATGACTTGTAAAGTCACTTTAGATATCCATCTACTAACCTTGTTGAAGGTTTTAGGAAAGTATTTGAACTTGGCTATGAATCATATGTATTATATGAGATGCAAATTAAAGCATGGTGTGAAATATAAATGAATCAGGTGCACTCTTTTTATAGTTTTTCTTTTGGGAGAAACTTGTATTTTCGTGCATGTGGGACTAAAACTCCCAAGTTAGATTAGAATTTCTAATCATGATTAGGCATAAGTAATCACAATTAGTGAGTTACCAAGTGATTAAGAGGTGTGGAACCTTAATCGGCTACTTAGGGTCAACTAGGAGCCTAGGATAAGATTTTGAAGCTTGTTGAGATGTTGTGGAGGTGAATGGGGTGATTTTGAGTGGTTGTAAGAGGGTTTTTAGTCAATACTAAGGCATATTAACCAAATCAAGGGGAAAATAGGCTTAATTAGCTTATAATCGCTACTTGTCTATTTTGAAAATGATTTTGGCTTACGATTCGCCATAAAGTGGTATCCTGAATGCAAAAGGGGTTACGTAATCAACAGTGTGCTGTTAATTGGATAAATTGGTAAGAAAAATTAGTTAATTAGAAAATATCACTAATTATAATGGAATTGGTAAGAATGAGAGTGATTTGCATGCGTTTAGCAATAAGATAGCAAAAGTAGAATTTAGGTGTCTACATTTGCCCCTGTTTGAGGTGAACTTAGTGACTTCACTTCAAACATAGTAGATAAGCATAAATAGGTAAATTTTTGAAGAAAAATTAGTGGAATGAAGGATTCCCTCTCAAGTGTTGAGTGGGTGATAGAAGAAGTCAATTGACGATCGAAATTGATTGAAATGGATAGAAGAAAATAGGATAGAACAGGCGTGAAAACCTTAGGTATGAAAAGGAATAAGGATAGGGATAAACGTGGTTGTTTGTTGCCCCGGGTGGGTTTTTAAGAAAAAGTAGTAGTGATAACAAATGATAAGGGAGAAGAAATGATTAATGGAGAATATAGGACAAGCCAAATCTTTGCATCCAATCTTTCAATAAGCAACCTGTTTTATATCATTTTTCCCCTAGGTTTACATCATCGGCCTTTTATTTAAAATAAACAAAAGTGTAAGTTAACATGAAAAGCTAAATTACTAATAATTGTTTAATGCTAAAAATACGCAACTCCATGTAACATACATTATGCAATGTAATACGAGATAGTAAAATGACACTGTACGTACCCAAAATTGCAAGGTACTGTACTGCGGAACAGCGTAATAAGTGCCCCAATGATGATACAGGTCTCTTCGCAAGGTGTTCAGGGTCCAGAAAATCTCTCCGAATATGCGTTAACATCCCGCATACCCCACTTAGCCCCCACGTTCCCCTCTTTTTGTAGACACTTAAAATTGGTTACTCAATTTAGTGTCCCTCACATTCGTTTCCCTGCTCAGGTAACCTGGGGCACGTTTACGTCACCACTATCCCCTTGGGATATTATCCGATTTGTGGTTTAAACACCTATCCTAAGTTTAATTCACCCTATCTTATCTTACCCGTGAGTAATTAAGTATTAAATATTTAATTACACCTCTTCCCATGTATCCTAATCACTTATCTACCCCAAATTTATTCTATCTATGTATCACCCCTATTTTTCCTCTTCCCCAAGCGGGATATTTCCCGTATTTGGGGTAACTCTTACCTTTCTAGAAATCGTTCATTTTTGGCCATCTCGGGAGTCTGTCCCGCGATCGGCGCCAACCTATACGGTCGGCGCCGATTTTTAGGAGCGGCGCCGATTATAAATACAAGTCCAGAACTCAGTGCTAAGGATGGAAAAAAGACGAACAGAGAGAGAGAGAAAGAGACAGATCGCGAAAGAGACACAGGTTGTAAGAAAGAGAAATCTTTTAGTATCAAGTGTATCAAATGAGATTAGATCTTGTCCGAATCAATCCCTGAGAGGAGCACCGTTACTCTGCTCCTATCACATCAACATTGCACGTATCCATCAATCTTCTAGTGATTCTATTCCAGTACCTCACCGACTTCGGCACATCCAGTAGACGTCAACTATCTATCCATCACTTTTCGATTTCTGAATCTTTTCGCATTGTCCCCGATTGACCGATCTGCTTTCAGTCAACGTCGATCTTATTCAGTCGACGCCGATCCTTCATAATCGACGCCGATCACATCAGTCGACGCCGATTCTACATAATCGATGCCGATCATCCTACAGAAAGGTAAAAGGACACAGGTAACACAAATCCAGCTTTATTTCATAGTTTCCTGTTTTCTGTAGCTTTCTGTCTGCTGTTTAAATTCGGTTTCATTACTATAATCAGAAAATCTAGTCTTATATGTACATCTTTTATCATGTATGCTTCTTTACTTAATTGAAAACGTGGACTGACATCCGCCGAGGAAGCTTATCGCTTCCCGGACCCGCTTCTCGGGCAGTCCACCTAAATACCTTTTAACGGGGGTCTTTTTCTGTCAAGCATCGGTGTCTTGCAGGTTATTCGGATCTATTGTGTGAATTGCTCGTGTGCGCCCGTCTTATCTACATCGACCTTCTTATCCGTCTACATCTTCGGATCTTGTCCATCAGGTATCAATTTTATTGGAGTTTTTCAGGGTTTTTGTGTTTAGTTTGGTGCATTAACTTTGACAGGTAACAAGCGCGAAATCCTTGATCTACATTCTGGCACGCCCGGTGGGACCTAACCAAAGTCCCTTATTGGCAAGTTCATTTCTTTTCTAGTTTTGAGCTTTGTTCCTTTTTTCTTTTTTTTTCCACGGATTTCTATCAGTTCTGCTTGAGCATTTCCTTTCATCGTTTTAATCTTGCTCTTTATGTGAAATTTTTATTTCCTTGAAATTTTCCTAGTTCCTTGAAATAGAAATTTCCATTTCACCATTATCTGGATATATCTTTCTGGGTTTTGTTTGGTGTTTGCTTAACCTCTTCTTGTGGAGCACTTTGCTTGTTCGTGGGACTGTTCGAGGGGAAGAGCTCAACAACGCGCTTTTTGAAGTCCACACACCTTGGAGAGCTAAATCTACAGGTATTTCTCTTTTACGGTGTTTTCTCCTTTTTAGGAACTAAAAAAAAATAAAAAAATTCTTTGTTTGTTGTCTATCACATCCAAACATTTCAATTTTTGGTGCTTAAAAAGAATTTAATCGCATTTGGGAAAGAATCTGTTTGACTTGTCTTCATCGAAATCAAACACTTCATTTTTAAGTGCTTAAAAAGAACCTTTTCTTTGTCATTGCTGCTGCATGTTTCTCATATAGTTTTAATTAGGCTGGAAAATTGATCAAAATCGGTAGTGACACTATTTGATTTTTATTTTTCACCCTTGCACACAAAGCCAAAATCACTAGGTATAAAGCATTTAAACAAAAATTCCTTCCCTGGCCTCGCCTACTTGGAAGTGACATCCAAGAGGAAGAGCCTACGCGGTACTCAGGCCGCGCTATAAATTCACGGAAGTTCTGGTATATATTGGCAAAGCACCCGACTCCCTTATCGCAGCGGTGTGTGAAGTGTGGGGGTAGGCCCCTATATTAAGCCACGTACCGGTCTTTTACTGAAGTGCCTTCGGGACTCCTCACCAAACATTCCCCAAACCATCCTTAGTTTGGCTATCTGAGTAGTTCCTGTTCTAAAAAGCCTTCCCTAATATTTTCTTTCTTAAAAGCATCAAAACTTAAAGGAGATAATCACCTGCGCTACTTGGATTTTCTGTGCATTAGTTAGGTCAATCTTCTTTTTTACGTGTTTATGACGGTCATCACTCGGTTACAATCTAGAAGAATGGCTCAACTGGCTCCTTCTTCTTCCGAGATTACCACTAGTGTGGATGTTTCGGCACCCCCCAAATCTTCCTCGGGACCGCTGTTAGTTGGTTCCCCATCCTGGTCATATAATCCTTTCTTTCAAGCCAAAGCAACCCCATCACGTCCAGCTTCCCCTAGTCCTTCAGAAATATCATCTACTTATGACTCAGAGTATGTTCCTCGCGAGGATCCTGAATTTCAGGCGTTCCTCGATCGTAATCCGGTAGCCCTTATGGACTACCTAGTACACAAGTCTATTCAAATATCTGATCAAGGACCACCAATCCAGCAAGTGTACGATTATTCTCGTGAACCATCCCAGGCCTTTGTAGAATAGTTTGCATCATCTCTCTTGCCTCGAGTAACGGAGAAGGGCGGTGCCCCTATGCCTCCTTTTTCTCTTCCACCAACCATATCGACTAGTTCTCAAATAGTCTTACCTATTCCTAACACCGCAGTTACCTCGAGTATTCCACAACCTACTTCTGAGAGGTCTTCTGCCCTAGCTATAATGAATGCGTCTATGCACCCGCATATTGCTGTTAATTCATTTATGCCCTCCATCGTGTCCCAAGGTCAGTACCCCTTTATGAGCCAACCCCCTCCGAATAGTCAGTTGGTTCCTGCTTCTCGTCCTCCAGTGGGTCTTTCTTCCAATGTTCCAGCAACAGTGACCTTCGCCCATCCTCTAGCATCGGCACCCTTAATGCCTAATCCAGCAGTAGAAAGCCTCTTTCAGGCCTTGTTCCCCAATATGTCCAATCAAACCAGCACTCATGTTCCTCAATCCCTCCCGATTCAATCAACAAGTATAGGAGTCCACCAATCACAGGCTCCACCCGTCATCCAACCTTCATTTTCTCAACCACTTATTATCTCACAGCCTACATATACACAAGCTACTTCACAGCAAATACCCCACCAGGTGTCACCCAGAATCCCTGGTTACTCCTCTTATCATCCTATCAATCAACAGATGAATCCCCCGTTGACACCTCAACAACATCCACCATTTGCTTCTTATATAGGACATGCCAGCGTGCCTCCTCCTCAATCTAACGTGGTTCAAATTCTCTTCAAGAAAATCACAGACTTGGAAGCCTCCACAAAAGGGGCTCGTCCTTCATACTCCTTTGAAGAAGTGTGTAATGAACCCATTCACCCCTCAGTGGCTTTTAAGCCTTATCCTCCCCAATGGGAACTTCCTAAATTTTCAAAGTTTCATAGTCGGGAGGACCCTCAACAACATTTGTGAGCATTCAAACATGCTTGCTACCTCATAGTCCAGGATCAGGAGCTTATGCTCCGTACCTTTCCTATGTCTCTAGTAGGTCCTGCTTTAGACTGGTACAATAACATTCCTCAACATTCCTTGTTTTCTTTCTCTCAATTGGCCCAGATGTTTGTTGAAAACTTTTCAATAAACATCGCGCATAAGATCTCGATTACAAATCTTTATAACATTCGTCAATTCGATGATGAGTCTATTACAGACTTTGTCGCTCGTTGGAGAGGGATAATCAACCAATTGTCTTTCTCCCTTCCTCAATCCCAACAAATCGAGTTGTTTACTTGATCTTGTGCTAATCACATTTCTTCCACTTTAAGGATCCAAACTTTTCATACCTTTGAAGAAGCCTTTACGATGGCACGCAAACTTGAATCTCGTGCCATCGAACAAGGGAAGCTAAAACTTCGCTCTAAATCTAAACCAGATTTTTCTCGGTTTACCAAACCAAATTTTTCCCCTTCTAAAGACAAGAATCAGGGATCCACCAACGCTATCGTATTAAAAACATCACGAGCCGATAATACTTCTAATCAAACACCACGAAGAGACCCCTCATCTTCTCGAAAAGGGACTTCATCATCTCGATCCTTCACTCCATTGGGGGGAATCATATGCCTCTATCTTAGAGAAAATGTTGGAAGTTTGCATGATCAAACTTCCCCCCATTAGGAATATTGATGAAAGCCAAGAACGTCGAAAATGATTTCTGTCATTATCATAGAACCAAAGGTCATGACATCAAACGATGTCAGACTTTCAAAAATCTTGTCCAGAAATTCATTGATAAAGGCGAGCTCATTCTGGATAACCCAAATGCTCCCCCAAATCAGGCACTGGATGTTTTTAAACAACCTTTTCCCAATCATTCCCCGAACCATAATGCTTCAGAGTCTCAAAAACCAAACACTCATACTATCAACTTCATCTCTACTGAAGAATCTTCTTCTAAAACCAAGCCATCTGCGAACACATCAACCGAATCAGAACCTTCTTCCACTTCGTCAATCACTGGAATTCCACCATCTTCCGATAACCCGTCTTTGAATATTCCTACATTGCTAGATACGGGTTCATCTCTCTCCGCTCCTTTGTCTGACCTTCCATCCATACCCGAGACAGTGTCATCCTCATCTGTCTCATCGTCAAACATTCTTTCAATGCTCGAGGCAATTACATCCCTTCGAGTTTCCACTGCAGATACATCTACTTCTGTTGCTCTCATTCTCGCTGCAACTATGCCCCTGGTGAACGTACCTATAATTGTGCCGACTCCGACGGAAGTGTCTTCGATTTTGACTCTTCCCGTCTCTTTTCCTACAGTAGTTCCACCCATAATTATTGCACCAGAAGTCGTCCCTTCGCAAGGAACTGCTTCTTCATCACTCACTTCTTCCACCACTAATGCTACTTCGCCTATTAAGGGAAAATCAAAAGAAGTAGCACCAACACCTATACGCTCGGTTCCTGAACTTAAACCGAGACAACCAAAATCTAACGTTGCGCCATCAGTACCTCCCCATTTACTTCCCCTGAAAAGGTTACAATCACCTTATGCCGTTGAAGTTGTCACCATCCCTGAAAAAGGAAAGCCCATATTTCGAACCATCAAGACCCTTGGTGCTTTCCCACAAAAATCTCTCTCTATTCCCCATGAAAGATTGGATTTATCCGCTGAGAAGGCATCTTCTTCTACACACTTATCAAAACCATCATCTTCTTCTACAACACATCCTTCACCAACACCCCGAAAAGCCGATTTACCTACTAAAGGGACGCCAACTCTTCTATCAGGATCATCATCTTCATTAACAAAAGCCAGGGCGCCCTATGTCCCTCCGATTACACCTATTTTGGGAGCTTCTTCCTCATCTAAATCGACATTATCTAAATCATCGGTAAATTCGACCAAGCAACCTCCTTTATCTTTGAAGCCCACAACACTTGTCACATCTCCATCATCTTCAAAATCTATTTTAGGGGCTCCCCCTCCACCAAAATCAATCATGTCTCACTTACTTCCATCTCAAGTGCCCAAGCCTACTCCAGATGTCCAAAAAAATAAGATGATCCCTAAAAAGACTGTCAAACCTGACATGCGGGTTCTTTTGCCTCGGCAGTCTGTTAAAGTAAAAGAGGCACCTTCATCACCTCTGTCCTCATCTTTGTCTACCGGGTTCTACACCGAAATCCTTCGCCAACTTATCCAATCTTCATCCATATCCCTTCCTCCGATTAAACCCTATAACCCTAAAGGAGTTAAACCTACCTGGTTTAACTCTAATCTAATTTGTGCTTACCACCGTACCCCGGGTCATGATACTGAGGGATGTAAAGCTCTTCAAGCTGTTGTCAACAACCTTTTGGAAGAAAGTGACCTTTTGCTGGAGGAGGAGGAGCAAGTATCTCCTATCATCTTAGCCCCATCTGAGCCCCAAAGATCCACTCAGACCTCTAGTGATTCCACTCCAATGGATCTTCCACCTTCTCAAATTGAAACAATCCATATCACCACTAGAACCCAACACTATGATAATCCGTCTTCATCTACAACATCGCGACCACGCGTTGTTATTTCTGCAGCCCCTGAAGGAGTTCCTCCTTCCTCATTAGCCCCACGACCTAAGGTCTCTATTCGTGCTGCCCCTCGGGCTCAAATTCTCGTGTCAGTTGAGGAAAGTGTTATGAAACAACTCACTCAGGCTCCGGTCAAAATGTCTCTTTTTGACCTCATCCAATCCTCTCCACAACATCACCAGGCTCTGATTGATAATCTGCGTCGCATCGCAGTAAATTCAGATGAGCCCCAACCCTTCGAGTTGGTTGTTGGATTGAATAGACCATCAACCACCATTTCTTTTGAAGATTCGGAAATTCCTCCTCTTTCTTCAGAGGATTTGGAGACTCCCCTCTTTATCACAGTCCAAATCGACAACACTACATTAAAACGCGTTATGATCGATAGTGGAGCTGCACTCAACGTCATCTCCTCGCACACATTCGAGCAACTTAAGTTACCAAAGAACGTAGTGTCACCCCCGCCCTTCGCCCTTCGATCATTTAACGATCAGCTAGCAGTTACTTTAGGAACTGTGGTCCTACCCATTCGAGTAGGTAAGAAGCTGCTTCACGAACTCTTCTACATTGTCGAAGGAAAATTCCACTATAATATGATCCTCAGACGCTCCTGGATTCGCGTGATGCATTGTGTCCCATCCACCCTCCATCGATGCTTAAAATATCAATATGAGGGTAAAATATATACTCATCCAGGAGATCCCTTTCCTTCCGCACAATGCGACATGACCACAAGGTCTGCCCCTCTAAAGGAAAATACTTCTTCTCCTGACGGGGCCTCATCTTCTTCCATACCTGCAACCAAACTACCGGATTTACAAAATCTAGAAGAGACATTGCAGCATTTCTCACTGGGAGAGCTTCCTCTCTTTTCTTTCGACACTCATCTCAAACCTAGTGAGTATGGTAGACCAGACAAACAACCTGAATATCAACCAGGTCTCGGTCGCATCGTCACCATTGGTCTACCCAATCGACAGACTAATTTCGTCTACGATGGTCTTGATACACCTCACTATCGCCCGGATTCTCCTCCTAGGACCAAACCTTACTTAACAGGGTTCGACTATCTACAGAATCCCACATTTGCAAAAACTTATTTATATAGATGCACGTGGAAGGGTTTTGGCCTGGGAAAATATGAACAAGGTGTGCATGACCTCACATCCATTCCTACTCTCATGCCACATCAAAAATTTGGTTTAGGATTTAAACCTCTTTCAAAAGCCACCGTCACTATTCTCGATGAGCCTCTTCCTATTGAGGAACCATCTGCTCCTGCCAAGTCAGAAGCATCACTCGATGTGGACGATGACATTTCCATCCCGCCTAACTTTTTTTTTTTATCAATACCATTTCCTTAGGGCCGCTAGCCTATAAGAATAACAACCGCTCCGCTTCCATACTGTTAATCTACCCTGAAATAGTTGGAGACGACTCTCCTACTATCAACACTATCCACTGTACGGATGATGATTCTATCCTCACCTATCTGGGGGCAGAGGATTCATATCTCCCCAAGACTATTCCTTCTGACACGTCTACACTTCTCAACGAAGCCACTGTCGACCTTAATATAGGGACTTCTGAAGACCCTTGCATCATTAAGGTTGGCCAATCCCTTAATCCACAGGAGTTAGGAGATTTTACCACTTTTCTTTCCAACCATCGTCAAGCCTTTGCTTGGTCATATGAGGATATGCCAGGACTCGATCCCGATATTGTGGTCCACAATATCGTTACTCTTCCCAACATCAAACCAGTTAAACAAAAATTACGTAAAATACACCCTAGAGTAGCCCTTCTTGTTAAAGAAGAATTACAGCGCTTGCTCTCGGCTAACTTCATCGAACCCATCGATTATCCACAATGGGTTTCCAATGTAGTACCAGTAACTAAGGCTACTGGGAAAATTCGAATTTGTACCGACTTCCAGGATCTTAATCTTGCTTGTCCAAAAGATGATTTTCCTTTACCTAATATCGACCAACTTGTGGATTTAACTGCGGGTCATGAGATGCTTTCTCTTATGGATGGTTTCTCTGGATATAATCAAATTTTCATCACACCAGAAGACCAACATAAGACTTCTTTCATAACTCCTTGGGTGACCTTTTGTTATCGCGTCATGCCTTTCGGTCTTAAGAATGCAGGAGCAACCTATCAGCGAGCAATGACCTACATCTTCCATGATCTCTTACACAAAACTGTGGAAGATTACGTTGACGATCTCCTCGGTAAATCCAAACGTCATCAGATCATCTTTTCATCCTTACACCTCTCTTTGAGAGGCTTATCCGCTTTTGTCTTCATCTAAATCCATCTAAGTGCGTGTTTGGTGTTCTCACTGGTAAACTTTTAGGTTTTATCATTTCCATTAGGGGTATTGAAGTGGACCCCGCAAAAATAAAAGCTATCCTTGAGATGCCTCCCCCTTCTAACTTAAAGCAACTCCGTAGTCTCCAAGGGCGTCTTCAATCAGTGCGTCATTTTATCTCACAATTGTCAGACCGTTGTCAACCTTTTCACCATCTCCTCCGTAAGAATGTTCATTTTGAATGGGATGAACATTGCCAAAAGGCCTTTGAGGATCTCAAAGCTTATCTTCTTTCTCCACCTGTGCTTACACCTCCACGCGAGGGGGAGCCTTTCTATCTTTATATCTCTGTGACTGACCATGCTCTGGGTGCCATGATCTCACATCGGGACACTTGCGGTAAAGAACAAGCTGTCTATTACATCAGTCGCACCCTCCATGAGTATGAAACATGTTATTCTGAAGCTGAAAAGTTGTGTTGTGCTCTCTTCTTCGCAACTTCTAAGCTTCGTCATTACCTCCTTAATCACAAAACTTACATTGTCACAAGTGTCAATCCACTCAAGACAATTCATGCGAAACCTTATCACAATGATCGTATCACTCGTTGGCTCATGCTTATGACAGAATTTGACCTCGAGTTTATCCCGCAAAATTCTATCAAGGGTCAGGTTATTGCAGATCAATTAGCTGATGCTCCTCTTCCAGACACTCAAAACCCCCTTGCTCAATTCCCCGATGAATATATCCAACAAATTGATTTTGGTCTGTCTCCATTTAAAGTAAAGCTCTTCTTTGATGGATCCAAATGTCAGCAAGGGGGAGGTGCGGGTTTTGTGATGATTCCTCCTTGGGGTACGCCTATCCCAGTCGCACACAAATTGAACTTTGAGTGCACCAATAATATGGCTGAATACGAAGCTCTTGTCTTAGGTCTTCAAAATGCCATTAATCTCGGCGCTCTTCATATTGACATCTTTGGTGATTCTGAGCTCATCGTTAATCAAGTCACGGGTGTCTATCAATGCAAGAATGATATCCTTCAAAAATATCGTGACATCGTTCTTTCTCAACTCCAATCTTTCGATAAATTCACTATCCAAGCTATTCCTCGCACTGCAAATTGATTCGTGGATACAATGGCTTCGTTAGCCTCACTTATCCCCCCTTTTACTGAGGACTCGTGACTTTATGTGGCTATACAACGATTAGATCAACCATCTCATCTTAGGCAACTAACTTCAATCCATGCTGTCACAACCCATACTCAGGATGAGTGGTATCAACAGATTGTTGATTATCTATCTCATTCGGTGCTTCCTCCAGATCTAACTTCCAATGGTAGAAGATCTTTTATCCAATGCACTAATCGCTATACTATCCTAGGTGGGATTCTTTACAAATGTGGCTTTGATGGCATTTTGCTTCGGTGCCTCAAAACCCATGAATCATCTAAAGCTATCCAGGAGGTCCATGATGGTATATGTGGTGGACATTTTAGTGGCTTAGCTGTAGCTAAACGCATCTTACGTTTGGGATATTATTGGCCTTCTCTTAATCGAGATTGTTGTGAATACACTAAGAAATGCGTCAAGTGTCAACAACATTCCAATCTCACACACATCCCTAGTCAAGCTTTACAACCCACAGCGGATTTGTGGCCTTTTTCGCAATGGGGTCTTGATCTTATTGGTCTCATCAATCCCCGTTCTTCACAGCGTCATCATTCTATCATTACTACCACTGAGTACTTTACTAAGTGGGTGGAGGCTATCCCTCTTTCTTCAATAAAGGCTAAACCCATAGTTGATTTCATCTATCAACACATCATTTGTCATTTTGGCGTTCCACACAAACTCATCACAGATAATGGTAAGTCTTTCAAGAACGTTGATTTGCAGAACCTCTGCAAAGCTTTCAATATCAAACTCAATTTTTCTTCTCCATACCATCCTCAAGCTAATGGTCAGGCCGAAGCTTCCAATAAAACTTTGCGTAATATCCTCACAAAGGTAACTAGTCGAGCGGGTAGGGATTGGCATTTACATATCCCTTTTACTCTCTAGGCTTATCGGACTAGCATTTGTACTCCTACTGGTGCTACTCCCTTTTCCCTCATCTATGGGTCTGAGGCTGTCCTTCCTTTGGAAGTCCAAATCCCATCTCTCCGTGTTTCTCTTAGAGAATTTGTCTCCGATGAGGACTATCGTCAAAATCGTCTAGCACAACTTGAATTATTAGATGAGTGGCATCTCCACGCTCTTGAACATCATCAAGTCTATCTTGAGCGTGTCAAACGTGCTTATAACAAGCACTTGCAGCACCGTGACTTCAAAATTGGGGATCTTGTTCTTAAAGAAAATCAAAATGTCACTACACTCGAAAGAAGTCAACGTGGTAAGTTTGCTCCCAACTGGATGGGCCCGTACGTTATCACTCATAAATATGGGTCTGGGGCTTATCATCTATCTTCCATGGATGGTATACCTGAAGCGGAACCTCTTAATGCCTTGCATCTACGGCCCTTCTACTATTAAAATCTATCTTACACAAGTCTAGTCACAACACAGATCTTTTATCCGTCTAAAACAACCAGTCATATACTTTCATGGTGATTCGAAACTATGTGGTTCTCCGCCTATTGCCTCTTTTACCTTAAAATATGAGTATCGCGGCTCTACTCATTGCATGTTTCTTTTGGATATGTTCCTCCTCATGGTAGGAATACCTTAATCACCACTTCATCTGTCCCAAGTGCTTATCTTAGTCGGATCTACTCGGGGCATGAGTGCATGTTCTTTTATGTTCTCTTCCCCTCCATCTGATCTATCTAGGTCTAAACTCAACTTCTTCCAAAAATATTTTCAAAAAAAAAAAAAAGATGCTATCCAAAAAGATAGACTGATCCCTTAAAGGACAGCTATCCATACATTATCAAATGAATCAAAAAGAAAAAATATAGACCATACCCTCGAAGGATGGCTATCATTGAAATTCAAAATACAGACCGCTCCCTGGAAGGACGGCTATTTTTCAAAGACATATTCAAGGCTTCTTGCAATTAATCAACCTTTCAGTCAGTTTATCCACTTTTTAGCATGACTGAAAGACTTCCCGTATTGATCAGTCTTTCCATATCAAGCAAACTTCCCGCATTGATCAGTTTGCTCTTCTGCCAAAATCATGAAGCTGAGATATAAGACCTTTTGTCGATCATATGGAGAATCCTATTTTCCCACTATGGACATGTATTCTGTCCCTTGTAAATTCCGACAAGATACTTACTTACTGTTCCTTTCGTTTCCCTCCTAAATCTGTTTTGCGGCTAGTTAGTGTCAGCTTTATTTTAACCTCATATAGGGCCTTATATGCATGATCTTGTGATTTCCTATCCAGATTCTATCTATGGTCGGTTGGGAGTCCAACTTATCATTTTCTTTCTTATCCGGGCATATTTTCTTTATTTCTAGTCAAGGTCATTTTCATTACTTCCTTGGCTCTCGCAAAGAGTATTCCCCATTATTCTTTGTTTTTCATCCAATCAAATTCACATTTCAATCAAAATTTATCTTCTATCCAATTTCATCTTATCTATCAAAGCATGTATTGTCAACACATATGGATCTATCTATATCCATTTTTCATCAAAATAAAATCCATACATCAATCACATCTATCTATCTATCCATCAAAATATTTAAAAACTTGCACATCCAAGTTACATTACATCTATCTTTCTCTATTTTTCATCAAAATTATATCCACATAGCAATCACATCAAATCAAATCACATCTATTTCTATCCTCTATCAGTCTATATCTATCTAATCATATCTATTCCTTATCTATCAGTCTATATCTATATCCATCACAATTACGCTACATCTATCCATGTATATCAAAATCAAACGCATGAGATCAATTATATGACAAATGAAATGATGAATCTATATATACATGTGTGTCTGTACAACAAAAATGGGTGGCTTTCAATCAAGCCATCTATACAATGCCCTCCAATCGAGGCTACATCACTACATGGATACAAAATCTATCAATCCCTATATAGTAAAATTCGATGCATGGAGGACACTATCTCCTCCACCCTCCTCTAGACCAGGCTGTCTCTCCTGGCCGCCGCCTATCGAGCTAGATGCACCTGCTGCTGGAGGTCTCTGCACACCTCGGTCTCTCCCAGTGCTCCCTCCACTTGAGGCCCAGCTCGCTGTGGCCGTCGCTGCTCTCCTCCTCACCCCGTACCGAGGCACATCTGGGGCATGCTGCGCTAAGGCATCCTCATAGTATCTCACCTCAGCGAGGAGAGACTAATATGTGCTCAAGCTCACGGTACCCGGTGCTCGTAATGGTGCTGCTGGGGCTGCTGGCGCTGCTGGTGGTGCTCTTCCTAGGGTCGTACCCTACGTACCAGACTCCGATGTGGTACCTGTCTCCCCATATTTGGCCCTGAGGGCCTCCCTATGTCGATAATAGCGATCCCTCTGCTGGATTGCTGTATCTCACTCCTGGCGAGCGGTGTCTCTCTCCAAAATTAGGGCATCTCTCTCCTTTGTCAGAGCCCTGATCTCCTCAAGAGCTACCTGATGTGTCTGTGTCAAGGTGGCATGCTCTCCCTCCAGTCTATCCAGCATCGCAGCTATGTCATCCTCGTCAGCATCTATAGATGCCGGGAGATGTCGTGGTAGCTCTGTATCATACCATGCTGCATAACCCTCATCTACCCCTGCGTCATCATCGCTGTCTGTAGAGGGTGGGATCTCTCTCAATGGATCTGCCGGGATCAAAATTGGCAGATCAGTCTCCCTGCTATCTCGCCTATAAGGCGTGTAAGTGGTCGGCACTGTCTGTACTAGGCCGAACTGTCTCAATACCCGCATAAACGGGACTCGCTCCCACATATCAGGCCTGTGGCCCCTAACCACCCTACTCCGCCTCAATGCCACCAAGTGAGCATCCTGACCTGCCCATGTCAAAAATACCTGATATGGCCTCCAGATGACCTGATTCGGTGTCAGTGTCCTGAAACGCTCGGTGTACCAATCGGCCGATCTCCCTGTATCCCCAGCGGCCATGTCAGCCCACCATCGCCTGAATCCATAATCGATACCTCCCACTGCTGATGGCATCCAAGGAAGCCCGGATGGCCTGATCACCGCTATATGCTCATATGCCCAGCAATGGAGCACAAAACTGACATCGATACCTGTCCTCCGGCCTGTGGTGTACATCCATAGCTCGTAATATATCTGAGCTATCAAGGCATCAGCAAAGGCAAATACCTACCTGAACTGTAGAATGTCACAATCGCAGTCTAATAACAACAGTGGGAATCTCCCACCTCCTGAATCTGGCAGAGCAAAATAGGATATCGCCATCTGAATCAGAACTATCCGTCTGCTCTGGGGGCTATCCTGTCTATACTGTGAGGCTATCCGCACTGCCCCAGACACTATCTCTGAATCATCTGCCCTATCTCTGTATAATCAAACTAGGGCCCTCTGCTGCTGCTCTCGCGGTGTAATCTCGATTGGGTCCCCAGTGATCGGCAGTCTCAAAATCCTATATATGTCCTCATGGGTGATGGTCATCTCACCCGTCCTAAACCAAAAAGTGCACGTATGGCTGTCCCACCGTCGCACTAGTGCCCGCATCAGCTCTACATCTCGCGGCACTCGTCTGTAGTATCTAAATCCCCCGAGCTCGGCTAACTCTAGATGCCGCCAATCTGCATCACTCACATCCGGGAGAATAGTCTCCAGTAACTCGGGAATAGCATCCCTCATGTGTAGAGCCTCTCGTGCCTGCACCCACAACATCAAGAGCAATATTAGTCTCCTATTTACCCAAATCACAACATCCAAAACAACAACAAAAATCTCATCTCTTCCAATCGGTGTCGATTGGTAAAATCAGCGTCATTTATTTCTAGTCGACGCCGATTAATACCAATCGACGCCGCTCAAACAAAAATCGACGCCGATTATACCAATCGACGCCGATTGACTGTCCGGACATAAATCGGACCCTGGCCTCCCACAAACAAAAAAAATCAAACAAAAAAAAAAAATCAAATGTAATGGGTTCAAGAAGAACCACTTACCCCAAGTCGTGTCCTCCTGTGCTTCTGACCGCTCCCAGAGGCTTCCATGGTGCTCAAATCCAAATTCTGACTCTCTCTGAATCAATCGTCACGATGAAAATAAATCGTTTACGTTTTCCGTTCGCATATTTATATGCGCTACGTTTGGTCGGCGCCGATTTTTTTGATCGACGCCGTTTATCTTGGTCATCGCCGATTACTGTGATCGCCGTCGATTTTCCATATCTGTTTGCCATAGTGTTGATGCTTGGCTTATTTATCCATCTGATCATTATTGTGCACTGAATATTACCTTTCGGCGCATCTTTTCGATACCACCGTCTATTTCGGGTTTTGTTCCCTTTACGTGGGACACTCGTACTTTTTGGCAACTTAGAGTTAAGCGGGTCTGTAGGCACTAATGTCGTCTCATGAGGAGACCGTCTAGTTTGCCCTACCAATGTGAGTTCCTTAGGTTGCTGCCTTTTTATTTATTTTTATGCATCGTTAATGATCAGATCTACTCCAGACATCCGACTGGGGCATCCTGCGTTTTCATCTACCTCTTTCAAACTTGGGATCGTCTGTTCTATCATCCATCCCATCCCTAGTTTGAGGGGGATCACATCATCACTTTTTCTTCCCTTCTTCCATCTCCTTGTTTTTGTCTCATAACCTTGCTCATCGCAAGTTACTTGACAAAAAGGGGCAAAATGTAGACACTTAAAATTGGTTACTCAATTTAGTGTCCCTCACATTCGTTTCCCTGCTCAAGTAACCTGGGGCACGTTTACGTCACCACTATCCCCTTGGGATATTATCCGATTTGTGGTTTAAACACCTATCCTAAGTTTAATTCACCCTATCTTATCTTACCCGTGAGTAATTAAGTATTAAATATTTAATTACACCTCTTCCCATGTATCCTAATCACTTATCTACCCCAAATTTATTCTATCTATGTATCACCCCTATTTTTCCTCTTCCCCTCTTTATCCTAATCACTTTCATGCTCTCTTTTTCATAGCTTAGTCTGTTATTCTGTTTAGAAGCCATAGTTTTAATTCTTTGCATGCTTAGTTAGCATTGTCCAGCTATTGGTAAGCCACATATCCAGCTTGTGAAAACAGTGTTGCTGCTCTATCTAATCCATTAGAAGTAGAATATCTTAGGAAGCCATTAAAGTTGCAGGTTTTTCTCCTTAAACAGGATAGTTTCAGGTTCTGGACGCATTATGTTGCATGATTCGCAATAGATCCCGCTAGGAACTACATAAGCCAAGCTCTGTACTCTTGCGCTATCCCTCTCCTATTCGCATTCTATTCAGTCTATATTCTAAAGGTTGTCCCTTGTTCCAACACCTACTCCTGTTGATGCAAGTATTACACACTTTTCTAGATCTACGTGAGCACAAAGAACGAAGAGATCATACTAAGGGGACAAGATCACACACACACCATCAGATTCGCCACTATTCTGCAGAGTCCAAGTTCTAGCTTTCAAAGTTCTAGTTAGAATCATATCAAATAGAGTAGTTAATTGCTTTATTTCAGTAAATTCTATTCTCGATATTGCCAGGGAAGCTGTGGGGATTGATAGTTTCTGAGAAACTATGATTCACTCCTCACTTCTGAGGTAGGATCGAGAATCTTGCAAATAGATTAGTTATTTCATTGTTTAGAATAGATATACAAATTGCACAGACAAATAGCTACACTCGACTATTTTGTTTGTTTTAAATTATTAGTTTAGTTGTCAATTCTAAATATTTTAAATAGCTGCCTTCTTAAATTCTTATAAATCATCAAAAAAATACAAAAATAAGTCATATATGCTATAAATACATTTCGTATACTTAGAGTTCACTTTATTACAGTTTTTTTATATTATTGCGTTTGTATGACAATTACGGGACCTAGGGATCCCAGAGAATACGTTTTCGAGCCAATCGTGTCTCAGCCCAATCTCATAACAGCAATAACTGATATTGACCAGAATCTTAGAATCCAAGTCTTCCAAACAACAACAGACTTCCAGCAGATCAGATCTCAATTAAGAGGATTAAACATAGAAGATGACCAAGCACATACGTTTTGGTCAAATCAGCCAAACTACAGACTACCCTAGAAAAACATCTACATGACTATAGAAGGGTTTGAAAGAGAACAAAAATTCAGGTGTGACCCTTTAGTTCCACAACCAGATGCAGGAGACACCCTCACAGACATAGATACCGGCCTAAGAATCCATGTTACAAGAACGCCTATGAGGTATTCTGAGAAGATCACACAACTGTTGATTTTAAACATAGAAACTGAGAAAGCGTATGATTATTGGATACTAGGGATCAGGACTTGATTCCATGTATGACCATAGCTGGTCCACGACAACCACGAACCTATGGTTGTGACCCACAGATCCCGCAGCCCAACAAATCCATAAGATAATTAGACATAGATACTAGCCTACGCACACTAGTATTTCAGTCTACTCCACTTCCACCTATTATCATCGAACAATTATCCTTGTTGGATACAGCAGCTAACAAAGCTAGAGAATTTTGGACTAGGCCAGAGAACCGTCCATAGAGTTGACTATATTTACCATCCACCATATGACCTTATCTGGAGAAATACACGAAACTATACCGGGTCATTTTCCACGTATTCCACAACCCATAGATCGAATCACACCAGAGCTCGATATTGATTGGAGCCTTCGAGTAGTCATCCTTGCTGACCGATCTATCACACCAGTCCAGGTTAGAAGGGCCTTCTTTGCCTTAGATTCACAGATTCCATTAGTGCGTGTCGAAGACATCAGACTGCCTAACTAGTCTGTCTATATACCACGCATATTCCATCCCCACCGGCTGTCTCGGCATGACCTCGGGAGGTCGGGTACGTGGAAGAGTTACCTATAGATTCCCACGCTCGCTTGTCACTTTTTCAGCGTACAAAATTGGTGAACCCGACATGAAGCAAACAAAATTAGTAAAGCTGACGTAAACTTCCTACTTTCTCGTTCGGAGTTATAGTATCACGTGTTCTTTCAAAAAGCACCTTCGTTCCTTCCCATTATTCTGCGGGTATTCATATACCCCCCGAATATGTCGGGATTCGATGAATATGGCAGACCCCTCTTGGGTCTCGAGGCATACTACGCCCAACAGAATAGGCAATCATCACCCTCGCTCTTAGTATGGGGCGACAACTATTCAACTAATCAGTTGTCAACACAAACCCCAAGAATCAGATATAACTTGTCTTTTCAAACGGGGGAGTTAGATCAACCTCCTCGAACGTAAAAAATAGAGCCTTCAGGCTCAAACAATATGACGTTTACCGGAGAATCTGGTTCGTCTCCTCAGATGCTACTTAGACCACAAATTAGTAGACAATCAGACCCATATCTGGTCTTAGATGATGAACGGTCAATACTTTATCCTAGGAGTGAACAACATTATCAGGGTATGTACCCACCTATAGGAGGTTTACAAATACAACCCGAGGTCTCTTTTCAAGAAAATACCTCTATGCCACTACATATAGGAAATACTCTCAGAGAAACTTGGCAAGATAGCAATCAGTTCATGACAGGATATCACATGCCTATACAACACCAGGGTATACAAAAAACGCCGCTCAGGCAAAGCACCATGACTTCACCAAATGAAGTCATTTCAACGTTAGTGGAAAAAGTGAGAGGGTTAGAACTTGCTCAAGCAAGCCAAAATTATCAGTTCATGCAAGCAGGAAATTCCAATCCTCCATACCACCCTGGCCAAGTAGATCTCCTCACAGGAGTACGCATGTTAGGTATGCCTCCTCACTATCCACAACAAATGCCAACAAGGCCCATCATCTCTAACACTTTTCCTCCCGGTCTAGTATCAAACAATCCATTCCTGGATAATACCCCGTCATACTTAAACATGTACTCCAAATCACCACAAGGAGATATGTTCTCCTCTCCCGGCATGTTTGCTCAAACACAGGGACTTCCCTATGCCCCTGCCAACGCATACGCTATGCCATATCAACAACCCATCCCACCACCACTCCCTCAGCAACCACCATCAATGGTTGAAACATATGTGATAGGGAATTACTACAGAATATTTAAAAGAGCCCTTAGACTTCGCCATACGAAGCATCATGCTTCCAAGACCCCTTCCCGATTTACCCAAGTACAAAGGTGAGGGAGATCCAAACGCACGTATCAAAGCTTACACTACAGCCATACGTGAACTACTCCCATGGGACGGGGTTGTTGCTAAAATATTCCCCAAAACTTTGGAAGGCATCGCTCTCGATTGGTATTATAGAATACCTGAGGCTTCCATACATTCATTTAAACAACTTGTGTCTGAGTTTATCAAGTCCTTCGACATGAACAAACTATTAAGGATAGGAATCAGGGAGTTCTTACACATCAAGCAAGAACATAACGAATCTGTCACCCATTTCATCCAAAGGTGGTGCACAGTTCTTTATTCTTCAGCAAGTGTTCCAAACATGGATCATATGGAACTATGCGATTTATTCCTTCATTCTCTCAGCAGAGAGGTGAAAGAAGAAGTCCAGAAGTTCCCATTAAGAACTTACGATGAAGTACTTGAGAGCGCTCTTCGAATAGACCAGGTAGCTATAGATAGTGGTCGTAAGACATATGGAGCAAATGAGAGGTTAATCATCTCTAGCCAGAACACTACACATTATCCCGCTACCACAAATGTCAACCAAGGACCTAAAATCCTTAAAAAAAATCGGGGGTGTAACAACGGATGGAGTAACCAACCAACCCAAGAAGGTAAATGTTGTCAATACTCCATCACAAACAAACAATCAACGAAACAACAACTTTACCCCGACAATCAATACAGTGGATTTTAACCATCCACAATAACAACAACAACAACGGTGAAATCCCATACAAGGGCCAAGCCAAAACTCATTTGGTTATCAAAACCAGAGCCAGAAACAACAAATGCAAAATTTTAATCCTAATAAGCAACAGTTTGATCAGAATTTTAGACCACAATATACACCAAACCAACAAAATAGGAATTACAATCCCAATTCTTATTGTGGCTTCCACAAAATTCGGGGTCATGATACTAGAACGTGTTGTGACTACAATAAATTCATGCAACATTTGCCACAAGAACAAAGACAGTTCTTCACATATTTGTTTTTGGCAGATCCCATATCATCACCACCAAATACGCTCGCGGGGGTAGTTTCCCCTCAGAATGCTCCTCTCAAGATCTTTAATGACCCACTCCCAAATCATGATAACAATAGGTTGAATCCAACTGGAACGAAATAAAAGTGCAATGACTGGGAAACAATGATCATGAAGCCTCAACTTCGCTAAATCCATTAGTTGTGCCGCAACTAGGAAGTCAACCGACGACCCAAGGTAGTCGGATTAGTAGAGTTAGACTCGGAATTACCTATCGAAGCTATAACAAGAACACGAGAGTATTTCTCTCAACCAAGCCCAAGTCATCTGCCAGAAACATGGATAAGAGTCCAACAGATAGTAGAAAAACCCATCGGTGCCTATGATTTAATTAGTGACCTAACAAAAACCTTCTCACATATTTCGTTTCTCGACTTGCTAAAGAACTCTTCTGCCTCACAGGGCTGCTCTTTTAGAAGCATTAGGTTTAGGTCATTTAATTAACATCACTCCACCACCTGAAACACAGGTAAATCATATAGACTTTGATGTTCATCCTCCAGGACAAGACGGGATAGGGATGTCGAATTCATATTCAAAATAAGTAAAATGCCTACATAGATGTTGAGATCGCACGCCGAGGCGATCTAGCCTTACACTTACAAGTATGGGTTTATAATAACTACATGTAAAATAGGCAATGGTTGATGATGGGGCCGCGGTTAACATAGTCCCCTTCTCTTTCCTCCAAAAACTAGGATATAGGGAAACAAACTGTTCCACCACTCGAAATACATTAAGAGGCTATGATAGCCTTAAAGCCACTTCGATAGGAACCATAATACTACCGGTCACCTTAGGACCCAAAACAATCCTAACTGAGTTTTATATTATAGATCGGGAAACTAATTATAATATGATACTCGGCCGACCATGGATACACCGAATGAAGGCAATCCCTTCTACGTTATTTCAAGAAGTAAGATTCTTGCATCTAGGAAAGGTATTTGTAGCCAAAGGTGATCCAAAACCTTTCGATTTGCACCTAGCTGATTTAAAGAAAAGACCAGGTGTACACTCAGAATTTGAACTTCCAACAAACCAACTTAATAAACCTACTAACCCAAAACCAGAGGAGAAGTTGGTACCTACAACGGATCTTGAAGCTATCAGCATAGCCAAAACAACCCCAACCCCTAACGATAAAGCTAAAGAAACGGTATCGTTAGGGACTACTGCAAAAATCGTTGAGTTAATAGAACAAGATTCACCAATGTTCTTACCATTTGATTCAGTAGGTATAGGATATTCCCTAGGTGTTGGTTCGCTTCCAGCAGAGGACCTCTGTATGGTAGAAGTAGAGTGTGCAAGCGCAGCAGATACCCCAACATCTATACTCCCGACTAGGTATTGGAATCTCCATTTCGACGGAGCTAAATGCCGTTATGGAGTGGGGGCAGGTATAATTCTTACTTCACCCGAAGAGAAAGTCCTCCCATTTTCCTTTAAGTTAAACTTTGAATGCACAAACAATGGTGCTGAGTACGAAGCCCTCCTCCTTGGCCTCACTTTAGCCAAGAGAATTGGTGTTAACAACATCAGAGTCTTAGGAGACTCGCAATTAGTGGCAAACCAAGTTTCTGAAGTATACGAAACCAAAGCCGAACACTTGCAACTTTACAAAAAAACCGTATTAGATTTAAGCAAGGCGTTTAACTTCATGTCCATTGAAGCAATCCCGCGAGAGAAAAATCTTCTCGCCGATTCAATAATGACTTCAGCATCACGTTTTACTCCAAGCAATGAGTTAGAAGATACCCATTTCACAGTGTCCATTCGTGATGAACCATTGATAAAAACAATGACAAATCCCCTTGCAAGCGGAAGTGAATCTACCACCCCAGACCATGTCGATAATAATATGGCCACTTTGGAATACTTAAACGCCTATGTGGCACTACATCTCTCCTATCATATGCTAGATTTATCCTTAATTCCACATTCGTCTTCTTACTTCGGAAATCCCGTGATGGATCATCCCTCAAAAATGGAACCTAGAATATACGCAGTAGAAAATGGGGAGGATTTGGATTTACCTCCAGCACCACCTGAGTTCGAAGAGGGTAACACCTCTTTGATCGAGGAGACAATCGATGTCAACATCAGGACAGAAGATGAACCGAGAATATTGAAACTAGGTTCTTCGTTAACCCCAGAAGAAGTAGAAATACATACTCAGATTCTCAAAGAACATCAGAAGGCATTTGCATTTAATTATAAGGAGATGACAGGAGTCGCACCCCACATTACGGTGCACAACCTCGTCACTAAATCAGATGCAAAGCCAATTAAACAAAAATCAAGACCCATGAAGCCCAAAGTAGCTCTCATGGTAGAAGAGGAGGTAATAAAACTCCTTCAGGTAGGATTCATCAAGCCAGTCGACTATTCCCAATGGGTATCTAATATCGTCCCCATTCTCAAGAAGAATGGGAAGATACACATCTTCATAGATTTTCGAGATATCAACAAAGCATGTCCTAAGGACGACTTCCCGTTACCATCCATCGATGTTATTGTTGATGCAACAGCTGGTTTTGAATTTTTGTCTCTCATGGATGGATTCTCGAGATACAATCAAATCCGAATATCTGAGCAAGATCAAGCTAAAACCACGTTTATAACTCCTTGGGGAACCTATTACTATGATGTTATGCCATTCGGTCTCAAGAATGCTGGTGCTACGTACCAGCGGGCCATGACATACATATTTCACGATCTAATTCATAAAATCGTGGAATCTTACGTAGATGACTTATTGGCTAAAGCCAAGAAGCGTTGTGACCATCCCGAAGTACTCCGCGTCATTCTTTCACATCTAATAGAATACGGAGTCACACTAAACCCAGAGAAATGCGTCTTTGGTGTAACAGGAGGGAAGCTCCTAGGTTATATCATATCGTCACGAGGGATAGATGTTGACCCAACCAAAATTCAGGCCGTCCTCGAAATGGTTCCACCTTCGGATGAATCTGGAATCATGTCATTTCTCAGAAAGCTAGGTGCAATCCAAAGATTCATCCCAGACTTGAGCTTCACTATTCATCCAATTAATAATTTACTCAAGAAAGACTATAGCATTGATTGGACCGAAGACTGCAATGAAGCTTTTAACGCAGTTAAGCGTTTCTTGCTGTCACCACCTACACTAATGCCACCTAAGCTAGACCGCCTGTTGATTTTATACTCACGAGCTACCAATGTCTCGTTAGCTTGCATGTTGGCCCAAGAAGACGATGACAAAAGAGAACGCGCGATTTATTTCATTAGCCGAACACTGCTCAACTATGAAACACGCTATACACAAGAAGAACGAGAATGTCTCGCCATAGTCTTTGCAACCAAACGCCTAAGACACTATATGCTAAATCAAGAAACAAGGGTCGTGGTAAAAACGGACCACTTACGAACCTTCCTCACATAAGGGTCCTTGTCTAAAAAGGCTGGACATTTTATAACCTTAATGGGAGAATTCGAATTAACATTTGTAAATCAAAATTCAGTTAAGGGACAAATCATTGTGGATTGGTTAGCTGACAACCCATTAGATGGAGGCAATCTAGTAGATTTAAATTTTCCAAATGAGTGTGTATACTACATCGAAACCCGACCCGCTATCTCTGAGTGTCCCTGGTACGCTGATATCATTAACTATATCATGGACCATACATATCCAGAAGGAGCTACACCACAACAAAGAAGGTGGTTACGCATAATCATAGCTAAATACGTCATTATAGAGCAAGTGCTCTATCGAAAAGCATTCAATGGAATGCTCCTAAGATGTGTTGACACGGAGGAATCCAAGAAGATTCTCCATGAATCTCACAGCGGAATATGTGGAGGCCACTTCGGTGGCCACGCCATTGCTCGAAAAATACATCGAATGGGCTATTTCTGGCCCACTCTAGAACATGACGCAATAGAGGTTGTACGCAGGTGTTGTAAGTGCCAAGAATTCTCCCATGAGATCCACATGCCAGCACAAGTCCTGCAACCAATCGCTACTCCATGGCCCTTTTCTACATGGGGCCTAGACTTAATAGGGAAATTCTCTCCCTCATCCACAGACAGCCATAATTTTATAATCACGGCCACTGAATATTTCACCAAATGGGTAGAGGCTATGCCTCTTACCACTGTACCTGGTTCTGTAATTGCCAAGTTCATTTTGAACCAAATCATTTATAGGTACGGTATCCCGCAAATCATTATCTCCGATAATGGAACTTCTTTTAAGAATGAAGAGGTTCATGAGCTATGCAATAAATTTAAAATAAGCCATCATACGGCTTCCTTGTATTATCCCCAAGCCAACGGGCAGGTTGAAGCAACAAACAAGACACTGAAAGCCATTCTCCTTAAAACGGTGAAAGAAAACAAACGAGTTTGGCATTTGAAGTTAAATCCGGCCTTGTGGGCCCACCGAACCTCAATAAGAACACCAACGGGAGCAACTCCTTTCTCGATAGTATTTGGGGCAGAAGCAGTTCTCCCACTTGAGGTCGAAATACCCAGTCTCCGCATTTCATTACAAGGGATTCTGGATGAAGACGCTTACAGAGAAGCATTTCTTTCTCAACTAGAAAGCCTAGATGAAACTAGGTTAGATGCTAAGCAACGACATAGAGCTTATGCTGACCGAATGTGCTGGCAGTACAACAAGAAGGTCTATGAACGCGATATATACGAAGGTGATCTAGTTCTAAGACTAGACAGCCGGATCGACAAGAAGACCGGCGAAGGAAGGAAATTTTGGCCCAAATGGTTGGGCCCATACCGAGTTATGAAGGACTACGGAAATGGTGCTTACCTCTTATGTACGCTAGAAGGTGAGGAATTTGGTGAAACAGTCAATTCCTTGCACCTCAAGCGGTTCTACGCATGAGCAACTAGCACTACTTGTATAATTATCTACATTGCATCTTCATACAGATTAAGATCATTTTGTCCACTTGTTTCTTACATAAATTGTGATCAAGGAATCTATTCTCAAAGAAATTAACTACAAACTCATGATGTTGTTGGCATAAAACTCTTTAATCGTACCTCTCCATCTTCATATATCATCGAATCATCTCGGAATCTTTTATCAAATAAAGATAGACATGACAAAGTCTTAACGGTAACCATACCAAGATCTGCAAGTTTATTCTCACTTTGATTTCTTCTTAGGATAGGTGTCTTGCCTATGGTTTGTTCTAGAAGCTTCATGGTGTCACATCTATCCCATATGCATATCTCTTTGGGAATAAGCACATACTGACATTTTACTCAAGAAAACAAGTCAACAAGTAATTAAACAGAAAATTTTAATTTTACACATTTCCTTGCCCCACCAACCTTCGGTGATGAGCTTACGTCTCTTACTAGTGACGTAGGGTTGGGAAAGGATGGAAATGCCCTTACTCGCCTATACCTTGCCCACGGTGATAAACCCACACTTCTTACTAGTAACATGGGGCAAAGTGTAGGGGGTCTTCTTGACAAATAAGTACAAATGGTCATACGCAAACAATTCAAATTTTCAAACTTTGAGTCAAAAACAAATGAAACAGATGTTCAAAATCCCAAAAGAGTTAATATCCTAAAAACCCATATTTTGTCTACTATGTGGCCATCTACGGGTCTAAGTCTGGATAAACCGCAAAGCAAGTTGCATCCAAAACTATGAAGTCACTCGAGTGGAGTTGGCTTGTAGCTTCCAATTTGGTTCCGCCAAAGCTTTGTCTGTCTTTCATCACTATCATTTCACCACATTTCATAACTTGCGCCCTTCTTGGCTCTTGGTGATGAGCCCTCGCATCTTACTAGTTGCATGGAGTTAGGAGTGGGGCAAGTTAATCTATTCATCATACTGGTTATTTTCATCACTTTGCCAAAACAAACATGAGGTATCCATTTTGCTCACAGAAGCTAAAGATTCAAAATCACAATATATCTACATTATCATGTATCAGCATCACGAAACACAAAAAGAAAACAAGCATTTACATCATTTGTTCACCATTGCATACATTCTAAAAAGCATACAAACATACATTGTAGTATGCACAAAGAAGCTGGAAATAGAAAGGGAAAACATGAGTGACAAGATTTTGATTCAAAGAAAAATGCATATATATAAATAATCAATGTTTATATACAATGCCATCATGCACTAGGCATGGTCAAAACGCTCAAAGAGCCCGTGATACACAATAGTACAAAATACACAAGGGCCAAATGGCCTCTCAACCCCTACGCAACCCCTCCGAAGGTGCATGCCCTCGCCTAGGACTCCGGCTACGCCGGTGCTCTGAATGTACGGAGGGCTCAGGGGTCCCGAGGGGGCAGCCGCGGTCTCACCACGAGAATGGCTCCTCATAAGGTGCTCAGCTGTCCTATAGCCTGCTAGCTCTGTGCGCAGGGTCGACACCATCCTGGCCACGTGCTAAACGGGAGCGAAGACATCGGTATGTCTACCAGCTGCTGAGGGCTCCCTGGCGTCTACGGACAGCTCCGCACGAGTCCTATCCATGGGGATCATTAGGGAATCGGTACATACCCTGCGGATCAGATCCCGCCACTCGTCAATAGTCTCTGCAAACAAAGAAGAAAAATGAATCAGAAACCAAGCAAGAGGCTAAAAGATACAAGATAAAAACACAAGGAGAGATAGCAATTAAAACAAATCCTAAATTAAACAAACGTTAAAGAAGGAAGAAAGGATAACTTACTCGGATCACTGGGCCTCCAAGATGGGTCGCTGGGACCGGCACCTGCCGCGGATGCCGCTGCCGACTGAGGGGCTGCTCCTGTGGCAGGGGCAACATGTCACCCTGCAACTGACTCATCCTCTCCACCATGGCCCTGAGAGAGTGGCTCCTCTGAAACTAGAGTCACCCTCTTTGCGCTCTCCTCAGCCCTCTCTACCTGCATAATGTCCTGAGTGTCATGCCACTCAGGATCACTGTCATCAGTCTGCTCCTCCGACCCTCCCTCTGTAAGCTCCTCAGAGTCGGAGTCAATATCTATGGGGTCATCGCTACTATGAGCAGGACCCGTAGTAATCTGAAGTAAAGGTGCCCGAGGTGCACCAGCTCTCCCTCTAGCACGAACTATCCTCCTGGCTGCAATGGGAATGCCAGGAGTGATCACTGTCCAACCACAGCCTCTAGGCCCCCCTCTGGCCTCGCGAACTGATCTGTAAACTGGCGCCACTGGGGGAAGCATGCCCATATACGGTAGGCCAAACTAATGAGGAACTCTGCCAAAAGGATGCACCTCCACTCGTCCCACTCGATCAATGAGCTGCCCTGTGGTGGAGCAAGAGATCAAGGTAAGAGTCTCCTCTCCCCATATGCCAGCCATAAGCCGGTACGGTGTCGCCTCCATGTCTGCAGTAGTAAGGGAGGCAACTGGCTGGTGAGGTGCTCTAAGCACCGACATATCTGTCCATCTGGCTGCCCTCACAGCCCCAGGATCTGCCACCTCCACGCCTCTACCATAAGGGATAAAACGCTCATACACCTAACTCATGACTAAAGTCGGGTGGCTCAATGACTTTCCCTGTAAATGGACCACCCTGTATAAATCATGGTAGGTGGTCCCCAGAATATCTGCACCCCAGGCGTATATCCAGCCATGCCCCTCTATCTGCGCAATGATGGGGGCCCAGTAGTATAACAATGTATCCCCTCCCTTGTCCCCGATTAGTCTCGAGGCAAGGATCCCCATGACGGCTTGTCGAATTACGGGGATAGGCAAAGAAGGAATGGATCGAACTCTCACTCCCTTCTTCGACCCCGTGGAGATAACTACATCTCCCATATATGCTGCCCACTGTGCAATCTGTGCCTGTGAGCCTACTGTCTCTAATGTAAGTCTCCTCCCGATGATCGGGACCCCCAAAATACGGTAGACATCCTCGAGTGTGATGGTCCACTCACCACGGACCCCTGGCAGTCGGAAGGTGTTCCGATCTGCATCCCAGTAAGAAAATAAGTCACAAAGGATGTGACTAGATGGTGCAACATGAGGCACACACGATATACACAGTATACCAGCCCTCTGAAGTGTGTCCTCCTCGTCCTGCGAGAGGGCATCCAGTACTCCTGAGAGTCAATCACACTCTCTCTCTCTACTCCATCTAATATACTCCTCTCTCGCTTGCATACACCCAAAAACACACAAAACAGAGCAAGTTAATATCTGAACAATACCAAGAAGGTCATAAAAACGCGTAGAAGTGCAAAAAAATACAAACACAATCTCAAATATAAGTTCTTTTTGCATTTTGTGCAGAACCGCCGCCCTGAGCAGGGAGGCGGTTTTGTAACCACCGCCTTAAAGGCGGCGGTCGTGTAACCGCCACCCTGAACAGGGCGGCGGTCGTGGTACGAAAACCCACGCGGGTTTTTAATCTTAAAAGGCCTAAAACAAGCAAAAAATGACCATTTGACCTAAAAATGGAGCCTACCCAGTAGGCGCCCCCCCTAGGTGGACCTTTTGAACCTAATATTTTCAAAAATAACCCCCCCATTACAACAAATTTAGCATTTCAAATTTAAAGGGGGAAAAACACAAAATTGAAGAAAACCAACCTGTGATCTAGCAGGGTAGTGTTCCGCGCGTGGAGGCATGATCACGATCTTGCTGCGGATGTTTTGACTATACTCACGCAAGAAACCGTCACCGTGGGTCCCAGAGCTCAAAAACAACCAATTCAACTCGTGCAAATGAATAGGAAAATGGGCCCACTTTCATATATATAGCACCCTGATTCATTTTAAAAGACTTTTTCACAGGTTTGGAGTGCTGATGAAGGTAAGTCCCTATCCCCGCGCGAATGGTACGTTCTCATTCCCTATTATTTTAGCATTTATTTTCCAAATTATTGTATCTATCTGCACTTGAGTTCTCCTTTCGTTTTGCAGATAGCGGGAATTTTGGATGGCGTAATTTCAACACACGGACGTGTAAGGTATAACTTCTAACTTCCCATTTCGGGACTGCCATACTCGGACCCACCGTTTTATGCCTCTTCATGGCTAAAACGCTTCTCCAAGGGGGCAATATGTACGTACCCAAAATTACAAGGTACTGTACTGCGGAACAGCGTAATAAGTGCCCCAATGATGATACAGGTCTCTTCGCAAGGTGTTCGGGGTCCGGAAAAGCTCTCCGAATATGCGTTAACATCCCGCATACCCTGCTTAGCCCCTGTGTGCTTTGTTTTCCCCTTTTCCCCTCTTTTCTTGCCCCTTTTCTCTTTAGTAACGAAACCGCCGCCCTGACTGGGCGGCGGTCCTGTAACCGCCGCCCTGAGCCGCCCTGAGCAGGGCGGCAGTCCTTTACGCATTTTCCAGAACGTTCTTTTGACGCGACTCGCGTGAAATATGAACGTTTCACCAGCTTTCCTTGCCGACTTAAGCTTGCATTTATGTTTTTGGTCCCCTGGAATAGTGTTTTTCCTTTGTTTATTGTTTAGGAGTTCAGTTTGGTTTTGATCTTTTGGTGATTGAATTCCTATAAATGCATGGCTTGTGCTCAAACAAATGGTCTGCCCCTGATTTCACTTTCATGCTCTCTTTTTCATAGCTTAGTCTGTTATTCTGTTTAGAAGCCATAGTTTTAATTCTTTGCATGCTTAGTTAGCATTGTCCAGCTATTGGTAAGCCACATATCCAGCTTGTGCAAACAGTGTTGTTGTTCTATCTAATCCATTAGAAGTAGAATATCTTAGGAAGCCATTAAAGTTGCAGGTTTTACTCCTCAAATAGGATAGTTTCAGGTTCTGGATGCATTATGTTGCATGATTCGCAATAGATCCCGCTAGGAACTGCATAAGCCAAGCTCTGTACTCTTGCGCTATCCCTCTCCTATTCGCGTTCTATTCAGTCTGTATTCTAAAGGTTGTCCCTTGTTCCAACACCTACTCCTATTGATGCAAGCATTACACACTTTTCTGGATCTACGTGAGCACAAAGAACGAAGAGATCATACTGAGGGGACAAGATCACACACACACCATCGGATTCGCCACTGTTCTGCGGAGTCCAGGTTCTAGCTTTCAAAGTTCTAGTTAGAATCATATCAAATAGAGTAGTTAATCGCTTTATTTCAGTAAATTCTATTCTCGATATTGCCAGGGAAGCTGTGGGGATTGATAGTTTCTGAGAAACTATGATTCACTCCTCACTTCTGAGGTAGGATCGAGAATCTTGCAAATAGATTAGTTATTTCATTGTTTAGAATAGATATACAAATTACACAGACAAATAGCTACACTCGGCTATTTTGTTTGTTTTAAATTATTAGTTTAGTTGTCAATTCTAAATATTTTAAATAGTTGCCTTCTTAAATTCTTATAAATCATCAAAAAAATACAAAAAGAATTCATATATGCTATAAATACATTTCGTATACTTAGAGTTCACTTTATTACAGTTTGTTTATATTATTGCGTTTGTATGACAATTACGGGACCTAGGGAGCCCAGAGAATACGTTTTCGAGCCAATCGTGTCTCAGCCCAATCTCATAACAGCAATAACTGATATTGACCAGAATCTTAGAATCCAAGTCTTCCAAACAACAACAGACTTCCAGCAGATCAGATCTCAATTAAGAGGATTAAACATAGAAGACGACCAAGCACATACGTTTTGGTCAAATCAGCCAAACTACAGACTACCCTAGAAAAACATCTACATGACTATAGAAAGGTTTGAAAGAGAACAAACATTTGGGTGTGACCCTTTAGTTCCACAACCAGATGCAGGAGACACCCTCACAGACATAGATACTGGCCTAAGAATCCAGGTTGCAAGAACGCCTGTGAGGTATTCTGAGAAGATCGCACAACTGTTGATTCTAAACATAGAAACTGAGAAAGCGTATGATTATTGGATACTAGGGATCAGGACTTGATTCCACGCATGACCATAGCTGGTCCACGACAACCACGAACCTATGGTTGTGACCCACAGATCCCGCAGCCCAACGAATCCATAAGAGAATTAGACATAGATACTGGCCTACGCACACTAGTATTTCAGTCTACTCCACTTCCACCTATTATCATCGAACAATTATCCTTGCTGGATACAGCAGCTAACAAAGCTAGAGAATTATGGACTAGGCCAAAGAACCGTCCATAGAGTTGACTATATTTACCATCCACCATATGACCTTATCCGGAGAAATACACGAAACTATACCGGGTCATTTTCCACGTATTCCACAACCCATAGATCGAATCACGCCAGAGCTCAATATTGATTGGAGCCTTCGAGTAGTCATCCTTGCTGACCGATCTATCACACCAGTCCAGGTTAGAAGGGCCTTCTTTGCCTTAGATTCACAGATTCCATTAGTGCGTGTCGAAGACATCAGACTGCCTAACTAGTCTGTCTATATACCACGCATATTCCATCCCCACCGGCTGTCTCGGCACGACCTCGGGAGGTCGGGTACGCGGAAGAGTTACCTGTAGATTCCCACGCTCGCTCGTCACTTTTTCAGCATACAGACACTTAACTCCATGCAACATACATAATGCAATGCAATACATGAAAGTAACCCAACTAACCTAACAAAGAAACAAGCAAAATCATATATACTCAAACAAACAATGTTCAAGACAGTTGTACCAATGTTTTTGTTATCAAGATGCAGTTCTTAAATGTTTGTGTTATAACGATAAGGGTTAAAAATGATACCCGAAACAATAACACATGCGAGGGAAAAACAGACGACACAAGTAGTCCTATGGAAAGCATTTGTGCATTATGACACAGTACCTGGAAACTCACTATTACACGGGAGTACCAACATAATAAGCAGACCCATCTTTGTTAATGGAGGTAAATCATGATGATTTGCATGTTGTTTGAGACAAGAACAATCAAGAATGTCAAAAAGATGGTTTTGTAGCACCAATTTCGATGTTGAGGAAAATGGAGGTGATACAGGCTTCAACTATATACAAGTCATTTAAAAAATTAAAAACCATAAATTTTTGGTAAATCTAAAGCCAAAATTAATGTTACCATTGTGTATCTCACTTCAATACCTTTCCAACACAAAAAAATGGAGTCGTTTCAAGGTCGGGAGCAAAATGTATGGCATGCACAATGTTGGGTGTGCATATGCACTCAAGGGAGCACCTGTGCTGGGTAACATGGGCAAATGGGCGCCTATGTTGGCCTACTTTTTTTTTTTTTAGTTTTTTGAGGCAACATGGGCACCTGTAATGGCCTACTTGTTGAGCTTTTTGGATTATGTGAGATAGCATGGGTGCCTTTTCTGGCCTACTTTTTTTATTTTTTGAGTTTTGTGAGGCAACATGGGCACTCAAGCACCTATGCTGGCCTCTTTTTTTGACTTTTTTGGATTTTTTGAGGCAACATGAGTGCCTAAGCACCTATTATGGAATCCTTTTTTATTTTTTTGGATTTTGTGACGCAACATAGGTGCTTGGGTGCCTATGTTGACCTCCTTTTTGAGTTTTTTTAATTTTGGGTTACAACATGGGTGTCTGTGTTGGCATTATTTGCATTACCTATCTTCGGGAGGCCATAACTTTTGCTCCCGACCTCGAAACGACTCTATTTTTTTTACATTGGAAAGGTATCGAAGAAAAATACACAATGGTAAGATAAATTTTGGTTTTTGAATTTGTATTATCAATTTTTTTGGGCTTTTAATTTTTCTTTACCAAATTTTTTAGGTTTTTATGTTTATTTGGATGTTTTGACTTTTTCGACTAAAATATTTGAATGTTTTGGGAGTTTTTGAAACATATTTAAATGTTTTTAAATTTTGAATCATATATGAATGTTTTTTATTTTCTATAAATTCTCTTAAGCTATGTACAAGAAACAAAGAAACGTGGATGCCCCCAGTGATAGATGGGATGTACAAGGGCAGAATGCCACACTCATGCGTAAGAAAGTGAAGATGCAAAATTACCCCAAATGTTATATGGGAATATTCAAAGGAAAAATATTCATGTGTAAAAGTTGGATCAAGACCAATATAGATAGGTACAATATGTTGATGAACGTAACCCAATGACGTGCTAGGAAGGAGCAAGGATGCCCCTAACGTAAGCTGGCCAAGAAGCACATGATAGAAAGAAGTAAAAGATTGTTTTTGTGAAAGGGGAAAAAGTTTCCAAACAATATGAAAAAAGGAAATATTATACACATGGATGTTCTAAACGAAGAATAATAATGATGTAAATGTTGTGAATGTAACTTAGAAGCCTCTTGATGAAGAAGTGGTTAGCCAAAGGTACGAATCATGAGACAAGATACAAATTAGAGTAAAAGTCTGAACAAGGTCCAAAAAAGACACTTGGTAACATACTAATATTTTTTTCTCATTGATATCCCATGTGTGTACGTGGAAATTTATTACCTCTTGGAGGGAATATTTGATACACAACAAGTAAAGAAACCTTAGCCAATGTGTAGGAATGATTTATTTTTCAAAGTTGATTTTTTTAATGGATTGTGGCAGGAGAGTCGTACATTGCTCCATTGCCATCCAGACATCTATAGCCCCAATAGGGATATATTTGATTCTAATCACAACATTTATCTACTTTCAGTCAAGCATCCATAGCCCTGGTAGAGATTATTGGAAATACCCCAAGAGAGAGTTATATATCAATTCACTTTTGCTTTTAGCATTTGCTTACAAATTTGTGCTTTTTGATTTGATTGATTCTTTTTCTTTCTGAAAACTTATTTCAGATCTCTTGTTTGAAAAGGGGTTAAGAACCACTAATGGCTTGATGGAAGGAGGTGGAAGTGATTGCAATGAATAAATTGGCTAGTGTCAACAAATATGTCCAAAATTTGGTCGCAACAAGTTTTTTAAATGTTGATTGTGATAGGATCTCTAAGAGGCCAATCGTTCTTTAATTTACCAAGGTGATAAAATACCAAGGCCAAACAGATACCATAGAGATAAGTGTCACAAAATGTGTGTGAATATGATAACCAAAATATCATCGAAGGGATGAAAATGGTAGAAAGAATTGCAAAGTAAGAACAAGAAAGGGAAGAAAGAACATCCATGTGTATACAATACCTGATTGTAGTATTTGATCTTTGTACCTTTGATATATATATTTGAAATTTTTTCTCCTTTTTTTGTATTTTGTCTTTTTTGAAAGGTGGGACTGAAAAGGTCACTTGGCATGATAAGATCCAACAACAATGTTAGTAATTTCCTTGATAAGGAAGACTATGCATGTTTTCTTATCAAGATTCATGTTATCCCTGATCTCAATGATCATGGCGAGATCATACTCAATAGATGATTACATTTGTAGTCTCTCAAGTGGCACTGCTTGTTTTAACAACCAACTCCAAACGTGTTGGCATATCATTCAGATTAGTCTAGAAGCTCACCCGAGGTGCGCGTAGGAGCCGAGACCCTCCTTTATGTGAGCTTCGTGAGAATTTTATTTCTTAACACAGTGATGTAATACAACTAGAGAATAAGTGCATTCATCCATAGGATTTTAGATGTAATATTTAACTCCTTGTCTAATGAATTCCAAGTATAGATTAACATGATCAACTAAATGGAAATAGAATCAACCATGAAATAACATTAAGGAAACTAGTAACTTACAAATGAACATAAGGGAAATGCCAAGATCAAGGTTCATCACATGATTGTTTCAGAATCTCTTCATCATATTCATAATTCAAAATACAGTAGCTAAAATTACATCAAAGAGTTCCATCCATGAGAGTGCTCATACTAGAAGAGATTTCTATTACACACATTACATAATACTTCTATATCTCTTTCTATCCCATCCTTATCTCCACATTCGTCCTCGCTATCCATCTCTATGCTCTCCTCTTTTACCTCTCTAGAAAGACCACCTATATCAAGAATCCTCAAGGAATCTTCTCCTAACCATCCATCATCACCTTTGAAACCCTAATGGAAACCTTTCATCATTGCTTTACCACTACCTAGGAATCTTCTAGATGTCACCATGAGATTCCCTCAATCAAGTGACTTTAGCATGCATGTGCCAACTAATCCTTAACAACCTCAACTCCTTATCCTTTCATGTAACCATAATGATACCCTGGAATATCCTTTCCTTGAGCCGTAAGTCTCCATAGCTTATCCACATCTATATATAGTCACTTTTCCATTTTCTCCCTATGCACGTCTTTTCATGTTGTCTAAAAACTTACTAAGTCCCAAATCCATCCCTCTCGGGCAAAATCCTTAGCACCTTTCCAAGAACTACTTCTTTGTGTGCCTTTGTGCCCTGATTTTGTGTGCCACAAGGCTTCATGCCTTTAGTAATTAGTTACTTTTAGGGGTCCAACATCACCCCACACTAAACAAGTTTCCCCCGGAAAACCTTTGCGCTTCCCAAGCAAAAATCTTGTCGACCAAAACCTCTTATGGTAAGAATACTGCTCCAAAGAATAAAGAATAGTGGTAGAATCTAAGAATTGAAGAATAGGGGGGAATGATACATGACCAATTGAAGGAGTTCAGGGAATTCCATAGTTATCTCATCCTTTAATTTCTCCCAGGCCTTCAATTTTGATAAAGCCTTCCCTAGCACGTCTCCTACGACATTAGGCACCTATTATGGGATGATTTATTCCTCCTTTCCTTTCAATGCATTGATGGCCACCCCTAACTCCATGCAAACACCCTCAAACTCATCCATCCATTCAGTGATGGATTCTCAAAGTTTGCCAATTCTGAAATCTAGATTCTTGTGCTTTGTCCTAATTTTATCTTTCTGGGTCGTGGTGTTAACGACCAACTATGTACTCTCCACCTTATTAGTGGGGATGGTCTACTACAAAAATTTGAGGGCCTCCTCCTTCTCTATCACCCAAGCATCGATTATTGGATTGCATTTTCTTCATTTGTTGAAGCCCTTATCTGCTATTATATTTACCTCCTTGAGTTGGGAGAGAAATTCTTCCAACTCATTGATTTGGGCTTCAATGACGACCTTGTTCTCTTCCTTTTCCTTTGCAAGCTCTATAGTTGTTGGGCATGCGCCATCCTTGATGTTAATGAGTAACATCCCCATGAGGCCCTCAAGGCACTCCATGTCATTCCCATAATCAGTCCTTGTTTGGCTCACCAATAGTGGAAATTATCCCAGAATGCTTTTTACGAGGGCGTCAACTTGGTCATATGCCTCCTTCATCCATGCCTATTCTTCCCCTTAACCCATGGTGCAACCTATTTATTTACTTATCCTTGTTCTTCTTCTCTGTAATCAAGGTACAAATGGTGGCCCCTGCATCCAGACTATCCTAGATCACTTCTACAGACATATTTTGCAAAGCATTGCATGCCTGTTCATCTGTAAGGTGGTTAAGATCCACTACCTTATATGTATCTCCTCCTTTCTTCTTTAAGTGAACGGTCTCAATCACATGATCATTGACCTCGAACTCAGGTTCCTCAAAGTGGTAGTGCATGCTCTAGCTGAGCATCTTCCTATTCCTTGGCACACACCTCATCTTGATCCATCAATTCCCATCCATAAATGTTTTTCTGGTGGGAGGGTGGCCTGAAATCATGCGTACAGGACCTTATTGGGGTCATCTATGAAGTCTATATGTGGGGACACTGGGTGTCCACTTCTTCCCTGTATGGTCTTGTGCTTTGTCCTCTGCTTCTTCATTCTAGGGGTGAATCCCTTATCCTCCTTTATAGTAAAGGAGTCCCCTTTATCTCCCTTTGGGCTTGTGGTTGGTGGTGTGGAGGCCTCGCATGCTAGAATTTTCTCTACCCCTACATAGTATTCCTCTCCTTCTTCCCACACCTCACCTGCATTCATGGCCTCCACCTCAGCCTCCTGCCCCTCCAACTTTTCTTCCAATTTTGCTTTGAAAGTGGTGGGGTCTTCTTCCTCTTCTTCCTCTGAGCCTGTTGTGGGGCTTGATGCCTCGGGTGTCTTTTGTCTCTTCTCTTCAGGATCTTCCTTCTCTTCTTCCTCTTCCTCACACCCTGGTAATGAGGTTTTGACACCACCTTGTTCTGAAGTGTTGATGCCCTTTCTACTATTATGGTGCCGTATAGTACTTCCTCTTCCTAGAAGTATCTAATTTCCCTTCATCTTCTTCTTCTTCTTCTTCTTCTTCTTCTTCTTGTATTGCTTTCATGGGTGGGATTGACATTCCCCATGGCTTTGGAAAGGGGGATCTGTAACCTCCACCTCAATTACCACTTGTGTTTTGGGGCGCAGCTATACCAACACCCGATGGACATATCCATTGATAGTAATGCTGACCTGAGGGTGTAAGTCTAGAAAATATGGCTCCAAAACTTCAATGTAGGTAGGCCGGTTCCATACTTGTATGTAGCGCACAATGTGTGGACATCAACATCCACCTTGTCTACATCAAAATTCAAATTCTGCGTGTCCTTGATCTGGTTGATGGCACACTTCATATATCTGGCTGTGAATGTGAAGGGGAGCTTGCACCATGGCCCCATCTCTCCTTTGGCCATCATAAACCTTGATAGCCAAAAGTGTTAGGTGGAAAATTTTTTTACCTTATCTCCAAAAACTTGTGGCAACTCATGGGGGATGCACCACTCATTCTCAAAATCTTTGTGCAATCACTTGAACCACATGTTCATCTGAGCCTTGTAAGCATTTGAGATGGTCCCATCATAGGTGAACTATGTGAATTGGACTATAGGGGATGCATGTGTGGGTGGGTGAACCCAAATGTTCCCATCTGGTCTGCCCAAGATGCCAATCTCCCAAAACATGATCAATAACAGGATGGAACCCCATGTGATCTTTACTCCTCCCTCATTCTGTGCCCATGCTTCTCGATAATGCCATTCGCAATGAATTGGGAAAAATTGTAGTGTGCCCTCTTGGACACCCTATAAGCCATGTACAGGAACCTATGGTTAATGTCCATCCACCTTTCTGACATGCTTGATTTGCAGCTAATGAGTTGGGAGGTGACTCTCAGCGTTGAGTCTGGGAGGTCTGTAATTACCTGCACCCTACCCCCCTTCTCATAGTTTAACTTCTTCGTTAGCTCCTCAATTTTGGTAGTGGCACATAAATCAAGTGCCATATCCTCTCAGTGTTAAGTATGTCTATTACCATCCAAATCAAATGGCCTATGATCCTCATTGTTCTTCCCATGAAGTAGAAGAATTATTTTTACCCGCAGACATTAACCACCTGAAAAGTGGGGTGGGTTTGGCAAAGAAAGGAATCTTCTCCCATAGCTGTAAAACCCCAGTCTTTTGCAACACTTGTTGTACCTATTCGATAAAACCTTAGGGTTTCTAAGCTTTTCCACCATCGAGGTGTCTAATACTAGATCTTCCCACATCAGCTTTTAATTTTTGGTCGCTCTGTGGTTATATTTGCTGATCTTACACTTGTATAGCTTCAAGCTCCACTTTTCATAGCCTTGATAACCCATGAGAGGGTACTGCATTTCCGAGTAAATCTCCATGGGATCCTCCTTTTCCACCACTGGTTTTCTTTGTGTGAGCCTTCTTTGGTGCCATCTTCCTCTCCTTTTTCATTCATGCCCTAGGTGTTATGTTCTTGTCTTTTGACTACCCTAACTCGACAACTTCCTCGCTTCTCTCTCACACAACCTCCTTTCTGCTCCATTGTCTTCTTCCCTCCTTGTTATGCCACTACAACTTGCACAAATCCACTAGTTTGTGATAGTACTTCATGTAGTCCTTTTTTGTAACACCTTCATCACACTTCAAGCTTAGGAGCACAAAAACAATTCTCTAAAGCAAAGTAGTTGAAATGACTAGCCTTACCTCTTATTTATACTTTATCGATGCCTTAGAGTTCTTCCGACCACGTGTCCTAATGTTGATTTTTAATAAAGCACTTTATTTTTCTTCGATCAAACCTTCGTGACTTCCCCTCATGCTTTAGCTATAACCTTTTAGTGCTCCAATACTACTAAACTGCCACAGACCTCCTTTGTGCACATCACCGTGCCAAAGTACATAACCTCTACATCATTTACTAAGTAGTTTCCCATGGTTTTACCTACCTTATGTTATACCACGCAATCCTTCCCTTATTTTTGGTCTTCATACTTCTCAACCCACCTTCATAAACTACACAAATTACACACCTTAGCCATCATGTCACTCGTTCTTCTGCCTTCGCACTAATTTTTCCCAACAGTCCACTGTAAAAGAATTTTGGCCTCCATGTTCAATATAGTTGCTACTTCACCCCACACAAAAATGTATGCATGGTACCCTGTGCATAGAACCTCTTACAATGTAATTAGCTACTGGCACACCAACGCACAACACAAAACCTGAAAAATGATGACAAAGGAAAGAAACAAAAGGACTAAAGGAAATCTAATCTAATTGGCAATACTGCCTTATTTTTACTACACAGAAGCCTTATTTATAGTAGGGATTCAGCCTACTCCCATTGAAGTAACCTATTAACCTCGTCCCATCCAGTGCTTGTAACTGACATGCACCTGAATCGAGGATGTACAAGATGATGTATGGTCCTAACCAATGGAATTTTAGTTTCCAGGATGGCGCAAAAATTTAGAGTCATAAAGCAAGACCATCTGCCCAACCTCAAACTGTTTGTTTTTGATATGACAATCATGCCATGATTTTTGTCACACCTTCTCAGTATTCAGACTCCACCTAGCAAGTGATCACCTTTCGTCCAACTGCATTAACTTTTCCATGTGCTCTTGTAGTGCTTGTTCGTCAGCTAATCCTCCTGCACGTGCAATACGTAGGGATGACAACATAAAATCCACTGGTAAAAAATAATTCCATGCCAAACACCAATTGAAATGATGTGGCCTTGTTTAATCTCTTATAGGTTGTCCTATATGCCCATAGTATGGCTGAGACTTTGTCATCCCAATCTTGTCTTCCCACATCACAAATTTTGGTCAGTGTGTGACTTAGTATCTTGTTAAATGCCTCAATGGTTCCATTCACTTGAGGGTGATAAGGGGTGGTATTGTGATGGGCCACCATGAACTCTACCAACAAAATCCTGACCATCTCATTCAAAAAATGTGTGCCTCTATCACTAATCAAGCTTAAAGGACACCCATACCTACTGATTATGTCTCCCACAGGAATCTTGCTGTTGTGGTTGTTATGTAATCCTTCATAGGCACTGCCTCCGCCCACCTTGTTAAGTAATCAGTGCAAGTAATGAGATAGCTCGAACCAGTCCTCCACACTGGAAGGTGAAATCGGTCCTACAAAATCAATCTCCCACTTCTCAAATAGTTTTGCGCTAGCTATTGGTCTCAAGGGCATTTCATCCCTTCTTCCTGGTTTTGCCAAGGCACTGGCAATGGTCACAGGCCTTACAAATTCAATACAATCCTGGTAGATGCTTTCCCACCAAATCCCTGTGAGTAGAATCTTCCATGTGGTGGCATTCCCTACATAGTCTCCTCCTGCAATCCCACCATGTGCCTTCTTCCATGATTGCAACACACTCATGTTCTAACATGCATCAACACATAATCTCATCATGACCTAACTTGTATAAATATCCACCAATTAACATGTAGGGCACGACGTATAGCCAACTATTTTCTTTCCAAAGTATTCATTTCCTCTGGCATCATGCCTCTTTTGAGAAACATGGCAATATCCTCTAATTCAGAGTGCATCGCAGCCTAAATAATTGTGCATCTGGCATGGTATCCTAAATTCTTTACGCATCCTCCCCTGAGTTGATTCTTGATAAATGGTCAGGTCCCAAATTACTCTTACCTGGTTTGACAACAACTGTAAACTCAAATTCTTGAAATAATAGGACCCATCTGCATATGTGCACCTTTGTAAAACGGGATTGTTTACTAAGTACTTCAACACCATATGGTCCATGTAGAATATAAAGGGTGTTGCCAATAGATATTGCCTAAATGTATGCAGCACATAGATCATTGATAATGCCTCATGCTTAGTAGTAGTATATTTTTGCTCTAGTTGGTGTCAACTTCCTACTTGTAAAACAAAGAGGGTCGATCGGTAGTCCCCCCACCTAGGTTGTACTAATAATGCTCCAATGGCCATTCCTGAGGCATCAACATGCACATGGAAAGGCTTATCCTAGGAAGGAAAGTGTAATATGGGTGTAGTGACAAGCCTATTCTTCAATGTATCAAATGTCATTTCTGATGCACCTCTCCCCAATGGAATGTACATCCGTGCTTTAGCATTCCTTCCAATGACGTGAATGATTTTGGCATACCCCTTAATAAACTTCCAGTAGTACCCCATATGTCCAAGGAATCCATGCACTATGCTCTGGCTGATAGGTTCTCCCAATCCTAAAATAATGATAAATTTGTCAAGATCCACCAGTAAGCCTTCCTTACATATAATATGCCCCAATAGGGTTCCAAATGGAGTAGTGAAGAGACATTTCTTGATGTTGAGGGATATGGGCAACTGTCGGCACCTTTCAAACATCAACCGTAAATTTTCACAATGGTCCTTCACTATTTCATACACTGTCCAGTCATCAAGGTAGACTCTAAATAAACTTATGGATAAAGTCTTGAAATGCCTACACCATAATGCATGAAAACACATCAGGTGCATTCTTTAGCCCAAAAGGCATGACTGTGTAGCAAAAAATTCCCCATTCAGTGCAAAATTTATTTTTTCTTGGTTTTCCTTTGCAATCCTAACTTGATGATACCTTGAGAATCCATCCGTGAAGGAATAGATCTCATGCCTGACTACTCCTTCCAGGATCTCCTCGGTAAAAGGGGTTAGGAAGGGATCAATTATGCATACTACATTCAAATCCCTGTAATCAACATAGATACTTATCCTTCCATATTTTTTAATGCTTATGATCATTAGGCTTATCCATTATGATTTCTCAACAGCTTTAATGATGCCTGATGTGATCATCTTGTCTATCTCTTCCTTGACTTGGACACATAGATTTGGATTCATCCAATAAGGTCTCTTCCAAATCAGGTGCGCTCCTTCCTTTAGTTTGATCTACATCTCTCCTAAAGAGTGGTGAACTCCCTTAAGCTCATGGTACCCACACAGAAATAAATGCTAAAACTCATACAATAGATCAATGATCTTTGAAACATCCTTTTCTGACCAATAATCCCGAATAGTAACCTCCTTAGGTTCCGCATCTGAGCCAATGTTAACCTTCTTTGTTTTCAAGGGTTCATGGTATGCGTGTCCATTTTCATCAGAATTATCCATTACCTTACATGTACCCATAGTATGGTTAACATCCAAATTCTCCACTTCCTTGCCATTTATCACATAGACTAACTTTCATTTTTCTTTCTCCATGCAGGCACACTCAAGTTCTAGTTCCTTTGGTTCCTCCACATCAAAATTCTCCTCCAACTTAGTTTCTCCTAATAATTATAGAATTTTATCCTCAGCCATGACATTTTCTCCCATAGTTAAGCACTTTACAACCTACAATGCCTCATTCACCAATGGCTTAGTACTTTGATACTCAAAGGTTTGAATTAAGTCATATGTTAACTCCTGTCAATTTCCTGTCTAACAGTGTAATTCTAAATGAACGTACGATGCACGTGCACAACTCTGTAGTGTTGAACAGAACTTGTGTACCCATAGGGAAAGAGGTAAAGCTTCCATGCCTCCCATCCTTATCTTCTCATATTCTTGGACATGATCTGATGTGGATCCTTTACCATCATAGACACAAAGTTTAGTGGGTGTGTTGCTCAAAAATAATTTGATTGAGAGAAAAATCCTCACCTTGCACCATTCTAGAAGATTGTCTTGATGCACCTCCCACCAATGTGTTGCAGTTCTGCGTAAAGTGTTTACAAGCATGCTCCTTATTTCAATCTCGCATCTTCATTGAGCTTTCATGGCTCATAGGAAAACATCACAGTTGCCTTCCCCAGTGTAGTTTGGTAATTGCTTCCTTCCTAGGTGCCTAAGTGGGCACGCCCTTGTTACTCTGGTAAGAGAGCCTCTCAATTTCTTCCCAATTAACTCATAAGTCCCATGCACCCAATTGTCACATGCTACACTAGTGGTATCACTCATAGATTGAGAGTCTTCAAACTAAATAACTCCTTCTGTAGGGTGAATCACCTCAGGCTCCCTAATAGTGCACACCTAGATTTTGTTAGGGACTTCTTCTCCCAAGGGATCAATATCAAGTGCTAACTTCCCATCAGTCAAGGGGATGATAACATGTTCCTCCTTGTTCTCAAAACTAATGCACCCCTTATTGAACCATAGGTCAGCATTGTTCTTATAATACCAGGGATGCCTAAGTAACACTAGAAAGTTGTATGCCTCGACTAACGCCAAGACTTCGAAGTCCCCAGTGAATTTCACCCCTTGGATAGTGATAGTAGCATCCTTCAAGACACCAATGGGCATTGCCTTTATTTTTTTAGCCATATACAACCCATTTGAGGATGGCTATAATAGGGGCCTTCCCATTTGATTCCACGCATCTAGAGTGAGAACATTAACCTCTGCACCCACGTATATCATAATATTTCTCATGAGCCATCCATCAACTACTGCATTCAAGGTAATCTCTTTAGCATACTCAATTGTGTGACGGGGAAGGTTAGTGTGCAATAATTTCACTCGTGCTCTTCTTCGATGTGCGAAACTTTTTCCCATAACCATAACCATTCTCCTAGTAGATGGATTATATTATCTTGCCTCGGTATTTTGCATACTTCTTGGACTCCTTCCATATCCTTTTATGGAGGCTCAGTGCTTTTCCTTTGATCTAACTACCGTGATCACTCCTTCAAGAACTAGATCTCTCCTTGTAGGCTTTGAATTACATCCATGGTATCTTAATAAACCTCTTTCTGATGAGTAGGGTCTAGATACTTCCCATGCACTACCTCTTCTCTAGTAACCAACAACCTTTGCTTTGGTATCTCCCTGGAAAATGTAACCTCATCTCGCATCGTCACCAGTACAAGTTCTAACTATGACTCATGCACCACCCTTCACCTCCACTACGAGTCTTCTTTCTTCATGCTTACCATCTTAGCGCCCTTTTCCTTCCACTTTGGTTTGTTCATGTTTTCAAATAACTCTGGGTACTCCCCATACTTGCACTTCTTTACACACCAAGAGCATTGTAACAGATCAGGGCATTGTAATGTTCTGTGGACCCATATTTATAATAGGTTCCATGCGGGAACTCACTTCTTCTACCTCTGTAATTTCCATAACCTCTAAATCCTCCATGAAAACCCCTTTCGTGAGCTCCTACATCTGCGCACCCTTCATAATGGCAACCATCATCCTTTGAACTATTTGCAACGCCGATCTAGCACACACCAATATCAATGGCATCATGTATCTAGTCAATCAATCTGTAATCCTTGGTGTCATGCATAGTAGAGGTGCAAATATTAAAATGGCAAGACCATTTTTATGGATCACGTGTTGTAGTAGAGGGCATTGTACACACCCAAAATTACATGTGCTACATTTTCAAAAAAATGGTTACAAAATTCCCCAATGGTGATCCACATCCTTTTAGAAGATGTTTAAGCTTCGAAACCCATATGTAGTGTATATTTGTAGCCTAGACGTACTTACTTAGCTTTTCCACACTTTTTCCAGCTTCCTACTTCATTTTGTGCATGTTGTGGCCTTTAGTGCCAAGAATACCACCCTGCCTAGGTGGTGGTTCCAAAACCACCACCTAGGCATGGCGGTGGTCCTATCCACTTTTTCTAGATTTTATCATGTGTTTTTTTAACATGCGACGATTCACTTAACTTCACTTTTAGGATGCGTTTTTGAATCAATTTGTCTAAAAATATTTTTGATTGCTTGGTCCTCCTTCCCTCTTCTATTTTTGCATGTGATTTAGTTAGTTGGAAATGCCTCTTCTTTCCTTGTGTATGAAGGCACATCCCAACCCCAATTATTATATATTTCATGCTTGTGTTCAAGCAAAGGGCTTGAGAATTTTTATGTATCTTGTATAGTATTTCTGCCAAAATCCTGCTAGGAATTTCATAGCCAAGATCAGATCTCTTGTGATATCTCTCTTCTACTTGTATTGCAACTAGACTGCCTTTAAGATACCATTTCTCAAGCGTATTCTTCTTATATTGTTCTTGCATTCCCAATTCCTTAGACTCATATGAACACACAAAGAAAGAAAGGAACAAAATTAGGGGACAGACACATATACAACTGGATTTGTCAAAGATCTTACTTATCAAGGTTGGAATTACTTGTTTGTTTGCTTCATTTTCCAAATTGTCAATTTTAAATCATTAGTTTCAATTACATATCAAATAGAGTACTAAAAATTTTCATTTCAATTGATTAGGCATTTACAAGTAGATCAAATCATTAGAAAGTTTTCTCTTTGACATTACCAGGGAAGTTGTGGGGAACAATAGCTCGTTTAGGGTCATGATTTGTTCTTCACCTCTGAGCTAGGGGTTTGAAGGATTTTGATTAGATTAGGTTATTTGTTTTAGATTTAGATTCACATATTCTCACAGGTAATCATCTACATCTGGTTGATTACTGGTCTTTATTTTGTTTATTATATTAGAACGCATTTCTTAAAAACTAGAAAAGATCAAAAACATTTACTTTTGTTAGATTAGTTTACTTTCATTGTTTTTCGCTGATATATTGAGAAAACATCAAAAACATATATTAGATTTCCATTGATAGTTTGTTTGTTTTTATCAAAATCATTTCAATACATTTTGTATGACCATTAATGTCCCACAACAAGAAAATACATATGGTTGTCATCTGTTGGTCCCACAATCCAATGGGTTGAAGTTGATAATAGACATTGATACAAGTTTATGTTTGACAGTCTTACGCACACCTGCTACATTCTATGAGAAAATAAAACTAAACATGTTAAACATTATAACTAATCAATCATACGATTATTGGACTTCTCCAGGAAATAGGGTTTAATCATGCGCATGACCATAACAGGGCTATAAACTTCACAAGTTTTCGGTTGTGATCCTCAGATCCCACAACCCAACGGGCATGCTAACCAATTATATATCAAAACTGGTTTGTGTGCATCAGTATTTATATCATCACCACTTCCACTTGATATCATTGCATAATTTTCATTATTGAATATAGCAGCCAATCAGGCTAAGACTTTCTAGACTAGACCAAAAAATCACCCATAGTCACTGTGGCTTCATTACGGCTCTCATTCTTACTTACATAACCTTGTCTGGAAATCTATATGAGGCATCTGTAGGTCACTTCCTGCATCTTCAAAACTAATGAATAGAATCTTAGCAGAGCTCAATATTGACTGGAGTCTTCGAGTAGCTATCATATCAGATTGATCAATCATGCCACTTCAAGTTTGGAGAACATTCTTTACCTTAGATTCACAAATCACGTTATTTTGTTTCAAAGATATAAGGTTACCTCATTAGCTTATCCACCATCACCACACATACACATCCATTTCTATTCTACACCAGTTGTCTTGGCACAACCTTGGGAAGTTGGGTGTGAAGAAGGTCACGTGTTGATTTTTTTTCGTACAGGCACCTACTTCCATCATGATCTCCGTGGAAAATTTTAAATTCTACCAATATGGTGTGAACTGATCTTCGCAAACAACTATCCTTTGTATGCCCCTCTATTTCATATTTTTTTCACCATAGTCCACTGCGAGTCTCATGTGGTGAGTTCACAACTAATTTCTCCAGCTGCTTTTCCATGGCAGCTATTTGGGCCTCAAGAAATGGACTGAGTCTACTATTCATGCTTCCTATAGCCTCAACGTGTAGGTCAGTCTCCAAAGCCTCACACGGGTCCATGAAAGTTTCATGTGAAAGTGCTCTCCTGAAGGGCATTATTAATCCTCCAACAAACCATTGAGCATGTTGAGAAGGATGGATATCATAAGATAGTTTTGATAAGAGAGTTTTAAATCACGCATCATACTCCCACACAATTTCTACCATCCCTTGCTAAATTTATTCCAGCGCGTTGATGTTCTTTTGTTTAAACTCATGAATGTGGAATTTTGCTAAGAATGCATCACGCAGTGTAGTGTAATCCACCACTATCTGGTGCCAGCTATGCACATGCCCTTGTAATGTGGTCACAAAATGACTTGCTTTCCTCTCTGGGGTAATGATTCCATTCACTCACCATAGCATCTCAAACTTATGTACATGTTCTCTGGCATCTTCTGCACCCTTGTAATTAGGAAAGTGTAGGGACATTTCATAAAACACCTGGTGAGGTGGTTGAGGTCCTTGTCCTACAACTCTGGGGCCTTGATAGCCTCTACCACCCGATCCACTTGATCCACTAGCTCCTATTCCTTTGGATCCACTAGATCCATCTCCCACAGCAACAAAGGGACTAAAGTGCTAGCACCTTGTGTCCCCACCGTCACGCTAAACTACACACCAACAATCTATGATACTGATCCACTTCCGAATGTGCTTCCTGTGCCTACTCCAGATAGGATACCTAAAATTTTTAACCCTTTTCATTTCCAAAATTCCATTCTAGACAAAATACCTATAAACATAGGAAATGATTGTGTGGACATAAATGGAAATGAAAAGTTATACCTCCTAGGTGTCAGTTGACCACTGAGATCAATACCTCTAATGACCAAAAGAGAAAAGTTTTCTTTAGGAACTGGAAGGCTAAGCACCAGGGTCTAATCACCAGGTGGGCCAAGATGCATGCCTACATCTCTCTTTTCTTCACGCGATGAACTTTCACCAGAAGCTGAGGTGGTAACTCTCCCACACTTACCAAGATGGGGTAACACAAACTATTTGAATCTCACACCTTCTGCGTAGACCTCAAATCCCTTCTACAACGTCTATCTTTGTATCTCCATCACTCCAACAACCTTGTGTCTTCTTTCTAAATCCCTCTCTCGAGCCTCATCATACTTGAGTCACCTTTCTTTCCTCTCCTTCTCTGTCGTAGGGTCCATCCTTCACCACACTGGCTTTCATGCCCTGCACCCAAGAGAAATTTAACCATCCATAGGAAAAGCTTCCAAACTTAAATTAATGACCAGGATCTTGGTGGCTAAAGAACTCAAACTCAGCAATCTCCATACCAGAATACGTAAAGATAGTGTATTCCAATGTATATCTGGTTAGCACTCTTCTCCGCCAATGATCAACATCATGAGTCCTAGTTAGATTAGCATCATGTAGCTTCTGATACTCATCTTGGGTCCATAAATGAGATCTATATTACCAAATCAACCTATATGCGTATGTTGAAAGCCATTCATACAACTCTACTAGAAAGAAAAAAAATAAGGTCTCATACAACTCATGATACAGGTGCTCTTCTACCCATTTACGTGCATCAAACTCATGTCCATTATTGAATCTCTGAGAAAAATCATCCTTCGTGCTCTTAAACCTTGCTTTGACGTTGTCCAACGTCTAGTGTTTTTTCATCATGTACCATTCTCACAATAGCTTCGAAAAGAGGTCCCAACAATGGAACCAAAATGTAGTCTCTCAGGTGGCACTACTTGTTTTAACAACCAACCCCATACGCACTGGCATATAATCTAGATTAGTCTGGAAGCTCACCCAAGGCTCGTGCAGGTGCCAAACCCCTCCTTTATGTGAGCTTCCTGAGAATTTTCTTTCTTAACATGGTGATTTAATACAACTAGATAATAAGTGCATTCATCCATAATATTTTAGATGTAAGCTTTAACTCCTAGTCTAATACATTCTGAGTATAGATTAACATAATCAACTAAATGGAAATAGAATCAACCATGAAATAACATCAAGGAAACAAGTAACACACAAATGGACATAAGGTAAATGCACAGATCAAGGTTCATCACATGAGTGTTTTAAAATCTCTTCATTATATTTATAAGCCAAAATACATTAGCCAAAATTACATCTAAGAGTTCCATCCATGAGAGTGCTCATACTAGTAGAGCTTTCTATTACACGCATTACATAATACTTATCTCTCTCTATCTCTCTCTATCCCATCCTTATCTCCACATTCCTCCTCATTATCCATCTCTATTCTCTCCTCTTTTCCTTCTCTAGAAAGACCTTCTATATATAGCATCCTCAAAGAATCTTCTCCTAGCCGTCCATCATCACTTGCGAAAGCCTGATGGAATCATTTCATCATTTCTCTACCAATATCTAGGAATATACCAAATGTCACCATGAGCTTCCCTCAATCGAGTTCCTTTAGCATGCATGTTCTAGCTAATCCTTAACAACCTCGAATCCTTATCCTTTCATGATAATTGTAATGATACCCTGGAATATCCTTTCCTTGAGCCTCAAGTCTCCATAGCTTATCCACATATGTATATGGTCACTTTTTGGTTCACTCCCTATGCGCATATTTCCTGTTGTCCAAAACTTACTAAGCCTTGAATCCATCCTACCCAGGTGTAATCCTTCACACCTTTCCAAGAACTACTTTTACACGTGCCTTCGTGCCCTACTTCTATGTGCCACAAGGCTTCGTGCCTTAGGTACTTAGTTACTTTTAGGGGTCTAACAAAATTTTATCCTAAAACATGGATTTTGTATGTGGGATATTAAGGTCCCTATCCAAAGGTATCTGCACTTTACGCCATACTTGATGGGTGCATTGATGTGTATTTTTGAAGTGTGTTTGATTATGAAATTTAAGATTGTTTAAATTGTTGTCCACTTTGGAGCTCTTGGAATTACTGATCTGAGCCTGATGAAGGAACCATTTTGGTTGATCTCGAGAAACAAGAGAATAAAGTGGACGAATAGAATTGATGTGAGAAATGATGGTGGGTTTGCCACAATCATTGATAGAATAACAATATGATGGACATGAAGGATATGGTCCAAGAATTGAAGAGGATGAGCTAACAGGAGGTGTCCCATAGAATGAAGATATAGGAATACCTAGATGTGGCCCTAATATTGAAGATTAAGGGGTTTTATGATGTTCCCCCAGTATAGACGAAGATGGGTTGCTAAGAGGTGAGCCACATACAGAAGAAGACAGACTACTAAGAGGTGTCCCATAGACTAAAGAGGAAGGACTACTAGGAGGTGTCCCATATATAAAAGATGATGAGACACTAGGACGTGGCCCAAGAATAGATAGATGAAGATGGGATACCAGGAGGTGAGCCACATATAGAATAAAATGGGCTACCAGGGGTGAGCCACACATAGATGATGAAGGGCTACTTTGAGGTGCCCTAGATATAGAAGCAGGCGATGGGCTACCAAGTGGTGACCCAAGGTGAGAATAAAATGGGCTACCAGAAGGTTAGCCATAAATAGATGATGAAGGGAAACTTGGGGGTGCCCCACATATATAAGAATACAATGGGCTATCAGGTGGTGACCCAAGGTGAGATTGCGATGGAGGAATATTGATAGATAAATAATGATTAGGTAAAGAGAAGATAGGTTATTCCTCAATGGTTTCTGACAAAAAGAATCAATTTATTCTTCTCAATACGCAAGTGTATCAAAGTCAATATTAAATCCTTGATTGTAATCCTCTAGGGGAATGTCATTACATGACCCCTAGAATTTCGTGATTGTCTCCTCATATTGAGATGAATCGATCCATAAGGGTATTCATTCTTTGACAATATGAGGTTGATTGGATGAATGCAACATGGGAATCGACTTAGATGATCAATTACAATGATTTTGATTCGGAGAGTTGTTCAACAGAAGAAGGGGTCATTGAGGAGAGTGAGAAATGAGATCTTGTGAAGATATGGAGGACTGCAGCTCAAGGACCAAATTAGATGTTTGAGTAGCGAGACTTGGGAACACATGGATCTTCAAAGGATGAATATTTCATTTAGGTGATTGATAAGGGGATTCCTTTGAAGAAAGGGAGGACTGTGATTTAAGATTCGAATGAAGTGAATAGATTTGATGATAATTTTTAGAAGATCAAGGTGAATCTAAAGAATTGGAATAATAGTTTAGATCAGGGTTAGAAGAAGAGTGGGAGGAACCCAAATAATAATTTGGATAAGAAGTGTCCAAACCATACCACTAATATGAGATGAAGGAGGGGAACAAGGTACCCAAGTGGGTTCTCTAGTGCGAAGAACCAAACAAGGATTAGTCATAATAGGCATCTTTTGATGGGAATGTAGAAACCTAGGTTCCCTACTGTCATAAGTATGTGTGAATGCATGATAATAAGTCTTTATCGGCATATGCCTAGACATATATAGTATAGGGGATATCACAGGGGTTATCGTGTTGACATGTTCAACGGGCGTATCTACAAAAACCAATGAGAGCATCAAAATGGTTCTCGTTGTTAGACACATAATTAGTATTATTTTTTTGATTATGTTTAGGAAAATTCTTTATATTGGGGGATTTCTTAAGAGTGGATGAATCCATCTCCACATCGCCACTTTCTATTAAGTCTTTGATGTAGTGTTGTAACTTCAAACACTTATCTATTTTGTGACCTTTAACGCGGTGGAATTAGAAATATTTATTATCTCTAAACCATGATCACTTAGGAGCGTCATCCTCATAAGGCGTAGTTTTAGGATATCTAACCATATTAACTGCCTCTATATATTTTAGTATTGACAACATTGAGTCTAAAAGAGGAGTGAAAGCATGACATTTATACTCCGTAGGTGGAGATCCCTTTGCGAGCTGCAAAGGTGCATGGTTTTGAACATCTTGTACTCTTTTATTGTCAACTATTCCATTATTAACAATTTTTTTGTTCTTATTAAGAACAAAATTTGGTTTGGTGTTGGTCTTGGAATCATTATGATCATGGGAGAAAGGTTTTAGAGTCCCCCTAGGTAATAATGATTTTTCAATTTGACTCCCTTTTTCGATGATCTCTTTGAATGTGTTTCAACAACACATTTGCAAGTGGAATGTGATGTCAGGGTGGAGGTTGGGAACAAATATACTTATTATTTGGTTTTCAGGTATGGAGCGAGGGAATCAGCTAGCTAAGCCTCTCCACCATTGTAGGAAAGCCACAAATTTCTTGTTGTTTCACTTTTTCACATTGCAGAGATCCAACATAGTGACATATTTTTCTATGTTAAAAGAGAAGTGTCATAGAAAACTTTTTGCTACTTCTGTCCATGTTGATATGCATCCCTTAGGGATATGTACAAACCATTTTAGTGTTGTTTCTCCTAAGCTTCATGGAAAGAGGCGTATAAGATCATTGTCATTAAATGTCACCTCTTGACATGCCATATAAAAATCTTTAATATGCTCATGAGGGTCACCTTTTCCCTTATACTTGTAAAATTTTGGAAAATCAAAGTGTCTTGGGAAAGGTACTTGTATCATGGCTTTATTGAATGGGTAAGTGCATAACTCATCAAACTGGAACTTCTTATTATTGTTACTGGTTTGGCCCTCTTATAATGCTTGAAGGGTGTTCTTCATCGTTGACCACTCTTAATTGAAAAGTGGATCTTACGTGGGTGGTGTAGGCCTATACATAGGATGAAATCTAGGTGTATTCTCACCCCTATTTTTTGTGAGAATCTCTTCATAAGGATCTCTTTGTGCCTCCCATTGAGGAGTGTTCATTGGGAACTCGTAAAATGAAGTTTTTGGTTTCACTTTTGGTATAGATTGTTTCAAAAAAATTGGTTGTTCCTTATGTATATGTGATGTCAAACTTGCCAATTGGCGAGTGAGGGCTTAGAATTGTTGTTCTAACCTCACCTCTTTATTAGGTATTTCGTGACGATCTTCATTATGAGAAGGTTACGTATGATGAACATGGTCTTCAAGATCTTCACAATGAACCCTAACTGTAGGTATTTGATAGTCCTTGTTGTTTTCAAAAGGCACCTTCTCATTATTCTGTCATCTAGAAGTAGAAGCATGACCTAGGTTCAATATCTCATTAAGAGTATGATGAGGGTGGTCTACTTTAGATGATAAGAGAAGGGTCTACTGTAGTAGGTAACTTGGCCCCTAGGTCCACAACACGCATAAGAACCATGTTTTTTGTGAAAAATGTAATCATCAAAATAGGCGGAATGAAGCTCTACATCCGCACAAGGAGAATCATCCTCTCCACCACTATGGTCAACCATGAGATTATCCTTTAAAAGAGGGTTATCACCTCAAAATATATTGGCTTCTAACTTTCAGGACCCCATTCTCATAGTATGCATTACCTAGAGTAGGAGGTATACCGTGAAATATTTCCACTAAGGTTTACTAACAAGGGACCCTAGTCAAATTTGCGCAACGTAACAACCCTAAGTCATAAAAAACAATGGTGACTATAAAAATAGCCACAAATTCAATAGGTCAATATGAACCTAATAACTAAAGAATAAGCTACCCTAGCAAGGTAATGTATGACACAAGTTTTTCTAGAACACTACAATGATGTATAATGCTCAAAATTTAGTCACAACAACTAGTTTATCCCCTAAAATTTATCTAGATAGGTTTGAAACAAAATAGTGACAACACAATATCACCAGTTAGGTCAAGTTTGAAACAAACGAAGCCTAAATGAGAAGATAATTTTGACGTGACCTTATAACAAGATATATTAAAAAAATAGTTTCTAAACACTAACAAAGTCTAAGTCTTGTAAAATGGATGATACAAATGTGAGCAGTGTAACAACTCTATTTGGACACGTAATCAAGCTTTGCAAGAAAGCAATATTTTAGTACAGAAAATGGTGTAATAGTGATTCTAACAAAGTAACCTCAACACTTACAAAACTCAAGGAAAAGATAGGATGTAAAAACTACGTCTAATTATAACAAGAAATTGTTATGCATGCGCACAATGTAACTCTACAATATAGAGATTTAAGCCTAATTTCACAATGGAAATAACACATAAATATCTCAATTGTATGGCTATAATGTGGGCAGCATAACAACTCAAAAGAAGACAAGGATTAAACCACCTAACTATGATGATAATAAGTCTCAAATATGGATTTTTGAGATAAGGGGGGCCTGCTAGATCGTGAACACATACCATGCACACTTTCAACACTCACGCTCCAACATTACAACCTACTCACGCAAGTAGAATACAAAAATGGTCGACACGTGATATCTAGCGGTATCTGATATATTTTATTTAATCTTTTGTCTTAAAATAGGAAACAAGCGAATAAATGGGTAGACCAAATGAGGTTAAAACTAACTAATTATACTTTTCTAAAGTTTCACCTTGCCTTACGAAAAATGAAAGACTAGAGAAAAGTAACACGTCGTAAGTTTCATGATGAAATGTCATGTGGCCCCAAATTTAAAATATTATTTCTCTTGTTCAAATAAAAAAAAATAGAATCTAATAAAGTAGAAACTTTGTGAGAGCTCTCAAGTATACTATCTAAGACAAAATTGGCTCCAATCTGGCAAGCTTCCTAATGGTTCTCTCACCTAGGTTGTCAGATATCTCGAGTGAGCTTGATTTGCCCAAAAATTTGCACTGACTAGTTTGGGATTATCTCAGCTTTACTTTACCCCCTTCAGTATAATGAGCACCAAAGTGCATTCAATTATACTTTTACTGGGGTCATGATACAGATATCTTTGACTCTAAACTTTTAAGGAATACTAGTCAATTGGGTATTTGGAGCACTTTCCTATTTCATTCACAAGGTTTTGTCTTGTGTGAACTACTTTAGGGTTCCTAGAACCACCCCTCTTGTGAGATTAGTGGTTATGTTAAAGAGGCTATGTTCTAGTTGAATGGACGAGCTTTATCTCTTAACCAACCTGCAAATCAATTGTTTTCTATAGTGGTGTATTTTTTAATATTTTGGATTAAGTAATGTGGTTTTGTCCACCTTTGGAAACCTACAAGCACACGTGTAGTTAGAAAAATTGTTTAGGTCCTTCACACAAATGGTTAGTAGTTCCAAAAAGATTCACAATATCATAGGAAAATAGCAATGAAAAATGTTTGCAAATCAACTAACTACCATCAAATTTTACAAAAATAAGGTGTTTTCCCAATTAATCCAATTGCTTCTTAATGAAAAACTAAAATTATTTTTGATTCCCAAGATCACACTAGGTGTAAGGGAAGAGCATACACAGGTTTTAGCCTTGATTATTTATCAAGTGAAAAATCTCTTTAAACTAAAATATCAAGCACGTGTAAAAAATGAAGGTTTATTCTCTTAAGCAAAAAAATAATGATAATTATTCCTACTTACTCCCAAGAACCAAAAAGAATGGTTTGGAGGTGCTTTTGGTTCACAAGATCACATTAGGTGCAAGAGAAGAGGATACATAACTCTATTCCAAACTTAATCAAAGTATGAAAACACAATCACTCTTCAAACCCTAACCCAATTTACTCAAAAATCATTTACCAAATCCTAGGCCAATTTTGTTAGAAATATTGCTCTAAAAATCAATTATTTGACAAAAGCAGCATCTAAAAACCCTTTAAAACTGACATGAATCATAAAATTGAAATTCTTGAATTTGAGAAAATTTTACCTTGATGCACAGGTGCCCCTCTTAGTGCACAGGCACTCACAATCATGCACATGCACTAAAAGTCATGCACATGCACTCAAAGTTATGCACAGGTGCCCCTTTGTCATTTGTCACACAATCAATGATACACGGTGCTCATAGTAATGCACATGTGCCATTTTCCTATAGATGCTCAACCTATCTTTTGGAGGCCATAACTTTTTCTCCCGACCTCGAAATAACTCCATTTTTTGTGTTGGAAAGGTATTTAAGTGAACTACACAATGCCAACATAAATTTGGATGAAAAAGTTACTAAGAATTTAGGGTATTCATTTTTAGAAACTATTCCTTTCTAACATATCTCAATGCTTTAATGAATGTTGTTTTGAGAAGACTTCTTGAAAAAGTTCTAATCTAGGAAACTTGAAACTCATCTAAAAATTTAAATCAAAAAAATTGAAACTAAGTTAAAAAGCTTAAAAATTGAATGAAAATGGGGTATTGTCCCACCGAGCATGCCAAATGATAGCACCCTAAACTTTACAAAGCAAATTACATGACTAACTAAGGAAGGCTAACACCATTGCCACCTCTAGTCAAGGTTTTAAGTCTAGGAATGTAACATTAGGATAGAAGCTTAAAAGAATGCTTAACTAACATAAATATAATTCAAAATATAACTAAACATGCCTACTAATATGTTTAATTACCTAACATGGGCCTAAATATACCTAAGAGGGAAATCAAATTGGTATGGTTGCTACTCCAAAAAAGGTGAAATGTGTTAGAGTAGGTATTTACTTTAGCTCATGTTCACCTAGGTATTTATCCTCACCCACTTATGTGTGTGGATATTTATTTTATCTTATTTAGATATTAGGAGATATTATCTAGTTGTTAGGTATAGTTCTTTCCTTGATCCATGGTATTGATTAAAATCCTTAGCCCTAGGTCATATGGTATGGTCATATGAGGGCTTAAAGCTTGTGATTCCTACTAGTAGGTGCTTAGCTCCAGCCCTCTTTAATTTTATTTGTCTAGTGAAGGCAACAAAAAATTATTTTGTTTTAGTGGCAACTAAAATAAATAACATAGCAAAATAGTAAAAAAGATTGTAACTTTTGATCAGTAACTCGGTTTTGAGTGCCATTTTTTGCAAAAGTGCTTGTTTTTTCATTCTCTTTCCATTGGAGTTATTTATTTTTAGACTTGCACTATAATTATAAAGTGCCAAATATGGAGGAGTGTTCATGGATTCTGAGAATGATATGCTTTTCTCTGAAGTATGTGGGCTTCAAGAGAATATTGTAAAATTTTTGGAAGAAAATAGATCTCTCAAGAAATGAAATTCTCTTCTACAATTACTCATTCATGATAAGGATATACAATAATTGACTCCCTGCAGCAACAACTTGCTAGCCTACAACATCATCATGATTTTGTGGACAGTCATATCCATGCTTCTAGTCCACTTACAACTATTGCTCCTGAACTCACTGACATTGATATGTTAATATTTGAGCCTATTGATCTTGATCCTTCTAAACCTATGAGGCTTGTTACTGCATGCTCTTCCACATTTGTGCCTATTATAGTACCACATGTTGTGTATCCTATTTATGATCAGCTACATGGAATTTTTGAGAAGCATACCACTGCATTCACATGCTCCATTATATGGGTCTCACTAGCAGAGTCATTGGTAGACATTCACATGATATTGTTTCCTCTATTCCACATATTAGGTGGAATTCTTGTCGTGACATTGGTTTTCGAGCAGTTAATTCATTGGGATCACACATTGACAGAGCTCATTTTTTGTTCACTCGACTCTTTCTGAGGATCATGAGCAACACATGAGTTCTGCACCTTCACTCAGGCTTGAGAAACCTGAGATTTCAGCTGTCAGACATGATCAACTTGACACACATTCTGATGTTTTTTTACATGCACCCATTGTGCATTTTACGCCAAGTCATATGCAGGCATCTTCTTTATCCATCCGTGTTGATTTGGGGTGGATATCTAATCACTCGTGGCGGTGACATAGGCATTCATTGAGAGGACTCTACAGGTGTGGATCCTCCACCATTCGGCCTCTTGCTCCACTTTCTATACCTTCTGCATTGTGTTGCTTCTTGTTTTGAGAATTTTTCTTTAGCAGGTGTAGTGTATCTCTCTTGTTTGTTGAGAAATTTTGTATATGTATTTTTGACACTTTTGGCATGTTGACAATATCTCTTATGGGGGATCTATTCTGGTGCATTCCATTGTTTGAGTAGTTGTTTTGACAACTCATAGATTTGTAGTGTCACTTCACCCATTTAGCAGTATGGGAGGGTGTGGTGTTGATCCTACTTCTTCAGGTTTCATGTCCTTGCCTTGTTACCTTGGCTTTTCTTGGATCATGACACTCTGGATTTAGTGTCCTTACCTTGTTGCTTTGGTTATTGTTCTTGGATCGTGTCACACCTATTTGTAGTAGTTGATTGAATTATGTTTGGTGTTTTTTTGCACTTTCGACATCACTCCATTGACAATCTCCTTATGTGGAGCTATTCTGGTGAAACCCAGTGTCAGTTGTTTTTGAGTTTTGTGATCGAGTAGTGGATTCAGACCACAGTACACACCAAACTTCTTCAGCATTGTATGCTTTTTTTGATTCGAGCTTCTTGGGATGCCTTGGAGTGGGTCTTTACTCTCTTTACTTTGTTGTTACTGGTTTTGGGTACCTTGCGGTGTCCCTTTTTCCTAGTTACTACTCAAATTGGTATGGTTTCTACTCCAAAAAAGGTGAAATGGAATCTCCAAATGACTACTTGGTCATTTTGAATATCCATCTACTAAGCTTATTGAATACTTTAGGAAAGAATTAAGCTTGGCTAGAAATCATATCTCTTATATGAAGCTACTAATCAAAAGCATGGTTTAAAGTATGAAGGAATGAGCTGCACTCTTTTTATAGTTTTCCTTTTGGGAGAAACTTGTATTTTAGTGCATGTGGGACTAAAATACCCAAATTATATTAGAATTTTTAATCATGATTAGGCCTTACTAATCACAATTAGTGAATCACCAAGTGATTAAGAGGTGTGGAGCCTTAATCAACCGCTTAGAGTCAACTAGGAGGCTAAGATAAGCTTTTGAAGCTTGTTAAGACATTATGGAGGTGAATTGGGTGATTTTGAGTGGTTGGAAGAGGGTTTTGAATCACTATTAGGGCATATTGACCAAATCAAGGGGGAAAATAGGCTTAATTAGCTTATAATCGCTACTTGTCTATTTTGAAGAGGATTTTGGCTTATGATTCGCCATAAAGTGGTATCCTAAATGCAAAAGGGGTTACACAATCAACAAAGTGGTGTTAATTGGCTAAATTGGTAAGAAATGTTAGTTAATTAGAAAAGATCACTAATTATAATGGAATTGGCAAGAATGTTTGCATGTGTTTGGCAATAAGATTGCAAAAATAGAATTTAGGTGTCTACACACTTAATCTGAATCAAATATAAGGTAAGAACTGAAGATTCCCAAGATGCACACCTATTTAAATCCATTGTAATACTATAAAAATTAGAGGAAATTATGTAATTCCTACGATATGGGATTTTACTAGATCATTAATAAAAAAAAAAGAGAAGAAATAAGTTGTGAGTAAAGTCTTTCCCTACACAATTATCAATGAATTCTGGTACAAGTTGGGGAGAGATGAAGTATTTTACATGGTCACATTACAACATGAAAGAGGATAAATATTTCAAGAATCACATATAGTCATAACAAGAGGCCATTTTTCAAGAGAATTGACTACGAATAATAATTTACAAGTTGGAATTCGGTGGCTGACCTTGTTTCAATATGCACATCATATTGTGAAGAACTGTGATGTTTGTAAGAGAATAGCAAAACCCAATCAAAGTGATGGAATTTCATTCAATACAATATTATCCACAAAACCATTTGAAAAATGGGGGATATATTTTTATTGGACCAATACATCCACCATCCAGGAGGTCCATAGATAGATATAATCACTACAATCGATTATTTCACTAAATGGTTTTAAGTCACAGCAACACCTAATTACACAGCATGAGATACAATCAAGTTTTATATGAAAATATCATCACCGGGTATGGTTTTCCACAAAAAATAGTCAATGATAGAGTAACACAAGTCCTTAATAACACAATTAAGATCCTTACAGAAGAGTTCATGATTGCACATCATCAAAACACAACATGCCATTAAGAGGAAAATAGAAAATCAGAAGCCACTAATAATGTCTTGGAAAGAGTGCTTACAAACATATGTAATGTACAAAGGGATGATTGGGAATACATAATACTCATTTTACTTTGGGCATACAAAATAAATTACAACAACATTGCAGGGAAAACTCCATTCCAATTAGTTTTATGGAATAAAAGAAATTATGCTTATGGAATACATTGTATTGATTTTGTGCATTTTTATAATCACATAATTAGGGGTAAAATAATCCACAGGAAGTAGACTTATGGATTGGAAAAAATAGAATAAAACATGGGAAACTACTCAATGGAACACATAAGTAGAGTCAAAAATTGTGGCACTATAGAAATCTTCATAGAAAATAGTTTCAAATAAAATAAATGGTGTTGGTCTATGAGAGAAGATTCAAATCATATCTAGAAAAATTACACAGTAGGTGGAAAGGTCCCTATATTATTCAGTACATTACAAAACAGGGCACCATTGTATTGTATGAATTTCAAGGGAACAAGTTACCTTGTAGAAGCAACAAATGTAGTCTAGAATCCTATAATGGATTATTATGCAATGGAAGGAAAGAAACAATAGTTTCTTTTGGCACACAAGTTAGAGTAGGAGATTTCAAATTTCAAGCAAGTGTGGTATATAGGCATTTTGTACATTTAATAAGTTTTTTGTTCTAGTGTGTGTAGAAGTAACTAAATTCAAGAGATCACCTTGTAAATGGCTAAAAATAAGAATGAACAAACCAAAGTAAAAAGATATTGAAGAAAAAAAAATAAGTATAGGAAACCCATATAAGAAACAAGAAAGTAGAGAGGTAAAAAAGGTTGTAGACAAAATAATGGTGTTAGTGTGAAAAATAGGAAATAACTTGATTTAAATCTTAAACTAACACTTCTATTTTTTCCTCAAATCAAGTAAGGATGGAAAGAGGGAGAATTATACTTGCACTTACCATTTAGCATGCAATTCTCCTTCCTTGATGGTGTATTTTCTTTTGGAGTATAAGATTGTTTCAAAATTTGGATGTAGATACACTTGGACAACAACTCCTCTTTGATGATTGATTCTTGGATGAAGAGTATTAATGGCTTGATTGATTCTTGAAGGATGAAGATGGATGATTGGTGATCAAAAGATGAAGTAGCAAGATGATGGCCTCCCAAGAACTTCTTTCAACTACCTCTCATTGAGGATGAGAGCTAGATTTATAGTTTATAGGTGGAGGATTGGATGGCTAAGATGAAGCCATGTTGGATTGAATCCAAGGGATAAAATTTGATGAGAGGATTGGATTTGAGTAGATAATTTATAGAATGGAGAATTCTATATTCATTTAAATTTAAAAAATTCAAATGGGAGAGGGAAATAATAGTTGGAAGATTACAGAGGGTTCTAGAAATAGAACCCTCTAGATTTAGAGGTTTTTTTTGGATGTGCACATAATTATTTTAGATTAAATGATGTGATTAGTATAATTAATGATGAGTGATTACATGGAATAGCTTGTGATAGGTGTAGGTGTAGAATTGGGTAGGTGAGGCATAGGAATATTAAATTCCTATGGATATTAATTAAGGATTAGAATATGATAATATGAAGCAATAATGGATTAATGTAAGATGGATTAAAAGGATAAATAATAAATGATAAAATGATAGAGGGAAAATATGATAAAATGGATTAATTAATAATAATTAATCTAGTGATTAATTATTTATATGGATTAATGTTGGGATATAATGAATAATATAGGTAAATGGATTAAAATAGATTAAAATGAATTGGTAGCGGATAAATGGTGATGAGGCTAAAATGTGGGACATGATTAATGTTAATTAGTTATGTATACATTTTAGGTGTCTACAAAAGGAAATATAAAAATCCATAAAGATAGAAAGTTATTTAACTCATAGATTTTTTTACGAACAACAAAATAAGTAGCAAGATTTTGCGGTAAGAGAACTAAAGAGGCTATTTAGTGCAACTTCAAACAACATTTTTGACATATAATAACCATTAAGGTGGTATATCAAAGGATAAATAACTCAAAAAGGACCATATCACATCTAGAAAGCATAAAAGGAGGAGACAGAGTTAAATACATTGTGAATAATTTGAAATCAAGAGTAAGTAGCCAAGAAATTCAAGCACTCTCAAGGTTTTGGGAGTTTAAAATACACATATCTAAATTTTGAAGGAAAATAGTAAATAAACAATGGAAGATCCATTCACCTAACCTATTGGACCTAAATTCCAAGGGATGATAGAAGAACAGGGAATCACATTCCTTCCATTGGCTAACTCGAAGAAAGAATACATGGGGATCTCTGCAATGATTTTCCAAACCAAATGGAGCAACTCATCACACCAAAAACTCTTAAAAAGAGCACAAAAATATTGGGGCATAGAGATACTCACAATAAATGATGAAATTGTAGGAGAAAAATTAGTAGAAAAAGACTCATTGTGAGGAACAGATGTTGATAGACTTGTTATATTGTCATATTTTGCATATCACCCAAAACTCATGCAAACCATTATGAACCACTATGGTGCTATCTATTTTAGTTTGCATGGTACAATTATAATTATGCAACCATAGTTTTTTGAGCCACTATATTTCCCAACATGGGTATATCCTTGCTCGCATTCAAAAAAACTCAACCTCTAGTAAAAAAATAAACTACAACCATGTATGGTCACTTGTGTAAAGGAAGGGGAATCACGTTGGGAGTTGTTTCAAACCAAGTAGTGCAAGTTCTAGAAAAGATAGTTACATAAATATATTAACAAGATATGTGTATAAGCAAGAAAGCATCCCTCAACATAATAAATATCAATACCAAAATGTGGGAAGATGGACATGAATTCAACTATCCCAAATTCCTATCCCATGAGCTCAACAAGAATGCAAAAATGTTGGTTGAAGTTGCTAGAAAACATTTCATGTACCAATGGTTATTTATATATTTCTTATTTACACATTGGAGAGCTCCAAAGGTCATAATGTAATTAGAATAAGAGTATTACCCACATGAGTGGTTTGTGTAATACATTCTATCCAATCCATACACCACCTATGATGATACTTAAAAGATAGGATAATGGATACACAGGATAATGGAAATGTTTAGTGTAAACTCCCACATTCCAAATGAGGTATACACATATAGAGCCTCATATGCCAAATTGACTCTATTGCATGAAGATTTCATACTCTAATATGAAGGAGCCAATGCCAAACACCTTAAGAAACTCACATCCTTCACTGACATGGACATAACAAGGTGGATTTTTATTAGGTAGAATGGTCTGATTGTAAAAAATGTATAATTACTGTGGACATAATGAATAACACAACCAATCACAAGAAGCCTACGATCTAGAGTAATTTTGTAACCAACAAAAGAAGATCAACCCACAATAAAAATAGAGATGAAAATGAGAAGGCAGCTGAAAGGTAATAAAAATCACATTATGTAAGCTGAAAAATCCCAACCAATAGTTGAAAAGGATCCATATTACCCATTTGGTTTGCCAATTTGTAATTTGACAAGCTGTGAGTTAGTTGAAACAAAGTGCACACAATTGTATTTGAAGAAATGGACACCAAGATGTATCTACCACGAGAGAGAGAGAGAGAGAGAGAGAGAGAGAGAGAGAGAGAAAGATATATATATAGGTTGGTACACATGGAAAGAAGAAAGAAGAGTGAAAGCTTTAAATCAGAAGATTAAACCTAAAGATAAAGTCAAAATTTCACTCATGTCGCACTCTATCATAATCAACCTTGATTGAGAAAATCTCACATAAGAGAATTTGGTCAAAAATATCACAAAGGGAGTAAAAGAGGTTGGACTTGATATCAATTGAACCATACTTGTAATGGGTTGAACTAAAAAACCTCGAAGAGGAACTCTCAGTAATACCTCTCAAGAAAAGGAGGAAAAAAATAAGTCCATATAAACTAGTGTGTAGATAGCCTCCGCAAGGAGATGCAACACTCCTAGGTTGGGAAGTCATCATGTGAAAAATTTCCTTGCTAATATAAGAAGGGTTTGTTCAATAAGATGATGTGCAAAAAGTAGAAAGGAAACATATATAAGAAAGGGAAGGACTCACACAAAAGAGGAAAAAATCCAAGACCCATACCAGGGTAAAATTGATAGTTCCAAAAAGTTGTAGTACAAAAAATAGTGAGTACACCTTCTCCTCCCCCATCTCCTCAAATATTAATTATTCCTCCGAAAACAAGCATAAAATAAAAAATAATTATGTAATGCAAGAAAGTAGAGCCAAAGGTTTCAACTCCTTTTGCACAAGTTCCAAAACAGACAATATCAACCACACAACCAAAAGGAGATAAGTAAAAACAAAAAAAGGCTAAGCACAAACAGAAAGAGGAAGCCTCCAATTAATCTTGAAAGGAAGTAGAATAAAAAGAGTGTATTGTGAAGTAAAAATCAAATGAACAACCACACAATGTAGAAGTCGCAAAAGCAAAGAAGAAAGTAGAGGAGAACACAAAATAAAAGCATGAGCAAGAAGAGAAAAAGTATAGAGAAGAGGAGGGAAAAAAAGTAAGCAAGAAGACAAGTTGAAGTTCAGAAATTCATTGCGGAAATAATGCTTAAAAGGAAAAGAATAAAACAAGAATCAAAAGCAAAGGCTAGGGCAGAAGAAAACGAGAAAATGGAGGAAGAGGATAAGAAAAAGAAAAGGAATATAAGAGGAAAAATCCACAAAATAGAAACAAGACATATAGGAGTAGGAAAAAAAGGATAAGGATGCACAACACACTATAGAGGCAATTGCAAAAGTAGAAGCAAAGTCCCAAACTATAAAGGAAAATGCAACACCTTAGTAAAAGATAGATCCAAAAGAGAAGTAGTTTACAACATAAGGAGAGAAACCTAAGGATGCTATGAATTCCATCGGAGGCCCTTCAAGGAAAATGGACATTGCCACAATGATTGCAGCCACCAATTTAGAGAAAGAAACTATAGAAGAAGCTGAGGAAGGAGACATACAAACATTTTGATGGGCCTCAAAGAAACAACACAAACACATATGCATAATATAGTCCTCCCTTCATCTCATTTTCATATTGTAGTACCCTATATTTCCTAGACGAGTGTGGAAACCACAACTTCACAAGAATTAGTCAACACAATTGAGGTGGATTTAGAAAACCTACTATTGTAGGACACATATTGAAGGAATGTACATGCTTCAGGAAAACATTGGTGCAGTTGTAATGTAATTCACATAATAGAAAGTAACTTTGGAAAAGACACTACATAATCTTAAGTCTCAAATTGCAAACAATTTTCCTTAACTTGTCATCAACACCATAGGTGAACAAGTAACAAGTGAACAAGTGTAATCACTTTGGTAGGTAAACTTGTGGATAACTGAAAGGAATATGAGAATGTGATGAAGCTTAAAGTGCAGGTAACACTATAAAAAAATGAAGTGAAGGATGTAGTCATGATTTTACTATAATAACATATCAAGATGCTCCAACAAGTTGAGGAACATATCAAACAACTCACATTTGAGCTCTTGGATTGGAATGCATAGCTACAAGATACCATAGCTGAGAATACAATTAATATAGAAATAGGAAACACCATGTAGTCATGAATGATCATGGAGAAAAATGAGAAAAAGGTGGAAAATTAATTGCAAACATCCTTCTAGGGCTTAGACAATGTCAATGATAGAATGCAACACTAGGAAGACAACATGTAATGCAATACATTTATAGGAGTACAAGTAGATCAAATGTGGATTGACTCAACAAACTCACACAGAACATACAAAATTCCATTACTTTAACATGATTAAGATACAAATAACACTAAATAGGATGATTTTTATGAATTTATGTAATCATTTTGACATTTATAAATATATTTTGATATAGTGAATGAAGACTTCATATATTTGAATATGTACAAGACATACCTTAAATTATTTATCTCCACTGCGAAGATAATGAAAAATAGTTCAAATTATGTCCTCACATATATCATGATCCACATAATAAAAAGAAGAGAATATACTGCCTCCTCTTCCTTTTCCTCCAATCATTCATCCATCCCAAGCCAAGAAACCAAGTAAGCAGTCAAGCAGTAGCAATAGGACAAGGGAGCAAGATAGATTTGTGGCAGGTAATAAATTTTGAAGTATAATTGTGCAAATTCGGTTTGATTTATATAAGCATTCCCACATATATTTAAAACCAATAATGGTCTTCTATGAGGGAGTTTCCAAATATTGAAAATTTAAAAGGGTGGTCTAGTGGAAATTATACTTAATTGAAAACCCGAAAGTGCAATTAAGTAGTTTGTAGAGGATGAAAACTAGTAAACAACATCCTCTATGCCAACTGCAAGAAGATTATCGTAGTGCAAAATGCAATCAATATTCAACATAGCCCAAAAAAATAGCACACACAACCTCCTAGATCATTGAATCATATTTTGTCTTAGGACGAGACAATTATTTAAGTTTGGGAAAATGTTAAGAGTGTATAAAGGATTAAAAATCCGACATGAATATATTTTTATAATTATGATATCCTAATATTTATTCCTAACCTATATAATAAAAATTATACAATGTGTAGTCTCTCTTATAACAAACAAAAAATTTTAAGACCTTTTTTCTCAAGGAAAATAAGAAAAAGGAACTGGTAACTCAATAATGACCTCTTTTCGTATAAAACTATGTCATCGCATTACACAGAAAGTTGATCCTTGATCTTAATTTGAATTAATATTGACTCCTTAAGTTCCATTTTGGATTATGTCTTAATTTTGATTCAGTAATAAGCATTCATGTTTAAATTGTATATTCCCATTCATTTTTCTATTTATTTCTTAAATTATGTCAAATATGTAGTTTGTTCTCATTGCGGATTAGGTGTTGTTATTTATTTTGTGCATTTTTTAATTGGAAGAACATGAATTTATTCTAGACTACAACCTATAGTAAATTCTAATGTCGTGATCAAAGGACCTTTGCTAATAATAGATATGGGCATGTCATTTTTGGATATCTTGTTTCACTCAGTGAACACAATATGGTTAGAGGATTTTCATAGTTAAAGAAGAAAATATATCTCTCATCGAATTTTATAGAAGGAAAGAAACATCCGTCACCATTCTCAAATAATATAAATAGATCTATTGGCCTATTAGACCTATTTCATACCAAGATTTGAAGAAAAATCCTAAAAAATCTAATGGATATTCATTTTTAATCTCTTTATCGATGATTATTCACATAATATGTGGATATACTTGCTAAGAACAAAGGATTTGTTGGTACCCAAATTTGTAACACCTTGTGAGCCAAGCACCATTTACAATCTAAATTAGATGTTTATAGAAACACAAAATCAATATTTAGTCATTTTTAGTAGGGGACATGTCTGACAGACTCTTTGGGGACTTGACTTTGGAGAGATTAGGTTGCACTCACGAAGAGGATGACCTTCCCTAATAATTTTGGTTCTACCTTTAACCAGGGTGAGAGGACCCGTATTGTAACCTGTAATTATAAGAAAGGGGGATGATATTGTGGTTTCTAAGCTCTTTCCTCTTTCTTATAAATATGCGGGATAGTCCTAAATAGAAATGGTCAATGCAAGCATTATTTAACTCTCATGAGTTGTCACACTAAATAATATAGATGTCTTTCAATATTGGACTCAAATTACTCTAAACAGTGTGGATATTAACTTGCTTCTGCATATTTATGGAAAGGGAGGATAGAAATGGAAAAGTCCCTTGACAAGATTTTATAAGCAGGGAAAGCATGAGTAATTATAATGGGGTTAACAGTTTTAGGTCATAATTTTTGTGTATTAATGGGATGTTAAAGCAAGATAAATTTGATTATACAAATATCATTAGAAAACCTTACAAATGTTTGAAAATTACCACAAGGAAAGAAAAAACATTACACAACTAACAACAACCCTTTAACCAAATGATATGCACTCATGGACGCCCAAGAGTGCAATATTTCACACAACATTTGAGAACTTAAACACAAAATCTCATGTTAAACTCTCAACAAAACATTAACATATCATGTTAAACTACGCTCAAGATACACTCAAAATATTACTAAAATTTTCTCAACTAAACAGAGGCAACATGAATTTAAAATTGTCTATCACACCACAAAAAGAAAGCTCTATCTATAATGTAATTACAGTTGCCAAAATTCCACTCATCAAGACAAGATCTAGTGTAATTCAACGAGACCATAAACATAAGATTGCAATAGGGAAGAAATTAATTGATTCAAAGTATTCTACCTTAAGAACAAAGATAACATTGCTCAGGAGATAACATACATTTAATTTCAAGAAATTCAAATTTCTTAGCAAGGGACCATAAATTCTATGGCCTTAATGCTTTCCAATGACTGTACACTTGTAATCATCTTAGTATGAGAAGGTTTGGACAAAGTAAAATAACTCATTGGTCTCTTGGTTTGATTCAGGTTTCTTAGGAAAAGTATAGTTGGTTTTGCTCTATTTTCTCTAAGAATTTAGAAAAATTTAACCCCCATTTTGATATGAGAACATGTCTCTCATATCTATACAATTTTTGTTTCTATTGCTTAACTTCTTCCCCAAAAAACTTAGAATCTTTATAATAATATCCTTCCTTTAGGCACATAATCTGATTTGTTTTTATTCCTTTGAAAATATTAGAATTTCATGATGTCAGGTGGAGGATTTACAAATGATTTGCACTTTTTCATTTTCCCAGAATGACAGGGATGCCATGTCATCTTTTTGGTATTATTTGTTTAATCATTTCTAATTTTGGTAAGTCATAAAATCCTTTTAAATGACTTTTTAGCACCCCCGAATGGTTTGATTTGGCGTTTAACTATTCCCTCTTTTTGTGAATCTTCCGTGTAACTCACACAATCATTTTCATATATTTCTGAGTTGAGTGTCTTCACATGTGGTTTATCATATCAAGCCAATTTCCTCCTTTTTATGACATCACTCTATATCACACTTATTTTCTTTGTGCAAGTATCACAAATAATCTCCATGATCAGCTCACCATGATTATACTCAACTTAACTCATTAGCTTTATCTTTACTATAAATTTCATCACTTCTCCTACAAATTTACATCCCTTCTTTTAAGTGTGAAAAAATATTGGAGTATTTTTCAGTCTGTAATAGGGCGGGAGTGACAATAGCGTCCATTTTGAAGGAAATCTCCTTTGATGAGTTGAATTTAGTTTTTTTATTTATCATGCCTAGACGAAGCATTTGTGAGGATGTTATTCGGAATTGCAAACCCGAAGAACTATATTGGGCCATTGACATCAAAATATGTTCATGTGGCTTTGATTCGAAGGCTCATCTGAATCAGTCCTGTGTTTTCTGCCTTCCAGATGATGTATTTTCATCTTTTCAAGTGGGACCATCAGAAGACTCCCCAAGGTACTAAAACAATTTTGGCTCGAGAGAAGGCCATCTTTGAAAGGTGCAACTGAAAATGTATGCCCTTTCATCTACAATGAATAGTTCACTATGAAGGATATTCCTTCATAATATTATGAGCTTGGTGAAGGGGTCTCCATATAATCCATTCCTACTCTTTTTCACAAGGTGAGTGAGTTGGGAAAACGTGTTTCTTCTTTGGAAAAAAATCCCACATGATTTCCACCCTCTCAGCCCACTGAAGTGTCACCACCTATTATGCAGAAATGCAAGGGTGAATCAAGCTCCAAATCTCCATCTCAGTTAACTTCAAAGACCCCTGTACTTTCACTCTCAGCCAAAACAAACATTTCCACTCCATCTTCTACCTTTAAAGCATCAGGGAAGAAGGCACTTTCCAGGGGTGGCTTGGATCTCCAAGGATGTGTTTCTTCTCATGAGAAAAGAATGAACCTAATCAACATGTTGGATGGTCCTAGGACAAATATTTATGATCTCATGGATCAAGGCATGTCTCGTAAACTAGTTGGGGAGATTTTATTTGTGCAAAAGGCACTTGGGATAGAGGATTTCATACCTAGAAAGAATAGTTTTCTAAAGAAATTTCCTTCTTTGAGGGAGGATTTTGTGGTAGTAGAAGATTCAAACTATTACATTAATTCACAAGCTTCATAATAGATTTAGAATGATATTAAAACAACACAAAAGATTATTGTGTTGGATTAAGTTACATTCGTGCTTGAAATTAACAATTCAAAGTAATGTTCAGCTTTTATAAAACAAGAGTATTAATTATGAAAAGATGAGAGATTTTAGGAAAAACAAGCCTAAGTTTGAGTACTACTCAATATTGTTATCATCTTCATCTTTGTTATCCTCTTCCTTGTCCTTGTCTTCTTGTTTTGGTTGTATGTCCATGTAAACATCAAATATTTGAAACAATTGAATCACTTCTTCTTCATCAGGTCCTGCATGGTTTTTGAATATCAAATTATGCATGTACATCACCCCTACACATTGGTCCATCCTACATTTATATTCTTTCAGCTTTTTAGCTAGTTCAGCAATCTTGTTCTTGAAAAATTAATATCATAATTGCATAAAGAAAATTTGAAATCTTACTCTTTATTCTTGCTACATTCATAGGAAGTATTACATCCATTTAAATAGGAGATGTTGTTCCTATATTTAAGGAGATATAATCTCCATAAATATCTCCACACATAACTCCTAAAACAACTCCATGCTATTTTACGCGAGATTTTGTTTTCTCACAAAACTAATATTGTTAATGATTTGTTTACTCAACAACTCATAACAATATTTACTCACCCACTCATAATTACATTTACAATAATGTAATTAATTATTACAACACATATTATATTATCCTAGATAATATAATCACTTATATAATATTCTATGTTCACACTACAACATAGATATTTCTAGCATTTGCCCCCTTAGTGTGAACATGGGGTAAGAGCTCCTAGAAACATCAAACTTATCGGAGTAGCCATTGCTACTGGATCTTGCTATCTGGATCTTGCTGCTAATGATCATCCTTGTCGTATGAACATCTTCATCGACTGGTCACCTTCCAACGAAGTACCTTCCACCGAAGTATGGTAGTCAAAGGACTGTACGATAGTCAGAGGACCATACGTAGATGATTTGCCCCTGTAAGCTGAGTCAAGCAGTTTGCTTCTTCCACACCAAATAGACACTCAGGAACTGTTGTTAGTCTATGTGAACACATTAAAATCAAAACATGAAATTAGTTTCACCCCCTTGTGTATAAACACACCACATAACTGAAATAAAATATCACCACATCTGTCTACGACCCCATTGTTGGTGAATGATGAGAGGACGTTGATTTTACTCCTTCCTCCATTGCCTCCTTCCTCCAACAAGAAAAGAGTCTACCATAGGAAATCCTCATCACTAGGACATGAAAGTTCTTCATCAGTTGAGTAGACTTCCCAATCAGTTTCTACTTCAGCTAGAAGGGCTTTCTGATCTATCTTGTCATCAAGAAGATCCTCAGCTCTCTTTTTACAGTTCAGTATTACATGTCCAATCTCATTACAATAAAAGCATTTTATTTTTCCATGTGAAGGAACCTTCTTTGGTTTATGTTTTTCCTTCTTAGATGAGGAGCTAGGTTTGTTTCCTACATATAGTACTTCTTCATGTTCTTCATGACTGCTTTGTTCTAATAATGTAGAAATCACTCCTTCTAGACTAATAGTAATTTTACTCAAAGTAAATACAATATTTGAGTAACTCTTAGGCATGCTATTAAGAAGAATAGCTTTAGCGTCATCATCTTTTACATGTTCTTTAATTCCAGCTAGTTGATTTAGCAAAGAACGAAACTTACTTATATGATCTGCCATTTTTTATTTCTCTTCCATTTTCAACCCGTACAAGCATTGCTTCAGTGTAGTCTTTGCCATTTCAGCTTCAGAACCAAACAATTTGTTAAGAGACTTCCAAATTTCTTTTACAGATTTTGTGAAATCCACATGATGTAGATAGGCTTTTGATAAGCCTAGACCAATGGTACCCAATGCTCTCTGATCTTTTGCATTCCACTTTTCCAATTCATTTCCTCCAGTGGGTGGAGTTGAATTAGACTTCACCACATCCCATAGATCCTTTTCTATTAAATGTAATTGCATCTGTAGTTGCCATGTATGGAAATCTTGTCCTTCAAACTTTTCAATCAGATTTAGTTTCTCCATTATTTTGTAGAATACTGATAAAAAAATATAAAATTGAATCAAGTACTTTAAAATTTTATATTGAATACCTTTTAACCTCCAAGCAAGTTAAGAACTTGCATTAACAATTCAACATTATTGAAAATTGGAGAAAACTTTTAGTAGAAGAATTGATGTGCTTAATTTGATAGCTGCATAGTAAAATCCGCATTTTTTCCAAACTACGTACTAGGTTCTGCTGAAATTTCTTTTGTAGTTTTTTGACCAGCACATGATTCTGCACGCAAAATTATAGAAAAACCCACATCCGGAAACGAAAACTATGATATATTCTTTGAGACGGATGTGATCATGAAAGCACTGAAATTTCTTGCATCAAACCTGCTCTGTTACCAAATGAAAAATTAATATCATAATTGCATAAAGAAAATTCGAAATCTTACTCTTTATTCTTGCTACATTCATAGGAAGTATTACATCCATTTAAATAGGAGATGTTGTTCCTATATTTAAGGAGATATAATCTCCATAAATATCTCCACACATAACTCCTAAAACAACTCCATGCTATTTTACGTGAGATTTTGTTTTCTCACAAAACTAATATTGTTAATGATTTGTTTACTCAACAACTCATAACAATATTTACTCACCCACTCATAATTACATTTACAATAATGTAATTAATTATTACAACACATATTATATTATCCTAGATAATATAATCACTTACATAATATTCTATGTTCACACTACAACATAAATATTTCTAACATTCGCCCCCTTAGTGTGAACATGGGGTAAGAGCTCCTGGAAACATCAAACTTGTCGGAGTAGCCATTGCTACTGGATCTTGCTATCTGGATCTTGCTGCTAATGATCATCCTTGTCGTATGAACATCTTCATCGACTGATCACCTTCCGACGAAGTACCTTCCACCGAAGTATGGCAGTTAGAGGACCGTACGATAGTCAGAGGACCATACGTAGATGATTTTCCCCTGTAAGCTGAGTCACGCAGTTTGCTTCTTCCACACCAAATAGACACTCAGGAACTATTGTTAGTCTATGTGAACACATTAAAATCAAAACATGAAACTAGTTTCACCCCCTTGTGTATAAACACACCACATAACTGAAATAAAATATCACCACATCTTTCTGCGACCCCATCATTGGTGAATGATGAGAGGACGTTGATTTTACTCCTTCCTCCATTGCCTCCTTCCTCCAACAAGAAAAGAGTCTACCATAGGAAATCCTCATCACTAGGACATGAAAGTTCTTCATCAGTTGAGTAGACTTCCCAATCAGTTTCTACTTCAGCTAGAAGGGCTTTCTGATCTATCTTGTCATCAAGAAGATCCTGAGCTCTCTTTTTACAGTTCAGTATTACATGTCCAATCTCATTACAATAAAAGTATTTTATTTTTCCATGTGAAGGAACCTTCTTTGGTTTATGTTTTTCCTTCTTAGATGAGGAGCTAGGTTTGTTTCCTACATATAGTACTTCTTCATGTTCTTCATGACTGCTTTGTTCTAACAATGTAGAAATCACTCCTTCTAGACTAATAGTAATTTTACTCAAAGTAAATACAATATTTGAGTAACTCTTAGGCATGCTATTAAGAAGAATAGCTTTAGCATCATCATCTTTTACATGTTCTTTAATTCCAGCTAGTTGATTTAGCAAAGAAGGAAACTTACTTATATGATCTGTCATTTTTGAGTTCTCTTCCATTTTCAACCCGTACAAGTGTTGCTTCAGTGTAGTCTTTGCCATTTCAGCTTCAGAACCAAACAATTTGTTAAGAGACTCCCAAATTTCTTTTACAGATTTTGTGAAATCCACATGATGTAGATAGGCTTTTGATAAGCCCAGACCAATGGTACCCAATGCTCTCTGATCTTTTGCATTCCACTTTGCCAATTCATTTCCTCCAGTGGGTGGAGTTGAATTAGACTTCACCACATCCCATAGATCCTTTTCTATTAAATGTAATTGCATCTGTAGTTGTCATGTATGGAAATCTTGTCCTTCAAACTTTTCAATTAGATTTAGTTTCTCCATTATTTTGTAGAATACTGATAAAAAAATACAAAATTGAATCAAGTACTTTAAAATTTTATATTGAATACCTTTTAACCTCCAAGCAAGTCAAGAACTTGTATTAACAATTCAACATTATTGAAAATTGGAGAAAACTTTCAGTAGAAGAATTGATGTGCTTAATTTGATAGCTGCATAGTAAAATCCATATTTCTTCCAAACTACGTACTGGGTTCTACTGAAATTTCTTCTGTAGTTTTTTGACCAGCACATGATTCTACACGAAAAATTATAGAAAAACCCACATCCGGAAATGAAAACTATGATATATTCTTTGAGACGGATTTGATCATGAAAGCACTGAAATTTCTTGCATCAAACCTGCTCTGTTACCAAATGAAAAATTAATATCATAATTGCATAAAGAAAATTCAAAATCTTACTCTTTACTCTTGCTACATTCATAGGAAGTATTACATCCATTTAAATAGGAGATGTTGTTCCTATATTTAAGGAGATATAATCTCCATAAATATCTCCACACATAACTCCTAAAACAACTCCATGCTATTTTACGTGAGATTTTGTTTTCTCACAAAATTAATATTGTTAATGATTTGTTTACTCAACAACTCATAACAATATTTACTCACCCACTCATAATTACATTTACAATAATGTAATTAATTGTTACAACACATATTATATTATCCTAGATAATATAATCACTTACATAATATTCTATGTTCACACTACAACATAGATATTTCTAACAGTTCTCTACAGAGATGAGACTTTTGATAACCTCGTAAGAGTAGTGTTCCTCCTTGATGTATTGGTAGAAATATTAGCTCAAGACATAAACATCCCAGTCTCCATAAGTGAACTTATTTTTATCAAATACCACTTCTTCTAGTCTACTATCTATAATGTTAATAGATTTTCTTATCCATTCTCTCTCTAACTCCACTTTTTATTTAACCTGGTTTATAACTTCCACCCTTATTTTAGCCAAGTCCTCCATTGCATATTGCATCCCTTTTTCTTCACATAACACTATTCCTTCCTTTTCAAGTGTTTCTTCATCAAATTGATTTATGGTGTCAAGCTTGGGGAGGATACCCTCCCAATAGTATAATTCATTTTCACATTGTTCTTTTAAATCATTCACATCATTGAGCATATTGGTTAGCTCTGCATACCTTTTTTTTTTTTCTCATTGATTTCTCTCCCTTTATAAGAAAAATCCTCTACCCATTTACCCACTAATTCATCTTTCTCACTTGATTTTTCTACTTTGTCTAAGATTTCAGGAGTAATAGTGATTTCCATCTCATGACCTTCCTCTGATGGTCCTACCAACTTTTTCAAGCATGAAGATAGTGTTTTTATATGTTCTTTCAATTACTTTTTTTGATATTTTATCTTCGTCAACCTTTTGCACCAAATATTTTACCACCAATGTAACCTCTTGTTTTAGTATTTCCATGGATGGTTTCCCTAATAGGATGTTCTTGATATCATAATCACTTGATGTAATTTCCTCCGTTGACTTTCCTTAGTGGGGGGTTGCAATCTCCAAGGTTCTAAATCCAAATTGGTCCCCATGGGTCTTAATGATGATGTCTATTCCTTTTTTTGGCCTTTTTGGGCTTTGGGAAAGCTATAGCTGTGATGTCTATGACATTTTTTGGGTCAAATTCCTCTTCTACCTCTGAAATCAGTCCTCCCAACTAGCCAATTGTGAGAGTATTTCCCACTTTTTCCTTTTTTAATACAGGCTGGGATGCCTCAGAAAAAACCATCAATTGTTTAGATGTTTCTTAGGGATCTTGTACTAATGGTATTTCTTGTTGTAACTTAGCTACCCCCAATTTTGGATCTTCAAATTCATCTTGCACTATTATTATTTTTAGTTGTTCCTCTTTTAGACCCTGAATTTGGGATTAGCTATTTGTTTCTTGGGTCATACTACTAGTTGGTGTCTTTCCCTTGTCTTTCTCCTCATCTGGAGTAATAGTCACATTTTTAGTCTCTTTTGGGGTTCCTTTCATTGGAATTTCTACTTTGGACAATTCTTCCTTTTTAGCATTATCTACCTCTTTCAAAGGTTGATGTTCAATAGAGATATTTTCCTAAGCTGGTATACTAACAACCCTTTTCTCCACCAATTCTTCTTCATGTTGTTTTGTGGGATGAGATTCTGTAACTAGTTCTTTATCTTTATCATTATTATGCACTTCTTGTTTATCCCTGATCTCCACTATTTCGGTGGCCTCTTTTGTGGTATCCACCACCACTTCCTTAGCAATGTTTAAAGTCTGAGGTGGCTCATTTCCCTTAATAATCACCACTTCCTTTTGAGGGAACTCCTTGGTTGAAATACTGTTGTCCACAGGTACTCTACTTGTAATACCTTGAATCCTTGATTCATATGTTCCTGAAATTGTTTAGCTTTTAATAGGGACCTCTTGCACTGGAATTTTTGTTTCAATAGTTATTAACTAGGAAACTTCGCTCATTTTTTCATCCAATTGAGGAACACTTGTACCTTCTACTGTATATTTCTCAACCAAAACATTAAAATCTCACAATATAGGCACCTCCCCTAATACATTTTTGTTCATCATTTGAATTGGATTTCTTATCTATTCATGTGGCTGAATAGAATGAGACAAATCCATACCTTCAAATTGTGTTGCACCTGATTCATATGGTCCCTTTTTTGTAACCACACTACTTGGTTGGTTAGACAAGAGTGTACCATGAGTCACCTATTATTGAATCAAATGTGCCACTATTCACCCTGGAAACGAGACTAAACTTGAAGACTCCAGTTGTACTAATAGATCCACTTGAAGCATTCTTTGACCTTGTGATGGTTTTTCTTGATGAGCTCAGGAAGTAATAATTCTCTTTTATTCCTTAGAGAAGGAGGATCAATCACCTCAAGCTACCTTCTTTTGTGCTTCCCTACATGGTGGCTACCTCCCTTTTCTGGTCCACCCACATCTCTCTCCAAAGGCAAGATTACTTTATCTCTCTTTGTAGTTATCTAAAACCATTTGATTTCAAGGCCTCCCCTTCTTTCTCCACTTTTTACTAAACGTGTTGGGTTCACATCCAATAAAGACCCCTCATGTTCTTGGTTGAAATAGATTCCCATGTAAATATTGTTGCAGGGGTTCCTGTTTTAGTCATACTCATTGTATACACCTAAAATCAGTTACCCAATTTAGTGTCCCCTGGGTTTGTTTATCCTCTCGGGTAACCTGGGGCACCTTTATATCACCACTTCTCCCTTAGGGTATTGCTTAAATATTTAATTTAAACATCTATCCTAAGTTTATTATACCCCATTGTGTTTTATCCATGGATAATTAAATATTAACTATTTAATTGTATTATTTACATGTATCTTAACCACTTATCTACCCCATATCAATTCCTAACCTCCCATATCAATTCTATCCATCTATCCCCCTATTTCTCCTCCCCCCAAACCGTGTAGCAGGATATTTCCCATATTTGGGTTAGAAGGATACACTTTCATCTTTCTAAATCATCATGTTTGGCCATTTTGGCATTATGTTCCCTGATCGGTGTCGATTGGTACTTGGTCGACGCCAATTTTTTGGAACAGCACCAATTGTACCTCGATCGGTGCTGATTATAAATACAGGGCCAGAATTCAGTTCTGGTTAGACAAAGAGAACGACAAAGAGTTTTTGAGCATGAAGCCTGAGCATAGTCTATCAAGCAAGAGCGAATTCTATCCAGATCAATCCCTAAGAGGAGTACCGTTACTCTGCTCCCACAACATTGACATTGTGAGGTTTCATCGATCTCTTAGTGACTCTGTTCTTGCATCTAGCTAAGGTGGAGCTTTGTCAGTATCCCTACAGATCCTACAGCTCCAGCAGACTTTGACGATCCAGCCTTCATTGTCCATTTCTCAAGTTTCCTAAAAATTTCCCCCAGTCGACGCCAACCGAGCCTAATCGATGCCAATTCACCCAATCGATGCCAATCAGCCTGCAGACAAGTAAAAGAACTCAAGTAACACAAATCTAGCACCGTTTTCACAGTTTCCTATTTTCTGTTCCTTTCTGTCTGATGTTTACATTCTGTCTATCATTTTTAATCAGAAAATCTAGACATTTACATACATCTTTTATCATGTATGCTTATTTCTTTAATTGAAAACATGGACTAACATCCGCTGAGGGAACTTATCGCTTCCCAGACCCACTTTTTGGGCAATCCACCCAAATATCTTTTAACGTTGTTTTTTTCTGTCAAGTATCTGCGTCTCGCAGGTTTCTTGGATCTACTTTGTAGGATTGCTAATGTGTGCCCATCTTGTCTACATCGGCTTTCTTTTCCATCTACATCTTCGGATCCTGTCTTATCTATCAAGTATTGATTTCATTTGAGTTTTTTAGGGTTTTTGTGTTTAGTTTGGTACATTAACTTGGACAGGTAACAAGAGCGGAAATTCTTGATCTACATTCTAGCACACCCGGTGAGACCCAGCCAAAGTCCCTTATTGGTAAGTTCATCTCTTTTCCAGTGTTGAACTTTTGTTCTTTTTCTTCACTAATTTTCATCAATTTTCCTTAAGCATTTCCTTTTTTTTATTTTGGTCTTGTTTCTTTCGTTTATAATTTATAAAATAAAAATTATTTCTTTCTTGCATGTTTAAATTCTCATTTCCTTGAAAGTTTCTAGTTTCTTAAATAGAAATTCTCATTCTACTATTATTTGGATATATCTTTCTAGATTTTTTTGCGTGTTTTCTTAACCTTTTCTTATGGAGCACTTTGCTTGTTCACGAGATTGTTCGAGGGGAAGAGCTCAACAACGCGCTTTTTGAAGTCCACACACCTTGGAGAGCTAAATCTACAGGTATTTCTCTTTTACGGTGTTTTCTCCTTTTTAAGAACTTAAAAAGAACTTGTTTGTTTGTTTTCTATCACACTCAAACATTTCAATTTTGGTGCTTAAAAATAATTTAATCGCATTTGGGAAAGAACTTGTTTGACTTGTCTTCATCGAAATCAAACACTTCATTTTTAGCGCTTAAAAAGAACTTTTTCTTTGTCATTTTTGTTGTATGTTCTTCATCTAGTTTTCTAAATAGGTTGGAAAAATGATCAAAATCGGTAGTGACACTATTTGATTTTTATTTTTCACCCTTGCACACAAAGCCAAAATCACTAGGTATAAAGCATTTAAAGAAAAAATTCCTTCCCTGGCCTCGCCTACTTGGAATTGACATCCAAGAGGAAGAGCCTACATAGTACTCGAGCCGCACTATAAATTCACGAAATTTCTGGTATATATTGGCAAAGCACCCAACTCCCTTATCGCAGTGGTGTGTGAAGTGCAGGGGTAGGCCCCTATATCAAGCCACGTACTGGTATTTTACTAAAGTGCCTTCAGGACTCCACACCAAAACATTCCCCAAACCATTCTTAGTTTGGTTATCTAAGTAGTTCCTGTTCTAAAAATTCTTCCCTAATATTTTCTTTCTTAAAAGCATGAAGACTTAAAAGAGATAAATCACCCACGCTGCTTGGATTGTCTGTGCATTAGTTAGGTCAATCCTTTTTTCTATATTTCTACTTGTTTATGACAGTCATCACCCTGTCGTAATCTAGAAAAATGGCTCAACTGGCCACTTCTTCATCCGAGATCACCACTAATGTGGATGTTTCGACACCCCTTGGATCTTCCTCGGGACCGTTGTTAGTTAGTTCCCCATCTTGGTCATATAATCCTTTCTATCATCCTAAAGTGATCACATCACGTCCAGCTTCCCCCAGTCCTTCAAAGGTATAATCTACTTCTGATATAGAGTATGTTCCTTTCGAAGATCCTGAATTTCAGGTGCTCCTTGATCATAACCCGGTAGCCCTTATGGACTACTTAGTGCATAAGTCTGTTTGAATATCTAATCAGGGACCACTAATCCAGCAAGTTTACGATTATTCTCGTGAACCATCCCAGGCTTTTATAGAAAAATTAGCATGCTTCTTCTCGCCTCAAACCATGAAAGAGGGTGGCGCATCTATGCCTCCTTTTTCTCTTCCACCGACCATGTCGACTGGTTCTCAAATGATCTTTCCTATCCCTAGTGTTGCGGCTACCTCGGCTACTCCACAACCTACTTTTGAGAGGCCCTCTTCTTTAGCTATGATGAGTGCATCCACACTCTCATAGATTGTTGTTACTTATTATTTGTCATCTATTCCGTCTCATGGTCAGTTCCTCTCTATGAATCAACCCCCTTCTACGAGTCATTCGGTTCCTTCTTCTCATCCTCCAGCTGGTTTTTCTTCCAATGCTCTAGCGACAGTGACCTTTACCCATCCTCTGGTGTCGGCACCCTTAATAACCAATCCAGAAGTCAAAATCCTCATTCAGAGTTTGTTCCCCACCATATCCAATCAAATCAACACCCATATTCCTCAATCCACTCCGATTCAGTCAACAAGTATAGGAGCCCACCAATCATAGGCTCCATCTTTCATTCAACCATCTTTCTCTCAATGACTTGTCATCTCACAGCCTATTTATACGTAGGCTCCTTCACAAAAAATACCTCACCAGGTGTCACCCAGAATGCGTGGTTATTCCTCTTATCATCATGTTAATCAGTAGATGAATCCCCCGTTAACACCTCAACAAAACCTACCATTTTCTTCTTATGCAAGACATACCAACATGCCCCCTCCTCAATCTGACATCGTCAAAATTCTTTTCAAGAAAATCGTAGACCTAGAAGCCTCCACCAAAGGGGCTCACCCTTTATAGTCTTTTGAAGAAGTATGTAATGAACCGAGTCATCCATCAGTGACTTTTAAGCCTTATCCTCCCCAATGGGAACTTCCTAAGTTCTCAAAATTCCATAGCCAGGAGGATCCTCAACAGCACCTGCGAGCATTCAAGCACGCTTGCTACCTTATAGTCTAGGATCATGAGCTTATGCTCCACACCTTCCCTATGTCTTTAGCGGGGCCTGCTTTAGACTGGTACAATGACATACCCCAACACTCCCTGTTTTCTTTCTCTCAATTAGCTCAGATGTTTGTTGAAAACTTCTCAATAAATATCGCACATAAGATCTTGATTACATATATTTATAACATTCGTCAATTTGATGACAAATCTATTACAGACTTTGTCACTCGTTGGAGAGGTATAATAAATCAATTGTCTTTCTCCCTCCCTCAATCTCAATAGATCGATTTGTTTACTCGATCTTACGCTAATCATATTTCTTCCACTTTAAGGATTCAAACCTTTCATACATTTGAAGAAGCCTTTATGATGGCACGCAAACTTGAGTCCCGAGCCATTGAACAAGGGAAGTTAAAACTTCACTCTAAATCTAAATCATATTTTTCTCGGTTTACAAAATCAAACCCTTCCACTTCTAACAAAGAAAAGAATCAGGGGTCCACCAATGCTATCGTATTAAAAACATCACGAGCTGATAACACTTCTAATCAAACACCTCAGAGAGACTCTTCATCTTCTCAAAAAGGACCCTCATCATCTCAATCTTTTACTTCATTGGGGGAATCATATGTTTCTATCTTAGAAAAAATGTTGGAAGTTCACATGATCGAACTTTCCCCTATTAGAAATTTTGATGAGAGCCAAGAATGACCATTCTGGTATAGGGAAAATGACTTCTGTCATTATCATAGAAGCAAAGGCCATGACATTGAATGATATCAAACCTTCAAAAATCTTGTCCAAAAATTCATTGATAAAGGCAAGCTCATTCTGGATAACCCAAACGCTCCCCCAAATTAGGCACTTGATGTCTTTAAACAACCTTTTCCCAATCATTCCTCGAACAATGATGCTTCAAGGTCTTAAAAACCAAACACTCATACTATCAGCTTCATTTCTACTGTAGAGTCTTCTTTTAAACCTGAGCCATCTACGAACATGTCGACGGAATCGGAACTTCCTCCCACTCTGTTAATCTCTAAGATTCCACCATCTTTGGAAAATCCATCTTTGAATATTCCTCCATTGTTAGAGATGGATTCATCTCTCTCTGCATCTTTATCTGATCTTCCATCCATGCCAAAGACAGTGTCATCCTCATCTGGCTCGTTGTCAGACATTCTTTCGATGCTTGAGGCATTTACATCCCTTCAAGTGTCCACTACGAATACATATACTTCTGTTGCTCCCATTTTCACCGCGACTATGCCATTTGTGAACATACCTATAGTCATACCAACTTCTCTACCGATGGAAGCATCTTCGATTTTGACTCTTCCCGTTTCCTTTCCTACAGTAGTTGCACCCACAATTACTGTACCAAAAGTATCTTCCTCACAGGGAACTGTTTCTTCATCATCCACTTCTTCCATCACCGATGTTTCCTTGCCTATTAAGGAAAAATCTAAAGAAATAGTACCGGCACCTACACTTTCGGTTCCTGAACTTGGACCGAGACAAATGAAGTCTAACGTTGCATCATCGGTACCTCCCCATCTGCTTTCCCCGAAAAGGTTACAATCACCTTATGCGGTTGAAGTTGTCACCATCCCCGAAAAAGGAAAACCAATATTTCAGACTATCAAGACTCTTGGTGCTTTCCCTCAAAAATCTCTCTCTGCACCTCATAAAAGATTAGATTTATCCACTAGGAAGGTGTCTTCTTCTACAACACCATATTCACCGGTGCCTCATAAAATGGATTTACCCACTAGAAAGGTATCACCTCTTTTATCAGAACCATCATCTTTGTCACCAAAAGCCAAGGAACCCTTTGTTCCTCCTATTAGACCTATTTTGGGAGCTCCTCCCTCATCTAAATCAGTCTTATTTAAATCGTCATCTGTTCCGGCCAAGCAGTCTTCTTCATCTCTGAAGACCAGAACAATTGTCACGTCTTCGTCATCTTCAAAATCTATCTTAGGAGCTCCTCCTCCACCGAAATCAATCTTGTCTCACTTACTTCCATCTCAAGCGCCCAAGGATACTTTTCCTAATGTCCAGAAAATAAAAACAGTCTCTAAAAAGACTATCAAACTAGATATGTAGGTTCTTTTACCTCGGAAGTCTATTAAGGCAAAATAGGTGCCTTCATCATCTCTTTCCTCATCTTTGTCTATTGGATTTTATATTGAAATCATTCGCTAACTTATTCAATCTTCATCTATATCTCTTCCTTCGATCAAACCCTATAATCCTAAAGGAGTAAAACCTTCATGGTTCAACTCTGATTTGATTTGTGCTTACCATCGCACTCTAGGTCACAACACCGAGGGATGTAAATCCCTTCAATCTGTCGTTAACAGCCTCTTGGAAGAAAGTGATCTTCTGCTGGAAGAGGAGGAGGAACAAGTGTCTCTTATCATCTCAACTACATCTGAACCTGAATGGTCTACCCAGGCCTCTAATTATATTAATTCCACTCCAGATGATCTTCCACCTTCTCAAATTGACACAATTCATATAGCCACTAGAGCACAATAGTATGATAATCCATCATCATCTACAGCATCTCAACCATGGGTTGTCATTTCTGTGGCCCCTGAAGGAGTTCCTTCTTCCTCATCAGCCCCGAGACCTTGGGTCTCTATTCGTGCTTCACCTCGGGATCATATTCCCATATCAGTTGAGGAGAGTGTTATGAAACAACTCACCCATGCTCCAGTCAAAATGTCTCTTTTTTACCTCATTCAATCATCTCCATAGCATCGCCAGACTCTGATTGATAATCTACATCATATCATAGTGAATTCAGATGAGCCCCAGCCATTCAAGATGGTTGTTGGATTGAATAGACCATCAACCGCCATTTCCTTTGAGGATTCTGAAATTCCTCCCCTTTCTTCTAGGGATTTAGAGGCTCCCCTCTTTATCACAGTTCAAATCAACAACACTACGTTAAAACGCACTATGATCGACAGTGGTGTTGCACTCAACATCATTTCTTCCCACACATTTGAGCAACTTAAGTTACCAAAGAAATTAGTGTCACCACCGCCTTTCGCCCTTCGATCATTTAACGATCAGCTGACAGTTACTTTAGGAATTGTGGTCCTACCCATTCAGGTAGGAAAGAAACTACTTCACGAGTTTTTTACATTGTTGAAGGGAAATTCCACTACAATATGATCCTCGGACACTCATGGATTCATACAATGCATTGCATCCCATCAACCCTCCATTGATGCTTAAAATATCAGTATGAGGGAAAAATCTATACTCATCCAAGAGATCTTTTCCCTTCTGCGCAATGTGACATGACCACAGGGTCTGCCTCTCCAAAGGAGAATGCTTGTTCTCCTGATGAGGCTTCATCGTCTTCCATACCTGCAATAAAACTACTAGATTTACAAAATATGGAAGAAATGTTGCAGTATTTTTCGCTAGGAGAGCTTCCTCTTCTCTCTTTTGACGCCCATCTCAAACCTAATGAGTATGGTAGACCAGACAAACAACCAGAATATCAACCAGGTCTTGGTCGTATCGTCACCATTGGTCTACCCAATCAACAAACTAACTTCATCTATGGTGGTCATGATACACCTCACCATCATCCGGATTCTCCCCCTAGGGCCAAACCCTATTCAGCAGGGTTTGATTGTCTACAGAATCTCGCATTCACAAAAACTTATCTTATCGATGCGCATGGAAGGGCTTTGGCCTGGGAAAGTATGAATAGGGTGTGCATGACCTCGTGTCCATTCCAACTCTTAAACCACATCAAAAATTTGGCTTAGGGTTTAGACCTCTCTCAAAAGCCACCGTCACCATTCTCGATGAGCCTCTTTCCATTGAGGAACCATCTTCTCCCATCAAGTCGGAAGCATCACTTGATGTGGATGACATCATTTCCTTCCCACCTAACTTTTTTTTTAGTCAATACCATTTCCTTAGGTCCTCTGACCTTTAAAACTAATGGTAAATCCACTTCCATACCATTAGTCTTCCCTAAAATAGTTGGAGACGACTCTCCCACTATCAACACTATCCGCTGTGTGGATGATGATTCTATCCTCACCTATCTGGGGGCAGAGGATTCTTATCTTCCTAAAACCATTCCTTCTGACATGTCTACGCTTCTCAACGAAGCCACTGTCGACCTTAATATAGGGACTTCTAAAGACCCTCGCATCATTAAGGTCGGCCAATCTCTTAATCCACAGGAGTTAGGAGAATTCACCACCTTTCTTTCCCACCATCGCCAAGCATTTTCTTGGTCATACGAAGATATGCCAAGCCTCGATCCTAATATTGTGGTCCACAATATCGTTAATCTTCTAGACATCAAACTAGTTAAACAAAAATTACGTAAAATGCATCCTCGTGTAGCCCTTCTTGTTAAAGAAGAGTTGCAGTGCTTGCTTTCTGCCAACTTCATCCAACCCATTGACTATCCACAATGGGTTTCAAAGTAGTACTAGTAACCAAAGCTACTGGGAAAATTTGAATTTGCACCGACTTCCAGGATCTTAATCTATCTTGTCCGAAAGATGATTTTCCTCTACCTAATATCGACCAACTCATGGATTTAGCTGTAGGTCACGAGATTCTCTCTCTAATGGATGGTTTCTCTGGGTATATTCAAATTCTCATCACACCAGAGGATCAACATAAGACTTCTTTCATAACTCCTTGGGGGACTTTTTGTTATCGTGTCATGCCCTTCGGTCTTAAGAACGCAGGAGCAACTTATCAACGTGCAATGACCTACATCTTCCATGATGTCTTACACAAAACTATGGAAGATTACGTCGATGACCTCCTCAGTAAGTCCAAACGATGTTAGGATCACCTTTTCATTCTTGCACCTCTCTTTGAGAGGCTCATTCGTTTTTGTCTTCGCCTAAATCCATCTAAATGCATGTTTGGTGTTCTCACTGGTAAACTCTTAGGCTTTATCATTTATATTAGGGGCATTGAAGTTGATCCTGCAAAAATAAAGGCTATCCTCGAGATGCCTCCCCCTTCCAACTTAAAGAATCTCTGTGGTCTTCAAGGATGCCTTCAATCAGTGTGTCATTTTATCTCACAACTATCAGACTGCTGTCAACCTTTTCATCATCTCCTCCGTAAGAATGTTCATTTTGAATGGGATGAGCATTTCCAAAAGGCCTTTGATGATCTCAAAGCTTATCTTCTTTCTCCACCTATGCTTACACCTCCATGTGAGGGGGATCCATTCTATCTTTATATTTCTATGACTGATCATGCTCTTGGAGCCATGATCTTGCATCGAGACACTAACGGTAAAGAAAAAACCGTCTATTATATCAGTCGCACTCTTCATGAGTATGAAACACGCTATTTCGAAGCTGAAAAACTATGTTGTGCTCTCTTCTTCACCACTTCTAAACTTTGTCTACCTACCTCCTTAATCACAAAACTTATATTGTTACAAGTGTTAATCCACTCAAGACAATGCATGTGAAACCTTATCACAATGATTGTATCACTCGTTGGCTCATGCTCATGACAAAGTTTGACCTCGAGTTCATCTCGTAAAAATATATCAAGGGTCAGGTCATTGTAGATCAATTAGTTGATACTCCTCTTCCGGACACTCAAGTCCCCCTTTCTCAATTCCCAGATGAGTACATCCAACAAATCGATTTTGGTCTGTCTCCATTTAAAGTAAAACTCTTCTTTGATGGGTCCAAATGTCAGCAAGGGGGAGGTGCAGGTTTCGTCATGATTCCTCCTTGGGGTGAACCTATCCCTGTCACACACAACCTTAACTTTGAGTGTACCAATAATATGGCCGAATATGAAGCTCTTGTTTTAGGTCTTCAAAATTCCATTAATCTTGGCGCTCACCATATCGACATCTTCGGTGATTCTGAGCTTATCATTAATCAAGTCACTGGTGTCTATCATTGCAAAAATGATATCCTTCAAAAATATCACAATATTATTCTCTTTCAACTTCAATCTTTTGATAAATTTACTATCCAAGCTATTCCTCACACTGCAAACTGATTTGTAGATACAATGGCTTCTTTAACCTCGCTTATTCCTCCTTTTACCAAAGACTCGTGATTTATGTGGTTGTTCAACATTTAGACCAACCATCTCATCTCAGGCAGTCGACTTCAATCAATGCCATCACAACCAACACTCAAGATGAGTGGTATCAGCACATTTTTTATTATATATCCCATTCAATGCTTCCTCTAGATCTGACTTCCAATGGCAGAAGATATTTTATCCTACGCGCTAATCGCTATACTATTCTGGGTGGAATCCTCTACAAACATGGTTTTGATGGTATTTTGCTTCGGTGCCTCAAAACCCCTGAATCATCTAAAGCCATCTAGGAAGTCCATGATGGTATCTGTGGTGGACATTTTAGTGGCTTGGTTGTAGTTAAATGCATCTTACGTTTAGGTTACTATTGGCCGTCTCTTAATCGAGACAGTTGCGAATACACTAAGAAATGTGTCAAGTGTCAACAACATTCCAATCTTACACATATCCCTAGTTAGGCTTTGCAACCTACATTGGATTTGTGGCATTTTTCACAATGGAGTCTTGATCTCATCGGTCTCATCAATCCCTGCTCTTCACAGTGTCATCACTCTATCATTACTGCCATAGAATACTTTACTAAGTGGGTGGAAGCTATTCCTCTTCCATCAACCAAAGCTAAACCCATTGTTAATTTTGTCTATCAACACATCATTTGTCGCTTTGGTGTCCCACACAAACTCATCACAGAAAATAGTAAGTCTTTCAAGAAAATTGATTTACAGAACCTCTGTGACACTTTCAATATCAAAGTCAGCTTTTCTTCTCTGTACTATCCCCAAGCTAACGGCCAAGGTAAAGCTTCCAATAAAACTTTGCGTAATATCCTCGCAAAGGTAACTAGTCGAGCTGGTAGGGATTGGCATTTACATATCCCTTTTGCTCTCGGGGCTTATTGGACTAGCATCTGTAATCCTACTGGTGCTACTCGCTTCTCTCTCATCTATGGGTCTAGGCTTTGTCCTTCCTTTGGAAGTACATATTCCATATCTTTGTGTCTCTCTCAGAGAATTTGTCTCTGATGAGGACTATCGTCAAAATCACCTAGTGCAGCTTGATTTGCTAGATAAGCGGCATCTTAATGCTCTTGAGCATCATCAAGTCTATCTTGAGCGTGTCAAATGTGCTTATAACAAGCACTTGTAGCACCATGACTTCAAAGTTGGTGATCTTGTTCTTAAAGAAAACCAAAATGTCACTACACTAGAACAGAGTCAGTGTGGTAAGTTTACTCCTAACTGGATGGGTCCATACGTGGTCACTCATAAATATGGGTCTGGGGCTTATCGTCTATCTTCCATGGATGGTGTACCTGAAATGGAACCTCTTAATGCCTTGCATCTGAGGCCTTTCTATTGTTAACATCTATCTTACATGATTTTAGTCGCACAACATATTTTTCATCCATCTGCAACCAGTCATGCATTTCGTAGTGATTCGGAACTATGTGGTTCTCCACATTATGTCTGTTATACCTTGAATATGACTACCGCGGCTCTACTCATGGCATTTTCCTTACGGATTTGTTCCTTCTCATAGTAGGAATTCCTTAATCACTACTTCATTGCCCTAGGTGTTCATCTTGATCAAAACAACTTTGGGGCATAAATAAGTGCTTGTATACATTTCCTTCCCCTCTATCTGGTTTATCTGGTCTAAACTCAGCTTCTGCCACAGCTTTAAAAAAGAGAGAGAGAGATGCTATCCTAATTCCTAAAAATATAGACTGATCCCTCGAAGGACAGCTATCTATGCCTTACCAATCAAAAATTGTAGACCATTCCCTCGAAGGATGGCTACCGTCAAAATCAAAATACAGACTGCTCCCCTGAAGGACGGCTGTTTATTTTATGGAATTTTCAGCCTTTGTAGTAACAAACTTCCTTTATTGGCCAGTTTGTTCACTTTTTAGCATCTCTAAAAAACTTCCCGTATCGATCGGTCTTTCTATATCTAGCAAACTTCCTGCATCGATCAGTTTGCTCTTTTATCAAAAGAAACAAATCATAAAGCTGTGATATGAGACCTTTTCTATCATATGGAGATCTTATTTTCCCCACATGGGCACGTATTTAATCCTTCATGTGTTCTGACGAGATGTATACTTATCTCTCCTCCTTATCTACCTCCTAGATCTGGTTTGCGACTAACTAGTGTCAGGTTTATTTTAACCTCATCTATGGCCTTGTGTGCATCATTTTTCAGTTTTCCGTCGAGGTCTCTATTTATGGTATGTGAGGATTCTAACTTATCATTCTTTTTCTATTTAGGTATAGTGCCTTTTTAAGCACATTGCATCTCTTTCTTTATTCTAAATAGACATTTTCCATGTTTATTTGTTGTTCATCTAGTTAAGTTGACATTTAACATGTTAATTTACTTAGTCAAAGTCTATCACATATTCTCATCTCATCAATATCATCTAAATATCATCAAAAAGCATGTATTAAAAACACATGTGAATCCATCTATCTATCTCATTTAATTTAATTAACATCTTAAAACATGTTTATTTTTTCAATCTATCAAATCACATCAGATCACATCACATCTATTCATCTATCCTCTATAAACATGTATCTATATCCATCAAAATTACATAACATCTATCCATAACATCCATCTTTATCTATCAAAATTAAATGCATAAGTACAATCACATAACACAAAATGGTGAATATATACACCTGACTGTTTGTACAAAAGAATGGATGGCTTCCAATCAAGCCATCTATATCATACATCAAAAATTCCTTCAAATCGAGGCTACATCAGTATATCGATACAAGAATAACATATCTATATGGTGAAGTTAGACAAGTGAAAGACATTGTCTCCTCCACCCTCCTCTAGTCCAGGTTGTCTCTCCTGGCCACCTCCTACTGAGCTAGAAGCACCTACTGCTGGGGCCCTGCCGCCATCTCGATCTCTCCCGGTACTCGCACCCTCCGATGCACCACTAGCTACGGATGTTGTTGATCTCCTTGCACTGTAACGAGGCACATCAGGGGCATCTTGTGCCAAGGCGTCCTCATAGTATCTCACCTCAGCAAGGAGAGCCTGATAGGTGCTCAGAATCACCATACCGGGTGCTCATAATGATGTTGTTGCTGCTAGTGGTGGCCCTCCTGCTGTTGCACCCTATGCCCTAGACTCTGAAGTGGTGCCTGTATCACCATATTTGGCCCTGAGGGCCTCTCTGTGCCTATGGTAGTGATCTCTCTATTGTATCACTGTATCCACTCCTAACGTGTGGTATCTCTCTCCAATATCAGTGCATCCCTCTCCTCCTGTCAGAGCTCTAATCTCCTCGAGGGCAGCCTGGTGTGCATGTGTCAGGGCAGCATGCTCTCCCTCCAGTCTCTCCAGCACTGCAGCTATGTCCTCCTCATCTGCATATATGGATGCTGGGAGGTGTCATGGTAGCTCTGTGGAGTACCATGCCACGTAGCCATCATCCACTCCTACATCATCATCACTATCTGTGGGAGGTGGGGCCTCCCTCAGTGGATCTGTCGGGATCAAAATTGGCAGGTCGGTCTCTCTACTGTCCCGCCTATATGGCATATATGTGGTCGGGACCGTCTGTACTAAACCAAACTACCTCAGCACCCGTATAAACGGGACGCGCTCCCAGATACCTGGCCTGCGGCCCCTGACCACCCTGCTCCATCTCAGCTCCACCATGTGAGCATCCTAACTGGCCCATGTCAGGTAGACCCGATATGGTCTCCATATAACCTGCTCTGGTGTCAGAGTCCTGAATCGCTTAGTATACCACTCTACAGATCTCCCTGTATCTCATCGGGGCCATGTCTACCCGCCATCGCCAAAATCCATAATTGAGGGCCCCCTCTGCTACTAGCATCCATGGAAGCCCCTGATGGCCTGATCACTGCTATATGCTCATATGCCCAGCAATGGAGCACAAAGCTAACATCAATACCTATCTGCCTGCCTGTGGTGTACATCCACAGCTCATGATATATCTGTGCTACTAAGGCATCTGCAAATGTGAACACCTTCCTGAACTCTAGGATGTCACAGACACAGTCTAGTAAAAGCAGTGGAAATCTCCCACCTCCTAAATCTGGTAGAGCAAAATAGGAGATCGCCATCTGAATAAATGCTATCCATCTACTCCTGGCATCATCCTATCTATAATGTGAGGCTATCCTCACCACCCCTAGACACTATCTCTGAATCATCTGCCCTATCTCCATACAATCATCCCAGGGCCCTCTGCTGCTGCTCTTGTGGAGTGGTCTCTATCGGGTCTTCGGTAATCGGTAGCTTGAGGATCCTATAGATATCCTCGTGGGTGATGGTCATCTCACTCGTCCTGAACCAGAATGTGCATGTCTTTGTTGTCCCATCGTCGTATCAATGCTCACATCAACTCTACATCTCGAGGCACCCATCGGTAGTAATGGAAGCCCCCGAGCCCGGCTAGCTCCAGGTGACACCAATCGGTGTCTGTCACATTAGGAAGAATAGTCTCCAGAAGCTCTGGGAATAGCATCCCACATATGTAAAGCCTCTCGTGCCTGCATCCACGACATCAAGAACGGTGTTAGCTTCTCATTTATTCAAATCAAAGCATCAAAAACACATTTCTCTACTTTCTACATCTAATAAACCCAATCGGTGCCGATTGAGTTCAATCGACATCGATCAAACATAGTCAACATCGATCGGAATTCCAATCGGTGCCGATTGAACCTAATCGGTGTCGATTTTTCCAATCGATGTCCGATTGGGATGCCGAGTGTCCAAAACACTCTGGCCTCCCACTTATCCCATTTTTTCTAAAAAACTAGCATCCAAGTATGCTATTTGACGATAAACATATACACAAGGCTCAGGTAGATCCACTTACCCCAGGTCGTGTCCTCTTCCGCTTCTGACTGCTCCCAGAGGCTTCCATGTTGCTCAAAATCAATTTTTGACTCTTTCTAAATCAATCGTCGTGGTGTAAATAAATCGTTAACGTTTCCCTTTCCCATACTTATATGGTTTTGGTACGGTCGGCGCCGATTTTTCTAGTCGGCGTCGATTGGTTTAGTCAATGTCGATTTTGCTTGGTCGACGCCGATTGAGGCCAATCGTGCCAATTGGTTACATTATTGCCTTCTCACATCACATTCTTCCAACGGGAAGGTCTCCTCATCTTTTTTTGCCAAAGTGTTGATGCTTGGCTTGTTTATCTGATCATTATTATCACCTGGGTGTTACCTTTTGGCACATATTTTCGATATTATCACCCATTTCGAGTCTTTCCCCTACACATGGGTCACTCACATTTGTGGCAGCTCAAAGATAGTGCAGGTCTGTAGGCACTAACGTCGTCTGATTCGCAGACCATCTGGTTGTCCCTACCAATGTGTCACTCTTTAGTTGCTACTATCTTGCAGCCCTCCTTCCACTCACGGGTCTGTAGGTACTAACGTCATCTCATATGAAGACCATCTAGTCTGCCCTACCAATGTGAGTTCCTTAGGTCACTACCTTTTTTGGTTTTTTACGTGTGTCATCAATGATTGAATCTTACTCCAGACATCTAGCTGGGGTATCCTTCTTTCTCATCTACCTTTTTTCAAACTCGGGATTGGTTGCCCCTTTTGGGACCACCCCATCCCTAGTTTGAGGGAGATCATGTCATCATTGTTCTTCATTTCTTCCAATTCCTTGTTTTTGTCTCATGGCATTGCTTATCACAAGTTACTCGATAAAAACAGGCAAAATGTAGACACCTAAAATTGGTTCCCCAATTTAGTGTCCTCTAGGTTCGTTTATCCTCTCGGGTAACCTGGGGCACCTTTATATCACCACTTCTCCCTTAGGGTATTAATTAAATATTTAATTTAAACATCTATCCTAAGTTTATTATACCCCATTGTGTTTTATCCATGGATAATTAAATATTAACTATTTAATTGTATTTTTTACATGTATCTTAACCACTTATCTACCCCATATCAATTCCTAACCTCCCATATCAATTCTATCCATCTATCCCCCCTATTTCTCCTCCCCCCAAACCATGTAACGGGATATTTCCCGTATTTGGGTTAGAAGGATACACTTTCATCTTTCCAAATCATCATTTTTGTCCATTTTGGGATTATGTTCCCTGATCGGTGCCGACTGGTACTCGTTTGAACGCTGATTTTTTGGAATGGAGCCAATTGTACCTCGGTCGGCACTGGTTATAAATATAGGGCCAGAATTTAGTTCTGGTTAGAACAAAGAGAAAGACAAAGAGTTTTTTAGCATGAAGCCTGAGCATAGTCTATCAAGTGAGAGCAAATTCTATCCAAATCAATCCCTGAGAGGAGTACCATTACTCTACTCCCACAACATCGACATCGTGAGGCTTCATCGATCTCTTGGTGACTATGTTCCTACATCTAGCTAAGGTGGAGCTTTGTCAGTATCCCCACAACTCCTGTAGCTCCAATAGACTTTGACAATCTAGCCTTCATTGTCCATTTCTCAAGCTTCCTGCAATTTTCCCCCTAGTCGATGCCAACTGAGCCCAGTCGACGCCGATTGAGCCTAATCGACGCCAATTCACTCAATCGATGCTGATTCACCCAATCGATGCCGATCAGCCTGCAAATAGGTAAAAGAACTCAGGTAACACAAATCCAACACTGTTTTCATAGTTTCCTATTTTTTGTTCCTTTCTGTCTGCTGTTTACATTTTTTCTGTCATTTTTAATCAGAAAATCTAGACATTTATGTACATATTTTATCATGTATGCTTCTTTCTTTAATTGAAAACATGGACTGACATCTGCTGAGGAAGCTTATCATTCCCGGACCCAATTTTCTGGTAGTCCACCCAAATATCTTTTAATGTTGTCTTTTTCTGTCAAGTATTTGTGTCTTGTAGGTTTCTCAGATCTACTTTGTAGGATTGCTTGTGTGCACCCGTTTTGTCTACATCGGCTTTCTTTTCCATCTACATCTTCAGATCATGTCTTATCTATCAGGTATTGATTTCATTTGAGTTTTTCAGGGTTTTTGTGTTTAGTTTGGTACATTAACTTGGGCAAGTAACAAGCATGGAAATTTTTGATCTACACTCATTTCTTTAGCTTGTATTGGTACCTACAACAAGTGATAGGGGCATTCTGTATGGACCCCAAAAAGCATTTCCTCTATCTTTTCTTTTAAAGAAGACATAGAAGCCCTAGTTTCACTAGCAGTAGTAGTCCACTCATAAATGATGCATGTAGTAGGTATATTCATGGGAAACTAAGGAGCCTTTCCTCCCAAGGGATTTATCTTATTTTGTCCTTCTCTCAAAATGGGAAGATCCTCCTTTAAGATCCCCAAATCCCTGAACTCATTCAATAATTTTGTGTTTTGTAAGGACAAATTAATACCTTTTCCCTTCAATCAAATCAAGGTCCATCCCATTACATTGGCAATTCTTTCATAAGGCATATCTGACTCTTTCACATTCAATTCTATAGGAGTAATTGGTTTTCCTTCACTCTTGTTGTCAAGGTTCATTTTAAGAGACCTCTTAGAAATCAGAGGTGGAAAATACCTAGTGAATATCCTCAGAACCGGTTTTGCGGGAAGGCAAATTTTTTGGGGGGTCTGGCAACAAAATTTTCTCCTAATTTTTAAGAGGTGTGATAGAAGGCTGCAGACATGCAACAAGAGATTTACTGTCACGCGTCAATAAGGTGGTTGATGCACATCAGCGAGGCTCATTGACACATGTAAACAAGGTCGTTGATGTGCATCAGTGAGGTTCGTTGATGTGCATCAACCACCTTATTGATGTGCAATAGAAAATCTCCTGTCACACGTCTGCAGCCTCTACCATCTGGTCATGCAACAAAAAAATATTTGTGTCACGTGCCAATAAACTCTCTATCATGCGTCTACTTCCTCCACACTCCTGTCGAATGTCAATAAACTATCCATGTCACAACGTCAACAAACTCTCCATATTGCACGTCAACAAATTCTATGTCACCTCATCTACAGCCTCCACCCTCCTGTCACGCATCTGTAGCCTCTACCCTCTTGTCGTACATTTACTGTACTTGATAATACATATGCCCCCCACATGGTATGAGTGATCTAGTAGTGTTCTACCTGGTGAATAATATAGGATTATATAGGGGATAGTTTCAAGGGTAGGCGAAGCCGACCCATAAAAAAAATTAAACTGTAATTTTTAGGCGAACAGGTCACTGACCCACGCCAGAAAATTCACCTTTTCAAATTTTTCAAAAATGGAATATTCGTCATATTACGAATATTCGCCACTAAAATTATCCCTACTTGTTGTCAATATAGTATTGCAATTGCTATTTGTTGATCATCTACAATTCCCTGAGGCACTACAACAATTTTGAAGTCAATAATTTGGCTAAGATTAATTATTGAGAAGTATTTAAGTCTAACCTCTTCCTTATCTTTGCATTTCATCTAGGTAATCTTCAAAGTGAGGTTCATGTTCAAATGAACTTCCCAAGGCAGTGCTAACAACCCATCTAATGTCATAATTCGACCTTGATTTAAATTTTTCCATGCTAAATCTTTCCATCTCATCCTCCATTTATCTATCCTTTGCAATGGAGGGGCATGAATATCTCCAAATATTGATGGGGAATTTAATATTTTTTATGATTTCCTGCAATCAGTTTGTGTACTGGTGTTAATTTCCTTAAAAGCTCACACAACACCATCTTATCATTAGATATCTAGGCAATTTGCATGGTTTCCCATCGAATCCACTGGCTCTAATATAAGTGAAAAATATTGATTGGATAAAGAAATAACCATATTCCAATATTGCATTCTTAGCCTTTTCAGATATTCTATACCGCTCCCACTCAAACTTGAATAAATATATCACAGGTGCACATAATGCATCATTTACTAATCTCACATTTCCTTTCTAATTACTCAAGTGTGACTAGGGATAAAGCTCATGAACCTTACATTATTTGAAACATGCCTGTGGTGAGAGGCCATGGAAATGCTTGTGACCTACAATATTGTATATTAGGTATGACATCATATAGAATTTAAGGTCATCAGTGACACCCATCTTGAATTTTGTGGCCAATGTAAAAAGTTGTGCATGAATTGATTCAACTATGAGTGTTTCCCAAAAAATACTTCCCTTATTTTCCAAAATGACCCAGCTGTATAGGCACATCCACTCTTTGAATTAATTATCAATGTCTAGGCTGACAATTCTCGTTATTAACACAATTATGTCTTCTACTTTCATCACAAATTGTGACCTTACCAATATTTTAGCGAATTTAGTAATAACTTTTTTATCTGTCAATAACCATTCAATATTTATGACCCTAACATAATCCTTATTTTTGGTCATGAAATTCTTAAGAGGTTATTCAATGCTTATGGTTTCTGGTGTTGTGATTTTTGGTAACCTTAGCATTATCCTAAAGGATTTGGGTGTTAGAGACAGAACTCCGTCACCACTTCCATCAAAGCATCCCTTTTTTCTGGATCATAATTCATAGCACAAATCCTCACTAGCTCGAGACAATGTACTGAGGGAGGAAAAGCAATGGATAGGGAAATATTATTGGCCTCAATTGTTTTCATGTATTCACTTTTACCTGGACTACTGAGCCTTTACAAGAAATCATCCAAATCAGCATTTACCAAATTTGTGTATGTGATTTTATCCAAATCACTGATGATATTGGAAGTGACGTGAAATCTTGATTGTAGTGTCTTCATCCTCTATACCCTAATTTCACCCTTTAATTTCTTGCAAAGGGGTAAGTCAAACAACAAAAACACGAATGGAATACAAGCCTTACCCATTTTTTATGCAAGTGTTGTGAAATTCTCCCATGTTCCTTTGATTTCGAATTCTCTAGCTCAATATTGACACCTCTCAGTTGATTTTTCTTTACTCTGTGAATTCTCATAGCTAGGGCACCCAAATTTTTGTATGCAATAGTAGCAACTTAAATTTTTTGAAAACTTATAAGAAATATGCTTTGATTCATTCAAAAATGCATTAACGGTGGCAGCCATAAATGCATTACATCTTAGCCATCCGTCTTGCTTCCTCTGTTTGAATGTAGACCATCCACATGGCTTAATCTAGCACCTCATGGGATTAGGGAGTCTTTTTGCACATTTACATCAAACGAGTGCAAATTTTCAACATTGACCCAAGTACTTGCCTCTTAAATTTTGTTGAGAACATGACACGTGTCCCTAGTGGGCCTCAGAGGATTCGTTGCATTTTTCATTCCATCAGCTCATTGTTGTGAAAATGCATTATTGACCTGATTCCCCGCTATAAATCACACTCTGACGCGTATTCCTTTTCGGGAGAGGGGGGAAACTTCTCTTTTTGCATTATTTGACTCGAATATTCATGGGAATATTCATCGAGATTTGGAGGCATGATCACATTTTTTCATTATATTGGGTCTTTGGTGCAAAGTTGCACCGATAATTCACTTCCCCACTCCAGCCATATCTAAACATGTGTTCCTTTCTCCAAGTAGAGCTTTCTTTGCATCTTGCATTTTTAACTCGAATATTCCCTGGAATATTCCATCGGGTTGCAGGGCTAGGTTTTCAATTTGAAGTTATTATGTGAATTATGTAATTTTGTAAACCAAGTTCGTTGTAATGCAACCAATGGAAATACACCATGTATCTTCTAGTAGCGGAGGAAAATATGAAATTTCCATTGAAGGTCTAAGGGATGATATGTAGGAAGGATTTACATGATTAAAAACATTCAATCATCAATTCTTTCACATGAATTTCTTAGGGACAACATGATTATCATATTCCTTGACCAAAAAAGAGGATTCACAACCTAAACATGGGAATTCATTTGTATTCAACATGATTTCATTATTCAAGCATATGTTTTTTCAACTCAAACACAAAAAAAACTGAGAGCACATTTGAGATAAAAGGGAAAGATCAAAATGAGCACTAACATTGGCTCTAACTCAGTGATGAGCACCTCTTGCGGGTGCCACAAGAACCAAACAAAAAACTTGACACACAAACCAAGTGCCTTAATCCATTGGGAAATTGAGTCATTCAAAAATATGCACAAGGTCTAACAAAACCAACGTACTTCACAAAACTATATTGAGATACTGAGGTAACTGGTCACTGTAGACGAGGAAAATGAAAAAAGGGAAACAAAAAATAACAAAATTGTACACTATACAAAATCATACATGAGCATGTTCAGTCTAATAAGTGCTTAATATGGTTGTTGTTAACAGGAAATTCTAATAAATCTCCTTCTACATCCAATAAAAAATTATGCTCCCCAATTTTGATATCAATAGAGTATCGTCCAATCCATACGGCATCAAAATTTCCATGTTTTCCCTTTTCTTCATGCTTGTTGTCCCACAACAAGACCAAATCTCCAATATTGAACTCCCTTGCAGTTACTTTCTTACTTTCTTGTCAAAGGTATTTTTGAGCCTTTCCCTAAATTTCAAGTGCTTTTGATGGGATTCTCTTCTTTCTTCATCTAACTCTAGGATTTGAATCATCCTTGCTTCATAAGGGCTCACTTCCCATTCTTCCCCAATTTTTTACATAAATTTATAGGAAGACAGTTTCATATGTAAGGGAAAAAGAGCTTGGATTCTATAGACTAGCTCAAAAGGACTCTTTCCAGTAGCTCTCTTATTTCTAACTCGATCTTTCCATAGGGAAAATTTAAGTTGTTCTCCCCATTTTCTCTTATTAACTTCTAGTGTCCTCCTGAGTATCTTGAAAAAAATTTAATTGCTTGACTCAGTTTGGGTCATTCCCCTAAGGATTTTAGTTTGATGCATAAACCAAGTTGATGCAATATTCCTTGCACATAGCTACTAATGGTTTAGCCTTGAAGCTCATAGCATTTTCGGAAACTATTTTGACAGGAACCCCAAATCTATAGATTATATTATTTTTTAAAAAGTCCATGACCACTTGGTGAGTTATTTTCTTTGTGGGAATAACCTCAACCCATTTAGTAAAATAGTCAATAGCAACCAGGATCCATCTATGTACAACACTACAAGAGTTTGATATCTCTCCAATGAAATCCATTCCCTATTGCTTGAAAGGGGTTTCAACTGATACTGGTTGCAAAGGTAAAGCACCTAAGGCTTTCAATTTCCTATAGAATATTTGACAACTCTCACACCTTATGACTAACAAAGATGCATCTTTGAATAATGTGGGCCACTAGTAACCTGCTCTCAAAATCTTATGAGAGGTCACTCTTCCAGAAAAGTGATCTCCACATACTCCCCCATGAAATTTTGCAATAAGCTTGGGAGCTTCTACTTCTATGATACACCTCAATAGGATCCCTTTTGGGTTCTTCCAAGCCAACCCATAGCCAGTTACAACATATTTATGGGAAGCCAATTTAAGTTTCCTTCTTTGATTTTTGTCTAAATTCCCTAGACACTCCAAATTATTGAGGTAAAATATTATATCCTTATACCATATGGAATCAATCATCTTATCTTGGATATCCACATTTCCCTTCCTCAACTTCATTGACCTCCATCACTTGCAACTTACTTTCTACCATTAATTTTAAGGCCCAAACCCCTAACCAGTTTAGTAGTCTATATTTCCATGTCATACTCCTGTAATTTCTTTTACCCACCAAAACATTTTTTTGGATATTTCCATCTCAGATAGGATGTTCTTTACCATTGTATGAGGGACATAAGCTATAATATTTGAACTCAATATATATGGCCTGAAAATTATTATTTCCCAAACAAGTGCAAAATCTTATTTTTCCATGATGGTGTATTTTAATTCAGCTTCTTGCAAAGCTTTGTTGAAAAAGAAAATAGGCCTTGCATTCCCTTCATCATCCTTTTGCAACAATACATAAGCAATTGTGTTCTCAGAGGAAAAATAAAAAAATGGAACACTTTATTGTAATCTGGGCTATCTAAAATAGGGGCATTCTTCAATGTTTCCTCAATCCTATTAAAATCTTGGATAGCCTCATCTTCCCATTTGATAACCTAGTCTTTCTTTAGCATGCTAGTAATAGGGATGGTTATTTCAGAAAATTTTGAAATCAACCTCCTAATGAAATTGATTTTCCCAAAGAAATATTGGATACCCTTTTTTGACATGGGTATGGTAACATTTTCAATGGATTCTACTCATTCAAGATCTATCATGACCCCTTCTTTAGACACTATATGCCCCAGAACATTTTCCTTTGAACACCAAAGTGATACTTCTTGGGATTCAATGAGATCATCATACTTTCTACATCTTATCAACATCTTTTCCACATGGCTCAGGTGGTCACTTCTCCTCCTAGAAAACACAGCTACATCATCTTGATAAACAACAATAAAATCATTAATGTAACCTGAAAAAACAACATACATGGCTCTTTGGAAAGTATCCCCATCATTCATCAAACCAAATGGAATTCTCACATATACATATGTTCCCCATGGTGTGGTGAAATTATTTTTAAACCTTTCTGATTGTTTCACCACTACTTGATTATACCCTGAGAATCCATCCAAAGTTGAGATCAATTCATATCATGTCACCAGCTCCAACATGTTATCCATATTAGGAAATGGATAGTTGTCTTTAATTGAGGCCTTATTCAAATTTCTAAAATCCACACAAAGCCTTATGTCTCCATTTTTATTTTTTACAGGTACAAGATTGGAAACCCTTGAAGAGTATCTTATGGGCTGTATTATTCCTCCATCCATCAGCTTTATCAACTCTTCTTGAATTTTAAGTGAAAGAAGAGGATTAATAGGCATTTGCTTCTTTTTGAATGGCTTAGTGTTAGGCTATAATGGTATTTCATGCTGGAAAAAAAAATCTTTGTAATCCTTCAGCTCTGAATAGGATCATGTGAAAGAAATCTTGATACTTTATTATCAGTTTTACATAATATTGCTTCTTTTCTTTTCTTAGATTACACCTTATCCATACCTTTCTAAGATTCTCCTTGGTTCCTAAATTGTATTCCACAACATCTCTTAAAGCATAGATATGTCTATGGACCACCCTATATACATTGTCAAAATTAGATTCCAAAGCAACCAACCCCCTGGGAATTGTGTTGGTTTTCAATTGAATTATGTCATTACCAAATAAGGTTTCTTTTTCATCACATATTGAAACCATTGGCTCCCAATCCTATGCACTGATTTTTGAATTCTCCTTCACTTTACAAGAACCTTTGTACACAAGCATCATCATTGAACACTTGTCAATGCTTTACATTATCAGGCACAGATGATCTTGACAGAGCACCTCTACATCATAGTTACAATAAGGAGAAACTGTACAATTTTTAAAACAAGATGGAAACACAACCAATTTATCAGTTGTAGCATTCTGAGTTCTATCATGGTATAATATATTGAAGGAATCAAAAATCTCAATGAAGTCCCACATTGCATGCTTATTTTGCTTCATTATTGTATTTCTCGTTGCATACAATTTTCTGACTTGTTTTACCACTAACTCAGAATCCCCTTTAACAATTATATTCTTTATTCCATACCTCCATGAAATTCTCAAGCCTAAGAGCAATGCTTCATATTCTACAATGTTATTGGTGCATTCAAATTTCAACTTGAATGAAAAATTTAATGTTTCTTTGTTTGGGGATATAAGCAACTACACCAGCTCCCATTACCTATATTGGAGCATGCTCCATAAAAGGTGATAGTCCAAGGGGCACCAGACTTGTCCCAATCATGGAATATCATTTATGTTGTGGTTTTCATAAGTCTGCATATCCCACAAAATTATCAACATCTCACATCAACAAACAAAACTTCATAGGAGGCATTGTTTGGGTACTCAATCAAGTGTAACATATTCTTTCTCTCCATACAAATTCACTAGATTTCCTTCCACATGGGTATTGTTGGCATATGAAATGTCCATTTGCACACTTCCTCCAACAGTTGTAACCCATTTTCTAGATAGCAACATACCCCATTTAGCAGGGAAATCAATAATGACCACATTCATAGTTAGGTACTTACCAGGATAAGTTGCCAATTGCACTACCAAAATATTGTATATACCCTATCACTATAACTTATCTTGAATCCATGGCCTGGACATTTTCCAAGAGGTTGCTGTCAACTTTGATGTTATAGTTCATTCATAAGTTCAAGAGGCATTACATTACATGAAGCTCCTCGAATCAAAAATACAATTGTGGAACAAGTCTATCTTTGATGATCAAAGTAGTGAAAAATGGATCCACATCAAGTTAAGATTCTACCAAAGAAGTGCCTAAATATATCTCAGGTGATTCTCCTAGACTTTCCATTTCTTGGGGCACTTCTAATTCTACAATAACAGGTGGAATATCCACATTATTAACATCCTTACCTTATGGCCACCAACTCCTCCTTGAATCCTAAGTATTCAAATTCTCTTCTTTTGTGCTCAGGAATCCTGAACAACTCAATAATTGGCACAGTAACCTTGATTTGACTCAAAATTTGAGCCATATCACAAGGGGTATACTTAGGTAAGACTGTACTAGGAGGTAGAGGTGATTGATTTTTCTGTTGGTATGAGGTTCTTTATAGTTTGAGAAGAGGTAGGGGGATCAAATTTGTTAGCAATAACTAGGCCTTTGTTTGGTAAATATTTCTTGGGGGAAACCTTGGGGATATTGGTGAGGAGAGGATTTTTTGGTTTGGGATGTGGCCTTGATCCTTTGACTGTCCTATTTCTCAGTATTATATTCTTTTTCTTGGGCCACTACTGACATTCATTAGGAGTCTTCCTATCCTCCTCAAAAGGAATACCACCATCATATTTTTTATCATTAATGCCCTCAAGTACTCAAAATCGTGGTTAGGTAACTCAAAGGCATGAACCATATCAACATCAAGATTACTAGTAGAAGGGATAGAGGATACCCAGTGTATGCAGTTCCAAAAACATTCCATAGTCCTAACACTCAATAATTCAGTAGAGGTAGCTCCTTGTTGTGATCATCAGAGCATTCCATCATGCATACATCACCAAAGGTGGCATCATCATCAACCTCTTCACTTTCTACATTGAGATTACATGGGGAGTGTGGTAAAAGCACTTATCACACCATTCAATAACATGATCCTCCTCTACCATAGATACTCTAGCAGTCAATGGATCAGGAACCAACTTGTTTTCCCTTGGTGGTTGTTCTTGTTTCCTAATCCCATGGGTCCTTTACCTCTATCATTTTCTGTGATCACCCCTAGGATGATTTCCAAATCTATTATTTCCCTTGAGGTTGGTGTTGGGAATGATAATTTTACTTAGCCCTTTCTCCACTCTAGCAAGTTTGTAAGAAATTTCCTTAATTCCCCTACTATATTTTTGACCACCTCTTCTAGATTTACTGCCTTACTTACCTGGGGATTTCCTCGGTTGACAATTTGACACCCTCCCTCTTAGAAGGCTTTCCAACTACCTTGATATTATTCTCTATTTGCAAAATATAGAAAATGATTGTCTAAGGACCTGAGGATTTTTATCCCTTAAGTAATAGGTTGCCTTTTTTCAAAAGCATCTAAATATTTTATTAGGCATGACTCATCACTTGGCCTCAATTTTACAAGAAATCTAGTCAAATGTCTTGTTAAATCTAGTGTTAAAATCCTAGACAGGTTCATTAGGATTCTTATTTATATTCTCAAATTCAGTGAGAAGGAACCTAGGGTCAGTTTTATCACCATATTGAGATTTAAATGCATTCTTCATCTCTTTCCATGAGTCAATAGAGTTATTTTCTAGTGATTTGTACCAATCTCAAACATCTTCTTCTAGAGTATGTATAAACAATTTTACATATACATTTTCATACTCAATTTCAAAATCTTCCATGATATTTAGAAAATATCTTAAGATGTTGGTCACCACTAATAGGCATTATTACCTTGGAATTTAGGTAATCTATTTCTTACTTCATGTGGAACTTCATTTGGATAACCCACCATACCTTGCATAAATCTATAGGGTTGTATACATTCACAACAAAATGGGATCTCTAGGAGGAAGGTGAACCATATTATTTTGAGGAGGTGTTCCAATAGGAGGATTAAAATGGTGGGGAACAAGGATCTAGGAGATAATGGACTATGAATATTCAAAGTATTAGATCCTTTAATGACTCTGTCTCACAAAACACCTATTATTTTAAGTCAATAAAGGAAGGAAATGAGGAATACCTTGATTATTTGAAAATGAAGGACATTCAAAGACTGGAGTATTCAAATTATTACTCGGACTACTACAATTAGAAATGATCAGAGGTACTTGAATATTCCTCCACCAATGGTTGATCAAATTCAGTAGCAGAAACAATTTTCCTTCTTTCTTTTGATCACTTAACGCTTTCCAAATTTTCTTCCTTGCTAGATTTTTCCTTCCCAACTCTGGGAACAACCTTCTAGTAGGACATGTCTTGAAGAAAGACCTTATTCCTTACAATCTTTTCAAATGTAGATGATGTATCAACAATGATTGAAATTCTGGGCATTGGTATTTACCATATTTTTCTGAGTAGACTGGAGTCACCACTAAGGTCGTGTACCTTAGATGTGTAAATAAGTTCAAACAACTTTCCAACTGATATCTTCACAATCAATTTCATCAAGGCTTGGAAAATATCGTTATCCTTTATCAATATTTACCCCTAGCCAAGTCAAATTTAATGGAAAATTCCTTATCCTAGGAAAATATCAAGAAAATGAATTATGATTAAGCTCATTCTTAGCAAACTTGATAAAGGATTGAGTCTAGATCATGGATTTGTATCTAAACACCTTTTAAATGTTACCAGAGGTTGATATATCTTCGTATTTATGAAAATAATCCCCAAAAATGGTTCTAGGAGAGTGTTGGTACCCAAATTTGCACCACCTTGTGAGCCAAGAAGCATTTAACAAACTGAATTTGGATGCTTAGAGGAATGACAGACCAAATATTTAGTTGTTTGTAGCCTGGGATATATCTGACAGACTCTTTGGGACTTGACTTGGGAGAGATTAGGATTGCACTCAAAAAGGGGATGACCTTCCCTACTACTTTAGGTTCTACCTTTAACCAGGGTGAGAGGACCCATATTGTAACATGTAATTATGAGAAAGGGGAATGATATTGTAGTCTCTAAGATTTTCTTGGAAATACAAGGGATAGTCCTAAATAGACATTGTCAATGCAAGCATTATTTAACTCTCACAAGTTGTCACACTAAATAATAAGATGTCTTTCAAAATAGGACTCAGGTTACTCCAGATAGTGTGGATCTTAGCTTGCTTCTACATATTTATGGAAAGGGAGGGTATAAATGACAAAATCCCTTGACAAATGTTTATAAGAAAGGAAAACATGGGTAATTCATAATGGATTTAACAGTTGTAGGTGCATAATGTTTTGTATATGAATGGGAGATTAAAGTAGGATAAATTTGATTATATAAATATCTCAAGAAAACCTTACAAATGTTTGGAAATTACCCCAAGGAAAGAAAAACACATCACACAATCTAACATCATCCCTTTAACAGAAGTATATACTCATGGAAGCCCAAGAGTAAAATATTTCACACAACCTTTAAGGATTTAAACAACAAAATATCATGTTAAATTCTCAATGAAATATTAATAGTTCCTGTTCAACTACGCTCAAGATACACTCAAAATCTTACTATATCTTCTCAATCTAAACAGAGGCAATATGAATTTAAAATTGTTTATCACATTACAGAAAGAAATCTCTATCTATAGTGCAATTGTAGTTGCCAAAATGTCCACTAATTAAGACAAGATTTAGTGTAATTTGTAGAAACTTAACATAAGATTGCAATAAGGAATAAGTAATTGATTCAAAGTATTCTACCTTAAGAACAAAGACAACATTTCTTAGGAGATAACACACAATTAATTTCAAGAAATTCAAATTTCTCAGCAAGGGACCATAAATCCTATGGCCTCAATGCTTTCTAATGACTATACACTCACAATCATCTTGGCATGAGAAGTTTGGACAAAATAAAATAATCATGGGTCTCTCAATTTGATTCAGGTTTCTCAAGAAAAGTATAGTCGGTTTTTCTTTGTTTTCTCTAAGAATTTAGAAAAAATTAACCCCCCTCTTCATACGAGAACATGTCTCTCATATATATACAATCCTCTTTTTTCTCTTCTTTTTTTCCCCCCAAAAACTGTGAATCTTCAAAAGAATATCCTTCCTTTAGGAAAATCTGATTTTCTCTTATTCCTTTGAAAATATTCTAATTTCATGATGCCAGTGGAGGATTTACAAATGATTTGCATGATTTTCATTCTCCCACAATGAATAGGATGCCATGTCATCTTTTTCACATAATTTTTTTAATCATTTCTACTTTGGGTAGGTCAGGGAAAATTTTTAAATGACTTTTTAAGCATCCCTCGAATGATTTGATTTGATGTTTAACTATTCCTGCTTTTTGGAAATCTACCTTGGAACTCACAAAATCATTTGCATATCTTTCTGAGCTGAGTGTCTTCACATGTGTTATATCATATCATCCAATTTCACTCCTTTTTGTTATGACATCAGTCTATTTCACACTTATTTCCTTCATGCAGGTATCACAGATAATCTCCATGATCATCTCACCATGATTGTACTCAACTTAACTAATCAGCTTTATTTTTGTTATAAATTCCATCACTTATCCTAAAAACTTGCATCCCTTCTTTCAAGTGTGAAAAAATCTTCGAGGATTTTTCAGTCTACAATATGGTGGAGTGACAATAACATTTAGTTTGAAGGAAATATCCTATGAGGATTTGAATTCATTTTTTGATTTATCAGGACCAGATGAAGCATTTGTGAGGATGCTATTTGGAATTGGAGACCTAGAGGACTATAGTGGGCCATTGACATCCCAAGATGTTCGAGTGGCTTTGATTCAAAGGATCATCAGAATCAGTCATGTGTTTTCTACCTTTCAGATGATGTATTTTCATATTTTTAAGTGGGAGCATTAGAAGAATCCTGAGGTACTGAAATAATTTTGGCTTCAAGATCAGAGCCATCTATGAAAGGTGTAGTTGAAAACATATGTCCTTTCATCTACAATGAAGGGTTCACTATGAAGGATATTCCTTCATAATATTATGAGCTTGGTGAAGGTGTATTTATAGACACTATTCCTACTCTTTTTCACAAGGTGAATGAGTTGGAGAAACGTGTTTTTCTTTGGAGAAAAGTCCATAGAACAATTTTTCACCTTCTCAACCTCATGAAGTATCACCATCTGTTATGCATAAATGCAAGGGTGAATCCAGCTCCAAAGCTCCATACTCAACCAAATTTAAAGACCATTGTACTTGCACTTCCATCCACATCAATTATTCCTGCTCATCCTTCTATTTACAAAGTAAAATCAAGGAAAAAAGCATTTCCCAAAGGTGGACTTGGATCTCTTAGATTGGGTCTCTTCTTATCAGAAAAGATGGAATTGAAAGCATATTTGGATGGCCCTAGGATGAATATTGATGAGCTCATGGCTTTAGGGATGTCTCAGTACCTTGGCAGGGGAATTTCTATTTTCATAAATGGTTGTTGGGTCAGAGGAGTTTGTTTAGGAAAAATAGCTTTTAACAAAATTCCTCCTTTCAGTGAAGATTTTGTGGTAGTGGAAGATGATTAGGTGTCCTTTTTCCTAGTTTCTTTTCCATGTAATTCATAAGAATTTATGTAACATTTCCATGGGCTAGGGCCCCTATAGAACCCCATTTTCCTTTTTCATCAATACAAAAAATTCAAACCGTTACATTAAATCACATGCTTCATAATAGATTTAGAATTATATTAAAGAAAAATAAAATCGTATTGTATTGTATTAATTACATTCATGCTTGAAATTAACAATTCAAAATAATGTTCAATTTTATAAAACAAGAGTATTAACTATGAAAAGATGAGAAATGTTAGGAAAACAAGCCTAAGATCCCCCTTACTATTCAATCATTGTTATCATCTTCATCTTTGTTATCTTTTTATTTGTCCTCTTCTTCTTGCTTTGGTTGTCCTTGTCCCTATAAACATCAAATATTTGGAACAATTGGATCACCTCTTCTTCATCAGGTCCTATGCATGGTGTTTTAATATCAAATTATGCCTGTTCATCACCCTCTACACATTGGTCCATCTTTTTTATATTCTATCACCTTCTTAGCTTAACTCATGCAATCTTGTTCTCCACAGAGATGAGCCTTTTGATAACCTCATAAGAATAGTGTTCCTTATTGATGTATTGGTCGAAATATTGGCTCAGGAAATCAACCTCCCAGTATCCATAAGTGATACTTTCCTTTATAAAATACCACTTCTTATAGTCTATCATATATAATGTCAATATCTCTTTCCTATCCAGTCTTTCTATTATTTCCACTGTTTTCTTTAACCTGGTTTATATCTTCTACCCTTAGTTTAGCTAAATCTTCCATTATATATTGTACCCCTCTTTCTTCAGGTAACACTATTCCTTCATTTTCAAATTTTTATTTCATCAAAGCTGATTTATGGTGTCAAACTTTGTGAGGATCCCCTCCCAATAGTATAGTTCATTTGAACATTGTTCTTTTAAATCATTCACATAATTGAGCATATTTGTCAATCTCTGCATACATTTTTGTTGTTTTCTCAATGATTTCTCTCCCTATTTATGAGATAGATCCTCAACCCATTTATCCAATGCTTCAATTTTCTTACTTTTTCTTTCTAATTTGTCTAAAATTTTAGGAGTAACAGTGTTGGCCAACTCATGACCTTCCTCTAAAGGCCCTACTAAACTTTTACGAGCATGAAGATACTGTTTTTAATCATGTTCTTTCAATTACTTTTTTGATATTTTATCTTCATCAACCTTGTGTAGAAAACCTTCTGACCACCACATGCAACCTCTTGCTTTTAGTATTTACCTATAAGGTTTCCCCAATGGGATGTGTCTGATATAATAATCACTTTTTGTAATGTCATCCCTTGACTTGCCTTGGTGGGGGGTTGAATCTCCAAGGTTCTAAATCCATATTAGTCTACATGTTTCTTAGTGAGGATTCTTGCCCATTTTGTGGCCATTTTGGGATTTGGGAAAGCTAAAGATGTGATATATGTGAAATTTTCCAAGACAACTTCTTATTCTACCTCTGAAATTAGTCCTCCCAACCACCCAGTTGTGAGATTATTTCCCACTTTTACTTCTTGTAATGCAGGTTAGGAAATCTCACCAATAAACTACCAATTGTTTAGAGGGATCTTGTACTAATGGTATTTCTCATTGTACCTTGTCCACCCTCAATGTTGGATCTTTAGACTCACCCTGCACTGTTATTATTTTCAACTTCTCTTCTTTTTCATCCTGATTTTGGGATTGACTAGTTGTTTCTTGGGTCATTATATCAACTAGATCCTTTTCTTTGTCTTTATCCTCATCTAGAGTAGTAGCCACTTTTTTTGTCTCTTTGGTTGGAATTTTCACTTTGGGAAATTATTTATTTTTTGCATTATCTACCTCCTTCATAGGCTGATGTTTAGTAGAAGAATTTTCTTGAGCTGGTATAATAACATCCTTTTTCTCTAAAAATTCTTCTTCATTTTTTTTTGTGGGTTGAGATCTAGTAATTGGTTTTTTTATCTTTGTCATTATTTTACACATTTTGTTTATCATTGATATCATCTATTTCAGTTTCCTCCTTTTTGGTCTCCACCCTCACTTCCTTAGTTGTGTCTTTAGCTTGAGGTGGCTCATTTACCTCAATAATTGGTGCTTCCTTTTAAGGATGCTCCTCAGTTGAAATAATGTTATCCATAGGTACTTTACTTACAATTCCTTGAATCCTTGATTCATTTGTTTATGAAATTATTTAGCTTTTAATGGGGACCTCTTGTAATGGGAATTTTGTTTCAATAGTTGGTGACTGGGAAAATTCCTTCAATTATTTCATCCAAATGAGGAACATTCATACCTTTTATTGTATATTCAACTAACACATCAAAAGGTTCATTTATAGGAACCTACCCCAATACATCTATGTCCATTATTTCAACTGGAATTCTTATATGTTCATGTGGCTTACTAGAATGAGAAAAATCCATACCTTTAAATTATGTTGCACCTAATTCTTGTTGCCCCTTTTCTTTCACCAAACTACTTGGCTAGTTAGACAAGGGTGGACCATGAGTCATCAGTTCTTGAATCAAATCTTCCACTATTCCACTTGGAAAGAAGACTAAATCTGAAGACTCTAGTTATACAAATGGATCCACTTGAAGTGTTCATTGATCTTGTTATGATGTTACTTAATGAGCTAAGGAACTAACTATTTTCTATTTTGTTCCTCAGTTAGAGTAGGAGGATCAAACACCTAAGGTTCTCTTCATTTTGTGCTTCTCTTACATGGTGGCTACCTCCCTATGCTAATCCACCCACATATATCTCCAAAGGTAATATTACTTTATCTCTCATTTGTATTTCACTCAAAACATTTGATTCTCAGGGCCTCCCCTTCCTTTTGCACTTTTTACTAAAGGGTGTTGGGTTCACTTCCAAAAAATACACCCTCATCTTCTTGGTCGAACTAGATTCCTCTATCAATATTGTTGTAGGGGTTCCTATTTTAGTCAAACCCATTCCCTTAGTTTGTATTGGTACTAGCAAAAGTGATAGAGGCATTCTGCATGGACCTCAAAATAATTTCCTCTATCTTTTGCTTCAAAGCATACATAGAAGTTCCAGTTTCACTATCAGCGGTAGTCCACTCATCAATGATGTCTGTAGTAGGTATCTTCAAGGGAAGCTAAGGAACCTTTCCTCCCAAGGGATCTATCTTATCTACTCCTTCTCTCAAAAGGGGAAGATACTCCTTTAAAATACCCAAATCCCTAAACACATTCAATACTTTTTTGTTTTGTATGGACAAATCCATACCTTTTCCCTTCAACCCAAGTCAAGGTTTGTCCCATTACATTGGAAATTCTTTCATAAGGCCGATGTGACTCTTTCACATTCCATTCTATATGATAAATTGGTTGTCCTTCAATCTTGTTTTCAATATAGTATTGACTCACTATTTGTTGATCATATACAATTCCCTGAGGTGCCACAATAATGTTGAAGTCAATAATCTATCTAAGAGTCATTCTTGAGAAGTCTCTAAGTCTAACCTCTTCCTCATCTCTACATTTCATCCAGTAATCTTCAAATTGAGGTTCATATTCAAATGAACTTCCCAAGGTAGTGCTAACAACCCATCTGATGTCATAATTGGACCTTGATTCAAATTTTTCCATGCTAAATATTTCCATCTCCTCCTCCATTAATCTATCCTTTTCAATGGATGGGCATGAGTATCTCCCAATCGTGATGGGAAATTTAATATTTGTTTTATGTTTTCTTGCAATCAGTTTGTGTACTTGGTGTTAATTTCCTTGAAAGCTCACACAAGGCCATCTTATCATCTAGATATCTAGGAAATTTGCATGGCTACCCATCGAATCCATTGGCTCTAATATACGTGAAAGATCTACATTAGATAAAGAAATAGCCGTATTCCAATATTGCATTCTTAGCCTCTTTAGATATTCTATATTTCTCCCACTCAGGTTTGAATAAACATATCGCAGGTACAAAGAATGCATCATGTACTAATCTCACATTTTTCCAATTACTCAAGTGTAACTGGGGATAAATCTCATGAACCTGACATTATTTGAAATGTGCATGTGGTGGGAGGCCAGTGAATGCTTGTAATCTGCAATATTGTATAGTAGGTATGACATTATATAAAATTCAAGGTCATCATTGACACCCATGTTGATTTTTATGAACAATGTCAAAAAATTTCCGTGAATTGATTAAGCTATGAGTTTTGCCCAGAAAATACTTCCCTTATTTTCCAAAATGACCCAGATGTATAGGTAAATCCACTCTTTGAATTCAGTAGTCATGTCTAGGTCAACCATTCTACTTAGTAACACAATTATATCTTCTATTTCTACCACAAATTGTGACCTAACCAATCTTTTAGGGATTCTAGTAGTAACTTTTTTATCTGTCAATAACCATTCAGTATTTATGACCCTAGCATAATCCTTATTTTTTGTCTCGAAATCCTTAAGATATGATTCAATGTTTATGGTTACCGGTGTTGTGATTTTTGGTAACCTTAGCATTACCCTAAAGGCTTTGGGTGTTAGAGTCAGAACTCCGTCACCACTTCCATCTAAAACCTCCCTTTTCTGGATCATAATTCATAGCAAAAATCCTCACTAGCTCAGATTAATCTACTGAGGGGGGAAAAGTAGTGGCTAAGGCAATATTGTTGGCCTCAATTGTTGTCATGTATTCACTTTTATCTAGACTATTGAACCTTTGCAATAAATCATCCAAATTAGCATTTACCAAATTTGTGTCTGTGATTTTATCAAACTCACCAGTGATATTGGAAGTGACGTGAAATCCTGACTGTAATGGCTTCATCCTCTATACCCTAATTTCACCCTTTAATTTCTTGCAAATTGTAAATCAAACGATAAAAACATGAACGCAATACAAGCCTTATCCATTTTTTTGCAAGTGTTGTGCAATTCTCCCCTACTCCTCTAATTCTGAATTCTCTAGCTCAATATTGACACCTCTTAGTCAATTTTTCTTTACTCCTTTGTGAATTATCATAGCTAGGGCACCTATATCTTCATATGCAATAGTAACGACTCGAAAGGTTTGAAAACATCTAAAAAATATGCTTTCATTCGTGCAAAAATGCTAATGGCGGCAGCCATAAATGTATTACATCTTAGTCGTCTAACTTACTTCCTCTGTTTGAATGTAGATTTTCCACGTGGCTTAATCTGGTACATCACATGATTAGGGAGTCTTTTTACACATTTACATTTCCTTTTGAATGAGTGTAAATTTTTGACATTGGCCCGATTACCCGCCTCTTGAATTTTGTTGAGAAAACAACACATGTCCCTGGAGGGCCTCGGAGGATTCGTTGCATTTTTCATTCCGTTAGCTTATTGTTGTAAAAATGTATTATTGACCCGATTCCCCGCTCTAATCACACTCTGAGATGTATTCCTTTTTGGGAGAGGGTTTAACTTCTCTTTTTGCATTATTCGACTTGAATATTCATGGGAATATCCATCAGGATTTAGAGGCATGATCACACTTAACATTATATTGGGTTTTTGGTGCAAAATTACACCAATAATTCACTTCCCTGCTCCATCCATATCTAAACATGTGTTCCTTTCACCAAGTAGAGCTTTCTTTGCATCTTGCTTTTTTAAGTTGAATATTCCCTATAATATTTTTTTCAGGTTGCGGGGCTAGGTTTGCAATTTGTATTTATTATGTAAATTTTGTAATTTTGCAAACCAAGTTTGATGTAACACAACCAATGGAAATATGCCATGTATCTTTTTGTGGCAGAGGAAAATATGAAATTTACATTAAAGGTCTAAGGGATGATTAGCAGGAAGGATTTACATGGTTAACCACATTCAATCATCAATTATTTCACGTGGATTTCTAAGGGATGACATGATTATCATATTCCTTGACCAAAAAAGAGGATTGACAACCTAAAGATAGAAATTCATTTGTATTCAACATGATTTCATTCTTCAAGCATACATTTTTTCAACTCAAACAAATTAAACACTAAAAAATTTTGAGAATAAATTTAGGATAGAATGGAAAGATCAAAACAAGCACTAACATGATCAATCCTTTCAATCACTCAAATAGATCAAGACTCATGTTGAAAATCAAATTGGTCAAAAATTAAGGCACTCCACTCAGATCAAGGAGGTAATTTTCTATCAATGCATTCTCTAATTATTTGAAGGAACATAGCGTTCACCGACAAATGAATACACCCTATAGTCCACAATACAATAGTGTTTCAAAAAGGTAAAAGCACACTATCATGGAAATGGTGCATTTTATGATTGAGGATGTGGGTTTGGAAAGAACATGTTGGGTAGAAGCAATAAAAAAACAACATTCTACAAGTTGATGTTGAGTTGTACAGCTCAATTACTTCAGTTTAAAATGTTATATTAAACTTGTTGGAAAACATAGTAACCGGCAGCGGTTATGAAGGGATGAACATTAGTCACCTATGACTAGCATCGGTTAGGCAAGTAGGAACCATCATTGGTAGGGCTAACTAGCATCAGTTACCTGTGCATAAGTGTTTTATTTAACTCACAGGAATTAGATCTAATTTAGTATTAAAGTAGATCTATTGATTGTAATTGCATGGTTGAGTGCCCTAAGTTTGTATATGCCTATATAAGCATGAAAGATAGGGTTTAGAAGTAAGGATTGATAGAGTTAATTATTATTGTGAAAATAATGAGAGAGAGAATTCTTGGAGAAGAAGGAGAAGCTTGCGAGAAAGAAGGTATTGTACATCGTGAGAGGTGTGGAAGATTGTAAATCTTCATTTTATATATTTTGGAAACTTTGGATAATAGATTGGCTTGTTTCTTGGTGGATGTAGCCCACACTGAGTGAACCACGTTAAATATGGTGTTGATTTATATATCTTGTTTTGTATATTTCTTCTGGTAGAATATCTGTTTTATTACATGTATGCTTAAATATGATATATTATCTGTACAACCTTGTGCTAACCCCCACAATTAGTATCAGAGCTTTGTTCGAGGGTTTTATGTGTTGACGGATTTACTCACAAAAGGGTTTTCTGATTGAGTGGGAGCTACAACAATGGAAAAAGAAAACAAATACAAGGTTGAGAAGTTTGACGACTGAAATTATCAATTATGGAAGATGCAGATTGAAGATTATCTGTATCAAAGAGATTTTTACTTACCATTGGATGAAAATTCTAGACCTACGAAGATGACTGATGAAGAATGGAAGATTCTTGATAGAAAGACTTTGGGATCTATAAAATTGAGTCTGACAACATTTGTGGCTTCCAATATTACAGAAGCAACATCTACGGTAGAGTTAATAAAATATCTTGCTAATTTATATGAAAAACCTAGTCTTCAAATAAAGTTTATTTAATGAAGAAACTATTTAGTTATAAGATGCATGAAGCTGGATCTATATCTAGTCATTTGAATGATTTCCGGTCTATTGTAAATCAGTTGATATTCCATTTGATGATGAAGTGAAAACACTCTTATTCTTATGTTATTTGCCTAATAGTTGGGATAACTTGGTAATGGTTGTTAGTAATACAACATTTGCTAATAATATTTTGAAGTTTGATGATGTGGTTAGTATAATCTTGAATGAAAAAATTTACAGGAAAAGTACAGAGGAATCATCATCTGGGAGTACTTTGAATGTAGAAAGCAAAGGTAGGAAGAAGGAGAGATCCAAGAGTAAGAAGAATGAGAAATCAAAGTCAAGGAATGACAAATCTAAATCAAGAGGTAAGGGAATTACCTGTTGGAATTGTGGAAAGAAAGGACATGCAAAAAAATATTGTTGCTCAAAGGATAAAGAGAACCAACACCCAGACAACGGTAAAGAGGAAAATATTGCAGTAGAGGTAATACAAGATGCTCTTATTCTTTATTTGGATAATAGAATATAATCACGGGTTTTAGATTCAGGAGCTTCTTTCCATGCGACTCCTAATAAGGGTTATTTAAGAAATTATGTCCAGGAAAATTTTGGGCATGTTTATTTGGGTGAGGATGAACATTGCAGTATTACTGGCAAAGGGGAAGTTCATCTAAAATTTTAAAATGGAAATACATGGGTATTGAAAGATGTGAGGCATGTGCCAAGCCTCAAGAGGAATCTTATTTCTATAGGGAAACTGGTGAATCTGGTTGCATGATCACATTCACAACAGACATTTGGAAAGTCACCAAGGGGCTTTTGTTGTGGCAAGAGGCAAGAAAGAAGGAACATTATATTTATCTACTTGTGTTACTAATTCTTTTTCTGTATCATCTACTTCACATTCAGATGCATGCATGTGGCATGATCGGTTGGGTCATATGAGCCAAAAAGGAATGAAGATCTTAAAGGCTAAGGGTAACTTATCAGATTTGAAATATTTAGATCTTGATTTCTGTGAGCATTGTGTCTTTGGAAAGTAAAAAAGAGTGAGATTTCTCAAAGTTGGGGCAACTAAGAAGGTAAAAATTGGAGCTTGTACACTCAAATGTGTGGGGACCAGCCCAAGTAGCTTCTCATGGAAGATCCGAAGGTTATGTCACTTTCATTAATGATGCTACAATAAAGGTATGAGTTTATTGTATTAAACATAAATATGATGTTTTTGAGACTTTTAAAAGACGGAAAGCCTTTTTTGAGAATGAATCAAATTCAAAGTTAAAGTGACGTAGATTTGAAAATGGTGGTAAATATTGTAGCAAGAATTTCAATGATTAATGTTAAGTGAATGGAATGCATAAAGAAAGGATGGTTCCAAGAACACCACAAGAGAATGGTGTTGTAGAAAGAATGAACAGGACAATCATGGAATGTGCTAGAAGTATGAGGATACATGTTGGATTACCTTTGCAATTTTAGGCAGAAGCAATTGATACAATAGTTTATTTGATTAAATGTGGGCTTTCAAGTTCACTAGAAGGAGGAATACCAGAGGAATCTTGGACCAGAAAAGAGGTAGATCATTCTTTTCTTAAAGTTTTTGGTTCAGAAGCCTTTGTGCATATTGATAAGGAAAATAGGAAAAAGTTGGATGTAAAATCCAAGAGATGCACTTTCATTGGTTATGGATCTTGTGATTTTGGATTCTGTTTTTTGGGATTTAGAGAATTCTAAAATTATTAGAAGTTGTGACATTAAATAGAATGCAAAGAAAATGTACAAGGATCAAATTTTGGTACCCAAGGACGAACCGGTTAAGGAGTTTGTGAATGAAAATGAACTCTCAGATTTAAAAGTCATACTTACAGGGTTACACAGTAACCGATGTCGGTTGATCCTTGACTGACATCGGTTAGCTGAACCATTATCGATTACAGAAGAGCTAAACCGACATCGGTTAATAGAACTGACATCGGCTATAGGTGACCAGCGTCGGTCACTGTCAAAATTAGAAACAAATGTCCAAGAGGTCCAAAATGAGCCTCCGGTACCCAAAACTTCTATGAGAAGGTCACAAAGGGTTGAGACCCATGTTCAGTGGGAGCATGAGATGGATGAGGAGATGGACTCCTTAGAACAAAACCAAACTTGGGATTTGGTTAAGTTGCCAGCAGGAAAGAGAACATTGCAGAATAAATGGGTTTATATGATCAAGGAAGAAGAGGGTGGATAGAAAAGGTACAAGACAAGGCTTATAGTAAAATGATTTACACAAAAAGCAGGTATTTACTTTGGTGAAATATTTTCTCTTGTTAAAATGAATTTCATTTGTACTGTATTGATTATAATTGCAGTAGATGATTTGCATTTAGAGCAACTAGATGTGAAGAAGACCTTCCTTCGTGGTGATTTGGATGAAGATATTTATATGCAGTAGCCGCTTGGGTATGAAATCAAGGGTAAAGAGAAATTAGTGTGCAGGTTGAAAAAGAGTCTATATGGGCTCAAACAAACTCTAAGGCAATGATACATGAGGTTTGATAGTTTCATGCATGAACATGGTTACTTGAGATGTGAATTTGACCATTGTGTTTATTTCAAAAAGTTTGAAAATGAGAGCTACATCATTCTATTGTTGTATGTGGATGATATGCTTATTACAGGATCTAGTATGCAAGATATTGGTGAGCTTAAGGGAAAACTAAATCACACATTTGCTATGAAGGGTTTAGGAGATGCAAAAAGAATCCTTGGCATGCAAATACACAGAGATAGGAAGAATATGAAATTGTATTTGTCTCGGGAGGATTATATCTACAAGGTGTTAGAAAGGTTTTAAATGAAGAATTCAAAACTTGTAAGTACACCTATGGTTGGACAATTCAAATGGAGTAAATATCATTGTCCTTCATCACACGAGGATTTGAAATACATGACACGAGTACCATATGTTTCAGCAGTTGAGAGTCTCATGTATATTATGGTTTGTACCAGACCAGACATTGCACAAGCAGTGGGAGTTGTGAGTAGATTTATGGCCAATCCAGACAAAGAGCATTGTAAAGCAATCCAACAGATACTCAGGTATTTGAGAGGGACATCTAACATGCAATTATGCTATGGAGGTTCAGATATTTCTTTATGTGGCTATGTTGATTCAGATATGGCTGGAGATCTGGATGGTAGGAGGAGCACTACTAGATATATTTTCACAATAGGTGGGACGATAGTTAGCTGGATTTCAAGATTGCAAAAGGTTGTGACTTTATCTACTACAGAGGTAAAGTATGTTGCAGCTACAGAGGCTAGCAAAGAGATGATATGGATGAGCAAGTTTATGGAAGAGTTGGGAAAGGAGTAAGATGATTGAAAATTGTTCAGTGACAGTCCGAATGTAAGTCATTTGGTAAAGAACTCAACGTTTCATTCTAGAATGAAACACATTCAATTGAAGTATCACTTCATATGGCAAGTATTGGAGGATGGGAAACTGAAACTAGAGAAGATTCATACGAGTGAAAACCCTACTGTAACGAAGCCATTAGTAAAATAGAAGTTGGAGCTCCACTCCACTTCTATTGGTCTTCTAGTTTGAGACTTGAAGAGGAAGAAACAAAGTTAAGGAAAGGATCCAAGAATGACATTGTACATGTATAATGCATTAATTTATCTCCAAGTGAGAGATTGTTGAGATGTGGAGCTCAATTACTTTAGTTTAGCATGTTATATTAAACTTGCTCGAAAACACAGTAATTGACATCGGTTATGAAGGGACCGACATCGGTCACTTATGGCCAACATCGGTCAGGCAAGTAGGAACCGACATTGGCTAGGGATAACCGGCGTCAGTTACATGTGTGTGAGTGTTTTATTTAACTCACAGGAATTAGATCTATTTAGTATTAAAGCAAATCTATTGATTGTAATTGCATGACTAAGTGCCTTAAGTTTGTATATGCATATATAAGCACGAAAACTAGGGTTTAGAAGTAAGGATTGATAGAGTCAATGATTATTGTGAAAATAATTGTGAGAGAGAATTCTTGGAGAAGAAGGAGAAGCTTGAGAGAAAGAAAGTACTATACATCGTGAGAGGTGTGGAAGATTGTAAATCTTCATTGTATATCTTCTAAAAACTTTGGATAATAGATTGGATGGTTTCTTGGTGGATGTAGCCCACACTAGGTGAACCACATTAAATCTGGTGTTTATTTATATCTCTTGTTTTGTATATTTATTCTGGTAGAATATCCACTTTTATTACATGTATGCTTAGATCTTATATATTACCTGTACAACCTTATGCTAATCCCAACAGTTGACTAGATCACTAACATGTCCACTTAACAACATGACTCCATAGGATGCATGCTCATGGAAGAAACCTTCAATTAAGCATCATCGGGTTTTTGGAAGTGTATACAAAAAGTTGTGTTAGTATGAAAACATAAGATGATTATCAAACCAAATCAATCTTAATCCTAGCATAGCTTATTAATCTACCTCTGATAGAGAAATATATGGAAAAGAGAGAGAATGCAAATACCTACAATTACCTACATGATCATAACGCTCCTCCTTTGATTGGTTGTATGTGCTCTTGATGTTGGATAATTGATTGTTGATTGAGTTGGATTGCTTGCTTCGTATTTTGGAGACACTTGGGTAGCACCTCAATTTTGATTGATTGGCTTGGATGATTTCTTGATGAAGGATAAATTTTATTGTAGATGAATAAGGGATTGATTGAATATAAAATGGATGATTGATGAACAAAATATCAAATTTTTCCCATGAATTCTTAAGATTGGCTATCATGGAGGATGGAAGCTTGATTTATAGCTTGTGGGTGGAGGATTCAATGGCTAAGATTGAGCCAAGATAGATTGAAATCAAGGGTGGAGGATTCATGTGAGGGTTAGAATTTTCTAGAATGGAAAATTCTAGAATTTGAATTCAAATTCTATGGATGGAAGAAGCTTCCATTGAAATAAAAATTCAATGGAAGGAGAAGGTTAGGGAGGATTCTAGATTTAGAATCCTCTAGATTTAGAGGTGAGTGTGTGATTAGATTAGGATTGGATTAGGTTAATAAATGATGATTAGGGGTGAGGGTACATGGAGAGGCTAGGTGTAGGGTTATGTAGGGTAGGTTAGTAGGTGGGTGTAGGAATATTAAACATCTAAAATGATAAAATGTGATTAGAAAAGGGGGATAGTAATAATTAATCTTGTGATTAATTATTATATAGGATAAAATGGATAAAATAATGGATAATGGGATAAATGGTGAAATGGGATGACGAAATAAATTAGAATAAAGGGATCAAATAAATGATGAAATTAATAATAAGTAATCTTATGATTAATTATTATATGGATTTAGATGATGTTACGGGACAAATTAATCGTAATTAAGCATGACGACATTTTAGACATCTACAGGAAGCAAATCACACATGCTAGTTACCAAACAAAAAATAACAAAGTTAGACAAGAATTCCATGCCTTAAATTTTTCTTGGATAAGATGAAGACTCAATGGGATATAGTTTTATCGATCCAAAAACAAGAAATATCTACATAAGAAGAGATATTATTGTTTATAAAAGAAGTGGTTCAATGTCATTCTCCATGGAGTCATAAGCAAAAAGCTCAAGGAATAGGCATGTGATATGTATAGGTGATGAAAAAAATGGTCACAGTAATAATGGGATTGGTGGTAATCAAACACCACAACCCACATCTCAATGTACGCTAAAGTGGTGTACAAATTTGAATAAAGATACTAAATTAGATAGTTCTTAAAACACATCTACTCCTAGACTAAGGAATTTTAGCAAAGAAAGAGAAGAAGTCAGCATGGCCCTAATGAGTAGAATTTTCAAAAGCAATGAACTGGTTAAGGTTTAAGAAGCACTGTCGTTAAAACCTTGGAAAGAATCAATGGAGGTTGAATAGAATTCCTTGATAAAGAACAATACATGGAAACTTTTAGGACTTCCACTTGGAAAGAATCCAATCGGATGAAATGGGTTTTAAAAACCAAGTACAGGGCATATGGAAATTTTTAAAAGAACAAGTCAAGACTAGTTCCAAAGGGCTATACACAAAAGGAAGGCACTGATTGTGAGGAAAGAAATTCTCCCACGGCTAAGATCAAAATATTCAAGATGATGTTTTCTCTAGCAATACAATTTGAATGGAAATTCCATCAAATGGATGTTAAAAGTTCCTTTCTCAATAGAAATATTGAAGAAGAAGTCTACATGACTCGGCAAGAAAAAAAAATCACACTAAATCAGGAAACAAAATTTTGTAGACTAATAAATTCATATATGGTTTAAAATAGGAACCCCAACAATGGTACATCAAGATTGATGAGCATCTCATTCAAAATGGATTCAAGAGGAATCCCTATGATCCCAATCTCTACCTCAAAAAGTAAGGGGGGAGTTGGTGAGATTTATAGTCTATGTCAATGATCTAGTAATCATTGGAAGTTAAGTGAGTATGATTGATGCCACCAAGGAAAACATTAAAAAATCATTTGATATGACATGTTGGCAATATTTTATGTCGTTATGTCTGAACTTATATGGCCCAATAGGGGCAGTATAAAATTTGTGACACTTAGGGAAGATCATCTAACAACAAGGTGATGTTTCTCTATATTTGAGAGGGAAAATTCCCTCATATGATGGGGGTTTTTGTATTTTTGTTTTTTTAACCAAAAATCACAAAGGAAGCAAAAATGAGAAGGAGAAAGGATTAGGTTAGAGGAAGTGAGAAATCTACCGAAAAATAGACTTTGAGAACTGTTGAGATATCTCAAACATAAACACAACATAAAATCCTCTCTCACACACATGAAGGGTAAAATACAATAGTGGATGCAAAATATAATAAGTAAAAATTCTCAACTCACCTTGAACCATATAGATATCCAGTACAAAGCCAATGTACCTAGGATTTCAGCATAAATTTAGAATATCATAACATCACATACAAGGTAGAAAATAAATATTAATAACATCATTTGATGATAAAATAGTAAGGAGGATTTTTATGATTGAGGAGCATTAACATCATAGGAAAAGATAAATGCATGAATATTGCATTCAAGTATTCATGAAAACTGAAAATAGTATGCACATTGAAGTGTAGCAAACTCTCCTCAGAGTTTAGAGAGAAAAGTGAGAACCAAACCCTTACAATGGAAATTCCACCCCTATTTATACTTGTATCCCATAACCACCTTGTGACCACATTCCTGGTAAGAGTATAACTTTTACCTTTTCATTTTCACTTAAGTTATAACTTAAAGTGACTTTATATTTGAGCTACTTAAGTTTTACAAACATAATGTTTTCCAACGCAAAAATAGAAATGTCACTTAAGTGATGGAAAGAACTTTTCCTAATGGAGAGATATATTGCAACTCTAATGAAGAATATAATTAGAATGATGAGTTCCAGCCATGGAGGTTCCTTGTTTGATTCAATCAACCACTTTCACCTTCAACACATATAACGTGAATTCCACAATAGTTTGAGATACATTATTCTCCCTTAAGATGAGAGTGTTTCTCTGTGAATACATCCATGATTATGAAGCATCCAAAATCATCAACACATGTGAGGAAAATTTGGTATGTTATATTGAAATGGCCAATCCCTCCTCTTGATACAATTCATTATGGTGGAATCTTTCTCTAATAGAAGTTCACTTTCCACTAACCATTCTTGCTTTAATTTTTCTGAAGTTTATATGATAAAATTTACCATAACCAATGGTAAAATAATCATGAATACATTTAAAATTTGTAGATCCATGGTGAATATGCTACAAAAAAAAATTTATCAATATTTAATAAGTATAACTCTAACTATGAGAAAAATAAGATCTTAAAATGAAGGCAAAAAACAACAATTGAGAAATTATTCTCATGAAACATGTATACAATGTGTCATGTTTTTAAATAGGCACAACATCAATATTTGATACAAGATATTTCCAATTCTTCAAATGACACTCAAATTAGAGTTCATATGTGAAAGTTATGGTCACAACATTATTGGTTCCAAAGTTTCATCTTATAGGCAAAGTTTTGAGAGGTTTTGGGAACACATTAGTGCACTTTTAGAACAAATTATACCTTAGGTGCATTTTATGACTCTATTGGAAACATGTTAATACCCCAGGTGCACTTATGGTGTGATTTTGGAACAAAATTACCCAAGACACACATGAAGTGCACTTTAGGAACACTTAAGTGATGGAAACTGACTTTTTAAAATCTTTTTTGAACACTTTAATACCCCAAGCATCCTATAAAATCACCTTGGGTACTTTTTTTATGACTTAAGCACCCCTCCAATGGATTTTTAGAAGAACACAAAGTGTATAAAACTGGCATTAGGAGAGGTTTTAGGGGAAAGTACCAATTTATGAGTTTTGGGGAAAAAACTACATATTTTGGAATCACTTGAGTGCATGGGAAACCTCATGATGATTGTGTGGAACAAAATGCCTAATATGAAGATTTGGAACAAAGTCAACTTAGGAATTCTTGAAAAATTGCAACAAGAACTCAAAAAGTGTGTGATGTAGACTTTTATTGCACTACAGGAACTGCCAAAGTGTGAGATGCGCTTTTGTAAGAAAGATGGAACTCCATACAAATTAAAGGTAGTCTACAAGGTAACAAATCAAGATGAGACAAAATAAAAAGGCATGCATTTAATATCATCATAAAGAAAGTATATGAATTCGGGCTTTTAACCATTGCAAAAATCATGAGTAGGAAATGCATGCCAAGAATTTTTTGAAAAATGAGAAAAAAAATTGATATGATAACATGATAAATCTCAAGTTTCTCCATTGTTGTCTTTTCTATAAATATGGAACAAATAGAGTTACATTTTCTTAAGTTAAATGAAGTATGCCTATACAATTCTTGAGAAATTCAGTAAGATGGATTGTAAACCTATCAGTACGTGTATGGAGGTAAGGCTTTAGTTGTCTTAATTATATCTATCACCTCAAGTGAATGAAAATTTCTATCAAATGATTGGAATTCTCATGTAGTGATCTTTCTGTCTTGATTCAAGTAAGATTCAAAAAAGAAAATCACTATAAAATAGTAAGGTGGATTTTGATTTATATTAAAGGAATAATTGAATTTGGCCTACATTACAAAAATAATGACCGATTCTTTTTTATATTATATACGGATTCAAAGCATGCTAGAAATATTGATAACAAGATGTCCACATTTGGATATGTCTCATCTTTAGGTTATAGTCTAAAATCATGGGAGAACAAGAAATAGAATGTTGTTTCTCATTCTTCTACTAAATTATAATATCGTGTTATAACAAGATTTGTCTACAAAGCGATATGCCTATGTCACATTTTTGAAGGTTTGTGTGTTACATAGAGAAGCCTACCATCTTGCACTATGACAATAGAGGTAGAATCAAACTTATTTGTAATCCAATATTTCATGAGTCCACAAAAAAAATTGAATTACAAATTCATTACATACACAAATGTGTTCATCAACACATCATACATCTCCATTTTTTCTTTAAAAAAAGAGTAGCGAGCAATTTTTTTCACAAAATCTCTTACACGCAAAAATTTGGAGGCATTCAGAGAACCTCTCACTTGTTCACTTGCGATCATGTTGAATTGGGGGGAGATTATCTAATTAGAATAATATATATTTTATTATCTAATTTAGTATAGTTTAATTCATCATTACACTCAATAAAGCACATATGTTTATTGTGTTGACCAGACGTCAATGTATAGTGTCATACTTTTATAAGGATGTTGTGTCATCCTGTTAAGTTTGAATAGGACTTTGTACTTGCAATTCCCCTCCTTCTATTTTGGGTAATTTTTGACACTCATTGTAATGTTGTTCAAGTGCTGTAAATAGTTTGTAACTTTGTTGTCTAATATCTATAAATACATTACACCATGTGTTTTTATTAATGTAATGTTTTGTTTTTTTGTGCAGCTTTGTAGATTTTCTTGTGTTCATTTCATATAGATATTCTATTATTTTTATAATTTGAAAGGGAGCAAACATTTTATTTATCCCTTTGAAAATGTATTGACAATTATAAATTATTGTATATACATTTTAACAGTTTAAATATTGTCTCTTTATTGTTCAACTTTAACATTTAATTTAAAAAATTTAATTATAATAATTTATCTAAAACATAAAATAACAAAAATGCAAATAATATAATAAATATATGTTCAATTCTAATTTGATGTATTTTACAAAAGAATTAATAAGTTAGTATATTAATATATATTTACAAATATTTTTAAAATGCAATATAATTATTTGAAATTACAAATAATTGTACTATATTTATTTTTTGACTTGTTTTTATCTATTCATGTCATATTTGCCTTGAAAATTAAAGTTTTTTGTGATACAACCCTGACTCTAAAATGAATCTATAAAAATTGTACATTGTGTTTTTAGGCTAGATTTACACCACAAAAAATGACGCAATTTTTTTTAAATTTTGCATCTAGAAAACATGAAAAAAATACAATTTATGGTACAAATTTGACCTAAATCACACTTTACATAGTGATAACTCAATAAGGTAACTTATGAACTATATTCATAAAATCTGATGTTACTATACTTGCTAAAAAATGGATGCGACGAGGCACAAAATGGGCATATTTTGTGAGCTTATCCATGACCACTGCGATGAAAATTTCCCTTTTAGACCTCGACAACCCTGTTATGAAAATACATAGAAGCCTCCTCCTATCTCTAGCTAGGAATAGATAGGGTACCAAAAGACTCGAAGTCTTAATTGTACCCCCCTTGTTTTGCAAACACAACATTCGGCCAAAAATATTATGGACTTCTCCTTCAATTCCTTCACAAAAGAGATCTTGTTTGATTTTAAAATAAGGCTTAAAAAATCACAAGTTTCTCATTCTTGAGATGCGCAAGAACCTTATTATTAAAAAATGGCTTCTTACACAAGTACAGTCAATTTTTGTACCATAAGACACTCCCTTCCCATTCAAATTTTCCAATACGCTCAAATATTCTTGGAGCTTTTGAATGAGAACATATGTATCTATGTCAAATGTTCTCTCATTCTCATCTTGCCTTCTCCACCCAATGCACCTGCAATATGGACATGGCTTACAATAATGTCTTTGTGGATTCATCCCTCATAGATAGTGCATTAACCACTACATTATCCTTTCCTTTCTTATAGATGATTTCAAATTCATATCCCAATATCTTTGTGACCCATTTTTTATTTTTATTCAAATGACAACCTTTTTTCCAAGAAGTATTTTAGACTATCATCATTTATCTTCACCTTAAAGTGTCTAGCTATCAAATATGGTCTCCATTGTTTAATTGCATGGACGATAGCCATCATTTCATTTAAATACAATGGACTTTTATAACAAACTTTGATTAAACATATGAACCTCAATTCAGATGTTATCCTTAGCCCATTCAAATATAATATGTATTTAGGTTTTCCTCTATGATGTTCTCCAATCACAAGGATAGCTTGTGCAAATTTTCAAAATAATCCTTAAAAGGTCTTATTTATTGTAATTTTTCTAATTGGATAAAATAATTCTATGACACATTGATATGACAACATATTTCCAATTGATCAATGAACACTAACCAATTGATAGTAAAATCATTCTTCTTTTAAGCGCATAACCATTGATATGAAATGAATTACTAATTCCAAATGTAGGCACATCATTACCACTTTTTATGCACATGGATTTTAATGTATATCAAATATATTCTTCATTTTATTAGTCTAGGTGACAAAATTCCCATCAAACTTGTGCATTTCCACTTTTGGTAGCATGTTCTAGGGACCCAAATTAGAGGAATGTGTGGTTTGAAGCCCTATCACATTTGGACTTGGATTTTTTTGGCCAGGAGAATCATGTGGAAAAGCTTAAAATTGGTGAACAATGGGGGGTTCAGTAGATTAGTCTATGATGACATCATGATCTTCATCAATTATTCATTGATGTTATATAAATATTCTTTCATTGTTCTCAAGTATCCTTTAACATCGTCCATTTCTTCTTTTTTAGTCATGTCTGAATGTATTCCTTACACCTACCAGGAATTGGTTTGCTTCATTAAAATCCATGTATCAAAATCATCAAACTTCGTCCCTTCCTTATTAGGCATTCTTCCTAAAGTAAATGGTCCTTTACATTGGCCTCTAATTTTTGGAACTACCATGCACAAACTTTATGGTTTAGGGTTTAGGTTTCATGGTATAAGGTTCAAGCTTCAGGAGTAAGGTTTTGTGGTTCAAGGTTTAGGGTCCAATGTTTGGGGTCAACATGGGGGGTCAAAATAGGGTTACCAGAGGCTTGTACAATTGCATTCATCTCACTAAAATGAATCAAATGACTATTGTAGACACCCTAAAAATACATACATATTTCTATCCAGATTCTATCCAATTAAAATTAATTAAATTAATTCTATTTCCTAAGTCATATTCCCACATCTTAGCATTAATTAATTTGATTCTATCATGCCTTTGGAATCAATTATATTAATTCATACACCCTCCTAGCTAATATAATTAAACATTTAATTAAATAAATGGTTAATTATTCCATCAAAATCCCTTTGGAATTAAATAATTTAATTCCATCAAAATCCCTTTGGAATTAAATAATTTAATTCTTATACCCTCTTAGCTAATATAGTTAAGCATTTAATTAAATAAATGGTTAATTATCTCCTCACAATTAAATCCTAATTTAATTAATTTAATTCTACCATGCTCTTGGAATTAATTAAATTAATTCATAATACCTTATAGCTAATATAATTAAACATTTGTTTATTTAAATGATTAATCATCTCCTCACAAATAAATACTAATTAGATTTAGTTATTTAATTCCACACATTCCAGTCAGCTACACTTCCCTATCCCATTTGAACTTCACTTCTAGATTCCTAGAAATGAGGGTGCTCTAAAAGTGTGCGTACAACCAACTTTCCGGATGTAACTTTTGCTATTCCAAATGTCTATTGCCCTTATAAAGCTACAACTACCATTACCAAGTCTACTTGCTAACCCGAGTGATTTAACCATTAACATGGAGCTTAGTCAATGTTAAATCCTCCTTTCATGGCTCTACCCTCAGCTATAACATCAAGTCATTTCCTTTGGAAATCCATCCCTGGAGCTTTGAGAAAATTGCATCTAATTGTTTCCAATTTGACATTTGCATCCTTGTGAAAAATTCACTCGTAACATCTGCAACTGCATTTGGAGAATAACATACAGAGCATCCACAATCCAAACTATAAAAAGATCAAACAAGCTTAAAGCTTCTACGGTCTTATCTTGAGGTTTGCAAGAAATCCATAGTGAAGGTAATATCTGCTATTTATTTTTTTATCTTCTATGTATGTGAATTTCCTTATTTACATTATGGCACGCCTGGTGGGACACAGAAGCTAAAAAACCAATTGTCAGACAGTTTTTCTCACATTCAAATTTTTCACTGAGACCACTAGCGTAACCCATCTTTTGGAAGCCATAAACTTTTGCTCCCGAACTCGAAATGACTCCATTTGTTTTGTACGGAAATGTCTCAAGAATATTTATGCAATGAAAAAAAATCTTATTTGAACTTATAATAAAATTATTGTTTCATTTCTCCTAACACTTCTCATTTTAAAAAAATGTAGTAATTTTTTAAAAAATTTAAACATAACAACCTCACACATATGCTCTTTCCTTGTACTTTCAAAGTGATATTGGATATCAGAACCGTGATAGTTTCTTATTTGTTTTGGGAATTAAATTTTATTTCTTTTTTTAATCAAATCTTGTTTTACGTGTATCCTCTTTCCTCACACTTTTTAAGCAATCTTGGAAATCAAAAGTGTGAACTTGCTTCTATGTTCTTGACCTTTACCTACCTCAGGAGAACATTCTAATCTTTGCTTGTAGGACCCACTCTCAAGTAGGTGGATAAAACACTTAAAACTACTAACTACAAGTTTCCTTTGATCGTGAGCTTAAGCAAACTACTCATTCTTGTGTGTAGGGAGTTACTGATAAAAAAGATGAAATGAATTTTTTTACACATTGTATTTACAAGTTCGGATAAGAGTTAAACCTTGTTTGCATAACTGTGGGAAGTATTTTGGCATAAGCCATAAAACACATTGTGAGGATTACCATAGGAACCCCAAAGTAGTCAACACATTGAGGGAACTGGCTGATGAAACGGGTACCCCCATCCCAATTGACTAGTAAAACCTATGAGATTAGAGTCATGGATATCCTTAGTGGCGACCCTAGTGTGATTCATTATGAGCAAGATATTTTCTCAAGGTTTCAAAGGGGATAAAATAAAGCTGACAGCTAGCAATAACACCATGCTTGCTCAGTTATACTACTAACACCTAGTTGAGAGAGCCACCTAAGAAGCCAAACATTGTCCAAGCCAATCTAAGGTAGAGGCCAAAACATCTGTAAATAAAAATTTTATTTTCACATTCTCTTTTCTCTCTTTTCTTTTTGTAGTAGTGTTCCACACTCTCATTTTCATCTTTTACATTCGTGTCTTTCCACATTTTCCAAACACTCCTTGTTTAGATTCATCTTTCACATTCGTACCTCTTCATAGTTTCCAAATACTCCTTATTTGAATCACTTTTGTCTCATTTTCACCTTTGCACATTAGTCTAAGTCTTAAGTCTCAGACACCCATATCTGAACTTGAGCACTTTCATCCTTATTCATCTAAGTCTTGATGTCGTGATACTCGCTTTATCACATTCAAGCACCTTTGTGATCACTTTGGTCCTTCATCTTTCTAAGTCTTAAGTTTGACATCACATTGTTGAACTTTAAGCATTTCATCCATCTTGTGTCATCACAATTTCACTTTGTTGAATTTTTGACATCTTCACCATCTTCTTCACTCTTCTCTTTTAGAGCATTCACTTTTCTCTACCTTGAGATCCTTAACCAATCACTTTCCCTTCGTCTCTCACATTCACTTTGTTGAGATTTGAGCTTTCCATCATCATATTTTCACCTCTCTCTATTGACATTCACTTTTTCATTATTTGAGTATCATCATTTCATTATTTAGCCTCCTATCTTAGCACACATCTTGTTAAGATTTGAGTACACTCTCACCATCTTTCTAGTCTCCTCTCTTAACACCCATTTTGTTAAGAGTTGAGCACACTAACCTTGTCAAAGTTTCATCCCCTTTGTACATTCACTTTGTCAAAGGTTTGAACACATCACTTAACTTATACAATCATCCTCCCATCTTAGCATTTCTTTTGCTAAGAGTTTCCATAATTGGAATTTCCCTTTCCAAGCTTCTTCTCTTTGTCCACCTTGAACATTCACATTGCTAAGGGTCGAATCTGACAAAACCTTTCCTCTTCATCCATCTTAGCATTCACGTTGTTAAGGGTTGAACCAACCAAATATTTTCAATCTCACTTCCATCTTAGCATTCACATTGCTTGAGGGTCGTACTTTTCAATCGTTTCTTCCCCTCTTCCATTATAGCATTCACTTTGTTATAGGTTGAGTTCATCAATCTTTTCCCCTCTTCCATCTTAGCATTCACTTTGCTAAGGGTTCAAAGTTCTTTTCATCACACCATTCACTTCACTCTTCACCCATTTTTAGCATTACTTTACTGGTGGAGCTTTCAAACAATTCATCATTATTTCATGTCAAACTTTCAATTATTTCCTCCTCTTCCAATGCTAAGGGTTGGTTCTTTAATCACCCATTTTTCTTTGTTCTACCCCAATGTGGATTCACATAATTCATCATGCATGGACATCTACCCCAACTTTGATAAATTATTTCCTTACCACTTTCAGCATGGAAATCTTACGCACACCCTTTCCAAAATATTTTAAGACGCCCCAATTTTCTAAATACAAATGAAAAACTGATCCTAGAAATAATATCAAATAAACATCGCATGGCATGAAGTGTCATATAACGACATCTTTATCTTATGCCTTTTCCCTAGAAGTATAGGAGGATAATCTTTGGACTGGTTCTTACACCTTCCAAAGGGATCATATCACCACCTTCGCCAACCTCTTGGAGAATTTCATCAAACATTTATCTTTCAATTTTGACTCCAAAGTCACTTTTACTCAAAGAGCAAAATCCCTCATTGTTAAAATCTTAATCAAGCCTCATTCTAAAGATAATGGGGCACAATCATAACCACACTAGTACTCATCATGATAAATATTGGTATGTCAACCATAACCACGTAATGTCATCAATGATGGTGTCATGGATAATCAAAAAGTGCACAACATGCATGAACAATCAATCAAAAATCCAATCATACAACCTAGGGAAGACACCACTCACATGTAAAGTTAAACAATCAATTTACACCCCTTAGAGAAAGTCTCTCTAGTGTCTTTCATCAACTAAAAGAGGCTAGGATGATAAGATATCCAATCACAATGACCTTTCTTAAAGGGGAACCAAAGCCATATTGGTACAAACCTAACACATACTGTGATTTTCATCTGCATTGATGGCCATCCCACAGATAAATGTGTGTGATTTAAGAATTACATCCAAGACTTACTTGACAACGGAGAAATCTTTGTAGAGACTGATAAAGCCATTGTAATGAAACACATCAACTACCATAACTTCTCATGAAGAGTTGAATGTTGTCCAAACCTTTGTACATACTAACACTCAATGAAATCACGATGATGAAAGTCAAGTATCTCTCAATCAAAACCAATCCATTTCTTCTCAGGTTTTCTTCTGTCAGCCCAAACAGACATTGAACCTGTTTCACACAACAACCTTCTAACATCAAATGAGATCTTGACCTTTCTTCAAGACTCCCTTTCGACCCTTGATACAATTGTAGACTCTACAGAAGAGGGTCCATCATCAAGCACCATTGAGCTTGATTCTATTCTTCCACTTCTAGCTCCTATGCCTAACATCCCTAGTCTTGTTGTAGAAACACAACCGCAACAAGCTTGGACACTTGCAACCAACACAGACTTCCTGTGTCCATAATCCTTCAAATGACCAATATTGCAGGAATATCATCAATGATGACCCTTACATGTCAAGACATCTACATGTGTACACTCCATGAGTTGTGTATACCCAAAAATATCCTTACACAACCTTTTCAAGCTTTAATTGGAAATATTTCATCGATCAACTAACTCATAACCTCAAAGGAGTAACATTGAATATTTGTTCTCTATGGCCTACAAGGAACCTTGGATATACATCTAGAGATCAATCCTTCTTTCCTTGCATTCTTCCACTCATGGATGAATATGAATCTCAAAATATTTCCCGCATCAAAAATCTTATTCTAACATCACATATGGTTCTTTCGATCTCATCGAAGATACTTATCCAATCAAACATCCTTTGACTTGGACCTTGTACTGCTCCAAAGTCTCGTAAATCAGGACTCATTCGAATCTTAGGATTCTCTCCTTTGACTTGGCCCTTGCATCCTGCCCAAGTCTCATACTTCAGGACTCATTGAATCATTTGATTATCTTCTTTGACTTGGACCTCGTCCACCCAAGTCTCATAAATCAAGACTACCACAATCATGGATACGTTAAAAATATTTCAAGTTACTCCTTTGACTTGGATTTCATCCACCCAAGTCTCATAAGTTAGAACCATTCAAATTTAATAAACATGGACCTCTCTCATGATGATTCCATTGCAATATCTCACTACGTCCAAATTCAAAAAAACAAAAAGCATAAAAAGAAAATAAAATTTGTATCAAACCTTTTCTTAAAGCAATTTTTACAAATCAAAAGTGGAAAATCAAGTGCAAATAACGTTAAGCATTCCATATATTGGCAGATATCTTAATCATACCATTATAATATCTTCTCATTCTTCACCTATCAGACACAAGGTTAACCATTGTTTCTTATTGGGCATTGTGTGTCTCATCCCTGTTATGGTTTCTACCATTTCAGATATTTTTACCTATGGTTTTGTCTCGAAGCTTACTGATGGCAACTCCTCCTTTTAAAAAATCTATCTTTAACAGAAAGCACTAAAATTCTTTACCTGGACCTTTTGATCATGTCCATCTTCAGTCTACGGTGTTGAAACCCTTGCGTCCTACTAGTCACATGAGGCTGAGACTTGGGGGTAGAATGTTCCTTCCCAACAAGCACATTATCGAAAAAAAAGGCCAAATCAATCTAAAAATGTAAAAAAGAAAAAAAATCAATCATTACACCTTTCGTCCTTCACAGTCTTTGGTGATAAGCCCATACTTCTCACTAGTTGTATGAGACTAGGAATAGGGGAAGGTGCCCTTACTCACCTACATTTTGTCTTCAATGTTGAGCCCTTGTCTCTTACTAGTGACATGGGGCAACATGTATGGGGTCCTTCACAAATTCAATCAACAAATAAATCCTTTATCAAATCTAAATCAAAAGTTCTTAATCAAAAACATCCCAAGAATTAATTTAGCTGCTCATGTTAAAGAGAGACAAAAATTCCTTCAACCAGATTTTTGCCAATCAGTAGGCCATCTATGGATCTAAGTCTAGTCAAAACTATAAAGTGGAATCATCTTGGAATTGGTCAGATAATCTTGACTAAAGATGAGTTACATTCTTCTTACATGGATCATTGTTACACCTTGTTTCTTAGCATCCAATATCTTCACCTTCATATCACTATTCACCTCATTTTCATGTCCTTCTTGGCTCTTGGTGATGAGCCCTCGCATATTCCTAGTTGCATGGAGTCACGAGTGGAGTGAGACATCCTATCATTACATCATCTACATTTCTGTCCAATGGAATGGAATGCTTCTAATTTTTTGCACTTGTGTTCAAGTTGTGCAACCCCTTTTACCGAGTCAAAAATACAAAAATTCAAATTTTTAAAATGTTCAAAAATTCAAATATGTTTTAGAAACAAAAAAACATTTAAATATGTTTTCAAAAATACAAAAACATTCAAATATGTTTCAAAAATAAAAATATTCAAATATAAAATTGTTCCAAAAATAAAAATATATATAAAACTATCAAAATCAAAACATTCAGAAAATGTTTGACCAACTTTTAGCACATGGTTCAACACCATGATCATTCCATATCATCATTTTCTCATCACTTTTCTTTCCCGTGGTGTATATCTATACTCATAGAAAGCAATCAATTACCCTTTCGCAATATAACTTTTCTTGGGGCACACTTGGATTTCATAATTTAATCCAATACAAATCAAACTTCAATGGGATCCAACAAGAGTTATTTGGAGTATCTAAGCATCACTTCACTCTTCGGCCCAATCCAATCCTCTCGTGTTCTAAGCTATCACTCAGTGGCCTTCATAGTTGTCTAGTTCTTCAATGTGGAACACATTCGAAGTGTCATTAGATTTCATTATTAGCAAATTGTGTTGTATTGTTGCGGTTTTTCAACATTGTGACGATGTTTTTCCTTCTTCTTTCAGTTTGTTATTTTGTTGTTACCTTTGTTTATAGACCAATTACAAGAAAAATCTTGGCATCTTAGTTCACATATAACTTTGTTGTCATTCATTCATGTTCACATTGGGTTTGTTTGCAATGCTTGTTTTGTCTTTTTGACCGCTTGCATTGTTTTGTTTTCCTCCTAGCTTATTAAATAATCCATGAATTGTTTTCCTTTTTGTTGTGTATTCAAGTTTGTTTACATTTCTTTGCATTTGTATTTCAAAATTTTCAAAAACTCGCAAAAAAAATCTAAAAATCTAATATTTTAAAAATTCTAAAAAATTACAAAATTACAAAATTTTCAAACAAACATTCACTTCTCATCGAAATCCTACAATTGGAAAACCCTTGAAGTGAATCTTACAACATTTCAACACAATCTTGGTAAAGTTGTACCTTTATCTATTACCCTAGTGATCGTTCCAATCTTACGGCTATCACAAACAAAATTGTTTTTTCCTTCATGATATAACTTTGCCTGGGAAAATTTCTTTCAGATCATTTATACAACAGATCCAATCATACTGTCATGAGGATTACCTTTACTCCGCTCTTCAGTCTGATCCTATCCCTGCCTTGAGAGCATTTGCATCTACATAATCATCATTGTGGCACGCATTAGGGGCATAGTTGATTCTCTTATTTTTCGACGTTGTGTTGCATTGTTGATGTTTACTTCTTAGACCAATTGCAAGTAGTGTGATAACATCTTGGTTCCTTTATAACCCCGATGCTTGTACCTACTCTTTTCATGTTGGGCTTGTTTTCCTTTTTCTCTTTTCTTTGTTGTGTGTGTGTGTGTGTGTTTATTTATACACATTTGGGTTAATCATCTTGATTCTTTCATAATCATGGTGACAACTCTATTGTGCAATAGTAAAATAAAGGTTGCTCTTATATTCACACTCTCCAAATGTCGATGATGCTATAAGAAAAATTCCTCCCATCCTCATTGCTCAACTTCCTTGTCTTTTTCCTATTAAGTGGTCGTCCACCGCCTTGTTGCATCATCCACCCACTTGAGGGGGCATTCCTCTACTATCCTACTAGTCGAGGCATCCAAATGCTTTACCACTTTTTACTAGTTGATATGCATGTGTTTATTATCTTTAAAACATTATTGCTTCGTAATAGCATTTTAAAGAGGGGCAAATGTAGACACCCTAAAAATACATACATATTTATATCCTGATTCTATCCAATTAAAATTAATTAATTTAATTCTATCTTGTTGTAATACAACCATTTGGAATTAATTAAATTAATTACACCATTTAAATACACCCTTTTATGAATTAATTAATTTAATTATATCATGCATTTGGAATTAACTATATTAATTCTTACACCCCCTAGCTAATATAATTAAACATTTAATTAAATAAATGGTTAATTATTCCATCACAATCCCTTTGGAATTAAATAATTTAATTTCATCACGCATTTGGAATTAATTAAATTAATTCCTACACCCTCTTACCTAATATAATTAAACATTTAATTAAATAAATGGTTAATTATTCCATCACAATCCATCACGCATTCCTACACCCTCTTCTTTGGAATTAAATAATTTAATTTCATCATGCCTTTGGAATCGATTAAATTAATTCCTACACCCTCTTACCTAATATAATTAAGCATTTAATTAAATAAATAGTTAATTATCTTCTCACAATTAAATAATAATTAAATTAATTTAATTCATAATACCTTCTAGCTAATATAATTAAAAATGTATTTATTTAAATGGTTAATTATCTCCTCACAATAAAATATTAATTAAATTTAGTTATTTAATTCCACATATTCCAATCAACTACACTTTAACTACACTTCCCTATCCCACTTGAACTCCACTTCTAGATTCCTAGAAAAGAAGGGGCTCTAAAAGTGTGCGTACAACCAACTTTTTGGATGTAACTTTTGTTATTGCAAATGTCTATTGCCCTTGTAAAGTTGCAACTGCCATTGTCAATTCTACTTGCTAACCTAGGTGATTCAACCATTAACCTAGAGCTTAGTCAATTACAAATCATTTTTTCATGGCTCTACCCTCAGCTATAAAATCAAGCCAGTTCCTTTGTAAATCTATCCTTGGAGCTTTGAGAAAATTACATCCAACTGCTACCAATTTGACATCTGCATCCTTGTGAAAAATCTTTTCGTAGCATCTGCAACTGCAATTGGAGAATAACATACAGAGCACCCACAATCCAAACTATAACAAGATCAAAGAAGCTTAAATCTTTTACGGTCTTATATCAAGGTTTGCAAGAAATCCATAGTGAAGGTAATATCTACTATTTATTTATTTATCTTCTATGTCTATGAATTTCCTTGTTTATAACTATCATGTTGCAAACAGGAAAAAATCCAAAAAGTCTAAAAAATCTGGGAAAAAAAACCCAAAAAAACCAAGGTTACTCATAGTTTATACTTTTGTGATCATCTCATCAAAATAATCGAATGACTTTTATGTTGTGCAAGGGTGTGAAAAGATTCCATAATGTTTTGTAAAAATATCCTCAAGAAATACTACATTGATGAGAAAAAATGATTCATTCTGGATCATGGATTATGTTTTTTCAAGTGTTCAACCCTCATAATAAAGGCTAAGCTAGACCCCAAAAATGTGCTATAAAAACCTTGCCCAAATTGAACCTTTGATACCACTTGTAATGAAATTACCTAGATAGATTAAAAAATAATTAGCAATGAATATTGAAAGGAATGTAAATAGCATAACAATACTCATGAGTCGTAATTATGATCATAATAGAAAAAATTCACACAATCAGATTGAGAGCATAGGATAATATTGGAAATATGTAGCTAATACAAGTTTCGAGAGGAAACCTCCACAACCTTAGAATAAGGACATAATATGCACTATGATCCTCAAATATCAACCCATAATTCCTATATATAGCATAATTACTTTATGCTTACTCCTTATTCCAACCTTATTTACCCATATAAAGATAAAGAATTATGATTTGACTAAGTAAAAGGCTATGCTAGCCGTAATTAAATCGCACATATCCCAACAATTGCTATAAGTTAAGGGTGTAGCATATACATTCAAGGAGATTAATATGTCGATAAATCATGTTAAAGAAAACATATTTAAGCAAAATAAAGTGCATATACTGATAAATATTATTTGGTCAAGGATGGGGAAATATACATCATCAAAGCATATGAATGTAAGTCAAGAATCTCCTTGCTAAGTGTCACTCAGTCAAATAAATTGATTAATGTTAGTGGGAAATCTACTCTAGTTCTTTTGATATATTGGGAAATGAATGAAATAGTTGAATATACAGCTTCTCCTAAGTTTTTTTCTAACAAAGAGAATAAGAAAATGAAAGGTTTGTTGCTTCAAATATTATTTCTAAAATCCCACGAATATGCCATTGAAAAGGGCAATCAAGCACAATATTCAGTTGTTGTCAAATTGTCTTCTTGACAACATTGGTCTATATCGAAAATCATTAATGAAAGTAAATGAGGTAAGGAAAAAATTACAATCTTTATTAGACCTAGGTGTAATATGGTTCTCGTATTATTATTGTGTCTAAAATAGATGGTTCATGGAGAATATGTATTGATTATATGGCCTTAAATAGAATAACCATGAACTATAATTTTAAAAGTCATAGTTGTGAATGCTTCTAAGTATGTGGAGTAGCCCTGGCACGTTTTCTATAGGTTCTTTTTTAATCTCGTGTGCGGGCTCACCTCCATGATGGATGATCTCCCAAGCCCTTATCTTGAGGATGATGGTACTATTGTGAATTCCCCCCTCCCATTTGGATCCTTGGAAAGTTGTGTTTGTTTTTTATCCCCTCCCAACCTCTATTATTGGGCTCTCACTATCTCTGAAACCTAATCTAAAGGATGACAAGTTGTCTCTGGCTATTACCCAATCGGGCATAGATGCTTCTATTGCAAACAGAGATCTTTTCTTGATCGTCAAATTGTCTAGGTCGCATCCCCCTTTATAAAATATCAAAAATGGGCACGCAATAAATGGGCCCCTTGCGGTTCTCTTTTGATTGTTGCCCTTCTAATGGCTTCATCCTTTTCTCTTTTTTCTTGAAAGAGGATTTCTCATGTACTCTCCTCAACGGTCCCTAGTTTTTTGGCCACAGGAGCTTTTATCTTTGTAAATGGACCAAAATATTCAATGCTTTCACTAAAATAATGAATGAAGCTTCGATATGGGTGCGTCTGCTTGGCCTCCCTTTAGAGATTTTGGAGAAACTAATGATTGTAGGTATTGTTGAATCTCTGGATAAGTTGATAATAATTGATCTAATGACAAAAGCTAGATCTCATCTAATTCATACCATATTATTTTTTATCGCGGATGTAAGTAAACCTCTCCCCTCCTCCATTGAATTGATTTCAAATTTTGGGATCTGGGTTCAGCCTTTTGAATATGAATATGTTCCCCAAATGTGCTCCACTCGCAAAGGTACGGGTCATCATTTTTTGGCTTGTCCCTCTAATCCTCATTCTAAACCCGGCTCGCTTCCTAAAAGGTTCTCCTTCAATGTTTCTCTTACAGACAAGGCAAGGTCATCCTTAAGATCTCTCCAGAGGTCTACACTTCCAATCCCTATCTTTAGATGAATCCCCTCTCCTCTCCCCCTTAGATTAGATCTTGGACATGCTGCCCCAAGCTGAGCCTCAGCCTCTTTCCTCTCCCCATATAATCCTTTCTCCCCCCTTCCCCTTATTTTGGAAGAAGGTGAGCTTCTTTCTTATAATCCTTCTACTCTTCCTGCGGTTTAAGGTGGTAACGTTTGGCTATATTAGAAAAAGGAAAAATCGCATCTCCTCGGAGCTTTCAGTGGTAGCTAGAGAGATTGAAGAAAAGGGTAGACTTCCCGAATTACACTCAATGGAATTAAATTCTCTGGAAAATCTCCATAACACAATTAGGGAGGAAGAGACTACCTAGCGGAAAAGATCAAGAGCCCTTTGGCTAAAAGAGGGAGATAGGAATACAAAGTTTTTCCACTTAACTTCCCAAAAACACAAAACTATAAATAAGATAATTGAGTTGATCCAAGTTAATGGGACAGTCACCAATAAGGAAAAGGAAATTATTGATGAGGTCACACTTTTCTATAGCACCCTTTTGGGTTCTGTGGAGGTTGGCTCGTCGGTGAAATGGATGAAATGCTAGATTTCATTCCAGAGGATGTCCCTGAGGAGATCAATGGCACATTTACCCACACTTTTGAGATGGAGGAGATGAAAACAGATACTTTTGATATGAATGGGGAGAAATCTCCAGGTCCTAACAAGTTTCCAACCACCTTTTTTCAAATTGATGGGATATTTTTGTCTAATATCTTCTTTTGGTTGTCGCGGAATTTCAAATAATGATGTCCACCTCAAAGAATGGACTCCACCTTTGTCACCCTCACCCCCAACTCTGTTGAGGCAAGAAGATTGACTAATTTTAGACCTATAAGTTTGTGTAACACTTCTTACAAAATCATTACCAAAATGATGGTCAATAGATTAAAACCCTTTATCTCCAAGATGGTTTCTGCTCAACAATATGGCTTCATCCAAGGTTGGTTGATTCAAGGAGGCATCATCATTTTCCATGAAGCTATCCACTATACTCACCTCACCAAATCTACGAGCTATGTGCTCAAAATTTATATGTAGAAAACCTTTGATAGAGTTTGGAGCTTCTTTATCAAAGTTTTGAGGAAATTTGGCTTTTGTGAAAAATGGATAAAGTGGGTACATTGTTTTATTTCCACCCCCATTTCTCTATTTTAGTCAATGGTTATCTTGAAGGCTACTTCCCAACCAAGAGAGGGCTCCGACAAGGAGATCCTTTTTCCCCCTTCTTATTCATCTTAATGGCAGACTCCCTTATTAGAGCTCTCAATGTAGCCATGACTTTGCGATAGGAATAGAGCCTTGTTAGCTAAACTTGGTTGGGACATTGCCACAGGATCTGTGGATCCTTGGGCAATTATTTTAAGAGATAAATACTTGAGTCTTGATACCATTTTCTATCTGCAAACCCCCTCCCTCTTGGATTAGCAATCTAGAAATCTATCATCAATAGCAGTGACCTTATACGCAAAGGTGCCAAATGGAACCTGTGTGATGGTAATAAAATTTATTTTTGGGATGATTGGTGGATCTTGGATCAGCCACTCTCCAAGGACCCTATCAGGAACCCTACCAAGCCTCACTTGATTCCTCCTATGGGTTTGTCGGTTGCTAGCTACATCGATAAAAACTCCTATCCGCCTAGATGGTTACTCCCCAAATTGTAAGGGTACTATAATAATTAATCCATGTTGATTGACTCTTTGGAATGTCTCCTCTCTTCGTTGCACATTGGCTCATATCTTTCCTTTGACACTGTGATCTGGCCTTGGACTTTTTCTAGTCTTTTCTTTGTTAGCTTGACATACAACTCCTTATTGTTATTAGGGATGGATTACCCCTCAAACACTTCTGGTTGGCTCATATTATTCCCAAAATCAGCTTGTTCACTTGGATTGTTTGGAAGGATGTTATTCTGATAGGTTCGAACCTGCAACGAAGAGGTTACTCCCTACCGCCAAGATATAGCCTATATTTAAATAATATCGAAGACTCTTTCCATCTCTTTGTGCAGTGTCCTTTCTCTTCTAAAATGTGGTCTTATATCTTAAGCTCTTTTCGGATGCTCTGGACCTTCCCGGGATCTATAAAAGAATTTTTTGACCAATGGTTTTCTCCCTTCAAGAACAAAGGCCTATCTCTGGCCTAGAAAGCTCTTCTTACCCACATGGTTTGGGGTATCTGGAAGGAACGAAACATGTGCATCTTCAACGACTCTTCCCAAAAATGTGGGTGAAGTCACTACCTCCATTGTTAGGATGCTTAAGGAGGATCTCAACTCTTCCTTGTGTAGAAAAGGCATCTCTAAGATAGACGACTTCTTGTTAGTGTTAATTGGCTAAAAGATCTCTTCTCTTAGCCTATCCTACGGTAGTTAGATATTGTCAGAGTTGTTTCTCGCTGGAAAACTCCACCTTTTGGATGGTGGAAGTTAAATGTTGATGGATCCTCCAGACGGATCCTTGGATCCTCGGATTGTGGTAGTATTATGATGGAAAACGAAGGTAATCTCATAGTGGCTTTTGCCTCAAATCTAGGCCCTTCGAGTGGGTGGGGGCACCTCTACTGGTAGGTCGACCCTATCATTGACCGGTAGGCCGACCCTATCGTTGACCGATAGGCCGACCTTGTCATTGACTAAGAGGCTGACCCTATTGTTGACTGACAGGCCCTCTAGGGGGATGGGGCACCTTGACATAAGGGATAGATAGGTAGGACCGGTATACTGGCAGGCGAGACTCGCATTACGCATACCGGTAGTGAGACTCGCATTCTTAAGACTTGCACTACGTGTACTGGTATGCCTTCGGGAGGAGGACAAGAGACTCCTAGTCCCCCCCCACCACAAGGGGCGGGGTCAGACTTGAAGAAAGGTGGGTAACATAGAAGGGAAAGAAGCCTTTTTGTAAGGAGTTCAACTCTCCCTATTTCTATCTCAAGAAGGTGTTCTCAATAGAGAGAGTAGAGTGGGGAAGAGATGCAAAATCTTTCTCTATAAGTATTGAAGAAAGCCAACAAAATATTTGTCTATTACCCTGCCTCAAGGCATGGCCAATTCTACCTCTCTGTCTTGTTCTTTGTATAGGGAAAACCCCTCAAGAATGAAGAATTTATTCACAAACATGACTTGGCAAGACACTACCGGTAGTAACAAAGGGTCTCCCTACAAGGATAGGGACAACAAAGGAAATCTTGTAGTGGTTTTTACCTCAAATCTAGGTTTCAGAAACAACCACAAAGCAGAATCTTTGGCTATTCTCAAAGGAGCGGAAATGGCTAGAAATCTCAGGACCAATAAAATCATTATTGAAATTGATTTCCTAAATCTCATCAAAATCATGAAAGATACCAGCTCCCTCTCCTCGACTATCTGCAGTATTGTTTGGGATGCCAAAGCTATTCAGCAAGATTTTGCTGAAGTTTCTTACCAACATGTTTATCGGGAAGGGAATGCTCTTGCAGATGCTCTTGCTAACAAAGGTGTTGATGGTATTGGCTATACTTCCTAGCATGATTTCTTCCCAGAAGACCTCTCCACTCTTATTAAAATTGATGCAACCTTGGAAGCAAGATAACCCCTTAAGTGCTAATGTGATGCAACTTCTTCTAGGGCTTCATCCTTTAAAAATGCCCCTCTCCTGCTTTACTAGTTTTGGATGCTACCCCCACAACCCCTATTGTATATGTTCTCATAATAGTTTCCTTTGCTAAAGTGGTTGCATTCACTCCAAAAATCATTACTTCGTCATCCCAGATCATCCATATCTCCACATGAGGCAACCGTCGATTGGGATGTTGATTGTTTTAATTCATCACACATTAGCATGCACCTAGGCATATTCTACTATCTCACCTTCGTGTATGGGATGTGTGAGACTTTAATAATCATGGCATTTTAAACCATCTTTGGGATATTATTTTTCATGACGACATTCTCTCTTCCTATGGTTTTTCGAGCATAGGTGGGAAAATTGTGCGCATTAAACCTGCAAACTATCATGATGTTAAAGAGGACAAGGAAATCTGGGACATCCTTGTCGGGGGTGGGGTCTCGGTCTTCTTGGAATCCTTGCGTGGCCACTCCCTTATTATTTCCAGTTGCATTCTTACGTCTTGGGACGAGGGAAATGTTAGAGTGGGTGATCTATTTTTTTCATCTCGGCCAACAGCATCTCTGAAGCAACAGGCCTTCCGAATAGTGGGGCTACTTATGTTAAGTAGTCACTGATGAAATTGTTATCTGCGTGGAAAACTCTGAAGAAATTCAAAAGTATCAATCTAGCTTTGAAAGAAACGCTCTTAAGCATCCTTGGAACAAGGTGATGTGTTGTATCATGCACCTCTTTATTATCGATGGCCGATATAAGGTGATTCATGGTGTTCACCTTTTCCTCCTGGCGCACTTCCAGCACAAAAGAAAGGTAAATTTCTCCCACTTTCTTTTCAATTACTGGTTGACTCTATTATTCTTGCGAGGAAGGGCTTGGGCCCTATCCTTCACCAAGGTCTAATTTACATGTTATTCACTAAAGCCGCCCCTACCCAGCTCTTTGCTTATTATCTGGTCCTATCTCACAAGGGTAAACGTAAATTGTCCCCCCTTTCCTCTCCTACATATGCTCCCTTTATGTCCCTTAGTGTTTCTTCTCTTTCCTCTTGTCCCTCGGACTTTGTTTCTCGTAAGTCTCTTCACCTTCGGCATTTCATTCAGTACATCTCTAATGATTCTCTTGAGATTCTTTCACCTCCTCATTCCCCCATTTTGTCTCTTCTTGCACAATTGTATGCTTCTCCTATTTCATCTCCTCATTTTTCTCTTGTTGCTCCGCAAGCCCCCCCTGATCCTATTCGGTCTCCGCCTACTCTATTTTCCCCGCCTTTGGTTGATGTTTTTTCAGCCTCTGTTGCAGATTTGGCCTCTGTGGATGCTTCTACTCCCGTTCTTCCGAAGATGGTGCCAAATTCCCTTGTTGAGTTAGTAGTTGCTTATGGTCTCTCGGACTTTGATGACTCTGAATAACTAAATGATGTGGGTAATTTGTCGCTTGTTATCACTTTGCCCCCGCCTTGCTCGCAACCACCTGAATTTGACCATGTTGTAAAAGATGAAGATCCTTACACTCTATGTTAACCATATTCTCCGGAAAATTCAGAGAGTGTTTACTATCATCAAAAATTGGAAGGATTATACTAATATTCTAAAGGATATAATTCATAATGTTTGTGAGGAGATTAAAATCTCAATTGACATTGTGGTAAACTCTGCTAGGTATAACTTTGAGGCTGATATGGAAGCAACAATTATTCTCAATGAGATTCGTAATATGCAGTAGTTTCTTTTTTTGGTCATCTTTTGGGAATCCTCTTATTGGATCTATTTGTACAAGGATGAGGATCCTTTCAAAATCCCAACTTTTACCCTTTCTTCAAAAAAAATAGAATAACCATCAAGAACATGTACCATCTTCCATATATTGATGATCTGTTGGACCAACTTCAACATGTTGTTTGTTTTACAAAGTAAAATTTGAAATACGGCTATCATCAATTCAGAATTAAGGTGGATGTATGGAAAACTAAGTTCAAGAGAAAATAAGTTGTGTACAAGTGGCTTATACTTTTGTTTAGGTTTTTAATGCTTCTCTTATGTTTATGAGACTAATAAATTAGGCATTAAAACCATTCATACACTCTTTAAGTTATTTACTTGGATGATATATTGGTTTTTAAAAACACTATTAATGAGCATCTAATTGATTTGAAACATGTTTTGCAAATTTTGAAGTGGAATAAGTGGATGCTTAATGAGAATAAATGTAGGTTTGCACAAAAATCACTTGTCTATTTGGGATGTGCTTGGAGATGGAGAGTTATAAATGATTTGGGAAAAGTGGAAACTATTTTGAAGTGACCCAAATTTTTTGGCTTTGTAAGTGTAATTCAATAAATGATTGTCTGTGTATTCTTTCTCTACATTAGTGACACTCTACATAGAAATTAGCAAAATGAATTTGTTGAGTTGAAGCAAACGATAGGTGATCTGTTGTTTTTTGCTTCACCTAATTTGCAACTACCATTTGAGATGGAAAAGGATGCAAGTGATTACACTATGGGGATTGTCCTATTATAAAGAGGTAAGCATGATTGTTTTCATTTAGAGTTGTTTCAAAAAGTGATTTTGTATATATGATAGAGAGGTGTATGCTCTTGTTCAAGTGGTTAAGAAACCATTATGATATGGAAAAATAAATCTTTGGTTACAAAGATCATAAATTACTCCAATATTTGTAAAGCTTAGTCATATTTGCAACAAGAACGAAATTATAAATAGACATGTTTCTTGCAACGGCTCCATTTCATTATTAAATATAAAGAGGTATGGCCAATAAGTTGGTTGATATGTTTTCTAAAACTCTTTAAATTTCAGCTAAAGGAATTGTAACTCGGCTCAGGAATTGTAACTTGGCTCGAGTCTTTTATACATGAGGCATGTGGTGAAGAATATAAACATGATGCACATGTTTTAGAGATACTTGAGCAGGTGAAGCGAGCAAAAAAGTGCAAATTTTGAGTTTAAAGAGCACTTGTATCTTCAAGACAATTTGCTGTACAAGTTTGGTAAGCTTTGTGTGCCTCAAGGGATGAATTTGGATAATGAGGAAATCCCATACTTACAAATTCAGTTATTTTGTTGTGATAGATTATCTTGCAATTGCAAAGGTATGTTCATTGGTCAAACATGCAAGCTAATGTTACAAAATCCAAAAGAGGATGTGTTATGTAACACAAGCAAGCCATGAAATTGAAAGTTGAGTTTATATATCCCACCTCCAATTCCTTAAAGACGTTTTGAAAGTATTTGTATGGATTTTGAAGGAGGTATTTTTTATGAATCCTTGTTCCATCTAAGAAAATTATGAAGGGCAATGATGTCACTATTTTTTAATTTTCTAGATGAAATATTGATATAATACTTTTTATTTTAAAAAGAGCACAAATTATTCACAAACAAGGCAAGATGGGTTTACTAATGATGCAACTGAACTATTTTTCGCTAATGTTTGAATTCATTTTGATTCCCCGAGTTCTATCATCACAGATACAGATTCAATTTTTTGGAGTGAATTTTAGATTACATTATGAGAGAAGATGGCCCACTAAGTTGAAGAGATCCATAGTTTTTCATATACAAACCAATGGGAAATTTGAGGTGGTCGATAGGACATTCATGCAACTTTTGAAAGGGTAAATATAAAGCATCCTAAGTCTTAGGATGAAAATTTGGTATATATTCAATATTCTTATGATAGAGAATTCATTCTTCTAATAATATATTTACTTTTAAGACATTTTTGGGTTGGTTGTGCCTTTAGTCCATTTGACGTTATGCTAGGGTAAACAAAGCCAAAAAAGGCAATTTCAAAAATCCACAAATTTGAAACTTTTATTGAAAAGATAAGACAAATACACCTCCAGTGCAAAAGATCAACATAGACTTTAAGTTGTGTTAGTCACAAGGTATGGTTGTACTTAATCAAAGAGAAACTACAAGGTAAAGTTAAAATCGTTTAGGTATGGTCCATTTGAGGTTCTTGAACAAGTGGGTAGAAATGTGTCAAATTAGACATGCTTTCATATATGTGGATGTATTCTATTAGAATATTGAAAACTTGAGTTTCTTTGAGCCTTCTATACTATCGTTGTCTTCCGTTGAATATGTTACTCCTAATTCTGAAAAAGAGTTGGACAAAGATGTTTTGCAAAAGAAAAGAGTGTCAAGGAGAGAAGTGCGGTAAAGTTGACAATGTGGGTTGAAGGGACAATTGCTTAACAAAGGCAAGTGGCATTTGAACGAACTAGATGGGGAAAATTTCCACCACCTTATGAACCTTTAAGATTTTACAAACCAAATACATCTAAATTGGGGAGATGTGATCCGTATTGGATTATAAAAATGTTAAGCAAACCACTATTCTCATGAAGTACTCAAAATGACTAGGAATTTAAATTGAAGCACTTCCTAACACTTCTAATCTGATAACTCACAATCATGAACAAAGCAATACAAAATGTTCAAGGGTCTATAAAGATTGTAGGTGGTTCTGAGGTCATCCACACACTTTGGAGTCAAATTCATATTTAGTTTCTTGAAAAACTAAGCAAAACATAGTACAAAATTATCAATTGCAGAAATACCTGTTAATGTAGGTTATGCTTGCCCAAAAGTTGGTGGTGGTTGGTCTCGTGTTGCTAACAAATAGATGACAGCTAAAAACAGTGTTGCTTCTTTTTTTATCTTTTAAGCTTATTCTTCATCATATCATGATGTAAAACATCAAATATACCATGAAAAGTAATTAAATAGGATTATTAGCAGTTCTCTCTTAATCTTCTTCTAGGTTAAGTCTCTTACGAGTTGAATGTAGTAGAAGTGTGCACTTTGAGTGAGTTGCAAACCATATATGGGGGTTTAGGAATGTTGAATTGGTGACTAATTGATTTCAAATAGAGATTCAACATTTTTGGGCGAATATTAATTTACATTATTAGAGAAGATGGTCACTAAGTGGAGATTTGTAGCTTTCCTTCCACAAACCAATGCACAAATCAAGGTGGTCAATAAGACATTGGTGTAACTTTTGAAAGGGTACAATAGAAATTTACATCAAAAGACTTGGGGTGAAAAATTGGTATGTACTGAATGTTCTTATGACATGGAAATTATTTCTTCTAATCTATCTTTTTTTGTGATATGTTTTGATTACTTGCTTCTTATTCCATTTGATGTTGTGTTGCGACAGACAAAGGGCCAAGAAAAGTAGATTAAAAAAAAAAAATCGTTGGAAAAATAAAACAAATAGACCTCTAGGTGCAGGAGAGATTGAAGGAGTTCAAAGAAAAGTGCAAAGCAAGACTATAAATGTAGAGTTGAGTGTATAAGTTTTGTGTTGGGGACAATGTGTGTTTATACTTGAGAAAAGAAAAACTCCAAGGTAAAGCTAAAACCATTTAGGCATGGTCCATATAAGACTCTTGAATAAGTGGGCAAACTTAGTATCAAATTAGACATGCCTCGATATATGAAGTTTTATTCTATGGAATACATCTCTTTGAGCATTCTATTTTAGGCAAAGGAGGAAGTTTATTGATGTCTTTGATTGAAGACCTTTTTCCTACTACTCATCATTTGGACTTGAACAACAATGATTTGCAAAAGAAAGAAAGAGCATAAAGGAGATAAGTGCAAACAAATTGAAAAATCAGGTTGAAGGGGCAAACGCCAAGCAAAGGCAAGTGGTATGCGAAGGGTAGCAATTGGGGTAAAAGATTCATCACCTCATGAGCATTTAAGCTTCTGGGACCAAAAGCCTCCTAATTAGGGAGTTATGATCCAAATTGAATTATAAAAAGTTGCGAAATTTTTTAACTAAGCCACTATTGTCATTAATGAGTCAAAATGACTAAGAATGTAGCTTGAAACACTTCCAAAGACTTTGAATCTAATAAATTCAATCAAGAATAGAGAAATATAGAATCTTCAAGGGTATGCTAAGATAATTGGCAGTTTCTATACACCTTGAAGTCGAACTCAATTTAAGTAGTTTATTGAAAAACAAAGTAGGACTTCCGTAAATGGTGGTCCAATAGTTAGTGGTGGTTGAGGTGGCAATTGCATATTGGTGCAAGTGGTGGTTTCACATGAAGATGCAAAACAAGTGGGTGACAGCTATCGACAATTTTGCTTCTATTTTTCTTCTTGCACTTCTCATCTCCAACATGACGTGATGTAAAACATAAACATACAAATACACATGGAATTATTTAAAATGAGTATTAACAGTTTTTTCTCAATCTTCCTTTTGGTTGAGTCTCTTAGGAGTTAAGAACAGTAGAAGATAATGTTTTGAGAAAAGTTTTGGAGCATAACAAGTGTTTAGGAATGTTGCATTGGTGGTTGATGTCCATAAAGTCGGAAAAAATACAACATATCTTTACCAACATAAAGAGAGTAGAATGTAAAGGCAAAAGCTTCCTCTTTTAAAATTCACACACGTTGAGTTTGTCCCTAGGAAGGTCAGCGTTTGTGTTGCTCTTATTTCCCATGGTTCTTTGTAGCTTTCCTTATTCTTCTTGCTTACAACTTTCTACATTTTAATTTACAAGACTCACTTTCTTTGTAGTTTTCCTCCTCCTTGCTTACAACTTTCTACATTTTAATTTACAAGACTCACTTTCTTTGTAGTTTTCCTCCTTACAACTTTCTACATTTGAATTTACAGCACATAACTCTATTTCAAGTAGCAATAAATTGTTTACTTTTGATAGTGCATAAGATAATGGCATTGCAATCAACTTATGTTAAAAGATTTGTGTGAATTAGTTATAAGATATTCGTACTTATTACGGATCATTCAATCAATTAGTTGTTTGTCTACATGAATTGCTTATTAAAAAGGCCAATATTTTTTTAATTTGTGCAATAATTGTTACTTGTCTAAGAATCAAAAAAATGTATCATAATGTTGAGCTTCTAGATCCCTCTGCATCAATTGCATCTGTAAACAACCAAGAAATATTTTTACAATGCGGTAGTTTATTGCTTAAACTCAGAAACTCGAGAATATATAATCCAAAGTTTCTTGTGCCCAAAACTCAAATACAACTTTTTCAAATAATAAAAGATCCAAAAGACCGTTCATCATAACAAAATAAAAGAGATTACTCGTACGTTGAATAAGAGTAGGATTAAAGGCAAGACATAGCTCTTAAGAATTGTCCACATTGAGTTTATCCAAGGAAAGTAAGCTTTTGTGTTGCTCTTATTTCATATGTTTCTTTGTAGTTTTCCTCCTCCTTGCTTACAACTTTCTACACTTTAATTTACAGCACATAACTCTATTCAAGTAGTAATAAATTGTTTTCTTTTGATAGATCATAAGATAACATCAAGCATGTCAATCAAGTTGTGTTAAGTTAGAAGATTTGTGTGAATTAGTTATGAAATATCCATACTACGGATCATTCATTCAATAGGTTTTTTGTCTACTTGAATTGCATATTTAAAAGGCCAATATTTCTTTTATTTGTGCAATAATTCTTACTTGTCTAAGAATCAGAAAAATGTAACATAATGTTGACCTCCTAGTTCCCTTTGCATCAATTAAATCTCTTTACAGGACAATAGTTTCTTGCCTATGATCATAAACTCAAGCACAGAGGATCCAAAGTTTCTTGTGCCCAAAAACTCAAACACAACTTGTTTCAAATAATAAAAGATCCAAAAGACCATTCAACATAACAAAATAAAAGAAAAAACTCGTATGTTGAAGAAGAAATATAGAAATTTGAAACAATATTAATTAATTCAAACCCTTGATAGTGATATTCTTCTGGAATACTAGCTCCATCATGAACCATAGAGCAAAGAACTATCACCTTCCATCAGTTGCTATAATAGAATTTGTAATTTTTTGTCAAAGCAATATTCCTATTTTATCAGCCAAGACAACTTCATAAACAATTATTAACTGGCAGTTTGGCTCACATTAACTCTCTAATCTAAATTAGTTGAAATGGTATATTGTTTTCCATTGCATTTTCAAAATGCATAGCTGTCTATGGATCAGACATGTAATCTCTATATATACTTTTGCAGAATTAAATGCAACATCTCTGCATAGGCAGGCCATTAAAACAAAAGCAGAAACATAAATCGTGGTTGCATGTATTTCATATGCTCCTGGAAAAACTTCAAAACTAGTCTACATAAACTTCCAACTTTTATGCAACAATATTGACTTGTTTTGAAGAGCTACTCTGGTGGAAAAAATGTTATTGGTTGATATTGACATTTCCGGGCCCTTTTAAATTCTGAAGCCTGTTTATATAACCAACATCCTATTATATGGGTCATCATATATTGATCAGGGAAATATCTTTAAAAACATTATCAAATAGAATTTTATAAAAATTAGCAAAAGGTCAAACTGTTAGCAAAAAATTCATTAACAGTATCCAAGTTCTTGTTGATTAATTGTGAATTATTTAAAGAGTCTTTTTTTCAAGCCCTAGTCTTTTCCTTAAAAAAGGTATAGCTAAAAACAAGACGTGGGTCTCTGTACTATAAATCAATTTAATGTGTCATCCAAAAAAGGGGATTTTCTTTTTCTTATTTTTAACATTTTAAAATCAAATCACATATTACTGTAACCATTTTCAAATAAATCAACCTCTTTGACACTAGACCAAACAAAGCATGCTAATTGGACAATATATTAGCAAAGCTAAAAACCAAGATTAACTAGCATACAATCAGTCCGAAACTCTTTTGCATATTGAAAATCATGAATACGACACCCCAAATGGTGATTTGCCTGGGTGTAAAGTGTACCACCCTCACATTAATGATGAGAGAAACCATTCTATATTAGAGCCGAAGTGTACCTACAATGACATAGCTGATCAGAGGATTCGTTCTATGAAGAGCCACTCTTTACCACTCCAACTTTTCGCCGACCAGAAATTGCGTCCTTCAACCGAGCAACTTGACACACGAGATCACTTATTTTCTGGAAGATAAATAAAACAAGAGATTACCCCAATGGACACAATTAGATTTGAAATTACTAATGATAGCTTATATGGAAAACTTGAAAAGTAAATACAAAAATGGTCAAAGCACAAATTAGAAAGGTACTATTAAAGGCCAAAATCCAAATACATATTAGCAAAATGTCATATTTAGCAACTAAACCATACAGATGAGGATAGCGACAGCGAGCCAGTTGCAGCTACAAGTAAAAATTATTCTCCAAATGTACAAAGACAAAACAAAGTATTCAAAGAACATTCCTATACTTAGAAAAGAAAAAATATGGAAAATAGAGAGAGAAAACAATACGAACCCACCACAACCATGCTTGGCGTGATCATATACACTAAAATAAACGGATTCATAAATATATTTGTAATATTCAAATGTTTGATTCTTATTTACCACCACATAATTTACCAATTGATGCTTCAATTTGGTCCTTAAAACCATAGTTCACATACTCGTATTCAGCAAATATTTGGTAGACTCAAAAAAAATTGACTCGGCAAGACTCGGCGAATATTCAGCAATATTCGGCAACTTCCAAATTTCTTTAAAAACCACATTTTTTAATTCAAAATATAGCTACAAAATCTATCAAATGAGTCTATAAAACATTGTGGCAGTGTTTACTATTAGATTTGAAAATAGAATACAAATACAGTGATAATTGTTATGAATTTATGATGATTGCATTGAAAATTATCTAGGTAGCCGGTACGTGCCCTGCAGGGCATGGGTACGGGTACGGTACGTACCCGGTACGTGGTACGGTATGCCTTGGGTACGGCCAGGGTACAGCCAGCAGTACCCGGGTATGTCTGGGTACTTCTCAAAAAGGAAGTACCCAGACATACCCGGGTACTGCTGGCTGTACCCTGGCCGTACCCAGGGCATACCCAGCCGTACCCACCAGTAAAAACAACAATTTTTTTTTATTTTTTTTGTTTTTTATTTTAAACTTTTTTGTAAAAAAAAAAAAAAAACTATTTTTTGGGGGTCAATAAAGGTCAATAGATGCGATTAGGTAAATGATTCAACTGTGGTAAAACTTCACATAAGTACCTAAAACAATGGCTGAAACTGGAACAGTTGAGATGCGTTTGGGTAATGTAGGATCAAAAAACACAGTGGCAGCATCTCCACTAGCAAGTAAGACTAATGCAGGAATAATAAGAGAAACCCCAAATGAATCTGAACTGCCAGATTTGAAGGGAGCTGGTAATAGCCAGAATTCCAGTCCAGTTATGTGATTTGTTATTATTTATGTTAATAATTGGACATTGTAACATTTGGAGTTTGAACAATGTAATTGTTCGAAGTTCAATCAATGAATATCATGACAAAATGCATTGAATTATTAATACATTATTTGGCTATTTCACTTAATTATTAATTTGTTTACTCTATTCATGTATAAGGCTGAATTTTTTGCTTATTTGGCTATATTTTTAATATTTTATATGCATATTGTACTGCCGTACCCAAGTGCCGTACACGAGCCCCCCAAAAAATTTGCCGTACCAGCATACCAGATCCCCGTACCCGCACCGTACCCCCATACCGGCTACCTAGAAAATTATCATCATAAATTGCATATATGTGCAAGTTACAATTTAAAATAATTTAGATTTGGGGGGGAAAGGGAATATTGCCTCTACTATTCTCCACACTCATTTGTGCCCATTGCTCGCTCCTCCAAGCATTGATTACAAGTGGGGGAGTGTGATGCATTTATAAAACAAAAGGCAACATTTTTCAGCGTAAAATCCGCATTTTACTTATTTTCTGCGTCCCTGCCGCGTATGGCAAGTTTTTGGGCTAATCTTGACTAGTTTTGGTAAATATTTGCAGCGTAAAATCCGCATTTTACTTATTTTCTGCGTCCCTGCCGCGTATGGCAAGTTTTTGGGCTAATCTTGACTAGTTTTGGTAAATATTTGCAGCAAGTATTGGAGATTATTCACCAGTTTTGGGTGGCGAGTTATTTGGGTGAATATTCACCCCAGCAGAAATGTGGCAAGTACTCACTGAATAGGCAAACTATGCTTGAAAAAATTACAAATAGCACTTAAAGATCTCTTGACCCTGACCCGTGACCATGTTCGATCATTTTAGGATCCATTTCATACGACTAGATCCCATGACAAAGATAAATCATAATGATTTGCATGAAAGTGCCATCACCTATGCATTAAACAAGTGTTCCACATGGATGCATCACCTGCCTTCTCGGGCCATTCTGAGCATCTTAGGGACAGGGAGCCTTTTTCTGCATAATTGTTTATAATCTCCTTGGGATGCTTCAGAATTTTATTGGCATCTTGGTTTCCCTGGGCCATCAACGGACATCCCAATCTACTGGGGTTGTCCTATGGACGTCCTGAGTATCCTACCATGTTCAAAGTTGTTTTAAAAAAAAGGAAAAAACATAATTGTAAAATTGATTTAAAAAAAAACAAAAAGGTGGGAGGGTAGGTAGGGGACACATTTTTTAACAGTATTTTCATGATCATTGACACAATAATAATCAGATATTATTATTTACAACTTCACATTTGTATTTAAGTGTTTCACCCAAGTTTTTATTCAATTTTCAATGGTCAAAATTGAATTTCATTGTGCAGCATTCAATGTCCTAAATGTAGTGTTAATTGAATTTTACTTCTTTAGAATGTCTTACAGTTTTACTATACAATTGAAAAGCTATTAGATATGTTTTTCTATAATTTTCTTGTATTATATATATACAAGTACAGCTTTGTACATGAAATTGGCACCAAGACATATACATGAAATATTCTCTGTTACATAAATGGAATCAAATATTCCGGTAAGTTTTATCTTGGCACGCAAAAAGAACATCCCACGGAGTATGACCTGCACATAGCCTATATTATTTGTGGCCAGCTTATATCAAATAATTTGACATATTCTGCTTAATAATTAGGGCATCAAGCTCATCTTCTCGAATCTTTTTCAAATTGCAAAGGGAATTTCAATCATTCAAGTACAAATTAAAGAATTAACATATTCTACTTAATAGTTCAAGGGATCCAGCCTAGGTAGCTGATACGGGTATGGCTACAGGTATGAGGATGAGAACCCAGTCACCGATATGGCAATTGTTGGGGGGGGCTGGGGTACAGCTTTGGGTACAGCCATAGAAAAAATATATTAAAAAAATATAGCTCAATAAGCAAATTAACCATATAATATGCATGGAGTAAACAAAACAAGCTAAATAACCACAAAACATAATGATAATTCAATGCCAAATGTCATGATATTCATTGGTCAAACTTAGAATAAGTACATTGTGCAAATGTTACAATGTATACACAAAAAACAAGACAAATCAGCATATTCATTATTTTCATAATCATAATGTTGTCCAGTGCATTCAGCGAGAGCATCATCAAAACCATCATCTAGCTCATTAGAACCACAAGTAGTAGTAATGCCACTCCCGCTAGCTTGACCATGCAAAGTACCCTCTAGCTCTGGATCTACCAATGGATGCTTCCAAGTTTGGAGTCTCTAGGTCTACATCCCAACACTTTGTTTCCTCTTGCTTGAACCCATCTTGCTTGTGTGTTAAAAAGTGTGGGTTAGAATGTACGAAGACAAAATCCCCTTCTTTTTTTGCTCTGAACATGTTGCGGTTAATTGAGAAGGATAAAGGAGTAGGTACCCCACTTCCGCTCAGTTAAAGAAGAACTTGCAACCTATTGAGGCAAGCCACAAAGTCAATGTAAAATCTAAAATTATAAATTATAAAAGTAAAAACTAATCTAAAATGAAACATAAAAAAAGAATTTAAAGAAAGTTATAAATTTAAAAAAATTAAATCTTACTTCGCACAGAATTCTTGCCCATGGAGGTGAGGGTATGCTTGCCCGTGGAAGTAACACCACGAATATCTGTCCATCTTGTACATGTCACAAAGAGCTAGAATGAACTAATCCCTTCCATTTATGAAATCCACAAACTCCTTCATAACTGCATCATGTATTTCTGATCAAGGAAGAGTCTAGTCAAGGTTGCCTTGTACCCCTTACTAATCTTCATATCCCTATATGGTGCAACCCTCTTGGGCAAAGAAATGTCTTTGCACTATCGTATTTTAGAGTCAAATACAAAAAAAAAAATGCAACAAGGTTATTTTCTTCCACCTGTCAATGAGACGTGACTACACTTCCTTAAATCTTTGTAGGACCTTTTTCTCTATCCTTTATGATAGACTTCATAATCGACTTAATCATTCAGTTGACTCCATAAATCTCACCCAAACATAGATGATCCATAACAACAAATCTAAGCATACTCCAATGGACTCGGTAAATTTTAGCAAGTACTCCACATGATCTTGCCACCCGGCATTGAGGATCGACACTTTCACCTTTGCAACCCTCTCAGTGTTTGCATGCTTCTATGTATTCCAATTGATGTTGATAACCATAGGGCTCAATGACACTTTCACCTTCATGAGTCATCTCAAGATGAGTGTGTGTGAGGCAAATCAAGTCTCAACAACCTAATAAAAAAATTAAAACCAATAAAATTAAAAATAAGTAAAATGTTCATTAATTTGGTGTTCCAAAAGGACGTGTCCCCTTCAAAACTGACGACTTGGAGGCTCAGGACTTCTCCAAGACTTGGGGATGCATCTTCCTACCCTCCTTCCAATAGTTGTACAAGGACATCATCGAAACATTTCCCTCAAAGAGGGAACATTTCTGAGATGTCCACCAATTTTGGGGACTTGGGATGTCCCGAAGATTTCCAAAAGTCTCTTGACCCGCCCCAGAGACTCCTAGCCATGCCCGAGACTCCTAGTTGTACTCGAAGGCATAAGGCAATCAATTTTTATTATTTTTAATCGTTTTGTTTTATAAATTTGGCCCCCAACCCTAAACCTAATACTCAATCCGCCTCACACATCCCCTAAACACTTAAAAAAAAAACTATAAACAAGAATTACACCCTTACTCCAAATCAAAATTAAAAATTCAAAGTAAGAGTGAAAGTATTAGCAAGTAAGAGTGAGAGGGTGAGAGCATTAGCAAGCAAGAGTGGGAGCATTAGCGAGCAAGAGTGAGAGCAATAACATTAGCAAGCAAGAGTGAGAGCGTTAGCAAGGAAGAGTGACAACTTTAGCAACAAGTAACAACAAGAGTTAGAGCAAGTGCCAAGTCTTCATTGCATTTAGTCATTGGCCAACTGTATTTGAATTTTGAATGTAATCATCCTTTTGAATATAAATATTAATATATTGATATGTGGCATTTTTTGTGTTCAATGCAATGTGTTTAGAATTTCAAAGTATCCTTTATTTTTCCTTGTACATTTTTTATAACTAATTTTTCAAGTATTATATATATATATATATATATATATATATATATATATATTTGTGCCACCATCTCGCTGCCCTGTTGTCCCCAAACCTTGGCCCATGATCCCTCCATTTCCGAGACCCGTCCCCCCATCCCGAGACTTCATGGAACACTGCAAAAATCAAAATTCTACAAATTGCATACTTATAATATTAATTTTAAATTTTAATGTTAAAAAAATTAAAATAAAATAAAAACAAGATAATTAACTTCAACAATTGCAACTTTGGGAAGCTCTTAAATATGGCTTACGACATGTGGTGGTTGATGATGAACATTTGGATCTCACTCAACTCCTCGTAGATTTGTTTGATTCAAGCAATTTTGGTGCCCAATTTTTGTAACATTAGGTTTAGGAAATGAATGGTGTCGAAATAATGTGTTTAAGCTTGCGTAGGGTTAATTTGTTCTACCTAGGGTAAATTATTTATTACCTAGGGTTAATTTGTTTTACCCGGGGTTGTATATTTGTTTTATTGTTGAGATTCTCTCAACAATATTTTGTACAAACCACAGAGTTCTACATAGCTTGTTGGATATACTAACTTTGATTGGACTCGTGATGTTGGATTTGTATTCACACTTGGTTTTTCTCCAGTTGCTTGGGCATGCAAAAAGCAAACAGCTATTGCATTATCCTCCACTGAGGTAGACTATCGAGGTGTCGTCAAAGCCAGTCAAGAGATAATTTGGCTTCGACAATTGTTTGGAGAGTTTAGCTTCACCCAGCAGGATCCTACCATTATTTGGTGTGATAACCAAAGTGTGATTACTATCTCATGCAATCTTGTTGAACATCAGCACCAAACACATTGAGATTCAAATGCACTTCATTTGCCAACTTATTCAAGATGGAGTTCTTTCTTTAGAGTTTGTGCCTACACTTGAGCATATTGACGACATCTTTACTAAGCCTTTGGCTTCTCCTCGTTATCTTCAATTGCGAGAGATGCTTGGGGTGAAAGAAGTTGCACTTGGGGGGGATTTCACATTAAGTCCTACCTACCTTTCTTTTTCATGTTTTTGATTGGTTTGTACATGGACACCTTATCAGGCCTAGTAACAGGGACCCATATGTGTTTTTTTATTGTACTCCTTATGTTTCGCTTACGGGAGGGTGTTGGAATAATGTGTGTTTAAGCTTACTTAGGGTTAATTTGTTTTACCTAAGGTAAATTATTTGTTACCTAGAGTTAATTTGTTTTACCTAGGGTAGTTTATTTGTTCTATTGCTGAGATTCTCTCAACAATATTTTGCACGAAATACTTGAAAACTAAATATATTCAGTTTTCTCTATTAGTGTAATATGACAAATAGTTTGTTCACACACGACAAACTATTGGTGTTATATGTTCTCCCTATTTCTAGTCTTGACTAAGAGAGAGAATTAGGGGGCATTGGCTATTATTTCATAGTATTGAATAAATAATATTACATTATTTATTCTCTGAAATATTTTTGCAAGTTTATTGTTGTGGGTTCTATCTCCTAGATTGATCTTGCAGGTCCTGTGTTTCACCTGTGCTTTCTTATAAACGACACAAGGTGTCCAAAATATGTGCCCATACCTTTTCCTCAACCAACATCCCCCACATCTCTCAATCTTTTGCATTGTTCGTTATAGCTTGGACAATGTTTTGAAACCCCACCGCCTCAAAATACTATATAAAAGGGTGCTTGCAATAAATTGGGCATCCTTCCCTTTCCCTAAACAATCAACAACCCTCAAAAACATTGCCCCTTTAGGGCACACTACAACCACATTGGTCAATGACCTATTTGTCGTATCTTTCTATCCATCTGAAACAATGGGCACCCATGTTTGGACCCGTGACCCTCTTGATGGGCTGCCATGAATCTTCTACATGTTTTTTTCTTTGGCCAATAAGGTGGTATGCCCCTTTTCATCCCTGAAATGTTGTACGCTTTAGAGGCATCTTTGATTGCTCTCACTACATCCTTCCATTATGGGGATCTAACAACATTAAAAGGGATGCCACACGTGTAGACGAAACATGCAATTTTTTGATATGCTATGTCCGTACTTTCATTCTTGAATGTCACTTCTAGTGGACCTAAATATTTTGTTCTCTTATGATTAAGAGGCAAATCATCTACCTCTGCAACCATGGAGGATGACAAAAATAGGTGTGATGGGATCACGACATTTGCATGTGAAGACATAGGTGGCTTGCTACCTCTCGATCCTTTCTTCGCTAAAGGATGCTTTGATCTCAGGGCAGCTACCCGCATCCACATCTTCTTGCTCCTAGATGTATGCAAGAATTTTTCAATTGGCAACCCCTTTCCATCCGTCCCTCCACAAACTTTGATTCCATGGCTAGCAACCCCACAAATGAAATTTAACTTGACTATATAGGCTCTTAAATGGAGTTTGCACTCTAAGCAAAGCCAAATATAAGCTCCTCCACTTGACAGTTGTTCAATTGGTGTAACAAACTTAAAAGGGGCAAACATGGATTGTATTTCATAGTTATACCTTGATCCACAGAACTACAGTTTGCAGCCATTCTAATAATCCTTGTAACTTCATGTTAACAATTTAAAAAACAACAGAAACACATAATAAAAGGAATAGGATTTAAATATTTAACTAGTGTAGACAGCTAGAGGTTGAAAGAATGTTAAAAGCTTAAAAAAAAACAATGTGGAAATGTTATATTAACAAAAAATTGAAAACAAGTTAACTATAAACTAGCTTTAAAAAAAAAACAACACAAACTTACCTTGAATCACCTAACCTCTTTGTTGCAAGCTCCTTAATCTACTTGGCAAATGGATCAGCCCTTAGCAATCGAAAATTTGAATATGAGAGAGTAAACGTGCAAGTAAAGATAAGTATGTAATGTGAGGTAAATGTGTTGTTTAAAAAGAGTTTGGGTGTATATTTTAGAGTTAGGGTTTGTTTTTTAGGTTTGAAAAGTTGCTTTTGAATTTATTTTGACCAAAAAATGTTAAAAAAACATTTTTTGGGGTAAACGAGACAGGTATGGGAATCAGTACCTAAGTATGTCCGGTACGACATACCCGATACTGATTCCCGTACTTGTCATGCCCCTTGTATACCAAGGCGCATACCCATTCCCTTGTATGTACCATACCAAGACCCAGACCCTATAGGGCATACCAGGCTACCTAGGATCCAACTTTTCTCAGATCCTTTTCAAAATTGTAAAAGAAGTTTACTGGCATTCAATTTTTCAAGTACAAATTATGAATTGGGAATACACAACACAATATATCAAAGGTTCGCACACAACAAGTTGAATTATTATTTTTGTTCTTAAAATTAATAAGGCCAAGGGCATAAAATGTTACATAGTCAAATTTTTTCATCCTTTTGTAACATTCCATGGGCATCATGTTTCATAACATTCTAATTTATTTGCCTTCACTTAAAATCTTAAGATATCAATTTTAAAAAACAACCACACTTTCTCATCCCCAAAATCATAAGACATTGAACAATTTGGGGCTTAATATGACACACTTTCCGCTTACAAAACCAAACCCAAGAACAAAAAAACTAAAAAGGCAAACATAAAATTCAAAATATTCTAATAGATAACATTGACATGAGTAAATATCCATCCTAGTGAGTGCTCATAAGTTCTTTTTTTCACAAGGGAATTAAGATTACAATACCTTAGTGTATAGTTAAAGTAATTTTGCTATTCAAGAAAAAACAAATTTTTTTCAGAGACTTGAACGACACTATTCAAGGAAAAAACATTTTTTTAATTTAGGAGACTTGAAACACCATAATGAATGAAGTTTGTACAATTACATACCTCATCCTTGGCACAATTCATCCTCCTGGGTGTTCACAGGTCCATTTTCTGAAAATTTGGAATACCATAATGTTTTGTTACAAAAATGTCATTTAGTGGGGACTCAAATGACATAACCAATATTTTTTCACAACCCTAACTTTGGTAGGACTCATCCTCAAGTGCATTCACAACTACATCTTAATGAGACCAAAAATTCAAATTTACCCTAACACGATTTTAAAGAAACTTGGTTATTCAAAGGGTTCAAGGGACATGATGGATAAGTTTTCACATGCCTCATCCTTCACATAATTCCACCTCATGGGTTTCATAAGTCCACTTTCTCCAAAAAAAACCAAATTCAAAATACCATAATATATATGTATAAATTTGCTTGCAAAGGATTTTAAACAATAATTGACAGCAAGCTTTCAATACCACTAATACTGAATACTTTGTTTTTCTTCCCGAGAAAATGCATCTTATATTACTTCAAGGAGCAAAAGTTTACATCAAAAGGGTGCACTACTACCTAAAAGAATATCACCCTACATAAGCAAGGAAAGAAGAAACTTGATGATCTTGTGCCCCAATGGCAAAGAATAGAGTTCTTAGTGAAACCACTCAAAGTTAGATCGAACAAGTAGAGCCAACTCTTATCTGAAAAGTTGCAACTGCACGAAACAGGGGGGAAGTATTTTCCTGAAAGATAGCTTGGAATCGTATCCACCAAAAGAAACTAATTGCTGCCAACCGACAAGTAGGCCATAAACCCTTTCAACTTTCCCTAAGCATCAAACTATCCCCTAAAAGAGGCCCTTTCAAAGAGAGAGGTGCAATAAATAGGAAAATGAATTCAGCGTGCAGTCATCTCTAGAAACATTGTGCTAGTGCACATTTCCAAAAAAATATGATCAACCATTTCACCTTTCCCAAATGCAATACAAAGAGCATTTGTGAAATCAATCTTACTCAATCATGCTTTAACTACTAGACCTTGATGCAAAACTAACCAACCCAAAACCCTGTGTTTGAAGGATGTTTGTGTTTTCCAACTTGACACTGCTACAGCCATCTCACTTCAAGGTCATTGACGCGTCATTGCTTATTTAATCGTGCAACAATGGCGTTACTTTCCTAGTGTTCCAATTTCAATCCCTACAATATGGGCCTGCACTCTAAAGCTACATGTTGATAAGACAACTTTCCATAATCACACTGCAAAGACCTTAGAAAGCACTCTTGTCTGTTGGTGCCAAAAGTTGAGCCCAATTTAAATCCCTCCAAGTCTTCAAATGTTGTCACTCATTGTTCCAATGGTCTCCCCAATAGAACAAACCCTTTTGTGTCAACCTTATGTCTGTAAAAAGTGATTGTAGTCCAACTTGTCCATGTGGTGATTTGAAGGTCTAAATAGGATGAGCAACTAAATCCCGAGCATCCCATGGGCCCTCGAACTGCCAATGGATAAAAGCCATGAGCATCTGACAAGCTGCCTGAATTCTCTTAAGAGGCGCTCATCCAGCAATTACAAATGCTCTAGCATTGCCAATGATGTCACAAACTCAAGAAGGCCCCCTAATTTTATGGACACGTACATAAAGAATTCTATGTTGGAGAAGGACCTGCAAAGGGGCATCACCATCCACTACCCTTACAATTCATTTTCTGAAACAAGGGCTATTCCTTGCACTCTTATATCTGGAATGCCCAACCCCCCTTAAGATCTTAGAAGAGCGCAGGGCATCCCAAGCAATAAGGGTGAGTCCTTTTTTCCAAACTTTCTTGCCCTAGAGAAAACTTCTAAGAATTCGCTCAAGCATTTTAAATGTTCCTTGGAAAGGAAACAAACAAGAAGAATAGAACATATGCCCCATTGCTAACATTTTATTCAACAATTGTAACCTTCCCAAGTAGAGGGAGGTCAAGTTTATTCCAAATTAGTAAACAATAAATCAAATTTTTGCTTGTACCCACTACAATTGAACAGCCGAAGAGAGATGCATACCAAACGGAATACCCAAATAATGGACAACCTCGCTTGGTTTTATGAGTTTTCATTGTTGGTTCAACCAAAGGAGGAGGGTTCTCTTGACCAATGATCAAAACTTATGTTTTTTCTTCACTTACAACTACACCAACAGCCTCGACAAAGGTTTCTAAGCAAGTCAGTGAACCCTCGATTGAGTGTTGCGTTAGAGCCGCGTCATCTGCAAAGTGAACATTGAGGAGTTGGCTACCATTAGGTAAAGATACACCTAGAATTTGACCCTAAAACTCTCACTACCTCCAACAAACATTCGAGAGAAATGACAGAGATATGGAGCTAAAGGATAGCCCTATCAAATGGACCTTTGCAGTTGAATTAGTGGAAGGGGGATGTCATTCACAATAAACCTAACAAAAGCATGTGAAATAGAGTTGCCACTAGCCTTGGGGGAAAGAAGCCAAAACCAGGCATATCCAACACAAAAAATAATATCCCACTCTATCCGATCATAGGCCTTATCAAACTCAATCTTCAAGAAAAGAGCCTTTCACCCAAATTCTTTTGCCCGTTCCATCCCCTCCCAGAAAGTGATGAGATTATCCAATATAAACTTGCCTTTGATAAAGGCAATTTGCTCTTTTTGTATCATGTATGCCACCGATGGCACAATCCTTCTAGCAAGGGTCTTCACTAAAATTTTATAGCAAAAATTGAGGAGGGTAATAAGCCGCCAACCACTTACCCACCCCCTTTTGGCGCCCTTTGGAATGAGCTTGATCGATCCTCCATCGATGAGTTTCCCCATGAAACCTTGCTTTTATGGACTCCTAACACATTTTGAGATAAGTTTGTCTATCAGTAGGTCACAATTTCTTATAGAATTCCATTGGAAGACCATCAGGACCTGGCAATTTATCATTTTTCATAGCCTTCATTGTTGCCTCCAGCCCCTCAACCTCCAATTCTCTAGAGATAAAAACCTTCCCATAGGTTTCTACCTTTTGAGGAACAACTTGCTCGACTAAATCCATGTAAATAATACATAAAGGATCCATTCCCACAAATGTGAAAAAATTTTGAAAATGACCTTGAAAAATAACTCATATTTGAAGCTAGTTGATTCAAAAATGGATCCTACAAATCATCCACAATGATTGTTGTAGAAGAGGGGCCCAAGTAGATATTGTTAGGTTGTGGAACCTGTTTTCATGTGTGAAAGTGTTGAAGATTGTACAGTTAAGAGTACTGTACACTTTTCATGTATCCTCGCTGGGGTTTGGGGCCAGGCCGAGTCCCTGCGCAAGGGTCCGGGGGCGGCAGCCCCCGATAGTAGGGGTTCAAGGGCACGGCCCCCAAGCTGAAAAAATTAGCCTTAAAACGTGCCCGATATACCAGGAAACGTGTTTTTTCTCATATGGGCGGGATTTTGTCCCATAGGTTTATGGGACGATTTTTGCCCATGGTTTTGACACCCACGGTTTTGTAAAACTGCTTAAGCAGTTGTCTACTTATATGGTTTTATGCATATGGTAGGCACATAGTAACATTGCAAATGTGTTTTGAATTCGGGTGTGAATTCTGTAGAGTTTGTTTGAGCAGAGCTCCAAACAAATCTGGGTATTGTATTGAGAGAGCGGTGGCTTGTAATAAAATCTGAGCAAGTGATTCCTTGGTGGATGTAGCCAAAATTGGGTGAACCACGTTAAATATTGTCTCTTTGTGTTATGTTATTTTATTTTGCACTTTTATTTGAGATCTGTAATATTTTCTGCATATTAGTTTCTACTATTGCGATTCTGTGAGGGATTATTCCGCATATTTTATCCCTTATTTCCTAACAGCCATATCGCCATAGTGAGTACTATGGAAGGAGGACACCTAGAAGATCTCGACGTAGCAAGTACTGTGGAAGGACACTAGGGAGATCTCATCGTAGCAAGTACTACAAAAGAGGGCTTGGAAGAGATCCCTCCAGAGTAACATTTCAGACAAAGATGGATGTGATATCTCTAGGACAACATCTTGGCGAAGCAAACAAGGGTATCTTCTAGTAGTCGTAACTTTCTCGTACGGACTCCAAATCAAGTTTTGTTTTTTTATTTCACGTATTTTTTTGAGAGGAATAAAACAATGAAGTTAAGTATCAAGATATCTCTGTAGCGATATCTTTTGGAAGAAGTTTTCAAGTGGAAAACGAAGCACTCGTAGATGGAAGCTAAAGCGCCACGGGTAGAAACTAACACATCATGGAGAGATGGTCATTGCGTAGAGAATACGAATCGTCACATGAATATGGAAAGGGTTGCATATTGATGTGCCTATATAATGTGCGCATGGTTATTAATAATCATCGGGTGATGAAGTGATCGAGTAGTTCCTAGCCATCAATTATGATCAAGGAACATCATTCCGGAATTTTGGAATTGGATTCCCATTGCCAAACAAAGCAAGTTGGAGTCTTGGTTCAAAATTAATTCTCATTGTTCATAGAAGGCAAATCTGAGAGAAGGAGATTACACAGTTGATATGGTTGAGTTCAGTATTTTTCCAAGAGGGGAGCCTCCCACTAAATATTGCAAAGTTCTTTTACAAGTCTAGGATCCCATGAGATTGGCATCCTTGTTAGCCCATGGAGACATAAACCTTATAAACTGCATAACGTAATGGAGATGAGGAAGTGTGGCTTCACTCTTGTTGGAGTTTTCTCACATTGAGTTTCTTCAAGGTAAAACTCTTGTGTTGCTCTCTTCTTTCATGTGTTTGCTTCATTGTTTGCATGTTTCATATTGCTGCAGCTAGTCCAACACTTAAGAGAGTTCAAGAACCCTCATTCACAAACGTAGTATCTTTTTCAATAAAAGGAAAGAATCTCTCATTCATGAAATGTATTCATGCATCGAATAGTAGCATTTTTAGAGTGAGAGGGGTAGCATGCGATGTATGTAGCATGTGGGTAATGCGTGTAAAAGGGTTGCATAAGGAGTTGTATGCTTCAAGGTCACATTCAAGAGCTGAAATACCTTGTTACAGTATGCTTAAGGGTGTTCTACGGTATAGAATTTGTGAACACCTTACGTTAAACAAAAAAATTGTATTAACAAGTTTGGAGTTGAATCCCTCCAAATTACGAATCACTCCGTCATCCAATACATTATCATTGGAGTCTCGCATCACAAGAATCCTGTCGATAGCATGCTTGCATATGAGATAGTGGAAATAGAACTTGGTGGGCATGTTACCTTATGCAAGCCAATGAAGACACCCCCTAACTTGAGCTCCCCATGCCTTATATTCTTCAAATTTCCTGAATTAAGATTCCAACTCACTAGCAATCCACTACTTTTCCACATTGAAAGGGTCCACTTCCACCCTATGTCTAATGTGCTGAAGCTGCAGTCAAGCCTCAAATTTCTCTTCCTTTCCGTGCCCAGGCAACCATTTGGCCCCATCCACGAAGGAACTTAGTAGTGCGAAGAATGGCTGCTTCCCACAAAAGAATCCACCCTTCATCACTAGTAGGAGTAGGGACCAAGGACCGTATTCGAGCAATAGCCTTTAAGCAATTGTCAAACTCGAGGAGAGAGACATTGAGCTTATACAAGGAAAATTTATACCTTTGGACATGTCAACACCAACTATCAATTGAGTAGAGATTGGCAAATGATCAGATCTAGATAATAGAGGCATCTACAAAAACCGAACGTTTTCCACAAGAAGAGGTGTTAATATCTTGAAGGTTTCCATAGAACCTATCCAACCTAGCTTAGAACCTATTTTTGCCCTCCTGTCAATTAGATCAAGAATACCATCCAGCTGCATCTAGAGCCTTTTGTCCCCAATTAATATCAGAAATATCAAGTATCCTTTTGCAATCAGTCCAAACTCATCGTTTGTCTGGCTGAAAGAGTAATTTCACATCCCTCAACCTCAGTCCCCATCCCTAATTAACCATATTAAAGTCTCCCCTCACTACTCATTTAGCAATGGCAAGTGAGTGAGAAATCTATTTCAACAACTGAAGTCTTCCAAGTGTACCATTAGACACATACACTGGACAAAAAATACTACACTTTGCCAAAGGGCGTGATGGTTACCCAACTGCACTTTAACATGGGGTCCTCGCCTTTGGTAATTACATGTGGACTAAGCCAAGAAGCAACTACACACAAAGCCCCTCCTTTACCGCCCTTGTGATAGGTAGCCATATAATCTCCATTCCAATTGTTCAACACTCATAATCAAAACCCAATTGTTAGAATATGTTGTATATTTTGCATACTGTATACCCAAGAGTATTGTACACCTATGCCATGAGCATTAACAGGGGTCCGGGGCTGGCCTTGGCTGGGGGGTTTAGAAGGCCAACAGCCCCCCAATCAGGTGTTCGGGGGCTGGCCCCCAAGAAAACATTTTGGGATCCATATTTTCCCGAGAGTATAGATATGCGATTTTTTATCTATATGTGTATATGGGTGGTGTTATAACCCATAACTTATGGGGAATCATTATGGGTTGTTTTATTAGCCCATGGTTTTGGCACCCATTGTATTGTAAAACCGCTTTGACAGATTCTCGGACATCGGCTTTCCAGGCATTCTACAGTTTCAGCTACTGGACATCGGCGCATTGCGAGCTACTTCCAACCAGCCTCAATTGTTAGGTGATGGTGTTGGGGGTGTTGTTCCCTCTTCCGCTCCCCTCCTCATCGTCACCCTCTTCTCCTTCTTTTTTGGTTTCTTGGCATTTGTTGCTTCCTTCTTCTCTTCTCCATTCTCTCTTTGTGTTTTGGGCGACCCGTTTGGGTCCTCTTGCTGGGTCCTTTGGCTTTGTACTCTGCAGTCCCATTGACCTCCTTTTGTCGTCATTTGTTGGACATTAATAAATTATCTTATCTTATCTTACATATAGTTAGACATGCAGTAGGGTAGAGCAGAACTTGGAAGTACATTATTGTATTGTAAACGATTAAGTTAATGCAATAAGAGAGAGAAGTTATTGCACTGGGTTTTTTTTCCGAAAGGGTTTCCCAGGGTAAATCTTGTGTATGTCATTTTAATTTCTCTGTGTATCTTGAATATTCTGTTAACGATAGCTTCTCGTTTATTTGTTTATTGGATCGATTCTCTTCACCAATGACTTTATTTCTTGCAGGAAAAGTACATCTATATGAAGGTTGGCCATCAGTGACCAAACAAGAGCTTGCCTACCACTTCCAAATCCCCCCCAACATTCCAGGCCACTATTTTCAACTTCATGCGAAGTCTATCTCAAGTCCCTGCTTGAGGACAGCAAAAGAATTTTTTAGAGTAACCTCCTCCAGCTATAAGGTTCCATGCGATGATGATTGGCTTGAAGTTGTAATAGGAGGAACCTTATCATCGTTTGGCTTGGTATTAAATTAGATAGTTGTTGCTACCACTGCAGGACCCTATAGTTGACCCCCATTATTACCTCCAATCTTATATTGTGCAGTCAAGAGCAGCCCTTGTGATTTCATGCTTGAGCTACCAGCATTCTGGACACCAATCAATGGAGAGTCCCTGGTGAAATCCATTTTCACTCCTCTGAAGTTTTATCCTATTGTGGTACCTGCTTATTCTTCCTTTTTGTTTTAGTTTGCCACCCTTGAAAAGCATCAGAATTTTTGGAGTGTACGGCAGAATCACTCTCAAGGGATTTGTTATGCACAACAACATGTGAAGCAGCATTTTGTTGAGCATGTGAATGACAATCTTTAATCAAATGAGTAGGAGAAAATCACGCAGAACAATAGTTAGGAAGGTTGAAATACAAGACCTTTTGAATGAAAGGAGAGCCATTACAAAAGGGACAAATATAGGGACACCATGAGCATGAACCTCGTTTATCAGCTACAAGTAATCAACCAAACAGTAGGACAGTTTTTTCTATACGTGCCCAAAAGAGCTCTAACAGGCAAAGAAATTCCAACCATATAGGGTACTTATGCTGGGAAGCAGATTCTGGACTGAAAACCTCATGCCATGGCTGGACATAAGCTAAAGCTCCAGCGATCATCCATACACAATTTTGGTAAACGTCCTGAGCAGCCTCATCCGTACCAAGGAGGACAGAAACGTATCCTTTTCTCAAGACCCAGGAGGATTCTACCTTCTAACTGCGCCTCTCCCACTACTCTACATACCATTTGTGCAGGTCCTTCTCAAACGGCACTCAACGAAGAAAATTGCGGATGATAGACTTATTCTTTAACAAATCAGCAACCAACTTAATCTAAGCATCATTGGTGAAATCTGTATTGAATTCTCCCAGCTGAGGGTGTAAAACAGATGTAGGTAAGGATGGATCTCCTTGCCTATCAATGACAAAATCTGACTTTAACAGAATTTTTGTTGGGTGTGGAAGCCCTTCTTATCCTCAGCCCCTCTTTCAAGTATATGTAAGGGTTTCACTTACCACTGCTTCAAAGGAAGGACTGTTGAATAAAGTTTGTACAAAATAGTCCTTCCGTTTATTTGGTGAGTTCTTTGTAATAGAACTTTTTGGTTCGAGCGATTTCCTGTTGTCGTTGCCACCAAAGCATTGTAAAATTAATTTCTTGCTCTAAAATTCCCTGTATCCTAGATTGTTGAAATACTTTAATAGCAGCAATTTTAAGGTCGTCTCCGGAGAGAGGGTTTTCAGCAATGAAGTGGAGGTCTCCCACAGAAACCCACCTATGCCCTCTTTCTCAACTTCAGCATCAGCAATAAGAGCCGTATCCACAAGAACCATCGTCCCCTCAATAACCATGTGTGCCTCCATCGAGTAACTCATGCTAAAAAACTGGCGCCAAAGAGAGAGTTGTGCAGATGCAACCACGAATCACTATGCACAATTGCAGGAAAGTAGTACATGAAAAGCACAACAGAATTTTATTCGCATTTGCAAACCAGGCACATAAGTTTCTACACAGTTGTGATTTGTAAAAAAAGAAGAAAAAAATCCACTAGGGCACACAATACCAACAGCTCAGAAAAGGGTGGCCTTTGCCTTCAAGCAATCTTCAAACTCACTTTTACAACATGTATTGCAGGCTTTGCCTCTGCGGTTCACAAAACCGCAATTCACAAACAAAACTCACAGAAAACGTGTTGATATCACAGTGAATTATATACACGCTATTCACAGCTACAATGCTTTAGTTCCAGTCACAAACCAGGCATGAAAAGGATGAAAAATGCATCTATGGCATACAATACCAGTTGCTAGCCCATCTTCCATTGGGTTTTGCTTCGATTTTCTTTTGGAAAAAAATGGACAAGACAAAGAAAAGAAAATGCCCATTAAATTGAATACTTATTCCAGCCTACCCAGATATTGGGGTGTCAAGTGCCAATTGGTTACTACAATCGCTAGCACAGACAGTAATAATCTATGAAGTAACAGTCCTCTACAAGAGCAACCACCACAGCACCTCAAACTTCCTATTCTTGCACCTAGCATGGAGGATCAACCACCGAGCCCCATTCATAGTGCATGCTAGAGAAGCAAAAGAAAATTACCAATTCTCTCTCTACATTGAGAAGATCATCGGCCTTGGATGTTATGAGAGGTATTGGAAATGATACCATACCTCCATATTTGTTTATCCAGGCCTGCTTAGCCTAGGAAAATTTCTCGAGGACATCAACAAACTCTGTGTTGGCCTTTTTGTTGTGATTCACAAGGAAGATGGCCCTTGTTCTTGCTACTAATACAAACAAGAGATTTCTTTTTTTAAGGCCTCTTTCTTTGGGCTTTGTAAACACCCCCTCCTATTTGGTTCTATTGATTCCTTGCTTTAGTTTTAAATACTTTATTTTTAGTAGATGTTGTTTCATTTAGCACTCTCGATTAACAACTGCAACTTGATGCCCTCAAGTCCCCATTGACCTACTTTAGTCATTTGTTGACATTAACCCAACAATCTCGTAGAGGGGGGCTCATCTGAGAAAATATCTGAGCCTTATGCAGTTAAAAGGTCCCGCGAAACACAATTTTGAACTTTCTCTTTACTCCACTATAGCTTATTAAGAATCTGCAAGTAAAACTACCAGAATATATGCTTAAAATAATTATTTCAAAATTAGGCCACACACACTGCCACTTGGCAAAACTCTTCACCAAGTACCAGAAAGTTTCAGCCCTCCCTGTTTTTGCACTCTGCAAAGATAGGTGGTCCTATATTTGTGGGAAAGATTCTTGAATTTCCTATTGCAGTTGATATGAATTTCCACATAATTTGGGGCCTAAGAGGTGACCCAGATGGACAACCCCCTATATGCAAATTCAGATGGGTTATATAGCATGCGAAAGCTATTTAGATAATATGCAGAGAATCAAGAGAGAGATAATCGAACTAGAACAATAAATATATTTAATAAGATGTTCATCTTATAAATGTAATACTCTTGAAAAATATATATGGTTGGCTTCTACTCTGATTGCTATATAAACTATAGATGTGTATACATATATAGATAACAATGCCATGAACGCAGAAGAGCCATTATGGAAGTTGAGACATTCCCGACTCCATGTGTGACGATTCACCTGAAGACTATTATGTGGCTTCTAAAAGATGTGCAACATGTAGAGAGACACTTTGGTATAACAATGGCCCTGGGAAGTGCCGCGTGGTGCGGTGTGGCTTGGCATGGAGTTATGCTAAGCAGTGTCACTCAAGCTGCAAGTAGTAGGTTGTCGGCAACTCACAATACCACACAGTGTGAGTTGCCCTTTGCAGTTTGGCCTGGAAGTGTGCAGGATCCTGCCAAAGCCAATGGTGTGTTCAACAAAAGGTTTCGCACAAGATTCAGTGGTGGCAAGACCAATCTGCACATATTACATCCCACCACTGTTGCAATGTATGCAGCGTCTGTTGGAGATGGATGGATGCATCACACCATTGTTGGGGTTTGCACAGCATCTGCTAGAGATGGACAGATTGTCTTTGAGGTATCATGAACCTGTGAATGAAGTTCTTGAATACTGCAGTCCATTGAGCACAGATTGCATTGTGCCACTGCTGGAGTGTGCACAACGTCTGTTGGAGATTGATGAATGGTCTTGTGAGTACAGTGAACCTGTGAAAAAGGTCTGGGGTACCGCAACCCATTGAAGTGGAACCCCGTGAACCGCGAGTTGTGAAAACATGCTTAGTGGAACTGCGGAAAGTGTTGTTGATAGATCCTCCTAGATCAATTGCCCCTCCTTGTAAAGCAATAGTCTTGATTGCATTAAGTCTAGGAAGCAAGTGTGGAACCTTGGCTTCTAGCTACCTCGTGAACTATTTGGCTTGTTGAGGGAGTTGACATTTTCAGACAACCTTGTACATTGGCATAGACCGTTGGCCACTATGGTACTTGAGAACTCTATGCTCCTCTGGCTCAAATGAGCCTAATTTTGCATAAAGGTCATGCAAGGCATTGTTTTAGGCTTCGAATGATTGGTCATGTCCTTGTTGTAGTTGTTGCTATTGAATGTAGCGATCTTCGTAAACATCTTCAAAATAGTTTTCATCCTTGAAGGCTTCTAGATATGAGTCTCAAGTTGATTCAAACTTTCCTTCATTTTCGTCTTCCTCCGGCAAAGTATCAGCTTGCCACCACTTCTTGATGGGTTGGTGGGTGAAGAGACTTTCAACAGTGCAAGATTGATTTTCACTTCATCAAAACTTCATTCATAGAACAATATGAACCTAACTAATCTAACCAATTATCTACTTCATATGCATTAATTATTTCCTTCAAACACAGGAACATATGCATTAATTACTTCCTTCAAACACAAGAACATTTAGATTAAGAAAGAAGTAAAATCATGTTTTGCGTGATAGGCACGAGTTCAAGATCGCAAAGGAAGTTCCCAAAGGAGCCAAAAGCATACTTGGTGTGACTGTTCTCAATGGAATGCTTTAGGCACATTTTGATATCAGGAAGGGAAGTTGTAAACATGGGAAAAAGTGCTTAAGGTGCAGTAAAGTGCCAAGGTGGAACTTTTCAAGTAATCATATCCCACTTGGCGCAACAAGTAAGAGAAGTAATATGAGAGAGCGTTAGGCGTGACTTCAGAGATGGCACAAAAGGAATAACGTGCAAGCGAGAAGAAATGCAAGCGAGGAAGGCACGACAGAAGAATCAAGTGCGAAGTGCGAAGTGCGAAGTGCAAAGTGCGAAGTGCGAAGTGAAGCCCAAATGCACCTCATACTCTGGACATGTTGGAAGGCCGAAACAAAATAAACAAGGGAGAGAGCGTGTAATACACAACTTAGGAGTTGAGAGGTAAGTGCCAAGGAGTTCGATCAGGCACGCTTCACCAAGTACAAAAAGAAGTTTAAGGCAATCAAATGCAAAACCATATGGCCAAAGCACTAACCCAAAAGTTTCGCCCAAAATTTGACTTTGTCGAATATTCCAAATTTTGGTTTCTACTATAGACCGCATCACAAGGATCAACTTTATCTAAAGGTTCATAGTCTCAAACTTAACAGATTTTGTGTAAAACCAAAGCACATTTTTGAAGCAGTGTTGGAAGTGCCTCAAGTACGTTCCAGCCTTGAAAGCACACCAAATGTGCCAAAATACAAGGCAAATTTTGGGTTTTCTTATTTTTGTTGTATCTTTCACGTCCAAACTTTGTTTTAACTCATGTTTAAAGCTTTGGAAAGCTCTTTCAACAGGATATCTAATGAAGTAAAATATTTGATCCTCACAGATCAATTATGGTGAGGAATGCAAAGAGAGAAATCAGATTGCCGCAACACCTTAGGTGTGCATCAAATGCGGTTGTTCCACCTCACATTTTCAATATCCCAAAAGGTCGCTTTCCACAAATAGAATCGTCGCAAAGATCAACTTTGTCCAAAGAATCAAAGCCAAAACTTGACGGATTTTGTGTAAAATAAAATTGCAGCTTTGTAGTGCCAAAAGCACCTCAAAATGCACCAGACACGTTGGGATATAAGGCCAAATGCAGTTTTGATGTTGAGCATCAGTGTTCACTTGCAGTCATGTATCAACCAAAAAGAATTAGAGTTGAGAAAATAAAGCCTGCACAATTTTGCACATTTTGCTCAAAGCTTGTATATTTTGTTGTTTGAATAAGAGGAAGACAAGCATGAGGAATTGGAACTTGTGCACAGTCTAGAGCTCTTGCGCAAAAACCATGCGCAAATGTGCACCCAGGCATTTTATGAAGATTTGCATCTTTCATGTCCTTGGTCTTTTGCGCCTACAAACAGATATTCACTTTTGTGCACTTCATGGAGTATGTTCTTTTGCGCACCTATCAACATCGATACAGTTAGGCAAACACATGTGGGCCTTGATCTGTTTTCTTCGCCCACGAACTAACTTGAAACCTGGTACAGTTTGATATGACGGAGATGATTTCATGAGAGGCTACCTACAAATCAGTTGATGAGATCAGCATTGATCCAAGCAAATTGAAGAATCTTTGCAAGGGTATCTTTACTTGCAAATGCATTTTTATTCTCCCACCTGATTTTATAAATGTAAAGAAGCAATGAAAGTGCAAGCATTTACATCAAGCCAAGAATAGGTAGATCCTATCTAGAGAGGTCGAGTGGGCCATCATTAGAGTCGGAGCTTAAAGGAAGGCCTGATTTGCAAGATTATGCATTTGAATAACATTATAAAGCTCCATAGTCTGTGGATCCATTCTGGTTCCTATAGAAGATTAGCAAAGTCTCTATCTACGCTTTACTAGGATAGGTCCTAGGATTGAAATTCTAAGGGAAGTTATGCAAGATTTTTTCAAAAGATTGTGGCAAAGTGGTCTATGGGCTTGTACCTAAGTCTATAATCTTTTCCTCATATTGATAGAAGTAGTTTTTATTGTTTTCTTACAAGTTGTGTCGGGGTCTTGCTTCAAGGAGAGCTAACTTTGAAAATTGTGGGCTACATGGTCTAAGGCTTCTCTTACTTGGAATCCATGACCATGATCACGTCAAGTTTCTTATTTTGGTCATAATTTACACAGTCGGATTTTGTTTTGGCTCCCCTTCGATGCATTGTAAAACTCTTCTAACAAGCTATCCAATGATGTGAAATGTTTGATCCTTGTAGACTATCCTAGACGGATTAAGGGAGAGTATATGAAAAGTCGCTTTTTGTAAAAAGTAAAAAGTGAATGTAATTAGAAGGAATATGAAAGGTCACTCAAGAATTGGATACATTCTCCTATAAGTTATAAATAGTAGTAACCATGGTAAAAGGGTTCTTTTTCTCAGCCCTAGAAGAGGTCTTGCAACAACTTTGTGTGTTGTATGTGCATTTTCAAAAATTGTTAATGTAGAATATATAAATGTGTGAGATGTATTGCTTTATGGTTATTTGATGTCTTTCATTAATGAAATGTGCTTTTTTGTTCATGAATTGAGTATTGTGTTAAATTCCCGTATTTTCTTGATTATGTGCTAACCCTTGGCTTTCACAAGCTTTTGTGTTGAAAACCCATAGATGGAATTTATTTCAAAACACAACCTTGTTCGAAAGGAGATTTTATGCTTTCAAGCAGCCATTTTCCTTCATTCTATTGGCTGCTCATTTTTCCATTTCTAGGTGAGGGGAGCAATTTTCCATTTGCTAAAACCTATTCCAAGTTATCTGGGTGGTGTTATGTGTGTATTCCTTTGTGGGTCTCTCACTTCTCTATATTCTCCTGCTTCTTTCCTTCTTTCTACAATTCTCTTCCCCTTTCATTTCCTTTGTACTTTATGGTTAAATGCATAGTTTTGCATACTCATATTCGACAAATACTCGGCAGAACCAAAAAAATTGGCTCCGTAAATACTCGGCAATCCTTGGCAAAAACCTAAATTTCTTTGAAAAACATAAATTTTATGCAAAGTATAGTTACAAAATGTATCAAATAAGTCTATAAAATGTTGGGGAAGTGTTTTCCATGCAAATACAACAGTCAGTTGTTTAAGTCTGAATTTATGATGATTGTTATTGAAAATTATCATCATAAATTGCATATCTATACAAGTTACAAATTACAATAATTTACAATTTCCAAAATAATAAATTAATTAATTAAAAACTCACAAGTATTCCCCAAAAACCCACAAATATTCGCCAAAAAACTCAGCTGCAAGTTCTGGCAAAGTTTTTCTAGAGAGTACTCACATGGGGGGAAAAATGGCGAATACTCACAAAGTATGCTAACTATGGTTAAAAGCTATGTCACAAGGTTTGTGTTCGTGTTCGGCAAGGATAAAGTTCAGCAAAAAAATCGCGAATAAGTTCGCAGAATATAATTTAATCTTAAAATAATTTTTTAATATTTAATCTTTTAAATAAAAAATACAAAATGAATCTAATTAAAAATCCGTTTATAATACTAATTTAAAAACCAAAATATTAATTAATTTATGGTTATATCTAAATTCTAAAAGCTAAACCTAATAATAAACGAAACATTAATAAAAAACATGAATATCTAAATTGAATATGCAAAAACTAAAATATAATGTACAATATTTAAAGACATTAGTATTAAAATTTTATAGCGTAATTTTTGTCAAAGTCATTATTTATTTATTTATTTATTTTTATATATAATATATATATATAAATATTTGTCAAATAATAATATTTTTTAAATTAAAATTAACAAAAAAAATAACAATTAATTTAAAAAATCTAAGAAGTAAAGTTCATATTTTAAAATTAAAGTTGGAAAGAACAAAAGAAAAACTAACTAAAAAAGCTAGACTACTTTTGAGAAGCTATAACGTAATGCTAAAGCCTAATCATGAACAAACAAAAAAAATTATTTTAATAAACCTAAAACCTATACTAAAGTTAAATCGTGAAAAAAGAAATACTAATTAAAAACTTTAACCTGTTTCATTTTTATTTTTGTTTCAATCATGGATACCTAATATTAAGGGGCGACTAGGGAATGGAAAGAGCTCTACATGACCCCTATCAGCATCATTGATATGGCATCCATGCATACTATGAACACTCACAAATGAAGCTTATAGTGACAGCGAATGGGAAAGAAATGATTGCACAAGCCCTAATGTAGTTTTGCCCGTCATTTCTAAACGATTTTAGGTTTTTCTTTTAATAAACTCATCTGAAATCATTTCTAAATGATTTGTATTTTTCTTTTAAATAAACTCATCTGAAATCATATTGTACAAATTTTCTGGCGAATTTAGACAAGTTTTACTGGTTTTTATGAAGTTCGACGAATTTCGAATTTCAAGGAAGAAATTCGGCGAACCCTGTGACAGAGGTTAAAAATACCAAAACCACAAATACCCCTATCATACGAGGGAGCTGACCCTCTCAAATGCAAAAGAAAATCACCTGTTCCATGATGATTTTCTCCAATGTTGCAAGTTTATGCTGCTGCCCATTGGGCAAGTCAATGAAATAACCAAAGAAATTGCAGGACCGTAAAACCTTGCCTACAATTTCTCCACAAAAATATATTCGACATGTTCTCACTAATCTTATCCGTTTCTGTATACCCACCCTCTACTTGCATATATTGTTGCATCAATTGCATTTCTCCAGCAATAATATCTAAATCAACATAAACCTCATCTATAATGATTTCTTTGCACTTACTACAACACATCCATCTTCACCTTCTTTACCAGATATATAATACTATAGAAAACTCTTAAAATATTGCTAGTATATTGTTAGCATATTATTAGCTTCTTGTTAGTTTGTTACAACTAGTCTACATGAGGATTCAGTTATCCCTGTGATATGAGAAGGAACTCATGATGTATTAAAAATAGATATATACACGCTATTTAAATGCAATATAACACGGCCATGGTATAACCTTATATGGTATCAAAGCCTCCTTAAGGTTGTTGGCTTCAGAGTTATGTGAACTGAGATTTATGGAAGTGTGAAAATAAGTCCTGTCCAAAATAGCAATCAGAAGCAGAAATATGGCAAAGAGAATCGAGCATAAGATGGCTAAATCTTTGGCCCTCTTAGCTATCTCTGAAGAGGCGTGGCTTTGCGGATCTGAAGCAAAACAAGCAGAATATGACAGTAAGAGGCACTGGTAAAGTAAAGTGTTTGCAAGGAGATGTTATTATGCTGTACAGAGGAGATGTTATTATGCTGTACAGAGGAGATGTTATTCCACTGTACAAAGACGTAGCAGCAAGGATGGCACAAAGGAGAAGCACTTTATATCTACAGTGTGAAGTGTGAAGTGTGAGCATCAATAAAGATGTGTTAAGGTGAGGTATGCAGCTTTGAGTGTTCATCCGGTTGTTGTAACTGTTGCCAAACTTAATATATGATTTGCAACGTCAGCAGACGATGTTAAAAAGTGCAATTGCTATTAGCAGACACTAGCAAGTATGTCTCCTTATGTTATATGTCACTAAAAGAGGTTCTCTTCAAGGTGCCAATTCCTTTGTCTGGCTTCAAACTACTGATGGTTTGATTCACAATGCTAAGGGGCATTATCTGTTCAGAACTTTAGCAATGAAGATTCATCCGATGACAATTATCTCTGATTGTAGAATTGCTGTTGAGTGAGCTTGTAATGCATTAGAGGAATTGGTGTTGTTTTGCGTTTGATACGTGAAATGCTTGGGTGCTAGGGCACACACACTATATTGTAAGTACACTGGTTTTGGTGGAAACACAGGTCTGCAATAGTTGAAGATATGTAGAAGCGAGAAGATGGGTTCTACAAAGTGTCACGCGGGGATGCATCCCCTGAATTTTGGTGATGTCCCGAACATTTCGGGAGTTGGAGGGTACGTCCCCTATTTTTTTTAAATCTTTCAAAAGTTCTCTGATATTTTTACTTTTAAAAAGCTGTTATTTTTACCAAAAAACATTGAGAGAAAATGTGTTTGTGGAGGTTACATCCAAGATTGTGCCCAAGATTGTGGATTACGAGATGTTCTGGATGCATTGATGCTAGGGCTGATCTTGTTGAAGATGATTATTATTTCATAGAGGATGAGGATATGAGCTGTGGGGAGTATGTCCAGCATGTCAGAAGCTGTTGTGGAGTGTCTGCTAGTCCAGGCTACGAACGGCAGTGTCAGAATGGCTATATGCACTACTCCACATAGACAAGGGCATACTCTGTCGGTTTGGTTACAACCATCTGATCTTCACATACAAACACTTGTATCCCATGTCAGATGGTGTGAAGTTACAGCTCAACAGCCCTGGGTATATTGTGCAGTACATTCACCCAGTGCAGTTTGGCAAAACATTTCAGGAATGCTGGTTGTGGTGGTGGGTTCAAAGGAAAGCACTTTTGAATGTAACAGCAGACATAAAATGGAGAATGTTGAAGTTTCAGTTATATGTCCTCTTCATCTTTGCAGCTGTACCTCGTGATTGTGTCTTGGCATATCAAATTGAAAAGGATGGTGCTTGAAGAGGCGTCGTACACATCCTCCTTGAAGAGGTGGTTATAAAAGACGTTGATAGTCATGACAGATCTGCAAGTTCCATGTATGGCTCCAGATATGTTACAGCTCCAAGTCTGATATATGCCACACGTACAGAGAGGCAGTCCTAAGTATGGTAGTAGCAATGAATATTCATCTGATGACAATACTCTCTGATTATAGAATGGTTGTTGAGTGTGCTCGTAATGCATTAGGGAAACGGGTGTTTTCTTGCATTTGAAATGTGAAGCACTTGGGAGCTAGGGCACACACTAGTAGCAATGAAGTTTCATCCAATGACAATTATCTTTGATTATAGAATGGTTGTTGAGTGTGCTCGTAATGCATTAGAGAAGTGAGTGTTGTTTTGCATTTGAAACATGCAGCACTTAGGCGCTAGGGCTTACACACATATTGTGACTCGTGAGTACACTGGTCTTAGTGGAAACATAGGTCTGCAATAATTGAAGGTATCTAGAAGAAAGAAAATGGGTGCTACATATGAGCCTCTTCATGCTTTCAGACTACTAGCTAAATGCATAGCCACGTATCGTAAGGGTCGCCTGACTGAAGACGACAACTTTTCCCGTGGAGATGAGCAGTTATGGAGTGTATATTGTGCAGAGAAAATGTTTTCACGAAGGAGGTTACATCCAGGATTGTGCCCAAAGATTGTGGTTATGAGATGTTCTGGACGCATTATTTTGTCAGATGCATAAGGTGATGCTAGGGCTGATCTTGTGAAGGGGAGTATTATTTCACATGAGGATGAGGATATGAGCTGTGGGGAGACTATCCAGCATGTCAGATCCTATTTTGGAGTGTCTGCTAGTCCTGGCTATGAACAAGAGTGTTAGAATGGCTATATGCGCTACTCCACATAGACAAGGGCGTACTCTGCTGGTTCGGTTACAACCCTCTTGTCTTCACATAGAAACACTTGTAAACCATGTCGAACAGCGTGAAGTTACAGCTCAACGGCCCTGGGTACATTCTGAGGCACTTTCACCCTGCAGTTTGTGAGCATTCCAAGAATACCGGCTGTGGCCGCAGGTTCAAAGGAAATCTTGCCTCTTAATGTTAGAGCAGACATAAAGTGGAGAACATTGAAGTTTCAGTTATTTGTAAGCAGGGGTACCTTTTTCACTTCTGCAGCTGTAACATGTGATTGTGTCATTGTGTAATGTCCCTTTCTAGGGCTGAACTACACAAACAAGGACTTCACACAAACCCCAAATGAAGTAAACTTAGATTTTTATATCAGCCAACTGAATTTAGGAAAAGCAGTGAACAGCAGTCTAATTTTTAGGACAGTAGCTTGCTAAGAGTGAAAATTTAACCAAATATCATCATAGAAACCATCCACAACATAGATAAACACTTTAAGAATATTTTAAAGCACTTTTCACCATGAAACTCAACCAAATACTCAGCTGAAAAATTAATTATAAACAGCAGAAGTGCGGCCAATAGAAGTGACCAAAAATGAGGTCTCCAAACCCCAACAATAGCAAAATATAGAAGATCCCAACCTTATAAATTATGATAAATCTGAATATCAAATAATAATGAAGCTTCGTTCCCTAAAAGGCACCCAAATGAACTCTAACCCTAGTCACTCCCTAGGAGAGGGGCTTCAAACTATGTAAAAACCCTTGAAATGACTCCTCCTTGATGCCCTAGTTGCAAACCAGCAAGATGGTCTTCAATAATGCCTTCACCACCACCAACTTGGAGAGTTTCCGTTCTCCAATATGCCACAAGGAAGGGTTTCATCCTCCTTGGATGCCACACTAATGGATTGTCGCCCCTCAGTGGACTGGAATTAGAGCAATCAGCCTTAGAACCGAGTATAAAAGCGTATATGCAAAAATCGATGATCCAAATGAGCCTATGCGACTCCTCTTATACCCCTTTGGTGGCACCAAAGGTCTACGGCGTGAATTACCCCTAGATCGGCCTCTTAAGAGCTTGCTTTATCTTCTATTCTCATGTTGGGAGCTCTCTAACCCAGCCGACCTGCCTTAGAGAGAAAAATACAAAAGAAAAACATTGATAGCAATGAAAGAAAATGGAAATGAAACCCAAGGACTTCCCTTTTTCAATTTATTCTTGGCCACGGGAAGAAAAATGGCAAGTCTTCAATTGGAACTAATTCGAAAAAGGGGACATTACGCATTAGCATATTAAATTGAAGAGGATGGTGCCCGAAGAGGTGTCATACAAGTCCTCCTTGAAGAGGTGGATTTGGTAGACCTAGTAGCCGTGATAGATCTGCAAGTCCTATATATGGCTCCTAATATGATAGAGCTACAAGTCTGATGTATGCCAGGCGTACAGAGAGGAACAGTCCCGAGTAAGACAGCTAGGCAGGTCCTGTTAATGAAAGGTACCAATGTCGCTCAACAATGTGACCATCAAGATTGTGAAGTACTCCAACTGAGAGATCTTGTTGATGTAAATAATCCTTGGGGATGTTGCCATTGTTTGGAGCTAATTATTTCGAGGTTGGTGTTTATTGTTGTTTTCCTAGTTAAGATGTAAATTTGTAAAGAATATATTGCATCTTAAAATTCGCATTTTAAGAAGTATCGCTTTCTAAGGTGAACAGAACTAAGTTCAAGAAGTATGTGTGGTTGAGATCCCCCAAGGAAAACAATATAGGAAGCATACCTCCAGGCAAAAAGAATGTGCAAGAGAAGGCTGAGGGTTATGAAACGGTGTTTACTTTCGTAACAATATTATTTGAGTTCCTAGTACACGTTGACTTTGCAGCTAAGTCACAAGGTTCAAGTTTGAGTTCGACCAGAGGATAAAGTTCGCAAATACATAAAGTTTGAAAAAAAAAAATAGACATTAAATTTGAACAATAAATTATAAAAATATCAAACATATATAAATATAAAATAAATAATATAAGAACTTAATACATATATATATATATATATATATAATTTAGATCTTAAAATATAACTATATAATTAAAATAAACATAAAAAATACATATTATTTATTAAAAAATAAAACAAAACTTTAAAAAGATATAATGTACAACCCAAAGCATGTATGACCTATTATTTATTAATTGCTAGGGTCCATTAAATCCTTCATGCCTCGAGTTCAACAACAGAAAACAACGGAGAGTAGTTTTCATGAGTCCTCAGAGGTTGCGAACAGCTCCACCCGCACCACACCAACAACAGCTCCACCCACACCAGACATGTTTAGAACCGCGAAGAGACAACTAACAACTTTTTTGGCAATACAAATGGAACCACATAAAGGATATTGTGATTTACAAGTCTCTGCTGAAGGATTTTTTGTGTTGTTTAATAAAGAAACTTTTGTTGTGGGAGTATTCCGAGCAGTGGAAAGTGCCATTTTCGTTAACTATATGGATAGTGCAATGAAGAATTGCATTTTATAGCCGAACTGTATCAAACATTTTTTATTTTTTTCGCAGACTAAAAATAAGGCGAATTTCGAACTTCAAGGATTAAATCCGCCGAACCTCATGACATAGCTTTGCAGCATTACACGAGGTGAATCTTGAGGAAGCATGGTCAAGCAAGAGACCAATATTATTTGTACGTGATCTTTCATACTATTGCTTCCGGCAATCCTTTTTGAGATGCCCAACCTCGTGATAGTAATGGCATTTTATCTGGTATTTGGAAGATGCACTGGAATGTCGTTTCCACTTCCCTTTGATTGGGCAATCAATGCACTCTTTGTCAACCACTGGACTTATGATTCTAGTTTTGACTTCATTCCTCTTGTAACAGATAGGAATTGATTTTATCAAAATTCAAGGTCTGACTTTCATCCATCAAATGTAAGGCTTCCATAAATGACTCATGAGAGGACGACAAACTGCTCAGAACCAATGCCACCAGAGCATCATCATCCACCATTTTATTAGTGGAGGTAAGTTGGTCTTAGAGATCTTTCATCTGAAGTAGGCGTTCTGATAGGGACCCATCCTCTTGCATCCTTCCTGAAAACAGTAAATTCTTCAAGTATAACACCCGACTCTTATTTGAAGTCATGCATATGTCTTTCAGATGAGAATATAGCTCACTAGCCACAGTGGCAATCCATATCTCTAGTATCAAATCATCATAAACCAACAACTTCAGCAGCAACAAGGCCTCCTTATGACATTTGTCATAATCCGCAAAATATGCAACCAGCCCTCCTTCCATGCCAAGTATTATTTAATCACAGTCAGAATATTCAGCAATTGTCAAAATCTTATGACTCCAAACGTTATAGTTTTGACATGTCTGTTTCTGTGCATCCAACAAAACAAGGTTTTGAATGTTTGCCATTTTTCACACCAATTTTAATGTTCAACCCACAAATTAATGCATCCAAATGAAAATAAATCTATTTTCTAGCTTATGACATGGAAATTAATGCAACAAACAGTTTGGAGCCTGATTTGACTCGGAAAATAAATGCAACGGGGAAAAATACAGTTTTTAAATCTGATTTTCACCAAAAAAAAATCAATGTAATTGATTGCTCTATGGATGTAAATGAAAATTATAGAAAAATATCAGAATTCTTTCTTCTTTGTTGGATTGTGCCCTAGCAACTAGATTACAGTCGCTTTCATGTGCCCTTGAATAGCTTAACCACTTCTATTCAAGAGTTTTGCTATTTCAGCCTCTCTGAAAATAGCAGGAGGCAAAAATTGTCCCAGAAAAATCATGGCAAGCAGAAATACAAGCAAAAATACCCTAGAAAACTCACAACAGGAAGAAACACAAGGCAAAAATGCCCAAGCCAACAGTTGTTGCACCAAATTGCAGCTGGATTCTCGCGTTTTTTATGTGTGTTAACTCCTTGCATGCCCTCGAGTATGCCCTCAAAATTTGACTATATTTTGGCGTACAACAATGGTAAATTTTCACTAGCAGGAATACACAGACTGTATTCATGATTTTTGTATTTTTGACATGCCCTAAATGTCCTCTTCAACTTCAGTTCGTGCCCTAATTCAAGGCTTCCTTGAACGCACACAATCTCTGTCAATTTGTGCTCCTTCCAAGAGCTTTCAAAGATTTTGAGCCCCTTCGAGCACCAATGGCTCTCATACCAATGTTAGAAGAAGTGAACAAAGAAAGAATGATGAGAAACCAAAATGCACACTTCAATGAATGTGTTTCTGTCATTTTATCATGTTGGGAGTAGTTACAATGTAGTTGAACAGTCGAGATCAGTTAGAGAGCTACCAACTACCATGTGTGTAAAAACATATTCAGTAGTTTTCCGTTGTGTTGCTTTTGCATTAATTCTCGAGTAGAAGAAAAAAGTAAATTTGATGCAAAGAGACAAACATATAAGTTGGCTCAAGCACATTTGAGGTTGAAGAAAATTGTGGTTAGTAGAAATGTAATTGTAGACAAGAAGATGTTTGTTGGTAAGTCTACAAATACAATTGCATGGGTAACTATTGTTGAATATCTAGAAAACGTTTTGATGTGAAAATAAAATAAGGCTTGCAACAAAACCCAGAGCAAGGGAGATCAAAGGAGTCAAGTTCTAAAGCAGTGGATACCAAAGTGGTATTTTATCATTGTGCAAGATTTTCTAAAGCATGAATTGTCACTGGTAACAGATAGCCGATCAGGGAAACAAATGGGGCAAGGTGGTGAATACGTATATCTTGTCCTTTCTTCTGCTCCAAGAGATGAAATTCGTTTCATGTATGCTCAAAATGAAAATGTAAGCATAAAATATGGGCAATGTTGGAGATTGTCTTTCATTGTAGAGATATGTTTAAGAGGCTTTGTGATTGTAACTTATTGAATATGTTTTATCTGTATTCCAATATCAAGTTGTCTATGTAATAGACAGTTGGGATTGATGGGCATATTTTCTTGACAAAAGATGTCATGTCCCTATAAGCATGTAATAGGTTGCTTGGAAAATGGTGTATTGATTTAAGGAAGCGAAAAGATGACAAGTATCTCATCATTTAAGATTGATACTACCAAGTCAAGGTCAAGGAGCCAAGGGGAATACTCTGAGGCTGAGGTGCATCAGACCAAGTGTTCAAACAAGGTGTTTTGATGTGGAAAAGGTGCACCACATGAAGTGTTCAAGCGACAAAACCACCACCAAATGAAGACAAATAGACGTTGGGGACTCCAAAGCTCTATGAATTTGTTTAAGCAAGCCATCTGTAATATGAGAGTTGCTCCTAATACAAGGGAGAACTACCAAATAGAGCTGCACTAATACAATGGTCCATCAATAGGTAATAGGAGCAGTTTGCAGAATAAGAAGTTGAAAAGTGGAAGTATTACACCAGTAGAAGGCACGCAAAGAATGCTTGCAATGCCACCACGACTAATTTGAAATACATTCCGCATGATTATGGATGGTACAAGAAGATGCCTACATGTGATTTGGTGCCATGTGCACAAACAATGCATGCAAGGAAACATATGAATCTATAAGAATTTCGCGAGGAACATGCCTAACTGAAGCAATCTCAGTACTCTTGTGCCTGAGTGAAGGTGCAGCAGAACTCGTGTTGCAGAATATCCTCACAAAGAGTAGAGCTAACAAAAATTACAGTTGAACTAGCATGAAGTAATCCCAAAGAAGATGAAACATGTGCTTGATAACCAAAGTTGTGGCAAGTAATCTATTGCACAAGCTAGATAGAAGTAATGTCTTTTGAATGTTTACAATACCTCTGCCAAGGTGACCCATGGAACAAAGTATGCAAGAACCAAAGGTAGTTATATGCTTCTCAAATGAACCAAGCAAATAAGCAGGTGAATCTAAAGTGGGATATGGAGAAAGTGCAACAAGAGCATTAGACATAATAGGTGGCTCAAATATTGACAAATCAAGGTTAGTAGGTGCAAGAGTGATGATTGTAGGTGGACTAGGCTCGGGAAAATGTAAGTCCAATGTATCGATATGATGTTGTAGACTAGCAACTATTCTACAATGAAAATATCAGGGTGTCCTTCCCAAAAATGAGAAAGCATAAAGTGTAGACACAAAATCACACACTTTGGGTATTATTTAGTCCCGGTCTCATACTACTATTCATATGGTTTTTGAGTGAAGAAAGTACTAATTAACCATCGTCCTTTGGCCATTTTACTTTGCTTTCTGTCGTCACTGCCGACCTTCCCACATACTTGCCTAGTCTATTTTTGTCGTTTTGCATCATTTTAGCCCTGACTAGGGCGCCTGGGCTATTGACTGGGGCACCCCAGGCGCCCTGGTCCTTTTTGGGGCTCCCTGATCCTCTTTGTCACTTTCCTCTCCATATTTTGGGCACTTTCTAGCCATTTGAGCATTTCCATATTTTTAGTGGTAGACCTTTTCAGGGTTAATTACGAAATTAGAACAAGAGAACCATATAAATATAAAGTTATGAGACCATAATGAGGGACCAAGCACTAAGTCACTACTATCATCCACCTAAGGTTGCATCCATCCAAGGCTAGAGCCTCATTTGCATCCATCTAGCTCCATCACAAGGGACAATGTTGATTCACCTACATCACACTGCATAGGAGGGAAGTTTATTCTATTCCATCCATCATTTATTTACATTTCTACATCTAGTTATAGCTCGCTACTTCACAAAGTGCGACTGGCACAAGAGCACCTAGGGCACGATTTCACACACACACCTAGAACTACATTTGGGTCTGAAATGTAGTGCAATGCTCAGTTAGTAAGTCCACCATTGTGGCCACTGAGGACAATCCAACCCCTTCATTTGCATTTTTCTTTTTTAGGGTTTGATGCTTGGTTTGGGGTTTTACAGGTCTTCTCTTCATCATTGATTATCAGCAAACATCTAGTGTAGAGAAGTGAACATACACGCAAAAGGAAACGAAGGCTTCACATCATTTGACCCTACATAGTTAGTTTTTGGACCTCCTGCACAGACCAGGGCACCCAGAACTCAGACTAGGGTGCCCACAGGCCCTTGATCCTCTCCCAGGCACCCCAATCTACTCAGATAGCTCAAATTTCAACACTTTTCTGGACCTCTGTGTGGTGTTCCTACATTCCTATTTATTTATCTTCATTGCGACACAGTCCAGACAACATTGAATCAGCTAAGTCACTTTTCCTAACCCTTCTTTCACATTAGGGTTTCACATTTCTATTAGCTTAGTTGCTTGGGTCATTTTTTTATTTATTTACTGTTATTTACTACTTTGTTCCTAGTCATTAGATTAACTTAATAAATATCCACATTTTAGTTTAATCATTTTGGTGAACCCATACATCTTTCACGCTTAGGATCCTCATTTTCCTCTATCATGGCTCCTTAAAGTTCCTCAAGTTTCTTTATCTGATTTTCTTAAATGCATCCCAATTGTCAAGTTGTTCTACAAAAAATCCCTAGACACCACTGTATTTCTCTAGAAGATACACCGCCACATAAAATAAGTCCTATATTCTATCGTTTATTTGACGACCCTAGTACTTCGTGATCCTCCATCTAATCAACCCTTATTGGACTCAATTCAAGCTTTACATTCTTTATTTCAAGACAAATTTAATGCTATGGAATCCACGATTACATCTCTCAAAACTGAAATCCAACATCTTAAGGATGCTTTATCAGGCTCATTTTTGTTCTCCTTCTACATCTCATCTTCATTATATGTCTTCTACATGTGCTCATATAAGTGAGCCTCAAGTCATACCATTACCAGAACCTCTCATACTTGATCGCAATACTAAGCAACATGACATTCTTACTGAGCTCCTTCATCAATTGATCACTTTACCATCTACTCATTACTATCCTCCTTATTGGTTAGCAAAATATCAAGGTCGTCCATATTCAATTATCATCGAATCAATGGACATAACAACAATGATTGTTATGCTTTACAATGCAGAATAAAACATCTTGAGCATCAAGGCTTTATCTCATTCACTACACAACATTCTATTGCATGCCCACCTACAAATATTGTACCCAAATGGGCTCCTAAATTTGTTCCTCCTACACCTAATGAGCCATCACACTACGCTTCTCAAGTGCCTTCTTCGGTCAATCAAGCATCACCTATTCTACCCATTCCAACTAAGCAAATCACCTCTCAAGGTTTTCTCTTCCATCACCGTCCTCCTACTAAGTCATCTACAGCGTTACCTAATCAAACTAAGCAACCTCCTCTTAAGGTTGGTCTAACTCCTCCTCCATTCAAGGTATCTGCGACATCACCAGGTCATGCTCAACAAACACCTCCTATAGTTAAACTTGTAATTCCACCATCTATTATAGACCATACCTATGTCGATGACTGGGACCCAGATGAAGCTTACTATGATGATGAACCATTTGATGGTCACACTCCTCTATCACCTCATCATCCCATCACTTTTGTTAAGGAAAATACTCCTTACATTGATCCACTTAGTGTCTTTTGACTAGATTTCCATCGCTTACATACTTGGGGGGCATAACATTCACACATCCCCCCCATCTTAGAATCAACACATCTCTCATCTTCGCATTATCATACATCAATCTCCTAGCATAGGCATATCATCTACAAACTTTAGCATCATCATTACCCGATGACACACTCTTGTGCTTTGGTTCACACTTGACTGTTGAGGGCATACTACACATGAACCCACACATACTATAAGTATTACAGTGCATCTATCCACACATCATTATATGTCTTACATCCTACATTCTACATTTAGTCTACATCATTTTCAACATTGCACATCCTACATCATACATCATATTAGCCTTGCATCATACATGTGTCATACCTCTATTGATCTACGAGTCTAGCATCATATCATCTACATCATCCTACATATTACATAGCACACATCGCACATTCACACTATTAGTCATATCTACACATCATTGCATTACATACTATATAGCATCGCATATTACACATTTTACACATCACATAGTACATCGTCATTACATCTCATTGCACATACTACATATCATCTTCTACGCGCTGCACTCACTACCCTATGATGCACTTTAGTTCCTCGGTCCATACTTGACTGCTGAGGGTTTACCAATCAAATGGACCTTATCATACTTGCACATATTCATCATTCAACCTTCTATCATGCGACATTCCTAGGTTAGTGACATACACTATAGGCTAAATGGTCACCTATTCCTTCATCTTGTAGTGGTATACGCTTTAGGCTACATCACCACTCCCTCTATTCATCTTGTAGTGACATATGCTTTAGGATAAATCATCATCCTCGATTATCTCATTGTCATGATATACACTTCAGCTATAGGGTCACGTGCACACATCATCTCTTGGTCACATATCTTATCATCACCACTCATACATACTCATCATATGCTGTTAGACACACAACACACACTTCGACCATTTCCCAATGACACACTCACGTTTACGGTTCATTCTTGACTGCTGAGGGGGAAAACCAAATGAACCTCACTGCATACAACTCCATTCACTCGGAGGGCACGTGGCTCCTATCATCCATCTTGCATTCCATTCCATCCATCCACAACATGTTGCATATCTTGGTTGCTTTTACTCTTGCTTGCATTTGCTTGTTCATGTTTACTTTATTACACATGCTAGATAGATCTCTTGTATGTCATTATCTTTACCATACACACATGCGTGTTCACGTCTTTTTCTAGTTGTGATCACAGATACATGTCTCTTACATGCAGCATGGATGTTCGCCTTCTACCATCCTACAACTGGTACTGGGGGCATCCACATTCGTATCTATCCAGGTGTTATTGTTTCATTTTGTACTTAGCACTTTACATTACTTGTTTATACACACTTTTGACATATTGGTTATCTTTCTAACATGCTAACGAGTGCTTCATGTGCAGCATTTATTTTACAGGATTACTTGCTTCCATGGCTATCTGTTGTTTGTACTTGCTTGTTTTGTTTTTATTGTATGCGGGCCTTGCCCTTTGTTTGGTGTGCACACTTGTTTGTTGTATGTGGTCATTATGGCCTTGAGTGTCTTATGACATCGTGAGTGATGTCCCATGTTTACAACCCACTTTGGTGGTCTATGATTTGTATTCTTGCTTGTTTACTTATTTTTCTTAGCTTACTACATTGTTTACGTAGCATACACTTGTCTTTATACATGCATGTTTGTTCATACTAACACTTGTTTTTCTAGCCACTTGTTTGTGTGTGCCTTGGTTTCTACCAAGTGCATTCCCTTCCCCCTGCAGGGACACAAGTTTATGTGGTCAGTCCTCTTTTGGGGCCACATTCTCCTATCAATGACATTGCATGTGCCCCCAAAGAGGGGGGCATCATTTGGGGTTTTACATTCTACACAACGCTCTACACCAGTATAGTTCAGTTCAATTTCCATCCTTAACATTGTGGGTTATATAGCGAGTGGGTTCAGACCAGTCTACAGAACCTCATACACAATGGCTTTTACAGGACATGGTTGTCCTTAGCATTCTGGGGAGTAGTTACAGGTTGGAGGATACAACAGATTTCCTCCCTACACTACTTCAGCCAGTGGCATCGGATCACCCAAAAAACTAGGCAGTACAGAGATCTCTTCACGCATTCTTCAGGGAAGCAGTTAAAGGTTGGAGAATAATGCAGTTTTTTCCCTACACTTCTTCAGCCAAGGTGGCGTGAGATCACCCAAAAAACTTCACCGATAATTACAGGATATCCTTTTCTACACCCTTTCTCTCATCACAGATCAGGTGCACATGTTCCTTTTACATTTTTCATTTCCATTACATGTTTTTTACTATCCATACATGTTTTTCTATATACATGCATCACATACTTTTTACATATATACATGTGTATTTGACTACTTGATCATCTTCTCCTTGCAGGTCCGACCGTATGATAAACAAGTAGTCAACAAAACAACAACAATGGTATGAAAAACAACAACATTTTCGACAGCACACACCTCATACTAACATGCAAGTACATCACACACATATTGGCAACTACACACGTGTTTCTGCCCTAGGTTCACTCTCATCACTTTTTGCATTTTTTACATCTTTAGTCTCCATGCTCCATCTTTTTTGTCACTCCACGCTTTTTCTAGTCCATCGGCATGCTTTCTACATCACTCTACATAGGACATCAGGTACGCATCTCTATCTACTTTATGTTACCGAGCTGTTCCGCTCACCAACATAAAGTGGGGGTAAATGTAGACACAAAATCACACACTTTGGGTATTATTTAGTCTGGTCTCATACTACTATTCATATGGTTTTTGAGTGAAGAAAGTACTAATTAACCCCCGTCCTTTTGGCCATTTTACTTTACTTTCTATCGTCACTTGCAGACCTCCCACATGTATGCCCAGTCTTTTTTGTCGTTTTGCATCATTTTAGCCCTGACTAGGGGCCAACTATGGACTGGGCGCCCCAGGTGCCCTGTCCCATTCAAGGGCCCTAATCCTTTTCTACACTTTCCTCCATCTTTTGGGCACTTTCTAGCCATTTGAGCATTCCATATTTTTAGTGGTCAGACCTTTTCGGGGTTAATTACGAAATTAGAACAAGAGAACCATATAAATATAAAGTTATGAGACCATAATGAGGGACCAAGCACTAGTCACTACTATCATCCACCTAAGGTTGCATCCATCCAAGGCATATAAAGCTCCATTTGCATCCATCTAGCTCCATCACAAGGGACAAGGTTGGTTCATCTGCATCACACTGCATAGGAGGGAAGTTTATTCTATTCCATCCACCATTTATATTACATTTCTACATCTAGTTATAGCTCGCTACTTCACAAAGTGTGACTGGCACAAGGGTACCTAGGGCACGATTTTCACACACACACACCTAGAACTACATTTGGGTCTGAAATGTAGTGCAACACTCAGTTAGTAAGTCCACCATTGTGGCAGCTGAGGACAGTCCGACCCCTTCATTTGCATTTTTCTTTTTTAGGGTTTGATGTTTGTTTTGGGGTTTTGCAGGTCTTCTCTTCATCATTGATTAGCAACAACATTTGGCGCAACTCAACGACATACACGTGACAAGCAGAGAAGGCTTTGCATCACTTGATGACCCTGCAAATCTGATTTTTGGACCTCCTGCACAGACCAAGGCGCCCAGAACTCGAACTAGGGCACCCCGGGCACCATGATCCTCTCCCAGGCGCCCCAGTCCACTCAGACTGCTCAGATTCTACACTTTTCTGGGCCTCGGTATAGTCGTTTCCTCCTATTTCTTCAATCAACTCTGTGACACAGTCCAACAAGTTCGTCAAATCAGCAGAGTTCTTTCTAACTCTCCTTACACATTTTGGGTTTACATTTCTACTTTCTTAGTTGTTTGGGTCACTTTCCTTATTTAGTTTAGACATTCATTTCACTTCTGTACTTCTTAGATTAACATAAAAATATCAGATTTTAGTTAATCAAAAAGAGAATTTTGCTTCTTGAGTTTCTTATTCTCTTCTAAGTACTTAAGTGAAGCCATTACATAAAGAAAAAAAACAAAGTCCTTCGAACACACTCAAGAAACCCCTCAAAAGCAAGAATAGATTTTATTTGTAACAAAGTTTTGACCACTTGTCAAACTAGGCCTCACCCTCTGGTCTTCAACAACAAGATCGAAAATGAAAAAGTGCCACCAAGTAGAAATAGGCCTCCAAAAAAATGCCAAAGAAATGCCCTCTCATGAACTTAAAAAGGGCTAGAGGGGTGGTGTTGTGGGGGCAATAGCCCCCAACGGGATTGAGGTGTAGCACTCATTGCAAGGTCCGTGAGCAATGCCCCTATAATTTATAGCTTGTGCAGCTTTTGAAATGGCTAGAGAACACCCCTCACGTAAAAGAATAGACCCTCCTTTTAAAACAATATTGTCTCCTTTATTTGAAAAAATATTCCCAAGGTGTAAATACCCCTCAGGAAAAAAAATTGACCCCTTTTTAAAATAATGCATGTGCCCTAATTTTATTACATTACTCTCCTTCAAAAACAAATTGCCCCTTTCTAAAAAATTACACCCGTAAGAATGGGAATGCCCCCTCCCCTCAATAAAAAAAATTAGTCTGCCCAAAAGGATTTGCAAAAGGTAAAGTGGAGAGATTGTTTGCACCCTTGACCTCGTCAATGTAAAGTTTTAGTAAAATAGTTCATGCCATTATGTTGTGCTATAATACATGGTATATAGTTGGCAAAATAGCCTTTTGAATTTTAAATATAAATCAAATTTCCGACAAAAACCTATTTGAAGGGCAATCACTTAGGTGGCTGAGAACTGCACAGGCCGGGAAGAGAGATGGCCAGCAAGCAAGGAGCTCACAGCATGGGCGACTGGATAGGTGAGGCTACTCATAAGCGCAGACCCAAGTTAACAGCCACGTAGCCAGTGGGAAGAACCATGTGTGGTGGTTGTCAAGGCCGGTAAATGAGTCACGAGGGCACTGCAATGTACATTTCCAGATGGTGGATCAGTACGTGGAGAGAATGGAGTGCTTGGAATAGCAATTGACAAAGACAATATGCCTCAAGATTCTTCTTTTCACAAACTACTTAACCATGGGATTATATGGAGCATGCTCTTTTATGTTCCCATTCATGAAAATAAAACTAGCAATCGCTAGTTAAAATAGAACTTTCACCACAATTTTCTGTACCGTATTCCTTCTACGAGTCTTCACGATGCACTGTGAAACTGAAAAGGACAGTTATCTTTAGCATCTTTCTTTTGTGTTGTAGGGTTGGGGCCGCTAGTAGACCATGATAGCAAAGGCTGAAGCAAAGCCGCAGGCCAAGGTGGTCGGCAATGTATGGCAGCAGGTAGGCAGTCAGATTGTAGTAAGGAAGGAGCCACACAGGTACAGATCAAATCCCTGACAATGCTGCAAGACCAAGAAGCGTTCAAGAACAAAGAGCAAGACCCATCATCGGCCTAGTGGGAGATAAACATCATTGTTGGTGTTGGGATTGAGTGGCGACAGCACTCAATAAAAAACTTCCAACACTTAAATTATAATTTATAATTATACATTGTCAAAGTCAATACCAGAGCCAACTTCAATGCAAATGCAGCAGTCAACAGGGATGTAGAAGCCACGGAGAATGTGATGACTACACAAAATAAAAAGATAGAAGTGCCAGGTGAAAAATTGCTGAAGGTCAATGGCTGGTCTACGGAGTGCACAGTCCATGTAGACATAATGGGAAGCCCATGAATTCAATAATTATATAACAAAACCAATCGCTGTGAATCTATTGACATTGGTCGTGCAGATTGACTCTCTGACACAATATTATTGTCAGACTTGAGAGACCTACAAGGCTCAGCAGTAGGAGAAGTGACCTGCAAGTGAAGGGAGCTAAGAAAGACTGATGGCTGAACTGCGGTAGCAAAGGCCAGGTGCTGCCAGTGAGCCAAGGCAGAGCAGACTGTGCAGACTAGCAAAATAGCAGTCACTCCAAAATTAATTAAATAAAGTGCAAATCACCTCAAAGAAATGAATGAATATCTAAGAAATGAATCCACAATGATTCTACATCACATAATTACATCTCTTCTTATATGAAAAAAGGTTTACATGCTTTACTTGTTTTCTAAGAAATATACCCTTCATAAATAAGCCGATTTTTCTACAAATAAAGTCGTTTTTCCCTCCTTGTAGAAAAATATCTCTTCCAAGGCAGCTTTCCCTCCTCCTAAGAAATACATTATTTTTATTTCGATGTCTTGATTTTTTTACTTTTCTAAGAATTATCCATTTTAATGGAAAATGATTCCAAATACAATATCCTCTTGAACCATTTTAAACTGGAATCAATTTTTATCGTTGACACTCCTGCATCAACAGAACTCAAGATCTTCGAAGTATTTTCATATCAATTTTCTTACTAAAGGAAACCTAGCTAACATAGCTGCCCTTGAACAAATTACCCTCATGGTGTTCACAGGTCCATTTTCTCTCATACTTATATACAATTGTCATGCATTCCTTTTATTAAAGAGGATCAGATGACATAATGTACAAGTTTACAAATACCTCATTGTTCGTTCCTGGGATAATACATCCACATGCATGCGCACAGGGCCATTTTTCTCGGTTCAGCAAGAACTCGAAAATCGCCTAAAGAATTTTTAAAGCATTTCTTTTATTCAACGGAAACTTAACTAACATAATTTTTAAGTTTTCACACAACTTACCCTCATGGGTGGTCACGAGTCCATCCTCCTCATTAAGGCCACAAGTCTGTCCTCCTCATTGAGACCAACTATTTAACAAACATCCTCACGAGATGAGATAACTGAGATAACTTTTAACATCCTCTAGGCCAAATTGGGTCCGTTGAACCTATCGAGATGTCTTACAGAAGTCCATCCTCCTCGTTGAGACCAAAATTCTAAAACACCATACTGAAATTAATTAACTTTTAAAATCCTCTCCGTCAAATCGGTGTATGCCAATTTACTTGTTTAAATTAAGGCTTCTAATGGCATGCCGTTTTAATATAAAATCTCCACGTTTTATGTTAATTCTTCAATTTAAGATTTCATGCCGTGTGCTATGATTGCAAATGTCTGTGCAATTGTGCCTAATATCATTATATGAGGAATATTTTAAAAGAAACTGTGTTTCGTCCTTTACTTCGATGTTACAGTAAACTTAAACTAATTTTCTTCTTCACAGCATCCAAATGACAAAGGATAAAACATATGGAAAATTCTTGGCATACCTCATCATTGGCACAGAGCTGCTGCCGTATCTGTTCATTCTTCCATTTCTCTCTTCTCCACCTCTGCCCCAAAACCACAACCCCCACGAGAGCAGCAGCCATTGCAATTGAACACAGCGTATTGGGCTGCCCAATATAATCCGCCTGCCTCTTCCACCAACCTTCAAAACCACCAAAACCCCTAACCCCACTATTAAAATCCCAACCCCAAAACTCGTATGAATCTAAATATTCCCCTTTGTTTTTAGAATTCACCGTCACTTCCTCTTCATTATTCTTCAACCCGAAATTCTCCCCAGATTCAGAAACACAAACTCCTGCATTCTCACTATTACCCACATCCTGCACTTCGCTAAAACTCCGAGATGCGGGCCCTTCGAACTGCGGGGATTCGACACTGCGACCTCTTGGTGTCTCGTTTTCATCATTTTCTTCAAAAATTTCAGTAAAATCGTCCTCGCCTAATTGAGAATTTGTAATGCCAAGGCTTTGGATGGTCTCGATCGGGAGTCCCTCGTGGAGATTTGGGGGGAAAATAAAAATCTCTGTAAGATCCAAAGGCTCTGTAGAAGAAGAAGTAATGGAGACCATCTCCCAATCTTTTGCCTTTGTAATGTTGTTATCGTCACTGTCACTGCCTTCTCCTTCAGACATATTTACTCAATACCGTTCACCAGGTATCATCTGATAGAGATGATGAATATGTGTGTGTATGTATATATAGTGTGTATACTTCCAGAGATTGTTGTGACAGATACACCTCTATAACGGATGGCCATGCATTGTGCCGCGTAAAATGATGGATTCCTTCCTTCCCGTCTACTTAGAAATTACAATCGAAATATCTATTCTTTCGTGGGGAAATAAACATCCATAATTTGGTATTTTTTTACTATTGGAATTTGGAACAAACTTTTAAATTAATTTAAAGGAGAGTTACATATTAGGGGCAACTCGACAACTCACGGTCCCACAAAATGCCATGAAGGCAACAAAGTGTGTCACATGGGCGAACACAAAATGCCACAAGGGCTTTACAAGAGCACTCCCAAAGGACAATCAAAAATAACTATCCAAATAGAAAACATTAAGCACGTGTCACCGCCACACCAAGAGGAGGGGGAGGATCATCCTGGGGAGAGATGAAGGCTCCGCTGGAAGGTTCGACTGACAGCGGATCCACTTCCCAGCCCTCCTGCTCAAGAAACCGCACCTGAAGAGGCACCATAATACCCCACCCAAGTGGTGGAGATTCTGCAAGTGTGTTCATTGTCGGTGGCGGAGAGCCCCACCGGGGAGTGTTGACAATGCCTTTCCCCCTCTAGGGCGGGCTTCAGCCCGGTCTAGAGGAAGATGGGGCAACGCGGTGCCAAGGGGAGGCAAAGCGGTGGCTACGCGAGTAGCTCCTCCAACGTGTGTTAATAGTAGGTGGTCGTCGAGGAGGTGAAAGTGAAATATTCCTCGTGGGATACCACTTAGAAAAGCACAAAATACTAACAATTTGCAGCCAAACAGAATTATGATTTTTGCATAAAATAAAACTAGGGCAGCGAATAGAAATAAATCTATAACTCACAAAATACTTGTCCGAATCACTTGAAAATTTATAAAGAGCTTGATAACAATAAAACTAACACTAGGAAATTATTTTTGGAATTTTTCAGATAATAGAATGCTGCCAGAAAATTACAGCGTGCCCTAAACCGCTGGAAAACTTCTAAAATTCATATCTTCTCGAATACAAGTGCAAAAACTATGAAACTTTGGAAATAACATTCACAAATATAGAAGATGATATTCCAACCTTCAGATATGAAAATGGCCAACTGGAAATCCTCCAAACAAGGGCTGCAATCTCCAAAACGCGTTGCCCTTTTTGGTAGATGGTCAAAACCCCTTTGAAATCCTTTGGAAATGATGACAAACCCTTCCTTTATTACTGCCGTAAGTCTGATATGAAAACTCGTTGATTATCTTCACCAAACCTCTCAAAAACCCTCAAAACCCTAACTCTGAAAACACTGAAAATATCTCTATGAATCAACCCTGAAAACAGCTCGAAAATGACAAGCTAGGGTAAATCTCTCACTACCGAAGAATGCCCTGCTAGATAGGGATGTATCTGTCACCACCAAAGCTAGGGTTCCTATGGGATCTCACTCCACAAGTTGAAGATTTGCAAATAGCAGTTGCACATGAAAAGAAATAGTTGAGTATGCATAAACTATCCCCTCCTTTCTCCCCTCAACTCCTTATATAACATTTTTCAAGGCAAAAGAACCCTAAAAGGTCATAGTCACATTTTTCCTTAGGATGGGCCAATAACATAAAGTAACTTAAGTTACTTTTCACCTTTTAAGTCGCCATGGTCCAAAAGTGACCCCCAACGCAAAATTAGAACACAAGTACCATGTGGCCCCTTCCTAACGACAAAACATAACATCTAGCCCCTCCAAAACCACTTATGCACATGTCAATGAAGAATAATAATAAAATGGACTAGATATTCATACCCAATAGCTCACAGCGTCCATAACTCCTTGGGTATGACCAAGGTTTGGACTCGAGTTGGCCCGTAGGCCTATGGCGTAGAAAAGGGGACATTACAATCCTCCCTTCCCAAATTTTGTTTGTCCTCAAGCAAATGCAAATTTTGATGCTGCAGGATCTGCTCTCCCTCCTAAGTCACATCCTCAAGTGGCAATCCCTTCCATTTCACCAAATACTATGTGATCACTCTGCTCCTAAGGCCTCTTTGTCTCTCCTCAATAATGGATTATGGTTCTAACACCAGCTTCCCCTCTACAGCCAGTGGCGGCAACTCTGTAGATCGTACAATATGTTGTCCAAGGGCCTTCTTAAGGCATGACACATGGAAGACATTATGTATTTTACTGTGCTCTGGTAGCTCTGGCTCATATGCAACTGCCCCAACTCATCAAATTACTCGGTACGGACCATAAAATCATGGTTTCAATTTCTCTGCACCCTTCTGCTTCAATGAGGACTGCCTATATGGCTGCAAACGTAGGAATACTAGATCCCCAACCTCAAAAGACCTCTCTATCCTATGTCGATCTGCATATACCTTCTGTTGATTTTGTGCCTTGTGAAGGTTCTCCCTGAGGGCCTTCAAAACATCTTGGTTCTCCTGTAACCAATCTCGAGCTTTGGGAGCTCGGCTATCTGGTAATACCAAATCCACAAATGTCATCGCGTCGTACCCATATAAGGCTCGGAAGGGAGTCATACCTATGCTCATCTAATAGGTGATATTGTAGCAATACTCACCCATGTGTAACCATCTAATCCAGGCCCGCTGATGTCCCGACACATAATTCCGCAAGTAACCCTCTATCCACTTATTGACTATCTCCGTTTGCCCATCTGTCTGTGGGTTGTAGCTAGTACTAGGAGTCAACTCTATACCTGTTAGTCTGAAGATCTCCTACCAAAAGGTGCTCATAAAGATCTTGTCCTTATCACTGACAATATTTTTAGGTAACCCATGTAGCCTAAAAATACATGTATAGAAGATCTGGGCCACATCCACTGCCTCATGCCCCTTAGGTAGGGAAAAGAAATGAGCATACTTAGTTAATTGATCAACTACAACAAAAATGCAGCTATGCCCATGCACCAAGGGAAGTCTTGTGATAAAGTCCATCGATATCCTTTCCCACTTCTGTTCGAGAATGGGAAGAGGCTGAAGTAATCCTGCTAGAAAAGAATGTTCGAATTTGGTTTGCTGGCAAACCATACACCCTCTGACATGGTTAAGGACATCATCCTTCATCCCCTTCCATGCAAATCTCTCCCTGATAAACCTATATGTTTTGAAATACCTAGGATGCCCAGCTAGTGTTGTATCATGTACTGCTCGAAGGATCTTCTCCTTCATCTTGGACCTTGGTACAAGGAAAATCCTATCCTTGTAGAAAATGAGATCATCCACTACTCTGTATCAATCATCCTGTATAATACCATCCATGATCTCACATGCAAACTGATTTTTGGAATACTCAACAAGTATATGAGCCTTCTAATCCGCTGAAATCTCAGACATAGAACTAAGCATAGAAGTGATGTAAGGCCTCCTAGATAAAACATTAGCAACAATATTATTCTTACCTCTAGTGTACTCTATGTCGAAGTCATGGGTTTGTACCTTGTTCACCCATCTCTGTTGGCAATCGTTGAGCTCCTTCTGCCCCAAGAAGAACCCAAACTATTATGATCCGTATGAACCATGAATTTGCTGCCCACAAGGTATTGTTTGAATTTGGCCAAAGCATGCATAATGGCCAACATCTCCTTATCGTAAATTGAATACCCCTCTCCACGGGTTTCAATTTCCGACTCTCATAGGCAATGGGATGCCTATCTTGCATGAGAACTACCCCAATACCCTCTCCTGATGCATCACACTCTAAAATGAACGGGTGAGAGAAATCTAGTAATGCGAGAATGGGACACGAACTCATCACCTCCTTGAGGTGATCAAAAACCTGTTGTGCTACCTCTGACCAAGAAAATGCCCCCTTCTTGGTCAAATCAGTCAATCGAGTAGTCAACCGAGAGAAATTCTTCACGAACCTCCTATAGTATGTGCACAAACCCACAAATCCTCTCAAATGTGTCAATGTCCTAGGTGGTGGCCAATCCAGAATTGCCTGTATCTTCTCTCTATCCACCTTCACTACACCCCCACCAATCACATATCCTAAATATAGAAGTTCGGTCATGCCAAACTCACACTTAGAAGCTTTTGCATATAGCGAATTGGCTTCTAATATCCCCAATACCTCACCAAGGTGCCTGATATGGTCCTCCCAAGTCTTGCTGCAGACCAAAATATCATCAAAGAAAACCAATACAAACTTCCACAGGTGGCGGATGAACACATGGTTCATGCAAGATTGGAAAGTAGCTGGAGAATTAGACAGTCTGAAGGGCATCACCAAGAACTCAACGTGACTGTAATGGCATCTGAAAGTTGCCTTATGCACATCCTGCTCCCTGACCTTGATCTGATGATATCCAGATCGCAAATCTATCTTTGAAAAATAGATAACACCATGTAGCTCATCAAGCAACTCATCAATATGTGGTACTGGATACTTGTTCTTTATTGTCTACTTATTTAAGGCATGGTAGTCTATACACATCTGCATGGTCCCATCCTTCTTCTTCACCAATACCACCGAAGAAGCAAAAGGATTGGAATTTGGTCTAATATGCCCCATATCAATGAGCTCATGGATAGTCTTCTCGATCTCATCCTTAAACCATTTAGGGTGACAGTAAGGAGAAGTAACCACTGGTTTAGCATCCTTGAGCTCAATCACATGCTCAAATCCCCTGTCTGGAGGTATGTCACTAAAAATTGTACTATGCCTGTCCAATAGGCCCTGTATGTCCACATGATACTCATGTTGCCCATCCTCTGACTTCTTGGTCGAAACCAAGCACTGTACTGCCCAATTCACCCCATTGTGCCTGTAAATCCTCTCGATTCTCTTAGTTGTAATAACCCGAGGTGCCTCTGAAGATAAGGCCCTCAAAATCACATTCCTCCCTTCAGACTTGAACTTCAGCTCCACAGTCTGAAAGTTAGTCTGAAACTCACCAAGGGAATGGAGCCACTGTACTCCTAGCACTATGTTGGTCTCTCCAATACCAACAATTTAGAAGTCATTGGTAACTGTATAGTTATCCATCATGATGCTCAATTGGGGTACCCGTCGTGTACACCTCATAGACTCTCCATTAGCTAAAACCACATTAAAGCCCTCAAATTCATTTGTCTATAATCCTCACCTCTCAACCAATGAGGCATCAATGAAGTTGTGGGTGGCCCCACTATCAATGAGTACCACTACTCGCTGCCCCTGTAAAACTCCCCTAAATTTGAATGCCTTGTACCTCGGGGTACTAAACAAAGTGGCAATAGTCTCCTGGGGAAAGGTCTCACTATCCTGCATAACACCTGCATTATCCAATGCCTCGTCATCATCCTCCTCCAATCCCTGTGTGTCCAACTCCTCGTCGCCATCACTCTCCTCGAAGACCTCTGTGAACTGGGCCTTCCCTCTACCCCTACAATCATGTCCTGCAGTCCAAGGTGTGCGGCAATCGAAACATAGTTTCTATCACCTCAACTCATCCCTATCCTCCCTAGATATGAATGGTTTCTTAGCTGCATCTTGCCTAGGTGGAGGTACCTTTAGCTGTGAACCATCGAATCTAGAAGGAAAAACCTTAAACTGTACTCGAGGGGGAAACCTCGACTTAGGAGTAGATAACTCCAAATCATGAGCTCTCCTAATAGCCTCATGTAAAGAAGAGGGCTTAAATGCCTTCACACATCCAGCAAGAGCATTTGTCAACCCTACCATGAATAATGAAATCAGCGTCATCTCCGTAACATCAGGTACCATGACTGATAACCTCTGAAAATCTGTAATATACTGATCCAGGGAACTGGTCTGTCTCAAATGAGTCAACTCCCTAAAATGTCTGTCAGGGTCCCTCCTATCAAATATGCTCACTAGCCTCTACGCGAACTTTGCATAAGTAGTAATGTGTATGTGTCCTCATGTAATCAATCCATGATGCCACCAATCATGAGTGTCTCCGTCCAAATGTAAGATTGTAAACTTAATTGCATCTTCCTCACACATAAGATTCAAGTCGAAGTATGTCTTCAACTTCTGAGCCCAAGATTATGTAGTACACTTCTTAGAACCATCGAAGTGTGGAATGGAAATCTGTCCCAATCTCCTCTGAAACTCTGGTGCTTGTGTCTAGTAGTCTCTCTTGGGCCTGCTGCCAATCCTCATTTTGTAATATTCCTAGAATGGCATGTGCTCACAAACGCCATCGCTTAAGGTCTGGTACCTTTCCTGACAAGACTTCTCATCTAAAATACCCACTGGCTGTCATACCTATGAAACTTCTGGATCCTTCACGAAAGAAGGTTTGTGAATCCCCAAATGCCTGGTAGAAGAATGGGGAGACCGTTGCCCTGAATGTCCATCCTCACCTCTTCAACCATGTTGTCCCATATTGTTATTTTCTCCTCTCTCCGTATGAGCATCAATCCTGCCCTGTGCTAATCTCTCGGTGAGCTGGCTTAAATAGAGATTGGTAGTCTCCTGTTGCTTCACCATATTGGTGAGCAATTGTTTCATCAGATCCACCTCCATCTCATCATTGTCTTTGTCTCTATCTCCCATCTTTAAATCCTAATAGGCTAGAGAAACAACGTCGCTCTGATACCACTGAAATATCCCTTGTGGGATACCACTTAGAAAAGCACAAAATGCTGACAATTTGCAGCCAAACAAAATCTTGATTTTTGCAGAAAATAAAACTAGGGCAATGAATAGAAATAAATCTATAACTCGCAAAATACTTGCCCGAATCACTTAAAAATTTATAGAGAGCTTGATAACAATAAAACTAACACTAGCAAATTATTTTTCAAATTTTTTAGATAATAGAATGCTACTAGAAAATTACAGCATGCCCTAAACAGCTGGAAAACTTCTAAAATTCATATCTTCCCAAATACAAGTGCAAAAACCATGAAAATTTGGAAATAACATTTACAAATATAGAAGATGGTATTCCAACCTTCAGATCTGAAAATGGCTAACTGGAAACCCTCCAAACAAGGGCTGCAATCTCCAAAACAAGTTGCCCTTTTTGGTAGATGGTCAAAACCCCTTTGAAATCCTCTGGAAATGATGTTAAATCCTTCCTTTATTGCTGCCGTAAGTCTGATATGAAAACTCACTGATTATCTTCACCAAACCTCTCAAAACCCTAACTTTGAAACCCCTGAAAATATCTTTGTGAATCTGCCCTGAAAACAACTCCAAAATGACAAGCTAGGGTAGATCTCTCACTACCGAAGAATTCGCTGCTAGCTAGGGATGGATCTCTCACCACTGAAGCTAGGGTTCTTGTGGGATCTCACTCCACAAGCTGAAGATTTGCAAACAACAGTTGCATGTGAAAATAAATAGTTGAGTATGCATAAAGTATCCCCTCCTTTCTCCCCTCAACTCCTTATATAACCTTTTTCAAGGCAAAAGAACCCTAAAAGGTCCTAATCGCATTTTTCCTTAGGATGGGCCAATAACATAAAGTAACTTAAGTTACTTTTCACCTTTTAAGTCGTCATGGTCCAAAAGTGACCCCCAATGCAAAATTAGAACACAAGTACCATGTGGCCCCTTCCTAACGACAAAACATAACGTCTAGCCCCTCCAAAACCACTTATGCACATGTCAATGAAGAATAATAATAAAATGGACTAGATAATCATACCCATGACCAAGGCCTGGACTCGAGTTGGCCCCTAGGCCTATGGCGTAGGAAAGGGGACATTACAGAAAGCCGAGGTGTCGACAGTGGCGGATCAGGTAGCACACGACTTATAGTGTATGGCACACTCCCCCAGTGATCCAGTAGCTCTTGAAGGTGTACAAATTCTAGAGCAACCTTGACAACCTGAGCTTGAATCTGTGATCGTACAGTAGATAGAATAATCACCTTGTCATTTGTAGAAAAGTTAGTAACTGCAAGATCATGTTTAAAAATAAAAGCATTACGAGCTTTCCAGATATGAAATAAAATGCATATACGAAAAAGGTGCCACATATCAGCTATAGAAAGAGGCCATGGAATAAAGTCCCAAAATAAAGCCAGATGCTAGGAGAAAAACTCAGGGTGACAAGGTTAAAACAAGAAATGAATCCAATGCCATATATCCTGCGCATTCGGGCAAAACCAAAATAAATGCAAAAAAAACTCTGGACTGGAACAAAAAGGGTAAGAAGGGGGAGATATGCCAATATGTCAAAGCCATTCACCTAAAGGAAGACCTTGATAAATTAAGCACCACAAAAAATGCTTAACTTTGGGTTCGAGGAGGGGGTTCCAAGCATGAGCAAGTCTATGAAGCAAGGTAGAAGGCAATGATTGGAGTCCCCAGTGAGAATTGAGCTTATCAATTGCGGGTGACACTAGACAGAGAAGTCGATAGATTATCTGAGTGTTGTAATGCAAAAAGGTTATATCATGATTCCAACGCTAGTCGTGCCACCAGGAAACCGGTGGACGAAGGCCAAGTTTGTGAAGCATCACATCTGGAAGGAGTGCATGAATCTTGTAAATTGTAGGAAAATCATAATGTTGCAAAGTAAATTTAGCTTTGAGATCTGGCCAAGGGATCCAATCCCTGCAGTGCACCAAAGCCTGAATAGTATGAATGCCTTTGCACAAGAGTCGAATGGCTTTGATGTCGAGGAGTTCAACTAACAGACTTGAGCCCTCAAAGAGAATTGGAGACCACCAAATGTTATGATCAGTAAATGAAAAGCCTCTGTGAAAACCATCACTGATCCATTGTAAAAAAAGCTTTACCTACTCGACGGATTCCAAATGCTCTTAGCCACAAAGGTACCTTGAATCTTCACTGGAACAAGAGTAATAAGGACCGTATGTGAACCAATATTGTTCCAACATTTCTTGTCATAAGGGGCACCAGATTCGATACAATATCACAACAGAATTTTCCAAGATTGAGTTCCTGAGAAACTGTGAATGACCCATTTGGCACAGAAAGCCACACTTTACCGGTAAATATCAATGATGCCCATACCATTGCTCGGTGAGGGAGACAACAAACATCCCAGGCCACGCGATGAAAACCAGCTAAACCAGAAATTTTACCCTAAAGGAAATTGCACATAAGCTTAGCTAGTTGATTAAATGAAGAATGAGAAGGGCTCTAACAAGAAAAATAATAAACATGCGTTGCGGTAAGAATTTTGGTGCAAACCTGTAATTTTCCCTCTGAGGAAAGCGGTTTGGAGGACCATTTCATCACTTTTTGCTCCACTTTGTTAACCACATAAGTCCAGAGAGTGACAAAATCATTATCAAAGGCAAAAGGAATGCCCAAGAAGTGAAATTGCTCATCGCAACCAATCCATTTCTAGGGGTAAGCTCGAAGCCAATTTGGCATCGGAAAACAACTTTGTCAAAAACCAAGAGTTTTCGCCATCTGAATGCTGGAACCAGAAGTTGAACAAAAGGTAGATAAACAGTCTAAAACCGCGGCAAGATTCTACTCAAACTTGGTAATGGTAAGAAAGGAATCATCTATAAAGTGGCCATTGATCAATTGAGTGCGGTGGTCTAGTAAAATAATCCCTTGAATGCGACCCTGGGAAGTTTGATGGGAAATTAAGTAACCCAGCGCATCAGCAGCAAGAACAAATAAGGCCGAAGTAAGAGGACAACCTTGCCAAATGGAGCGAAAGAGTCCAATCATCTGAGACTGATGGCCATTAATGGTGAGTTGAGCTGAGGCATTAGAAAATAGAGTAGTGACATTAGAATAAAAGAAGGTACCAAACCCTAAATCATTGAGCATAGCCAAAATAAAAGGCCATTCGATTCGATCATAGGCCTTTTCAAAATCAATTTTGAGAAAGAGAGGCTTTTGATTAGAAATTTGAGCCCATTTCATAACTTCCTAAATAGTTAGAAGATTATCCAGGATATACTGGCCTTTGACAAATCTCGTCTGCTCCAGCCGCACGATCTTTGGCAGTATATTGGCAATCCGAAGAGCTAAAGCTTTAGTAAGAATTTTGTATGAAACATTCAGCATATTGATAGGCCGCCAGTTATTAATAAGCTCTAGATTGCCAGAATTTGGAATGAACTTGATGTTGCCTTGATTGATGAATCTCCCTAAAGAGCAAGATTAAAGAGCCTCATTATATACTCTGAGTAGATCAGGTCCAACAAATGACCAAGTTTCTTTATAAAATTCATTCGGGAAGCCATCCAAACTAGGAGATTTATCATCGGCTAAACAAAGCACATCTGCATGAAGTTCTTCTAAAGTAAGAGGAGCATTGTAGTGAACCAAATCCCGAGGGGCGAGTTGCGAAGGCACAATATCAATACATTTGTGTAAAGCAGAAGCTCGTTTAAGAGAATCCTTCTGAGCTTGAAAAACTAGATGATAATGCTTGACAAAAGTAGAAGAGATTTATGGGAGCTCGGTAAGCCGATGGTGTGACTCATAGATATCATTGATCTATTGACGAGCATGCTTGGCTCAGATGGATTTGAATAATCTCTTAGAAGCTTTATCTCCCACCCATAGCCAATGAAGTCTCGACCATATATGAGCACCCTAAGCAGCATAGGATTCACTGAGCTTGAGATTATTTAGAAGAAACGCATCCTGAGATTGAATCTGAAGATTAAATGGATTGGTTTCCAAAAGTAGAGAGATTTAATGGAATTCTTTATGCATAGAAGAATCAGCCCATCATCGAATCCGAGCAACTTATTTGCCAAATCGGTAGAGAAATAAGGCGGTGTGTTGAATCATCGTTTCCCACCAACATATCCAACTGGCAGGAAAAAGGGGATGTGGTGTTATGTTCCAAATTTTGGCGATGAGTTGGAGAACTCCAAGGTGACGTAGCAATGAAACATTTAGGAAAAAATACGTAGTTGGCACCTTGGGAGGGCCCCCATGCCAAATAACCTTAAATGTGATCGGATGGTGGTCTGACAGAATCACATCATGCCAGACCTTCATAACGGTGGATCCATGCATGTCAAAATTAAAAAGGGCCTGATGAGCAAGAAGAGTACGATCGAGACGCTTTAATACACGATCTGAACCTTCTCGGAGGTTGGTCCAAGTAAACCAAGCGCAATCTTTAAATTCCCACCGCCGGTTGAGAATCGGATAGGAAGGCCCCAATGGATTTTAAAATAATACCAAGCAACAAGTTCTCCAAGGCATCAGTGCATCGGGAGTGCACCACATTTATCACCTGGATGCTCCACCATATTAAAATCACCACAAACCAACCAATAATCAATGGGTAAGTTGTCACCTAACCATCTCTATAATAAAGTTATTTCAGATCTATTATTAGGAGCATAAACATTGAGAATACCAAAGGACACATCATTAATATTCAAAATTACCCACACCGCCTGATTACTTGGGTCATTGCCCGAAGTAATAATTAATGCCAAAAATTTCAGCGCGATGGAAATGCTAACACCACCACGGCCATCAATGTGTTGAGTGTGAAAGTGCACAAAATCAAGGGCAATACACGTCAGCGTAGTTTGAAGTAAAAAACCATAAATCTTGAATTCATGTAAGCAAAGAACCTCTAAACATCTAATTAACTGGTAAGCTAACCAGACAGATAATTTACGCGAGGGTTTTGTTAGACCCTGAACATTCTAGGACATAAAATTCATGAAAAATCAGACATGTCAAACTCCTTTTGCCCATCTGGAATAACATCCTCAGAGCCAAAAATGGCAAAGTTGTTGGCATAAAGAATTTGGTCTGAATTAACAGGCTCAACTTGAATGGAGCAGCGTTTAACCCCATTCACTCCCCATGAGCCACGTGCTACCTCACGAGGTGGGCTATGCGAACACCGCAGTGGAAAAGAGGTTGATGCAATATTCCCAGAACTCTCAACATCTGTCAGCAAATCTTGGCTTTGCGTGGCTGTGGTCAAAGTGGAAATCGAAGAACTAGGTTTCTCCACCAAAGGTGCATCCTTGGTTGGTGGTGGAGAAGGAGAAGACAGGGGTGGAACTTCAATAAAAGGCCTTGACCCCAAGTTATTTTTTGAACCAACCACCTTCCAACCATCTGCCTGAGGGGTAACCACATTTTTTGGTGCCGAAGACGGCGCGAGAGCGGGTTTAAAGCGAGTGTAGACACCCTAATTTCACATATGTTCTAAATCAATTAATTCCCCTACCTCATTTCCCACAAAAATATACTTCGAATTAAGCAAATATAATTTGATTAATTATCCATTTCAAAATCCAAAAAATAACCCAACCCTCACCACATGTCATTATTCTCCATGTTTTTCTACTATTGAATTAAAAATTAAAAATCAAACCCTCACCCACTTTTCGTGGTCCCCACTCACCTAAAATCCTCCACTTATGAATTAAAAATCCAAAATCAAATCCTCACCCATTCTTCATGGTCCCCACTCACCTAATCTTACCCACATTTTCAAACCACGATTACTTAAATTACTCTAAGTTAATCACTCCCCCAGGTTATAAATACAACCTTACCCCTCCCCTCTAAAGACATGAAGAATAAGCTTGAATGCCCTGTCTAAGTTCTTGCATCCTTTGAGCAAAGAACATCCTTATGTCTCATCTTAATGTCCAAATAGCCCCATCCTGAAGCACCCCAAATCCATAATCCTTTTACCCATTTGGTGCAAATTAAGTGGATCGTTGTTGCAGGAAGGCCTTGCTCCATCTTGAAGAAAAACACTTACATATCACATAATCAGGGCTCAATCTATATTTCCTAGCCCATTATGAGGTTTGCTAGGGAATGCGAAGGAGGAGGTGTTATTGTTAGTATTTTACTCCCTTGTTAGTAGTGTATTTTTCCTAGCTTACATTCTAACACGCCCAGTTACTTTTGATCTGTTACCATTAATTTCCCAATTAGTGGTTTTATTCGTTCTTTTTTTATTATTGTTCGTTATTGTCTCATTTTCTGTGCCTTATGGCCTTCTTTGGTTAAACTTCACACTATGGGAAGTGCTTTTGTTGTGCGGTGTCTTGTGGTGTATATGCAGGTTGTAGTAACAATGACATTACGACGCTCATCATCTCTTTGATCATCACAGTGCTCGGTGTCTAATAGAAAGAGCATTCATCCCCTGCTCTAGCTACTCATGGGTCGCCCTGGACGACAACTATTGGTATGGGAAACCAATCTGAAAAATTATTTTCTTTATCTCTTTATTTCTTTTTGCTACAATAATTGTTTTGTAAGAGCTCGATCTTCTTTACTAATCAATTTTTAAATCTTTGTTTTAAATCACTATATATTTTGATTTCCTAACATTCAAACTTTTCGATCTTTGTTTACACAACCCAAAAACAATAAATGTTTGTTTACTTCTTTCCCTCTTCATTTCTAGCTATATACAGATCTTCATTTTACAATTCTATTATTTCTTTTAATCTCGTTTTTAAGGTAACTATAAATCATGTTTTCGAAAAATCCAAACAAAAATATATATACCTCTTAATTTATTTACCATTTTATTCATATTTTCTTTCAAATTCTGGCTCTTGCATATATCAATCTTAGTTTATATAGGTTTCTTCATTTAGATAAATAAACATTAAAATAAAATATATGTCCTAAACTAAAGCCTATCTACCCAACTTGTCCCGATCACACCTCATCTTCCTCGCCAACCCCTCCACCTATTTCCCCATCCCGTATCCTCTCTGTCATGACTCCCTTCTCCCTTCATTGAGCTTCATCCCCCTTCCCTCCCCGTGTTTCCCCGTCCACCCACCTTATTTCCTCAACCCACTCCTTCCACGCACATAGCTCCTACTCCCTGTCACCCCGAACCCTTCCTCTGTCCCACACCTTTATCACGACTCCCATTGACCCATCCACCTCGGTCTTCCACAAACCACCTTCCCCTTCCACGTCCACCCTGAACCCCTACATACTTGTCCACTCACCACTTCCCCTCACCCCTCATCACGATACTCCTCACACACTAGTCCCTTCGTTCCCTTCCCTACAACCTCACCATTACACTGCTCGGTAGTATGTCTTCACAGTCCATCCACCTCTCACCTACACCCTTGACATTCCTCTTTGTTTTATTTATTAATTATTATTTTATTTTATTTTTTAATATTCACGACTCCTTTGGTGTCAACAAAACCAAATTCCACTCTCCTTCAAATCGATTTTCTCTTCCTCAACGTCCACCTTTTCATCATTTCAATCCACATTCTTGCCATATAAGTCCATATTTTCATCTTCACAATCATATAAGAGCTTATTCAAACCCACCACATTCACACTCCCATCAGGTTGCATTTTCGAATTATTTTCTCTTTATCATGATTTTCATAACACTCTTACTTAATTAAGTCTTTTATCGTTAAAAAAATTTCGCGGCTTTTGGTAGCTTAGTGCACCATTGTTAACAATTTTTCACCATTTAATTTTTAAGTTTGATGTAGTAATTGCTTGTGCAAAACTTTATGATCATAAACAAACTTACTTTTTCGCTATCCATTTTCCCACTTATCATGCAGTGCAATCTTTCTTGCTTTTTCAGTAATTATTTTTCACGATCATTTGTAATCATGTTTTGTGATTTTTTAAGTCCTCATTTACCATCTCCACATTTTATTTTATCAACATAGTTTTGTGATTTTTCACACTTTGTGCTTATAATTAATTATTTTCAGTAATCATTCTACTAACCTTGTGTGTAGGCACAAACTACTCATCATTTTTTTTGCAGGACTTTTTTCAAAAATATAGGACCTATTCACACCTCTCTCGCCACACTTATTAGGTCTGCATTCCCCGTCGTCTTTTGCACACTAGAGGCCACCCAGGCTCTGCAAAACAATTTTTTTTTGCCTTACATTCTAATTTTCCACGATGACACTTCTAGTAACATTTTTAATGCTCTCCTTTCATTGTTTTTCTTTTATTTGTGAAGATAATCATTATTACTATTTCACAATCATGATTAATTGCAATAATTATTAAATATTTTTTTACCAAAATCTATCCCAATTGTATCCATGTATGCTCTTTTCCTGCGCCTTCGCGCGATCTGGAAAATAAGAAATGGTTGCGATTGTTTAGTTTATTGTTATAACATTCCAGGATCCTCTAGCTTTGTTTTCTATCTATCATTTCAATCATTATTTTACTTTGTCATATTATTAATATTTGTTCAGTCGTTGGTTGTGTATGCTCTTTTCCCGTGCCTCGAGTGATATGGAAAATAAAAAACATCCACAATCACTTTTCTAACATTTCGTTTGCAGGATAACTACTAATTTGTTTTTTGTAGGACCGCATCTCTAGAATATTTTAAAAAACACAAAACAAAAAAAAATCCCACAAAACTAGCACGATTCAAAGAAAATTGCTGCAAACTAATTCTTTTTTTAGCATGCTCAGGTACGTTGTCATTTTCTGCTAGTAATTTATTTCAAGTTGGAAAGAACCTTGCAGATAATCACATTTTTCTTGTTTTTACACATAGTAGAGGTGGATTTCATCACCACCAAAGCTACACCGGTGACGTGGAATTGAATACCACAAAACCAACAACATTCACATTTGCATTACACTTTGAGATATAGTCTCATCACAACATTCGGTATTTACCTCGCCCCTGCTCTTCACTTATAGGTAATGTTGTCATGTGGCTCATGCGAGTCATGCTTAAATAGTTGTAACAACGAAGCCTGTGCATCGTCCTTGTAAATCTTTGGGGAGTTATAAGGACACCATACACATTCATCCCCCATCACCTTCCAAATTTTCACAAAACCTGCCTTGGATGTGGTGATTCACTCCGAAGCAGGAAAGTAAGAATCAGTGAGTCTCCTCCAGTGCTCTAAGGGTTCCCCATACCAATTCTGTCGCCATATAGAATTAGGTATATTAGTACTAGGGTATATCAGAGGACACATCTTTTTGGAGTGATAAGATCCTGCATCCATCATTCCACGACATACTTGTATGATTGCATGAAATAATGATAATTTCTGAAGAATTTACCTTTTGAGCCAAAATAATTTGATCCACATGATTCCTTGTTATTTTTTTATTATGGGTAAATAGTTTTGAAGGGACTATACCCTGAGTACAAAAGGCTCAAAATCCAGATATCAAAAGAAGAGTAACCAAACCTAGATAGGCTAAACACCATAAACTAGGAGGCTCAACAACCAGATAATACAATATAGAGAGCAAAACAAGATCAAGACAAACAGTGATCTGATTAAGAGCAAAAGAGATAGAAAAAAGAACAAGAGGGATCCACCACTAGTCATCCCAGCCAAAAAACAACATCAAAATTCATCACCACCAATAAAAAACAACAGGGCACCGCATCACTTAATAGCTCATTCAATCTTGGCCTTAATCATCTGGAGCAAGACGAAGAACGTAATGGCTATGGCCTGGGATGGATCTTGTATATCTGCCTGAGCAATTGCAAGATCTCGGATCTCCTTTGATCCCCATGATTGCTTGTTGTTTGTGAACAAAATATTTTAGCATTGTTTTTATCATAAAACTTGGCTTATATCAATGTGTTTATTGTAAAGTTCAAACCCTAGTTGTGTTCCAAAAAATCATTTCTTGAACAATTCAATACCAATAAAAATGTCCAAACAATCCAACAATGCAGACCAAAACATTGCACCGATTTCATTAGCTTTCTTCAGCCAACAACACATCTGCCATAACTTATTTTCAGTTGTATCCAACTGATATTGAGTGACTCACATTAACTCCCTATATCATCAATTCTCAAAACATCCTTCATAGCTCATTTCAAGTTATATCAAACTAGTATTGGGTGACTTGTTTGAGTTCACTCATTATTTTGTCAACCATCACGTTTATCCAAATCACAACCAACACAAATCCTTTCATAACTCATTTTGAGTTATATCACAACCATATTGAGATTAACCTATTTGAGTTACTCTCCCCATCAAAAATCCAAAGCTTGTTCAAGCCAAATCTATACAACGTGAAACAAATTCTCTAATAACTCGTCTCGAGTTATATCACAATCATATTGAGATAACTTGTTTGAGTTACTCTCCTTATCATTCATTATGATCTTATTCAAGCTATATCCAAAGCAATCAAATTCTCATTTAATCACATCTACTCAAAATTCCTACCCACTTTTTACAGCTTAATCAAGCACACACCTATCTCATCATGGTATTCACACGTAGTCCCAATCATGAAAATGACGATGAAGAATTAGCACAACCATAACTCACCAATGAAGAACAAGCACAAAATAGGGTGATAGAACAAAACAAAAATGAATATCTATTACGCATCCTAGCCATGGGGACAAAATTAACCCCTGACTTCAGGACTGAAAATTTATACAAACTTATCGACAAAGGTGAATTAAGTTATCATAATGAAATACCAAACAATACAAATAGCTCTTTGGCCGATGATTTATTCACTAAAATCCAAGATTTAATAAAGAAACTTGATGAAGTAACTGTCTAGAGATGAAAGGCTTAAAAGACTCCAATCCGGACCCCAATACTCACAACATTCTTGATAACCCATCCCCTGCCTCTCCATTCATACAAGAATGGAAACATATGAAAGACACCATTTAGGGACTAAAAAAACAATCAAAACAATTCAACTTTGAAGAACTATATCCTTATCCATTTGATACAGGAGATATCATGCTTACCATTTTTGTCATCCTTCGAAATCCCAAAATTTAATAAATACAAAAGAAAAGGTGACCCCCGTGAACATGTCAAGGAATTTTACATGCAATGTTAGGAAGTTTACCTATCGTGACACGTATCTTTTACGATTATTCCCCCAAATTTTAGGAGGATAGGCTTTAGACTGGTTTTTCCATTTTCCCAAAGGGTCGGTCACGATATTCGCAGACTTATTGGAGAAATTTGTCAAACATTTTTCCTACAACTTAGACTCAGAAATAACCATGCTTGATCTCTGTGACACTAGACAAAGGCCCAACAAAAAATTCTCCTCATTTTTACAATGGCGGTGAGGAATTGCAAGAAGATTTCCCTGCTCAATACCCAAGAGACAATTAGTCAACATTTTTGTTCCAAATCTCAATGTTGAATGATCATTCCACATGTAAATGCATTGTTTGAATAGTTTCAAATCAAGTCATTGAAAATGGAACAAAAATCTAAAAAAACCCTCATTTCTAAGGGCTGACTTAAATCACCCTTTAGGGACCAACCTTATCGAGATGCCCCTCAGAACTAGGAAAAATCCAAATTCTTTAACCGAAACCAAAATATAGTTAAACATTACTGATTTGGCGTTATTTCAAGGATCCTGTCATACCATAATCTGATCAAAACATTCAAAACAATCCCATAAACACATTAAAATCCAAACAACCAATCATAATCCATAGAAAGGAAATTCCTTCTCGGGATCGGCGAAGACAGTTCATTCCTCTCGGAGAAAGCCTATCTAGTGTCTTTTGTCACTTGGAAAATTCCAACATGATTACATAACTGATCATCAAACCCTTCAAAGAAGGACAACCAAAACCAAATTGGTATAAGGACAATGAATATTGTGATTACCATCGCATCTAAGGGAACTCTACAAATCAATGCATAGAACTCCACAATTACATCCAAGACCTGATTGAATGTGGAGACATAGAAGTTCAAAATACTTCTGAGACAAAACATCCTAATGAAAAACTTCACATGTTCAAAAATCCCTTCCCTAACCACAATAATAATTCAAAAGATAAGGGTCAATCATCAAGCAATGTCAAGTCATTACTCAGTCATCTCGACCATAGACTATGACCAAGACTTAGCGGCTGTTGGTGTAAGATATTTACCATGTATATATTTCAAAAGTACAATAGGATTTATCCACATAAGGTGATTCAACCAATGCTTAGGTGTCCTAGGGTGTCATCGCATGGCCTTACATGCATCAAAGAGTGTCATAGGATCTTACATTTGACCGGATATTCCGAGAATGTAACTCCCACCTCTTGATGACAAGTACACAAATTTTGGGGGAGTTACACACCTCACTACTATATATACACCCTTTCATCTTGAGCAATACAATGGAATGGAATGATCTATGGGATTTGAGACATTTTTTCCTTAGACGCATGCACATTTATCTCATGGGTGATTTATTGCTTCGATCTTGAAGCTACATAATTTTGCGGTTAAGTGCAATGTTTTGATGCTCACGGATTCCCTCTAGATCTTTGTCATTCCTCTAACATGGTATAAGAGCTTAGGGATTAGAATCATGTTGCTCAACAATAGTTGCTTACTACTCTATGTCTCATAGTTTTTTTGCAACATTCTCCTTTGCATGTTCTCTACAATGCATTTTTAAAAGGGTATTTGGTCAATTTACAACTATCGAGTTGTGGAAGCTCATGATTGATTCTATACTGACTTGAATTCCTATTGTTAGGTCATTGCATTCATTACATTTACCAACTCATGCATAGTTCCCACATGCACTTCATCCATCCAGCTTGGATTGTTTAGCTCCTTAGAGGTTGATTCCCTAAGTACGTGGTTTGGTTGGTCGACTCTGCATTTCCTATAGCCATTCAAGGCTCGTCTGGTTTGCATAGGTTTCTTGGTTTCTAGCTGGTCACTCTTAGTGTTTCCTTGGTTTTGCATGATGTTCGGCCTCCCGCACTGAGCTCTCGTGGCTTGTGGCTTCGCCCCCTATGAACTTTGTGTTGTAGTGGCTTCACTCCACAACCCTACTACCGGTTGACCTCCATTCCTACCTGTTTGAGATCTTTATTGGCTTGTGGATAGGGGAAACTTCAATGCCATTGTGCACCATGCTCTTATTACCTCTATGACCTCGGTGGTCACTTTCCCATTTGGCTAGCGTACACCAACTCCAATGCGGATGTTTTTGGTCTTCTTGGAATGCAGCCAGTGCATATGTCTGCAGTAAATCATCCAACTCAGTATTAGTGCCGACTGACTCACTGAGTCACACCCAATGCAAATTTCACCAAATTATCGTGGATTTTCAAGTCTCACTCATCGGGCTCTCCATGCTCCCACTCGGTGACTTCTTTAGTGTTCCAGTTCAATTGCATTGCTTAGGATGCACACTCAACTCAGTGTATTGACTCAACGAGCCACCCCAACTCGCCTCGGTGAGCATACTGGACTTCTAACTCAGTGCATTGGCACTCAGTATGCTCGGTCAATAGCTCAGCTTCTAGCCCAGTCCCTTTTAGACTTGTATTAGTGTCAATTAAAACAATTATGTTTTTTAATGTTTTATCATTGAAAAAACATTCTTATCTTGGTATTGTAATATTTTTTGGGACCTATTTTGCTTGTATTTACAATATCCCTCATTGTGTGTCACAAGATGAAGGGCGAGGTCCAGGGTTGGTAGGAGGCTAATCCCCCCTCGGTAAGTAAAAAAAACCTACCTAAAATTTGATGCCATTCCGAAACTTGCATTCAGTACCCACACGACACCCTTTGCACCCATTTGGGCACTTTTATAATCTGTTTGCAGAACTTATTGGCATTTTCCATCAGTTGCGGGAATCATTTTCTTGCTATAACTTTTGACTCGATTGCTCAGTTTTGACCAAGCGCTTCTTTAGTCAAAGCTGCATGATTTTCACAAATTTCATGATGACATTTTTAGATTTGTAAATGCACTACTTAATATACAAGTTTCACATTTTGGGGGGGTTCATTAGTACTCTTAGGCCTTGTACTACACACAGAAGCATTATCGGTTGAGTCTGATGTCTTGCTTTTATGCACCTTACACTTCTTGATTTTGCATCATGGACGGTGCTCTTTCTAGACTTGAGCATCGTAGGATCTCTTTACAGCCTTTGCCACTTATTATTATGAGAGATAACTATTCAGCTTGGTGTGCTTCTATGGAAAATTACTTCACTCACGACGGTCTTTCACCCTTCTTACTTGGGCTAGTTCCTACTTATATAACCCACCGATCATCGTTGTCTTGAGGACTTTCTCGACACTTGCGACCATGTTTTTGGTCACATGATGATGCATGTCTCTAGATCTCTATTGGTTTCACGTGGCAGACGTAGATCCACCCCATTATGTTTGGAGCATTCTTCAGTCCCTCTATGGAGACCCTTCACATACTGTTACCGTTGTTGATTCTAGTTGTCTCCTCTATTTCTTCGTGTGATGATAGCATCCACTAACATAGACTCGCTTGGTTCTAAATTCTGAATGACGAGGATTAATACACCTAGTTTTAAAATGTTGAGAGTACTATCAGAGGACTCTTCTCCTCCTTCTCTCACTATTCTAGAGAGTGTTGCGACACATCCCACATCTCATTAGATATTGATGAAGACTCCTCTACAGTATCATACAGTCATCACACCTGCCTCTTTTTCACCTTCAGTGTGTGAGGCCCCTTTCACTCCCCTAACTTCATTGGATGACTCATACCTATCTAACATCACTCTTCTGTTTATTAAGCCCCCTCATTGGGACGAGTATCTACCTGACCTTAGTGGGTCTTTTATGCAAAGTACACTTGTGATGTACTACAAGTTCCCCATCCATCTGCATGTATTTCAGAGGAGTTCATCATCTCTGTTGTTGGGAGTGCCCCTTCTGGGAATCTTACCACTTTCACTTTTCTGGAGACCTTAATTGATCCACCCTTGCAAGGTGGATCCATTTTCTGTTGTGGGGGAAGTTTTTTTTCCTTCACATCTAGTTGGAAATCCTTTCTACAGGTGTTCATCTAAATTCATACTCTGAAAGTTATGCACTCGTGACATTACCTTCATTTCCTTGACGATTACACTTTGCTAGACCTATGTCACACTTTTGTGGACCAGACGTAGAGTTCTTCGTGTTGATGCCTTCAATTTCCTTCATAGAGTGGGCAGAATCCCAACATGTTATCTTCTGCTCCTTAGGTAATTAAGGGTGGGCACACAATTCGGTGCAGGTGGCCCTACTCAATAGTCCGAGAGACAACTAGTTAGCATTTGTGTTCCTAATCTCAATGACTGAATTATCATTCCAAAAGTAAATGCATTGTTTGAATAGTTTTGAAGAAGTCATTCCATGAATCTTCAATTCCTCTCGTCTCCCTCATTTCTTCTGGGCTTACTTAAAGCTAACCCTTCATTTTTATAGGGACCAACCTTATCGAGACGCCCCTTTTCAGTGGTTGGGACAAATCCAAATTCTTTAACCATAAATCGAAATATAGTAAAAAGTGGCATTACTGATTCTCTCCATGTCTGGGGGAGTTTTTCAAAATGGGTTTTCCCATTAACACATTAAAATCCAAACAACCAATCATAATCCCTAGAAAGGAAGTTCCTTCTTGGGACCGATGAAGACATCTTCACTCCTCTCTAAGATAAGTCTATCTAGTGTCTTTCGTCATTTGGAAAATGCCAATATGATTATATATCCCATCATCAAACCCTTCAAATAAGGACAACCCAAACCAAATTGGTATAAGGACAATGAATATTGTGATTACCATCGCATAAAAGGGTTACTCTACAGATCGATGCATGTAACTCCCACCATTACGTCCAAGACCTGATTGAACGTGGAGACATAGAAGTTGAAAATACTTTCTGAGACAAAAAAACCTAATGAAAAACTTCACATGTTCAAAAATCCCTTCCCTAACCATGATATTTAATTCAAAAGATAAGGGTCAATCATCAAGCAATGTTGAGTATGACTCAGTCATCTCGACCATAGACTATGACCAAGACTTAGTGGCAACTATAAAGATCAGAACTGACTGTGTGATCACCACTAGAAAGAAAAAAATGTGGGTCCCTACAACAAAAAAAAATCTGCCACTTCGTCTCCCACATCACCTCCTAATCCACCATCTAATTCCGCCACCAATTCCACTCCACAACCTGCGCCATCATTCAATATTGTCAAACAATTGGAGAAGACTGCAACACAAATTTCCATCATGGAATTACTTAATTCTTCTCTCGCACTACAACACATCCTTATGCAAACATTGAATAATGCTCGTGTCCCTGAGGACATCAATTCACAACAATTATAGGCTTTAATTACACATCTTACGGTCCCCAATCCTATTTTATCCTTTGGTCCCGCTGACCTTCTTAATCCCAACATCGCTAATAATCATTCTTTATACGTCGAGGGTTATATAACTCATCGTAAGATCAAGCGCGTATTAATCGACAATGGATCCACATTGAATATTTGTTCCATGAAACTTTTACGTTGTCTAGGTTACACTGAAAATGATTTACAAAACAATATCATAACCATTCGTGGGTATGATAATAGTGAAAGAAAGTCTGAAGGCACAATCACGTTGCCTCTCCAAGTTGGACCCATCACCTTAGAAATGGTATGTCATGTGGTGGATGTAGAAGTTACATATAACATTCTCATCGGCCGACCATGGATTCATGCCATGAAAGCCATCCCATCAACATTCCACCAATGTATTAAATTTCCTCATTTGGACAAGGAATTTATGTTACGTGTGGATCCTCAACCCTTTGAGTATTGTAGATTCCTCGAAGGATGGTATCGACATGATCACTATTGTCCATCAACAGATAAGTATGCTCCACCTCACATAATCCCTAATGAAACACGCATCGATCAGATACACTCCCTAAAAATGATCTGAAACCATCATCTTCTAACCAAAACACATTTTCCAATCCATTCTCTTCCGCTAGTCAACAATCTTCAACCAGTCCTCCTCCCACTAATCAATCATCTTCTTCCACTAATCAAAGCTTCTTCTTCCAGCAACAATTATTCTTCCACCACACCATCTTCTTCCTCGCCTAGTCAACCTTCTTCATCCAACCACACCTCTTCTATTAAGATACCTTCTCCTGTGAATAACCAAACTTCATCCTTCAATCCACCCCCTTCTTCTTATAACCCATTCTCTTCATCTTTTAAAACTACCAAACTGACTTCCCCACCACATGAGGTACCTATTGGTCCCCCATCCCACACATTTAAAATCATTGACACAGGATGCGGTGAATATCAATTTCAAAAGATGGCAGACTCCTTTTACATCAACAAATCCCCACATAGCTATGGAAAACCTAATGCTCCACATCTGAGAATCCATCCCACTTACCAAATGGGACAGTCAGTTTGGAAAAAATTCAGTTATCTTGACAACGAACATATTCCAAGTTCTTCAGGATCTTGGTTATATAATGACGACTTTGCTCCATGTTATGAGTCCCCTCAATTTACCAAAGCTCATCAAATAATGAAAAACATGTGATGGAAGGGTAAAGGACTCGGTCCAAATGAACAAGGTCATTTAGACCCGATCAATTACACACAACATCATGGTAAACATGGTCTAGGTTTCAAGGTGTTTGATGTTGCTCCCGTAATAATTTCAAGTGATAACGATGACACCAGCTCTGATAATGACACCAGGTCTCCACGTAGCCTTTTGAGGACCTCGCTGAAACACATCTTTACTTTGAACATTTATCTGTTAATGTCATCAATTTTGAGCCTACACATCCGACTCTCATAGACCATGGCCAACCACATCATGCGGCCATGGACATGTTCCAAAATGATGAAGCCATCGAAGAATTCCTTGGAACTCGCGACCAAATCCCTACTTCCAACCATAGAAAAGGATTTGAAATCAATCTAGATGAATCAACCTATTTTGGCGAAGAAATAAAATATTCAGATCCTTCACCTTCAGAAAATTTGGATCAGAAGCGCAAACAGAAAATTTCCCATAGTCAAAATCTCATCGCCACCCTATCAAACAAACATGTCAATAAAAAGTCTCAACATTACACACAAAAATCTTGTACCAACTCCCCTAAATCACCCGACACCGATGACCTACATCAACCATTAGCATCATTCTCTAAAAAGGATACATCTAAAATGCTTGTAGAAGAAACTAAAGACATAAACATTGGCACCACCGAACAACCAAAAATTTTACAACTTGGCATTAGTCTGTCTGACCAAGAATGCATGGAATTCACAACACTCCTTATTGAATTCCAAGATATATTTGCATGGACATATAAGGACATGCCAGGCCTGGATCCATCTCTTGTAGTACACCACCTTGTGGTGCATCCAGATGCAAAACCTGTAAAACAAAAACTACACAAAATGCATCCCCAAGTTGCATTGCTTGTCAAAGCCAAACTCGAGAAACTCTTGGAAGCTGACTTTATCTGACCTATTGATTATTCGGCATGGATATCTAACATAGTTCCCATAGCCAAGAAAACCCCCAACATCAGGATATGCACAGACTTCCGAGACATTAACAAGGCTTGTCCCAAAGATGACTTTCCCTTGCCAAATATAGACATGATTGTTGATTCTACGACAGGCCATGAAATGCTCTCCTTAATGGATGGATTTTTTGGTTACAATCAAATACGTATTGCTGAAGGGGATCAACATAAAATGGACATTTACTACACCATGGGGCACCTTCTGTTATAAGGTCATGCCTTTCGGCTTGAAAAATGTCTGGTGCCACCTATCAACGAGCAATGACTGTCATCTTCCATGATATGTTACATGATATCATGGAAGATTATGTTGATGATATATTAGCAAAATCAAAAACATGAATAGGGCATCCAGGTGTGTTGAGACACATTTTTGATAGATTACGTGAGTATAAGGTTCATCTTAACCCAAAGAAATGTGTGTTCGGAGTGACCTCTGGTAAATTGTTAGGGTTTATTGTCTCACGGAGAGGCATAGAAGTGGATCCTGCAAAAGTCAAAGCCATTATGGAAATGCCTCCTCCTCAAAACCTAAAACAATTACGCAGTCTTCAGGGAAAAATACAATCTATTCGGTGTTTCATATCACAGTTGGCTGATAAGTGCCATCACTTCAACCAGTTACTCAAGAAAGATGCACAATTTCACTGGAACCATGATTTCCAAGACTCTTTTGCTAAGTTAAAAGAATACCTCTCTAGCCCACCTATTCTTATGTCACCAGTTGTTGATAAACCCATGTTGCTTTATACATCTGCCACTGAACATGCCATAGGAGCTCTATTAGCACAACATAATGATCAAGCAAAAGAACAGGTTGTATATTACCTTAGTCAAACACTTATTGAGCATGAAGTACGTTATTCCCAAATCAAAAAAGTATGCTTAGCGGTCACCTTTGCATTCCATAAGTTACGTCATTACTTGCTCAATCACACAACTAAGTTGATTGCCAAGATTGATCCTCTCAAGTATCTCTTGTCCCGACCCATTCTCATAGGAAGAATGTCTAGTTGGGTCGTACTACTTAGTGAATTTGATGTCGAGTTTGTTCCGCAGAAGGAAATTAAAGGACAGGCCCTTGCAGACCAACTTGCCGAGGCACCCCTTCCTGGCACAAAACCACTTCATTTTTCTTTTCCTGATGAAGATCTTCTACACATAGACATCGCGCCAGCTTGGACTCTATTTTTTGATGGATCTTGTAATCTCCATGGCTCAGGGGCTGGTATTTTTCTTATCACACCTAGCAGACACGTTATCCCCAAATCATTTTGATTAGCATTCCCATGTACCAACAATATCACAGAATATGAAGCTCTAATCGCAGGATTAAAACTAGCTATATCTTGGAATCTTACAGAATTAGTTGTATTTGGTGATTCTTTACTTATCATCAAGCAAGTTACTGATGAATACCAGGTCAAGGATGAAAAACTTATCCCATATAAATGCATGGTGGATAGTCTTCGAAGCTATTTTTGATTAATTAGCTTTGATCAAATCCCCAGAATTCGTAATAAATCTGTCGACGCTATGGCAACCATTGGATCCCTATTAGAAATCGCATCTAGTCAACCCCAGGCACATTTTCTCGTAGAACATCTCTTAATGCCTGCCTATGATCTTCCTGAAAACACTATGGTATGTGAAATCGTGGGTCCAAATAACCCTTGGTACCATGATCTTTATACCTTCATTCATGATAAAACATTTCCTGCCGACATGAAACCAATGCATAAACGTGCTTTAGCACAACGTGCCTCTCGTTACACCATTTTAGCAGAAAATCTTTATAAATGAGGATATGATGGCACCCTGCTCTGATGTCTTAATCAGGAAGAAGCCTCGAGTGTCCTAACTGAAGTCCATTCTGGTATTTGTGGAGCACACATGAATGGTATAGCCTTAGCCAAGAAAATCCTGTGAGTTGGATATTATTGGCCCACCATGGAAAGTGACGCATGCCATTTTGTCAAACGATGTCAAGCATGTCAAAAGCATGGAAATATTATCCATGCACCTTCCCAAGCATTACAATCAATAACCACACCATGGCCCTTCTCTCAATGGGGACTTGACCTCATTGGTAAAATCAGACCAACATCATCCGATGGACATAAGTTCATCATTACCGCTACTGATTACTTCACTAAATGGGTGGAAGCTATGCCTCTCACTTATGTTACCTGGTAGCCAAATATTGAAATTCATTTTTAATAATCTCATCTGTCGATTTGGTATTCCATCCACTCTGGTCGCAGATAATGGAAAATCATTTAAAAACCAGGATGTAAAAGACCTAGCCAAACATTTTCGCATCAAACTTAAGTGGTCCACTCCATACTACCCTCAGGGTAATGGTCAAGCAGAAGCAACCAACAAGACTTTAAAATCCATCATGGAAAAAATTGTCAACACCCATGGACGTAATTGGCATACTCAAATTTACCCCGCTCTTTGGGCTTACCGTACATCTTACCACACGCCTACCGGAGCCACCCCATTTTCCCTTGTTTATGGTTGTGAAGCCATTTTACCTATTGAGATAGAACTCCCATCCTTGAGAATCTCCCTTAAAGATGTAATTAATGAGGATGAATACCGACAGTCACGGCTTCAAGAGCTTGAGCTTCTCGATGAAAAATGACTTAATGCTCTCAATCATCTTCAAGTCTATCAAAACTGACTGCAACGCAGTTATCATAAAAAGGTAAGACCCAGAGAATTCAAAATTGGTGACCTCGTTTTAAAAGAAAATCAAAAGAATACCACTAAAGAGCGAGAAAAACAAGGAAAATTTGAGCCTAATTGGTTAGGACCCTATGTAATTACAACTAAATTTGGCTCTGGAGCCTATAAGTTGGCCACTGAAGATGGTCAAGAACTTGATGAACCAATGAATGCAGTTCATTTAAAGAAATTTTATCCTTGAGGATGTTCACTATTCTAGGAAACAATGACGTGTACATTGTTCCTTCTGTCTCGCTTATCTCTGAATAATTTAAAGTTATTCATTTCCATTGGCAGATATTTTCATTATCAAAATCACATCTTCATATTTATCATCATGAGACAGGTGCTAATATAGATCCTATTAAGTTTGTGAGTATCATACTTCTTATAATATCTCCCATTTTCAGTCACTTTCACCTATGGTCATACCTAGAAGCTTACTGATGGTAATATATTCCCTTCAAAGACATTCTCTCTTTCATAACAAAGCTCTAAACTTCTTTACCCAGTTCATTTGATCGTCCATCTCAGTCTTCGGTGTTGAACCCTCGCGTCCTACTAGTCGTGTGGGGCTGAGATTGGGGGCAGACGTTCCTTCCCAAATACAAAGCACTATTGTAAAATTCCATCAATTCAATAAATTATGAATAATTCATTGTCACATCTTTCGTCCTTCATAGTCTTTGGTGTTGAGCCCACACTTCTTACTGGTAGTGTGAGACTGGGAATGGAGGAAGGTGCCCTTACTCATCTATGTCTTGTCTTCAGTGATAAACCCTGTCTTCTAGTGATATAAACCCTTGCCTCTTACAGGTGGCATGAGGAAAAGTGTAGAGGGTCATTCTCATAAAAGCATAAAAATATTGCAAAAAATTCAAAAACATTCAAAAAAAAAAAAAAAAAAAAAGACAAAAAGGGAATTCACTCGCCTATGTTTTTCCTTCGGTGATGAGCCCTTGCTTCTCACTAGTAGCATGGGGCAAGGCATAGGGAGTCATTTCAAAAATACAAAATCTTACAGTGCTTGCAATTATAGAATCCCCAAAGAAGTAATTTAGATGCCTAAGTGAAGAGAGAACTATCCCTTCACCTCATATCTTACCAATCAGCAGGCCACGTAACTGTCTAAGTCTAGCACGTGACTCATAAAGTGAAATCCATTTTTGAAACCGGTTCAGTAACGTTAAGAAGAATTGAGTCACAATTTCCCAAAGGGATTGTTGTTAGCATTTGTCTCTATATTCATTATCTACCTCTTGCGTCCTTCTTGATTCTCGGTGATGAGCCCACGCATCTTACTAGTTGTGTGGAGTCAAGAATGGAGCTGGACTTCTTTTCATCATATCATCACCAACATATCCTGCCAATGGAATGAGAATTTGTGTTATTCAGAGCATGAGTTACCATGAGGAACATGGTACATGCGGATAATATCCTGGTTTATCACCTCTCAAAATAAGTCTGCACTCTGGTCCATAAATTGCCAATAACAGTGTAAAAATCCAAAAATCCAAAAACATTAGAAAATCGTCAAAAAATCCAAAAACATTAGAAAAATCATCAAAAATCCAAAAACATTAGAAAAATCGTCAAAAATCCAAAAAACATTAGAAAAAATCGTCAAAAAATTAGAAAAAATCCAAAAATCCAAAAACATTAGAAAATATTTTTTCAAAAAAACAAAAAACTCCAAACAAAATCTCCAAAAATATATATATATATAAACAAAAATAAACAAAAAAAAAATATTGTAAACTCCACAAAATTGCAAAAACTCTAAAATAATCAACACAATTCAACCTTTGAACTATTATCCCCAACGAATGATCCAATCACCTTATGACTACCAAATTCAAACCACTTCTCCTCGCGTGAATCCTCGCTTGGGAAAATCTGGCTCTCATTGTTTCCTTGTTTGAGGACAATGACCCAATCCTTTTTTATGTCCTTGTACCCCTGCTTGGGGGCACATCCGATCAATCCTCACTGTGGAACACGTTAGGGACATGTTTATTGGTTCTTGTGTTGCATTATTAGTTACAAATTATTAATTGTTTCTTGTATCTTGATATATTACAGGGGGCATCTTGATTTTATGTATCCTGGTGTTCTCTCTAATATACTTATGTTATCTGATTGCATATCATACTGGGGCATCATACTTTCTTGATGGCCTCTGTCTATGCTCTCTTCCACTTGCATATCGTACTGGGGCATCAAACCTTTTTGATGGCCCCTGTCTATGCTATCACGCATATTACAGTCTAGTCATCCTGATCTTTTATATCACGATGCATCCTGTTGTGTGCTATATTAAAATTAAGATGCTTTTCGTCACGTGAGTATCTTCCTGCATGATCAACATCTTACTTTGCACCCCATCCATTCACCCGTACTAATACATTCCCCAGTTTGGGAATCCTACTTGATCACCGTTGCAGTTTGTGAATCCTACTTGAAGATCTTTCTCAAGTAGCATTCACTATCCAGCAGCTCCTCCTCCCCCACCATGATCACCATGTATTTGATCCATTCATCCTCGCTCCTCATTTTTACTCCTCCGCCACTTATCCCCATATTACCCTTCTCACCATTCATGTCCCCTCTCACCCATTTGTATTCTTTCCTTTCACTCTTCTGCTTCCCGCTTGACAATCTTACTTAATAACCCCTTCTATATGGGATCCTCGGTGGAGGTTTACCCTCTCCCTAAGATCTTCCCATTGTAGAAGCTTCTTCACCACCTCCCCTCTCATCAAACAACAATCACCACCACACACATCTTCCCATTCCACCTCTTCTGCTTCTCATTCTCGCATCATTACTCTCACCACGTGGGCATCCCAATTAAGGATTCCCCTCACACTCTCCTGCCCTCCACTACATATATTCCTTCATCCATTCATGTTACACTCCTTTGTTTCCTTTCTTCCTTGTTATCACCTCATCTCGTATCCTCTTCCACTCAGGCATACATCACTCACTCTTTTCTCATCCTTCCCCAAATCCATCTTATGCCTGGTCATCCTACTTACATGCTCTCGTAGTATGGAAAATTCACTTGAGGGTTCCCCTTCAGTCCATTTTGTCATACCCTATTCCCACCAACTCTATCATCATTCTTCTTCTTCTTCAGCTTGGCGATCTTACTTAACCATTCCGGCCGCATGGCAATCTTACTTAAGAATTCCTCTTAAGGTTGATCTGCCCTATGGCCTTCCCCCATCCCATCATATTTCCCCCATCTTATTTCTCCCACCTCTCGTCGTGATCATCTTCTTCAACCAACCATTCCACCCCTGTACCCAATACAATTTTGTCTTTCTCCTTGCATATCATCCCTGTCGGTTTAGGTGATCTTACGAAACCACTCTGGCGGCATGACGATCTTACTTAAGAGTCTCTCTTAAGCATGACATGTCATCTTGCACTCGCCCATCACTCTACATTCTCACCATCCATATTTTCTCTTCATTCCCCATCATCACATCTTTTTACCACCACTATCACCATCCTCTGCTTGGAAATCTTACTTAACCACTCGCACGACATGGTGATCTCACTTAAGAGTCCCTCTTAAGGATGATCTGTCTTCTTGCCTTTCCCCATCACTACACATCCTTCACCCTTCACTTTTTCTCAGCATTCCCCATTATCACATCCTCTCACCTCCTCTTCCATTCTCGCAAACACCACTTCTCGCTTGCCCACTTGTCATCTCCAGTGTTTTGCTCACTTGGCAATCTTACTTAACCACTTCCGTCGCATGACAGTCTTATGTCAGGGTCCTCCCTACGCTAAACTCGTCATTGTGAACTTTTCCCTCACCTCATTCTTCATTCACTTTGTTGATCACTTCTTCCACCTGGTCTCTCCTACCAACCACATTTTCCTCCTACCATTATCCTTTCTCCACCTATCATCTTACAACATACGTCTAATATCTTCACCTACAATCACGTTCTTTTCCCCCATTTTCCCCTTCTTGATCCATCATCCTTCATACCGTTTCTTCCCATTCTTTTCATGTCTTGTTTCTTCATCCTCACCTCATTCGTCCTCATCTCCCACATCCTCTCCTCGCTTTCACCTAGTCCCAACTCATCCCTCCCATTTTCTTTACTCTTTCCACTTCATCTTCTCAAATTCTCCCACATTTCTACCCACACACTTGTTTCGCCATTATTGTTAACATTCCTCTATCATTCTTTCATCATCATCTTCTATTCCCGCGCTAATAATTGTTAGTGGAATTTCCCTAAAAATCATCAATCCTCATTTCTGCATGACCTCGTTCACTCCCTTGGACCTTCTAGAGTTTCCCTTCATTCCTTCCTTCCTCTAAGCCCACCACTCATTGTTAGTGGGATTTCCCTAACGTCCCTTCGTTGGCGTTACCCTTTCCAATCCTTATTACCTTTCTCCTTTTCTTCATTTTTTCTCTCACCCTTCCTCACCACTCATTGTTAGTGGACTTTCCCTAACGTCCCCTCATTGGCATTGCCTCTTCTATCCCCCATTCTCTTTTCTCTCCTATTCTTTTCCCCCAATCCCACCCTTTCTTGTCGCTTCTTACCCATCTCTCCATCTTCCCTTCGCCCTCTTCAATATCTTTACTGTCTTCATCATACATCCTTTGTCTATTTTCTCGTAATCCTAGTATCCTCATTTCATGCATCTCTGCATCTTTTCCAATCTATGTCATTCCTCCCCTCTTTCTTCTCTTTACATTCCTCATATTGTTCACTTTCCACTTATTATCCCCTTTCTGTATTCCCTTCCTTCTACATCATTTTCTCTGTTATCCTCTTCTCTCTCCCACCCCTCATCTTATTTCACTTCCCCTGTATCATCTTCTTCCCCTTTTTACATCACGTTTCCTCCTTACTTCCCCATTGATAACCTGGCTCTTCAGCGTTGTCCCTGTCTTTTTTATCATCCCACCCTCCACATGCATCTCCATACGGTCTGTTCCATATTCTTTTCCTTGGTCTTCCTCGCAATGACACGGTTCCTTCAATCTTCTCCCTGTATTCACTCTATCTTCCTTTCCTCTCCCCTAATTTTCACGTTTCTTCTGACCACTTCTCCTTTTCTCTACCACCCCTACCTTTTCGTTCATTCTGTACCTGTTTCTCTTCTTTTCTCTACTCTTTTTCACACTTTCCTCGCCCCTCATAGTTTCTTTTTTTCTCTGTTCTACTTCTTCTTTCATCCTCTTTCAATTTTTCATCGATTTTACCCCCTACTCCCACCTCGTCTTCTCCTTCTTATTTATCCTTCCCCATTTCTTCTTTTCTCAGCTCTATCATTTCTTTCACTTTCATGCATCCCTCTTTATTATCTCTGTTGCTTCCTTCATTTGGCACATCTCTCTATTTCATAACTTCACCCTCTACTCTGTCATTTTCCTATCTTCTCCTTGTTTTTCCTTCATCATTCCCTTCTTCCCCTATCATCCCTCTCTCTTATTCTTTTCTACCTCTTTCATTCCTTTTTTGTCCCTCCCCTATCTCCATTACTCTTCACCTTTCTTACTCTTCTCATAATCAACCCCCAATCCTATCCATTCCCTTTTCTCTTTCCCATTTCATCTTCCCACACACCCTCACACCTAGCATTCAAGGCTGATTGAATCCTTTCTCCATTTGTGTCGTGTGGTCATTCCAGTCTCTTCCACTCCATTATCATCCTCTTCTCCATAGAATTCATCTCTCCTCTTTTCGAGAGCTCTGTCATATATTCCATTCTCGTCAGCCCTCTCGAGGGGGCATCATCACATCTATCCATAATCACATCTTCTCATGACATTTTTGTCTTGGAGGATACCATGACATCCGTCACTCACCACCTTCTATTCTCCCCAACAAACATTCGCTCTACTTTTTGCTTAAGAAAAGTAGATTGAATTCTTCCCCCATCTCGTCTACTTTCTTTGAAAGGACACTACTTTCATAGTACCCTTCCAAAGAGGGGAAAATGTAGACACCCTAATTTCACATCTGTCCTAAATCAATTAATTCCCCTACCTCATTTCCCACAAAAATACACTTCAAATTAATCAAATATAATTTGATTAATTATCCATTTCAAATCCAAAAAATAACCCAATCCTCACCACATGTCATTATTCTCCATGTTTTTCTACTATTGAATTAAAAATTCAAAATCAAATCCTCACCCACTCTTTGTGGTCCCCACTCACCTAAAATCCTCCACTTATGAATTAAAAATCTAAAATCAAATCCTCACCCATTCTTCGTGGTCCCCACTCACCTAATCTTGCCCACATTTTCAAACCATGATTACTTAAATTACTCTAAGTTAATCACTCCCCCAGGCTATAAATACAGCCTTACCCCTCCCCTCTAAGACACAGAGAATAAGCTTGAATGCCCTGTCTAAGTTCTTGCATCCTTTGAGAAAAGAACATCCTTCTGCCTCGTCCTAATGCCCAAATAGCCTCATCTTGAAGCACCCCAAATCCATAATCCTTTTACCCATTTGGTGCAAAGTAAGTGGATCATTGTTACAGGAAGGCCTTGCTCCATCTTGAAGAAAAGCACCTACATATCATGCAATCGGGGCTCAATCCATGTTTCCTAGCCCATTCTGAGGTTTGCTATGGAACGCGAAGGAGGAGGTATTATTGTTAGTATTTTACTTCTCGGACTAAAATCAGGAGTCCATGAAGAAAGAACAAAAAGGGTATTGCCTAAATACCAACAAGTGGCCTTGGTCATAAGGGTCTAGACCTGCGAGGGCTCACAAAAGGTAAAGAGATAAAAACCTTTGGTGAGATTATGAACACTAGAAACCTGGATGTTGGAAGACTCCCAATGTTTTTTCATCTAATTATGCAAATACATCTCAAACGGGATGCGACCACAAAAATAGGCAATAAGATAGTGGTTATGATACCAAGTTACCATAGGATCCAAAAACTCATTAGTAATAACCACATCAGGAGTGGGTTCAGAGTCCATACCTCGTCGTAGACTTTTAGGACAAAATTCCTTGTGCACTTGAGAACCATGATCGCTAGTGTCAACAGTTGTTGAAATGGGGGGTGGTGGCCATTTATAAGCGCAAACACCACCTAAGCGGTGAAAAAAATCCAAAACTCACTATGATAAGACCGAGGGAGGACTGTAAGAAGGGCTAAGGACATGCAATTTAGACAGCCAAGCGAAGCAGGAAAAAACATAAGAAGCCAAGCAGAGCCGAGCGTTCGCTAAGGTTCAAGTGGTCTCAATATCAATTTGGTATTTTTTTGAATTGAAGAGCATTCATTTATCTAAAAACTATATTAACTATAATTTGAACATTACAAATTTACAATTATAGTTTGAATGGTATATCTAAAGAGTACAAACAAAACATAAAATTAATATCACAATTATTTGAGGTCATCTTTGATCTTATAATAATTATAATTATGTTCTATTTTGCATGGCATTTTACTTTAATGGCAGAAAAATACAAGAGGGGAGATGAGCTTGTTGAATAGTTAAGTTTGAACCCTTTCTAAAGTATAATTGTTTACATTTTTTTTAATTTGGAAAAGTTTAACCAACCGAGTAATATTACAAATGACTGGGAGAGGGGATGGGGGAAGAAGACCAGGGAGAACTATTTTTTTTTGTTGAAATAAGTGTTAAATAAATCAAAGGTTGATGAATGAAGAACAAACAACAACTAAGATGATGTAGGGTAGTGGCAAAAAAGATGAGGAGCAATTTCAAGAACAGGGCAAAAGGGGCATTTGTCTATAGAAATGTCGAGTTTGGATAATGTGTGACCAAATAAAACTTCATGTGGAGAACATGCCAACCTAATAATTGACATTTGATGTCAGTGGGGGAGTGTCAAATAATACAAGGAATTTAACATTAAGATATATTTCCAATGGAAGAGGAGGTTGTGTGAGGTGATACAAGTGTGTTGGTATGGTGAGGCTATGACTAGTTGGTTTGGCTAGTAGCAATATTTCAATGGGGATGATGTAGGATTTGTGGTGATATTAAGAAGGACTTTGAGAAGAATAAGTTGAATGAGGGAATACAAGCCAACTTGAGGTAATTAGGTAGCCTACATATACAATGCAAAAAATGCCAAAGAAGAAAAATATAAGTGATTAGATCCCAAATATCCCTACCTAAGATAATGCCTCTATTTACAAAAGAGCAATATGCATATTCAGGATTAGTAAAAAGAGGAAGATGATTAGCTTGAATATCTCGATTCCCCAATAAGTTATAGTTGGGAATGTTTAGTCTGTGTTGAAAAGAATGATGGTGCCATAATGAAAGGTGAGCCATTTCTTATCAGGTCATCGAGTGATGCCTAAGAGATAGTGACCCTAAAATATTAAATGATGAGCATTAACAATTTTATCTAACCAAGGGATAGAGGCTCATGAATGTTTATGAGTGGCAAATCTAACACAAGATCCTCTGTGGTTTCATACCTTGACTAACTATTACAAATCACTTAGTAATAAGATATTTCCCTTGTTATAAAGGGTCAAATAATGTAAAAAAACCCTACAAATTTAGGTTGAGTGCAAACATTCAAAGTGTTGAGTTGTGGAGCTTAATTGCTTCATTGGCATGCTTTTATGGACTTGTTGGAATACACAGTAACCAGTGTCAGTTGACGAACCATCGTTGGTCGCTCACGGACAATTATCGGTCAGGCAAGGAGGAACGACATCGGTTTGGGATAACTGGCAATGGTTGCCTGCACGTGACTACTATAATTAAGTTAACGGAATTAGATCTATCTTTAGTTGTAAAGTGAATCTCATGGTTGTAATTACATAGCTAAAGTGCCCTAAGATTGTAGATGTATATATAAGCATAAACCTAGGGTTTAGAAGGTAAAATTCAATTTGAGAAATGAGAGAAGTTTCCTTTTGAGAGAAAAAGTGAAATTTTTATAGAAGAAAGTACATGACATCCAAGAAGGTGTGGAATATTGCAAATCTTCATTGTATTTCCTCTGTGATAATAAATTGGTTGTTTCTTGGTGGACGTAGCCCACACTGGGTGAACCACGTTAAATCTTGTGTATTGTTTCTTTTTGTTTATTTCCATATTGGTTGCTTTTATGCTTAGATCTGATAAATTTATCTGTACAACCAGTGTGCTAACCCCAACACAGAGCAATTGCAATCATTCCTTTTTTACTTGAATTGTTGGACCAAAGAAAGTTATGGATCACCTAAATAAGTTTGTAGTAATTTGATTCAGATGGGAACTAAGAAGACAAATAATAAGCATGGTTGGCCAAAAAAATGTGACCGATAATAGTCAACTTGCCTACAAGGGAGAGAAACTCACAAGACCAATTTTCCACCTTTTGTGAATTTTATTGAACACCCAGCCCCATGTATTGTGAGATGAGAGGTAAATACTAAAGAGGACACCAAAGTAACGAGTCATTTCCCCGTGGGGATTTTTTTCTAGGATAGGGGTGTCCATGTAGGCTTAGGATCGCCTTTGATGAGTATAACTTCAATTTTGTGATCACACAACATGGGCATGAACACTTCACAATGAACATGGTTAGGGAAAAATATAAGTGCTTGAGAACTCTAGACTTCTAAAAATGAGTCCAAACATTTATTAGTTATCTTTTGGTTAATTATTAGTATAAATTTATATTTATTAGCACATAAATTTTGGAATTCGATGCCCTTCTTAGATTTTTTTTTTAGTTTTTACACATATTTATCAGTTTGTCGTAACATTTACTTGTCACCTACATATGTGTTCATATTTGTACAAGTGATTCTTTAAATATATTTTTGGCAGTATAAGTTTTTCTTACAATGATAAAAGAGTAATACACAACACTATTATTTCCCTCAATCTTATAAAAAATATTTTTTCATGCCGATAAGCATTCCTTATTGTTGTAGGTTGTCTGCATTGTTTGCATTAATGACATGTAGGGTTTCTGTGCAGATACAAGACCATGAAAATGGTTTGGGTCATTTATCTTGTTTCTAATGTGCAATTTTTTTCCTTTTGCAAATGGGTTTCCCCTATTCGCTGATTTGTTTATGTTTTAGTTTTTATTGAAGACATTGTGAAACCCTTGAAATGCATGTGACATGAAAAATATTATGGTTATGAGGGGTTGATTCCCGCCTTCTTCTTGTGGTAGGTTTGGCCTTTATGGTTTCATTGTTGGTGTTTAGGAAGCCTGAGTTTTTGAAACTTTGGGATTGGTTACGCACCACATGGTCAATAGTAGGGGTTTTATGTTGTTTAAAGAGAGATGTCGGTTGTGCGGAGGAGTAGTTTAATCAAATGTTCTATGTGTTGTGACCATCGCTTTTGGTTCCGCATATGGCAAGTTTGAGAGCTGTGGTTGTAAGAAGAGGTGAGTATTTTGCAAATAATTCATTAACTCACAAAAAAATTATGTTCATTGTATTTTCTGGTTAGACAGATTATGGAGATTTATGTTTCTAAATATTTGGCTGTGAAAAATATTATTTGTAAGTCGATGGGGGGGGGGGGAATGATGAAAGCCTTGTTTGTTCAATCATGGGGTAGGGTTTATGAATGCAAGGAAAGTGTTTGAATAAATGGGGTTTCAGTGATTTGGAAAATGTTTGATGCCATGAAATTGTTTGACAATATGTTGATTGTTGCTTTCTTTATCTAGGGTAAGGACTGTAGAGCTTTGTCGGTTCCCCTGTTCTAGATTTATGTCATTAAGGAATAGATAAGATAAATTGTAGAGATTTATGTTTTCAAATATTTGGCTCTGAAAAATATTATTAAAGCATTTGCAAAAAAATTGGCTAAGTTAGGAATCCATCTAATTCATTATTAAACTGGAAACAGGTTTGGCTGGTAACATATATGTAAAATTTAGTGGTGAGATCCTTGCCTTAGCAAGAGGTTGCACCGTCACCCTTTGGTTTGAAAGAAGAAAATAAAGTACAAATTTTAGAAGTTTTCTCCAATGAACCATAATTGTGTATTTCTTTACTTGAAATTAATGATTTTTTAATTACTTTTGTGACAAAGTATTGTTCATTCAATCGGGGAGTAGGGTTTATAAATGCGTGGAAAGTGTTTGATGAAATGGGATTTTTCCAATTGGAAAATGGTTGATGTAAGGAAAATGTTTGATGATATGTTATCATTGTTTCTTTCTTTATGTGGGTCAAGGAGTAGAAAGCTTCATCCGTTCCCCTGTTTTAGATTTCTATCATTATGGAATAGACTACACAGATGGTAACATATATCTTGGAAGAAAAACCTGTAAATCGATTTTCTTTGAATCTAAAATTTGATCATGCTATCCTTGCCTTGCCAAGAGGCTGCTCTACCACCCTTTGGTATGAAAAAAATTAAAATATCAGATGGCCTATACAAATTTTTGAAGCCGATGGAATGGACAGTGCTTGAAGCTTTCTATGAGCTTCCTCAATTTCAGTTTAGAGTGCCAAAAAAAGATAGAACTCCATCTTGAATCCTTGTCCATAATGATTTATTTTGCATTTTTTACATTTGCGAACACATATAGCGATGTATTTTGTTTATGTTGTGTAACTTAAAATTCACAATATCAAATGAAGTAAGATCTATGTATTCCATTCACTTCACCAATATGTACAGTCCATACAATATTTTAATCCCCTTCTAGAACCAAAGGACAACATAACAACCTCTTGTCAAGACAAGGACCCGTACATTAGATCTCACTTTCTTGAGAATCAATTTGTAAGTTTCACACATGTTGTTAAAGGAAGAGAGGAAAGTCTACCCCCCAAGCACTCCACTTGTTAGGCCTTTTTTTGGTGCGCTTGTCAAAAAGAAGCATTCGATATTGCACTTGGTTATTGACCAACCTTTCTCCTCCTCCTTTGATGATAGGTGGGAAATATTCGAATAAATTCTTGTGAAACTAAGGTTTAATGTCGAGTTCCTTGTCTAAAGTAGAGGTTTTTGTGTTGTCCTTAGGTTTGTGAAAGGAATTAAAATATTGTATGGCCTATATAGATTTGTAGAGTTGATGGAATGAACAAGCCTTAAATATTTCTATAGAATTCTTTGATTTAAGTTCATAACAATAAATAAATACATAAATACAACTTCATACAACTCAACATGTCTAGACCATTATTTCCTTTGACGAAGGAATTAAAATACCACATGCCTTGTACAAGTTTGTGAATCCAATGAAATGGAAAAACCTTACAACTTTCTGTAAGCTTGCTCTATCTCTTTTTGAAATGTGTACAAATCCCAAAAAATCTTTCGCATGTCCCCCTACTTGGCTATAATTTTGTATTCCTTTACTTGATATTTCTGAAATTTAAGTTATTCAAAGTTAATAAAACTTTCAAGCCTACGAATTGGTTTTCTTTGAATCTAAAATTTAATGCCTTGATCCTTGCCTTTCCAAGAAGTTGCTTTGTCGCCCTTTAGTATGAAAAAAATTAAAATATTGCATGGCATGTACATATTTGTGAAGCAGATGGAATGGACAGTCCTTGAAGCTTTCTATGAGCATCCTCAATTTCAGTTCGGGGTGTTAAAAAAATAGATAGAACTTCATGTTGACTCCTTGTCTGTAACGATGTATTTTAGATCTTTTTCATTCACGAGCCCATATAACGATGTATTTTTCTTATGTTGTGTAGCTTAAAATTCACAATATCAAGTGAACCTATACAATGATATAGTTTAGTAGAGGCAGCTGTGTAGGATTTTTTTAGTGTTGTGTACATTCTGAACTGAGTTTTGGGAATCTCGTAGAAAGCTTTGAGATGTGTACATTCCATCCAATTTACAAATTTGTACATATCATGTGTTTTTCTTATGTTATATAGCTTCAAATTCACAATATCAAGTAAAGCAACACACAATTATGGTCTTGTGGAGGGGGCTATGTTTGGGATTTTGAGCGTTGTATACATTCTGGACTAAGATTGAAGAAGCGTTTAAAAAAATTTAAGGTCCATGCATTCCATCCACTTCACCAATATGTGCAGGCCATGCAATATTTTAATTCCCTTCTAGAACCAAAGGACAACATAACACCCTCTTTTCAAGACAAGGACCCTGACATTAGATCTCACTTTCTTGAGAATCGATTAGTAAGTTTCACACATGTTGTCAAAGGAAGAGAGGAAAGGCTACCCGGCCACCAAACACTCCACTTGTTAGGACTTTTTTGGTGCAAAATTAAAAAAGAAGCGTTCGATATTGCACTTGGTGATTGGCCAACCTTTTTCCTCCTCCTTTGATGATAGGTGCAAAACCTTTGAATCGATTCCTATGAAATTGAGATTTAATGTCGGGGTCCTCGACCAAAGTAGATACTTTTGTGTTGTCTTTAAATTTAAAAAAGGAATTAAAATATTACATGGCTTGTACTAATTTTTGGAGTTGCTGGAATGGACAGGCCTTAAATATTTTTATATACTTCTTCAATTTGAGTTCAAAGCAAAAAAATAAATAAATAAATACAATTTCACACAACTCTACGTGTCTATACCTTCCTTTCCTTTGATGAAGGAATTAAAATACCGCATGCCTTGTATAGGGTTTTGAATTTAATAGAATGGACAAACCTTAAAATGTTTATTGAAAAAAAAACTATATGTTGATCGGAAAAAAATGTTGATCGTACTTTCTTGCATTTGTTTTGCATACCTTTATTGCAAAAAAAACATCTACGTTGATGTTCATGTTTATTTTTTGGTTCAATCCTACGAAACTATTAGTTGATTGTTTTTTGAGAGCATAGATCAAATGTGATTTATAGTTGCTTGCACAAGGTGACCACATATTACAAACACGCAAAATGGACTCCATAGTTTCCCTTTCTTAAACATTTGAACTTACATGTTATATTGTTTAGTAATGTTATTACCGAGTTAACTATCTTTGTTTTTATTGTGAATTTTTTCAGTTTGATGTTTGGCGTGTTCAATATGACCACTGCACTTTGGTTGTTGTGAATGCATTTTTTGACTGTCTATACAACATGGGACTTGCATTTCCACTATTATTTCTTGTGTTTTCATTGATATTTTAATAGTGGATTCATACCTGGACTATGCACTTATTGTACTGTCTTTCCTTGTTTGAAAAGAAGGAAAGAGATTTACAAATAGTTCTAGCAATGTTGCCAACAAAAGTGCCTTGATGATCAACATAGCTTCATACATTTGACATGTTTTGGACATTTTTTAAATGCATATATATGTTGTTTCCTGGTGTAGACACAAAATCATGCACTAAGGTACATTTCTAGGTCCTAAAATCATACTTGCATTCATATGATTCCTAAGCAAGAAAATAGTAATTGACAACTATCTTTGGGCTCTTATGTCTTTCTTATTTTCTATTTGGTCTTACACACCCTACAACCCTATTAGAACTTTACTTGTTTATCTTTTATGACTTTGAACACCAATGCTCAAACGCCCTTTTTCCCTCTGGGTGCCCCTGACCATTTTCTATCTTACTCGCTCTTTTTGGGCCTCTTTTATCTTTTGGGCATCTTATTTTCTTATGGGTCAGCCTTCCACTTATCAATTACAAAATTCAACCAAAGGAGTCATATACATACATAGCTATGTGATCAAAATAAAGGACCAAGCTCTAAGCATCTATTGTCATCACCTAAGCTTGTATCCAAAGGCATCTAAGATCATTAAAGGAATCCATCTAACATACATTCAAGGGGCTGCATTTTATGCATACACAACATAGGAAGGGGAAGTTCATTGTTCCATCCACACATCTGTCTACATTGTTACATTTAGCTATCATTTGTTATCAAGTGCACTTGCACAAAGGCATCCTAGGGCACAATTCTTTCACACACTCACAAGAACTACATAGAGTCTGAGATGTAGTGCAGTGCTTAGTCATTAGTTCAATTTATTAGGTGACCGTCGGGGTTAGTCTGACTCCCTATATTGCTTCTTATTTTTTTGGATTTGATGTGGTATTGTGGGTTTTACAAGCAAATATTTGTTTTGTAGGTTACATGTAACTCGGCAACCATATTGTGACATAAAGGCAACCAACAACGAGTATTAACAACATTTTTGCAACACTCTAGAAATTGTTTTCTAACCATTTTCGCAGTTACGGGCACCTAGTAGAAGACTCTGACACCCAGGTGCCCTTGACCTAGTCCGGACGCCCTAGTCTAACCTTATTTGATAGTTATAGAATTAAATCTGAGCATTTCCGACACAAATCTCCTCTTGTTCAATAAATTTTCCAGCTTTAGACCAGTCGTAGACAACGTGGTAAATCAGCTAAGTCATTTCCTCTCTCTCTCTCTTGCACTTAGGGTTTCATATTTTATTAGCTTATTGCTTATGTCATAGTGTATTTAGAAGTTGTACTTCAATGTTTCTATCAATTACTCTGCAATTAGGTTTTACAAAATCTATATTTTTGTTAAATCACCCATGGATTCAATATAAAATATAAGTATGTTACTACTTTTATAGGATATTAAATTCCAATATTGTTATACTTGGGCTTACAATAAATTATTGTTGTTCATTTTCCTTTTGTTGTTTTGTATTGTGTTGCTGTTAAAAAAACATCCTTTGCTGAGCATGCATTAACTTGGTGCCCAGTTAGTTGGAAACTTGTTTCGTTGGTTTTCTTTACACCTTCGATGGAACACATAAGCGTGGTTTGGGAAATTTAATACCAGTTTAAGCCTATAAACTACTGATTCTTCCAAATTATTTTTCAGCTTGATCTATCACAGCCACACCCTTCTCTATGCTTGTATTTTGAATGGTAAACTAATCTCATAAAAAATGTAACTCTATTCAAACTTCATGTGTGTGTCTGTATTGAAATCTTGGTTTTGTGTTGACACAAATAGCTAAAGAAACCCTTGTATTCAATTGGTAGACTGAAATTCAAATTGGAGCCAAGGCTGCTCAAAAATTCCCTAATCAACTTAAATTTTCTGAGGTAAATATTCACCGTGCACTGCATTTATTTGCTACACTTGACATTTTAAAAACATATATATTTTTTTAAGTTCATCTTTGTTACTTGTTCTTTTGTTATTTCTTTTCCGCCGCAGGCTTGCCTCTATTGAGTCACCTGGATATTGACCCTGCCAACTATCTGATGGAAAAGAAATTTAAATGACATGTACTATATCTTTGGGCATATTTAATATTTCAAAAGATTGTTAGACGTCGTCGGTGGGCACCTTTAAATGATATTTCTTATATCTTTGAGCATTTTTATTATTTCACAAGGGTAGTTACAATTTGATGACATTCTCGGAATTGCATATTAACATCTTATGTCTCTCTTAGTTCTTTTACATACTAGTATATGTTGCCTTGGTTTCAAATGTATTCTCAGCACCTGGTTGAATTTTCATCACAAGTGATATTATGTCCTCTTTCTTCCTTTTAGTGCCTAGTATCATTTGACTGCATGGTTGTTCTTATTCTCATATCTTGTGATGATTGTTTCGTGTGTTGCCTAAGCTTCATGCAGTGGATGGATCTATGATCGGTGTGCACCTTGTTGGTTGCATAGAATGCAAAAGGGGTGAATGATTCTAAAATCTTATTTTGTGTCGTTTATGCTCTATATTTCCAGTGCTTTTGCCTTGTTTTTGATGAAACTTGTTGATTCTTTGAAGGTTTTCCATATTCCAAACAAGAGTCTCTTGAAAAAGCTTCATCCTTTCTGCTTGATATAGGCGTTAATAACGGTAGCTGATCTGGATACTACATAAGGGCTCACTATTGCTTTTTAAAATTTAAGTTGTCTCCCTATTCTGAATGAAAATAATAATAGGCATCAATATGAATGAAAAAATATAGACTTGTGTATTATATATAAAAATAGGTGGCTTCCACATACATCACATGCCTTTACTTTTCCTCCTTGCTTTTCATGTTTCAGGATGCTACAATATTGTTGCGTGTGGGTTGATTTTTCACATACTCTGAATTGGAGTGCTTACGTCTACAACAAGCATATTGACTTGCCTTCATTTAAGTTGTGTGCTGCTCTTCAAGTCTTTGTTTTGGCTTTATAGCGCTGACAATCATACGTATGAGTACAATATGCAGTCCAATTATTGAAATTGACATGCAAAATATTTTACAGATAACAAATTTCATCCACACAAATGAGTGTGTGCATCTTCCTTGTGGGTCTTCCATTCCATCTATAGATGATAATAACAAAAAACATGCATTGCAACTCTTTTGTAGAAAGATTTAAACTGCCATGATGATTTATTATACATTCTTCAATTGAATGAACAATTACATATTTTCATATGAACTGAATGATTGTTTCTGTTTGTTTCAGGATTACATAATCTTCAACACTTTTGGTGTATGGGACATCCAGTATTACATGGTTATTTTGTGCCCCCTACACTCTTGCAAACCATTTTAATTTGAACATTTATTTAGTTTTTGATTTTCACAGGCAATACCGCTTTTGGTTACTAGTTTTTTTAATACACATACACAATATTTTCTTACCTGCCAAAATTTTCTTAAATTTGTCCCAAAAACTTATACGCCTGATCCTTATGTCAATTCTCATGACTTGTATTCGTACTAAAATAAATGGCAGTACTCATTATTTTGTTTACTATCTTGTGTTCCTCTAATGGTTGAAGCCATAATCAGTGGATGGATTGTTCTTCAAATTGCACGGAGATGGGTGAGTGTTCCTGAGATTTGATGTCATGTCGTTATTGCTCTAAATTTTTATTGATGTCCTTTGTGTTCCATTGGATTCCTGTTATCATTTGATAGCATGAATGATCTTATTATCATATCTTCTACTCATTATTTGGTTTGTTGTCCATTATTACTGTAGTGGATGGAAATACGATCAGTGGACAACTTGCTGGTTACGTTGTGTGGCGAAGGAGGTAAATGCTTCAGAAATTTTATGTCATGTCGTTCATACTTCTATAGTTTTAGTGTTGTTGCATAGATCTTAATGAAATTCATTGGTTCTTGAAAGTTTTTATCATATTCCAAGCAAGAAACTATTGATAAAACTTGAGAATTGCTTCTTATTGTTGGCATTGATATTGGCATCTGCTCTGAATACTGCAAAATGACTCGCTACTACTTTTACAAAGTCAAGTTGCCTTATTTTTATGAATTGAAATTACAATGGGCGCCAAGATGAATGGACAAATATATACTCATTGTGAAATATATAAAATAATAAATATGTGGTTGTTAAATATAGCAAATGCCTTTAATTTTCCTCATTGTTTTCCATGTTTCAGGATGTTGTATTGTTAAGCATGGGTAGATTATTCATAGACTTTGGAGTGGAGCGATATCATCCACAGTAAGGATGGAAACTTGCCCGCATTTCAACTATTTAATATTTTTTGATTTGTTTACTGACATTATATGAGCGCAGAGCCTAGACCTGACGAGACCTTGCTTTGTTCAATGTACAAATTCTCATGACTTCACCCAAAACATAGCTGATGCAAAAAAGTACGCCAGTCTTTATAAACTTGCCTACATTTCATTACTTGTCATTAAAAGTTTGAAAAGGTGGACATTTCATTTATGTCATCATGCATCTCATGTTTCATTTTACATATTTTATCTGGTTTTCCAATGACTTGTGTAATGCAAGAAATGATTAGATGAAAGTTATAAACTAAAAACAAACCAATTGATTCCTAAATCTAGTCTTCTCAAACAAAACCTCAGATTGAGCTAGATGGAAAGGGAAATAGAATGCAATACCTTCACTTACCAAAATAGAGCTCCCTTTTATGTCTTGGATGTGCTCGAGATGTTGGATTTGGATGTGCTTTCTTCAAATTTGTGTGATCATTTGCACAACACCTCCCCTTGACTATGCTTAGAATTGTTTGATTGATGAAGAATAAATTGATTAGAGTGGATTGAAGATGGATTGATTGGATGATAAAAATAGAAAAGTTTGGTTATGGATTCTTAAGATAGCTCTCATGGAGGAGGAGAGCTCAATTTATAGATGAGGGGTGGAGGATTCAATGGCTAGGATGAAGCTAAGTTGAATTTAGATAGGGTGGAGAATGCATGTGAAGATTAGAGAATTCTAGAGTGGAAGACTCTAGAATTTGAATTCAAAATTCATGGAGGGAAGAAGCTTCTATTAATTAAAAATTCAATAGAAGGAGAAAGTTAGAGAGACTTATCGAAATAGAAGTCTCTAAGATTTAGAGGTGTGAGGATGTGATTAGGATTAGGATTATATTAGGTTAATAAATGATAATTAGGGGTGAGATTACATGGAAAGACTAGGTGTAGGGATGTGTAGGGTAGGTAGGTAGGTAGATATAGGAATATTAAATTCCTACGAAATGTTAATAAAGATTTGAATAAGATAATACGATATATTAATGAATAAAAGTGATTAATGATAAGATGAGATAAAATGATGAATTAAAAGGATTTGTGATAAATGATAAATAACGATAAAGGGTAAATATGATTAAATAGATTAATAATAATATTTAATCTTGCGATTAATTATTATATGGGTGATGTTAGGATAGTTGTGGGACAAATTGATCGTAATTGATCATTTTGACATTTTAGATGTCTACAACTTGTACTCATTTAATTTTTTTTTGTGATACTGACATGAATCTCATCTTGTTATATTCGATTGCCTTTGTGACACCACTGTCATTTTCTATTCTTTGTGCACTTGAAGAACAAAGTGTAACTATATGTAGCATCTCCTTCGGTTGCAGTTGAAGCTGGGAATTTCAACCATTGCATACCAAATGCCCACAGATTTCATACTCAGAAAGCTTCACTCAATGTGTTTCAAGCATGACACTACAACAAACAAGCTCTTTTTACCACAATTATTCCACAAAATACCTACAATTTGAGATAATTGTAGAATAATTGTGGCATCTCTACGATAATTTCATTTATTCACGTTTAGGTATTGTGGATGTTCCACTATTTAAACGTAGTGATGATGATTTGTAGAGAACCCACATATCCCTCCCTTCCTTGTTGAAAATCCACAATTTTTAAGGAACTAACAATAATTTATAATTGAATTATCTATCACATTTACACTTATGGAATAATTTCTTAAAAATAATATAACATTACATTAATATTTAAATTGCAAACACATCGCATTATGATAATTTATAAAAATAAAATAAAAATATAATCAAAATCTAACACTACCAGGCATATGTTAATGATAACATATATTAAGAATATTAATAAGAAATCATTATAGTAATTAATAGTTATATATATTATCATATTTAATTTCATCTAATATATTTAAATTTTATTAATATAATATTGTAGACATTCACATTTCTAATAAAAATTACTTTTAAAAACACTCGTAAATTTATAATATTTTGGAAATGATCCATTACTAAATATATATATTTGGTATAATATATTGTTAAGAAATAAAGAAAATATTTTAAAATTGCCACATAAAATAGTGTGAAAATACTACATTATATTACAAAATATTAAAATATGTGAAATTTAGCATAAATAATACCTACTAGTTAGCATTCTAAATAGGTCAATGACATATATTTAAGAAATTAGTTTAAAGGACCCATTTAAAACTAATTATTTATAAAAATAAAATAAATACTAAATTATAAAAATATAGTTAAAATAAATAATAATTAACAAATAAAACAATTCTAATAATATTTTAACATAAAATTATATATATATATATATATATATATATATATATATATTTGATTGAAAATCATAACCATATATTAAAGATGACATAAGGAAGTACAATGCTAATCATACAAAATCGGGTGGAAAAGATCACACCCCATAAGCAGGATCAAAGTAGCCATAAAGAGGCTATGAGTAGCAAAGTGTCATATCAACAGTAGCATTTTCAATCAAAAAAGTTTAAAACAGAAGTGCAGAGAACCAGAGAAAACTCCAAACATGGAGCTAGGCAGCAACAACAAACATGGAAGATGGTGGCGGTGGCGGTGGGCTCTTTGGACGGTCACCACCCCAACCACCAAGAGTAGTGTCAGGGGTGTCATCAGGCTGGCTCCCAGCCATCTGCCTACTGCTGCTCCTCCTCGTTTCCCCGTCGGGAGGGCGAGATAGCCAAAGAGAGCCACAAAAACTTTGATTGGTCGGGCACCTGCCACCCGGAACCACCACTGCCAGAGCCCAGCCGACCAAATACCCCGGTAGCGGGCGGAGTCCAAGACGGAGGTGGAGAAGGGACCCACCAGTGAGGAGAGGCGCTACACCGCCCACGAGCCAGAACCTCGATCGAAATTACGCCCCATGGGAAAGTGAGCGGCAACCTTGCGAGTGGGAGCGACGGTGAGGGGAATCTGGCGGAACGTGACTAACAACACAAGGGGCACTCCCCCAATGGTCCATAAGAGTTTGCAAGTGCTCAACTTCTATGTGGAATTTCTCCGCCTGCACCTGGATCTGAAGCGAAACATTGGAGATGACAACAAGCTTGTTAGAAATAGCAAAAATTCTATCCACTGTCTCCTTATTAAAAATAGCAACATTTCTAGATTTCCAAATGTGATATAAAATAGCCACTCTGAAAGAATGCCAAATGTTGTAAAATTTTGCAGGAATAAAGGTCGGATCCCCTAGAAGAACCATTTTCCACGTGAAGAAGGTGGGCAAAAAAGGTTGGAAAAGGGTATGAATCCAATGCCAGGCAGACTGAGCATGAGGGCAGAACCAAAAGAGATGAAGAAGAGTCTCAATGTGGTTGCAGAAAGGGCAACGCGGCGGGGGAGCTCCCAGAAGAACAAGGCGCTTGCCCACAGGAAGCCCTTGATGAAGAATGCTCCAAAGAAAGTGTGCAACTTTGGGCTCTATAGGAATGGCCCAAACAACAGTGAAGCACTGCTTCCACCCAAAACGAGTGGAATGCAGGCTATAGCGAGCATTTAACTTATTGAGAGGAAGCTGCTTCTGGGTGAGAAGCTTGTAGCCCAACCAAGGTTTATAATTTCTGAAGGGGGTGGCAGAGGGCCAATGCCAATCAAACCACCACGGGCACTGCATAGTAACACCAATTTTATGCAAACAATCACCAGGTATGAGATCTTGAATGATAGAAATGGCTTGTTTGTCATTGTCATTTAGAGAAAAATTAGCTTTTAGGCTATCCCATGGAAGCCAATCCCTGGTGATAGGACAAAAAAGGTCCTGAATATACTGAATCCCTTTTTTGAAAAGATGCAAACCCTTGAGCTGTAAGGAAAGAGCAAGGGGTTTGTCATGAAATTGAAACACCGGATTCCACCACAAACTAAGAGAGTTAAGAGAGAGCCCGTTCTGGAAACCATCACCCTGCCAGAGCAGATGGGGTTTGAGAAGTTCCCAAGCTTTCCATATGCTTTTGGCCACAAAAGAGCCACCTATTTTAACAGTAGCAGGGCATAGGAGTAAGGAGTAGTAGTTCAAACCCCTACCATGCCTTTCGATTAAGCGGAGACCCTTGAGATATATAATTTCTGAGAAGAATTTTCCAAGATTCCTCACCTTCAAGGCTGCTTGAATAATCCATTTGGCAGTAAGAGAAAACCCCTGCATATGAATGTTGATTAGGCCAAGACCACCAATGTCCTTGGGCGTACAACATATGTCCCAAGTAACTCTGTGAAAACCATGGTTCCCTTCGGAGTTGGCCCACAGGAAATCACGCAGAATTTTCTCCAGTCTGTGGTAAGCGACTTTAGAAGGTGCCCAACATGATGAGTAATAGACATGAGTGGCAGCCAAAACCTTGGAGCAGACTTGGAATTTTCCAGCAAGAGACAGATGCTTGGTAATCCAAAAAGAGATTTTTTGCTCAACTCGCTGAATCACATAGTTCCAAAGGTCAGCAGGGGATGCCATAAAGGCAAAAGGAATGCCTAAAAATTTGAATTGAACACCAGGTTCAATCCAAAGCCATTGGAATCCCTCTAGCCAAGGAGGTTTGGGACCCATCGCATGTCTGTAACATTGGGTTTTCTTCCATTGGATAGCAGAACCAGAAGCAAGACAAAAAAATATCAAGACATTTCATGGCATTAGTGACAGAGGCCTCTGTTTCAGCTAGAGTGAGAAAAGAGTCATCTGCAAAATGACCATTAATCAACTGCTTAGGAGAGGAAGGTAGTTGAATACCTTTAACCAAACCAGCATTGGCAGCATTAGCAAGCAAGTAGCTTAGACCTTCAGCAGCAATGACATAAAGAGAAGGAGCAAGAGGGCAACCTTGCCGGATGGAACGATGAAGAGAGAATCTCTCAGACTACTGACCATTGATAGTAATACAGGCACCCACATTTTGAAAGAGCATATTAACAGAGCGGATGAATCTGGGTCCAAAACCGATAGCCTGCAGCATGGCCAGAATGAAAGGCCACTCAACTCTGTCATAGGATTTTTCAAAATCAATTTTAACAAACAAAGTCGGTTGAGAAGTCTGGCGGGCATATTCCATGCCCTCCCAAACTACAATAATGTTGTCCAAAATATATCTATTTTTGATAAAGCCGGTTTGCTCGCTCCTGATGATCAGGGGTGGTAAATTAGTGAGCCTGATAGCAAGAGCTTTGGCAATAATTTTGTACGAGACATTGAGCAGAGTTATTGGCCAGCCAACTGGTGATAAGCTCAAGATTTCAGATTTGGGAATGAATTTGATGTTGCCTTGGTTGATCAGATCACCCAGGGTGTTGGAGGACATAGCTTCCAGATAGACCTGATGAAGATCCTGACCAACAGTCATCCAAAGAGACTGGTAAAACTCATAGGGAAAACCATCAACACCGGGGGCTTTATCAGAGGCCATCTGCATAACAAGCTTCCTTCAAATCATCAAGAGTGAGAGGTCTATCACAAGCAATGCACTGAACTTTCAGAGAGCTTGCAGGGAACAACTTCAATGCATTGGAGGAGAGCAGCATCTCAAGCCGGAGTAGCAGGTTGAACAACAAAAACAACATGATAGTGATGCACAAAAGCTTGCAGAATGTCAGGTAAGAGAGTAAGCCTTTGATTGCCATCCTTGATTGCTTTGATTTTGGTGAGAGTTTGATTAGATTTAAGGGAAGCAAAAAAATCCTTAGTAACTCTGTCACCAATGCGAAGCCAGTGCAGATGGGCTCGAACTTGGGCTCCTCTAGCCTTATAGTGCTCCTCAATTTGAAGCTTATGTTTCCAGCGAGTAGCTTGCACTTGCAGGTGGGTGTTGAAAGGAGAAAAATTAAGCTCTTGAATAGCCCTCGAATATTCAATATGAGAGGCTTCATGAGCATTCTTGTGAAAAAGAGTAGCTTGTTTCCCATAGAGCCGAAGGAAAGAAGTGGTACGAGTGATGGCATGAGACCACCAGTCAATCCAGCCAATCCCATCAATAGGTCTCGGGTCAAGATTCCAAATACGTCTTATATAATCCAAAGTTTTGGGATGAGAAAGGTGGGATGTATTTAAATAGAACTGGGTGGACTTGGGCTTGGGACACTGAAAGTTCCATTGAATCCCAAAGAAGATAGGCTTATGGTTAGAAACCAAAGCAGTGTCCACCACCGAGACCGAGAGGCTATATGAAGAGTCAAAGGAAAACCATTTCTGCTCTGAAAGTAGAGCTCTGTCAAGATGCTTATAAACTCTGTCATCATCAGACTCTAAAATTAGACCAAGTGAACCAAGGAGTGGCAGTAGTAGAGTGCTTGCGGTGGTTGGGATCAAAAAGACAAAGTTTATTGTGCAAGTAAAACCAGGCTTCACGTTCACCAGCACACCAACGCATTGGAAGCCGACCCAATTTGTCTTCAGGGGATTCAACCATGTTGAAATCACCACAAAAAACTAGGTAGCAGAGGGCAGATGATTAGCCAACCACCGTTAAAAAGAAGAACGTTCAGAGGCATCGTTGGAAGCATAGATATTGGCCAACCCAAGAATGTGGCCGTCAAAATCAAAAAGGGTCCACACCACTTGATGAGTGGGGTAAGAACCCCAAGATATGATATTGGAGGTGAGGTCAGGGCTTAAAAGAGTGACAACACCACCTCGACCATTATCATGAGCTGACATCTGGCAGAGAGAACCAGGCCAGATGGTATGCATAGCAGTAGAAAGATGGAAGCCAGAGATTTTGACTTCCTGCAAACACAACACCTGAAACTTTGTAAAATGCTTACAACTGTCTCTGACAAGATATCTACGAGTCAGATCAGTAAGCCCCCTGACATTCCATGAGTAAACTAACATGGAGAACTATCAAGGTGCATGTTTTCCTCCTCGAGGCTGGCTAACACTCCAAAGCGGTTAGAGAAAGTGACTTACTGCGCATTCCCATGAATAAAATCACTAAGCTTGAACTGTTGGCAGGGTCTCTGCGAGAAATCTTCCTCGGAAGGAGGGGAAGGACTTTGGGAATGACGTAAGGTAGCCTTTCTATTCTGTCTGAGCAGCTGAACCACCGGTCGTGTTATCCAGAAAGCTTGAGGTCTCGGGAAATGAGGGGTGTGAAAGAGCAGGAGCTGAGGGGTGAGAGCTGATGACAATTGTAGCTTGCGGAGTCTCGAGAGATGGCGGGTGCGGGCTTGGGAAGGGTCGCAATAGATGGCTTCAAAGGAGCAAAAGTGGAGGTAACCACCGGTTTGTAAGTAGCCTGTTGGGGCTTATTTCGGGTCGAGGCTGAAGGTTTTCTGCCATTGACAGTAGTCCATCCATCAGAGGAGGGAGTGCTGGATTTAGGGTCCATTGAGGTTTTCTCCGAAACCGGCGGTGGGCTTGGAGTCATGAGAGGACAATCCTTGATCATATGGTCAGTAGATTGGCACTGAAAACAAGTGTTGGGAAGATTGATGTAAGAACTTTCTATGCAAAGCGTGTGTCTCCAACCTGGATATGAAGGGTATCTTTGAGGTCTTTTGAAAGATCAATTTCTACACAGACCTATTTCTGGGGTCAAGCCAAGTAGAACTTATGTTGCTCATGGTAGATGAGGTGACCCAAGGGTTTGATAAGTTGATCAACAAATCCCCACAGAGGCAAAGGAAGGCTTGGAAATTTGACCCAAATAGGAATTTTGAGTTTGGCTTGCTCAGAGACTTGAAAATCTCGAGTCCAGTGGGAGAAAACCACAAGAGTATTGCGAATAAACCAAGGACCGTGGTTAACAATGGCTTTGCAATGTTCAGCATTGGTAAAGTAAAATAGAAAGAAACCCTTGGTCATGTTTTGGACTCCCTCTACCTTGACTCCATGAGGTTGCCAATGATTATGAATCCATTGGCAGAGGATACCTTTAGGGGGAACTCGGCCCACAAAATAAGCAACAAGAGAAAATGATTCAAACTAGTTGCAAGCTTTGTCAAAAGCTGGTAAATCAAGAACAATATCTGGGGAAGGAGTATCAGTATCCTTACCTCGTCAAATACCTTCAGGACGAACTTCCTCGCTCGTTTCGGTGCCATTGTCCAGAGCTCCTGCGATAAGACCAGCATCAATAGATGCATGGCTCGAGGAGGTGGTCATTTTATAAGCCATCGCCCAAGGGGCGGATTGGCGATCGATACAAAATTAATGCAGATAATCCCACCTAGATCTGCATTCGGTGGTGTGACGCAATGGCGGCGTACAACAAGGCTAAGCATTCACTGCGAAAATAACTCGCTGAGCCTAAACCCTAGCAGAGCCAAAACCAATTCATGAAATTGGATTTTTTTATTAACATATTTCTAATTCTATATAATATATTAATTTTTATAAAAATAAAATAAATACTAAATTACAAAAATATAGTTAAAATAAATAATAATTAACAAATAAAACAATTATGATAATATTTTAACATAAAATTATCAACATATTTTTAATTCTATATAATATATCAATTATTTTTATTTTTTAATTATAAATATAAATTGTTTTATTATAATTAAATCTATAACTAATAGTTATTGGTTGTGCATTATTTATGCTATTTATTCTTATACGGATATCTTTGCATTATTTTCTCATATTTTGAGATGGTTTGTTATTTACTATTTGACTAGTGTTTGGTAATTCATGATATTACGTCTAACAAACTTATTACGCCAAAGGCGTTCCCTCTATGGTAAAGGAGCTCCGGACGTTTCTGCAGTGGTGTTAAATTTGACGGTTATATGGCCGTCTGGATGTTTGTTCATCCAAGAATAATGAAAGTCTTAGACTTTCCTGCAACGCATTAACCCCAATTTTATGAGAAATTCGTAATCTAATCATCCCATACTTAATTAACGCATTGAAATCCCATTCACATGTAATTTAAATTCAAGAAATGGAGTTTAGATTCTTACCACTACAATTTTCTGAATAGGAAATACCACAATAATAACAGAGACGATGTATTGCGGTAAGAACAATTTCTGTAGCAAGTGTCATAATATTTGCGTATAGTCCATTTTATTTCTAGCCCTCCATCTACAATTTGTTCTAGAGGTTTTTCCAGGTCAATCTCATTCACTGGTAACTCAAATTCCAACTCGCAAGCTATACTCGTGTTCGGAACTCTGAAATTATAGTAACCACGACCCTTACAATTTGCATTGTTTATTGCCTCTGAAAACCCTGTAACGCATGTTTTCCCTAGTGTAATATTCCTGTAACCATCGGCAATGCGAAAATGAGCACCGCCCAAGAATTGATCATAGATATTCGGTGACAGATCGCATTGATCTTCCAGTAGATGTTTATCTAATATTATCATGGTATGGTTGTAAAAACCCTCCCAGAAGTTGACCTGAGAGTACTGTTTGGGTTGCAGTATGTAGTATTGGTTTTCATCGATATTTAGCAAAGGTAGATAACCCTTGACTGTGTAATTGCATTCGAGATGAAGGAGAGGGTCTCCGCAGCTGTTGTTGTTCAATCCAAAGGTGTAATCTAGGGTATAATCTCCACACTTGAAAACGTCGCATGCTCCTTCACAATGAGTGGTAAGCCATGATGATGCTAACATTGTGAAGAAGAGCAAGAAGTGGCGTAGAGACAGTTAATTATCGCAAACACTTAACACCAATGACGAGTCTCGAGCTTCTTTCTTAACAAGTGCTCTTGGAAGAAGTTCAGTCAAAGTGGTGCCTTTGGTCATAGTTGCGATATACTTCCCTCCCCAAGTGGCCAAGTATCCTGAGTTTGACTCTAATCTCTAGGAAAAGAAGAATGCTTGTCTCTTTGTAGAGTTATTGTTGAGCTGCAAACTATATATGAATTCATTACTAAATTTCTGAAGTACTCTTACGTTAGTGGTTTGAGTTGCTTAGTCTACTCTTTCCTAAGATTTTTTCTCTGAATCCCAGGAACTGTTTCCAGTTGTCTACTCTTAGCATGTCTTCCAGAATTTTGAAAACTCCTAGAGAAGGGCCAGAAACTTGAGAATATTTTTTGAGCTGGTTAGTCCACTCTTTCCCAAGTTTTTTGCTCTGAATCCCAGGAAATGTTTTCAGAAATCTATTTCTAAATTTATGATACTTTACCATGTCATCCAAAATTTTGAGAACTACTGGAGAAAGGCCAGAAACTTGAAGATAATTTTCCAGGTGTTTCCAGAATGTTCCTCCACTAAAATTGACCTTTTAGAAAAAACAACGCATTTTTAATGTCTTCTTCATTATAACTGCATATAAATACCTATAGTTTTCAAATGCCTAGAAAGAACCATACAATATATAGTTGTTTCCATCCAAAGCTTTGTAAATTATATCACTTTTGTTTTACATATTGAATTGTTTTAAATGTTAGCTCTCATGTTTGTGCTATTTAAATAAGTGGTTCATCTATATTTCTACACAACCAAAATCAATCATACCCCTTATCAACATCAACTAAAAAAAGGAATAACTATCCCTCTAAAACAAATAACTTATACCGTTCGGCATTCACATTGCATTGTACACACTTTAATATTCTTGAAATGATCAATAACTCAAAATAATCAGCTACTTTCAAATTTCAAACTTTCATTTAATTCAAATTATTTTAAAACTACTCTTTATTAATTACGCCGAAGGCGTTCGTCCTATGGTAGAGGACCTCTGGACGTTTCTATGACTACATTAAATTTGACGTCTGTCTTGCCATTTTTCTGAAGGGTTTAAATTTGACGTCCCTTTACACGTTTTTCCTATTTTTTAGCCATTTCAAGTTGCATGCATTCCTCATCTATCATTAGTTTGTTGAGGGTCTCATGCAAAGTTTCGAGCTTTGTGGATATTCAAGCTACCCGGCGACAGAAGAGTTTGCATGACCGTTCAGTGATGATCTGAGAGATTAATTTTTGTTCTGTGCAGTCGAGGGGCCTTCGGAGCAGTGGCTATCCATGACATTCTTACAATCGAAGCTTACATGGTAAAGGTATGTTCCAAGTATTTCATTAGCTTTGAGATTTTGAGACCATTCTCAAGCAAAAGGGGTGTAGCAGTTGACAGATGCAATTTTGACATGAGAACCTAAGGCAACAACACCCTTTCCTTGCTGAAACCCTCCTTTCCCTGCTAATCAAAGAGCCATCTTTTGATCCCTGGTCTGTATCCTGGAGACTAAGACTTATGTGAAAGAATAGAATCCAGTTCCAATTTTTTTTGCCAATCTATGGTTGGAATTCAATGCAATTATCATATTTTACTTGAATCCTAGACCTTTTGCTAATTTATCAGAATTTCAAAAATAGATTGCAGGTGCCTAGGGGTCATGGCCTCTTACCTCAGCAGAGTGAATCCACAGGCACACATATTTTAACTGCACATTCAATAAATGAATCCCCTACCAGATCCGATAGATGAATCCCCTGTTTCTCTTGACTCCATCAGGCGCAACATTGGCGGTGAAGATCCGGTTCAACAAGTAGATTTGCTTATTGATTTTAGTGAAATGAAGGTATTTATCCATCAGTTCAAATTGCAAGGCAGTGGTAGTTTTTGAAGTCAGAAACACCAATTTCGTGTAAGGTATATTTAATGAAAACCCATTAAAAAATCATTTTAATTTGTAGATGGGGGTAGTTTTTAAGCTACAACAGATGACAATTTCGTGTCTGAGATCTCTTATAAAACCCCAATAGGAAATCATTTTTAGCGTATTAACCACTCCAAAATTGTTTTTCATTAACTGTACATATTTTCAATGTGGGGTAAGATCTTATTAATCCCTTGTTAATGTGGGATATCGTTGTAGGGCCTTTCAAAAAAATGATATACTATGGTGGAATGAATCTGTGGTGTCCATCACCAGGTAGACAGGAAGTCAGAGCTTTGCAATAGCCATCCCCATTATTTGTGAAATCAGCTCTGCACGCGAAAATAAATCTGTAACCCCAAATTATCTCCTTATTTTACTATATTCAAATTGATTGATCTGGATCTATATCTGATGCGGGTTTAATAGTGTCTAGAAACTATTGTCTGCCATTGTTTTATTTGTATTTTTCATTTTACATGGGTTGTGTATATCTATGTTTGTTGCTGCACAGTTCAGGGTACTGTTTTCATTCCTATTTTGTATAATCTTCCTCTTTTTGATGCGGGAATTACGTATTAGGGTTTGAATCCTATTTTGTTTTCCAAGCCCAATGATCCATGCACAAGTCCAAAATGCCATCTGAATGAAAGACGTCTCAATGAAGCATGGAACTAGTGAACACCAATATTGTCACACCTCTAACAAAGCTCAGGCCAGAAGAACTGACATACATCATCATTGTCCACCACCATGAAAGGGACAATGTAGGAAATAATAATGTCCATGTGGAATGTCTAGTGCTGAGAGAGATTGGCCTCTTAGGAGGAAACTAGAGTGATTCCTGCGTAACCTCTCCCAACACCCAAGTCCTATGATCGATAGAGAAAACAAGTAATGCATGCCTGTACCCAATTAATGGAGAGAGAAACTGAGAGCTATTTGAAAGTTTGATAAACTTTGGTTTGTGGATGTCATCAAAGTTAATAATTATGTAAATCAATTTAATTATGATGCCATAAATGATTGTATGATGTCATAAATGTTTGTATGATGTCAGACAATGTTGTTCTCTTCATCAGTGTTCTGACTCGGGTATTACTATTCTTGTCTCTGTCCTGAGATATTCATTCACTATTTTGAAAATGTAGTAAATGATTTCACTGGGTAGCGACTGTAACATAAATTTTAGACATTAGGCATGAATATGAATTTTGAATGGTAAATTCATTTTCAAAATTGAGAAAATTTCTGTTATGAACAACTCTTTTTATGTAAACTACTGTGGCAACATAATTTTTTTTGTTATTCAAACTAAACACGTGTATGGTAATATATAAGTGTCTAAACATGTGTATGGTAATATATAAATGTGATGTTTGATAGTGGAGATGTTTTTAATGAACACATTGAAATATGTACGGGGATGTTGTGGATCACTTATGACCTAGGTTGCACTAAATGTCATACCCCTTCCTGTTCTGCCTTGAAACATACTAGGTACAAATGGCCGGTACAAAACATACTAGGTATAAATAGACGTGTTTAGAGTTTAGTCCTCAAACTGTTCTTATTCAGTTGCAAAAATTGTCTTTAGAAAATTTTTTAATGGTTGTAAAGCATTCTTCTCCTGTTTCAAAACACTCCTCACCAACTGAAAATGCCAACCCTTTCTTTGTGGTGTCGGGCTGATTTTGGCTGCTTCTGTTCTACTTTCACAAAGCTGAAGTGGAAACGAATTGGCATTGTGTTTTAACGCTAAAAAGTACGGTTTAGGGTTTGGGTAATATAGTTGATTGGGCCCCACAGTTGCCAAATAAAATTTTCTGAAAAAGTATTTTTGGAGTTGGGACGGGGAATGCCTAGATCTCCTCCACCATGGGGTATGAGATGTGCAAGGAAAGTGTCACCTGGACGTTTTTGAGCAGTAACCCTTTCATTTCTTGCATTCCAGGGATGATTCTATGATTCCCCTTGTCCATGGAATGCAAGGGATGATTTCCAGGGTCTGAGACATGTCTGTGTGAAATTTTGCATTAGAAAAATAGTAGTTCACATTGAGGACTCACAAAAGTAAGCTTCATTAGTTTCCTGGCTAAATTTTGAATACAACCAGCTACAAAATAATGTTTTGATGTAGCATTTTAAAGATTAACAATTTGGTTGTGCAAACTATGTATTTACACACATTATTTAAGAAACACTGATGTGTTTCTGCCCATAATGTGCAATGTATTGTTATTACATCTTTGAAACTGACAAATGATTGTTATGTTCGATTTCAAAGAGGACATAGTCTACTGTTTGGCGCAATATTTATTAAAAATGATACTAATCTCATGAAAGTATTTTTTTCAGGTAAATTTTTACATTCGTGGCCCCCATGGAGCTGGTAAAGTTTATTGTGAAATGTTCAAGGACAAAACAAATAAGAATTGGAAGTTTACATATTTAATTGTGGATGTCACGTCACCCACCCGGACACAACTGATGCTGGAATCTTATGTTCCAGCATGATGTATAGGTAAAATTTGGCATGTAAGGTTCCTTGCAGTAAGCTTGAAGGGGCAGCTGGTTTTCCATTTCTTATGCAATGATATTTATCTCTCAACTTATAGGCAATTTTTTTCTGCTTGTTAGTTGGATACCTAAAAATCAACCTATAGAAAACAACTATTCTCATATAAGCCTAGGTTATAGCCGAATATCATAGGTATCAAAGCTATACCCTTATAAATCTTATCAATAACTATATCTTTCTCAAGTTGATATCTTTGGCTCAGTCTGGATACTTAGGAATAGCTTATAAATCTTATGTAGGTATTCCAAGTAGACTTCTAAACATTGTATCGGTAAAACTCTTTGGGGTTTTAGCAATTCTATAAAACGACATGGTATTACATCTTTTCAAGAATAAATTCTCGTGATGTAATTACTGAATATCTTCATAATCTTATGAATTCATGTGCTTATTTTAACTTGAAATATTGTCATTGAGATGGAAGTAGTAAAACCTGGAGCTAATGTATAAAGGGTAGAAAGAGATGACTTATCAAAGTACAAGTGAGATGCAAGAATTAACATGTTTAGAGTTACATTACATCTGGGAAATATTTTCCAGTTTTTTATTTTTTCAGGTTGGTTCTTGATGTGCTTGATGGAAATGAGAAGGAATAACAATGTTTGGTACAATCTTTAGTCATATGATGACTGGATTTGTTATTGGTTATGTTAAAATGCTTGGGGATGTGAAACCTAACGAGAAGACAAATCCGACAATTGTCAACTGTTACCCATAAAATGAAATCATGTAAACATAACATGTCCATCATGTAACTCATGTTATTGTACTAATTCACCAAAGCATCATGCAGTTCAGTATAAAGCATTACCTAATAATGTGCAATGTGAAATCTTATACAAGATTAACGAACACATTATACCTCGAGATGTTTAAGGGAGTTTTCGAGTCTTAATAAAATAATTTTACTTGTGACTAAAATACGTTATCCACAGGATTAGACAACACTATGACCTATAACATAGAAACAAAAAAACTGAGCCATATATAAATAGTCAAGAGTCCTAAAATACATGCCAGAAAAATCAGTATAAACATACTTTAGCTGGCAAGAGCAGAGGACTGGGAGATTTAAGTTGATTATCGAGAACATGCATAAGCAAGTTCCAAGTGGAGGAAGTGAATATCCATGCAGACTTAAAAGATTTTGATGCTTGATGCTTCCAACTATTTCCAGCTCAATTTTAAATTCATGAGAGCTTTGTGGGTAGTGACTGCACAATCTCTTTATAGCAACCAACTTACAACTCTTTAGAACACATTTAAAATTGGCTATGTTGGAACTTCAAACATAAGATAACTATGAAACTATGTAAATCAAATATTTCCCTTTGTGGGTTCCCAAAACAGGGGCATCTAGGCTGACTGTGATCTAAAAAACAACCTTAAATTTTTTATAAATTAATGCATCAATCACAAAATGATATCAAATTTGTTGAAGAACCATCAAATCCTCCCCAACTTATCATGATATATGCTACACAAGTAAGCATGATGCTCATGAGTAGGGAGCTTGTACCGAGGATATTTAAAGAACATCTATAATTTGCATGACTTGTAAGGTTAAAAAAAGAACCTAATAGATGCACTTGCAATAGTCATGCACAAGCACATACATAACTCTGTAGACTCATCTACAGAGTTGATGCCTAATCTAGATTCCTAGGATGACTGACAAGTTAAAGGTAAAGAAGCACATTATCAGCCTACATAAATATGAGAAATTATGAACAGTCACTGCACATAATAGGTCAAGTACCATCATTTACAGTCTTGCATAGTGAACATGATTGGGGACCTCTCCTTAGCTGTTAAGAGGCATATATTGGGCCATGATGGCTCTGATTTCAGAGTCCATATATGGTTGCATCTAAGGTTGAGATATACAATATATCAGAAATAATACCATATAATTTGCATGACTTGTAAGGTTGAAAAAAGAACCTAATGGATGCCCCTGCAATAGTCATATGGAGGTCATACAATGTATATTTATCTTTATGAAGTTGAAGAAAAAATATCCTTCACAAGATCCACCGCTTCAGATTCTGATAGGGGAGTTGTAGCATCCTAATTGATAAGAATAAGAATGAACCATTAAACAGTTTCAAAACAAGAATATATTGGAGAAAGATGAATTCTGACCTGCCAACAAACAAAAATTCATGTTCTAAAAACACGTGTACATCAAATGCTCAACAATTATAAATCCATGGTGCAAAATCCATATAATTCCAAGTAGACTTCTAAACATTGTTTCGGTACAACTCTTTGGGGTTTTATCAGTTCTGTAAAATGACATGGTATTACATCTTTTCAGGAATAACTTCTCGTGATGTAATTAGTGAATATCTCGATAATCTTATAAATTCATGTGCTTATTTTAACTTGAAATACTGTCATTGAGATGGAAGTAGTAAAATATGGAGCTAATGTGTAGAGGGTATAATGTGTTCGTTAATCTTGTATAAGATTTCACATTGCACATTATCCCAGGTCATGTTAACATGGAAAAGCATAAATGTAGGTCCAGTATTAATCTTGTGATGAACTTCAAAATCTACTGGAAACAACAATAAAATATTTATAAATTTTCATTTTCACGGTCTTACTCTTAGTTGTTGGAATGAGACCAATGTTGAAACTGATTTTTTTTATATGTTGGAAACATAACAAAAATTTTAATATTGCTCGAAAGTACATATAAATGACTCCCTTGAGGGATTAGATACTGACTCGGGATGAATTCAGGATAGTACAGACACTCTCTTGGCCCAACAAAGTCTTCAGAATTGTGCACAAGAACTTGTTTTAACAAAACGTGTTTTCCTCCTCTCTACCATTCATGAATTGGTTGGTCCTTGTTGTGAACCAAATTGTAGCTGGCTATTGCAGCAAACCCTAGGTTGAAACCCCAAGTCTTAAAATAGACGACAACTTTTTATGTTTTTAATTATGGGTTAGGAAAATTCAAAAATTTAAATTGGAAATGAAATAAAATATTTCTAAATTTTCAGATTGATGGTCTCATTCTCAGTTTTATTAAGATCATGAAATTGAAAATTTTGGAAAGCTGGAAAATCCCAACTCTGAAACTTATTGTCATTTTATTTCAAACTGGAGGGAGAACAAAAATTTAATATTTTCTGGAAAATACATAAAAATGAATTCTATGAGGGTTAAGTTACCGACGCTGGCTGAATCAGGTGATCTCAAAATCCAGCACACCGAATATACTCTTCCACCTCTCCGGGCATTGGTACAAGTGAAATCTATCATATTATGAAATCCCCATTTCATCATACCAATCGACTTGTTCCATTCAAATATGTGTATTTCACAGAAGAAAATGGCGTCTGTTTGTGAGAGGATTACATACTTTTGTAGAATGTAACGTGTTAATTTTCAGCTGCCACAACTACTACTTTCATTTTCAGAATGCTTAAACCGAAACTCAATGTCATGTGGCATTTTTAATTGAACATTATTCTAAGTAAAAATTGTATTTTGTACGTAGTGTATAATCACCCACTTTTTTGTTTCACATTTTTTTAATTGAAATTTGCTTCAAATTGGATTTTCTTTTAAAAATTTGAGATAAGATAATATCTATAAGCTTGCTGAGCTTATTTATTTGTTTGAATGATTTTCTTTCAATGCGACGCATGGCCCAAAAATACAGTTATTTTATTTATTATTTTTTAATTATGATAAACTGCGTCCCAACCACCAATATAAGCTCCTCCAACCAAATCATGGGAGGCATGTTCGACACATTTCAAAATGAGTGGGGAAACATATAGACCAAGTTTCCAATTCTCCATCAAACCCCTTCTTCATCGTTCGTCATCCTCTCTCATTTTTTAGCTTCCTCATGTTTTCATTCTACTATCCATCCTCTTCAGTGTTTCCATCGTACATCTCATGAACGATTGCTAATGTATTGCTCTCAGTAGTTACCATTTGCATAACGAAATGAGCGCAAAAAATAACTTGCACATTTTGTTTTCTGTGGTCAAGGTATGTGGAAGTACTACTTTACTCAACACTTTTGTATCCAAAGCGGCAATATCGTTCAAGGGGTATCAAATGTATTCAAGTTTAGTTCAAATAAAATTCGCCACAACAAGCTACCACTCATGATATAAAATTTGCAAATGTATGGAGGACTTCATGTATTCATGTTTGGTTCAGATCTCACGATATAAGATTTGCAAATGTATATGTACGAATTTGTAACAAATTTAAAATGTGCACATAGATCCTTTCAATGTAATGTTTCATCAAACCCATTATCAACATGTTATCGACAATACAAAAAAGACCTATTCAACAAAAAACCAACCAAATAACTGATGCAACCACCGTCTCAAACACGCTGTAACACTAAAACAATTTCCCCCAAATAATTACAAATCACATCAACAACAAAAGTAATTAACTACCGAAAGCGTTATCAATTGTATTCATGTTTAGTGCCAAAACAATTGCCCACAAAAGGCTACCACTCATGATATAAAATCTGCAATTTTTCTGTATTCATGTTTAGTTTAAATAAAATAGTCCACAAAACACTACCTCATGATATAAGATTTGCAAATGTATATTTACGAATTTGTAACAAATTTGAAATGTAGAGATAACACCTTTAAATGTAATGCTTCATATATATTCCTAAACTTACAAAATCAATTACACCCCTTATCGATATCAACTACAAAAATAATAACCATCCCTCTAAATCAAATAACATATACCGTTCGGCGTTCACATTGCATTGTACACATGCCACTACTAGTTTACCTACTTACGCATTTTACTGTTGATTTAAGTGTGGTCCATTTGTTTATCCTCATAAAAGTAGTAGTTTACATGCGAGATATATGCACGGTTATTAAAGTGTTATTTTTAGAATAACCACATTAACCGATCAAATTTCATCATTTTAATACTTTCGGTTCTCTGTGTAATCTATTAATGAAAGGCTAAGAATAAGTTTTGTACTTGAAAAATGACTTTATGGCTCGAGGAATTCCTTTGCGGGAAGAGGACTGCGTTTCTGTAATTTATATTGTTGCCCTCCATTTCTTTTTAGATCATAAGTATGGAGGTTTCTTTTGCTAGAGTTAAGAATTATTGGGGATATGTTTGGCTATATTTTACCCAGAGAAATTCCTCGTAGCTTTTATATGTGGCTCTTGGCTGTAATATGTGTTGATAGATAGTTAATTTGATAATTGTGTTTGTGGCCTCGTAACTGTTATTTTCTCAACAATTGAGCGACATCTTCTTTGGACTTACGTTATGTTTTTATTCCCTAATGTGAAATTTGTTTGTCAATGTTTTCTGTGACAAGTTATGTTACCTAAAACTGTGTTCTCCTCAATAATTGTGTGGTATTTTCGATTATTTCACTCATAAAAAATTTCTGTAGTTTGAAAATTAAGAAATATGGCTTTGATCAACATTGATATCTTCGATTATTTCAGTCATAAAAAATTTCTGTAGTTTGAAAATTAAATAGATAGATTTTTTTTTTGATAAACTTCTGACAATCTACCTCTTTGTGTACTCATACCTGGGCGTGTGCTTCAATATTGAGTTTCTGTGTAGTGACAATGTCTTCTTCCTCAATGTCAGCAATTTTTTTTTAAAATTATTTATAAGTTTGCAAACCCTTGTTGGGTGCTTTGATTGCAATATATTCATTTTTCCATTGTTTACCTGTTTTGCATTCGACTAGGATTTGATTCCTCATGCCCAAAAAGTATTTCATCTTTTAAATTGAGGGTTCGCTACAACCTTCATTCATTTCATTGTGTTGAACAATCAGATCGGTTTGGCTTCCTCTTTGTTGGGTTTTGTATCGGTTCTCAGTCCATAAATAAACAAAGAATACCGGTCTTTGCATTGCATTGCATTGCTTGGCCACTCCAATGTGAAAAATCGAGCAACGGGATCTAGTACAAGAAGAGCAAGCATAAACAAATAACTCAGAGGAGGAAAATAAATAAGAACTCAATAATTAGAAACAGAGAAAATAGATTAATCTATGATATTCTCACCATCCGGGAGAAACAATTAAATAGGAATAATAGGTAGTTTGATAATATCAAGCTAAACTAGGGATAACTAATTCCCGACTAGTTAGAAAAAAACTCTCCTAATTAAAACAAAATATAACTATTTGCTCTACATGAGCTTATTTGGTGTAATTTAATATATTTACACCAACACCCTCCCATAAGCGAATGCTAGGGAGAAAAAAAAAGAAAGGGTCCCGACTACTAGGCCTGATAAGGTACCCTGATACAATACTAGAAAAGAAGGAAGGAAGGACTACACAAGCTCCCCCCCAAGGACTTCCTTCACCCCAAGTTTTTCTCGCAATTCCAGATAGAGAGGTGAAGCCAAGGGCTTAGTGAAGATATCTGCGAGCTGATCAGCCGTAGGAACAAAATCTATATCTAAACGACCCCATCTTGAATCGATTGTCGAATGAAGTGCATGTGGATCTCTATATGCTTCGTGCACTGATGCTTAACAGGATTACGTGCAATGTGAATAACACTTTGGTTATCACACCAAAGAATGGAAGGAGACTCCTGTGAAAAACCAAACTCACCAAGAATCTGACAAAGCCAAAGAACCTCATGCCCTGTTGTCACCGCACCGTGATACTTAGCCTCAATGGATGATAATGCAATGGTATTCTTCTTTTTACAAGACCAAGCAACTGGACCAGAACCAAGATGAAAAAAGAATCCAGATGTGGATTTGCGAGTATCGCGACATCCACCCCAATCAAAATCTGTAAATCCCTCAATACCGGGAACAATTTGAGGTGTGTAATGAATACCAAAACTCAAAGTCCCCCGAAGATATCTCAAGATCCACTTGGCTACTTCCCAATGACTCTCATGAGGCTCATGTGAAAAATGAGAGACAAGATTAACAACAAAGGTGATATCTGGACGAGTATGAGTGAGATACAACAGGCTCCCAACAAACTGTCTATACAAAGTGGCATCTACTAAGTTAGAATTAAATGCAGTAGTCAATTCAATACCTGACTGGTAAGGTGTGGGAGATGGCTTGCAATCAGCCATATGAAATCTCTGAAGCAGATTTGTAGCATACTTCTTTTGACAAATAGAGATGCCCTCAGCAGACTAGTGAACCTGTAGGCCAAGAAAGTAGTGCAACAATCCCATATCTGTCATATCAAATTCTGCTTTCAATTTTCATTTAATGTCCTGTGTTAGAGAATTTGAACTACTAGTAATGAGGAGATCATCAACATACAATACCAATAACAACAATTCATCATTAGTCTTCAGCACATAAACTGTATGATCGGTCTTACAACGATGAAAGCCAATAGACAATAAGAAAGTATCCATCCTCTCATACCAAGTTCGAGGGGCTTGTTTGAGACCATAGAGTGAACGCCGAAGTCTACAAACCAGTGGAGAGTCATGCACGAACCCTTGAGGTTGCTCCATATAAATCTCCTCATGAATATCACCATGCAAAAAAGAACTCTTCACGTCCATCTGATGTACTGACCATCGATGAGAAGCAACAAGAGAGAGAGAACAAGGCAAACAAAATCCATCTTTGCCACAAGAGAAAAAGTTTCAGAGTAATCTACTCCTTCAACTTGAGAATACCCCTTGGCGACAAGACGTGCCTTGTATTTTTCTATTGATCCATTAGCTACATATTTGGTCTTATAGACCCATTTACATCTTACAAGCTTTCTTCCCTTAGGAAGAGGAACCAACTCCCAAGTATTATTCTTCACAAGCGAAGAATATTCATCCTGCATTGTTGAATCCCATTCTGGTTGTCCAGATGCCTGTGAAAAAAGAACAAGATCATTAGAAATAGCTTGGCTCATAAGAGCCATACCAGAATAGGGATGATGATCGACAACACTAGAAGTCTCATCTCTAGTGTGTCGTAGATCTCGTGAATCACCCGCCAGATCACCTGTTGCAGCTAATGTAGATCTCAACCATTTCAAAGCAGGAGTAGGAGTAGGAACAACATGAACAGGAGCAGGAGCAATATCAGGTGGCCCATCAAAAACATCATCAGTGGCAGGAGCAGGAGACAATAATGGAGAAGGAATAACTGTATGATCCAAAGGAGCCTCGGTCTCATCAACTTGAACATCCCGCCAAAACACAACATCTTTGGTAGCAGGATCAAAAAGGTGATATGCCTTCACATGCTCACAATGACCAACAAAAATAAGTTCTTTGCTTTTCTTCTCCATGGTTTTCTGAGTGTCATCAGGGACAAAGGCCCAAGCCTTGCATCCAAAAACTTGGAATTTTGATACGTTAGGTTTTTCACCCGACCATGCCTCCTCAGGAGTAACCCCTTGCACTGCTTTATGTGGCATTTTGTTTTGAATGTGGTTTGCATAGTTGACTGCTTCGACCCAGAACTGAGGTGCCATGTTCTTGGACTGGACCATGCAATTTTCCATTTCCTTGAGTGTTCTATTTTTCCATTCGGAAACTCCATTTTGCTGAGGGGTGTAAGGAACAGTATACTGGTACACAATTCCATGATTAACACAAAAATCAGTAAATTCATTACTTTCATATTCCCCCCCATTGTCTGTGCGAAGTATTTTAATACAATGTCCAGATTGTTTTTCTACAATAACTTTTAAAACTTTGAAATGCTCTAGGACATCACTTTTAAATTTGAGAAAGTACACCCAAGTTTTCCTAGTAAAATCATCTATGAATGTGAGTACATACTTAGCACTAGAAAATGATCTATGAGGAAAAGAAGTAAGATCACTATGTACCAATTCAAGACGAGCCTTAGCTCTTTTTGCTTGTCCTTTTGGAAAAGGATCCAAGTGTTGCTTACCTAACATACAACCGGGTAGACACCATCATGTGATTTTACCTTCGGAAGTCCTGTGACCATATTCTGTAAAGAGAGCTGCTGTAGATATCTGTAATTGAGGTGACCAAACCTCTCGTGCCATAATTTTCTCAAAGAATTAGTATGAGCAATTAGTGAAGATCCTGCAGAGTTATCAAAACTCTCAAATACATACAAACGTGAACATGGATCCATAGATCCTGTAGCTACAATATCATCATGATCATGAAGTTCCCTGATTATAACCCTATCTGGTGAGAATTCAACAGTTCTACCATCACCAGAATTACAGATTTGATATATGGAAAGCAAATTGTTAGACATATGGGGAACATAAAGAACATCATTTAGATGCCCATTTGGCATATTTATAGTACCAGAACCCAATACATCTACAGAAGCAGAATTGCCCACCAAAATCTGTGAAGTGCTGCAAGTAGAAATAGAAGTCAACAAATCCCTGCAATGTGTAATATGATGAGAAGCCCCTGATTCAAGAATCCACCGGTCTTGCAAAGGAGAAGAAGCTCTAGCAGAAAGAGCCTTACCCTGGCCAACATTTGAAGCAGATGAAGGTGATGGAACTGTGATCTTGTGTTGTTTTAAAGCCTTTTCTAATGCTTCCAATTTTAAAAAAACATCTGGATTCAGGATGATTTTTCCCCCCACAAAAGGCACAAGGTTCAAACACACCCCTTTGAAATGGTTTCTTTGATTTTCCATTATGTTGTGGTTTATCAACAGAAGGAAATGAAGGGTTAGAAACCACATTGTGAGAAGACACAAGGCTTATCATAACTTTTCTTGGGTTTGTTTTTCCAATTTTTCTTAGGAGAATTGGCCACAAGAGCATGATTCGAGGTAGGCATAACATCCAGAGAGATTAATTTTGCTTGTTCTCATGAGATACGTTCACAAAACTGTTCAAATGAAGGCATTTTAAACTAAGTGTCTAGTGCATCCATAGTAGAAAAGAAGGTTGACGTAAATACAAAAAAGGGACCTTTTAGTTTAGTTAAGATTGTATAGATGCATTCGTCATCCTTTTTAGTCTTACCACCAGCTTTCAACTGACTGCGAATCTCTTTAAATTTTGACAAAAATTCTTCTATGGAAGGAAAATTTGAAGGCGACAAAGATTTTAGCTCATGATCTAGCTGAATTAATTTGAACTCATTTATCTTGCCAAACAATGTTTCAAATTTTTCCCATACCTCTTTCGGAGCTGTTGCCAAGGAAATGTGGAACTGGAGATTATCAGCTACATTCAAAGCAATCAATCCGAGAGCTTCGTCTTGTTTGCATGCATACAAATATTTATCCTTCTCCATGGTGAATGCGGGAACTGTATCATCAAACACTCGCCATAAGCCATGAGACTGCAAGAGTTACTGCATTTTCGGTTTCCACACATGATAGTTGGTCGAGTTCAGTGGCTCAAATAACTGTAGATCTCTGGTGTGGGAAGAAGATGAAGAGGATAGAAAATCTCTCAACATGTTTTAAATATAAAACCACCTAGTAAATATGAGATACTAGAATAAGGTTGGAGGAAAATAGAGATGAGGACGATGTGGCACAAAGCTCGGCAGGAGCATGAACTAGCAGCTAAGGCCGAAGCACGAGCACAAAAATCACAAGCAACTAGTGGAACACACGCATCCAAACCAGAAGCAACACAAACACACAAGGCACGAATGGAGGAATGGGGAGCACATGACGAGCTTGTAGAGGTCAAGCACGAAGGCACAAAACCACGATGCAAGCCAGGGCAGCTGTTATCAGGCAAAGCCGAGGAAGAAATTGTTGACATATAGTGCACAGGTATAGGTGTTGCACTTATCTAGTCAATTGATTTAGAATAACAATATCACCTCAAGGTAGATCTGATACACGTCCAATGAAGAAGATATCCTCCTTGGCGTTAATGAATGCATGTCAATTTAGAAACTCCAGTGCAAACCACTAGAGAGAATGAGTCAACAGAGAAAAAATGCAAGAAACTGCGCACACATTTATAATGCTTTTGAAATATGGGTGAAGTAAATGTTAAGCTGAAACGCCTGATAAATACGTGGCCAAATGGAGGATTGCAGTAAAAAATTTTAATGATGCATATTGAAATTTGAATGGCATTTGATCTACATACGGACTTTCCAAAAAGATCTCTCTTTCACAGGCTGAACGCATTCACATTGATGCATATATCGACCAAACATTTGTATTTCTCCTTAAACTATGCGATTGGACTAATGAAGCAACATTCTAAGCTGATTCCATGTTGAGAATGCGTTGAACACCTCACTCAGGTGGATCGTACAATGTGCCAAACTGGGAAGTGCATACAGTGATCTGCAGGAATGAAATTGTGACCTCTTAAAATATTTTTATTCCCGGTGCCAAGATTATAGATTGGAAATCATACGTTACAGCTGGAGATGCACTAATTGCTTCCACTCTTAGCTTGACCCTAGATGCACATAGCAGCACAAAAAATAATCTTCTGAGTGGATAGTGGCTAGCTCAACTCTCCTACAACAACAAAGGCTCTGATACCATGAAAAATCGAGCAATGGGATCTATTACAGGAAGAGCAAGCACAAACAAATAACTTAGAGAAGAAAAATAAATAAGAACTCAATAATTAGAAACAGAGAAAATAGATTAATCTATGATATTCTCACCATCTGGGAGAAACAATTAAATAGGAATAATAGGTAGTTTGACATTCCTAAATAATAGGAATGTCAAGCTAAAATAGGAGATAACTAATTCCATATAAGGAGTGGAGAGAATCTCAACAAGATCCGAAAGTTAGAACAATCTCTCCTAATTAAAACAAAATATAACAATAATTGCTCTAATGAGCTTATTTGGTGTAATTAATATATTTACACCAACACGACTATGTATTTACATTAAATTTTCTTTGGTTTCCATAATTTAAAAGATCTAGGAAATCGCTTTCACAGTAGACATTCCTTTCACACCTAGAAGGGGCGTTATTACATCATAGTGTTGAATGGTTCTCCTTTTTTAAACAATAGTTGAAGTTGCAAAGATACAAAAGAATAAAAGGGACAAATTTTTGAATGAATCCTCCAATTGCTATAGCCTCTTCATCCGACATGCATTTGAACCATTTTCATGCTAAATGTTGAAGAAGGTATTTTCATGGTATTTTTAGAATCTATATTTACACTTAAAATGGGTCTTAGTTTGGCATTGTGGTAATAAACTATTTTAAACAATTAAAAATAAATTTTAAAAATTGTTAATAGTAATATTTCTACATTTAGAAAAAGGATAATTCCACAATTAATTATTGTGGAAATCAAACTGTAGCTTCCACCTACAAGTTTTAGGTGGTAACCACAATTGTAGAAAAAAGTGTTGAAATTGCAACAATATAACAGTGATGAGAGTTACGAAATTGTAAATTATGGAATTTCTACAAACATGGAATATATAGAAAAACTACATTTTTTGTGAAGATTGTGGAATACTAACAAAAATAGAAATTGTAGAAATCTTTCAACTATTAATAAAATGTGGACAAAGTATAATTTAGAAAATGGAGATTATCTATAAATTTTACCAATTGTGGACTATCCATGGTATAATGAACTGTGGAAAAACTACAATAATATATCAAAAGTGGATTAGCTACAATTTCAATGCCACAATTTTAGTTTTTTGAAAACTATCTAACCACAAAAAATATTGTTGAAAAATTATGGCAAAAGGACTAGTTTGTTGTAGTGTGACTCTGCTTCTTTCATCTCGTCGAAAAATGCTCCACTAAGAACATGCATTTTTATATTTTCATTCCCATCCCTTTAAGTCCATCTCAATCATAGTTGCTCTACGTCATTCAGAAATGTAAAATTCTCATACATTTTCATTTCCCTTCTAAATGTATATACCGTGCGCTTTCAATAAGTCTCAGATTGTTAGTACAATCACTATAACACAACTGCTTGATCTTTTCATTTCGTAGCATTCTACAGTGAAACTCGTTAATATTTCATTCTCGTCTCCTATTGTTATTTTCATAGCTTCACCCCTATTGGTGTGTCCATTGCCCCTTGGGGTGTAATTGTTAGTATTTAAGAATGAATAAGTATATATATCCACTATGACTTATCCAAACACAATTGTCCTCCTCTGAACATTTACCGTGAGTACCTTAGTCACATACCCATACCACATAAACAATTACATCGTACACATTATACAATGTTCCTAAAATATGTCTCAAATTATTTTCTTTACTTTGAGAAATTTTGGGCAACTCCTGATATTATTCACATCACAACCATTACCAGTATCCATGCCACACGCTTTCAAAGTATACTTAATCATGATGAACACCATTCTGATTTTAGTCATGATGATGATGACGGTGTAGGCCTTGAGAAAGTGGAGTCTCTATCTAATTTTCGTTCACAAATATGTGATAAATCTCACCATATTGATCATTTTATCAAGAAACTTCTCACTACTAAGCTTTCTTGTAATCAACCCTCTAATGAGAAATATATTTTTGGCATGTCTCATCTAGCATATTCGGATATCGATATATTTTCTCTTCGTACACCTACAATACCTATATATTTTTGGGAAACTAATACCCCAACCCACAATGTAACTATGGCTATTCCTATATAACAAAAACTATTCCTAGATCTCTTATATACAACCATAGTGGTTCACATTCTTCTTCTTCTAGCAAACAAGATCATGAAACCCTTACTCATACCTTATAAGATTGAATTTTACTAATACATCAAGGTGCCTCTACTTCTTATTAGGATTCTCTCAATTATTTTCCAACCCACTCACACTTTAAGTGGCTTTTTTATCCTTTGCCTATAAATTTTTTTGCTCTTAAGCTTTCTATTTATGATGTAAAGGTGATCATGAAAATAAAATTCATGCTTTCTAATCCACTTTTTTGGACTACGCTTACAATGAAACATTACTTACCAAGTTCTTTCCTAGAAGTCTCAAGGAAATTGATTTACAATGGTTTTATGATCTTCCCATTTATTCAGTTTAGGCCTTTACCACTATAACTATCCATTTCTTACAAATTATCTATGAGTATTGGGAAAACATTTTAAAAGGAAATAAAAAAGACATCTTATCTTCCCAAGTAGAGCTAAACGACCTAAATTTTCCTAGTTCCTAATTCCTAAACTTTGTATTGTACATAGGGTCATCCGTGGACGTCATATTGCAAAAAACAGTGAAATCTCAACTTGTAGGGATTATTAGCTATACATGCACTCTAAATTAGAAAAATTTATATAAATATGAATCATAGCATTCGGAATCTAGTTTCTAAAATACTAATTTTTGTAAAAAACAGACAAGTTTAGCTATATTAAACACTTAAAATTATATGAATTTTTTTTTTTTCGAAAAAACTTATAAGATTGTAGTCCGTTTGCCCGCATTTTGGATGACCAAATCTTGTTATTTTTTTTTTCCTTTGGTGAAACGTTAGATGTAGTTGTCTATCTTGGGATGGATTTTATTTTGTATTTTTTTTAGCAATATTTTTTTTTTATGATTTTTTCCGTGAAAGTGGTCTGAAAATATTTAGAAAATGGAGCGCTTTCCGTTTGTTGCCATAACTATATCAAAAAATATCGAAATCAAATTTTTTTTTTTTTTTAAGGTGTATAGAATTTGTCCACGCTTGGGATGGTATAATTTTTATCATATTTTGATAAGCGAAACAAAAGTTACAGTCTTAAACGTAGACATGAACATTCACGGGAAAAAATGTCTTAAGGACCTATTGTTAGTAATAAATTATAAAATGATATTTATCTTATTCTATTCACTTTAAAAACAATATTTTTACAAAGCTAAGAGTCTACCCTACGTGATGGCACCATTTTTGTGAAATGTTTTCAGTTTTTTAGCATGGTTCAAGTCTTTGGAAGAGCAGATTTGAGGTTTTTTGACCTTTTGCACTTCATAATGACCTTCTATAGCTTTGGTTGGGGAAAAAAAACAAAGATTTTCCGAGGCTTAGGTTTGGCAAATAGATCCGCGATCACGGTTTTTGTAAAAATACCGCGAACGCGCTTTATAAAGCGCGCTCGTTTATAAAGCGCGCTCGCGCTTTATAAATCATATTTACACACATCCCAATGTCTGAATTACCATGTCATTTTTACTCTCTGACCTTACCGTATGAATTACTGTGAAATTCTGTCTTTTTCCAGGCACGTTTTTTTATCACCGAAAGCAAAACATCATGGGAGACAAAAAACGAAGTCAAAAAAGGAAGTCATTAAGTAAAAAAACACCAGACGAATTAGAGGCCAACAAAATTGAAAATGCTGAGCGAATGCGGAAACTTCATGAATCTAGAAGAGGTTCATCTTCAATCCCAACTATTGTAAGCAATGAAGAACTAGGTAATGTTTCTACTGTCAATGTTGAAGTTGAATTAAATACTCGTGATGAAGAAGTTTTTACTATCAATGTTGAAGAAGAATTAAATACTCATGATGTAGCAAATGTTGAAATTGAAGGAGACAATGAAAATGTGAATAAGGAAATTCATGTTGAAACTATAGACAAGCAAAATTTGACAAAAACACCTCCTAGGATTTTACATAAGAAACCTAATTTTTTGATTGAAATTGATGAAAACATTTTGAAACCAATGTCTGACAAACTTTCTGAACGACAAATCAGAAGAAAAGCCACTGAAATTTGGGATAATCATTTTGAAATTTTAAATGATTCCCAAAGATGTCAGTTGTTGGTTAGTTTGATGAAATTGATTAAAATGAGACCTACATTAAACACCTTAGGATTGACAACATCTAACATACGTGGTCAAACCTCTACAATTGTTGAAAACCTTCATGATGCATATCACACTGTTGGTGTCAAGAGACGCACTAGGGATAGTAATATTGTGCGTCGTGTACTTGCTACTAGTGTTGTAAGTGAATCAATAAAAAAACAACGTTTGATTACGCAAACAAGTCGAATGTTGCAAGTTAATCGAAAAACTCTAATGAAAGCAATTGAAAGACGTAATATCCTTCAATCACTCAATAATGTCGATTTTTGGGCATTTTCTGCTAGAGCACCGCGTAAGGACAAAAATAATTCTGATGCTATAAGAGAAGTTGTTATTAAATTTTGGCATGATAACACTAGAGTTTCACCTAATACAAGAGATGTTATAAAACGGAGAGTTGGTTCTACTAATCGTGAACCACATCCAAAGCATTTCTTAGATATGACTCAAACTCAATTTTTTCGTAAGTTTGAACAAGAGAATCTGGAAATTAAAATTAGTCAATGTTTTTTTGAAATGTTGAAACCATTCTATGTGAAAATCAACCATGCTCGCACCACTTGTTGTTGTAGGCAACATGTTGAATTTGCGATGCATTATGCTAAATTTTTACGTATTCGTTCTATTTTTCATTCTGAAACTATGTTATCTGAATGTGGTGTTCAAGTTCCACCAATATCTTCTAGGGATTTCATTCCTACTATATTTTGTGAAAAAGAAGTTGGACAATTTTTTTATAGTCAGGATTGTTTAGATGGAAGTTGTAGTACATGCGGCGGATTACCTAAATTGGAAAGTTGCATCCATGAGAAAATTGAAGGTACAATAGGACATAATTTAGTTGAATTTGATAAATATAAATCAGTTGCATACCAGTTGAAAGATGGAAAAGAGTCGAAACGGTGTGAGCTAGTTACAGAACAAATGCCCATTTTTCAATTTATGAGAAAATTTAAGGATGAAATTGTTTATGAGTATGCGAGGCATACACATAGAGCTCGATGGTTGGATGAACAATTCAAGCTATGCAAAGACACATTTCCTATTGGTACTATTGTTTCAGTGGTCGATTTTGCAGAGAATTACACATTGCAACCACAAATGGAGGTTCAATCGCAATATTACAACTCAGTACAAGTTGCCATTTTTGTGCATATAGCATTTCTACATTCTCCTGACAGTACAGAGAATGATCAAATTTTTTTAAGAGAGTACCACTTTTATATCAGTGATGATCGTACTCATTCTACTGAATTTGTGCAAGGGTGTTTCCAGTTATTTTATGGAAACTTGTCTGATAGGGACATCCACTTCAAACAACATTATATATGGTCAGATAATTGCACGTCTCAGTTTAAGAATGCACGAATGTTTTATTGGATGAGCAGAATGCATGTCAAGATGGGTGTGCAACATATTTGGAGTTTCACTGAGGCTGGACATGGAAAAGGAGAGCATGACGGTGCAGGGGCATGTGTGAAAAGAGCTCTTGCAAGAGAAGAGTTGAAGTACAAAGATGGTGCTAAATTAAAAGATGCAAAGAGCATAGTGGAATGGTGTACTGACAACATGGCCCGAGGTTCTCAAGAAAATTCCACAGTTTGCAGATATTTTTGGTTGATAGAGGAAAAACATATTGCTAACTACGAGGATTGTATGACACTCACTGGGTCCAGTGATATGCACTCATTTTGTAGCTCAGACGCTACTTCGTGGGCCATATGGACAAGAAAGTTGACATGTTTTTGTGCATCTTGTATCGAATTTGTCACTGCTGAGTGTGATTCACAAGAATGGGTGGAAGGATGGATTTGTAGGCCTCTAACTCCGCTTCCTAGTTATCAACCTCCACAAGCATTACAACTTGTTTCTGCAGATGAAGTTACAACATCCAAGGACTTTGACGAAATTTCGATTTTGGTGCGACAAGGTATTTATCCAGTTATTTATTTAATTTTTGTATTGAGTTATGTCCATTGAAATTTTAATATGTAATTTAAATTTGAGTTTTTCAACCTTGGTTATTTTTTTGTAGGACATGTGTTTGCAGTAATTGCGACAGAAGACAATGAAGAAGGAACAGACTATTTCTTATGTCGTTGCATCGAGGAAAGAAAGAAGTTGACTTCTCCTATTATAGATGGCGAAGAGATTGAGTATCCTACAGGGTCAGTGGTAGTTACTGGAACTTGGCTTCGACGGTATCCATTAAAAAACTCCTCTGTTTGGGTGTTTGAAGACTTTGAGACACACAGGAAAATACTCCTATATTCACATCTAGTTCTAGCGACAAATATTCAGTTGTATAGATATCGAGGAAGACCTAATAACAAGATTCTTTGGAAGGTTCGAGAGTCAGATCATGAAGCAATCTTGTCTGCTATTCAGAGTAGATCCGATCCTGATGGTTCATTGGAATGAATTTACAATGCTCATGTCTGGTATATATTTAATTTCAAGTTTCAATTTATATAGCGTATATATATATAATTTTTTTAGTTTAAAGATCTAGATTTAAGTTTGAATATATTTTATTTTAAATTTGTGTATTTTGTGTGTCATGTATATAGATCTAGTATATGGTTTTGATTTGAAACTTAAATTTCTTTGACTAACAATTTTATGTTTAGGTTAGTGGTGCCAGAAAAGCTTCCACCTTCACGTGGTTGGTATCGTTAGTAGAGAATTTTAAATTCTCGAAGCTAAGAGAAGCTTGAACATTGTTTGAAAAATTTGTAAATTTTGAAAAAGTCAAGTTTGTAAATTTTGAAAATGTTGTAAATTTTGAAAAAGTTGTATATGGTAAATTTTGAATTTGAAAATTTTGGTCTAGGGCTCTTTGAACGAAAGTTAACAATTTTCGCGCAAAACACCGCCTCCTCTAGCATTTAGGTTACGTTTGTGGTGCGTTTGCCACAGCGAGAGCACCGAAATGAGAAGGAAAAAAATGAGAGAGGCTATTGTAGAGGGTCCGTATGCCGAGGTTCGGATCAGACGAGGCCTCTCTAGGTGCCACGGAGTCCGAGTAGTCACCCGTCGAATTTGAACGATATTTTGGTCTCAGGGCTCTTAAGGGACTACGCCCGAACGAAGTAGCCCGGAAGCAAGACCCTTTCGCGCACCGAAACACCGCCTCCTCTAGTTCAACAGACGTGTTGACGCAGGTCGGTTTGCCACGACCCACCGTTTGCAAAATACAGCGTTTGACAACCTTACACTGGCTCCAACTGCACTATTTCGCGCGTTTGCAAACATTAGGACAGCGAGAGCACCGAAATGAGAAGGAAAAAAATGAGAGAGGCTATTGTAGAGGGAAGGGCTCTTAAGGGACTACACCCGAACGAAGTAGCCCGGAAAGTCATGTGCCAGTTTGGTGCCACGGACCCACCGTTTGCAAAATACAGCGTTTGACAACCTTACACTGGCTCCAACTGCACTATTTCACGCGTTTGCAAACATTAGGACAGCGAGAGCACCGAAATGAGAAGGAAAAAAATGAGAGAGGCTATTGTATAGGGTCCGTACGCTAAGGTGCCAGATTAGACGAGGCCTCTCTAGGTGCCACGGAGTCTGAGTAGTCACCCGTCGAATTTGAACGATATTTTGGTCTCAGGGCTCTTAAGGGACTACGCCCGAACGAAGTAGCCCGGAAGCAACGACCCTTTCGCGCACCGAAACACCACCTCCTCTCATTCACCTAGCCACCCGGACGTGCCGGCGTAGGTGGTTCGGTGCCATGGCCCACCGTTTGCAAAATACAGCGTTTGACAACCTTACACTGGCTCCAACTGCACTATTTCACGCGTTTGCAAACATTAGGACAGTGAGAGCACCGAAATGAGAAGGAAAAAAATGAGAGAGGCTATTGTAGAGGGTCCGTATGCCGAGGTGCTAGATTAGACGAGGCCTTCTAGGTGCCACGGAGCCGAGTAGTCACCCGTCGAATTTGAACGATATTTTGGTCTCAGGGCTCTTAAGGGACTACGCCCGAACGAAGTAGCCCGGAAGCAACGACCCTTTGCACCGAAACACCACCTCCTCTAGCATTCACCTGGCCACCCAGACGTTCCGGCTGGCTGCCACGGCCCACCGTTTGCAAAATACAGCGTTTGACAACCTTACACTGGCTCCAACTGCACTATTTCGCGCGTTTGCAAACATTAGGACAGCGAGAGCACCGAAATGAGAAGGAAAAAAATGAGAGAGGCTATTGTAGAGGGTCCGTATGCCGAGGTGCTGGATCAGACGAGGCCTCTCTAGGTGCCACGGAGTCCGAGTAGTCACCCGTCGAATTTGAACGATATTTTGGTCTCAGGGCTCTTAAGGGACTACGCCCGAACGAAGTAGCCCGGAAGCAACGACCCTTTCGCGCACCAAAACACGCACACCTGGACGTGTCAGGAAACACCACCTCCTCTGACAACCTTACACTGGCTCCAACTGCACTATTTCGCGCGTTTGCAAACATTAGGACAGCGAGAGCACCGAAATGAGAAGGAAAAAAATGAGAGAGGCCACCGAGGTTTCTGGATCAGACGAGGTGCCGGAGGAGTAGGCGGTTTGGTGCCACCGCCCACCGTTTGCAAAATACAGCGTTTGACAACCTTACACTGGCTCCAACTGCACTATTTCACGCGTTTGCAAACATTAGGACAGCGAGAGCACCGAAATGAGAAGGAAAAAAATGAGAGAGGCTATTGTAGAGGGTCCGTATGCCGAGGTGCCGGATCAGACGAGGCCTCTCTAGGTGCCACGGAGTCCGAGTAGTCACCCGTCGAATTTGAACGATATTTTGGTCTCAGGGCTCTTAAGGGACTACGCCCGAACGAAGTAGCCCGGAAGCAACGACCCTTTCGCGCACCGAAACACCACCTCCTCTAGCGTTCACCTAGCCACCCGGACGCACAGGCGGTTCGGTGCCACGGCCCACCGTTTGCAAAATACAGCGTTTGACAACCTTACACTGGCTCCAACTGCACTATTTCGCGCGTTTGCAAACATTAGGACAGCGAGAGCACCGAAATGAGAAGGAAAAAAATGAGAGAGGCTATTGTAGAGGGTCCGTACTGAGGTGCCAGATCAGACGAGGCCTCTCTAGGTGCCACGGAGTCCGAGTAGTCACCCGTCGAATTTGAACGATATTTTGGTCTCAGGGCTCTTAAGGGACTACGCCCGAACGAAGTAGCCCGGAAGCAACGACCCTTTCGCGCACCAAAACACCACCTCCTCTAGCGTTCACCTGGCCACCCGGACGTGCCGGCGCAGGCGGTTTGGTGCCACGGCCCACCGTTTGCAAAATACAACGTTTCCTTATTTATTTAAATTAAATTACAATGACTTGGTTGTTATGTTATCTCTTGTTGTCATCTTGTCCTTGGTAGGATGATATACATTCCAGGGCTCATGAATCTTATTTTCTTCCCATCCTCAATGAGGTCTTCAATAAATTTTCTCATTTTTAAACATTTATCTGGTTTTTTTCCCTTGACACGATGAAAATCACAGTAGTCATGTGATCTCTATACCATCATGGTTTGGGTGCATCTTGTGCATAAGGAACTTTGGTTGGATATTGAACCATTTTCACTGCCTCTAATTGTCTCAAAATCATGGATACTTTGTCTTTGACTTGAAAAAAGTGTAATTTGGTTTGGACTACCTCCTCACACCCCCATTAATTTTATGAGTTTTTTTATGTATACCACTAAGTTATGGAGGGATAAAATACTTATATTTCTCCAAACATATGTTGGGATATAGAAAAATATAGAATAGAAAATTATCTCTTGATTCATCCCTCAACTTGACAAAATGAGCTTTAAACTTTTGTACTTTAAAATTCATAAACTTGTGTACTTTGAAATTCAGCTCTATGAGTGTGATCTAGGATGTGGTTAGTTGTATTCAGATGTGTATATGATGTGCTGGACAAGTAAAGTGAAGTATTGTTTACAAGATTCCTAGATGCCCCTAATAGGTTAGTGTGTGTTTATATTTGTAGGAGACCTTTGTGAGTTTTCTCTCTCAACTAACCTAAATGTATAATCTAATTCAACTAATCCAAATGAAACTTTTGAAAAATTGGCCATTAAAATGCAATGGCATTGGTTAATATGATGTAGATAGACCTTCATATCCATACATTTCTAGGACCTATTAATGTGTCTAGAGTATGACAAAAATTAGGTATGAGTATTTTAGAGGTCTAGATTGATGTTCAATAACATGTGCAGTGATTTTAGAGGGTTGAGCTAGAGATTGGTTTTTATCTAGTGGATATACGGTGCGAGATAGATCAAGAAGGCGCCTATGGTTGTTAAAACAATGCATAAATGAAGTGTATATCAAAATAAGTACAAAATTCTATATTTCCAAGTTCCCAAACCAAATTTTGGGTACTAAACATTTATATCTTAATGAATTCAACACTACATGACACTTTTACTATTGCATGCACCAATTAAATTACAACCCTTTTGATCAGAATATTTTAGTGAATTTTATATATTAAAGATATCCTAAAAATTGACACAAATACACATTATATCCAGCATGGTGTTCTATATGGCATGGCATGGTGTTATATCCTAAGTAAATTGTTTCTCTCATATTTGTTTATCAGATCAAATTTATAGCCTTACATCAACACCACTTTTTTGTTAACATAGTAATATAATTGGTTCATTGAGCATCCAATATTATAAATAAGGTGTGGAAGTTATGGAATCAATATAATAATTCATATTTTTAGAAGTGACATGTAAACAAAATAAAAAACTAGAGAAAAATAATGAGATGCTTAGAGAGAAAGTAATCAACCTACAAAAAATATCCAACATGTAAAACTACAAATGATTGAAGAGAGGGAGAGAAGCAATATGCTAGCCAATATAATTATTAAGGAAGTCAAAAACTATAAATAAAATGAAGATATACTAATTTAACCTAGTAAGACGATTCCTAGAGGATGAAATTTTATGAAAAGGAAAATTATTCCAAGTTTGCAAGCCAAGAAAGGTGAGAAAAAAAGAAGAGCCAAAAATATGCATGTAATTACAAAATGCAAAGATGAAAAGATGCAAATTATAAGAGGGATATTAAAAGGATCTCACACTTTTACTTAGACAAGGATCTAACGAAGATATGTAATAAGAAGAAAATAGAAGTAAACAGTAAAAGTGAGATTACGTGGGTCAAAAGGTGAATAGGCATGGTCTAAAAATATAAAATCATGCACTTAAAAATTACATGTGAAAAATAGGATGATGGGGCCCACCTATCAATCACTTTGTAATAACTATAAATCAGTCATATGGGACTTGGAAATAATACAAGTTATCTTATTATTATCCTATTTACACATTTATTGACTATGCTTAAAGCATCTTTCTCACTCCCAAATTCTAAGTCCGCCATTTCATTACTTTTTCTTCATATTGGTACCTCAAGAATCAATGCACGTTATACATAGCACATCTCTAGACTCTCAGCAATCCACTTTCTCAGAGTTAGCAATAATACCAAAATAACCAAAATAAATATGATTTAACCAACACACATGGATATATATATATATATATATATATATATATATATATATATATATATATATATATATATATATATATATATATAAGAATCAAATAAAGTGTGCTCCAGACGCGCACGTCTCTGAAAATATATATGTACATGTATAAGTTCATAATGTATGTATACATCTCGAACTAAGCACGTGTCATAATGTACATATGGGACCACATGCGGTCGCAAAAGGCTATATATATATATATATATATATATATATATATATATATATATATATATATATATATATACAATGGACTGTGAATAGATACTCATGACCACATATATGTGGCATCCAAGTGGACTATAAATCTACTCATGAAACATCTTCCCTCTCTTCGCCCTGCTAGAAGTAGCACGTCCACGACCTGGGGATGTAGTGGAGGGAGATGCCACTACGGATTTCATCCGTGTGGTCCTAGGTGTCTCTAAGCATGCCTGCAACCTAACCTGCACATTCATAAACAACAAGTTTTTAACACCCAAAATTTTAAAATACCTTCAAAATTTAGAAACTTGTACAATTTAGTTAAAATGCATGTGCAATCTTACCGCAATGTCATGATCCCTATCGATTTGTTGTTGACGCGTCGCAGGGACAACAATAGACTCACGAGGGGTAAGCTACATACAAATAATTAATTTTCAAATTAAATATTTCACACATATATATACCTACAAAATTTGATATTGTAGATTTAAGTTTAATAAGAAATAATGAACCTCCAAAATTTAACAAATTTAAAAAATTGTGTACCTCAGTTAGTGGATTTGCAGATGCTATGGCAGTATCTACAGCAGCCTCCACAGTCTGCATATGTGGAGGAGTCTCTCTAGCAGTCATAAGCTATACAAAAAACATGTACAAATCAATTTATTAAAATCTACTTAAGAGCTATACAAAAAACATGTACAAATCAATATTTAGTTACTCAAGAAAGAATAAAAATGTTATTAAATTTTATCTTCTATTTAGGCTAAATACATAGGATCTATAAATGTTAGCACGGAGGCCATCTATCTTCATAAGATTTTGACAAACTTTTGTATTTAATCAAGGTAACCCATAGTCATCTTCTATGACAATTAGAGCATCATTCAAATTTGAAGGACTTTTAAATCTAACATCACCAGACCAAACATATAGATCAGACGAAGAGTAGACTAGAGTTGTATATCCTTGGTGGGCAAGTGTGTTGCAAATATATAGATTATAATGCACTATTTATATGTATTTGTGTCCAAAGGTAGCTGAGTTTGAGTTTTGGTGCACGAGCCTAGAGGATCTTACTTGTGACATTATCCCTTTGGAAATAAAGATTTTGATGGTAGAACTGGATTTAGAGAGGCTACCCATGGCTAGCTAAACCCCCACCACACGTAGGGGTAGGAGAAAGTGTGATGAAATATGGTGGAATCTCAGGAAGAAGATATATATATATATATATATATATATATATATATATAGAGAGAGAGAGAGAGAGGAAATATGGCTTGAGTATATAATTTGAAGTGCGTGAATGGGAAATTACACAAGTGTGGGATGCTGAGGAGTCAATAGAGTTGTGGAGGATGATGGTTTACAAATGTTTTGAAGCTCTTATGGAAGATGAGGAGCCACAACATCAGGATCTCCCAACTTTTAGAAATCATAGTAGATATCGCCTTCAGGTTTGGATAAGAGTGCATTAGGTGAAAGAGTGAGGACCAAAGGCACACATCTGATCCCGGGCTAGCCACCTAGCCCTTACACATGGTGTTACATATCTAGAGGTAGTTATTGAGAATCAAGATATAGTCTAGGTAAATAAGTAGATATGGGAAGATATCATTTTACATTGGATTGAGAAGTTCATCATACAAATAATATACCTATGACAGTGCAGTACGTGTCATTATTTTGGATGTTGGGAACATGTAGACCATGTGTATCCAGTTTAGTACTACAAACGAGACATAAGGGAATTTATCAACTGGCCCGAGAGGATCAAGAAGATCAAGAGGATTGGGTCAGTAACCACCTAGAAAAAATACTTATGAGATTTCTATTTCTGGATCTAGAGGATAGGGTCCACATCCATAATAATCACTTAATAATCCTCTTCACCTAAAGTAAGCACCTCAAGTCTATTATGACATGTATCTCCAATTACAAAAATTATAGAGGTATTGAAAATGCAGCAGAGCATGTGTACAAGTGTGAGATACTATGGTATTCTAAGCAAATTACAACTTTAGATAGGAAGGAAAGTCAATTTTCTACTACTCTTCAAGGGAGTGTACATAGCTAGTATAGAAAGTATGACCCACATAAGAATGTAGTGTACTATAGTGCTTTGTGAACTATGTTTTTGGATGAGTTTCACATCCCATAGTTTAAAAAAAAGCATCATCACGCTCAATAAAATCAAGCAGGGATTATCAGAACGCATGAGGGAGCATGACATGTATTTTAATAATTTATTGTCCAAACTATCTTATGATGCTCATATGAGTTAGCATGCACAGTGGTTTATTGGAGGATTTCTGACCCCATTCAGGAGGGATTTATCTCATAAGATGTATGTGGATCCACACGAGGCTATAGAAGTAGTTTTTTATGATTATACGGTTGGAATTGTTGATACATAAGTGATCCCATTCTTGGAGGAGAAAATCACAGTCATGGCGAAGTAATTAGATAATTTATATGTAAACTCAACACATGAGATGTGTAGTGTAATATGGTACATAGATTGTGAGGTTGAGGGACATACTAAGGACAGTTGTCCATGCAAGTTAGTGCTTGCGTTTTTATGTAGCTGTTGTATGTATTTTATATACGTTGAGTATAAGAAAGTGAAACTCATGTACAGAGGTCCAAGAATTAGAAACAAAGTGTAAAGAGATTTGTAACTAACCTGCGTAAAACTCATGCGAGGCGTGCCAGTAGCTTCAGTTCCCTGAGCAGATGATGACCCGCCAGGCTCCTGTGTATAAAAGAGAAAAATATTAATACATGTACAACATACACGTGAAACAAATTATAATAATAATCTAGTGCAATTAAATGATTTATTAAAAATGTAAGTTTGTACAACTTGAAACTTACGTTTGAAACACGCCCAACCGCAGTAGCTAGCATGTCGACACCGGATGTTTCCTTCACCGGCTCTTGCTATTTAAAATAAAATAAAAAATTAGTTTTTTACATGTATGTACATGACGTACAATCATATATATATTAATATCTCAAACATGTGAATTAAACTATTGTACATATATATATTATTTAAATTTATTTAAAATTTACCTGTGAAAGACCAATATCAGTGGCTCCAGTTCCAAAAACATTCCCCAGCATCTCATCTATAGAAAAAAAATCCTGTGAACCAGCAAATGATGTCTCACCTGCAGTGCATACGGCACCACATGATCCACAGTGGTGTGGTGCACTAGAACTGGCGCCTCCACCAACATCACCGGATGCAATCTGGGTGCTATGCTGGGTGAGAGTGTCAGTGAGCTCCCTCAATGCATGCAATGTATCAATCTCCACAACCTCCTTCACTGTAGGAGGGATAACTGAAGGCAGTGGGGGTTTTGGGGCATGGGGGATCCTAGGCTGACCTACGCATGCACCAGGTCTACTCTGTGCAGAGCCACCTCCTCGACCAAAAAAGTCTGAAAAGTCAAAATAATTCGGGACCTCATTGAGCACGAACTCACAATATAATTTCTTCAAAAAATAAAGAGGAACCTCATTGTTGTTGCATGGTGGATAATCAAAAACCATCCACCATCGGTCCCAAAAATTGTTTTTGATTCTATCATCATGGCACCAATGGATTGGGAACCGTTTGCAAGTAACTGCAGGGGGGGCATTGGTTCTAGGGTCGGTAAATAATGCACAAATGAGGTCTTTTCCAATTTTTTTGTCTTTGACGGCCGCATGAGATAGTTTATCCGCATACCACCACCTACAGTCACTTCTAAAGGTGTTCCATCTATGTATTTGGTTGGTTGCAGACTCGACTTCGCCAATCAATGTTTGCAATGTATTGGCTAAAGTCATGCGGGATGGATTTGTAGCATGATTTTGTCTTATAGTTTGAATTAGGTTCTCAATGACAATTTTATTTTCTTGGATTCTTCCAATGATATTATCTTGCGTTCCTGTTGGCTCAGTGGGGACAGAAGGAGCCACAGGGGGCGGATCTATGTTTGGAGGAGGGTTTTGAGGAATGTTCGGAGGGTTTTGAGGAATGTTCGGTGGGTTTTGAGGAATGTTTTGACGGTTTGCATGAGCCCGAGCTTGCCGACCAACTGATAAAACAATAAAATTGTATACATAAACAAACAATTCACAAAACCCATGAAAATGCCAAAAAAAACCTAAAATGCAAAAAAAAAAACCTAAAATGCAAAAAAATGATTACAATCGGGGACTTACCTCCTCGTCTTGGCGGCATGGTTGAATCTATCGCTATCCAGAAGTCCGATGAGCAATTTTGAGATAGTATTGAAAGTGCGAGTGAAAAACGTTTAGGAAAAGTCGCGGTTCGAAATGAAAAATGAGGAAAATAACAAGTCGCGGGACTGTTAAATTTTGTCTCAGAGTTCCGCTATCGCGGTTTATAACCACGCTCGCGGTTATAAACTGCGATCGCAGAACTAGGTTTGGTAATTACCGAACCTAGAATTCAATAACCGCGATCGCGGTACCTTTATTTCGGGTTTTTATGTCCACGGAATTGTCCACCAACTTTCGTGCACTTACCCATTTTCCAATATGTCTTTGAATGATGTAGATTTCTGGGTGTGAGCCAATCCCTGGTTGTTTATAGCTCCCCCCATTCTCCTTGATGAAATCTCTGTTATGCCTTGCCGTCCTTGATAAAGGCGTGACTATTTTTTTAACCCTAGGGTTAGGGCACAAATTTCCCACATTTCCAGATCCGTCTCCATTTCCCTGTTCTCCCGCATCCACTCGAGCCCCACCAGATACCTGACCAGGCTCATTCTTCTCTCCACGCGGATCTGTCAATTCCCTATGGAAACCAAGGCCGCTAACTCCCTTCGCTGCCTTCGTGATTTTTCCTTCCATTGCTCGCCCTCGAAAAAATCTCGCTCCCGCTCTCATCCTACCTTATAAAGTTATGTCTATGTATATTTTTTAGTTAAAAAATAATTTAATACGGTCATTTATATTTTTAGGCTATCAAAACTCATTCTTGTTGGTTTAATTTTATCTCACCGCATCTTCCAATTATTAACACTTTGTTTCTTGGAATTTACCATATACTAGCTATTTTTTCTAAGAATATGCACTCCAAATGTTTGACATGTTAGGGACATTGAGTGTATGGTCTATGAAAGTTTCACTTTGCCCTTCTCTCCTACACCCATCTAACCTTTATCCTATTGTTCACTTTTTTAACTGTTAAAGGTCAACATGTGTGTTAATAAAATCCTGATTTGAATTTTAATTGCTTATAGATACAAATGTAACCTAGTGTATTCAGGGATCTATCTGCTATCTATGAAGAATCACCTTGTCGTAAGATAATTAAATGCATATAATTAGTAGTAAGTTTAATTTAATTAACGAGCACTTATAAGCATTTTAGAGAATCAAATAAGCATCGCAACATTCATTGTAGTGTTGAAGTTCACATGTTATGGGTACATTACATTGCATTGGTTTGCTTATATGATGGATAATTTTAATTGTTGGTATGTTGTTTTTGATGTGTCAAGTGAAGGGGTTTGATAAATTTAGCTACTTGGAACATGAATCCCCAAAACAAACCCCCTTTTTGGTAGGTTCATATTTGACAACCCAATTAGGGTTAGGGGAATAAATTTGATTTCACAATGATCTGAACGAAGACAAGTAATTTCAAGCAAGGTTTTACAAAGACAATAATAGACAAATGCACTCAAATTAGAGTTTGCCTACCTGTAAATTTTCCAAGAACATCAAGTGTGTGTTTTGTATGTGTACAAAACATTAAGCATATAATCTATACATTTTAGCTTTAGTCGTTGCGAAATTGTTTTAGTTCTCTCTATCTCACTAGAAAACATTGGTTTCTACTTCTATACTATAACAACGCTCTCCTAATTTTTAGATAAGATAAATGTTTCCTCTCACTCATATTCTTCTAGTTTTGAATATTTAATTAGGTTTGATTCATTAATTAATATTTACTTTAGGCTTGATAATTCTCAATTAATTTTTTTAAAATAGTTATGTTTCAATTCAATTGAAATACATTTTCCCATGATAGATTTTGGTGAACTTGTGCTCTTTTACACCTCTCTAGGATTAGATTTTGCTCCTTAGAATTAGTTCAATGTTTTCTAATATTTACAAGGTTTATTCCATTACTTTCATCTATATCGTATCACCCTAGTTTTTTTTGGAGTTTATATTATTAAGTGGGGCCGCCTTTGGTGGGCCACCACAACTACACGTCCATATTATAAGTTATAAATATAACTTATATTTAGTAGGGTCCATTCTAACTTAGTGTCAAAGTTAATTCATTCATTCATTAAAATTAATCACTTGAGTGAAACATTGCAACCAACATGGGGCAATCAAATCACCCATCCTATTTAATAGGGTGATCTCTTTGAGATTGATAATAATCAAATGATACTTATTTTTTTAATGAGAATTTATGAGATTGTTTTTTGGAACCCAAGATCTTGAATTTCAAATTTGAGATTGTGAAGAAGTGAATATTTATCGTGCAACTATGTAACATTCCTTATTTAATATAAAGGGGAGTGTTTTATTATGGTATGAATTTTGTGCGACTTTTACTCTTCGTTTTTCCCCACCATAAATGTTGTGATAAATGTAGTGTTTGTTTATATGTTCAATAAATTAATATTTAATTGGTCTCTGATATATTTGTGTATACCCTTCATATAATCATGTGGATGTGATTACCAATTAAACAATTGTTAGTATTTATTTAATTTGATGTTGATTGCTTGACCCCATCTGTGTTGACGTGGCATCAAATATACTATAAGGGGTGTGTATGTAGTTTTTTAGGGGGGATTAGGTTTTACTAAATTGTGTAGGGAATCTATGAGGCAATACAAGAATTAAATCTACTATATCGAGGTTTGCTAAGTAATTGTGTATATTTTGTTGTGTAGAATTTAGTTTGCAGGGTTGTGTGCAAAATTAAAATCGAAAGAAATACAATGCATCATGTTCATTGCCAATATAAAATATTTAAGAAAAAAATATGTAAACCTTATTTATGTAATTGCATAAACTCCGCAAAAATATCATAAATATTACAAAGTTACATTAATATTTTTTTAGGTATATATGACAAAATTTACAGACAAAAGATTAAATAAATTTTTAAGCCAGGTAAGCTCCCTTTGTTTCTCGGCAAGCTAGTCTTGCAAAAAGTGGGATTCCTCCCTTATAAGCTCGCGAGCTCTTCTTTTACTCCAATACCAAGATCCTTGGTGTTGCACAGTTTGGTCTTTAACAATAAGCTCTACAAACACTAACAAATTTATCGTCGAGGCACAAGTTTGGATATTCTCATCTTTGTTCTCTTCATTTGGCTTAAGTCTTTGCATCCTCACAAAGATCAAGTGGGTTCGATCCAATCTAAGTTGTTTTACTAATTTTCTGCTAATCCATCTACTCGGTAAACTGAACCACTTATAACATATCATGTTATTTCAAGCCTCAACTTATTATTTGCACCCTCAAACTCATCTTGGGTGGCAACATATAAATATACACACACAAAAAAAAATCTCTCCAAGAAGACAATGACAACATAAGAACCTCTAAAATATTAACAAAACAAATATTTGTTTTCCCTAAATCTCACCTATGGTAGTGGACTTGGAGATAAAAGAGATTCAATTTTTTTTTGAACTTCGCCAACCCTAATCTAGTAATGCTTCTCATAAAATTTGTTTGGGCATTTGAATCAGGTAATTTAATTGTTGTTTTAAAATATTTATTTTGAAATTTAAACTTTAAATCTTACATAAATTCTTAGCCAAAACGTGAGCTCAAATAGCCCATGTGACTATTATGGTGTGCTTGAGACCTTCACATAAATACCCTTTCCTATAAGTTTTTAGGCTTTTTTCCGGTGATTAAAAAGTCAAATAACATTTTTTTGCCAATATTTTTCTAAAGCAATTCTAGGCTAACATGTTATCAATATTTTGATAAGTGACGAGGTGGTCAAGGGATTGACCCCTCCCCACACCCCAAAAATAAACATTTTGATCAAGAAATTATTGTACATTTTTAAAAAAAATTGCTCAAGTAAAAAAAAAAGAAAGAAATAAAACACAATTTATTTTATGGCAAAGTTATTTTTCTTTTTGAAGCAAAGTAATTTTTTTGTTTGAAAGCAAATAACAAGTATTAACTAATCCTTAAGGCTTGGTTTTTATTTTTTCTAGAAATTTATTTTGAGTGTCATAAAATTCCTTCTAAAAATCTAGAATCCTTTTTAGTTGTATGTTTTAAAAACTTTCTAATTACAATTTTCTAGAAATTGTATTTGTGTAAAATATGGCTTCTTCTAATAATTTTTCAATGGATAAAACTCAAATTTTAAATGTTATAAACTACGACATTTGGAAAATTAGGTTAAAAGTAGAATTTTTGTCTAGGAAGCTAGGAGATCTCATCAATGGTGTTGAGAAAAAATCCAATAGGAGACATGCAAATGCTGAAAAAATTGAGTGATTTCTAACATAAGTTATATGAGGCCATGTTTTTTATACTCAGGAGTGTAAAAAATGAATTCTTGCTCCAATTTGGACATATAGACTCTCCATGTGAAGCTTGGAAATAACTCGAGTCAATGCATGAAGGCAGTCATCTCTAAAAAAATGTCAAATTGATTACGGATCTTTTCACCACTTCGATGAAAGGAGATGAAAAGATTATTAATTACCTTGTTAAAATTAAGAGTATTAAAGCTCAACTAGATGGTTGTGACTGTCAATTATTTCAAAATAAATTGTTTTGCTTTAAAATTTAGATATATATACATGAAAAATATATAGACTTTATTTCTATTTTGAATTTCAAGTATCAAAATGAATCTAACTTTGTTGATTTAGATATATTATATACTCTCCTAATTTAGGTAGAACATGTAATGGGAATTTTTGATTCAAAAGAAAATGCATCTCAAGCATTATTCTCTCTAAATCAAACATCTTTTCCATCTCAAAATAATGGAAACCCTAATTTTAGACCTAATTTCAAATGTAACCCTAATGGTAATAGGAATAACCATAATTTCAAATTGAAATTCAATGGAACCTATCACAAATGTGGGAAATTTGGACATAAAGAAGAAATGTGTCATCAAAACAAGAAACAAATGGACTAAAATTTCAAAGGTAAGAATTTAACAATCAAAAGAAAAACCAAAACCAAAACCAAGCCAATAACACAGACAAAACTATTACATTATATATCTCACTTAAACAACATTCAATGATAATGAGTGGATCCTAGATAGTGGTCCCTCTAGACATGTGACCTACATGTGTGATATCCTCACGGATGTCATAGAATTTCAAGAAAACATCTATCTCAGAGATAACTCTATCATTCAATTTGAAAGTTGTGGAAATGTTTGTAAGAGGAACGATAACCAGATCGCACTAAGCCAAGAACTCAGATACTAATCAAACACCATGATAAATAAGATGAAAATAATTCACTAGAATAATTTTACATAAAACCTTTCCAAAGAAATGAGTAGCAATATCATATATTATTATGGAACTCAATGAAATACAATGAGAATGGACCTTGCTTATAAAGGGAAAGAATAACAATCTAAGAACCAATCAAGGTCATAGATCAAGCCATAAATCAAGGAAAGAACTAATCATCAAAGAATTAGTCAAGTCCATAGATTTAGGAGAGAACTAGACATCAAGGATCTAGTTAATACCATAGATCAAGGAAAGAACTATACCTAACAACTAGATAATATCACCCTAATATATAAATAAATAAAATCAAATATCCACACACATAAGTGGGTGAGGATAAATTCAATAAAAGTAAATAAAGTACCCAGGTGAACATGAGCTAAGGTAAATACCTACTTTAACACCCCCCCTCAAGTGAAGCTAGGGGCAAAAATAGAAGTAGCATGTCCACAATATGAGTCCTAGTGGCTAGGCCTGATGAGGTACTCATGTACAATAACTTAGAAAAAGGGACAATGCAAGGTACCCAAAACTAGTAACAACAAAGTAAAGAGAGTAAGAAGCTAAGAAAGGCATCCCAAGAAGCTTGGATTAAAAAACTTGTACAATGCTGAAGAAGTTTGGTGTGCACTATGGTCTGAATCCACTTCTCGATCATAGAACTCAAAAACAACTGACACTGGGCTTCACCAGAATAGCTCCATACAAGGAGACTGTCAACGAAGTGATTTCGAAAATGAAAAAAAAACCAAACATAATCGATTAATTACTACAAATAGGTGTGCCACGATCCAAGAACAACCAAGATAACAAGGCAAGGACATGAGATCTAAATAAATTGGAGTGCCATGATCCAAGAAAAGAAAAGGTAAGAAGGCAAGACCACAAACCCGAAGAAGCAATATCAACACCACACCCTCCCATACTACTGAATGGGTAGAGTGACACCACATATATGTATGAGTTACCCAAAATCAACTACTCGAACACTGATAAAATAACACTAGGCTTCACTAGAATAGCTCCCCAACAAGAGAGACTGTCAACATGCCAAAAATGTCAAAAATACACATATAAAATCTCTCAACCAACAAGATAGATACACTACATTTGCTAAAGAAAAATGCTCAAAACAAATAACATTACAATGCAGGTGTATAGATAGTGGAGTAAGAGGCTGGATGGCAGAGGATCCACGCCTATAGATTCCTCTCAATGAATGTCTATGTATCAACATATATGGATGAAGAAGATGCCTGCATATGACTTGGTGCAAAATGCACAATGGGTTCATGCAAAGGAACATCAGAATGTGTGTCATGTCGATCATGTCTAACAATTGAAATCTCAAGTTTCTCAAGTTTGAGTGAAGGTGTAGAACTCATGTGGAGCTCATGATCCTTGATAAGAGTCGAGTGAACAAAAGTAGGAGCTCTGACAATGTGTGATCCCAATGAAGTAACTATTCGAAGACCAATGCCATGGTGAGAATTCCACTTAACATGTGGAATATGAGAAACAAAGCCCTATGAATGTCTACCAATACCTCTGTCAGTGAAACCCATAAAACAAAGCATGTGAGAACCAAATGCAGTGGTATGTTTCTCGAAAGAGCCATGCATATGAGCAGAAGTAGGATATACATCATGTGTTACTGCAATAGGCACATATGTGGAAGAGCATGTAGTAACAAGCCTCGTAGGCTTAGGAGGATCAGTAGCAAGAATATGCTCATAAATTGATATATCAAAGTCAGTGGGTGCTGGAGCAATAGCTGCAAGTGGACTAGGAGCATAGATATGATAGTCCACAATATGATGGTGATGGTGCAAGCTAACAAGTTTTTGTTGTAGTGAGTGTATTAGTGTATACTTATCATGAATGAGTACTTGTAGAAGAGAATTTCACTTCTTGAGTGATCTATTTTCTTACCGAAATTTTACAATATCCTCTTGAAGTCCACACACTTCACAGAAAAGTATCTCATTCTCATAATCCATGATAGATACAAGAATACAACACCCGAAATTAGATCCACAAGTGATTACAACACCCCATAAAATTAGCACTTTATAATTGAGTGTGTGTTATAGTATGACACTTTATAATTATAGTGTGATTCTCAAAATAAATATTTCCAATGGAAAGAGCATGAAAAAACAAGCACTTTTACAAAAAATAACACTCAAATTTGAGTTGCCGATCAAAAGATACAAGCTTTACAAGTTTATGCTCTACTATTTTTTTTAGTTGCCACTAAAACAAACTAAAATGCTCTTGCTTTCACAACACAAATAAAATGGAAGGGGGCTAGAGTTAAGCGCCTACTAGTAGGAATCACAAGCTTTAAGCCTTGATACAACCATACCATATGACCAAGGGCTAAGGATTTAATTTGGAGACAGTTTGCATTTTGTTTCCTGCATTACCTCTTAAATTCACTTGAACATTCCATTCTCGATTTCCAGAAACATACCAGGGCCATCCCCTCCACCAAGGGCTCATTTTCCTCCTGCATAAACTCTACCTCTCCAAATTACCCGCCATTCCTATCTCCCCCGGTGACCCGCCCTCTCCCATTCTCACTACTCCCTCGAACAACCCAGTCACCTCTTCTAAGGCCAGACCTACCAAAACTAAGAACCCCAAACTCAGTAACCGGTCCTCTCCTCCCTCTGCCCATGTTCTCAGGAGAAACAAAGAAATGGAAGTTGTTCAAAATCTTTTAGACATTAGCAATGCTGGTTAGGATAATGCCTCACATGATGAGAGGGATAATACTATTCTTAGATTGGACTTATTGGAAAAGGAGGTTGAGAATATTAAGAAAGAGTTGCATCAATTAACCAAGCAGAAGGGGAAGAGAAAGCCAAATGATGATGTGGCTATTGAAATTGATCAGAATGAGGATATCTACAATTGAACTGGTTGGAAAATAGATTGGGGAGGGCCAAAGAAAGACATGATCATAATACGGCCATTTTCAACGTCATTAGTGAGTTTCTGGAGCAATAAATTAGAAGCATATCAATGTTAAGCAGGGTACCTGAAGCCATTTGGGGGACTGAAAAGGAAAGAAATCAGGCTATCTCAAAGTTAAACGTGAATGATCCAACACACACTACCACTCTGGTGCTAGTCACTTCTTTGTGCACAATCAAATCAAGGATTGAAAGGGCCTCCAAGAAATAACACCCCTTGGACTAGCTGGTTTCGTTTGAGTTACTGCTCTGTTTCAGATAGTATGTTATTTTTTGGCTGTTTAATTGTAGTTTTTTCCATGTTTTGCTTTTTCCTAGTAGCTATTGTTTGGGTTACTATTGGAATTTATATATTATCTGGATTCTAATCCTCTTTTGCTATTTTTTTCATGTTTGATTTGGCTATCGAGCCTTCCTTGTAACTGGGTATAGTCCCTCCAAAACTATTTGCCATTAAGCAATCTCCTGCTCTGATACCATAAAAATAAAGATAACCAGATTGTACCAAGCCAAGAACTCAGATACTAATCAAACACCACGATCAATAAGATGAAAGCAATTTTCCAGAGTAACTTTACATAAAACCTTTGCAAACAAATGAGTAACAATATCATATATTAATATGGAACTCAATGAAATACAATGAGAATGAGCCTTGCTTATATAGGTAAGGAATAACAATCTAAGAACCAGTCAAGGTTGTTGATCAAGCCATAAATCAAGGAAAGAAATGGTCAGCAAAGAACTAGTCAAGTCCATATATTTAGGAGAGAACTAAACATCAAGGATCTATTCAATACCATAGATCAAGGAAAGAACTATACCTAACAACTAGATAATATCCCCCTAATAGCTAAATAAATAAAAATAAATATCCACACACATAAGTGGGTGATAATAAATACAATAAAGATAAATAAAGTACAGGTGAACATGAGCTAAGGTTAATACCTACTCTAACAGTTTGATGCATGAGCATCATTATACAAATAACAATGGTTTGGGTTTTAAGCAATTTTGGGTTAAATAAGATCTTGGTAGGCATTTTTGATGTTTTTGAAGTTTTCCCACCTTCTTAGGTTCATCCATAAGTGTTAAGGGGTTATTTTGATTTTTCCCTCCAAAATACACCCTTTTGAATATTTGAATTTATAAGTTGGAATTAGGAGGTTTAATATAAGTGTGAAGTCGTGTAATGAGGTGAAGGGGCACTAAAAACCCTACGTGATGTAAAGGAGGTATTTTACACTCATTCTATTAGGATTTCACAAGTGTGGTCACCTTTTTATGATGGTTAGGGTTTTGTAAACTTGTGTAACTACTTTCATTTTGGCTTAAGAAAATAAAATATTTGAATGAAGAGGATATGGTGGTGGATAGAAGGTTGATAGTGGTGAAAATAGGTGTGAAAGAGCCAAGAAAGGCTCAGTAATTTGTAGGAGATCATGAATTGTATTGTATCATGTATTAATCTTGAATAAAGCTTGATAATCTTGAATATATGTGAAGGGTTTATGAAGGAACTATTGTGTCTTGTGTTTCTTATAATGTGTGTATCTTTACTTATGCTAAAATATTGATAATTTGATGATAACAATCCTAGAATGATAGAGTTGTCCTTTTTTGATGAGATTATAAGAAATATGGTGAAAGTTCCCTTACTGACAATATAAAATTTGTATTTTGGTGATATGGTATAACTACCCAGGTTGTGGAAAGAAGCCAAGGATAATCTAGTTAGAGAACATGAATAAAAACATAAGAAAGATCAACAATATGCATACACAGGGAGGTAAGTGGCCTGAGTTGGTTTTATGACTGTTTTAGGTGGTTTAAAGATTTGATAAGTACTATGAGGAGTGATTGAAAAGTAATAATCTTATAAGTAAACCCTTATCAATGAAAATATGCAAGGTCTTAGGGTCTGTAGAGCCATGATATCATTACTATGATGAAGAAGAGTCTAAACTTTGCAACTTTATGAATGTGATTCATTCTAGACTATCAAAACAAGATTTAGATGGATTAAAACATTATTATTCAGTCAAGTGTACTTGAAGGACATTTAGTGACACTTGAAGAATGTGGCATTGAGTCCGTAGAAAGTAAATAATCACTGATAAGGGTTTATGAGACCAAACTTAGGGTTAAACTTGAAGACTATCAGAGAAAACAAAGTTCTTAAGTGTATTTTGAATACAAGTCTTATTGTCTTGACCATGTTAGGCATTATGAGGGGTTGCAGTCTAAAAGAGAAAGGTTTGGGATGTTATTACAAATCCTATGAAGTTGAGTTTAGGTTTTGAGGAGGAAATTAGCCCAAGATATAAATTATTTTCTTATTCGGGCCTGGTAAAACCTTAGACTAGGGTTTAATCCAAGATTTGCTTATCAATTATTTTGTATCCAATAAAAAAGGCCTAACTTTGATAGAAAAGGACTTTGAGGGATTATTAAACTTATTTTTATGGTTTCGTCTCAAATCATGGTGTACAGAAAAATTTATTGTTGAGAATCTTGTCAATCATGTTTTAGACCTAAGAAACTTAGTTGAAACCTAAAAGAAAAAGGAACTATGCAAATTTCCCAAAGGAACCATCTAAGAGTTTTTATGGTAGTTAGTTAAGCCAAAGGGGTACTCAAAAAGCATAAGATTTTATGGGGAAAGCAAAAATGTGAGTTTTTACCCTAGAAAAACAATACTAAGATGAAAAATTGAACGATGAAGTTGACAGAGTTGTGTTAGGAGTTGGGTCCTAAATTTTAGTAGAGAGAAAGAATCCTATAAATGGCACTGGAAATATTTTTTTTTCTTCCTAGGGAATTATCAATCAATCCCAACAATAAGGTTTGCGTAAATGCAGGGCTATTAAGCCTCTTGGAAGTATACGAGACTTAACCTAATACAATAATACTTGCATTCTAACCTTGGTGTTTAAGTGAATTACATGATGACTTGCAGAGGCATTGGAGTGCGTGTAAAATTTGGAGAGGTAGGTTAAGCTTAAAGGAGATAAAATGAATGTTATCGTGGTAGTACTTGTGCATGAATTCAAAACATCACAGAGTTATAAGGTATTGAATTTCTCATGTTTGATTGTTCCCAAGTTAGGATAGGTGATGCATAATGATGCATTTTTAAATGGAGTTTTGAAAAGTTGAATAGCAAGTATCTTTAGCTAAGTTGATGCTAAGAGTTTTCAATATGAAGTAGTCAATATTCTCTATAAACTTGCATTGTGAACTTGAAATGAAATTGCTTGATATGGATTTTAAGGATTCTAACTTGAGTGTATGTGTTGGCCTAGAGCTTATTATGTCCTTGGTGTATTAGGGCAGTGATATAATAACTTGATCATGATGAATAAGGAATAACATACATTGTGAACTAGAGGAACCATTGTTTTCTAGAATTGCATGGTGAATAGAGAAAGAATTTGCATGGTTTGGTGTATGACCACGAATCTAACTTGTATTATTTGATTATTTTTTATTGTCTGCATCAATGTTAAACTTACTAAGGGTGTAATTAAAAAATGTTTTACTTATGCCAAAATTGAGAAATAAATTCTTATCTTGCTCTTAATTAACTCGAGAAAATTGTAAAGTTGTTTTGTTATAGGATAAGTGGTGTGTTAAAAATGAATTTGATAAATTTATTACAACTTGTATACAAAAGAGTGGATTGTACATTTTCAATGGTTTTTACTTATGAATTTTATTTTTCTATTAAAATTAAACATGAAGTGAAACTATGGCATGAAAGATTGGTGCATTTAAATTTTATAAGTATATATGATATGTCTTGTCTTAATCTTGTGAATGTCCTTCCTAAACTGAAATACAATCATGAAATTGGTGGAGTTTTCTTACATGGTAAACAACATGTTGAACCATTTCAAAAACATCATGATCCTAAATTCTCTCATATTGTAGAGTTAATTCATAGTGGTGTTAGAGGTTCGCTCGATGTTCCTTTCTTTAGGTGGTACTCTATTTGTTGTTAAATTCGATTGATAATTTCTTCTATGATGATATGGCCATATTTTCATTAAGAAAAAATATGAAGTCTTGTCCAAATTTAAATAATTTAAAGTCTTAGTTGAAAACTCTTCTAATAAGAAAATTTCAAAGAATTAGAAACAGATAATGGAGGTGAATATGTTAATAAATTTTTTGAAGAATTGTATGTGTCTTGTGGGATTCAAAGAGAGCTAACCACTCATTACTCCTCACAATAGATTAACATCGCACAAAGAAACAAATAAGACTGCCTTAGAAATGGTTAGGACATTATGCTTCATGTTTCAAATGTTCCTAATTTCCTATGGACATAAGCAATGAATACGAATTTATGTATTTTAAATATACTTCCTACAAAATCCCTACATCAAACTACATCTTTAGAAGTGTGGACAAACAAGAAACTAGGTATCTCTCACTTGAAAATATTTGGTAGTTGTGCCTCTATTTTCAGTCCAAAATTTAAATGGAAGAAACTTTATTCTACCTTCTATTCAAGTATATTTATTGGTTATGGAGGAAGAACTAACAGATTAAGATTATATGATATTTCTAAACATGAGATCGTATAAAATAGAAATTTCCATGTCCTTTAAAAACCATTTTGTGAAACTTCTATCGAACCCTCCTATGTTTCTCTTAATAAATAAAACAAAATTCCTAGAGGATGAAGATCCTTCCTAAAAAATATAAAAGACCTAAATGGAGCTCACAAAATTTGATAAAAGATTCCCATCGTATTAATCTTAGAAAGATGACTAGTAATCAACACAATTACCTTTCCTTAATGAAGATTTATGAATGTGAAACATAATATTTCAAAGAGGCTAATCGAGATGAAAGGTGGAGAGATGCTATGAAATTTGAATACAATGCTCTCAGTAAAAATCATCCCCCCTTTTAAGAGAATTATTGTATGCTCTCGATGGTTGTATCAATTCAAATGTAACTCTGCCGCGAGGAATTGATAAGTTTATGGTAATATTAGTGGCTCAAGGATTTACTTAGAAACCTATAATTGAGTACGTTGAAACCTTTGCTCTCATAGTAAAAATGAGAACAATTAGGATCCTCCTAGCATTAGTTGCTTAGTATGGTTGGTAGAGTCATCAAATGGATGTGAAAAATGCATTCCTAAATGGTTATTTGAAAGAAGAAATTTATATGACTCAACCTAAAGGTTTTGAGGAACATGGCAAAGAAATTTATGCAAGCTCACTAAAGAAATCTTTGTATGGATTAAAAACAAGCTCCAAGAACTTGATATGTTAAGATTAATAGTTTTTAAAGATCTTAGTTTCAGTGATTGTTTTTTAGATAATGATTTGTTTGCTAAAAGTGAAAGTATTCATATTATAATAATTGTTTTATATGGTGATGACCTTCTTATTACCAAAAATGATACTAGTTTAATTTTCAAAATTAATACTAAATTGTAACAATATTTTGAAACATCTGATTTAGGCCTTTTGAATCATTTCTTAGGGCATGGTTATATTAAGGAATCAAAACCTTATTACTGTGTCTCAATCTCAATATCAAATAATTTTATTAAAATATTTAATATGAATGATTGTAAACATGTGGCCATTCCTATAGTTGTTGGTATTAAACTTGATCCTAAACCTACATGTGGAAAGAAAAACCTACTTTTGTACATATAAACTTGTTAGTAGTTTGATTTATAGAACTATTACTAGACATAATATTTCATATGCCATAGGTGTCGCTTCTAAATCTATGTGGGATCCATAAGAGGATAATTGGAAAATGGCTAGAATAATTTTTAGAATATATTAAGGGGTATAAATCAAATATGGTTTGTATTATACGTGTAATAATGATGTAAAATTATATGGTTATGTGATAATAACCATGTCGGTGATATTATCGATATAAAGTCTACTTCTACATATGTTTTCAAGTTTGGTATAGGTGCCTTCACTTGGAGTAGTTGTAGTGCCCACCCATGTGGGACCCCAAAACAAAATACCAAATATAGCAAGATTTTTTTTGACTCTAACTTATAAAATACAATTGAGCAACACCATAAAAACTCCCAAGAGAGTGCAGGATGCCACATGTAATATTTACACCAACATTAAGAGCATGCAATATCACGATGACAACATACGTAACCAATGTCACACTTATGTATTTGAACAAGTATGAAACCACGACCTCAACCACAACATGCACTTCACGACTAGATATTCCACATTGTCACATTTTCAGGTTTAACTCTTTATTGTAATCATATTTCATTATTAGTCTTTAAGGTTTGAAGAGCACTTGACATGAAGCGTACTCTCTTTTTCCCCTTTCTCAAGATTGCATTTCCTTTTATTTCATTTAACAAAAACTTAAGACGGTTCCCTTTCATTACCATTTAAACCCCCTTATTTAACCTTATAAGACTCTAATAATTTATCATGTAAGCATGTATTATCATTCACAACTATTCATACTATTTGTTTCATTTCAAAATTAACTTAGAATAATTACACTTAATTGGGTTTTTTTAATCTATTACTATCATTTCCATAACTCAATAACAAATTGATCACACATGTGAGAGTATCTAGCTCTCGGTCTCCAAACTAGAGTTTTTATGTCTCCTAAAATCACAATTGCTCAATATTTTTAGTCGATATGGTTCAAAAATCAATTAGTGTTGTTTTCCAAATAGTTATGTGTCAAACGTTTTGTTTTCTAGACAAGAGAATAAGATCTTCGAATACTCAAACTCTCGTAGAGTAATTTACAAGAACTTTCAATAACAAAAGAAGGAGTAAGTATAAGGTAATTTTAAGTTTCACTTGTGTATCAGTTTTATCTCGCTCACACTAAAAGAGTCAGGATTTTATTAGAGGTACCAAGTGAGGTACCACCTCGCCTTATGGTCTGCAAAAGTATACTTGTTCACATTTCAAGAATAGCCATTACCTTCCTTATTACTCTTATGATCCAAAACACGTACAATTATAAGCCCCTCTCAAGAGACTTAACATAAAAGACAACCATCTAAAAATACTGCTAAACATTACATCAATCCTGTCACAAAGTGACATTACACTCTTAACTATAACACCATGTATACTTCCACAAACATAAGATTTTTTTTTGACACACATGCCTAAAAGTGCTACTAAGCCTCTAGGAACACCTTATAATATTGGTTTCAAGGCATATCTTAGATAACGGAGGTGGGTTTTAACACTAGGATGTTAATTAGCAAGACAATCCCTTTGAGAGACATCTAAAACTTAAACCCAACAAGGTGAACGACAAATAAATAACCCAATGTTAAATGGTAACCTTCTTAAGGGTTGATAAATTGGGATCAACTGTGTAACTTTTAAAAAATAGTAACCTCCTATAGTGGTCAACCATAACCATTCTTAAATAAGCTAGTTTCATTACTTTTGAGTGTTCCAAGCATTTTAGTAACACACACAAGAATATGAAATCACTTCATTCTCATGGGAGCACAATTATAACATGTTAATTTCATTTCTAGTTAAAAAGTATATCAACACCATTAGCAAGATATAAACATATAATCAAAATCACCCCTAAAATAGAATGCCCATTTTCCCAAAGATACTAATACACAACAATATCTCACTCATCACAACATAATCCATAAATAACATTCATGATTATAAACATAGTGTTGATACATATTATTTGATATTACATATATATTTCAATTATAATTCATATTACAAAAAAGAACACCAGTAATGCTACCATTTGATTTTTGTCCTGCGTACCTGCAACCACCGCATGGTTAGCGCAACATCTAGCATGGCATCAAACTACAATCATGCACAATTTACGATTTTTCACAGTTTTCTACAATAATGAAACTATATTTAACACACTTCAAAGGAGAGTAAGAAATGTAATGCCATTTCATTTTGTTTCCAAAACCAATGAGAGGTAGAGAGAGGAGAGAGAAAACATTGTTTTTCCACATTCAATTTCTTTACAAGCGAGTGTCAACAAAATTTTTCATACAACCATGTATTCATATTTACAAGTTTTCCCGGTTGTTATTTTTCTTGGATAAGGTCATACGACAATAACAAAATTTTTCATACAAACATGTATTCATATTTACAAGTTTTCCCGGTTGTTATTTTTCTTGGATAAGGTCATACGACAATTTTCACCAATAAGACACAAGTTTCCAAAAACATCAAATTTAGACAAGTTTCTAAAAAATCAGCATTCAAAAACCATCTTTGAGATTCAAACACAAGCACAAACAAATTCCTACCTATTTCCCTATATACAGGGAAACACTCGGAGTTGATGGAACCCCAAACTGGCAAACATGATTAAAATGGTGCTCATCTTTCCATATCTATTGATCGAAAATGCACCCAAACGACCTTGTCACCCAACGACCAGAGGCCTACAAAACCTATCAGGAAAACTAGCTTGTGGGGAATTTTTCTCCAAAATGAGGGTTTGTAATAATTATCTTGTAGAAATATTATAGGTATGTGGAAGCTAAAATGTGTTTCGACACCTAGGGCCAAAACAGAGGGTCAAAAGCAAACTACATTTTTCACTTGTAACAACTGTTTAAAGTTGCGAACTAGCCCATTGGGCTCCTAACCACATTACAAAACAAGGACATACAGACTTCTAAGGAATAACCCAGGGTTTGATTGGACACTCCATGTGACAAGATACATGGATAATGTTTGATTTTCTCATTTCAGGGTCTGTAAGGTTATTTTGTGTCTCCAAGAAAAATTGGTTTTTTATCAGCATCACACAAAGTCGTCAAAAGTAGTTTCACTAACCTCCCATTTAGTATGCCAACCATGTGGTTTCCAAAACCAAAACTATTAGAAGATTTTTTCCAAATATCTCATGAGGTAGATAGGGATTCGAGTTTACATTTCAAATTATGGTTATAGTTACATACAAAAACATAGTTAAATTTTTTATAAGCCATTATGTCTCATTTAGTTCACCAAAAATTTATTCTACTTTAGTTTGATTTTCTACTACATTTAAATAAGAAAGCTAGAATCATTAAAATTCAAGAATTGAAGTGGGACAAGGGACTCCAAGTGGTCCACACTCACGATCTACAAGATCACACTATTGAAGAAGATTTTTGTCAACCAGTTTGTGATTGTTGTGCTTACCTCCACATTTGTATACAAACTGCCAAGTTACTTGTAATAACCAACAAAGAATTGTTGCCTAATGTTTTTACGGGTTCACTAAGGCCTTCTCTAGGGTTCCCAATAGCACATTTCACTGCCACAAACCAACACACTAAACCACAATCCAAACATAAATGCTTTAATCAAGTGTATTTTGAAAGCCAACAAAAGTGGGTGAACAACCCTTTCAATGAACCCATTTAGCATACAACAACATTGTTTTCCAAAGGACTGCATTCCTCCCAAGCATTTTTTCAAACTGATCGCATGCATGCGCAGGGTCCATGTTGTCTTCTCTCCATCTTCCTAGTTTTAATCTGGTAGTCCACACTACCAATGCCATACATTGCATATATCAATCCCACAAAGAATACAATAGTTCACCTCCTAATGTGCTTGCTGGATGTCCAATTTTTTTTTTTCAAAACTCCAAATTAGGCACAAGTTGGCCAACACTAGTAGAGGATGTGGTTTTTGGCTTTATAGTTGTAATTTACCTTTGCATTAAAGTTTTCAAATCCTTTTTAAGTAATGAAATTTTATGTACACTCTGCAACCATGGCTGGCTTGAGAGGCTGTATTACTTCAATTCATTTTTCCTAGTAGTCCACCCTCCAAGCACATGCTTCCACATCTACATCCAAATTTACTTGGGTGCTTGCAAATAAACCACATTTGACAAAAGAATTCTCCTTCCAAAAAATAGACTTTGATGGATTTCCATGACTTGCTTTATGCTCCCAATTTGAAAAGGCAAGGAGGATGTTGGTAGAGGTCATGCATTTGGCTTCAAACCCGCCAATTGTATTTGATTAAAAATTTCTAATGTGCTTTCAACATATCAATTTGTACTCTCCCAACAAGTTGCAGTCCATGAAACCACATTCCTTTAGGCATTTTAGAAACCAACTTTCATCCATGCGCAGGGTTATGAAAATCTACACTGCATCCCTCCAATTGGCCCAACCATCTAAGTGATCACCATCCTCTGAGGCTTTTTTATCAAACAATTCATATTCCTTGTGTAAGGTCGTGCTTATCTTCTATGACATCCCAAATTTATTCAACAACCCACATTTTCAAATTGTCTACCAAAGTGATTGCACTATTCACATCTACCAAACAAAAAACAATAAATAAAACAAAGAATCCTCCTTCAAATGAAACCTGAAAACGTCCATGCCCTATTCTAAAACACTCATTTTGACACAAGTTGGGAGGAAGCTAGAGAATATATCTTGACTTTTGGATTTAAACTTGCCAAAGGCATTTTTTAAATTCCCCTAAGGCCTTTTAATAAAATCATTTTTTACATCACCTATAACCATTGTAGACTAGGACAACCATGCCTGGAGAGGCTTTCTGGCAACCATCTCCCATGCCTTGAGCTTGCTTCCTCCTTTTATTTCCAACTTACCACACATCCCTTCCAAATCAGTGGTAAGAAAAAACATAAAAAACCAATGACACTTATTTTATCACGTAATTAATTTATCGCTTGTAATAACGATAATAAAGATACAACGTGAATGAAAATGCTATCGGTGAACACACATCACATCAAGGTCACATGGGTTCATCCTAGGCACCATAAAGGTGGTATTAACCGTATTGCTTGGAGACTTGAATCCCATAAAAAAATAAAGCGTCTCAAAGGATTGAAATTTAGAGCTTTAGTAATTAAAGATAATTGTACGCTTGACCATATAGGAATAACAAGGAATACAAGATGAATATCCATACGATTACTTATTTTCTTTATCAACCTCTAATATTTGAATTTTTAGGAAGGTGACAATATTTTTCATATACTATAAATAAATGTTTCATTTTCCGAATCATCTGAATCGTAAGCATGACGCTTAGAACAAAAAACTCGAACATACCATAGGTCGACTCGAGCCCACACAACTAGAGTCAAGAGGGAGGTCATGTGAGGGGCATTACCGTAGCAAGAAAGAACTAACAATGTTTATCGCTTCCATGAAATCTGAGTATATAAGTGTTATGGAACTAGATAAAGAAGTCATGTGTCTGAAAAGAGTGTTGGAAGTTCTCCATATGGGTGTAAAGGTAATATACCTCTTCCATGTGATAGCCAAAGTTGTATACATATTACGAACAATCCAGTCTAACATCTAAAAATGAAGCATATTGAGATTCGTATGCATTTAATTCATGAGAAAATCCTCAATGGTGGTATTAATATGCAATTCTATCCTATAGATGATCATGTTGTAGATATTTACATGAAGTCACTTTGTGTCATAAAGTTTTGCAAGTTTCATACAATGCTAGGCCTTTCAGAGCTGGAATTGAGTGGGAGTGTGCATGTCAATGCTACCTCCTAATGGCCTTATTACAAATATTTTGTACTTATTTTGTTGTAAAAGTATTGTAAAAGATCATTAGAAGTGAGTCTTATATAAATGATCACATTGTGTGAGTTTACTTATAAAACCCAACAAAACATTATTCATGGAAGATCCTTGTTTTATAAAAGGCTCTATGAACTCATATAAGAATTCATGTATACACTTGTTCTTAACGATATCTGATGTTTTTGTAATATTATCCATGTTGGTATGTTAGCTTAAATCATTGTAGATGGTTTATGGACTGCAAAACCTTTGTATAAAAATGTAACTTTGGCTTGCTTAACATTAAGGGGGAGTTTTGAAGCTCATATATTATTAAGTGGGGTCACCTTTAGTGAGCCACCAAAAATACACATCCATGCTATAAGTTATTAATAGAACTAAGGTAAATTTCAAGACCCCTCACTTAAAAAACATCATAAATAATATGTGGCGATTTTATGAAAATGAATTTTGAATGCAAGGTGAATCTTTGGAAAAATTGTTTCGTGAGGATGCCAATTTTTTTGGAAAATTGAGTGAAAGGTTGATGGCGCCGCAACACCAGAAGATTGCATGATACTGGTCAGAAGTAGCTAAAATGATACTAATTACCAGTAGCATTTTTCATGGTACTAGCGGGTAGCATTCTTCATGCTACCGGCTGGAAGCATTCTATATGCCACCAGCCAGCAACATCCAAAATGCAATCGGTCGGCAAACATCTAGAATACGACCAGTCGGTAACATGTAGAAATACTACCGGTCGGTAACATGTAGAATGCTACCGGTTGGTAGCATGCAAAATGCTATCAGATGGTAACATACAAAATGCTATCAGATGGTAAAATACAAAATGCTATACCTAATGGACGACAAAATTTTATAAGTTATCGGTCAGTGGCATTCCGCATGCTACTACCCGACATCATTCTACATGCTACCATCTGGCAACATACTGAATGCTACCAGTCGGTTAACATGTAGAATACTACCATTCAGTGGCTTATAGAATGTTGTTGGCTAGTAGTATTATGTATGCTACTGGTCAGTTACATCCTTCATGTTATTAGACAATAGTGTTCTGCATGTTACCAACCGATAGCATTCTATGTGTTGCCAGATGGTCTAACATTCAAAATGTTTCCAGCTGGTAGCATGTAAAAACTTTTACCGGCTGGTAGCATAATACATGCTACTGGCCGGTAACACTCTCTCCATTTTTCTATATAAAGCTATCGATCCGATTCATTTTCATTTTACAACAAATGAGAAACAAGCCTCCCGTCCTCTAAGAACTAGTCTGTGACTCAAGTCATCTCCAAACTAGGAACGACATCTCTAAAGTCCAAAAACAAACATTTAGGTGATCTCCAAATAATAGGGTTATCTCCAGTGTCCAAACAGGAAAGTCTAACTGTATATTCGATTTTTTATAAAAATTATGAGAAGGAAGATTATTTCCAAATTATAGGAACAACTTCAAGCTCAGGCTCAGGCTCAGATATGTAAGCTCTCTTATAAGAGCCTTGTGTTTCTGCAACTATACAAACTGCTATCAGATCCCAATTCATTTTTCACAATGGATTGATGACTCCAGTTTCACAAGGGCTAATTTATATGCCCCAGTTTCCTAGAGATACCAAAACACTAAACAACCTTCTATCAATCTATGACATTTCCTCTTGTACTTTTTCCATTCAACTCCCATCACACACACTATCCTTTGGAATGTCCCCTGAATACATTCATCGTTTGACATCACACTACCACACAAAGATGTGGATCTTGTCACAACGAAAGCCATTTTATCTGATCAAGATATCAAGTATTTGGAGTCTCATTACCAATTATCCATTGATGCAACTATTGGTAAGTATCATGTTACTATTTTACCAATTATCATATTATTGTTTTACCATTTTCTAATTTTAGGAATTTTGATTTTTTTCTTATTTAATATTGATAAATTATCTCCTTACATTTATAGGTTCCAAAATCCTTCAAAAAGGGAATTCCCCTCAAGGATTTCACTAACCCTTTTCTGTAAGGTATGGTGAATTTTTTCCAAGCCAGAATCATATTACAGGGAAGATATATAGATATTCCTTTTGGGCCCTTGCATATATCATGAGCACCCTCAGTGGCCAAAAATATGATTGGTGCACTTTCTTATTGACCTGGATAAGAAATGACCTAAGCAACATAAATGTGAACAAGATTGTTACTATTAATTCTACAAATTTTATTCTTGGTTTGTATTATGAATCTCTTTTGAATTTACGTTGCAACCCTCCTCCTACCACCCTAAACACCAAGCTTGCAACTATGTCTTTAACAGTTGAACAACAGGAGGTCAGCCTCATCTCCCAAATTTATGATTATTTGCATTTTTATCATTATCATTAATTTTATTAATAGTTTATAAATTATATTTGGAATTAATATTCAATTTACTATTTAATGATAATAGGGGATAGTTGCTGTAACTGCAAGCAGAAGAGAGGTTGTCATAAGAGGGAATTTACCACCAGATTCAAGAGATTCATTTAGTGTTTTTGAAGATGGCAAACCGAGGACTGTGGACACCTGCTCAGTCCACTCCATAAATAAGCTCTTATCTAGTGAAACAGATGAGGTTCTACAACTCCTCGTCCAATTGAAACATCCATCGTGCCACTAATACCAGGTTTGTAATATTTCTATATTCCAATATGTTAAACAGTATTAATTTCATCTAAATATAAATAATTTGTTTAAATTCCTTTGGTGCAAGCAACTTCCAGTAGCTCAGGTTTATATCTTTAGGCTCGTTCTAGCCCAACAAAAATTGTATATAAACTTGATGATACACATGATGAAGATATATCTTCATTACAACAACGTATGTATCTCATTTATGTTTTAATTTTAATTAATTTTTAGTTTGTTATAAATTATTTTGTTTAAAACAAATAAACTGATAAATTATGTAATTACGTTTAGATCAACAATATCAGCACCAGTCCCAATCCCAATCACCACAACAACTACAACTACAAAAGGCACCATTTGCATCCCAGATGCAATCCCCACCAATATGTAATGTTTTTAAATCATATATGATACGTAATTTTCTTTTATTCCCTTCTTATTTATGTTTGTTATTTCAATTTCTCATGTTTTCTACAATCAATTGTTGCAGTCTCCTCCTCCAATTCAAAAACATCTGATTCTTTGAGGAAAAGATGCCACTGCCACCACCACAACAAAATATCAAGAACAAGGGGAAGAAAAAAACATATATCATTTAATTCTCTAGCTTCAAGTAGGGGAACCCTTAATTTTGGAGCTGAGTTTCCAACATTTTCTTTGGGCAATGTGTTACTAGTGCGCATGGATTGTCTGTTTTGAATGAGATTGATTTGGATGAGGAATATCTTGGCATTAAAAGTGGCATCGGGGATCAACCCCATGGAGATTTCAATACACAAGATATGATTCATGGGATAAGGCAGATTTCTCCAGTGAGGAGAACAACTTTCAAACACACCTTCTCTTGGAGAAACTACCTTGAATGATGATGAAAAAACTAGTTTTTCACTTAATAGTGTTTTGGCTTATACCATTGTTTTGATGACAATTGTCAAGCCACGGTGAATGATATTTTATCTAAGGATATAGAAGTATTAAGATTGTGGGAGTTTAGGGAAAAAAAAATTATTAAAGAAATTAATTCTCAATTTAAGAACCACTCCCAAAGACATTTATTATATTCTTCAGTTCAAAATGAACCAACTAAGCTTGATATTTTGATGAATCAAGTTATGTTTTGATACTCCGTTACTCATATACTAATACTTATGATGATGATGTATTAGATATTATGTTGAACAAAATAGAGAATTTGAATGTAGAAGTACAAGCATATCATAATATGTGTTCAAGAGACAAGGGCCTTGTTGTTATTGCAAATGCAGAAAGGGAAAAGGAATTGGTAAGTTTTAAATAATTTTAAAATATGATTTACAATTTATTTTTAATTTTATTAATTCTTTTTTTTGTTTTAAAATGCAGTCCAAGTACTAGAATTTGAAGAATGAGGCTACAGTGCTTGATGTCCATTTAAAGAGTGCAAGGAAAAGTTTAGTTGGAGCTATTGATATGAAGCAAATCTTGTTATATTAAACAAGCAAAATAATACTTTAAGAAGGATTATAAAGGAACATGGAATGGATCAAAATTATTATTGAAGAAGAAAATGAAGAGGATCCAACGCTACTGTCAGTTGGTGATGCAACAAATTCAGAATGTCAAATATTTTCAATATCAATGTTGTTGCGAAGGATCTGGTTGAGTCAGGTGTTTTAAAAGAAGGTTCTAGTGCTAAACTGTAGAGGTCTCAGAAACATAAATGAAATAACCTACTTCTTAAGAAAGTAGCAGCAAGTTGAAATTGTGTAAATTGTCATTTGGAACACTTGTTGTAATTTGGAAAACACTGTAATATTTAGACTTTCAATATATATACTTTTCTACTAATTTTTATCTTCTAAGTTATTCATTATATGAAATACTAAGAGTTTAAATTTATATGGTGTTGTACTCGTATAATTTTCATGTGTATGTTCTACAAATAATGTTATGATATTATGTTGATTTGATATGAAATTTGATTTCCAGAAATACTATGTCCATACATATATATTTACTCTATATCAGTTATCTCAAACAATTCTCTACTATTGTTAATAATTAATCATGGTTTTGTTAAAAAAAATTATCTTACTATTGTTTATTTTCTAAATGCAGTCCAAGTATCAAGAGTCAAAAAATTCATATAGTAAGTTGTAACAGTCAAAACTTCATTAGGAAAGACAATGGAAAAAAATAATTCATAGATTTGTCTTTCCAATAAAAAACAATAAACAATGATACTGAAAATTTTCTTTCAATAAAGAACACAACATGTGAACTACATAACAATGTTATATGAAATTTTAGTTCAAGAAATACAATGTTCTTAAATCATTAGTTAAAACCAGGTAGCTGAAACATTCATCGGACCTTCACTAACTTGTTCTTCATAACTCACACTCATATCTAATGTCTCATAGGCATATTCAGTGTGACTGTCCATTTATTCTCTTCCGGTGGCTGTATTAAAGACCCCTCTCCTATTTGTAAGAGAACTCCATATTTCTAGTGCTCTTTCATTTGGGAATGTGTCCACATAATACAATGAAACATACAATCTCAAACAAGTCTCTAAATTTTTATCCAATCTATTTTAGATTTTTGACTTAACAAATGTTAATGCAGTGAAAACCCTTTCATCTTTCACTCGTCTCAATATCATTATTTGAAACAATTCATATAATTGTAAATATTCACTAATATTTTCCTGCAGGATGCTACTAGGATACAACTTTTTCCATAGTCGTGTAATAGCACATTTTTTTGTTGGTTCAATCAGACGATTATATTGATCAATCATTGTGAGTGTGAAATGAGATGACTGAGACACCAGTAATTCCTTCTACAAAATACCTTTAATTTAAACTCCTTGGAATTCTACGGATTTACTAAAATGGTTAATGAGAGTTTACATAAATTAGTAAAATAAATATCTTATGCCTTCTTTACCTCTATCAGGATTCCAAAAATTAGTATACACCACTGTAATGGACTCAAGTAGGTCATCCCTATTAAAATATTCTTTGATCTCACAGGATAAACTTTCTAAATAAAATCTTAATTTTATTCATGTGTCATATATAAACTTTTAGTATAAATTACATGTTACAGGTACTTCATCAAGATCTGCTACTGTGATATCTCTACTTTTTTAGAAAGTGTGCATTGACATCTCCATCCCATTAATTATATGGATGCAAAATCTATGCACTTGGGTTCATTTCTAGGTCCTAAAAACATGCTAGCGTTTACATGATTCCTAAGCAAGAAAACTAGTAATTGACAACTCCCTAGTAAGACGCAAACAACAAAGCATGTGCAATATGAAACCCTAAGCAAATGAGAGGAGATGATCCGACATAATAGGGATTGGCTGATTTTCGAGTGAATAGGAAGTGATCTAGGAAGGTGAATAGTTAGAAAATACTGTAAACAATGTCGTCACTATAAACTGGAGGTTCTAAGATCTTGAACTGTGTCGGATAGGAGTGTCCATGGGAGGGCAAGAGCACCTAGGATAGTGTTTGTTCTAGGCACTAGTGTCTATGTAGGTGCTTTGGATATGATCTTTTTTGTGTGGGATAAGCTTCGTTGTTGGTCTCATTTTGTCAGTTTTGGTTTCATTATTTGATCTATGAATGTACCTGTAACCTGCAAGAAAGAAGTTCACCTGCACATACCCATAAACCACATCAAACCTAAAAAGGAAAATGTAGAATGGGGAATTGAACTAACCTGATGGTCACCCAAAGAGTGAACTTACGACCGAGTGCTACACTACATTTCATACTCCCTGTAGTTCTTGTGTGTGTGTGTGGAAATGATGCCCTAGGATGCCCTTGTGCAAGTTGCACAGTGATAGTGGGCTAGATCTAGAATAAAAACAATATTAAATATGTGGGATAGGATAGAATAAAATTCTTCTACTATGTTGTGTATGAAAAGTTGATGCAACCCTTTTCCCTTGAATGAGTCCTAGATGGATACCTTTGATGCTCTTGTGCCTTTGAATGCAAGCTTAGGTGATGATAGATAATGCTTAGTGTTTGGTCCTTTATTTTGAAAACATAATTGTGTCTTTATATGGTCTTCCTTATGAAGACACAAAATCACACACTTGGGTACATTTATAGGTCCTAAGAACATACTTGCATTCATATGATTCACAAACAAGAAAACTAATAATTGACAACTATTTTTGGCCTCTTTGCTTTATTTTTGGTCTTTTACACCCTACTGCCCAGTTGGTACTTCACTTGCTTATCTCTCATGACTTCAGGACACTAGCCCTTAGGCACCCTCATCCCCTTTGGGCACCCCTGACCCTTTTCTATCTTACTCTCTTCTTTTGGGTCTCTTTTATCTTTTAGGCATCTTATTTTCTTATGGGTCAACCTTCCAGTTGCCAATTACAAAATTCAACCAAGGGAATCACATAAATATAAATCTATGTGACCAAAATAAAGGACCAAGCTCTAATAATATATTATCATTACCTAAGGTTACATCCAAAAGCATCTAAGAGAATCAAGGGCATGCATCTAACACTCACTCAAAGGACAAGGGACTACCTTTTCTACATACACGCATAAGAGGGGAAGTTCATTTTGCCATCCACACATCTATTTACATTAGTACATCTAGCCACCGTCAGCTATCAAGTACACTTGCATAAGGGTTCCCTACGGCACAATTTTATCTCACATGCACAAGAACTACATGGAGTCTGAGATGTAGTGCAATGCTCGGAAGTAACTTCACTCAGTCGAGTGACCACCGAGGTTAATTCGAATCCCCATATTACATCTTTTATTTTTGGGATTTGATGTAGTTTGAGCGTTTTACAGGTCAACATCTCTTTGCATGTTACAAGTGACATTTTGTGATCAAGATGCGACATACAAGTGATCAACAATGACTACCAGTGACCATCTTGCAACACCAAAAAAATCAGGTTCTGAGCTCCTACGCAGTCATATGCACCCACCAGATTTCTCTAGTGCCCAAATGTCCTTGCCCCAGTCTAGGCGCCCTAGTCTAAACATATCCGATAGTTAAAGAATTTATTGTGCCCAGTTATGAGTTTGCTCCTTCCTATTCATCAGTTCTCTAGTTTAGATCAGTTCCAGGAATAACTTGAATCAGCTAAGTCATTCCTTCCCTCTCTTGCACTTAGGGTTTTATATTTATTAGCTTATTGCTTTTGTCCAATATGCATTTTATCATTTATTTATTATACGTGACTATGTAATTAAGGTTTTACAAAGTTATAATTTTTGTTAAATCATTTGGTGAACCCGAACTTGAACATTCTAGAATCCACTCACCATGGATATTTCCATCCAAGCCTTCTTACAAGCTAATTCTAGCTATAAGGCTAAAATTCAACACTCTCCTAACTAATACTTACATTCCTTCTAATACTCCCCTGTACCAAGTTTATCAGTTTTTTGTAGTTACATTCTCTGAACAACTTACTTTCCCGTCTACTATAGCTCACGTTATTTCTATTTACGATAATGATCCCCCTCCTTTATATTTAGGCTTGTGTCTTCAACATAGGCAATAGGCGAGTACTGATTGATAATGGATCCGAGCTCAATCTATGTAACCTCACATTTATTCAAAAAATTTTCCTTTCCTCATCTCATCTCAATCCAACATCCATTTATATCTATAACTATGATTCTTTTGCATGCCCATGTCTATGTACTATCACCTTACGTCTCAAAATTGGTCCTAAAACTGTTCCAACAATACTCTTTTTTATCAATGCCAAACTCCAATACAATTACTTACTTGGTAGACCATGGCTTCACGCTATGTAGGTAATACCTTCTATAGTTCATCGATGCGTTAAGTTCCTACATGATGGTTGTGTGTATACTATTATTTTTTACCATTTTTAACCCATTCAAATATTGCAATCTAGACCCACTCACTGCTCTCTCTACTCTATTTCTCTATCACAATGTTGGGCATCCCCATAATCCCCCTACATATCTCTCTAATGATTATCATCTAACTGAACCTCTTGCACCTACTACAGACATGATTTTTCTCTGAGGATCTATTTGTGCATTGGACACCATGTCATCTGCTTCATCTTTTTAAGAACACTCTGTGTCGGCACCCCCTCCTTCCACTAATGCTATGATAATTTTTTAGGGGTATGTCCACACATTGGACATTATACCACCTCCTATCCTAAAGCACCACGTATCATCGATGCCTCCTTTTACATGTACACTTTTCATACATAATTTTTACTGGCCACACATTCCATTTGATCCCACTTGCTCTGACATTGTTTGAATGCATGCCGACTTGGCTCAACTCGGATTCACACTTTTTTATCTTCTCCCTCCACCTCATCCTCCTCGCCTCTATCATGGATATGTTTGCATTACTACTACTTATGGCCTCCGCGTATTCCATCTACATCAGTCTTTGTTATACGCACTTTTTCACTTACACTTGGGCAGTCTGGGCTTGACTACATTGGTGGCACTTTGGATCCTATTCATATTTATATCACGTTTCCCATGCCTTTCAACCATGTTTCTATTTGCAATGATTCATTTCTTGTCTATACACAAAATATTACTCGCTAGTATGCACATGATTATCCATTATCACCTTTCACTGATGAAGAATACTACAATGGACATGTACAATTTATGCCGAAATGGCTCTTTATATGATTAACCCCATACTATTACATATCATGTCTCTGTCGCTTCTCCATTTCACTTCGACCATGACAATGATGATCTCTTAGAAAATGTTACTTGATTATTTTCTACATCACACACTTGGGGGCATCACACTCATTCTTCCCCCCTCCCAGCGTTATCCGATGTCTATCATTTATACTATTACACTCCATGCTTTATACTTACTATTTTTAAGCATTAATCTTACACAACTTGATACATACACCTTGTATCATCATTACCCTATGACGCACTCTTATGCCAAGGTTCACACTTGATTGTTGAGGGAATACTACATCCATGAATCTTACACACTACACATTTCACTCTCCATGATACATCTTCCTAGCATTCTATTCTCACACATCATACTACCCTATGATGCACTCTATTTCAACGATTCATACTCAACAGATGAGGGTCTAAATATGAAATGAACCTCACCACATTCACTCTACACAATCTACACTTCATATTCTATTCCATCTAGTGCACAACTTCAAACTATTTCCCGATGACACACTCTTGTTCTATGGTTCATTCTTGATTTTTGAGGTGTATTTTATAAATGAACCTCATCTCATATTCATACACATCCGTTGGGGGCACGTTGTTCCTATCACATTCACATTGCATACCATTCCATCTCACTCATTCAAAATATATTACATATCTTGGTTGTTTTTATTTTTGCTTACTTATGCTGACATGTACACTTTATTTCCCATGCTAGACGAATAATTAGTATGTCATTATCTTTTCTATATACACATGCTCGTTCACTTGTTCTCTACTTGTGAATGTGTATTTCTTACTGATCCTTACATGCTGTAATGATGCTTGGCACTGTACCTCTTACCAATCCCACCGAGGCTCCTGGAGGCATCTACTTTCTCACATACTGCAGGTGCTATTGTTCCATTATTTATTACTTCCTCTTACTATCACATTACTTTCCATTGATCTATACATGCTTTGACATACTTTTTATCTATCTAACATGCTAATGGGTGATTCATGTGCAAAATTTTATTTGCGGGGACTATTTCCACCATGGTTGTTTGTTACTCTTTATTTGTCATTGTTTGCTATTGTATGCCATTGTTTGTGGGCTATGCCCTATGTCTTGCTTGATCATTGCTTGTATGCTTTTGGCCACTTTGACCCTAATTGTCTTGCAACATTGTGAGCAATGTTCCATGTTTGATACCCACTTTTCATGGTCCTTTTTATATGCACACTTATTTGTTACTCTGTTTTTCTATTACATTTTTGCTACTTTTCTACTAACACATACATCTAGCCACTTTGTTTGCATGTGCCTTGGTTTCTACAATGCACATTCCCCCCTGCAGGGTATTACTTTCCGATCAACATCAGGTCCTCTCTTTGGGTTGTATTCTCATAGCAATGTGGCATGCACCCCAAATGAGGGGGGCATACAATGGGTGAATTATTCACCCCATAAAATAGCTTAGAGCTTCAATACATGCCTGCATAATACAAGAACAAAACAGAGATACAGTAATAAAACAACCCAAATCCTGACTTGGGTCCTTAGTATATCATAAACACTAGTGCCCATAACTAGACAGTAGCGACTAGGTTCTTGTGTCCTCCTCTGGGTGCCTATGCCCTAGGGGAATATACAAATTTTTTCTCAGATTAGAACAATCTACAACAGTTCATAGAGCAATTTCATAGGATTAAGCGCTAGCCTCAAAATACAGAATGCGTGTAATCTCCTACAATCTCCTTCAATTAGGATAATCAATACATTTGGAACAATATCAAACTAAACATGGATCACACCATCTGTAGCGGTGTATAATTCAAGAATCAGTCATGGAAGGAGAGTAACACTAGATATCTCTCCCCAAAACTCTTCTATCATGGCATGAGATCATCCAAAAAACTTGCACTTGGCGTGAGATCACCCAAGAAACTTGTTCTTGACATGAGATTTCCCAAAAAACTTAGTCTTGGCATGAGATCACCTACAAAAATTGCTCTTCTATAGTAGTTCAGGGCATTTTCTATCCTTTTCACTCTTCACGGATCAAGTGCACACTTTTCTTTTACTACTTTTTACACATTTACATACTTTTGCAAGAGTTTTCAAAATACATGACTTTAATTGCTTTTTCAATCTTCTTTTGTAGGTCCATCCTTTATACGCAACAAGAAGAATCCCTACATCAAGCTATAACAACAACAGGTACAACACAGTACAACACAATACGCTTCACCCCTAGGGTCACTTCCTATTTTCTTAGCTTCCATGCTTCATCTTTTATCACTTCACGCTTTCACTTATCTCCTCAACACGCTATCACCATCACACTCAACATGGTTATTGGGTACACATCTCTTATATACTTCATGTTATTGAGTATTCACTCAATAACATAAAGTGGGGGCAAATGTAAACACAAAATCACACTCTTGGGTACATTTATAGGTCCTAAGAACATACTTGCATTTATATGATTGCTAAGTAAGAAAACTAATAATTGATAGTTATCTTTGGCCTCTTTGCTTAATTTTTGGTCTTTTACACCTTATTGTCTTCTCGGTGCTTAACTTGCTTATCTCTCATGGCTTCAGACACCAATGCCTAGAAACCCTTGTCTTGTCTAGGTGACCTCTGACCCTTTTCTATCTTACTCACTTCTTTTAGGCCTCTTTTATCTTTTGGGCATCTTATTTTCTTATGGGTCGGCCTTCCAACTATTAATTACGAAATTCAACCAAGGAAATCATATAAATACGAAGCTATGTGACCAAAATAAAGGACCAAGCTCTAAGCATCTAATATCATCACCAAAGGTTACATCCAAAAGCATCTAAGAGCATCAAAGGCATCCATCTAGCACTCATTCAAGGGACAAGGGACTGCATTTTCTACACACATGCATAGGAGGGAAGTTCATTTTGCCATCCATAAATATATTTACATTGGTACATCTAGTTATCGTCCGCTATCAAGTGCACTTGCGTAAGGGCTTCCTAGTGCATAATTGTATCACACACACATAAGAAATACATGGAATCTGAGATGTCGTGTAACACTCAGTCGTAAGTTCACTCAGTCAGGTGACCTTCGGGGTCAGTATGAATCTCCACATTGCATACTTTTTTCGGATTTGATGTAGTTTAAGGGTTTTGTAGGTTAACATCTCTTTGCGGGTTACAAGTGACTTCTATGATCAAGTTGCAACATATAGGTGATTAAAAATGACTGTCAGCGGCCATCTTGCAACACAAGAAAAACCAGGTTCCAAGATCCTACACAGTCACAGGTGCCTAACAGAGGTATCTAGGGCCCAAGTGCCCTCGACCCCAGTCCAGACGCCCTAGTCCAAACATATCCAACAGTTCCAGAATTAACTGTGCCTAGTTGTGGTAGTCTTCCCTTCCTATTCATCAGTTCTCTAGTCCAAATCAGTTCCAGGAATAACACAAATCAGCTAAGTCATTCCTTCCCTCTCTTGCACTTAGGGTTTTATATTTATTAACTTATTGCTGGTGTCCAATCTAGTACTTTAACATTTATTTATCATATGTGACTCTACAATTAGGGTTTTACAAAATTCTATTTTTGTTAAATCACCAAGATATTGGGCTTGTAGTTAGATAAGATACAAATGTGTGATATGGAATTGAGCACTTCCCTTTCATATGCAGTGTATGTAGCCCAAAAATGTAGTCCCTTTGGTACTAGTGATAGTATGTAGATGATATTTCCCTTTAGAATTTCCAATCATAATAATAGAGTGTATGTTATGTATATATATGGATCTCTTGTTTGATTTTCAACACTAGTGACCCTAAAGGCCGACTATGAGCTCGAGATAAGGATAAGAAAACTAGAAAGGCCTACTATAAATGCCAAAATAAGTAAAAAGAATAAATAGGATAGGAGCACCCAAAATGGACACAGGTGCCTAGGCATTAGTGTGAAGAATGGGTACTAGTGTCCTGAGATAAATGATGACAGATGTGAAAACCCTGATAGAAAGGGATCCATGTGACCTGACCAGAGTTGGGTACAGAAATGAAAAATGTATAAGAGAAAGACAATAAAAACAATTAAGACAAGTGGACTGGAAAAAGGATTTGTCACTAGTGCATATTTTTCTTACTTAAGATCCATGCATATAACAACATACTTGACAACATAATAAAGCAGTAGTATGTGCATGATTTTGTGTCTACACTGTGTTATCTCTACATATTTGGAAAGCGTGAATTGAAATCTCCATCCCATTAACAATGATACAAAGATAGTCGTTGATATTGAATTGTAAGTAGCTTTTTAGATCCTTTATATCTACTCAAGTTTTCCAATTACTAAAAATTAGTCCTTTAAAACTTTCTTCAGAGTTGTATAACATATCAAGAGATATACATACACATGTTTTCTCAACCTTATGAAGTCATAAATATATATGGATCTTTCTTGAGCATGTTTAATTAAGGAATTGATTTCCTTCAACATAGGGAGAATATTGCATAGTGTTAATAATGTTTCCAAATATTTTAAACGGTATAATAAATCTTTCAACTTGTCAACTTCCCTATGATATTTAAACATGAAACCTGCTAAAGATGGATATTCTTCAAAAATCTTGCATGCATGATCATACATTGAAATCCATCTTGTATCAACATCTTTAAGGAGATTTGTACCATTAGTAACTCCAATCACAAATTTCTGAAACTCTACAAAACTTTTTGGAATACTCACCATGTAAGTGTGCAATTCACAGATGAGCTCTTCCACTTTAGCAACATTTTCAAATGTGCTAACAATTTTAAATGCAAGGTTCATTCTATGATCCATATAATGAATTGGAATCATATATGTTGTAATTTTTATTTGTAGGTGAACATAAAGTCCACTTCTATGACCCTACATTACTAATGCACCATCAGTACCAACACATACCAACTTAGTAGTAATTGCATAGTCATCCATCCCATCTAAGTTCATCAAAATAGAAATAACCAATTTGCAATTATTTTCAACATTAAAATTTTCAACCATTTTATTAATATATAACAAATGAGTTTGCCTTGAATGATGCTCAAAAGTGTAGATGTGCATGCAAACCCATGATGTGTTGTTAATTGTTGTAACCTCGTCGATGGACAATGAGATTAACATTGCTTTTTTATTTTTCTTTCAAAACTTCCATTTCAATTATTGTTAGACACTTTTCCATTTCCCAAGCACCACTCTCCGACAAATGAGATTGTGGAATGTTAAGAAACCCATTGTATTGAAACTGTTGGTCCTCAAATATGCACCCCCTTGTGGCTTGGAAACAATTCTCTTTATGGAAATAAAGTGGAGAATTGGCTTAGAATGGTGGTAGACTGGGTAGTATGATGTTTTGTAGCTAAGGAGGGGTATAACACTTTCCTTCGGGATCAAGCCTTGGGATAATTGAGGGGCACATATAGAGGAGATGGCCTTTTCCTACTACTTTTGGTCCTACCTTGAACCAACATGAGAGGACCCGAGGTGTAAAATGAATGGGAGAGGGGGAGATGGGATCTTTGTTCGTTTAATTTATTTCTAAAAATGGTGGGTCAATATGGGATAAACATGGTCAATGGACACAACAATCACTCTCATAAGTTATCACAAAAGGTGTTGTGTATGTTTACTTTGCCAGACATAGGTTACTAAAGATAATGGGATTCAATTTCTCTTGTATTCTCTATATGTTAGAATTTGCAGGTAAGGAGTAGTCTCAGTGATATTTAAAGATAGAGTAGCAACAAAATTAAATGGTAGATAAAATGGGGTAGGATTGCTTATGTAATTTTTGAAGAAGGGGGAATTATAGGCAAACAGATTCCTTGCAGTTAAGCATTTAACACTTAGAGTAACTTGTTATTTAGGAAAAACACAGAGAATTGAATTAATCAGACATAGTTTCTACAAAGGGAGATTTGCATTCATTTATCCTCAACAGACGCAAAGCTTTGACACAATATTTAAAATACTTGACACAAAAACTCATGGAAGCATTCTAACAAAGTATTTATTTTTCATACTCTCGCATACATAAGATACACTCAAAGGCTAACATAAATCTATCGGCACAAAATGGTTATGGAAAGGATTTTACAATCAAGTCCAACATTGCAGAGGGAATGCTCAAAACACAATATCAAACTTAATGACCAAAGCACAAACATTAAGGATAGATCTAGTGTATGAAAAAGATAAGCAAAAAACAGAAGACTATAACAGAAAATATAACTCATTAATGGACAATTCCAAACACGGAACCCAGAAGACAAAATGTAAACTCAAAATTAGACATATTTCAATTAGATCTTAGAATTTCTTAGCAAGGGAACATTAATTGAATGCTCTCAAAGCTTTTCAATGGTTGTACATTGTAACCGCCTTGACACAAAAGTTTGGGAAACTGAGATCAGTATGCATTTCACAAAGGAAACATACAATATTTACAATTGCTTCTCTCTACCTTCTTTCAAAAATAGAAAAAACTAACCCCCTTTCAAATATGAAGAAAAGTCCCCATATTTATACAATTTCGATGTGTTCTTATAATTTTATTCTCCCCCCAAAATAGTAAAATAATTTCCTCCTTGTTTGCGAAGAAAATATTTTGATCAAAGTGGGAACGTTCTAATTGAAAATATTTGATTTAGTATTTTGGAATCTTCCATATGTCAGTCTATGGTTGGCTTCTGGGTTGAACTAATTCCACATGTAAAATAATTATTTGATATTGCCAGGTGTGTTTATGTTCTTTTCACTTTGTTCATAAACTCAGACGAAAGCCCAAACTATTTTTTATATTTTCTCTTAAAAATCATAAATTTCTAAATTAGATGATGTCAAATTATAGATCTCAAGGAGAAATTTTCAATGAAACCAATTTTTCTTGATTTGGAGCTCTAGATCAAAAGTTATGTCCATTTGAAGTTGTTTGTGTGTCAGGATGACCAAGAGAGTGACACGTTGCAGCCTTTGATTGGCTTCAGCTTTTTCCCACGTGTGCATTGCTTTTATTTTGTTCTTATGTGACTTTTCTCACACATATGTTCCATTCTAAAATACGAGTCAATCAGAAAATTCCACCTTCCTTCACCTTCTTTAAACTATTCTTTCACTTGTACTGACTACTAAAAAACTTTGAGCCAATTAGAAAGCTCCACGTCCTTTTACAGTGTCAGGATTTTCTTTTACTTCTACTAGCCATCTTGAAATGTGAGCCAATGAAAAATCTCCATGTTTTCTTTAGAATGTTGGGATTTTCTTTTACTTAACTGTCTGTTGCAAAACTTAAGCCAATGAGAGATCTCCACACTCTTTGCATTGTAAGTCTGTTTGATAACCTCGACTGACCCCAACAAAACGTGTGCCAATGAAAAATCTCCCTGCTTCTTTGTAATTCATACTTTTATATGACCCTGACTAATCTCCGTAAAACTTGAACCAATGGAAAAGCTCCACGCTTTTTGTAATTTACTCTTATTTATAAAGACCTTGTCAACTTTATGAAGCATAAACCAATGAAATGGCTCCACGCACCTTTGCATTATCGACCATGTCAGAATGTGAAGCATAAACCAATGAAATGGGTCCACACACCTTTCCATTATCATCCCTATTAGAATGAAAAGCATAAACCAATCAGAAAGTTCCATGATAATTCATGATTTACTTTTATCAATAAGGACCTTACCAAAGTGTGAAACTTGAACCAATCTAAAAGCTCCACACTTTTCATAATTCAGACTTTGTCAGGGTGCGAAGTATAGAAAAATGAGAAAGCTCCACATTACTTTGAATTTTGGACTTCACCGTTGGTTCCACAGAAATTCTACCACATATCCATTTTGACTTGTCAAACCACCCGGACCCGATACTTTATCAAACTTAATTCTTTTCTTGGACTTAACATTTCGACCAACGAAACTCAACTTTTGCCCCATCCTGGACTCAAAGCTTTATGGAATTTGCTTTATTCCATGAAATTGAGGTCCACATAATGCTTTGGCTATGGAAAGTGTCAAAATGCTTCCACATGTCCTTTGCCTTAACCATTTATCTATTGTCATGCAATCCCTGTCTTGCTGTTGTTGAATTTTGACGACCAATTGAACGTTTATCGAGATTTTCAAATAGAACCCCGATTTTTAAAAAAAATTAGTTTCCCACGAGTTTTCAAATTCCAACTGGTGCTTTTGAGAGGTATACTTTGACGGACTTATTAACATTTTCTACCCTTAAAAATGGCTAAGTCCTTTTTAACTAAGTTTTTCTAACCAGCCTTGTAGATTTATATCTCATGGTCAGGCTACATTCTTTTTGGGCCTTTGAAGCTTCAGATCTCTTGAGCAGTTTGGATCATTTTAGTGTTTATTTACATGTTCATCATCAAATATGTAGATATAGTCCCAATCACCCGTTTTTTTGAATATTTTTCTTTAATCAACCAGACCATTAAACCAGTCCTCGACATTTCTGTTAAATCTTCTCTTTTAATTGGCTAAGGCAAGACATTTCTTACAAATTGACACTTCTCCCTTAGAATGATTTTTGAAGCACATGGAACAATGTAAAGCAAACAGAGTAGTCAGATTAAGTGAAAGTTTATGAAAAAGAAAAATTTAATTCAAGGGCTTAGAATGGGCACCAACTAAAACAAAACCTTGTAATCTGTAAAATCTGAAATTGGTCTGCCATGTTTGAGAATGTGGAATATAGTATATAACTATACATTTTTCACCTCTAGATTCGTAGTTATAAATTTTCAAAATTGTGCATTAATTATTCCCCCTTTCTCAACAAGTTATTGTCAATGTTTCTGTTCATTTTCATACTCGGATGCATATCTTACATACATGCAATATTTTACAGTTTTCCATTTATGTGTCTTTATTTTTTTCCATCTTTTTCCGTGACTATCACATATACTTTTCCACAATGTTTCTCAATTGTGTCTAACTTCAGTTGTAATATGTGTTCTTTTTTAGTTTCTAACCACATAGTGTAAATCTACATTTTGTTGGAGTATCACTACCATTCTTTGGCTCTATAGATTCAATGAATGGATATTTAGATGCCCAATCTACCTTAAATGACCTCTCAATTGTCCAACTAGTTTTCTTCCTTCACACAAATTTTTATTTAGAATTTTAAATTGAGTCTCTACTTCATGAGATTGAGAATTGGAAATATTTTGTACTAGTTGAATCTCACCATTAGGAATTTCTTCTAGCTCTGACATGTCATCATCAATAATATCTTCATGTTCTGACATGTTATTATGATAATTGTTCCATGTGGTGAGTGTGGTGACATGTTTTTCTCATTAATTGTTTTATGTGGAATACAATTATCACTGGGGTTTTTGCATTCAAAAGGGACCAGGATTTTACTGTGATCTTGAAACTTTAAATTAAACTAACAAATGCATTAAAAATAATCTCTTACTTGTGTTTGAAGTGGATGCAAGCTGCGTGCGTGATTTTTTTGGCTGGCTAACATAACTAAATATGTTGATGTTCCTTTTTAATTGACCAGTATTCTTGTTATTATTACCAGAGGCTATTTTACCTAATACCAATACAAATGCAATTTAAATATGTAATCATGGATGTAAACTATAAAAAAAGCTACAGATTTGTACTACATGCTACCAGTTGGTAGCATACATTCATGTTATCGGTCGGTAACATGAATGCATGCTACTGACTGGTAGCATGAATATATGCTACTGGTTGGTAGCATATATTCATGCTTCTAGCTAGTAGCATATATGCTACCTGCATCCTTATAGGACAGAGTGAAGCATATATGATATCGACTGGTAGTATATTCTATAATCAATGGAATAGTTAAAATTTATATTAGTTAGTAGCAATTTTTTGTCGATCGTTAATGCCCACACTAAAATTGGAATTGTGACTTGATGTTTAATATCAAAATTATAATACCCACACACACACATGAATGTGGCAAACTTATCTTTCATGGTAAAGGTGAATTTAACATAAATAGTTGGCTATTAGCTTCAATGCTTGGTGAATTGTCCCAAAAAATAACTTATACCCATAAAATTTAGGTGAATTAGCAAGCTGTCGACCCCCTCAAATTTTTCCAAAATCAAAATTTGAAATCCATAATATTCATGAGTTAACGAAGATTCACCACTAAAAATTTCATTGATTGCAACATGCCTCTTCTTCTTCTTCTCCATCCCTTGATTCTTCGCTTCTTCTTCATAGTCCTCTTGCGCTCGAGGTTTCTTCTTATCCACTTTCTCCAAAATTTTCCTCACCTAATTTTCCTCTCTTTGACAACCATAAAGATCCCCAAGAGTACCTTCTATCATTTCATATGGCATGCTTGGATTATGTTTGTGATGACACACTCTTGACCAAGTGGTTCCCTAAGAGTTTATAGTACTATGCCTTACGATGGTTTTACAATTTTCCTTTGCATTCCATTTGATATTTTACTCCTCTTGCAAATATGTTTTTAGCTCATTTTTCTATGAATATTGGCATAAATAAATCATATGCACAAAGTGCCCAAAATGAGCTAAGGAACTAATGAGCATCTTAGTGACTATGTGTTGCATTATAAGACTAATCTTTTGGAAATGAATAATGTCTTGGTTGAATCTAAATTACAAGATCTTTTCATTTGAATCATATTACCTCCTTTGTAAGAGTGTGTACTCTTTGACTCTTTTCACTCTTTTAATAAGCTATGTCATATTTTGAAAAGTCAAGAAATAAAGTTACTTTCTTTGGGAAAACTTAAATATGGTGGTAATTTTTTCGATCAATCTACTAACAAGTTCACAAAAAAAATTCCTAAAGGGCAAGCCCGGTGAGCCTAAGCCTATTGTCAATGTCAAATCTCAACCTACAGAGCTCCAATTGCAATGTGATTTCTCTTCTGACTCCTCTTGAGCTAGATCCTAATAGACCTCATGGAAATAAATTTGATGAAAATGCACGTTGTGATTACCATAGATGCAATGGTCATTCTACTGATAGATGTTTCAATCTTAGACATATAATCTTATATTTGAGTTACAATCATGACATTGAGAAATGTGATTCTACTATGTATATTCCACAATCTACCAATGACAATGGAAAGCTTAAAATCTTTGATGACCCTTTACCCAAGCACAAAAAATCATCTCCTGAATCCTCTTCGGATCATTTATATCATGTTGTTCCTCATCCTTCATCTTCAGATCATCCTCTTGGATTTATTTTTGGTACTGCTAATCTTCCTCCACCTTTCATTACTTTCACTGATGCTGATTTTCATGCCTCTTTTTCATTGCATAGAATACACATTGATGCTTTTGTTGGTCCTCATGTTATTAATAATGTTATGATACATATTACTTATAAGAGCAATGCATGTTCACTATCTTTCTTGCAATACATCAAATTTCCATTATCTTAGATGACATGTAGGTCTCCTACTTCCCATGGGCATGCTACGCTTCCTACCAATGTTGGACCCCTTACTATCTCCATGTCATTCACTGTTGGTTTTACCATTGTGTATTGTGACATGGTCTTAAGACTCCATTGGATTAGGGTTTCCAAAGTCGTACCATAAATAGTTCACTTGTGCCTTAAGTTTGTACATGACGGTCACATTATCGCTATTCAAGGAATTCCACAACTGACTCCTTTATCATTGGCCCATATTACTACTACACCTTCAGTTGCTTCTATCACTCATGCACCTATTTATACATATCATATGGATGGTCCCATAGTTGCGCACATATTGTTCCTAGTGATAATTTTACACATACGATTATATCTCCTCCATATGTGGCTTTTGTTTATTTCTCACGAAGGATACATCGGTCTCATAGTCAACCCCATAGGCATATGTATATTCCTAGAGCACATACTACATGTGGTGTACATATAGGCCCATTTCTCAGTCTCTTTCTCCACATGTAGTACCCTGTGGCCATAGAGTCTTTGAACATGATCACACATACACCCCTCTTACACTAGTGGATAGTGGGATCTTTCCCCTTACTATCATTGGGTAGGTCACTACAACATTCACACATTGGGGGCACACTATCCCCTTGCTACCCAATTATAACTCTTTTTCTAGGTCCAAATATGATTGTTGAGGGTGCACTTACCTATATGGACCTCACTTTACCTATATGGAACTTTCTACCCTCCCATAGATACTCTATTTCATGTTCATATATTTACACAAATAAAAATTACTATCTTAGATCTTGATTGGATGTACTCTTCCTTGCTTATAATATTTGATGGTGCATGTTGCTTATCATGTTATCTTGATTCATAATATGCTCTATATTTTTCCATACACACATGCAAGTTCACATGGTACTTTTGAGGTGAATTAAAATTACTTACATGTTCTTACACGATGGATGATGCTTGACATTGTACCTTACCAGTTCTACTGAGGCTCATGAGGACATCTACTGTTCCTATTTTGTCTATGTTTAGGTTCTATCACCACAACATTTACTAATTTCATTATTATTTATCTATTGTATTTAATGTGGCACACTATCAATTTTTATAACATGTTAACAGGTGCTTCATGTGTAGCATTTATCTTGTAAACCTAATTCCATCCATGGTTCTTTGATTTGCTTACATCTTATCTTCTTTGTTTGTCTCGCGATTGTCATTGTGTTTGGGTTATGCCCTATGTTCATTTTTTTGTTTACTTATACCACCTTGAAGGCTTCATTTGTTTTGTAACATCTTGAGTGGTGTCTCATGTATTCAACCAACTACTTGTTGCATATTTTGTAATCTGATTATGTCTTGTGACTTGTTTCTATTACATCATGCATGTTTGTTTGTGACTAACACTTTTGGATAGCCTTTTTCCCATTGTTTACATATGTCATGGTTGTTACCATTCATATTCCTTATTCCCCCTGTAGGAGTTTTATTTCATATGTGTACATAATTTTCTTCTTTTCCCATTTGGTCCACACTCACCTTAAACCATCTCACCCACTCCAAATGAGTGGGGAAAATAATCAAGTGACTATTTCACCCTCTCAGTGATCCAGAGGATCCTCACAGAGACACACCGATCTAAGATCTTCTCAGAAATTATTGCAGTCATTTTTAAAGCGTGGAGAAAAATTATACGACTCTGACGACAACTTGTTTGCAGAAAATAGAGCTTGTTTGCAAAAGTTATAGCCCGCTGAAATTTTTGGACAACTGGCAAAATTTGGAGTTTTGTGCAGGTTGGACGTGTGCACGCTCACCAAGTGTTTTGATCATATTACGACACGTGGAAAAATTTTGTGACGTACTAAAAAGATGGGTTTTAGAACGCCGGTCTTGGACACTCGTTCTCGGATAAATGGACCCCGCTATTTACTGGCTGGGGGCCCTCAGCCAGGTTCGACACACTCGATTATGGAGGGGTGCCTTGGCCTCCTTCTCATTTAATCATTAAACCAACTTGTGTATATAAACCTCTATATTTCCTTTTGCGCCATGCATGTGGGACATTGGGCATGTATTATTTAAATTACCCACGCCTACTTACCTATTTGCAATTTTCCACGCCATATTTCTCAAACTTTCCACGCATTAGTCTAAACTTTCCACGCATATTGTAAACTGCGCACCGTTTAATACTGTACATGCATATATTATGGGATTGGGTGCCTAAAATTAAACAATGCGCCATCCAAGAAATGCACTCCAAGTCTAGCGCCTACCACATAGGCTAAGGCGGCTCTCTAGCCATTCAAAATCCGCGCCCACCTACCATATAAAGCATCGACCAAGATTACATGCGCCGAATGTGGGATAATGATCCCAAGAGGATAAGACAAAAGCAAGGGAGGAGAATGGAACTCAGGTGGGCCTAGTAAAATGATAAGCGCCCAGCCGGCATGCTAGGAGGCGCATAAACAATATAAAAAGGGTGATATTCTATTTGTAATTCATTCGGGGACTGTGTAGTAATATTGTAATGCTCATATCTTGAGCTAGGAGTGGAGTTTAAAGGAGATGTAAAAAGCAACCCATGTTATTTTTGACAGAGGAAGACTGTGAGAAGGTCATAATTTTGTAGAATTCTTTGTAAAGAATTATTTTCAAGATTTTAATAGATCGGTCCCATTCAACCGGACCCGGAGACGTAGGCCTCAAGCGCCGAACTCTGTTATCAATTCTTGCGTCACATTGCTAGTGAATCCTCTTCATTTCTTTCAATATTTGCACAGTACTTGTAGTTTTTATTCTTTTATTAAAAATACAAAAAGAAATAATGCACAATTTTTACATCAAAAATCAATACAAAGCAAGAAAAATGTGTGTACACAATTGCTAGTTAAATCTGGTTTTCAAATCATTGGTATCAGAGCTGGTTTTTGACTGATTTTTTGTTCAGTTTAATGTGTTTTGGATTAAAAGTTGTGTGTTGGATGTTAACAAGGTCTCAATCTAAGAAGGGTGAAGGAGAATTATTTGAAGGAGATCCCAAAATTGGTACCAGACGATCTCAAAGTCCTACAATGGCGGATCGAGAGGAAGTGGAACAAAACTTTCGTCAATCCTTCCAACAGATGAAGGAAATGGTGGAAGAAATGTACCAAGAAAGGAAAAGGGAAAAGGGAACTAGAGAAGGTAAGAAAGAAGAAAGCTCTAGTTTTGACATTCCAAAAAGAGACTCTTTAAAATCTGATTTTCTTTCATCAAAGTTAGATATCAAGTTTGAATTTCCTATGTATACTGGAGAGCTAAATGCAGAGAAGTTGGATAACTGGGTCAAGAAAATAGAAGTATACTGTAGGGTTCAGAGAATTGTTGATGATGAAGCAAAGATTCATCTGGAAACTCTTCGGATGGGTGGAACAACACTCATTTTGTGGGAGAGTAAGCTTTAGGAAGTGGAAGAAAACAACGGTATAGAAATCACTTCTTGGTCTGAATTTGTTTCAAATCTTAGGCAACAATTTTATCCTCTTGGTTATAAGCAACAAGCTATGATGGATTGGCAAACATTAAGACAAACTAAGGGACAAAGTGTTCAAGAATACACACAAGAATTTAGGAAAAGGGCTCTAATTCTGGGAATTTCCCTAAACACAGAAGAAACACTGCTCAAATATATTGGTGGATTGCATAGTTATCTAAGGCATATGATACTTGTTTTAGGTCCTACTAATCTTGATGCAGTATGTGTTCAAGCAACCCATCTGGAAGCACGAGGGAAAATGATAAAAGGAGTCCTCTTTCTCTTCTTTTAATCAGAAGAACAAGCAATCTGAAGGAAAAGGTTCGAAAGAACAAGGAAAAGGAAAGGGTAAGCATAAAACAAACTCTACTGTTAAGAAGGAAGATGAAAAACCATTTTGTAATCATTGTAAAAAAAACCATGATGAGTCTAAATGTTGGAAATTACATCCTGAAAAGAAGCCTAAATGGATGGTTAAGAAAGGAAAAGAAAAGAAAACAAACACTGTAGTGCATGATCTTGGTTCTGATTCAGGTGATGAAACCAAAATCACAGCTATGGGTTTACAAGGTAAATCAACTCTTTCAATTTCCAACAATAGCACTACAGATGTTGCATCTTCTTCTAGTAAACAAACTATACCTGACGATAAGAAAAGAAATGAGCTTTTCCACATTAGAGTAATTTCAAAGCATACGAAAATTGATACTCTTTTTGATAGTGGATCTCAAGCTAATCTAATTTCTGAGGAGGTTGTTAAAAAACTAGGACTCAAAACTAAACCACATCCCAAGCCTTATCCTTTGGGCTGGGTTTGTGATGATGCAAAACTGCAGGTAACTAAAACTTGTACTTTCATATTTGCCATTACAGACAAGTTTATTGATGAGGTTGAATTGGATGTAGTTCCTTTGGATATTTGTGGGGTGGTTTTGGGAAGTCCTTATTTGTATGATCGTAAAGCAATCTTCTATAGGGAAGAAAATAAATATTTGCTTATAAAGGATGGAATTGAGTTTATTATTAGAGCTCACCGTGAAAAGAATAATCTATCCTTGGTAACTGCAGGTCAAATGAAAAGGCTTGTAAACTCAAGCAAAAGTTTTGTGCTCATGGTGGTCAAAGCCAAGGAAAAAGAAAATGAGATGGCTTTTGAGACTTGCGATCTAAAACATAAGGATGAATTGGTAAAAATTGTTTCTCAATTTGATGATGTTTTTCAGGATCCACAAGGTCTACCTCCCAAAAGAGGGGTTCAACATGAGATACAGTTGCTTCAGGATGCACCTCTTCCCAATATCGGAATGTACAGGTTATCAGTAGTAGAGAACGAGGAAATCAAGAGACAGGTAATGGAACTTTTGGCTCAAGGTATAATTCGTCCAAGTACATCCCCATGTGGTTCACCAATTATATTGGTTCCTAAGAAGGATGGCACTTGGTGAATGTGTGTTGATTTCCGTGCTTTAAACAAGATTACTATAAAGAATCGTTACCCTCTTCCTAGAATAGATGATTTACTGGATCAATTAAGGAATGCAATTTATTTCACTAAGTTAGACTTAAGAAGTGGTTATCACCAAGTAAGAATTGCAGAAGGTGATGTTTGGAAAACTGCTTTTAAAACGAAACAGGGATTGTTTGAATGGTTAGTGATGCCTTTTGGTTTGTGCAATGCACCGGCAACATTCATGAGAGTTATGAATGAAATTTTTAGACCATTCATTGATAATTTCGTTATTGTCTACTTAGATGATATTCTTATTTTCAGTAAATCATGGGATGAACATATTAAACACATCCAGAAAGTCTTAGATGCACTAAGGAGAGAGAAATTGTATTTGAAGATGTCAAAATGTGAATTTGGAAAAACATCTTTAATTTACTTGGGGTATATTGTAGGAAATGGAGAATTGAAAATTGATCCTGCAAAAATAGAGGTTATTGTGAAATGGCCTAGACCCACAAATGTGACGGAAGTTAGAAGTTTTCTAGGTGTAGTTCAGTACTGGAGGAAATTTATTGCTAACTTCTCATATATTGCATCTCCTTTGCATGCTTTGACAAGTATTAAATAGGTCTTTCAGTGGGGAGGAAAACAACAAAAAGCATTTGATACACTGAAAGAGAAGATAAGTACCACTCCGATCTTGGCACTTCCGGATTTACAACATTCATTTGAGATTGAGACGGATGCTAGTGACTACGCAATGGGGGCAGTTTTGATGCAGAACAAATGACCAGTGTGTTACCATTCAGAAACCTTTACAAGTGCGGTAAGAAACTATCCAACTTATGATAAAGAGTTGTATGCTTTGGTTCAAAGTGTTAAAAAATGGAAGCATTATTTAATGGGAAAAGAAACAATTATCCATACTGACCATCAACCACTTCAATATTTACAAACACAAACCAAATTGCAGCAGTCTAGACATTTCAGGTGGATGGGATTTTTGCAACAATTTCATCTTGTAATCAGGTATAAAAAAGGTATTCAAAACAAGGTTGCCGACATGTTATCCAGACCACCAGTGGTAGTAGCATCTATCCTTTTACAGCATAGTTCTTTGGCTCATGTTAGTTACAAGGAACAATATGCAAATGATGTTGATTTTAGAGAAGTGTATGAGGATTTAGTAAGTGGGAAACAAGTAGGAGAAAAAGATTATCATTTGCATGAAGGATTGTTATATCATTCTGGAAAACTTTGTATTCCAGAAAATGAGCGTGTGCATATGATTAGGGAAGCACATACTTCTCTTATTTCAGGGCATTTTGGTGTTAGTAAGATAGTTGCACATTTACAAAAATATTGCTATTGGCCTAGAATGCATGAACATGTAAACCGATATATTAAGGGATGTGTTCTTTGTGCCACAAGCAAGCCAAGTAACAGGAAATTAGGACTTTACACTCCTCTTCCTATTCCAACACGGCCTTGGGAAAGTGTTTCCATGGACTTTGTAGGAGGCTTGCCCATGACACGGAGAAAACATGATTACTTATATGTGGTAGTGGACAGATTTAGCAAAATGTGTGTGTTGGTTCCATGTACTAAACAAATAACTGGTGAGGGAACTGCACATTTATTCTTTCAGTTTGTTTGGGTTCATTTTGGTTTACCTACTTCAATCATATCTGATCGGGATTCTAGATTTCTTGGGGAATTTTGGTCAACATTGTGGGGGTTAATGGACACAAAACTGAAAAAGAGCACTGCTTTTCATCCACAGACTGATGGTCAAACAGAGGTTGTAAACCGCACAGTGGTACAATTACTTAGGGGCTATAGTAACAAACATCCTAAATTGTGGGATGAACATCTTTATTATGTGCAACATGCTTATAATTGTGCCTTACATTCTTCTACTTTAAAGTCTCCATTTGAGACTTGTTATGGATATCTGCCTAATTCTCCATTAGATATATATTATGGACATGAAACTGTTGTTAATGGTGCAAGTGATTCTGACAAGGCTAAAAGATTTGTGCAGAGAATACAACAGGTTCATCAGTATGTCCATGAACAATTGGAGAAAAGCCAGGCTAAGTACAAAGCTAGGCATGATAAACATAGAACTGATCACAAGTTCAAAGTTGGTGATTCAGTTTGGCTTCACATCAGCAAGGAAAGACTGACAGGTGAAGGTAAAAAATTGAAACCTATACGGTATGGTCCGTTCCAAATATTGGAAAAAATTGGTAACAACGCTTTCCGGTTAGATTTACCTCCATATATGCAAATCTACTCAGTTGTAAATGTTGAGAATTTAAGATTGTATGAACCGCCTATGATTGTTGATCATGATGATTCTAACATTATGCCTTCCATTGATGATTTTGCTCCTGAGTATCTTGATGAGTTGCAGGAAGACATCATTTTGGACAGGAAAGTAAGAACTTTGCGAAGGGGTGATATTGAGTATCTTCGTGTTGGGTTCAAAGGCATGCATCCGAACAAGGCAAAATGGATGGAAACCGGAAAGGTGAGGGAGAAATACCCTCACCTATTCACCAATTAGGTTGACTTTTGGGGTCCAAAAGTTTCTCAGTGGGGAGGAATGATCCAGAGGATCCTCACAGAGAAACACCGATCTAAGATCTTCTCAGAAATTGTTGCAGTCATTTTTAAAGCGTGGAGAAAAATTATACAACTCCGACAACAGCTTGTTTGCAGGAAACGGAACTCGTTTGCAAAAGTTATAGCCCGCTGAAATTTTTGGGCAACTGGTGAAATTTGGAGTTTTGTGCAGGTTGGACGTGTGCACGCTCACCAAGTGTTTTGATCATATTGCGACACGTGGACGAATTGTGTGACGTACTAAAAAAATGGGTTTTGGAATGCCGGTCTTGGACACTCGTTCTCGAACAAATGGACCCCGCTATTTACTGGCTGGGGGCCCTCAGCCAGGTTCGACACACTCGATTATGGAGGGGTGCCTTGGCCTCCTTCTCATTTAACCATTAAACCAACTTGTGTATATAAACCTCTATATTTGTCTTTGCGCCATGCATGTGGGACATTGGGCATGTATTATTTAAATTATCCATGCCTAATAACCTATTTGCAATTTTCCATGCCATATTTTCAAAATATTCAACGCATTATCTATTCCACTTTCCACGCATTAGTCTAAACTTTCCACGCATATTGTAAACTGTCCACAGTTTTAGACTGTACATGCATATATTATGGGATTGGGTGCCTAAAATTAAACAATGCACATCCCTATGAAATGTGCTCCAAGTCTAGTGCCCTACCACATAGGCTAAGGCGGCTCTGTAGCCATTCAAAATCCGCGCCCACCTACCATATAAAGCATCGACCAAGATTTACATGCGCCGAATGTGGGATAATGATCCCAAGAGGATAAGACAAAAGCAAGGGAGGAGAATGGAACTCAGGTGGGCCGAGTAAAATGATAAGCACCCAGCCGGCATGCTAGGAGGCGCATAAACAATATAAAAAGGGTGATATTCTATTTGTAATTCATTCGGGGACTGTGTAGTAATATTGTAATGCTCATATCTTGAGCTAGGAGTGGAGTTTGAAGGAGATGTAAAAAGCAACCCCTGTTATTTTTGACAGAGGAAGACTGTGAGAAGGGCATAATTTTGTAGAATTCTTTGTAAAGAATTATTTTCAAGATTTTAATAGATCGGTCCCATTCAACCGGACCTGGAGACGTAGGCCTCAAGCGCTGAACTCCGTTATCAATTCTTGCATCACATTGCTGGTGAATCCTCTTCATTTATTTCAATATTTGCATAGTACTTGTAGTTTTTATTCTTTTATTAAAAATACAAAAAGAAATAATGCACAATTTTTACATCGAAAATCAATACAAAGCAAGAAAAATGTGTGTGCACAATTACTAGTTAAATTTGGTTTTCAGATCACTCAGTAGTCTATAGACTAGATACATATTGACAAAAATTAAAATCAAGATAAACAAGATATAAGAAACAAGTTTAGAATCAAACTTAAGCTAAAATTTAGTGCAAGACAGGAGAATCCAACTCAGATAGGAATGGTCAGTGCTAGGGTATCACTTATGCACTCTTGTCATAGGGACATAAATAGGAACATTACAGGATCAATAGGTTTCCAATGAAAATTTTCTCCAATTCCAGCAATATAGATTCAGCTATAGATTGCAATCAATTACCAACAAGAAAAAAATTAGTAGCAAGTTATAAGGGAACTAATTACTTTTTATTTCTCGATATCAAATAAGGAAGTGACATATAAAGCATATGCAAGACATCAATATGTCTGGAATAATGTGTCACCCGTGGCAATTTTTAAGCGAGTTTGTGATCATCTGCAATGACACTTATATGTAGGGAAGTGTTACCGGTTATAGGGAAAAACCTACAACTCTCCCAATAATATTCCCTTGGTGACATGACCCCTAAATCCTCAGTTTAGCGACAGGATGCTCAAATCCTCAGTTTAGTGACAAAACACATAAATCCTTTATACTATTCCAACCATATATAAGGCAACAAACATATAGGAAAAATTTTGATCTCTCTTCTTAGAACACACAGGTGTAGTTTATCCTTAATTCACTTGTTTTCCAAATAAATCATTTATATTTTCACATTTACTAAGTTAAAGTTCAATTTCATTTATCATGAGCATTGAATACACTTATCTTCTTTTGTAGGTCTTATCTTACTCCCAAGAAAGGCAACATACAAATGGAACGAGAAGCAATATCAATCACAATAACACTCCAGTAAAGGAAATATCCAAAAAACAAACACATGCATCATTCTTAATACACATACAAGGTCACCCCTAAGATCCTTATCCTCCTCTAGATTCAACGATGCCCATTCTACTATTTCCATTCGACACGATATCAAGTATAACCCTCATTTGACACGTTATTGGTTACAAATCTCTTCAGCTCTCCACAAGGTATGATCTTCTTATCTACTTTATGCTATCAAATATTCATTCACCAAAATAAAGTGGGGGAAAATGTAGTCACAAAATCATGCAGTTTCTACTTACATCACGTCTCTAATTATTTTATTATATGCATGATTCCTAAGTAAGAAGACTAGACATTAACACTTATCTTATTCTTTCATTGTTTTTTTTTTTCCCACACTCTTGTTATTTTCTTTTCTAGAATGAAAACTTTAGTTTTGGATATTAAACAACATGTGAACCAACTATGTATTAACTATTACATCTTCCAAGCATCCCAAACACTACCTCCCATTAGGGATAGGAGAACCCTAGGCACTACTATCCCCTTTGGGTGTTTTTGTCCCTTTCCCTCTTTTTCTTGATTTTGAATTGCCACATCATTAGGTATCTTTTCTAGAGTCTCTTTTATCATGTTGGGTCAATTTTTTAGTTGTCAATGACAAAATTCAAATAAGGGAATCATATATATATATATATATATATATATATATATACATATATATATATATATATATATATATATATATACATGAATTACTCACTACTATTAGGGGTTGAGAAATTCAAGCTAATTCTTACTATCTACTACTTGGGAAAAGAGCAAAATTCAAGGACTACATTTGTGCTACATTGTGCATTGTATAGGAGGGGTTATTTCTGAATTTCATATCACACATTCTATCTTAGGGGAAAAATTATTTGTATCCCGCTATTTTGGTGTGATTGTCATAACGGAAACCTAGCTTCAAGGGCCACATTTTAAATCACACACTCATAAGAATTGCATAGAGTTTGAAATGTAGTGCAACACTCAGTGATTATCACATTGGGATGATCGTCGAGTTTAACCTGGATCAAACATATGCATTATGTATTTAATCTAATATTTGTTTAATTTGTATATAAGTAGATAGGATTTGTTTTGTAGGAACAACTGCGATACAAGAACCCTACGACAGACCCGAAGTGATAAAAAATGAAAGGAAGGAACCGAGTTTAGACCCTAAAAATACCAGAAGCGGAGCTGCTTCCTGAAAACTAGCACCTAGATCAGACACTAACATCTTGTCCTCATGTGGGTGGTCCTATTCAAAGAAGTCCAAGATCCCAGTTTCTCAAACAGAGCTTACACAATTCAGTCCAATGTTCTCAACTTTTTTTCTAGCCCAAGATTATCCCAGATCTCTCGATATAAACTAAGTCAATCTTACTCTCCTATCTTGTATACTTGTTTGTATTGTTCATGCTATATATTATTTATCATTACTATATTCATTTGATCTCAGTCCTCTGAAATAAGATTTAAATTTATTTAAATTACATGTAATTTATCCTAATTTGACCAATTTCTTCCTAATTTGACCAAATTTCTCCTAATTTTGGCATAATTTGATATAATTTACTATTTTCCCCTAAATTAACTAAGTTTTCCCTAATTTAACAAATTTAAGTCTAATTTCACCTATATTTCCCCTTGATTTGACATAATTTGATATAATTTACATTAAATTGACCTAATTTCCCCTAATTCCCCTATTTTGACATAATTTCCCCATATAACTTACATTCCTCATGAGGATCCCCCCTAATTTCCCTAATTTAATATAATACCCTAATGAGATACCCTAATGGATGTGATACCCTAGCATGACATTCTAATACGAGACCACTAATACATGTGGCACCCTAATTATGACACCTAATATGATACCTTAATGTGACACCCAATGTGATACCCTAATCACAACATCCTAATATGACACCTAAACATGACTCCCTAATATGACACCCTTATATGACACCCATATCACAACACCCTAATACAACACCCTAAATGTGATGCACTCTAAGCATGACATTATGTGAAACCCTAGCATGACACCCTATTTGACAACATCCTAACATGATGACCCTAACACAAACCCTAATACTGACACCCTAACATGACACCATAACATGACATCCTAGCATGACACCCTAATATGACACCTAACATGACACCCTAATCACAACATCCTAATATGAACACCCTAATAAGATACCATCGTAACATGAAACCATAGCATGGCACCCTAATCATGACACCCTAATTATGTGAACACCCTAATATAACACCCCAGTAATGCTAGACACCCTAATGAAAAACCCTAATTAACACAAGTATAGAATACCCCATAATTAACAAAATGTGATACCCTAAACATCAATGTAATACCCTAAACACTAGTGTGACACCTTAAACAAACAAATGTGACACCTAAACACCTAATGTGATACACCTGAAAACTAGTACGACACCATAAAAAAAAATGCAACACCATAAACAATAAGTGTGACACTCTAAAGTACTAAATGCAACACCTATAAACACTAGTGTGACACCTAAACAAAAAATGTGACACCCACTAAATACCAATAGTGAACACACCATAAACACTAACATGACACCCTAAACCCTAGTTTGAACACTAAAAAATGTGTAACACATCTAAACAACAAATTGTGACACCATAAACACTAGTGTGACACCCTAAACAAAAAATGTGACACCCTAAACTCCAAATGTGACACCCTAAACACTAGTGTCGACACACCTAAACATTATAACTGAACCCTAAACACCACAAATGTGAGACCTTAAACAACAAATATGACACCCTAAACATAAGTGTTGACACCCTAAACAACAAATTTGACACCCTAAATGATTAGTGTGACACCCTAAACAACAAATGTGACTCTAACCCTAATTAGTGAAACATCGTAAATACTAGTGTGACACCCTAAAAATAAAATGTGACACCCTAAACACTAGTGCAACACCCTAAACTAATAAATGTGAAACCGTAAACACTAGCGTGACACCCTAAACAACTAGCACAACACCTTAAACACTAATGCAACACCTTAAATAACTAGTGTGACACCCTAAACAATAAATGTGACACCCTAAACAACAAATGTGACACTTTAAATAATAATATGACACCCTAAACACCAAATGTGACCACCATAAAAACTGAATGTGATACCCTAATTCAATAGTGTGACACCATAAACACTAAATGCGACACCCTAAAACAGTGCAACACCGCTAAACAACATATGTGACACAACCTAAACACTAGTATGACACCCTAAACACTAACTTTTGACACCTTAAACAACAAATGTGACACCATAAACACTACTACTGACACCCTAAATAACTAAATGTGACACCTAAACACTAGTGTAACACTCTAAATGCAAAAAATGTGACACCCTAAACACTAGTGTGAGACCCTAAACAAAAAATATAGACCCTAAACCCTAATATGACTCCCTAAACACTAGTGTGACACCTTAAACACTAGTATCAACCACCCTAAACCAATGTAGAAACTAGTGTGCCACCCTAAACACTAGTGTGGCACCCTAAACAACTAATGTGACACCCTAAACACTATTATGACACCCTAAACACTAGTGTAACAACCTAAAACTAGAAATGTGACACCCTAAACACGTATGTGACAATTATAAACAATAAATGTGACACCCTAAAACACTCAATGTGACACCCTAAAAAAACAACATCGTAAAACACACCTAAACATTAATGTACACTGTAAACAATAAATATGACACCTTAAACCCCAATGTGACACCACAAACACTAGCATGACACCCTAAACATTAGTGTTACACCCTAAAATCAAAATGTGAGACCGCTAAATAATAATGTGTGACACCTTAAACAACTAATGCGACACCCTAAACATTAGTGTGATAACCTAAACACTAGTGAAGACACCTTAAACAATAAATATGACACCATAAACACTAGTTTGACACCCTAAACATAAATAAAATGTGACACACTACATAACAAAATGAGACACCCTAAATAAAAACATGTGGATACACTAAATGACTTATATGACAACCTAAACACCAATTTGACACCCTAAACACTCAATGTGACACCCTAAACACAAATGCCACATTCCTAAACACTAGTGTCGACACCCTAAAAGAAAATGTGACACCCTAAACACTAATGATAACACCTAAATAAAAATGTTTGACACCCTTAAAACACTAGTGTAACACCCTAAAACCAAATATGACACCATAAACACTAGTGCGACACCACTAGACAAAAAATGTGACAACCTAAACACTAGTGTGACACCATAAAAAATTGAAACACCCTAAAAAATAATGTTCATACCTAAACACTAGTGTGACATCTGTAAACTACTAATGTGACAACCCTAAACACTAGTGTGACACCCTAAACATCAATTTGACACCATAAACATAAATGTGATGCCCTAAACACTAATGTGACACCCTAAATAAAAAATGTGACACCATAAACATTAGTGTGATACCAAAAAAAATTAACACCCTACACATTAGTGAAAATTCTAAAAAATGTTATCTCTAGGATCTATGCATCACACCTTTTTGTTATATTGATTTGCAAAAAATCACACCTAGTGCTCCATCCTTCTTCACCACCTCTCTTCCTCCTGTAATGTTACATTTTCACTCCTTAAACTTTAATTTCATTGAACACCTCACCTTTGACATCTCCATTACAATTGCTATTTATTACAACAATTGTACTTTATAATCCAATTAAAAACCATTAAAGACCAAATACTCACGAGACATTAGAGAAACTTTGTTAGGACTTTAAGGACACCTTAAGGCCATGTTTGCAATGGGGCATCAAGGTAGCTTTATTAATGTCACCAAACATCCCAAGTCGACACAAAACCAAAAAACACACCATTAAAAACAAACCCTAAATGCCAAAAGTAAATGGAATGTTTTATTCTAGTCACACGTAAAGATTTTTGGGCCTCCAAAACACTATTTCACTCTTTTTTATTGTTATTGTGCTTTTTGGTGCCGTGTCATTGTTATTTTTACAATGATTATTATTTTACTCTCCTAAAATTAATGTCATGCGACTCATTAATTTTATTCCATTCTCTTAAGCATTAGAACCTGCAACATTAGAAAAAAATTCACTTTCCAAAATTATTTGATGATTTTCCATACCCTATTTCCAATATGTCATTCAAAAACATGTTAGAAGTGTGTGGACCAAGTAAATGGTCATGCTTGATTTCTATTGTGACAAGAGTAGATTGAATAACAATGTGGATTTCAAGTGATTTTATTATAATCATGCAATGCTAAGATAAGACATGATAATAGATTGGGTAGATAAAATAATTAGAATTTTATGGTATCCTAAGTGAATAAAGAGATGGATATATAATCTCTACAACTTATATGCATCACACTTGTGAAGATTTCTCCCCCCATATGAGATGACATACATGCATGAATGATTATTTAACATGTATTTATACATTTAGTGTAATAATATCGAGATGTGTAAGAGTGTATTAGGCGATAAAAGGTGTATGATGTAATAAAAACACAAAAAAATGATCTATGTATTCATTTTTAATGTATATATGACTTATCATTAATATCCCACCATAACTGACCCATCAATAGTGTGTAGACCAACCTAATGAGATTTAACACATTCAAAAAATAAACATTGGACACTACAAGAGGAAAGTGCTAGTAAATTATAATTTTTAAGGTTGAATAAACTTTTGAGAGGATGAGAAAAGGGATTTGTGAGTTAGAATTTTTTTTCTAGGATTTCTAAGTTGTTTTTTAAAAGAATAACATGATCATATATAAGCATGACTAGAATACAAAGGTGGATAATATGATTTATATATAAATGGATTGGAGTAAAGTGTGATAAATATTTAGATATATATCAACTATCCATATTTCCCAAAGAGTTTCAAAGTTGAGGTTTCCAAGAGTCAAAGATCAAATTTAGGTGTGTGCATTTGTTCCCATTTAATATTATATTCAATACTCTAGGTGTTGGCATGTGTAATAAGAATGTGTCATTTGTCCCATGTGGAAAATATTAGTGTAGGATTTATTTTCCTCACTTTATTTGTATTATCCTACTCGGGATTTTCCACCTCACTTGGATTTTCCTTACACTTATGGGATATGCTTGCTTAGGTGTACACTTGACTACACTATTCTAGGTGTTAGTTACCACTTGACTACTCTATTCTAGGTTTTGGTTACTACTTGACTACACCATTATAGGTGTTGGTTACCACTATTCTAGGTGGATATTGTAATGATTCTAGGAGGATGTTACACATTCGCCTCCTATATGTACATCTCTTGTATTATTCTATTTGATCGTATTGAGTTGGAGTTATTTCTGTTTGTTTGCAATTATATCTCTCTTGTATTTTCGTAATTTGCAGTCTTGTAAGCTTTATTTGTTTTGTCTTGGAACAATTCACGTCTCGCATCATTCACCTATGCATTATTCGAACAAATAGATCGGTGGTGCTTCTCTGATATGGTATCCAAGCCGAGCTAGTCTTGAGCTTCTCTGGTAATTATTCTACAAGTTTATTTTCATTTGAGGTCTTTATATGTAAGTACTTGGGTATTATTTGGCGCTAGTTTTTTCCTGGTTTGTGGGTATATAGCCTATTTACAGGCTTCTGAGGTTTACAGGCCTGCATAGTACATATACAGTGTAGTCACTTTTACCTACTCCCTTTAAAACCCCAGGCATGTCGGCATATCACCCATCCTGAACTGGGTGCTCACCTAAGGCATGAAAAGGCACCGAGCCCCTCTTTTATGTGATCCTTGCAAGAATGTTTCACCATTAATGGAGGTATAATTGTAAAAATAGAAATACATGTACATTCATTCTAGCACATAATTAAAAAAAATAGATCTAAGCATAGATACACCATAGTGTAAAAGTAAACATTACAACATCACAAGAGGAATCAGATCTGAACCATGAGCAATATGAAGAACACAATACAAAAGGGTTTCAACCCATAAACATATATATTCAGAACAATTAACCTCATATATTGATTCATTATTGTTTACAGTAGCTAGATTACATCAAAAATGGTCATAATAGACTGAATACATCAAGAAATAACATCCTAACCCTACAAAATGACTCTACTCGAAGAGTTTTGGCCTTCCTTTCTCTTATGCATCTAAAGTATCTCTTGCATCTCTTTCCTCACATCACACATATTCTTCACCCTCTCTGATTTAGATCCAAATGCATTCTTAAATAGGGTGGGATCTCTCCTTTTCCACTTCAACACCACTCAAGAGTAAACCGCATGGAAAATTTCATCATACCCCGCCATACTCAAGTACCTTAAACATGCAAGTTCCAGCTAAGTCATAACTAACTCTACTTTACAACTCTTAAACACAATGATTATATCCTGGAATATTCTTTCCTTGGGCTGCAAGTCTCCATGTGCTAACCTTATCCACTATCATGCCTACCTGTATCCTCACATGTTTTCCATGCAACACCATAACCCAAAATATGAGTAAGTCTCTAACCCTTTGCTGCTCCCATGTGCAAACTTCTGTGTACTCCATGTCTAACTCTGGCCCTTCATTCCAAAACTAGTTAACTATTCAAGTTATCTATGCACAACTTAGTTATTCCTGCGCGTTCTTCCTCATGCGCCTTCTTCCTATATTGTCTTCTGTGCATGCTGATCCTCTGCTCTGGGATTTAGTCATTTTTATGGGCTCAACGTTACCCCACACTAAATGTGTTGTCTATCCTTGGAAACAATCTAATCTCCAACAAAGAATAAAGAATGGAAAAATAAAATGACTTGTATCCGTCTTACGCCAAAGAAAAAAAGAATTTTGCTACTATTGCACAAGGATTGGGAAAGTTTTATTCAAGGATGCTTCAATCTCATTCCAAGCATCCACCTCACTCTGTGTCTATTTAAGTAAATCCCCTATCAGTGCACTGACCTCATCGAACATCAAATCTTCACCCTTAGCCTTCAATGTGTCAATAAATATTCTCCATTTGCTTGCTAAGGTCTCTTAGTGTGTCCATCCTATGTGTCACCTGGGGATATAATTCCTTGACTTTACTCTTAATAGAGGTCCTTAGAATTTTAATTGCCTCGAATTTATTCTCAACCTTTGCCAGAATTTTTTCATGTTCTACCTGATTTCCTTTGTTCTTGGCATGGAAATCCTTCAAATATGCCTCATGTGTAGCAACCGGAACACTTGCCACCATGTCTCTATCTTCACAGTTTTCATAGAAACCTTCAGCCATGTGAGTTGTGGTTTTCACTAAGGCAAGAAACTTAGTGTACTGAGTTATGGTCTCCTTAATTTTAAATCTCTCTTGCTCTTTCTGCCACGTCATAACTACTTCCACCAACTCCATTGCAAGTGGTTACTTCTCCATCATGATGATGCATTTCAAATCCTCTAGGTAGTGGAAAATTGACTCATACTTATGTGCAGGGGGGTAAATCCGGGCACACTAAAATAATGGAGTCTGAGATAACCTCTTCTTTCTTGTAAGCTTCACGCACTTCCCCTTATCTTGTCTCAAGTCAGTCCTCAACTATGCAATTATAAACTCCGTTCTCTTTATCTCCTTGTCCTTCTCTATAATTTCCTTGTTCTTTTCCTCCAATGCTTTAATCCTATTATTCCTCTAGAATAACCTTGCTTCGACCTCCACCAACACCTTATTCAGTGCATTACATGATTGCATTACAATATGATTTACGTCCGTGGAGATTGGCGTGTCTAGTAATGCACCTGCATTGACTTCAAATTCTAGCTCATCAACATGAGACTCAAAATCCCATGACAACATCTTCCTTGTGCGTGGGTATGCACTATCTGTATCAAATGATGACCAACAAAAAAGGTGGTCTATAGGCATTGTGCTCTGGAAATACATGCGTAGGACCTTGCTTGGATCAACATCATAAGTCATTATGGGTCCTTATGATGTCAACGAGCCCTTGCCACATGTGCACACTCCCTTTGGGAAATTGAATGCTAAAATTGTCTCCCCGCCCATGATTTCATACTTCTCCATTTCTCCCACGCTATGCTCCACCTCATGCTCTACCAAGTCCTTAATGATACCTACCACCTCCTCTAGTGTCCTCTAAATGTTCACTAGATAGGTGCCGGATATCATGTGCCTTCATCCCTGCTTCTTCTTCACTTATTTCTCCCTCTTAAGTGTCCTCCACATATTCATTCCACTCTTCATTAAATACATGTACATTATACACCAGGGGGTTCTTCTCTGACTCACTCCCCTCGTGCTCCTTTCCAGTCTCATCACTGTTTACGGTCTCCATTCTCTCAGAGTCTAAACTCTGCACTACCCTTTGCTTCTTCTTCACTATAGATTACTCCTTCACAGTGGACTTCTCCTTCATAGGGGAATTCTTCCTATGAGTATGAGTGCTCATTCTGACACCTGACTCTTATACCCCTGTGGTCTGAACTACACGCACTCTCGGTACCCTGCTTGCTGGATTTTAGCTCCCTATCTCTCTTCTTTGTCACTATTTTCTTCCTTTCGGAAGGGTCTTTAGGGATAGGACATCATCCTCAACATACCCACCTTTCTCAAAATTAGGCCTTAAGTTTATGTACACCCTTGTCATTGTTGTGCCTGCAAGTGGTAATGTTACGGGCCTTAGCTAACCCAAAAAGGGGATCATTTTTGAAAAATTTCCCTAAATATCCCTAAATGATGTCAGTCGCAGAAGATCATCTCGAGAGCTTTCCAATGACTATGAGAATGCGACAAACAGACATCGGGAGCTCTAGATATGTTCAGTCAAAGTTCAAATAGTGGGAAAGTCAACTTTGGTCCAATTGGTCAAATATTGGACCGAATCGCACTGTGACACGTGGCTTGCCATCACTCGTCGAATTCAATCGAATTGCCTATTGGGAGACGACAAGTGGAATATATATATTATTAACCGAGTTAATTATTTCTACACACATTGTATGGGTCGAAATTATATTATCTTGGTAAATCCACTTTCCAAATGCCACGCATATATGCCAAATATATATTAATGTTTATACATTAGTATTAAACCATACATAATTCTCTAAACTGCCAACATTAACCCATGCGTGGATGTTTCCACGTGGAAGGATATGAGGATGAAGCAGTGTTGGAGGGGGCGTGACTAATGCCCACGTGGTCTTTTGACCACTTCATTTGCATGGGGGAAGGCTATTTAAAGCCTTAAACATTATCAAATCCGCCTCTTTTGGGATTTAATCCCATTTAAAATGCAAATCCGCCAAAAAAGAGGCCGCTGGGATTTGACATCCCTTGACCTCATTGCTCCAAGACCAATCCTCCAACCAACTCGCCTAGAGGCTTGGGCGCATTATAAAATGGGTCGCTTCCACTTATACAAGGGAGACAAGTTTGTGTCAAACAGGATAAGGAGTTTAGTTCTCTGAAACACCATTTTTGAAGGCCTTGCACTCAGATCTGGGACCTGGGAGTAAAAATATACAAATGAAGGAAATTCTAAGATGATTCCAACGATGTAGGATTTGATATATTTTTTTGAGTTTTAACCTGTTTTAGGAAGCTTTGAATGCAGATTTTAATAGGGATCTACAAGACACCTAGTTTGGAAAACATGAATTTCAATGCACTTCTGATCCAAATTGTGACTTGGTGTAAACATGAAAAGTCCTTTCATAATTTAGAGATGATCTCAAATATATGATTTTTTTTCATATAAGATTTTTTTAAATCTCCATTTGTAGGTGTTTTTTCTAACACAGTTGTAGGGATTATCACATTGTGAAAACACTGTAGGAGCCACGGATCATTCTTGGGACAGTTTCTGCTATTTTTCAGAGTTCTTGGGACATTGAACACTCATTTGCAGGTTTTGATTCATTATTGGTTTTTTGTAAGAGTTATTGTACTTACATTTCAATATTATTAATGGATCGGTTCAATCTGAACCCAGGGACGTAGGAATTTCCGAACCCATGTAAACAATCTTATTTGTTATCTGAATATTTTCAGTTTTCTGATTATTTATTTGCTACACAAGTTTTCTGGCACTTATATGGATGCATAATAATCAGAATTTGATCAATTTGTGGAGTTTAGAATACTTAAAATTGATTAAGAAAATCACGATCTTTGGAAACTTTTAAAAGTGAAAAAAAATACAAGACATGTTTTCAGATCATTAGCATATGTATGTCATGAGAGACATACTTTTCCATATATGCTCACTTTTGAGGATATACAAGTGTCCTATGCAATGCACAGTGCTCTTGATATACTTCACTTAGATCAAACCTCAGTTTCTTAGCCTCCTTAAACATGTTAACCATGCACTCTGAAAATAGTATGTTGTGAAGGAAAAAGGTAATCTACACCATGGGCTCTTGGTGCCATCAGTCAGTGTGAACCTGCCAATGCAGAACTGCTGGTATACTACAAATTCAGCCTCATCCTTCACCAGGGCTGGCAGTTGCTCTGGAACCCTCCACTCTGTTCTAAATTCATCGTGCATCTGCTTGTACCACTTATGCAAGTGCACCTTGTATGCATGTGCCATAATTTCACAAGTATATGTTTCAAACCTCTTACCTGGGGAGGGGTTCTCATCAAGGTACTCCCAAATGTTATTATTCGGCCCATCAGGCACTCCAATCTCTGAAAACACAATGGTAAGAAGGATATTACCATATCGTAATTTTATCTCCATCTCGCAGGACATCAATGATATTCTTTGCAATGAAGGCCGAGATGTTGTAGATGGTCCCCTCTAAAACCTTCTTGTAAACTTCAACCATCTCTTGTTCAGTTGTGTCCATCATTTTTGTCCATTCAGCTTGGTGAACAGGTGCGTGGATATCTTCATGATTGGTTCCTAGTGATCTTGGCAATATCAAAGGCATGCTCGCCCTTATTGTATTCATATGCCTTAGTTGTTTCATTGACAGCCTCATTGTCACCCAAGTCATCATCCAATGACTCTCTTGTATAGATAAGTCCAGTGTACTTGGAGATCAACTGTGGATTTATGCACATCCTACTTCTTGCAAAGTAAAATTAATCTTCATGCATGTGCAACATGAGAAACTGGTATAATCTCTCAGGATTTCTAAAAATGACAACTCATAGAGTTGCAAAAGCCCAACCTTCTCCAATGTCCTCTTCACGTAGTCATCGTACACCGGTCTGTCATCTTCTATTCTTTCTCCTGTAGGGAAAACAAGCTCTAATGTCATCTCTTTCTTAGTTGTATATGTCATATGGTTATAATCACTTATAACCATTTTATGCACGTGAGATACCCAATCCATCCCCAATAATACCCCATCTAGATATTGCATCTCCTCATACCATTCTTTCATTGAAACTTTTCGACGCAAATGGTTTTCCCGTGCCCTTCTTCTTGGGTGGAACATTTGATCCTTTCCTTAGTGTCATTTTCCTTGTTGGGTCCTTGTTAGCCCTTCCTTGTATCTTGCCTTCTTTACTGCTTAATCCCTTGGCTCCAATCCTTCTGAATAAATTCTTCAAATTTGTACCCTCTCAAACCCTAACCTGGAAACCCTTTCTTCCACAAGACAATGTTAAAACCCATAGAAATCCTTCCAAACAACCACTTTTGCGCACGCCTGTGTAGTCTGTTCTAATCTGGTTCTCAAATCTTTCACTTCACACATGATTTTTTCAAATTTCTCGCAAGGATGCCCTAATTTATAAGAGCTCTTCTAAAAGTAAATTCAAAGTGAAAATAACTTACCCTGACTCCCTATTTATAGTTTTTCACTTTTGACCACATTAATTTCCATGCCACCTACCACCATAATACCACATTAAATTCATGCATTAATCTCACATTTTTTCAGTGCATTCCTCCCGTGTGTAACCTCCTCAACTTTCTATCACGTAAAACTATATCAACCACAAACTCCCTTACATGTGCTCTCAATGCCAAATTACATCTACCTCCTCATGTTATGCCTAGTAGTTCTTCCTACTATTGCCTACTTCATGTTGCTCCGCACGTTCATCATTGAACATGGATTTCATAAAACTATTTCTTGACACCATTTTATTTTTGACCAAAATCACCCTACTGCTATGCATGTTCCTCTGATACCACGCACTTTTTTATCTCTCTTAGGCCACCAACCAGCATCGCTCCAACCACATGCCTCCTACTTGCACTCTCCACCCGACACTAAAAGTATGTGCAGTCCTCTACGCATGAAACATCGTAGAAAGTAATTGGCTATTGGCATGCAAACACGCAACACAACACATGACTAAAAATATAAAGCATAGCGATGAAGAAAGGAAACACATATAAAGTAAAATGCATTATAGGGAAACCTAAGCTAAATGGAAACACTACCTTATTACAAACACTAAGAAGACTTATTTATAGTAGGGATTCAACCTGCTCCTGTTAAAGAAATTGAGCAACCGTGTGCCATCCAAAGCTTCTAACTGGTAAGCACTTGAGTCAAGTATATAGGTCACGACATATGGTCCCAACCAATGCACTTGGAACTTCACTGGGTGACGAAAAAACTTGGAATCATACAGAAGAACCATCTTTCCAACCTCCAGCTTCTTATTTTTAATGTGTCGGTCATGTCAGGCCTTTCGTCTTACTTTCTCTGTCTTCTGGCTCCATCAGAGCTATGATACGCCTCTTATCCAACTGCATCATTTTGTCTATGCACTCTTCAAGTGGTTTCTCATCAACCAATTCTCCTTTGTGCATGCAATATGCAAGGATGGTAACATAAATTCAACCCGTAAAACAACCTCGGTGTCAAACACCAACTGAAAGGGTGTTGCTTTGTTGAGTCTCTTGTAGGTTGTTCTATATGACCAAAGAACAACATAGAATTTATCATCACAATCCTTTCTTCTAACATCATAGATCTTTGTCAATGTGTGGCTCAAAATCTTGTTGAAAGTTTTAGCAGTTCCATTAAATTGTGGGTGATAGGGTATATTTTTATGATGGGATACCATAAATTCTACCAATAATATCATAATAGTCTCATTCAAGAAATGAGTGACCCTATCACTTGTTAAACTTAATGGACATTCATACCTACTTATGATATTCTCCCAAAGTAACCTTGCTACAATAGCTGTACAGTGAAATCCTTCGGAGGTGTTGCTTCTTCCTAACGTGTAAGATAGTTTTTATAAGTAATGATGTAGTGCGCGACCCTGTCCTACGCGCCGGGGGGGGGAAATAGGGCCCACAAATTTAATTGCTCATTTTTCAAAGGGTTTCACACTTGCTATAGGCCTCAATGGACATTTCATCTCTATGTCCAGGCTTCCCAAGGTGTTGGCAATGATCACAGCCCCTGACATATTCTTAGCAATCCTTATACAGTGTCTCCCACCACAAACTAGCCATATTTATCTTGCACGTGGTGGCTTGCCTTATATAGTTCCACAAACAATCCCTCCATAAGCTTCCTCCATAATACCCACACGCTCATGCTCTAGTACACACTGGTACAAAATATCATCCCAACCAAGTTTGTATAGATCTCTACCATTCAACATATAAGCTACGACGTGAATGACAAGTTGTTTCCTTTCTATACTCTTCAATCCATCAGATGCCACACCTATTCGTAAAAAGAAAACAATATCCTCCAAATCAGTGGGCGTGCATTTTAATCTAAACAAATATGCACACATCACTGTGTCTTCAATGTTATGCACATCCTCACCTGGTATAATTCTGGAAAGATGGTCAAGTCCTGAATTGCACTTTCCTAGTTTGACTACCACCGAAAATTTGTATTCATGAAATAACAAGATCCACCGGCATATGCACCCTCGCAAAACAGATTTGTTTACCAAATACTTAAGTGCCATGTGATATGTGTAAAATATAAATGGAGTAGCCAACAAGTACTACCTAAAGTTATGCAGCACACAAATTATAGACAACGTTTCACACTTCATTGTTGTGTAATTTTGCTCAGCTAGAGTTAACTTTATGCTTGCAAAACATAAAGGGTGATCAACAATCCCTTCTCTAGGTTGTGATAACATTGCTCCAATTGTAAAACTTGATGCATCCACATGCACATGAAAGGGCTTGTCCCAAAAGGGAAAGCGCAAAATGGGCGCAATAGTAAGCCTTTCATTCAATGTATCAAAAGCCACTTGTTGTGCCTCATCCCAGTAAAATATTCCTTTGTGCATCAATAGTTCTTCCAAGGGCATGGTAATCCTGGCATAACCTTTGATGATTTTTTTGTAGTAACCCGTATGCCCCAAAAATCTGCACACTACGCTTTGATTAGTAGGCTCCTCCAAACCCAAAATAACAACTTTGGCAGGATCCACCAATAATCCTTCCTTACAAATAATATGACCTAGCAATGTGCCAAAAGGAGTAGAAAAGAAACGTTTCTTAATGTTTAGAGAGACACTTAACTGCCTGTATCCTTCAAACATCAATCTCAAGTTTTTGCAATGATATTTTACCAATCCATACATTGTCCAATCATCCAAGTAGACTTGTAGAAACGTATGAATAAAGTCTTGAAATGCTTGTACCACAATGCGCGAAAATACAGTTGGCACATTCTTAAGCCCAAATGGCATAACCGTATAATAAAAAATTCCCCATTCAGTGGTGAAAGTAGTCTTTTCCTAGTCTCATTTTGTAATTCTCACCTGGTGATACCCTCAGAATCCATCTGTAAAATAGTATATTTCACGCCTAATTACACCCTCTAAGATTTCCTCAATAAAAGGTGATGAAAAGTTATCTATAATGCATGCAGTATTCAAGTCTCTGTAGTCTACACAGATCTTTATCCTTCCATCTTTCTTGATACTAATTACCATCGGGCTAAGGCATTCAAATTTTTGAATGGCTTCAATGATCCCTGATTCCAACATCTTGTCAATTTCTTCTTTTACATTTACACACAGATTAAGATTTATTTGATAAGGCCTTTTCCTAATCGAGTGCATAACTTCCTTTAACTTAATATGTATCTCTCCCAATGATTGATGAACTCATTTCAATTCATGGTACCCACATGGGAAGAAATCCTGGTAGTCACGAAACATCTCAATTATCTTTGAGACCTCCTATTCTGTACAGTAATCACCAATGATTGCTTCTTTCTGTTTCTGCTTTTGCTTCTTTGTCTTCAATGGCTCATGGTAGGCACATGCCTTCTCATCTGCACTATCCAATATGTCACGCGTACCCTCTATATGATCAACATCAAGGTTCTCTATCTCTTCATCTTCTATTAGGTACACCATTTTTCCTTTCTCTTTTTCTAGGCAGGTGCGCTCAAACTGTGCTTCATCTGTTTCTTCTCCTTCCTTGAAGTGCGCCTCCAAATCGGTCTCCCTTATAAAATATAGGATGAGGTCCTCAACTTTGGCACTATCTCCTAGAGTAAGGTGTTTGACTACCTACAAATCCTCATTCACTAATGGTTTAGAAGATAGATACTCAAAAGTCTGAATAATACATGTTGTCAAATCCTGCTAATTTCTTGTCTGACGATGTAACTCCAAATAGATGTACCATGCACGTGCACAACCCTGTAGGGTGGAATATAACTTATGTACCCAGAGTGAAGGGGTAAATATTCTAGGTCTTCTGTCAAGGATTTCTCACATTCGTAAACATGGTACAAGGATGATTCTTGTTATCACCAAAAAGTAACACCCTGAGATTTTTGGTTATGGATCCCTATTTATGGGCAACACTTGGTCATCTCTCAAGTTGTGGGACTTGCATGCTTGAGATAACCCTCCAGAGAAAATTGGCTCTTGATCCTAAACTTACCTACCACAAACTATTCCTAATGTAGAAAATCAAACTATTTGATCCTAATCTAACTTCCAAGGGGAAAAAGAGAGAGAGAGAGAGAGCATGAAAATAAAGCCTACACTAAGAATGGTGATACACTAAAAAAATGAAGTTGTTAATCAAGAATCCAACTGCTTGAAATGGAGAAAGGTGAGAAATGAAAAGGGTGGAAAAAATGCACCACAGCCCAAAAATAGATTCACACAGAATACCACTTCAAACCCATTAAACATAACTTCAAAAACTTGTACTAAACATTAGAAATATGCATAATATACCTGCAGTGAATAAAGGTAAGTATAGACAATAAAAACATGCAAAGGATGGACAAAATGCATCACAGGACATATTATATTAACCCAAAAATATACACAGTACAACAACAACAGGAAAGAGGAAAGAAAAATTCCATTACAAAGCTTTGAGAGAAGGCTTGAGTTCCACATTCAAAACCTTAACAAAGAAGAAAGAGGGGCATGAAGGAAACATGACTAACTCCTTTTTGAATGAGTTCCCGATTACATTTTATAGAATGAGAGGAAGAGAAGAGTGTGAATTCAAAATTGATTTCCCAACCACTTGAAAGCTATAATAAATGAGGTGAAATGATGGAAATAGATTTTTAAAATATCCCCATGTTATCCCATGACCTACATCAGTGAAATAATGATGGCCATACTCATTAATTTCACTCCCAACCACTTTCCGACTGTCTCTTTAAACCGGGCTTGTTTTCCACAAAATTATCCATCAAATATTCATCAATATTTGAGTTTCTTTATTTTTTTGTGTTGGCCTCAGATCCAAGATTTCAATGACACCAGTTTTGTGTAATTTTGTTGAGAAATGCTCAAGTTATGAGCTTCTGAGTGTAGGTAGGTAATTTGAGTTTTTCAGGCATTTCTTGGTCTTCACGGGACTGTACAATTAATTCTTGGTTGAGAAAGAAAAATTTAATAATCTCTCCTCTTTCTTCAATGATTTCTCATCATTCAAAATGATTCTGTATATCTCTAAAAGATCCGGGCATTAAAAATTCTTGGTGGGCCCATCATTGATTTTCCTTGTGCTTTATATGGGAGGGAATTGTGTTTTTTATTGCTTTATGCCCAACTAGCTCAGCTAGCTTGGTCGAGTTGGCTCACCCTTCTACCATCAAAACTTCCCCCCAATTATCACTAATTTATCTTCGTTAGATGCTAAGCTCGCTGATGACTCACCATTTAACTCGCCTGAGATCCTGGCTTGTTTCCACGTGTTCGACACCACCCACTGTTTCCATGCAGTGACTCCATATAGCTCCACAAGTGTTGAGTTGAAACCTCCTTTACATCAGGCCACAGAGCTAAGTTCTAACTTGGTATTATGCCCATTTTCAACCACTGACTTGGCCTTATACCTTTAGCAAGCTCCTCATCCGCCTCAAGCTTCGTGAGACAAATTCAGTAATTGACTCACTTCATTGTATTGACATGGCGTAGTAACGGTGGCCCATGCCACGTGGTGGATCCATGTGTGCTTGGTGTCTCCACCTCCCTTTACACTTTTTGGACATGTACCATAAGGACATGTGGCGAGTCCCATGTTCCCCCTTTCAAATGTGGAAATTTTTTCCTCAAATCTGACTTGCCTAAAGCTTAACATTATTATTATAGCCCTTTGCACTAATTTTGTTTAATGTAGAGGTTGGTGAAATATGGGTGACTTGGCTCAACCATGAATAGATTGGTCTTACCCATGTTACTTGGAATCCATTGCTCCTTGCGTGATCTTTCCAAATCATTTGAATGACTTATCTCCTCTACAAGACCCACTATCAAATTTGTTATGATCTATGTGGGCTCGGCTTTGGCTACACGGCCTATCAACGTAATCTATGGGAACTAGCTTAGCCTTTCCCCAAAAAAATAACTTGGAGGTGCTTTCTCTTGTTGAACTCAGGGCCTCAGGCTTGACTTTCTCCATTTGGGAATGTCTCAGAGTTTCCTGGAGATCTGAATCAAATTTCCCCTTCGAGCTCTGAGCTTGTTTCTCTTGTCGAGCTCGACTGAACTTGACTGAGCAAAAAATGGCTTAGTACGCATTTCTATCCATCTTGGTGTTTTCCTCAAGAGCCTCCTTGATAACTAAAATTTCAAAATTATGAACTTGATACATGGTTTAGTTGGCCCGATGAACAATTTATGAGTAGCTTGGCTGAGTTTGGGACTATATGACTTGATGGATTACTTGGTGTACCAAAGGAAACAACCTGGATTCCACCACACTTAGCTCAGTGTCAGCACGAGCTCACTTTCATATATCTCAGTTCAATGTAACTTGGTCATCATTTATGCATGACTCAAGAGCAAGAGATTGATTACCCCTAGGAGGAAAAGTTTCAGCCTCTTATGAATGAGTAATTTGGTCCATGATTAACTTGATGAGATAATCCAAGAGTTGAAAATTTTTGTTGTAAAAACATATCCCCTCTTGACATTTTATGGAAATTTTGGGGGTTCCTCAAATGCATTGTAGTAACTAGGAGACACCCAAGGGAAAATTTTAGATGAATCCTTGGATTTGTTATTCCTCTTACAAGCAGATCCTATCAATGACATAATACAAGCCTACCTATCGTCCCATTTCATAGGGGGTGAAATGGGATAAAAATTCCCTCCCATAATAGCTGCATATCCTTGAAGGTGCATTGGTATGTAGAAATCTAACAGAGAACATGATTCTTACCTCGTGCCACTCTATAAGATTATCTCGATGAGTCACCCATAAACGCACGACTATTCCACACAAGGTATAAACAAGAATATTCCTTTGTTCTACTTTAGAGGTCCGCTAGACTTCCCTAGCACACAAGAAGATATTAGGGTTACCTTCTCTAGTGTAACTTGGTAACTGTCTTCCTCCCAGATGCCTAACTAAACGTGCATTGACAACATGAGTCACAGTTCCATTTAATTCTCTTCCAACCAACTCATAAGTCCCATGCGCCCAATTGTCACATGTAATGCTAGTCATATCACTCAAGGATTGAGCATCATCCCACTGAATGAATCCTTCTCTTGATGGGTCAATAATCTCTAGATCCCTGATGGTGCGCACATAAATTGTATTGATGTCTTCTTCTCCCAAAGGCTCGACATAAGGTACAAAAAATCCCATCTGTTAGTGGAATAATTACACACTCCTTATTCTCAAAGCTGACATATCCCTTGTTGAAGCACAAATCAACATTATTCACATAATACCAAGGGCATCCAAGTAAGGCTAGAAAACTATCTGCCTTGGAAAGCACTAAGACTTTAAAGTCCCCAGTGAACTCGGCTCCTTGAATGGTTATGGAAGCATCCTATAGGACTTCAATGGACATAGCTTTAGTTTTATTCACCACGTACAACACATTCGAAGATGGTTGCAATGGTGGTCTCCCCATATGATTCCATGCATCTAGAGTAAGAACATTAACCTTTGCACCTATTTCAATTAGTATGTTTCTCAGAAGACATCCATCAATTACCGCATTTAACGTGATCTCATTGTCATAATCAAGACTATGAGGGAGAAAATTAGCATACAAGATCTACCTCTCGTGCTTGCCTCCAGTGTATGTTACCTTTCCTCTGAACCATTCTCTTAATAGGGGAATGATATTTTCCTGGCACAACATCTTACATACCTCTTTGACATCATCAACATCATTCTGAGGGATCTTAGCATTCTTCTTCTGTTCCAACTTTTGCGACTACTCTTTCAAGCACTGGATCTCCCCTTGCAAACTCCTAATCATCTCCATAGTCTCCTGGTAAACCTCCTTCTAATAATTTGGATCAGGGTACTTTCCATGCAATACCTCTTCTCTTGTAATGAGAGGCATCTACTTTGGTATTTCTCTGGTGCGTGTAGCTTCAACATGTGTAGCTACTAATACAGGCTCCAACTCTAGATTAGACATCATTGTAGGCATGAATAGGGGTTCAACGTGCTTCACACTAACCATTCCCGTGCCTTTATCCTTCTTTTGGTTTTTGGCTCATGTGATCATAAAGGCCAAGGAACTCCCCATACTTATATTTCTTTCTGCACCATGAGAATTGTAGCAAATCTAGACATTCGCGCTTATAGTGATCTGTAGATCCACAATTAAAAAAATTTCTATGGGGAATTCACTCCTTCCTCTATCATGACCACCATAGCCTCTAAATCCTCCGAAAAATCTTCTTTCCCTTCCTCCACCATCTTCATGTCCTTCATGTTGATGCCCCTCATTTTTAGAACTATTCGCAACCCTAGCCTAGCGCACACCAATATCAATTGCCTAATAAATTTGGTCTATCAATATGACATTCCTTCATGTCATGAGTAATAGATGTACAAATCTTACAATATCATGAAACATTCTTATGGAGTGTACATTGTAACAAGGAGCATCTACTTGGATCCTGATCCCCATGACAAATTTCACAGTCTAACGACATGGTGTGCACTGAATTTCAAGGGAAACTATCATTGGTTTGTCCTTCTACTTTACAATATATACACCAATGTCCCCTATGAGTCTCATGTGTTGAATTCACATATAATTTCTCAAGTTGTTTTTCCATGAAAGCAATCTATGCCTCCAAAAAGGGACTTACCCTAGTATCAATGCTCCCCATGGCCTCAGCGCGCAAAGCATCCTCCAAGGCTTCACACGGATCCATGAAAGTCTTATTTGAAAGCGCTCATCTGAAAGGTGTTATAAAACCTCCAACGAACCACTGAGCATAGCTGATAGGGATGGATATCATAAGATCACTTTGAAAAAGAGAGTCTTAAAATGTGCATCATACTACCGCACAATCTCTGCCATAACTGGTTGAATCTCCTTAAGCGCACTGATTCTCTTTTTCTCAAACTCAGGAATATGAAATTTTGCCAAGAAGGCATCATGCAATGTCGTATAATCCACTACCATTTGATGTGGGTCATACTTTTGATACCAACTATGCACGTGCCCTTGTAACGTAGTTGCAAACTGGCTTGCCTTCTGCTCCGGGGTAGTGATCCCTTTAGCGTGCCATAGTAATTCACACTTGTGTACATGCTCTACAACATCCTTGACAACTTTATAATTAAGCAAATGAAGAGGCATCTCATAAAATACTTGTTGATGGGGTTGTGGCCCTTGTCCACCAGATTCCAAACCTTGATTTTTTCTTGTGTTGCCTCCACGACTAGATCCACTAGTTCCACTAACCCCTGACCCTCCAGATCCACCAGATCCTCTGGATTCTCCTCCTATAGCAAGTACATGACCTGAAGTAGTGTTACTTTACATTCCCACTATTGTACTAAAATGATCTCCAACATTCTATGAAGTTGACCTACTTCCAGACGTGATACCCACATTCTACGAGCCCACACCTTATCTAAATGATGCGCCTGATGGGATACCACCAAACACAAGAAATTTTTACACTTTCATAAATGAATTCAATGAGAAATGATATCTACCTAAATTTTCTCGCTTACGAATACTGATACCAACTGGACTAGCGATATTTGTCTCAGAGATTGGAAAACTAAGCATAAGGGATTGGTCATCAGGTGGGTTTGAATGCATACCTACTGTCCATCTCCTTTCTCCATTTAAAGTGCTCTCACTAGAAGCTGAGGGGGTTCTCCTTTCGTGTTTTCCAAGATGAGGTAGCATAGGCTGCTCAGGTTTCACATCCTCCATGTGAACCTCAAATCCTTCCTATAACATCTGCCTCCAAACCTCTCCATTGTTCCTGCAATTTCATTCTATCTCACCAATTCCCTCTCCTAAGTCTCATTATACTTGAGCCGCCTCGTCTTCTCATTCTTTTTATGCCATAGGATCCGTCATTTCTCACCACACCCGCTTCCATGCCCCGCACCTTAGTGGGAGTTTAGTTAGCCATAGGAAATAGTTCTAAACTCAAAGTGATGATCAAGATCTTGATGGATAACAATATAACATGCTAGAAAGATCCTCTCGATTCTTGCAAGAACTCAAACTTAGCAACCTCTGGGCAAGAATAAGTAGAAAACCACGTACTCCAATGCATAGCTAGTAAACACACCACTCCACCAATGATCAACAACATGAGTCCAAATCAGATCAGAATCATCAAGCCACTAATAATATTCTTGGGTCCACACATAAGGTTGATAGTACCAACTCCTCCTTGATGCATATGCCGACAAACCATTCATACAATTCTATTGGAAAAAAAAATGTTTCATAGAGCTCATGATACAGATGCTCCTCTACCCATGTATGCACATCAAACTCAGGTCCAGTGTTGAATCTCCATGTAAAATCATCCTCCGTGTTCTTAAGCCAAGTATCTATGCATGCAAAAGTCAAGAACTCTAGCATCACACACCATTCTTACAACAATCTTCAAAAGAGGTCCCGGAAACATAACCAATAATATAGTCACTTTTACCTACTCCCTTTAAATCCCAGGCGTGCCGACACATCACCTAACATAAACTGGTGTGCTCACCTGAGGCCCGTGAAGGCGCTGAGTCCCTCTTTTATGTGAGCCTTGTAAGAATATTTAGCATTAATGAAGGAAATATTCCAGAAACAAAAATGCATACATTCATTCTAGCACATAGATAAATAAACTAGATCTAAGCACAGATGCACCATAATATGAAGGTAATCATTATAACAACACAGAGGAATTATATCTGAACCATGAGCAATATGAAGAAATCAAGGGTTTGGATCCATAAACATAGATATTCAGAACAATCCACCTCATATATTGATTCACAATTATTTACAGTAGCCGAATTATATCAAGAAGGGTTATAATAGACCGAATACATCAAGAAATAACATCCTAACCCTACAAAATGACTCTACTCAAATATTTCTAGCCATAGCTCTCTCTTACGCATCTAAAGTCTCTCTTGCATATCTTGCCTCGCATCACACATCTTATTCGCCCTCTCTGATTTAGATCCAAAACAAATTCTTAAATAGGGTGTGAACTCTCCTTTTCCACTTCAACATCACTCAAGAGAAAATTGCACGCCAAATGTCATCATACCTCGCCATACTTGAGTACCTTAAACATGCAAGTGCTAGCTAAGTCATAACTAACTCTACTTTACAACTCTTAAACACAATGAGTATATCCTGAAATATTCTTTCATTGGGCTACAAGTCTCCATGTGCTAACCTTATCCACTATCATTCCTACTGGTATCCTCACGTGTTTTCCATGACACACCATAACCCAACATGCTGCTAAGTTTTCAAACCCTTTTTCTGCTCCTTGCATGTAAACCTTAGCGCGCTTCATGTCCAACTCTAGCCCTTCATTCCAAAAACTGGTTAACTGTTCAAGTTGTCCACGCGTTAACTTAGTTATCCCTGTGTGTTCTTCCTCATGCACCTTCTTCCTATATTGTCTTTCGCGTGCACTGATCCTCTACTCTGGGACTTAGTCATTTTTTTTGGGCTCAACATACAGTTATGATTTTTTTTTACAGACCCTAAATCATTTTTGTAGGCTCCCTGGAAGATTTATCCAGATCTAGGCGTTTTCAAATTTGTGAGAGGGAGTTTTCACATGTGGTAGTTGTTTGAATACATGTTCAGACATGCAAATGGTGTTTTTCCTAATCAAGAGGCATTTTTCAAACCTACAATAGAGTTTCCACTCAACCTAGACACACATTGAAGATCTAGCTAGAGTTGTTGTTTTTAAGTCCCACAACAGAGCTATTTGCTACACACAAAGCTATGGAAATATAAGAGTCGTAGTGTATGTATTCTTGATCCAATGTGGACACAACTTGTGTATAGACTAGATACAAAAAACACTCAAAACCCACCTCCTTCTTTTGCTTAAACTATATTTTTAGTGAAAAAGCGCATTTTAAGTTTAGTGCAAATTCATTTAAAATAGGGGTTATTTATGGGAAATAATTATTGTAAAACTTTTTATTGGTAGCTTGATATTGAGTTCCATTTTTTTCAAAAGTTAAATAATTTTCATTTCCTAAAGCATTGGACCTATTTATTTTGTAAAACACACTAAGTTATAAAGTGCCAAAACTATGGGGGGCTTCTTGATATAGTCTCCAGAGGAGTGTATAATATTTTTTCCTCTCTTATTCAAAACTTCTTTCTTTCCACACATTTCTTTGTTTTCTACAACAACTAACACAACATTTCTTTCTGCACTAATGGATCTAAGTACAATTAACCCACTTATACCTTTTAACTACCATGAATGGAAATAAAAAATGACCATTGTACTTAAGAGTAAAGGGTTATACTGTATCACAATGGCGTTAGATCCTGAGCCTAGTGAAGTCACAGATAAAGTTAAGTAGTTTAATAAGTGTGATGAAGCTTTTGGTATTTTTTGTCTTTCAGTGTCTCCTGAACTCCTCTTTCACATAGAGTCAACCACATCTTCGAACTAGGACTGGAAAACCTTAGAAACATTGTTTAGAAAAGTTGACACTATGAGGGGCCATGAGCTAGAAATAAAACTTATTAGCTTAAGTCCTAACAACTTGGACACCTTAAATGATTTTTTTACCAAGCTCAAGTACTTACGATTACAGTTAAAAAATTTGGAAACAAAAACTAAGGATGAGCAACTAGTTCTTTTAGTGCTTGCCAAACTAGGTCCTGATTAGTCTTTGTCTCTACCTTTTATGCTACCAAGAGGGATCTTAGATCCACATGGTCTATGCAATCTTTAGATGATTTTATTACTGATTTGACTAATGAGTAAGAAAAGTTTAATCCAAATGGGTACATTGAAGTCATCCAAACCTTAAGCCCTCATTTTCGGGAATGGGAAACAAAAAATCCTCTAGCAACTAAGAGAAGAAGCAACAAAGCAAGGATCTAGAAGATAAGAAAGAACAAAAATCCAATACCTCTTCCAAGTCTACCACTAAAACCTCCAGTTCACATGGGAAGCCTATGAAGGAAAATATTAAGTGTGCCTATTGCAAGAAACTTGGGCATGATGAGCACAAATGTATGAAGAAGTAGATTAACCACCTTTGTCATCTCCTTGATAAGAACAACATGGGGATCCTTGAATCTATCAAACAGTCTTCATCAACCTAATAATATACTAAGGCAAAGGAAAAAGATAAAAGAGAAATATAAGGGAAAGGAACTAGTTGCAGTTGCATCCTCATTTACTCCTTTGTGGGTTATCGAATTTGGTACTTCACATCACATGGGTTCATCATAGGTAGATTTTTCTTCCTTAGAGATGTAAAACATGATATCTACATAGAGCAGCCACCTAGGTTTATTTAGGATTCATCCTGAGTTTTCAGACTTAAGAAATCTATCTATGGCCTTAAGTTATCGAATTTTGTGCGTCACATCACATGGGTTCATCATAAGTAGAGTTTTCTTCCTTACAGACCTACAGAAGGATATCTACATAGAGCATCCACCTTGGTTTGTTTAGGATTCATCCTTAGTTTACAAACTTAGGAAATCCATCTATGGCCTTAAGAAGGCACCTCAAGGATTAGTATAACCAAGATGGATTCCATCCTCCTAGCTTCTAGTTTCACTCTAGGTGCCATTTAGATTCCAATGTATAACTATTATGGCTGAGATGATTCATTATTGATACTGGTACTTTATGTTGATGATAATTTTTATCACTGGGAATACTTCATCAGCTATCTTAGTAATGAATACAACTCTTTAGGATAGATTCATCATGACTAACTTGGTTTTACTGCACTACTTCCTTGGCATTGAGATCATACACTTTGATTCAGGGATTTCACTTGCACAACCCAAGTAATCTCTTAATCTTCTGGCTTGGTTTCACATGGCTGACTACAAGCCATCTCTAATTCCTTTCTTATATGGAGTCAATTTTGAGGCTAAATGTTCCACACCCTTGGTTGATGTTACTTTGTATCGATAACTTGTTGACAACCTTATTTACTTGACTCACACTAGACCTGATATTTCCTATGGCCTTGGTATTGTTTTGAGGTTGTTGTAGGAACCCCATGAGATGTATTAGAAATCAGTTAAGAGTATTTTTCACTACATTCAGGTCTCACATAGATATGGGATTCACTACATTGTTGGTTAAGAAATTGACTTGGTTGGCTACACAGACTTAGATTGGGTTGGGGACACTGAGTTTCATAAGTCCACTTCAGGTTGCAGTTTCTCATTGGGTTTTGGTCCTATTAGTTGGTCGAGCAAGAAGTAGAACTCTATTGCTATATCATCTATAGAAGAAGATTAAAGGGGAGATGTTTAACATAGCTACTGAGGGTATTTGGCTTCAAGGGATTCTTTCTAAGCTTGGTATCTAGATCATGCAACCTATAGTAATATTTTGTGACAACTAGAGCACCATGCAGATATGCAAGAATCCCTTCCTTCATCAGAGAATGAAACACATTGAGATTCACATGCACTTTCGAGAGATCATTCATGAGAAAGTCATTGATCTAATATTTTCCCAGTATTCAAAGCAGGTCGTCGACACCTTTACCAATCCTTTCACTGAGAGTAAGTTCATTCATCTACGAGCTCTTCTTGGGGTGTAATCTACATTGGTAGCTTCACCATCTTCAGGGGGGATTTCTAGACTCTTCACTTCTTCGTGTCTCTCTTTTGCGGTTGTTTTTTCCCACTGGGTTTTCTCCTTTTACTCAATCTTATGAGAGATTACATTGTATGTAGGTACCTCATCAAGCCTCATCATCGAGACCCACTTTCCTTTTTCACTGCCCACCTAAGTTGTGCTTATGGGGGGTGTTAGTGTAGGATTTATTTTCCTCACTTTATTTTTATCATCCTACTTGAGATATTCCACCTCACTTGGAGTTTTCTTAGGTTTATACTTGACTACTCTATTCCAGGTGTTGTCACTTGACTACACCATTCTAGGTGTTGGTTACCGCTATTATAGGTGGAGATTATCATTATTATAGGACGAGGTTACACATTCATCTCCTATATGTACATCTCTCATATTATTCTATTTGATCGAATTGAGTTGGAGATATTTCTGTGTTATTGCAATTATTCTCTCATGTATTTTCATAATTTCCAATCTTGTATGCTTGCTTTATTTTGTCTTGGAACAATTTACATCTCACATCATTCACTTATGCATTCTTCAAACCAACAGATCCATGGCATTTCTCCGATAGAAGAATGCAAGAAAACATGTGTATATAAAAAATATAACTAAAATATATGAATCATCAAGAAAGAATTAAAATGAAAAAGGCATGGAACAAATACACCTAAAGGTAGACAAACATAGATGCCACATATTGAACTTTATTGGTGAATAATTTGGGGTGAATATGATCTAAAATATGTAATTGGTTAAGTAAAGAGTTTAGGAATGTGAATGACCCAACTAAAATTGAAGATAATCTTATTAGATGCCAAGAGTTGTAGAAGTTCCAACCACATTGTCATTTTTTTAATAATCCAACTTGTAATAGAGAAAATAAAGTATGCCTTGTTATTTTATTGGCCAAAGAATAAAAAAGGGTTTACAATGATATCAACAATATACTTATGAGGTTCCTATCCAGATTCATATGAGAATATTGATCATTTTCTATTAATGGAAATATACCTAAAATTTTATTATGTAGCACTAATGGTCATCATCGATCCCAAACTTAATAATTATATATGTGTAAAATGATAAAATACATATCCCATGTGATCAACCTACCCCTCAATGTGAATGTTTCTCCTCAAAATGTGAGTATAACAGATCTCAATGAATGAAATCGATTTTGCATGTGATCAATTGTCCTTCAGAATAATATAGAATTTCAAAATGTGAGATCAATATTCCCTAATAAATATATAGAAGGTCAAAATGTGTGATCTATTGTCCCTATAAATCATATCAGATTGTCAAAATATGTGATCAATTGTCCCTATAAATATATAGAATGTCTAATATTTAATCAACTATCCCTTAATATTATGTGAAATGCCTTAATAAATCAGTTTGACCTATGTAAATAACATAATTTTTCTTTGAATGTGAATTTTTGGACATCTAATTTATATATAAAACAAGCCCATTATATGCCCCCTTTTGAGATCTCCATGCAATTTTTTCCCATCTCATTTAGATGAGCTTCGCATGCAATGTCTTCCTGACTATTTTGGGTGAGTTTCACATGAAATTTCTATCCAAATCACCCAATATTTCTCCATATGATTTTTTTTCCGAATGATATGGGAAATATTTACATGCAATGTCTATTCAGATTACCTATGTGATTTTGGTATGCATAATGTCTTACCATCTTACCTAGGCAACCTAAGTTTGAATAATTCCAATAAGAACCTATATTTGGGTTTTTAGTTCATATTTTTGGAAATTATAGGCATTTAGAGGGGGGTGAATGAGTGCTTATAAAAATTTTAACCCGCAATTAAATTTCCTTAACTTAGAGATATTGAAATCACAAAATCATTCACAAGCTATCAATGAAAGAGCACACATGAGAGACACAAAATTTTAGGTGGGAAACCCTTCAAGGGATAAAAACCCGTAGATACCAAGAACTAGTTTGGAAAATAATGTCCTATAAATGTTACATTGATTTCATGTTGAGCATCCACTCAACTTGGAGTTGTAACTCCAAAATATAGTGAAGATGTCACTTGACCTTTAGCAAACTTTAACTTGCATGGAAGCTTCAACTCCCAACAATTAAATCAAGATTTAACTTGATCTTCTATAAGACTACCACTTACAAGGAAGCATCAACTCCCTAAGTGTTGAGCAACCACTCAGTACTTCTTCACAATTTTTGATCACTTCTTTTGTGTTGTCTTCCACAACTGATTATGATCACTTCTTCAACTCAAATCCTTCTCTTTTCACTCTTCTTCATCTGTCTGCAGGTTACTCATCTCAAATATGTCTCTTCATACACACTTTATATTAATTCTTATGTCAAATATCCCTCTCAATCATCTGCACTTACATGCTCACTAACTTCTGTAAAATTGTAGTCCTACATGCATTATATTATACTCTGATTTTCATCACCTTATAACACCTTCAATGACATGAACATCAACAACTTAAAGAACCAGCAATAGCCTTTTGTATCAAATAAAAAAACACTAAAAATTTATCTCTTGCACTTCACCTTACCCCAATAACTATTCAATTTCACTCTTTACAATCATTCAAATTAGGAAGCAAAAAAGATGACCTCATACAAAATTTGTCCTCTTGTGATGATTACCTCTGATTTTGTCAGTTATCTACAAACCTATGACTTGCACAACCTACCAAGATAATTCACATTATTACAAAGCAAATTGGAAATCCTCCTAAACTCACTGCTCCATCCGACATAAGTGACATATTCCTCTTATAATCTGACCTGCAAACTGATAAGATGTTGCTAACTTGTCTTTTGTAACTGCCCTATCAGATTTTTGTCTTATTCCTTCCCAATGTACAAGCTTTGTCTTCTTCTCTCTTACACACAGTGGAAAAGTTTCCCAAGCATGAAAATATGTTACAACACACCTCATTTACCTTTATAACTACTTAAATCCTTCCTAATTTTCCATTCTTCTTTGGAGCTTCACACGTGTTCATGGAGGTCCAAAAATTGCATTCATGGACGTGCTTGAAAAATTTCAAAGTGTGAGTCTTCATATATTCTTCAAAGCTTGGATAATGTGGTGAGTGGTATCTGCATTACCTTTATATTCCTAGGAGAGATTCATCAATCACTCATTTAGGCAAAAACAAGTTGATTTGAACAAGCAACCATCAGATCTTCACACTTAGAAAAATAGTCCTAAAAATCTTGTTATTTGGAGCACTAAACCTTGTCATCAAACCACTTATCATACACCAAAGGAAATATCTTGAAGTCTTATTTCAAATCCCATTGACAAAACTTAGAAAAACATAGTAGGGACCATAATTTTTCTCCAACTTCTCAAACTGGTCTGATTGTGTTCTAAGAGCTATAAAAACCAGTCTTGGCTCCTCATGTTCAAACTACCTTCAAAATTATCTCCAAGCTCAATGATCTTTGAATCAGTTAAAGGACATCACAAATAACATGTGCAAGCATTCAATGACATACCTTATTTGAACAAAACTCTATCTACTCACATGTAGCAACAAGATTGTTTTCATTAGCTCAAAGAAAGCAATTTTGATCATTCAAACTTATACATGCAAGAACCTTATCAAACCAAACCAAACATACTCAAAGATCATATGGAATGTCTTCATGTTTTTTAGGACTAAAAATAATCACTTCATGAGGTAATTCATCATGTATACTCTTCATATCTTAAAGGTTAGTCTTGTATTATAACATTCTCAATCGGTAGGAGCACAAACATACACCTGTACCATAAATTTCTCCAAAGGATACAACCTAGGTGACTTCATGATCATCAAGAACACATCTCCAACATACTTCACAAAATTTTTGAGCATGGGTTACTTTGCAAGTAGAGTCTATATACTGAAATATTCCCAAAATGTTTGTTTTCTTGTGGGGTCCACCATGATTCATGAGCTCCAAACACCATGAAAATATGACCTAGGAATTAGTATACAAGATACTAATCAAATAATTTTCAAGGAATAAAAATTCCATTTGGAGGTATAACCAGATCAATTTTCTCCATACTGATTCAACTGGGGTTTATGAGGGTTTCATACAACTTCACAAAAATAGATAGAACTTTCTTATTTCTCATCCATTTGACCTTAGACATTTTGTAACATATTTTTATCTCTATACTATTAAAATTTTTATCTTTTGATTTATCCGAAGGAGGCTCCATAATTTAGATTGAATGCTAAGAAGTCAGAGTGCTAGTTTAACATACCTTGTTTAACCCATTTTTGGTAAAAATGCAATATCTTACACAAAACTCCTCCTCAAGTCCTAAAATTTAGACCACACCTTCATGACTACCTCCTCCATGATCTCAAATGGCTAATTTTTCATAAATACAATTTATAACTTCTTGGAAAATCTCATTTGTGCATGTTAAACTTGTTTTTCCTAAAGGGCATTCATACCAATGACCCTGAATATGCCTCTAACTATTGAATTATGACCCTATACTTCATCTGAAGACTCTTGATAATGTCCTCACAAACTTCCCATGCCTGAATTATCTTTCCATAACTTTTTATTTCTTCATACCCTCACTCTAGGTCCTTGATTATGAGGTCAATTTGAGCTAGTTTACACTGCAACTCACCATGACTACTCATGTTATTCACCTTGTATCCCCTTAACCATGTCCTATTATTTGATTTATGTATCTAACATTATTCACCATCAGCCTCAATCCTTCACTTCACCTTTCCATGTCACTTTGCTAACTAGGCCTTGGGATTAGGCATCTTGAACTGAGCTAGTCTTACAAAATGAACTCATGTGCCACTGTATCCATCCTTCTGACCTTGTTTCCACATAATATACATGTTATAATATGTAATATTCCATCCTGGTATGCTCTCACATCATCACTTTTCCTCTGTTAGTCACTGGTTCCTTAAGAAGTCAATGTTTACTCATGTGTTCTCAAGCCTTTGACATGTCCTACCTTGTCTCACTCATTCCAAGCTCCTCTAGCTCTCCTACATCCTTATTTTTCATTAATATTCCTTTGACATAAATGAAAACTCAACATCCACATGCCAACAATCTACCCCTTTGTCATTGATGGAAAAACCTCATGATTCTTCTCCCCCTTTTTGCATTAATGACAAAGTACCTAGTTTTAGTTCATGATTCATTCCTACATCAACTTAATTGATCCCATATTGGCTGGAAACATCAACCAAACTCAGAAGGAGTGTAGGACAAGGGTCTGGAAGGAATACACATGCACCAAACAGCTGCACTTCACCAAGAAAGGAGTTGCAAGATAAGGCAAGCAAACTTTTAAGAAGCAATGTGCATGCATAGAAAGCTCAAGATTCGAAAATGGAGTGGAATAGAATGCTCTTGGATTGCCATGGACCAAAAAGAAGAGGAGTACAAATAGGGGAGTAAATGTGTAACTCCCATGTAAGAGAAGATTCCTCCATAATGGAGAAGAGGAGTTACTTACCCAAATGGGAATGTAACTCCTATGACACACTTACACATATGACAGATTCTATAAGAGAATCTGTCATAACTAAAATGACACCTAGATCCATGTCCACCTAAGTGAGATGACTCACATGGTGTAGGTGGAAATAACACTAAATAATTAAATAAAGTGATCAAAAAACACCTACACCAACCCCCCCTTCATCGAAACTAGGATGGGGCAAGGTAAGTCAGCAAGACAAACAAGAAATGGGTCCCGGCTATAAGCCTGATGAGGTACCCATGCACAAAAGGTCTCAAGTAGTGAGGGGAAAACCCAGTGGGAAAAACCTCAACTTACAAGAGATAGCAAACAAACTCTCCTAAACTACTAAGAAGGAGAGAAGAAGGAGTCTATCCTTCCTCCCAAGAAGATGATCTAGTCACGAGCCACCCTGTGCTGAGTGAAGAGGAGGAAGAGGACCCCCGAAGTGCCAAGGTGTTGTTCCAATCAAGGGAACAATGCTCCGTATGTGAGGTGGAAAATCCAGCTGCTCCATGAAGAAGTGCAGATCCAGAAGTAGTGGCAATGAAGGAAGGTGGAATGCTCTGAACCTGTGAAGTAGTGTACCCAATGCCTGATGAGTCCTGAATCATAGTGCCTACTCCCTGAAGTGTCTGAAGTGGGCCAGAAGTGGGCAGATCAAGAGACAACTCCTCAAGATGTGGCAAGTGATAAGTGGATGGTGGAGGTGGGTCCCCATCATCATGGCAATCAACTATGCTAGAAGAGATGTCCAAAACATCATAAATGGGCTCAGAAGTATCCTCAAGTCTAGCTGAGTCGGATGAAGAATCTGAAGGAGGAGCAAAGTGAGAGAATGAGTACAGCCGAGTGTGATGGTCAGCTATACCAACTGCAACAATAGCATCACTGTGGAGCTCCCTAACATAAACTGAGTCTAGAGTGAACTCAACCGCATGCCCTGTCCAAGATGAGTGATCTGATAGACTGAAAGAAGGTTTGTTGAAAGTAAAGGGATACTTAAAACATTATTGAAAGTACCACCACTTACTTCAACTGATCCTCTTCCAAAAACCTGTGTAGTGGTGTTGTCACCAAGCTGAATAGAGGACATGTCACATGGCTCAAGTGAATCAAACTCAATGTCTGATGATGCCATGTGATGAGTTGCACCTGAATCAATGATCCATGTAGGGGTAGGTGGCACAACTGTCACTAGAGCTCTTCCCTTTGGTTTCTCCTTGTTGGATTCTTTTACTTTTTCTTTCTCTTGTACTTTCTCTTTTTCACTCTCTTTTTCCTTAGAACTGTCGTGGGATGATGAAGGTGTTTTGAGAGAATCTGGGACTCCAATATTGTGCTTCTCAAGAAAATTAGTGAGGAGAGCAATCTTTTTCTTCAAGCACTTTTCTTCATCATGCATGCCATGGCAGTATCCACATTTGATCCATTCTTTGGAATTTCGGGAGGTGGAAGAGGAGGTGGAAGAGTTGTTTTGGGGTTTGTCCTTCTTTTCATGATCTGGTTTCTTCTCCTTAGAAGCTCTCGGCTTTTCCTTTCCAGCAATGAGAGCATGGGATTTTGTGGATTTCAAGCTGCCCATTTGAATCAATTTACTTTGTTCCCTGATCAAATCTGCAATAAACTCATCAAGAGAGGGCATAGACCAACTTTTTCCAAGTGCCCTTTTTGTTGCATGGAAGGTGGAGACAAATACGGAGTATTCGGGACCAAGTTTGGTAAGGACGGATAAAATGAGTTGAGATTCCTTTTTCTTTATTCCACAATCTTCTAACTGCAATCTGAGTGATATGAATTTGGAGAAGAAGTCTTGAAGGGTGTCAAAATCATTGGGACTAAGGCTTATTAGGTTATTCTCAAGTTCATGTCCCCGCATTTCATCCTGTTTCCCAAAAAGTTTTTAGAGAGTCTCCAGAACTTCTTTGGGTGTGGTGGAAGAGGAAATGTGAAAACGCAGCTCTGGAGATACACACATGGTCATGAACCCAATGGCTTCATCACACTTATCAAGCCACTTTTCTCTGTCTCTTTCATCATCAGGTTCAGCTTGCAGACTGGTGGCAATGCGGAACAATTTCTTTCCTTTTAAGGCAGTGATCATAGCATTCAACCATTCTTGATAGTTGAATGGGGTGAGCAAGGGAACACCATGATTATCCATGACAGAAAAAAATGTGCAAAAAAGGAAAGATGATACCCCCCCCCCCAAAAAGTGGCACTTTATAATACAGTGTGTTTTACAAAACTAATATTCCCATCATGTAGATTGTAGAAAAACATCCAATTTTGACTAAAGAAGTGCTCAAAAATGAGCAACGAGTCAAAAGTTATGGCTTAAAGAAATTCCCGCAACTGATAAGAGAAAGCTAGTTAGCCCTGCAAAACATTAAAAAAGTGCCCGAAACACATTCAAAAGGTATCGTGTTTGTGCCCGTTGGAAACGACATCAAATTTTAGAAGGGGTTTGTTTTGACTACGAGGGGGGATTAGCCTCCTGCCAACCCTGGACCTCACCCTCCGCCTTTGACACTCGAAAAAAAGGAAACCCAAGCTTATTTAAAGCCAAAATGAATGTTTTTTTTTCACCTTAAAACACAAAAGGATTGTGGAGGATTGAATTAGGCATGTGATGGCTGTTACCAAGCTCCATGTGTGAATGATATGAAGTTATATCAGTGCCTGAACAGTGTCAAATTAGATGCAGGTTGCCACATGTTTGTGCCCAAGGAATCCATGAGCTGAGGTGTTGCAAGTCTACACAAGGAGCCCTTACGTTGATGCTGGTGAGTTTTACAAGGTTGCTTCACTGCAGAGGAGTGAACTAGTTGTGCAAAGCCACTGCATTGTCAAGGCATGCCCAGAATGGAGCAGTGTAACCACTGCAGAAAAAAAAAATGCCCACACAGTAGTTGGTAGTGCTGCAACAAAAAAAAATGCCCACATAGCAGTTGGAAGGTTGAAGGCACGTGTCCTGATACTATTGCAGAAAAAAATGACCACACAGAGGGTAGGAAGGTTGAAGGCATGTGTCCTGATAGTGCTGCAGCAAAAAAAAACAGTCATTTTTGACAGAGACCCAACATGCCCAATGTGTAGACCACGTGTTGCTGAAACAGGAAAAAGAAACGCTGAGTTCTGTGCTTTTTGTGCAGAGATGACCATGACCAGCAGGTTTGGAGATCAAATTCTTAGGCACAAGATGGTGAACACAAAGACCAATGCACAAATGTCCTCACGTAGACCCAAAAAGAAGCAAATCTGAAACAGATTTAACTTAGCAATAACACACAAGAATGCATACGTAGAAGGTGAAATGCAGACAGGATTGAGGAGTGTAGTGCGTGGAGAAGGAGTGCAGAAAAAAATAGAAGATTTGCAGCATCAAAGAGCACGTCCAAACAAGTTTTCCTTCTTTTTTTTAAAAGAAAAATGTTTTACCCTTCAGCGTTGAACCACTCAATACACAAAACTGAGTTTTGTTGTGCAAAAGAAGATTGTTGTATTCTTCCTTGGCTCTCCAACACAATAAGCTGGATAGACTTCTTCTTTGGCCCTGATCACACGTAAACCAACAAGAAACACACAAACAAACCACTAAAAAATAACCACAAGAATCTGAAATATGCAAGTAAAGCACATGCAAAAGCTAAAACTTGCACAAGCAACTACACGGTGGAGCAACAATGGCGAGCAACGTGATTCCAGTCCCCAAGCTCTGATACCATGAAGGAGTGTAGGATGAGGGTCTGGAAGGAATACACGTGCACCAAACAGCTGCACTTCACCAAGAAAGGAGTTGCAAGATAAGGCAAGCAAACTTTTAAGAAGCAATGTGCATGCATAGAAAGCTCAAGATTCGAAAATGGAGTGGAATAGAATGCTCTTGGATTGCCATGGACCAAAAAGAAGAGGAGTACAAATAGGGGAGTAAATGTGTAACTCCCATGTAAGAGAAGATTCCTCCATAATGGAGAAGAGGAGTTACTTTCCCAAATGGGAATGTAACTCCTATGACACACTTACACATATGACAGATTCTGTAAGAGAATCTGTCATAACTAAAATGACACCTAGATCCATGTCCACCTAAGTGAGATGACTCACATGGTGTAGGTGGAAATAACACTAAATAATTAAATAAAGTGATCAAAAAACACCTACACCAACCTGGGCTATATGTCATTGTTTTAGACTTGTAGAGTCCTTCTTTGTGTGGGTTAAAATCTTATTTTATCATAGGACTCACTTATTTATCAATTTTTCTAAAATTTAGACTTCAATCTACCTTGAAGGATCTTATTTGTCACTACAATCACTTGCTTGAGAGGAATTACTTACTTCCTTTACTTCACATGTTGTTCTCAGACCTACAATACCCTCTATAAGACCTATAGGTTGCAATGATCTAAGACAAAACATTGTTCTTAACCTTGTACTTTTATAAGTGTCTCTTTCTAGAAAACATGATTAATCTAGCTTCCATCAAGCTTTTGTTTAGCATCATTTCATCATAACCTCTTCAACCTCAGACTATGACAATGGTTTTATGCTCTTATTATAGTATGCTTGCTTCAAGAACAAACTCAGGTGCATACCTCAGAAGATTATGATCTTGCCCAAGATTCTAACTCTCCTTATAGCTTTAGCCCCTTTTCACTTGAGAGATCTTCAACCAACCTATGTACCATGTTTCCATTTCACTTTAGAGAGTTCTCAAGAATATTTACAATAGCAGTGTTTACCATTTCAACTTCTTACCTCTGTTTTCTGTCCACAATCAAGCTCAAACTTGCCAAAATGGAATTTTTTCACTTCAAAGCCTTGAATAGTCACTATCACCTATTTCATAGCATTCATATTACAATGGCGTCAACCAAAAAGGATATCATGGCAAGAGAAATAATTAAGTTCCCTCAATTATACGCAAACTTGTCATTTTAGCCTTCTTAAGAACCATCTCTTGGTGTTTTCATGATTTGATTGATTTGTGTATGCCCAAAACATGATGAGAACCTTTTTAAGGACCCTTTATCTTCAACATGGTGTGATGTGAATTTCATAATCCAACTCACATCTCTCTTCTCTTAAACACTCTTTTTCATTTATAATTCAATTTTACTCTTCTAGCCTTGCTTAGAGAGATTTTAATGCATGTACTTTTATTTTATCGCTTATTTGATCAAGTAGATGCATTTCTAGATACCCATTTGGGTTTTGTAACAGTGTGTGAGATTTCACCATGGATTCCTTTAGAATAAATGCTTCAATTCTATAGTTTCATGTTTCAAACTAGGTCTTTCATGGTAAGCTACAAGATTTTGAGGTGAATGCCAGAGTTTTTAGGTAGCTTTGAGCTTATACACACCAAATTCCTCTTAATTCCTATTTAAGGTGTTATTAAGATGAATTCTTGAGGTTTGTAGCTCCTAAAATTTAGTTTAAGTCCTTCAACCTTCTTTCTCAGAGTCCAAGAAGAGTGATTTTTGTTATAAACCCAGCTAAGGAAAATTTTAAGGTTTGGAGTCTAACATTGAGGCATGTACAATTATTTCTAAGCATACTAAATTGACATCGAGGCTTCATACTTCATACATTCCTGAAACTCAAGACATCTCTGACTGAACTATCCCAAAAAATAGAGTACCCATATTTGAGGCTTGTCTGACTTCTATTACACCCAAGTTTATAATTCTTCATCCTCCAATGGTATTATTAAATCTTTCAGTCCTTTACATGGATTAACTAACTTAATTACACACAATATTTATCTACAGTTCATGAGACTTGAGATAATCTTGCCAATTTGCTCCCAATTTTACCTTTTGAAATATGACTGTACTCTTGAAAGGTGCCAACTTCCTTTTCAAGGTTTCAAAATTTTCTTGCAGGTTTTTCTTTACCTACTCCTTATGAACATAACAGTGGACTTGAATGAACACTACATAACTAAAACTTACTTTACTAGGTCTTTACACAAATCTATTCTTGATGTCAGGACTGGGTACCGCGATCATCGTGGGATACTTTGACTAGGGCTAGATGGATTCCTTGATGATATACCTCCATAAACTTCACAAGGGCATGAATTCAACAATTTTATGATTGAATTCACTTGGAACTTCTCACATGGACCTTTAGATTTACTATTTTTACTGTGATAAGACTATAAGGTTGATCTTTTGTATAGGCTTGAAGAATCCACCTCAAAAATTAACCATGACCTTATTATATTCACTCATGGGATCCTCTTAGACATTGACCCACACTGTTGTACCCTATTATGGCTTGAAATCTCTCTTGCATACTTTCCAAGGAACTCAGGATATTTTTGGATGATCTAATGAATGTTTTAGACTTCCTTGCATAGACTGTAGTGAACTATGGCTCTCTAAATGAATCCTTTCCTTTTGAAATCTATTTTATCACTACCAACTACTCAAATTTACTACAATAGGGACCATAGTAAGACACACATCAATTGAGATGAGGTTCATAACACATTTTCAATGACCACTCTGTGCATTTCATTCATGCATTTGTGTTGGAGGACTAAGATAGAAAATCTAAGCATGATAGTCCCTAATGAAGATCAGTTTTGTAACAATGACACTTGAAGACATACATACTTAATAAGAGCTAAAGTAGATGAATGGGTGCATACATTACATATTTGAACAAATTTTACAGTATTTGCATAGTATGACATTATTGATTGACCACTTCTTGTTAAAGGATGTCGTGACACCATCTCATTCACAATTACACATACTTATCATAGCTAAGATCAACATTTAGACTCAAACACCACTTGTTTCATATCACAGTAGACTATCATGTGTTCATTTGACTCATGACACTTTCTTGTAGATTGGAAGGACCATCGTACTATGCACTCTGATACACTTTGAATGGAGCTTGATGAGCTAGTCTTGACAAGTTATACTAGGGCAAGAAAACACTAATTTTTAAGTGAATGAACTATCATGAATTTTGACCTTCATGTGAATGAACACGCTCTTTCTCTTACTGAGATAGTTGAATGAGACCTTGACACATTTTTTATAGAAATATAATGCAAAAAGAGTTTGTGAAGAGAATACCTCTTGATTTTTCCTAAGCTTACAACATCTTGCATCCTTGGATCTACATTTACTTACGACATTGTACTCTCAAGAAATCACCACCATAATTCTTTAAAAAAGTATATGCCTTCTATAAGCCTAGAGAAGGCACACCATGCCTCTTAGATCATCTCAAAATAGTAGGTAATCATCAAAGCAACATGATGACTCTATCTTTTCTTTTCTTTCCCTTGAAGCATTGTCCATCTTCTTAGATGTACTACATGTGCTAATTCCATCTCCTAATTCTTCATCCCCTGATTGAATACTTGTCAAACATGTATGATGGATTTCATTCCCTTTTCTTCTGACTATGTATGGAGATTCTTCATGACTAGAAATTGGTTTTCTCTTAACTTTCTAAGTGTGATCACCACCTTTTGATGTCTTATTTGAGCTGGTCTCTCCCATAATTTTTTCTAACACATTCTTATTATTTGATTTCACTCTGTAAACCTTCTTAACCTACTGTTTTCCTACTTGGGTTCTGCTGTTATGTCGAGGAGGTTGGTTCTGATTGCTATGCTTTGTAAATTGTCCAAGTTTATGCCAATTAAAACACAACTTGATTCTTACTTTTATATGGTTATAGACTGATATTCCAACCATAATTATCACTCTCGTGACCATAAAAACTCATAACAACATGTCCAATCTTGTTACAATTATAACAAACTACCTTATTCATACCTCCTGAGTCCTTAGTTCTCTAAAACTGATTGCCTGGTTCTTCAAGTTAGTACTGAGATATGTGACCTTTATCTTTGTTATTTCATCTCTGTTATCCTTCCATGGATGGTCATCAAAGACATGCTTCCTGCATTCCTTAGCTCCATGTCCAAAATTTTGACAAGAAATACAATAACCATTAAAGTTTCTTTCATACCTGAAAGCATTTTGTTGCCTAACTGAGTTATGCCTTCTTGAATTTATCTTCTTGGTCATTCTCATGTTTTTATATTTGCTTGGGAAAGATTTGTCATTATCACAACTCTTCATGGGATCAACTTTGAAGCCTAGTCCTGTATTTTCTCCTGCTGCTCTTTTACTATCTAGAATTTCATCTAGAGATTCAGAGCCCTTCTCTAACATTCCATACATCTACAACCTTTCTTTTGCTTCTTCTAGTTAAAATATCAAGGATATCAGTTCTTCTTCATGTCTCATACACATGTATTCATTTTCATAAGGCATTTTTTTACCTTATCAACTTGATATTTCATCTCTGTATTGACTTTGAGAAGCTCTTCCTCTTTGTCTTTGAGAGATGTTGAAATCAACTCCACTTGCGCTCCCAGTTCTTTGAGTCCATCTTCATATTCTTTATATTTCTACTTTTACCTTTCCTCAAGACGATTGATTTTCTCTTCATATTATTATTTCATCACCATATTCAATTTATTCTTCTTTTTCCTTTGGTGTTTCATTTCTTCTAGGGCACTTATCAATTCTTCTTCAAGATTTACCTCAACTTCATCTTCATATGAGATTTCATCCTCACTGACATACCTATCTCTTGAGTTGATTCCAGAAATTATCTCTATAACATGCTTGTGTTTTCAGAGGACCACCTCGAACCTATTATAATTGACTCAGGAGCACTGGGATCTGATACTAATTGTTGGATATTATAGGCACTACGAGGGGGGTGAATTAATGCTTATACAAATTTTAACCCACTATTCAATTTCCTTAACTTAGAGATACTGAAATCACAAAATCATTCACAAGTTATCAATGAAAGAGCACACATGAGAGACACAAATTTTAATGTGGGAAACCCTTCAAGGGAGGAAAACCCTTTAAAACTAAGAACTAGTTTGGACAAGAATGTCTTGTAAATGTTACATTGGTTTCATGTTGAACATCCACTCAACTTAGAGCTGCAACTCCAAAATTTAGCCAAGCTTACACTTGACCTTTAACAATCTTTAAATTTCATCTAAGCTTCAACTACCAACAATTAAATAGAGATTTAACTTGATCTTATATAAGTTTCCACTTACAAGGAAACATAAAATCCCTGAGTGTTGAGCAACTACTCATTCTTCTTCACAATTTTTGATTACTTCTTTTGTGTTGTCTTCCACAACTGATTATGATCACTTCTTCAACTCAACTCCTTCTCTTTTCACTCTTCTTCATTTGTTGTAGGTTCTCATATCAAATCTTCCTCTTCATACACACTTTATCTTTATTCTTATGTCAAATATCCCTCTCAATCATTTGCACTTACATACTCACTAACTAATGTAAAATTGCAATCATATATGCATTAGATTATTCTCTGATTTTCATCACCTTATATCACCTTCAATGGCATGAACATCAACAAATTCAAACACAAGAAAGATGCTTTTTTATCAAATAAAAATACACTAAAAATTTATCTCTTGTACTTCACCTTACCCCAAAAAACTATTCAACTTCACTCAACCATTCGAAGCAAAAAATATGACCTCATATAAAATTAGTCCTCTTATGATGATTACCTCTGCTTTTGTGTCAGTTACAAACCTATGACTTGCAAAACCTGCCAAGATGCTTCACATTCTTACAAAGCACTAGGAAATCCTCCTAAACTCACTGCTCCATTTGACATAACTGGCATATTCCTCTTACAATCTGACATGTAAACTGATTTGACATATTTGACTTGTCTTTTATATTTGTCTTGTCAAATTTTTGTCTTCTTCCTTCCCAACGTACAAACTTTGTCTTCTAGCTCTCTTACACAATTGGAAAAGTGTCCCAAGCATGCAAATATGTTACAACATACCTCATTTACCTTTATAAATTCTTAACTCCTTTCTAACTCACCATTCTTCTTTGGAGCTTCACACATGTTCACGGAGGTCCATAAATTGTAGTCATGGAGAAGCTTGAAAATTTTCAAAGTGCGGGTCTTCAGATATTCTTCAAATCTTAGATGAGGCTTGGTATCTACATTACCTTCATATGCTTACGAGAGCTTCATCAATCTCATTTAAGCAAGAACAAGTTGATTTGGACCAGCAACCATCAAATCTTCACACTGAGAAAAATATTTTTGAAAATATTATTGTTTGGAGCACTAAACCTTGTCATCTAACCACCTATCATATACCAAAATAATTATCTTGAAGTCTTATTTCACATCTAATTGACATAAATTAGAAAAACATAGCAAGGACCATAATTTTTCTCTAACTTCTCAAACTAGTCTTACTGTGTTCTAAGATCTTAAAAACCAGTCTTGGATACTCATGTTCAAACAACCTTCAAATTTCTCTCCAAGATCAACTATCACTTGGAATAGTTGAAGGAAATCACAAACAACATGTCCAAGAATTTAGAGGCATAACTTGTTTGAACAAAACTCCATCGACTCACATGTGGCAACAAGATTATTCACTAGCTCAAAGAAAGAAGTTTTGATCATTAAAACTTGTACATGAAAGCACCTTATCAAACCAAACCAAACATACTTAGATCTCATATGGAATGTCTTCATGTTGTTCAGGACAAAAAATAATCACTTCATGAGGCAATTCATCATGTATACTTTTCATACCTTTAAGGCTAGTCTTGTATTATAGCCTTCTCAAACGATATGAGCAAAAAAAACATGTACCATCAAATTTATCCAAAATAAAAACCAAAATGACTTCATGATCATCAAGAACACATCTCTGACATCCTTCACAAAACATTGAGCATGGGTTACTTTGCAAGTTTAGTCTGTACACTAAAATCTTCCTAAAATGCATGTTTTCTTGTGAGGTCCACCATGATTCATGAGATCAATCCACCATGAACATGACCTATAATGAGTTATGTACACTATAAAATCATTTAAAAGGAAACAAAATTCCATTTGGAGGCATAAATAAACAATTTTCTCCATACTGATTCAACTGGGGTTTAAGAGAGTTGCATATAGCTCCACAAAATTGGATAGAAATTTCTTATTTCTCATCCATTTGACCTCATAATTTTTGTAAAATATTTTTATTTCTATTCTATTAAAAAAATATCTTATTATTTATCGAGGGGAGGCTCCACAATTTATATTGAATGCTAAGAAGTCAGAGTGCTAGTTTAGCATACCTTGTTTAACCCGGTTTTGGTAAAAATGCAATATCTTACACAAAAATACTCCCCATGTCCAAAAATTTGGACCAAACCTTCATTACCACCACCTTCATGATCTCCAATGGCTGAATTTCCATAAATTCATATGTACCTTCTTTTCCAATCTCATTTGTGCATGCTAAACTTGTTGGTCATGAAGGGTAGTCATACCAATGACCCTGAATATGCCTCTAATTGTTGAATTATGACCTGGTAATTCATTTTAAGACTCTTTACAATGTTCTTACACACTTCCCATGACTCTACTATCTTACCAATTTTTTTTACTTCATACCCTCACTCTAGGTCCTTGAATTAGGCCAATTTGAGCTAGTTTACACTGCAACTCACCATGACTATCCTGTTATTCACTTTTAATCCCCTTAAAAATTTAATATTATGTGTTTTATGTCTCTAACATGCTTCACCATCATTCTCAATCCTTCAATTTACCTTCCCAAGTCACTTTTCTAATTAGGCTTTGGGATTAGGCATCCTGAACTGAGCTAGTCTCACAAAATCAACTCATGTGTCATTGTATCCATCCTTCTAACCATGTTTCCACATAATATAGATGTTGTATTGTGTAAAATTCCATCTTGGTATGCTCTCACATCATCACTTTACCTCTGCTAGTCACTGGCTCCTCAAGAAGTCAATGTTTACTCATGTGTTTTCAATCCTTTGACTTGTAGTGCCTTGTCTGACTCACTCCAAGATCCCTCTAGCTCTCATGCGTCTTGATTTTTCATTAATATTCCTTTGAAATATATGAAAACTCAACATCCACATGTCAACACATGTAACATATTATTGGTACATTAGATTAAGATGATCAAAACATAACAATTTCTTATAAAATCATAAAGAACATTGTGAAATTATTTAAAACAAAAAAATGAAATTGTTTCATTTTTGTTTTAGGGTTTGAAATTTTTTATAATTTTCTTACCCCTTTGGCATTAAGAAATTATGTAAAATTTATTAGAAACATGTTTTATCAACCATAAAAAAAATATAGTTATACTTAATATCCTTTAGTTAAAACTTATCAATAATTAAATTACACAACTTTTATTTACATTGTATTCTTTTGTGAATCATATTTTTTAATATTGTACTCATATGCATACAATCATTATGTGATCTACTTAATATAAATATTCCAACAAGCATATATACATAATTTATTACAAATTGGTCTTTAATTACATTCAAACCAAACTACTATAAACAAAATAAAATCTAAAGCCTTTAATGTACATCATCTTTGTTCATTTCTACTTCTGGATGGTTTATTTTCTTGTTATACCACCTCTGGATGAAGCTATGTGTGATTTACAACACTCATGCCACTATAAATCAAGTGATAAACTACATCAAAAATAGGGTGTGTAATTGGGATAGATATTTTTTTGTCACTTTGTAAAATGGCTAAGGTTTTGTAGATGACATGGGACTCACTAATGATATATCATAGTGTGATTTCCATTTCTAGAAATGAAGGTCTATGGCCATGGAGGTGGGCTATGGAAGAATGGTCATGATATATTTTTATTGACAACTATCAACTTAAAAAGGAATATGTATGTGTGTGTCTTGACTATGTGTTAGATCTAGCAGAGAGATATCTATAGGTACAACTTCTAGTGTGAATTTTATAGCAGAAATGTGATCAGTTAGGTATATAGTATAATACTACATGGTATATTGTTAGGATATATGAAAATGATTTAGATTAATTTAAGATTATATTTATGTTTCTTAGAGAGGAGTTTGTCCATCTTTAATACACATATTTCAGTCATTATGGTAATATAGAGGAACAAATAAAAAATTAGGATTTTGGATGGACCTAATAAGCTCGATTGGTTTTGATTCTAAATATTAAACGCCATAATTGAAGAAAGTTATATACTCCTTACTAGATACAAAATGGTTTGGAAGAAAAATAGTAAGCAACATAATGTTTGCAATTCCCAATCTCTTGATTTTTTTGATTATTTTTTGTGAATCATCATTCATATACTAAACACAACAAAACAAAGTGTCACAAAACACATTAAACATAGCTAAAAATATCATTTGCATTATTATATTTGGAAAACACATGGGAGGTAAATTTCGATGTCTAACGAAGCCATATTTACTTTAATATTTTATATAAATTTGGTTTATTTCATAATTAGTTTTACTTTTTTAAAATATTGTGCTAACCAAGTTTATACTTATAAATTATTTGTAGGTTTGCTAGGTACAAACCTAATCCATGACATAAATTGATTGACTATTGGGATAGTCGTGATTTATTTCAACTAAGCTAGAAAAAATAACTTGCAAATGCCTAATAAGAATATGGGAAAATTATCACAAATCCCATTGGTTCTATGAGCTTCATTGGAGCATGGGCTCAATTTGTAATTATCGTAGTTTAAATTAGTTTATTCTAATAATTGTTTAACTTTTTTAATTACAATATCAATTATTATTATATTTATATTTCCAACAGGAGGAGGACTATGGGCAACCCATCTAACCTTGGCATAATGATCATATTTGTACTTATACATATGTTTCTATGGAAAAGGATTTGGCTACCAATAGAGTCCAACCATTGCATGTACGCTATATACATTCATTGTAAAATATATTTTAAAATTATTTTTGTGTTTTATCAAATTTTATGAGATTATTAATTGTGGTTTATTTTAATTTATATAGGGGACACACAATATCATCCTTGAGAACAAGTGGTAAAATGCCTCGAGCAATGAATGAGAGCCACATCATTACTAGGGTTATCATTATATAGATGTTTCAGGTAGTGCAGCCAACGAGGATTTGGATGTTGGACAACATTGTAAAGGTTTTAATGATACTATAGTTGAGGGGGATGCTACTCAGGTGCATGTCAGGGATGAGAGGCGGGGGGAAATGAGGATAAGGGCCATAATGTTTGGGGTTGACATTGAATATTATGAATTTATATTGTGTATGTTGACCCTAATATTGTATGGGGTCAATCATGATTCTATAGTTTTTTTTTTTACTATAATGTTATTATGAATTTTAATTAATTAATGAGTGGTTTGATTATCATGTTTAATTTACTATTGTTTCCTTAACCATTTTTTTGTTATTCAATTTTCTAATTAACATGATGCTCATTTTGATTTATATCATTAAAATTGACATTATCATCAAAATTTTGTAACTAAATTTGTTTCATATATTAAAAAAATTAAATAAATGGAGTTCAAAAACGTTTTTTTTTAATGTCATTGTAAAGACTAAAGTCACAAACCAAGTCATTCCTAAGTTGTAATCGAAGTCATAATAAAGTCATACTTAAGTTGTTATTTAAGTCACACTAAATTCATAAATAAGGATGAAATTAAGTCACAATTATAGACTGACTAAATTCAGAATTGAATTCATAGCTAGTGTTGCAATTTAAGATGGATGTAGTGTCGTGATTTACATCACAATTAGTGTCACAATTTAAGTTGGATGTAGTGTCATAGTATATGTCAAGATTATGGTCACAATTAAAGTACACTTTTAAGTCACACGTAGTGTCATTTTCTAAGTCACACTTAGGTTTGATGTAAATTTGAAGCTAAAGACCCTTATTAAGTCAGGTATTATGTCATATTAAAGTCGTGAATTAATTCACCCTAACATACCGATTTAAGTCACCCTAATGTCACTTAAGGTGACGTAAGGGGGGCATTAACGTGACTTAAATTGGGATGTTAAGGTGTATTTAGTACGAATTTATAATTTATATAATTTAAATTTGCATTTTAAGTCGTCATTAAGTCATTTTGTGACTTTAAATTTGACTTAGGGTAGCTAGTTGAAATTAAAAAAAACATATTTGGCTACTTAAAATTGACTTAAAGACGACTTAACAATGATTTAAGTTGTGACTTATTTTAGTCAAAATGATGTAGTACATCTACACATGATACTTCTAGGGGGTCTCTCCATTTAAACTTCATGTTAGGTATTCTATTGCATATACTAGTTTTAGCAGGTCAATCCCTTATAGGACTCTTGTTATTTCTTATATTGCACATTCTACTTCTAGTGGGTATCTCCATTCTAGGATTTCTAGTAGGTATCCATCTACACATATTACTTCTAGTGGATCTCTCCATCCTAGGTCTCTTATTACACATACTACTTCTATTAAGTCTATCCCTCCTTAGCCCCTTGCTAGGTCCTTTATTGCACATACCACTTCTTGCGAGTCTTTCCATCCTAGGTCTCTTATGGCGCATAATATGAATAACATGTAAATTATATGGGGATCATCCTTACTATAACCTCACACATTTGAAGCTTGAACCTCCTTTAGTTCATGGATTTTCCCTACCTTATAATGAGGCCTTTATCAAGTAGCTCTTGTTTGCATCCAAAATTGTCCCACTATAATTTTGGTGTCGTAGAGTTAATTTTTGAAGTTTTGTACGAAGTGGGAGCTTCTTAGTGTGTTTGTAATTAGATTGGAGATCATTCGTGTTCCCAAAATGATCCTCCTACTCCATTTTGATCAACGATAACAAGATGCACATGTTTTCTCCAAGTTTTAATGCTTTCTTGGCCTCTTCTTGGGTATTTCATGGTTTGCAAAGCTTTTAACATTATATACATTAGTGTTGTAAGGGATACAAGTTTTTTTCTCTTGTGATAAATTTTCAAGTGCCTCCACATCCTCATAACTCTATGTTAGTGTGTTCATGGATTACACAGGTCTTTAATGACTTTTACAAACAATTTTGGGGCCAGATGCAACATTATAGAGTATTTGTAATTTTCTTAGGGCTGACTTAGAGATATTTCTTCTATTTACAATCAGCCTTGATGTTTTCAATCCTCTACAGTGCCTTATTAATCAAGATATGAGCTATGGGTGCCACACGGAACACCACATAGTTATTTAGAGCTTCAATAATGGTGGTCACCGCTTTTTACACTTTAAAGGTTAGTCTAACATTCGCCAAGTACAAGTTAATGAATGGTTTAAAATAGAAAATTGTTTAGTTTTTATATTGGAGCTACCACATATTCTACAATTTTGAAAAATACAAAAGTGACTAAGTGCTAGGCACAATTATGGCACACCACAAGAGGTGAACGCATGTCACAAAATCTAAAACTCGTGGGTCATAAAGTTTCAAGGTAAAGTTGTGGGTTGAAGGAACCTGGATACATGAGTATAATGAATTTCACCACGTGACACAATTATGTATACTTAGGCACTTAGAAGAATTAAAAATATTATGTATAAATGTTGAGATGACTATGGGAAATAAGGACTAATGAGTGATCTGCATGGACCAATCGCAAGTGCTTAGTTGACACAATAAGTCAGAAAAATTAGTGAAGGAAATAATATAAAGGCTCAAGAAAATGAATGCCCATGGCTGAGCCATGTGGCCCAACCATGGGTCAATTGTGTGGAAAATGGGGCCGAAATGTGACAAGTTTCCTAACATTTGAGAAAATATGGTGGTTAGCGGGGAAAATAGAGAGGGTTATCTTGGGAAGTTGAAGACTTGTGATTAGGTCAGATGATCTAACCATGATGAAAAATATATATCTAATTAATACGCTCTAAGTATCCCAATGGTAAAATTACAAAAGTGACTATAGTTGAACAAAACCAAAATTTTGCGCAACTTTAATGGAATAGGAAATAAATTGAATTCTATTTTTTTGCCCATAAATTTTGATTGGGAACTCCATTTCAAGAGTGAATGATACCATTAGTAAGCTTGTTTATAGATATTTGAAATGGTTCTAGTTTTGGAAGAAATTGGTGAGACATTTGTAAGCAGTACATGATACAATAACTAGGTTCCTCTTTGTCTCATAATATAATCAAATGACATAAAGCTCCCAAACCATAAACTAAAACACTTGGAGCGAGGATGTTTAGGTGCTTGTGGATGAGATTTATGGTTGTCTTGACCTAGTTTATAGCTTCAGACATGATATGGGTGTTGCCCTAATGAATTTAAATGTGTTATTATAATATTTATGGAGTTTTGGATGCCTTTTATGAGTGTATGAAGTGAGTGCTCTAGTAAATTGCCTTAGGATATCTAAGTTAGCAAATGAGGTAGTGTATACTTGCTTATATAGGGTTCCATAGTTGATTTATCTTGGAAAGACCAACCTAGATGATGGATAAGACCCAACGAAAGATATTGATTTGAAAGTGTTAGAAATCTAGGCACTGAGAGGGGGGTGAATCAATGCTTATTAAAAATTTGGGTAATTTAGAGTTGATCAATCATCCGATGTTTAAATTACCTTAACCGTGATAAGCATGCATATTCAACTAGGAGAGAGAAAAGAAAACAAGTATTCATAAACACATGTAGAGACTGGATTTAATGTGGTAAACCCGTAAGGGAAAAAAAACCCACTGAAACTAAGAATTAGGCTTAGGACATAAATTTCCTACAAATGTTACATGATTTCATGGTTGAGCTTCAACTTACCCTGGAGCTAAAACTCCAAAATTTAGTCAAGTTGCTACTTGAACTTTAGAAAGCTTCAACTTGCATGGAAGATTTAACTCCCAACAATTTAACCAACAACAACTGATCTTCTGTAAGCTACTACTTACAAGGAGGCTTCAACCCCCTATATGTTAAGTTGCAACTTAGACTTTTTACAAAAATTCTAATCACTTTACTATGTTTTCTTCCACAACTGATTATGGCCACTTCTTCAGCTCACTTGTCTTCTCCTTTCCTTTCTTAATTTTCTATGGCTCTAATTGTAGACACTAAAATTAGGTCACACTCCCCTTTGGTCCCTTGGCGAATAAACACCCTTCATCACATTCACCTAGCCATGGCCCCCTTCACCCCACTAATTATTAATTTAATTAAATTAATTCATTATCCTCACTATATTTATTATTTAAATATCTTATTTTAAATAATATCCACACATACAGTTCACTTAGACACCTCACCAAGCCAACTCAACCTAAGACCTATTCTTAGTAAGTTGCCATAACTAACTAAGACTTACCCAAACCCTAAAAATCAATGCCTACATTCCCTCTAACCACATTCCCACATGCTCACAAGAAGCTCCCAGTCTAATCCGCGGGTTAATGACACGAAATCTGAGGAAATCAAGAGGATCTCCCTAGTTTAGTAAACCTAGGAAATCCCACCTTGACTGACGCCGGTTACCCCTAACCATCGCCGGTTAAGCCGGAACCGCTGTCGGTTACCCTTTTAACCCCAAAACAACCTTATTCTCAAGGTTGGAAGCAAAAATTAGAAGGTTGGCAAAAAAAAACACATCTCAAGAGAGATAACACATCTTCAGAGAGTGAATTCCAGTGAGAATCCACATGCAAGGAAGGAGATCAAACATCTTCTCCTGCACAGCCATCCCAGCCATGATCTGATCTAACCAAGAAAAGAGGAATGTACATGCAGCCCATGCAGAAGCTTTCCTTCAGTTGGTGATCACTTGCAGCCTTCAAACCCCTCATCAGCACCTCCATCCCTCACTCACAGGCATTCAGGACTGGAATCCAAGTAAGTATAATGTCATACTTTTCTGGTTTATTTCATTTCATCATCATTTTATCATCTATTGTTTACCTAGCCACCTATTGACCTTCTCCAACATTTCCACCTCCATATACCCATTAAAACCTCACCAAATCCTACCCCAGTCACCCAATACCTCATCCCGACCAACCAAAGTCCTTTGTGTAATCACAAAGGAGACCCAAAGCTTGTTCTGTGGCATTTCCAGATTTCCACAGTAACCGGCACCAGTTACACCTAACCGCCGTCAGTTACCCTTAACTGACATCGGTCTTTGTATTTTCCCATACAGCCTAGAACAGAGACCTACCCACCAAATTTCATCTCACCCTCATCCACCTGTGATCTACCTCGAGACCTCTGTCAAACCTGCAGAACCCAGAACCAATCATTTGACCTTTGGATTCTATTCTAGCTTAGCCTGTTAGATTAGATCTATTTCTTATTGTGTTTTAAGTGAGATACCTAAATCATTTCAAATTACAATAGGATTTACTTTGTTTACAGCATTAAATTGTTTAAAACAGTGGACTGACAGCCATCTAGGAAGTATCACACTTCCCGGATCTAGCATACGCTAGGCAGTTCACTGCCCATATTGTTTAATTCCTTCTGGTGGTCTTGCTTTGCATTACAGGTAGTTCCTCCTAGCCAAAAGGAAGCTCTCACGATCAGCTGTGGATTCAGAAGTCATACGCACGCAACAACCCATCAACCAACATTTGAACAGGTATTCCTCCTACACCCGTTACCCTATTTGTTTCATCAACACTTCAAAGAAATGATCTAAGAATCAGGTGAAACATTTTGGCATGCCTGGTGGGACCCATCAGGGTTCCATTCAGGTTCCTTGCATTTCATTCATTCCTAGGAAAAATTGTGTGTTTGTTTCCCTTCTGAAAAGCATACACACTAATTTTCTTCCTTGGTAACCCACCTCTTCTTTCTATTTTCTCTAAAGGAAACTTTTCTTTTGGTGTAATTAAAAAGAACCATTTCTTCATGTTTTCTGCATTGTAGTGAAAGAGCATCCCTCTTCCTCTTCATCTTATTGTGTCATCCAATTTCACATCTCAATTTGGGCTTAAAAATAAGTGCATTGCATTCTGATTTATCGCATTAGCTCACATTAATTGAGGGCAACCTATACGCTGGAAGTCATGCCCAGCTGATGGTTGACAAACGAATCGTAGAAAAGCACTTCTTTCCTTTTCTCTCTCTCTGAGTCTTACCAAACCTCACAAAAATTCAAAATACATACATTCTTAAACAACATCCTACCTGGAAGAAGTTGTAGGTGATCACATGATCACGGTACAGTGGGCACCCAACTCGTTGCTCTGTCGAGTCATACTTCAGAGTGAAGCCCACCCCCACCATAACATACCTGAAACCTCACCTTTTAGATCTCCTTCTTTGTAGGAAGCCATCCTCACCAAAAAAAACTCTATTTCACAATTCATGTGTCAGTCCCTAAATAGCATAAGCTAAACAAACATAATAGAAAGGGCACTCCTAGGATCACATTTTTCTTAGTGTTTCTGCTTGGCTTGCATTTTGAGGTGAGAGATCACGTTCTTCACTTTTTTGTTCATCCTTGCATGCTCCTCATCACAGCTGGTGTATTCCAGCTTCACCTGAGTGTGCCTGGGCCATATCACCATCATTCTCAGAATTCTGGGTCTGATTCCACACCATATTTTAATTCACAACCACTTTTCTTTCATCACTATTTCAATTTCACAGTAACCGTCGTCAGTTACCTCTGACCGCCATCGGTTATACCCAACCGACGTCAGTTCCAGGTCCTTTTGCTAACCTACTCAAAAGGACATTTTATTCATTTTCTTCCACTTTTCACAATCCCTGTCACTACCATCATACCCATTGACATTGTAAACATCATCAGATTTGGCATACCTGTCAGATTTCACCTTCTGCCTTATTTTTTCACTCACTGTCCATTTTCTACAGTGACCGGCAGTGGTTACCCCTGACCGGCATCGGTTTTCCCTAACCGACATTGGTTAGCCTGTTTCACATTCCAACCACCATTTGGTACCTAATCCACTTTTTGCCACCAGATTCACCTGTTCCTGCTGTTCTCTGTGTCATTTACAGAGAAGCAGCCCTACCTGATCAGTACTGGTTCACATGGTGCTGACCCAAAGACAAGCAAGCACACTCGTATTTCACACCAGTTTCAACCACTCCCACCTAGTCCTTCACCACCTTCCATTTTATCACCAGCCATGGATCCCATCCAGCCTATTACTATCACTACCGGAGATGAGGAGTTCACACGACTCCTTGACCAAAACCCTGTGCCTTGTAGTTTTACCTTTCCCACTCATCCACTCGAGATGCCTCGGGTCAGTTGATATACGACATGCCCGTATCTATCCCCCTGACTCTCGTTCCCACTCCCGCATCGGCCCCATCTGGCTCTGTGTTTCCTGCATCTACCTTACCCCCAGTCATTTCACAGCTAGGTCCTATACCCGCTATAACTGCCACATCTACTACCTCTGTGGCACCCGCTACATCCACCATACCCTGCGACAACTACCCCAAACACAACCTCATCTACCCCTAATGTCTCACACATACCCGTAGCTACATTACCACCTCTAGTGTCGGTGACCCCTACCCCATTTCAGAATGTGGTCCTTTCCATTCCACAATCATTAGCCCCTATTGCCACTAGGGTTACCACGACCCTTCCACCCCCATATACATACTACCAACAACCTCCTGTTTCATCCATTATTCATTCCGGGTATGTACCCCCTATTTCACTACCTTCTTCTCAACCAACCTACATGGCAGCCCCATACACTGGAGTGCCACCCCTGTTGTATGCCCAAAACCAACCTTCTCACGCTATAGGAGGCACCCAATCATCACAACCCACCAACGACCTAATTAAATTGATGTTGGACAAGATGCAGACATTGGAGGCATTGGTTTCTGGCTCCCACAACACTCTCACCTACGATGAGATTTGCAACGAGCCCATCCACCCATCCATTCCTATCCGCTCATACCCCGTGCATTGGGAAATGCCTAAATTCAATCATTTCAATAGCAAAGAAGACCCGCAGCAGAGCATTTGTGGTCGTTCAAACATGGGTGTTATCTGATCGCTCATGATGATGCCTTGCTCTTGAGAACCTTTCCCATGTCCCTCACTGGACCTGCATTAGATTGGTATAGTGGGTTACCTAGACACTCTATATTCTCATTCAATCAGGTAGCCCAAGCCTTCTTGGATCATTTCTCTATCAATATCATCAAGAAGGTTACCATGACCGATCTATACTCCACACGTCAGTATGAGGATGAATCTATCACAGATTTTGTCACTCGCTGGTGTAGCCTGATCAACCAACTTACCTTCCAACTGCCACAAACAGAACTCATCGAGCTCTTCACACGGGCTTGTGCTAGACATATCTCACCGACCTTGCAAGTCCAAACCTTCTGAACATTCGATGAAGCATTCACTATGGCACGAAAGTTAGAGATTCAGGCCATCGAAGAGAAGAAAATCCAATTACGCAATAAGAATTCGGCATTCAAGTTGAATGATACCTCTTCTTCTTCCAAACCACAAACCAATTATTCAAAAGCTAAGGGCACCACTAATGCAGTGGTACTCAAGGCCGGCCCAGCACATCCATCAAATCAGGCTACCCCTTCATCTAATCTCTCACCTGTCCAGACTTTTCAATTCAGACGAGAGCAGCGGAAATATACCCCAATTGGGGAACCTTACTCTTTTGTCTTAGAAAAGCTTATCAAAGCTGGAGCCATCACTCTTCCACCCATAAAACCACACACTGGTTTTGACCCTGCTCGCCCCATGCCCGCATGGTATAAAGAACATGATTTCTGTAATTATCATCGAGTAAAGGGTCATAGTGACGGCAACTGCATCACTTTCAAAAATATTGTCCAAGAAATGCTCGAGAAAGGTGAGTTAACCATGGATAATCCTAATGCACCTACCAACCAAAACCTACACATCTTCAAGAAACCATTTCCCAACCATGCCCCTTCATCTGATCAAACCGGTGAGACCTCAACTCACGATACCCATACCCACGAGGTTCATGCTATCTTTAATGATGTACCTGTCACCTCCCAATTACCCCATATTCCTTCCATAGAGGAGATCCTAGCCCGAAATCCTCCTTCCACGTCGGAACCAACCTCCCATGTTCCTTCACCAACAGAGGAACACCTTTCATCTCCTTCATCACCTACAGAGGAGTCTTCCACTAACATTGAGACCATCTCACCCCTGGCTTCACCACTTAGAGAACCTTTACCCACAGTACCTCCTCCACCCATAGAGGAGCACCCATTACCTAGAGGAGCACCCATTACCTCCTCCACCCACAGAGGAGCACCTATCCATTCCTCCACTTATAGAGGAGCTCCCATCATCTCCTCCACCCATCATAGACCCAGTTGAGATACCTTTGCCTCTTGGCGAGCATTCTCCATCAGCTACCCAAAATCCTACAGACCTACTTTCGGCTCTCTTACCCACGGAAGCTGAAGCTAGCCAATTCCCCATCTCTAAGACACATTTTACGGGAATTTCCATTAGGTCCTCACCAACTCCACCTACAGACATTCCATTCTCACGTTTGGCCGATCACTTAGATTATGTGGATAGAGCTCTTACTATGGGGGCGCCTTTTACTTCCTGTCTCAACACAGATGCAGAGATCCCTTGCTGATACCTCCACTATCTACCCAAAAATATTTCGACCAATCAAACCAAACACAACCACCTCTATCACAACCCCTTCCACGACACCTGTTATAGCTCAAACCACACCCTTACCCATAACTCAACCTACATCTAAACCCAAACCCACACCTACAACATTTTCCTCGACTAAACCTATTACCACTTTAGGGGTCACCCCGACCACCAGCCTTACTCATCCACCTATTCAAACTAGATTTAGCTACATCCTCCAAAGTCAACACCACACCTACTCTGACACCCAAACAGAAGAACCAAACCCATAGACCTCATACCCCGGCTGCACCAATCACACCTGCACTTATCCCATCCGTCTTAGGATCTCAGCTTCCCCACATGGTCAAGAAACCTCCACCATCAATAAACCAAAAACACAACAACCCATTCCTTCCTCACAAACCTCTAACCTACCCAGATGCCCAACCTGACTTACACCTACACCTGCAGCATCTTTACCACCCATACCTCCAATACCCTCAGCTATTTCTTCACTACCCACTACACTTCAGTCGTTGTCTCTCACACCCCAAGCACGACCCGCGTCATCTACCTTCACAGCACCCCCGTTATCCCCATGGGTAACTCACCCTCTTCCTCCATCTACTTTTCCTTCTAGACCTCATACACCCACATCACCTTTACCCAAGAAGGTGCAACCCAAAAATAAAAACTCCACTACCCCACAATAAGGTAGTCAAAACAACCACACACCCTCCTACCCGTCCATCTACTATACCCATACCTAAACAAACACGACCGACACCCAAAACCACACCAGCACCCAAACCCATAGCTCGACCCCCTCCTCTTCCAAATACCATTCCTCAACAATCAACCACACCTACACCCAAACCCACGTTCACTTCCCATTGTGATCCACTAGCAGGGTCCTATGCCAAAATTTTAACCAACCTCCTTGAGACTTCTGTCATCACATTACCGCCACTCAGACCTTATGACCCCCTCAAACCCAAGCCAAAAGGGTTTGACGATACTAAAATTTGTGCATACCATCGTGTGCCAGGGCACGATGTGGAGAACTGTAAGGCCTTGAAAACCATCCTTATCCAATTATGTCCACCAGAAACCAACTTTGACGATGACGACCTTCTCGACGAGGATCCTGCTACACCAACACCCATTCCCACACTACCCACTCAACAACCACAACCTCCACCCTCACAGCTCCTAGAGCCACCCCCAAAATTTGAAATTAACATGGTTCGCATATCAGAGAACTTGCCATGCCACCACCCAAATGTCATTGCGCCCAACTCACCTCACAAGGTTTTTCTCCTCCAGTAGGTTTTTTCCTGTCATGTCATTATACCACTCACCCTACACCTTCTCCATTTTCCAACTCCCCTCAAATCAACATGATACATGTCACTACACGTGCTCAAAAGGATAAGGGTAAAGAAAAGGCAACTGACCCACCAACCAATCCTATACCCAACATACCATCTGCACCCATACCTAAAATAACTATCTGCGCGGCCCCACGTACCCCATTTCTAATGGTGTCACACATCGCACCATGCTCAAACAATTACACCAATCTCCCCTCAAAATGTCCCTATATGACCTCATTCAAACCTCAGAATCCCATCGTCAAGCTCTCATGGAGGTTCTTCAATCTATTGAGGTTTTACCCAATGACCCTACACCCGTAGCCTCCATTATCACACCCCATCATGTAGCCTCTCTCACCAAATTACCACCTTCATCTTCACCCCACCCTGTTCACCAAGTGGCCTCCCTTAGCTTCTCAGAGGAAGAGATCACGCCACACCAAAATGATGACCCAGACCCAGCCCTCTTCATCTCTATCCACATCGATGACATACGGGTATGCCGTGTGATGATTGATGGGGGTGCTAGCATTAACATCATTTCATCCCATGCATTCACTCAAATGTGCATACCTGACAATTACATGCATAAACATCCAGTCATGTTGCATTCATTCAATGATGCTATCACCTCTACACTAGGCACCGTCATCCTCCACGTTCGCGTGGGCCCCCGCACTATTCCAGAATTGTTTTACATTTTGGAGGGGGAATTCCAATATAACCTGTTGCTTGGCAGACCCTGGATCCATGTCATGGGTTGTGTTCCTTCCACTTTGCATCGTTGTGTAAAGTTTGAACATGAAGGACACACTTATACCATTCCAGCTGACCCATCACCTTTCAAAACATGCAACATGCTTTACCGACCCAATGATGTGCTCATACCTATCAAGCCATCTACCTCCGTGACCACTACCACTTCACCTACACCTCCACCTACCAGTACAGCCACTGCTTCTACCACACATACCTCCTCCATTCCTACCACTGCCATAACCTCCATGGCTGACCCATCAGCTTCCCAATCCATTAACTCCACCTCTGCATCAACCTCTGACACATTATCCATACCAGCTACCTACATACCAACCACTGATCCCTTGGAAGGTGTTTTTCAATGCCTCACTCTGGGGGAGTACCGCCTATATAGTGTCAACACATTCCTTACTCCACAAGAGTATGGAAGTCTTCACCAACACCCTCATGTTATGATCACTGTATAGGAGAATGCCTCCTTTATGGTCCTCCTCATCTTCGTACTAGTCTCACCTATGGGGGACTTGATACTACCACTTACACACCTGAACCACCATCACAAACCCACCCATTTTCTGCTGACTTCCAATCACTTACCAATCACCATTTCACCCACACCTTCCTACACCGATGTGCATGGAAGGGTTTTGGTTTTGGATTTTACGAGCAAGGCCACCATACTATTATTCCATGTACCACCTGCAAACATAATGACCGTAGTGGTATCGGATTTCCTGAACCACCTACCAAACAGGCCCGCATTGAACTCATTAAGGACACTAGCCCTTCTCCACCTTCTTCACCCGCTCCACCTTCATCACCACCTTCACCGACGGAGTCGATGGATCCTGAATCTATCCCTCCTAACTTTTTTTTTTCATAAACACCATTTCCTTGGGGCCTCTGACTTATCAACGCGAAGGTGAGGCCCCTTCCACTCTTCCCTTCCTGTATCCTGAAATGATCGATGATGACACACCTACAATTAACGTCATTCAATGTCAGGATGATGAATCCATACTCACCTACCTTGGTGCAGAAGACTCATATATTCATCAGTCGTTACCCTCTGAGACGCAAACCATGTTGAATGAATTGACTATCGAGATCAACATTCATACTCAGGATGACCCGCACATCCTAAAGATCAGACAATCTTTAGATGTTGCTGAACAGGAAGCCATCACTTCTTTTCTCAGAGATCATAACCACACTTTCACTTGGTCTTATGCAGACATGCCTGGTATTGACCCCACCATAGTGGTCCACAATATTGTAACCGTTCCCGATGCCAAACCCATCAAACAAAAGCTGAGGAAAATGCACCCTCGCATTGCTCTTCTCGTCAAAGAAGAACTTCAGTGCCTTCTTTCCAGTTTCCTTCATCTTACCCATTGATTATCCTCGTTGGATTTCTAACATTGTCCCTGTCACTAAAGCGATAGGGGGACTCCGCATTTGCATGGACTTCCGTGACCTCAACCTAGCCTGCCCGAAAGATGACTTTCCCTTACCCGGTATTGATCAACTGGTTGACCTCACCACTGGTCACGAGATGCTATCACTCATGGATGGCTTCTCGGGTTATAACCAAATTTTGCTTGCCCCAGAAGATCAACACAAGACCTCATTCATCACCCCTTGGGGGACCTTCTGCTATCGAGTCATGCCTTTTGGCCTTAAAAATGTTGGTGCCACATATCAGTGGGCTATGACTTACATCTTCCATGATATCATGCATCGCATATTGGAAGATTACGTGGATGATCTCTTGGCCAAATCTAAATGTCACTCTGAGCACCTTGTCCGTCCTTAAAACCATCTTTGACCACCTCATTAAATATTGTGTCCGCCTTCAGCCTAAGAAGTGTGTCTTCGCGGTTCTTTCAGGAAAGCTCCTGGGATTTATCGTTTCCCTCCGTGGTATAGAAGTTGACCCTACTAAAGTCAAGGCCATTCTCAAAATGCCTCCACCTACTAACCTTCGACAACTCCGTAGTCTACAAGGTAAGTTGCAGTCCATTCGCCATTTCATTTCACAATTATCTGATCGGTGTCAACCATTTCATCATCTGCTCAAGAAGGATGTCTCCTTTAAATGGGATGATGACTATCACAAAGATTTTGAGGCCTTAAAACAATACCTTCTCCAACCACCCGTACTCATCCCACCTAAAGATGATCAACCTTTCTACCTATACATATCCGCTACTGATCATTCCTTGGGAGCCATGCTCGCTCATCGCGATGAACAACATAGGGAGCAGGTGGTTTATTACATAAGCCATACTCTTTTGGACTATGAAACCCGATACAACCATCCCGAAAAACTTTTCTTAGCCTTAGTTTTTGTTTGCCACCAAACTCCGTCATTACCTACTCAACCACAAAACCTATGTTGTGACCAACACCGACCCCTTACACTTCATGTACGCCAAACCTTATCAAAATCAGCATGTGCCGCATGATGGCTTATGCTTTTAGCTGATCTTGACCTCGAATTCATTCATCAAAATTCCATCAAGGGCCAAGCTATCACTGACCAATTGGCCGACGCACCTATTTCTAGGGATCAACCCTCTAATTTTGACTTTCCAGATGAGTCAATTGCTACCCTTTCCCTGGACGAACCCCCTTACCAAATGACACTCTTCTTTGATGGTTCCAAGTGTCAGCATGGGGGTGGGGCTGGTATTATCCTCATTCCTCTTGATGGAGAACCCATGCCTTTGTCTTTCAAACTATATTTTGAATGCACCAACAATATTGCGAATACGAAGCGCTCGTACTAGGTCTCCAAGCCACCTATGCCCTAGATGTCAAATCAATCAACATCTTTGGTGATTCTCAATTGGTCGTGAACCAAGTCAATGGTATGTACCAATGTCGTAACGAGATACTTCAAAAGTATAAACATCATGTAGACATACTTTTGACCACCTTTGATCGTTACACCCTTCAAACCATCCCACGTTCAACCAACAAATTTACAGATACCATGGCCTGCTTAGCTTCCCAAATACCCACTTCACCTACCGATTCTACAATCTTTGTCACCGTACAATGACTCCAATCACCTTCTTATTTACCTCACGATGTTTACTCGATCAGAACCGCTACCCCTGACCTGAGTGACCTTTGGTATAAACAATACTCTGACTACCTTTCTCTCTCCATCTTACCTCCTGATCTCACCCGTAACAGACAACGTGCCTTCCTTAAAAAGGTCTCTCATTACGTCATTCTGGGGGGACTCCTCTATAAATGTGGCTTTGATGGTATTCTCTTACGATGCCTCACAAGTTCTGAAATTCCTTATACCATTAAGGAGGTTCATGATGGCATATGTGGAGGTCACTTTAGTGGCCTTGCTGTTGCTAAGCGTATTCTTTGCCTAGGCTATTACTGGCCAACCCTTAACCATGATTGTTGTGACTACGTCAAAATTGTGTAAAATGCCAACAACATTCCAATCTTCATCATACACCCAGTCATGCCTTACAGGTCACTCGTGACCTTTGGCCCTTCTCTCAATGGGGTTTGGATCTTGTCAGAGAAATCAATCCTCATTCTTCCCAATGCCATCAATGGATCATCACTGCTACCGAATACTACACAAAATGGGTGGAAGCCATACCACTCATCTCCATGAAAGCTGAGAAAATATGTGAGTTCATTAACCACCACATCATTTGTCACTTTGGTGTTCCTCATCGCCTCATCACTGACAATGGAAAACAATTCAAAAATAAAACATTGCAAAAACTTTGTGATGCCTTTGGCATTCAGCTTAGTTTCTCATCACCTTATTACCCACAAACCAATGGCCAAGCCGAATCCACTAACAAAACCCTCAACAAAATTCTCATGAAAGTGGTTGACGATACTGGGAAGGATTGGCATACGCACATTCCTTTTGCCCTGTGGGCATACTGCACTAGTATTCACACTTCCACTGTGGCCACACCATTTTCTCTGGTCTACGGTACAGAGGCTGTTCTACCTCTTGAAGTCTAGATCCCCTCACTCTACATTTCTCTCCATGACATGCTCACTGATGATGACTTTCGTCAGGACCGTTTAGCATAGCTAGAGTTATTAGATGAATGTCATCTTAACACTCTGGATCACCTTCAAGTTTACCAACAATGTATCAAACATGCCTATGAAAAACGTGTTCATGAATGAACCTTCCAAGTCGGTGACCTTGTCCTAAAAGAAAATCAACACGTAACCAAACTAGAAAAAAGTAAACGGGGCAAATTTTCTCCTAATTGGCTTGGACCATACATCGTAACTCATACCTATGGATCAGGTGCTTATCATTTATCTTCTCTTGATGGTAAACCCGAACCTGAGCCCCTTAACACCTTGCATCTTTGACCATTATATTGTTGACTTTCATCCTACCTCACCCTTTGTCTCTTTCCATGCTCATCCCTTGAGCACTACCCACTCCATACACCTCCCTAACGATTAAACAAGAATCATGTGAGTACCTGTCACTTGTTATCTTCTCTTGAATTTGTGTATCATGACACTTACACATAGCATGATTCTCATGGATACTTTTCGTCTACCCTTAGATGAGATCCCATGGTCGTTTCACCTTGCCTTTTGAACAAGAGTCCTATCCTTCACCTTGGTCTTGTCTATGACTGCAAAGACCTCACATGGGACCAAACTCCTTGAGTCAAACTTCTAATAAAAAGATGACTCCCTCAAAAGGACATCTTCCTCTCGACCAATTGTTACTATAAATAGACTGCTCCCTCAAAGGACAGCTATGTAAAGCTCTTAAAAAAAGAGAGAGACTGAAGCTTCCCGCATCGATCAGCTTCATGAAGACTTCAAGGAGTTCAATTTTATTTATCCCATATAGACTTCCCACATCGATCAGTCTATCAAAACAAAAAAACCTTTTAGTCATGGACTTTCCCATTGTGACCTTGGACCTCTTTCCCGAAGGGCCTGTTACTTATACCATATAAAATTAACTACCTTTCACCCTTCTTACCATTCCCACTCTCATTTCCTCATTGCCTCAAGGGACATCTTAGAATTTAGACATTTGGTGATCCTGTGACTACTTTTCATCGTAGAACAGTCAATCATGTAATGTCTTTAGGGTCTTATGTTCATCACCTCTTCCAAGGTATGATCTACTCGGTATGATCCTACCCAATCAGGTGGCTTTATTGTCCCCTCTTATCTTTTAACCATCTTTGTTTACGTTTTGATTACCTTATACAGGACTTGGTCCTTGACACTTACTTTTGGGGTAATCTTCTTCTTTCACCACAATCACCCCCACCTACATCATTTTACCTATAATCTACCCACACCTAGCAGATCTAAACCCACAACATGCCCAAAAACCTACCAACTCATTTTCACACCTCCTCATTTTCTTCCCTAGCTTATGGGAGAACTACATCGGCTGAGGTCCCTTTTCACCAGGACTATGTAGGCAGCACTCCGAGGGCATGGGGCCCTTGGAGGTTAGCTCGGCCATCCTCTACCCTAAACAATTCATCTTCCATGTGCCTCACATTACATCACACCTAACTTCGTTTCCCTTTTATACCCAAAATTGGAAATTAAGCCACATACATAACAAGTTGCTTCATATTTTATACATTTATTACACCTACCATTTCTCTATCATCACTATGCATAGATTATACCACATCTCACATATGACCCATAGTATCATTCATTGCAAAAAATAATGAATCACAACTTCACCTACTTTCAACACAACCATGCCTAACAAACCTGACTCAATCCATGCCTATAACCTGACTCAACCATGCCTATAACCTAACTCAAACCAACCTGACTAATCCATGCCTATAACCTAACTCAATCCATGCCTATAACCTAACTCAATCCATGCCTATAACCTGACTCAATCCATGCCTAACCAACCTAACTCAATCCATGCCTATAACCTGACTCAACCATGCCTAGCCAAAACTTCAACCATGCCTAACTAACTCACTCGATCCATGCCTAAACTGACCTGACTCCATCCATGCCTAACTCACCTAATTTCCATCCTTACCAAAACAACAACAAATCCATATCTCATCTACCACAAGCCATAAACCAATATCTCATAAACACATCAACAAATCACAAAATACCATGTATCTCATCATATAAATCAATAAATGTGTATCTCAATATACATGCCTATCTCATCATGTCCATCATCTCAAAATGTCGGCATGCAGGCCGATATACAATACAAAATGTCATCGGCATGTAGGCCGGTCTCATATATACAAAAAAGAATGAATCAATACAAAATCTCTTTGGCACGCAGGCCGGTATATGCTCAAAATATACAAATCACTCGTACATCCTCACTGTCTTCAGCACGCAGGCCGGTATATGTATCAAAAAAATAACTAGTATACATCAAAAACTAGGTGACCGCATATCAGGCATCTCATCGGATGTCCTCCATCTCTATGTCACCTGTACCCTCAGCCTCCTGTGTCCCTGCTAGCACCTCACCTAGAGCTGGTCACGTGCACTGGTGGCCTCTCCCTGATCGGGCCTCAGAGCTCGCTGACCTCCTGTGCTCTCCACACTATGAGTGTGGGATCTTGTCCTCTCACTAGATGCCTACTGTGCCCTGTACTCGGCATAGGATATGAAATCTATCCCGGCCACCATAAGCTGGTCCTGATAGTATCTCACCTCACCTAGGGCATCATGTAACCTAGATACAAGCATGGTTTGTGGTGGTCCCATAGGTCTCGGCCCCTATACCTACCCTGTAGCAACCTACCCTACACCTGCCTATGAACTGGGACCTACTCCGTGGTGCCTGTGGTGGTGTCCCCTGCCCCTGTGCCTGTATCTGGGCCTGTAAGGCCCCAATCTATATGCCTGGGCTATGGCCAACTGGCCCTATAAACCTACCACCTGAGCCTATAAGGCTGCCACCTGACCATCCCCCTCCTGACCATCTCCATCTCCTCCATCTCCTCCATCAACCATCTAGGCCTACAAACTGGCCACCTGTACGTGTAGCTCTGCTACCTCTACCTCTGAACCCTCCAGTTATGTCTGTAGTATACCCAACTGGGTAATCAGTGTAGCTACCTGCCCCTGTAGGGCGTCTCTCTGCACTGTAATGGTAGCTAGGTCTGGCTGCCCCAGTCTGGGTGGTATGGCTCGTAACTGAGCCACCCACCACTTACCTGTACCTGTCTGTACATCGGCGTCATCTATCGTCTGATCCACTAGCTGCTCCTCCTCCTATTGTGGGCACTGTAGGCTGTGGTAGAGGTAGGGGCCTCTCCACGTCATCTCTCTGATACTATGGGAAGGGTGGAGGAATGTCTTGTAAGAGCTTGAACTGCCATTAGACTCTATCTACCTGGGATCATCTCATCCTCCCTAGCATGGCGACCCTGTATCCACCTCTCTAGCTGGAGCTCAGCTAGCTCCTCATGCATATGCCTATATGAGGGGAATCCCACATATGGCCTCCATATAATGTCCACTCCAGACAATCCCTCCAGTAACTGCCGAAAATGGGCCACATCATGTGTCGGCCTATCCAATCTCCACTCTCCTATCACTGGCACCCATCTCCTATATCCCACCCACACAAATCTAGGTGGGAATGCATCTACTCGGGGCATCCCTATAGGTCACATGCACACTATGTGCTCGTATGCCCAGCAGTGTAGTATAAATGTACAACACAGGCTAAACCTGCGCAACTGCCCATATGCCCACAGCTCTCTGTATAGCTGCACCAAGAATGCTGGTACCCAGGAAAAGTGTGTCTCATGCACCATCATATCATGGAGTACCCCCATCAGTGATGGGGGAAAGCATCCACCCTCTGCATCTGGTAGTGCATAGCAGCACACACTGCCTCCATCAACAGAACCACTAGCCTTGTCTCATCCGGACGGGCTAGGTACATCTCTCCATAGCTCAAACTGGCACTATGGAATCTTCATATCAGCCACTCCCTCACCAAAAAAGTCCCAATCAGCTCCTCTAAGGCCTCGGAGGAGATAGAGTAAACCTGGGCACCCAATATGGGTAACCACAAAATCTGGAACATGTCCTCCAGGGTGATATCATCTCACCCGTCGGTAGGTGGAATGTGTTGGTCGGGATCCCATCTATCGATGAGTGAGACATCAAGCTGGGCTGCCAAACAACATGTCTGTACAATGAACCCCACTCAAGCCCACTACCTCCACATGTTGCAGCTCCAATGGGGTCGCTGCACCACGCACTGTCACCAGTAGAGGTGGAACCCTGTCCCACATATGTAACTGTGCTCTCCCCTGCATCCAATCCAAGCACGACATTAATCCACATTTACCATGACCATATTCACCAATTATCATTACCCTCCACCCTATTTTCACCCTACCCATCTCAACTACCTAGCCCACATCACTTTTTCACCCTTGTGCCTAAAATCCTGACCGGTACCGGTTCATCCTAACCGACTCCGGTCACCCTTAAACCGACATTGGTCACCTGTTTGGTGACTGATACCGGTTCACCCTTACCGACCATGGTTACCCCTTAACTGGCATCGGTCACCTATTTGGTGACCGATACCAATTCCACCCAACCGACATCGGCCACACTTGACCGACGCCGGTCACTGTCGTGGAAAAATCCCGCATCTTCCCAAAACCCCCCTTTTCTAAAAACCTCCCCCTGCCCCTTTTACCCCACCTACAATGACCTAAACTACCCCTTGGACCTCTACCCACCCCACCTATACCATTTACTACCCTCCCCCTTCCTCTTTTTGCCCGCTATTCCCCCCATACCCAAATTTAATTTTTACCCACCCACAAAAACCAAAAAACCACACAAATAAAACAATAATACCTACTCCTCTAATCTATCAAACCAACAATGTAGAGTAGGGTGCTTACCTCGTCGTGCTGCACCCGTCTTGGTGGCACATCTGGCCACTATACTGTACCAGTGGCCCACCGATCCCTCTCTAGCCTCTACCATCACCGAATAGCTACCCGTAACCTCTGATCAATCAAATCTCTCACCCTGATCTCGTGGACCCACTGCTCACCAACCAAACCCTCATCAAATCACACTACCAGCTCACTGTCCCATTTTGTCCGGACACTTTTCTCTCTTTTCTCTCTATTTTTTTTCATTTTCTCACTTTGTAAATAACAAATGAATAACAAAAAACATGTGGATTTTTTTGTTTTTATAACCAACCCGACCTAACTGACGTCGGTTACCCTTAACCGACATCGGTGCATGCCCTACCTTACTCATCGTCGGTTGACCTATACCGATTGTTGGTTATCCATGACCGGCATCGGTCACCCTCACCTGCACATTGCCCTAAATTTTACCCTTTTACCCTACCCCTACCTCATTTTTTTACCTCACCCAACCTTCACCCTGATCATTTACCCCACCCCACCTTTACCCAACCCATTTACCTCACCTTTCCTGACCTCATCATTTACTACCTCCCTTTGTCCTCCTTTGGGGACTCATTATTTTACCCCTACCTTGGCCTTACCCGTGTTGTGACCTAGATATTTGGACCTAGACCATCGCTAGTGACCTTTGACCTCATGTGTTCGCTATACCTTGCGGCACTGTTACCTGTGTTGTTGACCTAATGACCTTACCTAGCCTATTGTCCATGTGACCGTTTATCCTAACCCTACCTTTGGTGTACTGGGAACATACCTAAACATTCCTACACCTAACCTACGTTGTGTTTCCTGACCATATCCTATACCTTGGATACCGGAATCACTTCAACCTTGTTTGGATAAACCTATCGACCTTAGATGATGTAGAGTTTGTCCTACTCTTCAACCGGTAGCGTGTTGTAGTTTATACATGTGCGTGTGTTTGACTGTTGCTACCTTTGACCCAGACCCATTACCTAGATTTCTGAGTAGACCTTTAACCCTTTTTCCCCCTGTGCCCACCTGCCTTTTCCTCACATTCACCTTTTATCAAACCACTCACTGATTCTGCCTTTGGCCTTGTCAGTTCCTAGTTTGAGGGGGATCACCTTCACCCACACATGGGGCAACCACATCTTATTTTTGTTAGCGTCACTTACCAATACAAGCTACGTAACAAAAAGGGGCAAAATGTAGACACTAAAATTAGGTCACACTCCCCTTTGGTCCCTCAACAAATAAACACCCTTCATCACATTCACCTAGCCATGGCCCCCTTCACCCCACTAATATTAATTTAATTAATTTAATTAAATTAATTCATTATCCTCACTATATTTATTATTTAAATATCTTATTTTAAATAATATCCACACATATAGTTCACTTAGACACCTCACCAAGCCAACTCAACCTAAGACCTATTCTTAGTAAGTTGCCATAACTAACTAAGACTTACCCAAACCCTAAAAATCAATGCCTACATTCCCTCTAACCACATTCCCACATGCTCACAAGAAGCTCCCAGTCTAATCTGTGGGTTAATGACATGAAATCTGAGGAAATCAAGAGGATCTCCCTAGTTTAGTAAACCTAGGAAATCCCACCTTGACCGATGCCGGTTACCCCTAACCATCACCGGTTAAGCCAGAACCACCGTCGGTTACCCTTTTAACCCCAAAACAACCTTATTCTCAAGGTTGGAAGTTAGAAGGTTGGAAGCAAGAAGCAAAAGGTTGGTGAGCAAAAACACATCTCAGAGAGATAACACATCTTCAGAGAGTGAATTCCAGTGAGAATCCACATGCAAGGAAGGAGATCAAGCATCTTTTCCTGCATAGCCATCCCAGCCATGATCTGATCTAACCAAGCAAAGAGGAATGTACATGCAGCCCATGCAGAAGCTTTCCTTCAGTTGGTGATCACTTGCAACCTTCAAAACCCCTCATCAGCACCTCCATCCCTCACTCACAGGCATTCAGGACCGGAATCCAAGTAAGTATAACGTCATACTTTTCTGGTTTATTTCATTTCATCATCATTTTATCATCTATTGTTTACCTAGCCACCTATTGACCTTATCCAAATTTCCACCTCCATATACCCATTAAAACCTCACCAAATCCTACCCCAGTCACCCAATACCTCATCCCAACCAACCAAAGTCCTTTGTACAATCACAAAGGAGACCCAAAGCTTGTTTTGTGGCATTTCTAGATTTCCACAGTAATCGGCACCAGTTACACCTGACCACCGTCGGTTACCCTTAACTGACATCGGTCTCTGTATTTTCCCATACAGCCCAGAACAGAGACCTACCCTTACCAAATTTCATCTCACCCTCATCCACCTGTGATCTACCTGAGACCTCTGTCAAACCTGCAGAACCCAGAACCAATCATTTGACCTTTGGATTCTATTCTAGCCTAGCCTGTTAGATTAGATCTATTTCTTATTATGTTTTAAGTGAGATACCTAAATAATTTCAAATTACAATAGGATTTACTTTGTTTACAGCATTAAATTGTTTAAAACAGTGGACTGACAGCCATCTAGGAAGTATCACACTTCCCAGATCTAGCATACGCTAGGCAGTTCACTACCCATATTGTTTAATTCCTTCTGGTGGTCTTGCTTTGCATTACAGGTAGTTCCTCCTAGCCAAAAGGAAGCTCTCACGATCAGCTGTGGATTCGGAAGTCATACGCGTGCAACAACCCATCAACCAGCATTTGAACAAGTATTCCTCCTATGCCATCGTTACCCTATCTGTTTCGTCAACACTTCAAAGAAACATTAATACATTCATACTCTTCTTATTTTCATACTCGAAATCATGTCCTCAGCTCTACACTCCTTTGACAATAACTCTACATTTGAAATCAACAATTACATGCTTAAAACTTGAGCTTAAATAACCAAGCAAGATTCCTTAACATGACCCTTTCCATTTCATGTTTAATGACTCTTCACATGACCATTCTTCATACGTATAGAAGTTCAAAGAAATTTGGTGTTTGCAGGTTGACAAGTGGAACTTCTTTAGCTACTTAATACAAATGACTTTTGAGCTTCTCCATGAGCTCCTTTACTTCAAATAGGGATGCTTCATGTTTCACGCTCCATGAATTTTGAGCGTATTTAATTTGAACCAATTTGAATTGTTCCTCACAGACTTATGTGACTGAGACAAAATTCTTTCTCAAATTTCTCTTTTGTTTCGAGATGAATCAACCTGATTTCTTTTGTAACACTTTTTTGACCTCCTTATAGACATTACCTTTTTTTTTGGAATTTTTCATTGGTGCAGTTGTGAGATACAATGATTTTTTTCATTCAAAATACTTTTATTTGATTCAACCTTCTTAGTCCTTTGGTCTCATTCGCTTGACACATGTTTCCATGTGATAAGTTGCGGGGGTCAGGGAGTGGCTCCCATATTGCATGTTGATATGGGCACTGCATTTTTCCTTTAGACTTCTACGGACCCAAAAATCTATTAACCTTGGCTCATTCTAGGGATTTCACACCTGCCTAGAGCCATTTCTCAAAAATATGGTAGAATACTACCACGTGTCCACCTTCGGTTGTATGATCATCACCAAATGGAACCATCTGCTTGGTCCACTTTTCTTTGCCTTCTGCTGGCGTATCTTCTGTCTCAGGTCCACTAGCCATTTTTTTTTTCAATGGAACCATCCTCGTAACCAATCAAATTTTGAAATGGATTTGAGCTTCTTATCAGGTGCATATCACTTGTGAAGTTCTAGCCAATATGAAAGATCTACAAACTTCACATTTGTCAGACCATTCTTATCCTCCACTGGCCATTGTGAGAAGCAAACCAATAAGGAAGGTCCAGGTCCTTCGCACTTGTCGAGACTGTTCTCAACCTGTATATGAACAATGTCGAACATGATCTAATAAGGAGGCTCCACGTTCCTTTGCATATTTTCCAATGTCAGTCTTTACATTTTCTAACTCTATGTCAAAGTGCAACAAGTGATATAATCAGAAGGCTCCACGCATCTACACATTTCACGATGTTAGACCAAATTTCTTTTGCAATTGTTGGGTAGACTCGAAAATTTATCTAAATATGGCTGATTCTAAAGGTCTAAGTCTTCCAGACCCCAATTGCCTTTAAATAACCCAAAATTTTGACATGTAGCACCTTCCTTCACTATTGAGATTTCTCCACCCTATCCTATTGACTTTTCAACCTTGTCTAGATCCTAAAATCTATCAACCTTGGTTGATTATATGAACCTCGTGTTTGTTAGGCACATATTCCCAAGAGAGTGCCAGAAAGCCAACACATTTTCATTATGGCTTCCTTTGATCTGCATCACATGCCCCTGATACTAGACAAAAATTATCAATCATCATGTGTTAACTTTCTATTCATCCCAACCTGCAAAACTTCAAATGGCCATAACTTCCTCCAGAGAGCTCCAAAATTTGCAAAGTTGGACTCGTTAGAGAATTATCCTTTAGTTCTCAAAAACACATACCTCCACCATCTTTAAAATCTCTTGTACATGCTGGAATAAGAATTTCAAACCTGTAGAGCATATGAGCCAAGCATATTAACCTTCTCCATACCTTCAATGGACGTCAACCTCACTGTTCAAGCACATGTAACACTTCGAGGCCACCCTGAAACCATCTTAAAAGCTCAAAGAACTAACTTGAGACCACTGCACACCACTAAAAGACACCTATCTCCACGATATTTCACTCCTCCTTTGCCATTGATATCATGTGACATCACGAACCAATGCAACATGGTTCAACAGAAAGTAGAGTTGGAGGACATGTTGGTATAAGCCCATACAGATGGGTCAGGACTAGATATAAATTCTTGAACCAAATTATACAACCCTAATTGGGAGCAAAAAATATGAAAAATGAGGTTTAAGACTTGTCAACTGGTGTATTTCTATTGATTTTGTGTATTATATTCTTATAATTTGTCAAAATGTCAGTTTGCAAGGATAAACAAGCTAAACAATGGACCTCAAAAAGTGCTAGTGGGAATGGCTAAGTTGTATTTATCATAATAAGAGTGTATAGTCAAATCAAGGGTTGCCAAAGTACAAATTACCAAATTTGAGTGTCTACAATATCAAAATGTTTATTACTCATAATATCTTCCCCTTTAAATTTTTGAGAGAAGAGGAAGGAAAAAATCTGAAGAACTTGAAATTTGTTCGATACCTTCCCCAACCCATGGACCACACATGCTCCCAAATGCTATTCTTGAAATTGTATCTGCGTAGTGTAGAGGAAAAAGGAATGAAGTAATAATTCCCCCTATATAATACTCTAAAATAAGTAATCTATGTCTGAAACTATACAAGAAACATGTGAATAACATATATAATATGAGAGTAATGGAAATTTTTGAGAATCTACCCCTTGTAGGGGAACATATAGGGTGGTCAAGACCTACCATAGTCTTGACTATATTGTACGATTTTGACCTGTATTGAATTCTTCCACTTTTTAGTATATGTGCATGTGTTTAAGGATTTGGACCACGTTAAAAACTCTATTTTTGTATCTTGTAATATATATATGTAAAATATATATTGATGAACCCTATAAAAAATTAATGGTAAAATAATTAGAATAGTAAATGTCAAATGTTTCAGCTGATGGGGGTGGGAGTGGTGCGGTCAAGTCACATGGTTGTGTGCTTGCCCCACCCGGTTTCAAATCCCCTCGAGGCATGATCCTCCTCGGAGGTGGTTTCACCGCTAGAGGCGGCATCTTTGCTCATGCTGACACTGGTGATTACTCCTCACTGCTGATGCCAGTGGCTGCTCCTCTCATTGTCGACACTGGTGGCTCCTTCTCCTCTCGTTGCTGACACTGGTGGCTACTTCGCTCATTGTTACTGCCTCCTCTCGCTGTGGTCGTGGCTGCTCCTCTCGTTGCTGACACTTGTGGCTGCTCCGCTTGTTGTTGGTCCTGGTGGTTGCTCCTCTCGCTGCCGAAGCTGGTGGCTATTCTAATAGTTGTCCCACTCACTACGGTCATTGTCGACGGTCACTGCATCTTCACTTTGGTTTCATGGTTGCTTCAATTGGGTTCCTAATAGTGGTCCCTTTCATTATAACCAGGGTGTGGATCCTCTCAAAAATCCTCAAGTGTACAAGGATGTGGGTCCTTTCAAACACCCTCAATTTACCCTCAATCCAAAAAAAATGTCAAATGTTTCAACCAATAAAAATAAATAAACACTTTGGAAAAATATAAATCTTTTACAAAATATGAAAAATTTCATAGGAGAACCCTTATTCATGGATATTTTTGTTATTAAATGCCCCCTATTTTGGGTTGTGCATGATAAATCATTTGTGTGTGTGGCCTAGAAGAAAGGATGTATACCCATGTGTGGTAATTCTAATAATTTATGTAGGATCACATAGAAGGCTGGAATGGTGGCCACTGTTAGGAACCTACACGTGGGGTTATGTATGGTGGAGACCATAACACATAGTCGAAAGAAACATACAACATACAATAAGGAATAACACACATACGTAGAAGTAGAAACACAATGTCAAAAGAGTCAACATGTCATAAGAAAGAGTAACAATAGTATATGTGTATATTAAATAGAAACAACAATGTAGAAGTAGGTAATCAATAATATAGAAGAATAGGCACACAAAGGAATTGAACCACAAACATGGGTAACAAAAAATGTCATGAGGCAATAAAAAGATAGGGAATTATAGGCCACATACAAAAAAAATAAGTGTATATATACAAGATAGGCATAAAGACACAAACATGGGACACCCACGGTATCACAAGAAAATCAAGGCACTTGAGCCTTATAGAGTAAGAAACCATATAATTGTAATCAAGCAAGCCAATAGTCAATCATAATTAAGGATTCAAACAATACAAAAATCAAACAAGGAAGTAACACATATAAACACATAGTAGAAGCAACGTAACAAACAAGTATAAAAAACAATGAATTTAAAAACATATACTACAAGGTAGGTTAGAGCTACACAAGACACATGTATTAATCTTGTTAGCTCAAAAAAACATATACACTATGTATGTAATCAAACGTGATGAGGAAGTGTAAAGTAAATAGAATGAAACACAAGTACTTATATAGTGGAGAATATGCTTCAAAAGAGTAGTGTCAATGGGAAGGAACTAAGCCAACACATATCATCAGTATATCAACATGTGTGTGTCCTACAACACACTCAATATACCCCCTGAAATTATGTGCATAAAGAGTAGATAGAAAATATATCCTATCTATCAAACCAATGTGAAAAAACATGTATAAAGTAACATGATAGCCAATCAAACCATAAACATGTTCTGAGTTTGTACTTTTTGCAAATATGTGAATAGTTTTGTATTATCAGGTTATTTGAATGTTTTTGATTTTTTGTCAAATTACTATATGCAGAAAAGGGGGCAGCACAAGATCTACTCAATGAGATCCCCAAAAAGCGTATCAAAATTAAAATATGAAGGATATGCATGCCCCACAAGTGTCTGGAAAAAATTAAGGATACTCATGTATAATCTGTGTAGAAGCCATGATATGTCATACAAGATCTCGGGTGTGAAGGCCCATGATGAATCATATACATGGGAGGTGAGTGATTTGTAGGCCTAGTAGAAAGTGTCTTGTGTGGGGTAATATGTGAATTGAATGAACAAGAAGAGTACCAAGGAAATTGTGACCTAATAGAAGGATTATGTGAAATAGAATACCTATGCATCATGCACTAGGATGGATTATCCTACTAGGCAGAGTATGAGAACTGGAGGTCTATATGTAGGAGCAGTAGGACTTGGATTAGAAACTATATGTGTTGGGATAAGTTTTTGATGTATAGATTTCTCAAACATCTATTCCCCTAATTGTAACCACGTGTTTATTGTGAATGAATTTAACACATTAATGTAGTAGTGAAAGGATAGTTTTAACATTACGTATCCAAGGGAAACCTATACTCATGTTGCATAAGATAAGAGAATATGCCACTAAGAATGGAATATCAAAAGTAACATAAGAAACTGTGAGAGGGAGTATAATATGCCCTATGTTTTTTGTAAGATCAATTGTTATTTGCATTTTAGTATATCTTAAAGAACACAGTAACCTAAGAGTGCACATATTATTTGGAGCGCTACTATTAACTAAAACATTACGTATAAGATGTCGATGAAGAAAACATGAATGCAAAGGTATATTAGAAACAAATTTGTGAGTCATATCAATATCATAAAAAGTAAGAATTTGTGAAGAATGTATAGTAGTAACGGTGCCATCATAACATCACATGTGTGATGATAAGAAGTTGGAGGTGGTATGGTACGATAAACATGGTACACCTTTGAAGTAGATTTAGAAGTATTATGCTTAGGAAACGGGTCATTAAATATTTTGAGCTTTGATTTATCATTAGTAGGCTTAGATTCAATGGGAACATCCCATTTAATGACACAAACATCAAAAAGATATTATATAATATGGTGAAGCTTAGCATAATGATTAGTGGTATGACCAACACATCAATGATAATCACAATGGGAATTAACATAATTTTTTTTACCACGAGGCGTGCTTGTATCAACCTCAAGTGATGGAGGGAGATATACAAGTTTGCACTCAAGTAATTGTTTAAGCACTACATGCAGTACACAAGGAAAATGTGTGAATTTTCATTGAGGATTTTGCAACCATACTGTTGTGGGTTGACATGCAACATTAATGGTGGTTTTAACATCATATTTTTCATTGTTAGGTTAGTTATTAAAAGTGGGTTTTCCTTGAAGCTTGTGATTGGAGGTATGAGGAAGATTAATGAAATAGTTAAGCTTATTCATGTAGAGGAACTTAACTTTATGTTCTTTCAGAGTATGACATAGATGATTTATGTTATGGAAAGTGTACAACAATATATAGGATGTAAGGGTCTATTACATAGATTATTCTACTTTAATCAATTCATAATTAACCTTACATAACCAAAATAATATATTAATACTTACAACAATGAGAAACGATTAAATGATAGCTAAAATAACTAAGATGAGGTAAATGATTAGTTATACATATCATAATAGAGGATATTTGATTGTGTAGACTGGTGAAAAAATGTAGATCATAAAATGGAGATGTATTGTTATCAGTATCGGAACTAGAAACTAAACTAGTGCAAGACCATAATGATTCTATACAGTCTAACCTTGGAATGGTACAATCATGATTGGAGATATGTGGTCTTGGGAATTTTTTAGTTAGGATTTGTAACTTCTTGTGTGTTTTTCTTATTTGGAGATATGATTCATTGTATGTCATTCTTGCTCGCTCAACCTCAAGATAACATTAAAAAAGTGGAAACCATATAAAATTGGAATACCCTTCATCAAAGCATTAAATAACTAAAATGAGAAATCATATATGTGGTGAGGTTAGACAACCCTTAATGGTTGACCTGACCAAACCAATCCAAGTGATGCACTACATGCCCTTGTGTAGGATCAAGCCTCATGTAGTTCTCTTAGGTGTTTGTGTTAGTGTGATCTAAGCCAACCCTTTGTGGGTGCCCTTGTGTCTCTTAACATAAAGATAATGGGACAAATATAGAATAGAGAATGTGTTTAGCATGATAGTTGTGTTATGGTGCAGTTTAGTTTTATGACCTAGCCCTTTGTCCCATGAAACCCTTTGAAAATTCTTGGAGCAACTTTTCTCTTGCTAAGACATGGCTCTAGGACCTTTGCATGCCTAAAAATGGAGGAGTCTCGACTCATTAACTTGGTTGAGTGCCTTAGACCCATAGTAGTGGATGCTCTAATTGATGTATAACTAATATAGGAATATCTATGAGAGCCTTGAGTGATTTTGGAATGATATTTACAATAATAGCTTGTAAAATTACCAGGTGAATTTTGTATAACTTACCTTGACTAGATATGAATCCTACGACGTAAAACATAAAGTTCTAGAATGATGTTAGGGATGATTTAATACTTTGATTGATTGATATTTCCTAAAAAATTTATAGTGCATAGTGTGGAGATGAGCAAGTCATGAAAGAGCTAGAGAGATGTACTGATTGACATCCCAATTTGAACATTTGTCTTAGTAAGGAAGCATAACCAAACTTGTCATTCTTAAAGGATAAGTTACCAATTTCAATGTCTACAGATCTAAAGCTGAAATTTTCATTCCCAACCACTAATAATTAATTTTTTGATTTAATATCTTTTATGGGTTGATTCATATCCTATAGGTTGGCCTTAATGCAAAACTTTACCTATAAAATCCTATATAAACAAGTCTAATTCACCCATTTACCTCACCTGAAACTTTCAAGAGCACTCATAAAAAAAATTTATTCCAAAAGTACCCCAAGATCTCATTAATACCTTCAAAGTATTAACATAATCTAGATGTATCCCCCCATAGGTTTGAAGCACACTCAATCAGGTTATAGAGTCATGATTCCCAACCTAGAGAACTCACAAACCAAACCAAGCTGAACATGCTAAGCCATTGTTTTTTATTGTCAAGTGACAAGGTTTCCAAATTAGTTATATCCATATAGATATCACATGTTAGGTGGAGAACTATGTGTAGTTTGATGCCTCTTCATAGTAGTGCCAACGTAGGCAATATATGAATTGCACTTCAACCCAACCACTAACCTCTTTATTGGGTCTCCTACCAGTGGTTAGGTTTTACAACTATTTTTCATCACGTAAAGGGTTTTTCAAATGTATGACACCTAACATTTCAAAGTGAAGGTCATCATAGAGTGTTTCATGGTCATATAAAGTTGTAGAGTGCTAGCGCATCACTGTACAAAACTATCTGAAAGGGAAGAAACTATCCAACACTTCCATACATGTTAGATGGTTCAATACTTTTCTCATTTTTGCACTCCAGTTCCAGAAAAAATGTCTCCTAAATCATTTCCATCCGGTGCAATCATTCAATAGTGCTTGTTCAACTCTTTTCCTTTATAATAAGCTAAGTGCATCCACTTGTATTTTAGCAGTCATTTTGATGTTCTTTATTACAAACTGCTAATGAAAGCATATTCTTATTTATGGATATATGTTTATTAATTAATTTGAATATATCACCTATTGATAACCCTTTAACCCTTAGATAAATAAGAACACATTAATTATTTATATGTTTATTTATTTAATTTAGGGTTAAGTCAATAACCATAACTAAAATATGTAGCACGGGTAGGGGAGGTTTAACTACTTCTTTTTTACTATAGATTTCATCATAATAATCATAGCTATAGTCATTAACACCACATCATTCCTCATACATATAAATATTGTTTCTATTCATACATGTTTTATCATTAGTGTTGCTACAAGATAAGAACACTTCATGAGTTGAAAAGGGTGTTTTGGAAGATGGAGTCACCCATAAAGGACTTAGAAGAAAGTCAATTGAATTCTCATTGACTTCCTTAGTCTCAATATTCTTACAATAATAATCAAATAGAAAAGGATCTTGGGACACGTGCAAATCATGTTTGTCCTTGATGCATTCATTGGAGGCTACATTGGCCCAAGCCTTGAAGAAAAAGAGAATAAAGTATAATGTATAAGCCATGTGGAAAAAGAAGCCTCTAAAGACTATTAGGGTTTGAGATAGAAAGCCCATTACAACCTTGGATAACATGGTGAAATATGAAAACCCTAGAATATTCATACAAAGGATGAAAACCTAGGTCATGATTAAAAGATTGTATTTATGATATAAATATTACAATTGAAATTTGAAGATGAGACGGTAGAAAAGCAATATGAAATCTTGGAGGCTAGGGAAGGATGTGTAAGATCAATAAGTGGGTTCACCAAATATTTTAACCCTAATTAAAAAATAAGTATGTTGGTTTATCTTTAATTTGGATTACAACTTTAAACTAAGGCACAATCAATTTTTATATATAAATGCTCCAACATTTAGATATGATAGTAAAAGTAAATGTTATCAAGAAATGATATTTCATCAAGGTACATGATAAAATGTAGCGAAACACACGAGGATGAGTTGACTTATTTTTTCTAATGTTTCAAAAAGTGTTATGGATACAAAATTAGGGAAAATAGACTGTGATAGGGAAAAATGTGTCTCTAAAACAGAGCCTTGAAAACTCACTAGACATTATCGTCAAAATTGGACTCTAGCATGTGGCACTTATATCCTATTTGGCGCTAGTTTTGGCACTATTATGTAGTTCCAGTTTGACATGGGCTATTTCATCTTTTTCTATATGATTTTCCTACACTTTTTCTTGCTCCATAATATTCACACATGCACCTATAATGATCAAAACCTTGATTTCCTACAATTGCACAAGTACACAATTAGATAACAAAAAAGGGTTTTGTGTGTGGTTGAGTTAGATTACACCTAGTGGCCAAATCCCTTTGCTGATTATGACCAAGCGATGTACTATATTGCCCAAATGTGGGGCTTAAATTCCATGTAGTTCTCTTCCTGTATGTGTAACTGTGTATGCAAATCTAGATAGCCATCCCATATGCCTACTTTTGTGTCCTAATAACAATAACAAGCTAATTAGGTATTGTTAAGATGTAACGTTCATGCATGTTGTATATATCATTAAATTAGAGTGCTTGTAGATAGATATTATATAGATTAAATCCCCTTGAATTGCCTTGGCTTGTAGATACTTAACAATGCTTGATTTGGATTTCAGGTTTTTTAACTTGGCTTGGAATGCTCTTGGAAGAGTGTGGAGTGCTTTAGACTTACTTAGGGATTATTGTTGATGTATGCTCTTGATTTAGGAAATATTAGGGTAGCTTTTCTAGAGATTTGGAAATGAAGATTAAGTGTGCCTTATGATTTTCCAAGTAGGATCTTTGTAATTTCCAAGTGAGTAAATGAGAGTGTTAGACTTTCTCTTATACTGATCCAAATATCATTTTGTATTAAGGGTGACCCATGAAGGGGAAATGCAATAAACATAAGAAATCAGATTATTTGGGCTTTATAAACACTACCGTCAAACAATATTAGACAAAATGGTATGATATTTCCGTGAGAAATTAGATGGTAGTGTCCAAGAGGACAAAACACTAGAAGTGAAGATATGGAAGTGCCTAACAAAAGGTGTAGGATATTCATGAGTATTTAGATCATTTATGTAGGTGTTTGATTAACAAAGTGAGAGATTATGAAGTGTTAACAAGCCTTAAGGAATATTGAGAGTATGTTTAAGATTTGTTTGTGTATGCAAGTCATGACTAAGGGATATAAGCCAAATATGTAGTGTCAAGTACCTAATTGCCAAATTTAGGTGTCTACAAATTGTATCATTCCTTCTATATTTTCAATAGTTCATAGTTTGTTAATTTATATAGATATTAATTCACTTTTGTTTACTCACACATGCATGATTTTTTCGAAGCACAAGAGCGTGGATTTGACAAGTTGATTATGACCATTTTGTATCCACATGATTGATATTTTACTTTGAGGTGTAGGTAATTTATATAGAGAAAGACTACAAAACAAAATAAACAATGCAAATAAAAGAAAACCAGATCCTTCTTCGTATCTCCTTACAACCTCAGATGAGATTGCTGAAGCTTGGAATGAAGTACCGAGCTTGTTGAATCTCTTGATCAAATGTTTGTGGATGCTCCAAAAGTGTTCCAAATGGAAGTATAATTTTAGCTAAGAGCAAAGCGATTGAATGAGTGATTTGATTGTTGATTCGTGATCAATTGGCCAACGTAAGAGTATGTGAGATTGAATGATACTCTAACATAATAATGATGCAAATTTCAAAGCTTCCAAAGATGATAAATGGAGAGGAACGAGTGCTTATTTATAGATGAGGGAAGAGAATCCCAAATCCTTGAATTATGTGATTAACTTGTTTGATTCGAAGCTAATTAAAGCATGATTGGATTGTTTAACCGAGTTTCCAATTTGATTGAGGAGTTGAACTATTGTTTGAGCTTACATGAATGAGTTTTCATTGAGTTGGCAAAGGTGGCACATGTTTTAAATTTTTTTAGCTTTTGCTTTGAAATATTAAATTCATGCCTTTTGTTTAATTCACCCAAAAAAGTGACGTGCCTTTTAGCTTTGGGGAGATTGCATTAATTTTTGGAATGCCATGCTTTATGGAGATATGTTTAGTTAACTCAAATGCATGATTTGATTTAATCTAATGATTTGATATTTAATTGCTTTGTTTTGCTCTAGCTAACTTGAGATGTTAATTAGTGAAGTGAAAGTGAATAAGAGGTGAGGTGGAAATCGATACATGTAGAATTTATTTAATTATTTTAATACGAAATTAGCTAATGAAATATGGGATGAATAATAAACGTGATAAGATTAATTAATTAATCCTAGGAATGAGATATGAGTGTAACAAGGTCCATAGTGCGAATAGTTAATAATTTGAGACCTATGTGTGAGTGATAGGAGTACTTAGGAGAATTGCAAAATGATATCGTAAAATATCATTAAAGGTCATAAAATAGCAGAATATGTTAAAAGTGGTCGAAAATGGTTGCAATGTATTGTGAAGTAATTACGGTATGAGGTTTAGAATGCGTAATACAATATTTTAGGGTGTCTACATGTACCAACACATCAATGCCAAGTTAGGCTCTTATTGATGTCACACCCTCTTCTAATGTTTTCGAATTTTTCAACCTCGTTTCTCCCTTTTCAACTTTGTGTTCTTCTCCATGTGGGCACCGTTCATCTCTTTTCCTCCCCTTATTTTTCATTATTATGCATGTTTGACCATTTTCATACGACACAAAACTGGTCATGTTAATTTCATAACCATGACAAAATTGGTATTTTGTCTTTCGGGCCCTCTTCACCCATGATTTGAGTGCCTCAATGTTTTGGCCAACATTTTTTGATCTTTTTTGCTTATTGCGTATTGGCTTATGCATCAATAAGTTCTTTATTTGAATTCGAGTAGTATGTAAACAAAGCTTAATGCATTTAGGACACATGAGCACACAAAGAAGAATCATACTGAAGTTGTAAGGAAGTAACTTGTCTATTTCTGAAGCATCCCTATACCAAAAATAATTTTCAAGCATATAGAAAATCATATAGATATTGGTTATTTTACACGCATTGAAAAGATAAGGGTTGGAACACTTGCAATCCACAAGGCTACTTGTTGAATACATTATACTTGTATGTTGATTGCCAATTTGTTCTCTACTTGGGGGGCATGATAAATGTCAAGGAAGCCAAGTTTTCTTTGGTTTAGCACATGCTCTAAAACACATTTATCTTCCTAACACATCTTGTAGACATATGTTGGATTCGGGTTTTGAAGGAGATCGGTTTTCCAATGGCTTGCAGCGAATCTAAGAAAAGTGAGAGAGGTTTTTGTATATCAAGGTATAGTGAACACATTCATGAAATTAGTTCCGCACCTTTGGGAAAAGACCATTTATGTAACCGTTACATTTCTAGTCAACTGCTTTAATAGCCATTACGAAAATGGTCATTGTCCATATTCGCTATGTGAATTGAGGGTTCAAATCGTCTCATTGACTAGATCTATTTTTTTACTCCCTATCACTAACGATTATTTCTAGATTTGAATGATCAATTATATTGTAACTAAAATTCTATTTTTATTACAACTTTAAATTTTTTAAAGATCTAAACAATTCCTCTTTTATATAATTAAATTAATTTTTAGATTCCAATTGGAATTAAGTATGATTGAATTAATTTAATGCATTTACTAATGTAAAATCACTTACCAACCCAGAGTAATTAACTAAAATTAATAATGTTTATAATCTCGAGATCTACACGGTGAGGAAACTCCACACCCATTTAGGAAAAAAAAATTAATAATTTAAACTTAATCGTAAATTCCAAGGAAAAATCCCAAAAGCATCTAGGGAACATACAGGCGCATGCCTTGAATTGTAGAAACGTAGCATGTGGATAAAATCATTTATTAATCTTTTAAAAATGTTTAGTAGCTGTCAAAATGTAACTTATTTCAGTGGCATTGGCGATGGGAATATCAAACTAATTTTTATAATGTGGTTGATTTGTTCAAAAACACTTCAAAACAAATGGATTGGACAAACTAACGAAATTGGTGGAATTTTTTAAGTACAACTAGGCCTAGCAAGACTTTCTCATCGGTTGAAGAAGCTAAAAAAAATTGGTGGTTTATTCAACGTACAACTGCAGTTTCTACAGTCGACAGGACTATCACATTCTGTAAGGGATACTGTGAATGATTTTAACCATCTTTCGGTTCTCTTTGTTTTCAATTATCGGGTCTCAAGGATTCAACCAGGTCAGTATTTTTTGTTTCCTTTCTTCACATAACATTTGATCAACACCCAATTCATTTTTTAGTCGCAGGAATTTCTTTTTAATGAAATTGATCTATACTGCTTGAATAAAAGGTTACAGCCTATTCAAAAACCAAAAACAAATTGATTTCAGTGATCTTGATGAGTAACTCAATAACTTCTTTGAAGTCTTAGAATGACCAATTATAGCAGTAGCCTCATAACTATCACAGGATTGAAAGTGTGTGTACGTTGATAATTTTTTCTAGTTATTGATATTGGATAGGCGTTAGATTTGAGCTTTCACCTTAGGATTTTTATTTACTTTTAAAATCAGGGTAAGGTTGTTGAAATCTGAAGAGAGGAAGTAATGGATTTGTCTAGGTAATATACAAGTTGAGAATGGATGTATTTGCAGTCTTTGTCCTGTTGTTTATGAAGGAGTTGACTTTCTGGCCAGCTGGTATGTCTACTGCTGAGCTACTTGTCCTTAGTTTATAGGGTTGTATGTAGGAATGAGGCATGAAACTGTCATGCAAGGCAGGTAATATCGTTGACCTAGGCAATACACCTCATTGCAGGAGAAATCACCCCATCGTTGCTAATGGCAAAAGCTCAATAGTCTCACCTCTGCATACCCAAAAAGAGGATTTGCTCTGCCCAATAGAGTGTTGGTTCAAACTGTCCCATTGGGAGTAGTATAAGTAGAAATTAAGGGAGTCATATGACTGACTTCCAGAGTGGATTCTATTGCTAGATTCTAGAAAATAAGATGGAAAATGATTTGAGGTATTGCTAGTGGCCTGGAATAGCTTGGTTGCAAGTATGGTGTTTTATCAATTTGACATACATGTTTCCTAGTTAATATAATGTTTGGTGGATTTGCCTAGAGTCTCATCTTTTCGCACTGGACATGACTTCGTTTTTACGACGAGATGTATTTTACAATGACGGTGAGGGGTGGTGGTAGGCTGTAATGTCCTTGAGTGGTGTGCACTTTTAATTATGACCTTAAATTTGATGTCTATTTGACCGTCACTGAGAATGTTTTTCCTTTTTCTTGGAGAATTCTCAGAGAATTTTATCAAAAATTGTAACAACTTGGCCATACGGTGGAGTTTGGGGCCCCTTTGTTTCTCTCCAAAAATTTTTTTTGAGCCTTGCACATAGTGTAGGTAGATTTGACACCATGAAATTAACTCATGGAAATAATCCCACCTGGAACTATCATCTAGTAAACACTCCTGGAAGGCTGGAACCATGGTGCTATAATCATGATAGGCATATCATAGATCAAAAACGAGAACCACTGGAGTATTGTCTATTGGGATCCATGCCGTACAGTGTAACTAGATGATGTACTCAAGACTTCTCTTTGAAACAGATGCAGAATGGAGCAGGCTTAACATCCCCACAGAGCTTCGCGACACATGCAGTTCAATTATTCTATTTGCCATGTTAAATTCTTCAATTGCCCAGCCCAATTCGTAGTATTTTGAAATTAGACTTCAGTAAAAATAAGATGATGATCTAAGAAGAATCCTTTCTTGTGATCCATTTATAGTTCTAAACTAAAAACAAGCAGAATTCATATAAAAAGATTGTGCACGTGACATGTAAAACAGTATAAAAACTGTTATAAATATATTTAAAACCCCTACTCTATCATTACCCGCCCAAAAGTCTAGTTTTTGTTTAAGAATAATCTTCCATTAAAACTAGTTAGTTTCACCAGTTCTATAACTATAACTTAGATTATATGCTATAAGATAACACTTATAAGGAGTCAGACCAGTAACTGTAAATAGTGTGTTTCAAAAGGAACTTGCTTGTTTCATGTTAACCACAGAAGCAGGACCTGTCAATAACTTGCAAAAACTCATGAATTTCACCCTTTGCCAAGTGTGCTAGACCTCTATGACCGGGCATCCATTTCTTTGATAGGAAGTGCACAGGATGTATAGTGTTAGGTCATTACATGCGTATGTCATAACCATCAGCAATAGATATTGGAACGTTATATTACATAATAGATTTCATATTTATGCCAATAGGGAAAGAAAGCATGCTGCATAGAATTTCCTCTCTCATCCCAATCATCTTTTGTAAATTCCTCAAATGCACTAAGCTTCTAATGTATGAATCTTTTCATTTAGTATATTATGGTGGCAGAACTTGCTTTTGTGAACAGAGTCGATCAAGTTCTCTTTACAGTCCATTAATGATGCAGGAGCATCCGTGTCTAGAAACAATCTTGCATCACCCAAAGACACTTAAGAGTTAGTGAATAAAGACTTGCACAATGCCGTGCCACTCTTGCACAAATCTAAGCCTTGACCATTTCCTGCGAAGGCCACACAAACCTACCCTTGACCATGGAAGCTTGCCTATGCTGCGTAATACTAGCTTGGCTGCGCAAACTACTTTGATTACGAAGGGGTGGAGGATCCTCAGAAGGTGAGATTTTCCTGCACTAAATTGAAGATTCACGCATTTTTGTGGTGGGAACATGTGCATAACCAGGAGTATTCGTAGAGGCAATGACAAGATCAAGAAGTTGGGATAGATTGGTGACAAAGTTGAAGGCTAAGTTCATGCCTTGTAGATTACCAATCACATTTGTTCAGACGATTGCAAAATCTGCATCAAAAGGAACTTAGTGTCAAGAATGTACATGGAGGAGTTCTATTGGCTCACTATTCGAACGGATTCATGTGGAGGACGACATAGGGAAGATATCAAGTTATGTTAATGGATTATGCATTTCCATTCAAGATGAGTTTAGTATGATCAGATCTAGAGATTTGGGGAGGATAGGCCTATCAATTTGCACTAAAGGCAGAAGAGAGTTTGTCTCCTAGACAACAAAGCAGTTGTGCGTGAGGGAAAGGGAAGTTCCCACACAGATGTGTATGCTTGCACATTGATGCAAAAAATCATGCTCACAAGGGTGAAGTGAGTTCCTCGCATGAGCATGGTCATGCAATGAGGCAAAGGTAGATCTTCCTTTTAGAGGAAGAGGATGCGGAAGAGGTAGAGGATTTGGCGGAACTTGTTTCCATTGTGGAGAGATTGGACATCACACATTTGAATGTCCACAAGTTGTGCAAAGCAATGGTAGGAGGAAGATGCTAGAAATTATGTTGCTTAGCATGCTAGACTTGAAAAACAATGCGTTGTAACAGTGGTGCAGAATAAGCCAAAACCCAAAGAAGCTCTCATGATAAAGACGTTGTTTGCTAAAGCCTACAAAGGAAGAGAATGCTCCCGCACAAAGACAAAACCTTTTTAGAACTGTATGCAAATTTGGACGTAAGTGTTGCAATTTTTTTATTGATAGTGGTAGCACAAATAATCTTGTTTGCAACGAGATGGTTGAGAAGCTTGGTCTAAAGAGAATTGTGCACCCGAACCCATATAAGGTGTCGTGGTTGTTGAAGGGGCATCAATTGCTTGTGAATGAGCAATGCAGAGTGCGTATCAAGATTGGCACATATGAAGATGAAGTCGTATGCAATATAATGCCCATGGATGTATGCCACATGTTGTTGGGTATAACTTGGCAGTATGATACAAAGGTGGTACATGATGGTTGCACAAATACATACACATTGGTGCCAAAAGTACACTTTGAATCCTTTGAAGGAGACACGTGTAGAGGTGGAAAGGAGTCCACAGATATTGTTAATTTCAGGAAAGGTGTTCCTGAATGTTGTGAAAGGAGATAGTGAATGTTTTGCGTTCATTCCAAGGCTCGCGTAGAAGATAAGGGTGAGGTGAAGCCGTGCCAACAGAGGAGATCTTGCCAGAAGTGAAGTAGATGCTAGGTGAGTACGTGAATTATCATGTCAAATGATATTCCGTATGGTTTACCACCTACACTTAGGAGATCAGTCATTAGATGGACTTGATACTAGCGTCTAGTTTACCAAACAAGGCCGCATATGGGTTGACACTTATGGAGAATGAGTAGATGAGAAAGCAAGTGCAAGAATTGCTTGAGAAGGGGTTGATTATGGAGTCTTTGAGACCGTGTGTAGTACATGCAGTATTGGCATCAAAGAAAGGAGAGTGGAGAATGTGCACTGATTCTGGAGCCATCAACAAGATTACTATCAAGTATAGATTTACATTGCTGCACATGGATGATTTGATGGAATGTTTGAGTGGAGCAAGATACTTCACAAAGATTGATTTGAAGAGTGGATACCACCAAATCAAAATAAGAGAGATGAGTGGAAGACTACTTTTAAAACACTAGGATGGATTGTATGAGTGGTTGGTCATCGCCCATTAGGGCATTAACCAATGCATCGAGTACAATTCATGTGGTTGATGAATGAAGTGTTGAAGCCTTTCTTAGGTAAGTTTGTCATTGTTTATTTGGATGACATTTTGATTTTTAGCAAAATGTAGGAAGAACACTTGGTCCATTTGCAGAAAGTGTTAGAGCATTTGTGATGAGGAGAAGTTGGTGAATTTGAAGAAATGTAGTTTCATGTGGAAAGAGCTAGTGTACTTGGGATTTGTGATATCTCAAGAAGGATTGAAGATGGATCCTAAGAAGGTGTGAGCTATAGTGGATTGAACGTCACCCAAGAATGTCATGGAGGCCCAAAGCTTCCATGGACTTGCGAGCTTCTATAGTGGAAGTTCATTAGAGGATTCAATGAGATTTGTGCACCAATCACATAAGGTGATGTGAGGAGACAAGATAAGGAGTTTGCGTGGACTGCAAACGCAAAGTATGGATTTCAGAAGCTGAAAGAAGGTCACAAAGTAGACTAATGTTGGCCTTTTGATTTCAATAAGGTATTTTAGGTTGATTGTGACACAAGTAGGAGTAGCCATTGGAGCTGTGATGAGTTAGGAAGGAAGACCCATCGCATATTTTAGTGAAAAACTGAATGACACTGAGGAGGAGATATTCAGTTTATGATCAAGAGTTTTACACCATAGTGCAAGCTCTGAAGAAGTGGAGGCACTACTTGTTGCCCAAAGAGTTTGTGTTGTATCAAACCACCAAGCACTGCAATTCATAAATAGCCAGGGGAAGCTGAATCAAAGACACATGAAATGGGTTGAATTCTTGTAGAGTTACTCATTTGTCTTGAAGCACAAAAGTGGGAAATCAAATAGAGTTGCAGATGCATTGAGTAGAAGATGCGTCTTAGTGAGTTGAGATGCAAAGTAGTAGGGTTTCAAGTTGATTAAGGAACTCTATGAAAAAGATGAATATTTTGGAGAAGCATGGAGAGCATGCACAAAACCAGTGAGCATCTAATGCACGCCTTGGTTAGACTACTTGTAGGAAGGGTTGTTGTTTAAAGGCACACCGTTGTGCATGTGCCACAAGGATCAATGAGGGATAATTTGATCCAAGAGAAGCATTGTAGAGGATTAACAAGTCACTTTGGAATAGATAAGACCTTGGCATAGTTCAGTAGAGAGGATATTCTATAGATGTGCAAACATATATGTGCAAAGATGTGCAAAGATGTATGTCATGCCAATTAGTTGGAAGGGGAAGAGTTAGAACGCAAGGTCAAGAATAGAACATATCAACCACTACCAAGTACTTGAGAAACCTTGGGAGCATTAAGTATGGATTTTGTTTGGGTCTTCCTAGAAACAAAGGAGTCATAATTCTATCTTTGTTGTTGAGATAGATTCTCAAAATGGCTCATTTTATTGCTTGTAAGAAAACCAATGATGTTATGCATATAGCTAACTTGTTTTTTAGGGAAGTTGTGAGACTGCATGGATTGTCATGCAATATTGTATCTGACAAAGATACTAAGTTTGTTGGCCACTTTTGGTGAACATTGTGGAAGAAATTGAACATGAGGTTGCAGTTTAGTTTTGCGTATATCACCCACAAATGGATGGCCAAACAAAGTTGTCAACAAGAGTCCTTGGTAATTTGTTGCGATGTTTGGTAGGAGAAAAGGTAGGAACATGGGATTCAATTCTTGCACATGCAGGTAAAGTTTCTTATAACAACTTTATCAAATAGGAGCACTCTTGGAAGGTCACCTTTTAGATTGTTTATGGGATAAGTCCCCGAGGAGTTACTGAGCTGTGAGAGTTTCCGTGAGAAGAAGGGAAAGTGCATGGAAGTTGAAGACTTCACATAGTACATGAAGGAAGTGCACAAACAAGTGCACAAATAGCTAGAGCAGAGTAATGCACAATACAAGGAGTGCACAAACTTGAGGAGAAGACACTTGGAATTTGAGGTTGGAGATTTAGTTCTTGCGCACTTGCACAAAGAGAGGTTCCCGAGAGGAACATATGATAAACTCAAGTGGAAGAAGATTAGACCCTTGTACATAGTCCTGAAGAAGTTTGCAAAGAATGCATATGAGATAGAGTTACTAGAAGGGATAGACATTTCGCCTATCTTTAATGTAGCAGATCTATACCCATATTTTGAAGGGCAGATAAGTGGAGAAGCAAACCGCACAGAAGTAGATTGGAGACACCAACTACCAGAGTAAAGGCATGAAGAAATTGAATACATTTTGGATGAACACGTAGTGAAGAGAATATGTAGAAAGGAGTTCATGAAGATATATGGTGAAATGGAGAGGCAAAGAAGTTGAGGATGCGTCTTGGCTTAGTGAAGCAAAGATTGCTAGACTTGGTCATTCCATTTAAGACCTTCAAAAAACATGCTTGAGTAGGGGCTCAAGTTTCTTCTTACCCAAGGTGTATGATACAGGAGCATTGGGATTCACAAGTAATCTTGCATCACCCAAAAGACATTTAGAGTTAGTGAATAAAGATTTGTGCAATGCCACTGCCACTCTTGAAGCATGCGACACAAACAAACTCGAGTGCCTTGAACCATTTCCTATGCGGAAGCCGCATAATACCTATCCAAGCCGTGGAAGCTTTAACCTTGTCTCGCGTAATACCTATCCTTCAGCTGCGCACATTTCCCATGTCATGCAAGGTACTATCTTGGTTGTGCATAACGTTATTAAGTGCCACACACACCTAATAATGTCACGCAAAGCCTTGTAGCCTTGTTTCAAGCCGCAGCAATAACTTGTTTCTTGTGCACGGAAGTGTGTGAAGCCTTGCATGCAGCACTAACCTTGTCAATGCCTGAAGCGTTTTGAATGTTCACACAATGTCTGATGTTGCAAAGCCTTGTAATCCTGACAAGGACCACTACCATATGCCACCATGATTGGATAGTGTGTCTGACATAAAATCCTTTGTCAACATCGATACAATTAGAGGGAGGCACATGTTGAACCTTGATCCCTTTCTCATGCCCAATGACAAATTTGAATGAGTCTGATAATACTATTTGATCTAATAGAGGAAACTTCATGGGAAGATCAATGTAAACAACATTGAGGCATTTAGAGGAATCTTTGTAAGGTATCTTTACTTGTAAAAGGCATCTTTGTTCTCCTGCCCTATGCCACTACAAATTCTATAAATAGAAGGGAGTTGTGAGCTTGTAAGGTACCTATCCTATCTCATCTTGTTCAGTGTGAGCTTTGTCATCTATTGAGACATTGTTGACAATTTGAGCCAAGTTTGGTTATGTAGAAGCTTTAGCAGAATCTAGTAAGCTTGGGATAAATTATAGGATTGGAACTCTTTAGATAATTCTTGCAGATTCATATGTCATAAGACTTTCATTGGAGAGTAATGTCATTGTGTCTGAGTTTGTAATCTTTTCCTCATATTAATATATGAAGCTTTCATTGTTTCTTGTTTAGCCTGAGGTCTTGCTTCAATGAGATTTAACTCCGAAATTGTGGGCTGTATGGTCGAAGGCATCCCTTCATTGGGACCCCTAACCTTGACTACATCAACTAATAATAACCATGGCTGTTTGATTGCTGTCCTAGAGTTTTTCCAAGTTTACACTCCTGTAAAACTATGTTAGTATTTTTATTTATTTCAACTGAAAGTGAATACACCCTAGATTCAGATTACTGTTTTTGGACTTGGGTAGACTAGAATTGCAACATAATGTGGCATGGATTGTTAAAGATCCAAGATTGATTTTTTTAATTTATTGGCCATTAAAAATCAGTGGTTGCCTGATCCTGGAGCTGCCTTTATAGATTGGACAGTCAAATTCATGGAAAAAAATACCCTTCTTCATATTGATTCTATCAGAATTCTTTTGTATTTTTTGTGTGGCTTAAAAAATAATAACGTGCTTTTGCCCAAGAAAAATGCAATCTACTACTGGTTATTATGTGATTTTCTGATTTACCCTCCCCATTCCTCCGTAATTTTATTTAACATGTAGTCAAGCTTGTATTATTTCCATTTCCTAGTGTTAGATTGGAAAGATGAATTGATATGGCAGTCAAAGGGTACGCCATCTTTTTTTCTATTCATTTAATCTGTTGCCAAGTTATATTTATGTATGATGATCTTCTCCTTAATTTGATCTCCTGTTTTGTTTCCATTCTACAGTATGAAAAAGATATGGGGAATTTCTATATCACTTATTCTCATAAATTTGACTTCTATTATGGAAAGGGCTGATGAGAATCTACTACCATCTGTGTATAAAGAAGTTAGTGAAACTTTCAGTGCCAGCCCTTCTCAGCTTGGATACCTTACATTTATCCGGAACTTTGTGCAAGCTCTCACTTCTCCTTTAGCTGGTATATTGGTTCTTCATTATAGCCGGCCCACAGTTCTCGGCATAGGTACAATGTGCTGGGCATTGTCAACAGCAGCAGTGGGCATGTGCCAATATTTTGAACAAGTTGCATTTTGGAGAGCAATCAACGGAATAGGGTTAGCAATTGTCATACCAGCATTACAGTCATTTATTGCTGATACCTATTTGGAAGGAGCAAGAGGAGTTGGCTTTGGCTGTCTCAATCTTGTAGGGTCTGCAGGTGGCATAGGAGGCAGCATTCTGGCAACAATACTGGCTGGATACACTTTTTTGGGAATACCAGGTTGGCGTTGTGCATTCATTCTAATGGCACTATTGAGTGCACTTATCGGGTTGCTTGTGTTTACATTTGTTGTTGATCCAAGGAAAACACTGCCTTATTCATCCAAGATTAAGAGGCATTCTAAAGTGTGAGTTTCTATCTCTCCCTCTGCCTCTCTGCCGCTCTCTCTCTCTCTCTCACTTGTGTCAATCATTGCATTATCTTCTTACCTCCACTCAAAGTTGAGAGAATTTGGATACAGAACTAATTTCAGGTGCAAAAATGTAGGAATGTGACGTCCTTGGATGACCCTTTTCACTTTAAAGTAGAGATAAGTTTTCAGATGCTCATGGCCTGAGATAAATGAGTGCAGACTTTAATGCTTTTTCTCTTCATTATTAGCCTCAAAATTCAAAGCTGCACAAATAGCATTAGGTCATAAATCTAGTGCATGTTTGTGTACATTTATTGTTTTTAAAAGTTATGTTACAGTAACCGAAGTGTTTGGTCATAAATCTAGTGCATGTTTGTGTACATTTATTGTTTTTAAAGTCATGTTCCAGTCACCAAAGGATGCTTCTTACAAAGAATTTTGTTTGCCAGATCTAAAGATAGAAACTCACACTTGGCTAGAGCAGAAAATCATCCATTCTTTGTTTGTTTAGGAAACGAAACAATCGAAATCAAGAGAATGTAAATATAGTTCTTTGCTTTTCAGTGGGGAGGCTCCAGGGCGTTTGTCCATAGAAGTTCTTTTTTGTGTTTTCAGAGGCTGCTTAGTGTGCCTGTGGTTGGATTTTTATCATGTTCAGAAATTTATTCAGATTGTACCAAGTTTTCTTGAGGTTTATTTGATCCTAATAAACAGGATAAATCCTGCAGACAGCACACTAAATTGCTGAAGTTATTTAACGGGAGCAGTTTGTACTACGTCTTATGAAAAGCAATTACATTGAATAGACATAAAAGCAAAACCATAATTCTCATTCATGCTGAAATAAAATTATTATTATTGATTTATAATAACACAAGAAATGTAAGAACTGTAACCTAGAATTTGCATTATTTGAAGCTTTGAACAGCAATTTATGTGGATAAATGCGAAAATTGGAAATGAACGCATACTACATCACCAAAGAGTCAGAACCGAACCCTTCTGGGCCTATATTACATATTAATACGATTCCATAAGCAGCATAGCTAAAAATTCTTTGGTGAAGATGAAGCAGTTTATCTTCTTCCATTACAAATTGTTGGTGCCACCCTCAGGTGCAGGTACCGGCATCAAATGTACCTAGTGCTGTGGTAACGGTGATAACTAGGAAATGGTATCTAGTTCTGCTTCTGATTGGATACCAATGCTGAAATATTCTCCTATCTTGAGCTGCCACCTTGATTTCGATTTTAATTGGAATCCATTTGACAACACACTATATTGCAGAAACTTAATGCGCTATAGGCTGAAGCGACTCAATGCCAACAATTTTAGCATGAAATAATATTCCCTAGTTGTAGCAAAATGGACCATGAATGAATGGATATAAAAATATACTTAAGAGAGAACAAATTGTCAATAAAAATTCACTGTTTCGTTGATATGGAAGGTATCTATGGCTATTTCTAAGAAGAGATGTACGTTGTTTCTCCTGCGCCACTAGAGAAAGAAGGTAGTGAGCTCTGAAAAGAGATGTGGAGCTACTGTTATCTATTTTGCATATTACAAAATGGTAGAAATCTTGGGAAACTACAAGACTAATTTTTCTCTTTATTCATTCCGCATGATTTTTACAATGCGAATGGCAATTTCTTTATCTCTATTTTTAGCAGGAAATGAACAATGTAAAAATAGAATATGAAGTGATTTGAATTGGAACCTGAAGAGACACGCGACAAGTCTTCCCCCAAGGAGTTGAAAGGTTTTCTCATGACCTGAAACTCATAAAAATACAAAAATACATTTTTTCTAATTTATGAAATTTTGTATGTTTTTGTATTTTGCATTTTTTGAGGTGCTTCGGAGTAGATTTTTTGTGTCAAACTAAAAGGATACAATATATCCTTGTATTACCCATTCTAAGCTTTACAATACATATTTCAATTTCAAATTCTGAGCTATTAGCAAGGGGTTATGACCTTGGCAAGATAACAGACTCGTGATATCTGCCTTAAACTGCCACTCGATCATTCTACCAATCCTTGAGAAGCAATGGGCCCCAATGATCCTCGTTCTGATTTTTCGATGAATATAGGAACTTTGTAGTGCATAACTGTTCCCCTTCCACTTGAATGGGGTGGACCTTTGGGTAGGGATGTTAGCAAACTGACATGTGGAACTGCATGGTTGTATTTCCCAAATAATTCGTGAGGATGAAGATTCCAACACTGATTAGAATCATGACCTTTCTGCCATAATAACTACAAATAACATAATGAAGCAAATACCTTCCATGTGCGTGAGAAGAATTGTTGCAAGGATGATGAGCAAGGTTGTTGTGCATGTGTGTTTGCTTTAATGAAATTGTAAGCTATGGTGGGTTGAGAAGATTCTCTGATATACCTAAGACCAAAATTCTGAGGCCTTGTTTCTACCTCAGGAGGATTTTGAATGCTTTTGGTCTGTTTTACAAAACTGCCAAATAAATATGAAGTATGATCCAGATGTGAGAAACTGGAATAACATATATATTATATATTTTCCTCTGTTTCTATCTCTGTGTCTGCAACAAGTTGTTTCTTCTCTTTCATTGTGTGGTATTGCAGGGACTTTTGAATTTCATTTTAAAAAAACATCTTTTTCTGCAAGTTCTTGTTGAATCTTGTGCATATCTTCGTTGTGCCTTTCCTTTTCTCTGAGTAATCCTTCCACTATGGGGTTTTGAATTACGAAAGATTCCTCTGTATTTATATCATCTGCTCTGTGATGAAGTGGAAGTTGTTCTACAACTGTTAGTTTTCATCCTTTAACCATTGGTTTTCTTCAAGAAGTAGCTTGTGCTCATTTTATATGGCGCCGAAAACAAATCCACATCTTGGAGTTGTTCCTTTTGCTGTTTCTTCCTGCTTTCCTTTTCCATGACTGAAAGATTCTTGCAAAATGTATGGAATGTTTTTTTTCCTGCTCTGATATCATTATTTGGATATTAATTGAAATCTGGTGGACAACACACTAACTTGCAGAAACTTAATGTGTTATAGGTAGAAATGCTTTAAATTCAACAATTGTAGCACACAATAATAATCTAATTAAATTTCTTGTGGAAGTTCTCAATTACTTAACATGGAGTAATATTATTGAGTTGTAGCAAAATGAACCATGAATGAATGGAAAGTAAAATATATGGAGAGAGAACAAAATTCTGAATAAAGAATTAACTGCATCATTAATATGGGAGGTATGTACAAATATCTCTGAGAAGAGAGGCAAGGTATTTCTCCCGTGCCATAACAAAAATAACTAATAAGGTAGTGATCTCTGAAAAGATATCTGGAGCTACTGCTCTTTATGCTGTGTATTATAAAGTAACAATCTTTTCAAAGAGAGGAGAAGCTACAAGCCTGATTTCTCTCATCTGCACCATATGTCACTCCATTTCATGATTTTTACAGTTGGAATGGCAAATCCTTTATAACTATTTTTAGTAGGGAACAAATTATAAAAAAATATGAAGCAACTTGACTTGGAATGTTATGCGACAAGCGTTCTCCCAAAACGTTTAGAGGATTTTGTCAAGAGCAAAAACTCATAAAAATACAATCTATTTTCTTTCTATTTTAATGTATTTGCTATGTTTTATATTTTGCATTTTTTAGGGCCCTTCAAAGCCATTTTTGCGGGTTCCAGCTAAAGAGATTTTTGTTGGACACAGGCCACCATATATTATTCGTTCTAAGATTTCTAATGCATATTTTAGTTTGGAATTTAGTGCCACAGGTAAGGGGTTAGGACCTCGGAAATGTGACACACTAGTGATATATGATTGTTTAAAAATCTTTGCCCAAAAGACTGTCTTGAGCTGCCACCTAGGCCATTTTCCCTTCCTTGAGAAGCAATGGACCCCATTGCTCTTAGTTATGATTTTCTATGAACAAAGTAATCCTCTCCTACTTGAATGGGGTACAATCCAAAATTCATTCTTATTCTTTTTGAAGACCTTATGGGTAGGGATGCCAGCGAATCAACATGTGGAACTACGCGGTTGCACTTCTCGCATAATTCACAAGGATGAAGATTCCAACAATGACTATAGTTACAACCTTATCTGCCAAAATATTTGCAAATAATATGATGAAACAATAACCTTCTGCATGTGAGAAGAATTCTCGCAAGGATAGCAAAAAAGTTGTTCTACGTGCATGTCTCCTTGAATGAAAGTGGAAGTTGTCATGGATTGAGAGGTCTCTCTGATAGACCCAGGACCAAAATTCTTAGGCCTTATTTCTTCCTTGAGTATTTGGAATGTGATGCAGGAGCATGCCTGGTCCACAACCAATACTGCATGCGGAAACTAAAATAAAATCATGGGTTTTCATCCATATAGGACAAAGGTTGAGAGAAGATGATGGAAGGCTGACATTCATGATCTTGGGGGTTACACCTTCGCTACCCAGATAGAGAAGTTGAATAGTCTTCAAAAGGATTCTTGAATCCTCAAGTTTTATCTCTTAGTTGGGGAAAGAAGACTCCTATCAGCAGAAAGCAGAGCAACAATAGCAGCCTTGATTCCTGAAATCATTTAGAAGACAAGTTCTTAAGTTGGCCACAAGCCTTAGGGGCTGAACGTGATTCTCTTTTGTATTCTGCACATTGAAGCCAATAAAATTGCTCCTATTAGGGTGTGTACTTTCCTGTTTTGTGACTGCAAATGTAAGGAACTTTGCATTTCAAGCTTCCATTAATGGTTGTGTACTTTGACCCTAGTGGTACCTATATTGGTTTTTCATTAGCTCTTACAGGTATCTGCATCATTTTTGGTATCAGAGCAGGATTTTGGAGGTTGGAAAAAGGACTGCAAAATGTTGCAAGTTGCAGAAAGTGCAGCAAAGGAGTGACTGCAGAATTTTGTGAAGGAAGTTGCATTGGACACGCTCTTAAAGTATAGTAAGGAGACTGAAACAGTGAGTGATGGTTCAAGAAGGTGGTAATATCCTTGTAAGAAGACGGGGAAGAGGGGTTGTGCACTTCGAGTGGCTGACCTTACAGGAATGGTGAGGATCATGTGAGAAAGAATGAATATCATGGAAACTGAAAGAAGAAGAGTTGTTGCAGAAATTGATGAGGAAAGTGACGATGAGGATTCTTTTGTTGAAGAAGAAGAACTAGGACTGGATGACCAATTGGTCAAGGCTCTTGTTAGGTGTTGTCATGCAAATGCGCAACAAGGAAATTGACAATTTCTGAGCATGACAACTATACCCCTGTGTTAATTTTTTCAAGTTTTACTCTTCCAAGGCACCCTGGGTTTGCCTAGTCAGTCCAAGTAACTTCCCGATTGATGTTAGCTCATCCCCCTAGGTGATTTAGGAAAGTCCATGCATTCCCCCAGGGGATTTTAGGAATTTATTAAAAGTTGCAAGTTTCACGCAGTTGTGGGAAGGGCTATCACTGGCCTTCCTAGGACTGGAGCAACCCCATGGAGCGGAACAAAAAAGCCAAACCGGACATGAAGGTGAGTCAAAGGCCTTGGGACATCATGGAAGTGATTCAGGAAGATTCAAGAAGGAATTGTTGGGGCAGTTTCACCAAAATTAGGGTTCACAGGCCTAGGCAATGCACAAGCCAAAACAATTGCTGAACTTCTGAAGGTGATTCCGGGAGCTCCGGATGGAGTTAGGAGAAAAACAAAACATCGTCAGAAAGGGAATTCCAAGCCCTACAAGATGCTGAAATTATTTTTTTCACAACACTTTGGTGCAATGGGTTTGCAAGCAGTTTTTCTCATGCACAAGTGGAGTAACAAATCAAAAATCCACTTTTTTAGGGATCAAATGGAGGAATCAAGACCTGAAACCCCCACCATTAGATTTAGAAGGCCATTTCTAGTCAAGATCATATAAATTTCATCAAAAAAGTCCATTGGGAGCTCAAGTTATCGCCGTTTCAAGTTGTCCTCTTGAAGCAAGTTCGGGAGTTAGTCAAATTTTGGAAGGACACGTGTCAGCTCCAGGAGCCTGGCGGGATTTTGTGCCCCTCACGTCCCATGAGGTCAGGGACATCAAGGTTGGAAAAATGTGCCCTACCCCTAAGGAAACTCCTTGTCACTCATGTGACCTCTTCAAGAGCAAATTTCCAACCCCCAGGTGCTTGCGGAAGCTTAAATTCTTCACCGTCGGATCTCTGCACTTGTCATCACCTTGCTTGCCGTGGAATTTGATGTCCCTCACGCCCCTTTGAGGTGAGGGACATCAAACATGAAAAAATGCGCCCCACCCTTGGTGTGCATTTTTTTTTAATAATTTAAATCCGGCACTTAGCCATTTTTCCCCCATTTCTTTTTCACAGCTTCACGCCTTGCCACAACTTTGTTCATGCTTGTTTAGACACCCAGTCCGCCATTTCTGATCCGAACCAGCTCCGTCATGGCCACCAAATCTTCCACTCAATGAAAATACATAGGTTTCAAGGGAAGGATTGATCAAAAGTGTTGAAGAAATGAAGAACGAGGAGAAAATGAATTTTTTTTGCTAGATAACCACGAAGTCACCCAATCGAAAAATCTTCATATCTTGCAAAATACAAGTCAGATTGAGGTGCCGTCTTTTGCAGAATTCCACATTTTTCAAGATGATCAAGATGCAACAAACGGGAGGTCAAATGGTGCCCTAAAACATTTGTTCCAACAAAAATCCCATTTCGTGCCCTAGCTCATATTTGTCAGATTTGCCATCAATTTGACGATCGGATCGAGCTAAAAATTTTCCCACTGACTCCAAATCAAAAACCTATCATGATGGAGTTGATTTCGTCGCGAACGGAGACAAAAACCAGACCTATAAATTTCAAGCTCCATTAATGGCTGCCAGGCAGCTCCGCGCCCGAAGCCACTGTCAGGTGAAAATTTTAAATTTTATTTCCAAGCATTCTAGTGGGCAAAATTATGTGAAATTCGGAGGACATGATCACAAAGACAAGCCGAGTCCAAAAAAATATGTTCCGTCGCAAACTGAGCACCGGAAAGCCACTTTCCAAAAATAGTAAGCTTTCCTACACAGGCTTGCTATCTTTGGTAAGTCTTCATCAAAAGTGACTGCAGCACCTGTGGCGAAGGCAATGTGCACCGAAGGTCACCAAGAAGTCAGAATGAGTGTTCGGAGCATAAAATAGTGAAAATAACGCCTTACTAAAAATAGTAAGCTCTCTATATGGGTGCTTACTAAAATAGTAAGTCAACCCAAGAAGCGGCTGAGGCGAAGGTAGTGTGCACATGATTGAATGAAGAATTTCATCATACCAAGATGGTCAAAAAGAAGCAAGAATCACCTCTTACTATAAATAGTAAGTCTTCCATCTGGACACTTACTATTAATAGTAAGTTACACTCAAAAGGCAGTTTTGACACAATGGGACATAGGGGGATGATCATGCCGGTCAACACCATCATTCGAGATCATCCTTGGGCATTACTCGTAAGAAATTCGAGACTCATCTTAGGGAATTCAACAATGTCTTTCAACACTCACTAGATGCTTCGGGTCATAGGTATATCATACGCAGGGTCAGAATTGCAGTCATCGGCAGAGCAGTTCATTCAACTCGACAAGTGTCTGTGAGCCAAGATGAAGGAATTTCTCAGCATATAAAGAGTTTAGAGAGGCAGAGTTCACTACGGTGGAACACCTCATCGGGTCATCTAGAAGGAGATGTGGACTCATTCAAGGCAGATAATTCGTCATCAGTGTTTCTTCCCCCTTCTTCCTTCTTTCTCTCCTCTCTTCTCTCCCCCTACTTTCTCTCTCCTCCATGTTCTAATTCTTCGTTGGGGGGGTGCACTTTTTAGATGTCCTTTAATGAAATTAAAAAAGCAACTTTACGTTTCTAATGTATAAGTCACTGTTATGTTATAAAAAGGGGCTTAAAAGTTTCTTAGGAAGTTGAAAATTTTAAGTTGTGCGAGGACATATGAAAAGGCATTGGGGGGTAGACGATGAGTCACCTCCATTCTATAAATTATAAAGCCATTCCCATTTCAAAGGGTTGGTGATTGATTTTGTAAACTCAAGAGTGCATTGAGAGAACAAAGGAGATAGCCAAATTCTTCCATTCCCCCATTCTCAAATTTCCTCCATTTCTCCACTATGTGCAACTTTTGTTTAAGCAATCAATACAAGGAGTTTCTAACCTTTTTTGAATGAGGGATTTATTGATACTTTGCGCTCATAAATTCTAATTGGTCTTGTTGCTATTTACAAAGTTGTTTCTTCTCATAAATGCATGTGTTGAAATTTCTAACTAGTGTAAGAATCTGATTTTCTACCTACAACATTAGTTCTCCTATCTCATTTCTTACTCCCCTTTCCCGCTTTATAGACAAAGTCCTCTCTAGCAAGAAATTACTAGCTTTGCCGCAGGGTCGGTGGAGTGTCCCTGTTGGATCCCCGGTCGAAAGGCCACCATAGAAATCCACCTTTACTCGCGCATCGCATATACGGCAGCTGCATCGGTTGAATAGAGGGACTTAGACTCCCAAAGTGTTGGCAAGAAATCCACCAATTTGTCCCCAGCAAATTTTCTCGCCAACACTAGGATTGGAGGTAGGCCTAGGATGGGTATACCTACATATTTTGGAAGCTTGAATCTAGAAGAGTCGATCGGTTGGATAATTGAATTAGAGGAATACTTTGAATTTGAGAGGACGGGAAATCCTTAAAAAGTGAGGTTTGCAAGCACCGGGTTGAAGGCACATGCAGCCTTTTAGTGGGAAGAGGTCAAAAATGACCAAGTTTGTCAAGGAAACAAAAGAATCAAAACATGGCAGTGAATGGTTTCAAAGTTGAAAGGAAAATGTCTGCCTTCTGATTGCTCCATAAATTTTCTGAAAAGTTTGCAAAACTTGAGGCAAAGGGAGATGTGTGTGAAAGGAGTACACTGAGGAGTACTATCGGTTAACCATTCAATAGTACTGAGAGGGTATGGTAGAGATAAGGTTGCTAGCTAAGTGATTGGGCTTCGGTTGTCCATTCAAGATGAGTTGAACATGTTGAGGTTAAATTTTGTTGAAGCGGCATATCAGCTTGCCTTTAGAGTGGAGAAGTCGTCTAGAAGACCATAACCAAACAAAAAAGGAAGAGAAACAAGAGGAAGAGGATAACAAGCAAGCGGAAGAGGATAAGCTGATCCAAAGCAGGAAGAAGAGGCTGACAGAAGAAAAATTCAGCAAAGATGTAATATGGGTGGACATATTCATGGGTCATGACAATGGTCATGGTAGAGGTAGAGGAAGAGGGTTTAACATAGTGTGTTTCAAATGTGGACAACATGGACATAGAGCTTTTGAATGTCCAGAAAATCAAAATGAAGGAAGGAGGCACAATGCAAGAATTCTTATGGTGCAATTGGCAAATGCGGAAGAAGAATTTGCTGAAGTAGAAGCCGGGCATGGAGAAAATATGATGTTTAGAAGGATGCTGCTGAAACCGAAAAAAACAGCAAGAAGAGGAACCATGGCAGTGTAAGACAATTTTCAAAACCATGTGCGAAATTGGGGGTAATTGCTGCAAATTGATCATTGATGGTGGTAGTATAGAAAATCTGGTTTCTACAGAAGTAGAGTAGAAATAATTTTTGAAGTGTTCACCTCACCCAAAAGCATACAAAGTGTCATGGCTGCAAAAGGGACACCAAATTACTGTTTCGGAGCAATTTATAATTAATTTCCACATTGGGAATTGCCAAGATAGGGTCCTTTGTGATGTAGTACCTATAGACGCCTGTCAAGTCTTGCTTGGGAGACTATGGCAATAGGATAGGAATGCGATTCATCATGGAAAGAAAAAAACATATCAGTTTGAGGAGTAAGGAAAGAAGTTCAAACTGCAGCCCATGAAGGAAGAAGAAACAGTGGGCAGCAAGGTGATGGTGTGCTTTACTAAAGAATTTTTGAAAATGGAAGAGAAGACAAATGTATGCCTTTGCATGCATCCCAAGATCAGAAAGTTTGGGACAGCAATGAAAAATTGCAGCATAAGTGCAGGAGTTGTTGGAAAAGTATGAGGATATCATACTTGAAGACATGCCAGTTGGTTTGCCACCAATGGGGAGCATTTCAATTCTATGGACCAGATTTGAGTTTTACAAACAAGGCACCCCATAGAATGACTCAAATGGAGAGTGAAGAGATAAACAGGCAGGTTCAAGATTTGTTGATAGAGGCTTGGTGAGATAGAGCTTGGTGAGATAGAGCTTGAGTCCTTATGCGGTACCAGCATTATTGACACCAAAGAAAGGGGCTGAATGAAGGATGCCCATAGATTCTAGAGCCATCAACAAGATCACCATCATGTACCGGTTTCCTTTGCCAAGTGTGAATGATTTGATGGATTGTTTGACTGGAGCAAAGTACTTCTCGAAGATAGATTTGAAAACTGGCTATCACCAAAGTAGAATTAGAAAGGGTGATGAGTGGAAGATGGACTTTGAGACAAAGGAGGGATTGTATGAGTGGTTTGTGATGCCATTTAGATTGAATAATTCCCTCGGTACTTTCATGAGGTTGATGAATGAGGTGCTGAAACCGTACTTGGGCAGATCTGTGATTGTATATCTTGATCATGTTAGCAAATGGTTAAAAAGGAAAGAATAAGGATGAATTGGACTGCACATCAAATGAATGTGTGTCCTTCATTTTATTATGCCGGGAGTAGTTACAATGTAGTTGGAACAATTCTGTGATAGTTCATAATTGAAAAACTACCTACTAATATGTATGCTTATAAGCACATTCATTATATTCAATACACCGCACCCCCACCACCCCCCTAATGACTAAATAAAAAGCAACTCCAAGTTTGACGTGAAATTTTACAAACAAGATAGGACAAAGAGGTTTAGTCATTAGATCAACAGGCTGCTCCTTAGAAGGACAAAATTGAAGAGAAATATCACTAGAATCAACTAACTGTCAAATATAGTGATGATGTTTGGCAAATTGGGCTCTTGACAACAAGGACATGTCTGCTACGGGTCACCTCCTCTATGGTGGACAACAAAGATTCAAGAAGAAATCAGGGAAATCACAAACCTTGACTCTTTTTAATGATTATTCATTCTGTCCATTTTGTTTATAGTGCTAGGGATATGGCTAATAGTTTCCATGCCTGGCATGGTAGAGTATGTAATTCAACATTTACTTCAATATAATGGGTGACTTCTTTCCAAAAAAAAAAAAAAGACAATGATGATGAATTTATATATGCTTGGTGTGAGCTCGATGTATGGGATTCTTGACCATCTTCAGTACACATTGATTGTCACAAAAAATGTGAAGTGGAGTAGGTGTAATTTGAGGAAGCTGAAGATCGAGAAGAATCTGACGAAGCCAAACTAGTTCACAACTGGCATTGATACTTGCGTTGTATTTTGCTTCAGTGGGTTGGGTTGAAGCTTACCCTGCCATGAAACAAATCCTGAGCCAAAAGAGAAGATGTATCCAATGGTAGATCTTTGGGTATCCAATAGCCAAACAATCTGAAATATGTGACTTTGTGATAGAGAATTCCAAAGTCAAGAGTACCTTTGACATATCGAAGAACTCCTTTTGCTGCTCCCTGGTTTGTGAGTTTCGGTTTAGACAAACAACAAGAAAGATGGCTAACAACAAAACATATTTCTGGCCGTGTGGACGTAAGATATATTAGGCTGCCCAACAATTGTCTAGAGAGTGATGCATTTGCTGGTGGTGAATTGTCAAGAGCTAATAACTTCAACCTAACCTCCATAGGTGTAGAAGAAGGATTACAATCAGACGTCTTGAACTTCTACAACAGATTCATAGCATATTTAAGCTATGAAAATCAAAAGACCATGTTGCCAATATTCTACACCTAAGCAATAATGTAAGAGGCCTAAATCAGTCATGTCAAAAGAAACACATAAATCTGATTCTACTCATTGAAAAGTACTGGCCCTACTAAGCATGATGGCAAGATCATCAACATAAATAATAAGTATCACAATGTCATCACCGTCACTTTTGACATAAAGATTTGGATCAGAAAGACTTCTTCTCAATCTAGAATCTTGTAAATATTGATCTGTTTTAATATACCAAGTTTGTGGGGCCTGCTTAAGCCCGTACAAGGATTTAATCAGCCTGCAAACCAAATGTTCATGACCACATGCCTGAAACCCTTTAGGCTGTACCATATTCACTTCCTCTGCCAAATCTCCATTCAAGAAGGCACTTTTTACATCCATCTGAAAAACCTTCCATCCAAACTGAGCAGCAATTGGAAGAAGCGACCATCTTTTTAGTAGGAGCAAAAGTCTCCTCAGAATCTATTCCCTCTTGTTGTGAGAAGCCTTTAGCAACAACACGTTCTTTGTATTTATTCGAAGAACCATTAGCTTTGCACTTGACTTTATATACCCATTTGCAGCTAATGGGTTGTTTCCCTGGAGGCAACTCCACCAATGTCTAGGTATTGTTCTTCACCAAGGCATCATACTCTTTTTGCATGGCAGTTTTCATTCAAGTATGCTTTTTGCTTCAGAGTATCTTTGTGGCTTAGGAATTTTGTGAAGACAAGAAGAAAGATTGAAATGAACATGCTCAAAATCAGCAATTTGCTTACCAATTTGCCAAGGTTGTGTAATTGATGCATTTCATCCTCCCGCACATCTTGCAAAGTGGAGTAAAATGAATTAGCCTTTGTTCGACTGAAGAAATCTGTTTTGGCTGAGGCTCTATACAGAATGAGGAACAAATTCGGTTTGGCATCTTCTATATACAAGTGTACCACTTGTGGGTGTCACAGATTGTTGTGGTGGAGTTCGTGGAGTATGACATGAACTAGAATTTTCATTGGGCAAAGGAAACACAATATTTTCAGATGTTGCTTTCTAATCACACCCCTTTGCTTTCTGATTACAGCCAACTACTTGTTGATTACATGCAAAGAATGATTCTGTTTCTTTTACATCAACATCACAACTAACAATCACTTTGTTAGTGGAAATATCAATCAATCTATAAGCGTTGGACTGATCACCATAACTTGCAAAGAAATATCATGTAATTCTAGAGTCTAACTTACTCCTCTTTTTATTAGGAACCAAAGTATATGTAGCTGAACCAAAAATATGGAAAGATGATACCTCAGGTTTGGTTTCTGACCAAGCTTATTCATGTGTGACATCTTGTAAAGCTTTGTAAGGACTCCTATTGAGAATATATATTGTTGTATTTATTGCTTCTCCCTAGCATTTGATGGTACGCCTCTACTATGCATCATGAATCGAGCCATCTCCGTGATACTTTTATTCTTCCTCACAACCACCCCATTTTGCTATGGGGTATATGGGGCTGTTAGCTAATGATGAATTCCTTCTTTTCTGTAGTAATCCTTGAACTGCGTGGAAGTGAATTCCCCTCTATTATCGGATCACAATGTTTTGATGCGACAATTGGCCTGGTTTTCCACCAATACTTTGAACTTCTCAAAAGAAGCAAACTAACCAAATTCCTTTTTCAAGAAGTAGAGACATCTTTATAGAATAATCATCCACCATTAAAACAAAGTACCTCGCACCAAGAACAGTTGGAGACTTCCATGATGGCTTACAAAGATCTACATGAACAAGGTCTAAAAGCCCCTTGGCATGCCAAACACCTTCAATTAGAAATGAATTCCTTTTCTATTTTCTATCCAAACACCTTGCACACATCATTTTTCTCTTGAATAATAACAAACCATTTTGGCTCTACTAAGTCTAGCAAGATACTGAAGGTTGAAGTGTCCATATCTCTCATGCCACAAAATGGTGGTATTACCCTCCACAACAAGGCATGCAAGTTGACCTTTGCAGGGTCAACCAGCTCATACAAGCCTCCTTGCCCAATGCCTAGGGCAACAACTTTGTTTTGTTTTACATCAAACACAATGCATTTCTTGCCAGAGAAATTTACAGATTTGTTGGGTTTTTCCATTAGCTGACTTATAGATAAAAGATTTTTATTCATGTTATGAATTTATTCAACATTTCTAACTATGAATTTGACATTATTGTTCAATATGATTTGGATACCCACTATCCCTTCTACTGCATGAGATCTTCCATCCCCTAAAGAAACTGAATCAAACTACAATTTGTGTGAAAATTTACATATCAATCTTTTTGACATGTGAAGTATCTTGATGCTCTAGAATCAAAGAACCAACACCTTGAAGGGCTGTCATCCGAGTATTGCGCCATGAGGGCATACTCTTTTTCAGGGTCTTTTTCAACTTCTGCTACATTTTCTTGTCCCTTCTACTTTTTGTTGGCAAGATCATATTGGCTCTTTCGACAATCCTTCTTCACATGACAAAGTTTATGACAATAATAACACTTGACTTGATATTTAGGAGATGATTTTTTAGGCTTTTGTTTCCATTTCCCTTTGGATTGAACAACAAAAGCACTCTCGATTTGTCCAGAACTGGACTCAAGTGTTTGAATTTGTCTCCGTTCCTTTTGTACCAAATAGGAACTGACTTTATCAAATGTCAAAGTCTGACTTTCAGCTATCAAATGGAGGGCTTCAACAAATGGCTCATATGATGATGGCAAACACTTCAACACTAATGCCACCATATCATTGTCATTTACTGTTTTGTTAATGCTGCTAAGTTGATCTCGGAGGTCTTTCATTCGAAGTAGGTGCTTTGATAGTGACCCATCCTTTTGCAATCTTGTTGAAAACAACAAATTCTTTAGGTATAACACCCAACTCTTCTCTAAAGTCATATTTGCCCTTCAGACTGATCCACAAATCACCCGTCAAAGTGGCATTGCAGATTTTTGGTATCAATTCATCAAATGCCAACAACTTCAACAATAATAAGGCTTCCTTATGACGTTTGTCATAATCCACAAAATTAGCACTGGGCCTACTTTCTTTGCCAAGTATTATTTTATCACAATTGTGAAATTCCGCGATGGTCAAGATTTTGTGGCTCCAAATGTTATAATTTTTTTGAGTTAACTTCTGTGCCTTAGATAGAACGAGGTTTTGAATATTCACCATTCACACCAATTTGAATTTTCGACCCACAAATTAATGCAAAATAAAAGAATGTAGCAAAAATAAATACAATAGCAATGTGATTGTCTAGTTTGACCCGCAAAACCCACAAATATATGTGAGAATTTGTCAATGCCCTGACCTAGGCATTCTCTACTGGTCTACGATGGAATACAAATTAATAGAATTCTTAGTATCCACAATTTGATGGAAGTCTGATTATTCAAAATTGTTGTCAGTACTGCGTTTTTGAGCAGACTGCTTTTGCTATGCACAAACTCCGGTGCCCTAGATGCTTCCTTTTCCTTGAATCATGATCAAATTTTTGTACAAATTGCGACCAAAATTTCGTATAAATGTAACTCGTGAATTTTTTTTTATGCAATCGTGACCAGAACGTCATATAAACGCAAATTGCGACCAAAACTTCGCATAAATGCAAGTCACAATGAAATAGACAACTAGGGTTTATTTCCTTGAAACGTTTTCTTTCCTCATTCCATGCCTTGGTAGAATACTTTTCTTCAGTTCATGCCCTAGCACAGGGCTTCCTCGAATTTTTCTTCTCAAAATTTGTACTTTGCGAAGTTAACTCAGAGTTTGGATGTTTTGAGCACTAGAGGTTCTAATACCAATGTTAGCTAATAGTAAACAAGGAAAAAATGAGGATGAATTGGACTGCAAATAAAATGATTGTCCTTCATTTCATTATACAGAGAGTAGTCACAATGTAGTTGGAACAGTTCTGATAACTGACAAGCTACCAACTGGCATGCATGCTTATATATAATATTCATTATATTCAATAATGTAATCATTTTGAGCAAGACAAAGGAAGAACACTTGATGTATTTGATGCAAGTGTTGGAATGAATCAAGAAAGAAGGGTTGTCGATCAATTTGAAGAAATGTACCTTCATGCAATAAGAGTTGACATACTTGGGATTTGTGGTATCTCAAGGCAAGTTGAAGTTGGACCTAGAAAAGGTGAAGGAAATTTCTGACTGGCCAACACCTAGGAGTACATTTGAGGTAAGGGATTTTCATGGCTTAGCAAGCTTCTATAGGAAGTTTATCATGACTTTTACTGGCATTTGTACATGACTAATTGAGTGTATGAAAAAAATGAATTTCCAATGGAATGAAGTAGCTCAAAACAGATTTGAATGGTTGAAGAATGTAATGAGCATCTTATATTAGCCTTGCTAGACTTCAACAAAGTATTTCAGGTAGATTTTGATGTAAATGGGACAGTAATAGGTGTAGTTTTGAGTTAAGGAAAACGAGTGGCATAGTTCAGCAATAAGTTGAATGAGGAAAAGTGGAAGTATTTGGCATGTGACCAAGAGTTTTATGCCTTAGTTCAAGCACCAAAGATGTGGATACATGATGCAGGAGTATCTGGGTATGAAATGCAATCTTTCATCAGCAAAAAATATGTAGAGTGTGTCATGGTTGATTTCTCTATTGGTGTGTTTGTAGCTGCATTAGTTGAAGTTGATCTATAGGGATCCATGGGGAAAATAAAGCTTCAACAATTCCAAGGACCAAAGAGCAATCAGTTTCAACCGACAAACATGGATCAAACTGAATATCAATTGTTTGGTGACAAAACTGCCGGTCACTGCCGTGGTGGTTGTGAAACCGCTGATCTGCATTAAATTTGTTGGAGAATGGGATTTGTGGATAGATTCTACAACTATAATCACTTGATAACAATCAATTACATATTTCCATTTCCTCAAATGGATGCATTGATAGGATGTTTGAGTGGAGCAAAATATTTCACAAAGATTGATTTAAAGAGCGGGCATCACCAAATCAAAATTCAGGAAGCTGATGTCTAGAAGATCTCATTCAAGACAAAGGGAGGTTTGTATAAATGGTTGGCTACGCCATCTGGTTTGAAAAATGCCCTAAGTAAATTTATGAGACTTATGAATAAAGTGTTGAAACCGTGTCCTAGTAAGTCTGTCATTGTCATTTGGATGATATTCTGAATTTTAGTAAGGCAAAAAAAGAATTTAATGTATGTAAGATGAGTGTTCGAAATATTAAGAGAGAAGTTGCTGATAAACTTCAAAAAGTGCAGTTTTATGAAGACCGAGGTGGTTTACTTGGGCTTTGTAGTACCCATAGATGGATGTGGAAAAGGTGAACGCCATTTTGGAGCATCCAAGACCAAAAACCATGTTTGAAGCTAGGAGTTTTTGTGGGTTAACTAGTTTTTATGAGAACCACATTGGAAACTTTAGCAGGATTTGTGCGCCCATAACTGAAACAATGAGAGGTGATAGAAAAGAAATCAAGTGGACAGTTGCAGCTAAGAAAAGATTTGAGTTGTTGAAGAAGAAGATAATCAAACAGCCAGCATGAGCATTTTAGGACTGCAACAAGGTGTTCCTATTTGATTGTGATGGTAGTGGGATTACAATAGGGGCTGTTTTCATTCAAGAGGGCAGACCTGTAGCTTATTTCAGTGAGAAGTTAAATGATGCCAAGAGAAAATACTCCATGTATGACTAATGGTTCTATCCAATTGTGCAAGATCTTAAAAAATGGAGACATTACTTGTTTCCAAAGGAGTCTTTCTTGTAAACAGATCATCAAGTACTACAGTTTATAAACAACCAAGGTAAGTTGAATCAAAAGCATATGAGATGGGCTGGATTTCTTTAAAGCTATTTTTTTGTCTCAAAACATAGATTTGGCAATTCTAATCATGTTGCAAATGCATTGAGTAGATGTCTCTTGCTGACTGAAATGAGGGTAGAGGTGATTGGGTTTGATTCCATGAATGAATTATACAAAGAGGATGTGGATTTCAGAGATGCACGGACAACAGGCAAAGATCCAGTGAATATGAATAAAACTCCATGGTTGGATTTCTTTTTGAAAATGGATTGTTGTTCTGAGGACGACAATTGTGCATATCGCAAGGATCAATGTGGAAAAATTTGATGAAGGAGAAGCATAGTGGTGGAATGGCTGGAAACTTTGGCATGGATAAAAAACTGGCATAGTTGAATGAAGGGTATTATTGGTTAAAAAATGAGTATACGATATGGAATTTTTTGCAAAGTCGTAGAGTTTGCCAACATGTAAAAGGTAAAAGTTAGAATGTGGTATTGTACCAACCATTTCCAATACTAGAAAGACCATGGCATGATATTAACATGGAATTCGTGCTTGGATTGCTGCGAACACAAAAGGGTAATACTAGAAAGACTATCTTTGTTGTTGTTGATAGATTTATTGAAAATGTCACACTTCATTGCAAGTAGGAAGACTAGTGATGCCACAAATATTGCATGTTTGTTTCTCAAAGAGGTAGGTAGATTGCATGGATCACCTCGAGTACAGTTTCATCTAGAAATACCAAGTTTGTGGGTCATTTCTAGAGCACTTTGTGGAAGAAATTTGGTACCAAATTAGGTTATAGTTCAACATACTATCCGCAAACGAATGGGCAAATAGAGGTGGAAAACAATAGTCTTGGTAGTTTGTTGTGGTGTTTGGAGGGTGACAAGCCCAAAGAATGGGATGTAATCCAAGCACAAGTTGAGTTTGAGTATAATAACTCCATTAATAGAAATACGACAAAAACAATTTACCAAATGGTGTATGGTTGTAGTCTAAGAGGTGTCATAGAGTTGTGGTAAATGAATGATTTGAGTGGGAAGGGTGCCGAAGTTGAAGATAATGCGAAGTATATGCAAGAAGTGCTTGTAAGGAACCTTGGAAAAGAGACATGCCTCAATATTTGGACTATTTTGTAAAAATATACTCGCTGGTCAATATTTGGACTATTTTGTCCAAGAGGGCTTTATTTTTAGAAGGCAATAGTTGTGCATTTCAATGGGATCAATGGGGGAGAATCTCATATGGGAGTTGCATAGTGGACGATTCGGAGGTCACTTTGGATTTGACAAGAACGAAGCTTTAGTTTAAGAAAGGTAATATTGGCTGGGAGTCTACGAGGATGTGAAGTGGTTTGTAGAGGGATGCTGATTGTGCCTACATGCAAAAGGAAGTAGCCAAAACACCAAATTGTACCGGCCATTTCCGATACCCAACGGACCGAGGGAAGAGTTGAGTATGGACTGCATCCTTGGTTTGCATAAAGCATAAAGAGAGACACCGTATTTATTGTTGTTTATAGATTCTCCAAGATGGCACACATGATTGCTTGCAAGAGGATAATTGATACCAACATGTTGCTGTTTTGTGTTTCAATCAGGCGTGGTTAGTCTGCATGGTGTTCCATCAAGCATAACATCGGGTAGGGATACAAGGTTTCTTGGCCATGCCTTGTGGAGGAATTGGATATCAAACTGTAGGACAGTTCAGCCTATCATCCTCAAATGGATGGGAAAATGGAAGCAGTAAATAGGAGTTAGGGAAAATTGCTGAGATGTCTGATTAGAGCGAAGCCTATGCAATGGGATACTATTTTCGCACAAACTTGAGTTTGCATTCAATAATTCAGTTAATGGGATGACAAGGAAGATACCATTTCAAGTATGAAATGCCTCAATCAGATGCACAACCTCGGCGGACTAGTAAGCAAATTGTTGATTTAGAGCATGTTCATTTTGCTCTTTCTTCTAATCTCCACAAAATAGTTGAGCCACAAAGATACTTTGAAGCAAAAGGCATACCTAATTGAGAAATTGCCATGCAAACAAAGTATGATGCCTTGATGAAGAATAATACATGGACATTGGTGGACTTGCCTCCAGGGAAACAACCCACTAGTTGCAAATGGGTATACAAAGTCAAGCACAAATTTGATGGTACTTTGGATAAGTGCAAAGCACGTCTAGTTATGAATGGCTTCTCGCAATAGGAGGGGATAGATAATGAGGAGACTTTTGCTCCTACTGCAAAGATGGCCACTTTTCAATTACTTCTTTCAATTGCCACTCAATTTGGATGGAAGGTTTTTTAGATGGATGTAGAAAGTGCCTTCCTGAGTGGAGACTTGGAGGAGGAAGTCTATAGTCTAGTGTGAAGGATTTTAGGCATGTGGTCGTGAACATCTGGTTTGCAGGCTAATTAATTCCTTGTATAGGCTTAAGATGGCTCCTTGAGCTTGGTATATTAAAATAGATCAACACCTACAAGCTTTCAGCTTCAAAAGAAGTTTTTTTGATGCAAATATTTATGTCAAAAGCAATGGGGATGACATTGTGATACTTATTGCTTATGTTGATGATCTTGCCGTCATGGGTAGTGGGGCCACTACTATTAAATGATAAAAATCAGATTTATGTGTTGCTTTTGACATGAATGATTGAGGCCTCCTACACTATTGCCTAGGTGTAGAGTTTTGGCAACATGATCATTTGATTTTCATAATGCAAGTCAAATATGCTACGAATTTGTGTTTAGGATGTTTAATTGTAATCCTTCTTCTACACCCATGGAGGTTAGGCTGAAGTTATCAATTCATAATGATTCACCACTGACAGATGAATCACTTTATAGACAATTGGTGGGCAGCCTAATATATCCTACGTCCACCTGGTCGGACATATGTTTTATATTTTATTTCCACCCAACCGGACATGTTTTGCTATTAGTTATATTTTTGGGTTTTTGTCTAAACGAAAACTCACACATTGGAGAGCAACAAAACGAGTGCTTCGATATGTCAAAGGTACTCTTGACTTTGGCATTCTCTATCATAGAGTCGCATATTTTAGACTCTTTGGCTATACATACTTTGATTGGGGAGGTTCAGTGGATACCTGAAGATCTACCACTAGATACATCTTCTCTTTTGGTTTAGGAGTTGTTTGATGGCAGAGTAAACTTCAACCCATTGTGGCTATCTTCTACTTAAGGAGAATACAAGGCAACTATCAGTGCCAATTCGGTAGCTGTTTGGCTTCGCCAAATTCTCCTTGATCTTAAAATTCTTCGTACCGCACCTATTCCACTTTCCATTTTTTGTGACAATCAAGGTGTACTGAAGATGGTCAAGAATCCCATATATCATGTTTGCACCAAGCATATTAAGATTCATCATCACTATATTTGACAGTAAGTCGATATTAATGATATCTCTCTTCACTTTTGTCCTTTGAAGGAGCAACTTGTTGATCTAATGACTAAACCTCTTAGTCCTCTCTTGTTTGTAAAATTTTGGGACAAACTCGGCATTGTTTCCGGTTTAGTCATTAAAGGGGGCTATTGACTATAATGAATATATTTATAGGCACACATGGTAGTTGGTAGCTTTCAGCTATGAATTGTTACAGAACTGTTCCAACTACATTGTAACTACTCCCAACATAATAAAATGAATGACACATGTATTTGATGTTCAATCCATTTTTTCTTCATTCAATGCTTGTTTACATTTGCTAACAGCTAATGGGGGGACTAATCCCTAAAGTAAAACACCGCCATCAGAGATCCAACAGGATTGTGCAGGTCGGGAAACACTGAAAATTAGATTGTGAAGCCACAAAAACATCCTAGGTGGATTACAAGGCAAAAGAGGGTTTAATTCATCAAGGGCCGACTGTAAACATGTGCAAATAACCCAAGAATGACTCAAATCCAATTGTGAAACTGTGCAAAGATGAAACTGCCTCAAAACAACCCCAACTTCATGGTAAGAGTTCTAAAACACCCCAGGGTGGATTGTGAACATCTGTGGAGCTAGGGTCTAGTCGCCAACACCAAGGGCAAAACATAGATGTGATCTCAAATGGACTGCAAAGAAGAGAAAAATTGGAAAAAGTGTGTTAGTGCTTTCAACTTCTCGTAAAGCACGTTAAAAGGTCACAAGCCCTACAGATTGTAACAACACCTAAAAGAGACCAAGGAAGTGTTAAAATGATTTGATAAAATAGGGGCGATACATTTTGGTTGCTCAAAATGAGTAGGAGGCTCATTTTGGCAACGATTCCATTGTTATGAAAACACTTCCAAGTACTTTGAAATCTCTTCTAACCATTTGAATGGTCACTGTGGTAATTACACACTCTAAAAAACACTAAGTCCACCTATAGGTTCACAAAGATCTTCACAAGGCACTCAAAATGGAAAGGAACCATTTTGAGTGCTAACAAGGTGCACACCCCTTACAAAAGTCTATCATAAATCCTCCTCAGAATCATCCAAGCTCTGTACATCTATACTAGCATGAGAGTTGGAAGCCTCTCTCAGATCCTATTATCGTCAAGTGCATGATTGTGACCTATATCGTCGCACTCTCTCGCAACCTGCCTAGCTCTACTAGCACCCTTGAATGTATTGCCTGCAAGGTCATATATCTGTTCAAAATATCTTGCACGTGATCTTCCCTAGCGGGGGCACTAGCCGTTTATCTAGCTTTTCCTAGTACTCATCTCTCTGCCCAACTAACACTGTACATGCCACCACAACTATTGCTACTGGGTCAAAAAGGTAGGAATGCTCGCGTATTATGTCCTCAACATGTAAAAGCTCAAATCTACAATATCCACGAGCATGTTCCGTGTCAATGTGCGGACCAAGGCATCAACAATCGTAGTCCAATACCTTTTGCCTACAATCACAACAAACATATCAATCATTAGTTATCAATCTAATCAATTCAATTTTCAACTACTCCAATTTATAAATTGATCACATCATACTTAGTTGTGCAATGACAACTGCTATTACATTGTCTGGGGGCACACTTATTGGTGGTGTGTCATATCCTCCTGCGGGTGGGGGCATGGCTCCCCCTCCTCCCCCATCACCTCCCATTGGGGGTGGGCATAGCTCCTTCACTACCTCCTCTTGCCGCGCATGCACCCTATGTTGGGAACCCTTCTATCACCAGAAATAAAAACACCCACCGCTTACCCATCCACTACTATGTATAAATAGTTGTACAACCGACGTCATCTCCTACTATCGTGGCCACTATTGGGTCCACCTCATCAACTAGTGGTGGGGCTAACTTTGCCCCTGTGAGCCCTAGCCTATCACCCTCCCAGTGTGTAGCTTGTTGCACCCGTATCAATGGATCACGTGCTGGGGCACATCTTAGATAACCCTAAATTGGTGAGTCAACCTCTCATACTAAAACCGTTTCCCCCCCTAACTTGGGAATCGATCCTCTAGCCACATACTGATTTTGACCCACTACAACTCTATGACATCCTTATCCGAGCCTCTAAATTCCCAATATGGCCTTTAAATGATGCTCTTGAGTGTTACTCTGTCTAACATGGCTCAATACTCCATGGTACCGAGCCCTCTCATACGTGGAATGATCCACCGTATTGCAAATATCTTAGGATGGGCCCAATCTCCTCGTGGCCCTCCCACCGGCCAAATCACAACAATGTGCTCATACACCCATACATGTAGCAGAGTAACGACTCCCAAATCCCTTGCATGGCTCTCCAATGCAAATTTTATAAATCCCTTTACAAATGGGCCAATACACATCGGCCCTAAGCATATATGGCACCCCACTCCTTAGTGGCACGGGAAATCTCGCACAAATGGTAGGAAATCAACAACCTGCCACCTACTGCCACAAATGAATCTAACAATGCACAAATAAATTTTTCACAACCGAGGAATATTTGATCTAATGATATCGCTGAGTTTTATTGTTGACCTTACAAAACCTCATATCTCTCCCCCCAACCAAAATCTGCGGGTTCTCCTCATGTGCGGTGACATATCCAGAGGCAAGACTTAAACCCTCTCACCGACAATGGGCAACCAAAAAATGTGCTACACATCCTCCAATGTCACAGCCATCTCTCCCATCGGCATCTAACAAATACATGTATCTGCATTTTCACCTCTTGGTGAGTGTAGTCATCAAATGCATATTATGGGGCACATCCCCCAATCAGGCAACATGTCTCAATCCAGCCCTATTCAAGAATATCCCAGGGTGCATCATCAATACCCGACTCAAACAAGGTCTCCATGTGCCTACCTCAGTGAAACTCTTACCCATGCAAGTCTCTCTACATACATCACAAGCAAACACAAAAAGAATTAGTCAAATAAATCACGTAAATCATCAAAATTATCATATCAAGCTATCACATTGGTCAATTTTCAGTTTGCAAATCACAAGACAAAATTGCCCAAATCGGACGGTCAAAAAAACCATGCATAGTTTGGATGGTGTCCAAAATCCTTGAGGGGGCAAAACTGCCAAACTCAAGTTTTGACACTTTTCCTACTCAAAAATCATAAATTCTGATTCTAATTTATAAGCCAAATGCAAAGATTCAAATTACTCACCATGCTCACCTTAATGCTCATGACTGTATGGCCTCCACCACTCTATCAAATCAAAGTCTAAGGGCTCCTCAAACATGTGGCATCGTGTCTATGTTAGAGCTCAAATCACTATCGTATAATTCACAAATGAAATTACAATTGAATTTTCAACCTCACTATTTATAGTAAGTTGACTTTTCAAACTACTATACTATTTAAGTCAACTCTCACTCAACTACTTAATTATTGCCTTGAAGCTTGTCCCAAGCGATATCTTGAGCTCCACTTATCAAATCCATGCACTCGTCAATGGTGTTGGGATCATTATTCCACCTACTTGCTTTGAATTCACCTTATTATACAAAGTTAACAATTATCCCAAACAACTTTTAATTGGTCTATATCATCATTCTATATCTCACTACAATAAACTCTTACTATTACGTACAAACACCAAATCAATTGTTTCGCGCTACATTATCTCATTATTCTCAATCAATTACTCTATAACCAATCAATTTTGTTTCATACTCTCACTGTAGGGTGGCAATAATCTAAGCTTTGCTATTCAAGCCAATCCATCACACCAATCATCACATTGAGCTATCTAATGATAGCAATCAGTCAAATTTAGGAACAAGAATGCAAAAATATCTAAAATTGCAAAATTCCAATCAATGTTTCACTGCATTTATCACAAATGTAGGGGCAAAATAACAAATTACAAATTCAATGTAGGGGCAAATATCAACTGACAAATTCAACACAATCCAATGGCACAATAGCGAATGCTATCTATTGACAATTACAAATGGTCATGGTGGGGCACAAGATGAGAAATACCTAACCCTTTTTCATGCTTTCAAACATTCAATTATCCCAGGCATTTATCGTTAGCATAGTACAGGCATGAGCATAAGCATTATTGTTCTTGCACTTCAATCCAACTTTAGAACAATAGTACTATTACAATGCATGGTGGGGGCATGAGTGTACTTCATTCCCTTTCGACTTTGCACGAGTTTTCACATTACAGACCTAGATTTGTCTACAAATGGTGTGGTTCTATGAGTGAAAGTTTTTATGGGTCTAGGATACCCATAGATGCCTTGTGACACCCTTCCTCTCACTCCTCAATTTTTTGAAGATTTTTGAGGCAACTAAACACTACCTGTGACACCCTTCTTTGGTGTTGGGACACCCAATTCCCTCTTTAGTTCACACTACTCCTTCAAATTGGGTATTGATCACCCCCAATGCTCCATTGGCACAACTCCAATCTCCACGTCTCCCGAATAACCCTTGACACCTATGGCACATTCTCCCTATCTCCATGTGAGTCAACCGATGACTCACATTGTCCTCCACACTTTTACTACTTTCTCCTTGATTGACACAAATGTATGACATGTTCTACAATCTCTTTACTTTGGCAAACAAACAACATTATCAGGTACGCACTCTTTTTTCTCCTTTAAACTAGTAAATTTCATTCACTAGATTAAATGGGGGGCAAATGTAGACACCTAAATTTGGCAAAAAGTATTATTATATAACACTTTTAGCAATTTTATATATATGGGTCTTAAACAATGAAATAAGCATCTAGTGGTGCAAGTCCTTGTTTGGTTTATTGTCATTTGGACTTGATTGACTGATGTTTGTGGTCTTCTTCTTGTCTCTTTCACTTATTATGTCATGTCACAGAGATCTCTGGCCTTTTCATTGATTGTTTGATCATTTTTGGGTCTCTAGACGAAACTGGCAATTTAAGACAAAAATTGTCCAACAATATTGTTTGAGATGAGACAGTTCCATCTAGGCTTGCTTTTTGGGTCCTTTTTGACCATTGGTCCTTTTGTTACTCTTATTTACTTTCGTTTCATATTATGTGATTCGGTCTTTGTGCGCCACTAGGTTCGAATTTCAAAGTAAGAGATCCCTATATATACAAGTTTGTTAAGAGGTTTAAGGCATCTAGCCACTATCTAGCAATTATCAAGCACTATCTTAGGATATATCAAGAGCACATCACAAGAGGGCAATTACTGCTGTTCAAGCATTATATTTCTGCATACAAGGGTTACAATTGAAGCACATATATTAGTTAGCCCACTATTTATGTTGAGGCACGAGGGCAAGGCTAGGACAAGGGAGCTAGATTTGCATACACCATTGCATAAGCACTAGGAGAACTGCATGGTGTTAGAAATGCAGTGCAATGCTTGGTCTGAATCACAAGGGGTGACCACCGAGGTCGAGTCCAACTCAAGCACTTAACCTTGTTTTTTTGTTTCTAATGTTTATTTGAGTGTTGGTGCTAGGAAGCTAGGGTTTTCGCAAATACAGGTTTAGGTGCGAGCATTATGGGACTTCTGAACATACATACAAGTGGTGTAGGCGCAGACACAAGCATCACAGGAAAAACTCAGAAGTGCACGATTACAATAGAGACAAAACTGCTAGTTAGGGACCAGAACTGGCAAACAGTTCAACCCAAAACTAACGGTTTGGTCCGGAAGGGAACATAGAGCGGACATACAGACTTTCTAAGCACATTCTGAGACCTGTGCACAAGTGCCCAGATCAGTTGATGAAACATCTAGATGACCTTCTGAATTAGCTAAGTGGTCTCTCTAAGATTAAATTGCCCTCTTGCTTGATTGGATGTATGTGAATGCAAAACCCTAGTTTCCAAATATGTAAATTGGATGTATATATGTCTGATTATCTGATTTCTCAGATTATTCCCAAATTAGTAATATACACTCTTATTATTAATTTTAGGGTTAAAACTTAAATCACTTTTCTTAACGAACAACTGAAAGTAAATGCATAACAAAGGGTTTTGATTTTATTTTTCAGGGATATTTTTGATGAAAAGGACGGATTTCTTTTACCGGGTGCATGGAAAGATTCTTGGATGGCTATGAGGGCTGTAGTCAAAGTAAAAACTTTTCAAATTATAGTATTGCAAGGAATTGTAGGTTCATTGCCATGGACAGCAATGGTCTTCTTCACCATGTGGTTTGAATTAATAGGTAATACAAAGAGAAATGAGATTTGTGTTTTTATTCTTTGGAATAGATGAAAACCTGGTAATCTGCATATTACTTTCAAGTTTTTTAAGCATTGTACAAAGCTTGTCTATTTTGTGCTCCAACGTCAAGTGCGTAATTTAGATACTAGTTTCTTCTTGAAGGTAATACCATACACACACACACACACACACACACACACACACACATATATATATATATAAGTTTTTTGATCCTAGCTAAGAATTAAACACCCAAGATATAATGTCTAAGGTTAATGACCATTGCAAACATATTAGAAAGCCACAAATAAAAAATCCTTTTAAGACTCGGATCTTATTCACTCTTGGACAGAAAGACCATAGTAGTCTTATTCCCTGGCCTTAAAATGGAGCTCCAGAAAAAAAAATTGGTCGTTGTATTGCCTGCACTGCAGGTCTGGCAGAATTATGATGAAGGGACCACATAAGAGTATCTTTGAGCACTATCAGTGACTGCAAAAATATTCTGAAATATATATTTGAATTACCATAGAGTGCAGCTAGTCATTAGTGAAGAAGGGTAGCATCCTGTCTTCACCTGAATTTATTAATTATTATCCAAACAAACTTTCATATCAATCCCTAGTTGTGATTTTTTCAGCAAGCTACATTGTCGCAGAGTCAGAAATTTGCCCACACCTGCTAAGAAGTGAAGAGTAAGACAGTTAACAGGGCTTCTAATTCAGTTCAAATTCCTAACTGTCCATCTTCCTACTTATGAACATGGTCATAAGATTCTAAAAGTTGAAGGGGAGAGTTTCAATAAATTTCAGAATTTCAAAAATGTTCGAAAGATTCAGAAAAATGTTCAAAACTATGTAACACAGTTGACAGATAACGCGTACTTCAGTACTGACCTGTCTACAATAAAATGAACTTCAAATGTAAGATAACCAAAACGTTAAAACTATTGATGGCTAGAGATTATATACCATGATATCACAAACAAACTAAGTTAGTACTAGGGTTCGGTTTGAGTGGACATTTAAACAGAAAACCAAAGAAATCTCTTTTAGTAACTTGAGAAATTAGTGAAAGAATAGCGTAAAACATATGAAAGGGCTATAAACTTGAATGGGAAGATGTCATATAATTCAATGAATTAGGAAAAATAGTTTGCAAGAATTGCAAAGAAATAAGAGAACAAAAACCTCTAGAAAACATTGTGTGTACTATGAAACCCAAACTTATGTGCAAACTACTTTGGGATTGTTCCATACCAAGCAATTGGCATCTTGCAAATCCTTAGTACCGGCTGGTTAGGATCCAATGTTGTTCTTATTGAATTTACCATGATACAGTTTCAAGGAAATTGGGACAAACCCAGATTGGCCTGGAATGGAAGCTTTTAAATTTAAAATTTGAAGGTTTGTTTCTGTTGATATCATATTGGGATATGATAAGAAGTATCAAATTAGACAAAGTGATTATTTAGAGTGATAATAAAACTTATGAGATATTACTGAGTATAATGTACCGAAGGAAATTTCAAAACATGTACGTCCATGTACTAATTGTATACACATGGATAAGCAATTTATTGGGAATGAAATGCTATAGTAGATCTTTAATTAGTTTTGAGTCTTTCCAACATGTCACGCTCCTCGAGCAATGCTCAACCCATGGGCATACATATGGTCCTCCATTAAATATGGGTGCATTCCTACACCTCGAATTCATACACTACCAATAAGCTGACACACAATCATGCAGGGCAAAGCCTTCTTGTCGGGTGAGCTACTGGAAGAGTTTCTCCTCCACTTGCCCCCTGTTCTCACCAACATGGGAGCTCACTGTAAGGTCTTTGAAAGGCTGAGTGGAGCCCAACAGCTTTCACCATGAGCATTCCCTGGAGATTCTAACATTTAGTGGCGGGATTGATATCGCTGGAGTTGCCTCTAGGAGGTATCAGCTAGTGGTGATTTTACAGGGCTTGAACTAGTGGTCAAGGGGTGATTCCCTAAGACTGCACTTGCCCCTAAGCCAGCCTGAATAACGGGAATTTTCTAGTTCAAGAAAATCAATTAGTTCCTGTTGATATATGCAAACAATAACTGTAGACATTATTTCTTCTGATTGATTCGTGAAGTTAGCAATTGTTCACGTATCAAGCAAATGAACTTTCCATCACAATTTCTTCAGAAGTTTTCTACGTATGTACTTCCATAAGAAGTTTTTGTTATGAGATTGATTTTCTCGTTTTTATTCTTGCTACAAGTGTTCTAGATCCCAAATTGAGGAAATGTTGTTGGATCAATTGTTCCATGAAAAAAGAGATTCAGAATAAAATCTTCTAAGGTACCAAAAAAACGGATCTTTATCGCTTTCTCCATCAAACCTACCAAGCATGGAATGATCACATGTTGAATTTGTCTTCCCCTTAATTTCAAGCCAGGAATCAAACTTTTCCCAATGGACTGCAATGGTTGTTATTTGGTAGAGAAGATTTTACCTCTTATGTTACTAATACATGCTCCGGTGCAATTAACCAAGACAATCTTAAAATACTAGGCTAAGTAGCAAATCTTCTAAAATGAAGATAAAATTACAGTGTAGTATCAGAGTAGAAAATCAAATGGGAAGAACCGTGCAACAATTGAAAAGGATTCAAACATAGCTCACATCAATCTGTTTGTATACTTATCCAAAAATTTAATGCACTCACTCACAAACAGACCAGGGATAAGAAGAAGCACCACTGTTTTCTTAAAGCTTCAACAACTTTTACTGCTTAAATTTTGGTGTATTCCTCATATAGATGAAAAATCTTCTCCAAATTGAAATACATATGCAAATGAATGTAGGATTTTTTCTCTCCTTTGTTTCTTGTTATAATGTGATATGCAGATGAATCTCTTGGTCATTTTTGAATCCCTTGGTTGCCCTTTCTAAGACTCGTGATTGTAAAGAGATTTTTTTTGCTTGTAAGATTTTCTGAAATCAGATATATGTTTCCTGTTTTCCCCTTTTTGCTACAGGTTTTGGCAACAAAAGTGCGGCAATACTGATGAGCATTTTTGCTGGAGGATGTGCTTTTGGTTCACTCTTAGGTGGTTGGGCAGCGGATCAGGTGGCAAGTACTTTTCCATATTCTGGTCGTATCTTGTGTGCACAATTCAGTGCCTTCATGGGAATACCTTTTTCTTGGCTTCTACTTACAGTCATACCCCAGGCTACAGAGAGCTGGTTCTTGTTTGGAGCTACACTTCTGGGCATGGGTTTGACAATTAGCTGGTGTCAAGCATGTGCTAATGGTCCCCTGTTTGCAGAGGTAGTTCCTACTAAACATAGGACTATGATATACGCTTTTGATCGTGCCTTTGAGGGCTCTTTTTCTGCCTTTGCTGCACCCATAGTTGGGATCTTAGCAGAAAAGGTGTATGGCTATGATGCAAAATCTGTTATTCCAGAAACAGGCTCAACCAGAGAAGCATTTGCTTTGTCTAGGGGTTTGCTTGCAATGATGGCTATCCCATTTGGACTATGCTGTCTGTTCTATACTCCTCTGCATTTTGTGTACAAGCATGACCGCGAGGAAGTCCGCGCAATATCCTCAATGGATGAAGGCTTGCAACTTGTTGGGAACTCAGAGTAATCTTGAGTGAGAGGAACCAAAGGGATTTGACCGTACTAAGTTGGTCTCAGGTAATGGCAGGTAAAATCCTTCATCCCGTGCTAAAGAGCACTGGTATCATGGAAAATAATTGTGATGGTTGGAAGAATATTGTTTTTGAAATTCCGAGGCAAATTTAGTGCTTCATTGTGAGTTGGATTGTTAATGCATCACAGCAAGGTAACAACTCACAACAGAATTGAACGAAATGCAGGATGGAAGCCTGATTGCACATATAAGAGAAGCTCAAATTTCACAGTAGCATTCCATTTAGACGTCAAACTAAAAGTGTAAATGGAATTCAATTACTCAGAATTAAAACTGGAAAAACTCAGCAAACTAAGTGTAAAATTAAAGATAAAAACAAATAAAATTCATAACCACTTGTAATTTTTTTCAGAAATAACTTGTTTTCCAAAAAAATGGAGTGTTATTGACAGCTGACCCCGATTTGGCATAGGGAGTTGATTTGGCATGGCATTGTAGGCAAGCAGCGGTTATTCATGAGTAATCACAAGTTATTGAAAATTTACGCTTCTATGAGCTCGTTCACTTATACCATCTTAGTTATCTGCTTGTAGGGGATGGTTCCTAGTGTGGAAGTGTGGATTACATGGTTTCTGAACATTGCTGTACATTACTTGAGTTGGTGCTCAAATTTTGGTAATCTTGCATGACTGCTTGTGGAGAGGATGGTTCCTAGTTTGAAAGTGTGGATTACATGGTTTCTGTAACATTGCTGCACATTACTTGAGTTGGTGCTCCAAATTTGGTAATCTTGCATGAAGGCCCACAAAGAACCTTTGGCAACAAATAAATTGTTTGCAAATCCCACATTGGATTTGACAGTGTCATGAATCATCACCATCCTTAAAATTAAAGTCAAGTACATGCGGTAAATATTAGAAAGTAAAAGCACACCTCAATGAATACGGAGCCAATCCTGCTGAAACTCAATCAAGGATTCAGAGAATCATAGTTCCGTAATGTTACAGATGCTGCCATATCAATGCTTTGGATCAGCTGTCAAAGAGCATGTCTTGGCATGTTTCTAATAAAAATAAGACTGTAATCAAACAGTGACCACTTTTAATTCCTAGCAAATTGAGCTGGCTTTTGGAAGCAAAAAGGATCAGTGAAAATAAATAGTAGTTGACTGAATTATGTGACCGTTATTTTCCATTCAAATTTTAATGTGCGTCAGCAACTGCTGTCTGCCATTCATTTGAAATCTACCATGTTTAACTTATGTGAAATTCAAAGTTCAATAAAAAACAGAAAGCAATATAAACAAGTTCCTCATATGGCAGATCCTGCGGAAGGTAGTGCTTTTCAGTTAGGGAGAAGAAAACAATATATGTGAAGATGACTTTATTAGACATTTCGTATCAAAGACAGAAGGTAGAGAGTTCAAAACCCAAAGCAGTTGATTGAATTTAATATTTATCTTGTCAACTAAGAAATATTGATTCTGGTTGTGTGATAATTAGGACATGCTCTATTAGTCACAACACAATTAAGGTTTGTGCCAAAATGAAAAAGGCCGGACTGCAAAGATTGTTTCACGATGTAGCAAAACAAATTCCGTGACAAAGTATGGATGAACAAGCAATAAACACAAGACTGCAATCACGCTAGCAATTATCATTATTCCATTGTTGGAATGTGATATTGTAAATGAATAATCTCTTTAGGGAAATCTATGTATTGATTTTTTTGTACTTTGAACTGAATATAAGACTTATTAAATCATTATTCTATTTTCATCGAAAGGGTTGTAACTTGATTGGCGAGGATGATAGTTGCCTATATCTGTCCAGAAAAGTACAAATCCCTCTAAATACTTGACAAAGACAGTCAAAAGAATATGCCTAGGATCGATTCTTAGGTGACTTCGACATATTGGATCCCCCCTAGTCGTGGCTGCTTAGCCGAAGGAAGGCATTGATTTAGATGTATGCTTACTCAAAATTGTTTTCCACTTTATGTAATCCAAATCATGGGTAGATGCCAATATTTATGTGATTCCCCCTAGTCATTGCTGCTTAGTTGAAGAAAGGCACTAATTTGATGTACGCTTACTCAACATTATCATCTCCTATATATAATCCAAAACATGAACAAATTAAACAAGTCTTATGTGATTTTAAGTACACAAAATTACAAAATTGAATCAGAAAAAGACTTCGCCATGTTTTTGTTTGAATAGAACATGAAGTGGCGAGATTAACTTACAAGACAATTACAAATGGGAAGATAATATTTTCGTGATAAAGTGTTAGACTAAACGATTTTATTTAAAATCCTAAAGCATGAACAAAAGTATAATGGACGACTCACATATTCACAACCACAATGAAAGGATGCACATAAAACTTTAAAAAAAGTTATAAGATTGCTTGGAAATGCATTCCAATAAAAGGTAGAAACTATTCAATGACAGTATTTTCATCACTCCAACTTCAAAGAAGTACAAGGGCCTCACAATTATAGATAGGGAAATTCATCACACATTACAACGTATTGTGTTGGATGATTTGTTTCAAGACATAGTGCTAGAAAATTCTGGTAAAATATCGGTGATCTTCAACCCTGATGTAAGAAGGTTGTATTCTGGGGTGTGTCTACTTGTGTTCTTTATAAACCATTCATATGTGCCCAAGGTAGCAAGAATCAATGTGCAAGATATAGTTTGAGAATCAATGTAGCAAATCCTGTTGAAAAGGTTAAAGAATTCAACATCCCCTATTTTAATGTTTTTTTATAAATTTTATGAAAAGGGATCTTATATTATATTAATGCAATAAGATACAAGATAGCTTTCAACAAAAAAACGGGCGGTATGAGAGCACGCCCCAAAACCACGAACAAGCTAGGTTGAACCTAGAACAACAAGAGTCAAACTAGGCCGAGCCTAGGTGAGTACAACAAAAAAAGGCATCACTTAAAAACACTTTAAAGGCACTATCAAGCAGCAGTAGCAAACATGCCTGAGGTAGGCGGATCCTGATCATCCGACCACCCCGAACTAGGCAGGTCCTTGCCAGCATCTGGAAGCTACTAGCCAACAACAATTTCTTCCTTCGGGTCCACTTCCCCCGTGCGTAGTTATGGTGAGGTCGAGGCGAGGGAATTTGTCAGATGGTGGTAGAGGTGGCAGTGGGTGTCAATCGTCTTGTTGCGAAGCAACAACAAAAGGAGAGCCCCACCCATGTTGGCGAGGTGGTGAGCCCCAGCCGTGCTGGCGAGTCGACGAATGTGGCGGAGAGCCTTGGCCACGATGGTGAGTGACTATGTCGATGTAACGACACCAGAGAGCAGCGAGTGCGACTGAAAGCATGCTGTTGAGATCGGCTGTGCCGGCCACCACGGGCTGAAGGCGAGGAGCGCCTGGTGGGAGAGAGGCACTCGGGCAACGTTGCACGGGGCTTCCCCCCAGTGGCGCAGCTGGGTCTGGAGGTGATCCAGCTCCAGCGCCACCTTGTTTTCCTAAACTTGAATCTGTATAAGCACATTGGAGATCACCATAGATTTATTATAAATCAAGAAAGATTGATCAACTGTAGAATTAGCAAAAAAAGGCATTTCTTTCTTTCCATATCCAAAATAGAATCTCCCCTTTGAAAACATGCCAAATCTGGGTGAACATAGGCAGAAGTTTGGGTTATCTCCCAAGAGGATATGCTGCCAAGTGAAATAGTGGGGTCGTGAAGGAAAAAAAAATGAATGGATCTAGTTCCAGGGAATTTAAGCTTCGGGACAAACCAAAAGACATGCAAAAGTGTTTCCAGATGTCCACAGAAGGGGCAGTTGGGAATCAGGATCCCAATTTGAACAAGACAAGCCTCGATAGGAAGGCCTTGGTGTAGAAATCACCAAAGAAAATGAGCAATTTTGGGATCCACACACATAGTCCAAAAAATATCAAATTGTCTACCCTGGGTAGATAGAGTGGCGTGAATTCCCTAACGAGTATTAAGTTTGTCCACCATGGGAAAATGGGGAGAGAGTCTACGATAGCCTTTGCTGGTTTTGTAGTTACAGAAAGGAGTATCAGCATACCACTTCCAGTCTGGCCACCATGGGTGAGAGGAATGCACAACAATCTTATGCAACAAGTGATCAGGAACCAAATTCATCACAGTAGTGAAAGTATCCCAATCTTGGTTGGAAAGCCGAAACAGAGCTTTAAAATCAGGGCAAGAGAACCAGGATTGAGTTTTTGCAAAAGAAGTCCTCGATGGTGCGAATTCCACGCTTGAAGAATTTTAGCGCGGAGATTCCTGAAACCTCTGTTAAGCATTTATCTTGGGATTAAAAAATCTGCGACCACTAGAGAGATTGCTGATTGAGAGAAAGCCCATTTCGAAAGCCATCCCCCTTCCATAAAAGCTAGGGTTTGACACATTCCCATGCTTTCCAAATACTCTTAAGCACAAAGGTGCCAACAATTTTGACAGACACAAGAGTGATGAGCAAATTGATGAACCTTAAGCCTTTCCACGTAGGGCGTCACGTAGGGCAGCCATAAGGAGAACCTTCTGCAATGTCATGTCGTATGAGAACTTTCCAAGCTTCTTGGCTAGTAATGCTTCTGATAATCCACTTAGCACAAAGAGCTTGCCCTTGATGTTGAATGTGAATAAGCCCGAGGCCTCCAGAATTGCGAGGCATACAACATATATCCCAGGCTACTCGATGAAAACCTTTGCAAGTAGAAGCATTAGCCATAAGAAAGCTTTGAACAAATTTTCTAGCTTCTGAATGGAGGCTTTTGAAGGAACCCAACAAGATGAGTAGTAAACATGGGTGGCAACAAGAACTTTAGAGCATATTTGGAATTTGCTAGCCAGGGATAAAGGCCTGATGATCCAATATTCCAATTTTTTCGCCACCCATTGAATGACATAATGCCATTGTTCAGTCGGGGAGGCTTGAAAAGCAAAAGGAATACTTAGAAATTTGAAAATCTCACCATGTTGCAGAATTTTCCAATCAAAGGTGGCAAGTCAGTTAGGTGTGGGAAGGAAAGATTGCCGGTAACATTGGGTTTTTCACCATTGAATGGATGAGCCAGAAGCTAGGCAAAAAATATCCAAACATTGCATAACATTGCTAATGTTGGTCTCATCCTCAATAAGCGTAAGGAAGGAATCGTCCGCAAAATGCCCATTGAGAAGCTGTGATTTGGGCTCATCAGGCAACGAGATTCCACAAACAAGACCTTGCGCTTTGGCATGAGCTAAGAGATAACCAAAGCTTTCGGCCGCCAACACATACAATGGAGGGGCAAGAGGACAACCTTGTCTGATAGACCAGAAAAGCCCAAAAGGCTTCGAGCTGAGGCCATAAATAGAAATTTGAACATTGGCATCTGCAAAAAGCATATTGATGGATTGAATAAAAATGGGTTCAAAGTCAAGGGCTTGAAGCATGGCGAGAATGAATGGCCATTCAATCCGATCATAAGCTTTCTCAAAGTCAATCTTAATAAACATGGTGGCCTGATGAGATCTGCGAGCCCATTCCATGCCTTCCCACACCGTGATGATGTTATCTAGGATGAAACGTCCCTGTATGAAGCCTGTTTGCTCTGGTTGAATAATAACATACAAAAGATTGCATAATTGTAGAGCTAACGCTTTGGCAATGATTTTGTAGGAGACATTCACCAGCATAATCGGCTACCAACAAGTGATTTTCTCGGGATCTCCTTGCTTAGGGATAAATTTTATGTTTCCCTTATTAATGCGTGGCTCTAAGGATTGGTTATGAAATCCTTTAAGATAGACCTGAAAAAGGTCTTGCCCGACAGAATCCCAAAGAGCTTTATAAAATTCACAAGGGAATCCATTGCAACCCGACGCTTTATCATTAGCCATTTGCAAAGTGGCTTCATGGAGGTCTTCAATGGTGAGCAATCTCTCGCAGATCACCTTCTGAGCCTTTGAAAGCTTGTGCGACACAACACCCAAACATTGGTCAAGAGCGGCTCGACGAGTTGCAGAGGGTGGCTGAGCTTGAAAGTCGAGCTTGTAATGGCACACAAAGGCTTGTAACATAAGTTGTGGGACAGTAATCCGAGCTCTGTTGTCCATGATAGCTCGGATCTGTTGAGAAGGCTTTATGGCTTGGAGAGAAAGAAAGAATTCTTTTGAAACCCAATCTCCAATCTTGAGCCAATGCATTCGAGCTTGGAGCTGAGCGCCTCTGACATTATAGTTATACGCAATTTGGATTTGATGCCGGAACGTTGCAACTTGCAGTTGCAGAGCGTCAAAGAAGGGATCGCCTTGAAGTGCCACCGTCGCCTGACAGAGAGCTGAGGTGTTAGTGTGTGTGAGTGGCGCCGAATTTTTTTGAGCTGTCGGTTGTATATTCTAAGAAATATGGTAGTCCGAGTCAGCGCATATTCTCACCATTGTATCCAGCTGGCTTGCATAGGTGGATGAAACCATTGACAATCACTGGGTCGTTGAGCTAAATTCAAAACCCGTTTGATATGATTGACAGTGGGGCCATGTTGCATCAAGGCAATATTAAGAAAGAATTGACATTTATGACAAAAGGGGCACGCATCATGCCAACAGATACGAAATTGTATAGGAGAGTGGTCCGAAAGGACAAAGTTAGGCATGAGCTCCAATGACATAGAATAAATGCTATCGAACTCAAAAAAATTTGAGATGACAACATGGCCCCTGTCAAGCCGTTTAAGAATGCGATATGTAGTCATTTTTATGCCCTTAGAATAACCTTCTAACCCCATGCGCGCCGACCTATCACCCAACGGGCGCTGGACGTTCTCACCCGAGGCGTGCGCGGGAACCGAGCCCCTCCTTTATGTGAGCATTGTGAGGAGATGTTGTCATTGATGAAAAATTAAGTGCAGAAAAGTAAATGATCATGCATACATTCTAAAAGCATAGGATGAAGTCATTACACCAACATACCCATTCAGATAACAAAAGAAACATCATACAGATAGTAGATCTGATCCATAACATAAAGAAAAAGGCACTAGGGTTTACACCCATGAACAATATATTTAGAACAAAACCATATATTCATGTTGATCATAGTTCAGTAACCACATTACATTCAAAAGATCCATATCAGACCAATATAGATGATCTAACTCAAGTATCAATAGTTCTAGCTATTCTCCCTTATTACAAAAATTTAGTAGACCCATTCCCATAGATATGTTAACATTCCTATAGTCCTCTAATGAGAACCCCAATCCCTAGAATCCTCCTATTATTTCTGCAGAGCTTCACCTTTCATCCTCTCTCCATTCAGGTGTGTCTTTCTCATTCTAGAGCATCTCTATAAATAGGTTTAACACCCACCGCCATGCATTCCTGAAGTAGCAGATTGGTTGCCAAGTGTCAAGGTGGTCCTCCAATGGAGCATGCTTCTTCTGATCCGAGCTCTCCACTTTCTACAATGATGTCTTTCGGGAATGTTCCATGCGTGGAATATTCTTTCCTTGACCACCAAGTCACCAGGCTGGCACCTTATCCACTCAACATGCCTAGTCGGGTCACGTTTTTCCTCAAGTGCCTCTTGGAAAGCCGAATATGACTAAGTCCTGAAATCCTTTGCTCTGCCTTGCACGCGTGCCATGGTTTCTAATAAACCCTTCTAAAACCCCATGTCCTACATGCTTTTCCCCACGTGCCCATCCTCTTCACTTGGTCCCACACGCACACGCCCTTTGGGACTTAGTCAATATTCTGAGGCCCAACATCACCCCACACTAAGCTTGTTCTCCATCCTCAGAAACATCCTCTCCAAAGAATAAAGAATGGCGGGACTTTGAATGGTTGGAAATAAAGAATGAAAGAATGAAGAATGAGAAATGGAAGAAATAAAGAATGGAGGAATGAAGAAGAATTTGTTTATTGCTGAAGAATGAGTGGGAAATCCTTCCTTATATCTGCCTCAATCTTCTCCCAGGAATCCACCTTGCCCTGTGCCTATTGACAGAGGTCACCTACTAAGGCGCTCACCTCTTCAAATCCTAGTTCATCACCCTTAGCATTCAGTGTATCAACAATGTTTTCCAACTACTTGCTGAGGTCGTCCAATGCATCCATCCTGTGGATGATTTGAGGATATAATTCCTTCAGTCAGTTTTTGATCAAGCCTCTCAGGGTCTTGATGGATTTTGAATTATTCTCTACCTCAGCCAAGATCTTATCCCACTCTACCCCTATTTCCTTTATTCTTCTCCTAAAACTCCTTGAGGTCTGCCTCATGGGTAGCAAACTAAAATGCTTGCCACTCTATCTCTATCTGTGCAATTATCATAAGCAGCTTCAACTATCTGTGTGGAGGCCTTTACATTGGCAAGGAGCTTAGTGTACCGAGTGACTATCTCCATAACCTTCAACTTTTCCTCTTTCTCCTAGCACACTAATGCTTCTTCTGTTGATTCCAAAGTGAGAGGTTGCCTCTCCATGGTGAGGATGCGAGTTAGGTCTTCCAAGCATTGCAAGGTTGACTCATACTTCTTCTCGGGTGGTGCTAGGTCTGGATGCTTTAAGACAATAACATCTGTAATCATTTATACCTTTTTATATACCTCACGCACCCTTCCTTTTCCTCCTTCAGCTTCGCCTTAACTGTGCACTGATTAGTTCCTCTTGCTTCAGATCCTTGCTCTTTTCAATGAGCTCTTCCTTTTTCTTCTCCAATTCCCCTTCTAGGAATCTCACCCTTGTCATTCCTTCCAAAAAGTCCTTGCCTCAACTTCAACTAAAACCTTGTTGAGCGCATTACAAACTTTCTCATCAGAAAACTATTGAGCATTCACCAGTGGGTTTATACCTTTGGTCTCCTGGCACCTTCATCAACACCCCTTGGTTAACTTCAAACTCAAGTTCATCGACATGGGACTCAAACGCCCAAGATAACAATTTCTTGGTTTGTGGGTACATGCCTTCTTCCTCAAATGAAGACATTGCTAGGATTTGGTTTGTAGGCACAATGCTCTGGAAGCATGCACATAGCACTTTGTTTGGATCATGGATATAACCCATTCCCTGCCCTTGTGCTACTACCACGTTCTTCCCTCCTATGTGCGCAACCTTTGGAAAGCTCACCGCTAAGCTTGGGATCTCCACCCATGCTTCCATACACCTTCCCTATGCTCTCTTCTTCTATCTCCTTGAGTATCTCATCCGCACTGCGCTCCACTTCTTGCTCCACTAACTTCTCTATTATGCCCGCTACTTATCTTTCTGTGGCCTCTTCTATCTGCTCCTTGGTGAGGCTAGGGGTCCTTTGATCCTTAGTATTTACTTCTTCACTCTCCCCTTTTCCTTGAGCACATTCTTCTTCTCCACAATTTTCTTCACTTCCTTTCTTCCTCTGAGTCATGTACATCATACACAGGATGATTCTGAACTTCTTCATCCTCATCATTCATCTCTCTCGCCCCTGTAGGCCTCCAAGCTCTCCATCTCCTCTGAGTCTTCCTTCCCCACTACCTTCTATTTCTTCCTAGCTAGGGATTCTTCCTCTTCCTCAGTAGGTGATTCCTTTCTAGGTGACTCTTCTTATTTTGGCACCTCTTCCTCAGGTGTCTTTTCCTTCTCCTTGATGGGAGACTTCTTCCTACACGCGTATGTGCTTGGCTTGGCACCTGAGTCTGGCGTGCCCACAGATTGTGTTGTCTACACACTTGGTGCTTTCTTCTCTGGCACCTCTTTCTCCAGGGTCTCTTCCCTTTCCCTCTTCTTTGGCATGCGGCCTTCTTCCTAATAGTGGGATCCTATGGGATGGAGACATCATTCTCCAAGTAAGTGCCCTTTTCATACTTGGGCCTAATGCACAAGTATATTCTTATTGCAACCCTTCCAGCAATTGGTAACATCAAGGGTTTTTTCATGTGCACTTCATGGGAGACATACTTCTCCACATAAGTGTGCTTCTTTGGATATACCAGCTTCCTTCAAAAATCATGGTGGTCCTGGTCCACCTCGCTAAGGTCAAACCTTAGTATTTTAGCTTCCTTGAAGTGATTTACCCCTACTTGGAAATACTGTGTGGTGAAGGAGAAGGGTAATTTACACCATGGGCTCTTGGTCCCATCTAACAGAGTGAACCTGCCAATGCAAAAATGCTGATAGACAATGAACTTAGCTTCTCCATTTACTAGTGTTAGAAATTATTTTGGTATCCTCCACTCAGCCCCGAATGCATCATGCACATTCACTTGTACCATTTCTCCAGGCATGCCTTGTGGGCAGCCGTCATGGTATCACATGTGTATTTCTCAAACCTCTTTGTGGGGGAGGGATCTTCATCTGGATACTCCCATACAAACTTCTCTGGCCCATCAGGCACTCCAATTTCTGAGAAGATGATGGTGAGAAGAACATTTCTGAACATTATCTTCTCTCCTTCTTATGCGGCACTGATGATCTCTTCTGCAATGTAGGTGGACAAGTTATAGATGGTCCCTTCTAAAATTTTCTGGCATACATTCAACCATGCCTTGTTTATTTGTGTCCACCTCTCTTGCCCATTCAGCTTGGATACCAAGTGTGTGCAACCATCCTCATCATTGGGTCAGAGATATCTGATATATCGAAGTAACGTGAACCCTTTTTATAGTCATACTCCTCCACGGTCTTCTTAATAGCCTCTTTATCCTCTAGGTCATCATCTAATGAATCTCCTTCGCAGATCAAGGTCGGTAAACTTGGAGATGAGTTGGGGAGTTATGCACATTCTACAGCCCGCAAAGTAGAAGTGGTCCTCATGCACGCATGACATCAACCATTGGTATAACCACTCGGGCTTTCCAAAATAGGGAAACTCGAACAGTTGCAGCAACCCGGCCTTCTCCAATTTTACCTTCACCTCATCGCTGTAGATTGGCATCCCTTTTGGTGTCCTCTTATCCGTTGGATGAACCAGTTCTAGTGCCATTTCCTTCTTCTGTGGTACTTGTGCGATGATTATAGTCTCTCATGACCATCTTCCTCACATGGGATACCCATTCCTTCCCAAGTAACACCCCATCTGGGTACTGCATCTCCACATACCATTCTTCATTGAAACTAGTGGTGGTAGTCTATTTTCCTTTTCCCTTGCCCTTCTTAGGTGAAACGGTTTCCTTCTTTGGTGCCATTTTCTTGTCGGGGTAAAAGAATAAACTCCTCCTTACTTCTCCTTCCTTACTCTGTTCAGATCTATGGCTCAACTCTGATGAAAAATCCTTCTATTCCCATGCCCTAGCTACAGAACCCTAACCTAGAAAATTCTTCCACAAGACTACGTACTCCACTGAAACCTTCTTCCCTACGCCCATGTACTCCTTCCACTCTGGTTCACAGATCACCCTAGTCATGCACTTCATATTTTCACTCTTCTTTCTTCACAAAAATCTTTCTTCGTGGATGCCCTAGTTCGCAAGAGCTCTTTAATCTCATAATAACAAGGTAAATAATGATGTGCCTGACCCTTTACTTATAGCTTTTTGTCTATCTCCACAATAAATGATATGCCACCTACCAATGTACTTAACATTAAATGTGAATTTTTCCACTAAAGATAACCTTAAGCACTCTTACCCATGCACCCAATCCTGCGCAAAAAAACCCTCTACAACCTTCTGACATCACAAATATCCTTACTGACCAAAGAATCTTACGCGTGTTTGTAGTGCCGAAGGCACTTCTTCTGTCAAACTAATTTTTTCCCTTTCCTACCTCATGTTGTTCATGTGCTTCTTATCCTTTGTACGTGGTCTTTGTTAAAGCCTTATCCTGACACCAAAATTTCTTATCCACCTTTTCCACAAGCACGCTCTCCTACCTTACACAATTTTCATCCTTCAATCCAGGCCATTGAGGAAAAACTATTACCAACTTCTATTTTACTTCACTCTACTCCACCCCACACTAAAATAGATGTCTGTCCTCTTCACATACACAACCCTTGAAAGTAATGAGTGGTTACCGATGCAAAAAGTGTGCAAAAAAAAATAAAGAAAAGGAACAAACAATGAGAAGGGGAAACACAAGGAAAAGAAATGCATTAAGGGAAATCCTAGGCTAAATGGAAATACTACCTTATTTACAAACACAAAGAAGACTTATTTATAGTAGGGCTTCAGCCTACTCCCATTGAAATGGCCTAGTAACTTCATCCCATCTAATGCTTGTAATTGGCATGCGCCCATATCAAGGATGTACAAGATGATATATGGTCCTAACCAATGGAATTTCAGTTTCCCAGGATGGCACAAAAATTTGGAGTCATATAGCAAGACCATCTACCCAACCTTGAATTGTTTGTTCTTAATATGATGATCATGCCATGATTTTTGCCATGCCTTTTCAGTCTTCTAACTCCATCTAGCAAGTGATCACCTTTCATCCAACTACATTAACTTCTCCATGCACTCTTGAATTGCTTATTCATCAGCTAACCCTCTTGCGCATGTAATACACAATGATGGTAGCATAAATTCTACTGGTAAAACAACTTCCATGCCAAACACCAATTGAAATGGTGTGGCCTTGTTCAATCTCTTATAGGTTTTCCTGTATGCCCATAGAACAAATAATACCTTGTCATCCCAATCTTGTCTTCCCACATCATAAATTTTTGTCAAAGTGTGACTCAGAATTTTGTTAAATGCCATGGTAGTTCCATTAGCTTGTGGGTGATATGGGGTAGTCTTATGATGGGCCACCATGAACTCTGCCAAAAAAATCCTGACTGTTTCATTCAAAAAATGTGTACCCCTGTCACTGGTCAAGCTTAAAGGACATCCATACCTACTTATTATGTTCTCCCATAAGAATCTAGTAGTTGTTCACTACTGTACAATTCCTTTGTAGGTGCTGCCTCTGCCCACCTTGTTAAGTAATCCATGCAAGTGATGATATAGCATGATCCTGTCCTTCATGCGGTACAGGTGAAATAGGTCCTACAAAGTCAATGGCCCACTTTTCAAATGGTTCTATGCACTGGCTATAGGTCTCAGGGGCATCTCATCTCTTTTTCTTGGTCTTACCAAGGCATTGGAAATGGTCACAGGCCTTGCAAAATTCAATGCAATCCTAGTAGATACTTTCCCACCAAATCTCCTATGAGTAGAATCTTTGCACACTGATTGCATTTCCTGCATAGTTTCCTCCTGCAATCCCACCATGTGCTTCTTCTATGATTGTAACGCACTCATGTTCTAATACGCATTGACACAGAACCTCATCATGACCTAACTTGTATAAGTCCCCACTAATTAGCATGTAGGCGCATCACGTGTATAGCTAACTATTTTCTTTCCAATGCTTTCATTCCTTCTGGTGCCACACCCATTTTGAGAAACATGACAATATCCTCTAAGTCAGAGGGCACATGCATCACAACCTAAACAATTACACGTCTGGCATAACATCCTCAATGCTCTATGCACATCCTCCCCTGAATAAATTCTTGACAAATGGTCAGGCCTTGAGTTACTTTTTCTGGTTTTACAACAATTATAAACTCAAATTCCTGAAACAACATGACCCACCAACATATGTTCCTTGTAAAATGGGCTTGTTCACCAAGTACTTCAAGGCCATGTGATCTGTGTAAAATATGAAAGGTGTTGCTAGCAGATACTACCTGAACTTATGCAGTGTGTAGATCATTGAAAGTGCTTTGCGCTTAGTAGTGGTGTAGTTTTTCTCTGCTGGTGTCAACTTCCTACTTGAAAAACAAAGGGGGTGATCAAAAATCCCCTCACCAGGTTGTGCTAGTACTGCTCTAATGGCTGTTCCTGAGGCATCCACATGCACATGGAAAGGTTTATCCCAAGAGGAAAACCGTAATATGGGTGCAGTGACAAGTCTATATTCTTCAAAGTGTCAAACACCGTCTACTGCACCTCTCCCCAATGAAATGCACTCTTGTGTTTTAGTAAATTCCTCCAAGTGGCATGACGATCTTGGCATATCCCTTGATAAACTTCTGTAGTATCTTGTATGCCCAAGGAATCCATGCACAACGCTCTGACTGGTAGGCTCCCCCAATCCTACAATAACTGCAACTTTGGCGGGATCCACCAATAAGCCTTCCTTACATATAATGTGCCCCAATAAGGTCCCAAATGGTAGAGTAACAAAAACACATTTCTTAATGTTGAGGGATATCCTCAACTTCTGACATCTCTCAAACATCAGCCTTAAATTGTCACAATGGTCTTTCACTAGTCCATATATTGTCCAATCATCAAGGTAGACCTAAAGAAATTTATGGATAAAATCCTGAAAGGTTTGACCACTATGTGTGAGAACATGGCAGGCACATTCTTCAGCCCAAAAGGCATGACCGTATAGGAAAAACTTCCCCATTCAATGGTGAAGGTTGTCTTCTCCTGGTCTTCTTTCAATCCTAACTTGATGGTATCCTGAGAACCCATATGTGAAGGAATAGATTTCGTGCTTGGCTATTCCTTCCAGATTTCTTCAGTAAAAGGGGTTGGAAAAGGATCAATTACACATACCACATTCAAGTCCCTGTAGTCAACACAGATCCTTATCCTTCCATCCTTTTTAATACTGATGACCACAAGGCTTACCCATTCTGATTCCTCCACAAATTCAATGATGCTCGAAGCAATCATCTTGTCTATTTCCTCCTTAACCTTGACGTGAAGATTCAGATTCATTCGATAGGGCCTCTTCCGAATTAGGGCGTGCAACCTTCCTTCAACTTGATCTTCATCTCTCCTAGAGAGTGGTGAATGCCTTTAAGTTCATGGTACCCACATGAGAATAAATCCCAAAACTCACATAATAGGTCAATGATCTTTGAGACTTCCTTCTCCGACCAATAGTCTCCAATAGTGGCCTCCTTAGGTTCATCCTCTGAACCAATGTTAACCTTCTTTGTTTTCAAGGGTTCATGGTATGCGTGTGCTTTCTCATCAACACTATCAATAAATTCACGCGTACCTTCAGTATTGTTAGCATCCAAACTCTCCATCTCTTCACCATCTATCACGTAGACCATCTTTCCCTTTTCTTTCTCCATCACGCGTGCTCAAGCTGCACTTCTTTTGACTCTTCTTCATCAAGTGTGTGGTTCCAAACCAGGTTCACCCAATAACTCTAATATCCTATCTTCTTCCATGACACAATCTCCCATCATTAGGAGCTTAACAACCTGCAACGCTCTATCCACCGATGGTTTAGTACTTTGATACTCGAAAGCTTGAAGAAGGTCAGTTATCAGCTCCTACCAATTTCCTATCTGGCGGCGCATTTAAGAGTGAATATACCATGTGTGCATAACCTTGCAAGGTGGAATACAACTTATGTACCCATAAAGAAGGTGGCAAGGCCTCCGCGCCTCCCATCCATGCCTTCTCACATGCCCAGGATGTGGAATGAGGTGGGTTCCTTCCCATGGTATTCTTGTATTGTATTGGGTGCATTGCTTCGGGAGAACCTTAAAGAGAACATGATTCTCACCTCATGCCACTCTAGAAGGCTATTGCGATGAGTTTCCCACCAACGCGTTGCAGTCCCAAGCAAGTTATAGCTGATCATTCCTCTTCTTTCGACCTCATTTTTCCACTGAGCCTCCATTTCTCACAAGAAATCATTAGGGTTGGCCCCTCTAGAGTAACTTGCAATTTTCTCCTCCAAGCGCCTGATTGAGAGTGCCTTCATTACCCTTGTCACAAAGCCTCTTAGTTATCACCCAATTAACTCATAAGTCTCGTGCGCCAATTGTCACATGCCACACTAGTCATATCACTTATGGACTGAGCATCTTCAAACTGAGATAAATCCCTCTGTAGGGTGAATCACCTCAGGGTCCCTGATAGAGCACACATAGATCCTATCAAGAACTTCTTCTCCCAAGGGCTCAGTATATTGTGCTGATTTTCCATCAGTTAAGGGGATGATGACCCGCTCCTCCTTGTTCTAAAAAATTATGTATCCCTTATTGAACCTTAGGTTAGCATTATTTTTGTAACACCAGGGCACCCAAGTAATGCTGGAAATTTTTCTTCCTTGGCTAGTTCCAAGACTTCTAAATCCCCAGTGAACTTTACCCCTTGAATAGTGATAACAACATCCTTCAAGACACCAATGGGCATTGCCTTTGTCTTATTAGCCATATACAACACATTCGAAGATGGCTGCAATGGGGGCTTTCCCATTTGATGCCATGCATCCAAGGTGAGAACATTGACTTCCACGCCCGTATCAATCAGGAATATTTCTCAGAAGCCACCCATCTACAAACATCATTCAAGGTAATCTCCTTGTCATAATCAAGGATGTGGGGAGGAAGGTTGGCATGCAGAACATACCTCTCACACCCTTCTCCTTGTGCGTGGTACCTTCTCTTGTAACCACTCTCCTAACAAGGGAATGATATTCTCTTGCCTCAACATCTTTGCATACTTCTCTAACCTCATCCAGATCCTGTTGTGGAGCCTCAACATTCTTCCTTTGCTCTAACTACCTTGACTATCTCTTTCAGGCACTGGATCTCTCCTTGTAGGCTTCAAATCACATCCATGGTTTCTTGATACACTTATTTTTGATGAGTAGGGTCTGGATAATTTCCATGCACCACATCTTCTCTAATAACCAGTGGTCTTTGCCTTGGTATATCCGTGCACGCGTACAGCCTCAGCTCACGTCATAACTAGTACAGGCTCTAGTTCTGATTCACGTGCACCACCCTTGGCATCCATTGTGAATCGACATTCCTCACACTTACCATCCCGTGCACATTTGTATTTTTGGTACTGCTGGCTCATGTACTCAAATAACTCCTGGAACTCCTCATACTTATGCTTCTTTCCACACCATGAACATTGTAACAGATCAGGGCACTTGCGCTTGTAGTGCTCTATGGATCCACAGTTGTAACACGTCCCACATGAGAACTCACTTCTCCTCCTCCATGGTTACCATGACCACAAAATCCTCCTCGGAAGCCTCTTCCCATGCTCCTCCATCTGCGTGCCCTTAATAGTGACGACCATCGTCCTTAGAATTGCTTGCAAGGATGGTTTGGTGCACACCAATGTCAATGACATCATGTATCTGGTCAATCAGTCTACAATCCTTAGTGTCATGGGTAGTAGAGGTGCAAATATTGCAATAGCAAGACACATTCTTATGGATCGCATGTTGCAGTAGTGGGCACCTAACTGACATCATGATCTCTATGGAAAATTTCATAGTCCACTTTCATGGTGTGTACCGATCTTCTAGGGAAACTTTATTTGTATGCCCCTCTACCTCATAGTCTGTGCACCAAAGACCAATGTGAGTTTCATGCATTGCATTTGTAGATAGCTTCTCCAGCTGCTTCGCCATTGAAACAATTTGATCCTCAAGGAAAGGGCTAACACCGATATCCATGCTTCTGATAGCCTCAGCACACAGGGAAGCCTTCAAAGCCTTGTGCTAGGTATATGAAAGTTTTGTGTGAAAGCACTCTCCTAAATGATGTTATCAATCCTCCAAAAAACCACTAAGCATCCTGAGAGGGGTGAATATCATAAGATAGATTTGATAAGAGAGTTTTGAAACTCTTGCATGTGTACTCCCGTACACTCTCTTCCATTCCTTGCTGGATCTCCTTTAGCTCATTGATGCTCTTCTGTTCAAACTCAGGGATATGAAATTCAGCCAAGAAGGCATTCCACAACATGGTGTAATCCACCACTGTCTGACGGGGGTCATACTTCTGGTACCAACTATGCACGCATGCCCTTGCAATGTCATTGTAAACTGACTTGCCTTTCACTCTGGAGGAAGTGATCCCCTTCGTGCTGCCATAGCATAAATCACATTTGTGAACATGTTCTGCAGCATCTTTAACACCTTTGTAGTCTGGTAGGTACAAAGACATCTCAAAAAAATCTTGTTGAGGTGGTTGAGGTCCTTGTCCGCCTGACCTAGAACCTTGATTTCCTTTGGTGTGACCTCCACCACCAGATCCACTAGATCCACCAAGTTCATGTCCCTTCTAACCCACCAGATCCTCCAGATCCTCTAGCTCCAGCTCTGACTCCACCAGATCCACCTCCTATAGTCAGTAATGGGCCTGAAGTGGTCACACCTAACATTCCACAACGTTCCACTAAACTGTGCGCCAATAGTTTGTGATACTGCACCACTACCAGATGTGTGTCCCATGCCACTCCCAGATGTGATACCTAAGATTTGTGTACTCATCACCTTGTCCAAACATCATCCCAGAAAATATCCCTCCAAACACATGGAATGATTGTGCAACCATAGATGTACAAAATGAGAAATTGTATCTCCTATATGCACATATCGATCACTCCTACCAATACCAATTGGGTTGGTAATAATTATCTCTTGATTTGGGAGACTAAGCACCTAGGGGTTAGTCACTAGGTGGATTCAGATGCACGTCAATGAACTCTCCTTTCTCCAAGTGATGAATCTCTCATCAGAAGCTGAAGGGATCTCTCTTCTGTGCTTACCGAGATGGGGTAGCATAGAATTTTTAGGCTCCATGTCCTCCATGCAAACCTCAATTCCTTCCCACAATGTCTGCCTACATAAATCCATCACTCCCCATGTAACCTCATGCATTTTCTATCTATCTCCCTTTCACGCACTTCGCCTATACTTGAGTCACCTCTCTTCTCTTTCCTTTTCTCAGCCGCAATGTCTGTCCATCTTCCTCCACCCTAGCTTCCTCACCCAATGCTCAGCAAAATCTTAGCCAGCCATAGGAAATACTTCCAAACTCAGGGTAACAATCATGATCTTTATATCTAAAGGGATAGCTCACAGAAATGATCCTCTAGGATCCCTCAAGAACTCAAACTGAGCAACCTCAGGACAAAAATATGTAGAAATAACGTATTCTAGGGTATAACTTGTCAGCAATCTTCTCCACTAATGATCAACAACACACGTCCAAGTCATATCAACATCATGTAGCCTCTGATATTAATCTTGGGTCCAAACATGAGATCTATAGTACCAACTTGATCTAGATGCATACGTGGAAAACCATTCATACAAATCTACTGGAAAGTAGCAAAATAAGGTCTCATACAACTCATGATATAGGTGTTCTTCTACCCATTTGTGTGCATCAAACTCAGGTCCAGTACTAAATCTTTGTGTGAAAATCATCCTCCATGCTCTCAAACAATGGCTTCGATAATGTACAAAGTTCAAGCACTCCTATCATCATGTATCATTCTCACAACAACTTCAAAAAGAGTTCCCGGTAACAATGGAACCAAGATATAGTCATTTTTATGCCCTTAGAATAACCTTCTAATCCCTTGTGCATGTCGACCTATCACCCAGCGGGTGCTGGGCGCTCACTCGAGGCACGTGCAGGTGCCGAGCCCCTCCTTTATGTGAGTAATTTGAGGAGATGTTGTCATTGATGAAAAATTTAAGTGCAGAAAAGTAAATGATCATGCATACATTCTGAAAGCATAGGATGAGTCATTACACCAACATACCCATTCAGATAACAAAAGAAACATCATATAGATAGTAGATCTGATCCATAACATAAAGAAAAAGGCACTTAGGGTTTACACCCATGAACAATATATTTAGAACAAAAATCATATATTCATGTTGATCATAGTTCAATAACCAAATTACATTCACAAGAGCCATAACATGCCAATATAGAGATCTAATTCAAGTATCAATAGTTCTATCTATTCTCCCTTATTACAAAAATTTAGTAGACCCATTCCCCATAGATGTGTTAACATTCATATAGTCCTTTAATGAGAACCCCACTCCCTACAATCCTCCTATTATTTCTGTAAAGCCTTGCCTTTCATCCTCTCTTCCATTCAGGAGTGTCTTTCCTGCGTTCTAGAGCATCTTTATAAATAGGTTTAGTACCCACCACCATGCATTCCTGAAGTAGCAGATCGGTTGCCAAGTGTCAAGGTGGTCCTCCAATCGAGCATGATTCTTCTGATCCGAGCTCTCCACTTTCTGCAATGATGTCTTTCGGGAATGGTACATGCATGGAATATTCTTTCCTTGACGACCAAGTCGTTAGGCTAGCACCTTATCCACTCAACAAGCCTAGTCAGGTCATGTTTTATCTCAAGTGCCTCTTAGAAAGACGAATATGACTAAGTCTTGAAATCATTTGCTATGTCTTGCGCATGTGTCGTGGTTTCTACTAAACCCTTCTAAAACCCCATGTCCTGCGCACTTTTCCCCGCGCGCCCATCCTCTTCACTGGTCCCACGTGTGCACGTGCCCTTTGGGACTTAGTCAATATTATGAGTCCCAACACGATCTGTCCCTCCACGAAGATTGGTCCACTTGTACCAAGCTGCAGAGGTGGGAAAGTAAGATGCGTTATGACCAAAAAATCTGAATTTATTTTGTATGAAGTACCACCCTTCCCTTTCACCTGGTGTCCACTTCATAGGCAAGTGGCCACATTTATCATTAGGGGATTCAACCATATTAAAGTCTCCACTTATTACCCAGTAGGCATTTGGAATGGAGTTTGATATCCATCGCCACAGATCATCCCTTTCGGCTGCATCATTCGAGGCGTAAATATTTATGAGCCCAAAAGGGCGGCCATCAATATTAAATAGGACCCATATGACACGATTGGTGGGGTCGATTCCATGGTCAATTAATAAGGGCCACCATTTGGGAGAAAAAAGTGAAATTAATCCCCCACGCCTTGCTTCATGATTGCCACAAAAATCCAAGCTGTCAAGCCAGATGGATTTGCATACCATATGTAATTGAAAACTTGTAATTTTTACTTCCTGCAAAAATAAAACATCTAGATTTGCACATCGTTGTCGAGTTTCACGCACCACATATTTACGATAGGAGTTTGTAAGACCCCTAACATTCCAAGATAAACAATTCATGAGAAACACTGGTCCAGAGACGTATTCCCATCCTCCAAGCCATCAAGGGCATCATATTGATTGTGTAAGAAACGAGCAACATTGTGCTGTAAAAAATCTTAAGGATCAAATTTTTTCCGGTCAGCGTACTCAATGTTGTATTCCGCTATGGTGGAATCCACACTGCATGTTGGGCTATGGTCTCGAGAGATGCAGGAAGGACTTTGAGGTCATTTGGACGGCCCTTTTGAGTTGCTTGGTAGTAGCAGTGGAACAAAATGCAGGATGGGGATGTGAGAAAGAAAATTTGTCTGGTCCATGAGAATCGACGCCGCAAGGGGTGTGCTGGAATACTTTGGCAATGGAGTAGCCGAGATGGCAACAACAGTTGGTTCTTTAGCAACAGTTGTAAGCTCTTTAGCCGAGATACTGAGAGATTATTCCTTAACAGTTGGTTCTCGATGGCCATGGGAGTTAGAGACTTTGGATTGATGGGCTTTGTTCTTGTTTGGCCGGCCCTCGACAAATTGCTAACCTTCCTCCTTTTGGGGTTTGACTGGGTTCCTCCTATTGGGGTTTGACTAGCTCGGGAGTTGTTTTGGCCATAGGGCAGTTACGTGGTACATAAAGCAGAAAATCCTTGATCTTTTGATAAGACGATTGGCAACAGAAGCAAGTGTTGGGTAGATTGATATACATGAGCTGCTGGGAATAACGTTTATTGCCCATTTGAATATCCACAAATTCTTTGAGATGGTACGAGAGATCAATCTCAACACATACTCACTTCTATGGACGAGCATGGTAAAACTTACAGGCTTCCAGAAAAATTACCCGCCCAAGCGAGGCATAAATTTGCGGCAAAAAGGCACACATGACATAGGAAGACCAAGAAATTCAACCCAAACAGGCACTTTAAGGGCGGTGTATTCAGATACAACAAATTCCTTGTGCTAGGGTGTTAGCACAAGCAACGAGTTGTGGGCATACCAAGTGGCTTGCTTAGCTAGAATATCGGGCGCATTAGCAAGGTCAGAGAAACGAAAAAAAAGAAACCCTTGGTCATATTTTGAACGCTATCCATATGGACTCTATGAGGATTCTAGACCATGTTAACCCAGGATTACCTCGTGAAAGACCTTCAGGATGAATTTCATGGGTCGCTTCCCCGACAGTGCCATTGCTTGCTCTACTATCTCCTGCAATGGTTGAAACGACCGGATTTGAAGATGGCAAGGACATTATATAGGGGATGCCCAGAGGGCAAGAAACCCTAGGAGAGACTATAGCAATAAATTCTCGTAGAGCCTGAAAAGGATGCGGTATGGCAGTTAGAAAAGAGAAACCCTATAAAATGTGACTCCATTTTTGCGCCAGAGTTGCAGAGTGTTTTTTCCTAATATCCTTCGCGGTCGTCTGCCTATTTTAATGTTTTGGTTGCCTATCCTTCTCGACTAAAAAATTCTGAGGCCTTCGGCTTCGATAGTAAGTGCAAACCATGAGAGGTGGAAAAATGGGATAATAGAATCTAAACCAAAAGATAAAAATACTTTACGATAGTAGTGGTTGGGGTGGGTGGCGGGAAAAGCTTGATGACCCCCCTCCACTTTCACATTTGTTAGTTGTAGCCCCGAGGCTTATATTTTTTAACATTAGTTTTCTCTCTCTTTTTTTGATTTGAAAAACTTAAGTTGCTAAGTTGTCAGCGCTCTTGGCCTAGCTGATGTGACTTACAGGTTGTGATTCATCCACTCACATTATTGTAAGATTGACATGTACTTTATATATATATATATAAAGCTTTTCAATCAAAAACTTTACGATAGCTATTGGAGAGCATATGATTCCAAGATATAAGACAATAAGATCTTGGATTTGAATTCATTTGTTTATGAATACACAAACATTATAGTTTGCTTTGGTATTCTCATGTTTTTCACTGTGACTAGAAATAACACCTAATTATGCAGGATGCATCTCATTGTGAGGAGTCCCTAGGTCAGCAAGTGTCAAGTCTTTTCAAAATCACTTTTTCTGGCATTGTTCCATCAACTTTTTTTGTCAATCAACATTTCCATCTGTATATATTGGCATCCGATGGAGGCATCAAGTTTGGTAGCCATGGATTTAACATCACATCGAAAGTAATTTTGTTGCGCATATGTCATCTTAGCCATCTCTATTGTGTCCTGATCATCATCCCTATTTATCTTTCCTCGACAACAAAGGATGGCATTGTGTGTGCTAAATCAAAAAGCAGAGATCTTGAGAAAACTTGTAGCTTTGTACATTAAAATTAATGCGGTCAAGGGCTTACAAGATGTTATGAAGATATAGCTCAATCTCAAAGGCATTGTTAAAATGTTTATATTCTCCACTTTGCCCTTTTCCTTTTATTCCTCCACCTTTTCTAATTTTACCAGTTCATTTATACACTCTTAAAAGTTACTTCAAATGGTGCCTACAAACAATTTAAAGATCCTATAAGATCACTTGAATAATGGTATGTAGTCATTTTAAAACCCTCTAAACTTTGATGTTACTTCACTAATTATTGCAACCCTCTTTTACACACTCTAAAAACCACTAAAATAATGATCTCAAAAGCCCTTTTTCTTGCTTGGCATATGAGCTAGTAGCTTGATGGCTGACTTACAAATGGACCCTATTTTCAAGTCGAGGGAAGAACACACTAATGCCAAGCCGAAGGAGAGTGGTTTTCTTGTAGGTATTTTTTAATTAAAAGAGAGGAGGTTGGGGGGGAGGGTTTGTAGGCATTGTGCATGATTTTTTTGGCATGTCCTGTGAGTACTTGGTTCTCTTATTGCAAAGTATAAATTTGATCCAGGTCAATCCCTAATACATCAATTAGGACATGATATTTATTTTGCACCCTTATTGGAGGGTTACCTTATGTTCTTCGTTATCCAATTATATTTACGTCGAAGGCATTTCTTCCAGTAGGATGAGGGTTGGTGGTCTCTGACATTTGTCAATAGACCTACTTTTCGTCGTACTTCAACGTCTGTCTAGACATGCCATACGTTACTGTCGAGGGCATGTAGGCATTGGTTTTAATAATCAATTGGATCGGTTTGTCTGACATGGCATATGTGGATGGGCGGTCACAATCCATCGATCATTGATGTCTTGCGGACTCTGGACCATCGATTGTAGTCGGTGCCTTAATTAGGGCGATTGAGGCTAGGGAAACAACAAAATATGTTGCAGTGGTTTGATAGATCCCCTTCACTGAGTAAAGATCAAGCCAAAATCCCTATTGAATTAGGACTCAGATGTGGAGAGGGAGTTCGTGTATGTTAAACCTTGTGTTCTAAAATCTACAACTGAGTTGTTGAAGCACCAGAATCCGTTGCAGAGATGTTTGCAACGGCCGAGTAGGGTGCTTGTATATTCTAGAGAAGGTTCAGAGCCGAGATGGATCTATGGAGATCTTCGACTGGTTTGATGGGTGATAAAGTCAGCGAACAACGTGATAAGTTGCAGAGGGAGTTCCAATTGAAACTCGAGATGAACTTGCTCGATATAAGAGGGATGAATCAATGCCAATCCAACAACGTCGTGGGAGTTAAGCCAGGCCGAGAAGATTACCCAAACAATGATCATTAAACTCGGTTGGTGGGTTATCTGGCATGAGTATATTTTACCATTCAACTCTTATTTTATTTTATTTTTTCAATACATGGAGAAACAATCAGCAGGTACCTACTTTACTTTTGAAGCTATATGATTCAGATAAAATCTTTCAGCTAGAATCTTATCACTCTAAGGAATAGCCTTACCAAATGCCTTTAAAACAAATCCATAAGAAAATACTGATAATGGTCTATATCAGTAGGATAAATCTCAATTAAAAATTCTAATGTTATATCAAAGGAATATTGATAAAAAGGCATATAAGGTGTGAGTTTGGGTTGGGATTAATGTTTAAGAGTATAAAAATATCGTAGTGATTTTAGCGTAGGCTACAATTAGTTTATAAAACATTTAGTTTAGTATATATAATATTATATAATATAAGATATTTATATATAATATATAATAAGCTATGTGGTAAATATGGAAAATATATTGTGTCATTTAAAATATATATAACTTATAGTACATATAATAATGTTATTGCATAATATAATGCTAATATAATGTTTAATATAACATTGCATATAATGTTTTGTATTACATGAATATGTAGGGATAATGTGGAAATAATTATAAAGCTTAATTATAACATGTTATAATGTTTGAAATTAGTATGTTATAAATAATGGTATTATTATAAATAATATAATATTTTTATAATGGTTTAAGTGATATATAATATAGAGTTGTGTAGTTTTATAATATTATATTGTTATAATAATATAAAATATAATAGTACGATTATAACATTTTATAATGATATTATGTTTATACAATCATTTATAATGGGTGTACTTATAATATTTATAACTTGATAATATTGCCTTGCATATATTATGATTATTAAACATAGTATAATATTATTATATTAAGATATAATGTTAGAATATATTTTATATAACCTCATTATTATATCAAAATAATAATTATAATAACAAGAGCAACCACGTTGCAAAGTACTGCTGCAGCCAAAATTACAATGCATATGCTGGTACTGGTAGTATGTTGGAAAAGGTGAACTGATTTGATAAGCTTCAACTTTATTTGCTTTGTTTATTGTGTCGCAACAATGGCTGCTCTCTCTGCAATACTGCTTGCCCACATTAACAAAGCGATGGATTTGGCATTCACTAATTCTGCCAAAGGCACTGCCAGTGGCCATAGACTTGATCTAGAGGTTGGACAAAGCGAGGCCTTGAAAATTATGACCAACTCGGCCACCAAGTTTATCTGGAAAATCTTCAAATGTGCACAAGGTTTCTCTCGTCATGAAAACCATGGACGGAGTTACCCATAGCAGTGGAGACCAAATTCATCTCAACGCAAATTATGTGGGCATCTTCAGAGGAGACGTGAAGGCAAAATTAGAGGAGTTTTTTACAGCATTGATATAATTAAAAGTATTTAAATGCTAAATGCCCACCATCAGGGCTGAATTAAAGGTCGAGAGCGCCCTAGGCAATAGTTTGAGTGGGCGCCCTCCTCAAAAAATTATTTAATTTTTTTCCATAAAGTAAATAAATAAAATATGTCTATATTTTTGTATTTTTAAATTTACATCATGGTCATAATAAAATAATAATAAAAATATATTATTAAATAATCACGGAAGAATGAAAAATATTCCGTGGATGGAAAACATTAGTCGTAGGAAATGCTCAGAATGAAAAAAATACAATATTTTATGCGAGGCTTCTTACAAGTCTGATTTAGCCATATCAAGTAGGTGACAGGAACTCTATTCTGAAAGAAAGCACCATTGTTTTACAAAGAAACAAAAACGTTTATGTAGCTCCCATGCTTTTGTGAAGATTCGTATTTGGACCAGGCCTACGGATTCCTCCATAACAAAATAATAGAAAATTTACCCAAAAGATTAAGAATAGAAAATCAAATACTTTTTTCCTTTAATTATACTCACATCTACTAGATACACTAGCAACATTATAAAAACACATTAACCTTTTTCTAGAACAAATTACACACCTACATAATCTGGAGCTACATCAGAGAATGGGTAACAATACCAAAAAAATCATATGTGCTTATAAATATGTGATATTTTCTTTTACTTGAAAAAATATTACAAAACTTTTTTATCTGTATGGGTGAAATTTATGTTACTATACAATAATATCTATAAATGGGTTAATCAATATTAAGTCTTCAGATAAATTATTTTAAAGTTAAGTTCTAAAATTAACCGACAAAAAAGAAATTTTTAGATTCAGGGACCCCCTGACTACTGGCGCCCTAGACAACTGCCTAGTTTGCCTAAAGCTTAATCCCCCTCTACCCACCATACAACCAATTAATGCCTGTGTCACAATAAAAAAACCAAACCCCAAATTGTAACACAACCCAAAACTTAGTCGCATTTGGCAACCTAAAATAAAGGCCAAAAACTCGATATGTAATTTGCACAAATTTTCTAGCACCTTGGGGCTTCAAACACTATCTTACAAAACCGGTAACTGTAAAAGACTGACGAGCTTGAAAACTTTTAAGTCCCACATATTAACTGAGATTCAGGGGAGCATTCGAATGCAATTCGCTAACAGGAAAAATAAAATAAAAAATTCTACTTGTAAATAAAATAAAATAAACTAGTCTTGATATTCGAAGTTTAAAGAATTGTGAAGGTTATGAGAATAAACTGGTCTTAATATTCGAAGATTGAGGAATTGTGAAGGTTGTAACAATCACATGCTTGAATGCAGTTGAACTCTGAAAATTTACCCTCGTTTTTTCTCGAAATTTAGAGACAAGCGTACAGCGGGAATCCAGACATAACATTAAGTGATATAACCAAATCACAAAGAGTACTCAAAATGAATACAAGAATTGGGGGTGGATAAAATGCAAAATTATTGTCCCCCACGAGATATGAAGCAATCTTGAGAAATATGAATGAATCTACCCAAAATGTTTTTTTAACAGATATAGCTCTCTGATACTGATCTCCATGGGCAATGGAATTATCTCTTCCCTGTATCATTCTTTGGTCTCCTTGCCTATCCCTACTGCTACTAGCCCTGTTATGCCTAATCAGAGGATCATCCATTGTTTTTCACCTTCGAAATCTTATTTTACAAAGTAACTCGATGTCAATTGCCAAAGGCAGGGGACATCAAGAATATGGAGGCATTTTTCTGTCCTAAGCGGGAGTTGATCTGTGGATTTTGGTTTACTTTCAAACGACTTAACCGAAATATGTCGCGTCAAGCTTGCCGAAACTTTTCATCTATATGCCATGAGAGAGAATTTAAAGTGTGGAGTTTGAAACCTCATGCAACTGGATGCAATACAAACCATTTCACAAGGAATGTGTTAATGACGTGAGCCTTCACAGACCACCTACTATTTTTCATACATTTTCCATAGACACATAATATTGCTTAATTCACATTGGCCTATAGCAGAAATTTGCGGCCCTCCGGCACATTATTTTTCACGTCGTAGCCATCCTATAAGCAGAGGCTGAGCTCTCTCATGGCTTCGATGTGTGGCTGCTTTAGCGCACAGAACAACCCCCACCCTTAGCATTTTGTCCTTCCGCAATCCTCCACTGCCGTTGAACAGAATAATGCCTAGGGAATACATCGTCGAGTGAGATGCGCTGGCTGCTTCTGCCATTAATGCTACACCTGAAACTGTGTTCATCACGCAATAAAAATGAATCTGCAGACAATAACTTATAATAAATGTTATCACGTCATCTTTCCCTCGAAAATGCTAAAGGCTCCAATAACATCTCAAGTTATAAGCCAATTATATTGAAGATAAATCAAATTTTATGATTATTTTGTTAAACAATATGCATGTTTACTAATATTTATTATCGGTTTATGCAAATAATAACAATTTCTAATTGGATAAACTGTACAAAAATTAATAATTGATTAAGCAAATTGGAAACCAATAGTATAGTCTTTGGCAGTACTAATAATATCATTATTGTGATTTTAGTGTTATATTGACAATATCAATATGTTACTTGTTATAATGGTTGTAATGCTTATAATGTTAATATAATAGTACTTACCCTTATAAAGTTAGTATATTTAAGTCCCTTAGATAATACTATTTTCATACAAGATATAATATCAAATAATAAATGTTAACATAATGATTTTGACAAATTAGGTTGTGTATAGTGCGAAAGGCACCTTATTTATTAAATAATAATCAACCCTTATGGTTTTATATAACACTAACTTACAGTACTCTAATGCATCGTAATCAACATAGTAGTCTCTTCGGAGACATCTATAAAATTTGAATGATACACAGAAGATTGACCCATGTACACGGAAGACGCTTGCACAAGTGAGATACGATCATTTTTGTATCACAACAATGCACAAAGCAATAACGATACGCCCAAGTATTGTATCACAACAAAAAAATTGCTAGTTTTTGGGTGGGAATTTTTGGGGTGTTACAGCTTCGAACCAGATCATCTAGCATGTTCCTTATCAGTGTGCTCCTTTTATACCTAAACAAACCATCTGTGGAGAAACCGCCACAAAAAGATCAAGTCAAAATTGATTTCACAATGGGGTTTGGTTGCGTAGCTCAAGAAATGTCGAGAAGCGCTTGACGGGGTAGTGAAAACGTAAACCCTTTCCACTTGAAGATATTCTCCGCTATTTTTCACGTCACGCTTTAGCACTGACAACCCTATACAATCCCTCAGTGTTTCTGTTCCTTCAGGAATGAGGTGGAGCGGGTGTGGGTAAATGAATAAATTCTGGCTTTTGAGGGAGAATGAAATCACTCACCTTTCTGCTCCTCAAATTTTCATCTACTCTTGGACTCTTTCTCCATTTTTTTTCCAATCTAGATTCAAGACGCTAAAGGATATGCAGAGTCCGGACGTTTACCAAGAGGAGGTCCAAGGTTCAGCGCCCATTGGCATGTCTGTTGTGTGAGAAGGAGTAGTCCAACCAATGTCCTTGTGTGTACAACAGTTGAACGTGAAACTTGTGCACCTAGTGGTCCCCTCCTCATTGCATGATAAAGCTGGTTGAGACTGTGCTAAATTGTAATATGTAATGATTCCAAAAAACAAAGGAATTGTGGAGGCTTACTTGCTTTGATGAGGACAAATGGTTGACCACGACATTCCAATCCTATACTTTTGCTCAAAATTTTATATTTTGAAAAAAATTGTAAAAAATATTTAAAGCGGGTATCTATATTAGGGAAACTATAATTTTTTCAAAAATGGGGGAATTGGAAAATGTTTTGTAAGGGATATTTTCGAAAAAATATTGTAAAAAAAAGAGGGGGCAAAAATATGTATTTTTCTAAATATTATAAGGAGCCACTATTATTTGTAATTGGATGCATTTTTAGTTGTCTTTATCTAAGGAAATTTTTCATTGAGGGATAAATATAGTCTAATGGAATATCAAATTTTGATACTAATGTTAGAAATTATGTGTATTTATGTGTGGGATATTAATAAGTGGAACATAAATGATGTAAGTGATTATTACACTAGTATACATATTTTAAATACATCTATTTAAAATACACTAAAGCACCTATCTAACTATGCATTGAAGTATTATACCAATAAAGTAACAATTAAAAATAAATATAATATAATAACTATATCATAATAAATATATGTCTATGAAATTCATCAATAGATATCAATTTCAAGGTTCTTAGGTTTGATTTTTTTACACATCTTTTTAATCAACAACTTAATTAAATTTTCTATCAATTTCCTTTTGATTTGTGTAAGTGGTCATTTAACTACTTAATTGTGTCATTCTCAAGAATATATATTCAAGACAAAAAAAAGAAGCCAAAACATTACTACATGGTCAAGATATTACTATTTTTTGATTGACCTCTCCAAGAAAGAAAAAAACATTATTTAAGTGACAATCCAGCGGAAGTCGAATTTATGAATGAACTCTTACGTGACGGTCAAATAAACGTCAAATTTATGTCGAGAATAAAAGAAAACAAGCACTCCATTAGTCTTGTCTACCATTGTAGAATGGCTCTCCGCGTAATAAGTAATAATCACATAGAAATAAAAATGTGTTGAGTTTGTGAGAGATTTTGAATTTTTTTAAACAAATTATTATTATTATATTTATTGGTACAACACATGAAATTTATTATTAGTATTACAATATGGCAGGGTGTCCATGCAATCAGTGAAGTAGGGAATTAAATAAATGGAACACAAATAATGTAAGTGATTATTGCAAGCAATAATCACATAGAAGTAGGAATGTGTTGGGTTTGTGACAATTTAGGGGATAAGTGATTTACTGGGATTTGGTAGAGATTTGGATATAAGGAATATTTCCTGAATTGAAGGAGATGATTCCACTATAAATGTAACCTTTGTATGATTGAATAAGACATTAAATTTTTGAAACTCAACGTATGCATGCTCTAACCAGATGAAGGGGGCAACCCCAACAACCATGCAGATGACCATGGAACATGTATGGAAGAAATATAGGACTGGACCAAATACAGAAGATGACAAGGAAAGGGAGTGGGTAAAATATGGATCAGTAGACCTCAAGGGAGGCCATGTTTCCTATTCTGCAACTGGACGTTGGAATGCTGCCTTCTTCATTATGGGTGCTCTTTACTTTCCTTAATTCATGTGTTATACAAAACTAAGGATAATTTTTTGTTTCTTGAAGTCTTTGGGACATCTGTAGGCTGTATTTGATGCAGAAGAGATTTTGAATCGACTTATAAAGTGATCCCTGTGTTGGTTTTGGTTTCTTATTAATTCTTATAATAAATATTGGCATTGATTTGTGTTTATATTGTGCAGTTGTTGAAATGGGCGAGAGATTGGCATTCTTCACAATGGCATCAAGCCTTTTCACCTACTAACAGAGGTGATGCACCAAGGTGTTGCAGAGTCTGCAGAGACTGTAAACACTTGGTTTGGTGTCACCACAGTTCTTCCTCTAATAGGAGGATTTCTCACTGATGCTTACATCCCTCGCTATTATATGATCCTTGACTCTTCACTTGTCTATATCTCAGGCCTAGCTCTTTTGATAGTCTCTGTCTCCCTCTCTTCCCTCAGGCCCAGCAACATATCTCTCTGTAACGCTGCTACTAAACTCTGTAGCGCCACGCCTACTCAGAATGCAGTTCTGTTCACAGCTCTGTACATGATTTCCTGTGGATCTGGTGGCATGAAGCCCTCCCTGCAGAACCAGATGCTTTGCCGAATGTGGTGTTGGGGATATCAGATGCTTTTGCTCTGGTGGGGGTGGTGGAGTATATCTACGGGAAAGTGCCTGATACCATGAGGAGCCTCGGTGTTGCCTGGCGGTTTTCTGAGCAGCCTTATAATTGACATTGTCAACAGGGTTACTGCTGCAATGGGCCACAGGTGGCTGGTGGATAATCTCAACAGAAGCCGGCTGGATAATTTCTACTGGTTGCTTCTTGTTTTGAATGCTGTGAATCTTCTGGTTTTTATATTCGTTGCACGCAGATATAAGTATAAAAGGACCCAAGATGAAGGCATGAGCATGGAATTAGTTCCAGAAAGCCCTGCTGCGCCTGGAATGTTACGAATAATATAATCCATTGGCCATTAGGAAAAGTGGATGTATGAATCAGCTCTGCTATTTCCATTTTCCTTATTAATTCTTGGTATTTGGCTCGATACAATGGCACTCTGCCTTCCCACGAAAAAATTCTAAAGAAATTTATCAATCCAGCAAATAAAATTCGATGGGTTCGAAGAATATAATATATTAGTCCTTGCCTAGCAGGTACTATTGTAAGCAATAAGGCACAACTTTTAATTATTTATAATGATATGAAAGAATCGAAATTAAAAAGTTTATCTATTTTTAACTGGAATTAATTCAGTTTTCTTTAATTTAGATGGGCTATCTCTCAACTAGCAATCTCTCTGGAGGTCACCAATTTTTCAATCCCAAAATCAAAGCCTTGTAGAGGTCTCGAGAATCTCTGCACTCAAATTCTTCAAACGCGGAATTCATACTATCAAGGATCTTTTCTGCAAGAACAAGCAATCCTGGTTTGTTTGGCCGGAGTTTAAAACTCTGTTTCGGCTCTCCAACCAGGATCAGGGTACTTTCAATATTGTGATCAATTTTGTTCCTGATCACACGCTACATAAGATTGTTGTGCACTCTTCTCGCCCTTGGTGGACAGACTAGAAGTGGTATGCTGATACTCCTTTCTATAATTATAAAGCCAACAAAGGCTATCGGTGGCTCTCACCCCATTTGCCCATGGTGGAAAAGTTCAATACTCGCTGGGGAATTAACGCCATCCCATCTGTCTGGGGTAGACAGTTTGAGACTATTTGGACTATATGTGTTGAGCCCAAAATTGCTCATTTTATGTGGTGTATTCTTCACCAAGGCCTTCCTATCAGGGTCCGTCTTGTTCAAATTGGGATTTCAGCGCCCAAATGCCCCTTCTGTGGGCATCTGGAAACGATTATGCATGTATTATGGTTCTGTCCCAAAGCTTAAATTGTTTGGAACTAGATCCATACTTTTTTCTTTCCTTCCCGGGCCCGGGCCCATTGTTTCACTTGGCAACAAGAAAGGAGACAATCCCAAACTTCTGCCTATGTTCACCCAAATTTGGCATGTTTTCAAATGGGAGATTTTATTTTGGATATGGAAAGAAAGGAATACTTTTTTCTTTGTTAATTCTACAGTTGATCAGTCCTTCTTGATTTATAATAAATCTATGGTGATCTCCAATGTGCTTCTGCAGATTCAAGTTCAAGCAAATAAGATGGCATTGGAGGTGGACCACCTCCAGACTTTGTTGCGTCATTGGGGGGAAGCCTCATGCAATGTTTCCCGGGTGCCTCCCTCTCACACAGGCGCTCCTCACCTTCAGCTCGTGGTGGCTGACGCAATAGATCTTCAGTCGTTCCCGCCGCTCTCCTAGACCGAGCCATCGGCACAGTCATTCCCCTGGGCACCCCTGTGGTCAAGGCTCGCCGCCACATTCCTCGGCTCGCTAGCAAGGCTAGGGATCACCACCTCGGGAACTTGGGTGGGTTCATCGGCTCACCAGCATGGTTGGGGATCTCCCTCCGCCACTTCTCAACAGGCCGCCTGCATCCGCCGCTACCCCTGCTTTTTACTGGCAAATTCCCCCGGCTCAGCTTATCCATTCCCACGTGCGGGGAAGCAGATCCTGAGGAAGAATGTGCTGATGGATGGGAGATTCCCGACACTGGCAAGGATCTACCTGGTTCGGGGTCGCTGGATGATCAAGATCCGCCCGCCGCGGGCATGTTTGTTGTTGCAGCCTAATTTTGTCTATCTTTTGCCAGGATCAGTTTTTTATTGTATCTCCCTAGGCTCGGCCTAGTTTGTTTGTAGTTTTGGGACGTGCTCTCATACCGCCTACTTTTTTGTTGAAAGTTATCTTGTATCTTATTGCATTGATATAATATAAGATCTTTTTCTTCAAAAAAAAATTTAAAAAAATGTTGTGACATGTTTTCAATTTATGCTCTCAAAAAAACTATGTGGAAACCTCATAAATTCATGTCTATTTACTTGTTGGCAATTATTTTTGTATTGAAATAGAATCTACCATCTGCAATATCTGTATATTGGGTGGAGCTTTATTCTTAACTAGATAAAGGTTTTTTTTATGTTTACCAATAAAAGGAAAAATTAAACATTGATATAATCTTATTAAAATATAAATTTAGACGGATTTAAAATTTGATATAGAAAGATATCACCATACCAAAAGGAAAGATAGGTTTTGCTATTCGATGGTATAGAAAAATCTATTAAAAGACAAGAAAGTTGCCATAATTTGCAAGGTGGCTGTTATTCCTATGAAAATAACAGTTGTGAGAATTGTAAAAGGCCTTAACAAATGTTTAAGTAATGATAATGGTAATGCTTTAAATAACCAAGACTTTAAATTTTTGAGTGATACCCCACAAATTATGAACTCGTCCAAATCATGGTATGATTTTTTCCTAGATTGTGCTTAAATTTAGTATAAACTGTATTTTCATTTGATTTGATTTTCATTCCTTTATAATGACCAAGGTAATATAATTTTATCTCTTTCCATTTAAGTTTATTATAATCTTTTTCCCCATATGGTTAAGTCAAATACTAATAAATAATTTTCATTTCTATGGCCAGATAGAAATGCTAGAAAATTGGCAATATGCATTGATCACATAAATACTTTCAAGAAATATGTTTATCTAATTTAGTCCACTCAAAATTGTGTTTTAACCATTTATTGAAATCTCATACCCACAAATCCAATACCCTTTCTAGAGCAAGTGTGGTTTATTGACTTTATTTCTTGATACAAACAGATTTGTAATTACTTGATATTAACTATAGAGAGCCGTTTGTATTTGAAGGATTTCTTAAACATGTTTTTCAAGAAGTTGTACAATGTCTATGTTGTGGCGTCATTTTGATAATGTGGATTTGTATTCGTGAGTCTTTTTTACTTTTTTTATTGATATAACATAACATGGTTTGTTTTTTCTACAATTAATTGATTATTATTTATGGATGTGCACAGTTTGCAACCACGAAGGTTCACTGGAAAGGAGGAAAAATATGGATAAACAAAAGTTAAAGAAATTAATGCACAATTGGTAAGGTTTCGATTACCTTAACTATATCATATTGAACATGAAGACCTTAATAAATTATGTTCATTCTAAGGTTCCGAAAGTTGTTATAGTTGATGATGTTGGGTGAGAATAAATTATGGCAAGGTCAATCAATATTATTAGCTAATATCTATATGTACAATTTTTTTTAAAAAATAAATCATGCAGTAAAGTATGTCTAGTTCCATTCAACATAAATATCGAGATACCCAAACATTTGTTTTATGGGTAACCTACCCTTAATAAAATTAGCTCATTCATTGATGAGTATGTATTGTGCTTTGGAGTGGTCACAAAACACTATATCTAGTCCTTCAAACAAAATGAAAATATGACTTGTAAGTGAAGTTTTCTCAATCCCAGTGCATTCACATAAGTTGGTGTACTTGAACATGAGGTTATTTATCTCCATACCATTAACATAAACACCTTAACAGATTATGTTGATGCCAAGGTACCGAAAATTGTTATAGTTGATAATGTTGGGTGAGAATATACTATGGCGGGGTCAATCATCAATCAATATTGTTCTAGCTTCAAAATGATAGTAGTATACATACCAAAGTTGTATTAGCTAATATCTACATATGATTTCTTTGTCAAAAATAAATCATATAGTAAAGTATGTCTAGTTCTATTCAACATAAATATTGAAATACCAAAATATTTGTTTTATGGGCAACCTACTCTTAATAACATTAGCTCATTTGTTGACCAGTATGTATTGTGCTTTGGAGTGGTTATAAAAAACTATATCTAGTTTTTCAAACAAAATGATAATATGACTTGTAAGTTGGTATACTTGAACATGGGGTCATTTATCTCCATACTCTAAGCTAGCAAACTCAAAATTTAAGTATTTGTGATCAATTGTAAGGAAACATAATGAGAAACTACAAGTTATTGTTGTACCTTGTATATTAAGAACACTTTCATTTAACATTTATTATTTTTTCTCATTTGTTAAAATGTATTAATTTTGGCAGGATTTGTCAGGGCTTGTTAATGTTAGTATTGTCATCAGGTAATAATAACTTTCATTTTTAATCAATCAAATAATTGAATTACTTTCTATATACAAATATTTAAGTGTCTATTAAGAACACTTTCATTTAGCATTTATTATTTTTTCTTATTTGTTAAAATGTATTAATTTTGGCAGGATTTGTCAAGCCTTGTTAATGTTAGTATTGTCATCAGGTAATAATATCTTTCATTTTTAATCAATCAAATAATTGAATTACTTTCTATATACAAATATTTAATCTTTGTAAATGTCTAAGTGCTCAATTTTTAATAAATAATATTAAAAAAATAATGATCCTTAATTTGTAAGTAAAACGTTTCTCAATCCCACTACATTCACATCAGTTGGTGTACTTGATAATGAGGCGATTTATCTCCATACCAAAATATTCTAAGCAATTTACTTTTAAATAATAATCAAAGCTAGCAAACTCAAAATTTATTGTTATTATTAAGAACATTTATTATTTTTTCTCATTTGTTAAAATGTATTAATTTCAGCAAGATTTGTCTGGCCTTGTTATTGTTAGCATTGTCATCGGGTAATAATAACTTTCATTATACAAATATTCAATTTTTGTAAATGTCATCAAAGTGCTCAATTTTTAAATATATAATATTTAAAAATATCTATTATTAAAAAAATAATGATCCTTTATTTGTCAACTTTCCAATACAACATTAAAAAAATAAAATCAATGTGAAATGCAAATCCATTTGTCCATGCAATAATGGAAGGTAAATATGCGAAAACAACATTACAATGTAGATTCATATTATTATAAAAATCTTCAACACAAAAATTAACTTCTCTAAAATCACACATTATTTCTAAAGACATGAGCATCTCTTAGATTAAAGAGATACATAAAATATCAAAGTACCCAAATATATATTCTATACTGTACAAATAAAATATCAAAGTACCCAAAGCATATATTATATACTGTACATAAAATATGAAAGTACATCAAATATATATTATATTCTGTACATAAAATATCAAAGTACACCAAATATATATTCTATACTGTACATAAAATATCAAAGTACCCAAACTATATATTATATACTGTACATAAAATATCAAAGTACATCAAATATATATTATATACTGTACATAAAATATCAAAGTACATCAAATATAGATTATATACTGTACATAAAATATGAAAGTACACCCAAATATATATTATTATTATACTGTACATAAAATATCAAAGTACATCAAATATATATTATATACTGTACATAAAATATCAAAGTACCCAAATATATATTCTATACTGTACAATAAAATATCAAAGTATCCAAACTATGTATTATATACTGTACATAAAATATGAAAGTACATCAAATATATATTTTATTCTGTACATAAAATATCAAAGTACACCAGATATATATTATATACTGTACATAAAATATCAAAGTACCCAAACTATATATTTATACTGTACATAAAATATCAAATTACATCAACATATATATTACTGTACATAAAATATGAAAGTACATCAAATATATATTCTATACTGTACATAAAATATCAAAGTACCCCAAATATATATTTATATACTGTACATAAAATATCAAAGTACATCAAACTTATATATTTTATTCTGTACATAAAATATCCAAGTACCCAAGGTATATATTCTATACTAGATACCACTTTACATTATATACTGTACCCATAAAATAGAAATTACATCAAATATATATATACTGTACATAAAATATGAAAGTACATCAAATATATATTTTATTCTGTACATAAAATATCAAAGTACCCCAAATATATATTTTATACTGTACATAAAATATCAAAGTACCCAAACTATATATTATATACTGTACATAAAATATCAAAGTACCCAAACTATATATTATATACTGTACATAAAATATGAAAGTACATCAAATATATATTATATACTGTACATAAAATATGAAAGTACATCAAATATATATTATATACTGTACATAAAATATCAAAGTTCACAAACTATATATTATATACTGTACATAAAATATCAAAGTACACAAACTATATATTATATACTGTACAAAAAATATCAAAGTACCCAAAGCATGTATTATATACTGTACATAAAATATGAAAGTACATCAAATATATATTATATTCTGTACATAAAATATCAAAGTACACCAGATATATATTCTATATGTACATAAAATAACAAAGTATCAAAATATCATTATATACTGTACATAAAATATGAAATACATCAAATATATATTAGGTACATAAAATATGACATCAAATATAGATTATATACTGTACATAAAATATCAAAGTACCCAAATATATATTCTATACTGTACAAAAAATATCAAAGTACCCAAACCATATATTATATACTGTACATAAAATATGAAAGTACATCAAATATATATTCTATTCTGTACATAAAATATCAAAGTACACCAGATATATATTATATACTGTACATAAAATATCAAAGTACATCAAATATATATTATATACTGTACATAAAATATCAAATTACATCAAATATATATTATATAGTGTACATAAAATATCAAAGTACCCAAACTATAGATTATATACTGTACATAAAATATCAAATGTACACCCCAAATATATATTATATACTGTACATGAAATATGAAAGTACATCAAATATATATTATATACTGTACATAAAATATCAAAGTACCCAAAGGTATATATTCTATACTGTACAAAAAATATCAAAGTACACAAACAAAATGTACATAAAATATAATGAAATTATATTATATACTGTACATAAAATATCAAAGTACACAAAATATATATTCTATACTGTACATAAAATATCAAAGTACCCAAAGCATATATTCAATATACTGTACATAAAATATGAAAGTACATCAAATATATATTTTATACTGTACATAAAATATCAAAGTACACCAGATATATATTCTATACCTGTACATAAAATATCCAAAGTACCCAAACTATATATTATATACTGTACATAAAATATGAAATTACATCAAATATATATTATATACTGTACATAAAATATCAAAGTACATCAAATATATATTATATACTGTACATAAAATATCAAAGTACCCCAAATATATATTATATACTGTACATAAAATATCAAAGTACACAAATATATATTATATACTGTACATAAAATATCAAAGTACACAAATATATATATTCTATACTGTACATAAAATATCAAAGTACCCATATCATTATATACTCTACATAAAATATGAAACATAAAACATCAAATATATAAACTATACATCATAAAATATGAAAGTACACAAATATATATTTCTATTCTGTACATAAAATACAAAGTACACCAAATATATTATATACTGTACATAAAATATCAAAGTACCCAAATATATATTATATACTGTACATGAAATATCAAATTACATCAAATATATATTATATTAGGTACATAAAATATCAAAGTACCCAAATATATATTATATACTGTACATAAAATATCAAAGTACCCCAAATATGTATTATATACTGTACATAAAATATGAAAGTACATCAAATATATATATTATTACTGTACATAAAATATCAAAGTACACCAGATATATATTCTATAGTGTACATAAAATATCAAAGTACCCAAAGCATATAAATTATATACTGTACATAAAATATGAAATTACATCAAATATATATTTTATTAGGTACATAAAATATGAAAGTACATCAAATATAGATTATATACTGTACATAAAATATCAATGTACCCCAAATATATATTTTATACTGTACATGAAAACATCAAATATATATTATATAGGTACATAAATTATATCACAAACATGAAATATATTATATACTGTACATAAAATATCAAAGTACCCAAGGTATATATTCTATACTGTACAAAAAATATCAAAGTACCCAAAGCATGTATTATATACTGTACATAAAATATGAAAGTTCACATCAAATATATATTTTATTCTGTACATAAAATATCAAAGTACACCAGATATATATTCTATAGTGTACATAAAATATCAAAGTACCCAAACTATACATTATATACTGTACATAAAATATGAAATTACATCAAATATATATTATATTAGGTACATAAAATATGAAAGTACATCAAATATAGATTATATACTGTACATAAAATATCAAAGTACCCCAAATATATATTATATACTGTACATGAAATATAAAAGTTCACAAACTATATATTATATACTGTACATAAAATATCAAAGTACCCAAGGTATATATTCTATACTGTACAAAAAATATCAAAGTACCCAAAGCATGTATTATATACTGTACATAAAATATGAAAGTACATCAAATATATATTTTATTCGTGTACATAAAATATCAAAGTACACCAGATATATATTCTATAGTGTACATAAAATATCAAAGTACCCAAACTATACATTATATACTGTACATAAAATATGAAATTACATCAAATATATATTATATTAGGTACATAAAATATGAAAGTACATCAAATATAGATTATATACTGTACATAAAATATCAAAGTACCCCAAATATATATTATATACTGTACATGAAATATCAAAGTTCACAAACTATATATTATATACTGTACATAAAATATCAAAGTACCCAAGGTATATATTCTATACTGTACAAAAAATATCAAAGTACCCAAAGCATGTATTATATACTGTACATAAAATATGAAAGTACATCAAATATATATTTTATTCTGTACATAAAATATCAAATGCATTAATCAATTTGATAGAACACAAATATAAAATTATTTTTATCAATTTTAATATCTTCCCCTCCGATCTCCAATTTACTACAATAAAACATAAAATTAAATAAAATATATTAAAAATTAAGAATAACCAACTAAAAAATCATTTAGTGTTAATTCATCATTTAGTGGTGTTATTGTAAATGTTAAAAATCCTAATGATTAATATTCAGTTATAAGCATTTTTATGAACTGTTAAAATTAAGATTAAAGAAGAAAAAGAACAGCACCACCCTACTTAACCTAATGGACAACACACCCCATCAAGGATGTCTATAGCCATCCTTGAGGGGTTTGGAGGGCCTTTTCAGCCCTCCTCAAAAATAATTGTTTTTTTATTAAAAAAATATTGTAGCAAAGTTTACATAAAAATATAGAGTAATAATAAAAGCGTACAAGTTAATAAAAATTCTCAGAAGTCAAGTCTAGCTCTACATTAAACCTATCTGTAACTTTTGCACTCAAAAGTCTCTGTGAATCCTTCTTTTGAAAAATCTCATTTACACTGCAAAAAACATTCAACAAATGCCAATTTATTTCTCACTATATTATAAACAATGAATTCCATAAATAAGCAAACTGTATTCTAAAATATAAAACAATACCTGGTTATGATGTCATCCTCCAAAGGGTAACATTCGAGCAAATCAAATAGCATGGTTTTCTTCGTAGATCAGACCTTATTGATGATGGATGATCCTAAAAAATTAAAAAACATTAGTGAGTAGAAGAAATCATACTTTTAAAGAGAATTGCAGTCATACCTTTTACCAGAAAAATTTATACAGATCACAGAATTGATTCTCTCTCCTTCCTCGCCATTTCTAGGTGCAAAATTAACCATTACCTCTTCTACATCATCATCATCATCCATTTTCATTTCACAACCCCTATGTACAGTGGAAAGGATGACATTCCATCTTGAGAGTGACCAGGACTTGTCCAGCTAAGAAGTTTAGAGCATCTCCAAATCTTTCATAATTTATGAGAACTATCTGTGTCTGTCACTGGTTATTGACAAGGAGAAAAGAGAACATAAGTCTGTCAAATCTCTAGATTGCTTTCAAATCTAACATTGGGGACTTCTTGTTTAGTAAAAAAGTATGACAGAGAAGTGAACAACAAGAATTTGAACCTTCCCAGACTCTTAGCTTGCATCTGAGCCAATTAAGCAGCTTTTGCTTCTGCTTGAAATCTTGCTTTCTCTAAAAAATGTCAAAAAACACACCAATAAACATGCGGACTAAAATTAGAAGCTGAATAATAAATTAATCTTCATAGACAAAAACTAAATCCAAACCTACAAATTACAAATGCATGCCTTCGGTCCAAAAACCCTTTACTGTCATTCCATTAAAATAATAAAAACCATGACCTAAACAGAGAAAAGAAACAGTAACAACCAGATTGGTTGAGGAACAAATTTTTGATTCAATGGGCAACATGCGCAGGCATAGAGTTGTCCATAAAAACAGAGTGGGAACTTGGGCACTGACATCAATACCCTTGGTACTAAAAACAGAGTGTTCGGTTTTGTTTGTCTAATATTTGTGTTTTTCTCATATTTATAGTGCTTGGCGTGAAGATTTTAAGTACACATGGATGCACAATAATTTGGAAATAAGAAAGGAAAACTATGATGGTTGCCAAGGTGGCAATTCCCTGAATACCCATGATTCCTTGAAAGAGTGCATATACTGTGTTCTTCATCTCCGGTGTGCCACATCACTGTACCAGCAGAATGAAGATTGTTGTTCCCATTAAGGCAACCGCTAGGTACTCAATAGAGGTTAAAAATACACTAAACCCTTGGTCATCAATCCCATGACTAACACTCCATGAAAATAAACCATGATCAACCTTAATCATAGAACTAAATATCTGTGCATAAAGCCTAAAAACGTGTGCATAAAACATTAAAAGAGTTCTATGCTGTAAAAAAACAACTATGAGGCCATTGGAAAGAGTAGATTAGGGATTAATCAGAATAAAACTCAGATCTAAACATTTTGCACCCTCTGGCCTCCACAAAGAAGCTCCGTACAGGATCTGACTATCAGATATAAAAACCCAGCTAGTCACAGCTATAGAGTTCATTGGAAAGATTAGATTAGGAATTAATCAGAATAAAACTCAGATCTAAACATTGTGCACCCTCCACAGAGAAGCTCTATACAGGATCTTACTATCAGATATAAAAACCCAGCTAGTCACAACTATAGAGCTCATGGGAAATTCACGCTTTAAAATGTCTATAAATCTACACCCCCTAACACACACATGAGGCCCTTGGAAAGAGTAGATTAGGAATTAATTAGAATAAAACCCAGATCTAAACATTGTGCACCCAACATAGAGAAGCTCTGTACAGGATCAACTATCAGATATAAACACCCAGGAAGTTACAGCTACAAAACTCACAGGAAATGTACACTTATAATGTCTATATATATACACCACCAGCACACATGAAGCCGTTGGAAAGAGTAGATTATGCCCAGATCTAAACATTATGCACCCACCACAGAGAAGCCATATACTGTGTTCTTCATCTGCGGTGTGCCACATCACTGTACCAGCAGAATGAAGATTGTTGTTCCCATTAAGGCAACCGCTAGGTACTCAATAGAGGTTAAAAATACACTAAACCCTTGGTCATCAATCCCATGACTCCATGAAAATAAACCATGATCAACCCTAATCATAGAACTAAATATCTGTGCATAAAGCCTAAAAACGTGTGCATAAAACATTAAAAGAGTTCTATGCTGTGAAAAAACAACTATGAGGCCATTGGAAAGAGTAGATTAGGGATTAATCAGAATAAAACTCGGATCTAAACATTTTGCACCCTCTGGCCTCCACAAAGAAGCTCCGTACAGGATCTGACTATCAGATATAAAAACCCAGCTAGTCACAGCTATAGAGCTCATTGGAAAGAGTAGATTAGGAATTAATCAGAATAAAACTCAGATCTAAACATTGTGCACCCTCCACAGAGAAGCTCTGTACAGGATCTGACTATCAAATATAAAAACCCAGCTAGTCACAACTATAGAGCTCATGTGAAATTCACACTTAAAAATGTCTATAAATCTACACCCCCTAACACAACTATGAGGCCATTGGAAGGAGTAGATTAGGGATTAATCAGAATAAAACTCAGATCTAAACATTTTGCACCCTCTGGCCTCCACAAAGAAGCTCCGTACAGGATCTGACTATCAGATATAAAAACCCAGCTAGTCACAGCTATAGAGCTCATTGGAAAGAGTAGATTAGGAATTAATCAGAATAAAACTCAGATCTAAACATCGTGCACCCTCCACAGAGAAGCTCTGTACAGGATCTGACTATCAAATATAAAAACCCAGCTAGTCACAACTATAGAGCTCATGTGAAATTCACACTTTAAAATGTCTATAAATCTACACCCCCTAACACACACATGAGGCCCTTGGAAAGAAGAGATTAGGAATTAATTAGAATAAAACCCAGATCTAAACATTGTGCACCCAACATAGAGAAGCTCTGTACAGGATCAACTATCAGATATAAACACCCAGCAAGTTACAGCTACAAAACTCACAGGAAATGTACACTTGTAATGTCTATATATATACAACTCCAGCACACATGAAGCCGTTGGAAAGAGTAGATTATGCATTAATCAGAATAAAACCCAGATCTAAACATTATGCACCCGCCACAGAGAAGCCATGTACAGGATCGACTATCAGATCTATAAAAACCCAGCAAGTCACAAACTACAGAGCTCCTGAGAAGTTTATAGCAAAAAATGTCTATAACACCCACATGCAACCTGAACACTCTGCGTTTATTTGAAGATTCATAGAAGAAATAATTACAACCATACAGGGGAATTAGCTGTTTGAAAAGGACCTACTCCTATTAACAGAAAAAATATAAAATGCTTATCAAAAATCTGCAATTGTTGAAGAAGAAAGGCACTTACCTGCAACTCGGAAGAAATCCGAAGGCAGAAGATGACATCCTCAATTACTGTCTGCTGCAGTCTGCTCCCTACCCTGTTCCACACCCTCAGAAAACAATAAACATAGACAAAAAACAATTTAAAACGCATAAATGCAGACCCATAAAAGGATTCAAAACACACGCAAACACAAACAGCATGGCCATGCGACACACAGACAGATTCCATATCAAAACCCCCCAAAAAAAAAACCCAAACAAAAACAGACTCCAGACCCAAAAAAAGGCACCAGAGAAAACATCCATCAAACAATCCAAACAACACATTTTATATTGTGATTCTCAACGGCTCTTTTAGACGAGCTGCTTTCCAACGGCCACTTTGTGCTCTTTTGAATCGTTTACATGTTGAATAAACAAAATTTAGTGTTAAGCATGGAGAATGATTTAAAATAGGCAACATGGTTTTTATTTTTAGACCGTTTGCACACCTTTTTATTTTTAAATTATAATGTTTTTTGGGGGGGAAGAATGAAATAGTTTTTTTTACATATAATTTTTTTTTGAGCTCAAAGAATGAAATAGTTTGTTTTACATGTATTTTTTTTTAGTGAAGGAATGAAATACTTTGTTTTACATTTATGTGAAATAGGTTGAGGTAAAATGACATCAATTTACAATTTTTCCATTGAATTCTCCAAGTAAAAAGAATCGAAATTTTAATGACATTAAAATGGACCTTAAATTTAAGGCTCAAATTGTTTTGTTAAAATTGAATGGACACTAAATTTAAAGTCAAACATAATTATGAGAAAATCATTATATTGCAGTCCACCTCATTACTATCACTATTGTAGAATGTTTATAGTAATTAATCCTAAAATTATATTATTTTAGGAGATATATAATTCTAACAAATCCTTTATTCAATGCCAATTTTTTAAATTTTACTACTTATTATAGAAAACTATTTTAAAATTTATATTCAACATCATATATTCTTATTAAACTCAGTAAAATTAAATATGATACCAATATTTTAAATGTAATTAAATTCAATTTCCATGACATTAATGTCTTTATGTATTGTGATTTTGAAGTAAACCACACTTTCCCATAAGACGACTTTTAAAAATGATTTGAAAAGAATAGAATAATTGTTTGGAAACGGTCACTTTGTGCTCTACCTTGGACGTGTTGAATAATGTGTTTGTCATAATGTTGTGTAGCATCTTAATATGTTCCTTTTAATGTTAAGATAAACAAAATTAAGTGTTAAAAAAGGGGGAATAATTCTAGATGGGAAATTAGGGTTTTATTTTAATCATAGAGTTATTTTAGAAATTTATGTGAAATACATCGAGATATACCATTATGTTGGTTTAAAGGGAGGGGAGGGATTGGTGGGTGCGGTGGGGTGGGGTGGCGTGGGTGGCGGGAACAAATAGGCTTCATTCAATCATGATTAATATATTACAATTTTTAAATTGAAATCTTCAATCAAAAAGAAAAAAAATAGTGACCGTTAAATAGACATCAATTTTAAGTTTAAAATTGGCTTGTGATGATAAAATGGATCTTAAATTTAATGTCGAGCATTATTATGAACAACTCACTACATTACACTATGTCTCTAATTGTCCTTCTAGAATGCTTATCAACATAAGTTTTTGTAATATTTCATTATTTTAGGATATTTATGTGTTTGTTGATTATTAATTTAGATGAAGTTTTTATTGTTTTGTTTGCATGTCTTCTAGTTGTGTCCTCTCTCTCTCTCTCTCTCTCTCTCTCTCTCTCTCTCTCTCTCTCTCTCTCTCTCTCTCTCTCTCTCTCTCTCTCTCTCTCTCCCCCCCCCCCCCCTCGTGTATTCTGATGTTTTCCTAAGAACCATACAAGTAGAGTGTTGGGTTTCCTAAATCCATATTTATATGTCTTGGTTTACCATAATGAAACGCATAAGATTAAGTGGATTCTCTATTGGTTTTCCCACTTGTTGTGTGCCAGTTTATGTGCCAAGAAGGTCCTAATTTGAATTTAATAATTATATAAATACAAAGACACATTAATGTATTCAAGACATCACGCTAAGAAAATCAATTCAAGAGTGTCTCGCTATTAGTTCAAAGCATTTAGAGCATAGGCATATTTGAAGCATTTAATTGTTTATCGAACACTCATTATAGTGATCATGCTTGGCTTGTTGCTTTCAATAGTGTACATAGATCATGGGCATCATAAGTATAAGTTGTTATACAAAACCCTATTAAACTGGAACATGGACCCCAAAACAAATATTTTCCTTATTCATTATGCAAAGCTAGCTACCCTATTACATTTTGGAGGAAGAAGAATAGTTTCATAGAGATCCATAAGGAATTTAAAAAATGTACGCAAGGTTTTTGGATACCTGATTGCAATTAAAAAATGTCAAACCATATTTACCATAACTTGATTTAAAGAAATTTAAATCTAAGTCAAGACATTATTGATAGATAAAAATAACAATAAATATGCAATATATAGCTAAAGAAGTACAAGTAACAATGATATATAGGGTTTGTAGAATGACTCAGCTTGTAATTGTAGGTTTGGACTGATTTTGGACTAATGATTAGGTTGGAAAGGAAAATCCTAGATTGTGTAAGCTATGTTTTTGAAGCTGAGAGTTGACGATCTCAAGGATAGAAGTGCTTGGACTGGGACACGGCTGCCTAGGCGCTAGCATCTATTTTGGGCGCTAGTGTCTGAGAGATAGTTGTGATCCTGATTCTTTCTGTGTCAATTCTTGTCACCTTTAGTTCGTTATAGCTCATGTCAATTTTTTTGCTCTTCTATTTTTTCACACTTATACCTTTAAAATAAACAATAGTTATATACACAAGACACAGTCGCACATTAAACTGAATAATAAATACATATGAGAGAGTTGATCTGACCCCGGTGGTCACCTTGATGTGATCTTGTTTCTGAGCGATACACTACATTTTACAATCCATGTAGTTCTGGTGGTGTGTGATTAAAATTGTGTCCCTTGAGCTAGGTTGCCCTAGTTCCAGTTGCATAAAGAATAGAAGGCTACAACTACTTTGTCCCAATGTAAAATGTGTGGTATGAAATTTATAATAGCCTCCCCCTATGTAGTGAATGATGCAGCCCAAAATGTAGTCCCTTGTGTTGTTCTTTTGTATGTGGTAGATATAGAAATGATAGACCAATTGCCCCTTAGAATAGTTAGTAAATTGTGTATATATATGGGTTCTTAGTTTGAATTTTGGCATATAGTGACACCAAAATTTGACCTAGGTTATGAAAAGGAGACAAGAAATACCCAAAACCAAAGCAAACCGACAAAGCAAAAAACAAGGCGAAGAGGACAGAAGCACCTAGGAGGACATTAACACTTGGGCGTTAGTGTCCTGTCTAGGTGGTAATGTCCTGAAGCAAACCAATTAAAAAAAAAAAAGAAAAAAAGAAAAGAATAGGTATCCTTGTGATTCAACCAAAAATATCTAAATACCAGATAAAATATGCAAGCAAAGCCAATCAAAGAAAGAAAATGACCAAAGAGGTGTCACTAGTGCCTAGTTTCCATACTTAAAAATCATATATATAACAACATACTAGAAGCATAATGTAATAGTAATAAGTGCATATTTTAGTGACTATATTTTCCCCCCGTTTATGTTATTTGGATGAAGTTCACATAGTATAAAGGATATAAGAAGAGTGTACCTAAAGTGGGCCGAAGGAGTTGTAGTTGAAACATGCCAATAGTAAGAAATATAGTGAGGTGAACCATGGATTAGCATTTTGATTCATGCGGGGTGACCTTTGTTGTCACAGAGCAGATATTGGATATGAATTTGCTAATGAGATATAGGATACTTTGAAATTTGGAGATTGAAGGAGGAATCGAGAGTGATCAATTCCTGAACCAGCATATTTTCTAAGGATTTGAGAATCATGTCGCTAAACTAAGGATTTGAGCGTCCTGACACTAGAGAAAGAGTTTTGGGAGAGCAGTCAAATTTTCTTTCCACCATGAAACTTCCTCAAAAATATGTTCTACCACTGCAAATGGCAATATGAACCCATTTTGTAACTTGCCTACTAGGTTCTTAAAAACCATGTAAAGTGGTATAGGAAAGGCAATGATGTCCCATTGCCCCCACTTTACAATGCAAGGGTGAAACTGCTTGGTAAATTGGAATGATGGTGTTTGATATATTGGATTAGCTCCCAAGTTAGGTCATCTGGGATGAAAAATTGATACTTGGGATAGAATTTTAAACTGCTAGTATTGATTTAGAAAATAGTACTTGATTGTATTTGAAATTACTTTCAAGAAAGGAATTGCCCCCAGATTAGGTCATTTGAGGGAAATTTGTTGACAATCTATGAAAATGCGGATTCATTGATACTTGAAATAGAATTTGAGATTTACATTTTAAAAATTAACCTTCACATGATTTGAATATTTAGTTTGATTTTTCTTGTAATACAGGATGGTTGCGTATTGTATTTGGAAAAATTGTTTAGAATGTCGATCGAGGGGTAATAGGATACCCTAAATATTTTTCCCCCTTTCAGCAAAGAGGTAAGAGTCCAATTTTCAAGCCATGAGCCAAAAGAAATGAGATAAAATGCTTTGGAGATGAATTCAGAGTCAATATAGGAGAATAGTATAGTAAGGATTGTAATATGATAGTGTTGCATGACCAAGCCTAAGGAGACATTCCAAGGAGCATTTAGTATCCAGAATATATTGAAAATATAAATCCAATGTCGTTGATGACGCTAAAAATGGATAAACGATGCTCAAGATATGGAAGAGCTAGTAATGATAAATAAGTTGTCGTAGAGGATAGTATAGGAGATATAGTAACTGTGGGTAAGGATATTTTACTATAAATATTAAGGTGAAAATTTCAAAAGGAACTTCATTTGTAAATTTGAGAATTGTGATTTAGATCTCTGAGTGAAAACAAATGTCGTGTGCACGAGAGGTCATCCTGACTAGGTTCGAGAGGGTGATAGAGGACATTTCTACATGGACTGTGGATCGGTTGGTAAGTGACTTATTTTGCATATCAACTTAGGTTGATGCAGGTAGTTGTGAGTTAATTTTTGATAATTTTAGCAGTCTAGGCATTTTTGTCCAATATGGTGCTAGATAGGTTGGTTTTGTCCTTTGGATAGTACCATACTGATTGGGGATCTAGCATCCCAGTTTTGGACGCTAGTGTCTAGAGAGTTAGGATGTTTTCTCGAAGTTTTTAGCAACTTGTGTACTGATTTTGTGTTGTATTGTCATTATTAATGTTGTGCTAATGTTGTCGTGTTTGTCTTGTTACTTGTCCACATTGCTTACATTGGGCTTGGAGGAGGAGGAGTAAGATGTTTTGGACTATGTCATGCTGCGGCACATCGCTAGATTGGTGGAAATACCCCATAACATGCATCTGATGAATGCATTGTGTGAGAGATGGTGTGCAGATACTTGCACATTTTAGTTACCCACTAGTGAGATGACGGTGGCATTGGAGGATGTATATAGGATTTTTTTGGTTTCTGGTTGTGGGAGAGAGGGTATAGGTGATGGTCCTCGAAGATACACAAAGACAATAGATGATTGCAAGACAATATTTTGTAGGGTCACAGGCACGTGCAGAGTCATTGATCATCTTATTTGACATTTTTTAGATTAGGTGTTCTGTGATTACATAAGTTTATTGTAGTGATACTATCATCTATTGTAGTAGCGAATGAAGGTGGGGTGTCTATTTCATATAGGATGCATGATATAATTTTCCATAGTATTGAGGATCATGGCACACAATATGTGTGGATTCGGTGTGTGTTGGCACACATATATATAGGGATTTATATAGTTTCAAAAAAGAGTAATGTGGTGGTAGTATATGAGATACTTCACTTACCTGTGTAGGCATATGATCGTATTGTTATAATGCAACTGATGAGTGGGCCAAGGGAAGATTGGGGTTGGGCAGAGATCTTTACAGCTTGATGGGTGGGCCCGAGGAGCCGATGGTTTTATATGATGACCTATAGGTTGATGTTGGATAGGATGGGGCCCATAGTCATTATTTGAAGACCTTATAGGGATTATGGAGGATGGGTAAATTATGGATATAGATTTATGGTGTATTTAATGCACCATGTGGTTGTAGGATATTCTCCCAGGGGTTACAAATTTATTTCAGTATGAGTGAGTATCTAGAAATTTTGGCATTACACAGGATGTGCCTTCGGAGCCATATGTATGGAAAAGATCTATACAATCAACGAGGAAAGAAGGAGCTAGGATAGGGCCTACTCGGGCTCAGTTATATTAAGCTGATATCGAGGAAAGGTATGTAGAGTTAGTGAGGATTAGAGTCAATGATGCGCGGTGTACCTCATCTTACATATGATAGTGGGTGGAGCACCGATGGGTGTAGCACCGATGGGTGTTATTATATCAAGTGGTTGTAGATGTGTCCAGAGGTCATCCAGGTGGACCTATAGGAGGTAGAGAGGAAGTAGGAGCATGAGAAGCTTCCCCTGAGGATGAGGTCATAGTGATGGAGGTTGTGGAGCATAAATGTAGACACAAAATCTATGTACTTGGGTACATTTATAGGTCCTAAAATCATGCTAGCATTTACATGATTCATAAGCAATAAACTAGTAAGTGACAACTCCTTTTTACCCTTTTGCTTTGTTTTATGCACTTTTATTTTTTTTATACATCTTGCACTCTTGTCAGCACTTGACTGTTTTACTCTTTCTATGGCCTCAGACACTAGCGCCCAGTAAGGAAACTAGTGTCTACGGTGATCTTGTCCTCTTGGGCGCTCATTGTCCCTCTTTACCTCTTTCTTATCCTTTTTGACCCCTTTCACTTCTTAATTACATTTTTACTACTTTGGGTCAGCCTTTTAGTTGTCAATTACGAAATTCAAACAAGGGAATCATATAAATACACAAGTTATGTTTTCAAAATAAGGGACCAAACACTAAGCATTACATACTACCACCTAAGATTGCATCCAAAGGCACAAAGAGCATCAAAGGAATCCATCTAGCACTCATTCAAGGGACAAGGGTTGCATCACTTCTGCATACACAACATAGGAGGGGAATTTTTATTATATTCCATTCCACACATTCTATACATATTCTACATTCTAGATCTAGCCTCGTTATCATTGGTGTAACTTGCACAAGGGAATCATAGGGAATCATTTCTGATACACAACACATAAGAACTACATGGATTCTTGAGATGTAGTGCAGTGCTCGTTCGTAAGTTCACTCTTAGTGTGACTACCAAGGTCAGTCTGACTGCCCATTCTGCATTTTCCTTTTTAGGTTTGATGTGGTTTGTGGGTATGTGCAAGTGAACTTATTTCTTGCAGGTTACAGGTATAATTTGAAAATCAGACAATGAATCCAGAAAGACAGATAAAAGGGAATAAAAATGAACCTCATCTGGCACTAAAAGATACCATATCATAAGCATTTACTTAACACACCAGCATATAGACCCAGATGCCTAGCATAGACACCAGGGTGCCAGATGCACTCTTGATCCCTCTCCTGGGGGCTCCCGTCTTATGTAGTTTTAGAGTTCAGAACCTCCAGTCAAAGTCTCTATGAACACTCTTCTCAGTATGTTATAGTATTTCACCATCCCAGATCACTTCATGTTCACTTTTGAAATAAGTTAAGTCCCCTATCTCTCCTTCTTTCTTATGGTTTCACATTGCACATTTTATTTCTTTCATCTTCATTTTGTATTAGCATTTGTAAATCATTAGGTACAATAGTTACTCTTAGGTATAATTAAATTTAATTCTAAATTATATTAAATCATTTTGGTGAACCCATCACTCAAACCCTACCTTTTGAGTATGCATCAGATTATATCTCCTTCTTCTAAATTCATTGCATCAAATTGTATCTCCTTCTTCTGAATTCACAGATTAATATTCTTATCCATCTTATCTCCAACCATGGTTTCTTGCACAATTACCATTGTTGTTGATTTCTATGCAAGTCCGTACTCAATACCCTCCCCGCTTCATTACTCCAATGCCTAATCCAACTATCAATGTAGTCACTACCCGTCATACACACCGCCTACAGCTACACTCATTTTTATCCCTCCACCTATTACCTCTACAGTTCTTTCCTACCACCTCCAAAGGCTATGATATCATCGAGAAACTTATGAAAACACCATTCCAAAATCTCTCTTTATGATCTCCTACGCATTACACCAGATTTTTCGTCATACATTAGAAGTTTGCCTTACGCTCTATCCATATTGAAAGTGATAATTCACATGTTTCCTTTACTCATCTCATTCAATCCCTCAAAATTTACCACATGTTATATCTTTCAGTGATGAGGATATTCCACCTACTCACCAGTAACAATATTCCTGCACCTTTTCTCATAACTGCTATTGTTAGTTCCATCCATATCAATCGTGTACTAATTGATAATGGATCTGACTATAAATATATGTGCTCTTTCATTGCTCAAGCAATTAAACATTCCTAAAAGTTCAATCATTAAATCCTCTACTATTGTTTGCAGCTATGATTCCACTAAACGCACATGCATCGACACCATCACCTTACCTCTACGAGTTTGGACCTAAAACCCTTCCCACTACATTTCATGTCCTTGACGCCTCATTTCAGTTCAATTTCTTACTTGGTAGACCATGGATTCACGCTATGCATGTTGTTCCTTCTATAGTTCATCGATGTGTTAAATTCTTGCATGATGGTTATGAGCATACTATTTCTGCTTATCCTTACCCATTCAAGTTTTTTCACATAGATCTCGTCACTACCATGCCTATCCCTCTGTTGCATCCTATTCCATATCATAATGTCAACACATATGATGTTGGTCAATCTAGTGCTACCACTACTTCTTCTACCTCCACACCCCTCCCTTCTGTCCCTACACATACTTATGATCTTATATCACCTACCTCATCTACCTCTAGCACTACAATTACCTCATCTATTGCTACTACTCCCTACCCTACAACTAGCTCTACTCCTCCTAATATCCTTGATAATGCTATGCAGCCCAACATGATAATACCAACACTAATAATATTTGTAATGATGAGGTCAATGTCCACCAAGCTTACAACCGATGAAAACTTGCACAATCTCAATTTTACTCCTCTAGAAATAGATGAATCTTACTTCCAAGACACTTTTGTTGTTACTAGTCTAGGTGAATATCAAAAAAAAAAACCTCTCCTTCTACTACAACTATGATCCCTTTTCCACTTCTATACATGCACTAGATCTTATGCCTTCTCCTCTAGTTACATCTACTCCACCAATTGACCCATTTACATGTACCTTATTCATACATGACTCTTATTGGCCTCATATTCCATTTGATCCCACTTGCCCTGACATTGTGTGCAAACATAAAGGTTTGACCCACTTAGGATTCACATTTGATGATCTCCTTCCTCCATCTCACTCACCTCACCTATATCATGGATATGTTCTCATTACTACTGCCTATGGCCTTCATGTCTTCCACTTGTCAGTCTTTCTTTCATGTACACACCATTCCTCTCCACTCACCCTTGGGAAATATTGGCTTGACTACATTGGTGGTACTCTTGATCCTAATCACACTGATATCTCATTTCCAATGCCTTTTGGCTGTGTTTCTATATGCAACAATTCATTCCTTGGTTATACACAAAATCTCACTCGTTGGTACGCACATGATTTTCCACAACCTCCTTTTACTAATGAAGAATACACTATGGGCATGTATAAGTTTACATCACACTGGATCCCTCTATGATCAGCCTCATATTATTGCCTACCATATCTCTAATCCAAATCCTATTCAGTTATGACCCTAACACTGACGGTATATTCTTGATGAGTTCACCTGATTCTACAACCCTAACACACTTGGGGGCATTGCACTTTCTCCCCCCCTTATAGAACTATTAATTATCTCTAGTGTGTACTCTTACACTTCATGCTCCATGTTCCATATCTACATTTTCTAAGCATACTCACTTTGCAGGTACACACATTGTACCATCATTACCCTATGACACACTCTCGTGCTACAATTCACACTTGATTATTAAGGGCACACTACATCAATGAACCTCATGATACATATTACACTACACTTCATGCTTTATGCTTCATGATATATCTTTTCTAGCATCTACTCGCACGTGAAACACCCATTTCCCGATGATGCACTCTTGTTCTATGGTTCATTCTTGACTGTTGAGGGGGCATTTATAAATGAACCTCATTTCATGCACATCTTATGGGGGCAACACAACTCCTTCCATTTTCACATCTTACATACCATGCCATCACACCATCACAACATTTACATATCTTGGTTGCATTTACTCTTGTTTGCTTATACTACTTACATGTTGCATTTTGTTTACTATGTTAGATGGATATTAGTATGTTAATATTTTTTTCTATATACACATGCGCGTTCACTTGGTCTCTGGAAGTGAATGTAGATCTCTTACATCTCCTTCACATGATGCATGATGCCTAACATTGACTCCCTTTGCAATACCGTTGAGGCTCTTAGGGGCATCTACCTTTACTACTCTTACACATTACAGGTTCTATTGTCACATTCACTACTTGCTACTACTATCACTTCAATTTTCGTTGATATATACATGCTTTGACATACTGATTTATCTTTCTAACATGCTAACAGGTACTTCATGTGTATACATTTTCCTTACGACTATATACAACCATGGTTATCTGATACATTTTTCTTGATCTTTTTTTCTATTGTATGTTATTGTTTGCGGGCTATGCCCTATGTCTTGTGTGATCATTGTATGTATTTTTCCACTTTGGCCCTAATTATTTTGTGACATTATGAGTGATGTCCCATGTTTGAAACTTCCATTTTTTGGTCCATCTTGTTTACACACTTGATTGTTACATTGTCTTCTATTGCATGTTAGCTACTTTTATACTAACACTTATTACTATTCCTATCTTGTTTGCATATGCCTTGGTTTCTACCATGCACATCCCCTACCCCTGCAGGTATCTCCAATTCAGATATGCATATCAGTCTCCGGGTCCTCTCCTTTAGGCCACATTCTCCTACAGTTTTTTGCATACACCCCAAACAAGGGGGGCATACATTGGGTGAACAAATCACCCCTACAACAACTCAAAGCTACAGTTCAGATCAACATAGTATAGAAACAACACAAGCATATAGTCACGGAATATTACAGAATCAGACTTGGAATTCACACACAGTACGAACACTAGCACCTAGACCCAGACAGTAGCACCCAACGCATTTGTGTCCTCCACTAGGCGTGCTAATGTCCTTAGGGGCATAAATAAATAATTTCTTAGTTCAACACAACAACATAATTCTCTAGTAGCAGGCACTTGCCTCCAAATACATAATGCATTTTATCTCCTATAATCAGTTACAATACAAAACAATAATAGAACAACACGGAACTAATTAGGATGTACCATCTACAATGGTGCTCATTCAGGAAGCAAATCATAGAAGGAGAGAGAAACAAGCCTTCTCTCCCCAAAAGTCTTCTCCCATGGCATGATATCGCCCAAAAAACTCACTTTCGGTGTTAGATCACCCAAAAAAATTACACTTGGCATGAGACCACCCAAAAAATCGTCCTTCACAGCATTTCAAGAACATATTTTTATCCTTTACACTCTTATACATGTAGGTGCACAGTTTCCTTTATTACATACCTTTTCACACTTTTACATGTTTCATATATACACTACTCTACTCAAATTTTTAGCATCCTTAATATGCAACAAGAAAATACAACAGCTAAATACAACAATAGGTACAAGCTATGCATACGCTTCACCCCTAGGGTCCACTTCCCTTTCCTAGTCTCCACGTTTCACATTATGATCACTTCACGCTTCACTTGTCCACTTGGCATGTTATATTCACACACTTCTCTACAAGGTCATAAGGTACACATCTTCTATCTACTTTATGCTATCAAGTATTCACTCAACAAGTATAAAGTGGGGGGAAATGTAGACACAAAATCTATGCACTTGGGTACATTTCTAGGTCCTAAAAGCATGCTAGCATTTACATGATAAATAAGCAAGAAAACTAGTAATTGACAACTCCCTTTAGCCTTTTTCTTTATCTTCTGCACTTTTATTGGCTTTATACATCTTACACTCTTGTCACCATTTGACATGTTTTATCTTTCTATGGCCTCAGAAACTAGTGCCAAGTTAGGACACTAGCACCTATTGCTCCTGCTCTTGTCCCTCTTTACCTTTTTTTAATCCTTTTTTACCACTTTCACTTCTTAATTACTTTTTACTATTTTGGATCAATATTTCAGTTGTCAATTATGAAATTCAAACAAGGGAATCATATAAATACACAGTTATGTTTTCAAAATAAGGGACCAAACACTAAGCATTACATACTACCACCTAAGCTTGCATTTAGAAGGCTTAAGAGCATCAAAGGCATCCATCTAGCACTTGAATACAAGGGACAAGGGCCGCATCACTTCTGTATAGACAACATAGGAGGTGAAGTCTATTCCACACATTCTATACATCTGGTACACTCTAGATCTATCATGTTATCACTATGTAACTTGCACAAGGGTGTCTTAGGGAATCATCGCTACACATGCACACTCACAAAAACTACATGGATTCTGAGATGTATTGCAACGCTCAGTCATAATTTCACTTTTCGGTGGTGACCATCGGGGTCAGTCTAACCCCCCATTCTACATTTTTCTTTTTAGGTTTGATGTGATTTGTGGGTATGTGCAGATGAACTTATTTCTTACACAGGTACATTAGCAGATCAAACAACAACTCCAAAGTGACAAATTGATACCAACAACGAAGCTTATCTAGCCCTGAAATATCCAGATATACAGCATATCCCTAGACACCAGTGCCCAAATCCAGACACCATTATCAAGCGCTCCTATCTAGCACACTTCCAAATCTTAGAACCTCTAATTTATAATGACAACATTATTTACAATTTGTTTCAATATTTCATATGCCCTGATCACTTCCTATTCACTCAGAAAATCAAATAAGTCCCTCTATCTTTCCTTCTTGCTTAGGGTTTCATATTTCACATGCTTTGTTTCTTGTGTCTTACTGTATATTATCATTTGTACATCATTTATCACATTAGTTACTGACAAATTAGATTTAATTCTATTTTTATTAAATCAATAAGTATAATTGATTTGTATTATTCATGAATTTATAGATTTTAATATTGGTATTTGTGATTGTTGGATACTAATAAATATTATATGATTGCAGGTGACTAATTGTAGATATTTTTATACACACGTTGACTTGAATCGTGTCCCCAGATGTGCTAATAGGGGGAGGGTATGTTGGAGAGGTTTGATCACATTACCGGTGAGCATGTCTATTGGTTTGATCCAGTGTCCATAACAACCTCTACATATATTGTGTTATAGTCAGAGCAAGATGAGAGGAGGAAAAATTTAATATGAGCTAGGAGAACGGTCAGAGGATGTGGCCTTAAAAAGAGTATGTTTGAGAGATATGCGGAGCTCTAGGGCCAATATACAAAGACCGTGGTTGATGAAGTATACTTACGAGTGAGATTGGAGGAGAAGTGGTCGTAATATCAACGTTAGAGATTGAGTGGGGGTGCATCTAGTTCTAGGGTAGTTATACCCTCCAGTAATGAGGATGATTTATGATGTATAGAGAGGGGCTATGGCCTATAATTTTTGCATTGTAAATATGTGCGATTGTGGATTTTTTGATGATTGTGGCCTTTGAGTTATATTGAGTTACTTTACTTATGTGATGTGATTTTATTTTGATATTCATATAAGTGATGATAATAACAAAATTACATATGTTGAAAATGATGTTATAAATGTGATACAAAAATATAGATATGCATATATGTTAAATTAAATATATATTGGAACTGTGATAAAGATAGGTAATAATTAATTGATCATGTGTTAATAATTATACTAGTGGAGGATAAACATGAAAGCGTATATTATGTAAGGAATTAATGGGCTTTAGCGAGAGAGAAGGTGGAAATTATGCACAAGTGACTCAACGGATGTGATTATCCCAAGTATAGGTGCCAAAATATAAACTTGAAGTGATCACATCAGCACTATGAAGATGTGAATCTAAGAATGGAAAGTGTTGTTTCTTCAGGACCCACTTATGTGTGGGTTTGAACAAGAAGTGAGGGAATCTGGATCATGCATAAACGTAGGAGGATACAAGATGGCAAGAGGAGGAAAATAGGTAGTCAAATTCATATAAAATGGCATGTGGCGTCGCGACATGGGAGAATGGGATCTATCAACATAGCATGCACAATAGGAAATGACACCTCTGTCCTCAAGCAATGGAAGATGATCATGAAGAGCATAGAAATAATTTTCACGATGACCATTGATCCTATGAAAATTACAAAATGGATGGTTATGATTGCACCGTCACTAAAGAGGGGGGGAGGATGCTCATTTGAAGTTAAATGAATCAACCTCTCATCAAGAAAGGTGTGTAAAACATCATTTCGCCTAGTATAATGTGAAAATTATAATGGCTCATGCTTAAGAAGTGGAGTAAAAACAAGGTGGATGCCTACGCAATGATGGAGGGTGTGAATGAGTATGTTTAGGAGGAGATGGTGATCATGAAGGTGGTGTAATAGGTGGAAGACAAGAAGAAGTGTGAGGTGAGGTAGGAGTAGAAGAACTAGAAACATGCACAAAAAGTATGATCATCATGCGATTCTTTTTCTAAAGCTATAACTTTGAAAAAAGAGAGAGTAAATGATTCGTACATGTATCATTTAGTAATTTTTCTTTCAAAGGATGAATTAAGCCGCGATAAAATATATATTGCATTTCTAGATCAATACGCTAAAAAAGTAAATGATGCATACAAGATTTGAATCGTAAAATGTAATCATGAATTGGTTTATTGTTTCCTTGATGCAAAGAAAGTAAATGCTCAAATGTAACTTTAGGACTATTATTAGAAATAAATCGTCTAAGAAATTCCTCTTCCACATCAAGATAAGTACTAATAGCTCCACTAGACAAATGATGAAACCAATGAGAAGCAATAGTAGTAAGACTATTAGGAAAATCTTTGAGTAATAATCTATCATTAGAAAATGAAGCCTAAAATTCTTAAGATGCATGTAAGGATTACCCATCCCATCAAAAGTAAAAAAGTAGGCATAGTAAACCCGTTAGGAAAATTTAAATTATAAATCTTCTTAGGAATAGGGTTTCCATGAAGGGAATTATTATTAGAACTAGCATACTAGGCCCTACTTTCAAGAGTAAGATTATGTATCTTATTTTGCAAATCAACAACAACATGCATGGGAGAAATAACTTCTTGGGGAGGAATAACATACACGTTAAGGGGCTCATTAAGGGGTTTAATTTTTCCATTATAAGTATCCATGGGGACACTATTAGGTTGGATGTCAATTTTTGGGTCAACAAGAGGATAAATAGTAGCAAGAGTGGGAGGATCATCAATAGGAAGGGAGGTTTGCATATATTTATGAACATGCTCAACCAAAGGAGGAGGACAAGCAATATGCATATTTTCTTTATCATCGACATTATATTTAGAAACATGAAGAGTAGTAATACATGTATCATGACTAAAATCATATTGTAACACATCATGAGAAGTGATAGGAACATCAACAATAGGATAGCAAGCAATAGGAGGATCCATGCACTTAAGAAAAGAAGAAACATAGGTATCTTTAGGCATAATGGTCAATGGACAAGTATAAGGTAAATAGGATGGGAAAAGATATAAAATAGGAAGATCAGCCTCAACATGATTAGCCCCAAGGATTTGTGCATATGTAAGGGGGGGAGAAGGAGAGGATGAAAAAGGAGCACTAGGGCCAAAGATAATAGAATTGACCAAATCAAGAGACTCAATTGAAAGAGAAGCATCATTAGCAAGGCCTTCTTCATAAAAAAAATGACTAGATCCTCAACACATGTCTCATTAGTATTAATAGACTCAATATCAGAACCATAAACACTAGCAGCCTCTACAGGGGGTAATTGTACAACATCAGGGCTAGGGTTTTAAATCTTGGTAAATACACGAGGTATTACGGGTTTTATAAGTAGGAGTAATATGATACTTGCGATAGAAAGAGGCTTCATCCTTAACATTGTTGAAATAAGAATGAAAACCAGTCATAAGAATGGAGTCATACTTACGAGAACTAGACTTGGATTGACGGTTTCACAACAATTTTTGGTAGGCCATGAGGAATATACAAAAATAAAGGAGCCTAGATCAATCTACGCTTCAATCAATAAATAGGTTTGCCAAATGATTTAATGAAATTTAAATCTATGTAAGGACATTTTTGATCAGATAAATATGTAAGATCTAGCTAAATATGTATGTTGGTGCTCAATCCATGCCCCTAGATTGAGCAAGTCATTTTTATAGACTTTCCATGAATATAACTGATTATTTGTGCATCATATTATTCCTCGTGCTTCAAAGATTTGTCTTGTTATCCATTTCTACATTCCTTATAACATTAGACAATTTGATATATTTGAACTTGGGTAGTTTGATGGAGCTTCAATGATGAATCTACAAAATTTAGGTATTTTCATGTTTTGGGGCACTTGTAATTATTTCAGGACATTTCTCTACTTTTTCCTAACTCCTCTATTCAAGAAAAATACAAAAAAGTTAGGAAAATTTGAGAAAAATGGAAAAGGGGTCATTTTAGTGTATTACAGGTCAAAGGGGTGCGGATGGAACTAGTTCCCTAGGAACCAGGGTTCCTCACATTTGTTTTGGGTCCGCAAGGAAAGAGATTTAGTGTATTGTAGAAAATTTGAGTCCCAACGGAACTAGAAGAACAGTTCTTATGGGCCCTTGGTTCTTCGTAATGTTGATCAGGCCGAAAAACAAAGGAAACTTGCAATACAAAGGAAGCGGTGAGTGAAGGAATAAGCAAAGGATTTGGTTCAATGCATAGGAAAGAGAGATGCGGAGAACTGAGGTCAGGGTGGAACAAGTTCTCGTGAGCTGTGAGTTCCCCAAAAACCTAAATCATCCACACAATGAAGGAAAACCAAGGTGTCGATTCCATGGTAGAAAAATTTAGGGAAGCAGTCAACATCCAAATTGCAAATAGATCCCCAACCTCCGCAACGAAAGAAAAGCTACTGCGCGGAAAAGGGAAAGGGAGAACAAATAGAAAAATTTTAAGCTGCGAGAAATTTTTTTACAGTTTTCAAATATGTAGGGCAGCAGTTAGCGTACCAAATAAAAATAAATCCCCTCTCCCTGTCATTAATGAGGGGCAGACACATGATGAAGTTTCGGACCCTGAGGCCACTTTTACAGTTCTGCATTTCGCAACATTGCATTATCGACTTGAATAATGCAAATGATTCCCTGCCCACTGGAGGACTGACACATGACAAGGTTGAAGCAATGCACATGTGGCCAAAATAAAACCCTGAGGCCAATCAAATGTTGCCATGTGTCACATTCATGTGCTCCTGACATGTAAAACTTTAGAAGGCCATATCTTTCGACCCAAAGCTCCAAATTTGATAACATAATATTGTTGGAAATGTCTCTTCAATCTCTTCAATTTTGCATCATCAGATTTAGGAATTGATGGAAATTGGTTGGAGAAAAATAATAAAATTCCTCATCATTAAAGATATAGTTTCAGTATTGTTCAACCACCCGTCTTAATGAGGCATGGCACCCAATTCTTCTTCTACAAGGAAAAGCTCGTTGGGAAATGGTCTTATAGGGTCGCCCATGCTTCTTTCTAGATCATTAATGCATATTTTTGGTGGGTGAAGAGGGAAATTATATGTTTCTCTTTCTCTATCTCACACATCTTCTATATATTGAAAAAATATTTCATTTTGAGGAGGATGCAGACAGGGGGTAGTTGTAGACATTTTTTGATCAAACGTTCTAGTTTCTAATTTTTCTTTCAAAACATTTTGTATGTATCTAGTTATGTGAGGAAGATATAAGGTGGTTGTGTTGTATAGCCATTAGCAGGTTTTGAAGGAATTTTTTGTGTCTCCTTGCCAAAACTTACAAGAATAGATTCTCACTGTTTTGATAAAACTATACCTTTAGGTTTCTTATGTTTTGAAAGCATGAATGAGGAGATATAATTTCTATTACAATATTGCATTGGTTTTACTTTTTTGATTACACATGGGTCCTTCTTAGTTGTTGTATTCTTCTGGTCAATATGAGAATATTGTAGAGTAGTGTATACTTTACAATAGTTCAGTCTAGTTGTAAAATCCTAAAGGAAACATCACTTTTGAAGAGCTATTGTTATCCCTTAAGGGTATTTGGGTGTATGAGACAAATATAACAAGTGCTTTATCTCAGCTCTAACTCAAGGATTTGTAGTCATGATTGTGAAGATTGTCTAAAACATTTGTGCAAATTGAGTATCAATGAATGCAAATGTTATTTTATGGATTATGTTAAATTGATTGTTATTTCTAGCATCACTGTTGAGGATGAATTCTTTCCATGGGAACATTAACATACCAAGGTCATAAAAGCAATTACCCTCCCCCCTTTCAAATCTCAATTAAAATCATATAGTTATCTTCATGCCTACTAAGCATATCATTCCTCCATACCATACATATGCTTATTTTGTAAAGTTGTGTTAAAATTTATACATTACTAGTAAGCTTTGCTAAGAATCCCTCAAAGTGTGTGATCCAATATCATTTAAAGCATCCTTGGTCAATACTTTTATGAAAACATAATATCTAAAGTTATTCACTATTTGTCTATTTGATCATATCAAGTGCGTACAATAATCAAGTGGAAACTCTTTTGAGTGAGTATTGTATCTATGGTTGTACTTGTTTCAAATTAAGTTGCACCAATTATAAAGGAAACCAAGCCAGAATTTTTTTTCCTTTATTCAAATCCTCCAACTAGGTCCTCTCACCTTGGTCCAGGCAGAGCCAGAAGTAGTAGAGTTAAGTTATCCCCTTTGTGAAGGTGCCTCCTAATCACCTCCTAGATTTGATTCAGTGAGTTAAGTGTTGAACAAATCCCCGACTATCAACGAAAAATAACTTTTCATTGTTAATCATTCCCTCAAAGCCAACCCACTCATGTTAGTTGCTCATCTCCTCATGGTGCTATTTTGGGAGCCAAAAAAGTACAAACAAGAGTGATATGTAGGGTTTGTAGAATGACTTAGCTTGTAACTATAGGTCTGGACTGATGAATTGGTTAGAAAGGCAAATCCTAGGCTGTGTAAGATTTGTTTCTAAAATAGGGAGTTACTGATCTCAGGGATAGAAGCACCTAGAATGGGAGATGAACGCTTTGTTGCTAGCATCTTTTTTGGGCGTTGGTGTCTACGGGATAGTTTTGATCCTGATTCTTCGTGTCACATTTTTCACATGTAGTTCATTGTAGGTATTTTCAGGTTTGTTTCACTTCTGTTATGTTGCACATATACCTACAAAATAAACCTTAGCTACCTACACAATACTCAAGTGCACCTTAGAATGAATAAAAATGCATATGAGAGGGTTTTACTGACCTTGCTGATCACCTCGATGTGATCTTATTTCTGATCGTTGCACTACATTTTAGACTCCATGTAGTTCTAGTGGTGTGTGATTAAAATTATATCTCTTGAGCTAGGATTCCCTAGTGTCAGTCGTATAAAGAATAACGAGCCAAAAATAATTTGTAATAATGTAAAATGTGTGGTATGTAATTCAAAATAGCCTCCCCCTATGTAGTGAATAATGCAGCCCAAAATGTAGTCCCTATTAATGCAAAATCACAGCACCCCCTAAATGATTTCTACATGTTTGCTTTTCTAAGGAAGAATCATCTAGTGTGATTGCATAACATGGGACCATCTCTCAAGTTGTGGGACTTGCAGAGTTGAGATGGCCCTCCAGATAAATTTGGCTTCTTCTTCTTGATCCTAATGCTAAACTACTCCTAAGGAAGGAAATGAGACTATCTACTCTTAATCTAACAATTCCAAGTGACCAAGGAGAGAGAGAAAGCATGAAAATAAAGAAATCCTACACTACAGAGGTGATAGCACCAAGAAAAGGGAAGTGTTGATCATCTATAAAAACAACCATGAAATGAAAGGAGGTGAGATGAGCAATGGAGAGGATGGACAACAGCATCATAGACCAAATGTTAGATTCACACTGAGCTCCATTTTTTATCCCCACAAACACAGCTCCCAGATCTGTAAATAAAATCCCAAAACATGCATAAAATACTCTAGAACGATGAGAGGCAAGAAGATGCAATGGAAACAAGCGAAGGATGGACAAACGCATCACAAAAACAAGTTTTATTGATTTATAAATTTGCACAGAGCATCATACATGAGAAAAAAGGAAAAAATGCCATTTTACAGAGCATGGGGAGAAGGTTCAAACTCCATTTTCAACCCTAGGGAAGAAAAGAAGAGGGGGGCAGGGAAGAAGAATGAATATCAACTTTTACAATGAATCCTGCCCCCGTATTTATAGATTTGATCAGAGAGAAGAAAGAGAGAGAGAAGTGAGAAAAGTAGGTTGAAGCTTAACCACCATTGTTAATGCTTCTGATGAAATATGCCCCAAAATCCGTCTTTACTGCATTGATCCTTGGTTTGGCACCTTGAAGGAAGAGGAAATGGTGGAAACAGATCGAATCTGATCTGATTGTTGAGACAGATGGATCCTGCATTAAAGGCCTAAAGACATTTCCTCCATCTGGTTGGTGAGGCCAAAATATTTCCAACGGCATTAGATTTACAATATTTCAATCCCTGAGCAAAAAGATATGCCCCCTCAAAGTTTGTATCGGGTTTGTATAGGAGGGCAGAAAAATAGACTTAAAAAATGGGTCCCCTTTTGATATGGGACATGTGGCAGCCAGATTAGGGAAAAATCAAGTTTGCGGGTTTAGAATTTATCTTTTATCCTTTTTCCCAAGAATAAAAAAATCCAGAAAACTCTCGTGGCCCCGCAGCTCCGCTTGGACACATGGCACTCTTTTGTTGGTTGGGTAATGCACTTCACCTTTTATCTTTGTGCCTTTGAGAAAAGGAAAATTTTCATCTTTTCCTCCCCCTCCCCTCTTTGGCTTTGTCTCGGGTTCAAACTTTGACTTTTTCCTTTGCCTTGTTCTGGAATGCGAGCTCGTAGGTCAGAAACATTTTCCCTTCATATTTTCTCTATGTGCGGGTTTTTCTTGACCAAATTTGTTGGGGGTGAATATGGGATAACAATTTGGTGACTCACGAGGACATCTTCCTGCTAGATGAAGAGACCAATGGCCTTGAAGCATCCATTGGGCATGGAGTCTGCCTGATAAACTGATTCTGATCTGAACTCTGAAATTCTGACCTCTGAGCCACTTGGAAATCCACTAAAACTTTGAATTTGAACTTCACCAAAATCCAACTGAATGCACTGTGCAAGAGTAATACAACAACACCAAAAACTATGTACAAACCAAAAATCATACATGCTCCAAATGGAACATGCAGAGTGTGCAAAAGCACTTCTTCTGTTGAAAACAAACCTACCTACACTACTCTAACCAAGAGCAAAGGGATCTCAAACAAAGCCTGCAACTGGCAGGGAGAAATAGCTTCCCTTCCTCAAAAATGGCAACCATGTAACTAATTTGGCAATGAACATGGCTAGTTGGATGAGTGAAAAAATGACACTAAGCTGGTCCTCCACCTAAATCATCAAGGTATCAACATTAATGGAAAATACCTCCTCAAATCTGACCTGCATTGGACTTCTAGAGGTGTTGAAGGTGACCCTTGGTACTTTGATGCTCATCCTTATGCCCTGAAGTAGGCATGAATGGTTTTGGCTTCTCCCTTGGCTCCAATGAAGCCAAGTATTTGATTGGGCATGGTCTGATCCTTTAGATGTGCCCTTTTTTCTGAAATTCAACTCCAAAAATGGAGTCTTCTCGTGGACCTTCTTCAATGAATGGCATGAGAGAAATGATGACATCCTCCTTCCTTTTCTATTCATCCTCTTGTGAAGAACATGCGAGAGTCATGTCTTCCAATCTTGGTTCTAGAGGGCTGCTATAAGGTGCAAGAGATTGTTGCTCCTGAATGTTCTCCTCCATGGCAGTAGGATCATGTGCATGGAAGATGGATGGAGAAGTAAATGATGTAGTCTCCATGGACTCCTCTTCATCAAAGCAATCTCTCAAGTCTGACAGACAGTCTGCCTCCTTGTTCTGCTGCAAGTGATCTACCTCCTTCATGGCATCCTTCTTGATCTGTAACTTGATCACCATGGCTCCCTTCACTCTCAAACATGAAGTTTGAAATCTCAAACTCTTCTTCAAAATCAGATCTTGAAGGGGATGAAGTGGGAGGAAGAACTAAAGGTTCTTTTGTAGCTTGCTCCACACTTAGAGTCTTTGAAACTGTATGGTCCCCCTCTATCATGGGTTCATCAATCAAATCAGGCCCTTGAAATGAAAGCAAAAAATCTTCAAAGATGCCTTCTTCATTGAGTGGCCTCAACACTGATTTGATCTCTCCCATTAGCTCCTCTTCAATGGGGCTTGGGACTGATTGTTCCTCCTCTTGTTCTTGCTCTTCTTCTGCTACAAACTCAGCCTCAACCGTGACCTGGTTCTTCAATCTTGACCTCCTCTATTGGCTTGGCCATCAAGGGAATCTTTGTAAACCCAAATTTGGCAGCCCAACTCTTCAGATTGTCTAGTTATTTCTTTTCTGTTGGACTCCTCTTCTCGTTGTTCTCCTTGACTAGATTCTTGAGTATCTTCCCAACATGGACTTGGGAAAGCAAGAGGAGTGGCAGGTTGGGGTTCAACCAGCTTTGCAATTTTTTATGGTGGGAAGGGAGGCAAAACTTCTTGTTTGTTCGAAGGGGATGGTTATTTAGAAGGGAAAAGGAAAGACGAACTGAGATGAGGTGGAAGACTAGGGGATGGAGAAATGGATTTCACACTTGGGGCAGCATTCAATGGGAAGCTTGGAAATTGAAGCCCAAATTGAGATGGTGTTGCTTGAGGAGTAGAGAGAAAATTACCAGATAATGGTGTAGGATTTACCCATTGACAAGGTTTCCTGGCACCAAGTTCATAGGCCTCTATCTCTTCTGCCCATTGTGCAAGTTGGGGGAAACATTCCAATCATGAAGTCCAGCTTCTCCTGAGGGCTGTAGTGTCTTGGAAAAGGGCCTTCCCATGGACAGGGTGCCCTAAAACCAATCTGAAATGCCTTCATTTGAGTTGTTTCCCTTGATTGAACCATGCTAGCCTCTATTTTTCAAATCTTCTCTAGTAAACCAGCATCCTCTGCATAACTATCACCATCATATGCATCCCCTTGTCCTTGATAAGCTTCATAGTCAAATTGGTTTTGACACTGCTCATATGGGTAAGCATAATGGTTCTGGATCTGATCATAATGTTGATCTGGAGGAGTTGGGAAATACATTGGAGGTGGATTGCATTGCTGTAAGTGTGAGTTCCATGAAGGGAATGAAGTCATGATTGCACAACCTCATGGAATGGGAGAAAATGAAAGAGATGGAAGAATAAAATGGATGAAATGAGTGGAAATGGATGGAAAAGGTCTGCAACTCAGAGAATGGGTTTTTGACCAGATGGAGTCACCAGATGTGCTTGAAAGTGCCTCCAAAGGCTGAAATCTTCACCAAGAGCACATCAAACCTGATGAAGTGAAGTGGTAAGGTGCTTCAGACCTGTCCCATTGGGCGTGCCAAAACTGTTAATGCAAAATCACAACACCCCCAAATGAGTTATGGATCTGTTTTTCTAAGGTAGGGTCATTTGGTGTGATTTGCATAACATGGGACCATCTCTCAAGCTGTGGGACTTGCGGACTTGAGATGGCCCTCCGGAGAAAGCCGGCTTCTTCTTCCTGATCCTAATGCTAAACTACTCCTAAGGAAGGAAATGTGACTATCTACTCCTAATCTAACAATTCCAAGGGGACCAAGGAGAGAGAGAAAGCATGAAAATAAAGAAATCCTACACTACAGAGGTGATAGCACCAAGAAAAGGGAAGTGTTGATCATCTATAAAAATGGCCATGAAATGAAGGGAGGTGAGGTGAGCAATGGAGAGGATGGACAACAGCATCACAAACCAAATGTTCAGATTCACACAGAACTCCATTTTCTGATCCCCACGAACACAACTCCCAGATCTACAAATGAAACATCCAAAACATGCACAGAATACTCCAGAACGATGAGAGGCAAGAAGATGCAATGAAAACAAGTGAAGGATGGACAAACGCATCACAAAAACAGATTTTTATTGCTTCAGAAATTTTCACAAGAGCATCATACATGAGCAAGAGGCAAAAACACCATTTTACAGAGCATGGGGAGGAGGTTCAGACTCCATTTTTGACCCTAGGAAAGAAAAGAAGAGGGGCGTAGGGAAGAAGAATGAACAACAACTTTTACAATGAATCCTGCCCCCATATTTATAGATTTGATCAGAGGGAAGAGAAGAGAGAGAGAAGAAGGAAAAGCAGGTTGAAGCTCAACCACCACTGTTAATGCCTCTGATGAAATATGCCCCCAAATCCGTCTTTACTGTATCAATCCTTGGTTCGACGCCTTGAAGGAAGAGGAAACGGTGGAAACAGATTGAATCTCGATCTGGTTGTTGAGATAGATGGATCCTGCATTGAAGGCCTAAAGACATTTCCTCCATTTTCCTTACCTAACCTCTTTAAAAATTAAAGTCTTTCCAATGGCATTAGGTGAGGCCGGAGATCTTTCCAACAACATCAGTTTTCAATTTCGCCCTGAGTCGAAAGATATGCCCCCTCGAAGTTTGTATCGGGTATGTACAGGAGGGTAGAAAAACAACTTAAAAATGGGTCCCCTTTTGATATGGGACATGTGGCAGCTAGATTAGGGCAAAATTAGGTTTGCGGGTTCAGAATTTATCTTTTACCCTTTTTCCGCAAGAATCACAAAATCCAAAAAACTCTCACGGCCCCACAGCTCCGCTTGGACACATGGCACTCTTTTTTTGGTAGGGGAATGTGCTTCACCTTTTGTCTTTGTGCCTTTGAGGAAAGGAAAATTTTCACCTTTTCCTCCACCTCCCCGCTTTGGCTTTGACTCGGGTTCAAACTTTGACTTTTTCCTTTGCCTTGTTCTGGAATGCAAGCTCATAGGTCTGAAACGTTTTCCCTTCATATTTTCTCTATGTGCGGAGTTGTCGTGACCAAATTTTCCGAGGGGGGTGAATTTGGGATAACAGTCCCTTGTGTTTTTATTTTGTATGTGGTAGATGGGTAAGTGCACGGAGTTGGGGGGCCAAAAAGCGAACAAATTTTCAATTTGAACCGAAAATCGACCGCATTTTAGGAAAGTGTGATTGCGTTCTTGATTATTAGGATTGGTAATTACCAAGCTTAAAATGTGAGCTTGTTATAATGCGGTTGTGATCCTATTTGTAATGTGGTATATGTGCTTTTGGGAGGGATATATTTACTAAAATAAATGGTTTAAGTATAAGGATATCATTTATTAAATTTATACTTTATTATTTAATAAAGTATACAAATTTATTAATATTTCTAGTTTAAATTTATTTTAGTAAATATAAGAAGTTAGGGTCACTCTGCACCTTATGGAACTAGTCTCACAGCTCCATCAGTCACGGTTTAGAAGATAGTTTTCATATTCTAATCTGGTCAGTACATAGGTATTTTTTAGGATTTCAACATTCAGCCTAAATTTTTTAGGGTTTAAATTCTACAATCGGTGTCTATTTTGGGAAAGAATATAGTCATTTTTTAGGTTTTGGGGCCTTTTGGATTGTTTACTGACATTTTTAGGAGTGTTAAATGTGTCAAAACTATATTTTATAAACCTCACAACTCCCAAAGGTAGCAACAATTGCTCAAATATATGGACTCATGAAATTCCTTATAACACATAATAAACCAAAACACATATGTGTAATTTTTTATTGATTTAAATAATCAAGGGAATGGTCATCATGAGGTATTTGAAGGATCTGAAACATCATGAGGACAATGGGTGCAATCAAAAAAATCATGAGGTCTGTGAAATATTTGAAACATCAAGAGCTTCATTGAGATTCAAATCATCAAGGGAATGGTCATCAGGAGCATGATAAGAGAAGCTCACCATGAGTGATGGTGGAAATCATCTCAGGCTAAAAAACAATGCATATTTTATGAGAGTGTTTCTAAACACTTAATCAATGTTTGGTAATGAACTCACATCTTACAAGTCAGAGAGGTGGAATTTGTAGTGTTTCAGTACAATGTGGAGGTCAAGAACATGGAATTCATTATTGAACATTCCTCCAAGTTTCATTTATGGATCAATCCTTCTATCAGGAGGAGGAAACCTATCTCCATGAGGAGAAATTGAGAAATAGGGTTTCTAGACATCATAAGCATGCTTCCACTCAGGTGACATCTTGGGTAGAGGAGGTGAATTATGAGATTAAGAAGAGATCATCATGTTCAAAGGTGAAAAGTGAGGCTCAAGGAGTGAATTAATGATCATCATATCCCAACTCTACCATTGTGTCCAAATATCTTTGAGAAACAAATCAAAATGAGCTAGTCAGGATATTGAGGCATCCATGACCATCATGTGTGAAGGATAAAAAAGTCACCATATTCTCATGAGAGGGATATGAGAAAGAAGTGTATGAGCATCCTAAATCTGATTCCATTCAAGGAGGATTTTGAATCCTTGGAAGGGTAATAGGATGATCTTCATATGGAGATGTTGTCATGTGAATTGAATAACCCAAAAATGCAAAACTTAAACCATGAAAACTAACCCATAATGTGAAATCTTGCTCCCAAATCTTCTTGAATCCCTCTCCAGGCCAACCTGCCTCATTGTGTCATGATCAACTTGTCCTTGAAGGTATTCCTAATGCATTGGGTGAACATGTATAAGTTTGCAAAAAGGTTTAACAAGGTCCATTATTCCATTCATTGAAGTGCAGTAAAAGACTAATTCTTGGCAAACCTAGAAAGGCCAATTTTGGCCATTTCAGAGCATGTGTGCATCCTCTATGAGGGTTATGAAAAGGTATTAAGTATCCAAACGTGGTATTTGAAATCCTTGAAGGTGTTGGAATTAGTTTAGGAAGATTTAGGAAATTTTTGATCATTCAGGGATAGTCTGTTCAACACCAGGTTTTCAGGTGCAAGGAATGAGTAGTCAAATTGTGAACCTTGACTTCTTCGGCTGATTTAGAGCTCCATAAGGAGTTAGGAGGAAAACAAGTAGGCACCAGAAATATTGAATAATCCTTTACATTGTGGGAGCATCCATTTTAATCCAAGGCCACCGAAGGTGATGCTAGAAATCATCTCATACTCTCAAGCAATACATACCTCCCAAGAGTGTTTATAAACACTTAATTAGTGTTTGGTAATGAGATCAATACATTATGGAGGTCAGGAACATGTGATTAACCTTCAAGTTCTAATTCCACGTGGATAAAATTGATCAAAAGGGTGTTCTCTGCAATGGTATCAAAGTCTTCTCCGCATCCACCTTTCAACCTTACATCCACCTTCAACACACCCATACACCTTACTCAAGCACACCTCAATGTATCCATTACTCCTTTATCCATCATCTTGTTATATTTTCAAATTTTGGCTTTTTAAGACTCCTTGTTTACTGAATCTCTAAACAATCTTCTCAAACTATTTTTCACCTTCACCTTGAATTTTACTCAATCTTATTTTCACTCATCTCACTATGCTTACCCCTCTCCTAATCACTAATGAAAATCACTCAACTCTTCCTCTTTCACTTAAGGATTTTCATACAAACCCTTACTCTCTCTAGACTTCTTCATGTCATTATGCATGACAGTCAATTTGGGTCTTCTTGATTAAATTTTTATAAGGATTTTCCCCTATTACTCAAGGATTCAAAACATTCTAACACCACTCCCTCAATGATAGATACAACTTCCTTATGATTTTCTTTCCTAAGACAACTATTTCTCAAGGTTGGTCTTGATAGTCACAAGAAATAAGCATGATTGTACATTGCTTCCTTTACCTACTAACTACTAAATACTCTATCCTTATGCCCTGATTTTATGAGTCCTTAATGCCCTTAGGCCTTCCTCCAACTTGTTCAGAGACTCTTCCAACTTCAAACACATGGAATAAAGACTATTTTTTTCTAAAAGTACATCCTTCCTAGCCCTCAAACTGGGCATTAACAATGTTAGACTGTATTTGCACATTCCTTTTCTTTTATTCTTATTCTAACATATACTAGGGATTTTGAAACTCTTGGTCTTCTTATTACCTTCCTACACACTTATCAAGGACTCTACCAATCATAAGTATTAAATTTTACAATGAATATTCTACTCTAGGCCCTTAAGACTAGGCACACACAGTTAGGATTGTGAACACAAATTTAATTTAAGAAATCCTCCTTTAGATGGCTTATTACCTTTTCTTGACTTTTGCAACACCAAGTCCTCGTGATCAATGCCCTGAAATAGACTCAAGGATTCCATTGAATCATTATGTTCATGCTACATACTACTAAACTTTGAAACATAGGGTATAGTCTGGTCTGAGTAAGTCTTTCTATCTATTTTCCATTCCTTGGACATTGTGAGGATTCCATGAAGCCTTGAACACCATTATAGATAAGAAGACAATCCAAAACAAGATATTTACACGTGAAAATTATTTGCAAAATAGTCTCTAACCTCTAAATCTGATATCTCAGTCTGAGAGGACTACGTGCAACTTAACACCTAAACCTATAACATACCTAGAGCTTGTTCAAATATTCAAATTATACATTTAGAGGGAAACTCTCTATTCTTTCATATGGAGTCCAAATGGACTAGTACAAGCTATGACCATCTCAAGTGGACCCAAGACACCCATAGTCACCTAAGAAAGCCAAAATTGATTATTAAAAAGATGTTATTGCATCACCAGAGGAAGATTGCACAGTGACTGAGAAGCCTTATTTTCAATTAAGGGCTTAGTTGTCATGCTTCAAAATTTTCAATTTCCATGCTAGTTATTTTGGCCATTTTGGAGCTAATAAAACACCCTCCAGGAGAGTTTAGGAAATATATTAAGCATCAAGAGGTGATGTTGGGGAATATTGGAAGTGTTGAAGGTAATTTAGGAAGATTTAGGAAAGGTTTGATCATTTAAGGACTATCTGCTCAACAACAGGTTTTCTAGGTGCATGGAACAAACACTCTAATGGTGAAACCTGACTTCTCTGGAAGATTCCAAGAGCTCTGTAAGGAGTTAGGAGGAAAAAAAAATAGGCATTGGAAAGCTACTTGAATCCTCTACATCATTGGAGACATCCATTTTTCTCTAAGGCTTGAAAGTGTCATGAAAAATTTTAAAATAGTGAAGCTTCCCCTTTTGGTTCCAAAACAACACTTCACCAATGCAACACTTCATGACACCAAAATAGGGAACTTACCAATCAACCTTCATGTTTCTTGATGATTGAAACCTCATGTTGACTCCTATGCCACCTGTGGACACCCTTTTCCATAAATGCAAACTTGACATTAATGACAACACAATGACATTATGTCTAACATATGTGTCTTTGATTTGTTATGTATTATAAGGCATTTCATGAGTGTATATATTTGAGCAGCTGTTGTTTCCTTTGAGAGTTTTGAGGTTTGTAAAATATAATTTTGACACATCTAACACTCCTAAAAATGTCAGTAAACAATCCAAAAAGGCCCCAAAACCTAAACAATGACTATATTCATTGCCAAAATAGACATCGATTGTAGAATTTAAATGCTAAAAGCTTTAGGCTGAATGCTGAAATCCTGAAAATTACCTATGTACTAACCAAATTAGATTATAAAAAACCATCTCCTAAACCGTGACTCATGGAGTTGTGAGACTAGTTCCATAAGGTGCAGAGTGACCCTAATTTCTTATATTTACTAAAAAATTTAAAGTATTTAAATCTTTTCATTTATTATTATTTATATTTTAGTATTTCGATTTGTGAAATTTGTTGAAATAATTTGATTTGTAGAGAACTTATAATTGTTAAACATTTTTTTTAAAGTTGAGAAATCTCAAAGCTTTCCTCAAGATTTTTTGGAGCTATTTTGCAAAAGCTGTGTTTGTTTTATGGTTGAAACCCTACTTTTAAGGTTTCATCTATACTCCAAACATGAGGAATGAGTTCTTAAATTTTTTTGGAATGCAATTTCACAGGTTATATCCCTAAAACCCTGAAAATTTAGATATGTTTTAAGTATACTTAAACATTAATGTTAAAAATAACCAAGCGCTCGCATTCCCTAAAATTATGCCCCCAAACCAAGATTTTAGTAGGCTTGGAATCTTTGGTTTCCCAAACCTGCGCCTTGGACCTATAACAACACAACAACGGGTGCGTGTTTTTGAAAAAATATGCAAAAAAATCACCTTCCACCATGCTAAATCCTACAAAAACGTTTTCTATCTTTCTTAAAAAATTACCTACAATGTCAAGAAAACTATCTTCTTTCTAAATATATACTTTTTATATTTTTCTGACTATTCTAAGGTTTCCATACTTATTATTTTCTAACTATCTTTTTATAGCTAGTTTTTTGTAATTTATACGCGTCTATCATTCATCATGTATCTTTTGAGTCACTCATCCAAATTGAATAAAAATTATACAGTCACAAACTAGGACTAATTCTACACATATTCAAAAAAAATCTAATTTTCGATATTTTTTGAGGTAGTTAGGGGGGCACGGTCGGCTATCCCTTATTTTTCAAAATTTAAAATCTTTGTTACTTGAAAAATCATAAAAAAATTAAATACTAACTAAAAAAATCTATAAAAAAATTCTATCACAAACTAGATGCTCCTATTTATCTTTCTACCAAAGGGTTTTCAAAAATACTAAATAGTGCTCTAAAAAAATGGGGGGGGCACGACCGACTATGTCTACTATGTTTTTTTAACAAAAACATGGTAGCACCTATTGGTATTTTAGATCTTTAACCCACTTACACTTAACCATTTTTAAAAAAAATTAGTAGCTTAGAAACTAGACTCAAAATGCTACGATTCATGTTCTTATAACATCTTCCAATTTTGAGTGTAACTATTTCAAATAACTTGTAGAAGTTGAAGATTTTTATTTTTAAGAAAAAAAGTGTCCACTTAAGACCCCCTTTTAGCCCCCCATTTCCATGCATATAAATCATGTATATAACAACATAATAGAGGCATAATGTAATATTCATAAGTTCATATTTTGGTGACTACATAACCATATGATTTCGGTTATAAAAGAGTTTACATGTGATTTTGGTGAAGTCCTCCATTCTGTGTAAACTTTTGGGGCTCTCTATTTGACCGTAAAACCTTGATTTTTCTCCTTATTATTGAAAATCATTTCAATATATAAGAAATCATATATTATTCTTAAACCCTCTATTGTTGATTATTACACTAGAATAAACTTATAAAATTAAATTTGATACGACTATTTTAGGTCTAATTACATTTAATTTCAATGTTTGTGGGGTAGAGGTATTGGAATTTTGTGAAGTAAACCACTTTCCACTTAGACAAATTTAAAAAATAATTACATAATTCTCACAAAAAAGAAGGGTATAATGGAGTCATTCCCTCAAATCCCTTTATATTAGGTCACATGACTTAGGAAAACCAAAAAAATTGTCGACATGGAATTAAGGCATGCTTTACACAACACAATTTTTTTAGTTGGGGAAGATCAACAAGATGAAGAACCATAAATGATCCTGAAAGAACCCTTACTGGAAGGGATGAGCCAAGTACATGGAAACCAAATCCTCATAAGTGAAACAAATAGATGGAAACCAAATATTCACAAGGAAACACAAAAGTGCAAGAAAACCTAATAAACCCTAGAAAATGGAGGAACTTGTAAGAAACTCGCATTGTACTTCCAACATGGAAAATAAGAGAAACTATTATTAAAACACAAAAAAAAAGAACGACATATAATCTTACTCATGTAACAAACATATAATAACCACAACCCAAACCATCACACATATTAAGTAACCACCTTACATGAAAAAAGCAAAACAAGATGTAATTGTTAAATATAACACTATCAAATAGATCCATACATGGGACCAAACCAAATCATTTATAAACAAAGCCACATACAAAGGCAAGTAAATTCATGGTCAAAGATGAATATAGATAAATTAAGAGAGCATCCAATGAGAATAACCAGAGATAAATTAAATCCATGTGATGTGCCAAAGGCTCCACAAAATCTCACATCCCCTCTCCAAATTAGTAATCTACCAATAGCTACACTCTTACTTGGAAAACTCTAAAGCTAGAGTTTCAATCAAAGAAGAGAGAACACTTAAAATTATCTCCTCCTTTTCAATCCCACATATGCACTAACCAAATTATAAAATTTTACTCAAGTTATATAGTTCAGAAACAACATTTTTTATACAACAATTTTTATATCATTTCCTATCATTCAAATAATTAAGACATAAACATTTCGATGGAGGTTGTAACTAGTCAATTAAGGGTTCTAATTTATTCTATTATAGATTATTTGCAGGAAATTAGAATGTTAACATTAAATCATAATCAAGAGAATCGCACTAGTTCTTTTATCACTCATTCAACACATTTTTGTTTTATATTACATTCTTTGTGTAATCTAGAAGCATACCAGTATATATATCTTTATTTCCCATTTCCCTTAGGCTCTTGGTCCCTGTTTTATAGATTTTTTAGTGATTACATTCAAGTTCCAAGGAGCTCCCACTTAATATAAATTGGTTTTCATTCATTATAGTGGGTGTAACCAAAAATATTTATTGCACCACTACATGGGTTTAAATTTGGAAAATATAACCTTATCTAGTGTCTTTTGTGATTTATATTGATAAAATATTGATGGTGTTAGGACCCTCCCAATGCACTACCCAAGTGTCACTTACTCACTTTTCTTCTATTTTCATCTATAAACCATGTCAATTGTCCCTCTATACACCATGTCTCTTCATAGTTATGCCATATCTCAATCTTCGTGTGTATGTCAGACCTTAGCCAAGATTTATGGATCAACATCCTCATAGACTAACTCACTTTAAATTAATTTATCAATTCTTCATTTATGTCCTTAGTGAAAATTTTCATTTATTCTTGTTATGTACATTGGCTCTAAACATACACCACTTGGTGAGTGTAGCTTTTAACTCCTCCATATCCTACAAAAAAATTATAGAAAGTCCCTAGATGTTATTTATCTTTGTACTTTCTTGTGTGATCTTCCACGTGTCTTTTAATTTAGAGGAAAAAACTTCTCTAGCCTCCATGATGTTTTCTTCTTTATTCATGACTTTTAGTTGAAATGCCCTCGTATTTCCATTGAGATCATGTTTCCTCTTCGTGATTTCCTCCCCAAGTGTTCATTCATCCTCAACCATTTGAATTCTCTCAGCCTTATCCTTGGTCTTACAAAGTTTGGCCTCAAGTTTTTGTTTACTCTCATTCTCCCCCTCGATGTTGCTCTTCATTACTTCTAGCACACGCTAAAAGTTTGCAAAGACTTTGTCAGCCAACTTTCTCTTATCTTCAACTCAAGATAGAGTATGTTGGTATGCACTTAACTTCTCTTATAGCTCCATTTTTAATATGTTGATTGGGTATTCACTCTTAGACTATGTAGAAGGGAAACATTGGAGGTGTTCATTGACCAACTATGTTAGGTGTTAGTTGTCATTATTTGTTAGTTGACTAAGTGATAGTTTTATATCCCTATGTTTGTGGGATTATTATGGCTTGTTTGTTCCTGAATGATTTCCGGTAGTAGCTTCCAGTGGCAATTAGGGGAAATATGTTATTTATGCATATTGTTTAGTTTAGGATGATTCAATCTATTTTATGTGGAGTGGATAGAAGTTGTGAAATTCCTAAATGCATTTCATCTCTCTCCATTGTTTTGTAATGATCACTTTCTCATATTAATAAAATTACACAGGTGTCTTCATGTTTCCATCGTAACATTTTGTATCAAGGCGTGAAGGTTATGAACCTGTTAGGGAGAGTGCAGGAATTTTTAGGAATTTTAGTAGGATCATTATAAATTATGAGCTAGGATGAGCCATGATACCCCTAGCCTCTTCACAACCCCTACCCCTACTCCACAACCTTGTTTAGATTTGATTTGTAGTGGGAGATTACTTCTTAGAAGCACAAATTGCAAAAGTAATGTGTTTCAATCTCATTTATGGCAAGAAGGAGCCACTCAGGTGATTCCTTCTACACCATAGTAGTATGTTTAAAATTATGAGTGAGTTTTTAAAAAATTCCCCTTAGTTAAGGTTTTTGTTGCTAAACTTAGTGACCATTTTAGTTAGGACTAAGTGTAGCATTCTACTAAAATTTAGTGGGAATAGTTCAAAAAAATTGACGGGTTCTCTATTTTTTCCTGATCTAAGAAATAACTTTGCATTCCAAGAAGATGGGTATTAGAAGCATTCGTGGAGGAAAATACAGTTTGATGGGACCATTTTTCATAGGACTGGACTGTTGGACGATTAGGGCATATTAAACAATTTGGTCCAGCAAAGAGATAAGGTACTATGAAGTTTCATGCACGATAATTAAGATTAATTGATTGGTTTTGAATGATATGATAATTTATGTAAGTTGTTGAAAAATTCAATGAGGAGAGAAAGTATTGTAGTAGGACTAAGGATGAAATTTGATATAACAATTTATCTTATAATAGGTCCACAATTTATGAATAAAGGGATTATGTTAATACTAACATTTTCAAATGATAAATTACTAAATTTATGTGTTTACCATTTCCTCACCTTAAGCTATGAAATGATTTTTTCTTTCTTAAAGGAAAAAATACTTGAATGTGCAAACACACTTTGTCTTTTCTCGAGATGCTTAATTGCTTGAGTGTTTGGAAAATCCCCAAAGTGAAACCTGCAACATAGAGTGTAGTTAGTTTCTATATAGAAATAATTGAACTTCAATTTTAAATTGAAATTAAACAAGGCGTGGATGAAGTACACATATTTTCCTTGTAAATGTAGAAGCTTATTAGTGAAGCACCTGGAGGAAGATTGAACCTGCATCCATGGAATAATGATGGTGATCAATCCCTAATTTGTAGAAGTGGGGTGAACCAAAAGGGTCTAGACATCACTTGACACAACATGAAAGCAACCAAAGGAGGTTGGTGTCGTTTAACCTAACACACAAAATAACAAAATAAGTTGGGTGTCACTTGACCCAATTATCCTCAAAAGAGAGTGAGAGGAATGGTATCCCAAGGTGTCACTAGGCCCTTACCTAAGGTGTCACTAGGGCCCATAACTAAGGGTATCACTAGAATAATAATAAAACCACCCACCCACAAATTTACATGGCTACATATGCATATGGATTCTAAATGTGCATCTAGTAGAAACGGAATGAAGTATGCTCATGCCCACACAATACAATATATTATTTATTTTGAAATGTTGAAAAATGTAGAGATATTGATGCTCATGTACATGTCCTTACTATGTTAATCTGATAATCTAAAAATAAAATATGTGTAACCCGATATTAGAGATTTGAATAGCAGTTGTCACCATTCCCATGCACTATGTCATAAAATGTAGTGAACTATGTACTAAAATTGTGTATTTGTCCATGAACTTGTATCAAAGGCCTTTGAAGACATGTATTTTCTTGAAATATCTAAAATTGGATGTCACGGCTACCCAGGATAGTACCGTCCATTAGGGATAGTAGAGTCCAACAATTTTGTCTTCTGTTAAACGATTCCATATAGATTGAATCTTTGTGCCATATTTTTATCTATACCTATAACTATGTCCAATTATATTCATTCTACATGTGATCATGAATTACATCAATATTCTTGTAATAACATGAATGCCCCCTCTTTTAGGGTGAGTGAGATAGTTTGTAGATTGCTTGAATCAAATTAATTGAGGTGTTCACATGTCATATATAACATATAATCATCATTAGAACACATATAGGATAAGTGTAGATGACCACCATGTAGAAATCGACCCTACAAGAGAGTGCATGATAGACATCATGGCACAATTAGATGTTGAACACAACAAGCATACACATATACAAATATAAAAAACACATAAACATACACATACATCAATCAATGTCAGATAGAATTCCAAGGGCCACAATAATTTCACACACAAACAAGGACTGAAGGGTTGTGCAAGAAAGGCTACTACGGCCAAAAATAAGGGACATCTAAGTGTTACACACACACATAGATAGGCCAAAGGCCACACACACAAGACAAGTAGATAAACAATCCATTGTGTAATGATAGAGAATAGATAATATCTAGTAGGTGTATGGAAAAATATATACTAGTCCTGTATAGTCCACATGTGTCAATGTCAAAAGATTAGGATAGAATCATAGTGTAGTGAAAGTCATAAACATGAGTGAGATAAGTGAAAATAAATGTCAATAAAAAGATATCGCCTGATAATGTAGAATATGCCCCTGGATTAGGAATTCCACTGGGTGAATGATAAGTCCAACATTTATGATCATGTAGAGTCCAGTATATAATGCACCATGCTCATATAGTTCATGAAACAAATGTGTGTATAATACTAGCATATATATCTTAAATACATCTATCTAAAAGACACCGAGACATATCAATCTCGAGGTGCCTATATTGGAATTCTCAAGTTAGATAGGCACCTCGAGATTGATATCGCTTGTCGTCTTTTAGATAGATGTATTTAAGATATCTACGCTAGTTGTAAAATACATTTAAAGCATCATTTTAAAATGAAGAAAATATAAATTACATTTATTTATATGTTTTATTTACAAAACACATCTAAATGTAAAAACTAAATAAAACTAACATAAAATAAAAAATACATCTAAAAGTAAAAACTAAGATAAAACTAATCTAAAAAGTAAAAATACATTTAAAAGTAAAAAACTAAAATAAAACTTACCTAAAAGTAAAAATACTTCTAAAAGTAAAATTACATTTTAAAACTAAAAATAATATAAGTAATTATCTTCCAATAATAACCCCGCACTAAATATCTTGATTTTATTTACCGATTCACACTTGTTATCTTTCACACTTTTAAAATAACTTACAAATTTTCATGACACTAATTATCTTCCACTAAATATAAATATAGTTACTTACACATGTAAGAGTTAGAAATACATCTAGATCTTTCACACTTTTAAAATAACTTACACTTCAGTATAAATACATAATCAAATATTTATTTTGTTTATTAAATATTGAGTCGACATTAAAAAATAAATTATTTTAACCATTGAATATTAGTCAGAAAATAAAAAGTATTTTCAATCAACGCACACCATTACACTTTGTGCCTACCACTGTAGGAACACCTCTCAATGTAAAAATATGCTATCTATCAAACCATGTGACAAACAACATATGTCAAGTAGAAAATAGTAAATCAAATCATGCTTAGGTGTTGATTTTGAATTTTTGGAATATTTGCATGTTTTTGTGTATTTTTTAGAAAATATTACAAAAAGTACTACCCTATGATGTGATCAAGAGGGTGAGGGGAACCAATAAGTGTAGGAGGCCTGGAACTTGATAAAATAATATGCACCATGTGTCCTACAAAGGCCATGTAAGGTACATAAACATACAAACATAAAATGGGAAGACAACTTAAGAAAAACCTGAGGATATGTTGATCAATCACCCCTAAAATGCAGAGTTGGATGAAGCGCTGATAAAGGATCTCTACGATGTATCTAACTGCTCCAAGATTTCCTTCTAATTAGCACGAACAAATATTGCACAATATTATGTTTTAAACCATCGGGTTGGCCTAAATTGGTAGGCATGAAAAAAAGTTGAGCAAGGTTGACACAAAAGTACAAAGGAATGAAGATTGCTACAAATGAAGACACATAGTGATCCTCAATATGGGTTCCGACAAAGAAGGTGCATTTTTAGATACCCATTTACATGTGAGGAAACCAAAAATACAACAAAGAAGGAAAGCACATTCGTGCACTAGAAGTGCTTATTTGCATAAGAGAAAGAAGAAGAATGCCAAAAAATTATTATGGGAGGGGGGGGTGCTTTGACCGCATGTCAAACCGGTCCTCACCCTACAGTCTTCGAAAATGATATCTGGAAAGTGAAACATGCCACCATCACAATCTTCTTCCTCTTCATCCATTGCAAAATTTTCCCTCAAAATTACAGTGTTATATTTAGTGCATGTAAATCTTACAAGTAATAAAAATATCTTTTAACAATAAAATATAAATATAAATATAAATATAGCACCAATGCGAAGATCTCGAAAAAATACACAATTTAAAAAAAAATGCCTTAATTTGAGTTACGGATCAAAAGTTATTAGCTCCAAAAGGTTATGTTATTAAAAAATAATATTTTAGTGCTGATTTTTTTAAGAGCATGGTACGCGTGACACCCAAATGTCCAAAGGGTAGAGAACTGCATCCAGAGGGTACACATGTGCAGCCAAAGGATAAAAGAATGCACCCATAAGGTATACGTCCAAAGGTTAAAAATCACATATAAATGGTACATGTTTGTGACCAACATATAAAAGAATGCACCCAAAAGGTACATATCTACATCCAAAGGATAAACGACTACATCCATAAGGTACAAATTTATGTCCAAATGATAAAAACATGCACCCATAAAATCGTATAAAAAATACAAATACTCTAAAAAATTATGAAAAAATAAAAATACATTCTCCATTTCTTATAATGGATCATATCGAATTTAAGAACCTTGAAATGTAAAACAACTAAGCCTTGACCTAAAGAATCAAAGTGACTTGAAAATATCTCTCTCCTTTTGTAATCTTTCACATACACTAATATTAAATGGGGACATGATATCAATTTAGTTGTATGGTTTACATCACTTTGTCAATATCATAACATTATTTTTTGTATCTGTTGATGGCATTCCTACCACATGTTGTTTAGCAATCTTTCTTATTATTGAGATTCTACAATAGAAACATAAGTATAGAAATGGAAGCCATTATTAGGCCATAACGTTCATAGGAGAGAATCTATACATGTCAACATCCATAATCCTGGTGACAATAAAATATGTAAATAGACAACCCAACTACTTCTTTATTCATCTGCTCTTCCGTGCCAATATACAGACAAAAAACAAAGGGCTGGAAAAAACAATTAGAAAAGGAATTCATTGATTATTGATGATGACAATATAAAAGGAAGAAAACCTTTAAAAAGAAATTTCATTAAAATAAATGAATCCACAGGTGGCCGGCATCTCTTTTAACAAAAAGTTATTATATTAATTTTAAAAACATTGAAATTATTTGTGGCCATTAAAAAAAAACTTAATTTTATACAAAAATGCACTAGACATGTTTCTAGAGGGAGTTGCAATATAAACATAACTCCGTTCTATTATTTTTCCATTTCAGCCTTCATTTTTCATACGAAGTATAATTCAAAGACATGAACGGCCTATATTTTTAATATTTGAAGATAAATGCAATATTTCAATTAGTAAGCTCACCCTGCTAATATAAGTATAGCCCATGAAATATTTAAAAAAATTAGTAAACTTTACACGGATATCCACTTGTGGATTTAAATAAAAGGGAAACAATTAAACGACTTATTTTTGTTGAAACTTAAAATTTTAAAAAGTTCTTTAAGCTTTTAAGTTTTATAATTAAATATTTAAGATAAAATATATATATTAATATTTACAAACGATTAGAAGTAGGTTAAAGAATTCAAGATTGCATTCATTTATAATAGAAAGTATTGGATAAAAGAACTCTAGGCACAACCAACAAAATAAAAACAGATTAAAATTATTGAAAGTATACGTTGAAAAACCAATGCACTCCTAACCCATGTGGTTAGAGTAACAATACAAATAGCCAATACATATCACCCTAAAAGGCCCATGCAAGTTATAATAAATGATTCATGTGGAATGTTTAGGGCTAAGGAGGGTCAGCATGGGTAATCTTAAGAGGAAGCACAGCACTTTCCCTAGAGTTTTTCCTAGCATCCAAAGAAGAAACTCGTAATGTATGCTTGCAACCGGTGGTGGTGGTGGTGGACAGTAATTTCCATGGGTTAACAATTAATTATGACTTTAAATTCGAAGTCCATTTGGTTGTCACTTAGAAGTTTTTCCTTGTTTTTTGGAGAAGTCGATCAAAAAATAGAAATAAATATCTTGTCCATATGGTGGAGTTGGAGCCCCCTTTTTTTCTTGGGAAAGATTTATTCGAGTTTGATACATAGGTATAGTTGGATCGACACCATTTGTCACCAATCAGTGGTAAATTCACAAACAAAATGAAGTTATTAATTACTGCGGTATGTGAAAAATCCAAGATAGGGACCTTGAGATTGATATCTCCCCACTTTTTTCAGATATATGTGTAAGCATCTAAAATGTCGACATAATTAATTCCAATTAATTTTTCCCGCAAATATACTAACATCATCATTATCTAGTTAATCCATTTCCTATAAAATACCACATATACCCTTTATCCTAATTAATTTTATCATTTATCTAATATCTCATCATTTCATCATTAATCCCTTTAATTCATTATTATATCTCATTATCCCACCTTAATCCTTATTATTATTTTCTAGGAATTTAAGATTCCTACATCTACCTACCCATCTACTCTACACCTACCCTACGCTTAACCTATCCATGTAATCACATCCCTAATCATCTTTTATTAACCTAACCTAATCCTAAACTAATCATATCATCTACCTCTAAATCTAAAAGCTTCTATTTCTAGAAACCTCTCTTAACTTCTTCCCTCCATGAATTTTAAATTCAAATGGAGACTTCTCACAAAATCTAGAATCCTTCAATCCTCTCCTCAATCCTCAACCATTGATCCTCATCCCACTTGAATCAATCCACACCATCCATTCTCCCAACCACAAACTATAAATTTGGCTCTCCTCCTCCATGAGAGCAAGAAGGAAGAATCCATAACAAACCTCTGCCATTTTATTTCATCAATCATTCATAATCTTCAATCCATCTCCAATTCAATCAATCAATCCATCGTCATCCAGACATAAATCTATCCAAGCAAATCAAGGGGAGGTGTTGCCCCTTTGTCTCCACAAAATTTGAAGCAATCAACACCATTCATGAGTAAATCCAACACAACAAAGGAGCATTGCATCTTGTTGGTACGTGCAGGTATTGATTCTCTCCCCCTTTCTATATATTGCTCAATTTGAGGTATTGTTGGAAGGATTAGAATAGGAGAACAATTTGTTTGTATTTTCTTATATTCACTAAACTAATCTTTTCTAACACATACAAGATGTAATAAGATATCTATACTACTTCATCCACATTGTACATTCTTTAATCGTTGTCCTGAATCCGCCAGCCAACCTCCTCCCCCGAATGCAATGCTATGCGTGTAACAAGAGATGGAACAAGAATTTCAATTAATTCATTTTAAACATGACTTAGCTTTGTTCTACTTCTCAATTTTTTGTCTGTTCACAAGATGCAATTTTCTATTACAAGAATTAATCAAATTTACCATATGTGTGAAAGTGGAATTGGCTCTAGTATAAGTCCCGCTCTATGGATGTGATTTTGTGCTTGTAATGCTTGTATCTAGAGAATAAATTATCCCTCAGTAAAGGGAAGTGTACCAACAAGATGACTCAAGATTCAATTCATTGGTCCCCACCCCAAAGTTTGTTACATTGAATTTTGATGAGGTTACCCAAGGCAAACCCAAGACTTGTGAATGGTGGAAACGTTATCCTACAAGTATCTAGTAATATTGGGGAATTTATGGCTCGTGCCACAGTTACTAAGGTTGCTCTCGCCAAAAGATTCCCCAAACTAGCGGATGAAGGAAACTCAGTCAAAATTAATGTGATCAACAAGGGAGCGTATTCATTTGCATCTTTCAGCAATGTTAAAAGAATCTTGGTTGGCAAAGTTTGTTCATTGGCATATTTGTACCTTCTTTTCCAATTGTTTCAAGGAGGCACATAAAAGGGGCAGACTGGCTAGCAAAGTTTAGAGTGTATCTGTAAACAAACAAAGCTACCAGATATCTCCAATTGGAAGACTTGTGCAATGCATTGTTCTACCCTCTCTAATGCGTACATAAAAGGAATCTTACTTCTGCATTGAAATGAATTCCAATTTCTTCATTGTCAGAGGCAAAGTTCGTTCATTGGCATATTTCTATCTTCTTTTACCATTGTTTCAGGGAGGCATATAGAAGGGGCAGCCTGGTTGGCAAAGTTTGGAGTATATCTGCAGACAAATGAAGCTACCAAATATCTCCAGTTGGAAGCCTTGTGCAATGTGTTGTTCTATTCTCTCTAATGTGTACATAAAAGGAATCTTACTTCTGCATGGAAATGAATTCAAATATATTCATTGTCAGAGGGGCAAAGTTTGTTCATTGGCATATTTCTTTCTTCTTTTCCCATTGTTTCAGGGAGGCACATAAAGGGGTCACTCTGGTTGGCAAAGTTTGGAGTGCATCTGCAAACAAATGAAGGTACCAAATATCTCCAATTGGAAGACTTGTCCAATGTGTTTTCTATCCTCTCAAATGTGTACATATAAGGAATCTTACTTCTTCATGGAAACAAATTCAAATTTATTCATTGTCCGGGGGGCTTTGGATCCCTCCAAAATCCAAATTATATTTACTATAAACGGATGATGGGATTAATCACCTAAGTTTAAATCCGTCATCTTTGCTTCTTACAGAAGGCCACAGGAACATCCATCTACATCGCTATGGTATAATCTGTCTCTCATTCTCCATTGGCAGCCAGTTCTCCCTTGTCTTATCTGACTCCATGATGAATAAATATCTCAAAGCTACAAGTATGGCTTGCCCTGCTCTGCCTCAAGCTGTAGAACAGTCTCAATCGGAGTGTAAGATCAAATTGTTCCTAAACAAACATGAGTATTTGTATTTGAGGAGGCACCATCCCAGTAGAAATCCCGTCTTCAATTCCACCTTTCCTCTTAGTGAGACCTTTGCATCTAGGCACAGAGGTAGACCCCGAAGGTCCGTCGGAGAGGCTCTGTTTTAATCCCCACCAAATCCACCCATAACAAGTCTACCATGCATCGGGACCCTGAGATAGAAGAATTGAAAAAGATGGTTTAATCCAATAAGAATACTGGTAAACCTACTGGAGTGAAAGGAATGGCAAGTTGAAGAGTCAACGGCAGCTCTGTTTATTGAGTACATGGCAGATTTGGGTCTTGTTCTGCTCAGAGATCTCATTGACAGACAAGGCTCAAGCAGATTTCTTTAGTTCCGTGACTGACAGACCACTCCAATTTTGGCAAGCCTCAGACCTAGGTCATCCTATCGTCTAAAGCTGATATTCTCTGGTAGTTCCCCAGGAGTATTTCCGTTTGGGTCAGTGAGTACTACTAAGTCAAAGTTTATAATCAATTGAGCTGCTTTGGTGTTTCTCAATGGCCCACTGTCAATGGTTTATGACCTGAATATGCACATCTTTGTTTCATTGATATTGTTATTCTCCTCTGTTCGTGTGTTTTACTTTTTGAGGGCATTCCATTGTTTAAGGAATGATATCAGTTTATGACTATATGGCCCATACCTATCACAGAATTAATATGGTGCCTGTCAATGTATAGAGCTCCTACTCCTGGCTTCCATTTTCTACAACCCAAGAGTATTTTCAGTTAGGATATCAATCTCCGTTTGGGTCAGTGAGTGCTACTAAATCAAAGTTTATAATCAATTGAGCTGCTTTGGTGTTTCTCAATGGCCTGGTGTCAAAAGTTTATGATCTGAATATGCACATCTTTGTTGCATTGATATTGTTATTCTCCTCTACCTGGTCAACAACAAAGCTATACAAGAAATTAGAAGATAGTAAAATTTATATCAAATCCAGAATCAACTCCAATCCACATCTAATGTCACTCTGCCCATTCTGATTAGGAAGTTGCACATATAAAATAAGGAATGAACCAAAAGTCATTTCTCTAACCCTCAATCAATTCCAATCTTAGTTTTGCTCTTGTGAATAAATTCATGATTAAATCTTGTTGTAAGTTTAGACTTGAAGATACAATATGCTTGCAAATTAAAGAACAAATGAATCAAGCATAGTAATTATTGAATGTAATTACGATCTAATCTTTAGAGCTGTCCAATATCCTCCCCAAATAATGTGGTTGGCAAGTTGAATATTGGTTGTAAAGGTTTTGATTTCATGGCTGTCCCCTGAGAACCCTTTATATGAAACTAATCATCAACGTTTGCTTCCAAAGAGAACCCAATAGAGAAAGAATTGGAAGTTTAAACTCAGATCCAAAGTTTGAATCATTTGTTAGCATCTAAAAAGTCTACTTGCCACTTCAAATAATTCCCTTGAAGCTATACTACCTTGAAGGAAGGATTATTGTTCGGTTGGACGCTTCTATCAAAATACCTCTCACCAATGTTCTATGTTCTGGGCACTGAGTTATCTTTAGGATCCTCAAGGACATTTTTGATCTGGCTTCCAAATTCAATAATATTTTTTCTAAGTTACTGGTTTGGGTACAGGTACAAGGATCAGGTACAGCTGTTCACCATTTTTTTTCCCCTGGGTACAGTATGGTTTGGGTGCGGCCATACAAGAAATATAGATGATTTATGGCTGGATAAAAGTTTACAACAAAAAAATTAATGGTTGTTTAGATAGGAATGGCCACAAGGAAAGAAGGTTAGTCTTCCAGGTGTTTTGCTTCTATTCTTCTTAAGCAAAGTGTTGAATCTAACTGATGCTTAATTTACAGCCAGCTGATGCATATGATTAAATTGCAGTCATCAATAATGCACTCTCCAAGACTTCAAAACCCTAAGAATTTAAGTTTGTGTACAATCCTTTGTCTGAGACTACGTATGAAACCTGCAGACTAGCTGATAACAATCAACTAGACACTCCTTTACAATTTGGTCTCTTAAACTCATCCAATGACAACACTTAATCAGATATTCCCCTACTGGTAGAAGTGTGCTCTTCTGTGTTCGATTTTTTTATTCTTTTTTTCAACTAAAAAAAGTTTTTACATTAATAATTATTAAAAAAGAACTGTGGTTTTGTCTCAGGTATGCTCCTGCCTGCACAGGTACACCTCTTGTTTGTGAACTAGGATCAGTACCCAGTTCGAACTGGACTGGGATCAGGGCATCTAGAGACAGTACCCAGTAACTTTGGATTTTTTTAATACATGTTCAAGAAACTGCCAGTAAATTTGTTGACAGGATTGCCAATATAGCCCTTGAATGTGTTGAATTCTCTCTTATTTGAATTTCAGAAGGCTTTTACAACTTTCAAGTTTAGGTGAATGGCAGAAAAACAGCATAGTTTATTAAATATTTAGACTTGCTCCAAGGTCTTCATCCAATTTTTCTTGGTGGGAATCTGCCAGGGACCCTTTTCAGTGTCATCCCACTCTCTCATTGGTCCCTTCGAGTCTCAATCTTGAATTGTCTTAGGCTTTTCATCCAGACCTTAGGTCTAAGGGATTTTTTTTTTCGGTTTGCTTTTTTTCCAATCTAATCTGGTTTTTAAGAGTCGTGCCTCCCAAAGATCGGGGTAATTATGGCCCCTTTTCTCAAGTTTTATGCCCCTCCCCTCCACACCATCTTGGGTCATCAAGTCGCTCTGACTGACTCCCTATTAATTAAGTACCCACATAATGTGGGGGGTTTTGACTGTATTTACCAAACTCTAATCTTAATGGTGTACTCATGGATATCATGGAGAAGGCTTTGTTGAAGCTTTAACAAAACGTGAGAAGCTACTACTTGTACTCAAATCATCAGCTGCTTCATCAGCTGCTTATCTATTTTAACCACTCTCTTTATGAGTTTCTTAGCTAAAACTGCTCTCAGCTTTCCGCTGTGTTTACTTTGTCGCTCATTGCTGTGACATTCTCTATGCATCAGAATTTATAGCAGACTGAATGAAAACTGAGACAGTGGCAGCAATGCCAAGAAGCAGGGAAGGGCGAAGCCCTTTAATACCCAATAGCTGAGGAAGGCTAGGATAGAAAAGAGAAATGGCAGTATAAGGTGCAGAATAGAAACCAACAAAATTACTGAGCAGTGACTCCAGTGCAGAGAAGCCTGCAAAATATGGGGATGTTAGCCATGGAATTAGACATGCAAAAGAGGGACTCTTTCACTCCAACCTTAAGGCATTCATACAGCCAAAAGGCCCATACAAAATGCTACGCTACCAGGTATGCCTGTACAGGCCCTGGGTACAGGCACATACCATACCCAATACGTAATACAGGTATGGTACACCGGGGATATGCCCAAGGTACATCCGACAGTACCTGGGTACATCCTAGGACATACCCGGGTACATCTGGGTACATCCTAGGACGTACCCAGGTAATGCCGGACATACCTTGGCCATACCCACAGCATACCAACAGTAAAAACAGCAGTTTTTTTTGTTTTTTTGGGGTCAATAAAGGTTAATAGATGGGATTGGGTTAATGTACCCCAAGCAAGTGAAAAATAAAACAATACGTCTTATTGGATCTTTACTTAATTTATATCCCGAGAATATCAAGAATAGAAGCAAGGAAGAAAAATGGTTTCTATGTTAATATACATTTAAATACTCTAAAGCTATTTTACAAGTTGGCAACCAAATAGTATTGTATGCAAATAAGCATATTAATACCAACAATACCTCCTCTAGAAAAGCTAATAGAAAAAATTGAAGTCCCAAAACCAAGGAAAATATTGTCCATAAATTGTAGGAAGATAAGGATGTAGCGAAATTTCAAATTACTGTTTACTATGAACATCATTGGCACATGTATAGTAAAAAACAGAGAAATTTCAATCAATGCCTGATTCAATTGTGGTAAAACAAGGGCATTCACAGAAGTGCCTAAAACAATGGCTGAAACTGCAAAAGTTGAGATGAGTTTGGGTAATGTAGAATCAAAAAAAGCAGTGGCAGCATCTCCACTAGCAAGTAAGATAAATGCAGGAATAATAAGAGAAACCCCAAAGGAATCTGAACTGCCGACTTTGGTGGGAGCTGGTAACAGCCAGAATTCCAGTCCAGTTAAGTGACTTGTTATAATTTATGATTATAATTAGACTATTTGTATGATGATTTATCTTGACTTTTGCGTATACATTGTAACATTTGAATTTCGAGCAATGTACTTGTTCTAAGTTCAATCAATGAATATCATGACAAAATGCATTGAATTATCAATATGTTTTGTGGCTGCTTCACTTATTTAAATAATTTGTTTACTCTATGCATGTATAAGCCTGAAATTTTGCTTATTTGGCTATATTTTTAATATTTATATACGGCTGTACCCAAGTGCCATACCCTGGCCCCACAAAAAAATTGACATAACAGCATACCGAATCCCCGTACCCGTACCCTACCACATACCGGCTACCTACACAAAATGGTTCATGGCAGCCACCTTGAGAACTCTAATATTGTCATTGGCACTATACGGCATGCAATAGATGTAGCTAACTCTATGGAAAATATCGTCTAATTGCTAGAACACATCAAGAAACACCTGAGTTGAAATCCCAAGTTTCCCTCATTTTACTGCCATCTTAAGTTTCCTTTGGGAGAGATGGTGAAGGATGCTCAAATCATGATGCGAAAGAACAGGCTGTAAAGGACAAGATTGATCAGAAGATTTTAGAGCTGCTTTATAACCTATGCAGAGAGATCAAAATAACCTTCATGGTCCACAAGCTTGAGCTGACCATTAGCAAGTAGAAGGTGGAAGCAGTTGATTGTCGGAAGATAAATGAATATTCAAGACCTTCCCGTAAGAGGGGTGGCATGCATCAATGATGAAGCCTTCCTTGATATTTTATGAAATACTGCAACATAAGGTTTCTCTCAGATATGGTCTTCTTAGTTTCTTGAAATTTCAGCTTCTGAACATTAGTCTAAGTTACCAGGGCATGATTATTGATACGGATATAGCAGTTTGCTGAGGAACCCAGGATACAGTACGGCATGAATATGCTTGTACAAAATAGCATACATACCCACATATACATACATACATATATATATATAGAGAGAGAGAGAGAGGGAGGGAGGGAGAGATTTTAGTTACTAGGGTAGAGATGCAAATACGAATACAATCATGTTTCAGGAACCCTAGGATATCATATTGCCTTGATTCATCCATATATATATATATATGAATACTTATGTATACATGGGTACATATATGTATATACATAGGATATAGTAATATACACATACATATACATATACATATCCATATAATATGTGTGTGTGAATATATTTACATATAGATGCATATAGATGTATACATACATCTACATAGACACACATATGTGTGTTTGTGTGTATATATCATAGTTACTAGAGCCGGCCAGATCTGCACAAAATCCAGCCGGATCTGGATTTTTCAGGCGGCCCAGATAAATTTGGTCCGGATCGCCCATGTTTTTTTCCCTTTGGCAATAAAAAGACACCAACAGCCTTTGATATTAGTTAATAAATATATTAACATTTTATATAAGATTATTAATATTTTTTTCCTGTATTTGTCAATTTTTTTATATTTATAAATTATGCTCATATATAATATGTATATATTCCGCATTGAATTTTTTCAAACTTTTTCAAGAGTTCTGGATTTTTTGGATTTTTTTCCCCTCATGAACGGATCCGGATTTCTGGACCTGGTAACTATGGTATATATACAAAGAAATATATTAAAATACAAAAATAAATAAGTTTTTGAGCAGAAATAAAAAATCATATTCAATGTGTAGATCTCTTACTCACCATGCCACTGTATTTAATGCACCTTCCGCCATTTCACTCTATTTGGAATGTTATATAAGCAGATTGACCTAATTACCATAGACCAGATAACAAGATTTGGCAACCCTACAATCAATAACGTCATGAAGACAATACGTAAGATATATCTATATATTATTCTGATTTACCGTATGTGAGTAGATGAAGTGAAAGCAAAACGAGAAGGTATAAAGCTATGCAGTCCAAGCTGCAGTGTATGTGTCCTGAAGGGCTTCATAAGCATGCAATAGAGCACTTTGCATTCGTATAATGGACAAATCAAAGAGACAGTGGCTCCAGGATTTTTATAAAATTCAAATCGATTATGTTTCATTTAGGAAATGCAGCAGTATTCCTACCGTATCCAGGTTTTGGGCTGAAAATGTGTATCTGGATATGTCGCAGATGTGGTATATGCTGAGAGGTGTATCAGATCCGTATCCTCGCTGTATCCGTACCTGAGTTCATATTGGCGCCACTGGATATAGAAATGGCAGGGGTACCATGGCATATCCAGTAACTTGAAATTATTTGCACTTAGTCTGGATGGCAACTTTTGATTTGTATGATATAGGGTGCTTTCTTTGGCTTGGATTGGTTAAGACTAAGATTAGTTCTTATCAGTTAAACTCTTGAAGCTGCTTGCATTCAATGTAAAAGCTACATCATCGAACTAATCCTGGTAATACCAAGGATCAACATTAAATTCTGGAACCTAATATCTCAAAAAATGGCTTCGAATATCTTCAACCAGAACAGTATCTTAAGATTCAGAGATTCTGTCACATATGGACGGAAATAAAAAAACCTTTACAACAAATATTTTAGAATATGTACAGGATATAGTAATGGCAAACAAGAAAAAAATTGGGACGGTCAATACATAATTTAGATCCATAAAAAATAATACTGAATCAATTAGATCTAGAGAACTCAAAAACTGCAACTACCAATTCATCAAGAATATCTTTCTTTTATTAAATACCAACAATTCAGCAATTGCTTAAGGGTGCTCATCTATCCCTCAATAAATGACCACAAATTTGAACCAAACATGATATCGTATAAGGAGCTTGTCCCCTTGAATGTTTATTTTAAATCCAAGCAACTCAACAAAATGCATATAAAACATATGACAGTTGTCAATTGGCAATATATAAAGTGTAAGCCCCAAAGTATTCCAGTCACAAGTATAGAAGCATTTGCACAAAATCATGTACAACCACAATCTATGAAACAACACAGTGACATAAATCAAAACCAATCATAAAATTCATAAGGACTTGTAGCCACATCAGACTCGGCCTAAATATCCAGAATGATATTACCACATAGAGAGCCACTTTGGGATTGATACCTGAATGCATGCAAAACTGGGGCATGCAAAATCTACCCCAATTCAAGTACTGTGTTTCTGTCTATCTTGACCAAATCCTAGTAAAAATTAGTAACCTGAATTCAGATACGACTTAAAAAGAAATGCAGAATCCTCCTGAACATCAGTTCAACTGACTTCTGAACAAGAAGACATTTCAAGAATTTCTTAGACTGAAAATCCAATGTTAGGGACTCGCATATTTCTAATAGTACGAAAAAAAAAAAAAAAAAAAGAATAATTAGATTAACACCACCATACTCTTTCCTTACAGTGTTAATTAAAGGTCTAAAGAAGAAATGTCTCTACATTTTGTGGAGATATTCGGGAATGCATATTTATAGATAGATCAAAGGCTCTTTTGTCCAGTGAATGAGGGATGTTGAATGTTGAGCTTGTCTTTGACTTCAAGAGGCAATGCAGTCTCATTCCTAGTCCGCTTAACTTTGGCCGAACCCAGCCTCTTGTGCTGGAAACCATAAATCTGTAGTATTTGATTGTCTGCAAAATTGAAAGCCCTCTCCATACTCTTCAGACAGCGTTCAACAGGGTAATCTGCATAGCTACCACAAGGCTTACAACCCACAAAATGAGTCACAAAAGGCCACCTGTCATCTCCAAATCCAGGATGGTAATTCCGCACCATCTCTTCATACTTGTCCACCACACCAACCCAAAAGCCATGAAGATAATATGAGCTCTCTAGAAAAACTTTTTCGCCCCAGAGTTTCTTTTGGGTGATGAGCATATATATCAGAGCAGATTGATCGTCTGCCTCAAAGGCCGGTCTACCCTCAAAGAATGCAGTCAGTACCCTGCCTGCTTCGTCTCTGATCTGTCCCTTCGGACCCCATTGGTGCCCATGCATCCAACATATCTAAAGACCACTGACAGTTCCGGAGAAGGAAACTACCTGTATTCAATCCAATCCATGACTTTTTACCATAGATTTCTCTGTCCCAACCATGAAGAATGAAATTATAGTTCTTGTACTTGTCCAGGGGGAGCTCGAAAACCATGTCCGTGAACATGGCATCACTGTCCATCCACCAAATCCATTCAACTTCAGGATGAGACAACAAGAGCCTTCGGATCAGGGGCAACTTTGCCCAGTAACCAGCCATCTCCTTATCCAAATGGGCCATGTTATACACGATCTCAATGCCATGGAGCCTGCAATAATCTATCTTGTTCTTGATTGACTTGAGCAGATAGTGATCCCCAACCGGGTTATCACAGGGACTAGGTGGGGAGCCAGTGACAAGCAAAATCCTAGGCCTGCCATTGATAGAACTCGGAAACTGAGGATTCTCCTTGAGCCAAGCTTTTCTTTGCCGATCCCAGTCACTAATCTTGGGCCCTAGACTATAGGTAAATGTTGCATTGGGATCAATCTTAAGTTCCATTAGATCCTCTTCATCATCAGGTTCGTGCCTAATTTCTTCCAGCGCCCTGGCGTTCTGCTTTGCCACACTCTCGCTCACTTCATCCCCTCCCCCACCAAAATTTCCCACCCCAATGGTGCCCCTAAGGACAAGTATGGTTACAAACCCACATAAGATTGTGATTTTACAATTATTACATGTCTTCTTCAATTGTCTGCCCTTGGGCATCACCAAAGATCTCCCATTAGGGGTCCCCCTTGATGAGGGCAACGCCAGAGCCCCCCTCCTGCTGTTGTCCCTCATTACAAACCCAGATCTATATCTATACTTTCTATATCAATGAATATATATCTATATATGATCTCAACAGCAATGCAGAAAACTAAAGAGGTTGCTTACTTACCTGCTCAATGCAACACCACAATGCTGAAAGCCCTTGACAACAATCCCCAACACCAAATCTTATGCCGCTATCTGAGATCAGTTGTTCCTGAAACCAGCGCCATTACATTTTTTTCTAAAACTGGGTCCAGATTTAAGTTTTAAAAACACTGTAACCTCTTCCAAAATACCAAAATCCGCCAAATGCTGTGGCTCCTCTTAATCCAACGGCTAAACTGATCCAAACCCAACTGGCCTCTAACATAGATTGGGCTGGATCTGCTCTCCAGATGCCCAAAGATTAGGAAATAGATGCAAAAATGAAGTTAAATTCTCATAAGTCGGGTCTTACTAACATACCCGCCAGATTATATAACACTGTCCATGATGGGCATCCATGATTTTGATACGACTGTAACATAGCAGAGTGTAAGAATATACGAGGAAATTCCGAAGAGAGTGAATAAAATAAATCGGGATTTAAATGATTGATGAACCAAGTAGTACCTAGAAGTTAATGTTGTGGGGATAATTTTGATTCAAGCACAGGGTGACTATAGAAAGTCACTGTGATTTTCACCTTCGTTTTTTAATATTTGAAGGGCGTTAGGGAGTTTCGTTAGCTTTTTCATCATCGACGCCCGCTAATTCAGGGAATTCTGACGCGTAAGTTCGTTGAAGACAATGATATTTTTTGAATGTTAGGTTGCAACACACGGTCATATTGGCAAAGAGTTCAAGCGAAACTCCTAAGAGCCTTCTCACAGCATTTGAGAGAGAAAAAATTAAAAATAAATTTAGAAAATCTATGTTTTGGACCACACCTTGTGGTTCATTCATTCACATGATGAACCTAAACTGTGGTGTGAAATCCTTGCAATAGACTACAAAGTGTGGTTTGAAAGTCTTGTGATAGATTATATAGTGTGGATTGAAATGTTGATTTCTTAAAATAAACTACTACGAAATAGTGAACTTTTAAAATTTGTTAGAATTTTTTTGGGAAGTATTTTTATTAAAAAGTGCACTTTTATTAATATATATTACTATTACATCGTTAATCGTATAAAAAAGGTGGAAAAGGTCACACCTTAGATTGCATACAAATCAAGCCAAAGAGGCCTCAAGAAAGAGGTCAAACTACCTCATCATGACATCAATGAAGCAGGGCATACAATAAAAGTGTGTTTAGGAATCAAAAAATGAGCAAGAAAGGAAAACACAAAACTAGGTTATCGTCGTGAACAAGGCAATCGAAAGGGGTGGAGGGTTGTTAGGTTTTTCGCCCCATCGGCCGATGTCAGAGGGGTGAGGAATGTCTAGGATGGGATCCCACACATCTTATTATTGTTATTGTTGGCTGCGAGGAGAAATGGCAAGGGCTAGCCTTGGTAATTTGCCCTACTAAGGGGCGTCCCAACCAAAGCCACCACCACCATCAATTTTGTCCAACACACCACCGCTATGAGCGAGGGAAGAACGGCGAGATCTAGGGGAACAACGACGATACAGAGAAGAGCTTCACCGGTTGTTAGAGCGGCATCTATGAAAACCTTGGCCACAACTGGAGGTGGAGAGCGACAGCGCGGCATATCAGGAGGAACCTAACTAACAACACATGGGGCACTCCCCTGATGATTTAGCATACCTTCAGGTGATCTTTTATAAATGGCCGCTCATTCACATAGTTTGGTTTTCTGTCAACAACATACTACTTCCTAACAAGACCAGACGATATTTTATGATGGGTTTGGAAGGTGTAGTTGGGAATATGTTGTACAATATGACTATTTTTTCTTAGGGACCCTATATGTTAGTGACATTATACAAAGACTTACATGTGATAGCTTACAGGGATGGTCTAAGCTGGGCTCTTCGACTCTACTCCAGATCTAGACATGGGAGCACATAGCCGTGGAGAGGCCAGTGGGTGAGAGAGTAGAATGAGATGTAGATGAGAGGTAGGGACATAGAGGCTGTAATTAGGCCATATGGATTTTTATAGGTGGTCCATAGATGAATTGTGAGATGATCATATTACATGGTGCAAATATAGAGCTACTCGGATAATTGTGCATCGATGATTAACTATATATGGGTTATGTGATGACTTTATGTTATATCACAGGTAGGATTTCATATGTGATTGAGTGTTATAGGTTTAACATGGTTTTGAGATAGTTTAGGATATAACATGAAGTGTCGAAGGAGCCTCCTCATATTTTTCTAGAGTTACCCAGAAGAGAGGGCCATGGGACAAATCTATCAGTCAATAAGTTTCCACTCTGAGCTGGATGGACCTATTAATAGTATCATATGATCCACGAGCGAGTATAGTGGACTTAGGAACTACAAATGAGTATGATAAGTGGTGGGCATAAACTAAATGTGTTCATTTGATGAGGTCAATTCAGTTGAGGCCTTCGACATTACAAGAACATATTCAACAAATGAGGTAGATTATATAGAATATGCCCTAGAGGGCAGTTTAGTTGGGCTCAAGTATGGATGAAGGGACAATAGCCATATTAGGGACTTTAAGGTAGCTAATGCATCCAAAATTGGTAGCATCGCCATGTGACAGGGAAAAGCTTATGGATATTAATAGGAGGCTAGGCACAAGATAGGGCATGAGGAGATGGGGTGGGAGGTTCTTAGTGAAATGAATGGTGAAGTGGTTAGGCCTTCTGATATGAGTTCAATGGTAGATGATGCCTTGATTAAAAAATTACAATAGGAAATCACTATGAGGGTAAAAGAGGTAGCATGATTGCAACAATAGATTACCAACATTGAGAAGATTGAGAAACTGACTAAAAAGGTTAAACAATCAATGGAACATGTAGCCTTGTTACTAGGAGAGAGAAACTAAGTAGCGACAAAGAGGGATCAACTCTAGATAGAGTAAGATCATATTACAATAGTAGTTCCTCAGGGTTTCAAGTTTTTATATAGAGAACTCATATGGGTTGGGAAGGAGATATCCTACTGGCAACAACTATATGAACAAGAAGTGCTACAAGTCAATGAGATCCTTCCTATGTTGAGAGTGAGTGTAGTATATCATCTATGATATCCTTAGGAAGAGGGCCTCCTCCTAGGACATGATCACCTCCTCCACCTCCCAAAGACAGAGGGAGTCAGGCATGATGGATGGATTTGTATTGATGATATTGTAGACATGGTGTATATATGAGTTTATAGATATGATGTATTTATTGAGACACTTTTAATATTATTCATTCAGGATTTCTCCCATTTTTTGTGATATGTGATGATGGACATTTGTTTATATGATCTCGACAAACCTTTTGGCTATTTTTTGGATTTTAATTATCGATGTATTATGATTTTGATGTGGACATATAGATGTTTTTTATTATTGATGTGATGTGTAGTGGATGTAATGTTTTTATTAGTGATGTATTATGATGATATGACGATGTTGTGATAAATGAATGCCCATGCTTTGTATATTATGATGGACACTTTGTCATTAGGTTTTTGAATATGTTAGAGAAATGTTAGTTGTGAATGGATATTAGATGATTGTTAGTGATTAGATGTTAGTTAGTGTGATGATGTTATATGGTTAGAGGATGTGATAATTAGATGGTTAGATAATGGATAGAATGTAATGTTATTTGAGATAAATAATGATTAGATGTTTGATAGGCTATGGGATTCTTTTATGGATTCAATGAGTCATGTTGACATATCATGACTCGTGTTTATAAACAATTGATCATGTTTTTAATATAACATTAGGTAATATGCATTGTGAGATGTATATAACCATGATGACTTTTTAACTACAATACATGTGGACTAACTCAATAAAAATAAAAGATAAAAAACTAAGCATAAGGACCACATAACTTTAGGCACCATTAGTATATGGGGATCGAAATGACTTGTTAGCTTGATGTCATTATCCAATTACAAATAAAAACATGATAAAAAGATAACAAAAAACACATGATAAAAGGATAGGTATAGTTCTAATGATTAAGAACAATCTCTGATGTAATTGATATGGATGATAAACACTTAAAACATATATTTGATAGAGTTCATAGGAATATATAATCTAAGAAAATATGTATAAATAATAAAAATGCAATAAATAAATTATTTACAAGATGCAATAATTACATTATCAAGCAAAATGATTACACATGTTTTTACTTGCCAAGTACAAATTTACATGCTCATTTACACATGATTTGGTGTCATAATTGTTATCCAATTAGAAAGCCTTGGGATTGGTGAGCAAGCCACGATTCAACTTATCCATATGTTTGTTTTTTCCCTCGAGCAATGATGTATGTTATAAGGTTAGATTTAGAAGGATGGTCAAAATGAATTACTCAATGGGAATAAGGATTTGAGAAACGAGAAGGGGTTTAAGGAGGTTAGGAAATGAGGGTTGGGATTGTGGGATAATAAACAAGATAAAATAAATAGGATATTTTTAGTATTTTGTTAAATTTTATTATTTTTGAGATAAGGAGTATCTACAAAAAGAAAAATGGAAAAGGGAGCCTTTTGGCATGTGAGTGCTTGATATGTTGTCATTGATGTAAAAGTGAATCATTAATGACAAAGGAGGATGATTAGGAGTGTAAGAGGTTGCTTTCAGTGATGGCGACATGGGAAAACAAGTTGTAGCATGGTTGCAAGAGTGGACAAGGTGAGATTTGTTTGGTCTAGTGGGCCTAACCATGAGGTATAGTCAACCTTTGTGATGGAATGAAGGTATGGGGTAGCTAGATAAGCATGGTAGAGGTATGGAGAGCATGAGGAGAGTGTGTTGAGACACTCATGTGAGTCTCAAAGTGTAGATACAAGTTTGAGTATGGTTTGTTGGTGATCATCCAGACCTAGTCTAGGTGCTTGGAGGCCTAATGAAGCATGAAGGTGTGTTGTAGAGTAGTGTGAGCCCATGAGGGCATGCAGAGGTGTGAGACATGTTGTCTCAAGGGTGTTAATTCCTTTTGAAGAGCTTGGAAGCAAAGGTATAGTGGTTTCTTCATTGTCTAGGTCTGAACTAGACCTAATTCTTAGGACCTAGCTATGTAAGTCTTAGTGGTTGAGAAGATGTAGGCCCATTTATGAGGAGGTGAGCATTGGAGATGTTAGTAGAGGTTTTCCTAGTGATGTGGGAAAAAATTTAGGTTGGTATGAAGAATATTTTGCAATTTATGTTGTTTTTGGTCATTTTGAGCTCAAACAAGTGCATTTTCCAGCTCGAAGTGAAAAGTTTTGTATTGGTTGGAATGTGTAAGGTTTGCATGGGAACCTGATCCTTTCAGGGATATTGAGGCATGAATTTTAAGAAGATCTCAGAGTTAGAATGAGGTTAAATAGGGTCTATCCTTTATGAATGAATGTTAAGAAGGTAAGTTGGTCAAAACCCTCCAAAAACCCTAGTTTACTAGTGATGGAAGAAATATTCTTGGTATGAGCCCAAAATGCATTGAATCATCAAATGCGATGATTGGAGGATGGAGAGGACTTATTTTAGCTTTCAGATGGTGGTGGTTTGATATTGTCATTACAATTAGGTGGATCCCACTCAAAAGTGCTTGGTTCTAGGAAAGTACAAAGGAATGTTGCCTTCTAAATGTTTTCCATTGAAATGGTAAATTGGTTTCAACAAGTTTGTCATAAGCAAAAGGATGAAGATTATGATGAGCATGTTTGAAGATCATGATAAGAATACTTGTTTGAAAAAGGTGAGAAGTACTTACAGAGGTTTGAAAATAAGCAAGAGCCAATAAAATTTTCTACACAAGGAAGGTAATGTTGTTCTTCTTAGTCAGTAGCTAGAATGGTGTTTCAAATTTTGAGTTTGAATCTAAGTATGGACGTAGGTGATGAGGTGTTCTCATGACCAAGGATGCTATGAGGTCTATGAGTGATGTGATCCATTATTTGTTTGGTGATCTCAAATGCCTAGTGAATTGAAGAAGGTAGGTTGATGATCATAAAGACCTAGTTGATGTGTGTTCAAAACAATCTAAAACTTTGATAAGAAGATTGTCAAGAAACTGATAAGCACAAGTTAGTATGATGACAAAATCCACTAGAGAGTTGAGGATGAAACATTGGTCCTGTGACATGTAATTTAGATGAGACTGTCAAAAGTGTATATAACATGATAGATGACTTCTAGGAATTTAAGGATGCAATACAAAGACGAACAAATGCATGTATGACAAGCTTTGATATCCTGAAGAGATGATTATTGTAAGAGGAGAGCTATCAGGCCGCTAACAGGGCAAGGAAATTCTTAGAAGTTTGGGAGTGGAACTAAAGATCTTGATGATCTTTTAGGAAGTCAAGGAGGTAGGAAGGACAAGACAAGATTGGTGGTTCAAGTAAGACCTCAAAGGCAAAGAGGTGATGTAAAGAAGACATTATATCCAAGTATGGACTGAAGAGCATGAAAAGGAGACAAAGAACTTCAAGGTGAAGGCAAAGTCTACTTCAGGCACTGTGGTGATTTAAGGTATGAAAAATCATTTTATGGCTATGTATACAAGGTATGGCTTTAGACATTAAACAAAAGCAGTGTAGGAAGTTAGATAGAGATAGTATGATCTTCAGGGGGAGCAAAAGGATTTGTTTCATGTTGTATGTGGGATTCTATGGCTAGCTAAAGTTGGGCAAATTTTAATCTAAAGAAGAGTTTTAAGGCTCTTAGTCTAAAGTTGCTATCATTCTATATATAGTAGGATCAAGTTGTTTACGAGTGTCATATGTTGAGATAGTCTAAGAATATGTTAAGAATGATGTATTTTCATAATCAACAATTTTGACATGTGTGTATGCTATGACATGCTTCTATCCAGGGGGAGCTACAGTGCTCAAGTGGATCATGAAGTAAAACATAGAGTCCTGGAAAATAGGAGATTGTTGCATGATTGATTTGGTTGATGTTTCCAACCAAGAATTACTCCTAATCTGCTGATGAAGATAAATAATATGTGCTACAACTATGTAATTTTTCATTAATGTAAAAAGGGGGAGAAAAACTAGGTTGTTTTCCATCAATGAAAAAGGGGGAGATTGTTGGCATGTGTGTGCTAGATTGTTTTCATTGATGTAAAAGTATCCATTAATGACAAAGGAGGATGTTTAGGAGTGTTAGAGGATTCTTGGAATGATTATGACATGGTAAAACAAGTTGTGAGCATGGTTGAAAGAGTGAATAAGGTGAGGATTACTTGGTCTAGGAGGCCTAATCAGGAGGCCTAGTCAACATGGGTGATAACATATGCAGGATAGAGATGTTTGGAGGCTTGAGAATCATGGTAAAGGTATGGAGATCATGAGGAGAGTGTGTTGTAACACTCATGTGAGTCTCAGAAGTACAAGTACAGGTTTGAGCATGGTTTACAGGTGTTCATTTAGACCTAGTCTAGGTGCTTGGAGGCCTAATGAAGCATGAAAGTGTGTCACAGAGATATGTGGTCCCATGATGGACATGTAGAGGTGTGATACATGTTGTCTCAAATGTGTTAGGGCCTTCTTAGTATGGTATGTCTTTCTTCTTGGTCTGGGTCTGAACTAGACCTAATTCTAGGACCTATATGAAAGTCTTAGTGGTTGAGAAGATGTAGAGCTATTTATGATCATGTTGAGCATTGGAGAAGTTGAAAGAGGTTATCCTACTAATGTGGGAAAAATTTTAGGTTGACATGATGAATATTTTGTAAGTTATGATGTTTTTTGGCTATACCGAGCTCAAGAGAGTGTGTTTTATATCTTGAAGTGAAAAGTTTTGCATTGGTTGACAAATGTAAAGTGTGCATGGGACCCTGAGCCTTTTAGGGATGTTGAGGCATGGATTTAAGAAGATCTTAGAGTTGGAATGAGGTTAAATAAGGGTCTATGATTTATGAACAAATGTTAAGATGGTAAGTTGGTCAAAACCCTCCAATAAACCCTAGTTTATTAGTGATGGAAGAAATATTCTTGGTATAAGCCCATAATTCATTAAATCATCAAATGTGATGATTAAAGGTATGGAGAGGACTCTCTCATCTTTCAGATGATGGTGGTTTGATGTTTTGAAAGTTAGTGGAGCCCATTCAAAAGTGCTTATTTTCACGAAAGTTCATTTTGTACTCATAGTTTTCCATTTGACCTTATGTCTAAATTGGTGTTCTAAGTTTTTGGGGAGTAATTATACATGTTTGGTGTTATTTAAGAGTCTTGGTGAAGTGATTTGGAGGTCTGTACATGTCAAAATATGAAGGTTGGTTTTAGGGCTAGAAGGCAGTTTTGAGTAGTCATGGAGAAAGGAGGTTCTTAGGCACATGTGGACTAATTTGATGAGGATAATTATGGCCTATAAGGTGTTGTATACATCCCATATGATATGTTTTCATTCTTTGGTTGATATTTGGATATGAGATGAGGTGGCATGGAGAAGGTCACAAGTTGACCTAGTTTGACTATTTCAGGACAACAATGTTTTGGTATGAAGATTGGTCTAAAAGACCAATACTTTGGCTTGGTTGATGATAGTCCTATCCATTGGAAAGTGAAGAGGGATGAAATTTTATCTTATTCCATGCATTTATATATATTTAAAGTGTCAAAAAGTGTGTGAGAAGGTCAAGATTTTACAAAACTGGTTTATGGGCATTATTCAAGTTGCTTGAAGGAGAAAGTTGTTCTGATGGCTTTGTGGGTTGATTCATGATGCCTAACATGATTAGAAATGTTCCTTCATGTAATTTTATTTCCAATGAGTGGTTTACATTCCATGGTTGAGGTGTTTTGGAGTGAAATTAGGTCTTCATCTTTGAAGACTGGTCTATTGGAGGTGCCTAGTTTGAGTAGGAAACAATCCTACTTGGTGGATGACATGAAGAAAATGGATGAACCAGCAGTCTTTGAGCTTATGGAGATGTTTTATATAATATATTTGACATGTGTGAATACTTTAGAGGCATGAGAAATATTTTGATGTGTTTGGAGTCCATGGAGTGCTCAATGAAGGAGAATTTAGTCTTTTAGGCCTAGTTGTGCATTATTGAGTGTCTTGTTGCATTACCGACCTATATGGGTCTTTCATATGATTTTATATGATGTTGTAGTTATATTTTTTTTTTATTACAACTGACCTTATCTATCATGGCCAACCTATTATGTTTGTAAGCAAGAGTCTTGTATAAAAGGTCATTGTATTTGGTCATTTGTGAGATTAGTTGTGTGAGAGGGAAAAATTACAAACCTAGAGAGAGTGTCAAAGAGGTTCAAGGGCATTAAGAAAGAGATGAAATAATTCATAAATTGTATGATAAGAGTTGATGTGAGTGTGCAAGGTTAATAGACCTAATCAACCCATGAAGAAGAAGCTTGAGCGAAGTAGGAGAGTGTGTGTTTGAAGAGGTTTTTGAGAGAGTGGAGATGAAATATGTGATCACTATCTGTTGTAGGTACAACATATCTTCAATGGTCTTCATCTTCAGGTGGTTAATTTTTTACTTGATCACCTTAGGGGGTTATATCCTCCTTATAGGGTTGGTGCCTTGTTAAATAGGGGTTGGTACTCCTCGTGGGGTTGGTGCCTTCACTAAAAAAATCTTGTGTGATGTGTCATATTCATGCAAGTATTTTGGTTTATGTAATATAATTAAAAGTTTCAGTGGGTTTTCTTCCCTTTAAGGATTTCCCACATTACATCTTGTGTTCTTGTGTACTCCCTCATGGTTATGCTCATATGAATGATAGTTATATGTTGTTAAGATTCACATTAATACATGGTTGAATGGTAAATGATGTATACAAGTTAAATTCAATTGGTTAAAGGTTTTGAAGGAATAATTCACCCCCCCTTAGTCCATTTTACTTCCAAAAGATCATATTATTAAGCACCACAAGGGGTGATAGTGATGATGGATGGTGGATGATGGTGGATGGAAAGGATAGTAGATAAGGGAATGCCTAGATAAATATAGGATATTCAAGGATTATGTCTTTGTAACCATCATGTGCCATTCATTTGGTTGCCACTCTTTTCTTAACTTGATTGTTATTTATACGATCACTTCATGGTTCCATGTTGATTATTCTATTTAGAGATATTTTCCCAAAGCCTTTGTTTTTGTACACAAATTGGCTAAGGTTGAAGTGGGAGAGAAAATGATGGTAAATGGTGGTGATGAAGGTGTTGATTAAGTAGATCTTTTCCCTAAGTGTGTGAGGTACTCATGTGAAGTACTTGCAGGAGGTTTACTACTATGAGTGATATCAACAGACCAATTTTCATCACCATATTTTTAGAAGGTGCCATATATATAAATTTTTGGACCTTGTAATAAATTTATATTGATTATTTTGTGAATTTTTTAATAAATTGAGAGATGGAAAGAATTTTGATGCATATTTTATTTGATGTATTAAAATAACTAAACATTATCTAAGGAGATGTTGCACAATACCCACCTAATGACATTTTATTTGGTGCAGGCTCAAATTTTATTATTTTTCACCACTCTAAATCTTTAAGGAAAAACAGAATGGTTTCATATGCATGATGTTTATTGGTTCTTCAAGCTCGTGTGGTGTGTGTGGTCTATGTATCATGTGTGGCCAATTTGTATGCTCCTAATCCATGCGCGTGCATTTGGCAGCGTGATAACATAATGTTCAAGCCAATTAGGCTTGAACTTTCCCTTTTTATCATGATCAAAACCTTAGTGTTTCTTTTCAGAGGCAACAAGTAATGGGGGATGAAGATTTATAGTGGTTTCTTGAATCAAATAATAAGGAAAAGATAATCCCAACCAAACTCAAATTTTCGCGTGTGAAATTTCTTATTATATTGTATGTTTACATTGACTCAATGAATAGCTGAAAGAAGTTCTAATTGGTTGTACTTTTATAAGATGTGGGAAATGATTGAGAGCATTGAGGTCAGTTAGCTAGAATCAAGAATTTGACTACCCAAATCAATGTTGAGAACATGAAACTACAGTTCTAATGCTTTTAGCAATGGGTTAGGACATTAATTCTTTAGATTTATCTATCTCCCTTGATAATTCTTGGAAGTCTTGTAATCTGATACTCCTCAATGTTTATTCCCTTCACTTAGGCCTTGTCCAGTGAGATGCTAGGAATAGGGAGGGTATAAAGTCGATCTCAATTAGGAAATATGATCTTCAGCACTAAAGACTAATGAATATTGAGTGGCTCCAATGAGGGTGCAGATGTTTTTTTGGTAAGCCCATAAGGTTGGATATAGCTGCAGATGTCAATCATGACTAGTTTCGTTGACAATAATTTTAAGAATTTTAGTGATGATTTTGTTTTTTTTTTTTCTTGGCCATTATCCTAGGGTAATAAGGCATATAACACCTATGTTAGATATGAACATTTTGGAGGAGGGATTTGAAATCTTTATTTTTAAAATACTTACTATTGTTGGATATGATGATGAATGGGATACCATAATGACAAATGATATGATTAAGGATAGACTTAGATATTTGTTTCCCAGTAAAATAAGTGAGAGGCATAGATTTCACTCAGTTGGTGAAATATTATGTGGTAGTTATGATGTATTTGTGGCCATTAGATGAGGTGGGTTGAAATTTTATATAAGATCAAATCCCCATATAGAGAAAGGCCATAGTGATGTCATAGTTTGTAATTCTTGTGATGGAGTGTGTATGAGATTGACATGCTTTTGACAAGCTACACATTTTATGACACATTGACATGCATCATGTTCCATGGTCATCTAATAGTAACCCAAAAAAAGAACTTCTTAGTTAGGGCCATCCCACTAGTATGTGTCCCACAAGTGTTATTGTGGATCACACTTGTGGACCTCCTTGATAGCTAGGTTATCCTGTAGACACAAAATCTATGCACTTGGGTACATTTCTAGGTTCTAAAGCATACTAATGTATACATGATTCCTAAGCAATAAAACTACTTGTTGACAACTCCTTTTTGGCATTTTTATTGTTTTATCTCTTACACCTTACTAGTCTTACACATCTTACAGCTCTGCCAACACTTGACTGATTTATCTTTTATGGCCTCAGACATTAACGTCCAGTTAGTACAAAAGTCACCTAGGAACTCCTGTCCCTTCTAGGCACCCCTTATCTTCTTACTCTTTTGGGTCCTTTTACTTCTTGGTCACCTTTTAACACTTTGGGTCAACCTTTCTAGTTGTCAATTACGAAATTCAAACAAGGGAATCATATATATACTTATTTACTTCTTCTAAATCAAGGGCCAAACACTATAAGCATTATCTATCATCACCTAAGCTTGCACAAAGGCACAAGAGCACTACAAGGCATACATCTAGCACATTCATACAAGGGACAAGGGTTGCATTGATCTGCATACACAACATAGGAGGGGAGTTCATTCTATTCCATCACACACATTCTGCATATTTGACAATCTAGATCTAGCTCGTTATCATCGTGTAACTTGCACAAGGGAAACCTAGGGCACATGATAAATATACACACACACACAAAGAACTAAATGGATTCTGAGATGTAGTGCAGTTCTCCGGTCGTAAGTTCACTCTTTAGGTGATTTTTGGGGTCATTTTGAATCCCCATTCTACATTTTTTTATTAGATTTGATGTGGTTTTTGGCATGTGCAGGTAGTCATCTATTTTACAGGTTACAGGTACGACTAACGATCTAACAATAGAAACCATAGTGACAAAATAGTAACTAACAGTGAAGATCCTCTAACCCAGAAAATACCATGTTCCAAGCATCTAAGTAGACACATGCACCTAGATCAATCACTAGTGCCTAGGGCACTCTATGTCCTCCCATGTGGGCACTTCTATCTTGTACATTCCTAAAGTTTTGAACCCTCATCGATCTCTTACAACATTTTTCTAGCCTATTCTAGTAGATACACAATCCAAATCACTCCCATATTATACAAAATAGCTAAGTCATCATCCCTCTCTCATTTGCTTAGGGTTTTACATTATTGAATGCTTATTGCTTAGACATTATTATTTTATCACTTGAATATCATTTGTTACAGTAGTTACTCTGAAATTAGATTTAATTCAAATTAAATTAAATCATTTTGTGAACCCCAATTGATCAAACCCTACCTTTTAAACATGGATTGAATCATATCTCTCCTTCTTCTAAATTTATGGAGCAATCCTCTTACCCATCCTATGCACCCACCTAGGGTTCTTATCACAGTTGTCATCATTATTGATTTTATGCAAGTTTGTACCCAACACCCTCCTCACTTCAACCCTCCAACACCTGAAACCCAACTATTAATGTGGTCACCACTCGATGAAATAGGTAATACATGGCTCCACCCGTCTCTATTCCACCACCTATTACCTCTACAGTTCCTACCGACACCTCCAAGGGTTATGATATCATTGAGAAACTAAAAAATACACCAGCCAAAATATCTCGTTATGATATTTTACGTAATGCACCAGATTTTTTCATACATTAGAGGCTTCCCTACATTCCATTCAAATTACAAGTGACAATTCCCATGTTTCCTTCACCCATCTTATTCAATCCCTCAAAAACCTACCACATATCATATCATTCAGTAATGAGGATATCCATCCTATTGTTGTTGGTGATCCTTCATCACCTTTTCTTATTATAACTATTATTGTTTTCCATTATATCAAGTGTACGCTAATTGACAACGACTCCACTATAAATCTATGTTCCCTCTCATTACTCACGCAGTTGCAAATTCCTAATAATCAGATCATAAAATATTCTACCCTTGTTCATGGCTATGATTCTACTACTCGAACATGCATTGGCACCATCATCTTACCTTCACAGTATGGGCCCAAAACCCTTCCCATTTTTTTCTATATCATTGATACATAATTTCAATTCAATTCTTTACTTGTAGACCATGGATTCACATTATGCATGTTGTTCCTTCTACAGTTCATCGGTGTTTTAAATTCTTACATGATGGATATAAGCATATTATTTCTACCAACACCAATCCACTTCAAGTTCTTCCAAATTGACCCAGTCACTACCATGCCTATACCCCCACTTAATCCAATTCCATAACATAATATCGATACATATGATGTCCGTGAATCCAGTGCTTCCATTACCTCTTCTCCCTCCACATTCACCCCTTCCATCCCTACACATACCACTGATCTTATTTCTCCTACCATATCTCCATCCATCACTACCACTATTCCACCCTTTAATACTTCTTTTAGTCCTACATCCAACACCCATCCTCTTAATTTCATTGATAATGTTATCAAACAAGATAATGTCCACGCTGACGATTCCTATGATGAGGTCAATGTCATAGAAATTATCGATGAAAAATGCAACTCAACTTCACTCTTGAGATAGACAAATCCTATTTCTAAGGCACCTTTGTTTTTATTGGTCAGGGTGAATATCAATTCCAGCAACCTCCTCCCTATATTACAGCCATGATTCCTTTCTAGGAAACTATACATACACTAGACTTCATGCCACCTCCTCCATCTCCCCGGGTCACCTCTAGTCTGCAACTGGATTCATTCACATGCACTTTACTCATACATGACTCTTATTGGCCTCATATTCCATTTGATCCCACTTACCCTGACACTGTTTACACACACAAAGGCTTATCACAATTAGGATTTACACTTGTTAATTTCCTTCCCCTCTCATTCTTTCCACCTGTATCATGGATATGTACACATTACTGTTGTTTTTGGATTTTGTGTCTTCCATTTATCAGTATTTATTACACATACACACCGTTCCTTTCCGCTCACCCTTAGACAATCTTGGCTCGACTATATTGGTGGTACCCTCAACACAAATCATACTACTATTACATTTCCTATGCCTTTTGGCCACATCTCTATTTGCAATGATTCCTTCATTGGCTATGCCCAAAACTTAACTCGCTAGTACGTGCATGATTTTTCGTAGCCCCCTTTTACTAATGAAGAATATTCTATGGGAATGTATAATTTATGTCACACAAGCTCTTTATATAATCAACCTCACTCTATCACATATTATGTCTCCAATTCAAATCCTATTGGTTATGAACCCAACACAGATGATCTCCTTAATGAGTTTACCCCACTCCTCACCTTGCACACAATCAGGAGGCACTCCACTTACCCCCTCACTAGTCATGTCTTGGTGACTCTTTCTCTATCTTTCATGCTCTATGCTTCATAAATAACTTTCCAAGAACTATCACATCTCAATGGTACACACATTGTACCATCATTACCCAATGACACACTCTTGTTCTCAACGTTCATACATGACTATTGAGGGCATTAAATGAACCTTACTCACACACCTAGGGGGCATCGTACTTTATCCCCCCTTCCATCAGTATTAGTTGTCTCTATCATTTTATCATAGCTTATCTACTACACTTCATGCTTTGTGATTCATGGTAAATTCTTTCCTAACATCTAATCTCAATCACATCCAATACCTTTGTTACCCGATGACATGGACTCTTGTTCTACGGTTCATACTTGACTGTTAAGGGATCATTCCTAAAGTGAACCTCATCTCACGCACATCTGCTGGGGGGGAAACATGGCCCCTCTCATCTGCACATCTTACATATCACATCACACCATCACTTTCACACAACATCGACACATCTTGGTTGCATTTACTATTTTTAGCTTATATTATTTACATTATTGCTTTTTGTTTCCTATGTTAGCTGGATACTTAGTATGTCATTATATTTTTATATACACACATGCACATTCACATGGTATCTTGAGGTGAATGTATGACTTATACATATTCTTACATGATGCATGATGCTCGACACTGCTCTTTATCATTCCCACCGAGGCTCCTAAGGGAATCTACCTTTTCTACTCTTATACTCCACACATCATAGGTCCTAGTGTTATAATATTTACTACTTATTAGCACTATCACTTAACTTTTCATTGATCTATATATGCTTTACATACTATTTATCTTTCTAATATGTTAATGGGTGTTTCATGTGTAGCATTTTCCTTACAAGATTCTATACAACCATGGTTATCTGTTACTTCTTGATTATTGTTGTTTATATGGATATTTCATGCTTGATCATTGTTTTCTTATGGCCACTTTGGCCCTAATTGTCTTGTGACATTGTGAGTGATGTCCCATGTATGCAACCTGATTTTCACGGTACCTCTTGTATTTATATTTGATTGCTACATTATCTTTTAGCGCATGCTAGCTCTTTACACTAACACTTGTTTCTAGCCTATATTGTTTGCATATTCCTCGGTTTCTACCATGCACATACCCAACCCCCTACAGGTATCCAATCCATGATATGTATATCAGTTTCAGGTCCTCTGGTTTGGGTTGTCATCCTCCTACATTCGTCACATGCACCCCAAATGAGGGGGGGTAACTATTGGATGAACAAATCACCCTTCAGCAACACAGAATCTCTACAAAGAATAACACATTATAGAATGGAAAAAGCACACAATTATAGATTGGTCCAGAATCAAACTTGGATCAAAAAAATAAAGCAAACACTAGGGCCCAATATCAGATAGGAATGGTGGGCACTTGTGTCCTGAGGGGAAAAAGTAGACAGTTTCTTAGTTTAACATAGTTTCCAGTAGTTTACAATATGGATCTACAGTATCATGCACTTTCCTTCAATTTTTATTCATTAAATTCATCTACAATTCAATTACAATTTGACTCAATTTGGTTATAATTTGGTTACAAATCAAGATGTGCCAATCTACAGTGGCACTTATCATTTGAGAAGTGTCATGGAAGGAGAGAAAAATTATACCTCTCTCCCCAACACTCTTCTCTTGGCGTGAGATCGCCCAAAAAAATCGTCCTTAGCGTGAGATCACCCAAAAAACTCAGTCATTGAGATCACCCAAAAACCTCATCTTTGGCGGTAGGACACTCAAATTTGTGGCTTGACTTGGTTGGGAATTGATCACTCCCAACCCCATCCAACAACATCTCTATGACAAACATGACAACTTTCTATCCTTTACTCTCTCATACATCAAGTGCATTGTTTTCTTTAGCTACTACTTACTTACATACATTACTCTGATTTTTCACATATGGGACTTTGACTACTCTTTTTCTCTTCTTTTGCAGGTTCATCCTTACAAGAAACAAGAAGTAACTCACATATACAAGCACAAGCTCCAACAACATACTACTATACATACACTTCACCCCTAGGGTCTACCTCCCTTTCCTAGTTTCCATGCTTCACATTACAATCACTTCATGGTTCATATGTCTACTTGTCCACTCAGCATGCTATCGGCTACACTTCTTCTTTGGTTTACAAGGTATGCATCTTCTATCTAATTTATGCTATCAAGTATTCACTCAAAAACATAAAGTAGGGGCAAATGTAGACACAAAATCTATGCACTTGGGTAAATTTCTAGGTCCTAAAGCATACTAATGTATACATGATTCCTAAGCAAGAAAACTAGTGGTTGACAACTCCTTTTGCATTTTGGTTGCTTTATCTCTTACACTTTACAGCCTTACACATCTTACAGCTCTATCAGACATTTGAATGATTTATCTTTTATGGCCTTGGACACTAGCGCCCAGTTAGACAGAAGCGTCGGGCGCTCCTGTCCCTTCTAGGTGCCCTCTATCCCTCTCTTTCCTTATTCTTACTCTTTTGGGTCATTTTCACTTCTTGGTCACCTTTTAACACTTTGGGTTGGCCTTTTAGTTGTCAATTATGAAATTCAAACAAGGGAATATATATATATACTTAGTTACTTCATCTAAATCAAGGGCCAAGCACTATAAGCATTATCTATCACCACCTAAGCTTGCACAAAGGCACAAGAGCACTACAAGGCATACATCTAGCACATTCACACAAGGGGCAAGGGTTGCATTGGTCTGCATACATAACATAGGAGGGGAGTTCATTCTATTCCATCACAAACATTATGCATACTTGGTACAATCTAGATTTATCCCACTATCATTGTGCAACTTGCACAAGGGAAACCTAGGGCATGGAAAAAATACACACACACGGAGAACTACATGCTGTCTGAGATGTAGTGTAGCACTCGATCGTAAGTTCACTCTTTGGGTGACCATGTGGTTTATGGACATGTATAGGTAGCTATATGTTTTATAGGTTATAGGTATGACCAAAGATCTAACAACGAAACTAGAGTGACAAATAATGAGTAGAAGTGAAGATCTTCCAACCCAGAAAACACCAGGTCCCACGTATCTGAGCATACACATGCACCTAAATCAGTCACTAGCACCTAAGACACTCATATCCTCATGTGGGGTCTTTTGTCCTATATATTCCTAAGGTTTTGAACCCTCAATAAGCTTTGACGAAATTGTTTCTAGCTTGTTCCAATAGATACTGTAATGAAATTACTTGTATAATTCAAATTAAGAGCAATAATATAACACCAAATAACACAATATTTCAGAATAATGATCTCAATATGCAATTAGAATAGCTTTGCCACTTCGAGGGGGTAACCTCCAAACCATATAATAAGACTCAAATGCTCAAATGATAATGAAATACTACCTATAATCCCCTATATATACTATTCATATGCTATGGCCATCACCAAGACCGACCTATTAAGCATGAGAAAGTATAAATGATATAATAAAATGATATGGTAAGCCACAAGTCGGCTACTCATATCCTAATACAAGTAATAGGTTAAGGGTGTAGCATGCCCTTCCCCTTCAAACCAACATTGTCCTCAACATTGAATAATCCTGGATGTTGTTGCAAAAAACCCTCATCCTCCCAGGTGGTGTCTTCTATGCTCAGATTCTTCCACTTGATCAGATATTCCTTAATGTCTCTAGTTCTTAGCCTCTTAGTATGTGTTTGCAGAATCTTCTCTGGCTCCAAAATGATTCTTCCTTCCTCATCAAGTTCTGGTAACTCTGTTTGGGCTTCAAATTTATGTCCAATAACCTTCTTCAGGCATGAAACATGGAATACTGGGTGTATGTGTGAAGATGGAGGCAACTCTAGTTTATAAGCAACACTACCAATTTTCTGTAGAACCTGATAAGGGCCATAATATTTAGGAGCAAGTTTGTTTTCCTTTTCCTGTTGCTTTAGGGACATCTGTTTGTAAGTCTGGAGACATACAAAAACCCAGTCACCAATTTCAAATTGAATTTCACTACAGTGTTGATCTGCTTGTTGTTTCATCCTGTTTTGTGCTAATGCTAAATTCTCCTTCAAACTAGCCAAAACCTATTGTTGATGTTGAATGTGTTCCTCAACATCTCTGACCTTAGTTTGCACCCTCAAGGAGGAAGTGATAGAAGGTGGATGGTAACCATATAATGCTAAAAATGGGGTCATTTGAGAAGAGGTATGAAAAGATGTGTTATACCACCATTCTGCCAGTGGTAGCCATTTAATCCACCTTTCCTGCTTATCTGATACAAAACAACGTAGATACCCCTCTAAGCATTTGTTGACCACTTCCATTTGCCCATCAGTTTGAGGATGATAAGATGAACTGTGAGCTAGCTGAGTACCCAAACATGAAAATAATTCCGTCCAAAAATTACTTGTGAAAATAGGATCACGATCACTTACAATTATCTTTGGGGTTCCATATAGCCTTTGAATTGTCTCCAAAAAAATAGCTGTGACTGTACTGGCTGCAAATGGATGTGATAGGGAACAAAAATGGGCATATTTTGTGAGCCTATCCACAATCACAAAAATAACATTCTTACCCTTTGAACAAGGCAATCCAGTGATGAAATCCATGGAGACCTCCTCCCATCTCTGGCTAGGAATTGGTAAGGGTTGCAACAGACCTGGTGTCTTAATTGTTTCCCCTTTGTTCTGTTGGCACACTAAACACTTTGATACAAAATTTTGTACATCCCCCTTAAGTCCTTCCCAAAAGAATTCTCTTTTTATTCTATGATATGTCTTCAAAAACCCAGCGTGTCCTCCAACAGGTGAGGCATGTAGCTTTGCAAGAATCTTATGCTTCAACTCAGAATCTTTACTCAAGTATAACCTATCCTTGTACCATAGGGCATTACCTTTCCACTCAAATTTATTAGATGTCATAGATCCTTGCTTGATATTTTATATTAGATATTGTGTATCCTTATCTTGATTCCATTCCAATCTTGCTTCATCCACCCAATCGGCTGTCAACATGGACATTCCACATAGTAAGGCATCTGCGGATGTATCCCTTCTGGACAACGCATCAGCTACTACATTTTCTTTACCCTTTTTGGATATGATTTCAAAATCATAACCCAAAATTTTTGTTAACCACTTTTGTTGTTCCTCAGATGATAACCTTTGCTCCAAAAAGTATTTGAGACTATCATGATCAATTTTTACCTTGAAGTGTCTACCCATGAGATAGGGCCTCCATTGCTTGACTGCATGAAGAATAGCCATCATTTCTTTCTCATAGACAGGTTTGAGTAGATCTTTTCCTTTGAATTGGTGACTCTCAAATGCAATTGGTCTTCCTTCCTACATTAGAACTGCTCTCAATCCTGATCTTGAAGCGTCACATTCAACAATGAAGGTTTTTGAGAAGTTGGGAGTAGCCAAAACTGGGGTGCTACACATGGCTTCCTTCAGCTGCTCAAAGGATTTAGTGGCTACATCTATCCAATGGAAGGCATCCTTCTTTAGAAATGCAGTGAGTGGGGTTGCTATTCTACCATATCCCTGCACAAATCTTCTGTAGTACACTATTAGTCCTAGGAACCCACGAAGATTTTTGAGATTTTTGGGCCTTGGCCATTCCACCATAGCTTTGATCTTCTGAGGATCAACTTTGACACCTTCATGGGATACAATATGACCCAAGTACTCTACCTCTTGTACACCAAAAGAAAATTTGGATGGCTTTGCATACAGAGTATGTTTCTCCAAAACTTCCAATACATTATTTACATGTTGTAAGTGTTATTCCCATGTCTTACTGTAAATCAATATGTCATCAAAGAAAACTAATAAAAATTTCCTTAATAACGGCCTAAAAATAGTGTTCATCAAGCTTTGAAAGGTTGAGGGCACATTTGTAAGACCAAAAGGCATTACCAAAAAATCATAATGGCCCTCATGAGTCCTGAAAGCCATTTTATGAACATCTTCCTCTTTTATCCTAATTTGATGGTACCTCGAACAAAGATCTAATTTTGTGAAATAAATAGCACCATGCAATTCATCAAGTAAATCATCAATTACTGGAATAGGAAACTTATCTTTTATGGTGTACTTGTTGAGTTCTCGGTAATCTAGGACACATCCTCCATGTTTCATCCTTCTTACATACCATGACCACTGGTGAAGAATATGCACTCTGGCTATGCCTGATGATACCTGCCTTCAACATTTCCTCCACCATTTTTTCGATCTCACTTTTCTGGGAATATGGGTATCTGTATGGTCTGATGTTAGGTGTTTGGCTCCCTGGAATCAACTGAATGGCATGATCATGATCCCTAACTGGTGGTAGTCCCTTTGGAATTGCATCAAAAATAGATGAGTGAGCATCCACAATCTTCTAAAGATTGGGTGGCATTGAAGACTATGTATTTTGTACTTCTATGGAAAATAACTTTGCTATAAATCCATCTACTCCTTTTCTGAGAACCTTCTACATCTGATGAGAGCTAATAATCTGTGGAGACTTAGCTACCATCCCATTCAATTGTATTGTCCTTCCATTTGAATGAAATTGCATGAACAATTCTTGGAAATTCATCTCTATAGTACCTAAGGTTGTGAGCCATTGGACCCCCAAAACAATATCTACCCCTCCCATAGAAATAGAAAACATAGGTGAGTCTAACATGTAGTCTCCCATGGAAATCTTGATACTATGGCACTTTCCTGTGCACTTGACTGTCCCACCATCCGCAATCATAACTTGCATTTCTGGAGCTGGGTAAATAAAACAATTGAGGCGGGCAGCTAACTTACTATTTATGAAGTTATGAGTACTCCCCGAGTCAATCAACACCATCACCTTCTATTTTTTGAGATAGCCAATAACCTTGAGTGTTTGAGGAGTACTAATACCTGACAATGCATGACAAGAAATTGTAGGTTGGTGATCCTCTACTTCATCTTCTATTGGTTCCTCAACCTCTCCTATAATTTCAGCTTCCTCATCATCCTCATTACCTCTATCAATATAGAACAACTTCTTCTCAGCACATTTATGTCCCGGTCCATATTTGCTATCACAGTTAAAACATAATCCTTTTGCTCTATTTTCTTCCATTTGTTGAGGAGTCAGTCTAATTGGCCTAGCAAATGAAGGGGAAGAGATACTACGGTCTCTGGTGTTAATGAAAGGTGGCCTCCTACTACAAAGAACTTTTTCCTCTGCATGACGTGCCATGATAATAGAATTAGAAAGCTTGAGTGGATTAAACATGCGTACCTCATGCTCGATGTGGTCCTTAAGACCCCCAAGAAATAGGTCATTCAGATTCTCTTCTGGAATATTCTCCACCCTTAAGGATAGGTTTTGGAATTGATGCACATAATATTTGACTGATCCTATTTGCCGTAACTTTGCTAATTGACTAAAGTAGTTCTCTGAAACACTGGAACTATAGTGCAATTGCAACTCCTAAGTAAAAACTATCCAAGTGACACCTAGACCATTCTTCTGCCTCTGAGCACATAACCATCGATACCAAACAAATTGGTCGGGTTCAAGATATAGGGATGCCAATGTCACCTTTTGTCCTGATGGTGTTTGATGTAACTCAAAGAAGTTATCCATTTGATTTATCTAATTCAGGGGATCCTTACCATCAAATTTGTGCATATCCACTTTTGGCATCATGTTCCGTGGTTGCGAATAAGTTTGATTCTGATTGGGATTGGAAAAGTGATCCAACATGGTTATTTTTTCCATGATTTTGAACTGAAGGTCCTCCTTGGTTGATATGGGCTAGATTTGGGCCATATTATTTACCCTTTACATGTTGCATGATATCATCCAACCGATGATTGATTTGGTCTATGTCTCCTTTAGAGGCCATCTCAGATTGTACATTTTGCAACTCATACTCAAGTTGGCTCACCTTATGATCAACTGAGGTAAACCCTAGTGCTGAGGAATCTGTATTTACCCCTTCTGACTCCATCTCTTCAATCACTACCCCATCTTTATCTGGGGTTTTACCTGGAGTAACCGGATTCTTTTTTGCTCTTGTGGAAGGCCCCGCCATGATGTCAAACCTTAGGGTTTAGGGTTTTGATACAAATTCGGCCAAACAGGAAAAAAAATAGAAAATAAACTAATACTATTTTTTTGAGAGCTTTCCGAAAATGTAAAGAACTTGAAAAATTCCACAATTTACACCCTAGGGAGTGATTTTATGAAAAACCCTAAATTTGTAATAAATTTTGCAAAATAAATAAAAAAAGTCTGAAATTTTCAGGGAACCTTACTTGAAATAATTCTCAACTCTGGTAAAAATATATCTCACCAATTTTCTCTGGTTCACAATATGTGGTGGAAACAAAAAATTAGGGTTTTTGCCCTAATTTCGGCCCAGATCGTAGCTCTGATACCACTTGTAATGAAATTACTTGTATAATCTAGATTAAGAGCAACAATAGAACACCAAATAACACAATATTTCAGAATAATGATCTCAATATGCAATTAGAATAGCTTCGCCACTTCGAGGGGGCAACCTCCAAACCATATAATAAGACTCAAATGCTCAAATGATAATGAAATACTACCTATAATCCCCTATATATACTATTCATATGCTATGGCCATCACCAAGGCCAACCTATTAAGCATGAGAAAGTATAAATGATATAATAAAATGATATGGTAAGCCACAAGTCGGCTACTCATATCCTAATACAAGCAATAGGTTAAGGGCGTAGCAGATACTTAGTCCAGATCACTTCAGGTCAGATAAAATCAGCTAAGTCACCTTCCTCTCTCATTTGCTTAGGGTTTTATATTGTTGAATGCTTATTGCTTGTACATTACTATATAGTTATTTGAATATCATTTGTTATAGTAGTTAATATGAAATTGGATTTAACTTCAAATTAAATTAAATCATATCCTGTTCTAAAAACATGTTAATAAGTTTCCGTCATACCCTATATGGAAGAATGTTCCACCTAGGATGGTGAAAGCATGAGAGGCTTGTTGATAAATGATTTGCCACAGGAACAACTTAAATGGTATGGTAAGATACCTAAGCATGGAAGTTCACTAAATGTCTTAGTACTAAGGTTTATAGGGACCAATTATTTCATATATCATTAGATATTTTGGGACATAGTAAGACTGGATCATCAATACTTTGACTAGAAACTGACATTGTTATGTTTCATTTCGACATTTCAAAAAGAGATCTAATGGTGGGCACTACATATGCTGATTTGTTTCTAACATAACCTTACTATGTTCAAACTGGATGTGATTGGAAATATTACTTGTAGATGTCTTAATCATGTGTATTGTAAGGGATAACCATCATTTTTCATCTTTTGTATGATATTCATCATTGACATACTTAATAGCAAATCACCATAGACTAAAAGGTGACGAATGTCTCCATTGGATGGAAATTTTAAGGCCAATATGAGAGCCTCACATTTAGTGATGTTGTTTGTATAAGGGAACTAATGACTAAAATTCAACAGGTATAGTCTCCTTGCAATGTGATAACATAGGACACACATGATCCCATCAAGCCATATGTTGGAAAAGGACATCATCATATAAAATTCACTATACACCATTTGAATCTTCAATGGATACATGTTAGACCTATATGAATAACTCAAAACACTCCAACAATCGATAATTTGTAATAAAGGATTATTTCCAAATGGTCATCAAGAACATGCACACATTAATTGCTTTCTGATTAATAATCGATGTCAAAATGATTGAGTGATTGACTCTTATCACATGTTTTACATGTAACAGTTGATTTAGATACTCATAAATTTTATGGATCAACCTATAGCATTCATTATCTTACAATATTGTTCATTCACAACATATGGTGCACATTACTTTTGGGATCTCAACCATGACAACTAAATCATCACAACTCCAGTCCATGTGTAGTTGAGGATTGAGAGCATGAATGCTCTCTTATTGAGATAATATATGGCATGATTTTCCTTCACATTTTATCATGATAATCAAGATAGAACACAGTGCATAATGAACAGGATAATATATCAAAATTTAGTTGGCTCTACATTTGTTAATGCAGAACAAGAACTAGTGGATCATTAAGAGATAATTGTATTTTAACACATGAGACATTTGTGTATTCCAATGAAACACATCTTGAGAAGATGAGTAACATGGCTGCACATCAAATCTCCTATTGTGATGTAAAAATGTAAATAACAATGGATATTTCCTTACAAGATACACTTACTCATTAAGATTTTATTCCCAGGAACATGAGTTATTGCATTTGAAATATTTATTAGGTCAACTTCTATTCGTATGGATATAATGAACCCCAATAATTGTCTGAAAGTGATACACATAACATTTCTTAGGAACCTTCAGTAAAAATTTACAATAGGCTGCATATTTCTGTTAAACATTATTCCTAAGTATATATAGGATGTTCTTCCCTTGCACAGTTTTTAATTTTTCCAAGATGTCGTTCATGTAGTCTTCAACTATATCATGTATCATTTCATTAAAAATGATTGTTACGACTCTTTGATATGTCACATCCATGTTCTTTAGGATGAATGTCATGACTTGAAGGAAGAATGTTCCCCATGGAGTGGTGAAAATTACTTTTTGTTGATCATTTAGTTTAAGTTAGTTTAACCAATTGTAGCCTAAAAATCCATCCATGAGTGATATAGTATTTCATGTCCTGTGGTTGATTCTATAATCATGTCGATGTTGGGAAGTGGAAATCCATCTTTAGGGCATGCTTTATTAATTTCTCTAAAGTCATTATAGATATGGATATGTCCATCTAGTTGTGCTAACTGGGATGATATTAGAGATCCATTTAGAATAATCTATAGGGTAGATGGAACCCACATCCTAGATTTTTCACAATTCTTCTTTGATAAGTAGATCTATGTTTCAATGCATTTTTATCAGGTTATGTTTGACTGGTTTTACATATGTCTATACCACAAGATGGTTAACTACTAGATATGTATCTAGGACTAATATGTTTACATATGATCATATGAAGATGTAGGCAAATTCCTTGAGAAGTTATGTGAAAACATCACAATCTTGAGGAGTAAGGGTAGCCCCAAGTTTTATCATTATTGGGTATTCTTCATTGCCTATTTTGGCATTAATCATTTCCTTGATATAATAATGTTGATCTATCTTGCATGATTCTAGGAATAGATCATCAATTTCTTCACGGTCTTCAAGATTAGGAGAGTCTTTTAGCTACATGTTGTAAGGGATTTGAAAGATTTCAATGGCATGTTCAGAAGATACGTGAAATTCCCCATCCGTTGGCACCTTATAAATTTACTTCACCAAGTATAATATGTCTTTATTTTTTTAATGCCAAGGGTTATTCTATTTTACAAGTCCAACAACATCTTGAAGATGTTTTAACCATAGGACCTTGGATACAATGAAATCATTCTTAGATAGATTTGAATATTAGCAATATTTATGTAAAACCAAATAACATCAAAATATAGATAAATGATCATAATATGTGTTAGTGTCGGTTATTATGTATCCTTATATTTATTTATTAGGATAATTCTTACACTTGTGTTAGCCCTACACTTATTGGGTTAGCTTGCTTAGGTGTACTAGTTGTGTGGAGTTAGCTTACTAGTTGTGTTGAGTTAGCTTCTCAGTTATGTGGAGTTAGCTTACTAGTCTTCTTAGAGTTAACTTAACTACTAGTATATATTAGTGGAAGTTCTTCACCATTGATTTAGGTAGTAGTTGCACTTCCCTCCTCCTATATGTAACATCTTTCTTATTGAGTTCCATAATAATATATGATATTACTGCTCATTTACCTTTGTAAAGATTTTTTTAAAGTTATTCTAGCAAATTGCTTTTATCTTATTGATCATGGTGTTTGATTAACATCTGATTTCATTGGCTTGGTATCATCTAGTTATCATTACTTTCATGGTATCAGAGTGATAGATGATGTAGACATCCATTTGTAAGTATTTTCAGTTACAAGCAAGGGTTTATTATTTTCATGTATTTAAAATTTGTTAGTAATTTTTTATATGCATGCATTTTCATGCAAAATAGAGTGGGCCATTTGATTTGGAAGGTGCCAAAACCCTAGAATCGACTGTAAATTATGACCATGACTTTGAGACAGTCAAATCTAGACCCAGATCTGTACCCTCTGGATGCGTTCTTTTATCCATTAGATCTTACAGTGTGTACCTTCTGGATGCATTCTTTTACCCTCTGGATATTTCTATTTTGGATGCATTCTTTTATCCACTAGACGTAGATCTATACCCTCTATGGTGTATTTTTTTACTCCATTGGATATAAATGTGTACCTTATGGATGCACTCTTTTACCATCTGGATATTTCTATTTTGTATGCAGTATTTTATCCACTGGACACAGATTTTTACCCTCTCCAAGCATTCTATTATCCATTAGATATAAGTGTGTACCTTCTGGATGCATTCTTTTACCCTCCGGATATTTCTGATTTTGGATGTAGTCTTTTGTCCATTAGAAGCAGATCTGTACCCTCTGGGTACATTATTTTATCCATTGGATATAGAAGTGTACCCTTTGGATGTAATGATTTACCCTATGAGAATTTAAGTTTTGGTGATCCATAGGGATCTAGAAAAGACACACCACTTCATTAGTTTCATCAACACCAAGGAGAATTGAAGAAAATGATGGAAATGAGGTATATAGAGGTTCTGGACAGAAACTGTAGAGCGACGGTTGTAGAACCGCCACCCTGTAGGAGAGGTGGTCCTGGACAACTACCGTACAACCAGGGAAGTGGTCCTGAAACGATTCTATGTCTACTCAGGGCGGCAGTCATGAGACTTCTGAACAGGAAAAATAAAATGGAGAATCGAATGGATGCGAATTTGAAGCGCTCGATTGTGTCTCTTCCCTTCCATGCCCTTGCACATCTTCTAGTGCATGGGAGGACATGGAAGGCCTATAAATGCATGAAAGGAGCAAGAGAATTGATCATTCGAAGATCCAGTAGAGATCGAGAATCAAAGTATTAATATGAGAGCAAGTGAGTAGCAGATTCTTCAGTGCTGGAGTGTAATTGGTTTGAGCAAGGTGTAAGAAAACAAAGTAAGCAAGTAATTTGAGAGAAGGTTTACATTGTTGCTTCTTTTCAGACTTATTGTAATCTGGGTGCAATTTGTTTATCCATTGGCCAATATAAGTGTGTACCTTCCAAAGAGCAGTTACCCTTACCCGACTGGGTATTTTGGTCATTTGGATGTAGTCTTTTATCCACTTGAAAAAGATCTTACCCTATGTGTGTAGAATTTTTTATCCATTGGATTTGTACCTTCAGATGCATTCTATTTAAACTCTAGTATTGATCAGTGGATAAAGTCTAATTTATCCATCAGAACTATACCCTCTTTCCATTCTTTGAAAGTAGATACAAGCATACCCTCTGTGATTTCGTAGATTTCCCTCTAGAATTTTACGGATCATTTGGGCACAGACTTTTATCCTTTGGTTGCAAGCATTGTATAATGTGGATGTACTCTTTTACCCTTTGGACATTTGGGTGTCACAAGTACCTTTTTTAAAAAGAAATATTAAAATATTATTTTAATACCAAAACCTTGTAGAGCTCATAACTTTTGATCCGTAGCTCAGATTAACCTGATTTTTTTTTTGAAATTGTGTATTTTTTTGAGATCTACACATTGGTGACATTTTTATACTCATATTTCAAATGTAAATAGGTACTTTTACTGATCATAATATTTACATGCACTCAATTATAAAGTGTCAAATTCATGGGAGGGTGTTGTAATCACTTGTGGATGCGTAATTTCGGTTGAGCTCGACGTCCTAAACTTTTAGGTATTGCATTCTTGTATCTATGGGTGTATACATTTACATCTCTCTTGTTTATTGAGATATTTTGGATATGTATTTTTGACACTTTTTTTGGCATGTTGACAGTCTTTCTTGTGGGGGAGCTATTCTAGTGAAGCCCAGTGTTAGTTTGTCAGTGTTCAAGTAGTTGATTTTAACAACTCATACAGATATGTGGTGTCACTCTACCCATTTAGTATGGGAGTATGGTGTTCATACTGATTCTTTGGGTTTTGTGTCATTGGTTCGTGTTGATACTATTCTTCAAGTTTCGTGTCCTTTCCTTGTTACCTTGGCTTTTCTTGGATCGTGGCACTCATATTTATTTGGATCTCGTGTCCTTGCCTTATTTCCTTGGTTATTGTTCTTGGATCATGACACACCTATTTATAGCAGTTGATCTTGTTTCTTCATATTTTGTGTCCTTGCCTTATTACCTTGAGATTTTCTTGGATCGTGTCACTCATATTTATTAGGATCTTGTGTCCTTTCCTTGTTGCCTTGGTTATTCTTGGATCGTGACACACCTATTTGTAGCAGTTGATCAAATTATGTTTGGTGTTATTTTTTCACTTTTGGCATCACTCCATTGATATTATCCTTATATGGAGCTATTCTGGTGAAGCCCAATGTCAATTATTTTTTGAGTTTTATGATTGAGTAGTGGATTCAGACCACAGTGCGCACCAAAATTCTTCAACATTGTATGAGTGTTTGGAGCTTGAGCTTCTTAGAATATATCCTACAGTGGGATTTTTCTCTCTTTACTTTGTTATTACTGATTTTGGGTACCTTACAGTGTTTAATTTTCCTAGTTATTATACATGGGTACCTAAATCATGCCTTGTTGCTGGGACCCACCTTCTTTTTCACCCACCTAAGCTATGCTTACAGGAGGGTGTTAGTGTAGGTTATTATTTATCCTTTTATTTATTTATTAGGATAATTCTTACACTTGTGTTAACCCTATACTTATTGGGTTAACTTGCTTAGGTGTACTAGTTGTGTGGAGTAAGTTTACTAGTTGGTGTTTACTTAGATCCTTATTATTCATCTTGAGTTAGTTCCTCTTCTTGTTATGATATTATCTCCATTTTTGGAGTATCTTCTTTCTCCTAGCTAGCTTTCAGATTCTATTTTGTGGTTGTTTATTTCTTCACTTATGATTTGGGTAGTAGTTGTACTTCCCTCCTAATATGTATATCTTTCTGGTATTGAGTTCCATAATAATCCTATAATATTGCTGCTCATTAATTTGCAAAGGTTTTATGAAAATAGGACTTCTAGCGAATGTTAACCTTTTATCTTATCCCCCTTGGCGTTTGATTAGGACATATGATTTCTTGATAGTTGGTACGATCTTGTTATCCTTCCTTATCAGAAGTATCTCCTATTGAAAGGATTGGATTTAAAAATCCACATGTGCTTAATTATCTAGGTAAATCCCCAGGGTTAAATATTATCATTGTATTCGAATTTTATTGAGCATTTGTGAAACATGCACTCTTATGCAAAACAGAGTGCTACCTTTGGATTTGGATAGTGCCAACACCCTATTATCGACCTATTGTGTTGACCAATCATGTTTGAGACTTTCTTGTCTGAACATCGATATGTACCCTATGTGGTTCTAACTTCTGATTATTTTTTGGATAGGGGAGTGTACCTTCCGGATACTATTCCCACATTTATACCCTTTGAAATCATATCTGTTTTGGGGTATTTCTTTCCTTATATATCCACTAGAGTTATCTTAGTGTTGTCACCACTATGGGTTCATTATTTGTGTCCATTGGATATAGACCTCGTACCCTAGTAATGTAATGAAAATCGATTCTAAACATCTACATCCTTTTCAGGTATTTGGGTGATACGACTTCTCTAATGTCCTTAGATTTCAAGCCATGTATCATGTGGATTCTAATTCTTTCTCCCCATCGAAGTATCTTATTAATGGGTTTCTACTACTGTACGTGGTCTAAAAATATCAACATTAAAATATTATTTTAATAACAAAACCTTCAAGAGCTCATAACTTTTGATCCGTAGCTCAGATTAAGGTGATCTTTTATTTTTAAATTATGTATTTTTTCGAGATATACACATTAGTGAAATTTGTATACACATATTTCAAATTTAAACGGTGACTTTTACTCATTGTAATATTTACGTGCACTCAATTATAAAGTTTCAAATTTGGGAGGGTGTTGTAATCACTTGTGTACACAATTTTAGTTGAAGCCCGATGTCCTAACACTTTTGGGTGTTGCATTCTTATATCTATGGGTGTATACATTTATATCTCTCTTGTTTGTTGAGATATTTTGGATATATATTTTTGACACTTTTTTTGGGCATGTTGACAATCTCTCTTGTGAGGGAGCTATTTTGGTGAAGCCCAATGTTAGTTTGTCAGTGTTCGAGTAGTTGATTTTGGACAACTCATACAAATCTATGGTGTCATTCTACCCATTCAACAGTATGGGAGGGTGTGGTGTTGATACTAATTCTTTAGGTTTCATGTCCTTTTCTGTATTATGTGTTGATATTACTTCTTCAGGTTTCATTTCCTTGTCCTTGTTACCTTGGCTTTTCTTCGAATCGTGACACTCCTATTTATTTGGATCTCGTGTCCTTACCTTGTTGCCTTGGTTAATGTTCTTGGATCGTGACACACCTATTTGTAGCAGTTGATCTTGATTCTTTGAGATTTTGTGTCCTTGTCTTGATACCTTGGCTTTTCTTGGATTGTGGCACTCCTATTTATTTGAATCTCATGTCCTTTCCTTGTTGCATTGGTTGTTCTGTGGATTGTGGCACACCTATTTGTAGCAGTTGATTCAAATATATGTTTGGTGTTTTTTTTTCACTTTCGACATCATTCCATTGACAGTTTCCTTGTATGGAGCTATCCTGGTGAAGCCCAATGTCAGTTGTTTTTGAGTTCTATGACTGATTAATGGATTCAGACCACAATGCACACCAAAATTCTTCAGCATTGTATGATTTTTTAGAGCCGAGCTTCTTGGGACATCTTGTAGCAGGATTTTGTTCTCTCTACTTTGTTATTACTGGTTTTGGGTACCTTGCGGTGTCTAATTTTCCCAGTTATTGTACGTGGATATCTCATCAGGCCTTGTTGCCAGGACCCACCTTCGTTTTCACCCACCTAAGCTATGCTTACAGGAGGGTGTTAGTGTAGGTTATTATTTATCCTTTTATTTATTTATTAGGATGATTCTTACACTTGTGTTATCCCTACACAGGTTATCTTGTTTAGGTGTACTAGTTGGGTGGAGTTAGCTTACTAGTTGTGTTGAGTTAGCTTCTCAGTTATGTGGAGTTAGCTTACTAGTCTTCTAGAGTTAACTTAACTACTAGTATATATTAGTGGAAGTTCTTCACCATTGATTTAGGTAGTAGTTGCACTTCCCTCCTCCTATATGTACATCTTTCTTATTGAGTTCCATAATAATATATGATATTATTGCTCATTTATTTGCAAAGGTTTTATTAAAGTTATTCTAGTGAATTGCTTTTATCTTATTGATCGTGGTGTTTGATTAACATCAGATTTCTTGGCTTGGTACGATCTAGTTATTGTTCCTTTTAATATACAATTAGAATGACTTAGCCACTTTGAGGGCACAACCTCCAAACCATACAATAAGACTCAAGTGATCAATATGATGACCATATACTACTCACTAACTCCTATATACCCTAATATGCTATAAAAAGCACCAAGTCCAACCTACTAAGAATATAAAAAAACATAAATAAATATGATATGATATGATAAGAGATTATGTTAGCCATATGCCAACTTTCCATATTCTAGTATATGACCTAGGATTAAGGGTGTATCATACCCCTCTAATTCAAAGCAATAGTGTTCCCAATATTGGTAATCTCTGGATGTTTTTACCAGAATGCTCCATCTTACCATGTTGCATCTACAATTTCCAAATTATTCCATTTGATTAGATACTCAGTAATGACCATTTTCCTCAACTTTTTAGTGTGTGTCTATAAGATTCCTTCAAGCTCCAAGATGATGTGTCCCTCCTCATCAAGCTCTAGTGATATTGATTGAGAAGACACCTTCTACCCAATGACATTCTTCATGCAACGAACATCAAAAGATGGATGTATTTTGGTAGATTAAGGAATATTCAATTTATATGCCACACTACTAATTTTTTTCAACACTCGATAAGGGCCATAATATTAATGTGAAAGCTTTTTTATGTTTTTTCTGTTATTTTAAAGATAGTTTCTTATATGGTTGCAATTATAAAAAAATAAAATTTTCAAATTCAAATCTTTGCTCACTATGGTGTTGATAAACTTGTTTCTTCATGCACTTTCATGCCATTACCAAATTATCTTTAAGGCTACAAAGAACCTCCTATTGGTTCTAAATGTGCTCTTCAAATTCTCTTACTTTAGGTTGGAACCTAAAGTTGGAGGTGATGGGTAGTGGATGGTAGCCTTACAATGCCAAGAATGGGGACAATTTAGATGAGGTATGAAATGAAGTTTTATACCATCATTATGAAAATGGTAGCCACTAAACCCGTCTCTCTTGCTTATTTGAAGCAAAGCATCATAGATACCCTTCAAAACGTATGTTTACTATCTCAATTTTTCCATCATATTGGGGATGATAGGATGAAATAAAAGCCACTTGATTACTCAAACAATAGACACCAAATCACGCACTTGGGTAAATTTATAGGTCCTAATCACATACCACTATTCATATGATTCCTATGCAGAAAAACTAATAATTGACATATGTATTTGGCCTTTGTTGGTTGGAAATTTGGTCGTTGGAGACAATCAACAATTCAGGGGACAACAGTCCCTCCTCTTTATGGGGAGGTTCCCTTATTTCACAAAAAACTTGAAACTCTAAATATGTACAAATATACAAGCTAATCAAATTTGAATGAGGATATTGGTGCATGTGAATGATTCCATATTCTCAATGCAGAAGAAAAAAAAAGGAATATGGTTTTGAGGAAGAAGCAACAACTTATAATACATGTAAGAAGAATGTGTTAGGTAAGCAAAGTTTAGGCCAACTCATCAATCAAGGATACAAGTACTCTCCTTGGTTGTCCAAGATTACCCACTACTATGAGGAGATAAGGGAAGAAGCAACACTTTCAAATAAAAAGAATGTAGATTTATGTTTTACTAATACATGCAAATAACTTAAGAACATATGAGCTAATATATATGAAAATCCATGTAACATGAAATGTAAATAGACTTAAAGTTCATCACATCTCACTTCATAGATTGAACAAAAAGTTTCGGGTTACACATATATTTAACTATCACATTTGTAGATTACATGAAAAGAAAATAGAAAGAACACATATGAGAGGGACATAATTCTTCTTCTGTATTAATAAAAAAAAATTGCATTTACATTTAATGACACCAATATCCAACCCCTTTACAAATGATAAAGAAGCCTTCTATAGGCTAAGGGGAGGATGTAACCAGCTTTATAACTAATTGTATTTTAATTAAGTGCTAAACAATTAATTAGTTGATTACATTAGTTGGATTTATTTTACAATTTAATTTTCAAAATAATAAAACCAACCTCAAAACATAATAATTAGATATAAGAATACTATGAACCGGAAGAGGAAGGAACATGTGAAACATTTGGAATGGGCGCAATTGAGACCTTTATCTTGAGAACCTGAATTCTTAATTTGGTGATAAAAGTTGAGATTTCCATGCTTTTGGGGTCAATTGTATTTGCCATAATAGCTAACCAGCTCCTAAAATAATAATCCATTTATTTGGCAACACTACCAGTTTGTAAGAGTCCCTTGGTGGCCTCAACAACCATATAGTGTAACTCAGAAAGTTCTTCCATTTTATCCTTGTTGATTGATTGTTATTTGAAAATGTCATCCTTGATCAATGACTTAAATCTTGCTTTGACCTAATCCACTATATTTATTTCTAGAGTATTGTCCTTATAGAATTGACAATGAAGATCTTGCAAGTCAGCAAAAATATCTAATTTCAATGACTCTCCTTTCTACACCATGTTTCTCAGTTCAACTGCAACTTCCTCCAGGATTTTGATCCTCCATTTTGCATTATAGGTCCAATTATTTGAAAATTTTCTCTTGGAATCATCAAATATTTTGTGTGATAGAAGGACCTTCTCATAAGTGGTGCTCATGATACAAATATCTTGGATAAAGTCCGAGCAGAGTTTAAGTTCTCTATTAATTGTATCAATCCATGAGTTGATTTGATCTTGAGCACCGATGTTGTCTTCATATACTCTATAAGCCTCATCAATAGATTGTAATCTAGAGACCAAAAATACCTTCTACCCATGCCTGAGAATCTCTACCAAATGCTTCATGCTTGTGGATCTCTGTGATGGCTTTGATATCAATTTCATAAGGGACAGTAATAGGTTGAAGTGAGGAAAGAGGAGTAGGATCCAATGTGGTTTTATCAGATGAGAGAAAGGATGTAATGAAGTTTGAGAAAATTTTTATTTGTTCCTCAACTTGCTCCTTTATTTGCTTACCTTTCTCTACCCTATCAATTAATTTTAAAACAATTTCCTTGAGATTTTGTACCTCTCCTTTATGGGTGGATTCTCTAAGTGGAACCCTAGTCAAGTCCAAATATGCAACAATTATTTATTTTTAATCCTTGACTCATTTTGGTTTACCAATGTCTAGAAATTGTTGTCCTTTGGCATCTGATACCAAACAAGAGGTTGCATTTGTAGAAAATATGCAGTCTAACACAACGAACAACATAAAAGAAAATAAACAGAACAATTAATTAACTTGCATAAATAGAAGAATATTCGAACCGACACTACTGTGCATAATCTCCATTAATAAAAGCTTCATCATACTCAGAGCTTCATCTCTTTACAATCAAGCTGTGCGTGCAAATGTGTGTTTTCAATGCACATCCTTACTTGTTTGTGCAGATTTCACACCTCTATGTGTGCATACAAAACAATTACAACTGTTGTTATTTAAATAGAACAACTCACCCACTAACAACTCTTCAACTGAGCATTCTAAATTTAAACTCATGCTTTAAAACAACTGCATGTTGTGCATGAATTAAAGTGAGATTTATTTGAATTAAATCTAATCCTAAAAAATAGGATAAAGCTAAGATAACTAAGAAAACTAAATCTATTTTTAATATTCCTAAAAAGCTATGGTTGGAATTACATGCATATTTCCAACACTCCCCCTTAATTTCAAACTTGTAGCTTTCACTCTTCTGGAGCTTTGTTTTCTTTTTCAGATCTGCCATGCGTGGGATCACAAACTCCCAAACAATCTCTCAAATATTCAAAAACTTCTTTTGCCAAATCCTTTGTAAAAATGTCTGCAAACTGATCTTCGGATCTACAAAATTCAAGATGAATTTCCTTGTTGTTTACCTAGATCCCTGATGAAATGATACCTCGTATCATTATGCTTGCTCCTCTTATGAAAAACATGATTTTTGGACAACGCTATGGCTGAGTTGTTGTCACAAAAAATATGTGTAGCTTCCTCTTGTTTATGTTGTAAATCTGTCAACACTCTTCTCATCCAAACAACTTGACATGTTGCTCCTGTTGCTGCTACATACTCTACTTCTGCTAAAGATAATGTGACAATGGGATACTTCTTTGATGCCCATGAAACCACTCCTGTTCCAAAGTGAAAAGTATAGCTGGATGTGCTTTTTTTTTATCATCTATACTTCTAACACTGTCACTATCTGTATACCCAATTAATTTGAACTCATCTGAACTTGAATAAAGAATTCCATGATTCCTTGTTCCATGTACATACCTCAAAATTCTTTTTCCAGCTTGCCAATGTGAATCTTTTGGAGATTCCATGAACCTTGATATGAGGCTCACACCATACATGATATCAGGCCTTGTGGCCATCAAATACATAAGACTTCCAACCAACTTTTTAAACAATGTTGGATCCACAAACGATCCTTCATCCTCTTTGCTCAACTTCAAACCTACTGTAACTGGTGTTGGCGTTGGCTTACAATTCAACATGTTAAACCTTTTCAAAACATCATTTGCATACTTTTCTTGTGAGATAAAAAATTCACCTTCTGATTGTTGAACTTCAATGCCCAAAAAATAATGCATAAGACCAAGATCTGTCATCTCAAACTCCTTCATGGCTGATTTAAATGACTCTGTAGATAGATTTCCAGTAATGATCAAATCATCTATGTATAAACAAACAATTAAAATTTTACCTTGCTCATTTATCTTGGTGTATAAGGTAGGCTCACTGTGTGCTCCTACTGAAACCATTCTCAATCAAATAAGAATCTATTCTGTTGTACCAAGCTCTAGGTGCTTGCTTGAGACCATAGAGTGCTTTATTCAATCTGTATATTTTTCCTTCATGACCTTCAATCTCATAACCTTCTGGATGATTTACATAAAATTCCTCTTCAAGGAATCCATTTAAGAATGCTGATTTAACATCCATATGATAAATAGGCCATTTGTTTTGAGCTGCAATTGCTAAAACCATTCTTACCATGTCCAAACGTGTTACTGGTGCAAATGTTTCATTCTAGTCAACTCCATATTGCTGCATAAAACCTCTTGCAACCATCCTTGCTTTGTGTTTTTGTACTTTTCCATTAGCATTGTATTTTGTCTTATAGACCCACTTGACTCCTATCACGTCCTTTCCTTTTGGAAGATCCATCAACTCCCATGTCTGATTCTTCTCTATAGCATCGATCTCATCATCCATGGATTTTTCCCAAACTTCATTCTTTATAGCCTCTTCGTAATATACTGGATCTGCAGCCTGAGAAAATAATGCAAAAAATGAAAATGAATTAGTTGTATCAACATTATAAATCTCACTTAGACTTCTTGTTTTCCATTGCGCAAGACTATTCAATGCAGGACTGCTTTGTGGTGATGGAGTAGCTTCTGGTGTTCTCTGTGGTGTCTCTTGCATGGTTGAAGATGGCTGAAATCTTGGTGACCTCATAACTTTAGATGGAGGTGTAACTTATGCTACAACTTGTGGTGCATGTCCAAGATTTGTAGATATAGTACCTTGCTGCTCTAAAGTTTCATCTGCCATATCATCATGTGGAATAGCTGTTGCTATACTCATTATTTTCTCTATACTTCCATCCCATGCTTCATTCTCAATAAACTATACATCCCTACTGATCACAACCTTTCCAGTGACTGGATTGTACAACTTGTACGCTTTTATATTCTCTGAATACCCAACAAAAATACACTTTTATCCTTTCTTGTCTAACTTCTTCCTTAGCTCATCAGGTACATGTGCATACGCTACACAACCAAAAAATCTAAAATGTGAAACATTGTGTTTCCTGTTAGTCCATGCTTGTTGAGGAACCATGTTCCTAACAAGTTTCGTTAGACACCTGTTCAAAATATAAACAGAAGTTGCTACTGCTTCTGCCCAATAATCATTTGGAAGATGTTTTACCTTCAACATGCTTCTCGCCATCTCCATGATGGTTTTATTTTTCCTCTCTACCACACCATTCTGTTGTGGTGTATACCTAGTAGTAAACTTCTTGTGTATACCATGATATCTACAAAAATTCATAAACTCATTAGAAACATACTCACCTCCTCTGTATGTTCTGAGAACTTTGATGTAGTATCCACTTTGCTTCTCCACTAATGCCTTGAACTGCTGAAATGTATCAAAGGCATCTGATTTATTTCTCAGAAAATAAACCCATGTCTTCCTTGTGTAATCATCAATGAATGTCATAAAATAAATACAACCTCCAATAGAATTTGTCTGCATAGGTCCACATAAATCTGAGTGTACAATCTCAAGTGGTGCACTTGCTCTTGTTGTTTTGCCAACTGGGAATGAATCTCTGTGTTGCTTCCCCAAAATACAACCTTCACATACCCTTTCCAGTTTCTGAATCAATGGAAAACCTTTAACCATATTCTTTCTTATGTAATAAATTCAAACCTCCAAAATTCAAATGTCCATACCTTAGATGCCAAAGCCATGATTCATCCTTCATGACTGAATGAAAAGTTGATTGTGTTCCTTCAGTGCAGGACTCAACTATATTTATGTAGGAATCAGCACAGGACTCACTTGCTATAGCGTAGACCTAATTTGCATTGGTGCAGGACTCTGTTACACTAGCGCATGACTCTTTTACCTTGGCACAGGACTCATCTGTTTGAGCGCATGACTCAGCAAAAGGCTGATTTGGCTTAGCGCAGGACTTTGCTGCAAACTGAGCTGCTGATTTTGCTGCAAACAAATCTGATTTCTTCTTTTTTCCAGGTTTTAAAATCAATGGAAACATCCTATTTCTGCTCATCTTCACTTTTGCAATCAACTGAGTGCTAGGAGATTTTGTCCACAATCACGCACTCATTGTCTTCCATATAGACTCGGTATCCTTTTTGTACCAGCTGTCCAATACTCATAAGGTTATGTTTCAAACCTACAACATAGTAAACATCTTGCATACTTATTTTCTCCCCCTGTCTTGTTAGAATACTAACCATGCCTTTTCCTTTCACAGACACAATATTGTTATTTCCAAGAGTTACATCACTCTTAACTGAATCATCCAAACTAGAAAACAAATCTAGATTACCTGTCATGTGATTACTGCAACTTGAATCCAAATACCATACATCACATGGACTCTCTTTTGAAAAATTACATTCAATAGGGGATAAAGAAGGTATTGCTTTGACAATCCTTGTGCATGCAATAAACATAGGTTTAGAAATAGAACTTCCAACCTGATTTTGATTTTGCCTCTCCTGATCATATTGCTTTTTCTTGCAATCATAAGCATAATGCCCATACTTTTTGCAATAATGGCACTAAACATGAGACTTATCTTGTCTCTGACTATAACTTTGTTCTTGATTTTGTCCTCTTCCACCTGAGCTTGATGAACCGCTGTTGCATCCTCTAGATGGACTTCTTCCTCTGCCTCTTGGGCTGAAACTACCTCTTCTTTTGCCATGACTACCTGATGTCTGAGATGTAAAATCCTGATCTACACTTGCATGTGATCTATTCATCCTCTGTTCATGATTGATTAGTGATGCATGCAACTCATCAATAGAAAAATGACTCAGATCCTTAGTTTCTTCAATAGCAACACCTAAAGGATCAAATTTCATAGGCAAACTCCTAAGCAATTTTTCAATAATCCTTCTGTCTTCAAGAGTCTCACCATGGGATTTGATTTGATTGACTAAGCCAACTACATAAGTAAAAAATGATTCTATGGAATTTGAATCTTTCATTGCTAAATTATCAAAATCTCTATGAAGTAACTGTAGCTTGTGGTTTTTACTTTCTCCTTACCTTGATATGTAACTTGTAAAGTATCCCATGTGGTCTTTACTTGATTGGATGCTGCCACTCTTGGAAGAATGCTTTCGTGCATCACCTGATGAATATAGAAAAGAGATTTGCCATCCTTCTTTTGTAACTCCTTCAAAGTATCTTTCTCTTCCTGAGAAAGTGTAGTATATGTTGCTGCATCTGCGGGCTCTGTGTACCCATCTTCAACGATCTCCCACACATCTTGAGATCTGAATAGTGCCTTCATGGTCAATGACCAGTATTCATAATTATTTCCATTAAATTGTGGCATCTGCATGCCGGATGTAGAAGCCATAGCTTGCTACCAATTTAATAAGTTGCTGGAATAACCTCGCTCTGATACCAATTTGTAGAAAATATGCAGTCTAACACAACGAACAACATAAAAGAAAATAAACAGAATAATTAATTAACTTACATAAATACAAGAATATTCAAACCAACACTGTTGTGTGTAATCTCCATTAATAAAATCTTCATCATACTCAGAGCTTCAGCTCTTTACAATCAAGTTATGCGTGCATCTATGTGCTTTCAATGCACATCCTTACTTGCTTGTGCAGATTTCACACCTCTGTGTGTGCATACAAAAAAATTACAACTATTTTTATTTAAATAGAACAACTCACCCACTAACAACTCTTCAATTGAGCATTCTAAATTTAAACTCATGCTTTAAAACAAGTTGCATGTTGTGCATGAATTAAAGCATATTTATTTGAATTAAATCTAATCCTAAAATAGGATAAAGTTGAGATAACTAAGGAAACTAAATCTATTTTTAATATTCCTAAAAATCTACGGTTGGAATTACATGCATATTTGCAATAATATTAGCTTTCTTATGAGGAGGAGTTGTGTCAAGGAGGGCAGCCATTGCATCAAATCCTGGGACAAAAATATGTGATGAATTCTTCCTCTTCTTACTGTCAATCATGGGCTCGACCCATGTAAATGAATCACTGGAAGGTGGAGCTGAAGGGGGTGGTAATGCAAGGATATTTGGAGGACCAAGAGGTTGAGAAGTAGAAATCTCGAGAGTAGGAGCTTCAATTGAAGAAACTTATGGTCTCCTAAATTCTAGCTTAGGCCTTGAGGCACTAGCTTTTCCTGTATCTATTTCTATGATCTCCACTTCATCTTCCTCATCTTCAACTTTCTTATCACTTTCTTATTCTTCATTATCATTCTTTTGTTCCTTAACATCTTATTTTGATTCATTTTTTTCTTCCTCAGTTGTTTTTACTTTTCAGAAGGTTATAGTACTTGATCAACAGTAGGGGAAATTTCTTCAGCTGATTCAGAAGGATTTTATTACTCCACTCTTTGTTATTTGGTTTCTTCATTCTTCTCTGCTTATTTTATTTTATCTTTCTTTATATACACCTTGGTTTTTGAATCTAAGGCGAGGAATAAGGATTCAATTTGAGTTGGAGCTTATTTGTGAGAAGTGAAAGCATCTTGGGAGGAAGATGCCTTCATAATTTCTTTGTATACTTTCATTTTACTAGTGACCCACTTCCTTGTCCTCACTGTCACGGGATTATTCAGCTTAGAAAGATCGTCTCTTTCTTTCTAAGACCAATCAATGGTTGGGATATGGATATGTTGAATGGTTTTGATATATTCCTTAGAATACATATCAAAATCATCATCTTTAAGATCCTCAGGAACATGGTACAAGTTAATATCCTTGATTTGCTGCAGAGATAGTCTTTCAAAGTAATTCTTCCTTACTTCATACTCATCTACACAATCTTCCTTGTAGTACTCAAACGTGGGAATATGATTGGAAGTCATTCTCAGATGCTTTGAGATAAAACCTTTACTATCAAAGGAGGACCTCTTCTGATAAGTATGAAATTTGAATTCTGAGATCATTATTTATACATTTTTTGCATCCAAAGAAAACTTGCATGTGTAGTTTCCTAAGGAGATAGGAAACTAAATACCAGTTATTTTCTTGTCTATGCAAGTACTATGTAACATATCCAATTGTATACAAAATTCCACTAGAACTAGCTTGTCATCACAATACATTGGTAATTTTTTAGGCACACATTCAAAATAATCTATCCTGGTATATGAAAACTTTTTGAACTAGGATAAAAAGGTTTCCTTAGGTAGAAATTAGTTGTTTGGCTTCTGCAGAGACCCTCTCAGCCAAATTTCCTTCTAATAGAAAAACTATAAACATGGTGTAGGCATCATTGACTCTCATTTTGCGAGTCTTACTATTTTCATATGTAAGTTAAGTATAAAACTCATACACTGATGCATTTTTATTGTCCTCCTACTTTGATAATCCTACCCATACCCTGTTGGCTGTTATAGTATACACTAGGTAGGATGTCATATAAAAGGTTTTTCTTTGGTTCACTTTGATCAATTGTTCACTTAGGTTCTCACATATGATCTCTCCCCAATTCAACATTTATTTTTCCTCACAGGTGAGATTGATATACACACACATGTTCTAGTACTAAAATTCATTTTTGGAAGGCATGCCCATTATTATTACAATCAAGGTAATCATGTTTAACAGTTCTTCTTTGAAATGTGACCTGTAGAGGACCTTAGGAAACTTGGAAGCTCATTTCTTGTGATTCTTGAGCCAATACTTGGCTATCATTGTTTTATATCTATTTCTATCTTGATCAAATATATTTTAATCCTGGGCGTGGGTTAGGGTATTGGAGTTATCAAAGGTGGGAATCCCCAAACTTCCATTTATGTAATTGACATCAAGTTTGGAAATTATTTGACCTTGAGGATCTTTGATTTCATTTTTTTTTGGGTCAAATCTTGAGGCATAAGCTAGGATAGTTTCATTACATTGAACGGAGAGGATTAATCTAGAAACATAGGAAATTCCATTATTTTTAATGTGTTGGATCATTATGGTGGGAGTATCTTTAGAAATGTGATCCCAGAAATCATCCAAGGTTGTGTGCATGGAATCACTATCTCCAATGTTGGGTACAGAGGTCTTAAGGGAAGAAATACGTTCTAACCATCCATATTGTAACTTCATTGTGGAGGTGTGGGTGAAAACTCAGAGAGAAATGAAGGCTCAATAATGGTTTTAAGAAGATATTTCAAAGGAAATGGTTGAATACTCAAATAAATGCAAAAGTATTCAAGAAAGGATAAAACAACTCACCTTTAGTGTAGAAAACGATGGCACCTCCACAATGGTTCCAATGTAATTTGAATTTTTAAATTGGATATAAAATTGAGCAAGATATGGAAAAAATGTCTTCCTAGGGTGCAGGATCAAGGAAAGTAGTGCACAGTCAAAATTTGATTTGGAATGGTGAAAATGCCCAATTTTTGAGCCTTTTATAGGAGTTGGGATTCAAAATAAGGTTAATTTAGAGTAAAAAAAATGCAATGCAGGCATCGTTAGAGGTTGTGGGAACTAATTTAAATCATTTTTTATATTATGTGGATAAAAAGGAGGCAGGGAACGAATGGCCCGAGGGAACAAGAAATGCATTCCTCATGTTCCGAAAGTTTCCAAAAAACCTGCAATGTAAATAATTTCAGTGAATCATGGAAAGCATGAGCTTTTAGCGGGGAAAAGGCCTCATGGAAAAATTTCCATCCAATTTTATAATCTCTGCATAACTATTGAGGGAAAGGTTACGGGCAAGTGAGAAGGTTTTGCAGAGAAAAATGAGGTGCAGGGAACAAAGTTTGGGCAGAACACTTCCACGAGTTCCAAATACATCCGTAATACCCGCAAAAATAAGGTGACAAATAAATTCTGTAAAAAAGGGTTTTGGGGGAAAAAACACCCGCTACGAACAAGTTCTCTAAGTTCCACAAAAACTCACAAAAGTCTGCACAAAAGAAATTTAATAAGTTACGGGGAACAAAGTATTGTGTGGGGAAGGATGAGTTACAGAGAACAACAGCTCCTATGGAACAATGGCTTGGGGGAACTAGTTCCTTGGGGAGATATAAAATCCAACAACGTATCCAACGAATAAACTATGGGCAAGATGGGGATGTAGGGAATAGGAGGAACAGAGGAACTGTTCCTCCTATTCCACCAAAGTCTGCATGAGCCACAAATTACTCAAAATACCCAAAATGACTAAAATAAACTAACCATTTGGATTTTTCCACTCATTTTACTTCAACAAGGACAAATACATCAAGGCAAAGGGGTCACTTAGCTAAAAATTCAAAAAAAAAAATTCATATTTTTTGGTAGGTGACAATAGTTGGCTCTTTCTCGGGCTTGACTTGACTTGACACAAAGTGAAAGCAAGAAAAAGAAAAGAACCTCATAATCTCATGGTTACCAGGACCAGTGCATACATCCATTGGGCAATATATACAGAGCAAGACCATATAGAAGGAAACAAAGACATAAAAAACAAACCAAAATAAGGGCTATACAAGACTATGTACAAAACTATATACAAAGGACTGATATCCACCTATGAATTGAATAATTCAAGATACTAGCCACTATATGGAAATGGAAGGGAAGTTCCATCCATATAGCTCAAATAATAAGAGTTTTCACCATCAAAGTTCCAAATTTTAAAAGGACCAAGCCAGAGTGAGTCAAAAATTACTATGACTTCCACGAGGTTCACGTATTTTATCCCAGAGTAGGACAATGTCTCCAACTTGAAAGTCACGGGACTTGATATTTTTGTCAAAAATTTTTCTTGAATCTTTGTTGATGTGTAGAGATCCTATCCACAACTTGCAATCTTTCTTCATCCAGCTTCTGCAAGTACATGATTCTCTTCTCCATCACATCTTTGAAACTTGTCTATCTTTGATGGCTTTGGTCAAGTGCAAGGTTAGTATCTCCAAGGTAACTATGGAAACTGAGCTTCCATTCCATAAACCAACTGAAATGGAGACATCCCAATAGCTATTTTTGGTGTTATTATGTCATCCCAAAGAGCATCATATAACTTCTTATGCTAGTTTCTTTGTGATTCATCCACTAGCTTCCTGATAATGGTTACCTAGTTCTTATTGGTTGATTCAGCCTATGTCCATTCCCTTGTGGATAATATATGAAGAATGTGCAAGGGAAATCCCATACCCATAACAAAAATCAATGAGTTCATGAGAAGATAAATTAGGGGAATTATCTGTCACAATCTTGTTTGGGACCCCGAATCTAACCAATATGTTTTCCTTGATAAAATCACAAACAACTTCAAAAGTGGTTCTTTTGACTGGAATGGCTTAACCCACTTTGTGAAGTAATTAGTGGTAGTTAGAACATGAGTGTGACCTGCACTCAAAGTTTGGATTGAGAGTTTGATAAAATATATCCCCCATTGCTGGAAAGGTTCTTCAATAACAACTAGTTTCAAAGGCAAAGTTCCCAACTTGGGTCTACCAACAAAATTCTAACAGCTTCACATTTGGAAACCCACTTTGTTGCATCTTTGAACAGGGTTGGCTAGTAGTACCCTACACAGATAATATTGTGAGATATTACTAAGGAATAAAAATGGCCTCCACATGCCTGATCATGAAAGGCTCACAATAACCTCTTCTTGTTGTTCCTTGTCCACACATCTAAGGAAACGTCCATCAACTCCTCTCTTGAACAAGAGAATTTTCCCAAAGGACATACTTGTGTAATCTCTGAGTTTGATGGATCTCTTTTATTTGGCACTAAGATGTGTTGTAACATTCCCCATAGGTAATAAAATGAGAAATATTGGAATACCACTCATCCGTTGAACTCAAGAAAATTACTGTGGGTATTTCAGACAGCTCTCCTTTTTACTTGAATTTTTTTAAACCTTCAACAATCAATTTACACAGACCCTTACCTCAAAAAATATTGGTTGGCTTGATGTCAAGATCATACTCCTGAACTTGGCCACCTAATTTCCTCATTTTGAACCAAATTCTTACTGAGTGAGGATGGACTTCACTGTTGTATCAGGTAGAAACATAGTGGAATGTGAGTTGAGAATGTAGAAATGAAATTTTTTCATATCCTTCACCACAACAAAAGCATGCTTTTCCAATTGGGAGTACTTTAACTCGTAAGCTTTCAGAACATAACTCATGAAGGAAATGGGTACTTTAATTCCTTGAAAATTCTTTTGGAATAGGATTGTAGACAAGGTATACTTAGAGGCATAACAGTAGATTATGAAATATTTGTCAAAATATGGGCAAAACAGAATAGGTGTCCTAGCAATAGCTCTCTTTATATTCTCAAAAGCATTCTTCCCTTTGGCACTCAAATGAAAATACTAATTTTCCTTCATCATCTGGGCTATGCTTCTTGTCAATTCTACAAAATTAGGAATGAATTTTTTCAAAGGAAATTGATTTTACCAAAGGAGTGAACACCCTTCTTACTTGTGGAAGAGATATCTTTTGATGGCCTGAACATGCTCTGGATCAATCTTAATCCCATCCTTTGACATAATGTGCCTGAGAAACTTCCCCTTTGTCACACCAAAAATAGATTTCTTTGGATTTAGTGAGATGTCATGATCTCTGCACCGTTGAAGAACTGATTTTAGGTGTTGGAAATGATTTTCTCTCTTCTTGGATAAGAAAGTAATATCATCCAAGTAAATTACTATACAACTTGTTCTTCAGATATCCAAAGGCCAAATCCATTTCCCTATGAAATGTTGCACCTGCATTGATTAAATCAAAAGGCATCCTTTGATAAGAAAATGTGATCTAGGGAGTTGTGAAGGAAATTTTGTGTTGATCTTACACAGTCACTTCAATTTGGTTATACCCTGAAAACCCATCAAGCATGGATAACATCTGAAACCAGTCACAACTTGTAGGATCTGATCCATCATAGGAAGTGGTTAATTATCTTTTAGGGAGGACTGATTCAATTTCTAAAGTCAACACAAATATGAATTTCTCCTTTTTTCTTCCTTATGCATAATATTGGCAACCTAAGCTAAATGGTGGATGGGAAAGATTATCTTGGCATTCAACAACTTTTGAATCTCTTGATAGATGGTTCTTGTAATTTTTGGATTGTATTGTCTTTGTTTATAATGAAATGGTTGAATGCCTAGTTTCAAGGGAATATAGTGTTGCATCTCCCTTGGTTGAAATTTTTCAACTCATCATAGGATTAGGCCCAGCACATCTATGTATTTCTTCAAAAATTCAACCATTTTTCTTCTTTCTTCACCAAAACAACATTTTCCTATGTTGACAAATTTTGGCTCCTCATCACTTCCTAAATTAATCTTTTCATACTCTGATGATTGAATGGTATCTTGTGACACTTTTCCTTTTATATATCTATCATGTTTATCAAAAAAATCTTCTAAGCTCACAAGACCTCTAGGTATATTTTTACCTTTGAGTTTGATACATCCATCTTGATCAAATCTTCTTCAACTCCTTTAGGCATAAAGGAGGTAGTAGATTCACGATAGCCAGCCTCACTTCCTTGAAAATAAAACTAACTAAAATTTTCATTCAATTCAAGGAAAGAAATCAAATGTTGATCATCATTAAATACTTGTCAGTTGTCTACATTATCAGGCACACTGGGTCTGAATATCATCTCTAATGTAAACTTTTCTTGATTGAAATCTAGATGAGGAATGAGTAGGGACCTGGAGACTGCTAGAGCATCTTCTCTGGAGTTTGTTATCTCTTGTAACAACATCAATTGAAAGGCATCTAAAAACTCAATTGAATCCCATACCTTATTGTGGTAATCTTTAACCTTTTGTTCTTCACCTAGAAGGCATCCCAAACCTAATTGAAAATAATTTCAACATCACCTTGTGCATGGAATTTATTTATTCCCATATCCTTTGTTATTGCTAGGCCAAGAAGAAGGGTTCATACTCAGTAGTATTGTTGGTATTGGAAAATTGAAGTTTATAGGAGAACGGGTGGAGTTTACCATCAGGTGACACAAGTACAATCCCTACCCTAGAAGATTGTGGAACAAATCCCATCAAACTCTAGATTCCATATGTCATTTGGATCTTCTTGAACAACCTTAGGACCTTTATTCCTGATTCATACATCACCATGTAGTTTCCATGACCCATGTCTTCATATAGGATATGTTCTTTAGGGTCATCTATCTTCTGGACAATATATTCAACTTACTTTTACGGAAAATAACTTCTTCATCTCTCCCTTGACTGGAATCAATGCATGAGACCAGTCCATCTGAATTTCACCTCCAACTTCTTTGGAGAAATTTCTACTTAAGATAATACCATAGGATGGACGTATGTCAGCAATAAGAATAGTGGCCTTGACTCGTTTCTTGGGGAAAGAAACAAAATTCACTTGAGAATCCTTAATGATTCTAACTATAGGAACCTCCTTGGTCTCTATTGAATATTGCATGAACCAAAGGTTCAGGTTAGGGTAAGACCAAGTGCATGAGAAATTTTTTTTGCAGGAATCACTTTATCTGATGCTCCAGATTCAATAACACAGTTGTTGAGTTTATGGCTGGCTATTAGTAGTGTTACATATAAGGGCTCAATATTTCCATATGTGGAAGGTGTGGAAGCCATTAGTTTTGTGGAGAGACAGAGACTTAGGGGTAGGAAAGAGACCTTTAGAAGACACAAAAGATTGACTAGGCTTAGAATTCACAAAATTTACCACTTGGGAAAAGGCCTCAGGGTGAGTCTGATAAAATTCAACTTCAGAAATCTGAATTTTAGTCTTCTTGATATGGTCTATGATATCAAAATACCCTGAAGATGATGGGATTCTTGGATAGAAACAGTAGGGGATTTAGGATTATTAGCTTTAGGAGCTGAAGGTGTTTTGGACACATATGTAATGGGTGTTGTTACTTTAGGCACAAAAGAAGAAGAAGGAGTACTAGATGGAGTAAAAATGCTTAATTTTTTAGCTACAGTAGGAATGGGTGCTCCTCTCCTTGTAACCACTGGGATAATAGCTGGTGTTTCTTTAGATTTCTCTTTCTTCTCAGGTTGCACTATATATTTCTTCTTGCTCATTTGTTCTCTAGTCATGAAAGTATATGATTCAATGTTCATGTCCTTCAACTATGTCATCATAATCATCATCATCTTCTTCCTCATAGATGAGATAATTGATTTATGAATCATCTACTCCCTCTTCTTGGACCTCTTCAAGTTCGTCTTCAAATTCTTTAATTTCTTTCTACTACTACCTCATTCTCATCTTATTGCACTTCACACGTTGTATTGGCTAGAACCTTTATAGGAGGAGCTTCAATAGCCAACTTAGGTTGATCATTAGGTAGATGGTTCCTTATCTGGAAGTTCCTTATTAGAATATCTTTGTATGTTACATTTTGAGAAAGTTGTTTCTTAATAGAAATCATGTCATGTGCTAATGTTTAAACCAATTGTTCAAAAAATGATGAATCTAAAGTGAAAGCTTTAGATTTAGGTGGTTCCTTTCTCAACTCACCTGACATAATCAATTCATCTTCTACGCTTATGGCCAAATTTTTATCTAGATCCACAATGGCAAGTTGTGCTCTTCTTAATGTATAACTCACCTCTGGAAATTGAGAATTAATAAATAAAAACTTTATATTTTGTGTAGTAGGATGAGAAATAATGGGAATCTTATTAACTAATTTGTTAAACTTGGCAAAAAAACTCTCGCATGGGATCATAGGGATCTTTCTTCATTTGGGAAAGTTGGGCCAGAAGTGCATGAGAATATTCTGCAGGCTTGAACAATGCTTCAAATTGCGTTCTCTTTGTATTCCAATTGGTGATAATATTAGGTGGAAGATGATAGAACCATTATACAGCATTCTCTTGCAAAGTCTCAACAAACAATCTGACAGACACATCCTCATGCTCAACTCCAAGAATCCCACATGCAACAATGAAAGTTACAATACATTCATTTGGATGCTCTTTGACATCACTCTTGAAATTTGGGAAATTATTTTCATTCCCCTTGCGTAGATCATACAAAGGTTGAGCAAGAGCTAGGGGCCCAACTTGTTGGCCACAAGGTACTGATACAACCATTGTGGAAAAAATAACCTACAAAGGGATAAAAAATCCGGTGAGAACCAAGGCCTCAGTGATAACACTTTCCTGTGATTGGATGGAAGTATTTTCTTTTGAAGATGAAATAGCCATTCCTTTGGTAGGAGGTGTGATTATTAACCTTTTTTTTCTAACTTTCTTCTCTGAAGATAACTAAAAAACTTCGTTGTTACTGCAACTGGAAAGCAAGGTATTTTATGCCTTGAATTCTCTTTCCTCGTGTATATCTTTTTTCATCCAATGTGTTGAAATTACTGGATTTTTTTAAGATTGTTCTACGGTAATCACAGATTTGAGCCCCACGGTGGCATCAAAAAACTATTCATTGGAAATTTGGTTATTGAAGACAATTAACAGTTCACGAGACATTAGTCCCTCCTCTTTATCAAGAGGTTCCCTTATTCACCAAAAATTGAAACTCTAAATATATACAAATATACAAACTAACTATATCTAAATGAGGATATTAGTGCATGTGAATGATTCCATATTTCTAATACAAAAGACAAATAAAGGACTAGGGTTTTGAGGATGAAATAACATCTTATATAGGTAAGAAGAACTGAGTTAGGGATACAAAGTTCAGGTTAACTCATTTATCAAGGATACAAGTACCCTCCTTGATTATGCAATATTACCCACTACTGTAAGGAGAGAAGGAGGAAGTAACACTTTCAAATAAAGAGAATGTAAATTTATATTTTACTAATGCATGAAAAAGAGCTTAAGAACATGTGAGTCAATATATATGAAAAGTCATATAATATAAATGCATATAGACAAAAAGGTTTCTTCACATTACACTTCAATGGATTGAACAATTTTTTTAAGAATTCACATATATTAAACTATCACATTTATAAATTGTAGAAAGGGAAAATGGAAAGAACACAAGAGAAAGAGAGGAGAGAATTTTTCATCTATATTGATCAAAATTCTACTATATTTACATTCAATGGTACCAATATCCAACCCCTTTAAAAATGAGAAAGAATCCTTATATAGGCTGAGGGGAGGATGTAACCAACTTTCTAACTAATTAAATTTTAATTAAGTGTTAAACACTTAATTAGTTAATTACATAAGTTGGCTTTATTTTACAATTTTATTTTCAAAATAATAAAGCCAACCTCAAAACATAACAATTAGATTAGAACTAGATTATGAACTGGTAGAGAAGAAACATCTGGAACATTGGGAATAGGCACAACTGGAACCTTTATCTTGAGTACTTGAACCCTGAACCTAGTCACAACATCAGAGATCTCCATGCTTTTGGGGACTATGGTGTTTTCCATGGCATCTAACCAACTTCCAAAGGAATACTCCATTTATTTTGCAACACCTCCATTTTGTGAGAGTCCCTTGGTGGTAGATTCAACAACTACATTGTGTAACTCAGAGAGTTCTTCCATCTTGTCCTTGTTGACTGATTGTTCTTTGAAAAGGTTCCATCCTTGATCAATGATTTAAACCTTTATTTGACCTTGATCCACTGGATTCCTCTCTAGATAATTTTCCTTGTAGAATGACAATGAAGAGCTTACAAATCAACAAAATATTTCTACTTTCAATGACTCTCCTTTTACACCATGTTTCTCAGTTCAACTGCAGCTTCCTCTAACACTTTGATTCTCCATTCTACACTATAGGTCCAATTATTTGACAAGTTGCTCTTGGAATCATCAAAAATTTTGTGTGACAAGAAGATTATTTTCTCATCAGTGGTGCTCATGATACAGAGATTTATTGAATACAGTCTATCCTAGAGTTTGAGTTCTCTATCAATTGTATCAATCCCTGAGTTGATATGATCTTGAGTTGCGAAATGATGTTGTCATAAACTCTATAAGCCTTCTCCATAGATTACAACCCTTGATATACCAAAATACCTTCAACCCAGGCTCTAAAAATATTTTACAAATTCTGCATGCTTATGGATTTCTGCTATCGCTTTGATATAACTTCCAACAATGGAACAACAATAGGTGGAAGTGAAGAGAGAGGATTGGGATCTAAAGGAGTCTTGTATCAGATGAGAGAAATGATCTAATGAATTTGGAGAGAACTTGTACACCTATTCTTCAAGTTTCTCTTATGTTTTCTTACGTTTGTCTATCCTCTCGATTACCTTTGAAAATAGTTTATTTCAGATTTTGTACACTTCTCCCTTGAGGGGTGGATTATTTAAGTGAGATCCTAGTGTAACCTCTAGGTATTTAATAGATTTATATCTCCTTTTCATTCTTTGTCTCCCTTTAAGTTTAGAAATTTATAGAAATTGTTTTCCTTTAGAATCTGATGACCAATCGAAAAATTTCTTTTTTTTCATTTTTAGGAGTAAGAGTTGTGCCAAAAAGGGCAGCCACTTACATAAAACCCAAGAGAGCAACTATTTAGTGATGAAGCCTTTACTCTTCTTGCTATCAATCATGAGTCGAACCCATTTGAATAAGTCATTGTAAGGTGTGATCTAGAAGATAGTAGTAGAGAAAGAAAACTTTGGAGGACTGTGAAGTTAGAGAAGTGGAGAATTTTAATAATAGGAGCTATCTTTGATAGAAGAAGAATATGGTCTCGTGACGTTCTAGCTTACGCATTGAGGAAATAAATTTCCCTATATCTGTGTCTATGATCTATGCCTCATCTTCTTCATCTTCATTTTCTTCATTTCATCATCATCATCCTCATCATTATTATTGTCTCTTCAACCTGTTGTATGTTGATTTAACATTTGGTTCTTTAGTTACATCTTACTTCTTCGCTCAGAAGGGCTATGGTACACTTGATCAATAATAGTGGTAGTTTTTTCAGTAAATTCTAGGATACCTATTCTTTCTCTATTTCTTTCTTAGGTGAATCTTCACTCCTTATTTTCCTCCTTTAATCTTATCTTTCTTTACAGACACCTTTGTTTTCTAAAGAAAAGGATGAAGAGGAAGGATTCAACTGATGTTGGAGCATCCTTCTGAGAAGTAGAAACTTCTTGAGATGAATATTTTTTCATTGTTTTCATGTATTCCTTCATTTTCCTATTGAACCATTGCCTTGTCCTCACTAGCACATGATTATTCAATTCAGAAGGATCATCTCTTTCTTTCTGAGACTAGTAAATGGTTGGGATAGGCATGTGTTGAATGGGTTTGATATATTCCATAGAGTACACATCAAAATCATCATCCTCCAAGCCTTCAGTAACATGGTATAAGTTTATGTCTTTGATCTAAAACAATGATAACCTTCCAAAGTACATTTTCCTTCATACTCATCTACACAATCTTCCAAATAGTCCTCAAATGTGGGAATGTGATAGTAAGTCATCCTGAGATGCTTGGAGATAAAAAATTTACTATCAAATGAGGACCTCTTTTGATAGGTATGAAATTTGAACTTTGAGATTGTCATTTCAACATTTTGTGCATCTAAAGTAGATTTATATGTGTAGTTTCCCAAAGAGATAGGAAACTGAATACCAGTGATATTCTTATCCCTGAAAGTTCTATGCATCATATCCAATTGTTTGCAAACCTCCACCAGGACTAGTTTGTCATTGTAACACATTGGAAGTTTATTAGGAACACCTTCAAACCCAACTATCATGATATATGAGAACTTTTTGAATTGGATAAAAAGACTGCCATATGTAGAAATTGGTTTCCTTGCTTCGGCAAAGACTCTCTCAGCTACATTTCCTTCTAATAGCCTGACTAGGAACATGGTGAATGCATCATTGACTCTCCTACGATGAGTCTTACTATTTTCATATGTGATCCAAGGATAAAAATCATACACTGGTGCATTTTTCTTATCATCTTGTGATTATAACCCTACCCATATTCTATAGGTTTCTATGGTATACATTAGGTAGGATGTCATGCAGAAGGTTTTGGTTTGGTGCACATTGACCAATTGTTCACTCAGGTTTTCACATATGATCTCCCACTAATGCAACATCTATTTTTCCTCACAAATGACATTGATATATACACACATCCAATACTAAAATTCATTTGTGGAAGACATGTCCATCATTCTTGTAAGTGTTATGTTGTGGAGCCTGTTTTCATGTGTGGAAATGTTGAAGACTGTACACTACAAGTATTGTATGCACATCTAAAATTTTTGAGCCTAAAAAAATGTGCCCAATACCTCAGGAGACGTGCTATTCTCATATGGGTGGTATTTTGGCCCATAGGTTTATGGGGCGGTTTCGGCCCATGGTTTTGATACCCACGGTATTGCAAAATTGCTTATGCAGTTGCCTATTGGTGTGATTTTGGTGCATATGATAGGGTATTGTACATTTTATATGTGTGTGAGTTCAAGTGTGATTTTAGGAGAGTTTGTCAATCATAGCTCCAAACAGATCTGGGTATTGTATTGAGAGAAATAGGTGGCTTGAAATAAAAATATGAGCAAATGATTCTTGGTGGATGTAGCCCAAATTGGGTGAACCACATTAAATACTATCTCTGTGTTGTGTTTTTTTATTTTCTACACTTTTATTTCAGATCTGCGATATTTTTTTGCATATTAGTTTCTACTATTGTGATTCTATGTGGGATTGTTCCACATATTTTATCCCTTATTTCCTAACAATAAGCAAGGTGATCATATCTGACAATTCTTATTTGAAATATGATCTATAGAGAACCTTTTGGAGTTTGGAGGATCCTTTCTTGTGAGTCTTGAGTGTTAAGATTTAGCTATCATTGTTTTATGTTTATCCTTAGCTTGATCAAAAATATTTTGAGCTTCAACCTTGGTCAGAGTTTTGGAATTCTCAAAGGTGGGGATACCCAAGGCTGCATTATGTAGTTGGTATCAAGTTTGGCGATTATTTGACCTTGAGGATCCTTGATTTCTTTGGTTTCCAGGTCAAAAATTGAAGCAAAAACTAGGACAGTGTCAATGCATTGAACAGAGGTAGGAAGATAAATAACATATGCAATTCCGCTATTTTTAATGCATTGGGCCATTATGGTGTGGGTATCTTTAGAAATGCGAGCCCAGAAATCATCTAAATTCATATGCCTGAGATCATTGTCTCCAATATTAGGCACAAAGGTTTCAAGGGAAGAAATATGTTAATATCCTTTGTACTGGAACTTCATTATGGAGGTGTGTGGGAAAACTCAGAGGAAAATTGAGGTTTAGCAATGAGTTTTCAGAGGTAGTTGAAGGAGAGGATTAAAAACACAAACTACTATAAAATTAGACCAAGAGGGCATGAAATCACTCACCTTTATTATGAAAAGGATGACGCCTCCACAACGGTTCTAATGAAGTTTAAATTTTTTAAATTAGACAAAAATTGAGCAAGTTATGGTCGAAAAACCTCCTCTAGGGCGTTGGAGCAGAAAGTGCAGTGATGAGGCCAAAATATGTCTCATTATATCAACAAATAGTACTCTTATTATTTATCTTAAAATCAAGCTTTCAAGTGAATTTAGATGTAGTTTTAATAACATATATCATATTTAAGTTAGAATATAGGATTTATCTTATCATCTCTTTAGAAATCTATTTGTAGTCTAATTGTTGTTATATCCTGATATTTATTTTAAGTTGGAAATGCAATAGTGTGTAGAAAATAGGTCATAAGTAACTCTAGTCCTAGTTCATAGATCGAAGCTACCAAAATTTCTTCACGTAGCTAGGGAAATCCCAGTTGTTCATAGATTTTTGCTACGGAAAAATTACATGCTACTACAGAAATGCCAAGCGAGAACTACGGAAATGCCCAACTAGTGAAAGTCTTTTGATTTGTTCCACAATAATGTAAAGAAGCACCGAACCATTCAGCCCACTCTTTCAACCCACTCTTTCCTTCCATGCCATCAACCAAGAATACAAATCCAAACATGTGGTAATCCAAAGTCATGCATGCATGTGGCATTCCAAGAAGAATTCAAAGTCATGGACTTAACACTCCTCCATTTTCTCTCCATGTTTCAAGGATGAGAAAATAGTGGAATAGTATTATGAATGTTGAATAAGTACTCTCCCACTTTGTGTTCCTAGATTAAAATGATGAGTTTTATAAATATTCTCCATGATAAGTGTATGGTTGTAGTAAAGTTTGTTTACGATTTATTGCTTTGAATAAATCTGCCCAAGAATATGTAGTTAGTTCTTGGTGTGTTGACTAAGTAAATTAGAACAAAGAGAAGATCAAATTGTATTCCCCAAAAAGAGGAGTTGGTTAGATGCATGAATTATAAATGCAACCTTCCACACTCTTATATGTAATCTTTTACCAAGCAATGAAAAACTTGTTCTTTCTCTCCAATATTCTGGATAAAATTATTCTGCTGGTTTTGAATTAAAGTTTGCAAGTATGAATTAAGTCATCTTCCAAGGAATGAGCTAGCCACTCATTCCAAGGAAGATGGATCAATGTTTTATGTTCATTTCTTTATTCTGTAGTTTTCCTTTTGTTGTGAATTTCTAATTTTATGTTATGTAATATTTATTTCTGTACAATTGATTTTGTGACCCTGCACATGTCTTATTTATTTTTCATTTGTTTTTTAATTTAGCAATTTCATTTTTGTAAGTGTGATTTATTTTATGCAAGTGTGATTTTGATTTCTGTAAGTGTGCTTTTCCATTTCTGCATGTTTGCTTTTTAATTTATGCAAGTTTGGATTGTGTTTGAAGGAGTTGTTTTCCAAAGATCTCTTTCTCCTTTTGTATACAACCATCGGACACCAACCATGGATTGACATTATTAATGAAGAGGATTGACGGCCCTCATCATGTAGTGCACAACGAAAATCTTAATTTGGAATGAGTGAAAATGACAAATCTTAGCCTTGTATAGAAAAGAAATTCAAAAATTGGGCTAATTCAAAGTAAAATAGTGGAATGCGGACATTAGCAGGATTTTGGGAACTTTTTTTAATCAATTCCTTTTGTTTTGCGGATATGAGGGGGCTGGGAGAATACAAGGAAATTTATATAGTGCAAGAGAAATGGAGTTGTGGGGAACAACAAGCACAATGGAACAAGTTCCTTGTGTTATAAGGAATTCCACATTGTTCGCAGTACAAAGGAGTTCGATGAATTGTGCAAGTCACAAGGTTGTGGGGAACAATGGGCTCGATGGAATGATTCCTCCTAATTGAACAATCTCCACATAGGCTATTGAAAGAAAGAATTACAAGCTAGAGAGCAACGAGGGGGAACAATGGGGTGTGGGGGAACCAAGGGTCGTGGAGAACAAGTTCCTTGAGTTCCAAAATTTGCCAAAATATCTGCAAAAAAAGGGGACAACAAAGCAATGCAAATGAAAGGGACGTACGGGGAACTAAATCTTGTTAGGAATTGGTTCCATGGGTTCTAAATATTTCCACAAAGGCCACACCGAAGGAGAAACGATGGGATGCAGAAAGCTCATGTTGCACAGGGAACAAAGCAATGCGGAGAACTAATACCTACGAGGAACAAGGGGCCCGATAGAACTAGTTCTGCTGGGGTAGGAAAAGACTGATCAACACTGCTGAGGGACACATTGTGGGAAAATCGAGGATGCTAGGAACATGATGAATGGATGAACTGTTCCTCATGTTCCACTAAAGTCCGTAAAGGCCGCAAAACACTCAAAATGACTCAAAATAAACTAACTGTTGGAGTTTTTTTCACTCATTTGACTTCAACAAATGCCAATACATCAAGGCAAGGGGTCACTTAGCCAAAAATAAAAATAAAAAATAAAAATTCCACATTTTGGGTAGGTGAAAAGAACCTCTTTGCTTTCTTTCTTGCTTTCTCTTTGGTCTTGCACACCTTACTGCCCAATTTGAATTTCACTGCTTTATCTTTCTTGGCTCTGGACACCAGTACCCAACCAGGATGCCAGAGCTTAGGTGCCCTCGTCCCCTCTGGGCAGCCCCAACCTCTTTGTATCTCACTCACCTCTTTTGGGCCTCTTTTATCTTTTGGACATCTTGTTTTCTTATGGGTTAGCATTTAGTTGTCAATTATGAAATTCAAAAAAGGGAATCATATAAATACAAAGCTATGTGATCATAATAAAGGACCAAGCTCTAAGCACCTATTACTATCACCTAAGGTTTCAGCCAAAGGAATTTCACGAGCATCAAAGCATCTATCTAGCTTCATTCAAGGGATGAGGGACTACATTTTTCTACATACACTTCATAGGAGGGGAAGTTCATTTTGACATCCACACATCTATTTACATTGCTACATCTAGCTATTGCTCACTATTCGGTGCATTTTGCACAAGAGCTTCCTAGGGCATGCTTTTTCACCCACACACAAAACTACACGGAGTCTGATATTTAGTGCAATGCTTGGTTGTAAGTTCACTCTGCTGGGTGACCACCGGGGTCAGTCCGACAGGCCGAATCCCTATTTGCACCTTTTTCTTTTTAGGATATCTTAGAATACTTAGCTTTAGCTTTTAATTGTTGTGATTCTGTGACTCAAGTTGTCAATGCGACCTACAACCAAATCATAGTTATAAGGGATCCTCTTACACTCTATATGATTGGTTTGGAAGGTTCGATCTTGTCCTAATGTTTTTGTTTTGTATCTTGATAAATACCTAACTGTTGATTCTTGGAAGTGAAAGTATCCCCTTCAATTTCAATCTTGCCCCAATCAATGAGATCTTGGATGTAATTCTCAAATCTCATACAACAGATTGTGCCATGGTACTTAGCCCTGTGAAAGTCACATTCTTCTTCTTCTCTGTATCATGATGGTTTAGGTTGAATTTCATTGAAGGGCTTGGTTTTAAAAAAACTCAATCATCTTTCCAGCTAATAACCTACAAAAAACATAGTCTAGTGGCTCATCAATTGATTTAGTTTTCCTCTATTCCTCTAGGAACAATGATGTTTGATATATTTTGAACCTTGAGATAACTTTGAATTACATTCTTAGGAGTTTCTTGGATGGTTTGTATGTGCTTAGAGTTAGTTATTCCATCGCCAACTACGTTCCTATTCAAGTGTTGATTTGTTTTTTTGGCTTTTTTCATGTTGATGATTGGTGATCACCTTTAGAATAGATTTTGATCAACCCCTTTACTATAAGAGTCTATTCAATTTGTGTACCTCTTTTAATGATTTTGTAAAAGGTATTTGCACAATCTACTTGTAAATTAAAATCTATTGCTTGATTAAGTTGGCTATGAAGATGATGATTAGCTACTTCTCAGGGATTGTGCAAGGAAATATGCTAGCAAGACTTTGCCACCTTTGTAAAAATGACGAGAAGATTTCTCCACTTTTTTTGCTTTGTGTCGCACAAATTTCTCATTGTGATCTCATGTTCAATATTATAGGAAATTTTTTTGATGAAATTTTCTAATAGATTTGCAAAGGTCATGATAAATCCCTTGGGTAAGTGCATGAACCAATCTAGAGCATGTCCTCCTAAGCTTCACGAGAATAGTTTGAGAAAATATACATAACTATAAACCACTTCTTGACAAGCCATGAAAATTGACTTTACATGCTCTTTTGAATTTCTCTTTCCCCTTCTCATCTTTTGGAGGTTTGAAGTATGGTGGAAAATGAACTCGGAGAAGTTCTTTGTCAATAGATATGAGCACATGTCTTAGAACCTATATTTCTTATCATATGCCCCTATTTGTAATCCTTGAAGAGTATCTTTCATTGCTTGCCATTCTTGGGTGAATGATGAGCTTGGAGTGGATAGGAGGATGAACTTGGCTTCATGACGCTCTCGGTCCAGGTCTTTGTGGGATTTATGGAATTTAGATGGTTTTTTTGATGGGGTGGCTCATTAATATTAGGATCTATTTGTGAAGCGAGGGTCACTACTTGACGGAAGATTTGTTGTAATCGATCTAATAATACTTGTTTGTGATCTCACTCCATTGGTTTGCCTAGGTTAACTCTCCCTTTGCCATTTTTGGTATGGTTAATGTTTAGAGACTCCGATAAGGATCTTCTTGCTCAAAGGGATTTCTACTAGTGGTAGGATTTTCTTGATTGGGATCTTATTGGCTTATGAGGTTCTTTATATTTTTAGGATTGTAATTGGAAGGTAATTTGGCTCCAACATAATGGGTTGCTGAAGTAGGTCATCCCCACGTCATTACCAAGGTATCGATCCAATTGTGTTCTTCCTTGTTCTGTTGATAGCAAGCCACTGCGATTACCTTGGTCATACTCTTCGTGATTGACAAGGATTTCTTCATCACTATCACGAGCTTACTTTGTGTTCCAAGGATTTTCAAGAGGATCTTCTTAATGTGTTTCATCCCACCCTAAGCCCGTACCTAGTTTTGGGCACCATTTGTTTATGTTCTTAATTTTGGCTAAGCTTGCTTTGGATTTGGTTTGGGTTTGGATATGTTGGATGTTTAGATGGTGGGTTGGTTTTTGTGATTTGGGATAAACTTGATCAAATTTTGACTTGATATGATCTAGCTTAAATGGGTAACCCTTGATGTTGATTGATTTAAAAGGATGTTGATGTTGGCTAAGGTAAAGGTGACCCTAATTGATTTGATTGATTAAAGTGATGATCGGATGTTTGATTAGATTAAGATTATTGATTTTGGGTTTGAAGCTAGCTTTTGGAGTAAAATTTAATAAGTTTAGTGGTATTTTGAGGGATTTGTTGGATATGGATGGGATAAATAGGATTTTTGAGTGGAAAGTTGTTTAGCTAATGCTTTTAGCAAACTTAAATTGTTTGAATATATGTTTAGACAAAAATAAATTGTAATGGATCTTGATTGTGTTGTGCATTGTGGATAGTTTATTTAGATTGGGTGTTTGATGACGGATGGACAAGGATGGTTTGAGATTTGTTTGTTTTGATTTCAGTGTGAGGTTTACAAACACATAGGTCTCAATAACATACAAACAAGATCACACAAGCCATAAGCCCTAATGCTTTCCTTGCATTGGAGGCCATAAACATTTGATTTAGAATTTTAGATTGCATCAAATTCCAAATATATTTTACGAAATAAAAAAAAATCCACTTACTGAAAAGAAATTGTTCAGATCAATTTTTTTTCATCCATCTGTAACATTATTTTCCAAATCTATTATTCTAGATTTTTATCTAAATTCATAACCATTATTGAGGTACGATGAGAAAATGAGAATACACTGGTCTTTCTCTTTTAGAAGATTTTGTTTTGTTTATATAATCATCTGGCTTATCTCACATTGATATAATTTCATTTTTCTAGGCTAGAATTTTTCTGTAACCTTCTTTTGTACCAGGTCAACACTAAATAATGGTGGTTAATACAAATCTACCTCTTCAATTTGGATATATTTTGATCCATCTTACATCAGGGTTCACTCCATGTTGTTTCTTTTATTTTTTGAATTCTGATCCATCCAAATCATTGAGTTGTATAGCTAAAAGTTTGCAACCAACATAAATATCAGAGTTTATAAATTCATTAAACTGTAACACCTTGATAAATAACATCCATGTTCCTAAAGAAGGGTATCCACCTACACTAATTTCTCTGTCACCACACTGCTCAATTTTGATCTATCAATGTAGTTACCAGTAGCAGCAGTTCACAAATGCTCAACCTAAATATCACATATGTTTGCAAGATTGACTGATCAACCAACCAATGATAAATCCACCCCAAAAAGTGGTAAACAGCCCATTGATTGTTGACGAATCAACCCAACCTATCCAAACACATGTGACGGATAAACTTTTCCGTTAACAAATTACTTTGGTTTTGTGGTGGGACTTTAAACTCTTAAACTTGCTCTTAGTTAAAACCCTGTGGCAATTTCCATTTGCTGCAGCAGCAACATCTGCACCCTTCTCCTTCTCTGGTTGAGGTTGAAACTTTAATGGTAGCAAATCTAATTCGTGTAAAACCGTCTGGATGTCTTGAACAAGCCTGTATGCGAGGCTTCTGCTGAAATCCTCGCGTATGACCACACGCAGAAGGCTTATGTGTTGAGCATCCGGAGCCATGTTATACGCAGGCACCACCCACTTAAACCTTCTCAGGTGTTCTGAAATATCATGTTCATTGTACTTGATCTTTTCCTTGAGAGAGAATGCTACCAGAGGTACGCCCACCTCTTTTGACAACATATTGAACCGCCCTGTCTTTATCAGACTATCACGTAAATACTTAGCATTTTCCCTGCAGTTTTCCATAATTCTCTCGTATCCCTGCATTTCAATTATACATATGCAGAAATGCTGTTAATGGATTCCTTTTAAGCTCAAATTAGTGACTAAACAATTACTTGTAGCTCACCTCAAAGCCAAGCCGAAGAAGCTGGTAGTACTGAGCGATGACTTGGCTTGCACCTGCATTGAATCGGGAAAAAATCAGATTCTCCCCTGAGAATTATTCTATGATTCAATAGTTATACTCTATATTACCATTTTCAACAAATATGACATGCAATTAATTAAAGATTGGTTATTTTGACTCTAAGGAATCGTTCTGGGTTTTTTTTGTTTCTGTATATTTGTTTTAATTCCAAAGTTTCTAGTCCTCTACTGGACCTTTCATAGTAAAAAAATAATACTTAGTCATCTTCGGAAAAATGTTCCGCAATAGGAGTCTGGAGTTTTTTTTCCTAAAATGATCAGTTTATGCTTGGGATAGGAACTAGTACATATATCTCAAATTTATCTATGTGAAAAATGCAAAGATGTATTAGTCTTGGGGCACCTATCTTGGATTTGTCACACAATTTCTAACATTGAAAGGTTTCATATTAATTAAGAAATCTATCACTTTCTTCATCCATTTCCCCTTGACTGATGACAGATCGTCTTTTCCACCAATTTCCCCTTGACTGGTGATAGATGGCCTTCTCTGCCAATTTTCCCGTTATAAATGGCTTTAATATGGCTACACCATTACATCTATCTCAAACAACTGTTTCTAGGAAAAAAAATAAAGGCTCTAATTCCATTATATCAACATTTTCTCAATAAATTTCTGCAAGCAAAAAGATTTTTTTTCCTCTAATGGTCAAATGGATGTTAAATTTAAAATCAACATTTTATCAACATCTCATACTATATTACACTCCCATCACCACCACTCCTGCTGCCTGCTGCCTGCTGCCATTGTAGGTTATGACAATGGGTGTAATGTAGGTTACACCAGTAAGTGTAATTAGGAGTAGATGAGGATGAGAGGTCAGTCTTGTTGATCTGTGTCTGAGCAAGATGAAATCACACAATAAAGCAAGAAGATAACAAAGATAATGATCTTGATTCTTAACAGTTCACCTACCCTGCTGAGTTTTCCCCTAACAATTGGCTGGATATATTACAAGTGTTTCAAAGCAGCATGACGCTGATTAGTTATAATTTCCTTTAGAAATAGATTTGATGTTAACGGCAACAAAGCGGTTTAAGGAAATAGTGTAAACAGTATATGAGGCGCAGAATGATTGAATTGTATTGTAAATTGCACTGCCTCATAGATCCATAATTGAATTATATTGTAACTTGCTCTGCTTCATAAATTTTATTGTAACTTGCGCTGTACAAGGGTCTATTTCAGAAGCACCTAAATACTTTTTAGTCTGTTCTATATTCTAAACTTTTTCTAAGTCTATTCTATATTCTAAAAGATCACATACCTTTGGAGAAATTAAGGGTGAAAGTTGGTTGATCAGCTCCCAGATAATTAATATGAAAAATGAGTTCCTCTGGAAGGTCTTGCTTGCCACGCCAAACAATCCATCCAATTCCTGCATAAACAAGTCCATATTTGTGGCCACTCACATTGATGCTCCTCACTAATGGCAGCCTGAAGTCCCACTCCAAATCTGGATACAAAAATGGTGCAATGAAGCCACCACTTGCAGCATCAACATGTATTGGAGTGTCCCACCTAAACATTCACATAACCACACAGCCTCATTATGATTACTCCACGATACCTAAATTGCTTCAAGTAGTATAAATTTTGTGGAATTCAAAAATAAACTAATTTGAGGTAAGACATACTTTGTTTTCTTGTTCTTCTCCTTCAAGAGGTCATTGAGCAGTTTCACATCCTCAAATTCACCATTATAAGTAGACCCCAAAATGGCAGCAACACAAATGGTGTTTTCATCTACCATTTCTACTGCTTTTCGAGGGTCCATAACATAATACCCTTCTTTCAACTTCACTTCTTTCAATTCTACCTCGAAATACCGAGCGAATTTCTCCCAACAGACCTGCAAAAACAACATCATATGTGTCACAGTTTTTTTAATCAATGCAGACCAGCTAGTTTTGGTTATAATGCAGGAAAACAGAGAGAGAGAGATAATTATAAGTTGAACCTGGACATTGGCACCAGTCACAATATTGGGCTTGTCATAAGGCTTCCCTTCAGCTTTTCTCCTGTTCTGCCACTTGCGCTTGAATGCCAGTCCAGCCAACATTATAGCCTCTGAGGATCCCACAGTGCTAACACCAACAGCTTGCTCCTTTTCAGAAATGGGTGCATGGTACATTCGAGCTATTATATTCACACACCGGTTCTGATGTTACAATTTACAAAACGAATCAATCAGCATGATGATCCAAGGTAGCAACTTTCGTACGGAGCATTTTATAAGGTGGACCCAAAATGTGGAAATAAGTAAAAAGATCCAAGCACTACCATCAAAGAAATCACACTTTTGTGTCCTTATATAATAAATTGTAGAATAAGGGAAAATATGGCAAATTTATATGAAACCACTGTATTCGGTAACTATGTGACAACATTTCATCTCTACAATTATATCCTCAGTTATGGAAGTACATTGCTAAAAATACAAGGCAAAACATAAATTTTTATTTTAACTGAAAATACAGGCACAAACTTGTCAATAGGTCTCAGATAAAAACTCTATTAGGTTTCTCCAAATCAAATGGTAAACATTTTCTCATAACAACATAATTCTCAAACATTTTTTTATCAACCCATGACGCAATGAAACATGGTATTGTTTTTCCCTGCCTAAACAACCATTGAACAACAGCCCTCAAGTATATGCTTGTCAAATGTTAACTACTAATGAAATAACAATATACTTGAATGGTAAGTAAACAATAACCTGAATCTCAGTGGTGACAGGGTACTCGTCCATATCAACATAGTTTTTATTGATAGCTTCCATTATCAGCTTATTGCATTCAGGTTCCATCCATGTTGTCACAAAAGAGGCCAAATTAAGCCTTGGATTGCTATCAAGCATAAGCTCATCACTGATGATCTGGTATGCAGCCTCCTTAGGAGTGGATTTGTCAGGAAGTTGAAACCTACAAATTTGTTCAGTTCAGTAATAACTTCAACTATATTACATATTATACATGTGTAAGTGATGATGAACCAACCGGAAATCATCCAAATGATAAATTATTTCAATTATTATATGAAAGTCATGGAATTGAAGGGCCCTTGGTCTCTTGGTGAAGTTGAATGGCTTGGAATGAGCCCAACAGGGATCAAGTCTTGCTGAATGCAAGGCTGTGGAGATAACCCGACACGGAGAGTCAAAAATCTCCAGTTGCATGTTGACTTGGTCAACCAAATAATAAAAAAACACCCTAAAAAAAGTGGTAAACCATTGGTTGGTTGACCATTCAACCTTACAAACAGGCACAAGTCGTGATTTTTTAACATATAACTTGCATAATTTCAACTTATTTTTTTCAATCCAAATTTTGGATCACACTCCTAATCTATCATCAAGAACAACATTTTGGATTGCACTTCAAGAACAACATCATAAAATGTTATAGAACATTTGAAATTCCATCCCAACAAAACATTCAACTTAAAAATGCATTAAAAGAAAACATTTACTCAAGAACTTCTAAAATATTTTGATCATAATTTAGAAAGTATGATTATATCAATACATACTTTGGGAGGGAATTCTGAACATAGCGGGAGGCAAACATAGAATCAATGGCACGGTCTGAATTGAGGGTGGCTTCACTGAGCGCCATTGTGCCTTTGTTTGATCTTATCACAAGGTATATGATGGAGAATGAGTTTTTTCCATAGATGGCCTGCCGCTTATATACTGCTCAATTCTCAAACTTAATCTCAGCCTTTGAATAGAAACTGTGAAAATTCTACGTTGATCTTTCTTTTAATTATTCCACGGTGCCGAAAGGTCGCCAATTATTTCTATGTTCTCCATGAGATTTTCTACGAGGGGGAAATCTTCTTGGTTCTATTAGTCTAGAGGGGACGGTGTTTTCCAATTTTAAACATTTTGCGTTTCTACTTGTCAAGTTTGTTCCATTTTAAAGGCGATTCTATGGGCATCTTGCACGTTTATAGAAAACCTTTGTTTGAACCTATTTTTTCCAACAACGGCCGCTTGGATTGATTTTTATTTACCACTCAAGCTAACTACTCTATTCGCCTTTGATCAAAGGAAAGAGTATTCTATTTATTTCCTTTAAGCGGTCAAATTAGAGTTTGTACAATCTTTGGAGTAGGTAGTCATCTTCAAGATTCAATACGTATTAAAATAAAAACCAAGCCTAAGACTAGCAATCGTACGTGAAATGTACGATGTGAACGCCGATAGGGATATAGTGAATAAGTGTAATTGGAGGGAGAGGAAGAATGGGAAATGAAGGTGGGGTAGAAAATGACTTTTGAGGGTATAGAAGGGAAAAGAAAACCCTAAAGGAAAGTGGAATAGAGGAGTTAATGTGAAATTTAAGTCTCTATGAAGAGCATGACATGTATGTCAATCGGAAGAAGGAGAAATCTCGTGTCGGGGAAGAGGCATATGAAACAATAGAGGGAGATATCTAAAAATGAAAGTAGGTGATGGAAAATGTTGACAAGGTGAATACTTGTTTGAATTTGTAGCTCTTGACTTTATTGGGTTGTTAGGAAAAAAGTAAATGTAACTGGAATTAAAATGCTTGGGTTGATAAGGACATGAGGACGTATAGTGTAGTTAGAATGCTTAGGTAGTGATTTCATGCAAAATACGCTTATGTAGTGATTTCAAAGTTTCGGGAAGTATAAAAACACAGTCATTTGTAAGGCTAAAACAAAATACAAAATAGTTTTAGTATGTTAATTGTCATGGCTCTGGAATCATATTCATCCTGGAATTTCTCCGACCTAGACAAGTTTTTCTTTGCTACAAATGCCACGGAAATGTGTTGGGAGTCTTGGTCCAACTCCATGTGTAAAGATGTGAATCCGCATGGAGTATTTAATGCATTCCCCTATCGTACTGTGGCAATAGTGGGAGTCAATCTCCGAGCATCCATTGATACGCTCATCTCTAAGCCACAAGCCATGACATCCCAATTCAAAGACATGTACGCACCTAACACAAACAATTTTTTTGCCACACCGACATCAATTTTTTTTTGTCTCAACACAATGAGTGCATAACGAATCTGATGAGCCCTAATTTTATGAATTTGGTGTTGGATTTGGAGAAATTTGAAGAGGATAACGATGGGGTGTTGCTTCTTCCCTGTAATGTTGGCAATGGAGTGGAGAGAAACAAAATTATTGTGGAGAAGCAACTTTTTTCTTTCCATTTGTACACTAATAAAAACCATCAAAAACCATGAGAAAATAAGATGAGTCAACCATCCACTCATAGATTCTCACTCAAACATAAAAGTTTTCCTTAATGACTCCAAGGTCATCCTAGGGCGACCCATAATCTCCTCAAGCTCAACTTTATTTTGATGGGATGATACCCAATCCAGGAGGTCGAGACCACCTGAAAAGAAAGTTGTTTTCCCCTTTCCCTTGTGAAGGGTTGACGTGCCAGAATTGCTCTAAAGAGGGGTGTTTGAAGTGTTGAGAGGGGCAAATGCTACAGGTTGGTGACTGGGAGAAATGTGAGGTTTTGAATTGGTTCCTGTTTCCCACTCCCTGTAAAAGGGTAGATTTTTCCTTAGAGAAGGAATTGGTTGAGGAACTCGAAGTTCCCGTTCAGATTGAGGGGCACAATGCATCAAATGTGTGGATAGCCAAGTTGCAAACTGCCCTCTGTTATCCCGAGCTGAAGAAAGTGTTGCCCTCGAACAACGAGCAGAGATAGATTGGTCTTCTTCTCCATCCGAGATGATGACAGGAGAATGAGTGTGTGTTTCACCCTTCCTCTTGCTTGAGGAAGGTGTTGATAATGGACATGATGGTAAGGGCACATTTTCTTCCTGTTTCTTTTCCAGGAATTGAACCCTCTTCTCCAATTCACTCACTTTGTTGGAGATGGTAGACACTGTATCAATGGAGGTTTTGTCATACAATATGTATGACTTCTTAGGGATTTCTTTTGAAAAAAACTCTTCATTGCATAAAAAGGGACATTGAAAATTGGCCTGCCCAAAGACCTGAGGCCTCCTTTCAAACCAGTATCTTTTCACATCCTCAGGCGTTTTCATGTGCTCCCATCTAAAAAGATGGAAATACATGACTTGGAAGGAGGCAAACATAGGATTGATTTTGATCAACCTAGTTAAAAGTGCTATACGGACCTGTTGATATGTCAAACATGAATTTAAGGATCTAACTTGCTCCTTAAGTTGTTTCTTTGTTATTCCATCCTCATCTACCTTTTGTAGAAGAGTACTTACAACTTCAGACACTCCCTGCTTTAGTTGTTCCCTTGATGGTTTACCCAAGGGGATGACTTGAATACTGTAATCGTCATCAGTTATATCTTTTCTTGTCTTCCCCTCAAAAGGGGTTACTATTTCCAAATTTCTTGCCTCTGATGAATCGATAAGGGTTCTTGTGATAGTTTTGGCTTTCTTTGGGGCTCTTATTGCCTTTGGAAAAGACAAGGTAGTGAGGTCAACTACTTGTATGGGAAGGGTTGTTTCTTCACTTAACATTAATTCACTAATCAAACCCTTCCTCAAATTTGTTTCAGCCTTTGTTTCTTGCAATCCTTGCTAGATTTTGTTAGGTACACCTATCATCTGCATGGATACTTCTTGCTCCTTTTGTGTCAATATTTCTATCTTCTCTGGAGCACTTGTCTCAATCTGGGTTGTTGATTCATATGGATGCTTCTCCTCCTGCCTTGGCATTTCACTTTGGTCATCCTTAACCTGATCAACCTCTATTTTCAAAGGGCCCTCCTTTGGTGTTTCTTCAGTTGAAAACATAGCGGTATGAACTTTCACCTCATTGCCCTTTTGTATTGAAATTTGGGCAATGGGCTCTTTTTCTCCCACGACTGGTTGAGTTGCCAAATCACTATCCTCTTTTCCAAGTGGCACCTCGGGCAATGTTATGGTAGGTTGATCTAATGGAAATGGATCCGCACTCCCCATTGAAAACTATGATTCTCCACCAATGACAATTTCTTCATCAACAATTAAGTCTTGTGCCATTTTCAATGTTTGTACTTGGATGGGGACAAACATAGATAAAAACTTCCAAAGAACATGAGAAGGATTTCCTCCACGAAATGACACTAAAATTAGCTTTCGTATGGCATTAGGCAATCGATCTTATTGAAACATCATATTTTCCATAATCATTTAAATCTAAGAATTGTAACTCTAGTAGTTGTTTCTCTTCATCATTTGTAATAGGTTCAAAAGTGTTAGGGCGAGGCTTTGTCGTGGATTGCTAATAAAGAACTCCACCTACCATGCAAATCAACAGGGCAATTGTTCCTACAAATGTGGCATGGTTCTCCCATATGATGAGATTTATTACCATATCAAGAAGCTTATTCACAATGCTTAAAACATTAAAACCTGTGGCAGATATGATCTTACGACAAGAAAATGCAAAAAATGAAATTGACAACCCAAACAAACAGGAAATCCTGACCGGCAATAATACTCTTGAGGAATGCCAATTAGACTCCTCTAAATTGTCATGTTTCAACTTCTTCAACTCGCCCATGATTAGTAACTCCAATGGGAAGCGAAGAAAAGATTCCAAATTATTATATAACACCAAAGCCCAAGTATACAGGCCAATGACAACATGCTTTATATAGACAAAATCTATTGACATACTTGCCTAGTATGCCAAGCCCCAACTATATGCCATACGGAAAAATGATAATCTTTGGCTACATACAACACACCACCTCCAAAAATAGTGGCTAATGAGCTCCATGTTTTAACAGATGGCCAAGGCTACTTCAAATACAAAGTTTCACCAATAGCAACAAAAATCGAGACATCAGAATGAAATACAATAAATATGTCAACATTTGCATGAAGCAACAACTCACTATAAGTTAGAACATCACTTAAAAGTTTGAAAAATCAAACAATCCAAATTTATTTGCCAAACATATAATACTTGAGAGAGCCATTAAGAGAAAAATGTACCTGTAGGACCAGTGTAGAACATTAACTACCTGAATTACAAGTGTTGCCTTTCAATTCATTGACGTTAAGTAGGATCAATTTTCGTTATCTTATGTTTGATTATATGCCTAAATTTGTTCAACGCCCAAATGTTTGTTAAATCAGTAAATTTTATGCTTAATGTCAGTACCATGTCATATTCTACAGACACCCATTTTTTCATAATTGAAATTGTGATGAATACAAAACAGATTTTCAATGTAAAAGTAAATGCCCAAATTCTGTATTTGACGACATACCCAAATTTGGTGAAATCCCGAACTGTTGTTTAATCAGTGAATTTGAAGTTTGGTGTCAATATCATATGGAAGGATATAGACACCCATTTTGTCATTAATGCAACTGAGATGAATACAGAACAAATTAGAGAAATCTCACATATTCAAGAATTTTGTTTCGTGCATCAGGAAATCCCAGATAAGAACAAATGATCTGTATGCCTGATAATTGACAACAGAATTTTTTTTTAGAAAGGTTACCTTTCAATTCATTGATGTTAATCTGAAGGAGATCCGTTAATGGACTCAACTGTCACTGGTCAAGATATTGTGAGCCTTCGCCGCTGATACTGTGCTCAAGGTTTGTTAGTAAACGGAAATATTTTTTCCATTCCCTTCAAACAAGTTGTAATGTATCCAATTAATTACAGGTGAGGGTAAATTGAACTGATTACCTCATGAAAGCTCATCTTGAGCCAAATGTATTGTCTAGGAAGATGGGTTTTTAATTGATTTTTATTTTCTTTCATACATGGATCTGATGGAGAAATACAACTCTTATTAAGGCGATGATATTGATTTTTTATTAATATTCTCTGGCCTTACGTGGATGATGGCTTTTCAGACCACGAGTGTTGACAGAGGCCAGAAGATACAAATACTTCCAGGAAAGCATACAAGATTGATGCAATTTTTTTTGGATTGGATCTTGTAGGAGAAAAGATCTTTCATGGGTTAGATCTGTCATGGTGGTGATACCCACATAATAAATCTTTTTGAAAATGGTGCAAATTTGTAGGTGTTGAAGGAGGTGATTGCTTACAAACTGAATTCCCCTGGTTCAAAAATCGATTAATTCATAAACACTATTTTTCAATAAACACTTGGGTATGAAAACTAAAAATCAGTAATCCGAAGGAGATCCAATACCAACATGGACCACGCAGGTCGCCAGACAACAAACAACTTGAAAAAATAGTAGGCAACGATTGCAAGGCAGGCTTTCACGTTTCCACGCAGATTTTTCAATCTTCCAAAATGAAAAAATTTGTTAAAAAGTGAAAACATCTAGACGGCCGTCAAAACGTAAAATTTAACATAGTTGTAGAAACGTCCACAGAGGCCTTTCCCATAGGGGGAACGCCTTCGGCTTAATGAACCAAAGTGTCATTGACAATTATCATTTAAATGTGTGTCCAACATGCACACATATAATAATTTTTATTTGTTCTTTCGTTTGAGTTCGATGAAGTATGTTGACTAATCCAATTGTGTATTCACCAATTCTTACACTGCTTGCTAAAAATGAGCAACACCGCGAGAACCACAATCGGTAATGATGGAGGTTGGGAATCTAAAGTGTACCCAAACATGGTTAAAGAAAGTGTGACCAATGTTGACCGCGTCGGTGGTTTTCTCGCAAGCAACCATGATGGCCATCTTCGAAAACCTATACACTACAACAAGCACATCATCATCATAGACAAGCTGGGTCAATCATGAAATCTAGATATTGATGGATTCACATGGTTTGGATAGAACCAACAAACATAAGTGTGTAAATTCTTAGCTTCCTATTCATAAGCTTTGTAACACAACAAGGAATGCAACATTTTAAGTGGCAATCAAGACCTATGTGCATGTGCATGTAGTAGAAGTGTTGTTATACTATAGCAAGTGTCTTTATCATGCCAAATTTCCCTCTTATCTTGGTGTAGTGCATCTCCCAAATGAGTCTCTGACGAGGTGCTATCAAGAACACAAAGATGCCCAACCTTATAGAGAAGGTTTGTGGACAAGTAAAAATCCCAAACCTATTCACCTTGTGCAAGGGTGATATAGGCTTATGTGAAGCTCTTATCTACTAAATAGAAATTTACCCATTCGTGAAGTTGTGGCCATGCACGTAAGAGGTTATTTTGTTTTTACTGTTTTACATACAATGGTATAAATGATATGTGTGCAATTGTACAAAGTTGTGCAAATTCACTTTGGCACATCTTGTACATGGCTTCACAACTTGAATGCCATTTTTTGAAGCTTCTTGAGTGTTTTTGGAGTACAAAATATGCTTCGAAAACCTATACACCGAAACCAAGCTTTCACTTGGTAAACCTCTAGATCACAAGCTATGCTTTTCAAAAAGTATTATCTTCCACTATTAGAGCTAACCGCAGAAAATTTATTCATACTACAAGTTATTCATAAGCTTGTACCATCTGATTGGTTCACCCCAAAATGGCCGCATAACAGTCAAATTTACGAACGCATTTTCGGTGGAATCCGACGTCTGATTGTGGTATATAAATTTGAGCTTCATGTTCACATTTCACTGAGCTAGCAGTGTCATGATGGAGGAAGGAGGCATCAGAGGAAGGAGGTCGAACAACGACCTCTCGTCAGTCACCAACGATGGGGCCGCGCAGAAGCTGTGGTGGCATATGTATGGTGTGAGTATATGATTTTCAGTGTGGGTTCCATTTTCTCAGTGTGCTTCAGTTTGTAGTGTTCCTATTGCTTTGAGTGGTGTGATTTATTGTTAATACTGGAAAAGAATTGTATAAGAGAGTAGAAAACTACGGTGATCCTCTGACTGCAGAGATCCTCTGACTGCCGTACTTCGTTGGAAGATGATCGGTCAGTGAATACATTCATTGGCATTGGTGATCATGTGCAGCAAGATCAAGACAACAAGATCCAGTTAGTATGATACAACACAATACATTTTTCCCTTTCTGATTTCTTATTTGGAATTTCACATTGTGGGGGGGGAATACATACCAATGTTCCATTCCCATTCTGTACCCGAAATGACTTAGTCAAGGAAAGCTTCTAGTGGCAGTGGCAGTTTTCAATGTTGTTCGAGATCAAGTGGTAGCGATCAATGACAGAGACTACAATTAAGAACATTATGATTCTTATAGGAAGTAATGTGAAATTTTTTCAGTATATCTTCTTTTGTGTAGTTTTGTGATATGCAAGTTGTGCTTCCTACATAATTCCCTGATGTATAAGCATAGTGGTGAACAGTAGCACCAGAGTAAGTCAGTTCATGGATCTTGAAAGGGTTTGTGGGAGGATCCAAAAAACCACATGAGGTCGACAGTTGATGAGGTTCCTGTCGCATCAAGGTTTGTGGTAAGCCTGTTTAAAACCATGGAAGGAGAGAGCCTTTCTTTTGGATCAAGGTCATGAGTCACAGAGTTGGAAATGCCACAGGGGTGAGCATACTGCAGTTGAGAGTGTGGATGTTTTTCTACCATGTAAACACTAAGGGGGGGAATGTTAGGAATTAGTATTTACATCATGGTAAATAATTATATGGTTAGTTTTATATATATTGTTATAACAAATGTATAACAATATATTAATACGGGTTTTATATTGTTTATACTTCCAACTTTATAGGAAATTGGTTTTCGTATTTGGATGGCTATTTAATAGCACTCCATACATTGTAATAGATACATAAATAATATATTGATTGTATTTGTGTGTTCAACCTGTGTAATATTTTCAACAACATCATCCAATTTTGAGTGTAACTATTTCAAATAACTCGTACAAGTTGAAGATTTTTATTTTATAGAAAAAGAGTCCACTTAAGACCCCCTTTTGGCTCCCCAGATTGGTGCACTTACCCTCAATTAAGGGCTTAGTTTTCATGCTTCAAAATTTCCAATTTCCATGCTAGTTTTTTTTTTCCATTCTAGAGCTATTAAAACACCCTCCGGGAGAATTTAAGAAATCTATTAAGCATCTAGAGGTAATGTCAGGGAATCTTAGAAGTTTTGAAGGTAATTTATGAAGATTTAGGTCACACAAGAAAAGTTTTTATCATTCAAGGAGTATTTTCTCAACATCAAGTTTTCTAGGTGCAGGGAACAAACACTTTAATGGAAAAATCTAACTTCTCTAGAAGATTTCAGGAGCTCTGTAAGGAGTTAGAAGGAAAAAAAGAGGCATTGGAAAGCTACCTAAATTCTCTACACGTTGGAGACATCCATTTTTCTCTAAGGCTTGAAGGTGTCATGAATAATTTCAAAACAGTGAAGCTTCCCATTTTGGTTCCAAACCAACACTTCACTGATACAACACTTCATGACACCAAAACAGGGCACTACTAATCAAATTTCATTCTTTTTTATGATTGACACCTCATGCTGATTCTTATGCCACCTAGACACCCTTTTCCATCAATGCAACTTAGCATGAATGACAACACCAATGACACTATTTCCAAGACATGTGTTTTGATTCGTTATGTATTATAAGGCATTTTATGAGTGCATATATTTGAGAAACTATTGTTTCCTTTCACAGTTGTGAGGTTTGTAAAATCTAATTTTGACACATCTAACACTCCTAAAAATGTCTGTAAACAATACAAAAGGTCCCAAAAACCTAAACAATGACTATATTCATTTCCAAAATAGACATCGATTTTAGAATTTAAATGCTAAAATGTTTAGGCTCAATGCTAAAATCCTGAAAATTAAATATGTACTAACCAGATTACAGTATAAAAAACTATGTCGTAAACTATGACTTATGCAGTTGTGAGACTATTTCCATAATGTGTAGAGTGACCCTAATTTATTATATTTACTAAAATAAATTTAAAGTATAAGTATAATTATACTTATACTTGAACATTTAATTTTAGAAATAGAAGCATGCCAAAGACACATATAATGCATATACTCAGCGGAATGCGTACGTGTTCCGTTGAGTGTGCCCCAAAACCAAGGATTTACATGCTTGGAATTACTTTGGTTTCCCAAACCTACACCTAGAACGTGTGAAAACACAGCAACCTACGTGTTTTTGAATTTTTTTGCAAAAAATCACCTTCAACCATTGTAAATCCTATAAAAACAATTTCTATCTATATTAAAAATTTCCCTACAACGTCAAGAAATATGTCATCTTTCTAAATATATATTTTGTATATTTTTTTGACCATTTTATGGTTTCCATTTATATTTATTTCAAACTATGTCTTTCATACCTCTATTTTTAATGATTGTAAACACTTATCTTTTTTAATGTATCTTTTTTTTCACTTCTCCAAATTGAATAAAAATTTTACAGGTCCAAACTATGACTAATTCTATACATACTTAAAAAATCGATAATTTTTGAGATAGTTAGGGGGGCATGGACGGAGCTCCATTATTTTTCAAAATTTAAAACTTTTTTAATTGAAAAATCATAACAAAAAATACTAGCTAAAAAAATATTTAAAAAAATCTACCCAAACTAAATGCTCCTATCTATCATTCTACCAAAGGGTTTTCAAATATACTAAATAGTCCTAAAAAAATTGTGGGGGGCACGACCGACTATCTACTATGTTTTATAACAAAAGAAAGAGTACCCGTTGGTATTTTAGTTCTTTAATCCACTTAAACTTAAAAAATTCAAGAAAAATTAATAGCTTAGAAACTAGATTCAAAATGCTATAATTCATGTTCTTATAACATCTTCCAATTTTGAGTATAACTATTTCAAATTACTTATGGAAGCTGAATATTTATATTTTTCAGAAAAATGTGTCTACTTAAGAACCATTTTTGGTCCCCCAACTTGGTGCACTTACCCACCTATGACTACCTTTAGTAGTTTTAAATCTAGTCCTTCCTCTTCCGGTTCTCTCTCTGTTGCCACTTCTCCTTCTCTTTATTCTTCATCACTATCATCATCTAGTTATTTTCCTCTTTTCTGAGCTACTTCTAGTGCCCCTAACCTATCTTGAATGTTTGTCAATACTACAACCCAATTATATTCTCTTGGTTGCTCTCTATTTCCTCATCTTCCCAATCTTCTTGGCGGCATCTTCTCAACTCTTAAAAAACTCTTTCCTCTTCCCTGCTTCTTTCTCTTTCCTTTTTTTCTTCCTATCAATTACTTCTTGTTCTCATCTTTGATACCAATATGATGCATATCGTCTACTACCTTCAGCATATTTAAACAATTTAGCTAGTTCTCAATTTCAAATAATCTCTTTTTCCTCATAATGTGCTCTGTTTTTCACAACTCAAGACAACTCTTAAAATTACAAATTGGCTTCAAATGATCAAATATATTGATGGTGACCTATCAACATGCTCCTAAGTATTTAACCAAAACCTCACACTCAATGAATTTATTCAAACCAATCACTTTATCTGTTGTGACCATCTTTGGAAAAAACCCTCAAATAAGCTTCTCAAGAACTAGAATATTGGTGAGTTAGGGTTTAGAAAATTCTATGAACCCCCAGGAAAATGTGTGGGTTGATTTGAATACCCTTTTAGGATCTTGAGGTGTAGAAAAAAATATTTGATCCAATTCCCTAAGAAAATACTCTTCCCTTCACTATCACCTTCCCTAGTCTTCCTCTTCCTTCTATGACAATCTATGACCTCTCTCTTACATTGGACTAGTCATTCATGAGTGCATATATTTAAGCAGTTGTTGTTTTGTTTGAGAGTTGTGAGGTTTGTAAAATATAATTTTAACACATCTAACAATCCAAAATGCCCTAAAACCTAAACAATGACTATATTCATTCCAAAAATAAGCATTGATTGTAGAATTTAAACGCTAAAAGCTTTAGGCTAAATGCTGAAATCCTAAAAATTACCTATATACTGACCAGATTAGATTATAAAAACTATCTCCTAAACCGTGACTCATGGACCTATGAGACTAGTTCTATAAGGTGTAGAGTGACCCTAATTTCTTATATTTACAAAAATAAATTTAAAGTATAAGAAATAATAAAATAAAAAATAATAAAAATGAAAGACTTAAACATTCATTTTTGTAAATATAAGCATGCCAAAAAGAAATATAATGTCTATACTATGTATAGCACGTACACATTTTTTCTTTTCCCTTTTCCAAGGCATGTCTCTCAACTTGGATCCCCAAGCCTAAAGCATATACCTGTAAAAACACAAAAAAACTGTGTTTTTGCAGAAAATTAGGAAAAAGGCTATTCTGCCATTATAAATCACACTAAAATGATTGATACATTTAATAAAAATATGCCTACGACATCGAGCAAAATTTCTTCTTTCCAAAAATATAATTTTTCAAATTTTATAACTAATATAAGGTTTCCATATTAACTATTTTCTAACTATGCCTTTTTTGTAGTTTTTTTTGGAGTTTATACACGTCTATCTTTCATCGTGTATATTTTTTATGACTCATCGAAATTGAATAAAAATATTTATACACAAACTAGTACTAATTCTATACATATTAAAAAAAATGATATTTTTTGAGGTAGTTAGGGTGCGAAACATTTGGAGCTCTGTTATTTTTCAAATTTCAAATTTTTTGTGCTAGAAAAATCACTAAAATGAATCTAGACACAACCTATATTCTCCTAGTTATCTGTCTATCAAATGGTTTTCAAAATTGAAGATTTTTATTTTTTAGAAAAACAAAACCGTCCACTTAAGCCCCCTTTTGAGCCCCCAGATTAGTGAAACTTACCCTCAACTAAGGACTTAGTTGTCATGCTTCAAAATTTTAAATTCATCTATGACTAGTTATTTTTGCCATTCTATGAGCTATTAAAACACCCTCCATGAGAGCTTAGGAAAGATCTTAAGCATCCAGATTTGTGATGTAAGGGAATCTTGGAAGAGTTGAAAGTAATATAGGAAGATTTAGGAAGGTTTTTATCAGTTCAAGGACTATCTTCTCAAGGATCTGATTTTCTAGGTGCAAGGAAAGTGCAACACTTTAATTTGGGTGAAACCTAAAGATTACTCTGGAAGATTTCAGGATGCTTGTGTAAGTAGTTAGAAGGGAAAAATAGCACATTGATTACAAGCTACGTCAATCCAGCTACACATGTGTGCAGAAATCCATTTTTCAAGTCTACCAGGCTTGAAGGTGTCATTAAGAATTTCAAGGAATAGTTAGAGCTTCCCATTTCGAGTTCACAAACCAAGTGAACTTCACCAATGTAACACTTCATGACACCAAAACAAGGCACTAGCAATCAAACTTCATGCCTTCTGATGATTGAAACCTCGTGCTAACTCCTATGCCACCTAGATACCCCTTGTCCATGTAATGCAAGTTAACATCAATGACACTATGTACAAGTACATGCGTTTTGATTTTTTATGTATTATAGGGCATTTCTTGAGTGCATATATTTGAGCAACTATTATGTTATTCCTTTGATAGTTGTTAGGTTTGTAAAATCTAATTTTGACACATCTAACACTCCTAGAAATGTTAGGTAAATAATCCAAAAGGCCCCAAAACATAAACGATGACTATATTCATTACCAAGATAGACATCAACTGTAGAATTTAAACGGTAAAAGATTTAGGCTGAATGTTAAAATCATTAAAATTACCTATGTACTAACTAGATTAGATTATAAAAACTATGTCCTAAACTATGACTCACGGAGTTGTGAGACTACTTCCATAATGTGCAGAGTGACCCTAATTTCTTATATTTACTAAAATAAATTCAAAGTATAAGTTTTTCATTTATTAATCTTTATACTTCATTATTTATTATTATAACTTATACTTGAACATTTTTTTTTGTAAATAGAAGCATGCCAAAAACACATATAATGCCTATACTAAGACGCACACATACGCATTCCATTGAGTATGCACCGCAAACCAAGGATTTATAGGATTGGAATTGGTTTAGTTTCCCAAACCTACACCTTGGACCTGTAAAAACATAACAACCTGCATGTGTTTTTGACAAAATAGAAAAAACTTACCTTCCACCATGTGAAATCCTATAAAAAACATTTTCTATCTTTCTTAACAATTTCCCTACAACGTCAAGAAATCTATCCTCTTTTTAAATATGTACTTTTTATATTTTTTAACCATTTTATGGTTTCCATTTATATTTATTTCAAACTATGTCTTTTATACCTCTATTTTTAGTAATTGTAAATGCTTATCTTTTGTCATGTATATGTTTAAAAAATTATACAGTCCCAAACTAGGACTAATTCTATACATATTTATAATAAAAAATTCTAAATTTTTGATATTTTTTGAGGTAGTTAGGGGGGGAACAGTCGGCTATCCATTATTTTTTAATTTTCAAAATATTTGTACTTGAAAAATCATAAAAAAATTAAAAAACTCACTAAAAAAATCTTTAAAAAATCTATTTCAAACTAGATGTTCCTATCTATCTTTCTACCAAATGGTTTTAAAAAATACTAAATAGTGTTCAAAAATGGGGGGAGGCATGACCGACTATCTACCATGTTTTTTCTATTATTGACATTTTAGATTTTAACCCACTTATTAACCATTTTTAAAAAAAATAGTAGTTTAGAAACTAGTCAAAATCACAATTCATGTTGACATTTTAGATATTTAACCACTTAAGACCCCCATTTGGCCCCCCATTTCCATGCACTTACCCAAAATTAACCATTTAAAGAAACTAGTAACCATAAAAAACTAGACTCGAAATGCTACAGTTCATGTTCTTATAACATCTTCAAATTTTGACTCGTAACTATCTCAAATAACTTGTTCATTAATTCTTATAACATCTTCAAATTTTGAGTGTAACTATCTAGATAGGACGAGCAGACCCAAATAACTTGTGCATTAATTAAAATATTGTAATTGTGCAAGTTATAAAATGAACTCAAGTCATATCAACTTGAGTCAAAGGAATATTAAGTCATAATGTAGTTTATAACTACTTTTGGGTGAATGTGCTTATAAAAGGCTGAAAATCAATTATAAAAGGGGTTGGTTATATCTCCCTCTCTTTCTTCTCTAAATGTAGGAGGATTTATGCTATAACTTTGTGTACATGTGTTCTCTCCCATTCTATGAATTTACTAATGCAATGTCGATATGTTCATTTCTCCCTTTAGTGTTAATTATCCTTAATCATTAAAATTGTGGTTTATAATTTTATAATTGAACAATGCCATTAATGTTGTTTTTCTCATTGGTTGTATGTGATGCTCTAATACTCAGACTTTGTGCTTAATGTTGGTGTACGTAGACTTTGTGCCATAACTATATGGTTTGGCGTTCGTGAAGACTTTATACTTCTTATCTCACACCCGTTATTGTATTTTCCCCTTCATGTGTGAGAGAGGATGTTTTATGTTGCATTTATGTTTAAGACATCTTGGCAGTTCTTTGAGTCTATTACACTATATATTTCATGCTTCCTTTTTCCTCTTTATTCTTCTTTGTCCTTATAATTTTTGTTGCCTTTTTGATTTTTGGTTAAAATCACCAAAAATCCAAATACCCACATCATACGAGGGAACTTCCTCTCTGAAACATATAGGAACATCACCATGTTAATAGGAGATTTTGTTGAGTTTTGGAGTTTAATCACTTTATTGGCATGATTTTACAGACTTGCTAGAATACATAGTAACTTGCATTAGTTGACAAACCACCGTCGGTCACCCACGGATTGGTATTGGTCAAGCAAGGAGGAACTGACATTGGTTAGGGATAACCAACATTGGTTAAGGCTAACCAACATTAGTTGCCCGTGCGTGACTATTATAATTAAGTTGCGGGAATTAGATCTATCTTTAGTAGTAAAGTGAATCTAATGGTTGTAATTGCATAGCTAAAGTGCCCTAAGATTGTAGATGCATATATAAGCATAAAGCTAGGATTTAGAAGGGAGAATTTAATTTAGAATAGAGAGAAGTTTCCTTTGAGAGAAAAAGAGAAATTTGCAGAGAAGAAAGTACAAGACATCCAAAAAGGTGTGGAAGATTGCAAATTTTATTGTATTTCCTCTGTGATGATAAATTGGTTGTTTCTTGGTGGACGTAGCCCACACTGGGTGAACCACATTAAATATTGTGTATTGTTTCTTCTTGTTTATTTCCGTATTGATTGATTTTATGCTTAGACCTGATTAATATATCTGTACAACCGGTGTGCTAAATCCAACAACTGGTATTGAAGCATCTTTGTTGGAGGGTTGTGCGTGTTGACAAATTTACTCATAGAGGGATTTCTTATTGAGTGGGAACAAAACAATGGGAGAAAAAAGAAAATTCAGAGTAGATAAATTTGATGGCCGTGACTATCTATTATGGAAGATGTAGGTGGAGGATTATTTGTATCAAAAAGATTTATACTTACCGTTGGATGAGAAGGCAAGACATGCAAAGATGATTGATGAAGAATGAAAAATTCTTGATAGAAAGGCTCTAGGATCTATAAGATTGATCTTGGAAGCATCTATGGCTTTGAATATTACCGAAGCAAGATCTATGGTAGAGTTTATGAAATCTTTAGCAAATCTATGTGAAAAACCTAATGCTTCAAATAAATTTTATTAGATGAAAAAATTGTTTAATTTAAAGATGCAAGAAGGTGGATCTGCATTGAGTCATTTGAATGATTTTTGGTCTATTGTAAATAAATTAAAATCAGTTAGTATTCTATTTGAGGATGAAGTGAAAACACTTTTATTATTATGCTCTTTGCTAGATAGTTGGGATAACTTGGTAATGGCTGTTAGTAATATAACATTTTCTACTAATGTTTTAAAGTTTGATGATGTGGCTAGTATAATCATAAATGAAGAAATACACAAGAAAAGTACATGAGAATCATCATCTGAGAATGATTTGAATGTAGAAATCAGGGGAAGGCAGAAGGAGAGATCCAAGAGCAAGAATAATGGGAAATAAAAATCTAAGAATGGTAGATCTAGATCCAGAGGTAGAAGTATAATCTGCTAGAATTGTGGAAAGAAAGGTCATGCAAAGAAGGATGTACCAGAGAATGTACTAGTTCAAGGAAAACAAAGAGAATGTACCAGAGAAAGGTAATGAGGTAAATGTTGCTGCAAAAGAGGTAATGCAAGATGCCCTAATTCTCTCCTTGGATAATAAAATTGAGTCATGGGTTTTAGATTCAGGAGCTTCTTTCCATGCAACCCCTAATAAGGGTTATTTCAAAAATTATGTCTAGGGTAATTTTGGGCATGTTTATTTAGGAGATGATAAACCATGCAATATTAATGGTAGAGGTGAAGTTCATCTTAAATTACAAAATCGAAATACATGGATATTGAAAGATGTGAGGCATGTTCCAAGCCTTAAAATAAATCTAATTTCTGTAGGACAATTGTGTGAAACTGGTTGCATGGTTACATTCACAACCGAATCTTGGATAGTTACCAAGGGATATCTTGTTGTAGCAAGAGGTAAGAAGGTAGGATCATTGTATTTGTTTACCTATATTAATGTTTCCTTTTCTGTTTTATCTGCTTTAGATTCAGATACAAGCATGTGGCACAATCGGCTAGGGCATGTGAGTGAAAAGGGAATGTGAATCTTAAAGGCAAAGGGTAAGTTATCAGATCTGAAATGTATAGATCTTGATTTCTGTGAGCATTGTATTTTTGGAAAGTAGGAGAGTGATATTTATCAAAGTTGGGGCAACAAAGAAGAAGCACAAATTGGAGCTTGTACACTCAGATGTGTGGGGACCAGCCTAGGTAGCTTCTCATGGAGGATCCCAATACTATGTTAATTTTATTGATGATGCCACAAGAAAGGTATGAGTTTATTGTATTAACCGTAAATCTAATGTTTTTGAAACTTTTAAAAAATGGAAATCCCTTGTTGAAAATGAATCGAATTTAAAGTTAAAGTGCCTTAGATTTGACAATGGTGGTGAGTAATGCTACAAGGATTTCAATGATTATTGTTCAGTAAATGGAATACGTAGAAAAATGACAGTTCCTAGAATACCACAGGAGAATGGTGTTGCAGAGATAATGAATAGGAAAATCATAAAATATGCTAGAAGCATGAGGATACATGATGGATTGCCCTTGCAGTTTCGGGTGGAAGCAACAGACATGACAATTTATTTGATTAACCGTGGACCTTCAAGTGCATTGGATGGTGGAATATAAGAAGAATGTTGGTCTGGAAAAGAGGTAGATCTTTCTTTTCTTAGAGTATTTGGCTCAGAAAATTTTGTACATATTGATAAGAAAAATAGAAATAAATTGGATGCTAAATCCAAAAGATGTACTTTCATTGGTGATGGCTTTGGTGATTTCAGATTCCAGTTTTGGGATTTAGAAGGTTCTAAGATAATTAAGAGCCATGACATTGATTGGAATGAAAAGAGAATGTATAAGGATAAATTTTTGGTACCCAAAGATGAATCGGTGGAGAAGTATGTGGATGAAAATGAACTCTTGAATTCAAAATTAACACCTAAAGGTTTACACAGTAACTGATATTTGTTTAGCCTTGACTGACATCGGTCCCCTGTACTAACATCGGCTACTGAAGAGACAAACTGACATTAGTTAGATGAACCGATGTCGGTAGAAGGTGAATAGTGTCAGTCACTGTTAGAATTAGATACAAATCTTCAGGATGAGCAGATTGAGACTCCGACACCCCAAATCTCAGTGAGAAGGTCATAAAGGGTAAGTAGACCTCCAGAAAGATTTTCACCTTCCTTGTCTTATTTATTATTGACTGATAGTGTTGAACCAGAAAGCTTTGAAGAAGCAATGCAGGGTAAATCCCACAAGCAGTGGGAACATGACATGAATGAGGATATGGAATCCTTAGAGCAGAACTAGACATGGAATTTGGTTAAGTTGCCAGCAGGTAAAAGAGCATTGTAAAACAAGTGGGTTTAGAGGATCAATGAAGAAGAGGGTGGATAGAAGAGATACAAGACAAGGCTTATAGTAAAGGGATTTACACAGAAAATAGGTATTGAATTTGGTGAAATATTTTCTCCTGTTGTTAAGATGAATTCTATTCATATTGTATTGAGTTTAGTTATAGTAGTGGATTTTCATTTAGAGAAACTTGATGTCAAAATGACATTTCTTCATGGTGATTTAGAGGAAGAGATTTATATGAATCAATTGCTTGGGTATGAAGTCAATGGTAAGGAGAAACTTGTGTGTAGATTGAAAAAGAGCCTATATGGGCTCAAACAAGCTCCAAGGAAATGGTATATGAGGTTTGATAGTTTCATGCATGATCATGGTTATTTGAGATGTGAATATGACTATTGTGTTTATTTCAAGATGCTTGGAAATGGGAGCTATATTATTTTGTTACTGTGTGTGGATGATATGCTTATTGCAAGATCTAGTATGTAGGACATTGGTGAGATTAAAGAAAAGCTAGATCACACATTTGCAATGAAGGATTTGGGAGCCACAAAGAGAATCCTTGGCATAAAAATTTACAGAGACAGGAAAAACAGGAAGTTGTATTTGTCTCAGGAGCATTATATCAATAAGGTGTTGGAAAGGTTTAATTTGCAAAATTTAAAAATTGTAAGTACACATATGGATAAACACTTCAAATTGAGCAAAGATCAATGTCCTACATCACACGAGGAGGTTGAGTACATGGCACGAGTTCCATATGCTTCGATAGTTGGGAGCTTGATGTATGTTATGGTTTGTACCAGACTAGACATTGCACATGGAGTGGGAGTTGTGAGAAAATTTATGGCTAATCCAGGTAAAGAGCATTGGAAATTAGTCCAATGAATTCTAAGGTATTTAAGAGGGACATCTGACATGCAGTTATGCTATGGAGGGTCAGATACTTCTTTACGTGGCTATGTAGATTTAGACATGGTTGGTGATTTAGATGGTAGGAGGAACACCACTGGATATGTTTTCACAATAGGTGGCACGACAGTAAGCTAGATTTCTAGACTACAGAAGGTTGTGGCCCTATCTACTACAAAGGATGAGTATGTTGCAACTACAAAATCTGGAAAAGAGATGATATGGATGAGCAGGTTCATGGAAGAGTTGGGAAAAGAGCAAGAAGATTGCAGATTGTACAATGATAGTCAAAGTGCAATTCATTTGGAAAATAACTCAACATTTCATTCTAGAACAAAACACATTTAGTTGAGATATCACTTCATATGGTAGGTATTGGAGGATGGGTAGCTGAAGTTGGAGAAAATTCATACAAAGGAGAACTCTGCGGATATGCTAACAAAGCCATTGACAAAGGAGAAGTTGGACATACACTCCACTTCTGTTGGTCTTTGAGTTTGAGACTTGAAGAGGGAGAAACATGCCAAAGTAAAGGATAAGAGGATGGAGTTGTATGGTACAATGCATCAATTTATCTCGAAGTGGGAGATTGTTGAGTTGTGGAGCTTAATCAATTCATTGGAATACTTTTGCAGAATTTCTAGAATACACAGTAACTGGCGTTAGTTGATGAACCGCCGTTGGTCTCCCATGGACTAGTACCAGTCAGGAAAGGAGGAACCCGAATCGGTTAGGGATAACCAACATCGGTTAAGGTTAATCGACATCGGTTAAAACTAACCGATATTGGTTGCTTGTGCGTGACTTTTATAATTGACTTACAAGAATTAGATCTATCTTTAGTTGTAAATTGAATCTAATGATTGTAATTGTATGGCTAAAGTGCCCTAAGATTGTAGATGCATATATAAGCATAAAGCTAGGGTTTATAAGGGAGAATTCAATTGAGAATAGAGATAAGTTTCCTTTGAGAGAAAAAGAGAAATTTGTAGAGAAGAAAGTACAGGACATCCACGAAGGTGTGGAAGATTGCAAATCTTCATTATATTTCCTTTGTGATGATAAATTGGTTGTTTCTTAGTGGATGTAGCCCACAATGGGTGAACCAAGTTAAATCTTTTGTATTGTTTCTTATTGTTTATTTCCGTATTGATTACTTTTATGCTTAGATCTGATTAATATATCTGTACAATCGATGTGCTAACCCTAACAAATTTTCCCTAACTGTTGCAGCTTTTATACCAAATCCATTGGGCCATATCTAGAACTCTAATAGTGTCATAAAATCATGCTAACAATTTTAGGGACTCATTTGGGGAACCAAACAATTTTTCACATTCATTTCCCACTTCCGATTGAGTCTTATTCACATTTTCTATTTTCTTAAAAATATTTTCAAATTTTCCTAAATCACTCCATATTTGGTTTTGAAGGGACCAAAAAACCCTAAACAAAAAGAGAAGCCAGAAAAAGGACAACCCAAAAAGAAAAACACAGGGGTCCAAGTCAAACATACTTGACCAAGAGGATACCTAGAGAGAAGCACAACCCATACAAGGTCTCCATAGAATTTTTTTTACACAAATACATTATAAAAAAAACAAAGTTTCAAGATGTAACTAAAAATACCCCAGACAGAAGTGTAACCATAGTTTCGCAATTAGTTTGCTTTCCTAGAGAAAGCTATGATTATAGTCCTAGCACTAGGTCCTACTGTCCTTATCTCCTCCTTGATCATCTTTCTAGGATATGATAACCTTTTTAGCAGCAAACTTAGGTGAGAACATTATCTTCAGCTTCAATGTGCTCTTCATCCTCAGAACTACTCATCTCAAGTCACATCTTTTTCTTTAACAAAAACAGTTCATTCTTGGAAATTTGGTGCTAGAGAATGGATATTCTATCCTCCTGCATAACCATTTCAGCATTAAGCCCACCAATTCTCTTTGTTCTACACATCAATTTTTCTTTAGCACTCCATAATCTCTTGGACAAGGTTCTTATTGACATAGAAGAATTGTATCGGTAATGGTCTCCATATTCGAAACCCTGGCTTCCCAATCCACCATATATCTCCTTCTCCTTGCTAGAAGTGCTTGCCCCTAAAGCTTTATCTCCCTTTTAAGGTTACAAATAATGTTCACAGCCATGCCATCATGTTTATCCTGAGACCCACCCTTTTTGATGTAGTTCAATTTTTCAGCTAGGGTTTCATCATCCGAATCCACAACCATTTGGGTAGGGGTTGGGATGAAACCATAGGCTTTCCATTCTGGTATAGTAATAAAATCAAACCATGGTGAAGTGGGGTGTCCACTCTCTCATTTTGAAAATATATGATGGAAGTAGTAATAGATCTCAAAAGAAAGAAGGGGAAGCTCATAGCCTAATTCTTATAGCAGATAATTAAGGATGGAAAGATGGTAGGAGAAAATATTTCTGAATTTACCTTCAGAGTAAGGTATTTCATAACAACCATACACACATCAGGCCAATGCTCAGGGAGATAAATTCTAGCTATACCATCATCAAACATAATAATTCTTTCCTCTAGCCCAAAGAAGGTAGTAATTTCATGCCTCCACCTGGTTTTGTCCTTGAAAATTTTTAGGCCTTCCAAGGAAAGACCCATGGCCTGAAATATTTTCTTCAGTAACAATAGATCTCCATTCCCCTCATATTGACATAACCCCCTCCCATGCATTACCAAATTCAAGAGCCAATTGGGATCATTACCTTTGAGCCTTTTAATGTAGTTGGAAAACCTCCTCTTCTTAACAACTACCATAGAGTTTTGTCCCACTTGATGTGTAAATAAGTGGTTAGCTCGGTGTGAACCCTGTCACCACCCATGTTTAACCAAAAAATCACAGAAACTTGAGACAAATGAAAATAAAACTGTGAATGCAAAACAATGAGACTAAACAAAAGTTGGGATGATTAATTCCCCGTCCCGAAACATTATTATCCTTCCCACGAATCCATTCACATGAACCTAGGAAGCTATCATGCCAAAGCTCTGAGTGTCTTATCATCATTAACAAGGGTTATGATATTATTCCATGGGATTTTCCCACCCTTGCCAAATCATCTTTTCTAGGCATGTCATTGTCATGATTAGCCAAGCCATTGTGGGATTATTACTAGACCTATACACATGATTAATTTCCACCTTATCAAATGAGGCTAACAAGAGCCTAGCTTCGGTAATGATGTTGTTAAGTTTCCATCCAATTCCACCATGTTTCTTTAAGGCATTGATAACACATTGAGAATCTCCCTCTATAATCAAAACTTGACATTCATGGACACACACAATTTGATGCCCCATAGCATGGCCATAACTTCACAAAGTTATTCGATTGGTTACCCAAGGGGTCCACATAGGCTTGTATGCACAAACCTAAATGGTCACATATTAATCCACCTACCCCCTAAAAATCCCTCCATAGTTTTAGTTGATCCATCAAAATTTAATTTGAGGCTTGCCCTTTGGCGGAAATTTCCATTTAACATTTTTTATTCACACCTTTATCTTTTCCATTAGACCACTTTGTGGGGCTAAGATTCAAATTACTCAAAATAGTAATTTCTAAAATAGGAAAAGGCTTAGAAGATTTACTTTTGATAATCTACAAATTTTCTTTTAGAGTCTGGAAAATCTTACTAACAACCTTCTTACTGTTGGAACATTGGTTTCGAAATATTTGATTGTTTCTTTCCCCCTAAGATGCCCCAGAGAATATGGGGAAGATATCACATTTCCAGAACTTATTTGGTGATGTCATGATGGAAATTGAAATACCATTGATCCATGAGATGAGAGACATCCCTAGGGAGAACCAAATGCACATTAAAAATATCAAGAATGGTTGAAAAAGACCTGGAAAAGCAAAAATGCACTCCAGGAAAAGGTGATTGGTCATTTCTTCTTGTTGTTTACACAGACTACATCTGTTAATGAGTATCATACCTTTCTTCCTAAGTTTTTCCACTGTCAAAATTTTCTTCTAGACCACTTCCCAATAGAAAAAATTGATTTTTGGAATAATATTTTTATTCCAAATTTTCAGCCAATACCCATTAGGCTCAATATGCTCAAAACTCAAAAGATAGCCAGACTTAACTTCATAGTTCCCTGAATCCATACCACACCAAATCATCTCATCTTGACATTGTCTATGAGGAATGTGACATTCCTTTAATTCCCTATTTAATATTTCAAAAGGAAGATCAAGACCTGTATAATTCAGAGGGGGGTTATATGTAACCATCTCCTCTCAACTGACCAATAATCACACACCAAATCACCATATTCATGCCTGTAGTATTGCTTGAGGTTCATCCATGGTTCTTCCAACTTTAAAGGTTTATTTCTGATCCATGGATCATCCCAAAATTTGATTTTAGTACCATTCCTAAGATTCCATTTTGTACCCTTAACCTAAACAGATTCCTAGCCTAAATAAGATTATTCCAAAAAAATGATCCTTTTGGAAGTTCCTATCTGAGAAGAAACCCATAGTTATGCCAACATTTCACAAGTATTTCACTTTTAAAATATCAATCCAAGTACCCTCTTCCTTATGCATTCTCCATCCAATATTGGCTATAAGAGCCTGATTCATTATCTGTAGATTTTTCAAACCAAGACCCCATTGATCTTTCGGTCTGGTAACCTTTTCCCAAGCTATCAATGGAATCCTGGTCTTAACCTCCGATCCAACCATAAGAATATATTTTGTATGCTTTCAATGGATTTCCTAAATTTTGTGGGAAGAATGAAAATAGACATAATATAAATAGCCACTCCCTGTAATGAACTTTGGAGGAGTTGAGTTTTACCTTCCTGCGATAACAAGGATCCTTTCCATGAGGCCAATTTTTTGTGGAACATTCAATTAATTTATTCCATCCAGTTTCCTCCATTTTACCACCACAAAGTGGCATGCCCAAATAATTATCTAGGAGAGATTTAATGGTGCAACCCATGATATTGGCCAACCTAATCTGTTGTTGCTCATTGACATTGATGAAGAAGCAAGAACTTTTATGGAAATTCACTTGTTATCCTGAGACTTCCTCATATTGTCTAGTGATGGCCTTGAAGGTCAAGCCTCTTGAACAGCCACCTGTCCCAAGAGAACCGTATCATCCACAAATTGTTGTAGGCACTAATTTTCCACACCATTAGCCACCTTAACACCTTCCAATCTTCTTTTGCATTTGGATTTTGAACACAATCTACTCAAGGATTCAGCCACAATGATGTAGAGGAAAGGGGAAAGAGGATCCCCTTGCCTTAGACCCCTTTCTGCTTTGAATAATCCTTGAGGCTTTCATTTATAATGACAGAAAACATGGAAGAAGAGGTGCAAGCCTGAATCATCTTGATAAAATGAGGATCAAATCCAAGTTTATGCATGAGGAGGATCATGAAATTCCATGAAACACGATCGTAGGCTTTTTGCATGTCTAATTTGATGAGCATAGCCTCACGATTGGATTTTTCAACTGAATGAATAGTTTCATGGATAGAGATGATGTTGTCCAAGATTTTCCTACCTAGGAACAAAAGCACCTTGATTGGGGGAAATAAAATTACTAGAGAACTTCCCTCATTCTGAAGGATAGGATTTTAGATATAATTTTATACAAAGTGTTACATAGAATGATAGGCCTAAAATCTCCCAGCTCCTTGGCACCCATTTTTTAGGGATGAGGGCTATGAAAGTATGATTAACTTGTTTGATAAAACTACCAGATCTAAAAATCATTGAACCACAACAACCACCTCTTTCTTCACAATGTCCCAATAAAGTTGGAAGAAAAAGGCCAGAAAAGCCATCAGGCCCAGGGTTTTATCCCCTTCCATTTCTGAAACAATAGCCTTGATCTCCTCCTCAAAAGGGATGGAAGTAAGATATTTATTATCCTCTATACTAATGGAGGAGAAAAAAGATTAAGAGTCTCTGAACATAGATTCCCTAGAGGCTTGTTGACCCTCAGCAAACAAATTTTGAAAAAGGAAATAATAGTGTTTTGAGATGTCATCTTCCTCTGTAGCCACAACTCCATCTGTTTCATTATTTATTGTATACGCCCTTTGTTTTCCCTTAATCGTAGCTGAGATATGGAAGAACTTTGTATTCTTGTCTCCCTCCTTAAGCTAGTTAACCCGAGATTTTTGTTTCCAATAAATTTCTTCCTTACTGAGGATAGTATGAAATTCAGACAACATACTTTTTCCTTTTCTTTATCTTCAAGAATCCAAACTCCATCTTCCATAATTTCTTCCATTTCTCTCAGTTCCTCAGTTATTTTACTCTTTTGCAAGAAAATGTTACCAAAAGTATCCTTATTCCATTTTTTGATCTTGGTCTTAACATTTTTGAGCTTTGTAATAACTTGGAACATGTTATTTCCTTTGGTATTGATGCTCCACCACTCCTCAATCATTTTTTCAAGCTCCAGGTGGGTGGTCCACATCTTCTCAAATATGAAGGGTCTACCTTTAGTTTGCACCATCTCCCCAACATTGAGAAGAATCAGATTATGGTCAGAACCAACATCAAGCAAGAGAGGATAAAGAATATTGTTTCTCCTGTATCCATTGATAATTAACCAAAAACCTGTCAAGTCTAATATGAATGAGATATTCACCACTTCATTTTGTTAGTCCAAGTATATTTTGGACCACTGAGCTCAAGATCCAATAGATCATTCCAGTTTATAAAGTTGGCCAAGTCCTCCATACTATTAGTATAAGAGATAACTCCACCTTTTTTCAGAGGGAATCAAGGGGCATATTAAAGTCTCCCCCTATAATCCAGTTTAAATCCTTAGACATCCTTCTGAATCCAAGACATTTCCTCCCAAAGCTCACGTCTTCCAATGATTGAATTAGGGGCATAAACATTAGATAAGATGAATTTTTTTTTGAACTTAAAATTTGTGAAGCATATGGCAATATGATGTTGACTGACATGTAAAGGAAACCCCTCTAGAAAATTCACATTCCAAAGACATAGAAAACCTCCAGAGGCCCCCACTAAATATTGGATAATGAAACCCAACCTCTTTCCAAAAAGATTTTTGAAACTCTTCCATCCTAGCAGTATTCATCTTAGTTTCTTGTAACATCATAATATCCTGGTTTTTTGTTTTTCCTAAATTCTGAGAGAATCCTATGCTTACTGGGGTTGTTTAAACCCCTAATGTTCCAAGAGAAAACTATTATTTATCAAGGTTTGACTTGAGGCTTACCATCATGGATCTTTGACGTCCTTCCATGACCTCCTTCCTGGAGGATCTTTCATGCTTTTCCTTTTCTGATGGCCTTCCTGGAGAAGATTTGTTTCCACCAACATCCACTTTGGAGATGTCCCTCTCATCCTAGGAGTGGATTTCATTTTTGGTGTTTATTTAGGACTTTTCTTAGCAACAACCAAAGGTTGAGTAGGGGAAACCATCACTTTTAAGACTTCATACTCCACTTCCTTATTACTTATAGAGGAAGTATTCAAATTCCTCATCCTTATTATGTGAATCCTATGGGTGATAAGGTTACTCAAAAGGGGTTAGAATCTACAACCCCTCCTCATTTATTGATTTGATATTTATTTGTAAATATTCGTCCATAGTAGGTATATCCTCAAGATGAGGTGCCAACATATTGAACTTGTTACTAATCTCCAGAGACATATATTCTTGTACTTGGGAGAAGAAATTAGACCTCCAAAGTGTCAGGTACCATAGATCACATAATAATATCTTCTTGTAATGAAACATCTTCCACCAGCCCATCCTCTGTTTTTGTTTCTAATACTACTTCCCTTTTTTTTTTCCTCTACTTTACCATCAGGAACTTCAACTACTGCTACACTAAGAGCGAGTGCCATGTTCCTCAACAATATTATTTCCTAAAGGATTTTTGGGAAGAAGTGCCCATGAAAAGAATTTTTTAAAAGGACTACCATCAATATGATCTTCAAAAACACCTTTACCCTTTGAGTCATCCCTAGGGTCCCTTTTCTGTTTGAGTTGTGCCTTAATAACAACCGTCTCTTTAGTTTTTGGGGAAGTTTTGGAATTATGGCCCATTTTGAAGCATGAGAAGCACATAAAGGGAGCCATCTCATAATAAATATTCTAAACATGAGCATCCCATTTAGAATTTAGGGTGATTCTTCTAGGAAGTTGATGTAGAGAGGATTAGAAAATCAACCATGTATTCACTATTCAATAAGAATTCATACAAATACTTCACCAACTCTCTACATTTGAGGGTCCCCTACAAGCCCAAAATGGCTTAAACACTTGAAAATATGAGTTTTCCACACTAAAATGTGCTTACCAAACTCAATGTTATGTCTCATTTAATTCATAAACCCTGAATTCCATTTGACTAATCAACCATCAAATAGATCTCTCTTCATTCAAGGTCACTTTGTACTTATTCATCCTTGTCTTCAAGCTTCTCAACTAGCTCTCTTTCCTCCAAACATGTAATTTTTCCTTCTTAGCTTCACCAATGTTTCCTTTCTCATTCACCCTATTCACTCCTTAAAAAATATTAGTCCAATCATAAAATTTGACTCAAAATAATCAAAAACATCAAAATTCCCTTCTTTGCCAAAATTATCTTCTTGGTACCCTTAAGACAATGCATTTGGTACATTCATGGTGGGAGAAATATATAGATACTAAGAATAAGTTATAAACTTCATTATAATCCTTCCATCATACCTGTGGTGTGTACAAAAATTTAGAACTCAATTCTTTTGTTTTCTCTCCCTATCTCACCTTTTCTCTTCCCTTATTCACAAGCTCTTCTAACTCTGGGAAAGTCTTAAATAATTCATAATTTTTTTCGTATGTGGATTAAAAACAAAACCTAAGAACTTTTGAGTACCAATTTAAGCCTTTAACAAACATGCAAAGTTTTAGGAATGAACTATAAGGTTAAATTCTACTTCCTTTGTAAATGTTCCTTCACAACTAGCCCTCTCAATGTGCTTGTCGAACCTCATATGGAATGTCATAAATATCTAAAAAATCCACCAATGAAAACTAAAAATTCAGTTGTAATCCCTTTAAGGACCATTTCAAAATCATTCTTACCAATCTTTAGGATTTAATTCATTGATTTGAGCCCTCAAACCCTCGCTAAGCCCTGAAAGAGGTTTCTTAGAAACCTGGGGCCAAAGAAAATGCTATAAAAACATTGAAACTTAATTTTAAATCCCTCACATGTTTATTTTACTAGAAAATTCTCATGAATCCAAAAACACATTATTTCACTTCTTTTCCTTGTCTCTAACATGTAGGTGCATAGTTCAATTTTTATAAGAAATCTTCTATCATGCAATGAATAAAGTTCATAGAAATCACTTTTTCACACTTAAAATCATGCTAATACCTTCAATATCATTATGAAACACTCAACGACATGTGAATCCACCAAAAAATACCTCCACAAATCTTCCACAGTTATACCTATTATCATAACGGTCAAGAAACCATTTTATTCACCCAACCGGTGTATTAGTTCTTATGAATTTGATTTATTCAACTTTAAATAGACTCGTTATGATTATAATACAATAAATACATGCCATACATGATCAATAAGGGAGGAATCACCATTCAAAATATATAATATCAACATAACTTAAAATATTTGCAAGGAAGACTACTTCTTGATCAAAATAAAGTTTATTTACTTCATACTATATCTCATACAAAACTTGACTCTCCTTCCTTTCATTATCCTTCCTTCCCTCGAGGATTTTCCTCTCCACTTCTTCTCTTTGTATCTTCCTCAAAATTACTAACTTCACTCGAATTTATCTTCTCAAATGTAACCTCTTCTTGATGCATAACTGACTTTTAGTGAGTCACACTTGACTCTTCATATGCCTCTCAATACATTATGGAATTTTAACATTTTTAGATATTTCATAAAATTGGAATCCACCTAGGACTCATTCCTAAAATTCTTACACTTGCTCACACTTTAACCATCCCGTCTTTAACCTTAGGAATCCATATTGGCTCATTACATGCATTAAGATTTGAATTTACATCTAGGAGGAAAACTCCATTCTTGAAATTTCAAACTCTCACACCTAAGTCCCTCTCTCCCTCATGAATCCATATACTTTAGAATAATTCCATTGAACTCATAGCTAAGAATATTTTCATTTAGATGGCTTCTTGATGATGCCTCTACATCAAAAGTTTGGTATTCGGAATCACATTGATGAAGAATCGAGCATATAATAGCCGAGACTTAGCACTAGTAACTGGATCAACAATGAACACCGATCTAATAGCTTTAGCTATAATCTTAATACTATCAAGGCACCAATGTTTCAAAGGTAAACCCAAGAGCCTAACCTAGACTGGATATTACTTAATAGTATTTTAAAGCCAATTTAAGCTTGATTGCCATTTTTGGAAGAGAAAAATGGCCTGACCCATGAACCAGGGACCCCCTGCTAAGATATCTGTCAAATCTTCCTCTAAAGAAAGGGAAACGACAAAGAAAGATTTGGTATAGTAAACAATGTCTATAGCACCTTTGGGCGACCACTTCCGGCAAGCCCATTTCATGAACTCATCAATAATGGGTCTTCTTCCCAAGATTTTGGTGAGAATGGTGTTATCATGTTAGAGAAAACCCTCTCAGCAACCTTATCCAGAATTTCCAAGGAAATACCATTAATGTTGCAAATGGGTTGAAGGTTAAAATCAGATACCTGCGTAGGTTTCCTCCTTGAAACCATCTTGTCCCATGTGACCGCGGGTCCCCGTATCAGCTCCACTTTGTCTCTTTCTATCGTAAATTCTGCATCCTTCCTTCCATCAAGTGGATCAGAGCCAAGAACCACTAAAACTAGAACAACAATCCTTTTACACTCCTCCACCGATTCAAAAAATCTATTCCCACTCCCATCGGTCCAATCATCCTAATTGTCAATTATAATTGTAATATAGTTGTTACTAATGCTAATTAAATATCTCAAAAAGAAAACAAGATAAGGGTAACTTGATCTAATATCAAAAATAATATTCTAGAACAAGATATTGAGGAGGAAGAAAAAAAAATAGAATGTCTATAATACTACCATGCAAGACTTCATCTTAGCTTACCCTAACTTCACCAACCAACCTCCTGATGCCATCGTGGCTGGTATGAAGGCATATAATGTCATTTAGGGTAACTCTTTTGATACTGACCCTTCTCATCAAGCAAGTGCTAACAAAAAATGTACCTTGAAACTCTAATCAAAATTATACTTGTAATGATCCAACTCAACTTATTTTGTGACTCAATAACCAAATGAGATTTCAACAATTTATTACAAATAATTAATTTCTTCAAATAAATGTGAATCTCACTCACATGAGTACTAGAGGTCAATAAGTTTAGTGGGGTATGCATAATCAATGTCCTCCCCCACATCCTCTAGTTAATCATAATGTAAATTCAATTATGTAACCTCCCTAGAAAATAAGATGATTTAGTATATTCAAATAACCCTTTGGTTGCCTATATAACCGCTATGGATATTGGAAGTATCGCCCCTTTTATCACACGTGATGGGTCAACTAGCCCTAGTCTTCACGTTAAATCCTTTGGAAATGTCTATAAGGATTGGATAAATTCTAACTCTTATATGGCTGCCAATGTCTTATTTAAAACCCTTATGGGTGATGCTTTATATTGGTAACATTCTCTCCCTTATAACTTCATCATTGAACTCAAGGGGTTAGTCAATCTTCTACTCAAACAATTCCATTCTTGGGATTTAAGTTTGAAAATAACTTATATTTTTCATCATTTGTAAACAAGATGATAACGAGGATAAAAGGGTTTTGATATGTTTGGATTGTAAATTAGATTTGAATTACCATTTAAATGAAGCAAGTGACCATCCAACCTTGCATAGAATAACTAGTTATTAAACTAGTATACTTGTAAGTGAGATTGATGACAAAATATGTGATGAATAAATTTAAATAATGAATCTCAAGATTTTTAGTTTTCTTTGTAAATACCTACAAATGAAATCAAATATAAACGCAATGAAAAAACATACCCACTCGGATAATTTTCCCCATTATTGTTTATCAATTAATCAAGAGACAAGGCTAATATAGCCATTACAACAAGACTTGTCTAAATTTGCATGACAAGTAAAAGACTAATAATAGTAATTTAAGAGGCCTATGGGAAATTGGAGGTGGAATATCCTTGGAACCACTTTTGTGAGACAAGTGAATTTCCTGGGGTTTGTAAATATAATATTCGAATGATATAATTTTCCTTATCGCACGACAACAATGCTCCTGTCACGTGACAACAAATTTGCTGTCACACAATAATAAAATTGTTGTCATGCTGAAACAAATTTCCTATTGTGCGATAAAAAATTTCCTATCATGTGACAACAAATATCAAGTCGTGCAACAAAAAATTTCCTGTCATATGACCTTATCTTTTGTTGTCATGCATCTAATACATTGCTAATGTACGTCTCTATCATTTGTTTTCATGTGTCATGAGAGTTTGTTGTCATGCATATTTATCTTTTGCTATCATGTGTCTAGAATTTTTAGTGTTGCGCATCCCTTTTCTATGTTGTCACCCGTCTCTTAAGCCTTCTATTACACATCTCTAGCTATTATAGTCACACATCCCAATACCCCATCCTGTGCTCATTTTTCACACTTCTCATAACTTATTGCTCGGTGCTCACAGTGCTCATAGGTCTCCTTTTTGACTTAGTGCTCAGATCAAGTTTCCTTTTCAACTCATTGCTCACAGGTTGTCATTTCAAGTTATTTCAACTTAGAGCTCATAGGTTTCACACATCCTACATTTTTCTTATTTAACTCACTGATCTTAGGTCTCTCAGCCTATTCAAATCTTAGTGCTCAGAGGTCACACATCTTGTAACTTTCCTATTCAATTCTTAGTGCTCACATGTCAACTTTCTAAACTATTTAAAACAAAATCTCGGTCTTGATTCAACTGTTTCAGGTCTTGATTCTCACGTGCAACCTTCTTAACTCCGTCATGGTAGCTCAAACTAGAAAGGCCACCTCCCTACCCAAGATCCAATATAAGAACATATTGTGCCCACATATTAATGTAATCTTGCAATTGAATGAAATGGACAAGGATTGGGTACAAGAATGTGAGTTTGAAGGGCTAGTTAACATGGCATAGTTTGAGATAGATGTCAATGTCTTGAACTACCTCCTTTCTTCATTTAATCTAGTAGACAAACAATTCACTATGTGTTTTCCAAATTGTACATTCAGATTCAGTTTTTATCCCATGGATATTCATCGATTGACATGACGTCCTTTCAAAAATTACAACATTATTACAACCAAAGCCACTTTGATAGAAGATGATAGGATTTTCCTCGATTCCTATTACAATTTCTAAGTAGCTAATGCGTGTTGTAATTTTTCTGAATTTATCAGTTTTATTTAACATTTTAATTTTGATATAAATTGTGCTTGATTTTTATTTAATGAATTTTTTGTACAGAAAATCTCACAAAATCAAGACAAGGAGTCGATGTGCAAGGAGTTGCACACAGTTTTCTTTGAGGTATGATAACATTTTTTAAGCAAGAATTGATTTACAGGTTAGGTAGGTAGATATTTCCCATTGGGTTGTTTCCTACATTCTCGCTATGATCCAAAAGTAAAAATTTGATTGGTGCACATACTTATCAAATAGGATAAAAGATGTTATTGCCAATGTTTGAGTTGCTGAAAACCTAATTTTTTCTTCCACAAACTATATTCTTTCTCTTTATTTCGAGGTATTTCATAATTTACAAGGTGAACCCACTCATGCTTGCATGAACAACAAGATGAAGCAATTGTCCATTCCAATTGAATAACAATAAGTTAGTAAATTAGAAAAATGTTACAAATTAGTTTTTGATGTTAGTAAGATTATTCAGTTCTATTTGTTTATTTGCCTTATGCAGAAAAAATTGATCACCATTCCACGAGAAAAGCAACATCAAGAGGAAGAGGTCAACAACATGCCAAAGTGTCAGGAGATAATCAGTCCGACATGGATTCTTAATCACCCCCTCAACCTCTTTAATTTTAATTAGTTAAATGAAAGAGACATAATTTACTATCCCTAATGTTAATCATTATTGGTTTTTTTACATTTTACAGGGACTTTGGACTACCCTCCTTCACATGAAAATCCTGAATAACAAATACAATTATCAGCCACACAAATAGTTCAGTTGCATGCATCTATTCAATCACTGCAAGTGCAACCTCTTCCACCACCACTCTAATCACCCACACAATTATTTCAGTGGTGGCTGCTACAGGTTCCCATTCAGTAAGGTATAAAATTGTTACTTTTTTAATTTTTAACAATTTTTATATAAGTTAGTAATGCCTTTGTCTTTGAGAATGCTTTCAGCGCCATCTATTCAAACAATACCACCTCCTCCACCAGTACCACCATTTCGATTCTGAGTTCCAACAAGAGGAAGAAAGACCACTGGTAAATGCATGACACTTCTGGCCCCCAACGAAACACTAAACATTCATTTTGACTTTCCCAATATCTCTTTCGGTGGCGTGCCTAGTACACCAAGAAAATTAGTTTTAAATCAAATTTGTTTATATGAATATTATTTAGGTATTGATAACAATGACCTAACAAGTTTTTTTTATACACGTGGTATGATTCAGGGCACACATGTTTGTTTCCATTTTGACGTATTTATTTTAACATCTTCCATATCAATTTCTTATCAATTTTTAATTATGCAATCACTTCTAGTTTTAATATTTAAATTTATTTTTACACATAAATAGGATCAGGGAACACACTGTCAACAAGAGGAAACATAGATACATGAAGCATAAAATTTTGATTTTTCAATCCCCCATCCTATCCATCCTCTTCAGAAAGTTACTAGCTAACCAATTTTTCTTTGGATAACTTGATTGCTAATGACTGTGAAGCCCATTTCAAAGAGGTTATTATGCCTAGTATAGATCAGCTTAAATAGTGGGAGTGAAGGGATAAAATATTAATTAAAGAGATAAATAATCATTTTGATAATCACAGTTAGAAGTATACTTTATATGTCGTAGTTAAAAATCATCTAGTTAAGATTAATATCTTACTAAATCAAGCATAAGGCAGGGCTATAACATATAATAATAGCTATCAAGACAATGTTTTAGATATAATTTTGAATCCATTAGAGAATATTAATGCTGAATCCCAGGCATATCACAACAAATGGTTTAAGGATAAAGATCTGGTGGAAATTGTCAATGTTAAAAGAGATAAAGTTCTTGGAAGTATTATGAATTACTACATTCAATTTTAAGTCATAGTTTTTTATTACTTTCATTTTGTAATAATATGTTTGAATTAAGCTCAAATTTTTATTTTTTGTAGTCTAAATATGAAAATTTAAAAAGTCAAGCAAAGGCCGTCCGAGTTCACTTGGATAAAGCTCAAAAACATTTATCCATGATAATTCGACTTAAGAAGATTACTGTTTTTCTTAACAAGCAAAACAATACTTTGAAGCATATTATAAAAGAGAATGACATGAATGCAGATATTTTGTTGAAGATAAAGGAAGCTGAAGATCCTTCTTTATTATCCCATGAAGATACTTCAAATTCTAAAATTCTAAAATATTAGTAACTTAAATATTGTTGCGGAGGATCTTGTCAATTCTAAAATTCTCGAAGCAGTGAATAGTACATGGATTGGGAAAAGTGACACAAAAGTCGCAAAAGAAATGGAGAAGGAAACTAGGAGTGGGGAAGTAGAAGTTGCTTAAGCATATTCTACATTTGTATTTATTGAAAAATGTTTAATTTTGAAACTTGAATCAAATGGAAGAGAATATATATATTCTCTACAACAATGTCTACTATATGTTATTTAAACAAATAAAAATGTATTATGGAATATTGTCATTGTCTACTTCTATAAGAATTTCATTTAGTTTTTCAACAAGATATGCTTGCACGTTGCAATGGTTTTCATGGAATTTGTTTATGTAATGCAATCTAGTTAAAAACTTAAAAGTGTCATGGAAAGCAATGATAACAGGTTATATATAGAAATAACTAGATTGTGAATTGTAATGATATTAAAATATGTATGTAATGTATTTGAATTTTTGAAATTAGATAACTATGTATGAAATGCTTTAATGTTGAATGTTTAATTATTTCCAATGTAAAATATGTAAGATGGATAAATCAAACTTTGTTTAATTCATTAAACTTTATTTATTATTATCTTACGTCTAATTACAATATTTAAAAAATAGTGTTCCAAATACGCGTGTCAAAAACACAACATCAATGATCAAAGTAGTTTGAAAATACAAAATTAAATAAAACAAGGTTATAAATACCAAATACATAACAACTTGTATAATAAATAATTGTATTTGAATCTATTATTATGAAATTGAATACATAATTTTTTTTAAAATTTCAGGTGACAAACAATAAATGTAAGGTGATACCTTTTGCATTTTAAAAAATATATAGATTTGAAACAATCCATTTTCAATAGCCTCTTCGTAGTTAAGATATGCATCTACAGAGTTAGAGGACGCAATAATTCCAGTCTCATCATTGAGATCATTTGCATTTTTATTGGCAACACCCCTTCTTTTAGAAAGGGAATTCCAATGTGTAATTGCTTTGTCATAAGGAAATGTGTCCAGGGAGCAGCGAGAAACATACAACCTCATACAACTTTCTATATTTTTATCAAAACTTGATCTGTAAATTCTTCACTTTGGAATTATTCACAAATCACAAATTAATTGTTGTTGTATACTTTCTATTAGAAAATAATAGAGATAGCTAGTGAATGAAATACTATTGTGCTTAGAATCAACACTTGTAGTAAAGGAAATAATATAAGCTTATAACACCAACAATTTTATCCTGGAAAACCTCCAATGGAAGAAAAACCAGTCGGGAAGGAAAATTGCTCTTTCTTTCCACTTATATTGGCCAATTCAAATCAACAAGTAAAAAATTTACAATAAGTAAGAAAGAGAAGTAGATAATATCTCAACACTTCCTTCTAGTTACTTGCTTGCTCTGTCCAACACTCCTTTCTTCTACAAAAATACAATTTCCAGCACTAAGACTTCTTGCTCACTTGCTCCCATGCTTCGATGATCTTATACACTTCTACAATCATGTATTTATAGCCTTTCTCATGTCCTCCTGTGCACTAGAGAATGGGAAAGGTCACAAAGGAGAAGAGGAATGAACATCCTTTCAAATTCAAAGGTTGTTCATTTCAAATTTTGTTTTCTATCCGTAATGGCTAGGACCTTCGCCCTGTGTAGACTGGCGGTTATGGGACCGCCACCCTGTCTGGGCGGTAGTTCTATAACCGTCACCCTGCGTAGGGTGGCAGTCCTGTTACTTAAAAGATAGAACCTTCGTTTTTTGTTTTTCTTCTCTGTGCTGATTGTTTTATGATGAAGTAGAGTTATTTCGGATCCCTATGGATCAAAATTGTTTCATACTTTTAATTTTACAAAAGATAAAACACTAAACAACCTTTCATCCTCCACAGATCCAAAGATAATAGTTTGGCACAATTTATATAATTGAAAATATTCACTGATATTTTCCTATTACACACTACTCTAGTAGATTTTTCTCTACATCCTTGTAACTACACCATTATCTTGAGGTTCATTTAAAATATGATATTGGTCAACCATTGTCAATGAAAAATGAGTTTATTGAGATTTAATTAAATTCTTATTTAGAATACCTTTGATTTTGAAACCATTGACATCTGATGTCTTTGTGAAATGATCCATGATAGTACCCATGGATTTATGAAAATGTTTCCTGACTATATCTGCATGATCACCTGTAGTATTCCAAAAAATTGGATTCATCACTCCCATATCTTCAAGAATGTTATCTTTACTGAGACACTCTCTGATTTCATAAGACAAGGATTGTGTGTTTTTTTAAATCTTTATTCATGTATCAATTGTAATAGTATCAAACAGAACATGAGTCACAAGAACTTATTCTCTTTCTGCGCCTAGAATATCTTGTCTCTTTTGTATACTATGTAGTAATAACTTCCTCCCATTAAATTTTATACAAATGTGACAATGAATATTAAATCTCAAATAATTATTAGGATTCTTAAAATCCAAAAAAACTTTCCAACTATCGAAAACAAGTGTATCAAAATTATTTTCTAATAAGTGCAAGATATCAAGAGATTGACATACCTGATTTCTCATCCATATAGAATCAACAATATAGATGGATCTCTCTTGTGCATCCTTTATCAAAATATTGATCTCCTTCAACAATGGTAGAATGCCAACCAATGTAAGTAATGTTTCCATATATGTTAAATGGAACAACAAATCCTTAGCTTTGTCTACTTTGTTACGATATTTATGCATAAAACCAACCAACGATGGATTATCCTCACTAATTTAGCATGTAGGCCCATCCAAATAAATCCACCTTGTATCAACATCCTTGAGAAGGATTTTAGCATCAATAATTCCAATTGTAAATTTTTGAAACTCGAGAAATCATTTTGGACTACTTGACATATAGGAATGCAGTTCATGGATAAGGTCTTTTACTCTTACAACATTTTCAAAGTTGCTAACTATTTTAAATGCTAGATTCATTCTGTGATCCATACAATGAATTACAAGCATATAAGGGGTTACTGTTGTTTGCAATCAAACATAGATCCTAGTTTGATGACCCTACATAACTGATGCACCATTCACACCAATACATACCAAATTCGTAGTGATTTCATATTCATTCATGCCAACAATATCTTTCAAATTGGAAACACCTATTTTATTTAGGTTTTCAGCATTGCAATTTTCAACCATTTTATGTACAACCAACATATGTGGTTACCATATATGATTTTCAAAAGTATAAACATGGATGCATACCCATGACATGTTGTCAACTATTGTTACTTCATCAATTGATAGAAATATAAACTTTGCATTTTTCATGCTCTCTTTCAAACCTTCCTTTTCAATCATTACAAGGAATTTAACCATTTCCCATGCACTATTGTCTAACTAATGTGATTGAGGAACGTTGTGCATTCCATTATATTGAAACAAAATTTTGAAATCAATGAAATCAAAAATAGGTTTTCCATTTCAAAGGATGTGGAATATGATAGAGAAATGTATGATTTTAGCATATAAATTTGATTGAATCACCTTACCAATTTGTGATGTGATTGTTCCACCCTTATCCATGAGATTTATGTTTCTTTTCTACCCAGCGTCATATTTTGCAGTGTATTTAACATGCATACATTATTTTTCACTTTTTCATCTGTGTTTTTATTATTTTGAAGTATCCCTAATGGGATACCACTTAAAAAGGCACAAAAATATTGAAAATGTGCAGCCACATAAAGTACTAATTATACTAGATTTTTACAGTTAGAACAACAAACTAAATAAACTTAATATACCCCAAAATGACCACCAAAATTTACTTGTAAATATAAAGAGAGCTTGATATTATTATAGGGGGGAATAATAAGATTGTTTTTAGAGTTTTACATAAATTAAAATGCCTCCAAAAGAAGCACAACGTGCCCTAGACAACTGGAAACTTCAGAGGCTCGTAACTCTCCAAATACCAGAGCAGAAATTAAGGGTCTTTGGTAATTACATTAACAGAAAAGGGAAACAATATTTCCACCTTTAGATCTAAAACGACCGACTGGAAAACCCCCAAATAGAGGCTGTAGGTCACCATGCTTGGAGAAGGGGTCAGAAAATGATGGAGGCATCTTCAAAAAGCTTTCACGCTTAGCCCAAAAAGATGCTGTGAATTTGGTCTGGAGCCCCACTTATTGTTTTCCCCAAATGCCCCCAAAACTCGTGAAAACCTTCACGAGATGCCTCCAACGAGTGGCCATGCTCTGCCCAAATGGCTTCCATGGATCTGATCTGCTGCCGTGATTCTGATATGGAAGCCCACTGATTATCCTCTCTAAATGCTGCCAAGAATCTTCAAAACCCTTCCTCTGTACCTTCTGAAATATCTCTGTAACACAACCTAGAAAGTGGCTCCAAAATGACAGAACAGGGTAGATCTCTCACTACCGAAGAATGCCTTGCTAGCCAGGGATGGGTCTCTCACCACCGAAGCTAGGGTCCATGTGGGATTTGACTCCACAAGCTGTAGATGCGTAAAAACAATAACAACACGTGAAGGGGTCAATAAAATGTATGAAAAAAAAAGTGTTGTCTCTTTCTCCTCCAGTTCCTTATATACTTTCCAAGGCAAAAGAGCTCCAATAGACCAAGTCACATTTCATTCCACGGAGGGGTCAATAAATTAAAAGTAACTAAAGTTACTTTTTCTCGTTTAAGTCACTAAGGTCCAAAGTGACCCCCAAACGTAAAACACTATTAATACCATGCGACCCCTTCTCAGTAGCCCCCAGCATCCGCATCTCCTTGGGTATGAACCGGCTTGGAATCGACTTGACCATTAGCCTTAGGCATAGAAAAGGGGACATTACATATTTCCCTACTACTGTACAACTATATATTATTTTCCACAATGTTTTCAGTTGCGTTTAACTTTAGTTGCACTTTTTACCGCTTTCCTAGCTTCCAAGTACATATTGTATATGTACACTCAGTTGGGATATCATTAGAATTAGTTGGATTTATAGGTTCAATAAAATGAAACTTTGTAGCCCATTCAAACTTATATGTCCTACCAAGTGTCCACATATTCTTATTTTCTTTCAAATACTTATGACCAATTTTTTTAGGAATATCTCGATCATCTTGTTTACTCTTTCATGAAGCATACTTTTCATTTGATTTTGGTGTTACATTTTGTCAAGTATTTGAGATAGCTTGATCCTCTCCTGGTTGCATCTCAATATGAATATTTGGGATATCTTCAAGTTCTGGCATGTTGCCATCATAGCTATCATTTTTTGGAGATTATGTCAAAGTCATGTCCACTTCAATAATACCTTCCACACAGTCTGTATTCTGATTGACCCTAGTTGTAGCTTTATGGGTTCTAGTAATAGTTGTATGGGTAGCTATAAAGTTTCCAAAATACTTGAACAATGTTGCCTTCTGAGATATTTTGGTTTGATTATGGCTCTTATGAATAGGATCCATTAAGGACTTGATTTAGGAAATGGTTTCTGTGTGCGTTTATATACTTGTCATTTATCTGCAAAAAAGTAACGTGTCTGCTTACTAGTCACACATTTAAACCCTAGTTGCATGTCTACACCCTAGTCCTGCATCTACACCTTAGTCGTGCATCTACACTTCTTCCTTGTTACACATATTTACTTCTTTCTTGTTGCACTTTTCACTCCTTGATACTTGTCGCACGACTATATTGTTGTTGCAACTCTCTCTCTCTCTGCACTCTTTGTGTCTTGTTCGTATAGTACTTGATTATACTTCATATGGTACCTTACTAGTAAGTTAACAATACACTTCCTCGTGAACTACATATGATTATATAGGAGTTTTTAATAATAGGAGAATCCGACCCCTAAAAAATTTTATACTGGAAAATTTAGGTGAAAGCTACATTGTCGTACTCGAAAAAATTCCTTTTCAGATTTTCCAACTATGGAATATTCACCAAATTACAAATATTCACCATTAATATTTTCCCTGATAGGAACTACAAATCCTAAATTAACTAAATTCAACTAAAAATAGACTTAAGATGACAAGTGTCATCCACTAATAATATATTGTCAACTTGTAAGAATCTATTGTTAGTTTAAATGACATATGCATAGTCTATTTTGCACACTAGCTAAACTAGGTGTCCCAGCCTCTCTTAACAATAAAAATAGACCAAGATAAAACTAGATTCAATCATTTATACATAGAAAGGGTTCCCCTCATCTTGGGGATGAATGAATAATGGTTTGACCTTAGTTAAGTACACATCTAGTTAACGATACTCTAAATGTCACTTCTAGCCTAATACTAATAGATGTCTAAGAATAGAATTCAAAAAAATAGATTTCTAAAAATAGAAGTTTACACTTAACAAAAAAATGTCCTAAAAATTAAAAAAAATACGGACAAAACTAATTCTAATAGTAATTAATTAGGTTCCTCTATTGGGATCGTAATCAACATAGAATATTCAATCTATCATCAAACGATGGAAAACCATTTGCATAAGAATAAAACATTCGTTTAACAATGAAACTCTTAATAGCATCTTTCTCAGAACCTTATAAAATTTCTTTAGATACAATGTTATGTGATTTTATCATACAACTTTGAAGCAAACAATCAAGTAGTCCAAGAGGCAATATTATCATATACACACATTTTACAAAACTAAACCAAAAATGTATCAAAATCAACCTCAATGTCAAGCATAGAAAAATATTCACATCCTAATGAAACCTCTAAATCAAAATGCTATGGATGATGAAGTCTCAAACATTCCTAATCCTAAAAATGTTTTCCAAAGAACCTTTTAAAACCCTCTTATATCTAATGAAGGTAATTTTCCCTCTTCTTCCCGTGTGGGTGACCATCAACCTATTTCCATGCAAGATATGTGGATATGTCTCCCTAAGGCTTATGAAACTTTTGTTGATATTTCTCACCTCACTCCCCCCATGGTTTAATGACAAGCTATTTTTGTGGTGGAAAGCCAATTACATTCATTCACATGCAAACTAAAAATCTCTTCACACTTTTTCTTACACATTTTTTATTGGATATACCTTCTATCATGAATGTATGGACAGCAAATGAATTAAGGAAGCCATGAATGTTCATAATCACATTGAAAGGCATGGCCATCATATTTTTGTAAATCAAGATAATGAACATATTAAAATATACATTAATACATTTCCTTATCGTTCCAATAATAAGGTAGATCATCAACTTAATAATGGGGAAATAGAAAAATTATTCTTCCACTACCACTATAGAAAACTACCTATAATCCTAAAATCGATCATCTTAAGGGTGTGGTCAGTATGAATGGCATACAAAAATTATTTCCACTATTGAAACCTCCTTCTTTGCTCCTAATTTCTAATAATATCAAATTGTTCAGGCCTATCATAGATGTCAAGCCTTCCAAGATCCCTCTCATCAAAATCAAACTTCTAAAAATACTGTATAAATTAATGCAATCAACACTCATAAACCAACAATGAGGATACCATCTATTTCCATTATTTTCATCCCTAATGTCATCGATCATTCTTAATCCACATGGTTGATGCAATAAAAATTGTATCCTCACATCCTTGACACTACATACACCCTAAATATGTAGGACCAACTGTCATCTATCTTCCCTCTTGATATCTATAATGCCATCAAGCTCCCAAAATTTTAAGGGCCAATACCATTTTCTCTCTTTTCTACCACACATGATGAAATCATCCATTGTACACCTAAAATGGTTAATATTGTATAGTTAGGGAAAATAAACAAAAACTTGATCTAATTTGAGGCCTTAGCCCATTTAAATCAGCTTATAAATGAAGCTCCTTAAGTTTAAACTAATATTACATTATCCAAAATAGAAAATTAGAATCCCATCAAAGAAACCGCAAACCTCCCGATTCAGATTCCCTCATTCAAATTAATAAAAAAATATCCTAAACATAAAAAATAACTCATGAAATCCCTCATCAAAATGAATATACCCTCGCCACTATATTTTTGGAAATACTTACTCCTGTATGGTTAAAATGAGAACATATTTATGTAATGTAAAGATCTTGTAATAAAAAATGATCTAACCATAGATCAATCCGTATCTCTTGAATTTCCCATTATATCCATGATTATAGACGATATTATCTTATGTGAATATGATCTTCCTCTCTTAATTTTAATTAATATCAATAATGTGAAAATCAAAAATTCTCTCATCGATAAATCCTTAGTAATATGTGTCACTTCTTTATAATTCATCAAGTGTCATAATTATTCTATCAAAATCTTAAATATATTTGTATCACATGTCAAGGGTATGACTGGAGGAAAATTCCCCCCATGGGATGCATTTGGTCACCTATTACCATTCCTCCTCAAACTATTAGAGTGAAGGTTGTGATCTTCAACTTCCCTCTTTCATACAACATTTTCTTGGCCAACCATTGACACATTAGATTTAAGCAATCACATCATATGATTTTCGTTGTGTTAAGTTTCCCTATCTAGGATCCATGTTCAAGATTAAAGGTGAAAATAATCTATGTATAATTTAAGAATTTAAATAATTTGGTGTCTATAATGATTGTGCTCTCAAGTAATTGTCTTGTGTTTCATTTTGAGAGTACAAATGCTTTAACCACACCATTTATTCTACTTGAGGATATAACAAACACTCCAAACTTGTCAAAAATATATGACCTAACCTCCTTGACTCATATGATGACAAACCTAATTAAATTAATCTTAAAATCAAATCTACTAACCTTCCTAATTATACCATTTCTTAGTTACCTCCTTATTTATGACCTCATTCTTGAAAGAGAGTGAAGTGATACCATTTAATTTTTCTTATTTGTTTCCTCCTTATAGGGAGCTTCTCACTTCACCACCTAATGAAATAGTTTTTTAATATCTTTATATTTATATAAACACCTTGATTATGATGATCATTTCATGTTTAGTTATGCCTAAGATAAGAAAGTAGACATACTTCGATACAAGAAATCAATATGCTCTTATCTCAATATTTTTGGTTCTATGTATTCTGTAGATTACTTAAAATCATAATTTAATTATAGAATTAAAACCATTCACATTTTTTATACAAAATTCAAATAATTTTATTTTGAGGAGGATGGTAAGATAGTTGATATACTATATAACACATCACATTAAGTAACATCTCTAATTAATTATTCTACTTGTAATCAAGAGCCTGGGAAACAACACTATAGATGTTATGGTAAGCCGTATTACCTTTGGTTCTTACTTGTAATATTATAAACTCACAAATGTACCTCATCTCATTACAATCTCAGACTCTCCAAATTATCTCAAACTTTAGTGCGCATGGTGTGATTCACCAAGGAACAATGTAAAATAAAGAATCTAGAAGATGAAGTCCATGAGGAACAACAATCGTGACCACCTCATCCTAATCCCTCACTTAGCATTTTATCTCTCTTCATGGTGTTGCTTATCATTCCTCTACTAATTTTTTACTGTTATGGAAAGAACAAAAATAAAACTCCTAGTGTTTACCCTATCTTCCACCTTGAGGCAAGAATTTGGTTTCTCTTGATCCTCATATATTTCATACTCCATTCTTATCTCATATGGATTTTTAATCTATACACATATATTACATACCAATAATCATATTAAATCCACACATTTATCCTTCATAGGTGGAGATGCTCCTCCTTTCATCCCTACACTTCCACCCTCCATTATGGACATATGTAGATATATACTATCTCAAATTTCTATAAAAATAGAAGAATCTATGGTAGTTGTGGATAATGAGATCCATACAGATATCTCTTATGCCCTCAAAGACATTGAGGACACCATGACTCATATAAGTTATTCCATTCAATGAAATGTTCATGAGGTTATTAAGGATGTGTGTAACTATCCTGCACACCCATTTTAACCTCATACACTTTTCCTATCCCTACATCACCTTGTTTATTGTTACTTTTTACACTACTTAATTACCAATCCTATATTGGACAAGAAAATTTTCATAACTTTGGCTACCCATGAATATCAATAAACTAGACAAGATGGTTATATTACACCTTCGGCTACCCCTTACTATCCATAGATTAGATAGGAAAATTCACTTGATAACTCTGGCTACCCCTTACCATCCATATATTAGACAGTTTGGTAAGCTTGACAACTTCAGCTACCCCTTACATCTATAGTTTAGAACATGAAAATTAGTATGAAAATATTAGCCACCCCTTACAATCCTATAAAGTCCTATAATTATTTTAAAGAACGATTAGTTCACATGTTTTGACTACCCCCTTTACATCTTATTTTAATATTTACATACTCCTTGTGACATCCTTCAAATCCACCTTTATGATTTATTTCCTGCTTGATATTTAGTTGGTTTGATCCGTTTATGATCTTATAGAATCACATTTTTTTATTATAGGTAAAAGCGGGTTAAGGGGCCCTACCTTGTATAATAAGGAGAAAAACATATAACGATGAGGAAAGAAATAAACAACCTCTACTAGCAGCACCAAAAATCAAGGACAACACAACTAACAGTACAAAATAACAACATAAACACAAAACCAAAAGATCACCCCTCTGAACCCTTCCCATGGGATCGAAGGTGCATCTTAAGGGATTCAATGTTCCCTTTCTTTCTTCTGTGCACAGTGGACCAAACATTACCGAAATTCGAATTTACATTTTCTGATGAGTGAACTGGTAAGCTCGTTTCCATTTTATTGTTATCCGGATGAATACTAAGAGGAGAGGGTGAAGTCCCAGCCTCATAACTCCCCTCTACCTTGTTAGACAAAGGGGGAACCTCCACCTCCACTGAAGCTAGTTACTCATTTGTAGATCCATCATCAGACTCGCAATCAGAATGACTGTCAACAACCAACAGACTTGGATCTGCATTCTTCCACCAAGAAGTGTGTCTACTTGCATGTTTCTTCCCATTAATGCAATCCACAGCTAGATGTCCAAGTGAAAAGTAGGTTCTGCATCTGAAGGGGAAACCTTCATAATCCAATTTTTGAGTCCAAATTCGATCCTCCACCATAAGATCAATAAAGGCAGGAAAATCCATTGAGGTGTTCATATCAACTAAAATACGAGCAGACATAGTATACTCATACATGGTCATTTTTGTGTCAATAGCCATGGTTTTACCTAGGGTATTACTAATGGCGATTAAACATTTCTTGTCCCAGAACTATAGGGGAAGATATGGCAGATGAACCCAGACAGGTCTGATTTGGAAAGATTCAGTGATTGGATTAAATAGGGGGAACCATGGCTTTATGAGTAGAAAGTGGGATTGGAAGTCCCACAATCTATCAAAAATTAAGTCTCTATCAGAGGTAATATCAAAGACAACAATGAAAAAATATCTAGTTAAAGGGTAAATATCCACTTTACCAGCCATTAATGGCTTCCAAGAAGAGGATATCCAATCATGGAGAGCTGGTAGTCCAGGAATTTTTTTTTGAATCTACAAATAATGCCCTTTTCCTTGAAATAAGCCTCTATTGTCAGAACAATAGGTCCAAAATGCACAGAGGGGGACGATTTGGCATGTGACATAGCCTTTAGAGGAGGGAGTGCTGAGGATTAAGTAGTTTCCAGGAAACTTTTTTAGCCACCCAGATCAGCCGATCCATCCCCAACAACAGCAAAAACCCCACAACTTGCAAAATCTGGGGAGCGGCCAAGAACAGGTGAAGCCAAAAGACCCCCAACCACTAGACCAAACTGCTTATCGCCGCCACCTCTGCCACAACCATTTGCGTGGGATTTTAGATCAGGGCATGGGACACCAACAAAACCAATTTCTTCTGAGCCAAGAAGACCACTGCAATCCACCAGGCCAGAACTCTTATCACTGCCGCCATCATCACCGCTAGGTTTAGGGCATGGGAAAATTCATGTATTTTCCGCCATATAGCCTTGTATAGAATCACATGTTACACACTACTTGTTTTACATATTTCTGAATCTATTTCTACCATTTACTCTTTACTTGATCTTTTGATATGTTATTTATCCACCCATGATCTGAAAATATCTTGGATACTATCACTCTTTATGATTGTGTTGGACCTATCATAGGTTTGTATTTCTATCTCTTAACATCTTTATTGATTTTAAATTATTATAATTCCAATTTCATCCATTTATTTAGCCTTCATCCCTGATATGAGGCCCCTTTATACTTATTCTTTCAATAAATTTCAGTTTTATCCATCATTTTATCTCACTCTCACATCCCTACAACCTTTTCTTATCATGTTCTTTCTCTCACTTGGGGAAAACTTAGGTTGGAGATGAGATCACACTTTTTATTTAGGATATGTCTAGAGGTACTTATACATATTATTTCTAGGCTATCATTTGTGTAGGATCTCTTGTGTTAGTCATTTTCATACCCACCAGATCAACCTTTAGATTACATATGAAACATGAAAATTAAAAATTCGAAAGAAAAGAAAAGAAAAGTTAAAATCCATATTATTATAGACAAATCAAATTAAAAAGTATTAAAATGAATTATTAGAAGAAATAAAAGTCAATAAAACCACAAAAGACGTGATATTATCATATTTGGCTCATCTCATATTCTAGTTAAAATATCAAACTCCATAGTTGGCCTCATTATAGGGCTTGAATTACTTTGGGGTGCGATAGGTTTTTTGACTAGGGTAGGAGGTCTCATATCTATTGTTAATATCCCCCTACTTTATCATGTAAGTACCTAATCCTCATAGTGGGCCTATAGACCCTTAAGTGAGGTCCTGAAGAATGGGGAAAACATCATAGGGAAGTAGGATTCATATTTACTATCATATTGAGTGTGTATCCTGTTGTCAATGCTTAACACTATTTATTTGGAGTGGATGAGCAAGATTTTGAACAGATGAGTAGAAAAGTGGATTTTGAATCATTATGTGGGTGGGTCACTACTCCTAAGATTTTTGTGGGGATTTCACTGAATCCAAGATCTTCCCACGATTTTGAGCTTCAAAAGGTTAGATCTTGGGAAGATCACATTGCTGGTGGTTGGGTGACATCTCCCTTCTGTTAGTTGTTCCTAAATCTATTATTATAAAGACAGAGAATATATATAGATTATATTCTATTGGGAGGTTCATTGGTCTCCGTCTAAACATTGGAGTTGTCAAGATATGGGAAAAGAGGAAATGGATGGTGGAGGACCCCTTTAAGGTTGTGGCTTTGTCCAATGATGTTTTACTATTCCATTTTAAAGTGGAGATAGATCTATATAAAACAAACTTATACTGAGAGTGGGGCTGAATCACTATAATCTAATTTTTAGTTATTTAAACATTAACATCCATAACAAAATTAATCAAATAACATATAACAATTTGCAAGACACATAATTTATGTAGAAACTCTTTCGGGAGAAAACCATAGAGAAAATGCTTCTTGGATCTACTATCCAAATCCAACCCCAAAATATCTCAATATACATTTGTAGGCACCAACCTATTGGAGACATCAATCCCTAATGTTGAGCACCAACTCAACTAGTTCGTGAGCACTGACAATTCACTAGAGACACCATTCCCCAATGTCGAGCACCAACTTAGATAATTCGTAGGAACTAACCTACTAGATACACCAACTCCCAATATTATGAGGCACCAACCTCAACAATTCAAAGATCCACCTTCTGTAGTTACTTCTTCAACCTAATGATGGCACTTATATTACACTTCATTCTTCTTGTTGTCTTCACACATTCCACACTTCACATTTAGCTTACTTCATGCTCTTCTCGCTCTTTCTTCTTCTTCAAAAATTTAGCATTTTAATATGCTTGAGTTTTCTCTTCATAATTCTTGATATATCTTCATTAATCGCTCCTTTTCTCACTTTCTTTCTTTCTTTTCAAATCAGCGTAATAATACCTTGAGTGCACTATTGAATTTAACAATTGAACTCATTTATATACCATGTTCATTTCATGAGTCAACTCCCTTTTGAATATTTTTCTTAGGTCAACCTTTGTAAAATGATCTTTGAACATTTGAAGATTTTCATGACTCCTAAAAACTTCCCTTGTTTTATTTTGGTCAGGTGTGGTATTTCATGACCATCGCGGACAATTCTGGACATTTTGTAATTCCTCTTCGTTGCGCAACTATCCTCCTTTATATCGCAACACATGTTAACTTCTACAGCTTTCTCTTCATTACGCAGCATATATCCTTTGATGAGTTGTATTATTTCATAATTATAAAGTACTTCAGGCGTAACCTTTAACACGCGAGGCAATACATACTTCGCACATACACTTTATCTAGATGCACACAAAGCACTAAATAACACCCGTGGAACATGATATCAGATACTTGTGCAGTACAATCACTATCTGCGGAAAACTCTCTGACCACTATGCGGAACATAGTTTTCTTTGGCACCCGACATGCAGAATTCAAACTAAATCATCTTTTTCATAAGGAGCACAGATCTGTAAGCATCAGATGCATAATCATTTCTAATCATAAGAAATACTTATCAGTATTCCTTTGAAGCATCAATCAATAATCCATTTCCAATAATTCTCCCCTTTTTTCATTGATGGCATCACCATCACCATTCTTATGAGACACCTATCATCATCTGTGGAACTCTATTGCCATCTGTGGAACCCTAGCTTTAACATCTGGAACTATTGCTCCCCCTTGATGTATTACTTCAATGCGTGGCATGCACAATTCAAACTAACTCCCCCTTTGACATCAATGGCAAAGAAGTAAAAACTCTCAAAACTCTACCCCTTTTGGAGTGATGGAATCCTTTGATCTCTTTCTAATGACTTTGAATTTAAAAATGATAATTAAATGATTTTATCCATGCTAAAATTATGCTTCCTCTATAGAAATTATGTGAGCACTCATCCCCGATGAATGCATTGTGCTTAGCCTCGAACTATAGATGAATAAATAGAAACATGTTTCTTGTTTATCCAAGATCCCAAAATGTTACCTAAAATGAATTCTCCCCCTTTTGATGCAAAACGTCTCCTATCATCCCATATCTACTGCTTACATAACAATACATGACTTTCAAATGGCTCAGTTCACTTATGCAGTTCTCCAAGTGACATCTTTCAGAACTCTCAATCATGTCTATCTGCTTTTCCTCTTTCTTCACATCTTGAACCTTGCAGCTATGATAATAGAGATATTGTTTATTTTCATCGAATTCTTAGCTTGCTATGTCTGCTTCCATCGAAGTTATTGTGAATCACTGATGCTGCAACACAGACATTTCTTCGATTTCATCATCCATTTCTTGCATAAATTTTCTAGCAACCATGTCAGTCCACAATCTTATTGTAGATTCAAGATATTACAACCTTTCTTTCATCAACCGATTGCTCTTCCTGATTTCACTTGACTTTCACTAAGGTCAATTGATTATGTAAACTTGCAATTTCCTCTTAAATTCATCATGGACAACATATATATATGATATATATATAGTATATATATTTCATCACGTTGTGGATTATACATATTTAGTCTTTTTTATTTCTTTCATTTGCATCATAAACATTGTAGGAAAATACATCACACACCTAACTGCACATACATAGTCTATTCTTTCGATGGAAGCATGTCACCATAAATTCCATTAACATGTGGAATCCGCTTGTAGCTTGTCTAAGAAATCACTCATCCTATTTACCATCGGCTTGCTCAACTTGATAGTACTTGTTCATTCTCATAAGAACCCTCAATTTTCTATGAAGTCCTTATTTTCATGTATTTGAGAGTGCAAAAACTCCGCTGCTTGTATTTTATTTTGTAACAACTATAGATTCATTATTTTTATCACGGTTGTCATCCATTAGCTCTAGACTTCTCCCTTACATCTTTAATTTCCTCATTGAAACTCCATTGTTTTTGCTTCATCTTCCAAAATTTTAGGAATTCACCTTTATTGTTCAACATAGGAAATCCAGTTTCTTGATTTTGATCTACATGATTACTTCTATATGTGGTCGTGTTATATGTCCAAACTTGTTGTAATTATAACATATTAATAGCATCTGATAATGAGAGAAAATGAACTATAGTTTTTACATGAGAAACTCATGTGCCAACTTTGTTTCTATTTCATCCATATTCATTCTTATTCAGATCTGGGAGACTTCCACATACTTCTACAAAAAACATGTTATATGCCCATACTTGTGACATTTATAGCAAATAATACCACTCTCTTTGTATTCTGATAATGGATAAAATGAATTGTATTTTCTATTTGAAACCCCATAAGAACTTGCATTTGGAATTTTCATTTTTATCAATACTTCTTGCATGAGATCTATAGTATACTTCTTTATGCCCAAACTAATTGCATGAAAAACAATAACCATAAAAATAATTATAACACCTAGTTGTGTGACGTTGCCTTAGGGGAAAGGTTTTTTTACATTTGTTTGAGCCGTCTTTGATTGTATTCTGTGAGGAACATGCATCTCTTGCTTCTTACTACTTTAAGAGTGCATCTAATTTGAGGGACACGAGTCTCATTCTCCTTGTTTATTTCATCATCTGATATAGAACCTTTAAGAGCATCTTCATAAGTCTTTAACTTGTCTGCATTTTCCTTCTTTGGCGGCATGTTAGGATCTTATTTAACATGGTCCTCTAATCTTCTTTATACCCAATACCACCAGTCTTGATAAGTGGTGATATTTGATTATTTAGTATAGCATCCATTATTTAAGTACTATTCTCAAATATGAGGCATATATGTTCAACTTAGAAATTGTTTCATTTTGAATTCCTCCTTTAGGATCAACAACTTCTGATTCTAGCTTAACACAGTTTTCTTCTTTTATGTTTATATAGATACTCACATCCACATTCATCTTCTTCATATCTTCAAGTTGAATTTACAAGCTACTAATAAATGTTTTTGGATTCTTCAAGGTCTTGAGACACCTTTGTCTTTAAGGCATCTTCTTCAAATTTTTGAAACAGTTGTTTTTGATTTTGAGTCTTCTTCTTTAATATCTTGTTCTCATTTACGGTATTAACGAGTTTTCCTTCAATATTCTCCTCAATTTCAACATCTTATTCATATTCTAAAAACATCTATCCTTTGATTTCTATCATGAGAAAATATTCTTCTCTATCACTTTAAGAGTTTCTTTCATCACCCTTCATTTTCAAATCCTCAAATTGACTTATATGTGTTTGGAGTTTTACTTTATTCACATTATCTTTTCCTTCATGATCATTTTCTAGTTTATCCTAGATTTACTTGGCTGAAACATAATGAATCACCTTAACATATTATGCTTCAAACAATCCATTCAATATTGCATTCATATCCCTTATATTTGTCTCACTTGCCTCCATACCAGCTTGATCCATAGGAGGAGTTGCTAAAAATGCATACCCATTTACAACATATTTCCAAATGTCAAACCCAAAATCCATTAGATATGTGTGCATCCTTATATTTCAAAAGGTATACTTGGTCCATAAAAAAATTGAGCTCCATTTGAAGATAAACCTTCTTTACGTGTCATGTGTGCAACTGAGATCTACCTTCTAGTGGTTAAGTTATTTTGAAGGAAACCACTCTGATACCGATTGTATAAAACACACTTATACTAAGAGAGGGTTGAATCAATATAATGCAATTTTTACTTATTTAAACATTAACATCCATAACAATAAAAATCGCATAAAATATAACAGTTGTACGAAAAAATATTTATATGAAAACCCTTTCAGGGAAAAAACCATAGAGAAAAGACTGCTTAGAGCTATTTTCCAAATCCAACCACAACATTAATTTCATTACAAATATTTGTAGGCACTAACCTACTAGAGACACCAATACCCAATTATGAGCACAAACTCAGCTAATTCGTGAGCACCAACTCATCGGAGACACCAATCCCCAATGTCAAGCACCAACTCAGCTAATTTGTGAGCACCAAATCACAAGAGACACCAATCCCCAATGCTAAGCACTAATTCACTGGAGACACCAATCCTTAATTATATGAGTCACTATCCCCAACAATACAAAGTTACACCTTGTGTAGTTGCATCTTCACCCTGACGATGACACTTAGATTACACTTCACTCTTCTTGTTGTCTTCACACATTCCACACTTCACATTAAACTTACTTCACGTGCTACTCACTTTTTTTCTTTAAAAAAACTTAGCATTCTAATCTACTTGAGTTTTCTCTTCATCTCTCTTCATAAATCTTCCTAAAGTATCTTCATTGATCACTATTTTTTATTCTCTCTCTCTCTCTCTCTTCTTTTATTTTCAAATCGAAATCATCATATCGTGAGTGCACGCCTCATTATCTGAATTCACAATTGAATTCATTTATATATCATGTTCATTTTTCTGATGGGGTGGGAGTGGTGCGGTCAAGGCACATGGTTGTGTTCTTGCCCACCCAGTTTCAAATCCCCCCGAGGCACGATCCTCCTCGGAGGTGGTTTCATCGCTAGAGGTGGCATCTCTGCTCGTGTTGACACTGGTGATTACTCCTTACTAATGACGTTGGTGGCTGCTCCTCTCGTTTTCGACGCTGGTGGCTCCTTCTCCTCTCTCTGCTGACGCTGGTGGCTGCTCTGCTCACTGTTACTGCTCCTCTCGCCGCAGTCATGGCTGCTCCTCTCGCTGCTGACACTTGTGGCTGCTCCGCTTGCTGCTGATCTTGGTGGCTACTCCTCTCGCTGCCGACACTGGTAGCTGTTCTAAGTTGTCCCACTCACTGCGGTCGTTGTCGACGGTCACTGCATCTTCACTTCGGTTTCATGGTTGCTTCAATTGGGTTCCTAATAAGTGGTCCCCTTCATTGTAACCAGGTTGTGGATCCTCTCAAAAATCCTCAAGTGTATAAGGATGTGGGTCCTTTTAAACACCCTCAATTTACCCTCAATCCAAAAAATATCATGTTCATTTCATAAAAAAATATGAGTCATCATTTCTTATATTAATTGGCATGAGTTAGCCTTTATAGAATTGTATTTTACAATTCATTCGAACACCTATGGTCATCCCCTATTTTTTCTTTGAATCATGGCTTATTCTTACCATCACGGAATTTACTCAGCTACCATGGAAAACATTGCCTTCCTCAACATTTCCTTGTTCATCTTTTCATAATGTGGAAATTTTTGACTTATGCTATTTTTTCTTCAATACGTGTTACTTTAATCTTTGATCCACGACTAACTATGCCTTCCTCAATGTTTCCTTGCTCATCCTTTTGTAAAGTGAAACTTTATGAATTCCATGGCCCTATACCTGTAGATCATTGTTAACACCCATGAACCACTAACAATATTTGTGGAGCACAATCACTATCCACATAACACTTTCACCACCTACGGAGCACTATCACCACCCACGAAGCACAATCACCACCTACAGAACATTATCACCACCCGCAGAGCACAATCACCACCCAAAAAACACTATCACCACCTATAGAGAACAATCACAATCTGTGTAAAAATTATCACTACCTGTGGATCACTATCACCATCTACAAAACACTATTATTATATGTGGAGATCTATCACCATCCGTGAAAAACTATTGAAACACGTAGAACACTATGACTTAGTTTTCTTCAACACACGACATGCAAAATTAAAACTAACTAACATTATGAAATCAATGACAATATTTCCAATAGGATATTTCCCATGCTCTCAACAGTGGACCATGGTTTTATGGTAAGAAAATATTGCATATTGAGAGATGGAATCTAGGTATGGATCTAATTATTTTTTCTCCCATAAACTACCATGTGTGCGTTAGAATCCCTACTTTAGCCTTATAATTTTGGGGGAGAACGATGTTTTTATTGGAATTTCTAAAGCTATGGGGAAAATATTAGTTGTTTATTCCACTATTATAAGAATATCAATGATGGTTTGTGCCAGATTTTGTGATAATTTCCATCCTAGTAGGCTTCTTCCTAGTTTCATTAATCTGATCTCTGAGCAGGGTGTTTTTGTGAAAAATTCAATATGAGAGCTCCCCTATTTTTTGTAACTTTTGGAGGACTGTAGGCCATATCCCTAGGGACTGTGAAAGTTTTGAGACTAAATGGAATAAAAAATATGGGGACGGGATTCAAAATTTAGAGGCCAATTTACACGAGGAGAAGAATTCCAAGATTCATGAAGAACATTGTAAGAAGTCTGAATCTGAGATTAAGGAAGACCTTTCAATTGATAAATAAACTTGTGAAGGTGTGTCCCTACTATTTTAGTTGGGTCCCTCAAAAAGCAACCTATTCCAGTTGACTTGTATTAAATTATTCATCTTGGAATTCCTTTTGATGAAGATAATGAGAAAAAATGAAAATATATAAGAAAATGAAGAAGGGATACCTCTAGATGATGGAGGATAAAATTTAGAAGAAGAAATAGTAGAAGAATTAGAACCAGAAGAAGATAATCAGATTAAAAATGAAAAGGAAGAATATCAAGAAGTGGAAAATGTTTCGCAAGAGAATCATGATGCTGAAGATTCAATAGATGAAATCCTCTCTAAAGATCATATAGAAAATGATAAGAAGAGGGGTTTTCATAATTCTAGATAAGTTGGTATCCAAGAAGAGGAGGAGGTGATTAAGAAAGACTTAGCCCAAAGTATTAATGTGGTATAACCTATTTACATTGGTTCCACTCTCATCTCTACTCAAAATAGAGATAGTTGGCTAAATGTTTAGAATTTTTGGGAAGGTCCATTTTTCAAAAAACATTTGAAAATATCATGCTTAAACAAAGATTTATTTAGAGAGATTCGTAAGGAAAATAGGTGGACTCAGGCAGTTCAGAAAAATATAAATCAAAATGTGGGGAGGAGTTTAACTCTTAGAACAAGAATTCCTTTTATATAATTGTTTTGTTTTGTTGGCCTTATACACAATCATGTTGTTTTCTATCTTATGGGTTATATCTTTATCATATCTTTGATGTGTTTTAGATGTGTATTAGTTGTGTTTTGGGTGTAACTTGGTTGCTTATCTCTGTTTTGTTCTTTTTGGTATTCATTGATGTGTCTTGGCTCTTGTCTTTTTATTCATGGGTAGGATCCCAGTCAAAAACCCTTTATCCTTATCTAAAAAAATAATTACTATCATATTATATTTAAAATATTATCATAGCTAACGTTGGGACATACCTTTATACTGCACTAGTTTTCTTAAGTTGAACTCACTCCTTTTGGTTCATTTTCTCCTTGATGTCGAAAACCTTTAGTTATATCCTTTTGATTAAAATTTATCATCTTTACTAAAGAAATTGTATTTCCCTTGTGGTTCCTTAATTCTTCCCTCTCTTCATGTTCACTCCCTTTACTTACCTTGATGGATATTTTTATTAGTTGACCATGAGTTCACATCAATTTCAATCATAGTGTCTCATATTCACAACACTTTTTATTTATGAGTATGATTGTAATAGCTTCAGGCCTTTCTCAAAAATATTTACACATTCATATACTCCATCTTTACTCATCCAGTCATGACATTAGATATCCCTTGAGAAAATCCATTACAAGTATTGATTGTGATCTTATTCCTTTTTATCATGTCTCATGTTTTCTTTACCTTTTACTTAAATTACATTTGATATTTACAACCATGTTTTCTTTTCTCATGCATTAGATCCCATTTGATGTTTATTTACACATATTTTATTTTATTTTATTTATGTCTTAGATATTATTAGGTGTCTTAAAATCCTTAATTTACAAATCTTTTAATTTATTTGATCACTTTCTTATATTTTATTATGTGTCCTCTATTCCTAGTTTGTATTTCTTTTTATTCCTCTGATATTTCTACTAGATTTTATTAGGTGTCTTATAATATTTTGGTGTGTCTTTTGGTTTCTTTTATTTCCTTATTAGATTCTATGAGATACCATTTTATCTATCACTTTTTTAACACATCTCTTGATTTACATATATCTCATTGTCTTTTATTATCAGATGTCCATTTTTAGAAGTTATCTTATTTTTAACTTTTCAATTTTTTATAATCCATATATGTCATCACATTTGTACAAGAATAGAAATGAAAAAATATAGGAAAAATTTAGGTAAATCCAAAATCACGCAAAAAATCCACAAGACACGTGCACAAATGGCCAAAATGTTGTGATAAATTTATTTTTCAAAAATGGGGACATAATTTACAATCATATACAATCCCCTATCTCTCATATCACTCCACCCCTTGGTGCTTTATGTTATGCTATATGTAGATGGGTTCTAAGTAGATGTTTAGACAAAAGTAGCCAAGGAATTTTCCCTATAATTGGAACCTAAAGCCTCAACCTCTTCCCTAACCACTATAATCTCTAACCTAATAATGGTATATACTATAATATGGGAATCAACTAACCACCTAATATACTATATTTCTAGTTCCACATAAGTGTACCCTAACCTATGTATAAGGGTACCCATGTATCCCTACTTTGTAATTTTGAGTGATGTTGTTTGGAACTCCATCTCTCGAGCTACTTCTCCAACCAATCAAAAAATACTCACATACTCCCTTGTTGATGGCACTAATGGATCCAACATAAAAAATTTTGTCTATCCTCTATAATACTTGATCCAAAATATCACAGTGCATGCCTTCTATCTAGGCCCTCTAGTTAACCAAAACTTATTTTCAAAAGACACATCACACATAACACACATTACCCCATCATATATTATCCTATTATCTAACATATATCATCGTCTATCTCCAGGAACATAAATAAAGCCACATACAAACTCATACCTCATTGAATGGTTTAGTCCTCTACAAATACCTCATCTACTCTTCTAGCTAATATGACATTATACTCATCATCCAACGGCCTTACAACAACTAACTGCTATAATATCTCTCTAGAATAGTATAAGTGGTGCGTATATCTATGTCCAAGTTAAACTCACTATATCCCTAGCAAGAATGGTGTTTATCTCTACACCTTAAGGATAAAAATAGCCTCCTCCTAGTCATATCAACTTCTAATCCTAATCCCAACCATAGGTTCATTATATCTCCTCCTATTGACCTAGAGAATACCTCTCGAGGTTATCCCTCACCTCTATGATCTACACCTTCCCTACAGGTCTCTATGCTCTCATCCATTATCATCTCCTCTAAACTCGCCTATGCTGACATGGCCTCAATAGGGGTATGAAAACCTCTAGTCCCTCACCTACTCAACATCATGACTCCATGGCATGGTACAAATGGTACAATGGGACTAGAATTGGCACATTCAAATGTGATCTCTTAAATTGTCTTGAAACTTTATCCATGTGATGTGTCTCTACCCACCAGTGATAGTGATATGTAATCTCGACAACATCCTGTGTTGCCTATGTTTTAGGTCATGTATCCCATCCATATATTGATCCCATAGATAGGTTCTATACTACCTTATCTCTTTACACTATGTGTAGAAAAAGGAAACCAACTCTAGTTCTCACTATATCACCCATCTCCCACTGTAACATCCTCAGGGCATCCAATACTCTTTTTAAATGGGTTTTAATTGGCCTATACATATGATCTAGGTTGTATGTAATATAATAATTAGTATATGTTGAGTGATCTTTTGGTAGTATTAATAGGTAAATAAAAATATATTTAAAACTAATGTTTGAATTTAAAGTAGTGAATGATTATTATATTTAATTCAATGAAATATTTTATAATAAGCACTAAATTAATATTCCTCTTGTTAACCAATAGATAAGAAGATAAATGCATTTAATAGTGTTTTTGGATAAAAATATGCAAGTCCAAGCTTTAAGACAAGAGAAATTCAAATTATAAAAAGGATACTAGCTTATGATTAGGTAGAAGTATAAAGTAATAATAACCACTTGAGTTAAGCGAAATTGATTGTTGTAATACCCTGCGAAGTTTTTCATCCTTTACTCCGTCCAAAAACATTTGTTTTCTAAAAAATCATGGTGTCATCCACTATGATTCTTGCATACTTGTCCAAAATAGCCCCAACATTCAAAAATTGTTTCATCTTGATATCCTTAACCAATCCAATGAAGGAGTTGTACACATCATTAATGGAAAATTTATTCCTCATTACACTGCACATATAATTCAAAATTTTGGCTAAAATCTCTTTTCCTTTTCATCTTCTAGTCTTATTGGAAGGACCATCATCTATTACGGCTCCTGCAAGGATGACATTGACAATATAGTTTAACATTAATAGTATTTACCTCTATCAATATTTTAGGTGTGCTTGATGACCCAAAAAAATCAAAGGAATGAATCAAGGTAACATTAAGAAAAATAATAGAAGAACCCAATGTCAGGAATATTTTTGTTAGTACTCACATTAGTGAGAAAATATATTTCTGTGGGTTTATTATAATGTATTGCGTAAGTTATTTGGATGATTTAAACAACTTATATAATTAGGATCAGAGAGATAAATAGGGAGTTGTTTGGTTGATTTGTTAGAACAACTCGTATATGTAAAGTGAGTATTTTAAAGAGGTTATTAGAGACTCCTTAATTATAGGATCCATGTCTCCTTTATATGTATGTAATTTTTTGATGAAATCTACAATGAAGAATTATTATGTGAGCACTCCGAGTTTTTGTGTTTTTATGTGAAAATCTCTGCTAAATTTCACATTTCATATCAGAACATGTATTCTCTCTAATGGAAACATAACACTTTTTAAGGGGCATCTCCATACTTTTCATTATTGCGCCAACTTTATGAGTTAATTTTTGATGAAAATTTTCTAGTGTAATTTGTTTGAATTTGCAACAATAGGAGTGTAACTATTTTTGAGTAGTGTAGAATCAGAAGCCTGTGAAAGTACACCAAAATAAAATATAATTGATAAATCCCCTGAAAAAATTACCAACATATAGTACTCAGTAAAAGAGAGATATTTTACTCATATGATATCATATTAACATCTCATTATTTTTGTTATAAAGGTAAATAAGAGACATAAATGATCTATTTACATCAACTTCATATTCTGCATGTAGATATGGTAAAATAATTGTCAAATAGGCATTTTTTTATGGTTGGAAATTTATATCTAGTGAATGAAAATTGATTTGGAAGTCTTTCTAGTGAAAAAACAAAACCATCAATATGTCAAAAAGGAACATCCAACTATTTAAGGGAGAAAAAAAAATAAAAAAAAAATAATCCAATGTACAAAACCATCATCTGTGGAGCACTCCAACAAGCTACAAAGCTTAAAAATAATACAACATGTAGGAATTTTATAATTGGTAGATTTTTCTTATGCACATTTTAAACCAAAGTTTTAAATCTCCATCCAAAAAGAGGACTAGTTTAGTATTATTTTATGTTTATTGGGTCACTAGTGATCTATGTCTATTAGTTTTTTGTTTTTATTCTTTAATGTATGTTGTTATTTTCTAGATTATTATAGTGTAAAACCCATAATTTGATGAATAAGTTCTTATATTATATTGACAAGTAAAATGATACAAGATAAGACCCATAATTATAGGTTTGCACTATTTTAAATTTAAAAAGGGGGGGTCTTTCAATATAGTTATGAGTAATTAATCAAAATAAAGTGTCATTATGAAATGTCAAAAAACATATTAAAAAGAAATAGTTAATTACTTTTAATTCATCGTGGTTTTCATTTTGTTAAAAGTGTCATCAAATGTCTCATTATAAAATATTTGTGTTATCAAAATTATGTCTAGTCAAAGTCTAGTAGTGTCAAATTAATTGTTTGTAAATTGGATGCATTTTCGGTAGAAACCGACATCCAATTTGTTTCACATTGTGGGGGGAGTTATAAAAATAAAAAAATGTGGTAGTAGTTGAGATTTAAGTTCCAATCAACTGAATAAACATCACATCACACCGGGGGAAAGAGGCAATGTAGGTTAGATGGCAATAAGTGACCTCTCATCAGCCACTAACAATGAGGTCGCATATCTACAATAGTGGAAAACCAATCATTGCTAAAATGATTAAAGTTGGGATCCATCTCCAGGTGGAAATGGTGACCATATTATATTTTCCGTGATTAGAGTGGAAGTGATAAAAAATAGTGGTAGCATACATGAAAAATGAGGAAAATATCCTCAACTTTTATTTTCTTATTTTTGTGTATATGGTGTGATAACTACAAACAAATGAATATGAGAGTAGCTCACTACAAATATATTCTAACTTTCATACTTCTTCATCAATTGTCAGGTGGGAATCTCACTAGAAGTGAAAGTGAGAACTATTAAGTTCTCATATGCAGGTGAATCAGTGGAAGTGTTAGAAGTGAAAGAGAGAAATGTCGAGTTCTTGTATGTAGGTGATCATGTGTAGAAAATATCTAGTATAACATAACTGTAGACCTAAAGCTTACATCTTATACAAAAATGCGTTTGTGTTTCTAGTACCAGTGGTGTACATACTCCCCATGTTCACACTAAGGGAGGGAATACTAGGAATATATTAGATAGTGCTCACATAGTGAGAAAATACATTTATGTGGTTTTATTATAATGTATTATGTAAATTGTTTGGATGGTTTAAAAAACTTACGTAATTAGGATTGGAGAGATAAGTTTAGTTGACTTATTAGAAAAACTCGTATATATCAAGTGAGTAATTTTAGGAGGTTATTAGAGAATCCTTATCTATAGGAGCTACTTCTCTTGTATATGTATGCAATTTTTTGATGTAATATACAATGAAGAATTATTGTGTGAGAAATTTTAGTTTCGGTGTTTTGATGTGATAAGTTATACGAAAAATAACCCCAAGCACCCATAAATCACTATGTAGAATAGATAGGACCTAAAAAGAAGACAAAGTAATTACATTTGTAAGTAAAATCAAAATATCTATAGAATCTCAAATTTCCATCCTTTAATGAGATTAAAATTTGAAATTCGAACGTAAATATTTTTATTTAACACAAACCATCAACCATTACTGCTTTAAATTTGATAAATTATGTAACAAATAGGGATAAATGCATACTTTTTGGGGACCTCTATGCCCTTCATTCCATTTTTTTCCATTCTAAATTGGAAAAGGTGGGGATAGAGAAAGGATTTAACACACCCCACATGTGTCATATCACCCAACACGAACCAAACCAATTCCATTCCCAATTACAAGAAATATTGTGCCAAATTGACCCTGATTAGATATTATTATTTGGAATTCCCAAGGTTTCGTATGTTTGCACTTGTGTGGTTAATTAGACGTGTCATCATGTGAGATGAGGACATTGATATTTTTGCCAAGGAGGGTGGTGAAGTGATTTTTACATGATTTTGGGTTGAATTTAGTAGACCCACATCCAAGTTGACTATGATCAACCACCTTATTCCTAGCTCTTCCAATATAATTTATGTAAATTCAATTAATTTCAATAGTGAGGGATTTACAGTCCATCAAGACACTAACCAGCTATTTATTCTTGAATCTTTGAAGAACTTCTAGGATTATTTTGTTCTAAAAATTAAGTTTTAAATTTTACTAATTCAATTATTTATTTGACCTTACTTATACCTATTTCACTTCTAAAAACGTCTTATATTTAACCAAAGTAAAAATCAACAATCATGAAGATGGGTTTTAAAGAGGACCATGAAATGTTGAATATTAGAAAATTAAAAATAAAAAGCATTCCATGTATAAATATACAACATATGGAATGTGATATTTTTAAATTTATTAATAAAGGAAGAGGTTTTTTTGGCTCTACTAAAGTTTAGGCTCAGCAAGTTATTTTCACAATGAATGCTCGGCCTTTCCGTATGCCGCCATCATGTCACACTGCTAATCTGCAGATCCATGTGAGATTATCTGCATTAATTTTATATCGATCACCAGTCCGCCCTCTTAGGTGGTGGCTTATAAAATGACCACCTCCTCAAGTCATGCATCTATTGATGTTGGTCTTATCCTAGGAGCTCTAGACAATGGCACTGAAATGAGTGAGGAATTTCATCTTGAAGGTATTCGATGAGGTAAGGATATTGATACTCCTTCCCCAGATATTGTTCTTGATTTACTAGCTTTTTACAAAGTTTGCAATTGGTTTGAATCATTTTCTCTTATTGCTTATTTATTGGGCCGAGTTCCCCCTGAAGGTATCCTCTGCCAATGGATTCATAATCATTGGAAACCTCATGGAGTCAAGGTAGAGGGAGTCCAAAACAAGACCAAGGGTTTCTTTCTATTTCACTTTACCAATGCTAAACATTGAAAAGTCATTGTTAACCATGGTCCTTGGTTTATTCACAATACTCTTGTGGTTTTCTCCCACTGGACTCGATATTTTCAAGTCTCTAAGCAAGCCAAACTCAAAATTCATGTTTGTGTTGAATTTTTAGGCCTTCCTTTACCTCTATGGGGATTCATTGATCAACTTATCAAACCCTTGGGTTCTCCTCATCTACCATGAGAAACATAATTTCTACTCAGCTCGACCCCAGAAATGGGTTATGTGTTGAAATTTATCTTTCAAAAGACCTCAAAGATACCCTCAATATCTAGGTTGGAGACATACAATGCTTTGCGCAAAAATTTCTATACATCAATTTTCCCAACATTTATTTTTGGTGCCAATATGCTGGCCATATGATCAAGGACTATCCTCTCATGACTCCAAGTCCACCGCTGGTTTCAGAGAAAAGCCTCGATGGAACCTAAATCCAACACTCCCTCCTTTGATGGATGGTTTACTGTCACTAGTAGAAAATCTTCGGCCCTCGACTCTGAAATTAGCCCCAATAGGCTACTTAAAAACTGGTGGTTACTTCTACTTCTGCTCCTTTAAAGTCCATTTATTGCGATCCCTTCTCAAGCCCACGCCCACCATCTCTCAGACTCCACAAGCTAAAATTGTCATTAGCTCTCACCCCTTAGCTCCTTCTCTTTCACACCCCTCATTTTCTGAGACTTCAAGCTTTCTGGTATAACACAGCTGGTGGTTCGGCTGCTTAGACATAGTTAGAAAGGCTACCTTACACCGTTCCCAAAGTCCTTCCCCTCCTTCTAAGGAATGATTTCTTCACAGAGACCTCCACCGGAAATTCAAACTCGGTGATTCTATTCATGGGAATACACGACAAGTCACTTTCTCTATCCACTTTGAAGCATTAGCCAACATCGAGGAGGAAACCATGCACCTCGATAGTTATCCATGTTAGTTTACTCATGGAATGTTAGGGGGCTTACTGATTTGACTCACAAATATCTTGTCAGAGACAGTTGTAAGTAATTTACAAAGTTTCAAGTGTTGTATTTGCAGGAAGTCAAAATCTCTTGCTTCCATATTTCTACTGCTATGTGTACCATCTTGGCTTGGTTTCTCTCTACCAAATGTCAGCTCATGATACTGGTCAAGGTGGTTTTTTCACTCTTTTAAGCCCTGACCTCACCTCTAATATCATATTCTTGGGGTTCTGACCCCACTCATCGGGTGGTTGTGGACCCTTCTTGATTTTTAAAGCCACATTCTTAGGGTTGGCCAATATTTATGCTTCTAACAATGCCTCCGAGTGTTCTTCTTTTTGGTGGTGGTTGGCTGATCATATAACCTATACTACCTAGATTTTTTGTCATGATTTCAACATGGTTGAATCCCCTTGAAGACAAGTTGGTCCGGCTTCCAATGCGTTGGTGTGGTAGTGAACATGAAGCCTAGTTTTACTTGCGTAAATAAACTTTGTCTATTTTATCCCAATCACCACAAGCACTCTACTACTGCCACTACCTTGGTTCACTTGGACTAATTTTAGAGTATGGCAATGACAGATTTTATAAGAATCTTGATAGAGCTCTGCTTTTAGAGCAGCAATGGTTTTCCTTTAACTCTTTATACAGCCTCCCATGGTCTCGGTGGTGGATAATGCTTTGGTTTCTGACCATAAGCCTATCTTCTTTGGGATTCAATGGAACTTTAAGTGTCCCAAGCCCAAGTCCACCAAGTTCTATTCAAATATGTCCCACATTTCTCATCCCAAAAACTTTGGATTATATAAGATGTATTTGGAGTCTTGACCTGATACCCTGTTGATGGGATTGGCTGGATTGACTGGTGGTCTAATGCTATTACTCACAGCACTTCTTTCCTTAGGATGTATGGAAAACAAGCTGTCTCTTTTTCACAAGAATGATCATGAAATCCTCTCATATTGAATATTCAAGGGCTATTCAAGAGCTTAATCTGTCTCCTTTCAACACACACCCCCCAAGTGCAAGCTTCTCATTGGAAACATAAGCTTAAAATTGAGGAGCACTTATAAGGCTAGAGGTGCCCAAGTTTTATCTTGTCTGCACTGGCTTCGCATTGGTGACAAAGTTACTAAGGTGTTTTTTTCTTCCCCTTAAATATAATCAAACTCTCACCAAAATAAAATCAATCAAGGATGGCAATCAAAGGCTTAATCTCTTACCTGACATTCTACAAGCTTTTATGTATCACTATGATGTTGTTTTTTGCTGCTCAACCTGCTACTCTGGCTCGAGATGCTACTCTCCTCCAATGCATTGAAGCTGTTCCTTACAAGCTCTATGAAATTCAGCACATTGCTTGTGATATACCTCTCACTCTTGATGATTTGAAGGAAGTTGTTATGCAAATGACCTGTGACAAATACCTTCAGTGCTGATGACTTTCCCTATGAGTTTTACCAGTCTCTTTGGACAACTATTGGTCTGGATCTTCATTAGGTCTATCTGGAAGCTATATCCTCCAATACCCTAGGTGCAATATGATTAACCAAGGCAACATAAAACTCATTCCCAAATCTAGAGATCCCGAGCTTATCACTAATTGGCATCTAATAAATCTTCTCAATGTCTCGGTAAAAAATTATTGCCAAAGCTATTACTATGAGGCCTCATTAATTTACTACCCCTGATCATCAGGAGCGAGAAAACCGAATTTATCAAAAAAAAAAAATATTTTGGACAAAATTATTGTAGTTTGGGAGGGCATGGAATATGCCCGCCAGATTTCTCAATCAAATCTAATTGTTAAAATTGAGTTTGAAAAATCCTATGATAGATTTGAGTGGCCTTTCATTCTGGCCGTGCTGTAGGCTATCGGTTTTGGAACCTAGATTCACCCACTCTGTTAATATGCTCTTTTAAAATGGCGGGTGCCTATATTAATTTCAATGGTCAATCAGTCTGAGAGATTCTCTCTTTATTGTTCCATCCGGCAAGGTTGCCCTCTTGCTTCCTTCTCTTTATTTCATTACTACTGAAGGTCTAAGGCTACTTGCTTTCTACTGCTACCAATGCTAGTTTGGTTAAAGGTATTCAACTACCTTCCTCTCCTAAGTCAGTTGATTAATGGTCATTTTGCAAATGACTCTTTTCTCACTCTGGCTGAAATAGAGGCCTTCTATAACTAATGCCATGAAATGTCTTGATATTTTTTTTTCTTGCTTCTAGTTCTGCTATCCAATGGAATAAAAACCAATGTTACAGAACAGGCGATGGGTCCCAAACATCCTTGGATAGAGGGATTCCAATGGATTTGGATTGACCCTAGTGTTTAATTCAAATTTTTAGGCATTCCTTTTGCCTTTATGGAATCCCCTACTGACTTTTGGAACTATGTGATTCAACGAGTTGAGCAAAAAATATCTTTTTGGATTACCGAGCATTTGTCTCTTGCTGGAAAAATTCCAAGTCTGTTCCAAGGTTCTGGCTGCCACTCATGTCTATTACTCATCATGTTGGGAACCTTTCTAAAGCCACCTACCACAGTCTAGAGGAAAATTCTGTGTGATTTCCTGTGGGCCAACTCCGAAGGGAAACCATGGTTTTCATAGATTTTCTTGGGACATATGTTGTATGCCTAAGGACATTGGTGGTATTGGCCTAATAAAAATTTCATATTGCAAGGGTTTCCTCTTACTGCCAAATGGATTATTCGCAGCCTTGAAGGTGAAGAATCTTGGAAAATTCTTCTTAGAAATTGTATATCTGAAGGATCTCCACTTAATCGAAAGGCATGGTAGGGTTTGAACTACTACTCCTTACTCCTATGCCTTGATACTATTAAAAATAGGTGGCTATTTTGTGGCTAAAATCATATGGAAAGCTTGGGAACTTCTCAAACCCCATCTAATCTCTGGTAGGGTGATGGCTTTCTAGAACATGGGCTCTCTCTTAACTCTCTTAGTTTGTGGTGGAATCTAGTGTTTCAATTTCATGACAAACCCCTTTCTCTTTCCTTACAGCTCAAGGGTTTGCATCTTTTCAAAAAAGGGATTCAGTATATTCAAGGACCTTTTTTGTCCTATCACTAGGGATTGGCTTCCATGGGATAACCTAAAAAGCTAATTTTTCTCTAAATAACAATGACAAACAAGCCATTTCTTTCATTCAATATCTCACACCTGACGATTGATTGTATAAAATTGGTGTCACTACGTAACACCCATGGTGGTTTGATTGGCATTGGCCCTCTGCCACCCCCTTCAAAATTATAAACCTCGGGTGGGCTACAAACTTCTCACCCAGAAGCAGCTTCCTCTCAATAAGTTAAATGCTTGTTGGAGCCTGCATTCCACTGATTTTGGGTGGAAGCAGCGTTTCACTGTTGTTGGGGCCATTCCTATAGAGCCCAAAGTTATGCACTTTCTTTGGAACATTATTCATCAAGGGCTTCCTGTGGGCAAGTGCCTTGTTCTTCTGGGAGCTTCCCTACCACACTGCCCTTTCTGCAACCACATTGAGACTCTTCTTCATCTCTTTTGGTTCTACCCTCATGCTCACTCTACTTGGCGCTGGATTCATACCCTTTTCCAACCTTTTTTGCCCACCTTCTTCACATGGAAAATGGTTCTTCTGGGGGATCCAACCTTTATTCCTGCAAAATTTTACAACATTTGGCATTCTTTCAGAGCGGCTATTTTATATCACATTTGGAAATCTAGAAATGCTCCTATTTTTAATAAGGAGACAATGGATAGAATTTTTGCTATTTCTAACAAGCTTGCTGTCATCTCCAATGTTTCACTTTAGATCCAGGTGTAGGTGGAGAAAGTATGCATAGAAGTTGAGCACTTGCAAAATCTTCTGGACCATTGGGGGAGTGCCCCTTGTGTTGTTAGTCGCATTCCGCTAGATTCCCCTCACCTTCGGGGTTCGGATCATGGGTGGTGTAGTGCCTCTCCTCATCAGCGGGTCCCTTATTCACCTTCGTCTTGGACTCCGCTCGCTACCGGGGTATTTGGTCGGCCGGGCTTTGGCAGTGGTGGTTCCGAGTGGCAGGTGCCTAACCAATCAAAGTTTCCGTGGCTCTCTTTGGCTATCTCACCCTCCCAGTGGGGAAACGAGGAGGAGTAGCAACAGGCAGATGGCTGGGAGTAGCATGATGACACCCTCGACACTACTCTTGGTGGTTGGGGTGGTGACCGTCCAAAGAGCCCACCGCCACTACCACCATCTTCCATGTTTGCTGCTGCTGCCTAGCTCCATGTTTGGTGTTTTCTCTGGTTCTTTGCACTTCTGTTTTAATCTTTTTTGATTGAAAATGTTGTTGTTGATATGACACTTTGCTACTCATAGCCTCTTTATGGATACTTTGATCCTACTTATGGGGTGTGATCTTTTCCACCCGATTTTGTATGATTAGCATTGTACTTCTTATGTCATCTTTAATATATGGTTATGCTTTTCAATAAAAAAAATATACATCATATACTAATAAAAATATCATAGACTTAATCCATTGATTATAATTATAATATATAAACTTTAGAAAATGCATCTTCCAACAAGATTTACAATACGACTAGTCTTTGTCATACCTTGAAGAACAATTAAGTGAACAAATATAAAATGAATATATTTTAGCATCGAAAAATTTAAGTGCATAGCCAAAACAATTCAGATCTTCTAGGATATGCCTCCATGAAACAATAAACTATAGTTATAGCCTAAGAGATGAATAGATAACATATAATCTATGTTACTAGGGACAACCTTGTGAAAATTTAGTTTAATTATTTTTTAAAATTGCAAAAATATTGAGACCACATCTTAGTCATAATATTAAATTGTATAGTAACATTATAACTAGTAATATAGGTTGAGGTACAATTTAGTGTTTTGAAAAAAAGTTTAAGCATAGATTGAATATGTTATTTTGTATTAAAGTGTTTATTAATTCAATACTATAGGTAATATCATAATTATTAGTCTCTATTGAAGGCAACATATTATAGCAATCATTTTTTCTTAACTAGGTTTAAATGATTATTATTAGTCCCTATTAAAGGTAGGGTACTATAGAAATTAGTTGTGCTTAATAAGGCTTAAGTGGTTATTATTGCTCCATACTTTGAACTAATATGAGGATAGTATCATTTTTTAGATGTTAAATTTCTTATGATTTAAATTTTGGACATGCATATTTTTTTTAATAAAAAAATACTTTAAAATGCATTTATTTTCTTCCCTATTGGTTAACACGAGAAGATTCATTTATGTCTTATTTTGGAATATTCCCTTTAGTTAAATATAATAAGCATTCACTACTTTCAATGCTAGTTTTAAATAATAAAAATTCACCTACTACTATTACTAAAAGACACCTCGATATATACTAATAATTATAATATTACATACAACATAGAATTTCTAAACAATTTATTACACCATGACATATCAACCCATGTTTTTCAAAAACATAAATTTTTATCAAATGACACCTCTACCTATATTAATAATTTTGATGCGACATACAATATTGAATTATTAATACAAAATGACATACCCAACTATTTTATAAAAATTATATACCACCAAATGGCTCCTCACACTCTACTAATAATTATGATATGATTCGTCACTGTGCCTCAAACTGGTCTTCATCATGGCGGGTCTGCAGGTCAGCTCTATCCCTCTGCCTTTTGACAAGGTGACCCGTATGATGGTGCGTTACATCTCTTTGGAGGGGAGATTCGTCACTGTGCCCTCAAAGCATCTTGTGTTCCTCAATCACTTCCGCAGGAGTTTCACGGTATACTTCCCTCATTATCTGCTTAATTCTCTTGAGCGCTCCATTTTGGAGTTTCAAAAGCATGCACATGCGGTCCCTCTGCATCAGGGTCTCATCTTCTTGTTGCATAAGCTTTGTCTTCTTCGGTCTCCCGACATCCCATCCTCCCCTATCTCTGTTCCTCCTCTACCCAGCACCGTTGCTGCTACCCCCATCTCTTCTCCTTCTGTCCCCATCACCGTTGTTGTCACCCCTCTGCCCTCCTTCTCGGCTCCCTCAATTATCCCCCCACCTTTGCTCCCACCCACTTCGCTTCCACTTAGACCAGACCTATTACTAGGTCTTCTAAAAGACTGAACCTTGATACCCCTATTTCGGGGAATGTTCCTCAGGACTTGGAAATTTCTCATAACCTCCTGCATATTAGAAGTACTAGTTCACAGGAGGCACACATTGAGAACTCCACAAAAAGGCTGGAAGCCTTAAAATCTGACATGTTGTTGTTGAAAGAAGACGTTAAAAACTTGGCAAAGCAAAAGGGTAAGAGGAAGAAGGAAGAGGAGATTGATATTGATAATAAACAGGTTGAAGACATCTACAAAAAATTGAACTCCTTAGACAACCATCTAGGGAAAGCCAAGACTCGCCATGACCATAATATGGCTATTTTTAGTGCAATTGAAGAATTTATTGAGCAGCATGTTCGCAATGTCTCTAATCTCAACGGAATTCCAGCAACTCTTTGGGGCATGGATAAGGAAAGCAAACAGACCATTGAATAGCTGGATGTTACTGACTCTACTCATATGATGACTTGGCTATGTTCACCTCTTGGCAGAATATCAAATCTAGAATTGACAAAGCCGCCAAGAAGTAATTGTGGATGCTCTTGCTGTACTCCTTCGTAATTTTTACTATTTGTTTGTTGTTTTTTGGCTGCTCTTCTAAAGTGTTTGAACTGGTTTGTTGTTTTGGGGTAACTGCTCTTTGGTTACATTGAGTTTCTATGTCTCATATGGATCTTGATCCTTTTTGTAATGATTCTCATTCCTATGCTGGCTTCTAGGCCCTCTTTTGTTTACAAGGGTATAGTCCCTTTCAAAAAACTATTTACCAATAATAAAAATAATAATTATGATATGATATACAACATTGAATTGCTATACAATATAAAACAACATAATATATCAAGCTATATGTAAGAAAAATACTATTAAATGACACCTCAAGCTAGATTAATAATTATGATGTGAAAAACACCATTGAACTACTAAACAATTTAGTACAACTTGACATATCAACCTATATTTATAAAAAAACAAAAAACTATCAAATGACACTACAACCTAGTTTTGATGTAATGTAAAACATTTAATAAGTATGATATGATCTACAACATTGAATTAGTTAACACTTTAATAAAACATAACATATGAACCTTTTTTTTAAAACACCAAATGACACTCAACATATATTATTCGTTGTCATGTTACTAAACAATATAATAATACTACTAGACAATTCTCTCAATATGTTTACAATCTTTTTGTAATCAACTTATTTTACATGAGATCGCCTCTTATAATAAAGATTATATGTTTCATTTTTTCATGTAACATTTTCTCTAATACTACAACTATAGTTTGAATCTATTTCATCTTAGAAAGATCTAAATTGTATTTGCTACACAATTAATTTTATTTGTGCTCAAATATAGTTATTTTATTGTTGTTCAATCAATTTTTCTTTAAGCTACAATAGGGGCTATTGTAGTCACAAAATCATGCACTTTAGACATTATTTATCCTGGTCTCATACTACTATTTAGAAGGTTCTTGAGTGAAGAAAGTACTAATTAACCCTTATCTTTTGGCCATCTTGTTTTATTTTATTTCATCATTACCACCCCTTTTCATCCACATACCCAGTCTGTTTCATTCATTTCCCATCATTTTATCCTTAACTGGGGTACCTGAGCTAGTATAAGGGTGCCCGGGATGCCCGTTGCACCTTGGTCCCCACCAGGGGTGCCCCGGTCCTTTTTGTACTTTCCAGCCACTTTTTGGGCTCTTTCTATCCATTTGGCATCTTTATCTTTCTTCATGGCCGGCCTTTTCGGGGTTAATTATGAAATTAGATCAAGAGAACCCTATAAATATAAAGTTATGAGACCATAATGAGGGACCTAGCATCACTTACTAGTATCACTCCATCTAGAGTTGCATCCATCTATTGCATTAGAGATCACTTGCATCCACATAGCTCCATCATCAAGGCACAAGGCTAGGAAATATGCATCACACTTCATAGGGGGGGGATTCTATTATATTCCATGCACACATTCTATTACATTTTCTACACATAGTTATTGCTCGCTACTTCATAAAGTGTGACTGACACAAGAGAAACCTAGGGCATGTTCACACACACTTGCACATAGAACTACATCGGGTTTGAGATGTAGTGCAATGCTTAGTTAGTAAGTCCACCATTGTGGCAAAGCTGAGGTCAGTCCAACCCCTTCATATGCATATTATTTTTTAGGGTTTGATGCTTGTTTTGGGGTCTTACAGGTCTTTCTTTCATCTTGGAGTATTGGCGACATCTAACGTGAGGACAACGAAGTTGATGTGATACACAAGGTGAAGGTTTCAGGTCATCTTCCGGTTCTATAAAAACCAATTTCAAAGATTTTTCACATACCAGGGACACCCAGATTCTACAAACTAGAGCACCCACAGGTGCCCCAGTCCTCCTCCAGGTGCTCTAAGTCTAGCTAGATCCTCTAGATCCATCCTTTTTCGGGACTTCTGCATAATCGTTCCTGCTCCTAATTTTTCTAGTCACATTTGTGACAGTCTCTCTGACATACATCTGTTATTCAGATGAGTTCTTTCCTCTTCCTTCTTGCACATTAGGGTTAGCATTTCCTTTTGCATAGTTATTTAGCTCATTTACATTCTTATTTACTACATTTATCTACTGTATTATAGTTGTTCATAGATTAGATTAACTATCCCTTATACTACATAGTTAGTCCATTTTTAGTTAATCATTTTAGTGAACCCACCATCTTTCACGCTTAGGGATTTTCCTTATTCTTTTCTATCATGGCTCCCCAAGTTACTCAAGTCTATTTATCTACTTTACTTAAGATATATCCTCATTGTCCAGGTTGTTTTAAAAACATTCCCTAGACACCATGTATCTAGATGGCAATACACTGACCACCACACCAAATTAAGTTCTATGCTTCATTGTTTATCTGATGACCATAGATCCTAGTGATCCTCCATCTAATCAACCACTATTAGATTCAATTCAAGTATCTACATGCATTATTTCAAGATAAATTTGAAGGCTATGGAATCAACCAATTACATCCCTTAGATCTGAAATTCAACAGCTTAAGGATGCTTCTCAATCACATGTTTTGTGCTCCTTCTACATCTTATATACCAATCTATGTCCACTACATGTCATCTAGTTGAACCTCAAGACATTCCATTGCTTGAGCCTCTTATGTTTGAGCATAATACTACACCACATGACATTCTTATTCAACTCCTTAGTCATTAGTTGATCACTTTACCGCCTACTCATTGCTATTCTCCTTATCGGTTACAAAATATCAAGGTCATCCATATTTTAACTATCATAGAATCAATGGAAATAATGAAATTGATTTTATGCTTTACAACGTAGAGATCAAACATCTTGAGCATCAAGGATTTATCTCATTCAATGCACAACATTCTATGGTGCATGCCCATCTACAATTGCTATACCACACTATGTGGCTACTAGTGAGCCTCCCTCTAATATTTCTAAGGAAGTTCTAGATAATTCTCTTATTCATTACATGCTTGATATTGACAATCACTCACATGTGCATAATGATTCTTCTCCTAGTCAGACAAATACTATAGTTCCATCACATGATTCTCCTATTTCTGATGTTTCTTCTTCTCGACTTAATGAGCATCATGCCAATGTTCTTCATGCACCTTCTTCAAAAATACAAGCACCACCTAAGTAACCACCTATAATAAACCAATCATTTAAAGTCATTACACCTTATCAAAATTATTCCACAAATTCAATCCTACTAAGTCTTCATCTGCACACTTCATTCCCAAATATCACCTAATCAGTCTCCTTTGGTAGATCATCAACTTGGACTCCTCACAAATCTAATCAACCTCCAACCATTCAATTTTCTCAACAACTAATCCTACTCCTACTTTTATGGTCTATTTTCACTTTCTTGCCACCACCATAACTATACCTTTTCCACTACCACACAGTTGTCTTTGCATTATGAATCTTATGCATCCCATCCTCTTTAAGGGATGTCACATACATATTTTAGTGGTCTTTTGACTTACCTCCAGGATGCGCTATATAAGAACTACTATTATCATCACGATCCACCTTAGTTAAAATCTCATGCACCTTCCATAGTTTCCTCCCATTACATCATCACATTCACATCACACATATGTTCTATCATCACATGCTCCCTATCATATCCCAATTAAATATCCAATGTTTTCCTCACCCTCATACAGATTTTTTATCCACATATTAAAATTTTTATCATAGGAAGCACTTGGAGGAAATTCTTTCCTTCACTTAATCTTGATATCTTGCATTCCAACACTGACGTTTCAATACATACAGTCACCATTGTTCATAGCATACACTACCCATTTATCACACTTGGTCGTTATTACCTAATGAAGTGCACTCTTTCATTAGGCATTTTCATCACTTGACTGTTGAGGTATTACTACTACACTAAACCCCACACACTGCACTATAGGAATTATACATTTCATTTCATCATACATCACATGTCATACACCATACATTCATAATTTAATCTACAAAAAAATTTTCACATGTTGCTCATACATCACACATCATACTAGTCTTCCTCATACTTGTTACCATATGCATATACATCCATCGTAGGTACTATAATACATTATTCACCACATATGCATTACATACATTATTAGGATACTTACGTATCCTACATGCCTATACATAGTCATCCTACCATACATCATATTTGCTCATCTTCTGTCATACATTTTCTACATACCATACTAGTCTTCATCACATATGAGTATAGCATTACCATCATCCTTACATAGTCTACATTACTCATCTATTTACATGTATTTACATTATGCCTTACACATTACATTTTATACATTCTACACATCTACCATTGCATTTTGTACACTACATTTTTACATATTCCAATGGTTCTTCACATGGCACAATTTTATCATTACATATACTACATTGCCATGGTATATGCATGCCAACAATCACTACCATAGTGATGCACTTTAGTTCCGTCTCCTCCATACTCAACTTTTGAGGGATTACAAATCAAATATTACCTTACCACTCATCACACATGTGCAACATTCACTAAGTCTTAGTGACATACACTTTAGGCTAAATCATCACCTATTCTATCATTTTGTAGTGGTATACACCTTCAGGTTACATCACCACTCCTTGTCCTTTCATCTTGTAGTGATATACGCTTAGGGATAAATCATCCACTCATCCATTCATCTTATAGTGATATACGCTTAGGATAAATCATCACTTATATGTTCATCTAGTTGTGATATATGATTTGGCTATAGGGTTCATGCACACATCATTTCTAGGTCGCATCTCATCACTACACTTACACATTCATCACAACATGTTAGACACAACACACACTCGACCATTTCCTAATGACACACTCTCGTTTATGGTTCATTCTTGACTATTGAATGGGAAAATAAAATGAACCTCATTACATACACTTCCATTCAGTCAAGGGGCATACAGCTCCTATCATTCCATCTTACATTTCATTCCATCCATCCACAACATACTGCATTGTCTTGGGGGCATTTACTCTTGTTTACTAGTGTTTTACATGATCACTTTACTACACATGTTAGATTGCTTTCTTATATGTCATTATCTATATCATCAACACATGTGCATTCATTTATTTTTCTAGTTGTGATCACAGATACATATCTTTTACACATAGCATGGATGCTCGCCTTCTACCCTTCCTACACTGGTCATTGGGGGAATCCACATTCGTTCTCATGGGTGTTATTGTTTCATTTTTTACTTAACACTTTACATTACTTGGTTATTCACTAATTTTGACATATTGGTTATTTCTCTAACATGCTAACGGGTGTTCCATGTGCAACACTTGTTTTGCTAGGGATTACATGTTTCCATGACTACTTCTCTTATTTTTACTTGTCTACCATTGTTTTTTTTTGTATATGCGAGGTCTTTACCCTATGTTTGGTGTGCACACTTGTTTTTTTTTTGTAGCCATGATGATGGCCTTGCGTGTCTTGCAACATCATGAGTGATGTCCCATGTTTATGAACCCACTTTATGTGGCTTACTTTGTATTCTTATATGTTTACACGACTGTGCCTTGGTAGTTTTTACATTGCTATACGTACCTTACACATTATTTTCTACATGCATGTGTTTTTCATATTAACACTTGTCTTTGGCTAGCCATCCTTATTTTTGTACGTGATCTTGGTTTCTACCAAGCACATTACCTTCCCCCTACATTAGTAGAGTTATAAACATACATATGAGTTGGTCCTCTTTTTGGGCCTCATTCTCCTATCAATGATGTTGCATGTGCCCCCAAAGAGGGGGACATCATTTGGGGGTTTTACATACTAACAAATAGATTCTACACCAGTTTGGTTCAGTTAGTTATGTACAATGAGTGGGTTCAGACTAGTCTACTAACCCCATACACAAGTATATTTTATAGGACATGGTCTCCTTAGCATTTTGGGAAGAAGTTACAAACTTAGAGGTTACAGTGGGTGTGCCTCTCTACTACTACTTTGTCCAGTGGCGTCAGATCACCCAAAAAACTAGGACATATACAGAACATATCTTCACATACATTCAAGGAAGCAGTTAGATTATTGGAGGACACAGAGCATTTCCTCCCTACACTTCTTTGGCCTAGGGTGGCGTGAGATCACCCAAAAAAACTCATAGTTATAGGATATCCTTCTACACTCTATTTTTCTTGACATGGACCAGGTGCACATACCTTCCATTTACATTTTCCATACACTTTTCATTTTCTTACTTTACATGATTACATATCCATGTGTCTTTTACATTGAATTTTTACACATACATACACACATATTTTAATACTTGATCATTTTCTCATCCTACAGGTGCAGTCCATATGAGAAACAAGCAGTCAAATGTGAGCGATAAAAAACAATAACGTTAACAACAATGCACTTCACGGTAGACACATGCTTTACTAACCATACATGAACATTATACACCACTGCAGCAAGTGACACACGTATTGCTACCCCTAGGTTCACTCTCATCACTTTTTTATTTACACTATGTTTTCATCTTTAGTTTCCATGCTCCTCCATCTTTTTTTTTCATTTGACACTTTTGTGTAGTCCTTTCGACACGTAATTCTTCATACACTCTACATCAGCATCAGGTATGTATCTATAACTAATGTATGGTACTAAGTTTTCATCCCACCAATATAAAGTGGGGGAAAAATATAGTCACAAAATCATGCACTTTATAAATTGTTTATCTCAGTCTCATACTACTATTTAGAAGGTTCTTGAATGAAGAAATTAATAATTAACCCCCATCTTTTGGCCATCTTATTTTATTTTATTTTGTTCATTATCCGATCAATTTTCATCCACATGCGAAGTATGTTTCGATCATTTTCTATAATTTTAGCCTCGAATGGAGCACCCAAACTAGTACTAGGGTGCCCTCTGGGCACCCTAGGTCCCACAAGGGTTGCCCCAAGTCCCTTTTTCACTTTCTTGTGACTTTTTTATCATCTTTCTAGCCATTTTGACATCTTTATCTTTCTTTTGGTTGACCTTATTCGGGGTCAATTACAAAATTAGGATCAAGAGAACCCTATAAATATAAAATTATGATACCATAATAAGGGACATATCATCACTTACTACTATCACTCCATCTAGAATTGCATCCATCAATTGCATTGGATATCACTTGTATCCAAATAGCTCCATTGTTAAGGCACAAGGCTAGGACATCTGCATAACCCACTTCATAGGGGGAAGGATTCTATTCTATTCCATACACACATTCTACTACATTTCCTATGCATAGTTATTGCTCGTTATTTCACAAAATGTGACTGGAACAAGAGTAACCTAGGGCTTGTTCACACACACTTACACATAGAACTACACCGGGTCTGAGATTTAGTGCACTTCTGAGTTAGTAAGTCCACCATTGTGGCAACTGAGGTTAGTCCGACCCCTTCTTATGCATTACTCTTTTTTATGGTTTGATGTTTGTTTTGGGGTTTTACAAGTATTTATTTAATCTTGGAGTATTGGCAACATTAGTGTAGGAAAACAAAGTTTATGTGACACACATCAAAGGTTCCATGTCATCTTCCAGCTCTGCAAAGACCAATTTTATAGCTTTTGCATAGACCAGGGCACCCAGATTGCATAATAGAGCACCCGTAGGCGCCCCAGTCTAGCTAGATCCTCCAATCCATCCTTTTTGGGACTTCAGTACAGTCATTCTTGCTCCTACTTTTTTTAGTCACCTTTGCGACACTCTCCGATAGGAATTTGTTATCAGCTGAGTTCTTGCCTCACTCTCTTTTTCATATTAGTGTTAGCACTTCCTTTTTCATTGTTGTTTAGCTCATTTATATTCTTGCTTACTGTATTTATCTACTTTATTACAATTATTCATAGCTTATATTAACTATCCCCATACTACATAGCTAGTCCATTTTTAGTTAATCGGCTAGTCATATTACGACTATTATTTCTCCATACATTCAATCAATCGGAAGCTAGTATCATTCTTGTAATTTGAATTATGTAGGTCTTAAAGTTTGGATTTGCATATTTTTTAATCCAAAAATACTTTAAAATGTAATTATATTCTTCCCTATTGGTTATCAAGTGAAATATTCCTTTAGGCCTTATTGTGGAATACTTTCTGTAAATAAATATACAATAATTATTCACTACCTTCAATGTTAGATTTAAATAATTTTATTCACCTATTAATACTACCAAAAGACACATCGCCATGTATTACTAATTAAGATGAACATACAACATAGATAATCTAAGCAATTTATTACAACTTGACATGTCAATTCATACGTTTTAAAAGAAAATATACTACTCAATCACACATTAACCTATATTATATAATTATGATATGGGATACAACATCAAACTACTAAGCAATTTAGTATAACATAACATATCATATATATTTTTTAAAACCACTAAATGACAACTCAACCTATATAAATAGTTGTGATGTCATGTAAAACATGTAATCATTAAGCTATTTACTCCCACTAAAAGACAAGTCAACCAATATTAATAATTATGATTTGACATGCAACGTTGAATTATTAAACACTTTAATACAACATAACATATTAACTTATATTTTTTTTAAAAAATTGACACTAAATGACACCTCAATCTATATCACTAGTTGTGATGCTACTAAACAATTTAATACTAGTAATAAGTCATGGTTTCAATATTTTTGACAAAAAAATTAAAATCAATTGACTTATTTTGCATGAGACTATCTCTAATAACATAGATTATATATCACAAGTGTAAATAAATTCAATGCACCTTCACCACATTTATTTTCGTATAACATCATCTTTAAGGCTATATCTATAATTTATTGTTTCATCATAAAAAGATACACAATTAATTTTTTTTTGTGCTCAAATATATCTATTTTATTGTTGTTTAATTAACTTTTTTTCATGTTACGACATAAACTAGTTATATTGCAAATCTTGTTAATATAGATTTAAGTATAGTGTGTTGGTATGAAATAACTTAGTAATTAAGTGTTTTACATCACATGACAACTAATTATATAAATTGAAGTGTCATTTGGCATTTTTATGGTTTTTTAAAAATATATGTTGATATGTCATGTTGTACTACATTGTTTAGTAGCTTAATGTTGTATGTTACATCATAACCATTAATATAAGTTGATGTGTCATTTTATGGTAAGTTTTTAAAATATAGGTTGATATGTCATTTTATATTAGGAATTTAATTATATGTCACATCGTAGTTATTAATATAAGTTGAAGTATTATTTAATATATATATATATATATATATATATATATATATATATATATATATATATATATATATATTTTGAAAAGGGTTAATAAGTCATATTTACCTTGATAGGAATACTCCTACCAGATAGAAGGTTCTTTCCAAAAAAAATCAATGATCATTGTGAGAGGGAAGAAGTATGTTGAAACACGATTAAACTAGAGCCATCCATGTTGCATTATTGTTCCATATTTGTATATCACATTGATATGACGCATGCTAGAGAAGAGGATAAGACATAGCTTTTCTTCCTTTGGCAGTGTCATGTTGGAGAGGATGAAAATCAGGTGGCCATATTATTTATTTTCGACTTTCATCGATCTTAGTGAGGAATTCATTTTCATGATTGTTTGAATTTTTAATGGTAGTAGAAAATGATGTTTCGAGGAAATGAAATGATGTCGTTATTGATATAAAATATGATGGAAATGATTGTGAACCCTCAATCCCATTAGAAGATGTAGGATGAGATAGAGGGTATGGTGGGAAAATTTAGAAGCTTAAGGGATTCAAACATATGAAAATAATATTATCTAACTTTGATGGTAAAGGAGACTACAAATTCATCCACCTACTCCCTTCCTATTATGGGTTCAACTCTTCATCAAGGAGACCAAAATCGCTAATGGAATGTTTTGTGTTATAGAAAGAACCACCACCACATCCAATATGTGGTTGCTTATCCACAACCCATAGATTCAACATTCTCCAGAGAAAATTTGAGAAGAGAGGTTCATTTCCTTTGAGGGAAAGGAGAATGTGAATGTTAGGGGAAACAACTTGAGGCTTCTTTCTTTGGCACGAGTTTTCATGTTTACCCTGAGAAGGCTCTCAAAATCTCTACAATTTACCTTTGGATGACCATGCTATTTAATTATTTATAATGTATTAATTATTTACATCATCTCATGGATCTATCTGAGGCCCTCCAGTTGTCTTGTGATATGACATCTCCACTTTATGTTGTTACATTCATAAAAATGCCACTCAACACTATTCTTTATTTTGAATTTTTATTACTATTAGGTATCTCTTTAATGCTTGTTAAAACATTGGGATAATGATCATTACATTAACCATTAGGTTACTGTTACACCCTAATTGAATTCTATATTATGGGAATGTACAACAATTAAAAGGATGTAAGTGTTGCACATGAGACTATTCTAATCAATTAACTTCCAACATTAACCATTCACAATCTGAATAATGCATTAAAACTTGCAAAACTTTATAAAATGATAAGTAATAGCTCAAATACATAAGAGGAGAAGAAAATTATCTATGCAAGTCAAAAAAAAAAAGGACATGGGTGTACAAAATAGTGAAATAAATAAATAGGAAATAGGAAATGCTTCATTGCAAGTTCTAGAATTAGAAACTAAACATGGGTAGGAACATACAATTATTATACCATCCAGAATGAAACTATACGGTCTTGACATGGATCTATATGGTCTTGGATCCTTAAGTAAGTCTAGGTTTGGAATTTATTGTGTGCTTCAATTTACTATAAGTGACCTTTATTATATGTCACTTTTCCTCACACAATTTTGTGATGACTAGTAAACACCTACAATAAAGTGGTCACCCTAAAAAAAATTGGCATTTAGCCTCCTAGTTGCTGAACCAATCCATGTATTACACTACATGTCCTCATTGTGGTATCAAGCCTCATATAGTTCTCCTAGATGTTTGTGTACGTGTGAGAAACTAAACAACCTCCTAGGGATTCCCTCATGTCTCTTGAAACCAAGATAAGATGCTAACTGTATAGTATAAAAAATACCCAACACGGTAGTAGTGTCATGTGGTGTTCCTTAGCTATGTGTCCTAACCCTTTGCTCCTTGAAACCCTTGAACAATTATTGGAGTGAATATTATCTGACTAATACATGACTCTATAACCTTTACATGATTGGAAATTGATGGTTTTAGGGGTGAATAGTTTCTAACAAGGTTCATAGTTTTCAACTAAGATTAGATAAATGACTAGTTTTCTAAGATTCGGAATCACTCTCTATGGTGGAGTAAATAGGGTTCTAGGTCTATCTATGGTTATGAATACACTAAGTTAACATCACAACACTATAAACTCATCTTTTCAACTGCATTAGAAATAGGGGATCCAAAGAAACAGGGTTTGATTATAATCAGATGGTTTTTAGACATTTAAACTCTCTTCATAGGACTTGGGTTTCTTTCCTATTAATGCCTTAAAATTTCTACGTCTCTCAAGAATGTTTATTACCTTATATGAGATCCTCAAAGATGAAAAACATATCATTATCTCTTGAAGTCTATAATTGAGATTGTATGCTATAGAATTTATAGGTTATTGGTACAGTCCAATCTGAGTGCTGATGGTTATCAAATCTATACCTTCTTATTTTTTCCTAGACCTAGCTCATATACCTTCTTCATCCTTCATAGAAAACCAAGGTGTACCATTCAAAACATAACTTGTGGTTTAGCTATGGAATTCAGTTCTAGAAATATGTTCACTATAACAAGGTTAAGTAAGGTTTTTTTTTTTTAAAAATAGATGATCAACATGTATTCAAGCCTTATATTTTATTCAACATAATTCTTACATATTTATTAGTCCTTTCCACATGTTCCTCACATAGAATACATATAAAAGGTCTTGGTGATGGACTGATATGGGTATCTCTATGATAAATAATGAATTGGAAGATAACTTACCAGGTGGATCCAAGGTATCTATAACTGTCTCTCATCATTTCCGATGACCAACTACACTCAGAAAATCATGAATTACCTAGACAATTCATAAACTTGTGACACACAAAATAAACTCATATTTTTATGAACACAAAATCTTAGTTCATTAACAACATGAAATCAAGGGAGAAAAAGAGAGAATTCATGTTTTAATAAAATATTTTCATCTTTTTTACATTGAAACAGTTCTTACAACTCTCCTAACAGGGGTTATCCACTGTACGTGGATGAAAAACCCTATTTTCTTAGATTACCAAAATTTTGTAACAAAAAATCTCTAATAAACCCTAATTATATTATCAAATTATCTCCTCTACGACTCTTTGTGTCTTATCATCTGATCCTCCTTGAATTATTGAGGTCTCCCACACTCTTTCTTCCCAATTTATTTATGAAACTCCTAACCATACTTTATTTTATTAACTCAAGATAGTAAATATGTTCATGGCTTGGGTTTATACATGAGTTATGTGATTGTTTATTACTTCCAAATCCATTAGGTCTCCTTCGACATGTAATTAAAGTTCATTGACAAAAACAACAATATTTACACCCCAAAATACACACAAACCATCTTCACAAGTTCAAACTTTCAAATTTTAATTTTGAAGGGAAATTTGGTAAAGAAAAATAAAGATTTCTAAGCAAGGGGAAGTGACATGAAACATGTATTATTGTCTAAAATAAGTTTTAATAACTTAACACAACCAAAATTGAATCCTATTTACAGACTACAGAGGATGCCCCTGCATCAGACACCCAAGGTAGGAAAAGATTCATGATATCTTTATCATGAGTTCTACAACATCACCACTAGGATTTTTTATTTCTATAAGATTCATCTAGGTGGCATCTTCAATTTCATGGTTCTTCCATTTGACCAAATAATGGAAGTATTATTTGCCTCTTGTATTCTTGATGACCTTCTTATCTAGTATGGGTTCAATTTCTTCTTTAGTTGCCTTTGCCAATTGGTGTTTCTAATCAATGGTGTTTTCCTCCTCACTCTCCTTTGCATTTGATGGTTGTTCTTTTTTATAGTGATAAATATCATCCACATTGAAGATTGGAGAAATTCCAATGTCTGCATGTAACTCTAGCTCATAAGCATTGTTAGAAAACTTTTTAGAAATTTTGCAGGGTCCTATCTTTTTGAGTTTGAGCTTGTTATACTCTCCTTTAGGTAATATTTCATTTCTAAAGTGTGTAAAGACTAAGTATCCCACCTGAAAAATGAGCTCTCTTCTCTTTAGATCAACATGCTTCTTATATTTTTTAGCAATTCTACTCTAGTTTCATTCCTTACTTACTCATGAATCTCTTGCATGGTTATAGTAAAGTCTTCTCCTTAAGCACTTCTCATTTATTTTCCTAAGTTTCTCATCTCATGTACACCCCTTGGAGTAATTTCATAAACAATTTGAAGAGAACTAAACCATGTTCTTCTATTAACTAAATCATGGTAAGTAAATTCAGCTTGTGCTAGAACTTAATCCCACTACTGAGAGATGATCACTTACCAAACATCTAAGAAGATTTCCTAAGATTCTATTAAAAATATCAGTCTAACCATTAGTTTGAGGATGGTAGCCTGAACTAAAATCCAATATTGTACCCAACTTCTTCCTAGATAGTCCTCTAAAAATTACCCAATAAATTTAGTATCCCTATGTAAAACATAATACTTCTAGGGAAGTCCATGCAATCTAACTATTTCTTTGAAGAACAAATTTGCAACATTGGTAAAATCAGTTGTATTTTTACATTCTATGAAGTGTGCCATTTTAGAAAACCTATCAACAATAAAAAAAATATGGAATCATTACCTCAATGATTTCTTGGTAATCCTAATACAAAATCCATACTTAATGCATCCCAAGTCTTGTTTGGAATAGGTATGGGGTTGATACAGTCCTGACATTTTGACTTTTTCCTTTAGCATGTTGACAAATTCTGCACCTTTCCAACAAATTTCTTGAACATCATCATTCACATTATTGGATATAATAGTGTTTATTTAGCTAAACAAAGGTCTTATCCTATCCAAAATGTCCTCCTAGGCCCCCACTATGCTTTTCCTTCAACAAATTATCTCTCATGGATCCCCTGGGTATGCAAAGGTTGTTTTCCTTTAAAAAACAAGTCACTTCTTAAATCATATAGTCTATCCATGGAATCCTATTCATGCTTACTGGATCCTTACAAGTTTTGTATGCTTCCTTAAAGTCTGAATCTTCCTCATATAAATCCTTTAATGATTCAAATCCTAAAACTTCCACTTGTAGTTCATTTAATACTGTATTTCTTCTACTTAAGGCATCAATTCCCTTATTGGTTTTTTCACTCCTATGTTTAAGAACAAATGAATAACTTTTCAATAACTATATCCATTTCATGTTCCTTTTATTTAGCTTACCTTGGTTATCAAATTGTAAAGCATGGTTTTCCATGTAGCGTAAAAACTCCTTAGGCAAAAAATAATGTCTCCACTTCTTCAAGGATTGAATCATGACATATCATTCTTGATCATAGGATAAGTACTTATTCTTATTTTCAATCATATTCTCAATAAAGTAGGTAATATGTCTTTATTCTTGGTTCAAAATTTCCCCAGTGGATATCCCACTCGCATCATAATCTACTTGAAAATTTTTATAAAAATCAGGCAAGGCCAATATAATTTTCTCTATTATTTTCTTCTTAAAAATCTGAAATCTTCTCTCAGTTGCATCAGTCCAATGAAACTAATTTTTGTTTCCCTTGATTATTTCAGTTTATTGGTGCTCAAATCCTACTAATTTTTTATATAAATTTCCTGTAAAAAGTTGTTAATCCATGAAAAATTCTGACATCAATTAAACTCTTGCGAGTAGGCCACTCTATTATGGTTTTTAGTCTCTCTAGATCCATTCTCAATCCATATTTAGAAACAAAAAATCATAGATAGACTAGTTCATTCTTCATGAAACGACACTTATGAAGGTTACTTAATAGGTTCTCTTCCCTTCGTCTATCAAATAATGACTTAAGATGCTCAAGGTGTTCCTCCTTTATCTTAATAAGAAATTAAGACATCATCCAAATAAAATATAGAAAATTCACCTATAAATGGCTTCAATACCTCATTCATGAGGCTCATGAAGGTATTAGGTGCATTGGTTATACCAAATGGCATGACAAGTCACTCATACAGCCCATCATTTTTCTTGAATGCTATCTTCTACTCACCACGCTCTCTAATTCTATTAGTGATATCTAATTTTCAAATCTATCTTTGAGAAATATTGTGCTCCACTCAAAAAATCCAAAATTTCATCCATCTTGGGTAATAAAAACTTATATCTAATGGTTATCTTGTTGATATATCTATAATTTGTGCACATTCTCCATTCTCTATCATTTTGGGGGGTTAGGAGAGCTGGTATGACACATGGAATTAATATTTCTCTAATTAGGTCCTTGTCTAGCAACTCTTGTACTTGTCTTTTAATCTCTTGATTTTATATAGGAGTGCTCTTATAGGTTTCCTTGGTTGGAAAACTAGTTCCTGGTATAAGCTACATACGACGACTTATGCTCCTTATTGGTGCTAACTCATCCACTACAATGTCAACATAGTTACCCCACAATCTCTAGATTTCCAACTATAGATCAGTCACTTTAGTGGCTATTATGACAGTCTTAGGCTTCGTTATTAAATAAAAAAATTACCTCTTCTCCTTTCAACTATTGCAAAAACTCCTTTCCACTCATTATCATCACCATGGAACTGTTCTTTTATAGTTCCTTAGTGGTGCTAGTGTATGCATCTTCCCATATTTATCAAAATTGTAAGTGGGTGATATTCTATCATGGAATTTTTATCTATCATATTGTCAAGGTCTTCCAAGTAACACATGGAAAACATCCATAGGAATAACATCACAAATAAGCTCATCCTCATAAATTATATTTTTAAATTTAACTTGAAACTATTCATTGACCAATATTTGATGTCCTTTTTTCAACCAACACACTTTATAGGGAGTAAGGAGAACTAATATTTTTAGTCCTAATTTATCAACCATTTCCAATCAAATTGGATTATTTTTACTCCCCATATCAATAACAAATTTACAACACTTAAATTTTTATTTGCACATGGTTCTGAATAATGTATTTCTTTGATTTAGTTCCTTTATCTCCTTCTTTGGCTTTAACAATACTATTTTAATTAGAAAATATTCACCTTTCTCAGGTTCTTTAATATGTGATGGAGATCCAACACTCTCTTTATAAACTTGTGTTATTTGGTTACTAGCTTCAACCACTCTTACATTGGTTTCAGGATGCTTTAGACATTCAAATAATCTATATTTTAAATATTTATTACATTTGAAGCACTTACCTAAGAATCCTTTCCCTCTCCCTCCTCCATAAGGCCTTCTCCATCTTATAAATTAACCTCCTCTTGTGGCATTCTACACTTGAGAGTTGCTGCTAATGTTTCCCTCATGAATTTGTTGCTGACATCTTCCACCTTGTTTTCCTTTACCTCTAAAATTTATACCTCTTCCTCTAGGATGTTGTGTATTTTATATTTAGTTTCTCTTATACCTTGAGGGCTACTTGATATGCTTCTTCTATTGTTCTTAAAGTTAGTAAATTGATCTTATCTTATATGTTGAACCTCAATCCACTCAAATATATAACCAAATTCTTTACATCCTCTTTTATGTGACCTACTCTAATTGAGAGCTTGTAGAACTCCTCTATGTAATCTTTTACATTTATCTTTTTCTACTTTATATTTTGAAATTTTTTGAAGAAATTGGTTTGATAATTTGAAGGAATTAATTTATCCTTCAAATTTTCCACCATACTATCCCATGACCTAATTTTCTCTTTACATTTATTTTTCTTTTCAGTTTGAATGTAATTCCACCAAATGGATGAATTCTCTTTCATCTTAGTACAAGAAAATTTCACATTTTTCTCATCAACCACTCCCTCATAATCAAGGTATTTTTCTATATCTGTTATCTAATCAACTCTTCAATATTCAGGCTATCTTCATACTATGGAATCTTCAATTTTGGTTTGACACTTGTCTCTATCACTGCTCTCAATAGTATTTCTTCTTCACCTTCTTCTTCTTCAACTTCTTCTTCTAGTTATCCTTCCTCTGATTCTTCTTCTCTATCACTAACATCACCTACTAGCACACCCCTTCTCTTAGTAATCTCCAATTTCTCCAAACATGCTTGGACATTCCTCATTAGTGCTACTAATTCTTCTTCCCTTTGTTGCCTTATCTGTTTGCCCTTCATTTCTCTCTCTTCTCTTTTTGCAAGATTTTATTTCACAACTTACTTCCAACCCTTTTAGGTTAACCAAATTTCTAAACCTCTCTTATCTTTTCTCTAATACCAATTTGATGGTTGCATGGGTGCAAAGTTTATAACAAGGGTTATAGTTTTCAACTGAGTTTAGAGCAATGAATAGTTTTCTGACATTCACAATCACTATATGTGGTGGAGCAAACAAGAGTCTAGGTATATCTATGGTTATGAAAACACTAATTTGACATCATAACAATAATCTCATCTTTTCAACAGAAACATGTGATCTAAAGACACACAATTTGATTATAATTAGAGGTCTCTAAACACTTTAAATCTTTCACAAGACATCATTTTTTTCCCTATTAATGCCTTAAATTTATATATCTCTCAAGTCTATGTAGTACCCTCTATAAGATCCTCAAAGATAATAAATATGGCATTATCTATTGAAGTCTATAACTAAGGTTGTATGTTCTAAAATTTATAGGTTATTAGTATAGTCCAATTTAAGTGGTGAGGGTTATCAACTCTATAACTTCTTACTTGTTCCCAAACCTAGTTCATTTATATTCTTCATCCTTCATAGAAAAATAATGTGTACCTTTCAAAATATGTCATTCTGTAGACATCTAAAATGTCGACATGATTAATTATGACTAATCTGTCCCACAAATATCCCAGCATAATCCATATAATAATTAATCGCACGATAATAATTATTATTATTAACCCATTTTATATTATTTACCCTTTATCACTTATCATTTATCCTATCATTTCATTAATCCTTTAAATTCATCATTTTATCCCATTTTATCATAAATCCCTTTAATTTCGCTACTATATCCTATTATCTTATTTTAATCCTTTATTAAAATTTGATAGGAATTTAATATTCCTACATCTCACCCACCACCTACCCTACACATCCCTACACCTAACCTTTCCATGTAACCTCACTCATAATCATTATTTATTAACCTAAGCTAACTCTAATCCTAATAACATCCTCACACCTCTAAATCTAGATACTTCTATTTCTATATGCCTCTCCAAACTTCCCTCCATTTAAAAAATTCAAATAAACCACTCACCCTCCATTGAATCTTCTTTCAAATTCTAGAATCCCACAACTCTAGAATCCTCCTTCCTTACATGAATCCTCCACCCTTGATCTAAATCCAACATGGCTTCATATTAGCCATTGAATCCTCCACCCAAAAACTATAAATTGGACTCTCATCCTCCATGAGAGCTAGCTTGGAATATCTGTCAAATCCATAAAAAATTTATACTAATTTTATCAATCATCCATTTTATCCTCAATCAATACATTCATCAACAATCAATCTATCATCATATTCATCAAGAAAACCCAAGCACAATTAAGGGGAGGAGTTTCCCAAGTGTCTCCAAAATATGAAGCAATCTTCAACAATCTAAGAGAAAATCCAACACATCAAAGGAGTAGTTGTGCAATCTTGTAGGTAAGTGCAGGTATTATATTCACTCTCCTTTCCATCTATTACTCTATCGAGGGTAGATTAATAATTGTGTTGGATTAGGAACTTGTTAGTTTAGTTTATTAGTTTTGCATTTTCATACTAACACCACTTTTTGTCTACATTTTTTGCACCCACCATGGGGATTACCCCCCAAAATTTTGATTGCTTTTAGTAGCATTTCATATTATAAACAAATTGTCCAAATTTGATTTTTTTTTTGAGATTTATCCCTTAAAATTTCAATTTTTTGTGGTAGTCATCTGTTTCAGCACATTTGACCTATCATTCAATGTTTATACACACATAACAACATTTATGACATGAAACAATGATTTTAGGTGAAATTATGACTTATGTGGTCACAAGAATTTGTTTTAGAACTTTCGTAAAACCCATGGAACTTTTGTAAATACTACCGTGCTTTTGTTTAATGTTTAAAACCCCAAAATCACCATTTTTGACAGAGTGGCGTATTTTTAGATAAAGTAACACGTTTGCAGATATAGTAGCATTTTTGCAAATAAAGTAGCGCATTTGCAGATAAAGTGGAGTTTTTACAGACAAAGTAGCACTCTTGTATAGTGGAAATTTTGCAGATAAAGTAGTATGTTTGCAGATAAATTTGGAGCTTTTATAGATAAAGTAGTTCTTTTGTATAGTGGAGCTTTTGTAGATATAGTGGCGCGTTTGCAAACATAGTGACACTTCTGTCTATATATCAATGCATTTGTATAGACTTTAAAATTTGTTTTCTGCTAACCTTGTCTATTTTTGTTTTGGTGCTTTTGAGCATATATTGATTCTTTTGTCAATAAATTAATGCTTTTGTTACTATTTCAACACTTTTTAATAGATTGGCACTTTTGTTATAAAATAGCATTTTTGTTCTATTTGGCGCATTTGACTTGAAACAATGTTTTTGACCTATAGTGGCACTTTTGATATGTTGTAGCATTTTTGTCCTCATAACAATTTTACATTGGTACTAAATAATGTAATCAAAAATTTTAGTGCTTTAGAGATGTCTTATAGGTTTGTACATTTTGTTTTTACAAGAATATCACAGGAATAAAGGGAAACTCTGTCGATTTTGATATTTGATTAGTATTTGCCTAATGTTTGTGGTTACAAAATATTAATTAATTAAAACTACTAACCCTTTGTCTTGTAGCTCGAATGTTCTAAGAACATTGGGGTATAAAACAAATTACTAAACCTTTTGTTTTACAAGTCCCCTTGTCAAAGGCCCCTATCATACAAAATTTATCATTAATTTTTATTGTTGTATGTATTGTTCTTTTGTGTTACATGTTGTTACTTGTTTTGAACCTAAGCCAACATAGTGTATGCTCTCCTCTCGTGTCCTAGGATGATCTTGAAGATCAAAAGCGGCTAGTATTCCTTCCCTTTTTCATTTTTAGGGGGGTAATGTGACATGGAAGTGACATCCACACACTTACCGTAGTCCTAGAAGTCTTGTGACCATGGGCTTCATCTCCATGCATGTAAACACACCCCATTTTCTGACGAGGTATATAAATTCAAGGAAAGTTATCGTTATTGGCTAAGAACTTGCTTGTTTTAAGAGCGACGTGTAGACATCATCCTTGTAACATGGACTTGGGACCCATGTACCATAAGGTATATCGGGAAATCCCCTAGAGATCTTGTCTAACCTATACTAGGTAACCATTTGGATGCATATTGAGCTATAGTGCAAGGAGGCCGCACTCCCTAAGATCACTCGCTAGCCAACACCACATTGACACATAGGTGGAGAGATAATTATGGTACCACCATTGGTGTGTGGTATTAAAAGTGGGATATATCTTGATTTTAATCCCACTTGACTAGTTAGGGCGTGTGTTGCATGTTTGTTGTCTGCTTGTGAACACCCTTAACTATCTTATCACATTAAAATTTTAATCAATCAAACATCATCGTAATTAATCATACCTAATCACACAATCCAAATACTAATCCTATCACCATCCTTAATCCATAATCCTAATCCAAAACTAATCCCCCACACATCTTATATAACCATAGCCTTTGATTCTCAATCCCCACCCTCTCCAAAACAACACCCAAAACCCTACCTCTTTTATAAATCCATCAACTAAGCTATCTCATCATCCCCCACCCATAAAATTCAACCATATATCTTTGAATACGAAGTCCCCCACACTATCTAACACATTAACAAACAAATATCATACCTAACATCCTACCTTAGCCAACCCTCTCCCCGCCATCCAAACTGACCATACCATATTGATCCTAATATTTTAAAAACCATCCAATAACTTAATCAACAAATAACTAGTCTTCAATATTCAATAAATAAATCACCCCCTAAACTATCATCTATCAACCAAACCCATCCACAATTTCTCCTTTCTACAATCCCTACCCCTCACACCATTGATCTCCTCCTTGAGGAAATTAGATCATCTCAATCCACACCTTGACCTAAACGACATAAACCAATATACCCACAATCTAATTACATCGAATTTGACCACCTCACTAACTTTTACCTAGACCAAGAGGACCTCCTTTGTGTTATTGTTAATCTAGCCACCAATCCCAAACACACACAACCATCCCAAACCACAAAATCCAAACCCCATATCAATAATCATAACCAACACCTTCCTACCATCCAAACTCATACAAATAATCCACCATCATCCAAAACCTCGACTCCTAAATCTAATCATCATAACACCTATCATCGAGTCCAACTCATGTATCCACAATAACCCCAACAACTTCATCCACAATCATCATCTCACACATCCCATATTATTCCTCTATCCTCATCATCTTCATCATCCCTATATAATCCTATAGAATTTCTCCTAGATAGCCCCACATCCCCTAATCCATCATCACATTCAACCACCAAGCCTATTTAATCCCCTCCATCACCGATGCCAAATCCTATCCGAACTATCTCATCAACTGTGACTCTTAAATCACCCTCATTCCCTTCTACCCTCTATCCTAAACCATATAATTTGGATCCTATGTCACATTCATCCTCTTCATCCACACCTAATCCTATCTTAACCCCTTCATCACCTAAACCTAACACTATCCTATCCTCTAACCCTATTTCATCTCCACCATCCTCCAATCCTAAAACATCTAATGTGAATCCTAAGTCACCAACTCTTAAATCTAACAAATCCAATCCCAATCCTCTCCCCACCCCATCTCCTATCCAATACAATGAGGCTCCTATGCCACCTTCATATACTTCATCCCCTAAATCGACTAAATCTAGTGTGGCTCCTACACCACACCCATCTCCCAAATTTCCTTCATTCCAAACATCACCCAAATCTAATGTGACCTCCATGTCATGCCAATCATCTTAATCTAAATCTACCACATCCCCTTCATCTACATCTACTAATTCTCAACAATCTAATCCTAATCCAAAAACATAGACCTCAAAACGACATACTCCAACTAATCCAAAATCATCTAAATCTACTTCGAGCTCCAAGCCAAAACCATACACTTCGCCCCAAGCCTAACCTATCTCCTTCATCTACTAATCCACACCAATCCAGTCCAAATCCTAAATCCAAATCAACAAAAACATCTCATAATCCACCCAAGCATGTACCTTTACTTCCTACTCCCCCAAAACCATGTAACCCAAACCACTTCACTCCTTTAGGAGTACTCTTAACCATCATCTTAAAACCTTCAACATGATAATCTGTCCCCTAGTAAAATCATATGATCAAAAACTTCCCAAACCATCTTGGTATCGAGAACATTACTATTGTGACTTCCACCGCACCCATGGACATTTGACCAATCATTGCATGCAATTTAGGTCTTATGTCCAAAATCTCATTAACCAAGGAATTATTATCCTTGTACCTTGCTATCCACCACCTTTTCATCCCAATCCTATTCCTAACCGTTATCCACCATTCAAATCCTACTCAAAATCCAAATATCATCAACCATCCAATTATCATCATACATCCAAAAATCCTTCACCAACCAAAAATAAAAACAAATCTCACCCCCATCCTTTGTTAAGTCTGGCCTCTTAGCAGATGATAAAATTACAACCCCCCAGTCTCATGATGACCACATGGCATCATCTTCCCCATCCACTTCATATCCAATAGCCAAAAATATGTTCGCTAATATGAAACATTGAGTAAAATGCTTAGGAATCCATGAACAAGGAATTCACAAAGCCATCTGCCGTCATCAAAATACAGATTGTTTAGGCTTAGGATATAAATGTAACACTAACAATGATCCTCCCACTACCCCATTAGAAACCATTTCTACAACTCCTCTTGTTGATCCTACAATCCCAACCACTCAACCTAATCACAAATCATTTAATCCCCCTACAAATACCACACACCTCAAAATGGACTGAGCACATAATTTGTCATTTACACATGGATATTCATTCCTTCCCACCCATCCTTCATCCATCCACCATCTAAATCCATTTGCATATAATCCATTCTCATTATCACATTTATTCATATCCTCTTCTAATCCATTCATTTTAGGACTTGATCAAGTTTATCACACATGTTGTAAGTCGAAAGTACCTACTACAACCGTGTGACTTGGTCTATCATTACCTCCACATTCAAGCGCCATTTTCATCCTAGAGATCCACATACTTTAACACACTTAATAAAATTTTGGTGAATACCCTTGGGTGCATCTTTTGACACTCTATCCAATTTCATCACCACACTCATTTCCATCCGCCCATCAGGCCACTAGTGAGGCCAAAAAAAATCCAAATATCAAAAAATAAAAATATCATATCAAAATTTAAAATATCCAATAAAATCCACCTAAAGACTCTCTTTAGGGGTGTTTCCAACAACTCTACCGGGGATATGTACAGCTAGATGGTAGTAGAGCAATGTTGTGACAAGAATCAGATGTATCTCCGTCTGGGCTATGGACGCCTGGCTAACAGCGGAGCAATGCACAAATTAACCTTACGTTCACCTTCCATCAACCTACTTGAATTAATCACTCCTTATACATTGGATTATTTGTCTTCACATACTACCCATTAAGTCTTCACTTCAAGCGTTAATTAACCATCATAATCACACACTTTGATCTCGTAAAGACATAGGGCTCGCATGTTTCCCAGTATTGTTTAGACCTTGCTCACACTTTTTTTAGTCCACTCTTTCCTTACAACATGTGTTGGTAGGCTCATCTTTTGTTCATCACTAATGTCATTTTTATTCCATCCATCACATCCACATCCTTTTTCCCTTGGATCAAACATCCATGGGCAGCCGATGATCCTTTATTTTTCATCCAATCCTCCTCACGTCCCTTTTTTACTGTCATCATTATGACTGGGGGAAACCTTACTATCATCCACTAGGGGCATCCTCTATTTTTAATACCCTTCCCATCCTACCCTACACATGGGGAAAATAGAATCCATCCATCCATCCACACATGCCACCTTACTTTACACTTGGGGTCACACCACATCTATCCCTTAATCCATCTCCCCTATACCCTGGGGCATATCTTATCATCTTTCATATCTCCCATATTATCCTATACCACATCTCTCATCCTATCTATCTCCCATACCACACCCCATATTATCCTATCAACCAACTCCTATCCCATCTAACCTATCCAATTTCCCTCAATCTTTCCCTTTCACCCTACCCAAACATAATTGGGGACTTATAGGAGAAAATTACATCCCACCTTACATGATATATCCCATCATGAATCCTTTCATCTTACCTATCCTCCACCATTAACCCCCATACCAAATCCACAATCATAACATACAACATTAAATAATCTCAAAAATCCAAAATCCAACATCAACAAATCCAACATCCAAAATCTAAAATCCAATGTTAAAAAGTTCAAACATCCAAAAATCTAAAATCTGAAAATCCAACGTAAAAAAATCCAACATCAAATAATTTAAACATCTAAAATCTAAATTCTAAACAATCAAAACCTTCAAAAAATACAAAAATGTAATGTGTAGTTTTTGTGTGTGTGTGTGTGTGTGTGTGTGTGTGTTTATTTACTTGTTTGCATTTACATTTTGGCTGATGATATGAGGCCACTTTTTTTTCTCTTTATTTTTCATAGTCAAATGATATGAAGACCATATTTTTTCATATTAACTTCTCCAATGATATGAGGAAAAGGGCAATTGGCAACTCAGTCATCATGGTATTTATACCTTGATGCATTTTGCTTTATGACACATTAATCACACTGCTAATGATGATAACAGTGGGAACTTTATGGTAGCACACCCCATTTTATCATCATATTTTATCATTATCATCATCATATCTATCCTCTCTTCATCAATATCATATCGTCCAAATAAATCCAAAAACCAATCCTTATTCTTTCATCCAAACATCCTCAAATCTTCAAATCCTACCCCCCTGGCTGGGGCATCTCCACATCTAACATCTTCAAATATTCAACCCTTGACTGAGGAATATTCTACTAACATCCTCTCATCAATCAAAATCGATCATCAAACCCAATCCTCATTCTCTCATAAAAAAATCCTTAATCTTCTAATCCTTTAAATCATATCAACCCTCACATCTAACATCATCAAATCCAAATCTTCAATCCTAACCCATTCACTGGGGCCTCTTATCATCCAAAATCTCCAAATATTAACACCTTTATTGGGGTATCCTCTAATCCAATAACCTAAATTGTCACCCTTGTCATACATTGTTGACTGAGGCATCCTATAATCCAATATCTCCTCCTCCTCTAATCCTGTAATATCCTAATCTTCTAAATCTCCTCACTCCTAATCCTATACTATCATATTCCTCTAATCCTCTCTCCTAATCTCCTAATCCTCTATTCATCTCTCCTAATCTCATATTCCTCTAATTCTCTCTCCTACTCCTCTAATCTTCTCTCCTAATATCCTAATCTTCTACTCCAAATCTTCTAATCCTCTAAATCCTCAAATATTCTCATCCTCTAATCATCTCTCATATACTAACTTAGGCCTATCCTCTTTTTGAGTGGTTACCGGATTTTTTACTCCCCGCCTAACCCCTTGAGGGTGCATCATATCACCATCCTAACATATTATGTTCTTTTTCTTTGAACAGTCATTGTTACACAATAACCCTTCAAAGAGGGGAAAAATGTAGACATCTAAAATGTTGACATGCTTAATTAAGACTAATTGATCTTGCAAATATCCCAACATCATCCATATAATAATTAATTGCAAGATTAATTATTATTATCAACCCATTTTATCTTATTTACCCTTTATCACTTATCATTTATCTTATCATTTCATTAATACTTTAAATTCATCATTTTATCCCATTTTATCATACATCACTTTAATTTCCTTACTATATCATATTATCCTATTTTAATCCTTCATTAACCTTTTATAGGAATTTAATATTCCTACATCTCACCTACCAGCTACCCTACACATCTCTACACCTAGTCTTTCCGTATAACGTCACCCCTAATCATTATGTATTAACCTAATTTAACTCTAATCCTAATCACATACTCACACATCTAAATATAGATACTTCTATTTATAGATGCCTCTCCAAACTTCCCTCCATTAAAAAAAATCAAATTAACCTCTCACCCTCCATTGAATCTTCTTTCAAATTCTAGACTCCTTCAACTCTAGAATTATCCTTCTTCACATGAATCCTCCACCCTTTATTTAAATCCAACATGGCCTCATCTTAGCCATTGAATCCTCCACCCAAAAAATATAAATTGGAATCTCATCCTCCATGAGAGATAGCTTGGAATATCTCTAAAATCCATAACAAAGTTCTGCTAATTTTATCAATCATCCATTTTATCCTTAATCACTCAATAAATCCATTCATCTGCAATCAATAATTCATCAATAAAATACAAGCACAATCAAGGGGAGGTGTTGCCCAAGTGTCTCCAAAATATAAATCAATCATAAAAAATCTAAGAGAAAATCCAACATATCAAAGGAGGAGTTATGCAATCTTGTAGGTAAGTCCATGTATTATATTCTCTCTCTTTTCCATCTATTGTTATATCAGAGGTAGATTGATAGTTGTGTTGGATTAGGAATTTATTAGTTTAGTTTCTTAGTTTAGATTTTCCATACTACCACCAATTTTTTCTACAAACGGTTCCCCAAAGGAGTCTTTTTATGGTCATCCTTAGAGATCCTTATTTGGTTGTAACCCAAAAATCTTTCCATGAATGATAACAACTCATAACCAGTTTTTGCATAAAAAATGATGTTAATAGATGGTAATGGGAATTCATCCTTAAGATAGGATTTTTTATGTCCCTAAATTCAATACATACTCTTATTTTTCCATTCTTTTTTAGAACTGAGATGATGTTGGATAACCACATAGAGTAGTCCACTGGATTTATGAACCATACCTAAATAATATTCATCACTTCCTCTTTGACCATTAAATCCACTTTAGGCTTCATAGGTCTCAATTTCTACTTTATGGGATTGGCATCAGGTTTGATAACAAGAATATGCACCACCACATCAAGAACTACTCGTGTTATGTCCTTGTAACTAAAGGTAAAGGTGCAGGAATGTTCCTTAAGAAACTTTGTGTGTTCTTATATTTCTTTAACTTTTAGCAAAGAAACAAGATTTAGAATCCTAGTTTCATCCTCTATCCCTATTTTGATATATATCATTCCTTCTATCAAAGATGCATTCCCTTTTTCAAACTCAGGAGGCACTAGAGGCAACTCTAAAGGATCTTATCTAACTTTATAAATTACAAGATCTTTGAAGAAGAAGGATCCATCATTCTATCTCTGAAATATGAAGAGGGGTGAGGGAGAAGAGAAAACCCCTTCTTGTGATGCACGAGATGAAGGTCCATGTAAGCATGTAAGAATCCTAAGATTGCTTTGTCATTCTCAGTGACAAGTAGTGTGATGGGTTCATTTTCTGTTTCCATGTATTTTACAATGGCATTACTAGAAATCTTGCATATCAAAGATTGAGTTTGGATTGATACTGTGAATTTTTTTTCTTTCAAGTCCTTTCTAGGACAAAAACGAGAAGAAGTAGTCATGGAATTAGTGAGCTTATTTTTCTCTCTTGGAATACCTTTTATAGAGATGAAATCAATATCTTTGCACAACTCACAAACTATAGACTTGTAGAGTTGGAGGTGATCTAATCTAGTATCATAAACTTCTAAGACCTGGTTTGTGATACGTTACGAGTCTCCTAGGACTCTAATGTTATGCAATCCCATCCTCTTAGCTAAAATGATACTGTAGTCACAAAATAACACACTTAATATTACATTTATACCGCCAAGTATGTTATTTTATATATGGATCTCACATAATAAAAGTATTCACTAATGACCTATCCCCTAGTCTGGTTTTCAGTTAGTCAGTCGTCATCGTTGTTTGTCTTACATAGTCATCAGTTGTCTATACAATTCTGATAGTCTCTTAGCAAGTGTCAGGTGTCATTATTTTGTTGTTTTTCATCTCCAATCTATAACTAGGGCACCTAGGGTAGCACTGGGGTGCCTCGAGGCACCCCAATCCGTGATTTTAGGCGTCGTGGTCTCCGTAGCTCTTGGTTTTGATTTATTTGTTTGAGGTTGGTATTTTTTATTACCCCGCTCATTCCCATAGGTAGTATTCATCGTTTTAGGTCATTAGTGTTGAAATTGAACAAGAGATCCCTATATAAACATAACATACTCACTATATTATGGGTGGAATATCATCTATCAAGGGTGCATATATCTACTAAGGAAAGGGAATGCATTTGGGCATATGCATCACACAAGCATAGGGGGAAAGGGTTGTATTCATTCTATTCCATTCACCATTTTAATTCTTACATCTAGTCATTGCCCCCTACTTCTGTGTCATTGGTGCTAGGGCACCCTAGGCACAAAAATTACACACACAAGCACATAGAACTACATGGGGTATGGAATGTAGTGCAACGCTTAGTTATAATTCCACCATTGTGGAAGCTAAGGTCGGTCCAACCTAGTCATACGAATTTTTATTTTTAGGAATTTGATGCATTGAATAGGGTTTTATAGGCAGATCTCCACATCACATTCATAGTGACATAAGAGAAGATATTGTGACAATCGTGTGATAAGGATAAAGACATTGCAAAGACCTTGCAATACTTATAGATTCATATCTTGAGCTTTTCTGCAGACCAGAGTGCCCAAGTTACAAACCAAGGCGCCCCAGTACTCTCTTAGGTGCCCCAGTCCAACTAGATCTTCAACTTTTGTAGTTCCTAGAGCAACATTCCCACATTCAGTCTAGTTTGTACATCAGTCAGTTCAAGTCCAACACACAACGAGGTAAGTTACATTCAGGTTAGTACCTTATTCCTTTTGTTTTCATTATTTCATTTTATTCAAACACCAAAAATAAATATTTAGCATCAATTATTCCATTGATGTTTCTATATAGATTAACTTATAAAAATATCATATTTAAGTTAAACATTTTGGTGAACCCGTCTTTTCAAATACTTTCCCCTAGGATCCAATCAAAACCTAATGGATAAAGATAATTCATCTTCTTCACCCATCAAGTCCCACTTTAGTATTAACCCTATTTATGATGAGGTTGTCATAGCTGAGCTTAAAAATCTATATAATGTTCTGTTTCCTACACCTGATCACATCCAACAACAAATCTTAGACGGCCAAAAACATGTTCTTACTAGTTTTGCAGATTCTCCTATATACATTAGTATTGTTGATGATCCTTGTAGTCATTTTTACACCCACTAGAAGAACAAGGGAATCCCATGTGCACCGGCCTATCACCCAGTGGGAATTGGGCGCTCACCCGAGGCACGCGCGGGTACCAAGCCTCTCTTTTATGTGAGTTAAGTGGGAAACCATCATCTAGATCAGGGATTTAATGAATAATGGTGGCAATGAGACATACATTGATCATAGGACTCAGACGGCCTCTATACAAATGTGTTCATTCCGAATAGAGAGTATTTGCAGATAACAAAACTATAACAAAAATAAAATACATAAGAGCTTATATCTACTACATAACATCTAAGAAAAAAAGTGAACAATATAGCTATGGATTGAATCAACTACACTCATGCTCATTCATGTTTGTAACCTCACTACATGCATTCTCATTACACTCAATGGACCTATTTAGACTACCTCAGCTTGATCAGACTGAAGTCATACATCAAATTAGGGATCATGTCCTTTACCTATACAAGAAAACTTATACCCAACCCCTTAGTACATCAATACATCATATTACCTCTACCCGATCACATGGAGTCTTAGCAGTATATCTACAGAACTCCACTCTCTCTATGTGTCTTTCTATCTTTGTCTCTATCTCTTTCTTCGTATGTCTCTCTGCCATCATCTATCTATATCTCCATGTCTTTCTCTACTGCAAGAACTCATATATATAGGCATCCTGTAGTGCTAGTGCTACATTTTGCGGCCTCAGATCCATTGCCAAGCATCCATATGGGCTCTCCCTAAGAACATGTTCCTTCCAACATGAGCTCTGCACATTTTTCCATGATGGTCTCCTAAGTACGCCTACTCTCCATCATGGGCCCTGCATGTTCTATCATGATGGTCTCCCACGTGCGCCTCCATCGTTAAACATATTCCTTATGTGGGCCCCATGTTGTCATACTGACAGCTTGTCTACTTCACACGTGTGGTCAGGTCCTACTTTTTACACCAAAAATGGCTAAGTCCCAAAACTTGGATTTGTCCATGTGTCTTATCCTATGTTCCCTTCTTCTGTTATGCCTTGCGCACCTTCTTCTCACGTGTCCATCTCTCAACCTGAGACTCACGTGCCTAAGCTCCTTGGCATATTTAGTCGATATTCTAGGGGCTCAACATCACCCCACACTATGTTTGTTCACTGTCTATGGGAACACTTTCCAATTAACCTAATATTTTACAGCAAGCTAGGGAAATCCCTCCACAAGTCTGCCTCTAGCTTGTTCTGTGCATCGATCTCGCTCTGTGCCTTCTAATAGAGGTCACCGAATAGAGTGCTTATCTCCTCAAAACTTAGTCCAATTCCCTAGGCACCCAAAGTGTCAACAATATTCTCTAATTTCTTTCTTAGGTCTTCAAGCTTGTCCATCCTCCTGGTGATTTGAGGGTATAGTTCCTTCAACTGGGTCTTGATTGAACCCCTTAATGTTTCAATAGCCTCAAATTTTCTTTCAACCTCCGTAAGAACTTTGTCCCTCTCTCCCTATCTCCTAGAACTCCTTTAGCTCTGATTCGTGCATGACGACCAATTATAATATGTGGCCTTAAAAAATTGGGTAGTAATCTTAACATTTGCAAGCACCTTGTTGTACTCAGCAATGAGTGCTACCACCTTCAGCTTGTCCTCTTTCTCCAAGCGCGCTAGCACCTCCTCTATGGACTCTAGGGCCAAATGTTGTCTCTCCATGGTGAGGATGTCTGTCAGATCTTCTAAGCATTCCAGAGTGGATGTGTACTTCTATGCGGGTGGCACTAGGTTTAGGTGCTTCAAAATGATGGAGCTATTGATAGACTCCACCTTCTTATATCTTCTTGCACCTTTTTCTTCTCATCCTTTAGCTCACGATTCAGCTGTGCGCTAATCAACTCTTCTTGCTTTAAGCTCATGGCCTTCTCAACCAGCTCCTCTTCTTTTTTTTCTAGCTTTTCCTCTAGGACCTTTATTATGTCATTTCACACAAATAGCCTAGCCTCCATCTCGACCACGACCTTGTTGAGTGCATTACAGAGCTGCTCATCTGAGAGTTGTTGGGCGTTTACCAAGGGATTGGCTCCCTTAGACTCTGGCACTGTCATGATTTCCCCTTTGCAAACTTTTAAGTTTGGCTCGTCGATATGGGACTCAAACACCCAAGAGAGCATCTTCTGTGTCCTGGGGTACACACCCTTCTTGTTAAAAGACCCCATGGCTAGAAGACTTTCTGTGGGTATAGTGTACTGGAAACACGCACGTAACACCTTCTTTGGGTCATTGAAATAGCCTATTACTTGTCCTTACTCTGCATCAAGGGTCCTTCTTACCGAGCTCGCACCTTTGGGAAAACTCACTATTAGACTAGGACCTCCTCCCATACTGGCTTTCTCCTTCTCGATGTTTTCCTCCTTACCTTCCTCCAACACTAGATCAACGCTGCACTCTAATTATTGTTCTACCAAGGCCTTGATTATCTTTGATGCCTCTCTTTCTACCACCTCAGTTACATGCTCCTTTGTAAATATTATGGGTTCCTTATTCTCTACGCCAACCTCCTCACTCCTTCCCATGTCCTGGGTGCCTTCTTCACCCTGGGTGCCCTTACGCTGCATGAACATGAACTCTTGTTTCTCTTATCCACTCTATTCTTCTAAATTGTACACATTGAATACAAGTGGCTCCTGATCTCTTTCAGGCTCATCCTCCTTGCTATCATCTTCTTCACTTTTGTCCTCTTTTCCACCCATGTATTTCTCCAGGTTGTCAGTATCCTTAGAGTTAGCTTCCTCTTCTATTCTCTGCTTTTTCCTCAGAGGTGACTCTTTGACAAGGGATTCAACTTTCTCTTCTTCCTTTGGAAACTTTTCCTTGGTGAGGGGTTGCTCTGATGCCTCTTCTTCCAGTGTCTTCTCCTTTACCGGGGATTTCTTCCTGCACATGTAGGTGCTAGGTTTGGCACTTTTTGTTGGCACGCTAACTATCTGAGCAGTGTGCACACTTGGTGCTTCTTCTTCTTCTCTTCCCCTCTTCTTGAGTGTGGGCTTCTTTCTACCCTTGGGATCGTTAGGTATGGAGAAATCATTCTCTAGGTATGTGACCTTTTCAAACTTTGGCCTAATGCGGAGATATACTCACGTTGCGGATTTTCTTGTAATTGGTATAGTCATGGGTTTCATCATCCTGAATTCATGTGCCACATACTTCTCCATGTATGCACGCTTATTGGGATAGACCAACGTTCTGAAAAACTCACCTTGTTCCCGATCGATTTCACCATGTTCCAATCTTAGCTTCTTTTCTTCTCTGAACTTGTTAACTCCCGCTTGGAAGTATTGGGCGGTGAAAAAAAATGGGAGTTTACACCAAGGGCTCATGGTTTCGTCTATCATCATTAATCTTCCTATGCAGTAGTGCTGATACACCGCAAACTTAGCTTCACCTATTGTACACACTGGTAGTTTCTCTAGGATTCTCCATTCTTCCCCAAACACATCTCTTAAGTGCTTATACCATTTTTCCAGGTGCACTTTATGGGGGGCTATCATTGTTTCACATGTATACTTCACAAATCTCTTCATGGGTAAGGGGTCTTCAACTGGATAATCCCAAATAAACTTGTCTGCCTCGTCAGGCACTCCTATATATGAAAACACTATCGTCAGAAGGACATTCCCAAAGAGTATCTTGTCTCCTTCCTGGGCGTTATTGATTATCTCATCTGCAATGAAGGAAGATAAATTGTAGATCGCGCCCTCTGATATTTTTATGCATATATGAAACCAAGGCTTATTCACCTACATCCACCTCTCTTGATCATTTAGCTTTGTGACCAAGTGCGCAACCATTCTCATGACGAGATCTGGGATATCTATAACATCAGAATATTTGGATCCCTTCTTGTATTCATATACATCAACGGTTTCTTTGATGGCCTCCTTATCACTCAAGTCATCATCTATGCTATCTCCCTTGCAGATGAGGCCTATAAACTATGAAATCAGCTAAGGGGTGATGTGCATCTTGCGCCCCATGAAATAAAAGTGATTCTCATGGATGTACAACATCATCCATTGATAGAGGCATTCTAGATTTCCAAAATAGGGAAACTCATAGAGTTGCAACAACCCTTCCTTTTCCAACTTCACTTTTACCTCATTGTTGTAAATGGGAAAACCCTCTGGTGTCCTTTTGTTCGTTGGCCATACTAGCTCCGACGTCATTTCCTTCTCTATCACTTTTGTGCGATGGTTAAATCACTCACAGCCATCTTTATCAAATGGGATTCCCACTCCATCCTAAGCAAAAATCCATCTGAGTACTACATTTTTTCATACCATTCTTCATTAATGCTTGCTGAACTTGCTATCAGATCTTTGTCCTTGCCCTTGCCTCTTGGTTTCCTAGGTGCCATTTTCTAGGTCCTTCAACTACGCCTTGTTACTCTGCTCATTCAATTCTTCCAACCTTAGATCTCAGACCTGTGAAGAAAATTGCTTAAACACGTGCCCTATTTTCTCAAACCCTAACTGGGATACTCCTTTCACAAGACGATGCCTTCTTCTTGCTTTCTCATGCCCGTGAAATCCCTTCTTCTTTGTTCAAAAATCTCAACTAGTTTCTCATGCTTCAACCTCTCAGATCTTTCTTCACACAGATCAAATTTTGGAAGCCCTTGTTTGTAAAAATGCAAAAGCACTTCTCTCTCTATTCACAAGGTGAAATTGAAAGTGCCTCGACCCTTTACTTATAGCTTTTCCTGCTTTATAACATTAAATGCTACCTTACCTACCACCGTATATTAACATTTAATGTAAAATTTTCAAAAATCCTGACTTTCACGCCTTGACTGATGCTCCCAACCTTGCGCGGACCATTTTTAAACCTTCTAGTGCATAACCAAATCATCTAGAAAGGAGACTCTTGCGCACGCATACTCCATGCTGAAGGCACTTCTTCTGTCATGATTTTTGCTTTCACCTACCTCGTGTTGTTCATGTGCTTCTTCTTCCTTTGTACATGGATTCCCAATGTAGCCTTTTCCTGACACCCACCATTCTTTTTCACCTTTCCTTGCATATAATTTCTTCATAGGGCCATTCAACTGAGCTTTACAAAGAAATCTAATCCTTCATGGCACTTCACACTTCAATTTCTTCCATCTTACTCCACCCCACACTTAAACTGATGTGCGTTCCTTTGTGCATAGACACCTTCACTAGAAATTAATGAAATCATCAATGCCCGCGGTGCAACACAAAACAACAATGGGAAAGGGAAACATAAGAAAGACAACTGTTCAAAAGCAAAACCTAAGCTATCTGACAATACCTCCTTATTTTTCAATCACCAAGAAGACTTATTTATAGTAGGGCTTCAGCCTACTCCCATTGAAGTGTCCTGGAAATCTCGTCCCATCTAGCACTTGTAGCTAGCACGCACCTGAATCAAGGATGTAAGGACCCAACCAATGCACTTTCAACTTCCCAAGATGGTACAGAAACTTAGAATCATACATTAATACAATTTTCCCAACCTCAAACTTCTTGTTTATGATGTGAAGATCATGCCATACTTTCTACTTTTCTTTCTCTATTATTTGGCCCACCTGGAAAGTGATCGTATTTCATCCAACTTCATCAGTTCATCAATTCTTTCTTCCAATGCTTTCTCATTAGCTAGTCCTCTTATGCACTCTATACGTAGAGAAGGTAACATGAATTCAACTGGCAAGATAGCTTCCGCACCAAACACTAACTGAAACAACGTGGCCTTTTTTAGCCTCTTATAAGTTGTCTTATATGTCCATAATACAGTTGATACCTTGTCATCCCAACCTGCCTTCCAACATCACATATCTTAGTTAATGTGTGACTAAGTATTTTGTTAAATGCCTTAGCAATTCCATTTTCCTGAGGGTGATAGGGAGTAGTTTTGTGATGAGCCACCATGAAATCTGCCAACAGGATCCTCATGGTCTCATTCAAGAAATGTGTACCCTTATCACTGGTGAGACTCAAAGGGCATCCATACCTTGTGATAATATTTTCACACAAAAATCTGGTTGTTGTAGTTGTTGTATAGTCCTTAGTTGGGGTTGTTTCTACCCACCTTGTCAAATAGTCTGTTCAAGCAATCACATAACGTGATCCAATCCTGTGTGTTGCTGGTGCAATAGGGCCTATGAAATCTATTTCCCATTTCTCAAAATGCTCAATGCTATGTATAGGGCATAAGGGCATTTCATCCCTTTGTCCTAGCTTTTTAATATGCTGACAATGGTCACACTCTTTGCAATACTCCTTGCAATCCTGATATAGGGTGTCCCACCATAATCCTGCCATTAGTATCTTATGCACGGTGGCTTCACCTGCATAATGCCCACCTACACTTCCTCTATGATGGAAAGGAATTCATGCTCTAGCACACACCTGCACAAAAATTCATCATGCCCTAGTTTGTATAAGTCCCCACCAATCAACATGTAGGGCACGACGTGCATGGCTAGTTGCTTTCTCTTTAGTGTCTTCATTCCTTTCGAAACCTTACCCATCTTAAGGAACACAACAATATCCTCCAAGTCTAAGGGTGTGCGCCGCAACCTAAACAATTGTGCATCTAGAATGGTATCTTTTATGCTCTGCGCGTCCTTTCATGAGTCAATCCTAGATAAATGGCCAGGTCCGGAATTACTCTTGCCTAGTTTGACCACCACAGTGAACTCAAATTCTTGGAATAATAACACCCACTGACATATGCTCCCTTGTAGGATGGGATTGTTCACCAAATATTTTAATGCCATGTGGTCAATGTAGAAGATAAAGGGAGATTCCAACATATATTTCTTGAACTTATGAAGTGCATAGATCATAGATAATGCCTCGCGCTCAGTCGTAGTATAATTATGTTCCGTTGCTATCAACTTCTTTCTTGCAAATCATAGGGGGTGGTCAACAATTCCCTCAGCAGGATATGAAAGTACTACCCCAATGGCCATTCTAGAGGCATCCACATGAACATGGAAGGGCTTTTCCCAAGAGGGAAAATGTAAGATAGGCACGGTGACAAGCCTATCCTTCAATATGTCAAACTCCTTTTGTTGCACTTCTCCCCAGTGACAGGAACTTGCATGCCTAAGAAATTATTCTAAAGGCATGACGATCCTTGCATAAACCTTGATGAACTTTTGGTAGTAGCCCGTGTGTCCAAGGAATCCATGCACTGTGGTTTGACTAGTTGGCTCCCCTAACCCCATAATCACTGTAATTTTGGCACGATCCACCAACAAGCCTTCTTTGCATATGATGTGCCTCAACAGGGTTCCAAATGGTGTAGCAAATACACACTTCTTTATGTTGATGGATATCCTCAACTACCGACACCTTTCGAACATCAGCCACAAGTTGTCACAATGGTCGTTGACCAGTCCATACATGGTCCAATCATCAAGGTATACTTGGAGAAATTTTGGAATGAAGTCTTGGAAAGCCTGTACTACAATACATGAAAACATAACAGGCACATTCTTTAATCCAAAATGCATGACCGTTTAGGAAAAACCTCCCCACTTGGTGTCAAAAGTTTTCTTTCTCTAGTCTTCCTTTGCAATCCTCACCTGGTGATAGCCTGAGAACCCATCCGTGAAAGAGTAGACTTCGCGCCTTGCCACTCCTTCTAGGATCTCTTCAGTAAATGGGGTTGGGAAAGGATCAATGATAAAAATTGCATTCAAATCCCTATAATCAACACATATCCTTATCCTCCTATCCTTCTTGATATTAATCACCATCGGGCTTATCCACTTTGACTCCTCCATAGCTTCAATAACTCCTAATGCTATCATCTTTCCTATTTCCTCCTTGACCTTCACGCGTAGATTAGGATTCATTTGGTATGGTTTATTCCTGATCGGGCATGCACCTTCCTTCAACTTAATTCTCATTTCCCCCAAGGATTGGTGAACACCTTTGAGCTCATGATACCAACGTGGGAATAAATCCTCAAACTCATACAAAAGATCAATGATCTTGGAGACTTCCTTCTCTGACCAATAGTCTCGAATGATAGCTTCTTTGGGTTCCACCTCTGACCCAATATTGACCTTCTTCATTTTTAATGGCTCATGATAGGCATGTGATGTCTCATCAGCACTATCCGTTACTTCGTGCAAGCCTAGAGAATGGTTAACCTCCAAAATTTCCATCTCCTCACCATCTATGACATAGACCTTCTTGCCTTTTTCTTTTTCTACGCACGTGCACTCTAACTGCAGCTCATAAGACTCATCTTCACCAAATTTTCCATCTAAAGATGGCTCTCCTAGCAACTGTACAAGCCTATCCTCTGCCTTGGCACTATCCCCTATCGTAAGGCACTTGACCTCCTATAATGCCTTATCCGTCGATGGTTTGGTGCTTCGATACTCAAATGCTTGGAAGAGATCATCTACTAGTTCTTTCCAATTCCTTGTTTGGCAACATGTTTCAGAGTGGATGTACCATGCACATGCGCAACCCTGCACTGTAGAGTACAATTTTTGGATCCAAAGGGATGGTGGCAAAGCTTCTGCGCCTTCTCTCTAGACCCTCTCACAGGTTTGGATGTGGAAAGAGGTGGGCTCACTACCATGGTAGTATTTGATATTGGTGGGCACGTTGCTTCTAGAAAACTAAACAGAGAGGGCGATTCTCACCTCACTCTACCCTAGAAGGTTATTCTGATGTGTCGCCCACTAACGTGCAACAGTTCCTAGTAGGACGTAACTCAACATCCCTCTTTGCTCCTTTTCCTCCTTCTACTGAGCTTCCATCTTCTACAAAAATATCTCAGGGAAGGCTCCTCCTGAGTACTTAGGTAGCTCCTTTCCTCCTACGCACCAAATAGTGTGCACCTTTGTCACCTTTGTCACCAAGCCTCTCAAGTGCTTACCGACTAGCTCATAGGTTCCATGCACCCAATTATCACATGCTATACTAGTGGTGTCAGTAACCGACTGGGCATTCTCAAATTGGATAACCCCATTGGTAGGATGGATTATCTCTGGGTCCCTAATTGAGCACACATATATCCTATCTAGGACCTCTTCTCCCAAAGGTTCAGTATAGGGTGTTGAATTCCCATCAGCTAGGGGTATGCTGACATGTTCCTCCTTATTTTCAAAGTTGATGTACCACTTGTTGAACCCGAAGATCTTCATTGTTCTTATAACACCATGGGCACCCAAGAAGTGCTGGGAAATTTTCTGCCTCAATGAGTGCTAAGACTTTGAAGTCCCTAGTAAACTTGACCCCCTGAATGGTGATAGCTGCATCTTTTAGAACACCAATGGGCATTGCCTTTGTTTTTTTTGCCATATATAACACATTTGAAGATGGTTGTAATGTAGGCCTTCCCATATGATGTCAAGCATCAAAAGTGAGAATGCTGACCTCTACGCCTGTGTCAATAAGGATATTGCTAAGGAGCCATTCATCCATGACTACATTTAACGTGATATCCTTATCATAGTCGAGGCTATGAGGAGGAAGGTTTGCATGCAAGACTTACCTTTCATGCTCTTCTCCCGCACATGGTACCTTTTCTCTCAACCATGCTCATAGAAAGGGAATAATATTCTCTTGCCTTAGCATCTTACATACCTCCTTGACCTGATCCAGGTCATCTTTTAGCGCCTCGACCTTCCTACTTTGCTCTTCTCTCTTGGATTTCTCCTTCAGACACTAGATTTATCCTTGTAGACTTCGGATCACATCCATGGTATCTTGATATACCTCTTTCTAACGTGTGGGGTCTAGGTACCTTCCATGTACCACTTCTTCTCTTGAAACTAGGCTCTTCTACCTTGGCATCTCCCTTGCGTGTGCGGCCTCTGCCCTTGTAGTAACCAATATAGGTTCCAAGCCTGCATCGCATGCTACTCGTGGCATCCATTTGGTGTCCACTTTCTTAATGCTTACCATTGCAGTGCCCTTGTCCTTCTGGCGCTGGTGAATCATATGCTCAAACAACTCAGGGCATTCCTCATACTTGTGCTTCTTCCCGCACCATGAGCACTGCAAGAAATCTAGGCATTCGCGCTTGTAGTGATCTGTAGACCCACAATTAAAATAGGTTCCATGTAGGAACTCACCTCTTCCTCCTCCGTGGTTACCATGACCACATAATCCTCTACGAAATCCTCCTTCGCGTGTGCCTCCATTTGCGCACTCCTCATATCGACAATCATCACCTCTAGAACTGCTGGCAATGTTAGTCTGGTGCACCCCATGATCAATGACTTCATGGATTTGGTCAATGATTCTACAATCCTTAGTATCATGGATTTTAGAGGAGTAAATTTTACAGTAGTAGGACACATTCTTCTGCATCGCGTGCTGCAACAGGGGGCATCTACTCACATCATGGTCCCCATGATAAATATCACAATCTACTACTATGGCGTGTATCATCCTTTGGGGGAAATTTTCCTTGACATGCCCCTCTAATTCACAATATGTACACCATAACCCACTGCGAGTATCATGCGCTGAGTTTGCAGACAAATTCTCTAGCTGCTTAGCCATAGCAATTATTTGGGCCTCCAAAAATGGGCTAACACTAGTATCAACACTCCCTATAGCTTCGGCACGCAGAGTGGCCTCCAATGCTTCACGCGGGTCTATGAAAGTTTTGTGAGATAAAGCCCTTCTAAAAGGTGTTATCAACCCTCCAAAAAACCATTGAGCATGCTGTGAAGGGTGAATGTCATATGAAAATTTTGACAGAAAATTTTTAAACCACGCATCATACTCCCGCACACTCTCTGTCATTCCTTGTTGAATCTGCTTTAGGGCACTGATGATATTTTGTTCAAACTTGGGAATGTGGAACTATGCTAGGAAGGAATTCCTTAAAGCAGTATAATCTACCATAGTTTGATGAGGGTCATACTTTCTATACTAGTTATGCATGTGCCCTTGTAACTTCATTACAAATTGACTTACCTTCTGCTCTGGGCTAGTGATCCCCTTTGCATGCCATAGTAGCTCACATTTGTGAACATGCTCTATAGCATCTTCAATGCCTATGTAATATGGTAAATGCAATGACATCTCAAAGAAAACTTGAATGGGTTACTGGAGTCCTTGTCCTCCTGAGCCAGAGCCTTGGTTTCCTCTAAAATTTCCTCCACTGCTGGATCCACCAGGACCACTAGGTCCTATACCTCCTGGCCCACTAGGTCCACCAGGCCCACTAGGTCTTATTCCTCCTGGTCCGCCAGGTCCTATACTAGTCATGCCAAGGGTCCTCACAGTCCCACTGAACTACACGTCGACGGTCTGTGATATTGTCCCAATGCCAATAGTGTACCTCGCACCACTCCAAGATTTGAGACCAAAGGTTGGTACACTTTCTCTTTGTCCAAAAATCCCTTCAAAAACTAGAATATGCGTAGCCATAGAAGTCCCAAATGAGAAATTATACATCTTGGGTGCAAATCGGTCACTTCCACCGATACCAACTGGCTTATCAATATTCTCCCCTTGGTCTGGAAAGCCAAGCACCAGGGTCTGGTTGCTAGGTGGGTTTAGATACGTGTTAACAACTCTTCTTTCTCCACGTGACAAACTCTCATCAGAAGCCAAAGGGGTATCTCTTACGCACTTACCAAGATGGGGCAGCACAAACTACTCAAGTTTCCACATCCTCTATGTGAACCTCAAATCCTTCCCGCAACGTCTACCTCCATATATCCATCACACCTGTAACCTCGCATCATCTCACAATCTCCCTTTCATGTGCTTCACTATACCTGAGTCGTCTCTCCTCCCTTTCCCTTGCCACCATAAAATCTGTCATCTTTCCCCACCCTAGCTTCCTCGCCCAACACTTGGAATGGCTTAGCCAACCATTGGAAATGCCTCTAAACCCAAGGTAACAATCAAAATCTTCATATCCAAAGGGATAACATGTAGAAATGATCCTCTGGGCTCCCGCAGAAACTCAAACTCAGCAACTTCTAGACAAGATTATGTAGAAATAGCGTACTCCAGAGTGTAGCTAGCCACCACACCTTTCCACCAATGATCCACATCATGGGTCCACGCCAGATCTGCATCTTACAGTCTCTGGTATTCTTCTCGGGTCCATGCGCATGATCTATAATGCCTAGATTGATCTAGACATATATGCTAAGAGCCATTCATTTAGTTCTACTAGGAATCAACAGAAAAATGTTTCATACAACTCATGGTAAAGGTTCTCTTCTACCCATCTACTTCCATCAAACTCACACCTAGTGCTAAATCTTTGAGCAAACACATCCTCCGTGCTCTTAAACCATGATTCAACACTCTCCAAAGTTAACTACTCTCTCATCACTCATTATATAGATCAGATGCATGTTGTTTCCCACTAATACTTCAAAAGAGGTCCCGGCAACAGAACCAAAATGTAGTCATTTTTTACACCCACTAGAAGAACAAGGGAATCCCATGCACACCGGCCTATCACCCACTGGGAACTGGGCACTCACCCGAGGTGCACACAGGTACCGAGCCTCTCTTTTATGTGAGTTAAGTGGGAAACCATCATCTAGATCAGGTATTTAATGAATAATGGTGGCAATGAGACATACATTGATCATAGGACTCAGAGCGGTCTCTAGACAAATGTGTTCATTTTGAATAGAGAGTATTTACATATAACAAAACGATAACATAAGGAAAATACATAAGAGCTTATATCTACTACATAACATCTAAGAACAAAAGTGAACAATATAGATATGGATCGAATCAATTACACTCATGCTCATTCATGTTTGTAACCTCACTACATGCATTCTCATTACACTCAATGGACCCATTTAGACTACCTCAGCTTGATCAGACTGAAGTCATACATCAAATCAAGGATCATGTCCTTTACCCATACAAGAAAAATTATACCCAGCCCCTTAGTACATCAATACATCATATTTCCTCTACATGATCCCATGGAGTCCTAGCATTATATCTGCAGAACTCCGATCTCTCTATGTCTTTCTATCTATGTCTTTGTCTCTATCTCCGTTTGTCTCTCTACCATCATCTATCTATATCTCCATATATTTCTCTGCTACGGGCGCTCGTATATATAGGCATCATGTAGTGCCAGTGCCACCTTCCGCGGCCTCAGATTCGTTTGCCAAGCGTCCATATGAGCTCTCCTTGGGAACATGTTCCTTCCAACATGGGCTCTACACATTTTCCATGATGGTCTCCTAAGTGCATCTACTATCCAACATGGGGCCTGCATGTTCTATCATGATGGTATCCCACGTGTGCCTCCATCACTAATCATATTCCTTATGTGGGCCTCATGCTGTCAAACTGACAGCTTGTTTGCTTCACATGCATGGTCGGGTCTTGCTTTTTAAACCAAAAATGACTAAGTCTCGAAACCTGGCTCTGTCCATGCATCTTATCCTATGCGCCCTTCTTCTATTAGGCCTTACGCACCTTCTTCTCGCACACCCATCTCTCAACCTGAGACTCGTGCACCTACACACCTACACACCTTAGTGTACTTAGTCGATATTCTAGGGGCTCAAAAATCCTTTCACATTTACTCATTGTACACCATGCCATACGATCACCTGTGATCCTCGTTCTGACCTTTCATAAGAAACTTTAGATGATTCACTTATTGATTACTTGTTAGGTATTGAAAATCATTCACAAATCCACACTAATTCTTCTATTATTGTGTCCACTGATATAATTCCTTCTCACAACTCTACCACTTCTGACATTGATTCTCCTACTACATCTGTTGCTACTTTGTATCATGTTGATGATCCTATTGATAACCTCCTTAACAACATTATCACTTCTGCCGCTCTATCTGATACTAGTGAGGTAGATGATAGTCACAGTTCTCCTTCTTTCTATACTGCTGAATTTAACTCTCTTGCTCCACTATTACCTTCTCCTGACGTTGCATCTACTATTGTGCATGAGTCACCTCCATCTATCATTTCTTCTTCGCCTCTTATTACATCATTTATCACTCTTAGTCCATCTTATCCTCTATATGTGTCTCCATTAGTCACCTCCTATATTAAGGTTGTCTTTGATGACAGTCCCACCATAACTATTGATACTTCATATATCTCACCTACTATAGCTTCCTCAATACCTACTCCTAGTGTTCCCTTAGCATCAGGATCTTCCTTGTCACCCCTCAATATTCCTATGATTACCCATAATGGCAAGATATAACCACTTAATACATTATTTCCATCTTCCACCATTCCTTCACATGACATCATCTCTCTCATGCATGTAGTAGGTCAGCTCCAATCAAAAATTCACTCTCTCACTTTAGAATGTAGGGATTATCACATTTCTATTGAAAATAACTCATTACATGGTAATCTGGTTTCTAAAATGATTCATAACTCTGCATTTCCTCGCAATTTTGTTATGCCTACTTTCACATGTTTTGATGGTACTGGTAACCCTCATGCTCATCTTCTACACTGCCACATGCATGTGGCCTCTCATTCTAATGATATATTGTTGCTTAATGCCTTTCAATATAGTCTTTTTGACGAGGCATTACAGTGGTACACCCATCTACCTTTTGGGTCTATTAATACTTTTTATGATATGGAGGACACTTTCCTCTATCATTTTATCATTAACAACAACCCTAAATTCAGTTATGATCACATACCTACTTTACATCAGGGCTCCTCTGAACCTATAACAGATTATATATTGTGATTCAATTCTTGCATATATCAACTAGTATTCTAACCTATTGACTTAGAAAAGAGATTCATTTTTTGTCATGGCCTAATTCCTCCACTTAAGAAAATATTACAATATGATACATGTGAGCCATTCATTCTCCTGTGTTATAATGTTATTGACATAGAAAAATATCTTCTCTCATTACATGTCATTGAGCCTACACATGTTTCTTTGTCCATTGCTTCCTCTATCCTTCCACCCATGCCTCCGGTTGAGCATCTACAGTAATCTCCACCTTTTCCTCACATACAAAGGAAACAAGCTCAACCCATTCCACCACAAAAGCATACTTCTTTAGCTCTACGACAAGATACTACTCCCACCACTCCATCTAGGTCACATGAACTTCTATACTTCTCTCCTCATGCCCGACTGCATGATGTGCTACTTGTGTTACTTAATGAGTGTTAAATTCAACTACCCTCCAAACAACATCATCCCCCACACCAATTACAGCCACAATGTGACCAACATTATTGTAATTACCATCACATAAATGGAAATAGGGAAAATTATTGTCTCACCCTATATTAAAGACTACAAAAACTAGAGGATACATGTATTATCTCCTTTGGCCCTCATGAGTAGTCTTTGTCCCCTTTACCACATTAGCATAGGCATACCCCACTCGAGTCTTCTCCATCAGGCACTCAGTTTATAGGTCATTCATTGCCATCATATGCACGTTCTCCACCTCATCACTTCTTCCACTATAAAATTCATTGCATTCAATACATCCACTACATCCACACTATCCACCACTTCATGTTGCTATGTCACATGGGCTCCCACATCCCTCTACATATCCCATTGTTACTCCATATGACATTCAGTTTGGTTCATACACTCATGTTGCATCCATTCCACATGCTTCCACCACTTCACGCCATCTTGGTATTTGGTAGGTGACTATTATCACCTTACCCCCTGGTGATGCACTTATGTTCTTACTGTTCTTACATGACTATTGAGGGATAATCTTTAAGAACCTTTCATCATGCACTTCATCATTTCATGTAGCGCACTCAATCATTTGTTAATGATGTACTCTTGCTTATTTGGCTCATACTGGACTACTCAGGGATCTTAATTACATGAGCCATTTCATTTATACACTGGGGGGCATCGCTAATCCTCCCACTTTCACCATACTAACATATCATGATTATATTCAGTTTTCACACATTCATTACGACACACTCATTTTACTATAATATAATTTATTTATCTTTTCGTCTATTTGATTATCATCATTACACTAATTACATATTATATACTACACGTTCATCCATTACATTACATTTATTATCTATTATCATCAGTCACGATACACATTTTCTCTACCATTACCAAGATTATAATGCATATCTACAATAATTACACATGAACACTATACAACACATTACATGTACTAGGAAAATAACCATAGAATCATACATCATCAATCACATTATGACATCAATAGATAACAACATTAGTTCATCATATATCAATAGCACATGTCCATACATATACGACGAGTACAATCATCATTACATAAACATTTCATCACTGGGGAGAAAATGTAGACACCAAATTTTGGTATCACCCCATATTTACGTCTCCTTCAGCAGGCTTACTCAAATCTCGTTTCCCACCGACAATTCATATTCAGTTAATTAATCTTATAACTTAATTAATCTCTTATTACATGCCAAAACTATATTATGCTAAATAATTTATTTTTTAAAATAAGTCATATCATCCTATTTAATAACTAAATAATTCAAAAATATATATACAAATCAACAACCCCCCATGTTCCCCACTTAAGTCAAAATCACTTCTCACCTAAAAATCAATTCCCACCTAAAAAATTCAATTCCCTCAAATTATTAAATTATTAACCCCACCCATGAAGTCAATAATTTAAAAATCTCCCTATCCGACAACAAATCCAAAAATCAATATTGTAAAGTGAGCACATGACTTCACTATTACACCTAACCATGTCCCCACTCCATATCACACCTTTTCCTTTTCTCACATCATGAACCCCACCATCAAATCAACTCTTCATCATGTCCTCTTGATCATGATTTATTTTGCAAATTATAATTATTTGTTAATCCTTTATTTTAATCCCAATTCAAGTTATAAATAGAACTCTTTCTCCCCCTCTAAAAAAAAGAGAGGGAGAAAATGTTATGTTTGTGGAGCGTATCTTCATGTTAGAGTGTGGTACACCTTCTATGTGTTACACTCGGGTATTTTTACGGTGGTCCCGCTCGCCGGTGAGTGGTTCAGGGGGGTTTGGGGGCGAAGCCCCCAAAGCAAATTTTCATGGGTGGTTTATTAACTCATGGGTAATGGGTAACTGTTATGGGCTGTTTTTGGGCCCATGGTTTTTCGGTACCCATTGTTTTGATACCCACGGTTTTTTGCCCATGGTTTTGATACCCACAGTTTTTGCCCATGGTTTTGATACCCACGGTTTTGTATCAAACTGCTTAAGCAATTGTCTATTTATATGGTCTTATGCATATGATACATAGACAAGCAAATGTATTGCAGATGTGTTTTGAAGTCGGGTGTGAATTCTGTAGAGTTTGTTGAGCATAGCTCCAAACAGATCTGGGTATTGTATTGAGAGAGTGGAGGTTTGTAATGAAATCTGAGCAAGTGATTCTTGGTGGATGTAGCCCAAATTGGGTGAACCATGTTAAATCTTGTCTCTCTATGTTTTGTTATTTATTCTGCACTTTTATTTGAGAATCGTAATATTTTTTGCATATTAGTTTCTACTGTTGCGATTCTGTAAGGGATTATTCCACATATTTTATCTCTTATTACCTAACAGAAAATTCTTGAAATTCTCAAGATTAAAATTCATAATATTTTGTCAAAATTGTTTGTGAAGCTTTGAATCATATTGTGGAGTGTTAGGAGGTGAAGCTCTATCGGTCTCATATTGTCAGTCTAACGATCAATTTGTTGTTGTATTGAAACACTGACTTGGTATCATATTTAAATTATTTATTCAACATATTGCAAATCTCTGTAGTTTTGGCATGTCATCTTATCATTGGATATTCATTCTTTTCTTATGAACACAGGGTTTGATAGCCACCAAGGAAGTTAACGCTTCTCAGATCTGCTTTGTCAGGAAGCCCCAACACATCATTATCTAATCTTATCTGTTTCCATCTTGCAGATCTATCTTCTTTCTCATAGATCTATTTTCTCTGTGCCCATAACCAGAATCCATATTTGCATATGAGGTCCTAAGCCCTCTATCATTCGAAGTTGCTGGTGGCTTACAGTCTCGGTGTTCACCCGAGCGAGAATGAGTTTTCCGGATCAACATTTGGCACGCCCGGTGGAACCAGATCCAAGGTTTGGTCATTTTTTTGTTTGTTTTTTCCTTTTATTTTCCTCGCACAGGTTTGGTGTTATCTTTGTCCATAGCAGAGGTTTGTGTCATCTTCAAGGTAATTACTCTTCTAGTGTTTAACCGGCTTGGTACTAAGTTTCACCCGCATAGGTAACGAATCTAGAAATTAACTTCATTGTTTGGCTGTATTTTTTGAACTTGGATTTTGCAATAAATACGTATAACTTGCGTTTAGTACTTTATGTTTATTGTTTTTTATATTTTGTAAATATCACGCTTACTCATCATCAAAAGCTTAATATTTGGATCTTTCTAATTAGGAGACAAGTGAGTCATATTTTCTTTGATTTATAGTTAATATACAATCACATTTGTGTTCTTTTTATATAATAGAACTAACATTCATTTAAATTCAATTATTATTATTAGATTCAATTATTATTAAATTCAATAATAATAATATATAATAGCCATCCTCACCGCTTCCATCTCCCCGAGCTACCTACAGTCCTCACCAGACGAATCCTCCACACGAGCTTCCCTATTGCCTTCTTCTACTGCACATCTCCTTTCCACAACTCCACACCCGAGCTCCATCCCGAGCTCTTCTTTACCTCGGCCACCTCCCCTACCTATCTACCCACACCACTCAACTCTCCTACAAGCTCCATCCTCACCATCCTTCCGACATAGCTCCATTCCCGACTCTCACATACTTCTCAACTCCCACACGTCCCTTCTCTCCATCCAAATTTCTCATCTTTACAATTCCAATCCCATCTCCCATCCCATGAGCTCACACCCTACACCGATCCTCCACCCCTCAACGTTGAGTTGCATCCATAGTCCCCTTGGCCGATCTCCAACTCTCTTATCCCCAAACCCACATAGCCCACACTCAATCACACCCCTACCTATGATGTAGATACCTAGAATCCTTATACCTTAACATTTTCTTTCACAGGGACCCCAGTTTAGTTTGAAGATTTACATTTGCAAGGAATACTGTTAGAATATGTATCTCCCTACACTCTATAACGAGTAAACCCTCTTAAGACTCACCAACCACCCTTTAAATCAAGTAATATCTTGTTTCGTAATTCCTCTGCTCTCTACTCCTTATTACCTTCTACCTGAACCCATCGTCCTAGTGAGATAACCATCACCGAGTTCCCCTCAAGCTTGTTGCACAGATCCCACGTCTAGGCTCAATCTTGCTATATTGAGCAGATTCCATCCTTGTCAACTTGTCAACACTGTGAAACCATTCATTGGGCTTTTGGACTCCTGTGACTGAGATATTGGCTTAGCTTGACAAGCCCATGCTGATCTCATTAATCTCCAAAACTTCCCTTAGCTTAGTTTGACTTAATCCTGAGCTCATTTCTGCGATGTATTCCACGTTCATGACTCCTTGAGACAACAATGAGCCTGTGTGCTATACGTTCTTAGCCCACATCATTATATTGCCTGAAATTTAACCCGCGAGGTATCACTTGTCCATTTCTTTTGCTCGCTTTGAGATATTCTCACACCATTGCCATGACCCTCGACTCAGACCCTCTTGTGCGGAGAGCCCCACCAGATGACTCAACGTCTAATATCTTCTACGAAACAACTTCATGTTGACTTGGTAACCCCTAGACGACTCAATGTCTAATCCTTTTGGGTACTAGAGACATCCACCGAGATTCTTATCATAATCCCAATAAACCTTGACTAGTTGCTCCCCTTCCCGTGAAATCTCTGCAATCTCCCGACTATGTAATTTCCCGATCCATCTTACCAAATTATTTTCCTTCCTGACCCACTCTTGTTGGTCAAGCTATCTCCAATCACCATTGCCCCACATGGGATGTGGGGTCAAACTCCACTTTATATCATTTCACTGAAAAAGTTAGGCATCTTATTTCAAAACATAGAAAAACATATCATTTCAAACAACCTAGAGCATTTTATAGTATAATCTATCTTGTTTATATTTTATTCTTGTTTATAGCTCACTAAACAAATTAACACAACGCACAAATTGATATTCATCATTTTTGTTATCAACGATCATTTTTTTTGTTTTGATTTCCAATCAATGGTTTTCCTTTTATAGATTATTCTTATAGTTTTTTTTTGTTTTTTTCATTTTATAATTCATATCATAGTTTATCATTTCGGATCCATTACCACATCGTATAGTTTGTCCTTCTATAGTTTAATTCATAGTTTCTCATTTATATTTAATAGTTATTTCATTGTTATTTCATAGTTTAGTTTATCTTCTAGTTGATTAGTTTTCATATCTTGTACATTATAAGTACATACAAATGACGAACTAATTTTTATAAAATTAATTTTCTATGCGTAAGGATTTGTTTTTCATACAAATATTAGAACATTTTTTATTGTCTTTCTGATACCTTTTTAACCCATGTCCACTAATTGTCTTATTTGATTTTACAGGAAACTTCTACGAACTTGCGACCCCTAAATTACGCTGTCAAAGATCATTTCTTAAACCATTAACATGCCACCGATTTCCTGTCACCGAGCCCATATGATATTGTTCATGCTGTAATTTTAGGGTACCCGGTCATTTCGGGCCACTGACCGTCGCTTTCAAAATACACCATTATCACTTGCAATCTAATCACAAAGGAAAACGATAAGTGATTTTCCATGTATTTCTCATTTTTCTCTATTTTCTCTTTTCTGCATCAAACTTTCCCTTTCCTGAGTGTCTATATACATCGAATGTCACATTTCATTTTGGTCTAAAACATTCTACATCCTGCCTGATCACATAGCTTAAGTAAAGAATTTAAATCTTTGCATTTCACTTACCACACACTGCCTGAGACTACAAAAACATAATTAACACATCAAAACATTCCTCTCACCTGGTTAACTAATTGGGCCCTAAACACCCTTCAGAAAACCGTCTCAAACATCTCCCAATCCATAACTACCTGAAACCAGCCTTAGAATCCTTTAGGCACCTTCATTACCTACTTTTCTGTTCTATTCACATCTTCTAAATTAATCATGATGCTAAGAAATATTCTCCTTGATTTGTTTTTCAACAACATACATAAACAAATGTTTCTCTATTTCACACTTATTGTCACTCTCTCTCAAATTGAGACAAAACAACAATTTACTCTATCCAATAAAGTTACTTCCTTTGACGATCTTGCCCAATAAGATACTAAACTCAAAACCACACCTTCAGTCACTCAATCTCCAGTCTCCATGGTCTCACCTCATGAGAACCATGTCATACAAAATTGTCCCCACCTTGACACCAACCCTCATATCCCTCGTCAAGCTAGTCTTCCTAAATCGATCGCACCACCATCTCCTGCTCCTCTAGATACACTCAAAGCTCCTCCTAACCCCATATATGACTTCTTACTCTAAAAATATCGTATAATCTCTCAATCCTCCCAATCTCCAAAATTGGTGGATTGCATTCCACCCACATCCCATTTTGACAATTCCATTGATAGGCCTATCTAACCATCTTAACCTCTTCACACTTACATTCCTGCCCATCGTATGCTCCAACCATCTCAAACTCTTAACACACATATCCTCGCTTATCGTCATGCCCCTATTACTCAACACCATCCTATACAACAATCCCAACCTGTAACACATGTTAGTCCTTACCAAGTAGCTCCCCAATCACCTACATATCCAAAAATTAACCAATTATTTTATCAAACCATTCTGCAAACATCCTATCCACAAATGTATCAACCACCTTATCAAACGCTTCCCTAACTACCCACACACTCACAAACACATAATTTACCTTATCAAACTACCTTTCAAACCACACAACCAATCCAAACTCAACCTTACAACACCTCAAGTGATTCAATTCATGCCTTAATGAATCGGTTAGCCAGTTTAGAAACCCTTACCATACCACCCAAAAAGACATTATCCTATGAACAAATATATAATGAACTGATTTAGACATCAGTTCCAATTAAACCTTATCCTCCTTGTTGGAAAATTCCTGCATTTAATAAGTTCAACAATAAAGAACATCCCCAACAACATCTCCTCACATCTAAACATGCATGTTGTCTTATTGCGCATGATCACAATTTACTTCTTCAAACTTTCCCCATGTATTTGTCTGGTATAACAGTATCCTGTGACATTCCTTATTGTCTTTCAATCAACTTGCATAGTTGTTCTCAGAACACTTTTTTATCAATATCGCATGCAAAATCACTATCGCTGATCTATGTACCATTTGAAAATATAAAAACGAGCCCATCGCTGACTTCATCGCACGATGGCATGATGTTATAAACCAACTATCCTTCATTATCCCGCAAACTGAACTAATCAAATTATTCTCACGTTCGTGTGCCAAACATATATTATCCACTTTACAGATCTAATCATTCTGAACCTTTGATGAAGCTTTCACAATGGCTCACAAGCTCGGAACCCGTGTCATTGAGCATGGTCATCTTAAACTAAGTTCAACTAAATCAAAAATTGAATCTACCAAACCATTCACACATAACGAAAAATTTAAGGGTGTGGCCAACACAGTGGTCATTGAACCTTCTTCCCAATCTACACCTAGCACATGGTCTCAACAATGATCTCCTCAATCAACAGCTAACTACACTCCTTTAGGATAATCATACAGTTCTATATTTGATAAGTTGATGAGCGTAAAATCCATCCAAATCCCTCCCATATGACTCGTGGACAACTCACAAGCCAAGCTTATTTGGTATCACGAGGCCCACTTTTGTAAATATCATCGAGTCAAAGGTCATGACATTGAGAGATGTTGTTCCTTCAAGGATCGTGTCCAACAACTTGTAAATCAAGGGGATATCCAAATTGATACCTCCACTGTGCAAACTAATCACGTCACCCCATTTACATCTCAAATATCAAACGCTTGTATGGTTGACACTGTCAATCAAGATCCAATCCTATCACCAACACTGCATGTTCCCATAGTGGACATTATTCCCACTTGTTATTCAGAACCTGTCATGCCTACATCAACTTTCATTACCTATCCTGAACCTACACCTTCTCCTATCCTTGTCACATCCACATCAAATTTAACTATACCATCTATTTCCAATGCTTCAAATACACCCCGATCTACCACATTAGATTCCTCCTTAGCACCCATTTCAGCCCCACTCATATCCACACATATCCCTACATCTCTCCCACCTATTTCTTCACCCACATCTACCTCAAACACACCTGTTACTACACCTACATTGCTCACAACTATCCCAACTAAAATCTATTCTACAACATGCACCCTTGCAACCCCACCTTCAACATCAACCCCATTAGCTAACATATCATTCTTACCCCTTGAATCATTTATGAAACAACCATTCCCTTCTACTTCTACGCTTGAAAATGCCCATGCATTTGCTACATTACCCTTACCAATAAGGTATACTCCATCGGTTATCACACTACCCACATCTCCAAATCTTCTAAAAGTGCTTACATATTTATCTATGCCAATGACCCCTATACCTATCATGTCAACAAGTCCACCTATCTCTACATTGACAACCTTTCCCATGTCCATATAACCCAGTCTATCCCAATACTCTTTACCTAATCCTTCTATCACACCAACCCAATTCTCTCGATCGCTAACCCTATAAAAGATACCCTTTGGATCATCTACTAAACCAACACATCCACCTAAATCAAATAAATATTCTTTACCTTCTCCCTCTACAAAATCATCTATTTCCATGCCGAAATTGAAACAATCCACATCTCACATAGATATCATTAATCATATCATACAAACACCTATCTCTCCATTAACATCTTCATCTTGTTTTAGGATAGTTTCTCCATTAATAACCACACCACTACTATTAGATCCTCTAGTTGAAATTATAATTATCCCTACTAGAAATAAATCTTCTCAGTTGAAGTCTAAGGCTTGGGGAAAACATCCCCGACAGTCCCCTGCACATCCACGAAAAAATTCAGGTTTTCCCTCTTCTCAACAATCCAATGCCACAACATCCATGTCAGGATCAGTTTTTCCATCTACGACATCTTGCAATAATCAATCCACATCCAAAAAATATCATCCTTCAACTAAATTTTACTTGTCCTCCAAAACATGAAATTCACACATCCAATCTACATCCACGTTTTCTCCTAACTCCAAGTTGACATATCCTATCAAAACCCACAAGATTTACCTTCCCCTGACACTTCAATGGGGTCATACACATCTTTCAACATTTAACTCTAATATCTGCCATCAAACTTCCTCATATTAAATCCTTTAATCCCTATGGTCACAAGCCATCGTGATTCAATCCTAATTGTAGTTGTTCCTATCATCGTACCTCAGGCCATGACATCGAACATTGTAAGGCCTTTTAGTCAATCATCCACAACCATATTGAGAAAGATGATTTCCTCCTTCAGGGGAAAGTTCCTTCTCCATCTCCAATGAATCCAATCCATATCCCATTTGTCGGATCTCCCATGATCCCTCCATCCACATCATCCTTTAATATCTATCCATCCCATGTCATTCCTCCTAAGGAATTCCCTCCATTGTTCATCAATTTTTCTTATCTTACTAAGCACACTTGTGGTCTCTGATCATTTACCCCATCCAAATCTAAAACAATCTCATCTAAACTCATTCAACATTATTTACCTCCTTTACATTTAACTCATTGGGGGAACAACCTTCCCTCACCCTTGAGCATCTCATTTGTATAACCCCTTTGTTACTAGGGGACTTTGCTCTTTGACATTGTTTTATCTACCTCCTTCACATCCATCCAATCTAAATTAATTATATCCAAATTCTCATTGCATTCTAAGTCCTCCTTTGAGGCCATGTTTGTCCTTCCATTGAGGGACCATTTTCTCAAAGTCCACCATTGTGGCCATATTTATGTCTCTTCTGGGGCACCATCTATTTCGAAGTCCACCTTTGTGGCTATATTGTGTCTCTTCTGGGGCACCATCTATTTCAAAGTCCACCATTGTGGCTATATGTGTGTCTCTTTTGGGACACCATTTATTTCATCAAGCCCTCCTTTAAGGCCATGATTTTTCCTTCTCTGTTTATGTCTCTCTTAGGGAATCATTTATTTTCATCTAAATCCACCATTGTGGTCATATGTTTGTTTCCTTCAAGACATATCTTTGTTTCATGCTTGTCTATCATCTCATCTTATTGAAACTTCACTATCTTCCCTCTCGTGGTGGTAAATCAGAGACAAAATCTCTTAATGCATTGCACTTGCGACCAATCTACTATTAGCATATTTACCAATGAGAACTTAGTTACATCCTTAGATTGTTCTGCCATCTTTAGCCCCTTCCATTTATCATTGTAATAATCTAAATTATGAAATCTATCTTCACTAATTTGATGTGATCCCATAACCATTACATCCATTACCTTTTTATTCTCCTATTGCAGCCATGCAAAGGGTCCATGGTGTCTCTTGTACATTCCTTACCCCCTCTTAAGTGGTTTACGTAGTTATTTCCAGCTCTCCCCCATGTTAAGCTCAAATTCAAGTATGTAAAAGGCAAAATAAAAGTTATGAAAAACAAACTGATCCCTCGAAGGATAGTTATTCATGTAGAAAAAAAATAAAAAAATAAGAAAAGTATACAAATCAAAATCCAAACAAAATCAAAAGAAATAGACCGATCCCTTGAAGGATGGATATTATATTATTCTTGCCTTCCATATTATGTATAAATTAGACCATACCCTTGAAGGATGGCTACTCTGCTATTATGGCATCTGGAAGGTTTTCTGCATTGATCAACGTTCTTTTATCAACATTCTCCGAAGGCTTCCCACATTGATAAGCTTTCTGCTATTTTTCTTTCCCTTTCCCAGAGCTGGGGCATAGACTTAAGGAACACCACCTTTGGAGATCCCCCCACCCATGTACAAGTCACATCTTCAATCCCTTTTTCATGTCAACATTAGGATTACAAGCATCTTTCATCCATATTTCCCTCATGATATTTTGGTTTAACTAACTATCATTGGTTATGTGTTAACACCTGCTATTGGCTACAAGTGCAATGCCTTGAGTGGTAACCCTTTCTTGTTTATCTCCAATCTAGTTCAAAAAATAGTTTCCCCGTACACCCTTGCTACAGATATGTTCTATTCATCTCATCTAAATCATCTTTTATAAAAATCACATCAAATTTCACACTATGAATTTTATATCTATGGATATACACTCTTCGGTTTGTGAATTCTACTTGATCGCCGTTACAGTTTGTGAATCCTACTTGAGGATCCTTCTCAAGGAAATTTTGTTATCATGTATATCCTTTTCTCTCAACATGTTCAATGACGTCTTTGATCCATTGCTCCTCACTCTCCATGTCTACTCATCACCATTTGTATCCACATCCTCCTTCTCACCTTTCTATCCCCTTGCACGACGCCAAATATCTTACTTGTCTTTCCTCTTGAGTTTCTCTTTTATTCTTCCGCTTTTAGTTTGACAATCTTGCTTAACCATCCATATAGCCAGAGAATCTTAGTTAAGGTATATCTTCTTCCTTGGATCCTCCTGTTGTAGAAGCTTCTACACCATTTCCTCTTTCAACAGATGACAATCACCACCACAAACGTCCTTCCACTCCTCCTTTTCCACTTAACACTCTTGCATCATCACTACCACCACGTGGGCATCCCAATTAAATATTTCCTTACACTCTCCATCTACGTTGCATATATTCCTCCATACATTCATGTCACACTCCTCTTTTTCCTTTTTATCACTTTAATATCACCTCCTTTCATCTCTTGTTCCATTTTGCTATACACTACTCAATTTTAACACATTGCTTGGAATGTCAGCGTGTTAAGGCGGAACATATGCATCCCGCAGGATTATTGTATCCCCACAGCATTCCGCAGTACAGAATGGCAAGTGATAATGATGGATTTCGTTCAAGGATTTCCTATTGTCAAGAAATAAGCATGATATTATCCTTGTTGTAGTCGACAAATTGACCAAAGTGGCACACTTCATTGCTTGGTAATTTGAAAGACGATGCACTGGTGTTAGCAAGAAGATTTGTACATGAAATATATCAGATTGCATGGGATACCGGAATTAATCATATCGGACAGAGATCTGATGATGACATCAAGGTTTTGGCAAACGCTTAATGTGGCCTCAGGAACTAAAATTAAACTTCAGTTCTGCATATCATCTAGCGACGGATGGACAGACTGAGAGAGTTAATTAGGTTTTAGAGAATATGTTAAGTATGTATTGCATTGACCAGTAGTATAAATGTGGAGGAATACCTTCTGCTGGTAGAATTTGCTTACAATAATAAATATCATGCCTCTTTAAAAATGGCGCCCTTTGAAGCATTGTATGGAAGAAAAATGCAGAACCCCTGTCAGCTGGGTCATCGTTGAGGACAGAGAGGTAATTGGACCAGAAATCCTTGCGGAAGATGGAACGGCAAATCAAAATGATTAGGGAGCATCTAAAGGAGGCTGCCAATAGGCAAAAGAGTTATGAAGACTTAAAGCGAGTTGATAGGAATTATAAACTGGGAGAGAAGGTCTTTCTTCGGGTGAAGTCGAAAAAGAGCTCAATAAATTTTGGTAAGGCTGCCAAGTTGTCACCACGATACGTGGGGACCTTTTGAAATTGTTAAAATAATAAACCCTGTAGCTTATCATCTAGCATTACCTCCTGCATTGTCTCAAATGCAATGATGTTTTTCATATTTCTTTGCTTAAGAAATACGTGACAGATTTATCACATGTGCTGAATTGGAATTCCTTGCAAGTCCAAGACCCCAAGAATAATCGTGGTTAAGCCCATTCGAGTGCTGGGAACTCACCAGTTGTACTTAAGAAATCGCAAAGTGAATCAATGTAAGGTCTAGTGGTACCAGTTCAGCGAAGAAAGTGCAACTTGGGAAAATCTCGAAGAAATGAGATCTACTTTTCCACATTTGTTTGATCAAATTTGAAATTCGAAAAACTGATAATTCTTAACGCCCTGATTTTTGTAAGTTATCATGGTAATTACTTTCTTGATGTTGTAACTGCTGAAATGAAGGCAAACATGTTAAGATATATATTTTGATCTTAAGGGAATGTGTTGCTAATCTGGATTCTTGCATACTGTAATTTATTTACATGGGACAACAGTTATTGTTACTTGTGTGTTTGTTGATGTGACGACAAATTGTCGTATGCTTGTTGAACTCTATTCGCTGATTGACAGCACACCTTGAATCAATTCCATTGATCCAAAGTATGCTGTGGCCTTCTTGTGATCGCTTTGTCGATTTACTCTTGAACCGAACTGAAGGTTGATATAAATGTGCAACACCTGATTTCAGGTATGAACAGCTGGCACGTAGATGCCAACGACAAAGGTTCGATTCACGAACCATACACTGTCGTAACGTGAGACGTCGTAAGGTGAGAAATGCCTGGATACGGGTGGCTCAGGTATGTTAATGAAGGACGAAATGTCCTGCACAGTGTTGAAATTTGAATGTCAGTCGGGAAGACTTGATTGGAGTTGATTGATTAGTGTTAGGTGTTAGAGGGAATTAGATCCTAATCTAATCCTAAGTTCTACCTTACATCCTAAACTACTATCCTAAGTGGATTTTTAAATTCTAAAATGATAAACATAGACCTAAGTTCTATTAACCTAAAGACTAGGTGGTGACCTAGGTTTGAACACTATTATGAATCCTAAACTAATCCTAACCTAGAAGGGGACGCACAGACCCATGGGAAAGGATAAGGATGAAAGGGAATTAAATGGCAATTAATGTGAGTCCTTGCGTGGACAGCACCAAGTTTGGCGGGAACAGGAAAAAGGTGGAGGTATCTAGTTGGTCATAGAACTAAACTTGGTTTGCATGCAAAATTTGAATTTGGTGGTTCGCCAACCCAAGTCGGCGGTGGCGTGAGGAAATAGAAAAAGGCAGAGCCTTTAATGCATTTAATTTTTTTGGTCTTCATGACCAGTCCGCCTTGGAAAGAGTTTGGAGGAATTTTTGTTGGTCATTTGTGTTTGCTCGGGTTTTTGAGAAGTTGCTCTGCATTTGGTTTTTGATTGGTTCAGTCGAACCAGTTGTGTTTGGTTTCTATCTCTATTCTTTGGAAATTGAAGGCTGTTTGCTGAGCCTGAAGAGGAAGGGATTGTTTGGAAGCTCGTTGCTGTCACCGTGGAAGGAAACACCTTCTGTAAACGTGGTTTTCTTCGAGTTTCGAGGAAGAATACCAGGCATGTTAAGCCCTTCTCTTTAAAACACTTGCTTTACTTAAGCGTCTCATTAAAACAACCCTGCTCTTGGGTTTTGGGTTTATTCGATTTTGCTGTCATTGTTTGAAATGATATGGGTAGAATCGTTTTCTTGTTATTGTGATTCGAACTGTCCTTGCATTTTTAATTGAGTGGAAACACCTCCATGCTGTGCTGGTTTGTTTGACAGTAATGGGGAATTTGTCATGTGTGTTATGAAAACTGTACATGTTGTATGAGTTTGTTTTCATTATTGAAACAATCGTTCTTTTGCTAATACGAACTGGAATGATGGAAAGTATTAGCTGTGTGAGTTGTTGAAGTTGTTTCTTTACTGAAATCTTTAAAAAAGGAAATAAGACCCTTTTTCCTTCTGCTGTTTTGGGTTTAGAAGGTAATAGCATTTTTGGATTTTAAAGGAACTGGCATTTGAGTTTTATTTGAGCATTACGAGCTCAGTTAGAAGGAAATGATAGTAATATAATTATTGTTGTGCTTCTTCTTTTGTATAAATGGACGAATACGACTTGGGTATTCGTTGGAGTTGGAAAAAGAAATTATTTTTCTTCTGAACTTATAAATGATTACATTCTTTTCTTGCTGTGATGGAAGGTTGATTTTGTTGTGTTTTATGGAAGCAATTTGATCTTCCAGTTCAGACTGTAGTCGTGAAAATGAGCTTGGTTTGTATTTCTGTGCAATAAATGATTATATTCTTTTCTTGCTGTGATGGAAAGTTCGACTTGGATGCGGTTGATCTTCTAACTCAAACTGTTTTCGTGAATACGACTTGGCTTGGGATTTCTGTGCAAGTAAATGGAAAAATGCATGGAAATTTGGTCTGACTGTTTGGGTCTGTCTTGACTGTACCTTGTTGTGCATCTGATATCCTATGCGGGTTTTCATTAATAAGGGTATTGTTGTATGAAAATTGCATTTTGGGTTCTGTACATCATTGTGAATAGAAAAATGGATTTCGGGTAGAAACATTTGTTGGCAAGGAATTCAAATTGGGTATTCATTGCTTATGGTATATTGAATTGAAACAGTTACAGGTTATGTGAGTTTGCTATTCATTGTTGAACGATTGTTCAGTTGTCATTATGAGTTGAGCTGTCATGCTAAGATAAACACGATTTGGGTGTTTTTATCACATTTTGAAGAAAATGATTGTTTCTTACTGAAATTATAGGGAAACGAATTCTTATTCTTTTCTGCTGTTTTCAGATTTGATAGAAACAGTAATTGGGTTTAATGAACTTTATAAGTTCAGCTTGATAGAGATGACAGTGGCATTTAGATGGTTTCCTGAGTGCTGTGTTTTTCTGTACAAACAGAATATTTAAATGTTTCTTGCGGTCTCTGATTTTGCACAGTCATTTAAAAGAAATGAAATCGACCTGAATAATTCTTGTTGAGTTTGAAGAAAATGGTTGTTTTCTTATTGAATAGTTAAAGGAATGAATTCTTCTCTTCTTGCTGTTTGAATTCTGGAAATAGCATTATAGAGCTTTACTGTGCATTATGAATTGGTCTTGTTGTAGGTAACAGCAAGGTGCAAATGGATATTTATGAACTGTATGCGTTCATGGATATAGAAGGTCATGTGAATAATTGATTACGTGATTGTATAACTGTTTATTTGGTTAAAAATACAGTGAAAGAAGTATGGAATCTTCTAGTACAACAAGTACATAGTATGCATCTTTATACTGCTTGTTCTATGATAATACGATGTTTTACTAACCTGTTTATGGCATTCGTATGAGCCTGAATTAAATGAAGTATTGATAAGGACGATAAGTTCTTCCTTGTTTTCATTTAAAGCTGATTATGAATGAAATTATTCTTGCTGCTGGAAAGTGAATTCCGAATGGATTTTGTAAGTTTCACTCTGAACTGTTATCTTGATTTGTGTCTCGTTTGGATTCAATTTTTAGGACAGTCATGAGGAAAGAAATAGGAATGTGAATGGAAAACTTGGAAAAATGATCTTTTCTTCTCTCATACAGTTGGAAATCTGTAATCGTTTAGGAACGAATTTTGTATTGCTTGGGTATGAGCAACTATATTTATTGCTGTTTGCTTTCTCGTCTGTACTTGATTGCTTGGAATCAAATGAGATGCATGAACTGAAAGGAAAGTAATTGGTTTACATTTCAGTTAGTTTTACCCTTTGCATTTATTACTAATGAAAGGAATGGAAAGGATAACAGTTATGTTATAACAACAGTATGCTACTTGTATTCCTAAACTTTACAAATGTTGTAATCTGGAACTTTGAAGGAAATTGCTTCTTGTATGGTTATGTGGGAAATAGGACAGCAATTCTTTGGCTGATTGGGATGGTATTTAGATGGTTCAGTTGTTATGCTGTCCATTCTTTTGATGCTTAATTCTTGATTGATGTTCATACTGTCGTTTCGTAAAAGCAGGGTTCTTTTATTGAGACAGTTAATTAGAAGCACCTCATTTTAATGACAAGTGCTTAATATGCTCAGTTCAATGAACTGACCCGTGCAAGTAATTTTGCAGATGGAACTTGATTAAAATGAAGACATGGCTGTTTTCTGATGCTTCTTTTGATTGTCTGAAGATGAATTGTATTTGTTAGTTATTATTCCTCTACGAGGAATTGTGAAAAGAAGAAAGTACATTCTTCTATCTATGAGTTGTAATGTTGTTTAATATAAACAAAGTCCAGTCATTTGGACTGGCAGATGTATGGATTATGAAATGGATTGATGAATACAAATACAAGTGTGATATTTTAATAACTATATCAGTTTGATATTGTTGATTAAATTGGAAATATAATGTTATTTCTTGATTTGGAATTATTTAATTGTCCTTGGATGGATTTAAAAGGAATTGATATCTATTCTTACCTAAATGCAACTTTTAAGTTGAAATGTGCAATTAGTTCATACTTTGGGTTAAGATGAATTTTTAATTGACATTAAAGGGATTAGGAAGAATATGATTCCACAACTGATAGGTATTCAGGATTAGCTTGGAAGCTAAGGAATATCAATTAACTTAGGAGTAACCGAACTTCGTTTTCGAACTCCATTAATAGCCTCGTATGTTAAATTCAGAAAGAAAGGATATGGGATAAATATATCCAGGGCTAATGGACCTTAACTATGTAAGGTTAAGGAGAATAAATGAATACATTTATTGGGAATTAGACCTCGTTTAAATGACGTCTAATAAGCTGGAATTCTGAATTTAGTTACAGTTGTGAAAAACTTGGTTAAGTTTAATAGGTTAAACTTATCACGTCCGTCGGTAACGGGCTGCTTAATCCAATGATTAAGAAGAGAACCAAGTAGAGAAAATGCAACCCTTCGGTACGAAGGAGAAGATGCATAGCAAGCTAGAAGATGGATTTAGTCTCTCTTAGCTACATACAACTGTAACGGGAACGAGGATAAAGGATCAGCATGGTTGCTGAAAGTTGATCTTAAATATTAAGATCATATCCAAATCACTTGAGCAGGATGTGTACTCTCGATGGGAGGATTCCGTAGGACATTGACATACGCCAGCTACAGCACGGTGTCTTCATGAAGACGGGGTCTTCATGACGACACAATGTTATAGCTGACATATTACAATGCCCTCCCGAATTAAATCATCAAGAATACATAGGCTGAATGTTAAGTTCTTAACTGGGGATAGGAGTATGATCACGTATACGGAGTGACTCCGGAGGAATAAAGATAACTAGACACACGGATTCGTGGGGAACGACACCGTATGTCTGCGTATCTTTAGTCACCATGAGTGCCTTCCTATATTCGTTCATATTGCTAGTTGGAAATTGGAAGTTTGAATCTGACCTTAAATTGAAAGGACTGGTAGGAACCAGGAAAGACCATTCTAGATAACAGGTGAAGTGAGGTGAAGGACGTATTCCATTGGTGTGTATCACATCCAGGAATATGATCATGCAAAGCATGTGAAAATATTTGGCCAAAGTATCGCAAGTGCTGGTTGCGTTGTCCTAATCACTTAATTTAAGATGCAGGATGTCAGATGAATATCAGTAACAAATATTCAGATAGGCTTCTTAAATGGATCACTTCGATAACCGGAAACGGTTAAGAGAACTTGTATATATAATATACTATGCATGAATGAACATGAAGGATCGGTAGTTGCCGAGTCATGAAATGAGAGATCGTTGAAACTCCGAGCCATGAAAATGGGAGATCGGCAGTTCTTCGAGTCATTTACAACAGCATATAGAATCTGTTATAAGATTGAATGGCACTGAATGTGTGTTCCATATTGCAAATATGTGAACAGAGAACATTAGTTTTAAAAGGAAATTGTGTGTTCCAAACTGTATTGTTTGGGCAGAGAACAATTATTAAAACTTGAACGTGTGTTTGAATTATATAATTCATAACAGAGAACGTTATATAAAAAAAAAAAATTCCCTTGTTCTAGTATCTTAAAATGGGGATGTTACATCTTGGTATCAGAGCTGAAGGTTGCAGCTCTTGGACCTAATGAGTCCACGATATTAATAAGGTTTACATTTTCTTATTGAACAGAAAATGGTCAGAACAAGAGGGAATGCTGCGAATAACCCGTTACAGGGTGGAGAAGCAGCTACTGCTCAAAAGCTGGATGAAATCCTTGCTGCCCTACTAGATACGAGAGATCGTTTGACTGTTCTGGAACAACAGTCAATGGGCAATGAAGAGGAGGAAGATGAAGCTGAAATAAATGATCAGCCACCTCCTGTGGACAACATCAACGGAGGGAATCCGGGTGTTGATAATAATAATGTAATTGCTCCTAATCCCCCTGAAAATAAAAGGGCAAGATTAGTAGCTGAACTTACAAATGATATAAAGAGAATAAGTCCTCCAAAGTTTGATGGAACAACCCTTGGGGACGGAGCTGAGAATTGGCTCAGTGAAATGGAGAAATACTTTGCAATAAGAAACTTCTCCGAAGAGACCAAAGCGATATGGGGAGCATATCAGCTTTCTCATGAAGCATCATCATGGTGGGACAACCGTAAGGTTGAGTTGAATATTGTCGAATCAGACATAACTTGGGATCAATTTAAGGGTTATTTTAGGCAACGATGGCTGCCTCAACTCTATTTTGATAGGAAAATGACTGAATTTCAGAACTGGTCGCAAGGAAGGTTGTCGGTGACGGAATACTAGGAAGGGTTTACTAAACTCCTTAAGTATGTGCCGCAGTACCAAGCTGACGAGAAGTTCAGAATACGGAAATTCATAATGGGACTGAATCCCATCATTGGTGGCGAAGTGGATGTCCACGGCCCAACCACCATGGATGGAGTTGTCGAAAAGGCAATCAGACAGGAACAGAAATTGAGAGCAATATCTGCTCACAGGGAAGAGATAAGGAAGAAGATTCCCAATTCTTCTTCATCTCTTGCACCAAAAAGGGGACCTTGGAAAAGGTTTGGTGTGAAAAACAAAATTGTTGTGGATAACAACAAGAAATCTGTGATGAACAGACCTGTAAATAGCGTGGAACAGCTTCACAAAAGTTAGTGGCATTGGACAGAAGTCCTATGGAAGCCAGAATGATAACTTCAAAGTTGGTAACAAATTTGAGCCTAGAAAAGGGCCAGTTGGAGGATGCTTCAACTGTGGAAAGGACCACTATGCGAATCACTGTCCTCTGAAGAAGGATGATCGTGGTCAGCAGCATAGGATACACGCTGCAGTGGCTAACAGACAAGCTGAAAAGCAAGTTACGCCTATAGAAGTTCCGGGTAAGTTATTCGGTACACCTGTAGTCATAATTTTTGATACTGGAGCTACTGAATGCTTTATTTCTGCTAAACTTGCAATGAAATTAAAAAGAAAGGCTGAATGAATGGATAAAACATGGATAGTGCATTATGGGAATAATGTTGTCCATACAGTCGAAATGTGCCTTTTTGGGGCAATTCTTGACTTGCCTAGTTTCTCCACCGAAGTTGACTTGTATGTCACTCCTCTAGGATCATATGATATCATTATTGGAGTTAACTGGTTGGCTGAACATAAGGCAAAGGTCGACTGTTATGAAAAACAAATTTGTTGTTTTGATGACCTGCAGAAAGCAGCAGTCATTCAAGGTGTAAAACGTGAAGTTGCAGTTAGGAAACTGACAGCTATGCAACTAAAAAGGGCTAAAAACAGAGGCTGCACCTTGTATGCAGTAAAAATGACAGAAAATGCTGAGGAAGATAATGATTTCATGGAAAGATATCCATTGTTAAGGGGTTTCCGTGATGTGTTTCCGGAGGAATTGCCAGGTCTTCCACCCAAACGTGAGTTTGAATTTGCAATAGAAATCAAACCGGGAACTGAACCCATATCTAAGGCACCTTATAGGATGACCACCATTGAGTTGGTAGAGCTAAAGGCTCAGTTACAAGAACTTTTGACTAAGGGGCTGATAAGACCGAGCGTCTCACCTTGGGGAGCGCCGGTAATTTTTGTAAAGAAAAAGGATGGCACTTTGAGGCTGTGCATTGATTACAGAATGCTGAACAAAGCAACTATTAAAAATCGGTACCCACTTCCTAGGATTGATGATCTGTTCGATCAGATGCGAGGAGCATTAGTCTATTCAAAAATAGATCTTCGATCTGGGTATCATCAGCTGAGAATAAAGGAAGAAGATATTCATAAAACAACTTTTAGAACAAGGTACGGGCATTATGAGTTCACGGTGTTACCTTTTGGGTTGACTAATGCACCTGCCGCCTTCATGAATCTGATGAACAATATTTTTCAAGAATACTTAGACAAGTTTGTGCTTGTATTCTTAGACGACATTCTTATATACTCTAAAAATGTTGAAGAGCACCAAGAACATCTAAGGATAGTGCTGGAAATTTTAAGAAAGAGGAAGTTGTATGGTAAACTGTCTAAATGTTCCTTTTATGATGCAGAGGTGCATTATTTGGGACACGTTATAAGCAAGAATGGAATAGCTGTTGACCCTTCAAAGATCACAGCTATAACTGAGTGGCCTGCGCCTAAGAACGTGCACGAAGTGAGGAGTTTCATGGGCTTGGCTGGATATTATCGAAAGTTCGTTAAGGACTTTTCAAAAATTTCTGCCCCAATCACTTCGCTGCAAAAGAAGGATAAGAAATTTGTCTGGACGGACAAATGTGAATCTGCCTTTAAAAATTTAAAGGAACAGTTAACTACAGCACCTATTTTGACTGTACCTGATCCAAATGGAAATTTTATGGTTGTAACGGATGCCTCAGGAGAAGGCCTTGGAGGTATTCTGTTACAGAATAACCATGTCATAGCTTATGAAAGTAGAAAGCTTAAGTTACATGAACAGAATTATGCTCCACACGACCTAGAGCTCACTGCCATTGTTCATGCACTTCAAATGTGGAGGCATTACCTTTTAGGCAAGCCTTTTGAGTTAAAAACAGACCATCTGGGGCTGAAGTACATTTTCACTCAGCCAAATCTGAATGCAAGGCAGCGAAGATGGTTAGAATTTCTGTCTCAGTATGATTTTGATATAAGCTACATCAAGGGCAAGGAAAATAGAGTAGCAGATGCTCTGAGTCGAAGGAAGCATATCTCTGCTCTTATAACGTTAAGAACTCAGTTTAAGGATGAGGTGAAAGATGCCTTGGAATCAGATCCTTATTTCCAGCAAGTCAAAACAACACTTGCTGCAGATCCAAAGGATGTCAGGTATAAAGGATTTCGTTTTGACAATGAAGGAATTCTGAGGTTCGAAAACAGGGTATATATACCTTTGGCGAATGACTTAAGAGGGAAATTGTTAACTGAATTTCATAATTCACCTTTTTCTGGACACCCTGGCATTACGAAAATGCTTGCTGATCTTAAGCAGCAATACTTCTGGAAGGGAATGAAAAAGGATGTGGTGGAATTTGTAACACACTGCTTGGAATGTCAGCATGTTAAGGTGGAACATATGCATCCCGCTGGATTATTGTATCCCCACAGCATTCCACAGTACAAATGGCAAGTGATAACGATGGATTTCATTCAAGGATTGCCTATGTCAAGAAATAAGCATGACATTATCCTGGTTGTAGTCGAACAAATTGACCAAAGTGGCACACTTCATTGCTGGTAATTTGAAAGACGATGCACTAGTGTTAGCAAGAAGATTTGTACATGAAATCTTCAGATTGCATGGGATACCAGAATTAATCATATCGGACAGAGATCCGAGGATGACATCAAGGTTTTGGCAAACGCTTAATGCGGCCTTGGGAACTAAATTAAACTTCAGTTCTACATATCATCCGGAGACGGATGGACAGACTGAGAGAGTCAATCAGGTTTTAGAGGACATGTTAAGGATGTATTGCATGGACCAGCAGTATAAATGGGAGGAATACCTTCCACTGGTAGAATTTGCTTACAATAATACATACCATGCCTCTTTAAAAATGGTGCCCTTTGAAGCATTGTATGGAAGAAAATGCAGAACCCCTGTCAGCTGGGACAGCGTTGAGGACAAAGAGGTAATTGGGCCAGAAATCCTTACGGAAATGGAACAGCAAATCAAAATGATTCAGGAACATCTAAAGGAGGCTGCCAATAGGTAAAAGAGTTATGCAGACTTAAAGCGGGTTGATAGGAATTATAAACTGGGAGAGAAGGTCTTTCTTTGGGTGAAGCCGAAAAAGAGCTCAATAAATTTTGGCAAGGCTGCCAAGTTGTCGCCACGATACGTGGGACCTTTTGAAATTGTTGAAATAATCAACCCTGTAGCTTATCGTCTAGCATTACCTCCTGCTTTGTCTCAAATGCATGATGTTTTTCATATTTATTTGCTTAAGAAATACGTGACAGATTTATCACATGTGCTGAATTGGAATTCCTTGCAGGTCCAAGACCTAGGAATAATCGTGGTTAAGCCCATTCGAGTGCTGGGAACTCGCCAGTTGTACTTAAGAAATCACGAAGTGAGCCAATGTAAGGTCCAGTGGGACCAGTTTAGCGTGAAGAAAGTGCAACTTGGGAAAATCTCGAAGAAATGAGATCTACTTTTCCACATTTGTTTGATCGAATTTGAAATTCGAAAAACTGATAATTCTACCAAATTTAGACAATTATTAGTCTATTGTACAGTTGTCTTAAAACACTGTTTTTAAGAGTGAATCTATTTTTGGTATGAACTTATGAATGGAAGGACAATAACTGAACTTTGTCCTAGGAACTCCTTGATTTGGTTAATTTGATCATCGGGACGATGATTCTTTAAGGAGGGAGGAATGTAACGCCCTGATTTTTGTAAGTTATCATGGTAATTACTTTCTTGACTGTTGTAACTGCTGAAATGAAGGCAAACATGTTAAGATATATATTATTGATCTTAAGGGAATGTGTTGCTAATCTGGATTCTTGCATACTGTAATTTATTTGCATGGGACAGCAGTTATTGTTACTTGTGTGTTTGCTGATGTGACGACAAATTGTCGTATGCTTGCTGAACTCTATTCGCTGATTGACAACACACCTTGAATCAATTCCATTGATCCAAAGTATGTTGTGGCCTTCTTGTGATCGCTTTGACGATTTACTCTTGAACCGAACTGAAGGTTGATATAAATGTGCAGCACCTGATTTCAGGTATGAACAGCTGGCACGTAGATGCCAACGACGAAGGTTCAATTCACGAACCATGCACTATCGTAATGTTAGATCTCGTAAGGCGATAAATTCCTGGATGCGGGTGGATCAGGCATGTCAATGTGGGACGAAATGCCCTACTCAGTGTTGAAATTTGATGACAATCAGAAAGACTAGATTAGAGGTTGATTAGTGTTAGGTGTTAGAGGGAATTAGATCCTAATCTAATCCTAAGTTCTACCTTACATCCTAAACTATTATCCTGAGTGGATTTTTTTAAATTCTATTAAATGGTGAAACATAGACCTAAGTTCTATTAACCTAAAGACTAGGCTATGACCTAGGTTTAAACACTATTATGAATCCTAAACTAATCCTAACCTAGAAGGGGATGCATAGACCCATGGGAAAGGATAAGGATGAAGGCGAATTAAATGGCAATTAATGTGAGTCCCTGCGTGGACAGCACCAAGTTTGGCGAGAACAGGAAAAAGGTGGAGGTATCTAGTTGGTCATAGAACTAAACTTGGTTTGCATGAAAAATTTGAATTTGGTGGTTTGCCAACCCAAGTCAGCAGTGGCGTGAGGAAATAGAAAAAGGTAAATCCTTTAAGGCATTTAATTTCTTTTTAGGTCTTCGTGACCAGTCTGCCTTGGAAAGAGTTTGGAGGAATTTTTTGTTGGTCATTTTTGTTTTGGTCGGGTTTTTGAGAATTTTCTCTGCATTTGGTTTTTGATTGGTTTAGTTGAACTAGTTGTGTTTGGTTTCTATCTCTGTTCTTTGGAAATTGAAGGCCATTTGCTGAGCCTGAATAGGAAGGGATTGTTTTGGAAGCTCGTTGTTGTCGCCATGGAAGGAAACACCTTTTGTAAACATGGTTTTCTTCAAGTTTCGAGGAAGAATTACCAGACATGTTAAGCCCTTCTCTTTAAAACACTTGCTTTATTTAAGCATCTCATTAAAACAACCATGCTCTTCTTCTTCTGAACGGGTTTTGGGTTTATTCGATTTTGTTGTCATTGTTGGAAATGAAATGGGTAGAATCATTTTCTTGTTATTGTGATTCGAAACTATCCTTTGCATTTTTTAATTGAGTGGAAACACCTCCATGTTGTGCTGGTTTGTTTGACAGTAATGGGGAATTCGTCATGTGTGTTATGAAACTATACATGTTGCATGAGTTTCTTTTCATTAGTGAAAAAAATCATTCTTTTGCTAATACGAACTGGAATGATGGAAAGTATTAGCTGTGCGAGTTGTTGAAGTTGTTTATTTACTGAAATCTTTCAAAAGGGAAATAAGACCCTTTTTCCTTCTGCTATTTTGGGGTTTGGAAGGTAATAACATTTTTGTATTTTAAAGGAACTGGCATTTGAGTTTTATTTGAGCATTATGAGCTCAGTTAGAAGGAAATGATAGTAATATAATTATTGCTTGTGATTCTTCTTTTGTATAAATGGATGAATACGACTTGGGTATTCGTTGGAGTTGGAAAAAGAAATTATTTTTCTTCTGAACTTATAAATGATTACATTCTTTTCTTGCTATGATGGAAGGTTGATTTTTGTTGTGTTTTATGGAAGCAATTTGATCTTCCAGTTCGGACTGTAGTCATGAAAACGAACTTGGCTTGTATTTCTGTGCAATAAATGATTATATTCTTTCCTTGTTGTGATGGAAAGTTGATTTTATAGTGTTCTATGGATGTGGTTGATCTTCTAACTCAAACTGTCTTCATGAATACAACTTGGCTTGGGATTTCTGTGCAAGTAAATGGAAAAACATGGAAAATTGGTTTGTTGTTTGAGTCTGTCTTGACTATACTTTGCTTTTGCATCTTATATCCTTATGCGGGTTTTCCATAATAAGAGGTATTGTTGTATGAAAAATTACATTTTGGGTTCTATACATCATTGTGAATAGAAAAATGGATTCGGGTAGGAACATTTGTTGGCAAGGAATTCAAATTGGGTATTCATTGCTTATGGTATATTGAATTGAAACAGTTCAGGCTATGTGAGTTGCTATTCATTGTTGAATGATTGTTCAGTTGTCATTATGAGTTGAGCTGTCATGCTAAGATAAACACGATTTGGGTGTTTTTATCACATTTTAAAGAAATTGATCGTTTCTTACTGAAATTATAGGTAAATGAATTCTTATTCTTTTCTGTTGTTTTCGATTTGATAGAAACAGTAATTGGGTTTAATGAACTTTATAAGTTCAGCTTGATAGAGATGATAGTGGCATTTAGATGGTTTCCTAAGTGCTGTGTTTTTCTGTAAAAACGGAATATTTAAATTTTTCTTGCGGTCTCCGATTTTGCACAATCATTTAAAAGAAATGAAATCGACCTGAGTAATTCTTGTTGAGTTGAAGAAAATGGTTGTTTTCTTATTGAATAGTTAAAGGAATGAATTCTTCTCTTTTTGCTGATTGAGTTTTGGAAATAACAATTATATAGTTTTACTGTGCAATATGAATTGGCCTTGCTGTAGGTCATGTGAATAAGTGATTACATGATTGTATAACTGTTATTTGGTTAAAAATATAGTGAAAGAAGTATGAAGTCTTCTAGTACAGTAAGTACATAGTATGCATCTTTATACTGCTTGTTTTATGATAATACGATGTTTTACTAACCTGTTTATGGCATTCATATGAGCCTGAATTAAATGAAGTATTGATAAGGATGATAAGTTCTTCCTTGTTTTCATTTAAAGCTGATTATGAATGAAATTATTCTTGCTGCTGGAAAGTGAATTCCGAATGGATTTTGTAAGTTTCACTTTGAACTGTTACCTTGATTTGTGTCTCGTTTGGATTCAATTTTTAGGACAGTCAAGAGGAAAGAAATAGGAAAGTGAATGGAAAACTTGGAAAAATGATCTTTTCTTCTCTCATACAGTTGGAAATCTGTAATCGTTTAGGAATGAATTTTGTATTGCTTGGGTATGAGCAGCTATATTCATTGCTTCTTGCTTTCTCATCTGTACTTGATTGCTTGGAATCAAATGAGATGCATGAACTGAAAGGGAAGTAATTGGTTTACATTTCAGTTAGTTTTTACCCTTTGCATTTATTACTAATGAAAGGAATGGAAAGGATAACAGTTATGTTATAACAGCAGTATGCTACTTGTATTCCTAAACTTTTCAAATGTTGTAATCTGGAACTTTGAAGGAAATTGCTTCTTGTATGGTTATGTGGGAAATAGGACAGCAATTCTTTGGCTGATTGGGATGGTATTTAGATGGTTCAATTGTTATGCTGTCCATTCTTTTGATGCTTAATTCTTGATTGATGTTCATACTGTCGTTTCGTAAAAGCAAGGTTCTTTTATTGAGACAGTTAATTAGAAGCACCTCATTTTAATGACAAGTGCTTAATATGCTCAGTTCAATGAACTGACCCGTGCAAGTAATTTTACAGATGGAACTTGATTAAAATGAAGACATGGCTGTTTTCTGATGCTTCTTTTGATTGTCTGAAGATGAATTGTATTTTTTAGTTATTATTCCTCTACGAGGAATTGTGAAAAGAAGAAAGTACATTCTTCTATCTATGATTTGTAATGATGTTTTATATAAACAAAGTCCAGTCAGTTGGATTGGCATATGTATGGATTATGAAATGGATTGATGAATACAAATACAAGTGTGATATTTTAATAACTATATCAGTTTGATATTGTTGATTAAATTGGAAATATAATGTTATTTATTGATTGGGAATTATTTAATTGTCCTTAGATGGATTTAAAAGGAACTGATATCTATTCTTACCTAAATGCAACTTTTAAGTTGAAATGTGCAATTAGTTCATACTTTGGGTTAAGATGAATTTTTAATTGACATTAAAGGGATTAGGAAGAATATGATTCCACAACTGATAGGTATTCAGGATTAGCTTGGAAGCTAAGGAATATCAATTAATTTAGGAGTAGCCGAACTTCATTTTCAAACTCCATTAATAGCCTCGTATGTTAAATTCAGAAAGAAAGGATATGGGATAAATATATCCAGGGCTAATGGACCTTAACTATGTAAGGTTAAGGAGAATAAATGAATACATTTATTGGGAATTAGACCTTGTTTAAATAACGTCTAATAAGCTGGAATTCTGAATTTAGTTACAGTTGTGAAAAACTTGGTTAAGTTTAATAGGTTAAACTTATCACGTCCGTCGGTAACGGGCTGCTTAATCCAATGATTAAGAAGAGAACCAAGTAGAGAAAATGCAACCCTTTGGTATGAAGGAGAAGATGCATAGCAAGCTAGAAGATGGATTTAGTCTCTCTTAGCTACATACAACTGTAACGGGAATGAGGATAAAGGATCAACATGGTTGCTGAAAGTTGATCTTAAATATTAAGATCATATCCAAATCACTTGAGTAGGATGTGTACTCTCGATGGGAGGATTCCGTAGGACATTGACATACGCCAGCTACAGCACGGTGTCTTCATGAAGACGGGGTCTTCATGACAACACAATGTTATAGTTGACATATTACAATGCCCTCCCGAATTAAATCATCAAGAATACATAGGCTGAATGTTAAGTTCTTAACTGGGGATAGGAGTATGATCACGTATACGGAGTGAATCCGGAGGACTAAAGATAACTAGACACATGGAGTTGTGGGGAACGACACCGTATGTCTGCATATCTTTAGTCACCATGAGTGCCTTCCTATATTCGTTCATATTGCTAGTGGAAATTGGAAGTTTGAATCTGACCTTAAATTGAAAGGACTGGTAGGAACCAGGAAAGACCATTCTAGATAACAGGTGAAGTGAGGTGAAGGACGTATTCCATTGGTGTGTATCACATCCAGGAATATGATCATGCAAAGCATGTGAAAATCTTTGGCCAAAGTATCGCAAGTGCTGGTTGCGTTGTCCTAATCACTTAATTTAAGATGCAGGATGTCAAATGAATATTAGTAACAGATATTCAGATAGGCTTCTTAAATGGATCACTTCGATAACCGGAAGCGGTTAAGAAAACTTGTATATATAATATACTATGCATGAATGAACATGAAGGATCGGTAGTTTCCGAGTCATGAAATGAGAGATCATTGAAACTCTGAGCCATGAAAATGGGAGATCGGCAGTTCTTCGAGTCATTTACAGCAGCATATAGAATCTGTTATAAGATTGAATGGCACTGAATGTGTGTTCCATATTGCAAATATGTGAACAGAGAACATTAGTTTTAAAAGGAAATTGTGTGTTCCAAACTATATTGTTTGGGTAGAGAACAATTATTAAAACTTGAACGTGTGTTTGAATTATATAATTCATAACAGAGAACGTTATATATATATATATATATATATATATAAAATTCCCTTGTTCTAGTAACTTAAAATGGGGATGTTACATCATTCCTTCCTTCCTCTGTGTCCTCTGATCATTATCGGAGGACTTATCCTAGACATCCCTTCATTGGCTTTCCCCCTCTCGTTCTTTGTTTACTTTCTACCTTGTCTTATATTTTGTCCCATCTTTTCCTACTGATCATTATCGGTGGATTCCCCTAACATCCATTCACTAGCATTGCCTTTTCTATCCCTTCCTTTCTTTTTCCTCGCCACCTCTCTATCTTCCACTCTTCCTTTCCAATTTCTTCACTGTCTTCATCATACACCTTCTCTCTATTTTCTCATCATCAACATATCCTCATCTCATGCATCTATGTTTCTTTTCCAATCGATGTCATTCCTTCCCTCAAGTTTCTCTTTACGTTCCTTTTTCTTCTCACTCTTTACCAAATATCTTCGTTATTGGTTCCCTTCCTTCTGCATAATTTTCTCTGTTGTCTTCTCCTCCTTTCTTGTCCTTATCTTATTTCACTTACTCTTTATCATCCTCCTCCTCATTTAACCTCACACTTCCTCCTTACTTCCCCATCGATAACCTGACTCTTCAGTGTTATCCCATCTCCTTTATCATCTCATCATCCACATGCATTTCCATGCGGTCAGTTCCATATTCTTTGCCTTGGATTTCCTCATTATGATCTATTTCCTTCAATTTTCTTTTCTCTATCATCTCTTTCATTTTCCATTACCTCTATGCTTTCCTCTAATTAATCCTCCATCACACCTTTCGTTTTAGATAACTCTATCTATTTTTCATAATTTCACCCTCTACTCGGTTCTTTTCTTGTCTTCTCTTTGTTTGTCCTTCATTTCCACTTTTATCTATAATCTTTCTTTGTTATCTTCTTCCTCCCCTTTATTTCCTTATTTTCTCCTCCTCCATCTCCGTCCCTCTATTCCATACCCCCATCGCCTTCATATTCAATCTTTCTTTCTCTTCTCATAATCAACATATCCTCCTGTCTGTTCCCTTTTCTCTTTCTCAACATCCCTTACATCTAGCATTCACAGTCAATGCCAATGTTTCTCCGTTTATTTATCACCATCTATCCCTTTCGTTACTATTCTTGTTCTTCTCTTTGCCACATTGGTCTCTTCTCTTTTTGAAAACCCTGTCACATCTTTTATCTTCGTCAACCCTCTCATAGGTACATCATCATATCCATTTCTAATAATATCTTCCCATATTATTTTGACATTTTTGTCTTGGAAGATACCATAACGACCATCACCTATTTAATCTTGTTATCTTCCTTGAATATTTTCTCTTCTTTTGTTTTGTCACAAAAGTATCTCTATCACACTTACCGAAGAAATAAGACTTTTTTGTCTTCTTCACCTTCTAATTTGCTAACACTTATGCATCTTTCCTATGAAACATGATTGTCATCATATTTATTACCCTTTTAGGGCATTTTATCTCACCTTTCTATCCTATCTGCTCATCTTGTCCACATTTATGATTATTCTATTTATGTCTTATGTTGGGGCACCTTTTCATTCGTGTACTTGTCAACACATATAACTCACTTTTTTCCCTTCCTGTGCCCTGTGCTGGGGCATCATTATTTTCATTCTCATCCATTTTTAGATGCATTATTTTTTTGCACGATTCCTCGCAAACAAAGGATTGCGCACATCTTTCGTATTTAGTTGCACATATTTTGATGTTTTCATATGACCCATTGTTCATATTGGTTTACATCCATACTGTAGTGGTCTTCACCCACTCACTGGTCTGTAGAATGTTGTTTTCTGTCTCCGTTGAGACCATAATTATCCTCTACCGATGTGATATTGGAGTCACCGCCATACTTTTTATTTATTTATTGTGATCCTTTTTTGCCTGAGGCATCTTGTCTTTGGTCATGTCTTCATCCATCCTCAGACACATCTTTCATCTAACCCTTTTTTTTGTCTCATGGCTTGCTATCACAAACCACTCAACAAAAAGGGGCAAATGTAGACACCAAATTTTGGTATCAACCCATGTTTTGGTCTCCTTCAGCAGGCTTACTCAAATCTCATTTCCCACTGACAATTCATATTCAGTTAATTAATCTTATAACTTAATTAATCTCTTATTACATGCCAAAACTATATTATGCTAAATAATTTATTTTTTTAAATAATTCATATCATCCTATTTAATAACTAAATAATTCAAAAATATATATACAAATCAACAACCCCACATGTTCCCCACTTAAGTCAAAATCACTTCTCACCTAAAAATAAATTCCCACCTAAAAATTCAATTCCCTCAAATTATTAAATTATTAATCCCACCCATGAAGTCAATAATTTAAAAAATCTCCCTATCCGACAACAAATCCAGAAATCAATATTGTAAAGTGAGCACATGACTTCACTATTACACCTAACCATGTCCCCACTCCATATCACACCTTTTCCTTTTCTCACATCATGAACCCCACCATCAAATCAACTCTTCATCATGTCCTCTTAATCAGGATTTATTTTACAAATTATAATTATTTGTTAATCCTTTATTTTAATCCCAATTCAAGTTATAAATAGAAATCTTTCTCCCCCTCTAAAAAAAAGAGAGGGAGAAAAATCTTGAAATTCTCAAGATTAAAATTCATAATATTTTGTCAAAATTGTTTGTGAATCTTTGAATCATATTGTGTAGTGTTTGGAGGCGAAGCTCTATTGGTCTCATATTGTCAGTCTAACAATCAATTTGTTGTTATATTGAAACACTGACTTGGTATCATATTTATATTGTTTATTCAACATATTGCAAATCTTTGTAGTTTTAGCATGTCATCTTATCATTGGATATTCATTTCTTGTGAACACGGGGGTTGACAGCCACCGAGGAAGTTAACTCTTCTCGGATTTGCTTTATCAGGAAACCCCTGCATATCGTTATCTAATCTTATTTATTTCCATCTTGTAGATCTATCTTCTTTCTCACAGATTTATTTTTTCTGCGCCCATATCTATAATCCATATCTACATCTGAGGTCCTAAGCCCTCTATCATTTGAAGTTGCTAGTGGCTTGCAGTCTCAATGTTCACCCATGCAAGAATGAGTTTTCCAGATCAACAAGCAATTCCCTTACATCATATACAATACTAAAAATCAGACCTCATCATTGCTATCGCTCTTGGGTACTGCAAAATCCCTAGAACTAGATGTCTCTTCACCAATGCAATGCTATTATTCATGGCCTCGGTACCTCTCTACCTACTGCCATAGTAAGGTAATATCCATAGCCTTCTCCGAGAACTGATGTTGCAAATCCACATACCGTGCGAACATGTCCTGGGCTAAGGTACCACCACCCACCGCCTCCTTTGGATCATTAAGTCTCCTCGTGTGTCGCATCCCTCTCACCTAGTAACATTGTACACGTCGCAACTTCTATGGATATTGGCTCAAATATTATGGGCATGCTCACCCACTATATCATCCACGTGCTCTAGTATACCTCCACTTAGAGCATCAGTTGGCACATTCCACGTCAATGTGTGGATGGATGTGTCCATAATCAACGACTAATACGCATCACCTACAAACACAAATTACACCACATCAAAAAACCATACAAAACAATATAGGAAAACAACAAAGTGCACAATGCTACTATACAAATACTTATGTTCAACTTAGGATCAGGAGCACGTGCTTCCCTCTCTCCTCCTCCTCCATGCAATAACTCCATGGGACTTGTAAATAATGGGTCCAACAATACCCACCGATGAGCCACCCACTATGCATGATACTCCTCGATGCACCCCGCGTCATCTCCATCAACAAGCTCTATCACTAGATCTACCTCATCCAACCCCAATGGTACTAACTTCTCAACCATTGGCCCTAGCCTAGCTCTAACTCTTCTAGGTGCTCTGATAGCTCTCAACCATATATATGGATTTGGGGGCACATACTGAGCCATGCCAAACTATCGTGATACCCTCTCAACCTAGAAAATCTCTGCCACACCTCAAAAGTAGTCCTCTAGCCACATAGTCCTCCAAATACATCACAACTCTGTAGCATCCTCAGGCCATCCCTATTAGTCACATTATGGCCTCCATATAACTACCTGAGGCCCCATCCTATCTATAAGTTCCCTGTAAGTATCTATGTCCATCTTCCTACCATGAATATCAACCCATCATTGCGCATATATCTCAGGCCTAGCCCGCTCTCCTCGTAGACCTACACCTGGTCTCAATATGGCTATATGCTCATATTCCCATGCATGCATTTGTGTGGTGGCTCATATCCTACCACCATGATAATCATGCGTAGACCGATATAAGTCTCTATATAGATGAGCCAACACACAATGTGTTGACGTGTATCTAGTACCTTCCTCCTCTATCTGCTGACATATGTTGTGCATCTTCTACAAGATGCCTACACCTCCCCCCTCCATAGCTATACATGAAGCAATCATAGTACTATGAAATTTCATAAGCGCGAAACCTTAGATCTCAATATATCATCCAAAATGATATGGGCCTTGGTAGGTACTCGATTACCTATAAAATATTGTCTCGTCGTTATTCCTCTAGTGGGAGAACACCCAACACACAATGTGTTGACATGTATCTAGTACCTTCCTCCTCGTGCAAAACTCTAGATCACAATATATCATCCAAAATGATATGGGCCTTGGTAGGTACTCGAGTCCCTATAAAATATTGTCTCGTTGTTAGTCCTCTAGTGGGGAGAACGCCCAATTACTCTGGTCATTCATTTGTATACAAGCGTTTGGGTTAGGAATTGATCACTCCCTACCTACCTAATTGTCATTATACCATGTTTGGAATCATCCAACATTATAATCATCACTCTTATTTAGTGCACTTCATCTCAAAGTTTTACACTTTTTCCTTACGTTACATGGATTAACCTATTGAACCATGGTTTGGCATGCTTCTACTATACATCGGTGTATTCTACTATAGTATGGGATTCTCATATTTTTATCAGATACGCATCTCTATCTACTTTATGTTACCAAGCATTCTACTTACCAACATAAAATGTGGGTAAATGTAGTCACAAAATCACGCACTTACTTTTACATTTATACTGTCAAATATGTTATTTTATATATGGATCTCGCATGATAAAAGTATTCAATAATGACCTATCCCCTAGCTCAGTCATCATTTAGTCGGTCATCATCATCATTTGTCTTGCATAGTCATCAATTATCTATACAATTTTGGTAGTCTCTCAACAAGTGTCAGGTGTCATTATTTTGTTGTTTGTCATCTCCAGTCTATAACTAAGGCACCTAGGGTAGCACTGGGGTGCCCCAGTCTGTGATTTTAAACGCCTTGGTCTTCGTAAGTCTTGGTTTTAATTTATCTTTTCAAGGTCGGTCCTTGTCATTACCCCATTCATTCCCCTACTTAGTAGTCAGAGTTTCAAGTCATTAGTGTCAAACTTTAAACAAGATATCCCTATATAAACATATCATACTCACTATATTATAGGCAGGATATCATCTGTCAAGGGAAGCTATCTACTAAGGCAAGGGACTGTATTTGGGTATCTTCTATATCTACATCACACAAGCATAGGAGGAAGGGTTGTATTCATTCTATTCCATCCACCATTTGCATTTTAACATCTAGTTTTTTCCCCCTACTTCTATGTCATTGGTGCTAGGGCACCCTAGGAAAAAAATTGCATACATAAGAACATAAAACTACATGGGGTATGGAATGTAGTGAAATTATTAGTTGTAATTCCATCATTGTGGCAGCTAAGATTAGTCCGAACTATTCATATGCATTTTTATTTTTTAGGAATTTGATGCTTTGAATAGGGTTTTACAGGTAGATCTTCACATCGCATTCACAACGACATAAACAAAGATATTGTGATAACTGTGCAACAAGGATAAAGAAACTACAAAGACCTTGCGACACTTCTAGATTCAGATCATGAGATTTTCTGTAGACCAGAGTGCCCATATTACAAACCAGGGCACCCCAATCTAGCTAGATCTTAAACTTCTTTAGTTCGTAGAGCAGTATTCCCACATCCAATCTAGTTTGTACATCATGTTGTTCAAGACCAACAAACAATGAGGTAAGTTGCATTCAGGATAGTACCTTATTCCTTTTGTTTTCATTATTTAATTTTATTTAAACACTAAAAATAAATATTTAGCATTAGTATTTCAATTTACATTAGTTATTTCATTGTTATTTCTATATAGATTAACTTATAAAAATATCATATTTTAGTTAATCAGATATCAAGAAACAGAGCTTGTTTTCATATTTAGCTCCAATATTAGTACACTTGAAGTTTAATTTGAAGACAAAGGGCATGATCCTACCTTCTAGAGAGGTTAGAATCGCCCCAGTACCTACCACCATAATGACACTTTTCTCCATCGTAGTAGATATTCCAAGAGTAATTAGGGAGGATGGACTCTTCATTTTCATTTGGATCCTCTTCTTAAACTTTAGAAACTTCCACTATGCATACCTCTTTAAAACCATATGTCAGAAGAGAGCCTAAATCTGGAACGTTCCCAATACCTTGAGAATTTAAAGGGAGAAAGATTGGCAAGTCATTCTCTTAAATTTTCACTATCTCCATTGTTTTTTTGGTACATATAGTATCCACCGCAACAATATTACTCTCAGTATTGTCTACCACTTCGATGGATTTTGGTGTTTCTAATTCATTCATTGGAACTAGATTAGCATTAGGAATCACTTCCTTATAGGACGATGGTTTTTTCATTTGATGCGCCAAAATTTCAAACTTAGAATGAATCCCATGTTTCTTTTTAAGGTTTTATAGGTGAATATCAAATGGTTTCGGATCACCTTGAGCCATACATACTTTCCCTAAATGAAGGAATCTCACTTCTTGAAACATAGTTGACGGAATAACATTCATTCTATGAATCCATGGTCTACCAAGGATCATATTATATTTGGTTTCCTTTTCTATAATATAAAATTCAGTTAGAATTGTTTTAGGTGCAAGAGTGACCGAGAGAACTATAGTCCTGATGGATGTGGCTTTGAAGCTATCATAACCCCTTAACGTGTTTCTAGTGGAAGAACAATTTATTTTTCCATACCCCAACTTCTGTGAGAAAGAAAAGGGGACAATGTTAATCATGGATCCATCAAGAATCATTGCTCTCTTAGTTCATAGTTATTATATATCCATACTTGTAAGTACTATGTAGAATCACATCTCCATGTTAACTTAGCATCCATATGAATCTTACTAATTTTGAAAACAAATATAGTATCTCTCTCATGTTGGCCTGAAGGATAGATTTCAAAGTATATATGGTTAATTCAGGTCTCTATAAGAGGTGTGACATGCAAGAGATGACCAAGACTTAGAGATTCCAGAAAAATAGATAGGTGGGCTAGAGAATTCTTTAATAAATCTAGGAAGGAAATGTGTGAATTTTTTTGGTGAGATCTATGATCAAATCGTAAGCACCTATTGGATTGGGAAATACATGTGAATCATATTGTACTAAAGGACACATGAGTAGAGGTTTTTATGTGTACTTGTGAGTATGTATCACTACATGAACCATCATTTATGTCTCCAACTCATCTAAGCCTACGATTTTAGTATTGTGTCTCTGATCAAAATTAGGAGCAACTTGAGGGTTAACTGACGTAGAGGATTCATTATCATGGGTAATGATTAAAATGGAAATTTGTTCATTAAGAGCAATGAATTCTTGCCTAACTTGTGTAGGGGTAATGCTACGATCAAGGATGATTCCAGTGTGTAGATCGGTGTCAATATCAATGGAACAAAATAAAACCCAACTCGGTTGTGGAATGTGAGGGAATTGTCCTTCGTCATTTGTCTATTCCTCTCTGAAGAGAGTCATGAATGTGAGGGAAGAGATTCTAAGCCTATCTACCTGGTTAGCACAATACTCTTCATAAATGTCTAATTCTTTATTAAGGGAAATGAGTTGGATGATAATTTTAGGAGGCATGGGTATGGCTTTGAATACTAACTAGTGCAAGACTTGATCAATATCAATTTGGTTTCTTTCAATGTTTGGCTGTCTTATAAGCAGATTGAATATTCTGATACATTATTGTGGTGGAACGAGAATGGTCATGTAGGCACCAAGTCTAGAGTAATGGAAAAAAACAAACAAGCTAAAATCCAAAGGGACTGAGAGCTATGTTTAGGTAGCCTAGGCCACTAGGGAAGTAGAAGTTGTGTTCTTTCTGTAGACACCTATAATTTAGCTCGAGCAATTTAAATACTTAAATTGCGCTAATTATACCCTTTCCCACAAATTTACGACATATCGTCAATATCACACATTTTCTCTGTTATCATCCTTAATTAATTACATTACGTTAGTTAATTAACTCTTCTATCAAAAAATGATGCCAATTAACGACCTTCCGTTAATCAACTCCCCTTTCTATCTAGATTAATTAATTATTTCTAATTAATTAAGATCCACTTTCTATCTACATTAATTAATTATTTCTAATTAATTAATACCCCTTTCTATCTAGATTAATTAATTATTCTTAATTAATTAATTCTCTCTTCTATTTAATCAATAAATCGTCATTTATTTTATTAAAATCCTCTCATAGTCTAAATCATGCTAACTATTCCTCTAAAAAGCTTCTATAAGCTTGCACACCTATTAATTAATCACTTTGGTTAATTAATAAATCCCCTCAAACCCCATGGGTCACTAAAGGACAAAATAAACTCTCCTAAGGTTGACTCAACCCTTTCTAAACCTCCCTTATCCACAACTAACCCAACCTCTCCATTTATCCCACATGAAGAGGGATGTAGAGATTCTTCTATCCATTGGGCTATATAAGGAGCCCTCCTCCTACCTTTCTATTTACACCTACATTCCTAAATGAGCATAGAGCATACACTATAGCCATTTATCATCTTTGAGCATTCTTCCATTAGAAGAGCTTTGCCTTCTCCATTTCTTGTATTCATCCACCCAAGTTTTGAAGTCATATGGAGATATGTCAAATGGTCTTGTAGCCATGATTTGACAAGACTCCATTCTTAGAAACCTTGGGATTTCAAGCACATAATCAACTCTTTGATTGCTAGAGATCTACATAGGTTCAATCTCATCTTATTTTTAGCATTCAATAAGAGATAGAAGTTAATTTATTTAGCATATTAGCTTGAAATGTTCATTTCATGTTTAATGTAGAAATGTTGATAGGTTAGCTTTGTTTAAGCTCTTAGCATGATGATGCATAGGTTTAGTTTAGTCATTGTATTGAAGCTACTAGGTGTTAGTTTCAACTTTACTTGCATTACTAACTATTTCATGCATACATATGGCACGCCGGTGGGAGTTACTCCATTGTCCTTTGCACTTAATTTCAAGTTTTTGTAGTTAAGTTTCAATTTTTGGTTACTAACCCTCTTTTACACATGTTGATCTAACTTGTTTTTCTTAACTTATTTTGTTGAGTTTGCATGTGTTGAGTCTTCCTTGTAGGTATAAAGAATGTGAAGTGCTGTCAAAATTGGAATTGATGGGAAAATTTTGACATTTCTCCATGTTTTCATTTTTAGAGATTACTTTTTCAACATTCTACATGTTAGTTTTGTCAATTTCTTGAAAAGTCTTAAATTCTTGAGCATGTAGGTTAGGTTTGATAGTGATGATTCTTCTATTTACATATTAATATGGGCTATCAAAATTAAATCTTGGTGAGAAAATTTCAAGATTTCATCATGTTTTCATTTTTAGAGCTTACTTTTTCATCATTCTACATACTAGTTTTGCCAATTTCTTGAAAATATTAAATTCTTGAGCATGTATGTTAATGTTTGATAGCATTGAGTCTTCTATTCATATATTAATGTGATGGGTTGTTGTAAAAATTGAATCTTGGTTGGAAAAATTTGACCATTTTGCATATTAAGGGACATTTTTTTTTACATTTTTTTAGTGCATGTCAAGTGCATACCCGTGAGCATAAGAGCATATGCTTAACCCATCTTCCAAAGGCCATAACTTGTGCTCCCAAACTCAAAAAATTGGAAAGGTATTGAAGTTAACTATGCAATGAAAACATACTTACTTATAGAAATTGTAGGTTTTTCTTTTATTTTAAAACTGGTCATTTTCTAACATGTCTAATGTTTTAATGAATGTTGTATTTCCATGATTTACTTGATTTAGACCAAAGTATGTGTATGCTCTTCTCTTGCACCTTTTGGTGATCTTGAGAATCAAAAACAACTTTGATCTCTATCTTTTTAACATTGGGATTAAACTTGGAAATTTGATTATTCATTTTGCTTAAGGGAATGAACCTTTTACAAAGCATTTTTCAATGGTCATTTGATTTGAAGTTTTCCATTTCTATATAGTTTGGGCTAAAGTTTGTGTATGCTCTTCTCTTGCACCTTAGGGTGATCTTGAGAATCAAAAGCAACTTTAGTCTTGATTTTATAACATTTGGTAAATTGGAAACTTCATCTTTTGGTTTAAGGTAATGAACATTTATCAAGCTTTTTGTATGGTTCATTGATTGCAAAGATTTTATTTAATTTTTAGTTGGATTATTTGTTGTGTATGCTCTTCTCTTGCATCCTTGGGATGATCTTGAGAATCAAAAACAACCCTTAATCCTCTTTTAAATAATGTGATTTTCTTGGAGAACTACTAACGCTTGAGTGCAAGACCTAAAAATGCTTGTCAAAGAAAGGAGTTCGAAACAAAATTAAACTACTACTACATTTTCATGCAGGTTTCCAAAAGGTGTTCAAGCAAACCACATCCAATTTAAAAAAGATAAAAAACACACCACAATCAACACACTGTATTTGTAGGTTCAGATAAGGGTACGTCCATCCGCTTAAAACTAGGACATAACCCCTTTGGCATAAGCCTTAAGCTACAACAATGGGGGTGGTCCTAGGAACCCCAAAGTAGTCCATGTAAGAGGGAACCTTGTGGATGAAATGGGAAGTGCTCCGCACAACCTACTTGACTAGTACTACCATTTGTGAGATTTAGACATCACAAGTTCATCTGTATGCGACCCCAGTGAGAGTACACGATGGACGCATTTATTACCCACTATTCTTGAAGGGGGTAAAGTAAAGCCGAGATACTCCCAAATTAGTCAGTGTGACTTTTTGGGTAAATCGAGCATGCTTAAGACGGTCTTGGTGACACCTAGTTGAGTGAACCACCCAGGAAGCTATCTTTGACCAGGAGCCCACTTGGACCACATCAAAGCCAATTTTGAGTTGAGAGCTATTGTTCATCGTGAAATGTGTGAAGCGTTACTTTTGCTTAGTTTTTCACTTTCCTTAAGGCGAGGCGAAACTCTGCCAAAGTGAGGCCAACATTTTTCAACCCCAATTGATCTACTTCCTTCACTTTCTTTTGACACTTTTTTGATCAAAAGAAGAGTGACTACCTTTGTATTATCAATTGATTGTTTCACCACTTTTTTGTCCATTTACACCCATCCATGTTTGCGGCTGGGTTGTTAAACATCTAAAGTGTGTGGAGACATTTTTATATCATTGGTAGCCTTTTTGATCTTGATACCCAAGTCAAGATCATCATCGTAGTTAGGCTTGGTTCATCACTTTGATTCTCCTTTGAACGGTTATCTTGTTTATATCGTGACACTACAATTTTGGTATTTACGTCTTGTTTCTTGTAAACTTGGCCTAAATATCTATATTGTAAGGTTACGTTATATACACTTTAACAATTCCTAGGTATACTATCACTTTAGTTTGATTTCAATTATTACCTCGATTCTGAAGAGTGTTAAGTGTTACCACTTGTGTGTGTTATATCAATATCATCTTGATATTAATACCTTACTTTCTCATAAAGTTTGGTTAACATATCTTGGTGAAATTGTTGTGTCACCCACAATCATAACTGACACCCTTTGGAATATAGGTCTTGATTGAATTTGGGCTTTCTTCTAGTATACTTTGTTTGGAGGTCACGTTAACTTCTTGTTATTACTTACACCTTGTTCATTTCTTTGAACTCGACATAAGTAGGGACATTTTTTAATCATCATACGACACCAACTACCTTTTCAAAGACAAATTTAGGAAGTACTTCATTTGATTATTTGGTTTGAAACTCAACATTGTGTGACTGATTCTTGCTTGGATCATTCATTTAAGAGCAAATTATTGTGTCACGTTGGTTATTTGACATTCATAACATACCTTAATTTCTTGATGTTTCCTTTTTTTCACTTAGGTTTGATAAAAATATTTGAACACATTCACAGATACCTTAGTGAACCTATTACACGTCATGGCTCCTAAAACAAGATTAGGACTCAAAAAGATAGGCTTTGGAAGCAAGACAAACACAAACTTGGGAAGCCTCAAATAAACAAGGGTCAAACCCTTTTATTGGCCATGATCTTGGGCCTTTATTTTCTGCAGAGAAAGAAGTAGAAGAAATGATAGATCATAGGTGACGAGTTGGAATCACCACATGCGGAGTTTGACTTTGACCCCACCTTGTTAGATGAATTCATTTTTAGAAACAAGGATTGGGTACTGGCATGAGTTGTGGAGTTGGGAGCCAGAATGCCTATTGAACAAGAGGCAATCCCACCTACAAATGATGCTAATGAAGAGGAGAAACCTCTTATTAACATGGATGATATCTTAACACATGGGCATGCTTTACTTCTAATGTGGGAAATGATAATGTAGTGGGATATAGAATACCTTTCCTTAAAGTACCACGTAAAGTCAGAATAGAACACGAAAATGTTGAACAACCTCCGCAACATGAAGAATAAGAGGAACCTTTTGAAGAAGAAGTCACTATTCAACAAAAAATTAGCAACCTTAGTCGAAAATTGGATTTGTTAACATCTCATGTACAAAAAGAAACAAACAAGAATGTACAAAAAACAAAACCTAAGGTCAAAATTAGTGAACTTCAACTGGACAATCAAGGAGAAGACAATATGGAACATCATCGTGTATATATCCCTTCTTCTCCTACCAAAGAACAATTACTCACTCAAGAAATGCAATCTATGAAAGTGACACTTACAAGCCTCTAAGAGAGAACTATGGGGAATAGCAGAAAATATCAATATGAAGAGCTATGTCCCTATCCATTTGAAAAAACTATGATGCTTCAACCCTTCCCTAAAAATTTTGACATGCCAAAATTTGAAAAATACAGAGGGAAAGGTGACCCGCGAGACCATGTAAAATATTTTTACATGGCATGCCAAGAAGTGGCCTACAGTGACAATTACCTCATATGACTCTTTCCAAAGAGTCTAGGGGAGACAAGCCTTGGAATGGTTCACTCGCTTACCTCATGGGTCTATTTTTACATGGCCTGAACTGGTAGAAAGATTTGTATGAAACTTCTCATACAATATAGAAAGTGACATAACCATGGTGGACTTGTGTGGCACTAAACACTGTCCTAACAAACATTCACTAGCTTCCTACAAAGATGGAGAGGGATAGCTAGTCGCTTCCCTTGTACATTCCCTGAAAAATAGCTGGTGAGTATCTTTGTGCCCAATCTCAACCTAGACATCACTTTTCATCTACAAATGCATTGTTTTTGCACCTTCGAAGAGGTTATTGAAAAGGGAATTCAAATAGAGAAATCCCTTATTGCCAAAGGAACCATTAAACCACACTCTAAGGATAACCAAAATGTAAAACCTACGGAAAAGCCAAAAATATTCAACAAAAACAAGAACGTGGTGGGAGACAGAATCACAGATTCTAAATGCGTACAAACGGTTCAAACTGGTCAACCTTTTAAACTGACTAAAGGACCTATTCAACCACCACCTAAACATAGAATGTTCACTCCTCTCAATGAGCCTTTTTTGGCCATATTGAAACAATTAGATGCGGCTCACATGGTGACTTATCCCACGACACAACCCTTTGATGACAATGCTCTAAAACCATCATGGTACAAAGAGCATGACTATTTTGAATTACATCATGTCAAGGGACACAAAACAAACAAATGTCTATGACTTTGTCACTACATCCAAGACCTCATCGACAATGGGGAGATAGAAGTGGACACCCCAGAGAAAAATCAGATGCCAAAAAAAAGATGGGAATATTCAAAGAACCATTCCCTAAACATGGTAAGTCAGATGAGAAAAATCTGGATCAAGGAGAGTCATCCCAGAGTTACAAAGTGGGGAATTATCTATATACCAAGAAAGACAATAATCATTACGATTCACTCATTGGATGTATCCACTCCCCTAGTGACCATGTGAACACCATTCAAATCAAGGGAAAGGATTGCACTACGGTAACAAGGCACGCCCGCCTCATGATTCCTGAACCCTCTCCGTTGACCCCCTAAAATGGTAGGTATAACCTCTTAGAACAACTTGAGAAGATACATCTGCCAAGATTTCAATCTTGGATCTCCTCAAAATATCGAATGTACATAAGGACATTTTGTACAAAACTCTTCAGGGGTCAGGAGTGGCACTAGAAGTAGATCCTACACATCTTCAAGCTATGGTAGCCAACATTGTACCAACTGAGCACATTTCATTTAATCATAGGGAGATCTCTATTAAAGATTCAATGCATAATCCCCCTTGTATATTGAGGTATTCATCACCCGCCAAAAGATAAAATGAGTGCTTGTGGACAACATAGATCAGGATTGAATATATGCACATTGAAGTTAGTTAAGAAATTGGGACATACAAAAGAAGACCTCGAGTCCCACATCATTACCATAATTTCTTACGACAATGTGGAAAGGGAGTCTGCTAGCATAATCACATTACCCATGGAAATCAGACCCACTTTTCATCACACGAAGTTTCATGTCTTGGACTTGGAACTCCCATACAATATGCTTCTTGTCCGACCATGGATTCATGCCATGTAGGCCATGCCATCAACATTCCATCAATGCATCAAACTGAAACATGAGGGACACACTATCACGATATAAGGAGATCTAGAGCCCTTAGCTCACTGTAGAGTTCTCAATAGTTTTGCGTGTAAGGGTGCCTATACATTCCCCTCTACTGATATAGTTGTTCCTCTTCAATCCAAAGCCATGGAGTCTCGAATAGATTCAGATTCCTGAGGTTCTTGCACCCGTGATGCTTCTACATCAACTTTCCCTTTTGATTCATGGGAGATGAAGGTTTTAGAATATGGATATGGGGAGTATAATGTGCAACAAGATCTTTTATTTTCAAACCTGTCATTGTCACCTAAAACTAGAGGCCGACCCAACTATCATTTTAGACGGCCTAGAGATGAGCTAAATATTGGGTCATTTTTACCTAGAGGGTTGCTCCCTGATGAGAAATTGTTGGACCCACCTACAACTTGGGTCCTGGAAGATACTCAACCAACTTTCTACCAAATCCTTGAGTATGAGAAGTCTAGCCGAATGATGTATTCCATGGGCTACAAAGGTCTAGGATGTAGAAAGAATGAGCAAGGACCAAGAGAACCAGTTCCTCTCCCACATTTCAAGACAGAAAGGTATGAAATCAAAATTTGACCCTATGGATCACACCCCAATGATCAAGATGCCACCTTCTCTGAGCACAAAGATAGATCTGATTATTTAGATAGCGATACAGATTCCCACTATAGCCAATACGAGGATCTTGCCTCCACAAACCTATTCATGAATACCACTGTCCTCACCATAACCCCTACTGAACCTAAAATTGACCTTGTTTACCCTTTCCTTGTCGAATGGGACCAACAACATCATGTGACACTGGATCTCTTTGAAAATGATGAAGCCATTGCAGAATTCATGGGCATTCGAGATACAATTCTAATTAGAGACCATAAGAAGGGTTTCTACATTGACTTAGATACCTACGCGTACTTTGGCGAGGAAGATGAGCTTCATGGTTAGCAAAACTTGAGAAAAAGTGAGGGCAAAATTTCCAATGAAAAGCCTCAACAAAAACAAAAGTCCAAGTCACACAGTGAAAACCTCTTTGAGGCGCTGGCTAACAAACAAGTAAAAAAATCAATGGAGAAGAAAAGTGACCACACCAAGGGTGAAAATATCATAGAGATGCCCTTGGAAGAAGATATCAACCTTCCTCCTGATCCTACATGTATGGAGGATTTTTCAACAATGCTAGTAGAAGAAACCATTGATGTGAATATTGGAACATAAGAGGATCCAAAGATAGTCAAACTAGGAGCTTCACTCTCGCCACGGGAACATAAAACATTCACCATTCTTCTATGGGAATTCGTAGATGTATTCGCATGGTCCTATAAGGATATGTTGGGCTTGGATCCAACTTTGGTAGTGCATGACCTAGTAGTGCATGCAGACGCCAAGCCCATTAAACAAAAGCTTAGAAAAATACATCCACGGGTGGCCCTTCTAGTTAAAGAAGAGTTAGAAAGATTGTTTGTGGTGGGATTTATTCAACCTATTGATTACTCAAAATGGATATCAAACATAGTTCCCATACAAAAGAAACCTGTCGAGATAAGAATCTGTATGGATTTTAGAGACATTAATAAGGCATGTCCAAAGGATGATTTCCCATTGCCCAATATTGATATGATTGTTGATTCAACTACAGGATATGAAATGTTATCACTTATGGATGGATTTTTAGGCTACAATCAGATCAAAATCATTGATGAGGATCAACACAAGACAACCTTCGCAACCCCTGGGGAACTTTTTGTTATCAGGTAATTCCCTTCGGCCTTAAAAATTCAAGAGTAACTTATCAAAGGGCAATGACCGTGATTTTCCATGATATGATTCATGACATCATGCAAGAATATGTGGATGATATCATTGGGAAATCCAAGACAAGAGCAGATCACCCTGAGATCTTGTGGCGTATCTTCGAATTCCTGGGGGAATATAAAGTCAGATTAAATCCTAAGAAGTAGAACCCGCTAAAGTTATTGCCATTACTAAAATACCTCCTCCCAAAAACATCAAACAACTGTGCAACTTGCAAGGAAAGATACAAGCCATCCACCACATCATTTCCCAACTTGTTGATAAGTGTCATTCGTTCACTCACCTACTTAAAAAGGATGTTGCCTTTATTTGGGGACCAAAGCAATAACAAACTTTCGCCTTACTTAATTAGTGTTTAGCCAATCCACCTGTCCTCATGCCTCCAACTCCTGGTGAGCCACTTCTGTTGTATATTTCTACCACGCAATTCACTATTGGTGCATTGCTAGCCAAATATGACCTCAACCATAAAGAAAAAGCTATCTACTATCTCAGTCGTACCCTCATTGCTTACAAGCTCAACTACCCTCAAATTGAAAAATCTTATTTGGCTGTAGTTTTCACCTTCCAAAAACTTCACCATTACCTGTTGAACACTAAAACCAAGCTTATATCCAAATTTGACCCACTTAAGTACCTATTGTCAAAACCCACCCTTACAGATAGAATGTCTAATTGGATCATTTTTCTAAGTGAATTTGACATTGACTATGTGCATCAAAATTTGGTAAAAGGGAAAGTACTCACCGACCAGTTGGCAGAAGCACTGTTATCAAGAACAGAGCTTGTAAGTCTAGAGCTGCTAGATGCTTCATTATTGTATATTCAGGAATATGTCATGTGGAAGGTGCACTTCAATGGATCTTTTACTTTTCATGGTTTGGGGGCAGGTGTGGTTTTAATTACTCCTTCAAGTGACCCTATAACTCAAGATTTTTGCCTTGGTTTTCCTTGTACAAATAACATTGTGGAATATGAAGAGCTCATCCTAGGGATGAAATTGGAAATCAAATGGGATATCCATCATGTTAAGATCGTTGGTGATTCACAGTTGATCATCAAGAAATTTAATGAAGAGTATAAAGTCAGGGATGAGAAACTCATCCCCTACAAAAAATTGGTGGAAACCTTGAAAGAATATTTTGTGCGTATCACATTTAGCAGATTCCAAGAGCACAAAGCAAATCCACAGATGTTTTGGCCACCATAGGTTCTATGCTACGAATTCCACCAGAGAATAATGACATGTTGTTCATTGTTGATAATCTACACCAGCCTACGTATGATATGCCTGAATAATGTTTGGCTTGTGAAGTTGTTTGTCCCTATTCCCCATGGTATGTGCACATCTATAATTATCTTAAACACAACACCTTCCCTGCTGACATCTCCCATCCCACAAAAAAAATCCTTATCCGCCAGATATCCTGTTATACCCTCCTAGGAGATACAATCTATTTTTGTGGCTACAATGGGAATTTGTTGCATTGTCTAGATGTACCAGAGTCAGTCCAAGTGATTAAAGAGGTGTATGAAGGGGTGTGCAGTGCTAATTCAAATGGAATGGCTATAGATAAGAAATTTTTGAGAGGTGGCTACTATTGGCCTACTATGGAAACATACTACTATAACTATGTAAGGAAATGTGTATTATGTCAAAAGTATGGAAATTTCATCCATGCGCCATCACAACCGTTGCAGCCAATCACAACCCCATATCCATTCTCCAAATGGGGACTAGATTTAATAGGAAAGCTCGCCCCTACCTCATCTGATGGTCATACTCACATCATCACTGCTACAAAATATTTCACTAAGTGGGTGGAGGTTGTTCCTTTCATTTATGTTACGGGAGCTCAGATTTCAAATTTTATCATGAATCACCTTATTTGCCAGTATGGCATTCCTGCAACCATAGTTACTGACAATGGAAAATCATTTAATAACAAGATAATGAAGGACCTTTGTCATCGATTTCAGATAAAATTGAAATGCTCTACGCCATATTATCCACAAGGTAATGGGCAGGCTGAAGCCATTAACAAAACATTAGTTTGAATCATGGAAAAGATGGTGAGTAAGACAGGTCGCAATTGGCATTTAAAAATTCACCCATCCCTTTGGGCTTATAGGACCTCCATTCACACTCCTACTGGTGCGACACCCTATTCCCTACTATTTGGAACTGAATCCATCATCCCATTGGAAATCGACCTTCCTTCCCCGAGAATATATCTTAGGGATTACCTAGACAAGGATGAGGATTATAGAGTGGCAAGGCTAGTAGAATTAGAACTCCTGGATGAAAAGTGCATATGTGCCCTTAACCATCTCAAAGTGTATCAGAAAAGGATCTCTAGAAATTACAACAAAATGATCATATCTCATCAGTTTGAGATCAGATATTTGGTCATGAAAGAAAATTAGTTCAACACAAAGGCAAAAAGAGAGAAGAAAGGCAAGTTCAAACCGCATTGGTTAGGACCTTACATCATTGTGGCCAAATATGGTATGGGAGCATACAAACTTTCCCATCCCAATGGTGATGAGCTTCATGAACCTATGCATACCATGCACCTTAAGAGGTTATATGCTTAAACATGGCACAAAAATTAGAAAAGAAAACCAAAAAAAGAGTAAAAATGATCAAAATACAAAAAAAAAAAATAAGAGAAAAAAAAGACAGAGAAAATAGGCCATCCATATGTGAAAACCATGCAATTGTGGCACGTTGGATATGTCTCTTGGTGAAAACCAGTTTCCAGTGCCTTTGGAGGATTCGTTTTTCACAAACATCTTACATCTGGAGGGTACTTGTACTTAGCCTAGGGCTAGTTCTGCGTCTTCATATGAGATTCCCTATGAACCTATCCTATCAAGCCTTGATCTGTATTTTTATCCTCTTATTAATCTATGAGGGGATGGTCTTTGCATATTCCCCATCTAACGTTGGGGGCACTTCTAGGACTTCACCTTCCTATTTATAAGCACATGGTGTTTTCCCTTGTATATTATCTATCTAACGCTGGGGGCATCCACGTTTCTCAATTACCTGTGCGTAGCTTCAAAAAACCTTAGAAAATCACAAAAAAAAACAATAGAAATTTTTTTCACAAAAACACAAAAAAAAATAGAAAATTGTTTCACAAAAACACAAAAAATAGTAGGAAAGTGCTTCACAAAACAATCTTGCAAAAACATAACTTTAGTTTACTTACTTTATCTTTTTTCTTGCTTTGTTTGTATACATTATTTGTTTGTATAGTTTTTTCTTGTTTGTACATTTATGTAGTTTATTGCTTAGACATACTTTTGTAAGTTTTGTTTTTCTTTCTTAGATTAGATTCATTCTTACTTGTACATATACAAGGTGTTTTTGCATGCTTGTAAATAATTGTCCATAGTTGTGTTAATTCATGATTGGTTGGTGTTGTGTATTTTGTTAACATTTGATTGTGTTTGCTTATTGCATGTACATTGTTTTGTTATCACATCATCATATCTCCATCAATATCATCACATCTAACATCATCTATACATCATATAAATAAAAATATAAGTATACATCACACATGAATGTTAAGTTAATCATCACATATCGTATCATCACATGGGGGCAAGAGGGATTACAAATATCAAAATCTATCCCCCCCCAACAATGTCATCGTGTCATCTCATCCACATATCTAGAGCATCACAAGTATAATCAATTGATATCATCTATGGATCTATCATATCAAAATCAAACACATTTGGTACAAACATATCAACTATCATCATGATACATATAAAAGTGTGAAATCAAACCATATAACATCACACTCAAACTCTTCTTCTACTCTCCATGAATAGTTATTTTATTTAAATAATTATTTTCCTTACTTTTTTTCCATGCTGGGGAATTCTTGTCATGTAGTACCCCTTTCTTTTCACTAGGACAATTTTATTGCTCCTAGGCGATATCCTTTCTTCTACACACTCCATCGAATAATTATTTTTTATTAAATAATTATTTTATTAATTTTTCCGTTATGCTGGGGCATTATTTGCCACCTGCTGCTTCTTTCTTCTCCCTAGGGAATTTATTTTGCATCTAAGAGATTCTTCTAATTTCTTTTACCCATCTAACCCATCCAAAAATTAAAAAAAAAACAAAAAAATCAATCCAAAATATAAAAAAAATTCAGAACTTTTTCAAAAATCCTAAAAATTGTAAAATTTGCAAAAATAGGTAAACCAACTCATAGCAGATGAAACTCATGTCTTACGCATGGTATTCATTCCATATCTTGTTAGAATTTTTACGTGTTCATGAATTAAATGACTCGCAAATCATCTGACTTACAACCATTTACAAAGCTAGCCTACTTGCTTCATCGGTACTCTAGGGCACATCTAGTTGCCTGATACTGTTTTGTTACACAGTATGCTTTTTCATTGGATCCAGTGTCCTTCATCATCTTCCCTTGCATGCATCCTTACTTGGGGCATCATTTTTAACCCTTGTCATCAATCACAAACATTTGGGGATCTTCAGCTTGATAAAAAACATTTGTACAACCATCTTGACTGTTGTTGGTTGGAATGTGTTTGTACTTGTTTTCCCTGTTAAATGAGCTTGTTTCCTTCTCATATTGCATTTCTTTTCATATGTTGCATTGAGTGGGTGTTTCAATAATGGACAACTGTTCATAGTATGGATTTTCATGTCATCCTAATTTTTTCGTATGTTTATATTTTTAATAAGGACCGATGACGTAGATAGTTGGCAATATGATGACAATAACGTTGTTTCAATACACTGGATGAAACCTTTCTCCTTTCTTTCTATCTATCATTCCTCTTCTACATCATTCTCCTATCAACACTATTATTCTTATTCACCTAGGGAATCCTACTCTTGAAAGAGGGAAAAACAAGAACTAATGTCAAAAATAATGCACCACAACGCGGTTGCACCTTGATGGTAATGTCAAGCTCTAACGCAATAAGTAAGATTCGAAACAATGGAATGAAAATGCAAGTAAGAAAACAGGTCTTCTCATGCTCATAGAATGAAAAAAGGAAGTACAAATAGGGGTGTTGTGTAACCCCCATGCCTAAACAAGGAAAGAATATCAATGACATCAATGATGCATATGATGTGACTGATGCATATGACGCTATTAAAGGAGGAGTTACAATTCCAAATAAGGAATGTAACTCCTATGATGCACTGACACAAATGACAATGTCAGATTCTATGATAGAATCTGACACTTGTCATTTGACTTCCTAAGACCTATGAATCTCGGAAGGCGAGATGACTCACTAGGTGATGTGGATGATGATAAGGCATGTCACACACACTAACACCCCCCCTTCATTGAAGCCAAGGAATAGGTCAAGGTAAGCCAGAACAGAAAAGAAGACTCCCCTAGACAACTAAGAAAGATGTGTCAATGGGGCCCAACAACTAAAGGCCTGATAAGGTGGAAGATGTTTCACTGTGATGTTGGTATCCTCGAGCATATCATCCAAGTCTGAGTCAAGGAAATCAAGGTCATATTGTGGAGGATTATATGAACCCTTTGAAGAATCAATATTGAAGTCTATGGAAGCAACAGGGGATGGTAGAATCTTTAGGCTAGAATCAAAAAAATCAATAAATGCTCATGAAGGGGAAAACCTAAGATCCAAGGTAGTATGGTGTGCAAGTGAGAATTCAATCGAAGAGGCCTGTAGAGGAGAGTCACTAGAAACTGTGATAGGAGCAATACTAAGTTTTGAAGGAGTATGCACAAAAATATGTGTGGGTGGCCCTTCGTAAGAAAAAGTATCGGTGAACTCACTTTCCTCCTTGGATGCAAGATCATCATAAGATCCATAACCAGATGGAGGATCAAAGTCTCCATGAAAAATCTGAATGAAGGTCTGGGCTCAGGGTGCATACTCGGTGAATTCTAATCGACGTTGAAGGTCCTCCAGTATAGTAAGACAAAGAATCCCGTATGCCATATCATTCTCGTTCAAAAAAATTTGGTGATGAATGTGGTCAATAGGTTCAAGTGCCAACCCAAGAAGATGTGGTAACAAGTTATACATAATGCAATGATCGAGTATCCCATTCTTCCATTGTAGGTAGTTTCCTGGTCCTAGTTGAACAAAGGAGTGATGAAATTCAATGTCCATGACGAGAGATGTTATTTCTCACAAGGCTTTCTCTTCCCCTTCTTGTTTTCTCTTGTTCTTGTGCTTGCTCTAATACCATGAAAGAGGTAAAAACAAGAACCGATGTTGAAAACAATGCACCATAATGTGCTTGCCTTCTGATGGTAACGTCAAGCTCCAACACAATAAACAAGATTCGAAACAATGGAATGAAAATGTAAGTAAGAAAACAGGTCTGCTCATGCTCATAGATCGAAAAAAGGAAGTACAAATAGGGGTGTTGTGTAACCTCCATGTCTAAACAAGGAAATAATATCAATGATGCCACTGATGCATATGATGTGACTGACGCATATAATGCCACTAAAGGAGGAGTTACAATTCCAAATAAGGAATGTAACTCCTATGACGCACTAACGCAAATGACAATGTCAGATTCTATGACAGAATTTGACACTTGTCACTTGACTTCCTAAGACCTATGACTCTCGCAAGGTGAGATGACTCACCAAGTGATGTGGATGGTGACAAGGCATGTCACACACACCAACAACTCCTGCCCATTCTTCTATTTCCTTTCTCGCACATTTTTCAATTATCGATCACCTTCTATCATCACCCCATCAACACTCGAGGGGCCATCTCCCACTTCTACTAATTTTTCTTCTACATATTCAAAATTTTATCTGTCTACTATCTTTGAAGTGGCATCACCTACTCCACCCCAAAGAGGGGCAAATGTAGACACCTATAATTTAGCTTGATCAATTTAAATACTTAAATTACGTTAATTATACCCTTTCCCGCAAATTTACGACATATCGTCAATATCACAAATTTTCTCTGCTATCATTGTTAATTAATTGCATTACGTTAGTTAATTAACTCTTTTATCCAACACCGATGCCAATTAACGACATTCTATTAATCATCTCCCCTTTCTATCTAGATTAATTAATTATTTCTAATTAATTAAGCTCCCATTTCGTTCTACATTAAATAATTAATAAACCTTTCTATCTAGATTAATTAATTATTCTTAGTTAATTAATTCTCTCTTATATTTAATCAATAAATCATCATTTATTTGATTAAAATCCTCTCATAGTTTAAATCATGCTAACTATTCCTCTAAAAATATTTTATAAGCTTGCACACCTATTAATTAATCACTTTTGTTAATTAATAAATCCCCTCAAACCCCATGGGTCACTAAAGGATAAAATAAACTCTCATAAGGTTGACTCAACCCTTTCTAAACCTTCCTTATCCACAACTAACCCAACCTCTCCATTTATCCCACATGAAGAGGGATGTAGAGATTCTTCTATCCATTAATCTATATAAGGAGCCCTCCTCCTACCTTTCTATTTACACCTACATTCATAAATGAGCATAGAGCATACACTATAGCCATTTATCATCTTTTAGCATTCTTCCTTTAGAAGAGCTTACCTTCTCCATTTCTTGTATTCATCCACCCAAGTTTTGAAGTCATATGGAGATATGTCAAATGGTCTTTTAGCCATGATTTGACAAGACTCCATTCTTAGAAACTTTGGGATTTCAAGCACAAAATCAAATCTTTGATTGCTAGAGGTCTACCTAGGTTCAATCTCATCTTATGTGTAGCATTCAATAAGAGATAAAAGTTATTTTATTTAGCATATTAGCTTGAAATATTAATTTCATGTTTAATGTAGAAATTTTGATAGGTTAGCTTTTTTTGAGCTCTTATCATGATGATGCATAGGTTTAGTTTAGTATTGTATTGAAGCTACTAGGTGTTAGTTTCAACTTTACTTGCATTACTAACTATTTCATGCATACACTTTCCATTTTAAATTACCTTTAGTTCTTACTAAATAAGCAAAACAAATAAACTTGAATTAAATAAAAAATGATCAATTTCTCCTTTTAATTAAATAAGTTTGATTTGCAAGTATTTAATTAAAGCAAAGTAAAGCAAACTATCTAATTGTTTTTGTATTTTCAATGAGGGTTTAAAAGAAATAAATAAATGAATCTACTTTAACTTCTAGTCTATCTTTTGGTGCTTTTCTGATTATTGGAAATTAAATAAAGTAAATATACAGATACAAACAAAGAAACTAATTAAAATAAAGCAATGTACTTCTGCGCTAAAATTAAACAAATAGGGAATAGTCGGATGTAGTTATTCCTTTGTTGCTGAATATGAGACTAAATCTACTTCACAGAGGGATGTATTCTAACTTATAATTGTGGAAATATAATTTCCTCTAATTGATTCACCTCAAAATCATAGGAACAAAGGAAGCTTCTCAGAAGTAATTTCCTCTTTCCCCTGAGAGTTACCCGGTAAAAAAATAAGTTGCACATGTAAACTAATAATGAAAAAATAAAAAGACAAGTGTAGACAAAAAAGCTTCCTCAATATTATTTCCTTTGTAGATCCATAGGAATAATCAAGGAAGAAGATATCAACGAAAGTTTTCTCATATGCACACAAATCTAAGAATGAAGAAATTAAACTGTATGGATGCTCTAAACCAAATAAATGAAGAAATTCATGCACAGAACCTTCCTCTAAATTCTTTCCCATGCAGATCCATAGGGATAAATTGGGAAGAAGATATCAACGGAAGATTCATACTAGTAATAAAGAAACTATAAATTCTACCTCTTAAAACAAGTGTATTGTTTCTTTTAGTTTTAACGACTATATTCTAAAATGAAATCTTTGATTAAATTATAAATACACCCCCAACCTGGTTATTGTATAACTGTGAAAAATTCTAAGTGTGGTGATGATTCTTTTGTCTCCTTGGATTCCTTTCTGGAGATGAAATTCCAAGTGATCCAGGGAACAATACTTGTTGGTTGTAGAAGACATCAAGAAGATGTTGGAGTAGACTAGTTATAGGCAAACTGATCACAAATGCAAGCGGTAAGAAATAGAGAAATGTACTATGTTATATATGTACTTATTAGAAGGATTTTGGAAGAATAATAGTGCAATTCAAATAAAAAATATCCAACCCATCATACGGGTAAAATCTTGGCTTTTATAGAAAAAAGTTAGATAATAAGTCTAACATAGTTGTCAATCAAGAAGTTGTTGAGTTGTGGAGCTCAATTACTTCGACTTAGCATGCACTATGAAACTTTCTAGAAAATATAGTAACTAACATTGGTTATGGACGGACTGGCATAGATCACCCATGACCGACATCAGTCAAGCAAGGAGGAAGATGCATCGGTTAGGGCTAATCGACGTCGATTACCTGTGCAGGAGTGTTTTATGTAACTCTCAGGAATTAGATCTATTTTTAGTATTAAAGAATATCTAGTGATTGTAATTACATGGCTAAGTTCCCTAAGTTTGTATATGCCTATATAAGCATTAAAGTCTAGGGTTTAGAAGTAAGAATTAAGAAGAAACTTGCAAAATTTGATGATTATTGTGAGAATAATTATGTGAGAGAGAATTCTTGGTGAAGAAGCAAAAGCTTGAGAGTAAGACAAGTATTGTACTTCTGAGAAGTGTGAAAGGTTGTAATTCTTCAATTGTATATCTTTACAAAATCTTTAGATAATAGATTGGATTGTTTCTTGGTGGATGTAGCCCACGCTGGGTGAACCACGTTAAATCTGGTGTTGATTTATATCTCTTGTATGTGTATAATTCTTTTGGTAGAATATATGTTTTTATTTGCATGTATGCTTAGATATGATGTATCATTTATACAACCTGGTGTGCTAACCCCAATAACTAGTATCAGAGCTTTGTTTTAGGGTTTTTTGTGTTGATAAATTTACTCACAGAGGATTTTTTAATTGAGTGGGAGCTACAACAATAGAATTAGAAAATAAATACAAGGTAGAGAAGTTTGATGGACTAAAATTATCAATTTATGAAAGATACAGATTAAGGATTATCTGTATCAAATAAATCTGTATTTACTGTTGGATGAGAATTTTAGACCTATGAATATGACTGATGAAGAATGGAAGATTCTTGACAGATAGGATTTGGGTTCTATAATATTGAGCCTGACAACATCCATATGGCTTCCAGTATTATAGAAGTGACCTTCTACAGTAGGGTTAATGAAATCATCTCGCTAATTTATATGCAAAACCTAATGCTTCAAATAAATTTTATTTGATGAAAAAACTAGTTAGTTCTAAGTTGAATGAAGGTGGATCTACATCTATTAATTTGAATGATTTCAGATCTATTGTAAATCAGTTAAAATCAGTTGATATACCATTTGATGATGAAGTGAAATCACTTTTTATTCTTATGTTATTTGCTTGATAGTTGGGATAACTTGGTGATGACTGTTAGTAATACATACATCTAACTAATAATATTTTAAATTTTGATGGTGTGGTTAGTATAATCTTGAATGAATAAACTTGTAGGAAGAACTACAAAGGAATCATCATCTGGGTAATGCTTTTGAATGTAGAAAGTAGGGGCAGGATAGAAAGAGAGAACCAACAATAAGAGTAATGGAGAAATACAAGTCAAGGGATATCAAATCTAAATCAAGAGGTAAGGGAATTACTTGTTGGAAATGTGGAAAGAAATGACATGCAAATAAATATTGTCGATCAAAGTATAAAGAATAACCAACAACCAGACAAAGGTAAAGAAGTAAATTTTGTTGCAGCAAACGTAATGTAATATTCTCTTATTCTTTCTTTAGATAATAGAATTGAATCATGGGTTTTTAGATTCAAGATCTTCTTTCCATGCAACCCTTAATAAGGGTTATTTCAGAAATTATGTCCAAGGAAAATTTTGGGCATTTTTATTTAGGGTGATGATGAGCCTTGCAGTATTACTAGTAAAGGGGAAGTTTATCTAAAATTACAGAATGGAAATACATGGGTATTGAAATATGTGAGGCATGTGTCAACCCTCAAGAGAAATCTTATTTTTATAGGGAAACTAGGTGAATTTAGTTGAATGGTTACTTTTATAGGAGACTCTTGGAAAGTCACCAAATGTGATTTTGCTGTGAAAAGAGGTAAGAAGGTAGGAATTGTTATATTCATCTACCTATGTTATTGATTCCTTTTTTGTTTTATATACTTTAGATTCAGATGTATGTATGTGGCATAATTGTTTTGCGCCATATGAGTAAAAAAGGAATGTAGGTCTTAAAGGCTAAGGGTAAGTTGTCATATTTTAAATATTTAGATATTGATTTATATGAGAATTGTGTTTTTGGAAAGCAAAAGAGAGTGAAATTTCTCAAAGTTGGGGTGACTAAGAAGGATCAATAAATTGGAGCTTGTACACTCAGATGTGTGGGGACCAGTTTAGGTAGCTTCTCATGGAGGATCCCAGTATTATGTTACTTTCATTGATGATGCTACAAGAAAGGTATGGGTTTCTTGTATTAAACATAAATCTAAATTTTTTTGAAACTTTTAAAAGATGGAAATCCCTTGTTGAGAATGAATCAAATTCAAAGTCAAAGTGCCTTAGATCTTAACATGGTGGTGAATACTATAGTAAAGGATTTCAATTATTATAGTTCAGCGAATGGGATACGTAGAGAAATAATGGTTTCAAGAACACCAAAGGAGAAATGGTGTTGCTAGAAAAGAATGAACAAGACAATCATGGAACATGCTAAGAAGTATGAGGATACATTCTTGGATTGCACTTACAGTTTTTGGCAGAAGTAGTTAATAGAATGGTATTATTTGATTAACTATGGGTCTTAAAGTTTACTAAATGGAAGAATACCAGAGGAACTCTTGGACCGGAAAAGATGTAGATATTTCTTTTCTTAATTTTTTGTAGTTCAGAAGATTTTGTGCATATTGATAAGGAAAATAGGAAAAAACGTTGGATGTAAAATCCAAGAGATGCACTTTCATTGGTTATAGATCTGGTGATTTCAGATTTTCATTTTTTAGGATTTAGAAAATACTAAAATTATTAGGAGTCATTATATTGAATGGAATGAAAAGAGAATGTACAAGGATCAAATTTTGGTACCTAAGGACAAACCAGTAGAAAATTTTGTGAATGAAAATCAACTCTCGGATTAAAAATTAATACCAATATGATAACACATTATTCAGTGTCAGTTGACCCCTAACTAAAAATCGGTCAGCAGAACTGGTATCATTTACAGAATATGCGAACCAAAATCAGTTAGCATAACCAACGTTGGTTATAGGTGACCTGGTGTTGATCACTGACAAAATTGTATACAAATGTCTAGGAGGTTCAGAATAAGCCTCTGGTACCCCAAAATCATGTGAGAAGGTTACAAAGGTTAAGTAAACCTCCAGAAAGATTTACACCTTCTCTATTTGATTTATTATTGACTGAAAATGGTGAACCAAATAGTTTTCTAAGAAGAAATGTATGATGAGACCCACGTCCAGTGGGAGCATGACATGGATGAGGAGATGGACTCTTTGGAATAGAACCAGAACTTGGGATTTGGTTAATTTGCCAACATGTAAGAGGACATTATAGAACAAGTGGTTTTACAGGATAAAAGAAGAAGAGGGTGGACATAAAAGGTACAAAGGCAAGGCTTGTAGTAAATGGATTTGCACATAAAGCAGGGATTGAATTTGGTGAAATATTTTCTCCTATTGTAAAGATGACTTTTATTCGTATTGTATTGATTTTAATTGCAGTACATGATTTTCATTTAGAGAAATTAGATGTGAAGACGAATTTTCTTCATGGTCATTTAGATGAAGAGATTTATATACAGCAACCGCTTGGGTATGAAGTCAAGGGTAAGGAGAAATTAGTGTGTAGGTTGAAAAAGAGCCTATATTGGCTCAAGCAAGCTCCAAGGAAATGGTACATAAGGTTTGATATTTTTATGCATGGGCATGGTTGTTTGAGATGTGAATCTGACCGTTGTGTTTATTTCAAGAAGCTTGAAAATGGGAGCTATATTATTTTTTTACTATATATGGATGATATGCTTATTATAGGATCTAGTATGCAGGACATTGGTGAGCTTAAGGAAAATCTAGCTCACACATTTTCTATGAAGGATTTAGGAGTTGCAAAAAAGAATCCTTTGCATGCAAATACATAGAGAAAGGAAGAACAAGAAATTGTATTTCTCTCATGAGGATTATATCTACATGGTGTTAGAAAGGTTCAAGATGTAGAATACAAACCCTGCTAGTACACCTATGGATGGACACTTCAAATTGAGAAAAGATCAATTTCCTTCATCACATGATGAGGTCAAATATATGACATAAGTGCCATATGATTCAACAGTTGGGAGTTTCATGTATGTTATGGTTTGTACCAGACCAGACATTGCACAGGAAGTGGGAGTTGTGAGTAGATATATGGCTAATCTAAGTAAAGAGCATTGGAAAGCAGTCCAATGGATACTTAGGTATTTGAAAGGGGCATCTAGCATGCATTTATGCTATGTAGGTTCAGATATTTCATTATGTAGCTATGTTGATTGGGATATGGTTGGAGATCTGGATGGTAGAAGGAGCACTACTAGATATATTTTTATAGTAGGTGGGATGACAGTTAGCTAGATTTCAAGATTGCAGAAGGTTGTGGATTTGTCTAGTATAGAGGAAGAGTATGTTGCAGCTACAGAGGCTAGAAAGGAGATGATATGGATGAGTAGGTTCATAAAAGAGTTGGGAAAGGAGAAAGATGATTGCAAATTTTTCAGTGAAATTCAGAGTGTAATTCATTTAGCAAAGAACTCAATGTTTCATTCCAAAATGAAACACATTTAGTTGAGGTATCACTTCATAAAATAGGTATTGGAGGATGGGCAGTTGAATCTGGAAAAGATTCATACAATTGAGAACCCTACGGATAAGCTAACAAAGCTGTTAGCAAAGAAGAAGTTGGAGCTACACTCCACTTCTGTTGGTCTTCGAGTTTGAGACTTAAAGAGGAAGAAAGAAATATAATGAATGATCCAAGAATGACGTTTTACATGTATGGTGTAGTAATTAATATCCAAGTGGGAGATTCTTGAGTTGTGGAGCTCAATTACTTTGGATTAGCATGTAATATGAAACTTGTTGGAAAATACAGTAACTGAAATCGGTTATGGAGAGACTAACATCGGTCAAGAAAGGAGGAACCGACATTGGTTAGGGATAACCGGCATTAGTTACCTATGCGGGAGTGTTTTATTTAACTCTCGGGAATTATATATATTTTTAGAATTAAAACAGATCTATTAATTGTAATTACATGGCTAAGTTCCCTAAGTTTGTATATGCCTATATAAGCATGAAAGCTAGGGTTTTGAAGTAAGAATTAACAAGAACTTGTAAAATTTGATGATTATTGTGAGAATAATTGTGAGAGAGAGAATTCTTGGAGAAGAAGCAAAATCTTGGGAGAAAGAAAGTATTATACATCTGAGAAGTGTGGAAGATTATAAATCTTCAATTATATATCTTATCAAAGCTTTGGATAATACATTGACTTGTTTCTTGGTGGACGTAGCCCACACTGGGTGAACCCCATTAAATCTGGTGTTGATTTATATCTCTTGTTTTGTATAATTCTTCTGGTAGAATATCTGCTTTCATTGCATGTATGTTTAGATCTGATATATTATTTGTACAACCTTGTGATAACCCCAACAAAAGTGTCAAGTCATCTAATAATGGGGGATTCAAACTTCTAAGAATAGTAAACTGAGAAGAGGATTCCAATACGTATCCAAAAGGTCAAACATTAGGTGACCACCATGACAGTTTCATGACTTAAGAGAGAAATAATAAATAAAAGGTGTGGAAAGAAAAATGTGAAGGCATAGAAAGATGAAAGACTTTGAAGGAAAGATAAACAAGTCAAGTAAACATGCTAAAGGTAAGGGAAAAATATCTAGATCTCATCATTGTTATAGAAAAAAAAAATCATCATTGGATAATTTTACCATAATGATTTAATTTAATTTGGATTAAATCTAATATTGCAAAGTCACTACTAAAATAAATGATGTATAAATACTAAAATATAGAAATGACATAAATAAAATAAGATGTAAAGTATAAAACCCTAAGAAAGAGTGAGATATAGATGGACTTGCTTATTTACACACAATATAGAAGTGATATGAATAGGGAGAAGTGATGAACATAATTCAAGCATCTTCATAATTAACCTTTATAAATTCTACAACTCACAGACAAGTCTGGGTAGAGGCACCGATGACAGGACATGGGCACCTGGGTGCTGGTGACTAGATCTAGGTGCCTGTGACTGTGTAGGAGATTCAGAACTGATTTCTATTGTGTTACAAAGGTGTCAAATTTTTTCCCTATTGATCACCTGATGGTCACTCCTAGATCGTCAAAGGTACATATAACCTACAAAATAAGAGTTCACCTACACAATCCCATAAACCACATCAAACCTAAAAAGAAAGATGCGGAATGGGGAGTCATATTAACCCCATTTGTCACCACGAGAGTGAAATTATAACCAAGAGTTGCACAACATCTTAGAATCCATGTATTTCTTGTGAGTGTGTAGAAATTGTGACCTAGGATTCCCTTTTGCAAGTTGCACTTGATAGCGGGCTAGATTTTCTCTAGAATGCAAATGTTTGGATGGAATAGAATAAAATCCCCCTTCCTATGTTGTGTATGTTGAGTATGGAGTCCCTTTTCCCTTAAATAGATGCTTTAGAGTGCTTTAGGTGCCTTTTGAATGTAAGTTTGGGTGATAGTAGTAATGTTGTGTGCCTTGTCCTTAATTTTGAACACATAACTATGTGTATGATTCCCTTGTTTGAATTTTGTAATTGACAACTAGAAGGAAGATCCATAAGTGAAAAAGGTGCCCAAAAGATAAAAGAGACCCAATATAAGTGAGTAAGGTAAAAAAATGGTCAAGGAACTTAATGGGAACAAGATAACCTGGGTGCTTCTATCCTGGTTGGGCGCTAGTGTCTGAAGCCATAAAAGATAAATTGGTAAAATCTCGACTAGGCTATAGAGTATGTAAGATGAAATAGAAAACAAGAGACAAATAAAAGAGTCCAAAGATAGTTTCCAATTACTAATTTTCTCACTAAGGAATCATGTAAACATTGGTATGCATTTAGGACCTAGAAATGTACCTAAGTGCATGATTTTGTGTCTACAAGTACCGCCGATGTAGTACCTGTGTAATTCTGGGTGCGTACAAATATCATATGTGTTAGGGTAAAATCCAATAATGTCTAAGGAGGTAAAACCCACAAGAGGATTGGTGGTCATGTCAATATCCACATTCATTGGATCAACTGTATAAGATTTTCTATGAACGATAGGTATGCCTGTGGAAACATTAGAATATGGCCATTTTCTAGAGCTAGTTGTGTCATGTAAATGTTTCAATCATGGGGAGTCTACTAGATATATGGTTATAAATTTGTCCTTTATTAACATAGTAATGTTGGCAACGAGAGACTTACAATGATTAATTTCATGTATAGATATGTAGTGATAGTCACAAAATGATTGATCTGGTTGCCAAGATAGCTTTCTAGTAGATTGATGTTGCAAATATGGTAAAGTAAACAACTCAAGATCTAACAAGATAGAGATTAATTCATGTGGGGTGTCAAGATATATTATAATAGTGAGAGATATAAGAGTCAAGATAAGATCTAACGTATTGGGTCAGAGTAATATATAATATATGTATCATGATAATCTAATGTAGAGTCTATAGAAGTGCCAAATGTCGTAGATTTAAGTTGATAATGTCCAAGACTAGCAGAAAAATGGAGAGTGAAACATGGATTCATCTTCATCAATGGGTTTGAAGTTCAATTTACACAAATTTTCATCAATAAGTGCAATAGTATCAACATCACTACCCAGGGATTAATCTTCAACATTGTCATGTTGTATGGAATTAGCTAAAAAATTAGGAGTAGGAGATGAAGCATCATTAGAAAAGAAAACAGTAGGATCAAAACTTGTAGTGGTGGTGTAGAAGTGGTAATATCATAGTTGTGATTGGATTCTCCCATGACATAGATGGGAAATTTACACATACGGATAGGTTGTTGAAAAGGAATAATAATGGGTACCTGAGAAGTAGAGGTGTCAACTTTACAGTATTTGAAGCAATTTATATCAATGACCATGATATACTAACATCTATCATGTATGAAATTGATACATTGATGAATAGTATATAGGATAAATTTCATAACATGTATCCAATGACAATCCAAAATAATATTGTAATGCAAATATGTGTCCATGATGTGGAATGTAGTGGACAACATCATAGGGCCAACGAGGAGTTCAGGAGTAATAGTGTCTAATGTAGAACATGTGATATTATCAATACCCTTGATGGTATTGACATTATTTTCAATTATGTGCATAAACATTCCCATCTTTTAAGTGAATAACTAGGATAAAAAGTGAGACCAAAACCATTTTCAATCAAAACATGCTTAATAAGGAAACCTTTAATTTATATTGTGATAAGAAGATGTGTGTTGAGGTCATCATAGAGTATTGGTGGAATATCATATAGAATGTGGTGTCCCCAATATTTCTTGCAGAAATATTGAGGTACCCCTTTGAAATTTTTGGTTCTCAGGTTTTATGATGAGTTGTGTTCATGTTGGTTTATAGCTTTAGTTTTTTGTTTAGTATGTGTTTAGTTTATTACGTTGACTCATCTGGGTTGTAGGAGTTCATGATGATTCTTTAATAGGTTACAGGAGGTTTCTTGGGGGAAGCTCATTAAGTAATCATATGTTAGATTCTTTTTAAATCCTCAGAAGATCAAAAACTTTGCTTCTTTGTGCTATTTTTAGGTACTGCTGCTTATTAAGTAAGGTGGTTCAAAAAGGCCACATAAATGACTTATGATCCCTTAGTAATGCGCTAAACCTAGAGTGCTTTACTACCTCCTTTCATTGTGCTAAATTCACATTGCTCTACTGGTCTTATTTATAAAACAAGTAAAGAAATGCTTGAATTCCGCTAAACTAATCACGTGTATTGCGTTGATTTCTCACCTCACTGTTTAACTATTCTATTCATTGTGTTGAATTCATGTTACTTTACTTGTCTTATTTTAAGAAAAGTAAAGTGATACTTAAATACCAATCAACCACTTGTCAATTCATTGCGTTGAATTTTGACCTCATTGCTTCCCAGTTCATTGCATCGAATTCTAATTCTACTACTTACTTGTTCATTACGTTGAATCTAACTTGCTTTACAGGTCTAACCTTAAAGAAAGTAAAGCAATCTTGAAAAGTCGCACAACTAATGATTTAAGCTATTGGCGAATTAGGATTGTTTTACCACATTGTTGAAGTAAAGACATTTTAAAAAGCCACATAAAGAAGAAGGTTGAGTTGGCATTCATACAGTTAGAATTTAATGAGGTGGAAAATATAAAATTCCTAAGTAATTCCACCTAGGATCAAAGCATTCACATTGTCAAAGAGTGAACAATTTTCGACCCGCCAAACCCCGAGAAACTCCAACGATCGATTGAGGAATAAGTGTCACAAATTGGTGCCAACCCATTTGAGCTTAAGGTTAGCATTTGTCTTTCCTTCTTTCTTTTCTAGTTTTCCTTTCTTGTGTGTGTTATTTTGGGATCTGGTTTGTGTTTTATTTCAGTTTCCGTTTGTAGGGTTCAAAATTCAAATTTTAAAGTTCATTACTTCTTTGGGATTAGAATTAATATTCAATTTTGAGTTCGTTGTTACCTTTTGGGGAAGATTCATTAAATTTTTTATCCCTAGCCTTGCCCTAGGTTCATGTCTGTTATTCGTATTCCTCATTGTCTAGGGTAGTTTACTTTTCCTTTTGTTTTTTGCATCGGTTTAGGTTTACTTCACTTTCATTTGTAATAAGAGTCAAGTAGGGTGGAATCAATGCAAAACATGTCTATGTTGATTTGTTTATCCTGTTAGAGTAGGTATTTACCTTATCTCATGTTCACCTAGGTACTTTATTTACCTTTATTGTATTTATCCTCACCCACTTATGTGTGTGGATATGTCTTAAATTATTTATTTATATATTAGGTGGATATTATCTAGTTGTTAGGTATAGTTATTTCCTTGATCTATGGTATTGATTAAATCCTTGATGTCTAGTTCTCTCCTAAATCTATGGACTTAACTAGTTCTTTAATGACTAGTTCTTTCCATGATTTATGGCTTGATCTACAACCTTGATTGGTTCTTAGATTGTTATTCCTTGCCTATATAAGCAAGGCCCATTCTCATTGTATTTCATTGAGTTCCATAATAATATATGATATTGCTGCTCATTTTTTTGTAAAGGTTTTATGTAAAGTTATTCTGACGAATTACTATCATCTTATTAATCGTGGTGTTTGATTAGCATCTGTGTTTTTGGCTTGGTACGATCTGGTTATGGTTCCTTTTATGTCCTTCTATTTCCTTCATATTTGGAAGTATAGTCGACTGGATAAACCGCAAGTGCATTGCCTTAATTTTGCGTTGTTTTCATTTTCTTCTACTCACGCTTAAATCTAGCCCTTGTTTTGTGTCGAGGCGCATATGATTTACTTGCCTTTGTGACAGTAGTAAAGTAATCCTAAATCACTGCAAAGCATGTCCCATGTTCTAGTTCATTGCGTGGAATCAATTGTCCTTTACTTATTTTCAACAAAAAAGAGTAAAGTATCTTCAAAATATTACAAGCCATATTCTAAGTTTTGCGTTGATCCTAATGTGATTTACTTTCCTTTTTTATTGCATCGATTTTAATATACTCTAATTAGTTCATTTTTAAAGAAGTAAAGTAATATGAGTTCACTGCAGAATTCTATGTCTCCACTCATTGCGTCGATTCTTGCTTATTTTATTCATTACGTCGATTTGATTTTACTTTACTTATTTTATTTTAAAAGAAGTAAAGTAATAGTAATTAACCACCTATCTCTATTCATTACGTCAATTTGATAACTTATTATTGGCCTTTGTTTTAAAAGAAGTAAAGTCATATATAAAATTCGTATAGCATACTTTCCATTCATTGCGTTGTTTTTGAGTTGTTTTACTTATTTTATTTATAAAAGAAGTAAATTAATGTTTATTCACCACTTCCTAATCTTGCATCGATATTGAGTTAAAACGGCCACCCATTACTTCTTCTTTTTACGGCAAAATAGATTGTTATTACTTCCCGCATGTTATTTACATTAAAATGAGTACCAATTGCTTGCTTAGTTATGCGTCAAATTGTGTTATGGTTGCTTTCTTTGCATTGCGCTGATTTGAGTTTCTCATACTTGTTAACTACTAGTCTTAAGCAGTTATACGTTAGAAGCCCCCAATGAACTGAAAATTGGGTTGTTTCAATCTATCACTCTGAGCTTGACTTCCAAGATATTTGTAACACAGTTACATGAGTAAATTGAGTCTTAAATGCATGCATGTAATTGAGGAATGTGGTCATTAACTTGATGATTATTATTTAAAGAGTAGTAGTTCCTAGTTCACAGTGGTGGAAACACAAAGGAAATAGAAAATGTCTAAAACCAAAGAGGAGCCAATTGAAGTAAGTGATAAATCAGAAGAAGAGGGAGGAACTGCATCAGGGGAATATGAAGCTATTGTGATAAGAGAATATCCAAGTTTGGATATTGAAGAAGCTTCAAGTTCTAGAAAAGGCAAAAGAAATATCAAGAAAGACGAAATGAAGTTTGACTACAAGGGATATCTTGTGGAGACTTGCATTACATCAAAAGTTGTTGGGATAGGTGATATTGATATGGGTCATGTATCAATGTTTGAGTTAGTAGAGAGGTCCAAATATAAAAATAGACACCTTTGATGGAAGCATTAAGTAGAAGTGGATTGATTGAAGCAGGTGCATTTCCAAGCACTTGTTAGTTTCCAAAGAAATTGCTAGAATGTGTCAAACATTATGATTCCCAGACCAGAACGATCATGAATGATGTCGGTGATCTTGTGGGAAGATTGGATGTTCATTTCTTCAACTCTTTCTTGAAGATCCCAACTGTCTTAAATGCATTGAGTATCAGTATGGAGAAAGTCAATGAGTATTGGGTAAAAAAGAAGAAGGATACCATAAAGATCATGAATTTGCATTACTTAAAGGTATCAAAACAAGCTTCCAAGTTCCCCAAAACAATTGTGAGATCTGATTTGATTCAAGAAGCGGATGATATTACTCAACTTCTTTGCATTATTAATGGCGATTAGAATGCAAAATTATTTTATAGATGGATGTATTATTTTCTGAGAGTAATAGAAAATGTTAAACCTAATACTTTGATCAATTGGGTTGAAATCATTAGTGATAATATTGATTTTCAGTTAAAAATGTTATTCAAACTCTGGATTTCAAAATGACTTCCTATCTTGTTTATGCTATAACAGTAGATGAAAACTTTCCCAGATTGAGAACTATTAGAACAAAAGACGAGAAACCCATCTATGAATATTATCCACAATTAGCCTTGTTGGTGTGTTTTAATGAATATAAACAGGTTAATGACGACTTCTTGTATGAGGTCATTTGCAAGGTTAATTTGGACATAAGAGCCAGAAGAGTGACTGATAAAACATATAATGCAGTCCAACCTTATGGATGTATTTTTATTCATTTTTCTCATTTTAAATATTTAAGAGTTTGTGGTTTCTCAAATGATGTATTAAGTTTTCCCACATACCCAAGTGATAGATGAATTTTGCTAGAATTATGCAGACAGTTAGCAGTACTTCATGATTTGCAACAAGGTCTTCATAGGACAATTGTGCATTTTCGTATTGTGATTGTACAATATCATTGTACAAACATTCATAAGGAAAGAGATGTTCAGAAGGAGATGTATCTTCGTTATAATAAGATTTCCTTTAATGAAAGGAGGCAATTTTGATTATAGGAATATAGCCAAGAAGTCAGTTTCACTGAATTATGCACACTTACAACATTAGAAGAGTTTTGGGCTGATTGTAGAGATGAATTGGAAGCCAGAAGAAGGGATTATAGTTGACTGACTTAAAAAAAATATCAGAGTTTGGTTTGGCTAATTCCAAAAGGATTTGTTGATGACAGGAAAGTAATTTCTAATGCTTATTATGATTAAGGAGGTGATAATGCTCCTTTTCTTCCAGTCACTCATACTTCAAAGTCAATCATGGAGAGAACATGAAAAGTATTATTTTACACTGCTTAATGGTTAAATAGTCTCCTTTTCAAGGTTGTTGAAATATGAAAACCATATTAAATTGCAAAAACAAGGCGGAGCTTGCTGTGATTTTATTAATATAAAAATGAAGCATTACAATCAAAAGAGAGAGCTGCAATATTTATAGATATTGGACAGCTTCTATCTCTTCCACAATACATGGAACAAATCTCCTAAACAAAGCAAATATTCAGTAATAGCATATTGCCCCTAAAAAGCTTCTAAAGGAAATCATCCGAGATAACAATATTCTAACTAAATAGCATCCTCCACAATCTAAGGGATGATAACAACACACTAACAACTAAGCTAACTAAAGTAATTAAATAATTACTTTATTATAATTACACATTAATCCACATATGGTGAATTAAGTGTTAGATTATTTCTAACAGTTGTTCAAGGCTATTGCCTGGAGGAATCAGTGATGAAGGTAATTACTCAAATTAGCACTAGAAAGGGAGAAGATGTCAGCGAAAGTAGAGAAGGAAAGGAAGGTCCAGGGGAAAGCAATGGCCTGGCTGTAAATTTAAAGCCATTCTAGAGAGCAAGAACAAAGAATCCTATGATTTCAGGAGTTGTCTCGAAAAGAACTTCTAGTATGGTAGCATCATCAGTTATTACTCCTACCATCCAAGAACCTCTTTATCAAGAAGACATTGTAAAACCAACACTTAAACTAGCATCTTTTGTATTTCCTGTAGTTGCCACGGAAACTGTGTTTCCTAAACCACCTCCATGTTCACCACCAACTACTCCTCCCCCTCCTCATTATCTTGAAGAATCATTAGTTGTACCACTGAAGGAGAATCTTAATCTTTCTTCTTCACAACAAATAACTCAAACATCAGAAAAAGATAAGGAGAAAATGAAAGATGCAGAAATAGAGGAAGAAGAAATCAAGATGGAAGTTGATAGTGTTGTGCATGATCAAATGGTGGAAATCTCTTCAGTACCAAATGTTGCAATTTAGAGGAAAATTGAGGCTTCTCATACTGGGAATGAAGAAGAGATAGAGGAAGAAGTTATAAGAAAAAATATGATTGAATTAGGAGGGGTTTTACAACAAGAATCCACTATTGAATAACCCAAGAGACAACTGGAGATTGTAGAACTTTCCTTACCAGGAGGAGGTGGTAAAGAAATGATTTTGTATCTTGAAGCTCAAAATCTTGCAGGTCGGGATTTTTCAAATTGGTTGACTAAGCAATCCTTTCATACTTCCAAGGAAGTAATTTATTTGGAGGAAATGGATCTCCAATTATTAAGAAAAAATGAAAAGAAAAGGAAACAGACAAAAATGCCAAAGGTTATATCAAGATTGGTCATCAATTATTTGGGAAAGAAATTTGTTGAGGTATTTACTCCAACACCTGGGAAAAAGGAAAGAGGAATTGACTAGAGAATACTTGACAATCACAAATGTGCCTTTGGGAGAAGTCACCATTGAAGGTCTAAAGCAGGACACACAGACATTGATAAACAATCTTTTCCAAAAATTGGATGAAGAGAAAGCGAAAGTTACCAAGCTGAAAGAGAAATCATCTAAACTTTGTAATATTATTATGAAGGTTTTTAAGAGTCCTCCACAACAAGTGCTTATTGAAGAACAAATACATCCACAAGTAATTACTATCGTGGAAGAGACAAGTGATAGATCCAAGACTATAGATGAATGGATAGTTGATATCACAAATACAGGTACTAAATTTTACAAAGAAGTCTTGGTAAAAATTGTTGAGTACAAAGAGAAACTGGATAAATTGAAAGATATTAAGAAAGAAGTAGACAATGAAGGTGGAATTGTTGAATTACAATTGCAGGGTTTGGAAGAGATCAATGAATTATCTGATGATGTTTTAATTAGAGAAAATATTGCACTTGAAGGGTCAATTAAGAAGAGAAAATAACAAAAACATCTTTTATCATTCAAGTAGAATATTTTGAAATGCATTATGACCAAGATGGATATGATGATGGAAGGAGTTGAACAAGTTCTGGAAGAACTTGATGATGCAATTTATGGTCTAACAAAGTATGATACTTCCAGCTATCTACAAAGTATTGATGAGTTTTTTCCATTATTTCAGCAATTGATGGACAAAGCTAATATTCCTTTTAAACATAAAATCCCTGGACAAATTAGCAAATATTCAAGATATTGTCAATCAATTGGGATCTTGTCTCAGGAAGGTAAAAGGAGGTTGCAAGGTTTTAGGAGAAGAATTGCTCATGTTTGAAACAAAGTTAGAGGTTGCAGCTGATGCAGATAGTAATGTCATCAAGTACATGAGGGATCAATTTTCTATCTACAAGGAAAATCATAAGGATGAAAAAGATGAAGCGGATGAAGTTGAAGCAGATAAAGGAAAAGCTCAAGATAAGAATAAAGGGAAGGAGTAAGTGGGGACAAAAATTGTTGATCCAACATATTTCTTCTATTTCTTTTTCCTTCTACTTCTTCTAATTCTTATTATGTGTTTTCTTATCTTATTTTTAAAGTGTACTCTTTGTAAAGGCTTAAGTAATGTGGTGTGCATTCACCATTACTTTAAGTCATTTCATAAAGTCAAAAACTTAGAAAGTTGGTTAATAAGGCAGTTTTATGGTTTTAATGTTCAAACATTATCAGAAGTGAATAAGTGGCACGAAATGAATATTTTGAGGAGTAAATATCTCAACTCCTAACTTTTTTTTAGGTGCTCATTTACTAAAATGTAACAGATATCTTTTCGATATACTATGACTCATGTAATGACTATAAATAGGATTAGAGATGTACAGGTCAGGGATCTAGAGATTTTGGGCAAAGAAGTTGTTATAGGTTGTACTTGGTTATTTCAGACTTTGTGTTGAAATAACTGGAGGTAATTATTGTAAGCAGTTAACATTTTAATAAGAAGGAAGGAAGACTTTTCTTTAACTTTTTGTCTATCATAGTCTGACAGTGTGATTTTTGATTGTTATGATAAACTTTGTGTTGTCTTAATTTTCATAAGTATACGCTTTTTTTAAGTTGCTTAAAATTAATCCAGATAAGATAACGTTTGTTTATTCTGTGTGTGAGTAACTCTCTCTAAAACCTACTTGTTACAAAGCACACTCTTGCATCCTTTCAAATCTATTATTTCTATTTTTGTTTTCTACATCTCACATTCTGGTTACTAAGTAGTTGCTTACTTGCTGCCAAGTTGTTTAGTGGTGGTTAACGAGCCATATGGTTAAATTAATGCCCTTGAAAAGTTAGATAGGTGTTAGAATAAACAAATAAAGCATACGAGAGTGTCACCGTTAAATGAAGGGGATTTATCCCATGACTACCTAGTTTGCATGTTTTAGTTGAGCATAAAATCTAGCCAACAGAATGAAAGTTATGTCATTATCCATAGATTTAAATTTGTTCATAATAGATGAAAAAGTAGTAGGATGAGTAGTGGAAGATAGGTTAACATATTGTAAAGTCTCATATAATATATTCTTATAGATGGGTTATTCCTTTTGAATAATTCAATAAGATAGATCTTAGTGGGTGTATTTTTAAATTTCTCTAATATATCAAACCCTTTAGAAGAAGAACTAGGTTAAGGAGTAGGATCCATAGGTGGTGGAGGAAAGGTTGAGTTTCTCCAAATGGGTTTCTTAGCGTGACGAGTTGTGACAATGTTAACTTCAGTATATATGGAGGTAGAGGAAAAACAAGGTGTATATTTTTGAATATGAGGAATATATTTAGCTTGTATGTAAATATATGTAGGATCCTCATCACTCATGAAACAAGTAGAACCATCATAGAGACCCCCTCTTCTATATGAGATATGGGCATAGATCTTGTGAGAGGGATAGTAATCTATACCAAAATGAGGGTAAAGTCCCTTAGGTTTGAAATGATTATCATAGAATATTGAAAGTTAAGTCATGATGACACACAAAGAGATAACTTAGAGTATCCCAAGATCAAAATAAAAACCTTAGATCCATTAGGTTTGAGAAATAAATTTGATTCAAGAGTCACATTCGCCAAATTTTTACACCCTAATAATATTCTATGTTATGGGAATGCACAATAATAATAATATTTTAAGGGTTGCATAGAGAACTATTATTATTAATTAACTTCCAATAAATTAACCAATCACAATAAAAATAATGCATTAATAATTCTAATGATTGATAAAATGATAAGTAATAACTTAAATAAAAAAGAGGAGGGAAAAACTTAGTTTTTTATTAGTGGTAAATGGTTTTGGGAGGGACCATACCCCATAGTACAAAAAATCTTGAAGGCCAGATAAGAATGAGATACAAAGTGGTTTTTTGATAAGTGGGGGCCACACCCCAGTAAAAAGGCCTAGTTGTTAGATATAACATAGAAAAAACACAAGCATAGTACAAACTACCAAAATGGTACCCAAGAACATCTAAACCACAGCCCTACCACATCTACAGAACCGCCAAGAACAACAAGAAAACACAAAAACAAGAGCTAGGTAACCTTTATTGAAGAGATTTGTGAAACACTTTTTTAACGCCCCCAGGTGCTTTGAAGAGATTCAGAGCATTATGATTTGTTGGGTCTTTTCTACTGGAGGAAATAATCTTGTTTTTTACTTTGTCTCCTTTCTAGATATCATCTGGAATGTCACTAATTTCACATATTTGCTTAACCTGAACTTGAAGAAAATCAAGAAGGGCCTTTTGCATAATGAGATGGTTGACTTGTTTGTTTAAAATATTCTCTGGGGTTTCTTCCATGGTCTTTAGCTTCTGACTGAAAAATTCCAACCTTTCTTTAATGCCCATGTTAGGGATTTGTTTGTCAATTGTACCCTTGTTAAGAATAGGGTCACTTCCTCCCCCATTACCTTAATTTTCTCATCTTGATCTTGAATCAGAGTTCTCATATCCCTGTCGGCCAAGTGATTTAGGCTAGTCTTACTAATGTTAAACAAAATTTTAGCAACATCCAGATTGTTGTATTTACTGACACTTCTGAGAACCCTTTTGTCTGAGGGGTGAAGGGGGCCTGAGTTTTTTAGTATTTTTGGGGTGCATAAGCAGACGAATAGGAAGATTGGAGCTAGAAGGGTTATTAACAACCATATCATGACACTATTGATGGAGTAAGATAACTCCTTGGTGGAGAGGAATACCTCTTTAATGTGTATGAACCTCCAAAATAGATCTATCAAGAGATTGCAAAATGTAACAGGCTAAGATAACTCTAGGAGCCATTCTAAAATGATTCAAAAAGACCAGATGGTGAAGAAGTATAGTATAAAATATCCCTTAAAGGGTAACATACTTGACCACCATTATCACTACATAATCAAAGGGGGATAAGATAGATGAAAAAAATATCTGATTTGGTAATCTGCAGGGTTTCAGATCCTTGAAAAAAATTTCTTTCTTTTGCGTCCTTGTCAAACTTATTCCTATAAAACTCAATGAAATCAGTGCCCAAACTTGTAATAAAAGATATCAGATTCTCTGTGATTTGGAATTCTTTTCCTTTGAAAGATAGGACCCTATTTTTCCAATTCTTAGTAAACATTGTGGAATTGTGCTTATCGAAACCCTAAATCCTCTACATAAATTTGGTAAAACCATCGACATCTAGTAAATTTCCAAAGCTCTGCATTGGCTTTCTAAGCCGGGTTGAAGATTGACTCAGTCCTACAAGGTATACCACCCATGGTTTTAAGATGAGATTTGCTAGAGAGAAGGAGTTCCATAGGGTGAAAAAGGCAACTAGTAAGTGAAAAAACAACACAGAGAACAAAGACAAAGATAAAAATAAGAAAGACTTGAAGATTCCACAAGGTAAGAGCAAATTTCAAGCATGCAGAATAATCATGTTGGTAAGAGGAAATTTTCCCACTCTATAGGCTAGAACTAACCATTGGGGAAGCTAGCTAAAGTGTCCTTGTTAATGATCTCCTTTGAATTTTGTGGGATTTCATAATTATTAAACTAGTAATTATAGTGATTTCTAATTACACCAAAGTTGGCAAAGGAATCTGTAGCCTTATTACCCTCTCTATAGGTATGGAAAAATTTAACACTTGCAAGATCACCACATATGCTTTTGGCCTCATGTATGAAGTCCTTTATAGTCCAACTAGGTGGGTTGATATCATTAAGGTGGTTAATGATATTGAGAGAATCACCTTCAACTATGATCTTAGTGATCTTATGATTTTTAGATTCTCTTAGAACCCATAAGGCAGCAAGAGCCTCTGCATGGTGATTGGTCTGAGTTCCCATAGGAATAGCATATGCAACTATAATATTTCTTAAGTGATTTTTGATAAATTCCCCCTCCTCCCATTGCTCCAGTGTTTCCATTAGAGGCTCCATAAAAATTAAATTTGAACTAATTCTCAGGAAAAGGAATCCATTGAACAAGAGAGCAGACTATAGTGATAGGCCTATCTTGAAGGTTCTCCATATCTATGTTCCAGTTAAGCATAAACCTCTCCTCTTTTTAAGGGAAGATTTGGTTCTTGGGGGTCTGAAATTCTTAATATCTCCCTTAATTTCAATGGTGATCTCTTTCAAGAGTATTTTTCTAATGTTATTAATATGTCTAAAAATGAGGGAGTTTCTCATTTTCCAGATTCTCCAAATGACATGGGGGAAAGTAATCCTTCATAGATTTTTGAGCATATTATGTTGGAAGGGGGATACCACTACTCCTAGGCATGAAAAATGTCATCCAGGAAAATCCAATTGACCTCAAATATGGAAAGGGTGAGAACCCAAAGGCTTGAGGTAAAAGGGTAGTGATGAAAAAGATGGTGAATAGTTTCATCTTCTTTCCTGCATAGATAACATCTGTTTGGCATGGTAGATCCTCTCTTTACCAATTTATCAATAGCGAGAATTCTTTTATTGAGAACCAGCCATAAGAAGTGGTTGATTATGGGTGTTAGCTCTTTAAGCCAAATTTTGCTCCAGTAAAAAACACAACTAGAGTCACCTAAAATAACATTATATCCCATTTTGATTATATAAGAGCCATCAAAAGACTCAACCCAAAGGATATGGGTGTAAAAAATAGTGAAACAAGTAGATCAAAGATTTGAAATGCTTTAATGAAAGTTCTGTAACTAGAAATTGAGTAGGGGCAAGACCATACAACTACTATATGGTCCAAATTAGAATTTTATGGTCATGACATGGATTTCTATAGTATTTGACCCTTAAGAAATATGGTTCTATAATTTTTGATGTGTTTTAATTTATTATAAATAACCTTTGGTGTATGTATCTCTTACTCACACAAATTTAGGATGATTTTAAATCACTTGTAACAAAATGGAAACCCTAGAAAACCTTAGCGATAAGACTCCCGACTACTGAGCCAATCCAATTTCTACACTGCATGCCCTCGTTATTGGATCAAAACCCATGTAGTTTTCCTTGGTGTTTGTGCAAGTGTGAGAAACTAACAAACACCCCAAGAGTGCCCTCATGTCTCTTGACACCAAGATAGAGTGTTAAACATATAGTATTAAACATACCCAACACTGTAGTAGTGTGATGTGGTGTGCCTCAACTACATGAGCTAACCATTTTTTCCTTAAAAACCTTGAATAATTATTGGAGTGACTTTTCCCTTGCTAATACATAGCTCTATGAACTTTACATGCTTGTAAATGGGGGAAGTTAGACTCTTTGACCTAGTTTATTGCTTCAAACTTGTATTAGGGGCTTATCTAATTAATGTGTAGCTCATTTGGGAATATTTAGGAAACCCTTGAGTGATTTTGGAATGATATTTGCAATATAATCTTGTAATAATGTTATGTAAGTTATAAAGTGACGTTGACTTGTTTATATAGCCTTCTATAGGTGAAATATTATGATAATGCTAACCCCAGGAAGATGAAATGACCCTACATGAAGATATTCAAATTGAAAACAAAGTCAAATAAATTAAAGGGGTAGGGCCATACATATCATCCAAGACTAGACCCCACATATTAACCCTTTTCTATGCTCCTAGATAGAGAAGAGAAAAAATGAAACAAGAAGTTATGACATGAAGCATAAAAGTTGTTTACTGATTTATTATGATAATATTCTTTGAATTGAAAATAGAGCATGGTGTAAAGATAAGAAATTCATAGAATATATCAAGAGATGAAATAATTGGATTATGAATGTGAACATTTGTCTTCGCAAGGGGGCGTAGTCAAACTTGGCATTGCAGAAGGACAAGTTACAAAGTTTTAGTGTGTAAAATTACGAAAGAATGAAAGAACATGTTATAATAGCTATAAAAAGGAAAGATGAATTTCACTCTACAAATTTGTAAGGACCTTAAGAAAATATTCACATAATAGGATCTCTCTCATTACATAGCTAGTTCAAGCCCCAAAGTATGAAATCCATTCAAGAAAATTATTTCTTTACTAAACAACATCAAGACTATTTTACCCTGTTTATTCCATAAAGTTTATTTCCTTGTCTTTACATTATTTTATTTTCAAAAAAATTAATGAGAGAGAAAATCCAATATCATTTCCCCTCTTTTGCATACTTGTAGACCATGAAAAATTGTTTGATTCTATTTTTTGGGTCTCAATCCATATGACCACCATCACCTACTCATATGTTCTCTTGCTAAAATTAATGGTGAACACTTTGGATAGCATAGAAGGATTCAATCATAATTGTATTCATTGTTGCATAGAAATATGAGTACAAATAACATGTAATAGATGCCACACTTTTCATGTAATTAACACGCCCATAAAATCTTTAAAATTTATTTTTCATCATACTTTTACTACTTCATACTACAAGGGTGTTTTAGATTTGAGGGAAGGCAAAAAAATATTATTTGAAAATCATGAAAGAAAAAACTTAACCAGTTTTGTAAAATAGTAAATGCTATTTTATTTTTAATTACATTTTTGTAAACAATGATTGGTTGTAAGAGGATTAATTATGTAGTTTCCTTTGATGAAATGAGTTTTTTAAGGCCATGAAGGAGGATGAGAAGAAATAAAATTTGAAATACATAATTTTTCTAGTAAGTGAAAGTGCAACTAGAGCAATATTTTTCTTTGGTATTTTATCTTCTACATGTAGACATTAAAATCTAGTAGCTTGTCCTTTTGTAACATCAAGTTTGACCTTGTATCATTGTCAAGAAAAATTATCACAAATTCAAAATGTAATTTCATCATATATCTAGCCATTCTACAACTTTATTATCTTGAAAACATGCTCTATTGATACTCCTAGAAATATCATTCAATCAAAGAGACACAAATCATCTTATATTCATTGCACAAATTTCAGTTTAGGATTTTTTCTCTCCTGTCCAAAAATATATGGAAGGGTAAAGATATGGGGTATAGTCCTAGATGACTTGTATGATCCTCCCCCTTTTCAATCACCAATTCTTCTTTTAATGCTAAATCATTCTTTCAGTCATTTTATCTTCCTAGGGTAGGCCTTATCATAATATCTTTCCTATGAAAGTGTTGGTCCGAAAATCTATCGCTTGGGCAGATCTATGGATAAACGAGCCAACAGTGTGTAGGGCATAGCCCCTCTTTGAGTCAGCAAAGTGAAACTGGTTTATTGCTATTCTACCAACAGGAATCTGTGCAAGTCTCACAAATTCTACCTTCGGGGGTTTGGGATCTCATCCCAGTAGGGGTGTTTCCAACTTCGAAAAAAAAGGAAAGGAAGAGGGGATGAAGAAAGAGTAGGTCCGAAGGAAGAAAAGAAATGAATTCCAAAGCATAAAGGTCAGAAGGTTTATGTTTTGGGATTGGTAGTAAACAGAGCCAAACCTACTTGCATAAACGAGCAAAGCAATACTGATGATGAATAAATGACAATAAAATAGAAGCAGATTTAACAAAATAAACACATAGATCAGACATAAGAAAGATCTAATGCACATAACACAAGTATTCAGCACAAAGTCTAAATATTGTATTAATAATCCTTCTGTTACAAAAAGCTCAAAATCTTTTCTCCCTACTCCTATTTTTCATCTGAAAGATATTCACCCATCATTCCCAATACAACAAGTGTTGGGGTATTTATAGAAGAAGGAGAGAAAAGAAAGAAAAAAGGAGCCAACAACTTATTTACAAAGATATTTACAAAATATCTAAAAGTCATGTTGACTTTTGACCACTTGGTGGATGACATCATCCCATGATGCAACATGGATGATGTCATCATTTGTGTCAACATACTCCAGATATTCCCAAAAATAAAGTCGAAGAAGAGAGAGAGAGAAGAAGAAGAAGAAGCTACTCGTCGTCGTCATCCTGTGGCCAAAAGGGGGTGGACTGCTTTTGTTGTTGCTCAGGTGACGAGATATGGAATTGAGAGCGGTATTCCATAAACTTGTTGATCATTGGCCCTAGCTGATCCTGGGAAAGATCCTTGTGCCGATCACTGATCGCCTCACAAGTCTCCCGCTCATCTATGAGTTTCTCGGCGAGCTTGGAATAGTATTTTTCCACTTCAATGAGTCACCCAATGAAGTCTCGACAGGCCAGGAGGTTGTTGATAGACTCTGTGTCAAAAGTGACCTCTGGCCCCATGCCTTGAGAAATGATCTCCTTGAAGATCTGAATGGTCTCCTCAGCTTTTCTTAAAGTAAAGGAAGGAGTAAGTAACCCTGGCGACATGTTAAGAACGATTCGTTCCATTTGGTGCATCGCGTCCAGGGCTTCTTCCTTCACTTTGTCAATCTTTTCTAGGACAAATTCCAGCTGATCCACCCAGTAATCCAGAGTGGACATGATTTTGTTAAGGGCCCTAGGATGGCCGAAGACGCTGAACTTGACCAGATCTTCGACTGAACAGTCAAACATTTGTTGGAAGGTCTTGTGCTGCAGTCTAGCATGTTCCAGCTCTTTCGATATGGGTCACGCTAATGCTTGGAGCTCTTTATTCACCTTATTGATGCTTAGATATAACTTGGAGAACTCGGCGATTACTTTTTCGTTGTCTTTGAGGATTTGGCTCCTCCAAGCAGAAACGGCCATACCCTGCTCGCCGATCTTTGCATACTCATTAATTTTCTCCTGGCTGCGAAGCTCAGAAGTCTCGGCGGCAGTTGTGGGAGGCGCACTACCCATCTTCTGTAAGGCTTGGAGCAGATATTTGTTTTGCTCTTTCAATTGCCTTTTCTCTTCCTTTGTCTCCTGAAGCTTCTTGTAGAGGGTGTCAACTGCAGAAAGGGCCTCCCCCTGAAGGCTTTCAGAAGATGTCCCCATTGTGACCTGGGTCACAGTATAATCTGTCAGAGACAGATCCTCTTTCTCCTTGAGGGGATTGGGGTACGCGATCTCCATAATCCTCTCTCCTGCAGCACTTTGAGAGAAGCGTGTGACGGGCTTCTGCTTCTTTGCCCCCTTAGATGGGATTATAGAAAAGTCCATCGGAGCGATGGGAACTTTCCTCTTTTGCTAACTTAGCTGCTAGGAGATCCAGGCTAGACCTATGGGAGAAGGGCCGGAAACGGAGAAGGGGGCAGCTGCAGTAGTAGAGGGAAAAAACATGGAGACACGTGGAGGCAGCATGGAGAGAATAGCCGAAGAAGTGCCCACGGGAGGGAGGGATACTGCAGCTGAGGAATACATAGGAAGGGAAGGGAGCTCAGAGATGAGGGAAGAAATGGAGGGGGAAATATCTGCGAGGGAAGAGAAGATAGACGAAGAGGTGGGGGGAACAGTAGAAGAAGGGGGAGAGGACACGACCAAAGGGATGGTCGCTTGAGTCACTTGAGGAGGGGAAGGAAGAGGAGAAGAAGGGACAGAAGGGACCTCAGTTGTTGTAGCAATGCCAACATCCTGAGTGGATGGGCCTATTGGAACATCCTCTTCTGCTTCTTTCTCTGGCGTAACCAGAGTTATGACCTGTTCGGGTGCAGAGGAAGGAGGACTTGCTGGAGCTTCTTCCAGAGTGGTGCTGGATTCACCTTCTATGCCTTTGCCCTTGCCTTTAGGCTACTGTTTGGATCAAGGAGGTGCGTTACCCAATGGGGAGGTTGTGAAATCAACCTCGAGGTAGATTAACCCGTTCATCCGGCACCAATGCTCTGTTCTGCGTAGAGTTTCCTTGACCCTCTCCTCAATCGTCTGAGGTGCCTTAGTTCTATCAATGGCCAGAAAAGTCCAATTGTCCCCATCTGTGTTAGTATATACTTGGTCTACTTCATCTTCTGTAGTTTGGAAGCCTTTGGGAACAATTGCTACCCCGTGTTGGATGATTTCTGCCAAGGCTAAGCGGGAATGATCATTTCTCCTGAGCTCAACCTCATGAATGATGTCGATGTAGATGTCCTCGATCTGAGGGACATGGATTGGATCAAGTTTCACCCTTGGCAGACAACTCCTTGGGTCGAAGGTAGGCCTAGCCAGGAAATCATGTCTCAAATTAAGCAGCTCCAGCTCTGCGAACATGTCCTTTGCCTTGTGGTGGGTAAGGCATGTATATCGGCCCACCGTGAGGGGGAAAGGAGTTCCACCCTTCTTTCTTTTGAGGCAATTCTCGTGATATGTAATCAGCTGTCTTGAAATCTCCAGCAAAATCAGCTTGGGCCCAGCATACCTCGGCAGTCTGGTTGGCTCTCCCAAGAAGTTGGCTACCCTCAGATAGGTGAACGTGGGAAATTGGGTGAACAGGGCCCCCCATTTCTCAGTAGCTGCCGCTATGCTCTTGGTCGTGTGACCGTAAGTCATATTTGGCCTCAACAGGCAAATGATGTGGTAGAAAAACACATCGTTGATTTTTTTGAATTGAGAGATGCTATTCTCCAGCCTCAATTCTAGGTAGTACTCATATATTTTGACCTGAGGCCAAACCCCACTTCGTATCAGGCTTGGGTAGTCTCTCTCTGATGCTGCAGCATAGACAACATAGGAGTTCATGTAGAATCTCCCTGTTGTATTGAATTGTTGAAACTGTTCAGAGATTGTACTGCTTATTATTTCTCCCCAACAAAAGCGCTGATCGGGCACATTCTTGTTCATGGTCTCTAAGTACCGCAGCATCCATTTATGGAAAAAGTGGGCATCAGGAAGCCCAAAGACCCTGCTCAGGAAAGTGATGGTGTCGTTGAGCTCCTCTGAGAAGTTCCTGCGGTGGATGATTTGAGGCCAACGGGTCACCACCTTTTTATTCTTCAAATAGACCTCGTTCATAAGTTGCATGCACTGATCTTCGTTGTCGTCCCAGGCCTTAATGCAATCCTCTCGACTGACGGCCACAAAGTGCCAGTGATGAGGGATGCCGAGTATTATTTCGAAGTGGCGGGTAGTGAGGTTAATGACGACCTTGCCCTTGTCATTTATGACACACCTTGTGTCCTTGTTGTAGCACCGGGTGACCACCATCATGAATTCATTGTTGACAGTGCTGACTAGGATTCCTCCAGCAAAGTGTAGGGCACTACCCATCAGTTTGTCCATCCATGGACTTCTTGTCACCTTCTGAGTTCTGCCCTAGAATTCCTCCATATCAATGTGACCCAATTCTGAGTCTCTGATGTCTAGGTCACATTCGGCCTGGGAGTCAGGCATTTTGACCCTCTGATATTTATATTTCATCTCTTCTTCTATGAGTTTGGCCTTGCCTTTGGATTTGGTAGGTCTCTTGCTTGATGTAGACATATGTTCTTCTGAGCTTAATTGCTGATCTACACGAAGAAGAAGCGAGACCCAATCCAAAAAGGTTGTATTAGTCATTTGATCTTCCATTGAAGTGTTAACAGAAGAAACAGTTAGTGATTTTGAGGCTCAGGGCATAGGGCACATGAAAGTTGCAGCTTACAGGGCCAAAATGGTAAGGCACACAGGAAAAAGGTGTTGCAAGGGTTAAATCAGCGCCAAAGGCGCATGGCGCATGGGTACTGCAGGTTACATTTTGTAAAGGGCGCATGGAGATTTGATGTTACATAGAGACAGGATGTGCCAAAGGTGCATAGATGGTTTGTGTAACAGGAACTTCTCATGCGCCAAAGGTAACTTGGCGTGGCGCATAGAGGGTCTGCACAACATGAATGTTTCTGCAACGAGGAAAGTGCCTGTGCCTTCAAAGTCTTGCACTTGGCACAGATTAAGTTGAGGTTGCGCAGATGCTGGGTGCCCCAAAGGGGGCGCATGTTTATGTGATGTAACAAGTAAGGTTGGTGCGCCAAAGAGGGTGCAAGGCTAGCGCTTGCAGCATGTGAAGGAGGTGCGCCTTGAGGGCGCAAAAGTTCTAGATGTAACAGGCATGATGGGTGTGCCATTGGCGTAGATTTTAATCATGTTGCGGGGGGGACAGATGCGCCAAAGGCGCAACTGTTTTTGATGTTGCAGGACATGCCAATGCGCCAAAGGGAAAGAGAAAAACAAAGTTCTTTTTTAGAGCTTTAATCACCCTCAGAGGGGTTTTTTACATGGTTTAGCTTCTCTTTTCTTTTCCTTTTCCTCTTTTTGCAGGGTTATTTGGGTAATGAAATGGCTTAACCATAAGGGATTTAAACCATGCTTTCAGAACAACTTCCTCTACCAGCAGATCTGGAAAGAGGGGGAGGAATATGGAAAGATAGCAAGGGGTGGCTAGTTCAATATTCATTTCCAAAACCAAACCAACAAGCATTCAAAGAACCAAAAACGTAAAACACATGAAAGAGATAAGAACTTCTTACCCAAATAAATAGTGAAAAACGTGCAAACGGGTCCACTATGTGTTGAAATGACAGGGCAGGTGAGCTGACAGGTTCAGAGAATATAAAAAATGTGATTGCTCTGGTGATAATGACATTTGCAGGCGCATAAATATATATAGGTGAGTCAGTAATAAATGTGCCACCAACTTTGTAAAGGGCGTATGAAAATTACTGTCGACATAGGAAAGCATGCGCCCTTTGGCACACCAAAACGTATGACAACACAGTGTTACATGCGCCGTTTGCGCACCGGAAGGGGTGTCGACACAAGATTATGCGTGCCTTTGGCGCACTGAAAAGAGGTGCAACAAATGGGTTGCTAACACAAAGGCGCATGCACCTTGGCGCACGCAGGAAAGACACAACATATCAAGGCGCACCAAAAGGTGTGTTGACACGAAGAACCATGCGCCAAAGGATTTAAAGGGGGTGCACCAAAAGGTGATATTACATAGTAATTCCATGCTCCCAACCAAAAGACCAAAAATGACTAAGTTCAGAAAACCAGATTTCCCGGAAAAGGGATTTTGCAACGTTTCGAATGCAAGGGATCCCTAACGAGGGATCGAAACAAAATTTTCGGTATGGTTATTGGTAAAATTGCCCTTGTCAATTTTACGGGATAACAGCTGGCTCTTTCTGGGGACTATCCCTGAGAAAACTTGGGGGTAGAGAATCCCAGATCTCATGTGCCTATCCATTGGGTAACAGAATCAAAGACAAGGGTGATCGGAGAGAGAACAAAGGAAACACAACAAACCGAAAGCAAACACACAACAAAAGAAAACAGTACAAAGAAGAGAGCAAGCTCTACTTCCTGAAAATTTTCAGGTGTTGCCTGCTATAAGGAAGCGGGAGCTTGGTTCCATCCAGATATGAGAGATAGAAACTATTCTCTCCGTTGAGCTGCTTGATCTTGAAGGGCCCTCTCCACAGGGAATCAAACTTTCCATGCATGCCCTTTGGCTCTCTTCACTTGTCCCACAGAAGGACGAGGTCTCCCACTTGGAAATCCCTTTGCTTAGCTTTTTTATCGAATAATCTCTTGCTTGATTCTGATGTTCGGTGATCCTGTCGACCACTCTTACTCTCTTTTCTTCGAGCTCTATCAGATACATGATCCTCTTTTCAAGAGAATTTTGGAAAGTTTCATCTTCGATAGCTCATGCCAAGCGTAGAGCAGGAAGTTCAGCAGAAATGGGAAGCTCGGCATCAGTGCCATATAACACTTGGAAAGGTGACATGCCGAGAGACCTCTTGGGAGTAATACGATCGGCCCACAAAGAGTCGTACAAAGACTTGTGCCACATTCGTTGATTCTCATCCACTAATTTTCGTATGATGGTCACCAAGTTCTTGTTACTGGATTCCGCCTGACCATTTCCCTGAGGGTAATAATCTGAGGCGTGAGCCAAAGTTATCCCATATTCATAGCAAAAACTAATAACTTCCCGTGAGGAGAATTTAGAAGCATTATCAGCAACAATTTTTTTTGGAATGCCAAACCTGACAATGATATTTTCTTTAATGAAACTTCAAACCACCTCAGAAGTGGCATGTTTGACAGGTATGGCTTCCACCCATTTGGTGAAGTAATTTGTTGCTGTAAGGACATAACTATGTCTGGCACTCGATTGGGGATTGAGTGCACCAATAAAATCAATTCCCCACTGCCTGAATGGTTCGTTGACAATAACCGGCCTTAGGGGAAAGGTAGCCAACTTGGGCTTGCCGACGAACTGCTGCCAAGGTTCACACTTTTCCACCCAGGTGGCTGTATCTTAGAAGAGCGTCGGCCAATAGTACCTGGCTCGGATGATCTTATGTGCTGTCACGGAGGAAGAGAAATGACCTCCACAGGCCGAATTATGAAAACTTTCAAGTAACTTTACTTGTTGTGGTTTGTCAACACATCGCAAAAAGACGCCATCTATCCCGCGTTTATATAGACCATCATCCCAGATGACATATTTAGCTGCTCTGAGCTTTATAGTGTGCTTCTCCTTTGCAGTTAGGTGCACTGAGCATTCGCCGTAAGTGAGGAAGAAAGCAATATCAGAATACCATTCATCACTAGTCACAACAAATAGGACCAGAGGTAGTGAATCGGGTTTTTCCAGCCGGTCCTGTGCTTCATCGGTGTAGTCATCCTTTTCATCAGGGTTTTCTGAATCTTTGTTTTCAGCCATAAGCTGACATAGGCCCTTGCCCCTTACCAGCTTGGTTGGTTTAATATCCAGGTCATACTCCTGGACCTTTGCAATCCAATTTCCTCGCAAGCTTCCTAACTCCTGTTGAGTTAGAATTGATTTGACCGCCGTGTCAGGGACCAGCACCACCGTGTGAGAGTTTAGAATGTAATACCTGAAATTTTTCACTGCTTTGAAAACGGCGAAGGCATGCTTTTCCAGTTAAGACATTTTTAGCTCGTGAGGCTTGAGGGGAGAGCTCATGAACGCAATCGGAGATTCAACATCCTCCGAATTCCTTTGCATCAAGATTGCGGACACAGTATGCTCAGATGCGTAACTATACATGATGAAGTCTTTGGAGAAATTGGGGCATACCAGGATTGGTGCATGAGCAACAGAAGCTTTTATTTCTTCAAACGACCTTTTCCCTTCCTCGCTCCATCTGAAAGTAGGTGACCCCTTCATCATGTTCAATATGTGACGAGTTTTCTCAGCAAAGTCAGGAACAAAACGCTTGAGAAAGTTCACCTTTCCGAAGAAAGAATGAACACCAGTCTTGCTTATAGGCAGAGTAAGGCTTTGAATAGCTTTAACTCTTTCAGTATCTATCTTTGTTCCTTCTTTGCTAACCACATGCCCTAGCAAATTTCCTTCCATGACTCCAAAAAAAGACTTTTTTAGGTTTAGGGAGATCCCATGTTCTCGGCACCTGGCCAATACTTGCTCCAAATGATCACGATGATCATTTCGTTGTTTAGAGAACACGGTTAAGTCATCTAGATAAACCACAATGACCTTCCCCATCATACCTTTGAATGCAAAGTCCATGGCCCGCTGAAAAGTGGCGCCAACATTAGTTAGGCCAAAAGGCATCCTGCTGTAGGCAAATGTACCCCAGGGAGTAGTGAATGCTATTTTAAATTGATCTTCAGGTGAAACTTCAATTTGATTGTAACTTGAAAAACCATCAAGCATGGACAGCATATCTGATCTAGTTACTGCTTTCAGAACTTGATCCATTATAGGAAGTGGGTAGTTGTCTTTCAAGGAAGCCTGATTCAAATTGCGAAAGTCTACGCATATGCGTATTTCACCGTTCTTCTTGCGCACTGGCACAATATTCGCCACCCAAGTACTGTGATGGATAGGAAAGATGATTCTCGCATCCAGCATTTTCTGAATTTTGGCCTGGATGGTGCCTGAGATCTTAGGATTATAGTGCCTTTGCTTCTGGCGAAAGGCTTTGACATCTTCTTTCAATGGGATGTCATGCTGGACGTCCTTTGGCTTAAAAGACTTTAGATCGGCATAGGACCATGCCAATACATCCATATATTTCTTCAGCAACTTCACAAATTTCTGCTTCTCTTCAGGCGTGCAACATTTTCCAATGTTCACGAATTGCGGATGTTCTACCGAACCTAAATTGACCGGTTCGGTTTCTGGGGATGAGTCAGGATCATCTCGCCTCTTCTTTTTCACAAAACGGTCATGCCTGTCGAACAGCCGCTCCAGAGAAACCAGGCCCTTTGGAATTTTATTTCCTTTGAGCTGACATATGCCGTCGTTCCCTTCGGATTCATCGTCTTGATCGGTGACTGATTCACGGCAAGTGGAAGTAGATCCTTCAAAGTGCAATTCTTTAAAATTTTCTGCCTTCTCTAGAAAGGCAATGAGTTGATTATCATCGTTGAACACTTGCCAATGTTGAGAATTGTCTGGCACGCTCGGGCGGAAAACCACCTCAATGGTGTACTTGTTTGTTTTCAAACCTGGGTGAGGAAGCATGAGGGATGCTGAAACAGCCAATGAATCGGCCATGTCATTTTGGGCTCTTGGAATGGATTCAATTGAAAAAGCATCAAACTCTTCAATGTTGTCCCACACCGCATTATGGTAATGCCTGAGCCTTTCATTCTTCACTTGGTAAATCCTTCTAACTTGATTCACAACTAGCTCCGCATCACCTTACACTTTCAGATTCTTAATCCCTCTTTCCTTTGCGGCTTGCATGCCAAGTAGCAAAGATTCATACTTAGCAGTATTATTTGTGTTAAAAAACTACAACTTGAAAGAGAGAGGAATGAATTCTTCTTCGGGAGATATTAGCACGGCCCCGGCGCCACATCCGCTGGTTGCACAGCTGCCATCGAACTACAAGGTCCAGATCTTATTAAGATCTCCTTCTTGAACGAGAACAACCATTTTATCAGACTCGGTAGACAAGAAATAGTTCCCCATCCCTAATGATTCAAAAAGGATTTGAGCTTTGGGGTCCTCAGAGCTAGTAACCAAGTACTTCTTTTGTGATTCCGGCTCCAAATTCTGCATTACACCTTTGACGGGAATTCTAGCTTTAGACCAGTCCATATGGATCTCTCCACCCACTTCGCTACAAAAGCTTCTTCCCAGCAAAATTCCGTAGGCTACCGGAATGTCAGCAACGAGAACGGTCATCTTTACTCTTTTTTCTGGGAACGCCACAAATGCAAATTGCGCGTCTTTGATTTGGCCAATCAACGAAACCTATTTGGTTTCCAAGGAATAACATCTGCCAAAAGGCTTGGTAAGAGTGAGGCCCAAAGCATGGGTGACTTTTGCCGGCATGACATTATCAGAAGCTCCGGAATCAATTATGCAGTTACTTAACTTATGACCATTGATTAGTAGGGAGAGATAGAAAGGCTCTATCTTGACAGATGTAGATGTTGAAGCAACATTTATGTGGGATTCAGGGGGAGTGGAAAGGATTCCTTTTGGGGAAACCTGCTTAGATACAACAGCTTGACTTTGAATATACTTGGTCAATCTTACAAGATGTTCGGGATTGACTGAAGGTACTCAGCTTCAGACATTTGGATCTTAGTCTTTTTAGCATGATCTATGATATCAAATGCGGCCAAGGGTTGCGTTGGTGAAGGAATGAGTCCCTCACTTCGCGATGGTGGAATAGGATTACTGGTCTTGGTAGGAACATAAGAGGACTAATTTGGAGGAGAGATGGGGGGAAAATATTTCCTTGTAAAAGACTTGCCAGGGAGTTGAGTAGGAAGAGGATTACCTCTTTTAGCAATGATCGGAGGCGCGTTTGACACAGCCTTCTCCTTCTACACATGGGCAGCGACCTCTGCTTCTTTTCCTTGCAAGTGGGTAAAAACAGCGTATGACTGTCCGCTTGCATATCCCTGGGTACCCTCTTCTTCATCAGATTCTTCCTCATCAAATTCCATATACCCGATAGTAGAGTCGCCAGTCAGTTCACCGACATCTTGATCATCTTCGCCTTGAGATGAAGGTTCTTCATAATACTGCTCTTCTTCTTCAATTTCAGCCAGAGCGTTGACCAAAGGAGCCTCAAGTGCCAGCCGCGGAGCAGCTGTAGGTAAGCGCGGCCTTTGAGAAATGTTGTTAGGAACGAAATTCCTCCGCGGAATATCCTGGTATGAGGAACTGGGGGAAGCCTGGGCCAATTGCTTCTTCAATGCAAGCAAGTCATTCGCCATCTTTTGAAAGGCTGGATCAGACGAAGTAGTGGGCGAAGGGCCCGAAGATTTAGGTTTGGATGATTCCTTTTTTAATTCACCAGATATTATCAAATTATCTTCTATTTGAATGGCAATGGCCTGGGTGAGAATACAGGTAGCCACTTGCTCTTGAAGGAGCAAGAAACTGACTTTAGAGCTCATAGCGTTTACGAAGAAACACTTTTGATTTTCCGGCATTGGAAGCATGGCAACAGGGACACGATTGATTAATGCATTGAACCTAGCGATAAAATCGCGCATGGTCTCATTTGCCTCCTTCTTCAGGTGAGTGATCCGTGATAATAATGCAAATGCATCTTCTGAAGGTTTGTACCTGTCTTCAAAAGCATCCCGCAAGGTGGCCCAACTGGTAATAGATCCGGCCGGCAAATGCTGAAACCATTCGGCTGCGGGCCCTTATAAAGTTTCCAGAAAAAGGTGAACCGACACGTCTTCGTGAGTTACATCCAGGATACTGCATGACATTATGAATGTAGATATGTGGGAATCCATGCTTTGATTTCCGCTCCCATCGAATTTGGGAAAATTCTTTCGGTTTCTGTGAGGGAGCACATGAACTGGATGTGGTAAAGCCAAGGAACCCATAGCATTTCCCCATGGTACCACCATTTGAAAGGCTGGAAAAAGAACACGAGCTGGAAGTGTGGTTCCACTGAGTAGCAAGGCACTACAAAGGGATGTGGATGCCCCTTGCGAAAGATTCTTCCTTCATGGAGGTGAGACACTCCTGGATGACCGGTCAGCCAAGCTTAGCGTTGAAAAACGTGCTGGTGTTACGCTGAAATTATGCCTTTGAAGCAAATCGAAAGTAGGATCAGTTTCTCCACGAGCTCTCCTGCTACGTGTAAAGGGTTCACCTGCCAGCGTGTCTTTCCGATCTGTGGTTTTGTAACGCTGATTGAAACTTTCTTTTTGGCTGTACTTGCTGATTTTCTGGCTTTTCTGGCAAAAACCAGCAGCATGTACTTTTCTAAATATTAAAAACTATCCTCTTTTGGAAACTGATTGTGGTTAATAACAGCGAGGATAATGATAGAGAAGATTAGCAAGCTGATTGTCGGATCTAATTTTGACTTTTTTCAAAGGGTTTCAAACTTTTGGTAAACAATCAAAAACTCAGATCTATGGCAAAATACTAATTTTTATAAAAACTCAGCGAACTAAAGGTCTCCAACTAGGCCAGATCTATGGATCTCAGAAGAAAATTTTTCAATTTGAGTCACTTTTACAAAATTTTGGATTTTTGACAAAATGTGCAGATTTGCAAACAGGCAGCAATTTTCTGATTTTTCTGATTTTCTATCCTACCACCATCATAGATCTGATAGATCTATTCGATCCCCAGTAGAGTCACCAAAAACTATTGGTCCGAAAATCTGTCGCTTGGGTAGATCTATGGATAAACGAGCCAACAGTGTGCAGGGCATAGCCCCTCTTTGAGTCAGCAAAGCGAAACTGGTTTATTGCTATTCTACCAGCAGGAATCTATGAAAGTCTCACAAATTCTGCCTTCGGGGGTTTGGGATCTCATCCCAGTAGGGGTGTTTCCAACTTCGAAAAGAAAGGAAAGGAAGAGGGGATGAAGAAAGAGCAGGTCCGAAGGAAGAAAAGAAATGAATTCCAAAGCATAAAGGTCAGAAGGTTTATGTTTTGGGATTGGTAGTAAACAGAGCCAAACCTACTTGCATAAACGAGCAAAGCAATACTGATGATGAATAAATGACAATAAAATAGAAGCAGATTTAACAGAATAAACACATAGATCAGACATAAGAAAGATCTAATGCACATAACACAGGTATTCAGCACAAAGTCTAAATATTGTATTAATAATCCTTTTGTTACAAAAAGCTCAAAGTCTTTTCTCCCTAATCCTATTTTTCATCTGAAAGATATTCACCCATCATTCCCAATACAACAAGTGTTGGGGTATTTATAGAAGAAGGAGAGAAAAGAAAGCAAAAAGGAGCCAACAACTTATTTACAAAGATATTTACAAAATATCTAAAAGTCATGTTGACTTTTGACCACTTGGTGGATGACATCATCCCATGATGTAACATGGATGATGTCATCATTTGTGTCAACATACTCCAGATATTCCCAAAAATAAAGTCGAAGAAGAGAGAGAGAGAAGAAGAAGAAGAAGAAGCTACTCGTCGTCGTCATCCTGTGGCCGAAAGGGGGTGGACTGCTTTTGTTGTTGCTCAGGTGACAAGATATGGAATTGAGAGCGGTATTCCATAAACTTGTTGATCATTGGCCCTAGCTGATCTTGGGAAGGATCCTTGTGCCGATCACTGATCACCTCACAAGTCTCCCGCTCATCTATGAGTTTCTCGGGGAGCTTGGAATAGTCTTTTTCCGCTTCAATGAGTAACCCAATAAAGTCTCGACAGGCCAGGAGGTTGTTGATAGACTCTGTGTCAAAAGTGACCTCTGGCCCCATGCCTTGAGAAATGATCTCCTTGAAGATCTGAATGGTCTCCTTAGCTTTTCTTAAAGTAAAGGAAGGAGTACGTAACCCTGGCGACATGTTAAGAACGATTCGTTCCATTTGGTGCATCACGTCCAGGGCTTCTTCCTTCACTTTGTCAATCTTTTCTAGGACAAATTCCAGTTGATCCACCCGGTAATCCAGAGTGGACATGATTTTGTTAAGGGCCCTGGGATGGCCGAAGACGCCGAACTGGACCAGATCTTCAACTGAACAGTCGAACATTTGTTGGAAGGTCTCGTGCTGCAGTCTAGCATGTTCCAGCTCTTCCGATATGGGTCCCGCTAACACTTGGAGCTCTTTATTCACCTTATTGATGCTTAGATATAACTTGGAGAACTCGGCGATTACTTTTTTGTTGTCTTTGAGGATTTGGCTCCTCCAAGTGCAAACGGCCATACCCTGCTCGCCGATCTTTGCGTACTCATTAATTTTCTCCTGGCTGCGAAGCTCAGAAGTCTCGGCGGCAGTTGTGGGAGGCGCACTACCCATCTTCTGTAAGGCTTGGAGCAGATATTTGTTTTACTCTTTCAATTGCCTTTTCTATTCCTTTGTCTCCTGAAGCTTCTTGCAGAGGGCATCAACTGCAGAAAGGGCCTCCCCCTGAAGGCTTTCAGAAGATGTCCCCATTGTGACCTGGGTCACAGTATAATCTGTCAGAGACAGATCCTCTTTCTCCTTGAGGGGATTGGGGTACGCGATCTCCATAATCCTCTCTCCTGCAGCACTTTGAGAGAAGCGTGTGACGGGCTTCTGCTTCTTTGCCCCCTTAGATGGGATTATAGAAAAGTTCATCGGAGCGATGGGAACTTTCCTCTTTTGCTAACTTAGCTGCTAGGAGATCCAGGCTAGACCTATGGGAGAAGGGCCGGAAACGGAGAAGTGGGCAGCTGCAGTAGTAGAGGGAAAAAACATGGAGACACGTGGAGGCAGCATGGAGAGAATAGCCGAAGAAGTGCCCACGGGAGGGAGGGATACTGCAGCTGAGGAATACATAGGAAGGGAAGGGAGCTCAGAGATGAGGGAAGAAATGGAGGGGGAAAGATCCGCGAGGGAAGAGAAGATAGACGAAGAGGCGGGGTGAACAGTAGAAGAAGGGGGAGAGGACACGAACACAGGGATGGTCGCTTGAGTCACTCGAGGAGGGGAAGGAAGAGAAGAAGAAGGGACAGAAGGGACCTCAGTTGTTGTAGCAATGCCGACATCTTGAGTGGATGGGCCTATTGGAACATCCTCTTCTACTTCTTTCTCTGGCGTAACCAGAGTTATGACCTGTTCGGGTGCGGCGGAAGGAGGACTTGCTGGAGCTTCTTCTAGAGTGGTGCTGGATTCACCTTCTACGCCTTTGCCCTTGCCTTTAGGCTGCTGTTTGGATCGAGGAGGTGCGTTACCCAATGGGGAGGTTGTGAAATCAACCCCGAGGTAGATTAACCCGTTCATCCGGCACCAATGCTCTGTTCTGCGCAGAGTTTCCTTGACCCTCTCCTCAATCGTCTACGGTGCCTTAGTTCTATCAATGGCCGGAAAAGTCCAATTGTCCCCATCTGTGTTAGTATATACTTGGTCTACTTCATCTTCCGTAGTTTGGAAGCCTTTGGGGACAATTGCTACCTCGTATTGGATGATTTCTGCCAAGGCTAAGCGAGAATGATCCTTTCTCCTGAGCTCAACCTCATGAATGATGTCGATGTAGATCTCCTCAATCTGAGGGACGTGGATTGGATCAAGTTTCGCCCTTGGCAGACAACTCCTTGGGTCGAAGGTAGGCCTGGCTGGGAAATCATGTCTCAAATTAAGCAGCTCCAGCTCTGCGAACATGTCCTTTGCCTTGTGGTGGGTAAGGCATGTATATCGGCCCACCGTGAGGGGGAAAGGATTTCCACCCTTATTTCTTTTGAGGCACTTCTCATGATATGTAATCAGTTGTCTTGACAGCTCCAGAAAAATCAGATTGGGCCCAGCATACCTCGGCAATCTGGTCGGCTCTCCCAAGAAGTTGGCTGCCCTCAAATAGGTGAACGTGGGAAATTGGGTGAACAGGGCCCCCCATTTCTCAGTAGCTGCCGCTATGCTCTTGGTCATGCGACCGTAAGTCATATTTGGCCTCAACATGCAGATGATGTGGTAGAAAAACACATCGTTGATTTTTGTGAATTGAGAGATGCTATTCTCTAGCCTCAATTCTGGGTAGTACTCATATATTTTGACCTGAGGCCAAACCCCACTTCGTATCAGGCCTGGGTAGTCTCTCTCTGATGCTGCAGCATAGACAACATAGGAGTTCATGTAGAATCTCCCTGTTGTATTTAATTGTTGAAACTGTTCGGAGATTGTGCTGCTTATTATTTCTCCCCAGCAAAAGCGCTGATCGGGCACATTCTTGTTCATGGTCTCTAAGTACCGCAGCATCCATTTATGGAAAAAGTGGGCGTCAGGAAGCCCAAAGACCTTGCTCAGGAAAGTGATGGTGTCGCTGAGCTCCTCTGAGAAGTCGCTGCGGTGGATGATTTGAGGCCAATGGGTCACCACCTTTTTATTCTTCAAATAGACCTCGTTCATAAGTTGCATGCACTGATCTTCGTTGTCATCCCAGGCCTTAATGCAATCCTCTCGACTGACGGCCACAAAGTGCCGGTGATGAGGGATGCTGAGTATTATTTCGAAGTGGTGGGCAGTGAGGTTAATGACAACCTCGCCCTTGTCATTTACGACACACCTTGTGTCCTTGTTGTAGCACCGGGTGACCACCATCATGAATTCATTGTTGACGGTGCTGACTGGGATTCCTCTAGCGAAGTGTAGGGCACTGCCCATCAGTTTGTCCATCCATGGACTTCTTGTCACCTTCTGAGTTCTACCCCAGAATTCCTCCATATCAATGTGACCCAATTCTGAGTCTCTGATGTCTAGGTCGCATTCGGCCTGGGAGTCAGGCATTCTGACCCTCTGATATTTATATTTCATCTCTTCTTCTATGAGTTTGGCCTTGCCTTTGGATTTGGTAGGTCTCTTGCTTGATGTAGACATATGTTCTTCTGAGCTTAATTGCTGATCTGCACGAAGAAGAAGCGAGACCCAATCCAAAAAGGTTGTATTAGTCATTTGATCTTCCATTGAAGTGTTAACAGAAGAAAGAGTTAGTGATTTTGAGGCTCAGGGCGCAGGGCGCATGAAAGTTACAGCTTACAGGGCCAAAATGGTAAGGCGCACAGGAAAAAGGTGTTGCAAGGGTTAAATCAGCGCCAAAGGTGCATGGCACATGAGTACTGCAGGGTACATTTTGTAAAGGGTGCATGGAGATTTGATGTTACATAGAGACAGGATGTGCCAAAGGCGCATAGATGGTTTGTGTAACAGGAACTTCTCGTGTGCCAAAGGTAACTTGGCGTGGCGCACAGAGGGTCTACACAACATGAATGTTTCTGCAACGAGGAAAGTGCCTGTGCCTTCAAAGTCTTGCACTTGGCGCAGATTAAGCTGATGTTACGTAGATGCTGGGTGCGCCAAAGGGGGCGCATGTTTATGTGATGTAACAAGTAAGGTTGGTGCGCCAAAGAGGGCGCAAGGCTAGCGCTTGCAGCATGTGAAGGATGCACGCCTTGAGGGCACAAAAGTTCTAGATGTAACAGGCATGATGGGTGCGTCATTGGCGTAGATTTTAATCATGTTGCGGGGGGGACAGATGCGCCAAAGGCGCAACTGTTTTTCATGTTGCAGGACGTGCCAATGCACCAAAGGGAAAGAGAAAAACAAAGTTCTTTTTTAGAGCTTTAATCACCCTCAGAGGGGTTTTTTACATGGTTTAGCTTCTCTTTTCTTTTCCTTTTCCTCTTTTTGCAGGGTTATTTGGGTAATGAAATGGCTTAACCATAAGGGATTTAAACCATGCTTTCATAACAACTTCCTCTACCAGTAGATCTAGAAAGAGGGGGAGGAATATGGAAAGATAGCAAAGGGGGGGGCTAATTCAATATTCATTTCCAAAACCAAACTAACAAGCATTCAAAGAACCAAAAACGTAAAACACATGAAAGAGATAAGAACCTCTTACCCGGATAAATAGTGAAAAACGTGCAAACGGGTCCACTATGTGTTGAAAACGACAGGGCAGGTGAGCTAACAGGTTCAGAGAATATAAAAAACGTGATTGCTCTGGTGATAATGACATTTGCAGGCACGTAAATATATATAGGTGAGTCAGTAATAAATGTGCCACCAACTTTGTAAAGGGCACATGAAAATTACTGTCGACATAGGAAAGCATGCGCCCTTTGGCGCACCAAAACGTATGACAACACAGTGTTACATGCGCCTTTTGCGCACCGAAAGGGGTGTCGACACAAGATTATGAGCGCCTTTGGCGCACCGAAAAGAGGCGCAAAAAATGGATTGCTAACACAAAGGCGCATGCACCTTGGCGCACGCAAGAAAGACTCAACATATCAAGGTGCACCAAAAGGTGTGTTGACACGAAGAACCATGCGCCAAAGGATTTAAAGGGGGCGCACCAAAAGGTGATGTTACATAGTAATTCCATGCGCCCAACCAAAAGACCAAAAATGACTAAGTTCGGAAAACCAGATTTCCCGGAAAAGGGATTTTGCAACGTTCCAAACGCAAGGGATCCCTAACGAGGGATCGAAACAAAATTTTTGGTATGGTTATCGGTAAAATTGCCCTTGTAAATTTTACGGGATAACAGAAAGACTATATAAGCAAGTAATAATGTCATTATAACTCACTTAACATTCTTACAAATTCTAATTACAAACATCATTCCAAAATCACTCAAAGGATTCATGAATCAACTCAAATCATTTGCACATCATGTAGGAAGTCCATACTACAAGTATGTAGCACTTAACTAGGTTAAGGATTCTAGCTTCACCCATCTACAAGCATGCAAAGATCATAGAGACATGTCCTAAGCAAGAGAAAATTCACTCCAAGAATTGCACATGGGTTTCAATAAACATAAGGATTAGGTCACATTAGTTGAGTCACACCACATCTCTCTAGTATTACATTGGGTACATTTTATACTACACAGTTAGCCTACTATATTGGTTTTAACAAACACGGGGGCATCCCTAGGGGGTTGGTTAGCTTGACACACTTGCACAAAATCTTATGAGAACTACATGAGGCTTGATTCTGCATCAAGGATATGTAGTACAACACTGTGATTGGTTCAATAGTTTGGAGTATGATTGTCTAGGGTGGTCCAGGCTCAATACACACACACAATTTTTTCTCCTTTGGTTTACGAATGATATCATGAATGATTTTGTAGGTTGCTAGGATTTATACTTTTTTTTTAGGCCATCACATGTCATCTTAAGGTCGTGAGAAGAAGAGTGTCACATAGGAAACACCATTTCAAGACAATAGAAGGACCCTGAAAGCTCCAAATCTCAATTATATTTTGATCCAAGGCTATAAAACCCTTGTCCAAGACCATACAACTCATTCCTAGACCGTATAATTTTTTTACGCTTGTGCACAATATGTTTTATACTTTTAGAATCTTCTATACATAATCTAAAATTTCAAAAAAAATTGTTCAAATTTTTGGCACAAAAAAATCATTCCAGATTCATCCTTCACCAACTAATTATCTCACTCTCTCTCTCTCTCCTCTTATATTTTAAAAAATTTACTTATCATTTAGTTCATTTCAAGTTTAAATGAATTATTATGGTCACATATAATTCATGTTGGAAGTTAATTATATCAGAATAGTCTACTTGTTGTTAACCACACTTCTAATTTTTTTATCACCCATAACACCTATTAGAATCTAATTAGGGTGTAAAAATTTGGTGAACCTAACTTAATCATCAAATCCATTTCAAAAACCCTAGTTGTTGTAGGGTTTATTCTTATAGGTCTCAACATATTCTCATTCATGTTGAATATCTTGGATCATTATCAATAACGATATAGCTTGCCCAAGGATTCTTTCCCCTACACAACCCATGTGACTCAACTGCCACCTTTTAATGACATATGTCATGGATCTTGTGAACAATTACATGCTGATATATTTTCTAATTTTTTATTCACAATCTACACTAATACTACCCAATGTGAGGGTACCCATGGCATGGGTAACAATCATATTTTATCAGATGATGTAGCAAGGAATTTTACAAACTATCTATAAGATAATCCTAACAACTTATATATATGTTATGTTATGTTGCTCACAATCAAATTAAGCATATTGTTGCATCCTATACATCATATCCAAATCCCCTTTGTCACCCATTTTGCATACATCCACCATCCCCATATTGATAATGCATGTTTCATCAGGGGCATCTAATTATTTGCTTTATAATATTTCCATGAATATGCCTATGATTAATATTATCTCCACATGGATTATATACACTCATAGTACTTCACATGCTTCTTATTCTATTATATAGGCTCTTAAATCCATGGTTCATACTTTATAGGCTCAAATATTATAACTACAATAAGGTGCATTTTCTTCCTCTTATACAATGGATTATAGGTAGTTTCTTCATAACCCACTTGCACCCAGAGTCGCTTCATATCCTTTACCTATTAGTTTTTTTGCTCCTAAAATACCTATATACAATGGTAAAGGGGATCTAGAGGATCCCTTGTATATGTTTCATTTCGCATGGTTGGACTATTCTTCTAATGATAAATTGCTTACCAATATTTTCCCTCGTAATTTTAAAGATTTTTCTTTACAATGGTTTTATGAACTACTCATGCATTCTATGAGAACATTCACTCTTCTAGATAATCAATTCCTTGCACAATTTTCTAAAAAAATTCACAACAAAGTATCAAATGCCCAAATGGCTAAGATGCGAAAAGGTTCCAATGAGCCCATTAATAATTATGTCTTGCGATATAAGAATACACTTTCTAAGATGAAAAATCTACTTGTTGAACTTGAATTAAAATATATTTTTACTCAAATCTCCTAGTTCCTTTACAAAATCAATGATGTTTGGAAAGTTCCATTCATTCGATAACATGTGTCATACTTTGAAAGAGTGTGAAGCTAAGCTCCTCAACATAAACAAGCTCAAGAATGTTGTTCATCCTCCTAGAAACTCTAATCACAAGTTTAAATCCAAGACCACCTTTAAGAACAAAGCTATTGATGATAAAATTGATACCAAACCTATAGTCAATGTTGAGTCACAACCCAAAAAGTATGATTATAATCTTCTCAATAAAATTTTATTCAGTTTATCTGCTCACCTCTAAAAGTGCTTCAAAATTTACTTGATTGTAACCTTGTATCTCTCCCTTAATCACTTGAGGTTGATCCAATTGTACCTCATGGTAAGAAATTTAATGTCGTTGCTCACTATGACTACCACCTGTGTATTGGTCACTCTACTAATAAATTATTTAAGTTGTGTCACGTTATCCAATATTTAATCAATGTAGGTACTATTGAATATGAGACTAAACCTCATCCCAAGCCTACTAATGACAATACAAAGTTGAAAATATTTAGAGATCCACTTCCAAAACATGAGGCTACTAAATATACAATGGAAGTTCGCAATGCTTATCATTTTGTCCCACCTCCCCCATCTTATAATAGCATGTTTGGCACAATGATTGGAATTTTTTCTCCATGATATCATGTTTAGCGTAATGAAGGAATTCAAGATGCAAAGAATTCCACTGGTTTGTGCGATAAGGTGTGCGAGGACTAGGAGGAAGGGTGAATATTTTCTAAGGCATGTAAGTATGGAGTGGAATATATAGCAAGGGGAAGTTTATAAGCTTAGAAGAAGGTAGTGCACATGAGGCATGTTAAGAGGAAATAATCGGTGCGTAGCATAAGCTTGCATTTAAGCAAATATGAGCACGCGAGGAGGGAAGTGTGAAAAAATAATGTCAAGAGTAGGGAGTGCACATGCAACGATGTACATGGACTTAGGGAATATAGGGCATGCATGTGAGAATCATGTCATGGAATTGTAAAATGAAAGGAAATCCCTTAGGTGTGTGTGGATGGGAAGGAGAAAATATATGCGCAAAGGAATGTGTGGAAAGGGAAAGTGGAAGGATATAGCTAAATACAATGGAGGAAAGTAAGAGCACACAAAGCATGGGCAGAAGATAGAAAAGGGAGGGAAAGAGTAAGAGGAGTGTGTGAGGGTACACGCAAAGAAATGTAACCAAGGAAATGCACCAAGGAAGATAAATAGAAGCATGTGCAGCATGAAATCATGAAGCCAAAGTTAGAATGGAACTGTAAGTTACCTAAATAACCAAGAGGGTTATTTGGGGAAACAATTTGGTAACTTTCGGGGACATTTGTCTGCTAGATGAATATGATCAATAGCCTTGAAGCATCCATTGGGCATGGAGTCTACTTGAGAAAATAAAATTTTGATCTTCAACTTGAAGAACTCACCCCTAAATTCACATGAAGCATTTCCTGGACTCTGTATTGAAAACTTGGGAACACGCACAAGAACTATTGGATACTATACTTCTTTGAATTTAACCATTTGAGCATAAGAGTTGTCATCCCAGAAGAAATAAAAGATCACACAAAAGAGTGTGTGAGAGGAAAGAAACCTACAATTCCAAAAAACATTGTGCATGAGGCACACTTAGAGGAATTGAAACTAAACTAATATGTACATGATGTGGTAAAACTCCTTAATGAAAGTGTTTGAGATATATCCCATTGACTAGGATTGGTAGTGCATATCCATCAAGATGAGACAACTCAAAAGAGTTGGCCCCTTTACAAGAACTGATGATAAATGGCCCACTCCAAATTACATCAAACTTTGAATGGTTCCCTAGATTAGCTTTTTTAGCATCTCATTTTGAGACCAGATCACCCACTTTGAATACCTGAGCTCTAGCCTTTTTGTCAAACCACTAGTTGGTTGACTATTGATTTTTTTCCAACTTGATCATGGCAAAGCTCCTTAGTTCTTCAAGTTCAACCAGATCTTCCATTTTGATTTCCCTCTAACTTGTTCCCTCAAAATCTAGCTACTAGGCCATCTCTAATGAAGTCAACTCCAAAGATAAAGAAATCCTATCCTCTTTTCCATAGAAAAGCTTATAAGTTAAAGTGCAACTTTCCCTCTTCACCGTGATTTTGTTTTCCCAGAGGGAGAGAAATTCCTTTGTGTACCACTACCTCTAGTTAATATCCATTATATATTTCATGATTCTGATCAAACAAAATTTAGTAGACTCTACCAATCCACTTCTATGGGGGTAATAGTTGGAATAATTCTTCAAATAGTTTCCAAGACTAAGAGCCTAATCATAAATTTTAGTACCAAGGCCTTGCTTAGAGATTATAGTTTGAGGAACACCAAACCTTGTTACAATACCTTCAAGGAAGTTAAGGATGACCAATTTAGATGATTCCTTGAGTGTGGCATATTTTGTCCATCCTGTCCATCTGGTGGAGTAATCCATTGTTTTCAACACCCACTTGTGATTACTGCTTGAAGGAGGATAGATCATGCCAAAAAAGTCAAAAATCCATTATGAAAAATGATGATTTTCTTGGATTGGACAGAGGGGAAGCGCAACCATTTTACTTTTGCTTCTAAATAAAGCACATTATTTACATTTTCTGATGCACTTGTATGCATCAGCAAATAATTTTGGATCGACATATCTTGCCTTAAGTATTTTTTATTATTTTTGTCTTGGCAGAGAAGTTTCCATGAGATAATTTGTCTTAAAATTATTCTAACACTTTGTTGACCTATGCGTCATTAATACATCTCAGTAGCACACCATCAATGTTTATCTTAAAGATAAGGCCATCAATAAGCGCGTAGTGAATGGACTGCATCCTTAGATGTCTTCTCTTTTTTTTGTTCATGCCATGAGGGAATGTTCCAGAAGATAGGAATGTTTCCATTATATCAATCCAACTACGTACATTAAGATCTTCATTGTACCTGATTTCAGCATGCAAGATCTCTTCATCCATGAACAAAGAGGTATCCTCATCATTATGTACATCCACAACAAGCTTCTTGTAAAGTGTGTTGCCTCTAATCAGGGTAGTGGCTTTAATAGTCACATTATATTCCATGATTTTGGTCACCCATCTAGCTCTTTTCTCACTGATTTCTACTCCCATAATAAATTCTCTCACACTGGAGTGTGAAACTAGAACTTTGACATGATTTATGGTGAGCATACTCTTAAATTTATTCAACGTGCGCATGATGGCGAACCCTTTTTTTTCCATGTGACTGTATTTCAATTCATAATCCTTCAATGTTTGACCGAAGAAATCCACTAGTTGTTCCAAGCCTCATTCATTCTCCTATGTCAAGAAAAAAAACATTGTTATCATCTCCATATGCATAAAGGATAAAATCCTTAGAGTAGTCCAAATTGATAAGTGTTGGGGCACGTGTAATTTCTTGCTTGATTTTATTGAAGCTTTCCCTTCCTTCTGTTGTCCACTTGAAGAATGAATCCTTATTGAGCATGAGAGTGATATGCCTATCCAAACTTGCAAAGTTAGGAATGAATCTCCTAATGAATTTTATCTTTCCAAGGAATGATTGCAAGGCCTTATTGTGAGTTGGGAAGGAGAGAGAGAGAGAAGGGATGAGATTATTTCAAGATCAATGGAAATACCATCCTTCAAGACAACATGGCCCAAAATATTTCCTTACATGATAACAAAGTTACACTTCTTGGGGTTAAGAGACACCCCAAATTCTCTACATCTCTCAAATAATTTTTCAAGATGTATGATGTGATCTACGCTTTACTTTGAGAAAACAATTATGTCATCCAAGTAAACTAGGATGACCTCATTGATGTATCCTTTGAAGGAAATTTCTATTGCTCTCTGAAATTTCACGCCTGTGTTTGACAAACCAAAAGGCATTTTTTAATAGTCATGTGTTCCCCATTTGGTTGTAAATGCAGTCTTGAATTGATCCTCTTCCTTGACCATGATCTAATTGAAACCTGAGTATCCATCCAGCATATAAAACCTTTTCACGTCAGCCACTATCTATAAAATCTAATCCATAGAAGGAAAAGGATAGTGATCCTTCAATGATGCCTTATCCAAATCTATGAAATCAACACAAAGTCTAATTTCACCGTTATTCTTTCACACTAGAACAATATTTACAACCCTAGTAGAGTATTTGATGGGAAATATTATCTTTTCCTCAATAAATTTGGATAACTCCTTCATCATGAGGGGTTCTATCATAGGGTTGACATGCCTTTGCTTTTGTCTGATGGGCTTGATGTTGGGATCAAGGTGAATGGAGTGTTGAGAAAAACTTGGATAGAATCCTTTGAGGTATTCATAGTCCCATGAGAATATGTCACTGTACTTTTGACATAATGAGATGAAGACCTACTTTTCTTCTTGCATGCATACCTTTCTAAGCAGCAACTCTTTTTTGCGTGAAATAGTAACTAACTGACAATATTCTTGTCTTGCAGACATGTATTTTTGCCGACCCTCAAACTCATCATCAAGACTAAAAATGTTCTCTAAGGTGACCAATCCCTTAGGTAACTCATTGTATTAAATTGGATCACTTGATCACCATTACTTCTATGCAATTCAGATTACATTGTTTAAGAAAACTCAGCTTCATTCTGGATGAACTACAATCTGTGCATCATTTTCAAACACTTGCTAGTTGATTTCATTATTTGGAATTGATGGCATGACCACCAACTTGATATGTTGTGTATTGCCTTGGATAATATCCTCAACTGGTGAGAACTACAACCCAAGGGCTGCCATCTAATCTATTTCTTTATTCAATTTCATTGATACCAATTGCATATCGAGAGCATCAAATCTCTCCAAGAGGTCCAAAAATATATGTTTATAAGATTTTAAAATTTTATTCTTTGTCACACACTTTTTTGTGACCTGGAGGATGACCAATTCAGTGTCCCCAAATATCTGCAATGCCTTAATCTATCCTTTCTTGACAATAAGAAAACCTTGCACTAATGCCTCATACTTTACTACGTCGTTGGAGCATGCAAACTGAAGTTTGTGCATGAAGAATAATTTCTCATCCTTAGAAGAGATGAGAACAACACTTGTGTCTATGATATTTCTATTTCTATCACTATCAAATCACATCCTCCATAGTCCAGCAATATCATCATTTTATTTCTTGAGCGGGGTAGGAAAAGTGGCTTCTTCTTCAAGAATGAATAGGTTCCAAGTCCATTTTTAACAGTTGTGTCATATGTTACAAAATCATCAACTAGAGAATATTGTCAAGGATTGGTGGCAAAATGACATCTAGGGCTTGGCTATGTACATGTTTTCTAAGAAGCTCAATTTTGTCAAAAATAAACTTCAGAATTGGAAAACTCAAGTTTTTGGGGACATTTACAGAAGAAAGGATTTGTTATATCTAAAGCTTGCCTCTATTTCGGAGGAGATTAATTCAAATGGTAGATCCCCACAAGTTCAATAGCAGGAGCTATCCCTTCTTAGTGACTACCACTATACTCTTACTAAGGAAGAAATATATTGGCGGCAAAGGTCCAAAGCATTATGGCTTCAACAGGGAGACCGAAACACAAAATTATTTCATATGACGGCCACGAAACATAGGAGCAAAGATAAAATCAAATATTTTTTCACTATGGAAGGAGCATACATAAATAAATATGAATAAATCATTTATGAGCTTATCAAATATTATGCTATCCTCCTACATGAGGGTCCCCCCCCCCCCCCCCCCCCCCCCCGCGCGCACGTGAAGAATATTGTCAGGAAATGCTCCAACATATACCTAATTTGATCAATGATGCTATGAATCCAAAACTCACCCAACCCTTATCTGTGGAAGAAATCAGAAAAGTTGTCTTTGATATGAAGAGTGATAAAGCATCTAGCTCGGATGGCTTCCCAATGATATTCTTTCAAACTTTCTGGCACATTGTTGAAGTTGATCTTCATGTGGCTATTTTGGTGTTTCAACAAAAAGACCTATTAAAGGAATGGAATAATATCTTTGTCGTCCTTGCTCCTAAGTCTATGGGATCCAAATTGGATCTCTAACTATAGGCCCATAAGCCTCTGTAATACCTCTTACAAGATTATTACAAAAATGTTTGCTTTTAGGGTAAAATAGTTCATGGCTAGTTTAATCTCAGAACAAGAAAATGGGTTCATAGGAGGTAGGTTGATACAAGGAGGCATCATAATGGTTCATGAGATGATGTACTCTACTTATATTAAAAATTTTGCTAGTATGATCATCAAAATTGACATGAAAAAATCATTCGATAGAGTCACCTGGCCCTTCCTTCTTCGAATCATGGAGAAATTTGGTTTTGGGAAGAAATGGAGATCCTAAATTTTTAACTATATTTCAACCCCTAAATTATCCATTCCGATAAATAGTGTCCCTCATGATTAATTCCCATCCATTCATGGAATCAGGCAAGGGGATCCCCTATCTCCCTTCTTGTTTATCCTCATGGCTGACACTCTTAACAGAGCTTTGGAAGCAGCTCAAAGTGATGGTAAAATCAAAGGTATCACTACTACCTCTAGAACTCTAGTAGATTCACACAACCAATTTGATGATGAAACTCTTCTTCTTGGTATAGCTTCTATATAGGAAGCTAAGGTTTTGCAATGGATTCTGGATTACTATCAAGTGGCTTTTGGTCAAAAGCTAAATTTTGGGAAGAACGGTATTGCTTTTATCAATACCCCTATAAAACAGACATAGGAAAATTTCTGACATCTTTGGCTACAACATTATGGATCTCCCCTCTTCCTATACAGGACTCCCACTCCTTCTGGGTAGAAAAACTAAGAGAATTTGGAACACGATTATTGATATATTCAAAAATAAACTTTTTGGATGGAAAGTATCTCTCCTCATTCAGGCAAGGAAGATTTGGCTAGTTAAAGCTACCTTACAGAATCTACCCATTTATTTTATGTCTCTTATGAAAATGCCTATTTCAGTGGCTGTTGTTATTGAAAAAGTTCAAAAAACATTTCTCTGGCTAGGATCTAAAGGAAGAAAGAGAATCCATCTAGTTTCTTGGAAGGTGGTTTGTAAACCAATGACTTTAGGAGGTTTGGGTTATCATAGAATAGCTGAAATAAACTATGTAATGCTTGTAAAATTAGGCTAGGAAATTGTTAACAATGGAACAACCCCTTGGACATAGATGTTGATAAATAAATACCTTTCTTCGGTGGAGGATTTATTTATGAAAACACTCCAAATGGTTCGTCCATTTGTTAATCCATCAAAAGCACCAAAAACTTGATCTAAGCTAGCACTAGATGGAAAATTGGTAATGGCAATAAGGTGGCCTTCTGGAATGAAAAATGGACTGGTGACAACGTTTTATCCGTTGACCCCTCCTAGGATCCTATAAGGTCGAGGCTTATTAGAACTTTTGGTTCTTATGTTGAAAATTATATTGATAGATCTTCAATACACCCATGTTGGGCCATATCTGTTTGGGAGGAAGCGTGCTGCCACCAAATTCAGTTGATTAAAAAATTGAAGATGGTTTTGTTACATCATTTTTTTCTAGCCTCCTATATGGAGGATGTTAAATTCTGGGCTCTTTTTGTTTCTATCTATTTCATGGCCAAGTTTGTTTATATTTCTCTTCCACATAGTTCGGAGGGCCCCGCACTTCATCAAGTCTAGTCACCTAAAGTTATCCCCAAATTGGGTTTTTTCACTTGGATTGCATCAAGAGATGCCTTTCTTTCTAGAGAGAATCTTAAAAGGAGGGGGTATTCTTTACCTACCAGGTGTGTGATATGTTTTAATGCTATTGAATATTCATCTCATTTGATTTTTCATTGTAACTTTTCGGTCACTATTTGGAGTCTTCTCCTTCATATTTTTGGAGTGTCTTGGGTTTTCCCCAAGTCCATTTCAGATGTTATTAGTCAATGGGTGCCTCTCTTTCATCATCCAATTGTCAATATTTCCTAGAAATTTCTCCTTCCTCATACAATATGGAACATCTTTAAAGAACGTAACAAAAGAATTTTTAAGGATCAACACAGTACCCCTCAACAGGTCTTCACTCTGGTAACAACAGATCTACAAGAAAATTTGAACTGCTACATTTGGAAACAACATAAATGTAAAATTGTACTTAACATGGATAGACAGTGGTTGCATCAACTCCAAATTTCCCTCCAACCTCGTAATTCTACTGCTCCAAGGGAAATTACCATCTAGACCCCTCGTTAAGTAGAATGGATTAAAGTCAACACTGATGGGGCTGCTAAAGGTAATATGGGTATCTCAGGTGGGGGTACTAATATTAGAGATGAATTTGGACAACCGATGGCTGCTTCTGCATCATTTTTTGACATGGGTTACAACCACAGAGTTGAGGCTCTAGCCATTTTAAAAGGTCTTGAAATAGCCACTAATTTTGGCAGAATCAACATAATTGTGGAAAGCAACTCCCTAAATCTGATAAACCTCCTTAATAACAAGGGATTCACTAGTTGGACTATCAGTAGTATTATATCCGATATCAGACTCCTCCAATCTCATTTTAGCAATGTTCAATATCAGCATGTTTTCAAAAAAGGAAATAAGGTAGCTGACATGTTTGCTAATATTGGAGTCTCAAAATAGAAACATCAAATATGGATCAGGAACTTCCTATAATTATTTCTAAAAGCATTTAATGATGACTATTCCAAAAAATGATAATTTAAGCAAGTTTTCTGCTTGCATCACTTCTCATGATTATTTGGGTTATAGATTTATTTGGCCATATATTTCCCTTACCCATGGCGATGTTTTAATTTATGATGATTTGAAAGAGTATTTTAATGGGATTATTAGTCACCTGTGGGAAGTCGAGCAATTGATTTTTGCTCCTTTAATGAAGATTTTTAATAATGGTGTGCAGCCCATCGTCGGGTGGGCACGTGTCAATCAAGAATTGAAATTCTTTATATATGCCTACAAAAGTTTTTTATTTCAATTCACTTGTATCTTTTATCTCCTGTCACCACAAAATATGGGGGGAGATCTGGTTCAGTTGGAGCCTACGAATTGTGAGGACCTGAAAAAAGATGAGGCAATATGGAAAATTATTGAGGAGAAGGGGTTCGCGACTTTTATTGAAAGGCTCTCAGGGAATTCTGTGGTAGTGTCTAGCAGTGTTATGTCTTCCTGGAAGCAAGGCCATGTCAAAGTGGGAAAAATGAAGTTTGAAATCTTAGTGGAGAGTATTTCAGAAGCTACGAGACTCCCCAATGATGGTGATATTTACTTTAAATGGTCCTTAAAGGTGGAAATGGTAGCCTTTCTGGCCAAAAGAAAGGAGAAAGTTTACTTCTATAAAATTGGGATATGAGCGTACCTCTCTCAAGGACCGCTGGGATCAAGTTGCAAAAAATATTATGAGGTCCATTACTTAGGAGGGTCAATACAAACTAGTTTACAGGCCACAACTTTTCATTTTGGCTCACTTTCGTAATAGTGGTAAGGTTTACTTAGCCAACTTTCTTCACCAATCTCTAGTTTTGTCTATCCAAATGGCTCTAGCAGGTGAAGGTAATTTACTTCATCATGGTTTAATTTATCTGCTCTTTAAGCATGTAGTGGATTCTCATGTTCTGAAATGTTTTCCCAATGTCATTGGCTCTTCCTGCCACTACCCTCCACTTGCTCCCCGCCCCACCACTCGTTATCTCTGAAGCCACCTGAATCCCCCTCTTTCCCCTGACTCAGAGGTTGAGATTACTAGTCATCATGTTGTTATTTCCTATCCCTCTACCTTTTCTCAGTCCCCAACAACAATTTTACCTCCCACTCATGTTTCCCCCTCTCCTAGCTTTGTGGGTGTTGTTACTCCTTTGCTAGACGTTTCGGGTTCTGTAAAAGATGATCTAATTCTTAAGATTCTGCATAGCATTAATAAAGACTACCTAGAATCCCCAATTTTTTCTAGATCTGGTGAAAAATGAATGAATTTGATGAGGCTAACGAGGAAACTAGTTTTTTAGCTGAGGATGATGAAGGGGATGGTGAATATTATGCGAAGGAAGATGATGCAGAGGATGTTGATGAGGAAGTTGTTGGAGATGATGTTGAGGAGGACGTTGCTAAGGATATTGATGAGGATATTGCTGAGGATACAGCCAATCTGGATACAGATTTGGAACATTATGCTGCTATGGAAAAGAGTGTTGAAACTACTAAGGAGCTGATTCATGGAGTTGTTGGTAATATCAACAAAAATTTTAAAGTCATTAAAAAATGGAAAGACTCTACGAATGAAACCTGGCTCCATCTCCAAAATGGATGCAAGGAAATTTTTAGTGTTACTGAAACTCTTCCTAGAAAAACTAAGTATTTTGTTGTGATTTGTGTTTTGAATGATCTTAAGACTAATATACCTATGTATCCTGGGTTGTGGGCCCTACTCGATGTTTTTGGATTATGGTTTCTTTTTTTCGATAGACTAGCTACTCTTATGTTTTATCAAGCTTATCTGGCTAATTAAGGGCCTTTTGTAAGATGTATTTGGGTCCTATCAAAACCCTCACCTTTTACCATAATAAAAAAAATAGTTGTGTCATATGGATAAAAATAATAAAAGATTAGGTATTGAAGGAGGGATATGATGCTTAACTGAAACTAACTCTTGTTCTTAGTATTCTTAGATGAGAAAATTTTTTTGGAGAAGAGAGGGATTATATGACTCAACATGATAGGAAAACATGGGCTCAACGTTTATGGTAAATATGGTACCATACCCAGTTCTTAGGAGCATATGAGACCAATTTGATGACAAGTACCACCCATACTGGCAGTGAAATATCTTGATAGAAAAATGGAAAACAAAGGAGGAAAGTCAATGACTGACACATCTTGTGTTATAGTAAGACTTGTACATGCATGAAGGGTTAACTCAATATCCTTGATTACACTTAAGATGCTAACAATTGAGAAATCAAGATGTAATACTCCTTTAGAGACCGGTATGTACTTAAGACCTAAGATATCAGCAATGTTTTAGGCATGAAAGAAATACTATCCCTTAAGTCAATCATGTAATTATGAACAAGATGTTCACCTGCTATCAAGGACATGTAAAAGGGTGGGTTTTTAACAATTTTTCCTACTTTATTATCCTCTGCTTGAAAAATATTAACTATATCTTGAGCTCTTTGAATTACTGGTTCAACTTGAGGGAGCTACGCAAGAGCTTCATGCAATAGATTGTCCTACTATGGAATGGCCACGACATCCCTCATTGTCACATTCACATTTGTATTCTTCATTTGATGGAAAGTTTTGAAAGGGAGGCCCATGGACTTGTGTGTTTGAGGCATGGAATTCTCTTTTTTTATTTCTCTGATACTAGAGGAGGCGCCTTGGTCTGTGTAGAGGCTTGACCTACCAAAGGAGGTGTGCATACCACTTCATATGGAACCTTACACAGAACCTCACACACAATAGCATACATGACGGTACTAGAATCAACATCATTTTATTCGTGAAGTGGGCCACTATGACTGGTAGAAGATGAATTTTGTTCGTTGGTTTCTAACATTCATTTCTTAGACCTGCATTATCAACAACCTGCACGCATGGTATTTTTGAGCTATCTAAAGCTTGGTTCGTTTCACAAAAGTCATCAACACTAAAGAATATAAAATTTATCTTAGGGTTGGTCTTCTGTAATTCTTCACTATCAGGCTCATGCACGCTAGTGGAAGGCTCATGGTTAGAAACATTATGGATCATGAATTTTTACATGCATAAGGTATTTGCGCAATTGTATTGTTTGTGTGGAAAATTGAAAGAAAAATACCTCTCTGATTCTTGAACCATATTTTTTTGTACTAGAACTAATGCTTTTCTTGAAATGGGTATAGGAGCAATTATTTAAAGAGGAAGGTGTGCATTATGATCCTGTCATCTATCATTTGAATATTGGTTTCTAAAGGGCTGATGGATTTGATTAAATCCTTGATTAGAGTTATTTCTACAGGCTTACACCTGTTGTTTTTTAAAGATATAACTTTATTGGAAATTCCTAATCCAGGCCCTCATCTCTTCATCTTCCTTTTACTTTTGGGGAGATTATGATGTAGAGGCCATGGGTTGGGAATTCTACTCAGGAATGGGATAAATGGAAGGCTGGGGTACTTAAAAAAAATCCATAGGTAATCTAGGGGCTATTTTTCCAACTTAAATTAGACAATTTTCTGCCTTAATGGCTACACGATAGGCATCAGGAATTTTTGCACCACCCATAGATTGAATCATAACTACAATATCATAATTTAAGGCTCTTAAGAAGTAAAGAAAATCACCTTATGGAGTTATCCTTAAGTGAAGAGGAATTATATCCCATGTCTTCTAAAATATGAAGTTGAAGTTAGCCATTAGTTCATTAGGAGCTCTCTTGATAATTGTTAGTTGTTCTGATAAGGAGATGTTGTCTTCTTTCTCCTCAAACTGATTGTAAAGTATAATGTCAAGCTCATTATAGTTGTGAATAGAGTTAGGTATTAAGCTTATATACTATTGAAGTGCTTTGATTTTGAGTGAATAAGCTAAGAGCCTGACTGCAACATCATTTTCTATAACTAGATGATTTGAACAAACATTTTCTGTCTTAAATATAATCAACAGGGGTAGTTTGATTCTCACCAGTGAAAAATGGAATACTCTTAAATAAAACCATCAGTATATCATGTTGCATGTCACAGGCTAAAGGAATACCACCATTGAAGCTAAAAAGGGTATATTTATCTGTTGTGCCATGAAAATAATGGGCCTTGGGACTTTGGATGAGTGCATGAAAGTTTTGCCATGCAGAGGAGTGGAAACTTCTCTGCATGTAATAGATGGAGTTCTGCGCGTGACTCTCCTTCTTCTACTTCATAGAGATAACTAGAGATATTAAAAGACTTCATCAATAGTTGCATGTTTTCTGGTTTAAATATTTCTCATGAAATAGGGTGCACTAACTTCTGAAACCAATAGATATGGATCTTGGGAGTCGTCAAATGTGTTGAAATGAACCTTCAAAGGCTAGAAATCACTAAGTCACATACCAAACTTATCAAATATGAAAAGAGAAGTCCCATTGGACATGCCAAAATTATTAGAGATAAAAATTTCACCCATCTTAAATTAGGATGATTCAATACTTTGAGGCAACATGGGATTATCTCTAAGTTGTGAGACCTTGTGCTTGAGATAGACCTTTAGAGAAGGTCAGCTTCCTCTTCTTATTTCTACAGCTAAAAATATTTCTAGGAAGAGAAATGTAACTATCTAACTCTAATCTATGACTCCAAGGGACCAGGGTGAGAAGGAGATGCATAAAACAAATTCCTAAGCTAAAGGGAGGTGATAACACCTGTAAAGGGGGATGAATACTCTCAGTATGAGTGAAAATGAGGGAAATGGAGAAAATAAGGGCATACTTATATGCCACAGTGAAAAACAACTCTCACACTCTCATTTACATGTAGCACAATAAAAAAGGTACCTTACAAGAGATGTAAAACATGTACAACACATCACCACTATAAAATAATGTAAGTAAATGCAGTAAGACATGAGCTAGGGCAGAAGATAACCACAAAATAGAATTTTTATTTCTTCCAAAGTATTCACAATTGATTATAATGAGAGGATAAGGTAAGAATCCACACGAAGTGAGCCATATTTAAGGCCTGAAACTAAAAATGCAAAGGAAAACTACTCTTAATAATGCTCTTGTAATCCAAGAGGGTCCAACCTTTACAGATGAGCATTATTCAACGATATATAGAAGAAGAGAGAGAGAAGAGAAGGGAAAAGAGAGGAAAAATTGAACTTATAATCAAAACCACCAACAAGATACAATAAATGTTTGTAAATATGTATGTATCTCTATTAAATTCACCCATCCAAACCAATTTTCTTGTGGAAGAAGGAAAGGAGCCAAATCCCATGAAATTCAAGTGGTTGAATCAACTAGAAGTGTGGATTAACGACCTAAGTTGCATTTTCCCATTTTCACCTACCAAGTCCTACCAAAATCTAATTTTGAAAATCCTAGAATGTATCCCACGTTAGCAGCTTTCCAGTGAGACCAGGCACGTATGGTTTTGAGCTCTTTGAAGGAAGTTATGGTGATTTGAATTTATGCAGTGCAAGAGGAACACGCAAGACACGTGGCATAATTTTATTTGTCACGGGAGTTGGTTGATTGTCTTTTAATTCATCTCTACCACATGTCACGCATTTATTTTCCATAAGGATTCTCTGCATATCTAGTGATTTTTCATTTTTCATGTGATGTGCACTTTATCTGACAAGTTCCCATATTTGAACATGTGGCATGTCAGGATTGGTGTGCTGTGGTTTTCACATTGGGCATATGCGTGGGAACAAGGGAAAGGAATTCAAGATACAAATAATTCCACTAGTGCGTGTGATAGGTTGTGTGAGCACTAGGAGGAAGGGTGCATATTTTCTAAGGCATGCAAGTATATAAGGAGGAGTGGAAGATATGACAAGGAGAAGCATGAAAGTGTAAAATAAGGTAGTGTGTGTGAGGCATGCTAAGAGGAAATAACATGTGTGTAACATAAGGGTGCATGAAAGGACATGTGAGCACGCGAGGAGAAAATTGTGAGGGAATAATTCCAAGAGAAGGGAGTGCACACATAGGGATACGCTGGGACTCAAGGAAGAAAGGGCATGTGTATAAGAAGCATGTCATGGACTTGTAAAATGCAAGGAAATCCCATGGGTGCATGTGGTTGGGAAGGAAAAATTATATGCGCAAAGGAATATGTGCAAAGGGAAAGTGGAAGGAGATATCAGAATACAAGGGAGGAAAGAGAGAGTGCACAAAGCATGCGCAAAAGAGAGAAATGGTATGGAAATAGCAAGAGGATCGAATGAGGGTGCACGTGAATAACTGTAACCAAGGAAATGCACCAATAAAGATAACCAGATGCATGTGCAGCTTGAAATCATAAAGCCAAAGTCATAATGGAACTGCAAGTTTCTTAAATAACCAAGGGGGTTTATTTGGGGCAAGACCTACTTTGTCTCTTCTAGCACTTGATGGGCTAGCATACCCTCCACCTATTGCACATAATATGCATCTTTATGAGGCCCCCATCAGATAGTTCTTGAATTATCCCCTTCTTTTACATAGTTATTTAAAAAAAACTTTAAAAACATTAAAATAACAACATAATACAAAAACATTCAAATATGAGAAAAATACAAAATCATGACATGTTATTGTTGGTTTGGATAACTTGTTACTTTATAAATCATGTTAGTTAAATTAATTTCATAGATAACATATCTATTCTTTATGCACATGTATTCACAATGTATCTTGAGTTTGAAGCAGGACACAACAAAACCTTGAGGCGTTAGTGAAATATGCACATGAGGATCATAACATCCCACCATGCTTCCGTAGCCCAGACCCTGGGCTAGATTTGTGCCCATATAGCGGGACCCTACCCTGCCCTATATGAGCCCTGGGTGAACACTGCAATGCCGGTGTAGCTACCCGTGCTGGGACTCGAACCTGGGTGGTCGCTCTTATACCAAATGTAACAAACCGTTACACCAAAACCTCGAGGCGTTAGTGAAATCCGCACATCAGGATCATAACACACAATGATATGAGCTATCTTGTTCCTTACACTTCTCTTTTGAGGGCATCCCTCCACACTTTCCAAGTGTTTTATTTCATTATATGTTACTTTAGACCTTCCTCATCATGATTTTTTACATACATAGTGTTTATTTGTATATATTGGATCAATGGAGATAACATGTGTCTTAGAGATAACTTATCATTACTATCTCTATTGTTATTATTACTAGTTTCTACACATGTTTTCTATACTTTGTCATTACTAGTTTATACATATTCATTCCTTCATTTCTTATTGCATGGATTTTTCTGCTTACAATGATATGATTGTTTTATTTATACAACCTAGTGTCCCATTTTGGTGGCTTCATTCCTACTTTTCATGTATGATTTTGCTTCTCTAATTGTGGCACATTGCTCCTTCTAATGTGATTTTATTTTGACACCGTGGGTGTTCCATGTTTGGAGCTTTGTGCCTATATCTAACTATGTTTTTACATGTTTTTTCTTACTTTATTACACAATGTTGTTTATATTACTTTGTTGTTTCTAGCTTACATTGATGATTACACCATTGTTTTTGTAATGGCTTATGACATGATAACTATGTTGATTACATAATTGTTTTACTATGGATTAGGAAATGATTATTATTATTCTCTTCTATTACTAGTTTTTTGTAGATGTATTCTTGCTTGTTTTTTGTTTCATGTTTCATGTTGTTTGTTCTTTGTGTGATGGTTACCACCATGTGTAACCCCTTTTTACAAGTATAAATTATCAACGACAATAACCACTTTAGCATTCCACATCCTCCTATAGATTATTAGGCATATAGTACATGGGTATTCATCTATTATTTTGATTTGTGCGCTTAAATGTATTATCACACATGCCTTAAAATAGGGGGCATTCAATAGGGTATTTCTACACATATAAAAAATTATAAGATACATGAACATATTTCTACAGGGATTGGATCATTAGAAAAGGTCATATGTATTACAATGTGGTAGAATTCAAAAATGGTCAAAATGGTACAAAATAGTCAAGATCATGGTACGGTCCCGACCTCTCCATACGTTCCCACATAGAGGATATTTTCACTCAAATTTCAATGTTTTACATATTATACTAGATATTTACATGATTTATATAAAGCTAAAGATACATATTACACAATTCAGAGCAGGTTATAGGGGGCATGAGTATGTCATTCCTTCTTCACAATGGTATTTCAGATACAATTAGAAAATGGGTTTGGAGGCATGGGCCTCATTTTCCCCATAATTTTTTAAAAGTTGTAAATAATCGATTCAAAAAAAGTAGTACACTATGGGGGCATGATATGGTTCATTTTATCTAAGTTATATTGGATTAAATTGGTCCTAGATCTATTTGTAATATTATGGTTCAGGGTTTGAATGGAACACATTGAAGTAATACTCGAAGATTCATAGAATGATATTTTCCTTCTCTCATGAAATTATCAAAAAAGGGAAGCATTGAAGTAAAAGTGTGAGCTTCGTAGACTAATATTTCCTCCTATATCTTCACATTATCAAATGAGGAAAGCATAAAGAACATGGGTTCTTTGTAGTCTAATCCTTCATCATTTACTATCCCTTACGGAACAAAATTGGGGATTGATCACCCCCAATCTTATAACATCTCCAAAGTACATTCCAACTCTCTAAGGCATGAAAACAATAGGAAATCCTCCCCCTACAAAATAAACAGGAGTATTTTTTCCATACTTTTCATCTCCTTCATGAAATTTTTAAAATTCTCTAAATTAAAAAACATTATCTATATTGTGAGTTAAAGTTTTGTTTATATCATAGAAATTAACTACACTATGTGTTGTAGGTTTCATCATGGATCATTCCAACACCAACACATCATGAAGTACTTTCTAATGAAGGAAAAGTGTGTGTACACACAAGTATGTTTTTCCTTTAGGAATGCAATTTTCAATTACACACTTAAAGGGGGGTAAATGTGGGAACTAAAATCTAGTATATTGTCCTTATACAATGTCAAGTTTGACCTTGTATCCTTGTCAAGACAAATGATCCCATTCATAATCTAATCACATTATATCTCTATACCTTCTAAAAAGATTCTTATATTTACACCATTCTCTTTTAACAATCCTAGAAATATCATTCAATCAAAGAGGCATAAAAACATCTAATATTCATTGCACAATTATCAATTTAGGATTTTCTCTCTCCTAACTGAACCACATGGAAGGGTCGAGATATGGGGTATGGTATTGACCAACATGTATGGTCCTACCTCTTCTCAATAACTGACTCTACTTTCGATGCTAAATCATTCTTTGGGTCATTTCATCATCCTAGGGTCGGTCTTATAATAACACCTCACCTATAAAAATATATATATAATAAATTCATTATCACATTACAACTCACCTAAAATTTTGACAAGCTCCTATTGCAAACATCATTCCAAAATCAATCAAAGGGTTTGAAAATGTACTCAAATCAATTGTATACCATCTAAGGTAGTCCCTAATACAATTATGAAGAACTCAATTAGGTCAAGGATTCTAGCTTCACCCATATAAAAACATGCAAAGATCATAGAGCCATGTCCTAAGAAATAGAAAATTCAGTCCAAAAATTTCACAAGCATTTAAATCAACACAAGGGTTAAGTGGCATTAGCTAAGCCACACCACATATCACTACTACTACACTAGATACATTATATACTCTGTAGTTAGCATGCTATCTTGGTGTCTAGAGACACAGAGGCACCCCTAGGATGTTGTTTAGATTTGCACACTAGGACAAGAACCTATGAGAACTACTTGATGATTGATTATACATATAGGATTTGTAGTGCAACATTGGGATTGGCTTAGAAACTAGGATTTTTACTACCCAAGGTGATCTAACCTTACCCACACACACATGGTTTTATCCTTTGGTTTAAACTATTTATCTGATGAAAAATTTTGCATATTGCTAGGACTTATATTTTTTGGAGTTCATTGTAGTCACAAAATCATGCACTTTAGACATTATTTATCCCGATCTCATACTACTATTTATAAGGTTCTTGAGTGAAGAAAGTACTAATTAAACCCCATCTTTTTGCTATTTTTTTAAATTTTATTTCGTCATTACCGACCCTTTGCATCCACATGCCCAATCTATTTCACTCATTTTTCATTATTTTAGCCTCCACTAGGCACCCGTGGGTGCCCTGATCCCTTTTGCACTTTCCCGCTACCTTTTGGGCTCTTTTTAGTCGTTTTACATCTTTATCTTTCTTCTGGTCGGCCTTTTCGGGGTTAATTATGAAATTAGATCAAGAGAACCCTATAAATATAAATTTATGAGACCATAATGAGGGACCTAGCACCACTTACTATTATCCTCCATCTATAGTTGCATCCATCTATTGCATTGGAGATCACTTGCATCCATATAGCTCCATGAAAAGGGACAAGGCCAGGACATCTACATCACACTTAATAGGGTAAGGGATTTGATTCTATTTCATGCACACATTCTATTACATTTTTTACACGTATTTATTGCTCACTACTTCACAAAATACGACTAGAACAAGAGCAACCAAGGGCATGTTCACACATTTACACATAGAAATACATCTGGTCTGAGATGTAGTGCAACACTCAATTAGTAATTCCACCATTGTGGTAGATGAGGTCAGTCCGACCCCTTCATATGCATTATTATTTTTTAGGGTTTGATGTTTGTTTTTGGGTTTTGGAGGTCTTTCTTCCATCTTGGATTATTGGCGACATCTGAAAGAGCACAAAAAATATGATACGATACACAATGAAGTTTCCATATCACCTTCCAACCCTATAAATATCATTTTTAAAGATTTTTCATAGACTAAGGCACCAAAATTGCAGACAAGAGTGCCCATAGGTGCCTCAGTCCCTCTGTAGGTGCTCTAGTCTAGCTAGATCCTCCAAATCCACCCTTTTCGGTAATTCTGCATAGTCGTTCCTTCTCTTGTTTTTTCTAGTCTTTATTGTGACACCATCCTGCAAGCATCTGTTATTCAGCTGAGTGCTTTCCTCTTCTCTCTTACACATTAGGGTTAGTGTTTCCTTTTGCATAGTTGTTTAGTTTACTTGCATACTTCTTTACTGCATTTATTTACTTTATTATAGCTATTCATAGCTTATATTAACTATCCCCACACTACATAGTTCATTTTTAGTTAATCATTTTGGTGAAACCGACGTTTCAACACTTTCTTTTGGATCATGTCATATCTTTATCAAGTTATGGCTGAATCTTATTATTCTACCTATGCACCCACTAAGGTCAATCAAGAATAGTTACTAACACTGCTGATTTCATGCGCGTGCATACCCAACATCCTCCTCACTTTATCATGTTTAGGGATGATCCATCTATTAATGTATTTATTACTCATCGTACTTGTCTTAATCCACCTACTGCTCAACATGCGTCTATTCCACCACCCATTACCCCAGAATCTCCTACTACCACTTCTAAGGGCTATGACATCATTAAACAACTTAAAAATACACCTGCTAAGATATCTCTTTATGACTTATCGCGTAACGCTCTAGATTGTTTTAACACGCTCAAAGCTTCCCTTCATGCCATTCACATTGAAAGTGATAACTCCACCATGGCCTTTGCACATCTTATACATTCTCTTCATAAGGTTCCTAATGCTTATATCTTTTACTGATGAGGACCTATCTCCTTTTTCCAAAAGCAATCCATGTTCTCCTTTACTTATTATTGTTGTTGTTAGAACTACTTGTAGTAAAAGAGTCCTCATTGATAATAGATCAACTACTTAATATTTGCGCTCATTCTCTCTTATGACAATTGGGTATTAGTGATAATCAACTTTCTAAGAATTCCAGTATCATTCATGGTTACGATTTTACCAGTCACACATGCTTAGGAACTATCTCATTACATATTCGGGTTGGACCTAAGACTATTCTCAATGAGTTCTATGTCATTGATTCCTCCTTCTAGTTCAATATCTTGTTAGGAAGGCCTTGGATTCACACAATGCAAGCAGTCCCATCTGCTCTCCACCAATGTCTCAAGTTTTTTCATGATGGTTCCCTTATTGAACATACTATCACAACAAATCTAGATCCATTCAAATACTCAATCATATAGACCTTGTTGGAATTGTTATACCTATACGACCTTCTCATCATATTCCATATGCCAACCTTGACAGAATATGACATTAGTCAGTCTAGCGCTTCACAAACCCCTACTACTACTGTCAGTGATCTTACTATTTCTACTCACAATACGACTATTATTTCACCTACAATTATTCATCACCTACGCTAGTTTTCCTCCTCCACTATCTATAGAACCTTCTACTCCTATGACTACAGTGCCACCTACTAATGCACTTGATAGTATTGTTATCCAAATAGACTCTCCTAGTTATTTGGACAACTTGTATACATCTTCTGGCTCTGAGCTCTTCATTACATGGTTACACATGCTCAAGTTCACTTGGCACATTCCCTTATTTTTCTCATGCGCCCTTGCGCACTTTCCCTTCTTCCCTTTATTTCCTTTTCCTCTTTGTTCTATCTATCCCCTTGCGGATAATCTTCTATGCATTCGCCTTCTTCCTAAGTAGCTATTTACCCTACGTGTGCATTCCTTACATGCTTCAATCATCTAATTCCTTGTCCCTCTTGCATGCCCCAAACATTACCTTGTAATATTTGTACCTTGATCATATGTTCTATGCTTACCAAGTTTTGCCTCATTTTCCTGCACGTGTCGCACGCGCCTTCCTTCCACCTTCTTCTGCACACATACCTTTGCACCCTCCTCTACACTATTCCATGCCATGTCATTCTAACATGCTTGAGTGTACCATAGGAAACTTATCAAAACATGCCAACAGGGCATCGAATCCTTGCAAAACATTAATGAATGACATGTGGCAGATATGATAAGAAAATTTGCATCAGTTGTCCATCCTTTCAGCAAATCCACATGTGCCACGTGTCTTAAGTGCATAGATGACTCTGAAAAACTTATGACAACCTTGCATTTTTCTAAGGATCTCCGATCGGCACACACCTAGTCTCAATCAATATTTTTTGACATGGGCTACAATGCTAAATATTAAAATTCAAATTCTTGGCAGACCTGGTAGGTGAGAAATGGGAAAATGTCTTTCTGAGCATTAATTAGTAGATCTAATTGCTCTAACCACTGATTTGATCTGATTTGACCTCCTTCCTTATGTCAACATGCTAAATAAACCCGGGAAAGTGAATTTGATAGATTCTTAGGTGGATTTGTAGGCATTGAATGATTCTTGTTGGTGGTTGTCCATTTCAAATTTGGATTTTCCCTCCTTCTTCTCTTCTTCTTCCATGGATTCATCTATAAATGTAAGAGCTGGGATATTTTTTTCAAGGTTGGATACTTTGAATCCTTACACATTTTTATAAGGACTTAATATTTTTTGTATTTTGAGTTGCAGACCTATGGATCTGGTTCTTGCATGTGGATATCGGCCTCTTTCACCATTATAATAGCTTTGTGCATTTGTGGAAGTAATAGAAACATCGTTTTGTGACTAGTTCTTGTCCTAAAGTGTTTGAATTCCTTCTCCTTTCCTTTTATTTTTCATTTCATGCTCGTTGTGCCATTCTACATCCCTTGTAGTTCCTTATTCAGTTGTGTTCCATGAGACTGATCTAGTAAATATGTTTTAAGTTATGCTACATGTTCTTAGCCTTCTTTCATGCATTTCCTTTCATTTTTTCTCAGACAAAATAGTGTTCATCCATCTTTTTCTAGTGTTATAACTATAATTTTTAATGTAGTTTCCTAGAGTTAAAAATGTTATCCTCCTGTCCCTTGTCCCTTGGCATCATTAGCATAGTTTTCACCTTTTAACGCTAGGAGTAGTAGTAGCAGTAGGAAGTTAAATAGAGGAACCGACCTTTTTTGGAGATTTCTATCTCAAGCACACAAGGTCCCACAACTTGGAGATGGTTCCATTGTGATCTCAAATGACTCGATTTCCTTCAGATCTGAGACACGGGTGCAAGTTTGATGACCAATAACTACCACATGAACAAGATGATGCTAAAAACTCTGATGACTCTGAGGATTCTGATGTGATGATGAGGTTGACGCTTTAGAACTTACTGATGAATCATTAGGGCAACTCAATTTTACTCCTCTTGGTGTAGAAAAACTTATTTTGAAGAAACATTTGTGGCCGATGGTGTATAGAGAGTATAGGTTCAATACCCCCCATCTACTAATGCTATGCTTGCTATGATTCATTTATCAGGGATTTGTCCATAGTGTCGATGCTATTAACATATTCTCTTCCATAGGTTGCATCTCCAATCATGCCTCCTTTTACATGCACATTATTCATCAATAGGTCCTTTTAGCAACACATCCCCTCCGATTCTACATGTTGAGAAACTATTTATACACACAGGGCCTTTTTAGCATTAAGTTTGACATAACACCTCAATGATAGTTTACCACCTCTTCATTCACCACATCTCTATTATGGCTATTTTCATCACTACGACATCTTATGGCTTGTGTGTCTTCTCATCTGACAGTCTTTGTTCCATACACCCTTGTGACTCTTCACTCACGCTTGGACAATCTTGGCTTAATTATATTGGCGGTAAAATTTATACTCATCACTCTTTGCTTACATTTCCTATGCCTTCTGGCCATATCTCTTCATTCATTCAATGATTCTTCTCCCTCTTGTGTTCACAAAAATCTCTCATTGGCATGCTCATGGTTTCCCACTGATCCTGCCTTTAGTGATGAATAATATGCAATGAATGTGTACATACTCCACCACAATGGGTCCATATATGATCCTCCCCATTCAATAGCTTATATAAAGTTTCTAACATTTCTCCAGTAGGTTTCGATCATGATAACGATGATCTTCTTGATAGTGGACCATAGTCATATTTCACTATCATACATTTGGGGGGGCATTGCCTCCATTACCCCCCAATCACCCTAACATATTTAATCTTTACATTATCATTTATAGGCATACTCATTACATGTTTTAGCATCATCTTTACCTGATGAAAGACTCTTGTGCTTTGGTTCACACTTGATTGTTAAGGGCTTACTACATTGAACCCCACTCACTGCACTATAGGAATTATACATTGCATTTCATCACACATCACACGTTATACAAAATACACCATACATTCTCCACATTCATCTACAACATTGTGCCATTTCCACATTAATACATACATACACTATACTAGTCCTACACCTTATTCATTTTGCATGATACACTATTAGGCTATTTACACTACATATTGCATTCACATCCTATACATAGGCATATACCATACATCATACAATGTGCATATCCACATTACTCATATTCTACACATTATGCTAGTATTGATCATACATGCATCTTACATATTACATTCATCCCTACATACTACTATTACTCAACTATCTACATGTATTAAATTATGCGTTATACATATTACATTTATACATTTTTACACATCTACCATCACATTTCTACACACTATTGAATTTTTACATAAACTACTTTAAAATTTCTTCTATTCACACTGCACTTACCTATGCCTTTATCCTATGTGTTGAAAAATTTAGTTCTTAGGTCCATAATCAATTGCTGAGGTTTTACAAATCAAATGGACCTTACACTCACCACACATTCTACAATTCGACCCTTCATCATGCAAAATTTACAGCTTAACAACACATGCTTTAGGCTAAATCGTCACCTATTATATCACTTTGAAGTGGTATATACCTTAGGTTACATCACCAATCCTTTTCATCTCATAGTGATATACACTTAGGGCTAAATCATCCCTCATCAATTCATCTTATAGTGATTTACGCTTAGGATAAATCATCACTTATACGTTCATCTAGTCATGATATATGTTTTGGCTATAGGGTTTGCGCACACATTGTCTAGGTCGCATCTCATTACTACACCTACACATTCATCACAACACGTTAGACACAACATACACTTTGACCATTTCCTGATGACACATTGTCATTTACAGTTCAGCTCTTGATTGCTGAGGGGGAAAACAAAATGAACCTCATTATATACACTTCCATTCACTTGGGGGGAATGTGGATCCTATCATTCCATCTTGCATTCCATCCCATCCATCCAAAACATATTTCATTGTCTTCAAGGCATTTACTCTTGTTTACTAGTGTTTTACATGATCACTTTACTACACATGTTAGATTGATTTCTTATTTGTCATTATCTATATCATCCACACATGTGTGTTCATGTCTTTGTCTAGTTGTGCTCGCAGATACAAATATCCTTCACACGCATCATGGATGCTCACCTTCTACCCTTCCTACAATGGTTGCTTGGGGCATCCAAATTTGTTTCTTCCTAGTGCTATTGTTTCATTTTATACTTAGCACCTTACATTCCTTGGTTATCCATGCTTTGAAATATTGGTTATTTATCTAACATGCTAATGGGTGTTCCATGTGCAACACTTATTTTACAAGATTACACATTTCCATGACTACTATTTACTTGTTTAGATGTGTCTGTCATTGTTTTCTTCTTGTATGCGGGCCTTGCCCTATGTTTGGTGTGCACATTTTTTTGTTGTTTGTGGCCATGATGGCCTTGCATGTCTTATGACATCATGAGTGAGGTCCCATGTTTGTGACCTTCTTTGTGTGGATTCCTTGTCTTCTTGATGTATTTAAACTACTTTGCTTCATAGTCTTTTACACTGTCTACGTAGATTACACATTGTCTTCTTACATACATGCTTGATCGTACTAACATTTGTCTTTGGATATACATCCTTGTTTATGCACGTGCCTTGGTTTCTACCAAGCACATTCACTTCCCCTATAGGGAAGAGTTTTAGAGTACATGTGGTTGGTCCTCTTTTGGGGCCAAATTCTCCTATCAGTGATGTCACATGCACCCCCAAAGAGGGGGGCATCATTTAGGGGTTTTACAGTATATAAATCACATTTACACTGGTTCAGTTCAGTATAATTTCCACCCTTAGAATTGTGGGTTTATATATAACGAGTAAGTTCAGACCAGTTTATGAACTCCATACATAGCAGCTTTTAAAGGACATGGTGTCCTTAGCATTCTGAGGAAGCAGTTAACAGTTGGAGGATACAAAAAAATTCCTCTCAATAATTCTTCTACCGCTAATTTTAGATCACCCAAAAAACTAGGATGATACAAATATCTCTTCTCAAACAGTTCAAGGAAGCAATTAAAGGTAGGAGGACACAGAGCATTTCCTCCCTATACTTCTTCAGCCTATGATGTTAGATCACCCAAAAAACCCCGGAAGTATAGGATATCCTTCTACACCATTTCTCTTGACATGGATTAAGTGCACATGTTTCATTTACACTTTTAATTTTGTGTACTTTCAATTTACATGCATTTTTTACATACATACACATGTGTATTTTACATAGAATTTTTACACTTACATACATATATATTTGACTACTTAATCATTTTATTCTTGCAGGTCTGACCATATGAGAAACAAACAGTCAAATTGGGGGAAACAACAAAAAAAATACTAAAACAAAAAAAACGATGGCGGTAACAACAACGAAACTTTGAAATAAAAAACATTATACTAACCATGCAGGTATACTACGCACACCAACATCAACACACACGTTCCATCCTAGGTTCACTCTCATCACTTTTTTTCACACATTTCATCTTTAGTTTCCATGCTTCTCCATATTTTTATCATTCCATGCTTTTTATAGTCCTTCAGAATGTTTCTACTACACTCTTCATGGACATCAGGTACGCATCCCTATCTACTTTATGTTACCAAGCTTTCTGCTCACCAACATAAAGTGGGGGAAAAATGTAGTCACAAAATCATGCATTTTAGACATTATTGATCCCGGTATCATACTAATATTTAGAAGGTTCTTGAGTGAAGAAAGTAATAATTAACACTAGTGAGAACTACATGAGTATGAATCGCACCACACAAGCGTATAGAGTGTGGCATGTATTCTTGCATTAGCTTAGTATCCCCTGCCTAGAATTGTTCGATTCAACAAGGGTTATATTGAGGAAGTAAAATTCACACGCATATATTTATCTTTTGGTTACTAATTCTATAATAGGGATTTTATTATCATTTCGGATTAGGGTGATTGTTACTTTATGCATCGGTTATATAGGTTATTCTACAGAAGCTGCTTTGATAACAAAGAGTGGGAATATCACCGCATCATTATTATACAAGGACATGCTGGAATATGCAACATAAAAGTATGATAGATAACACTGTTACAATAAGTAGGGAAACTAATAACAATTCTAGGTATGAATTATGTACAGGGATAAATTCTTGGTCGGTAATAAAAAGTGTGGAACTGACTGCAATACTTTCTTAATTTTTTTTAGTGCCAATAACAACTCTCTAGTTGCCAAATAATATAAGTATAGCAAGGACCTCCATCACTACATACTGGTATGCCTTACGTTAGCATTCACATTTAAATCTTCTACTTACCCTGAATCAGGCATAAAAGTTATCAACCTCACTTGGTGTAAGGTTAATAGTTACTATCATTTCACTTCTTCTAAATTAACATTTATTTTTGGGTCAATTTAACTGATGTTTACAGGAATCTAAGTTACGATTCATAGATAGTTCACTACGTAGAGAAATACTTACACAATAAATTGTTTATTATAGTGTACTATCCAAAAACATAGTAATTAATTAGGTGATAGACTTACGGATCAGGTGATATATAGAATCAAAATATTTATCGCAACACAGCCTAACAGCCCTAGGGTATAAGTTCTAGATATACTTTTATATTTTATCTACTGCTTCTCTATGTCTATGCCTTATTCTAGTAAGAAGTGCTTAAGTCAAGTCATAGAACATATAAACACAGATTCATAGCTTTACGTCTTATCGTACATTTAATGACATACCCTCATTTCTTTATCACAAATGATAAGTCTATGGTCTCCTAGCTTAGTAATCAATGGATTATCACTACAACTTTAATTAGACTTGACTGAATCTAATTAAATCATAGATAGAACATCACAGGTTTAATGAAGGATTAATAGAAGGGACTAATGTAGTGACTACTATATAAGTGACTGGACTATAGAGTCTATAATGATAGGTTCCACATGATTAACCTAGTCACACCTGAGCTTTTCTCATTATATCGACAATTTCTTTGTCCTTAAGTAGTAATTTCTCAGACATGATGCAGAATATAGACATACATAGTGAGTCCCTTTTATGGACATGGCCGTATCCAAGAGTCAGCCAATTAAAATCTTCTCTTTTCCAGTTATTTTCTCTGAGTTCAATACATAAAAGTTAGACAGTGTCACACATTACATTGTGATAGGGATCTATATTGGAGGGAGATACAAAAGACCCTAATGTATTTAAGTAGACCATGCTTTTCTATAGTTGTAATTCACTTAACTTAACTGATGAAACCTGACTATTAGCACACTATGAATCACTAGCATAATATAAACTATATGTTTCTTCTCTTGTATTCCTTCTTTTTTGGCTCACAACACTAATGGGTATCGTACTGCCATATCTTTAAGTTTCATAGTATTTAATTAAGCTGAATTGACTCTAAGATTTATTGATTAAAAAGAGTAGTGAATAGCTTATATTAATAATCCAATTACTACTAGGAAATTATCCTAACTTTCTAATTCGGCTTGGACTAGTGCCACATGTATGGACATGAAGAGTGGTTACGGGAGATCCTTAATCATCATAATCTACGATTTTATTGCATATCTATGGCACTTACAGGACTAAGCTATTAGGATGTATTAGGATAAGAGGTGAATGCTTATAAAAACAACTCGGAATCACTGATCGTTGACAACATAGTGAGAGCAATTATGTTGGAGCTTATAGATTCAAAACTCGCGAAAATATTGCTAATTTATGCATATACTTCTATATTCACGGTAAATAGATTCTCTATGAGCACAATGGTCTTTATTTGGAATACGGCTTATTATTTGTACACAATGAGTGGGTATTAAATGTGACACGATTCACATATGCAATGGATCTGACGAAAAACAATTAATAACTCATATCATTGCTTAGTAAATATTAACTTCTTTTTTTTCATAGAGTTTTTCAGAGTGTGAGATCATTATCCATGTTTATCTTGCAAGTTATAATTAACAAATTGTATAAAACACATAAGAATCATTAAAGGTATGCTTTAAAGCTGTACCACAACTGGTGGAGAGAACAACTATATCAAGGAGATGTTTTCATCTACTGAGGCAAGTCCTTAATCCAAAAGGGGCAATTCAATACAGAAGTGGCTTTCTATTCATTCATTTTGACACCTCATACTATTTACTAACTCCTAGATCTCTATTTCTCTCATACTACAAATATTCATAGAACATCTTCGGAGCACTATCCAATCAGACTGGATCTTGGACTCTTTTGGTATCTATTACCATGCTCACAAGATATGAAATACTTTTTTATTTGTTTGATTGCTTCTCATCTGTCTAGGTGTTGGCGGCACATGCTTTTAACAACTAGAAATCAATTATGAGGACCATAGACAAGATAAATAGAGACGAGTACGGTGATAAGTAATTGTTCTTTTTCTATATTTTGGTATCAAATATCATAGTAGGCTAGATTGAGGTTTTTCAAGACTAATCTATGTCGGATCTCATCTATCATAAGCATTTCTCTCACCAGCGAAAAGAGCAATCTATTCAGTGTTCTTTTGTTTTCCTTTCTATCTCTCCACTAACTCCTCTCTATCCTGCCTCATCCTATCTACAATATCTTCAAACAACGTATTAATCCCTTTCTGTCACCTTCAAATGAATAGAAATGGGAACAACTCATATCGATCTTGCACGAACTAGATCCAAGAGTACTAGCACATCAATTTCCTTACGATCAACCAACCTATTTGTACTTAGAATGTATGCCGATTAACAATGTTTCTAGGAAGGAGTAGACTTCGAGAATTAAGCGAAAAGCTTCCTTTGTCAACATCCTAAAAGTGTTGCATTGCAAATTTTTGGTTCTCTGTTTAACTTTCACAACGCTAAATATTATTCACTACTTTTCTATATTTATTAGCTGTGTGAGTAACTTCCCTCTATACCTAAAGAGAGTAAGATCCCGACTCTATTGGCTATAAGTTTTGCTAGTATGGAGTCTTACAAACTACAGGGCTAGATTTTCCTAATATCTCTAGTTGTATGGTTTCTTCGAAAGACTCGTGCGAAGTTCAATGGCTATCAATAATTTTTGAAAAGGGTTAACTCCAACATCCACTTCACATTTTGTAATTGTGCCCCTAAAAATTAGATGTCCCTAGACATGGGTGTTTCAGAGCTCTACTAGTGTAGACTTGTCGAATTAGAAAGAATAATGACATGCTCTGGCTAATGTAACTTTCAAAAAGTTATGTCAAAATCCTTCAATAGGACTCGCTTTATAATACTAATACTAGTAAGAGTGGGCAAAGTGCTGGTTATGGACGTGGTATGGTAATGCCGTTCTAAATGACAAATGGCTTATCTTAATGTGTGGATACACTTTTGCGAGTTTTTTAAATACCCAGGAAGAGTTGTAATATAATGTTTAATTTCTTAAAAGTTTAATTGTCTGCAGTACCTAGAAATTAAATATACCATGTTTGTCTAAACCTTCTCTAAAACAGTATTTTACCAGTTAGATGAGTTGGGCTTTTAACTCGTAAACACTTACAAATTATTCGAACTGAGGGTTTGAGTATACAACCTATAGTGAGGTTTACAAGCTACCAAACATTCATTGAGAAAAAAGAGATGCAATCTATCAACTCTCGATACATCCTTATTGGAACTTGTATACAAGAACATCCTCTCTAGAGGAATCAATCATGAAGCTTGCAAAATAACACAAATTACTTTCCTGGATATTGTAATTCATATATCATAGGGCATGTCTTATCACAGATGCTTCGATATTTCTATTTGATAGGGATTTAAAAGGAACTAACTCTCAGAGGACACTAACTCACTAAAACCTCAACATATTGATTCCAATACATTAAGAGAAAAAATCATTAAATAAAACTCAAAATTCTCTCTTCTATGTACTTTACACATTGAGAGATCTCTGGTGCATATCAATAGCCAGATTAGGAATAAATAACCAAATCCATAAAAGAGCATAGTTGCTGTAGACAACCTAGGTAGAAGAATAGATTTGGAAAATAGTAATAGGTAATGTGCATATCATCTAGTAATCTTAAATTAAGCAAAAGGAAGGGAGACATTTTAACCACATTTAAATCAATTAAACATATAGTGATCAATTATTATATAATGATTCTTATAGCAACACAACACTTCGATTAACAGATCTCGCTTGAAAGGAGAACAAGACAACTTACGATGTAGCACTTAATTTTAATGAGATATCATGACAATATAGGTAAATCATAATTTTATATTCTTAATATCAAATAATATCTAGATCAGAGAAGTTTGCCCTTTTTTACGATACGATAATTATTCATATGATTACATCATGCCTACGACGAGGAAATGTAGAAACGCTCATTGAATCTGAGAATTAAAACAGCTGTCGATATTATGCAAATTTCACATCCTCATGCTGTACACGCATATCTAGGTAAGGAAATGTATGGTTATCGGGATCAATTTGATTGTATTCTTAGAACTTGTCCATTTGAGATAGAATGCATCAATACAATATAGGACCTGATATAAACTCTTGAAGTATCGAGATTGTACACTTAGTAGCATGTATTCTAAATGATTTAGGTAGTATCACATTAACAGTTCAATTATACACTCTAGACTCTATGAATAATAACACATACAAATATACTGAGCCAATCTATGTGATAAATCATATCAACTTAATAACCTAGGACTTCCAGAATACTAATAAATCCTTTGTAGTTGGATTACATAAATATTATTGAAATACGCATGATGACTTAACCTGTGATGATTAAGCAATTGTGGAGAGTGAAAACTGCACATTTAGAATTTAATCAACACGTTCTTCTAGCTTATACATAGGTTACCTCATATGTCCAATGTTGATACTACACAAAATTCGATTAACTAAACACAATTGAAAATTTTATAAACTTAATGATTTACATTTGTGTAGTTCACTAGAAGATTCTCCTGCTCAAACGCATTCATCCTGGGAAATTCAGAGTTTCATCTAAATAAATTCTATTTAATAATACAACAGTATTAACATAACAAGTATGTCATTATAGTCACTAAAATAAAATGGACTTAAATAATAGACAGGATGTTCCGATGGTGACAACATTTACGTGAGTAATGTAATATTAAATTATATATATATGCGAATAAAACAGTTGACATAAGGATGAATAAACTCCTATTAGATGATGCGATAAATATGGAGAATTACAAGATATTTATATAATCTCCAAATCTTGGGCTTGATTACTATGATTACATTATGTTATGAAGCATTCACGACGTTTGTAATAATGGTAGAGGCAGAAGGATATCCTACAAGAGTAACAAGGTATATTCCTATCGCAACAATATAAGGGATTCAAAAAAGGATCACTATGTTATGAGTGAGGAGAATCATGGTAGAAATATACGGACAAAGTTGTGTCTCAGAAACTATTAGTTAGTTGATGATTCTGGAGATGTACTGGGCTGAGTTACTAAACGATGAAAAGATTAATTGGTGGCCGTTAGTATAAGTATAAGTGAATATGGGTCTTTAACTCACTATGTTCTTAGTTATTATACAACCTATAGGTGAGGTTTACAAGCTACCAAAACATTCATTCGAGAAAAAGAGATGAAATTCACTCTACATCCTTATTGGAAAACTTGTTACACATCCTCTCTTAGAGGAATCAATCATGAAGCTTGCAAAAATTACTTCCCTTGGATTTTATTATAATCATGCATGTCTTATCCAGTCATTTGATATTTCATATTGAACCAAAACAGAATAACTCTAACACTAACCACTAAAACCTTCAAATATGACTTCCAATACTATTAAGAGGAAAGAATCCATTAAAAAACTCAAACATTCCTCTCTATGTACATTTTCACATTCATTCTCCTCATTCATGCCATTTAAGGAATCATCCACACATCCAAAAAAGAGCATTAGTTTCTTATACAACCTGAGAGAAAAGCATGTATTCCACTAGTAATTATTCAAAGGATTCATTAATCATCATAGAGAAATATTATAAATCTTAATCACAAAACTCATAGCACTCTTGAAAGGACCAAAAATTCAATGTAACACTAAGTTTATATTCATATAACTATCATTTTCTTACAAAAATGTGTAAGTATCCTTCTTCCATCTATCTTTTACATCCTCCTACACGAGGAATGAGCTCTCTGACTGATTCAAACACACCTATATTTGAAATTCCATCTCATGCATGTACCTACTACCTAGAAATGTAACTGTCACATTGTGACCTTTGGACTTCCATTTTATATTTATAGAATCATAACTGTTATATTAACTTGAGCATTTTTAATGATTTATCTTCACATTACAGCTCATTATACACTCTAGACTCTAATAATACACTCAAAAACACCTCAACAAAACCTAGGACTCTCTAATATTCCTTTGTAGTTGGATTACATATTTTGGAGGGAAAACTCCCATTTGAATTTTCCAACTTTCTCACTTTCAAGTTCCTCTCTTTCATGACTACACACACACCCAATTAAAATTTATCAACCTTAGATTTACATTTGTTTAGTCTCACTAGAAGATTCTCCTGCATCAAACATTCACTCCTATGGCTAATCAGTTCCTCACATAATTTTATATCAACATTCACAACAAAGTGTCTTATGCTCAAATGGCTAAAATATGACAGGTTCCGATGAAACCTTTAGTGATTATGTTTTATTATATAAGAATACACTTACTAAGATGAACAATCTATTGGACGATATTGAATTACAAGATTTATTTACTCAAATTCTCCTTGTTCATATGCATTATGTGAGAACATTCACTTATATGGCTAATCAATTCCTCAAACAATTTTCTATCAACATTATCAAAAAAGTTTCTTATGATAAAATGGCTAAAATACAACAAGGTTCCAATGAAACCATTAGTTGTTATGTTCTATGATATACGACTACACTTACTAAGATGAAAAATATATTGGCCGATATTGAAGTGAAATATTTCTTTACTCAAAGTATTCTTGTTATTTTTCAATAATCGATGATGTTTGAAAATTTTCTTTCATTCAATCATATTTTTCATACTTAGAAAGAACATGAAGCTAAGCTCCTCAACATGAATTAACTCAAGTATGTTGTTCATCCTCCTAGCACCTCTACTCTTAAATTTTAATACAAGGTTGTTTTTAAAACCAAGGCTATTGATGATAAACATAAAGCTAAAACTGTAGTCAATTCATGTCTCAACCTATGAAGCTAAAAGTATAACTTTCTTGATGGAAATTCACTCGTTTACCTTATTCACCACAAAACATGCTTCAAAAATTACTTGACCGTAATCTTGTATCTCTCCCTCCACCACTTTAGGGTTGTTAAAAACACACCTCATAGTAAGATATTTGATGCTAATGTGCATTATGACTACCACTGATGTATTGATCAATCCACTAATAATTTCTTTAATAATCCTCATGTTATCCAAGATTTAGTTGATGGTGGTACTATCAAATATGATACTAGACCTCGAACCAACCCTACTAATGATAATGTGAAACTTAAAATATTTAGTGACCCATTACCATAACACGATGCTACAAAAATATACCTCGAAATTACATAATGATTACTGTGTTGTCCTACCTCCACCATATTATTATAACATGTCTGATGCAATGATTGGAACTATTCTCATCAAATCTCTTTTGTTGGTTAAATCCTTTAATAATATTGATATAATATATGCACTATACATCCTTGCTTCAGTTGACCAAAACCATAATGTAATGTTTTGGTTAATAGCACCACTCCCCATAATATATGCACTTCTACATTACTATGCTCTTTTGGATAAATAAGAAGGATTTCATTGATGATATTAAAAAATGCATTAGGCATGTTGTACCCCCTATAGTTTGTTGCAATACATTATCTCTTACATTTTAGTGGCATATTCTCTTGCACCATGTAACATGATTCTAGGTGGTTCTTGGCTTCACACCTTCATAGCTATACCTTTCATACTGCACCAATGTGTTAATTTCATTCACAATAATCAAGTGGTTTCCATTAAGGTAATTCCATTTGAAGATCTTTCATTTTCACAAATTGGTCCCAACACATCCAGACACTATTTATAGTGATACTACATATACAAATTCATCCACTACTTCTTATGATATATCGCATCAAATGACCTTACATATGAATCATTATTAGTCACCTAGTGCATATAGTACTTGTAGGTGAACACATTCCATTAAAGCTTTTACTTGAGCATCTTCTACGTCTATTAATCCCCATCAGGTTTTCCTACCCTATTTCTCCTACAACACATACTACAGAACACAAATTTTACATAGATATCCTTCATCTATTCTACTACTTGATGGTTTTGCATCCCCTTCCTTCACCACATATGATATTCCTGTTCATGAGGCCCTTATTAAGTAGATGTTATGTTATCCCATCTCTTATAAATATCTATTTTCAAAATATTCCAAAAACATTCAAATATGAAAAAAATACAAAGGATAGCTGTGTTACTTTCTACACGATGTTTTTCACATTGATTTGATAGATAACATATCTATTATTTACAAACATGCATGCATGAGGTATCTTGATTTTCATGCATGACACTCACATATTATTACATGATGATAGGATTTGTTTGGGTCCTTATACTACTCTCTTGGGGTTATCCCTCCACATTATATAGGTGATTTCATTTCATTATATGTTTCTTTATACCTTCCTCGTCATGTTTGATTACATACATAATGTTTATTTATATCTATTGGATCAACAAGGATAACATATGTATTTTGTGTAGTGATAACTTATCTTATTTTCTCTGTTATTACTATTACCATTTGATACACTCGATACATATGTTGTTGCCACTAATTATTTATGCTTGAACTCATTCCTTGATTTCTTAGTCTATGGATTCACTCAATTTTCTTCTCTAAATATGATTCTATGACTATTATATTTATATGGCCTAAGGGTAGTGATTTTCTTGTGACACAATGGGTATCCAATATTTATGCATTTGTGCATATTTTTGTGTATGCACTTGTTTATTTGACTATGGAAAATCATGCCTTCTACTGTGATTATCTTGTGACATCGTGTGTGTCCCATATTTATGGCTCTATGTCTATGTATGACCATGCTTCTATATATTATTACTTTCTTGAATATACACTATTTTTTCTATTACTTTACTATAACTAGCTTACTTTGTGGATTACATTATTATTATTATATGGATTTTGACATGCATACTATGATGTATTCTATAATTTTTTTTACTATGGAAGGAGACATGATTGCTATTATTCTATATTGTTATATTTTCTTTACATGTGTATTCTTACTTATTTATTGTTGTATGTTAATTTTTCTTTGTGCTATGGTCACCACCATGCATAACCCCTTTTATAGGTATATATTCTCAATGGTGGCCACCATTTCATCCTTTTATGTGATCCTATGTAAATTATCATATATAGTATACATGGGTACACATCTATGCTTGTGATTCACAGTGTTCAAATTTTTTATCAAACACACCTCGAAAGAGGGGGCATTCAACTAGATATTATTACATATTCAAATAAATTAAATAATGCAAGATTTTTTTTACATGGATTAAATCCTCAAAAAAATGTCATAGATACTGAAATGTGGCATAATTCAAAGAATTTCAATACCATAAAGTATAATCAAGATTGTGGTATGGTCTTGAATATTTCATACATTCTTGAACATAGGGGAAAATACACTTAATGTATCAATTTATATAGATTATATCAGTTACTAACATGGTTTACACTTAGTTACAAATAAAAATGAAATAGTTCAGAGAAATTTACAGGAGGCATGAGTAATTCATTGCTTATTTATGGTAATACTTGAATTCAATTACAATAACTACATTTGGGGGCATAGGAATCATTCTCCCCTTCCATATTTTAAAATTATACATGATTAGTTTAGTCACATTAGCACCTTGTGGGGGCATGACAATGTTCTTTCCCTCTTAGGTTTATTTTTTCAAGTGGGAGAAAATTGAGCCTAGATCTGTCTGTAGCTTAGTGGTTTGTGGGTTTAGTGGAAATCATCAAAGCAACACTGTAAGATTCGTAAACTACACTTTCCTCTTCTCTCATAAGATTCTCAAATGTGGAAAGTGTCAAACAAAATATGCGAGGTTCATATTTTTCTCTTTCCTCCTCTCTCAAAAATTAACAAATGGGGAAGGTGTCGAAGAACATGGGTTATTTGAATCCTAAATCCTCCCTCTTTTATACTATCTCTTATGGAACAAGGGGGATTGATCACTCCTAATCATATGACATCTCCACAAGAAAAATACAACTCTCAATGGAACAAAAACAACAAGAGCTCATCCCTCTGCAAAATAAACAAGTGCATTTCTTGAATGTTTTACATCTCAATTATGTACTTTTTACAATGTTCAAATGTACAAGCATTGTCTATATATTTTAATTAAAGTTTAGTTTATATCATAGAAATTGAATACAGTCTATGTTAGATGTTTTTTCATGGATTTTTCCAACATCAACACACTGATAATTCCCTTTAAGTGAATTAAAAGTGTGTGTGCACACTCAGGGATGTTTATCCTTTAAAAATGAAATTTTCAATTACACACTTAAAGGGGGAAATATATAGACACTAAAATTTGGTAACTCATTCTTGGTTAATTCCAAGTTTGATTATGTATTCTTCGTACAATTTTTTTTCACATTCATAATCCAATATTTTCATCTCATCAACCATTCCATAACTTGCTTATAAAATATGTGATATTCATGTTACAAATTTTAGTTTATCTTTCTATCTCTCTAGTCCAAAAATGTATAGAAGGTTTGGGATGTGGGGTCTAGTCTTGGATGACGAATACAGTCGTATCGGGCTTCATAATCCCCAAATATTAATTTCAAATCATTCTTGGAGATATTTCATCTTCTTATGGATGGCACTAGAATAGTTCATTTATGAAAGGTAATATAAGTAATTCACTATCGATTTATAACTCACCTAAAATTCTTACAAGCTACTATTACAAAAATCATTCCGATAATACTCAAAGGGTTCCTAAATATTCCTAAATCAGCTTACACATCATCTAGATTAGTCCCTAGTACAATTTTTAAGCACTCAACCAGGTTAAGGATTATAGCCTCAGCCATTCCAAGAATGAAAAGATCATAGAGCCATGTATTAGCAAGATACAATTCATTTCCAAGAATTGCACAAGGGTTTCAATCAACAAAGGGTTGGGTCACATAGCTAAGGCACACCACATAACACTATTACCATGATGAGTACATTCTATAAGTTATGCAATTATCTTGTTATGTGTGTCAAGATATACGAGGGCACCCCTAGGGGGTCAGTTATCTATACACACTTGTATAAGTACCTAGGATAACTAAATTAGGTTTGATCCCATAGTGAGGGTATGTTGTGTAACACTTGGATTGTTTAAATAGCTAGGAGTATGATCACCAAGCGTATTCCATCATAAAACACACAACACACACACACACACACACACACACACACACACACACACACATGTTTTTCTCCTTTTATTTAATAATGCTTTGGTGAAGGTTTATATAGGTTGATAAGGTTTCAATTTTTTTGCAGGTTATTACATGTCATCTTTAAGCTATGAAAGTATGATAATCATATAGGGAGAATAATTTTGAGATAATAAAATCACTCAAAAATTTATAGATCCAAACTCTCAAAGGTTATGAGATCGTACACCACTACACCAGAACCATACATCTCTAACCTAGACTGTACAACATATGTATAGTCATGCCCTTACTTAAATTCTAGTTCCATAAATTCCAATGCATGATATATAGTTCCATATAATCTTGTTTCACTATCCTATACATATAAATTTTGTTTTCATTTCCTTGAAGTGTTAATTTTGTCTCCCCTCTTTTGTAGTTAAACTAGTTACTTATCGTTTATCAATCGTTTCAAATTTGAAAGCATTATTCTAGTTATGTATAATTGATATGGGAAGTTCATTAGATCAGAACATTATACCTATTACAAACCCTTACATCCTTCTTATTGTTGTGTACTTTCCACATCATAGAAATTAATTAGGGTGTAAACACCAATTTACAATTTGATTAATTTTTTATTATTAGTTTGTTGACACATACATTAATTTACTATCAACATACCTCTTTTATTTTGATGTTTTTGTGTCTTCATCTTTTACTCTTTTAAAATTCATATATTTTTCTCAAAATTGAAAAGATTTTAAATTAAATTAAAAAAAATTTGTTTTACTTACAAAATTTAAATATTGATTTTTAATTATTAAGTGTGCATATGTATAAAAATCCACACAACTCTTTTTTATATGTTTACAAATTAATGCATTTCTTGAGGAAAATTATTTTCTTACATGGTCTTCAATAGATGGTGGAGGAGGGATTTGAGTTATTGGGGGTTTTAAACTGGGTTGACCATCTCCCCTATCTTATCCTATTATATTTTTTGGAAGCACAATGGACTGAGGGGGGTGAATCAGTCCTACAAATTTATTATTTCATTTACCATTAATTGCAACATCCATTAACATCCATTCAATCATATGCATTCAATGAGAGCTTATGAGGTGTGCATAATACATTTAAATAATGATAACACATGAGAGAGAACATATAGAAATAATATGCAAGTGGTAAACCTTCCTAAGGGAGAAAACCCACTAAAAATTTCCTTATATTACACAAAATAAAGAAATTTAGTGATGCACCAACTTCACAAGGAGCATTACCCCTAGTTTAGTAGAGCACTAACCCTACAAGGAGAACCAACCCCTAATTTATTGAAGCACCCACTCCACAAGAAGGCTAAAACCCCATAAGATGATCAAGCACCAGATAAACCATCTGGAGATGAATATATCTGATTTTTTTTCTGCCACAACTCATGGAGATCACTAATTCAGCTCACAAACCTTTCTTCAAACCCTCATTCCTTCAACTCATTATATCTTCTTCTTTCACAACTTGTCTCAGCTCTAAAACATTACTCACTGCCCTCTAAAATTCTTAAACATTTTATCACTTCATCTTCTCTTGTTTCACACCCTTTATCAGCCTTCAAACCCTCACCTAGGTCACATTTTCTCTATATGCTCAACTAGTTCAGAAATGCTTAGCTAGGTCACATTTGATTAGCCTTATAATCTTCTCTTCTTTCAAACACAAACCAAATAATTTATCCTTATTTTTTTCAACCATTAAAACTTTAAAAAATAATATGATACTCATATAAATGTTCACATTGGACCCATATAAGTCAGACATGTCCAGATGCACCAACCATGCACAAAACTAGTTCAAACTCCCATCAGCTGGATGAGCTAAAACCAAAAATGCAAAAACCATGATTAGTAAAGCTTAAAAATTCCTCATGCATGTTAAATATAAAATATAAACATCATCCATGGTCGTTAATTATCTTATACCAATCAAATTTCATATAACTAACTCAAGAAGGCTCATATCTTTCCCAAAACAACTATTTCTAAGACCCTACCAACACTTATGGACCTCAAGCACACACCAAAACACCTCAACTAAGGAATGTAACAACTCATTATAATCATCAGGACATGTACATAAAATTTATGCATGTTATATCTCTTAAAACATCTATATGTACAAACCACACCTACTTTCCTCTTCACCAAATTGAGTTGCCTAGAAAGCAGTATTACGAAATAAAATGGTTTGCACCCTTTCTGATAATTTTAATACCTCAAAAATCCTTAAATAGGAAAAAAATCATCCCTCTTCACTATCCATCTGATAGCAAGAATCAAACCATTCATTTCATGCTTCAACTAACTCAATCTTCTATCTTGAGCAACGGTGTCCTGAAAATCAGCATCCTTCTTTCTCACAAACTGGGTTGAACAACCTATCAAATCACCTCACCATGAGATGATAATTATATAAATATAAATACCTTTAAATATAATTTCCATAAAATCTTGAATTTCCTTCCAAATCCAAGTAGAATACCTTCAACCAAACCATTATCTGAAACTACTCATTTAGCCTTTTAGGACTCAAGAACCAAGCTTGAGCACAACTTGCTCCATCACCTCAAAACTCACTTCCACACTTAAACCAAAGTATGTAACACACTTATAAATTATTTTTAAGTACTCAAAAACATTCAACAATCTTTAAAAACCCAGAAGTATCACTTTACCTCATGAAGCTACTCAACACCCTACTAGATCAAGCATCCTCCAAATTTGACCCTCAAAGAATAGTTTATAAATTTATCATAACATATCACAAAAAAAACAATTATATACCATTGGAAATATCTATGAACTAGGATCACAAGACAACTTGAATGGAGTCCTAACTCTTCATGTAGCTCCTGAAATTCTACTTTTACCACTGTCTACTCCAAACTACCCCAAACCCAATCTTCATAAGTAGGGGAAAAAATTTAATTTTTCACCTCAACCATGATCTGAAAATATCATGGGAATGTATAAAAAATCTAGGGCTAAAAACCATATTCTATTTATTCTAAATATTCTTTGGGTAACTTCTACTCAAACTAAACTTCTTCAGAATCTAAACTAATTTATCTTTTTGGAAATACATAAGAGTCATATATAACATCAAATCATCACTTTGGAAAAATAAATCAAAATAGGTTCAGTACAAACATTTTTCTCCAAGCCGCTTTGAGCTAAGGTTTAGTTAGGGTTTCAAAGCAACTTACCTTCTTAACGATCATTCATAAAAAATAGAGGATAAAACCACCCCATTATTTTTGTGAAACCTTCATAAATGACCTAATACGGTATTCCAAAGATCTCAGGTCCCCATGAAAATCACACAACTCACAACGAGCATCAAAAGGTTCACTTTTGCTTCAAAAACACACTGTAGAATACCTGGTTTTGCCAAAACTAATGTAACTTGCAATTCATTCTTCACTTTGACCTGAAACTTGTCATGAAGCATCATGACAACATTATATAACTATACATACTCACAAAATATCCCAAATAGATCTGAAAATCTCCATCCAATATCATTTACTTGTGCTTACTTGCTTGTTCTCCACTTCTTGCTTCCCAAGGACCTCATAAATGCATTTTATTATTGAATACTGACCTAAAACTCACAACACACCTCATCTTAACTATTTCCATACTCTAGAAAGACTGATAAGCTCCAAAATTCATACCTCCATCTCATTTTTCATGCTCCAAGGATACCAGCATGGACATGAACTGACCATGTTATCCCCATGCAGACTACACCCATGACACAGCATACCAACCATGTTTTACCTCATGTAAATATTCAATCAACTTGGGAGGACTTAAACCATGACTATACATAGCAAACCATGCTCCAGAACACCAAAGAACTCACCAAATCCTGACACTACCATTCAACTTTCATGCTTGACATCTGATTAACACCTCATGGAGATTAACATGACCTCAGAACACCCTTTTCCATACATGGAATTGAAATCAATGACAAAACAAACACACAATGGTCAAAAATATCCACTTTGAATCTACTCTCGTTGTGGAGAGGCTTCACCTTGTCCATCACCTTGCATACTATCTTCCAAAAACAAGGCTTTGACCATGCACGAATATCCTTTCACTAACTCCTACTCAATATTAATAATGTAGAATCATATTTTGAGGATTGGAGGTCCCTTATATCTTAGACATATTATTTCAAGTTACAGGAAGAACTAGTTGGTTTTTGTTCCTCCCTACATGTATTTATAAAAAATGATTTTGTTGTCAGGCACAAGGAAATGTTGAAGTCACTAAATGTTCCTATTGCACACTTCAATGCCAAATACACAATAAAAATGTCACACACCCCAAATTATGACCATTTAAAAACCAATATTATTCTTTGAAAGGATCAAAATTCTATGCTTACTACTTACTTGTGGGTTGAAGCTAGGTTAGTCGGTAATTTTATCAATTAAGTCATACATGTTGTTTAAAACACTAACAAAAAACCACCATAACTACCATCCTTTTTAGTTATCAAATTTAAAAAATACATTGACCTAACATGGAATGTGAAATCCCTCCATTATGTTCTTTTCTCAAGGGAACCATAGGAATATACCATTCAAAATGGCATGGGATCTTACAATCTACAAAGCAAAAGGGGTTAATATGCATAAAACAACTAGTGATATATGAGGTACTGAAATGCAAGGCCTTACGTTCACATCTATCTCCAAAGTATACAACCTCCATTACTGAGGACTAGAAATAGGGAGGCAGCTTGTGGATATTTTATTGATATGAAAAATATGTAGATTACATCTAGATTACATATGAAATGAAGTGCTGCAATACTTATAGGTATTGTATAGCAACATACTAATAGACATAGCTATAGTAGCTTTTAAAATACATCTGGAAAGCATAGTAAAATGTAATACAAACAAATATAATTGTTGTAACTATGTAACAAGATACTTATGTGAATAAAAATAAGAAAAATATATGGTTTCAACTATATAACAATACAACAATATATATACTTATATTTACCTAAGTAAAACTAACTTACATATGGTAAATACAATGCATAAATTAACCTAGTAAAATAGGTTTACCTAACATTACCCCCCTTAATTTTGCATTTCATCAAGAGATGAGGAGAGGAAATCTCTGAACAACTCAAACTTGTCACGTAAAAGTGACTTTGTGAAGATGTTTGCTCGTTATTTAGTTGTTGGACAAAACAGAAGTTGTATATTATGTTTCAACACATGCTCATGTATAAAGTGAACCTATACCTCATTATGATTTATTCTCTCATGAAAAACTAGATTGTAAACAAGTTTGAGAATACCCTTATTTTCAACATACAAGGTAATGTATTTCTCCTATGATACTCCAAGTCCCTCAGCCATGCGACATAGCCATATCGCTTTGCAGACAGCTCGACCTACAACATGATATTCAGCCTCTATAGAAGAGGGAGAAATAAATTTTTATTTCTTTCTTCCCCATGGTATCAGTCCATATCCCAAAAATAAGAAAAATCTAGAAGCGTATTTTATGTCATCAATATTACTTGCATGATCTAAATATGAATATCCAGTCTAGAAAAAAATGATCATTCTTATTGTATTTTAGACCAAGATCCATAGTACCCTTGATATACCTCAAGATTCACATTTCTTATTTCCAATGAAAAAATCTAGGTTCCTATATGAACCTCAAAAAATAGATCAATGAAAATTTGATATCTGGTCTAGTATATGTTAGGTAAATGAGACTCCCAATCAATTTTTGATAAAGAGTTGCATTTACCAGAGGAGATGGATTTGAAAGAGATAATTGTAGCCTTGTATCCATGGGTATAGTAATTGGTGTGCAATCCATCATCCTAAACTTCTCAAACGTTGTATTGGTATATTTCAACTGAGAAACAAATATGTGATTCTCCTACTACCATACTTCCAAACCAAGATAATAGTGCATGAGATCAAATTATGGCATGTCAAATGAATGATTAAGATCATTCTTCATAACATCAATCATCTTTAATGTGTTGTCAGTGATGACTAGATCGTTGAAATATACAACAAATGTCACAATCTCTCCTCCTTGTCTCTTAAGGTAGAGATTGAGATCATATGGATTTCTGATAAATCCATGTTGAATGAGATGCTCATCAATCTTGGTGTACCATGTCTAGGGTGCCTATTTAAGGCCATATATATATATTTTGAGTCTACATACCTTTGTTTCTTCACCAGGTATGACAAAACCCTCAGGTTGAGTCATGTAAACTTCCTCATGTAGACCTCCATTCATAAAGGAACTTTTCAAGTCCATTTGATGGACTTTCCAACCAAACTGAGTAGCTAGAGAAAAGATCATCCTGATCATTTTGATCTTAGTTGTGGGAGAAAATGTCTCCTTATAGTCTATGCCTTCCTTTTTTCATACCCCTTTTCTACCAATATCTCTTTGTACTTGTCTATGGTCTCATCTTCTTTGTCCTTTGTTTTGAATATCCATCTACAAACAAAGGGTTTCTTCCTTGGTAGAAGATAGAAAAGCTATCAAGTGTTTTTTTATCACTGAATGATACTCAACATTTATGGCATCTTTCCAAGCTTTCAACTGTAGGTCTTCCTAGATAGTAGAGGGGATCAACAGATTCAACAACTCTACTCATAAAAGTAAATTTTACCTCTTCTCATGCTTTACTGTGAGTTTTTGGTCTAGTGGTGGATGTATTTGGTGGAGCATACAATTTTGCATCTCGTATCATGTTTATATACCACTTGGGTATACGTCATATTATTCCCGTAGGTCATGGTCTTGTTTGATCATCACCATCATCCCTATCATCACTGTCATCATCAGTGGGAAAATTTTATTCTATTTTTACAATAGGTGAACTATCTACATCAGTTGAGTATGGAGAAGGAGTCTCATCTTCCTTCTTCTCAAAGGTAGAGTTTTCTAGTGTTCAGATCAATCAATCTATACCCAAGATCCTCTTCATTGTATCCAAAGAAGATGAGTTTTTGTAATTTCATATCCAACTTATTTTTGTTTTTCTTGGGTATGTGCATGCTAGATTTGCACCCAAATACTCTGAGGTGTACAATAGATGTTTTTTTATTTAATCAAGCTTCATATGGTGTTACTCCATTAAGAGCAACTTTGGGCATTCTGTTCAAAAAATATACAACTGTCTTTATTACTTTTTCCCATAATGTCCTTGCTAGTCCAGAATCGTTGATCATATAGCACACCATCTCTACGATAGTATGGTTTCTTTTCTCCACAATATTGTTATGACGAGGTGTGTGTAGAGGAGGCATCTGTCAAAAATCTCGTAAGCTTGCAGGTAGGATTTAAACTCATTACTAGTGAATTCCCCCCTCAATTTGAACAGAAAGATCTGATATGAGGACTGGTCTTATTCTCTATAGCCACTTTGAACTTTTTAAATTTATCAAAAGCATCACTTTTATTACAAAGACAAAATTCACAATTTTCTAGAGTAATGATCAACACATAACATGAAATACTGACATCCATAATTACTAGGTTGCATCATATTGCTAAGATCGATATGAACCAAATCAAGCTTACCTTGAGCTTAATAAGTACTTTTCTAGAATGAAGCTCTATGTTTTTTACCTGTTAGGTAGTTATGACACTTATATGTATCCTTCTTGAGAGATGACAAGACTCTCACCATATCGTATTGGTGAAGTGTTTTGAGATATTTGAAACTAATGTGACCAATTATTCGATGCCACAACTACACATAGAAAAATTCTTAGCCACTAGTGCCTGATCATCCATGTGGAAAAATTAAAGTTGGAACATACATCCCACATTTGAGGATTTTGTAATAATTTTCAACCCTCTTTATTTCTCTCGAATCAAACACACTTTCTTACCTAAATGACTATCAAAATTAATCTTCAAATTATGATCTAGAAGTTGACTAACTGATTGTAGATTCTTTGTTAAACAGGGACAAACAAAGGAATAAATTTCATATCTCCAAACGAGGACATGATTATAAATATTTTTGGTTCAATACATATAAGAAAGGATCATCGAGAAATTTCATACCTTAAAATGATCAGTCTCATCAGGGACATTCACACTACAAGAAAGGGCATAAGAAGGATAACTGACGAAGGAAACCCCATCAACAAAAAAATACATACATGAATACAAATAAGACAAATATATGGTTTTAATCATATAACAATAAAACAATATAAAAACTTCTGATGGGGTGGGAGTTGTGCAGTCAAGTCAAATGGTTGTGTGCTTGCCCACCTGTGTTCAAATCACCCCGAGGAACAATCCTCTCTAAGGTGGTCTCGTCACTAGATGTGAAATATCTACTCACTGCAATCACAACATGTTGGTTTCTTCACTTGCTAAAATTGGTAGCATGTCACTTCTGGCTTCACTCAGATTCTTGCTTCACTCGTTGCAGGTGTTGCTTCACTTAGGTTGTTGCTTCACTCGTTGCGGATGTTGTATCTTCACTCTAGTTTCAAGGCTGCTTCAATCAGGTTCCTAGTCATAGTTCCCTTCATTTATCCTCTCAAATAAAATCCTCAAATGTACAAGGTTTTAGGTCCTTTCAAAACCCTCAATTTACCCTCCTTCAAAAAAATACAACAATATAAAAACTAATATTTACCTAAGTAAAACTAACTTACCTATGGTAAATATAATGCATAAATTAACCTAGTAAAATATGTGTTACATAACATTCCCCCCCTTAATTTTGTATTTTCTCAAGGGATGAGGAGAATAACTCTCTAAACAACTTAAAATTTTCACGTGAAAGTGACTTTGTGAAGATATCTACTCAATGTTCAGCTATTAGGAAAAAAATGAAGTTGTATATTGTGTTTCAACACATGCTCGCATATGAACCTATACCTCAATATGCTTGGTTTTCTCATGAAATACTAGATTAATAACAAGTTTGAGAACACCCTCATTGTCAATATATAAGGTAGTGGATTTCTCTTGTGATACTCCAAGTCTCTCAAGTATGTGACATAGCCATATCACTTTGCAGGCAGCTCCACCTGTACCATGATATTCAGACTTTGTAGAAGAGTGAGAAATAAATTTTTGTTTCTTTCTTACCCATGATATTGGTCTAGGTCCAAAAAATAATACAAATCCATAAGTGGATTTCCTATCATAAATATTACTCACATGATCTGAATCTGAATATCTAGTCAATAAGAATTGATCATTCTTCTTGTATTTTAGACCAAGATCCATAGTACCCTTGAGATACCTCAAGATCTGCCTTGCTGATGTTGTTTTTGGGAATTTTTATAAGATTGTGCTTTGCCTTTTCCTTTTCTATGAGAAGATAGTGCCTACTCCTATTCATCATCTTTGGAGTACATTGCTTCTTCTTATTGCAGTAGATTCATTATCTTGTCAAAAGTAACTATCTGATCTGAAAATTTTAGTGTCATCACAAAAATAAAGTAAGAGGAAGGAATTTATCTTATAAAAATGGGCACGAGAGATGTATCAATAATCTCCTCTCCCAGGGCTAGAAGTGAATCCATCAATTTTGTAAATCTCTCCAAGAAATATTTCACTCTCTCATTTAGCTTGAATTTGAGTGTATGTAACTGACTCTAAAAATTTGATATTGTATTCTTGTTTATGGCCTTGTACATGGTGCTTAACTTATCCTATGCTTATTTAGATGTTTTGGAATCTTGAATGTGGTGTTGCACATCATCAGAAATTTTGAACAAGATTATAAATTTGGCCTTCTGATTGGCCTTGTCAAATTGTCTTTGTTGGGTTACATCATTTGGTGATCTGGTTACGAAACCATTCACAATAGGCCAAATCTCTTCAAACTTGAGTTGAGTTTGAATTTTGGTCTTCCAAGTGGCATAATTATCGCCATGGAGTAGCTATAAGTTAGGCAAGAATAATTTTGGAGCATTTTTTTCCATAGTGGGTGGTTAGACAATTCTTATCTATATGGTTTGTTAGCACAAAACAATGCAAAAATACACTAAAAATATGATATACAATATTACAACTGATTGTGTGGAAAAATGGAATGACAAGATTTTTTTTGTGATTTTGTGTCCTTCGAAGCTCAAAATGGCTCACAAACTAAAAAACGGTGAAAAATGACAAAAAATGAAACTTTGAGGTACCCCTCCTTTGGAAAAAGTGTCCTAGACTCACTTTTTAAGTGGTATGGGAGAAATGTTTTTTACCCAAAATTAGTACTTTTTTTGCTAATTTTGGTGGGGGATTCAGCAGTGACTAACACCTTAAGTTGGGTTTTCAGCTACTAGATTTAGTGGGTTCTTCTAAAATTTCCACCAAATTTCTAAACCAAATTGTGGTCATTTGGGGATTAGGTCAAACTCAAGACCTCCAACTCCCAAAAATTTTCCCCCAATTTTTAAAGTTCTTAAAGCACATGCAATGTTAAGTGGATAATTTTTTATTTAAATAGTATTTAAAAAGGACTAACCTTTCAAAAAATGTGGCAGCACCCAAAATGATCCATGTGGTGCGATGTGAGAATAAATAATTTAGGTTTTCCTTAGAAAACGGATTTGAGTTCGACTATCATTGATTTGTATATTTTGTTCTTGTCCTTCGTATATGAACCACTTGTCTATAGGTCACTCTGGTTGGATCAACACCTCTGTGCTTGTTTAGGTGCTTTTGAGAAAGGTTAAGACCTCCATTGCAAGGTCAAAGGTTGTAACTCATGGAGTAGTGCTCGCAAGACTCGGTCGCTTTGGTGTTCAACCTTAGTCGCTCGGTCAAGATGGATTAGCAGGGGATTTTCCCTTAGCTTGGCCTCCAATCAATACTAGAACTCAACCTCCAAATAGATCTCATTTCAAGTCAGTCGATGACTAGTTCCTCAATGCTACATGGGACTCAATGGGTAAGATTTGGTGCCAATTTGGTTGGAAGTCGACCCGAACAATTCTTATCTTCAACCAATGTTTTTGATCAACTCACTTTGGCTTGGTAGAGTCCTTTGAGACCCAACACTGATATTTTTTAAAGGTTTACCTTCAAGAGATCGATAGTAAAATTCTTGACTTGGCCTCAACTCGCACTATTCTTTGTACAGCTTGATCAAAAAAGGTGTGGGGGTTAAAGTATTTCACCTAAGTATAAAACAATGTAACTCTAAAGAGCTTGGTGAATGAAGAGCTCGCTTCAACCAACTCGATATGAAACTCAATGGGGAGCTCATTTTTCAACTCACCTAAGAGCTCTCCCAACTCACCTGCAAAGGCTGAATTTGTTTCAACTCTCACCCTTGAACACTTGTAACCAGATCAACTTTGTGGGGCCCACTGAGGTTGTAGGAGGTAAATACCTCTATATTTTATTTTTTATTTTTCCAAGATATAAACAAATTTTCCTAATTCATGAGGCACCAGTGAAAAAAAAATCTTTTCTTTTTCCTAGAAATTGTACTAGAGGTTGTGGGGATGCAAGGTGATTTGAGAAGCTATTGGAGGTAGCACAGGCTCTCCAAGAGCATATTTATTCTCCAATACTTCTTAAACCAGCTACAACCTTTCTATAACGTGATCTACTTACACAAGCTCCTAGAGTCCTAGCTCTAATACTAAATGTTAAGGAACGAAAATAGGGAGGCAGCCTATGGATATTTTATTGATATTAAAATATGCATATTACATCTATATTACATATGAAATGAAGTGTTGCAATACTTATAGGCATTATACAACAACATACTAACAAAAATAGTTACCGTACCTTCCAAAATACATATGGGAATCATAGTAAAATGTAATACAAACAAATAGAACTATTATAACTATGCAACAAAATACATACGTGAATACAAATAAGAAAAATATGGTTTTAACCATATAACAATACAACAATATAAAAACTAATATTTACCTAAGTAAAAATAACTTACCTATGGTAAATACAATGCATAAATTAACCTAGTAAAATAGGTTTTATTTAACATCCATGACATGCATATATATATTTCTTTCTCTTTTCAATGATTATCCAAAATGAGTCTTGTTCCATATGTATAGATTATGAAGAAAGAAGAAGAATGACTTTATTTCATTCAACCTTCCCCTTACCAATTTTTTTTCCTTACACTTGACACACTAATTCCAATAGAAATTCAAATCCTTTTGATTTTATTGTTCCCTCTATGACCTTTCCTACACCAACCTTCAGTTTCCCTATCAACATATTGATTACATGATGACGTGTGATTGTCAGTGTAATACATTTTTTAGAGATTGTATGTTGTATATCACATCATAATTATTAATATACATAGACATTAGAGAATTCACCTCTATGGTCACACCGTTGCAGAAAAAATAAAAACTAATATAAAATGCCATAATCACTAAAAATAAAATAAAAACAAAAAAAAAGTCTAAAAATATAAAATAAGGTTGATTAAATACATGTCACCTATTTAAGTATTCTCACTCATTTAAATTAAACCATTTCACACTTTATGCACACACCAAAAAAACTTATTCTACCTACCATTTTCATCTCCAACACACTTTAGACCTTTATCATCTCAAATCTCTATGCACCTTACACCTATAACCATCTTAATATTCTATGCACCTAAAATATATAAAATAAGACTGACCCCCTACCTTCACTCGTTTTAACACTTCTATCCCTCTTATTTGTTTACACAATTTTTTCCTTTTCTCGTGTATAACTTGTTTAGAGATTTCTAAAGGAAATGGTGAATGTTGAAAGACAGGTCTAAATCTCACATGGTTAACTCCCAATCGTCATATCTTCCTTGATACTACTCAAGGTTATATTCCAATCACCATATCTTCCTTAATACTACTAAATCCTCACTATGGTCACTTTTCAAAAAGCTCTCAAAGTCTTCTTTTTGTTTATAAAATAATTCTAGATCAAATGTATATGGGAGGAGAGTTAACTTCTTATAGAAACTCAAATTTGGAAATTTATCATTTTGAAACTATTGATTATGACTATGCTTCTTGGCTAAGACAAAAACCTACATCCTATCCTCAATCAGTACATATTGTTATCTCTCTCCCAGTTTTCTCATTCATATACACTGATGTGGAAAAATGTTTTGAACATGAATACATAAAATCAATGTGTAACCTCTACCCTTAATGATGCAAATTCCATAATTCATCCACCATCTCCTTGTTCAAAACTATATAACAAGGTTAGGATATGGGAGCCAATCCTATCCGACTTGTAAGGTCTTGGACTGACACATCTTCCAACTTTGTTTTCAAATGCATTATCTTTGTTGGGTATTTTCATCTTCACGGGTTGTAATTCACATGATAAATAACCTTTGATTCCCTATACAAGAAAGTTAAAAGTTGTATGCCTAGATTTGGATCACCTACACAATGTGTTGGTAGATATGAAAATATCCAAATCAATGATACTAAATAAATGGGATTGCGCTACCATTGAAAAGATAAATACAATCATAGGTTCTTTCAATGAATAAATTGGGTAAACTTCTTGATCTGAATATACAACCTGCACGCAAACACACTGTGTTAGTTATTTTTGGTGGTTAGGGAAACTACCTTGGTCATATCCCTAACCATTTAAGGAAATAAAAGGAATTTTATTATAGAAAATGAAAAAACAATGCATTAAAATGAATACTATACCCGACTCAATTGTAAACCAGTCGTGGGTGCAATTCACCAAAAATTGCATGGAGGTTGCAGTCCAGTCATGGGCGTGACTAGAGCCTGTGTTGAATTTTTTCCAAAATAGTGATGTTATGAGTTGCACTAGTATTTTGTGATCCACTTTCACCTCTCCAAGACCTATAATACTGAAATATGTTGGCAAAGAATAGAAAACTCAAGTATGGGCTCAAGTGCACAAAGAGTCAAGGGAAGATCAAGAGGATGAAATGATGGGGTGAGTGGTGTTGGTCCATAGTGCAATGGGCATGAAAATCGGTAGGTGCGATGGACATAATTAAGTGTGATTAGGAGAGGTTTAGTAAATGGGTGGCAAAGTTTCCTTTATCACCATTTTGCGGTGTTTTATAATTTTTAGTTACTTTTGTGGGACTATTTGATGTTTTTAAGATTATTTTGTTTTATGATGTTTTTGGTATTTTTGGTATAAGATACCTTATGCACAAGGTGCATTTTTAGTTTCTATGACATCACCTCATTTACTTACCTAGTAATAACATATAAATCACTTAGCAAACTCATTGAAAATATATTAAAAAGGCACCCAAGACTCCCTAAATCTTCCCAAAATGGATGCACATTCACTAGGGTAGAAACTAATATAGTTCTGAAGCACTCAATCAGACCAAGGATTTTAGCTTCCCTCATTTTCAAAGAGCCCTTCTAAATGCATTAGAAAGAGCACAATCATCTCAATCATGGTCACACTGATTCATGTTTTCAACTAGCCACATTCACCTAGATATCACATGTTAGGTTGAATGTTGTCACTTTGAAATGCACCCTTTGAAGAATGGTGTGATAAATCTCCTTTCAATTGACAAAATGAAAACACTCCTAGGTTATGGGTGGCATGTATGTTGGAGTGAATCTTCAAAGAGGATTTTTTCCCATAGTGCAACACCTAAACTAATTCTACCTCCTAAAACTGACCAAGAAAAGGGAGAAGGAAAGGAAAGAATAAGAACTAAAAAGGGAGGTGATACACCAGAATGTTTTGAGAACTTTAGACTTATTTAGATCACATAGATGAAGCAAAGAAGCCACACATACCATACACAACTATAAGTAACTGATTCAATCTAAAAGTGATTCATAAAAAGGTTCTAGAATTGATTGTCACTAGACAAGAAGGGGTGACAGCTGGTTCCACAACAAGATCCTTCAAACAATTTGTAAAACACAATTTATGACCTGTAAATTAACACAAGACTGCACAAAGGCATGAGAGATTTAACTGATAAAACAAGGATAGACAAGTATCAAAAAATAAAATCTGTTAAAACAAAGTATGCACTAAATACATATTTTTAGAAGGTAAAACACAACTCCTTTATTGCTCCAAGAGGTGGAATAAGCATAGATATTCACTCATGACCCTTTCTTTCTCACTCAAAAATACTACATTTCTCTAGAAAATATGAATGAAGAATTCAAAGATCAATTTTACAATGTTTTTTGAAGCTTTTATAGAAATATGAGAGAGAAAATAAAGATAGGAAAAGCCTAGACATGCAAGCCTGACTTAAAAATAGAATAAAAGCAATCTGTTTGATTTCTTTCCCCAAAAGCAACTTCTTATGTGCAAAAGCATGCATTCTTTCTACTTTATTTTATCTTTTTGCACAAAAATAATCTCTACATGGCTCAAAATATCTTTTCTCCTGACTTGTATGCTTTGTTCTACTTTTAATCTCTTCTAGATGAAAAAATGATCATTACTGCATGCTTTTATCTATTTTATCCTTCTAAACAACCCCTTATTATTTAGTTTCTTGGATTCTCCTCTAAAGTCTTCAATTCCTAAAATAAATGAAACCAAATTGTAAAGTTTGGCAATATCTTTCCAACGAAACCAATTTTGCTAAATTTGGAGTTGTAGATCAAAACTTATGGCCTTATATATTTTTTCATGCCATAATGCACAAGAAAATGACATGTTTCATCTTTTAATTGGCTCGGGGCTGATTTTTATCACATGTATATGAGGCTGACCAGTTGCTAAGTGTCTTTCTATTATTTTTTCACAAAATCGGGATTTTCTTTCCCTTAAAACATGAGTCGATAAAAATACGCCATATATGCACAGTGTCAGGCTTATAAAAGCTTAACTGAGAAGTACAAACCATTTAGAGCACTCAATGTACCTCTATGATGCTAGTCTGGTCTTTTGAAATATGCACTAGGTATCCTTCTCCTTCTACTTAACTGACCATGCTTGCACATTTACTAATTAGATCGACAGAGTTATACGAAATGCGAACAAATAGGAAAACACCACGTCTTTTGCAAACTATATCTTTGACTATCAATTGTGAAGCTTCAACCAATGAAATAGATCCACGCCCTTCGTAAATTGTTTCCTTAATTTAAACTTTTGAAATGCGAGTGAATAGGAAATCTCCACACATTCACTAATTTTCTTGAGTGAGTTTTGTGAAATGTGAACTAATAGAGAAACGCCACCCCTTTCACAAACTAGAACTTTGACTTTCAAATGTGAAGCTTAGACCAATAGAATAGCTCCACTTCCTTTACTAATTTGCTCAAATTATTTTTATGAAATGTGAATGAATCAAAAGGTCCCACGAAACATTGGTATCATCCTGTCCTTTGATTGGTTTTGACTATGCTCTGCAAAGATTAAACCAATAAAAATAGCCCACGTATCTCTATGTCATCCTGACTGTACCTTGTGAAATTCAATCCAATCAAACAACTCCATGAATCCTTTGAAAATCATACCTCGACTTCGCTTGTGAAACTCGGAAAAATAGAAATGGCCCATGCATTTAGGTGTCATTCCTAGAATGATAACTATGAAATCCAAGCCAATAGAAATAACCCACTCATCTTTTTCTTATCTCTTGGCTAACCATTATGAACTAAAAATGAATAAAATAGCTTCACACATTCACTAATTTTCTCAACTGAGTTTTACAAAATGTGAACCAATAAAAAGGTTCCACAAACGTCATGGTGTCAATGTATACTTTGATTGTTTCCTCTATAAGATTCTAAAACGTAGCTTTGACTTCACTGACCTTCAACAAACCTGAAAACTTGTAAATTAGAGCTCATTCTCTGGGCTTAGGTCTTTCAGAGTTAGAAAAATGAAGAGAGGCCCAAAATGGTGCCACGTAGCCATGCCTAAGCCGTTGATCCGCTGACACGTATCCCTTGTCTACTAGAGTGAAATTTGACATCCAAATGAACGTCACATGACTTTTATAAAATCCGCCAATGATTTAAACTTTATCCACGTGGATTTTTAAATGCTAATGGCTGGTGCTTTTAAGACATGGAAATTGATGGTCGTTTAGACGTATTTTTCTCTTTAAAATAGTTGTCCATTTTTAAAGATTGATTTGTACTCTATTATTTTGATGCTTATGCCCTCAATGTTTTCAATAGAACCTTTGCAATTATAGTCCTCAACTCAAGGAAAACATTCATAATTCATTCCCAGGAAATTGTCTTGCTCAAATAGTTGAGTGTAAGTTATCTGAATTTAACCAAAGGGAAAATTTGGGATAACAGTTAGGTTGAGAACTATGCATGGTTTGAGGGCTCTTCAAAGTAGTTTCGATGTAGGTGGTTACAATATTGCACTTAAAAAACACTCACCTTCTTGAAGGGTGTTTTACCCATGGTTGGTGTTTGAATTTCATTCAACTGATTTCATAGGCTTTCGATACTGTGCAAAATTTAGGGTTTGCCAATGATGAATATTTCCAAAGTGCTAAGGAAAGAACAAGTTGCAATGTTTATGGTGGATTTTGGTTTATTAATTATATGAAAAATCACTAAAAACTCATAGGACAACAAGGTTTGACTATACCTACATTGACAATACAATGTTGAGATGTGTGAATTCAAAATGATGTGATAAACTCCTAGGCCAATGAATGGGAGAACCTACACATACACAGATAGATGAACAAGATAGATATTATAAAAAGATATGATGAGTTTCTCAGAAAAGGTCGATCCAAGGAATCAATAGGATTCCTTGAAGGGTTTCAACTCATTTTACAATCAATTGATAATGACAGCAATATAATTCATGATAAAAGGATCATTAGAAATCTAGAGGGATAAAGAGATCCTGCTCCATGTAATAATTAGCCCAAGCAAGAGCTATAAAAAGACTGAACTCCTCGAAGTATTCAAACCAAGCTTGATTGGTGGCGTCTCATTATTCTTGTATGAATTTAAGTTTACCTTTGATGTCATCAATGTTTGGTGTCAAAGAGATAGCACATAGACTCAAATCATGTGTGATATCGAATTATTCCTAGACAAATGGTTTTTGGATAATTGAAAGATCGTATATGTTGGTAATCAGATGTTCTTGACCTGGTACATCCATCTACAAGTAGAAACAACTTGGAAATAAGTTGATTAGATGATAACATATTGATATATTGATTGTAGATGTGAGAAATATGATTAAAATGAAAAATGGGTAGGGATTGCTAGTGATTTGAGGTAATCACTGGTGATTCAAGTGAATCATCAGAAATTACTGTGGAAAAGGTTGATTTCTAAATAGGATGCAAACAAGATGCAAAATAGATGGTTTGTATATTTTTTGACCTTTAAACTCGTGTGTCGATAATCTGGATATGAAAACAAATGAGAGGAGCTTACCTTTGAAGTGAAATGCTAAGAGATGATGTTGTGGGAGTCTTATAATGTTTGTGAAGGTTCCAAGGACATGTCTAGGATCATGAGGTGTCAAGATGTCCATAATTGTTTCGTTTAGGTCACCAATGAGTCAAATCTTCACTTCAATACTTGAGGATCCCTTTCATGGAGGTTTGATGTTTCTTATATAATCACCAATGATTAGTTAGAATCACTGGTAATCCAAAAACAATGGTGAACCCCACTTGGAATTTGTTTTAACCACTTCCAAATGGGTTAGTTAGGGTATGGGAACAAGTGAGTATGGTTAGGAAGATGTTGAGGATGTTGGGAGGTTAGGAGGTCAGAACAAAAATGGGTTAGGATAAGTTTTGCGTGGTTAGGGAGGTTTAGGTAACTTTGGATGGGTAAAATAGCTATTATATAGGGATAAGATGTGATTTTACGGGGGTGAGGACAAGGTTTAGGAATCATAAGAAATATTTTAATATTTTGAGTTTGAATGTGAGGAGCCTAGATAAACAGTGTAGGGTACCAAAAATAGGTGTCTACATTTGTCACTTTTTGTCAAGTGGTTTGTGATAGACAAGCTGTTAGCAAAAAATGAGTGGAATGATTAGATTTTTGTTGGATAGGTGGTCCCCCTTCAAACTGGGGGTCATTGTGATGAAGTGCAATGGTCACCAGTTTGAATAGGTTACTAGATGGGATAGGTATGTGTGATGAGTGTGTTTTAATTTAAGGTGCCCCAAGACTAGGCATGAAATAGATTGCCACAAGAGTGGGCTTGTGTGACCAGAAATTCAATTGATAGGGGAACCAATGGGCTCTCAACCTATAGATGTATGAATTATAGGAAGCAACAGGAAAATGTTCCCAAAATTATGTAGTTTCCATAGTTTATCTGGAGATGCAGGCTCAATATAAAGGATGTTGCCACAAAGGTAGGCTTATGTGGCTAGGAAGTCAAGTGACAAGGGAACCAATGGGTTCTCAACCTATAGACGTATGACTCGTAAGAAGTAGTGGGAAAAGGTTCCCAAAATCATACAGTATCCATGGTTTATTGGGAGACGCATGATCGATATAAAGGATGTTATCATAAAGGCGGACTTACAGAGCCAAGAAGTCAAGTAATAGGGGAACTCATGGGTTCTAAAACTATATACGTTTGAATCATAGGAAGTAGTGGTAAAACATTCTTGAAAGCATATAGTATCCATGGTGTATTGGGAGATACAGACTCGATATAAAGGATTTTTCCACAAATGTGGGATTATGTAGCCAGGAAGTTAAGTAATAGGGGAACCAATGGGTTTTTGACCTATAGATGTATGACTTAACGATAACATGGGAGAATGTTCCCGAAAGGCTGAAAATTTTGAGGGGGATTTGATAAGGAAAAAATTTATAAGGATTGATTCAATTTAAGAATTTGAGAGGGTCTTGGGACCCAAAATAAAGAAACACACTTTGAAACATGTAATTTTGGAAAGGATTGATGGAAAAATGATGATTTGATAAGGTTTGGAGGCCTTATACGTGTTTTCTGGTATGGCCAAGTACAGAGGGGGATTTGAGGGCCATGTAGTATTTTAGGTGGGTATGGGGTCAACAAGAGGACCAATGGGATATTATCATATTTGGTCACATCAAGAAACATTTTAGACTTATCCAGGATGTAATGGAGGTAGTAGTGGCCTATAGATGAGATGGTGGAGATTTTGATGAGGCATTGCCAAATATAGAAGAGCCAGTTGTGATAGAAGATGTGGAGGGGATAGGGGTGAGAGTGGATGCATAGGGGGGAGTGATGGGGGTTGATGATGCTGGTGTGTTGGAGGATTGTATGGCCTGGTGGAAAGGACAACTAGATGGATTTGAAAGGCAGTTGCAGGCTTGTGTAGAGGTTACATCAGAGGGTGGTGCTAAGGGAGGGGATGAGGATGATAAAGTGGATTTATTGGAGGCCACTATAGTGAGTTTAGAGGCTGAGAATTCTATGTTGTTAGCTGAGCGGGAAACATTGATTTGTGATAGGGACAATGTGACTGGAGAGAGAGATGGGTTGAGCCAAAAAATCACTACTATACAGGTGGAGTTGACACATGCCCAAGCTGATAGAAATAGATACAGATATGATAAAGAGGCCTTGCGGAAGGCCTTTGGTGTGATAGACCCATCGATCTCAGGGACTGAGCTACAGGCAATGAGATCTTAGACCAGTGGTCATATGGGGAGACTTGGTGGTGTGATTATGGTTAACTATCAGACCTTATGTGATGAGCTTTGTTATTATGAGGACATAGTAAGGCAAAAGCTTCCATATGAGACTCGATATACTATGTTTTTGTCTCAACGATGATAACTTCCATCAGGTAGTGCCACAAGCGTGGGTCATCCACCTAGAGGTCTAAGTGATGAACCATCTAGAGGACTAGATGACAATTAGGGGAGTAACGCCTGAGGGAGTGTCCAATTAATAAACATTTAGTTCACTAGGTAATTTTTATAGATAGATTTTGATGAAATTTTTTTATGTATGAGGCTCTTTTTGAAGCCCTTGTTGATGACATACAATATTATGATACATGAGGATTTTGAAGCCCTCAATGATGTATACACACTTTTGATATATATATATATATATATATATATATATATATATATGATTTTTGTGTTTGAGTTATGTTTTGAGTTTTGGAATGATTGCAATGTGATGGATATAGATATAGTTGATGATGATTTAGTTAATGAGTTTAGTTACGATTTTGATATGATGAGTTATGGATGTATATTTTTAGATTAGTTATTTTGATGATTTGAGATATATTTGTGACAAATGACGATCTTTTTGTTTGATTAATGCACTATAGATGGATAGGAACATAATGTGGGGTGTTTACTTCCTTACTATTCCATACATATATACAGTATGATGGTAAATTGATTTATAAGTAATATACTACACATGTGGCCTTGTAATTAATGTTAATATATAAATCATAATGGTTAGTCATACTAGGATCATAGAAGGGTATGGGATAGTTGTATCTATCCTTTTCTGACATAGGAAAGGTTTGTGTGTAGAAAGCACTAGGAAATGGGTTCTTCTTGATGGTTCTGAGGTTTTTCCCTAATTTTGTGCAAGTTGATCGATGCAGGAAGCTCACGTTTTATGCAAAAGTTGATCAATGTGGGAAGCTTTCCTGGGATGGTTTCTTTTTTTATTTTTGGAATGAGGGTTGATCAATACAAGAAACCATTTTTTGATATGAGAATTGATCAATGTAGGAAGTCCTTCTATTTATTTTGATTGGGATGTAGGAAGTCCTTCTATTTATTTTGATTGGGTAGTCATCCTTCAAGGGAGTGGTCTACGATTTTATTAACTTTTTTGATTTTATGATAGTCATGTTAAGAGGGAGTGGTATACGAATTTATTTGACATAATTGATAGCCATACTTTGAGGGATCGGTCTATATTTTGAGTGTACTCATCCCATGTATATTTTGATTTTTGAGATGAGGGAAAGCCAAGATAACCACTTTAAAATGGGAAAAATAAGTGTGTAAGCTACACTTATTTCCTTTTCATGTCGTAAAATTGGATAAGATATGGTGAGAGAGATGATTGTGGGATTCACTAATCATGAGAAGGGAACTTATCCATATGGAATATGCTATGAGTAGATCCTTGGTTCCCATATTGAGGCTCATGAAAGGTATGCTGACATAAATTCACATAGTTCCACATCATTATGAGGATTATAGGATGCGTGGGCTGATGGATGGAGATTGTATTTTGACTAAGGTATCATGAGTTGATACTTTAACAGTAGAACAACCACAAGTGTAGGGTGTTAAGAGGTTCCTTTTCAGGTTTACCATCAAGGGAGGATAAAAGGTATGCTCCAGACTCATATTTATGAGTAATAATATGTTTTCCAAGCTAGTTTGGAGAAAACTTCTCATGTTCACTATATTCCATGTTAGTGACATGTTGATTTTCTTTGAGAACAAGATCACCAATGTTAAATTCATATTGTTTGATATGTTTGTTATAGGCTCATTTGATAAGTAGCTCTTGCATTTTTCAACCAAAATGGCATTACTCTATAGCAAAGGTTCCCTATGGGGTGATAAAGGATTTCTTATGTTGATCCTCTAGTGCAATGATAATTTGATTATAGCTAGAGAAACCATCCGTAAGGGATAAAATCCTGTGGCATGTTGTTAGATCGACAAGATAATAAATGTTTGGTAAGGAAAAATCATCTTTTGGGAAAAAAAGATTAAGATCTTAGAAGTTTGTACATATGCACAATTTTCCAGTGGCTTTAGTGATGGGTGTGATGTTAGAAACCCATTATGGATAATCAATATGTAATATGAAGTTGGCCAAAAGAAGATGGTAAATTTCTTCTTTGACTAGAAGTGTGACACGAGGATGCATCCTACAAAGCTTTTGCTTCACGGGCTTAACATCTAGGATAGTGATGATATTATGAATAATGATATTAGGATCTATGTGAGGCATGTCTTATAATACCATGCAAAGGCTTGACCATGTTTGGATAAGAAGGCGTTGAATTCTTAGAGTTCACACCAGTCTAGGGCATATCCGATCTTGACGATGTGCGGTTTTTGTGATGTTTTGATATTAACATCGTTGGTATATTCATTGAGAAGTGTAAATGTATCAGAAAGTAGGGTTTTATGAAGATAATGATCCTCAATACCCATGTAAGTTAGGATAGTTTCATTGTCATGAAAGTAGAGAATGTCGATAGTGGGAGAGTCCTCTTCTATCATTTGTGTTAGTATTAGAGGAATAGTTTTGGTTTTACCATTGGATTGATAAATCAGGGTTCTAAGTGTCATAGCATTGACTTAAAAAAATTAGGGGGAAGAGATATAGTGTCTTCATCATCAGAGTGTAAGTCTAATAATGGTGATACTGGTGTTTGAGATTTTGATGTTGATAGTGATGGTTTATAAGGAGACACTCAAAAGACAAGTCCATGTTTTTCGTGAGGTTTTCTCTAGTATTCAAAGGGTAATTCATGTGAACCTTTTTCATACATGCCAAGACCAAAGCCCTTCCACACACAACGGTAGAGGTAAGTTCGGGCGAATTGTGGTTTTTTGAGAAATGAAAAATATGAGGAGAATGTTTTATTATGGGGTTGAATGTCAAGATGAGAGGAAGGATAGTTGATACCTCCATACAAAAGTTGTGTTTGGAGGAAAGGGGGACCAAAGGAAATGATATTTCCTACATTTGAATCATAGATAGGTTATTTTTCAATCCTCCCATACATTTTTTGCATAGGAAGTGCATTAAGGGTCAGGAGGCCTGGTACTCCCCCAATGAAAGATGTTGCATGATGTCTTCAAAGGATTGATCATTTGACATTTTGGATGCGGGAACATATGATCTTGTAGAAGCTTGATTTGAAGACGTGGAATTTTATAAGGGAAACAACACATCGTTAGGCCTATAGGTCATGTGACAAACTTTGAATGGATTTGGATTAGTGTGAAGTGTAAAAATTTTAACCTCATGTTCATATTTTAGACATCGATGCAATGTGGATGGGATACAACGCATAACATGTATCCAAGGGTAACCTAATAATATATTATACTGGAACTCTCTTTCTACAAGATAGAAGATCTTGTTGAGGTTTTTAGCACCTATTTTAATAGGTAATATTATTATGCCCAATGTAGGGGCACTAGTGTCATTGAAAGCATGGAGAACGACAGATGATTGGGCCAATATGGTGTTCAGTAGATGAATTTGTTTAAAGGCATGAGATGATATTATGTTAATGTTGGCATTGTTTTCGATCATTACCCTTTTGATAAAGGGTGTTATTGATCTGGGTAGTGCAAAAAAGAGGAAGATCATTGCCTTTAGGTTTTCTGAAGGGAATTTCAAAGTCTTCAAATGTGATAGCAACAGACATTTTAAGTGCACCAATGAGGTTGGAAAATGGTTGGGGGTCATATGATGGTATTGAAATGGCCTGGAGGACTTCAATCATAGTTTTTTGAAGATTGTGGAGAGTTTTGAACAAGTTCATAAAGAGACAACTTAATAGGATCTTGATGTAATTATTTAAGGATCGTGTTTTGTATAGATGTAGTAGATTGATTTTAAGGTACCCCAAGAATGGAAACCTTGGATTTAGAAGTTGATGGGTTGGATGATTCAGACGAAGTGATAGAGATAGATACTTTAGGGAAGTTTTTCAAATATTTTGTGTGTGCTCTTGTGGTTATACAGATGAAATATATCTAAAAGAGAGGGGATTTACTGGAAGAAGCTTTACTTTTACTAGATACGATATCTAATGACAGTTTGGAATTGGTATGTTTAGGGGCTTGCAAATTTGGTTTGATTTGATGTTTGGATTTGGTTGTATTAAGGTCAGTGGATGGATTAGGATGATTTATGTCTGATGGGAGAAGTATTTTTCTCGTGAGACTTCATACTATGGCATGGAGGGATTTACAGTCCTCTCTATAGTGTCAAGGTATTTGATGATAAGTAAATAATGCCTCATAGTTATACCAGGAAGGTTTCCAACCCCGAGGATCTGAGGGCTTAATAGGAGGTAATGTTATGACTAATGATCGAATGATTTTTTCAAGGATATTAGTGTAATATATTGATGATGAAGATGAAAGATGGGGGAAATTTTTTGATGGTTTAGAAGCATGAAAATATTGACTCGTGCTTTTTGTGGCATGTCTAGGTGTTGGTAAAGGGATAGGTTTAGACTATGTGATAGCGATTGTAAATTTAGATGAGGGATGTGGTCCTAGAATGGAAGGTAAGGACAGGGTATCCTATGGTGTTTTTATCTGGCAAGTGTTTTGTAAGATTTATATATTTTAGATGGGTGATTTCTAAGTTTTTGTGTTGGATTGACAAGAATTTTGGCTCTGTGTTGAGTGATATGTTTGTGGAAAGAGTTATTTAAGATTTCAATGATAAGATTATTTTCTAGTGATTTTGAATGGGATAGTATGGGAAATTTTTATGTTAGTGGATGTGGTATGTTTTTGATGTTGTGAGAGTGAACGAGATTAATATCTTAGTAGTTAGAATATCTGAAGATCTATTGTAATTTACTTGGTGTTTTTTCTGTGGAAACATTGAGTACTACAGATGTAGATAAGAGTCCATTGATAATATTGATAATCTGATGAAACCCTACGACATTAAATTGAGCTTAACTACTATACTGGGTATGATTCATGAAGGGTTGTTTAAACACATCCAAATTTTGATTCGGAGGTGCGTTCGCATTATCAAGTTGTAATTCACTATGGTTTGATAAGGTCTTGGAGGAAATTTTTGAATGATTGACATTTCTCAATGTCATTTCCTCAAACTTGATGATATTTACAATAATCATTTTCTCTATACCATGATAGTTTGGATGTGGATATGTCAATGGGTCATATGGGAGGGAGCTTAATCATACAATCAGTAAGAATTTTATTGAAGACAACACTATCGGATTCCCCTAAAGATGTGTATTTGCGTTGATGCTTGGATCATTCTAGATCTGAACGACCTTTGGATGTAGTTTTAAAAATAACCGTGTTTGTAAACCTTTAGATTTTTCATTGTTAGAAGAATTTTTAAAGGAGGACTGAGGTTTTGGTTTCTTATATTGCAATTTAACTCTACCATCCTTGAGGGTGCAAAGTTCTAGCTTTTGGGACATGGTAAAGGCCTCGTCAAATTTTTGAGGACTAAATTTGAAGAGTTGAAGATATATATTTGGCATAGGATTGAGAAAAAAATTGATCAATTCAGTTTGTGGAAGGGAGAAATATAGTTGATTGATGATTCCTCACCATGTGGTGATGAAATCAGAAATGGACTCATCCTCAAATTGTTTGATGGCATACAGGTCAATGATGGATATTTTACGAGTGATGTTGGTAGAGAAGTGTTATAAGAACAATTGTGCCAATTGTGTGAATGATAAAAGGGATTTTTGGAGGATACTATGGTACCAGTCAATGACATGGCCATCCAAGGACATAGGGAATGTCCTCAACATGAGATCTTGGTCATGAGCAATAAGATAACACACATGACACAAGGCCCTGATATTTTGTTTGATGGTCATATTTACTATAGAACTTGATGAATTTTGGGAGTTTCCAACGTGGAGGATAAATTTTGGAAGGTACAAATGGATTAATAGGTTCATTGCATATTTTTGTAAATGAGATTGTTTTTAGTGTCCATAGTGGTGGCTTCAAGGATAGCAATTGTGCTTAGTAATTTTTGCATGGGATCATTTTGAGGTGGTTGTGTGTTTAAAGAAGAAGGGTTGGTTTGGTTATAAGTGAGGGGGTTTTCCTGAACCCCCTTCACGTAAACTTCCACATAAGCCAGGGAAGGGGATTCGAGCGAACCCCACTTTTACCTAAAGGGGGTTTGCCTAAAGGGGGTTTAGGTGAACCCCCTCTATATATAATGGTGTAAACACTGAGGTTGTCATTTTTTTATCTCTACCGATGATTGTAGACCTTAGTGCAAACCCTATTTCATCTGAATTGACTCAACCACACAACAAAACAAGTATTTCTCTTTTTTTTTTTTTTTTTTTGAGTTTTATTTTTATTTTTTTTCCAAAAATTGAAAAATAGGGGGGAGATTTTCAAAAAAAAATTGAAAATAAATTTAAAAATACGAAATTATAGTAGTTTAGGTTTTAGGGTTGCTAAAAATGTATTCTAAATTGAAGTTTACTTTAATTTTTTATAGTTATGGTGTCTTCTTCAGTTAATTTGCATGAGAGAATTGAATTAGAAATAGCTAAACTCTCATCTATTCTTCAACAATTGGCCATTACAAAAATAAATTATGAAAATATATTAAAATACCTTTAAAAAATCAAATTAAACTTTACAACCCCATGCAGTTTAGCTATGATACTACTAAATTTATGGCCTCTCAAGTTCAATTTCCTAACAATGATCAATTACTGTTATACTTCATTATGATACTACATGTTGAGGTTCACCTAAACCTAAAGGTGGACTATTTAGACATCCCAAGTTATTTTGGGCAGGGGCATGGGTGCATTAGTGACAAGCCTACATATTGGAAAGAAGGAGCTCCCCTTGTTGACACGAGACAACTTGTAGATAGGCTACGACCTTTCTTACCTAGCTTTTAGGATGTTTTTTCACCTATGATTTTGAGTGCTCATGAGGGAGTGATAGAGGGTCTTGGGAGCATTTCTCGTGAGACCCAACTTATCTCTTATGACCGCGAAGGTTAGTTCCTTTATATTGTGGTATCAGTGATCCTGATAGTAATAGCACTCAGACATGTAATGAGTTGTATGCTCATGCACATTTGATATCACCTGTTGAGGTCGACACATTTACATTGGCTAACATGCATCATCTCTGTCGACATATTGCAACTATATGAGGTGATAGCATGGGACCACAACATTCCACTATCGAGGGTATTGGGTTATTTGGAGTAGATGATTGTTCATGATAACACACATTTTGTTAAAGCTATGGAACATACTACTGTAGCTGTTATAGTTGGACCTTCTACTGATGCAATTGTGACACCGGATGTTCAGCACTATTCATTTCCAGTGTGTGAAAATTAAACCCTTATTTAAATTAATATTTTATTACATTATTACTTTAAAATATAAGTATTTAAATAGATATATAATATCTAATGTTGACATGGAATATTGAATGTGTACCTATTTTTTTAGGATTTGGCTTCAGGGTACGTTGGTGAGCATTGTGGCACTTCCTAGCCCAATACATATCCTTACATGAAATTTTCACAACTCTTGAATGAGCCAAGCCATGATGCATCACTTGATCTTGATGGCATAAGTCTCGGTTCATTGGCATCATCTTTATTTGCTAGTATTGAGGTTGAGGGTCACACAGAAATAGTTGTTCCAACGGTGGCCCCATAGATCTTGAGACATATTCCGTAGAGGTGTGTGTGTGTGTGTGTGTGTGTGTGTGTGTGTGTGTGTGTGTGTGTGTGTGTGTGTGTGTGTGTGTGTGTGTGTGTGTGTGTGTGTGTGTGTGTGTGTGTGTGTGTGTGTGTGTGTGTGTGTGTGTGTGTGTGTGTGTGTGTCTATATATATATAGTGTTTTAGATTTAATATTTAACCTAAATTGTAATTTGTCAAATTAATTTTTTATTCAAAAAAATGTTTATTAACTTCTTACATTTAATTTATTTTTTTCATAGGGATCTACCAGTCAGAGATCTACACATAGTGTAGATGTTCCCAGTATTCACCCATAGATAGATGCAAGGGTAATCAATTAAATAGTTGTAAGATAGATTCAATTATTCAAGAAATTTTTGTAGAATTTCACTTATATTTTAATACCATATTATGTAGTTTGTGATGTGTATATTTATTTTTATAAATGTAGGGAGTAGCAGATCCTAATGAGGGATCTAATACTCACCCTAGTAGATGACAGAGACTATAGATGATACATACATTCGTTTTCATATACATGTATATAGTGTTTACGTAAGATTTTGATATGACTCAGACATCTATATATATTTTTGGGACATTATTTGGATACAGAGATTGATTTTGCATATATGATTTATTGATATTGGGTGTTCAAACATTGTTAATTTCACATGTATTTTATGGATATATATGTTGAAATTATCTTTATATCTAAATACATAAATGTGATCTAAATAAAACCTAGGACTCAAATAATTAGCTATAAAATAATATGAGTAAAGAACAACACTCATGCCACATACATGGAGATGGGGGACCAAAAAGTGGCCAAAAATCCCATAACACACTCACGTTATGGCTCGGGCAAGCTATAATGCAAAAGAGAAAAATAAAACTCACATTATAACACGAGTGCGTTACAGCTCAAATTTACCAAGCCAAAACGTTCTCACGTTATAACGTGAGCATTTTATAATGCGCTTGTGTTCTTATTTGCAATGTTGTATATGTGCATTTGGAAGGTATATATTACAAAAATAAATGTTTAAGTATAAGACATAATAAAGTATAAATAATAATTTAATTTTAGTAAATATAATAAATTAGGGTCACTTTGCACCTTATGGAACTATTCTCATAGCTCCATAAGTCATAGTTTAGAAAAAAGTCTTGTCACTAAAAAATAGACTGAAAACTAATCAACCCTTTCACCTAACGCAAAAGGTCAAAATGGAATCTGACCAATTTAATCGTAGTTATACTCAAAAATGGATTAAACGTGGGTAATTTATTATAGGTTAATCATGATTCAACATGAGATCTAGGAAAATTCTATTTCTTAGCAGCAAGGATGATATACATAAACAAAAGAGCAGAGAAACACACAAAAAGACACAACAAAACCATATAATATTAAATCAGATTTGATGGTGAGATATTTGTAAACCTTAACACATTTGTCTAAAATGATAATAGCTTATTAAAGATACTGATTTCTCAAATGAAAAAATATTATCAACCTTTATCTGACATATTGAAGCCTATTGATTAGGCATCCTCTTAAAAAGGTGAAATCTATAAGTAATAAATTGATGCTCTCTTATTCACAATTTACTTATCAAATGATGAATGATTTTGAACATAAATACACAACATCTAAATAAAGAAATTAACACCAAAATTTATTCATATATAAAACATATTTACATAAGTGTTAAGATGAAAAATGAAAATAGACATGTTAAAGAGAAACAAATTTACATTTATGTAAATGTACAGTGATTGTTAAAACATCGTCTTAATAAGAGTCATGATTCAAATCAAAGCCAACGTGGCTAAAATTTTTGCATTTATCTTGAGATCAAAATGAAGAAGTCATTCAAGGCCTACTCTAGATATGATAGATAAAAATCTACAATTAGTTTAGATGAGATACAAAATAATATAATTAGATAATCAGAAAAATGATATTAAAACTATATATACCTGTTGCATCATACATTCATACTCAAATTTCAAAACAATGTCATCACAACACCTGTAAGATCACTTGTCTTAGGAAAAAATTACACATAAATAATTATGAATGAAAAATAGATGCAATACCTGATTTCTCATCCCTTGAAAATGTATCTTCCAAGTCATTTTATAATCTCCTCTTGTACCAAATTAGTTATAATTGGTTGGTTCCAAATGGAGGGTTTTAAATAACAATTTATTAATTTATGTCTTAAGTAACACTTTATAATATTTCATTTGAATATAAGTAAAGGAATTGGGTAACTTTTTAATATACATGACATTTTAAAATATGAGGCATGAGACATAAGACATGGGCCCCACTACAATACCAATGCACTAAATAAATATTAACACATCCATAAAGCATTCCAGTCATTTAAAAGTAAATGCCCTATCATAATCAAAATAGCCATTGAACTCGTGGATTAAAACTACAAATGTCATTCAAGAACATATATAGATAGAATATAATAATCCACCACTATATGTTTACCAATTATGATCAAAACATTAAGTATCTACAAATGTTTAATCAAATATATGTCCATGTATCTTCTTCTACTTTCAACTTTAATCTTTTCAATGCACTCGTCACCTTAGGTACCACAGAAGAGGACCTAACACGCTTATAAGGCAGGGGTGATTCATGCGAATGCAAAGGTTGATTTTTTTCGAGTAATAATGGTGAAGCAGTAATAGGTGATACATTGCGAGGAGAAAAACAAGTTGGGGAAGACTGGGCAGAACGGTTTGAAGAAGATGGATCATGATCAACTTGGGTGTGATCAACATTATGATACAGAGGGGTGTTATGGATACTGCATGAAGGTTGAGCATAGGGGTAAGATTCAATAACTTGTAATACTTCCTACAAGAAAGGTTCATTTGCATCAAATCCATAGAAAATTGGGTAGTACCAGATCTTACAGAGGGTATCCTACCTCAAAGCGTACTAGCTCCCCTTCGGCCACCCCCATGTGAGCCTATCTGCCAATGTGGTTGACCTCATAAACTACCATGACCCCAAGAATGATGGCACCATGATATCCTAAAACTCCCCAACCACCATCCAGACATGCTTGAGAAACTGAAAAGAAGAGAAAAATTACCAACAACTCAATTCACAAGGTCATTAATCTTCTACAAAACAGAGTGATCTCAACTCCGAGTAAATGCAACAGATAAAAGTCATTTAAATCGAACAAAAATGAGCTTTAAATTAAAATATTTCATGCATTTCTTCAAGACATTTTTTCTTGAAATCACCACATTTCATTTCCAATCAACTCATCCTTTAACAGTCAGTGCATTTTAGAAAGAAATGATCACCCTCAGAATATTGTTATCTTTTAATAAAATAATGACTTTCGGATTCTGAATATTATTTATAATTATTTTCGAAAAAAATACATTTTCAAAAAGATACATGCACAAAAATCCAATCTGCCTTGACTTATTTCCATTCTATTTCAAACATTTTTACTGCCTCCAAAATCCCAAACACAAGAACACTACCATCAACAATTGAAACCTCAATCTTCATTTTTTATATTGTTTTCCTTTTTTAATTAAAATTATAAATTGGTCACTCTTTTTTTTAAATCAAACAAATGAATGGAAATATATATATTTTCATCACAACACTTAATGAAGAATGAGCTTGAATATTATGTCAAAAAACTAAATAGAATGTGGTAAGTTCCGATCATGACAAAATAGCTTTGGGTAAAAACCTAGTCAGTATTGCCTTTCCAAACCCTTCAACAGGAAGATAAAATCATTTATATGCAGACTGAAATATTTTCTCATTTTCACCAAAATGTGCACTTCCATTACAATCCATAAAGAAAATATGCAACACAGTATTCCTTTTCAACAAAACTTTCACAATGATAATATATATTAAGCTTTATCGTAACCAGATAGACAATTGGGTTTACAAAGAAATATGTTTTCATCTACTCTAATTAGCTAGATCTCAATACTAGAGAGAAACTAACTACATGCCCTCAAAAGAATCAAATAACAGTCCAAAAACTATCTTTATATCTTCACAAATGACACCCATTTCACAATTTATAAAAAAATTTGAAGTTGGACAAATGGGTAAGAGAAATAACGACCCGAAATAGACTTTAAATTCCAAAAAAAAAATATTCACTATAAACTTGGGTAAGGAACTGCCATATTTCACTTACATGCATTCAAAGAACTAACTCAGGAAAAAAACAATTGGCTGAATGATAGCTCATACATGTAAGGCTTTTCCATGTACTTGTTTGCACCAAGAACTCAAACTCATAGCCAACAATACCAACTCGCCACAAAAACCAAAACCAAGTGAACTTAAAACCTCTTTTGCAACACAAAAATTTGAGAAAATGAATCAAAAATCTAGAACTCCCACAGTTCAATTCCCATACGCGACAATTCATTGCATAGGTATCAACTCACCACTATGAGCTCCGATATTACCCAGTTGTCAACTCATCTCCTCAAAAAATGGTGTTTCAGGATAAATAATTGCACTATGGTTTGAATGAGAGACATATAATATGATAACCCGTGAAAAATCACCTTATACCATCACCTTTTAAATGTCATTTGAACCATGCCATTATTCATACAAATAATACTATATTATTAAACTCATAACCCATAGAAATTGCAACTTCCAAATGAGAACAAAATATTTGATTGTATGATTTCAACTTTATCACCTCTGATATTCATAATCAATATGAAGAAAACATATTTGAAACAAAAAAGATAAGTGGAAAGAGGCATTCAATCAACCAACTTTATGAAAAACCGTAATCTCTTCAAAATATCACCTTTATCTATTGTCTCCTTCAACAAATTATTTCCAGAATGGGAAGAATAAAAAATATCATAATACGAGCTTAGAAACCAAAAAAATATATCACAAAGCGAAACTTAATTTTCATTGTTAGAATCACACCAACCAAATTGGTAAATAGAATGACATGTATGTATCAATTTCATGAAGGCATCTGACAAAATAAAGAATGTTGCAAAACCACTTAGTGTTAAATAACTTAATTAATACATTAAATATCTAGTGGCCCCTACCTGACTCATTATGAATGAAAACCAAGCAGGAAGTCATAAGAGTATTGAATTTGTGAAATATTTTGAAAAAAAATGGGGGGTATTAAAATTTCATCAATAACACTGGTGACCATGTTGGCTGATTTCTTGTAACAAGAAGTTAGGATGTATCAAGAATGATTAAATTTTAAAAGCTCAAGAGTAAAACGCAGGTTCATTGTTTCTTAAGTAAATCTATGCGGACCCCAAGATTAATTTAAATAAAGTGGAATGAATTTCCAAGTGAGGGTTGGACAAGGTCACATACAAAATTAGCCTTCATTGCTTTGAAAATTAAGTACAGCCTCTTCACGTCAAATATATCATAACAATATCATTCATGAAAATAAAATAAAAGTATTCTATAAATCATCTCTAACTGAAGGCTTCAAATAATCTTACCATATGAGTAGTTTGATAAACATCTACATCCAATCTGATATATTTGCAACAATGGTGTGTATCAAAATTTCAATGATCATGACAACTTATTAAGACAATAAGCACAAACCAACAAACTGAAAGTAAAAGAAAAGAAAAAACCAAAACAAGGAAAACCAAACAATATATACATAAAGTACAAATGAAGACCTCACTTGTAATAATGTTTCAAATGTTGGCCATTAACTATAAAGTGTAACCAATCACCATCAATTTATCTAAAATGAAAAGCATTATTTCCCAAAACTGAGGCAATTTAATAAGGTCCTCACTAAAGAGAATCAAACTTGTGATGTTTTTTGAGGTTCTCTCTAGCTTTATGCCAACATAAAACCAAATCTCCAACCTGGAATTTTTTCATGGCGAATTTCTTGTCGAACAACCTTTTCAATTTTTCTTTACCTTTTTCTAGCTTCTACACAGCAGTAACTCTCATTTGATCTAAAGCCAGTAATTCATGTAACCATAATTGTAAATCATTTAAGTCATATATGCCAAAATTTAAGGTAGTGCGAGCAAAATATATTTGTAACTTAATAAGAATAGTAACTTTAAAGCCATAGGAAAGCATGAAAAGTGAAAACATAGTACCTGACTTGACAGTGGTTCTATCAGCCCATAGTGCTTCAAAAAATCTTAATATTCCAATTTCTTTTAATATCATTGACCATTTTTTTAATGATGTTAATTAAGTTCTTATTTGTAGACTCAACTTTTCAATTACCATGTGGGTGATACTTAGATGCATGACTTGAAATTATGGAGTACTTACTAAGAAAATATAATTATTCCTCATAAATAAATTGTGGACCATTATCTAATATGATTTGCTGAGGTACTCCTAAACGTGAGAAAATTTGATTTTCAAATAATTTAACGACCTATCTAGCAACTTAACTTTTTCAAGCAAGTGCTTCATCCCATTCAGTAAAATAATTTGTAGCCACTAATCTGTAGCAACTGTTTCATCCCATTTAGATGTATCTATGACCAACAGATGAAGGTGGATGAATATCAGAAATAAAGTCAATTACCCACATAGAAAAATGTTTTTTCTAGAATAACATGGTTCAATGGCATGGCTGGTAAAAGTTCACAACCAGCAAATATTTGACAAGGAGCAAAATAGCTAACCCATTTAATATGCATCTTTAAATAAAGTAGGCCAATAATAGCTTGCACTTAAGATTTTATGAACGTTTGTCTTAGTGGTAAAATTTCCACTACAAAAAACCCTCATGAGAACTCCTTAATAAAAATTCATTTTGGTCATGTCTCAATCACCTCAAGATAATTCCATAACGATTTTTGAAAAATAACAAATTTTCTAAAAGCACGAATTTAAGAGCTTAAAAATGAAGTTATCTCTGTTGTCGTATGTCTAGGTTTTCAGGACATGATTGGTTTTTGAAGTAATAAACGAGATCATGATACCAATCATCTTGGGATAATAAAAAATTGCATTCATGTATGTTGAAACCTATGTGGAATTTAGATGATAACTCATTACCTGTTGATTAACAAAAATAAGCCCTAATGGGACCTAAATGGGGTATTAGGGTATTAATGTTAATCTAAGTAGGAGGACTTAGACACTTGTAAATAAATATGCTAAACAATAAAAAATGACAACAAACTGATATGCTAAAGTGATGTAAAGTAATTACATGATTTGATCTAATGGAAATAAAACCCTAGAATGCAAGAGGTAACAAGGAAATGAATTAGTGTGCACAAGTGTGCACACAAGCAAAGGGAAAAACCCACATACAATAGCAAAAAACATAGACAAGTAGAAATACAAGTAGTGATAGGAACATGTAGTCCTGCAAAACAATTGTTGAACATGAAACATTCGTTAGCATGTTAGAGTGAAAACCAATATGTATAAGCAATTAGTATAAGATGCTAAGTACAAAATGAAACAATAGCACCTATATGAGATGAATGTGGATGCCCCTAATGACCAATATAGTAAGGGTAGAAGGTGAGCATCCATACCACATGTAAATTTATTATATTTTTGATCACACTAAACAAAGGCGTGAACATGCATGTGTGTATGATAATGACATATAGGAAGCAAGCTAACATGCATAGTAAAGTGAACATGCAATACACTAGTAAGCAAAAGGAAATACTACCAAGACAATGCAATATGCTATGAATGGATGGAATGGAATGCAAGATGGAATGATAGGATAAATGTGCCCCCCGAGTGTATGGAAGTGTATGCAATGAGGTTCATTTTGTCAAGAATGAACTGTAAACGAGAGTGCGTCATCGGGAAATGGTCAAGTAATGTTGGTTGTGTCTAGCGCGCTGTAATGAGTGTGTATGTGTAGTGGTGATGAAATGCGACAGGTGGAGAAGATGTGCAGGAACCCTATTTCCAAAGTGTAAATCACAACTTTGTTGAATAGATGAGTGACAATTTATCCCTAAGCATATATCACTATAAGATGAGTAGAGGATGATGAGATGTATGGAAAGCTATGCGTGGACCCTATAGCCTAAGTGTATACCACTAATGGATGAGTAGGAGAGGTGTTGATGTCGTAGAATGAATGAGAAGAGGATGATAGAATAGGTGATGATTGTATGTAAGAAGATAATGTAGAATGGGGAAAGTAGTGGTGATTTAACCTAAGGTGTATACCACTACATGATATGATGACAAGTATGGGTGACGATATAGCCTAGAGCGTCGGTAACAAGTCTGATGAAATGTGTTATGACATGTCACATGTAGGTAAGTTCTATTTGATTGGTAAACCCTCAGTAGTCAAGTATGGACCGAGGAACTAGAGTGCGTCATATGGTGGTGTGTGCAATGTGTAGAAGATAACAAAGTGTATATGAGCAAGGTGGGTGAACATGTGGTGTAGGAAATGAAACGTAGTGTATGTAGTAGGTATGGATTATAATGTAATATGTGGGTATGGAAGGTGGAATGTAATAGGTGTGTAGATAGGAATATAATTCATAATGATAATAGATAAAACTAGACCCAAGTATAAGGAAGTCTAATGTAGCATGTAGAATGTATAGGATGCATGGATGACATAGAAAACTAGACTAATAGATGATGATGACTAGTGTAACGTGTATGAGATAGATGAGGTAGAAATGAAGAGTAGACGAGGTATGTATAGGATGATGTAGGATGTATACAGATGGGTCTGGTAGTGCTATGTGTGGGGTTTCATTGGAATAGTAGTCCCTCAACAGTCCAGTGTGAACAAAAGCACTAGGGTGTGTCATCGCGTAATGAGGCTGATCTAAGATGTGATGTGATATGCCGATAAGAAAGAACACTTAAATAGATATGTAATGTGTGATGTAAGACTATGTAACTAAGGTAAAAGAGGAGGGGGAATATGTAATCATTATTCACTCCAAGTGTATGATAACGCATGTACTATGTAATAAATGATGCATAGGAGTGATAAAATATGATGGACTTCATTTAATTGATAACACATAAGAAGTGTTAAAGTATTATAGATGTGTGTATCTATAGGTGGTGATGTAAAGGAGAAATTTAAGATGAAACAAGGTTCTTCATGGTAAAAGACCCCTCAACAATAATATAGGAATGCCAATAATATGAGTGTGTCATCAGGAGGGTAGAGTAATAAGAGTCATCTACCAAAGGCCTAGTTTACGCGTGGTGTGACCTTGTTGGAAAAAATTTATAGTAGAATTGGGTGGTGGTAATGAAAGTGAAAATGTGTCGTGAACACCAGGAGGAGGATTAGTTGCTTTGAAAAACTTGATGGGTTGGAGTGTAGAGTTAGGAAGAGGCCTTGTTATACTGAGTCTCAAGGGAGATTTCTTAGGTTTGTTTGATAATGCAGTAGATGACCTAGTAGAAGTGGTTTGTGAACTAATTTTGATATGTGGTGGACATTGTTAACTTGGGGAAACCATGGGTGATGGCTTAGGTGGCACTTGACTAACCAAAGAAGGCGTATGAGAAGCCAGATTGTGATGCATAGTAAGTGAAGGAGAAACAATATCAGAAATAGGAGAAGTGCTTGTTGAACTAGGATAAAGATCACTATGCACAGGGGAGGGGTTGTCAATATAACTGATGTAATGAATAATAGAATTGAAATCTTCCTAAGAAAGATTAGGAGGAAGGTCACTAGTAACCGCGGGAGCTTATTTAGATGGATCTGAACTAATCGAAGGAGAAAAAGACTTAGTAGCCCATGTGGGTGTAGTATTTGTAGGTGGGTGTACAATAGGATGTTTTCTAGTTAATAAAATAAATCCCTGACATTCAAGATGTTTGATTCTACATTGTAAAGCATATCAATCATGGTCAATATGTCCATTGATTTAATGATAATAGCAAAATGGATGATTTGGATACACGTTAAGCCGATAAGTAGGATAGTAATGAGTAGGTGATAAAGTGATCAATTGATGACTAAGAAGCTCACTGAGCATGTCATGTTGCTTGGTATTACGGTCAAGTATGAGAGGTTTAGGAAATGGAACAACTTGAGGTTTAACTAAATGACATGTAGTGGACATAGATGTAATAGGAGATGACCAAGGAGAACAAACATGTGATTGTGAAGTATCCTTAAGCTGTTGGATTTCAGATCGAATGGATGTGATGGTGGATTCCATAGATTGAATAGAGGATTTCTGCGATTGAGAAAAATCTTTAAGTTGTTGAAGTTCATATCTAAGAGATGTGATTGTGGAGTCTATGGTAGAAAATGTATTTTGAAATAGTATTATAAGGCTGCAAATTTATCTTGAAGTAAGGCTTGAATCGAATCTAAGATGGGTTGGTTAGATAGAAGGTCATCAAGATCAGGGTTGAAAAAGAAACTATAAATCCTAGAACTTAATTTGTGTGGTGGCATATTGTCATCAAAATACTTGGTGTCTAGGGATTGTTAGAAAACAACCCAACAAGTGGGATGTCTTTTAAGTAAATCAGATAAAGAAGCTTGGCCCATGATAGAAGAAGAATAACAAGGATCCTAAGTGTGAAAGACGTTGGGTTCACCAAAATGATTAACAAAAATAATCCCTAATGGGACCTCAATGGGGTATTAGGGTATTAATGCTAATCTAAGTAGGAGGGCTAAGACACTTGTAAATAAAGATGCTAAACAATAACAAATGACAACAAACTGATATGCTAAAGTGATGTAAATTAATTACATGATTGGATCTAATGGAAATAAAACCCTAGAATGCAAGAGGTAACAAGGAAATGACTTAGCTGAATAACATGAAACTCTCGTAGGTTGTCACAAATCTGGAACTAGAACTCGACAGTGCAGACAAACACTCAGAGGCCCTACAAAGCATAGATTTGGGTTGTCTAAAGTGACACAAGTTCCTGGGAGTGTACTGGGGTACCCCGTGGTGCCATGGTCTATATTCTGGGCACTCAGAATAGTATAAATTCTCAAAACCTTAATTTGGCATAGTCACTAAGTGTCTCTGAATACTCTTTATCTATCACACTAGATTCATCAGATGAGTTGGATTATGCCCTACACATGAAAAAAAAGAAGGGGCCAGACTGACCTCAGCTACCAAACCGGTGGACTTATCACTGAGCATTGTACTACATTACAAACCCTGATGTAGTTCTGGTGAGTGTGTGTATGTCATGCCCTAGGTTCTCTTGTTCCAGTTGCACTTTGTGAAATAGTGAGTTACAGTAGCTATAGAAGATGTAGATGGTAGAATAGAATGAATATAATCCCTCCTCCTCTAAGAATGTGTGTGATGCAAACTTTCCTAGCTTGAATGTATGATGCTATGAGGATGCAAGATGGTGCAATGGATGCAGCCCTAGATGGAGTGATAGTAGTGATAGGATGCAATGACCTAGGACTCCTATTATGGTCTTATAAGCTTTATATTTATAGGGCTCTCAAGTTTAATTTCACAATTAATCCTGACAATTCTGACTGAGGAAAAAGATAAAGATGACCAACAGCTAGAAGTGACCCAAAAAGGAGTGAAAGAAGCTAAGCAAGGATCGGGGCACCCATAGTGGGACCGAGGCACCCCAGTACAGGGTGGGGCACCCAGAATTAGGGCTAGAATATCGGGGAATTTAGAAAATGGGGTGATAAGTATCAGGAAATACGTGGGAAAGATGAAGTAAAACATAAAACAAAGATGGGAAAAAAGGGGGATTAATTGGTACTTTGTACACTTGAGAACCTTCTAAATAGTAGTATAAGACTGGGCTAAATATTATCTAATGTGTAATATTTGTGTCTACACATGTCATAGTATGGAAATGAGGGACAACATGTAAGATATCATAAACTACTAAAATGAAAACATTGATGTTGGGAGTTAGCATTTTTAGCTAGATGCTTAGAAAGTTTGTTACCTTTGATGGTTTTTGCATGTTTCCAATTCTAAGTTAAATTGTTGGATTCTAAAAATCCACTTGGCTAACCTTCCATCAATCACATGTTGCTTAAGTAAATATGCTAAGACATGGACATTAGAACAAATGATAATCTTATTCCCCGTTAGAAAATAATTATATTTTCCCAAGAGTGAAAACCAACGTAAAAAAATAGTTTTTCAATCAAAGGATACCTGACTTCAACATATTTTAGAGTTTGATTGAAATAAGGAATGGGTTTTTCAGCGTTTCCTTCAAAATATTGAGTTATGACAACTTTCATAGCTTTATCAGTTGCATTCAAATATAGAACAAATGGCTTTGATAAATCAAGTTTAGCTAAAATAGGTGTGGAATCAATGATATTTTTGACATCAGCAAAATCAGAATCAGTGTGATAATTCCATGAGAAACCTTGAATCTTTTTAAGTAAAATTTGAAATGCAACAACTTTATTAGAAAAATTAGATATAAATTTAAGCAGAAAATTGATTTTTCCAAAAAATGAACAAAAACCCTACTCATTTTTTGGAGGCTACAATTCTTGAATAGATTTTACTCTTTCTGGATCGATAGAAATACCAGTTTTTGTAATAATATGACCCAATAATTTACCTTCAGTAACACCAAAAATAGACTTATTTGGATTTAGAGACATACCAAAGTTGCGGCAATGAATGAAGATTTATCACTGATGGTCTAAATGTTTTTTCCTTTTGATAGAGTGCACATTTAGATCATCAAGATGAACCTAAATAATTACTCCAATCAATTCATCAAATGCAACATGCATTGCTCTTTGAAAAGTGGCACCCACATTAATTGAACCAAAATGCATATGATTAAAAGTATGTACCTTTCCGTGTAGTAAAAGTGGTTTTATGTTGGTCATCTAGATTCACAAAGATTCGATTATAACCTGAAAATCCATCTAAAAGGGACATCATTTCATATCCCATGAAATTTTTCGTCAATGTTTGGCAGAGGGAATTTATCTTTAGTACTTGCATTATAAAGATCTCTTAAGTCAACACAAAGATGGATGTCTCCATTTTTCTTTCGCACTGGAACTAAATTGGCAACCCATTCATAATATCGTAAATGGTAAATGAAACCACCTTCAAGCATTTTTTCAAGCTCCTTATCGATGGTGTCCTCCAATAAGGGGCTTACTCTTCTAGGTTTCTAACAAACAGGTTTGATCCCAGGTTTGATGGGAATGTCATGTTTAATGATTCTAGTGTCGTATCCCTTTAAATTCTTGTATGACAAGGAAAAAAAAATCAATAAATTCATTTAAAAACTTTATGAAAGCTTCTTTCTCTTTGGGGTTAAGCAAGCACCAAGATAAACAAAATTTGATTCTTCCTCTATACCTAAATTGACAACAATAGTTTCACCTGTGATCCTCCTAGATGGTTCAGCATAAGAATTTTTTTTTGGTTGATCACGTGGAGTAAACATAGATTCTAAAATTACCAAACAAGAGGGAAGTTTACTACTGGACAACTATAAATAATCACCACAATTTAGCACATAATCATCTAAATCAATATGTGTTAATATGTTCATCACAAGAAAAAACATGCCAATTAGTTTCCAAATCATGTATCATAAGTCGATATACTTATTTAAAAATAAAATCAATCTGATCAGCACAATTGGGATTAGAAGCACAAATAGCAAGCTTGTTAGCCCTAGAATTGAATTTCAAAAAATGTGATTAATGTTAAAGGCCTAAAATTGTTTAATAAAAGACCAAACCTTTTGAGTGTAACTGTGAAGATGAGTCTCATTGGTCTTGTATATTTTTTTACTTGTCTAATAACCAAATCATAATCTCCAAAAATAGTTAACTTTTTGATATTTAGACTTAAAGCTTGTTATAGACCCAAACATAAGGCTTTGAATTCAACGGTGATATTTGTTTCCTCAAATGACAACTGAAAGGAATAATTGAATTGTCTACCCGTAGGTGATTTAATGACCACACCACCATCGTTTCAAAATTTTGAACATGCTCCATCAAAACACATTTTTCAAATATCATCAGAAGGTAATAATCTAGCATGTTGATAATCTTCATCATCAAAGGAATTAATGTCTAAATAATTTAAACCATACATTCCCATACTAGTTTCTACAAAGGAAATTGATGATGAGATTCCTTCAATGGGTGTTCTGGACCATTCTTCTTTGTGGATAAAAGCTATAACATTTTTAACGGGTGCTTAAGTAAGATCTTTCCCAAAAAATTCCCCTGTAGCTTGTGACCAATCTCTTCCAAGTAACATAGAATAGTTAGCAGGAATGTCCAAAATATGCACATTTCCAATAAATCTCACTCTTTCATCTTGTGTTATTTTAATAACTATGTCCTTGAATTTACTGCAACATCTAGTTTGACAAGAGTCAAAACCGATACGATTTCTATTGTCATGTTCATAAAGAATACCTAATTTATATGCAATATATTTAGGCATGATATTATTTGATGCACCTGTATCTAGGATACAATTGTGAATGATTTTATTTTAGATTTTAACTGACACATAGAAATGTGGAATGTAAACATGTGTAGAATTGGAGTGATTCAACACTTGATATTCACTATTATATTCCTAACTAGCATATTCATCTTCTTAGACAACTACTAATGGTTTAGATTCAGATTTGTTTTTATGGCAAGCTTCCAACTTTTCAAATTGACCAGGTAGACCAAGACTCTAAAATATATTTAGATTACTTCTAGAGTTTTTCATATCAACGACAATATCATACCTGGAAGAAAATATAGATGATTTCGTGAATGCTTTACCTTTATACGGATGATATTAGGCGTTATTAAAACCGGATGGAACCTCATTAGAAATGGGTTTGCTTGACTTATCATGTGGTTTCATTTTATCAGGATGGTTAGATTTCGATTTTCCTTTAGAATCATCAACAATTTTACTTTTCTGACCATCATTTTTAGCATAATTTTTAGAACGAGTTTGAACTGCATTGACATTAGAATCAACAAAGATACACATTTCTAAGATATTTTTTCCCTTAACAAACTTCCTAATATTTTCAGTAGTTATACATGTCTTGAGGTCAGGATCGAGTTCAAAAACTTTGCAATACATCTCTTTAAGTTCATATTTAACTTTCCCTGGTTCATTTTTTACCTTACCTAGCCCTACAGACGTAATTTTTGAAGATGATGGTTGATCATTTAATTGTATTTTAACGACCAGCTCATTACCCAAACTTTGAATGACAATCAAAATTTCTATATTTTCAACAGAAGAGTTAGATGATGATCTATCCTTAAACCCAATTTTCTTCAACTTCTTTTCATATGCCAAACAAAATGTAAGAGTCTCCTTAAAATCATAAATATCTTTATATTCTAAAACGAGTCTATATTTTGATGGTAGATCATTGCAATAATATAGTCTTGCAAGATTTTTTGGAGGTATTACTTTCAACGGTATCTTTTTTCTTAATTTGATGAAATAAATAGTAAAATGGTAAATAGTTTCATTCGGATCCATAGTCATATTAGAAAGCTCATTCACAAGTTCGGACTCATCTTTATCCTTTCCAAATTATTCTTCTAACCAATCTTCTATATCCAACCATTTAGTAAGAAATTTTGAAGGTAAACTAATGAAATATTTATAGATACTCCCTTCAAGTGTTTTTTAGAAAAGTCTTAAAGAATCCCTCTCATTTTTTATCCCTATGGCTGCACATATTAGCTTGAAAGAATCAAGATGATCTTCCCAAGATGAACCATACTCATCGGAGAACTTAGGTAATTAAATGCCTTTTGAAGATGGTAATTTGGGAGGATTCCTTCCAATGTTAATAGGATTTCCTCTAAGCCAAGGACTAAGGTTTTCTTCTTCATTATCCGACGCTTCATTATTAGTAATATTATCTCTATCACGTTCAAAACCAGGAATCCTATTTCGGTTACGGTTAGGACTAGGTTTGATTTCTCTTTCTTCTCTGTCATGTCTTCATTCTCTCTCACCTTCATCACCCATTTTAAAGAAATAAGAAGAAATAAAATACAAACTAAGATTTATCTAACACAAATGTTTAAGAAGCTACTTATCATTCACGATATCCAAAGGTAAGACTTCAAATTTATTTTCCAGATTTTAAAATTGCTTCTCTCTTGGCTTTAACTTGTTTATATTTTCTACAATGTCTCTTTGGGTTTGGATGTTAGATCTTGGGAGCCTTTGAATATCAAGAGCTCTATCTTCTTCGTCATTAAGAACTTCACTAGCTTGTGAAAACTATGCACCAGTGGCTATAGTGTCCCAAAGAGTAGTTTGAATTTTAGAATTGATATTCAATTGAGTATTTCCAATAAGAAAACCAACCTAATCAAGAGGAGCAAAACCACTAATGGTAATTTGAATAAAATAAAGAGTGGATAGGTAGAAGAAATCTATTATGTGGATAGAATTCAGAAAAAAAAAAAAAGTGGATAGTTAGAGGAAATACACTTAGAAATAAGAAATAGAAATGAGGTCCCCAGCGGATTTGTCAAATTTGTTATTGCTAGAAATAAGACCAAAAACTAATCAACCCTTTCACCTAATGCAAAAGGTCAAGATGAAATCAGAATAGTTTAATCATAGTTATACTTAAGAATAGCTTAAGCATGGGTAGTTTAGTATAGGTTAATAATGAGTCAACCTAAAACCTGGGAAACTTCTATTTCTTAGCAACAAGGAGGATATACATAATAAAACAAAAATAAAAAAGACACAATAAGACCATATAATATTAAATCAAATTTGATGGCAAGATCTTTGTATACCTTATCACATTTGTATAAATGATAATCACTTATTAACGAGACTGATTTCTCACATGAAAAACTATTATCAACCTTTATCCAATAGAGTGAACCCTGTTGATTAGGAATCCTCTTGAAAAGGTGAAATCTATAAGTGATAAATTGATGCTCTCTTATTCACAATTTACTTATCAAATGATGTAATGATCTTGAAGATGAAAACACAACAATGACCTAAATAAAAGAACACTAAAATTTATTCACATATAAAACATATTTACACAAGTGATAAGACGAAAAATGAAAATAGATATGTTGAAGAGAAACAAATTTGCATTTATTAAAATGTACAATGATCGTTAAAACAATGTCTTAACAAGAGTCACAATAAAAATCAAAGCCAACATGGCTAAAAATTTTGATTTTATATTGAGATCAAAATGAATATGTCATTCAAGGTCTACTCTAGATATGACAGATAAAATTTTGCAATCAGTTTAGATGAGATGCAAAATAATAAAATCAGATAATCAGAAAAAAGATATTAAAACTAGATATACCTATTGTACCATAAATCCATACTCAAACCTCAAAACAATTCATCACAACGCCTGTAAGATCACTTGTCTCAGAAAACCATTGCACATAAATAATTCTAAATGAAAAATAGCTGTAATACCCGATTTCTCATCCCTTGAAAATGTATCTTCCAAGTCCTTTTATAATCTCCTCTTGTACTAAATGAATATAGCCAGTTAATTTCAAATGGAGAATAAATTATTACTTTATGTCTTAAGTAGCACTTTATAATATTTCATTTGAATATAAGTAAAGGACTCGGGTAACTTTTTAATATACATGACATTTTTAAAATATGAGGCATGAGACATAAGACATGGGCCCACTACAATACCAATGCACTAAATAAGTATTAACACATCCATAAGGCATTCTAGACATTTAAAAGTAAATGCACCATCATAACCAAGACATCCATTAAAATCATGGATTAAAACTGTAAATGTCTTTCAAGCACATATATAGATAAAATATAATAATCCACCACCATATGTTTACCAATTATGATCAAAATATTAAGTATCTGCAAATGTTTAATCAAATGTATGTCCATCAAAACAATAGTTTGTAATACGATAATTAGTCATCTATGGTAAGGTCAAGCAAAGGGGTTCCTACCTTTGTATTCATCTCAACATAATCATATGGCTCAACTAGTAAGATGGTGCAAGTGATGACTCTTATATCTTCTTCTACTTCCAAATTTACTCTTTTCAATGCACCCGTCACCTTAGGTACCACAAAAGAGGACCTATCACACTTAGAAGGTAGGGGTGAGTCATGCTAATGTGCAGGTTGATTTTGTATGAGTAATAATGGTGAATCAGTGGTAGGCGGGACATTGTGAGGGCGCAAGTGAGATGGGGAAAACTAGGAAGAATGGTTTGAAGAAGATGGATCATGATTAGCCTAGGTGCAATCAATACTATGATGTAAAGGGATGTTATGGATACTGCAGGAAGGTTGATCACAGGGGTAAGATTCAATAACTTGTAATACTTCTTGCAAGCATATTTAATATGCGTCAAAGTACATAGAAACTCAGGTGGGACTAGATCTTGCAAAGGGTCTCCTACCTCGAAGTGTACTAGCTCCCCTTTAGCCACCCCTAGGTGAGCCTCTCTGCCAATGTGACTAACATCAAAAATTACCATGACTCTAAGAATGATTGGAACCTGATTTCCTAGAGCTTCCCCAACCCTCCCATCAAGACATGCTTGAGAAACTAAAAAGAAAAGACAAATTAACAATAACTCAATTCATAAGGTCATTAATCTTCTACAAAACAGAGTGATCTCAACTCCAAATAAATGCAACAGATAACAATCATCTAAATTGAACAACATTGATCTCTAAATTAAAATATTTCATGCATTTCTTCAAGAATTTTTTTCTTGAAATCACCGCATTTAATTTCCAATTAACTCATCCTTTAATAGTCAATGCATTTCAAAAAGAAATGATCACCCTCATAATACTATTGTCTTTTAATAAAAATAATGACTTTCTGATTCTGAATATTATTTATAATTATTTTCGAACAAAGTACATTTTAAAAAATATACATGCACAAAAAGCCAATCTGCCTTGACTTATTTCCATTCTTTTTACTGCCTCCAAAAGCCCAAACACAAAAACACTACAATCAACAATTGAAACCTCAATCTTCATTTTTATATTGTTTTCCTTTTTTTAATTAAAATTATAAACTGGGCACATCTTTTTTAAATCAAACAAACAAATGACAATATATATATTTTCATCACAACCTTCAATAAAGAATGAGCTCGAATATTATGCCAAATAACTAGATAGAATGTGGTAAGTGTCACTCATAATAAAATATCTTTGATTAAAAACCCAGTCAATACTACCTTTCAAAATCATTCAACGGGAAGATAAAATCCTTTCAATGTGGACTAAAAGATTGTCTCATTTTCACCAAAATGTGCACTTCCATTACAACCCATAAAGAAAATATGCAACACAATATTGCTTTTCAACAAAACTTTCACAATGATAATATATATAAATCTTTTCGGTAACTAGATAAACAACTATGTTTATAAAGAAATATGTTTTCATCTACTTTGATCAGCTAGAGCTCAATACTGGAGAGAATGATTGCATGCCTTCAAGAGAATCAAATAACAGTCCAAAAACTATCTTTATATCTTCGCAAATGACACCCATTTCACCATTTATAATTTTTTTATAAGTTTAATAGATGGGTAAGAGAAGTAATGACCTGAAATAGACTTCAAATTCGAAAAAAAATTACCACGAGCTTGGTCAAGGAACTGCCACATTTCACTTGCATTCATGCAAAGAACTAACTCAAGAAAAAAAAACAAATGTCTGAATGATAGCTCATAGTTGTAAGGCTTTTCCACATACTTGTTTGCACCAAAAACTCAAACTCACAGCCAACAATACCAACTCGCCACAAAAACCAAAACCATATGAACTTCAAACCTCTTTCACAACATAAAGCACTAAGTAAATGACTCAAAAATCTAGAGCTCCCATAGTTCAATGCCCATATGCGGTAATTCATTTTGTAGGTACCACATTAATTCACCACTACGAGCTCCTCCATTACCCAGTTGTCAGCTCATCTCCTCGAAAAATGGTGTTTCGGGATAAATAATTGCACTATGGTTTGAATGGTAGCCATATAATATGATAAACCAAGTTACAAAATCACCTTTTAAATGCCATTTGAACCATGTCGTTATTCATACAATTAATGATATATTATTGAACTCATAACCCATGGCAATTGCAACTTCCAAATGAGAACATAACATTTGATTGTATGATTTCGACTTTATCACCTCTGATATTCGTAATCAATATGAAGAAAACATATTAGAAATGAAAAATCTAAGTGGAAAGAGGCAGTCAATTAACCAAATTTCTGGAAAATTGAAATCGATTCAAAATATCACCTTCACCTATTGTCTCCTTCAATAGATTATTTCCAGAATGGGAAGAATAAAAATAATATAATGCGAGCTTGGAAAATGAAAAAATATATCACAAAGTGAAAATTATTTCCATTGTTAGAATCACACCACCCAAATTGGTAAAAAGAATGACAAATATATATCAATTTCATGAAGGCAACCGACAAAATAAAGAATGTCGCAAAACCACTTAGTGTTAAATTAATTAATTATTGCATTAAATATATAGTGGCCCTCGCCTGACTCACTATGAATGCAAAGTAAGCAAGAAATGATGGGAGTATTGAATTCGTGAATTATTTTGAAAAAAGAGGGGTATTAAAATTTCGTTAATAACAGATAGTTTTTCATATTCTATCATGGTCAATACATAGGTATTTTTCAAGATTTTAGCATTAAACTTAAATCTTAGTATTGTTTAGGTTCTGGGGTCTTTTTGATTGGTTATTGATATTATTGGAGTTTTATATGTGTCAAAACTCTATTTTATAAACCTCACAATTCCTAAAGGTAGCAACAATTGCTCAAATATATGGACTCATGCAATTCCTTATAACACATAACAAATCAAAACACATATGTAAGTTTTTATCGATTCAAATAATCAAGGGAATGGTCATCATGAGGTCTTTGAAGGATCTAAAACATCACAAGGACAATGGGTACAATCAAGAAAATCATGAGGTATGTGAAGGATCTGAAACATCAAGAGCTTCATCGATATTCAAATCATCAAGGGAATATTCATCAAGAGCATGATAAGGGAGGATCACTATGAGAGATGGTGGTAATCATCCTAGGCTCACAAATAATGCATATTTTATGAGAGTGTTTCTAAACACTTAATCAATTCTTGGTAATGAACTCACATCTTGCATGTCAAGGAGGTGGAATTTATAGTGTTTCAATGTAGTATGGAGGTCCAGAACATGGAACTCATTCTTAGACATTCCTCCAAGTTTCATTTAGGGATAAATCCTTCTATCAAGAGGATTAAACATATATCCATGAAGATCAATTGAGAAACAGAGTGTCTAAACATCATAAGCATGCTTCCACTTAGGTGGCATCTTGGTCAGGGAGGTGAATTTTGAGATAAAAAAGATATCATCATGCTCAAAGGTGAAATGTGAGGCTCAAGGAGTGAATTCATGATCATTATCTCCCGAATCTTCCATTGTTTCCAAATCTCTTCGAGAAATAAATAAAAATGAGCTATTCAAGCTACCGATGCATTTAGGACCATCATGTGTGAAGGATCAAGAAGTCACCTATTCTCATGAGAGGGATATGAGAAAGAAGTGTGTGAACATCCTAAATCTAATTCCATTCAAATATGATTTTGAAGCCAAGAAGGGTAAGAGCATAATCTTCATATGGATATGTTTTCAAGTGAATTGGCTAACCCAAAAATGCAAAACTTAAACCATGACAACCAAGCCACAATGTGAAATATTGCTCCCAAATCTTCCTGAATCCCTCTCCGAGCTAACTTGCCTCCTATGTCATGATCACCTTATTTGTGAAGGTAGTCCTAATTCATTGGGTGAACATGTATAATAATTTGAAAAGGTGTAACAAGGTCCATTATTCTATTCAGTTAAGTACATTAATAGACTAACTCTCTAGTAAGCCTATAAAGGCCAATTTTAGCCATTTCAGAGCCTATGTACATCCTCTGGGAGGGTTCTAAAAAGGTATTAAGTACCCAAAGGTGGTATTTTATATCCTTTAAGGTGTTTTAAGAAGTTTATGATGATTTAGGAAATTTTTTATCATTTAGGGACAATATATTAAACAATGGGTTTTCAGGTGCAAGGAATGAGAAATTAAATTGTGAACCTTGACTTCTCCGACTGATTCTAGGAGATCCATAAGAAGTTGGGAGGAAAACAAGTAGGAACCAAAAATATTGAATAATCCTTTACATTGTGGGAGAATCCATTTTGATCTAAGGCCACCAAAGGTGATGATACAATCATCTCATACTCTCAAGCAATGCATACTTCCCAAGATTGTTTCTAAAAACTTAATTAATGTTTGGTAATGAGCTCAATACATTTTAGAGTTCGGGACCATATGATTCACCTTCAAGTTTTAATTCTAAGTGGAGGAAATTGATCATAATGGTTTTATCTACAATGATATCATATTCTTCTCTAAAATGGTGTGACTTAAGAAGACTCTTATGTTTTATAACCCAAATCTAGATATATTTATCCTTTAAGACTCCTTATCAACTGTGATATTAAGATTTTCTTGTTGAAACCCCAAAATATGGTTTTAGATAACCTGATAGGGAGGAAATTCATATTTCTTATCATACACACCATTCTCGACTCATTTACCTATTGAATAAGCTTTAAGAGGATTAAATTCAATTTTTTTCTTTTATAACCCGGATATGTGGATTCCTAATATTCTCCCAAAATTAAGCTTTAGGAGAGAAAAAAACATGAGAATTAAAAAAACACATTCAAGGTTGGAATGTAAATGCTAGATGTCATGAACTACTAGTGTATATTTGTAATGAAATTACTTAGATAAATCTGAATATCAACAACAATTGAACACCAAGAACACCAAAATGTAGATAAATGATCACAATATACAAGTATAATAGCTTAAACACTTTGAGGGGGCAACCTCCAAACCATACAATAATACTCAAGTGCTTAATATGATGATTAACTAATCCTTACTACCACCTATATAAACCATTACTCTATTCTAGACAACACTAAGGCCAACCTACTAAACGTATGAAAGAATAAATTAATAACATATGAGAAGAAGAAAGATTATGTAAGCCATAAGTTGGCACTACATATCAATACTCGGCGATGTTCTCACATCTTGTAAGTCAGGGAGTGGCTTTCATAGTGCTTCAATATAGTTGGGATTCAAGAATGTGGAGCTCACCCTCAAGCATTCCTTCAAGTCTCATTCAAGGATCGATCCTTCCATCTAGAAGAGGAAACCTATTTCCATGAGGAGAAATCAAGTGAAGAGGTGTCTAGATACTATAAACATGTTTCCACTCATGTGACATCTTGGTCAGGGAAGTGAATTGTGAAGTTAAAAAGGTTTTCATCATGTTCAAAGGTGAAATGATAAGCTCATGGAGTAAGTTGAGGATCATCATATCTTGACTCTGTCATCATGTTCAAACCTCTTCAAGGAATAAGCCAAGATGAGATAGTTAAGTTATCGAGGCATTCAGGGCCATCATGTGTGAAGGATCAAGACATCATCTATCTCCATGAGAGGTATATGAGTAAAGAGGTGTATGAACATCCTAAAGTTGATTCCATCTGAGTAGAATTCTAGATACAGGAGGGTTAAGAGGATGATCTTCATATAGAGCATCATGTATGTAAGAACGATAAATTTTCTGAGTTTCACTTGATGTCACTCACTTGGTAGTGTTCTTAAACACTCATTCAAACCTTATAGTGTGATCACACTTCAAAGGAGGAAGGACATTGTAACCACCTCATTTCAGTGCAATAGGTGGCCACATGACAATAATTCCATTCAATGAGAAATCCTTCCAGGTATATGGTGAATGCCTATTTAGTAAGTGACAGATAATCAAAAAATGGTTTGAGCATCATGGAGTTGATTTGTGATCACTAGGGTGAATTTTGGACGCCTATAAAAGTAAGAGAGAGATCCTCGCTCTTACCTTATAATTAGAAGGGAGAATCATATTCCCATCACAATGTAGATCTCATAACAATGTTTATAAAAACTTAAGTCATCACTTGAGGTTTTAGAAACGTTCTTTCAACTCATGGTAACTCATTTTTACCATTTTTTCATGTTAGAAGTTTTTTCACTCAAAAACATAACCCGGGGTATTATGAAGGTGCTTTTAACTCACAAAATTTGGCCCCAGCCTCATGAGATCCTCACCCCTGGTAAACAATAGTATATTTATAGCATTACCCATTTTGAGAGGTACTTATAAAAATTTACAAATCTTCACCTATCACTATGTGGTGACCATTTCTCTGGAGCTTGTAAATTTATTGCCATTTTTGTCTAGAACTAAAATGGGCAGCTGCACTATTTTGAAATTCTTCACGAAACTTTCAAGTCTTAGAGAAAAATGGATGTTACCAACATGTATAGGATTCACATATTTTTCAAATTCCTATTTGTTTTCCTCCTAACTCCTTATGAAGCTCCCAACACCATCTGGAGAATTCAGATTTCACCATTATAGTGTTTGTTCCATGCACCTAGAAAACTTGTTATTGAGAAGATTGTCCTTGAATGAGAAAACCTTTCCTAAATCTTCTTAAATTACCTCCAACACTTCCAAGATTCCCTGAAATCACTTGTAGATGCTTAATATATTTCTTGAACTCTCCCAGAGGGTGGTTGATTAGCTCCAAAATGGCTGAAATTGGCCTTTTTAGGCCTCTGTAGAAAGTTATTTTCCATCAAGTCACATTGAACTCACCAATCATCGTATTCAATCATCCATAAAAATTGAAACAAAATTAAAAAACTTGTTAAGAATTTATTTTGAGCTATGTTGAGAGTGGGACTAAGGCAGGATGGACAGAGGAAGGATGCATCAATGACTAGGAAGTGAAAGATTCAACTGTGGGCTTAGTTGTCATGCTCAAATTTTCAATTCTTCATGTCATACATTTTGCATGACAACACCCTCTTAACACTTTCACCAAATTCATTTTTTTGTAATGCACAAAATTATTTCATTGGTGTCTTGTCCATTTATGATTTTATTTCAATGGTGTCTTAGCAACAACACAAAATGATATCTGAAAAAACATTTCTCTTAATGTTGATGTAGATTAGATTACTTATGAAGTATGCAGAACTTGAATCAACCTTCTTACTCCTATACTAGGGAGAGAATGCAACTAATTTACTTAGCATAAATCTTGATTAAATTACTGAGTTTCTTTCTTCACAAAAATTAAGTTGTAGTGCCCACCTATGTGGGATCCAAACATAATGCCAAAAAACTAGGGTAATTTTTTTAAACTTTCATTTACTGAAACAACTAAGTGACGTCACGTAAGATCACAAGAGGTTTTTCCACATCACATAAGAATACCAATCCCACATGAAGAATAGGAAAACTAAATTATGACACCTAATACACAACAAAGCCACACTAGCATAGCGATAAGCACATAACCACTACCCAACCACAACATGACCATCATGAGTATGCACCTTCCACATTATCACGTTTTCATAGAAACAACTTATTTATGTTCATATTTGAATTAGTTGCAATCATGAAATGGTTGTGTATTTTTGGAAAAATATTTTAATTAGTTTATGAAGTAGTTGCACTTTTTTAGATTCACTTATACACTTTCGTAGCTTTCCTTTTTGCTTTGTTTAACACTTAGCTTGTGTTGGCTCCAACTAATTTAATATGTTTATCTAATTGCAAAAGGATCATATAACTCAATGGTTACTTTGAAGTAATTTGACATTTACACAAAAAAGGTTTATTAAGCCACAATTAACTTCCATAGTACTTATAAATCATAGCTCGACACCCCAAGGGTACTGTAACACCCACACTAGCAACCCAACCAAAACACAAATAATTTAATTCAATTTCCCCTTTTTGATTATTTGGTCATTTAACATTTGTGTTTAAACCTTAATTATGATCATGAAACATGGCTCATTAATTGTGTAGAATATTTTTCACATTATCACCTACTTCTACCCTAACTTTTGTTGAGTGTTATAAATATATTGATGTGATGCACTCTTTTAGCTTCTAACTCAAGTCAAGGTACGTTTTATTCTTTTATTAAACAAATTAAGATATTATGAGGTCCTTAAATAGATCATCTTCTTTCCCACACCTTACTATTGTTAATCTACATTATAAGGATCAAAGGATTATATACATACCAACATGAGAACCAAGGTCACTTCCTTACATTTTTGATTGTGAGGATCGCTCAAGTGGTCATCTTAAAGATGCATGCCCTAAGATTGTAAAGTAGGTACTCATCTGTAATAATATTCTACCATATTCTAAGATGAAATTAGGGATTCAAATCCATTCTCATGAGAAAATTCATGTGTCCATATATTTGATCAATTGTCGCTACCTTTTGGGAGTTGTGAGGTTTGCAAATTATAATTTTGACACATCTAACACTCGTACAAATGTTAGTAAACAATCCAAAATGCCCCAAAACCTAAACAATGACTATATTCTTTCCCAAACAGACCTAGATTGTAGAATTTAAACCCTAAAATATTTAGGTTGAATGCTGAAATCCTGAAAAATACCTATGTATTGACCATATTTTATTATAAAAACTTTCTCCTAAATTGTGACTTGTGGAGTTGTGAGACCAGTTCCATAAGGTGCAGAGTGCCCCTAATGTATTTATATTTCTTATAAATTTATTTTTATAAATATATACCTCCCAAATTCACATATAATACAAAACAAATAGGAACGCGCTCACGTTATAACGTGAACATATTATACTACGAGTGTGTTTCATCTTCTATGGATTTGAAATTCCCAATCCATAGGCATGGATTTTCCTTGGATATCCAAACCTAAGGTTTGGACTACGTAATCCATGAATAAATATGTGTTTTACAAAAAAAAACATCAAAATCTCATGTGTACACCCTGATATCTAGTCATGCGTTATAACATAATATTCTAAAAAAATTATACTATGACGTTAAGATTAGTTTTACCTTGGTGACGATTTACTTATTTCTAAAATCTGATTAATTTAAGGCTTTCATCCTTAATTTCTTTTGCTAGTGCCTTCTTTTCTTGTCAAAACGTATGCATACGTTTTTGTACACAATTTATGATTTTTTAATCTAAATTTTTAAAAAATAGGCTTTGTCTAAATTCTATTCTACACACACTAAAAAAATTGACTATTTTTCTCAAATTTATGGGGGTGTACACACAAATATTTCATTTTTGGGATGTGTGCACTTGAAAATTAGTAAAAACTTATATATTCATCCAAAACTAATGAAAAATTAGTGGGACCTCATTGGTCTTAGCTAACTTTCTACCGAAGGGATTTGAAAACTAATTTATATAACTCAAAAAATAGGGGGGTGCACATACAATAGGTTGTTATCTTTTTGACACAAAAATAGACATACTTTTTGTGCACACCACATTTTACCTTCTTAGTCTCCACCATTTTTTTTAAAAAGTAGTAGTTTAGAAAATAGATTTCGAGCACTATATTTCTTATTCTTATCACATTGTCAAATTGTGAGCATATGCATGCCAAATTATTAGATGAAGTTCAAGTTTTTTTTTATTTCAGGAAAAATGTGGCCACTTTTGAACCCTTTTTGGTCCCCCATTTCCATGCACTTACCCCCATTATCCTTTGTATAAAGAGGTTTTTCTCTACCAATGCACTATATATATATATATATATATATATATGTTGATTAAACTTTAATTATAAATTGTATTAATATATATTCTATGAACTTGGAAGAAATTGAATAGGTAAAATGTTATAGATAAATAATGTTTTAGTGTGATACAAATCTTAATCTTGGAGATAATGGTTAGAAATAGGAAATGCAAAATAGGTATGAAAAACAAGGTAAAGCCTGCATTAAGTAAACTTAAAAAAAAACTTTATCCTTTATCCTTACTTGTATAACTTTGGTACTCTCGGTAACTTTTGGTAGCTAAGTATAAGTCTTGTACAATTTACAATCAAAATCAAATTCATTGATGTATTTATGCTTCTCTCAAATTGCACATAGATTGGTGTAAAAGACAACATAATTTACAATGATTAATTCAAGAATCACTTTTCTCTATGGATCATGTGGATATTTTTATTTATTGGGCATGAATTAGGTTGGATATGATATTTGAAAAGTTAAAATTGTGCATTCATTATATGTTTGTGCTATTGTTAGGGTTTGAGTTATTAGATTTACCATAATTTATTGTCTAGTTTTTGTTCCACTTTCCTCTAACGATTTGCATCCTTATCTACTTTACTACATGCTTTGGGTTAGGCATTCATGTGTAAGTATGAGTGGAAGTGTCCACATAGATAAATTCATGACTTCAAAGTTCCAATAAAGTATGAATATACATATTTTTGTAGAGTTGCAAAATGTCTAAAATTAAGCCAACAAACTTTCATGGTACACACACACACATATTATAATTTTTTATTCAATCAACACATGACTCGATTATTTTAATTTACACATCATAAGATATGTTGTAGACATTGAAATCAAATTAAAAGATAGTTAATTGTGTGAACATAATCATATAATCATTACCCCCATAATATGAGTTCATTGATGAATAAGAAATAATGTGGCAAGCTCAAAAATATGAAGAAACTTGGGAAATACTGATTTTAACAAATAATTGCATTAATGTGCCCATCTACTAAACATTTTCTCCCTCCTCCAGGAATTAATATGTGGAGACCTCAATATCTCACAATAGTTTTTTTATGAGGGTTTACTAGTTTTGGTTTTCTCAAATAACATATTATTGAAAGATAATATCTCTCATATTTAGTCATCACAACATCTTAAGTTTAAATGGGTTTATAAATCTAATAAGTTTATTCCAAAAGATAATAAAAATAATAAATAACTTATGCGCATTAGTAGTACAAGAAAGATATAATGTGAAACCATAAATAATCAAAGGTCGTCTAATAAAAACATTGCATCCTTGTGTCCTAGAGTGACTAGGCACCCATTATTTAGTTAAATCATACAACACATCAATATTTTTTTCTCAACCATGCTAATTTACTATCATCATATTCTAATTTCAATACAAGAAAACACACAAGACACAATGTCAAAATCAAATAGCTCAATGTGTGTGTGGGTGCACGTGTGTGTGTGTGTGCGCGCACACACACACACACATATTGACGTTGTATTAAAAATCATTTACAATGAGGGGCATCCCTTACAATCATACGCACACACACACATATTGACGTTGTATTAAAAATCATTTACAATGAGGGGCATCCCTTACAATCATATATCGCATTTGTCCTCATTAGAAACATCTATAATAAGAATATTTACACTATCCCAAGAGGTCAAATATTCCCCTTTGTCTTTTCTTACCTACAAGCATCATACTATCCCATATCATTACACCAAATTCCGTAGTAAACTTATTTGTACTAAAACCTTTGCATTTTATACCTTCAAAGTCATTAGTCTACTGAAAAAAATCTTATTTTATGTATCAATATCATTGGGCAATGATCATAGGTTATAAATATCGTACTATAGTGTTCATTCATCAATAATCATACCCCCATAGTATAAGTTTTAATTCATTGTAAGAAATTTTAATCAAAAGAGCATAACATATATGAGGAGGATAAGTTTTAATTCACAGCAAGAAATTTGTCAAATATTTATGCCGAAGTGAGAAATAAAATGGAGAAAATATTATATTAAGAAGACATTAGTATAATATTATAGATTGCTATATAATACCAAGTGGATCATTTCGTTCTTCAATGACCTGTAAATTTTTTCCATGATCTTATATATATAGTCTCCATTTTTGTGTTCACGTGCATTCTTCACCTGATGTAATTGTAACCTCAGTAGAAATTATGTGATGGGTGTAATGATATACCTTGTTTTCTGGTTCGTAATAGAAAAAGTGAATACCACTTTAGAGGACTTTCACTTTCCTAAATATGTTCCATTGCACTACAACTGAGCCAATATAAATATTTATCCTCACTTTTTATTTCACTTGTTAGCTTTGTTCTCTCTTATGTGCAACTGCAACAAGTAGTACTCCACTTTCTCAAGATTTCCTTCTTTTGCAATGACTACAAATACATCACCTACAATACAATCATTGTACAAACAAGTTTTTGTTGTTAGAATTGAATGAAAAAATATTCAATGATATGTATTACTATATTATAAATTCTATATTAATTCAATGATCAAAGACAATCCTTTAAAACAAAAAATAGCTTGTTTAAAAAGTCCTGATATGTGGTCATAATCAAGTGAAATCAAGGGCACATCCTTCAAAACTATCATCCTCATCTGATCCATATGAATCATCCACAACTCAAGGAACTTTCTTCCACTCACCTACATAGCCACATTGTTGACTATTGCACTTTGTATATGATTTTTTCATGCATTCATAACAAAACAAGAATAATCTCTTATACAGATTATCCATTTATTATTATCCATAGTCATTATAGAGTGTAAAGACCTAGAATTAGGAATCCTTTTACATCCATGTTTTGTCCTTCGATCAATACCTGATTAATCATGCAAAATCAATAAAGTTTAACAAACATCAAAATTAAGAAAAATAAATACATGCATACACAAGTTTATGTGTAACTTGTAATCAATTTCACATCAAGATACATATGTTATGTGTGTACCTATTATCTCCCAAAACACTTTGTGTGGGGGTATGTTACTCTCATGCGAGGTTTCCTAAACTATAAAATGTTTCCTACACCATTCAATAAAATGTGGGAATCAATCAATCAATCTCCCTCGTAATCAAATATTTGTTTCTTTAGAGCACATTTGATGCATGCACCTGCACCATCGTCTTCTCCCTTCCCATGACCACTCTAAAAAATCCACAAATGATATTTTAAGATAACATTGATAGCAACTAAGTGAAAAAAGGGGAAAGAGGATTTGAAACTGTGATGCGCAACCATCAGACTAAATAAAATGTTGATCCAATTGTACTCCTCGTTGACTAAGATATTGGAAAAATAACTGAAAAAACAATGTTGTATAAAGTGTGTGTCATGTTCCTTGTCATCACTGATATAGAAGTGGTACTCCTTAATCACTCACTTCTCATATTTACTTTCAACCCCTTCTAAAGCCAATTGTGCATGCCTATAAAGTACATGAAACATTATGGTAACCTGATTAGTATGATAATATTGTGTCTGAATCTCCTTTTGATGAGAAAATGAGTAATTCTCAGCAAAATGAAACCACAGACAATATGGAACCAAGAGGGAATGTGTCTCTATTGGTCTTAAATTGTGTAACCTGCCACTTTGCATAGTGAGAATGTTTGATGTAAGGATTAATCAAACTTTGAAAACTATACATGAATGTTGTAACAAGGATTTCCTTTTCTACTAAGTCCAACCCCATTGCATTCTTTCCAAATATTGTTGAGTATTTTATGTATTTGAACTTGAACAATTGATACATAATCCAACTTGTTATATTCATACATGCAATAAACATAAAAATCAAAATAAAATATGTACATCCAAATTTAAAATTAATTAATTTTTTCTTTAAAATGATCACCTCTTGCAAGTCACCATTTGAACTATGTCTGAGTCTTCATTTGTTTCTAGAAATATTTTCAATTCCCCACACTTGTCACAAACACCTTTGATGCAAGCCATAAGACCATCAACGTTATCATCAGATATTGTGCAAAGAATTGAAGCTATGAATTCACTCACAATTCTAGGGGGAATTTTCTGGACCATTTGATGCTTCTCGTAACTTTCTATACACCTAAAAAAACATAGATATTGATTACATAAATTAAATCACATCTCATATTTAACAAAAATAATCATTTCTAATAAACCTATAAATAAAATCACACTTCAATATGTAATATTTTTTGTACTTGATAGTGATAATAAAACTCAACATGATAGCGGCAACAACATGTTTCAAGGACTTTATCTACTCACACATACCAAGGCTTCAAAATCTCAAACATTCGTTGTCTAATCTTAATATGTGGATGTTCTTCTTTAAACTTGATGTACATATTGTGTTGAGTTATTTCTAGCCAATGCTTTGAATGTATTCATACTCATTACAACCTATCATATGTTTCAAAACATCCCTCACATTTGGAGAAGCACAAGTCCTCTCACTATTCTCAAAAATTACATTCACAATACTATTCTCAATTTTATCAGAACGTGGAGTTCTACACATTAGTGTCCAATTTTCTTCCACAGTAGAATCATCCAATGTCTTCCTCCTCTTCGTATACCTATTGATAGTCATTATAGAAACACCCAATTCCTGAGTAGTAACGCTAATTTATGACGATTCTTTGTTGTATCTTCACTTACAACTGAAGTTAATATTATTATGTGAGAAACATCCTTATCAATAGACCTAGTTTTTGTACCCACTGAACTTATTAATTTAGACACATTCACAAAAATTATTGTTCTAATTTTTGTGACTTTCCCCATCCAAAATCAACACCTAAAAATTGTAATGTGTCCTTCATATCAACATGATTCAAGAATGAAACCAACAAGTGTGCTCTAGTAAATGTAGTAAAATTAACAAATTCACTATATAATCTCTCAACATATTTTTTTGCTTTCTTTCTTGATAGTGGTTCTTCTTAGGAAAATTATTTTAATTTGTTGAAATCCATCTTCACCAAGTATTTGACATTTTTCTTGGGAAGAAATTTCATAACTTCTGTTATCAAATCAACATATGATTTAGGAGAGGGGGGCCTTCCTATTCTACATCACCTGTGTCTATAACACCAAACATTGCATGAATAAGGAGTCAAAAATCAAGTATGTAAAATATTGGGTTTGAAGAGATAGATTCAAGTTTATTAAAATATATATTACAAGGAAGAGAGAATTAGACAAAGTAGGTATAACCTTGATATAGTCGTGTTTGTCTTACTTTTGATTTATATATTAAATATTAAATTAACTATGTTTCTTAAGAAATAAAACCATAAAATAATATTTACCTAGAAATAATATTATCGTGGGAAAATGATTGAGACACTTTGATGTGTAGCAAGGGGTTGCAAGTTCAATTCCCGACCCCTAATATTTTCTTAAGTCTAAATGTTTAAAAGATAAATTTTAACCACCTTAATAATGATATGAAAATAAATGAATCCTTAACTAAGATAGGATTTATGAACAAGTGGCAAAGTTCAATACTATGTAATGGAGGAGTCTCAATTTCAACCTCGTCCCAATGATTTTTCCATTTTGAAGATTAAAACAAATGAAATACAACTATAAACCAAGATAGGATAATCGATTATAACTTGTAAAGATATTCAAAAGAGATTAATTTGGTTAACCATAATTATATAATTATAAAGTAATTTAATTAAAATATTGAACTATAAGAGATAAGTTATCCTTTAGAAAGGGGTCATTACCTACGGAGACCTAGTGACAAGAAAATATTAGGAGAAAAAGGTTTTGATATTATAGAGATATATTAACCATGAGATTTCTACAAGATTGATGATAAATATGGAATAAAAAATTAAGTCAAAATATCTAACTTGGAAACATTTATTATGACTACACACACCTAAGAGAGATAGGTAAATTATGAAGATCCCTCTAGATATAATTAGTCATATTCACAATTTAAGTTGTCATGACATGTTTAACGTAGCCATGAGGATTACAGAGTAATATATTAGTTTATGTTTGTATTATTTTCAGGAGATAATATTTAAGGATTATATATGTATTTACAAGACTTGGGTGACTACAAGTATGTATGAGACTTGGGTGACTATATGTATTTATGAAACTTGGGTGACTACGAGACTTGTGTGACTTGGGTGGAAAACCTATAACCATTTCTTACAACAAAAATGATAATTATATGTTTTAGTTTAAGTATAATAACTTTGTGATAATCATATTTTTCTATACACAAATATCCTATTCTAAAAAGGGATTGAGATAGAAAAGTGAGAAGTTATCTTTACACTTTTAATGAGTAATATGAAAAGCAAATAATCAAATATGTCAACTATATGAGGATTTATATGTGTCTCTCTAACTCAATGACAACAATGTGAAACCATATTATGTTTTCTAATGATATAGATGACACGATCTGTACTTAACTTGGAAAATGGAATATAATTTTCATAGAAAGGTGAAGTGAAATTACGAAAGATTCTTTTAATATTATATGATTGAGATTTATATTCATGATTTGCATGAATGAATGGAAAAATGTTTTCGCCAAGAAATGATGATAATGAGGAAAGTGGAATGAGTTAAATGATATATGAGAATACAATATTATTTAAATTAAAATATATGGAAAGAATTTAAATGCCTAAGTCTTGTAAATAATGTATGGTGAAATTTGTATCTCGTAGAGATGATATTGCAAAATAATATATTTATTGTAGTAGGGAATATGTTTATTTGTTGGACATATTAAGGAATATCTTATAGATTGGAGATTACTATGGACAACTAGGTTTAGGATTCTTGTAATTACGATTCTCATAATTGGTATGGGATACTTACAAAATTGTATATTTCTTGAGTGCTACTCCTAGTTATGAATGATGTAATCATTATTAAAAAGGTAATGGAAAAATTAACCTAAGCTGAGAATTATGAGATACTATGAATTTAAACATTAAAGAAATTGATTGTATATTGATTGTTATCATTTATAATTTTCTTATATTCAAGTTTTAGTAAAATATATTTAAAATGATTTTTTAATCTAAAAACTAATAATTTAATAAATTAGATATAAAGGAGCGAGTTTTTAAACTTTATTTATTGGTGATCATAACTAAGAGATACATGTCACATGTGGGGGGAGGTTTTACCACTTTTTACTCAATGTATAAATTTGATGAAAATGATCAAATTTAAAGTCATGTTACCATCACATTGTTCCTCATACTGCTACCATTGGACACACATGATTTCTCATCAGTATAAGGAAAAGAAACAACATAATTAAAGAGGTTAATACATCTAGGGGTGTAAGAAGTAAAGCAATTAGACACATGTATAAGATTAAACATGTCTATTGAAACCCTACCACTAGATTTTTGAGATTTTTTCCACATATTAACCCTTGAAATGGGTAAAAAAATATGATAACTAAGAGAAAGGATAAAAATCACATGTAGGGAAATATTATAAATTTAGAAGTATTACAAGATAACTAAATGGCTTAACAAAATTTGTACACACAAACTATATTTTACATACTCTCTAATTAGGAAATTAGGACCATTAATGTTGTGTAACGTTGATAAGGTACACACCAAGTAGTATTGGTACCTGAAGGGGAATGATTTATTATAAAATGTGGATTCAGATCAATGAAAGGGTTGACCTATGATTCCATATGTGTGGTTTAATAAAATAATTTCAATTTATCTTGCCTAATTTAACTTAAAGTCACTAAAGGATTTGGTTAGGGTGTGGTAAGGTGTGATTTCTTAACTCATTTAATAAATCTATGTTAAACTAATATTATAATTACATGAATATCAATGATCTCAAATTTACATCAACATTAGGAGATATGAAAATTTTAGCTTTAATATCAATCACTATAATCAACCTCAAAACACACACTATAAGAAAACAAGGGTTTTGAGAAAAATATAGGACCAACAATCATAATGAAATTAAGATTTGAAATATAAAACCCTAAGAGTGAGGAATGAAACCCTAGCTTGGTTTGGATCAATAGATAATCATGTTCACCAAAATGTAATATGGTGTTTAGGTTTATGATCCCAAATCTTATTGATGGTTGTATAATATTCCATCAAGGGAGATGAGATTGGTTGGTTAGTCAAAACCAAAATCCAAGTGAATGAAGCTCAAATATTATGGTATGACGAAAGGTAATATGGGTAGGGATAGGGGTGGTGGAATAATCAAAGATAGTGAAGGTAATAGAATCTTTAGGAATCTAGACCAATAACTATACAAAATATATGGCCATTAGTAGAGGTCTTAAGTATGTTAAATCCTTACAAATTAAAAAATTGATAGTTAAGGGGTATTCATTAAATATTATCAATAATCTCAATAATGTTTACCATCCTAGATAAATAATCAATAACTCAAGATTAAAGAAGCATGGGAGATAGCTCTTGATCATTCAAAATGTGGCTTCTAATAACTTTTTAGGGAAGGCAGCCTAACTTAGCATATATTTTATATTTTACATAGGTGTGAATGCCAATAATTTGGAAGCATGGAATGTGATGGATGATATGACCTATAAATAACCATGTTTTTAACCCCTTAATGATAAAAGTGATAATCCTAGTTTAGATGAGGAGTGATCTCTCTCAAGAGGGACATTCTAAACCTCCTATTGTTTCCCTAAAAAAAAATTACTCTAACACACATGCTATGAGTTTACATCGACTCCTTGGTTTTGGAATATTAAAAATGGTTAAAAATAGGAATGGGAGGTATATATTTTTTTTTCACTTCAACTAGATATATATTTTTACAGTTCAATTAGACAAGAAACTTTTGACAATTTAACATACATATATCAAAATAAAATTATGATCTCAAGGGTTTCAAGTATGTATGTACCAATGTTTGCTTATTTAGTTTGAGCCTCTTTTGTAGTTCAAATCGATATACATATTTATAGTCCAACTAGAGAATTTTCTCTTTGATGATCTAACATCTCTCTCTCTCTCTCTCTCTCTCTCTCTCTCTCTCTCTCTCTCTCTCTCTCTCTCTCTCTCTCTTTTCCCTACTAATTGATCTTCTAATACACTTCTCTTCTAGATTTTCCTTGCTATATTTTTGCTTGTCATTATGTATATTTTTGATGATTCCTCCACTTTGTCAATTTTCACTTACACACACATTGCTAGATCTGGATCTAAGAATAAATTCAACGGAAAACTATACAATTGTAGCTCTTATTATGTAGAAATCTTAATATATTAGGTTGTATTTAATTAGATGATTTTCTAACTTTAAAACTACTTTTCTAATTTTGAAATAATTTAAATCTAACATACAATTATTAAATGTTGGTAAGATGTCTTTGTAATAAATAACAAGATAAATATAACTATATTTTAAATTTAAATTAATAATATATATAATAATAATAATAAAACACTTTTGTGCGAAGAGGGGGAATGCTACTTAAGGCGGGTGGGGTGGTTTGCCTTCGCTCATTTTTTGATCGCCTCTGAAATGGATTCTCCTCAGGCTCCCATGCTCACTTTGTTGTGCGATATGCGGGAGATGGCTTTTTCCTAATAGGGTTTCCGACTACAGGTTGAAGAAAATCTTTTGTATCTCATGCACTGGTGATCTGGAGGCTGTTAAATTGGTTCTGGGGTTGGAATTTTTGAATGTAGAAGGGTAGCTGAGGATTAATAGTGGAATTACATCCATCTTTGTCGATAATTTACTGGTTCTTTATCCCTTAAAGGAGGTAGTAAAACTCGATGCTCACTAGTTGGGGCCCTCATTCTGTGGGAATCTGGCCTCGGAGGTTTCCAATTTCAATCTAGTGTCTTGGCCTACATCTGATGGGGCTCTGTGTTCTCTGGTTGGTAATGATTCAGGATTCGCAGACTTGGAGAAGCATTTTCAGGTTCTGTTAGATTTTGTTGAATCCTTGGTGGTCTTTGCAAGGGATAAGAAGTCTGGTCGAGCTCGTATTAAATTACCAAATGTGAAAGCCCTGGGTTTTCCGTTGGAGCCGGTTCTGTGCTAGTGGTTGGAGCTCTGTGCTACAGCGGGTGATGCCTTTGAATACCTTTGGAGGGGATGGCTCAAAGAAGCCTTTGCTGATGAGGACTCTAATATGGAGCTCGGGATGAACCAGAGCCGGTCTGTGAAGGGCCTCAATATCTTGGTTGATGATGTCAATTAGGTTTTTATCAGTTCATAGTATTAGTATATAGAATAAAATCTGGTTTTTGTTAGTATGCCAGTGTGACTTGGTTGTGGTTGTTCTTGAAACACTTTGAGGTTATGCCTCCTTTTTTATATATAGGGAACGGGTCCCTTCAACCCGCCTTATCAATCAAAAATAATAATGATAAAACACTTTTTTATTTATAATATTTTTTTATAAATTCTAAAAAACATATGCTTTTGATTAAAAATAAATTATTATAAATTAAAAATAATATGAAAACTATACTTTAAAAAGTAAATTAAAAAATATATAAAAGTTGTACTTTAAAATTATAATAATTAAAAGTTTGAATCTAAAAATAAAATTAAAACTATGCTTTAAAATTAAAATTATTAAAAATTAAAATTTAACTTAAAATTATAGTCTAAAGTTAAATGTTTAGTTGGTGGTGTTTGGGTGGCGAAGAGGGGCACAAACACCCCTGAAAACACCCTTAGTTGGAGCCTATGTGGCACCTATGTGGCATGTTTTAGCCCTTAATCCATTTGGAGAATAATTATAGGCCAAAACATGCCACATATATGCCAGGTATCTAGGTATACTTAATTAGTTAAATTACAAAATTTCATAACAAAATACAGTTTTTTATTACCTTTCTACAAATATAATTTTCATTTTTTGAAAATATGGTTTACTAATTTTTTATTTATTTTTGCCAATGTATGGTATTTTACAAAATTTAGTAGCACAAATCAACAAAATGAAAAATAGTAAAATATATCTAAATTTTTTGAAAAAAATGATTTTATTGTTTTTTGAAGTCTTCTTCATACTTATGAAAAAAAAATCAATTTTGATATAAATATGGAAATATATTGTCATAAACATATGTACGTCCCTTCCACCCCCGTGGGTTTTGTAAACTTAACTTTGACAAGGCCTCTAAAGGCAATCTAGGCATATTGGGGGCGGGGGTGTATTATTCAGGATGAAAGGAGATTATTGATTAAAGCTTGCTCCTTCAAGATTCCAATCGGATCATGTAATGTGGCAGAGGCTAATACTCTCCTCTTCGTAGTCAAGCTGGTCGTTGATATCAGTTGTTCCAAACTAATCATTGAAGGGGACTCTCAAGTTATTATTCAAGCAATTATAAAAGGTAAAGCAGAGGCTTGACTTCTTCACTTTCTCCTTACTCAAATTCTTCATTGGCTCTCCTTGATTGATGAATGGTATATTCATCATGTTTATCATGAAACACACTTAGTGGTGAATGCCCTTGTTAATCATGGCACTTTCCAAACCAATGATGCCTTGATTAATAGAAAGGGCAAGTATTGGAATTTTCTCAATGTCATCCTTTTTCATGATGGCTTGAGCATTACTTCACATGAGGTCGATCCTTTTTGAAGCATGTATAAATTCCTTTTATTGGGAAGGGTAGCAATTCCTTCTTCATTTTTCTTTCCCCTTCTTGCATGTAAGATGACTCTCCCCCCTTCCCATTCTGCACCTACGTGGAGAGAAGCATGAAATTGATTGCTTCTCCTTTGTTTCTCCTTGTAGTTTGCATAAAGTGTTTTGCATGGGCTCTTCGTCTTTCATAAATGTCATCAAATGCATCATCGAGTCTAATTATTTACACTGGTCGGGAAGGGTGTGGATCAATTCAGAAATTGTAGGGGTTTTCGTATCTCATCTGCTCCTCATCAACCCAGACAAAGAATTTGTTGTGGTAATTTCCAAACATTTCATTCTTCCTCATCATCAAATTGGGCCTTGGAAGAAGTGGCCAAAAATGTGAGTTTGGCTTCGGTCTTCTTCTTAGAAGGGGATTCTACCTCTTCTTAGTGGGTCGACTACATGGTCTGTGAAGAATTAGAAAGGAAAAATTAGATCTTATTGATGTTCATTGTGTCGGTGCACAAGATATGTCTCTCTAAAGGGACTAAGCCTTCTTGAGCTCCTCAACTTAATCTCACCAAGTTGTCCAAGCCAACTAGGCTTATTCCTGCTCGGATTATGGAACTTCATGCATTCGCAGTCTCTTCATATGCATTCCTAGCAAAGATTGTTAAGTTATGTAGTTGTGGCAAGCTCAGTGGTAGGAAGGACAAGGAAAAGATGGCCCAACATCTAGACATCATAAAAAAAAATTGATGGTTGATATTTGGTCTTCCTCGCTTGTCTGTATACATCTATTTTTGTTGTCTCTGAGGCTACTCGTTTAAACTTGTCTATGTTTTTGTTTTTGTTTATGATTTGTTTTATATGATGTATAGACCACTATTTTTGTTGGTTTATAGCACTACTATCGTTCTCTATTGTAAGGGTGGGACACCATTTAGCCCCCCAGTTCATAGCTCCAGTCAAAAGTGTTTACCTATTTGAAAAAATATATGTACGTCCCTTAATATGGAAATATCTTCATTAAAAAATTAATTAAAAATATATATAAATAAAAAAATACAATGTTTTTTTCATTGACTCGATATTCAAATATAAAACATATATCTAAAATTTCTTAGAGAAAAAATAAGTTTTCATTACAAAATGTCGGCATATTGTTGCCCTACTACAAAATAACAAACGGCCTATGAATAAAATTAAGAAAAAGACCATATTTTTTTAATAATTTATTTTACATGTATTCTACACTCTATACAAAACATTTCGTTAGTTTAGGGAATTTGATGAACGTGTGTAGTTTTGTGGAAATCACCTTTGGAATTTCAATGAAACTAAAAAAGTCATGTTTATAAAGGTACAAAAATGCAAAAAGTGGGATACACTTCTATGCTTTCACCTCGTGACTAGATGTAGATGATGAAGTAGAGGTAGAGGTTTTTGTATCTTATGGGTTAGATGAGGAAGCCAATGGTGCAAGTGGTTGTTTGTTGGACGTGTCTTGTGATAAGATGGTGTTAAGGTCAAAGCTAGCAACAGGAGCAGATGAAGTAGGTGTTGACATCCCTGCATCACTAGTAGAAGGGTAAGGAGATATTTGCTCAGTAACAGGTTGATAGTCAGAGTCATAAATTTTTGAATAGTCGCAAATGTCGATGGGGGAAGATGGAAAATATTCTAGATAAGGGTGACATGGATGGATTCCTTTTTTAGTAAGGTAACTATTAAGGGAAATCGGGTTAGAGTCTAAGAGTTCTTTAAATACCAAATCACCACTCGAGAAGAACTATGAAAGATCAAGATAAAAGGCATATGATATTTTGGATTGAGTCTTGGGAGAACGCAAAGGTTCTTGATTTGTTTCTAGGGGTGGTCAAAATGTATTTTTCATATTTGGGATGTTTTGAATATGAGACTGGATTAATTCTAAGGATTAGTGAAGTAGGCACGTCATATTTGAAATGTTTTGTATGTGAGATTGGATTGATTCTGGGGACTGCTGAAGTGGGTCTATCATGTTTGTGGTGTTTTGAAGGTGAGACTGTTGTATAGTCAAAATCATGAACTAAATAAACAAACAATAAATAAAAATAAGATATGGTTGTTAATGAAATGAACTTCACACAATCTCAAGAAATATTTCTTTTATGATTATCTTGATTAATTTAGAAAAGTGTGAAATAAAAAAATGGTTGAAAAGGAACTAGAAAGGAGGCTTGCTAAAGCTAGTTTTAGGTGTGTTAAGGTTGGAATCCCTGATATACTTGAAGGTATGAGAGGTCCAAGTCTGCCTTGATTTCGGCACGAGGCGTGATATTGGGGTCTACTCCCTCACTTCACGGTATTCCAGTGATAAGGGTTTCTGGTGCTTAACCAATATACCATCCACTAGTTATTTATACTCTGCCAGAACACCGAGTCAACTTCCCCCTTGGTGATGAAATCTAAGTAGATATACCTGGAAGGAGATTTTTAGATGCAAGTTTGATTTGTTACATGGTTTGGTTGTGTATGAGGGGAGAATAGTTAATGCCATCGTTTAACCCCTTATTAAACTACATGAGCAAGCAAGGATGAAAGTTCATTTTAAGACCAAAAGAAGGTTGATTTATATGAAGAAAACCCAGACAAGAATGTGATGATAAAATAAAAATAGAAGAAAATAAGTGTACTTGTGTTCACTATTCCTTATTAATTTTCTTATTTAACACATTTTTGAGAAAGTAATACCATAACACTCCAAGCTGAAAGGTTAGATGACTTGACAAGAGAAAAAGCAAGAAGATATAAAATCTAAATCAAAGAAAAGGGACTGAAGTCCCACCAGGCATGCTAGAATATTTATGGCAGATTTCAGTTTGTTAATCATATAAAAATAATCAAAAACTCACAGGACAACAGGGTTTAACAATACCTATGTCAACAATACAATGTCGAGATGTGTGAATGCAAAATGGTGTGAGAGACTCTTGCTCCAACCAATGGAGAACCTGCACATACAAAGATAACTAAACAAGATAGATATTAGACAAAGATATGAAAAGTTACTTGGAAAAGGCTAATCCCATGAACCAATGGGCTTCCTTGTAGGTTTTCAAATCATTTTAAAATCAAGTGATAATGATAACAACATAATTGACAATAAAAGGATGATTAGAAATCCAGTGGGTGATTTAAAAAAACTAGAATAAAGTGTTAAACCCTAATTGCAAAGTCATGTGTGATAAATAAATGCCAGAATATAGATTTGACACAAGCAATAAGCTAATAAAATGTAAAACACTAAGTGCAAGAGAGAGAGAGGAATGGACTTAGGTGATTTTTGCTTGATCTGAGACTAATGCTGACTGGGAAAACTATTGAACAGGAAGTGATCTACGTCGTTATTGCTCTGAATAAATTTTGTAAATCAAGAAACAGGATGGACATGGGAACCCATGGTAGGATAGGAGCTCATGGGCACTAATGACCTCTATTGGGTGCCTATGACTATGAAAATGGTCATAACTTGATTTCTAGAGTGTCGCACAAGAGTCCAAATATTCGTTGTTGATCACCTATATGTCGCAATATGATCGCTAAGGTACTTGTAGCCTCCAAAATAAATATTCACCTACAAAACCCACAATACCACATCAAATCGAAAAAATAAAGATGTAATATGGGGAGTCGAAGTGACCTTGACGGTCACTCAAAAGAGTAAACTTACAACCGAGCGTTGTACTACATCTCAGAATCTATGTAGTTCTTATGAGTGTGTGAAAGAATCGTGCCCTAGGATGCCCTTGTGCAGGTGCACTTGATAACAACCTACAAAGATGTAATATTGTAGATAGATGTGTAGATGGAATAAAGAAAATTCCTCTTCCTATGTTTTGTATGCAGAAATTGTAGTCCCTTGTCCCTTGATTGAATGTTAGATGGATGCCTATAGTGCTCTTAGATGCCTTTTGAATGCAAGTTTAGGTGATAGTAATGATGCTTAAAGATTGGTCCTTTATCTTGGTCACATAGTATTTATATGATTCCCTTGTTTGAATTTTTTAATTGACAACTCAAAGGCCAACCCATAAGAAAATAAGATGCCCAAAAGATAAAAGAAACCCAAAAAGAGCGAGTAAGGTGGAAAGATGTCGGGGGCACCTAGAGGGGGTGAAGGCACCTAGGCACTGATATTCTGGCTGGGCACTGGTGTCCGAAGTTATAAAAGATAGGAAATTAAAGTACCAACTGGGATGTAGGGTGTGAAAACAAAGAAAGACAAAAAAGAGGCCAAAGATAGCTGTCAATTACTAGTTTTCTCACTTAGGAATCATATGAATGCTACTATGTGTTTATGGACCTAGAAATGTACCCAAGTACCAAATAGAAAACAAGAAAGACAAAAAAGAGGCCAAAGATCGCTGTCAATTACTAGTTTTCTCAGTTAGAAATCATATGAATGCTAGTATGTGTTTATGGACCTAGAAATGTACCCAAGTGCATAATTTTGTGTCTACATTTTCCCCCACTTTATGTTGTTGAGTGAATACTCGATAACTTAAAGTAGTTAGAATTTGCGTACCTGATAACTATGTCAAATGTGATGGTGAAAACATGTAGAAGAGACAAGTGTAGTGTGGAATGAATGCAAAATGAAGCGTGGAAACTAGGAAAGTAAAAATGACCCTAGGGGTGAAACGTATGTGTTATACCGTGTTCTACATGTTATTGTTATAGCTTGTTAAAGGTTGTTTATTATTTTGTATTAAGGACGAATCTCCAAAAGAAGAGAGAAGAAGTAGTTAAATATGTGTATATGAAAAATTTGCATAAGTATGTAAAACTTGTGAAAGTATGTACAAGTAGTAAATGGAAAGTGTGCAACTGATTTACAAAGAGTGAAAGGGATAGAAAATGTCCTAAAATGATGTAGAAGAGATAATTTCTTAGGAGATATCACACCAAGAGAGTTTTTTTTGGGTGATCTCATGTCAATGGTGAGTTTTTTGGGTGATCTCACACCAAGTGCGAGTTTTTTGGGCAATCTCACGCCAAAGAGCAAGTGTTAGGGAGAGAGGTCTAGTGTTACTCTCCTTCCATGAATCTACCCTGATTATACACCACTGCAGATGGTGTGATCCTATTTTGTTCTTGTTGTCCCTAATTTGTTCCATATGTATTGATTGTTCTGATTGAAAAGGAGATAGAATGCATTCTGCATGCTGGAGGAATGTGCCTATGTTGTGAAAAATTCTCTGTGAACTGTGTTGATCTTGGAATATTGTTGTTTGTGCCCTAAGTACATTAGTGCCCAAGGGAGGACATAGGTACTTGGGTGCTCCTATCTAATCATGGGTGTTAGTGTCTATGTTTTGTTGAGGACTGAAGTCAGATTCTGGGTCATTCTAAGACTATATGATTGTTATGTTCCTATACTGTGTAGGCATGTACTGTAGCTTTGAGTTGTTGTATGGGGTGACTGATTCACCCAATATATGACCCCCTCATTTGGGGTGGATGTGACATTGATAGGAGTTTACGGCCCAAAAGAGAGGCCTTGATGTTGATTTAAAATGTATCCCTAAAGGTGGAGGGAATGTGCATGGTAAAAACCAAGGAACATGCAAACAAAGTGTCTAGATATATGTGTTGTTAGAAAAAATAACAAACATGTCATAAAAAAGCAATGTGACAAGAAAATGTGTATACAAGATGGACCATGAAAAGAGGGTTTCAGACATGGGACATTGCTCACAATGTCACAAGAAAATCAGATCCGAAGTGGCCAAAATCATACAAGTAATGTTCAAGCAAGACAGGACAAAGCCCGTAAAAAATGGCATACACTAGCAAGAAATGGAAAACAAAGTGTAACAGACAACCATGGTCGAAAATATTTCCCGCTCATGCCAAGTATGTCAAAGTGTGTATGTATCAATGAAATAAGTAGTGTGCTAGTGATAATATGAAGTAGTAAATAATGAAACAATAACACTTGTAATGTGTGAGAGTGTAGATGCCCCCAGGATCCTCGATGGGACTGGTAAGATATACAATGCCAAGCATCATTGCAAACATGTAAAGATCGGTAAGAAGTCTGCATTCACAAATAGAAAATGAGTGAACGCGCATGTGTATACGATAAAGATAATGGCATACTAGATATTTGACTAACATAATAAGTGAAGTGTACATGTAAGGAAAAACAAGAAAGAAATAAGTGCAGCCAAAATATGCAATATGTTGTGTGTATAAGTGAGATGGAATGGTATGCAATGTGTGAATGTGATAGGAGCATTGTGCCCCCCAATGGATGTGTATGAGATGAGGTTCATTTATAAAAGACCCCTCAACAATCAAGATTGAACCATAGAAAAAGAGTGTGTCATCGGGAAATTGTTTGATAATGTGCACTAGAAAGCTAGATCAATGAAGTATAGAGCATGAAAAGTGTGAATGAAGGTAAGGTTCATTTCAGATTTACACCCTCAACAATCAAGTATGAACCGTTGTAACTAGAGTGCGTTATAGGGTAATGAATGTGTTTTATGCATAATATCGTTTGAGATACATCACATTGAGAGGGTTTTTAAGTGGATTGCTAAGGAGAATAGCGAGATGATAGACATCACCCCCAAGCTTATCAGTGATGACATAAGATCTGAGTGAGCTAGGCTTGAATTTCCCTTTGAGACAAGCTTCAGGTTGTATTTTTCTAATTTTATTTTAGCACAAGGTCACCAATACTGAATTCATGTGGATGGATTTTATTATTGTACGTTTGTGCAATGCGAGATTGATATACTCGGAGATGTTTGAGAGCTTGCACGCAATGAGAGTCAAGCATCTCAAGCTCATGGATTCGGTTTTCACAATATTCGTTGTCTTTAAGAATGCCCCTGAGAGACACCCACAAGGAGGGTATTTCTAATTATAAGGGGATTACTACTTTAGTGTCGTAAACAAGCGAAAAGGGTGAAACATTTTTGGGGGTGCACACACTAGTGCGGTAACCCAAAAAGAGTGTATAAAATCTGATTGTGCCAATCTTCACCACTAGTATCAACGATCTTGTGTAATATTTTGACAATTTTCTTATTTGTGGCTTTGGCTTGGCCATTGCCCCATGGATAATAAGGTGTGGAATTTTTTTTCTTGATCTTGAATTTTTCACAAAGGCACTTGACATCCTTATTTTTAAAAGGAGAGCCATTATCGGTGATAATGGCAAAAGGGATGACGAAGCATTTAATAATATGAGTGGTGATAAAATGAAAAATATCAAGATCGGTGATAGTTTGCAAGGGTGAAACTTTGACCCATTTAGTAAATTATTCCATAGCAGTAATGATTGTACTTATGACCATCATCTGACTCAGGATTATTTTTTCCAACAAGATCAAAACCCCATAAAGTAAAGGGCCATGATGGAGCAATATGTTGAAGGTCATATGCAAGTGCATAATGAAGATTGTTATGTTTCTAACATTTGTCATAGTGTTGGCATATTCTAAGTAGTCTTGTTCCATTGTGGGCCAATAGTAGCCTTGGTGTATAAGCTTGTGAGACATAGCTTTTTCCCAAGAAATTTACCGCCACATAGACTATCATGAACTCGGGAGACAGCTATGGGAATGTCATCAAGTCCTAAGCATTGAAATAAATTCCCATCGAATGATCACTTAAATAAGGATGTACCAATGATCACATAACACGTAGCCTCTCATCTGTAAGTGACGAGTTTCATGAGGTTGAACACCATCGAGAATGGTTTGTTGATAGAGAAAGTTATAGATTGGGATGAACCATTCAATATGATCATGATTGTGCATAACATCACATGTTTCAAGTAGTGAATTATCAGTAGAAGACTATTGTAAATGTTGAATGATGAAGGTGGATTTCTCATTAGTGATATCATGAGGAATTGAGGGATGTTTACACTAGCCATAACATATGCATGAATGTTTTTTTTCACTGAATAGTGGTGAGAGAGTAGGATTCAAATGTGGCTAATAGTAATTTGACCAGGTTATTATATGGAATGAGACACTCTCTTTGGTTTGATATGTGTAATTAACCTAGTTAATAACGAGTTGTGACTCACCGTGTATTTTTTTATATTTCGAATAATAAGTTTACGAGCGACGGTGAGACCTACAATGAGGGCCTCATATTTAAAAATGTTATTTGTACATGAGAACCCTAAGCGATATGCAAAGGGGAGATGATCACCATGTGAAGTGATGAACGCAATTCCAGCCCCTGACTCTTGAGAGGCAACGAGACCCATCAAAGTACATAGTCCAAGTATTAGTGTCAATAGTGTATGCAATGAAATCATCATGAAAAGAATTACAAATAGGTGATGGATCTGGAAGAGGTGCGTCAACTAGTTGATCAGCAATGACTTGGCCTTTAATTACTTTTTGTGAAAGGAATTTGAAATCAAAATGGGTAAGTAACACGACCCATCATGCAAGATGTATTGAGAGATGTGTGCTAGATAAGATATATCATAGAAGATCTACCTTGGTAATAATATGAACCTCATTATTTATAAGGTAATGTTGTAACTTGTCTAAAATGAAGATCAAGCCAAGGCATAATTTCACAATGTAATTGTAATTGCATTCATAAGAAAGTAAATTATGACTAATGTAATAGACATCTATTTCACATTGAGAAGCATCTTGTTGTGTTAGATGGGCCCTTAATTCGTGAAATGTAGTGGAAATGTACAGTAAGAAAGGTCACTCAACCATGGGAGGTACTAGGACAGGAGGATTTAAGAGATATGCTTTAATAGCTTCGAATGCCCATCGGTAATAGATCATCTCAGAAACATTTAGTGTCCTTTTTCATCAAGCACGTGAATGGTGGGATTTTTTCTATGAGCTATGCAATAAAACAACCGGATGGCCTGGATTTTACCTTGTAATGAGCATAATTGATGTAAATTGTGAGGTGGCGACATGTTCACAAAGGCACAGATATTTTTAGGATCTATTTCAATGCCACATTAGGAGATGATATAGCCAAGAAGTTTACCGGTTATAACTCCAAAAACATGGTTTTTGGGATTGAGGTGAACTATGTATTGTTGCAAGTGTTTGACAGAGCATGCAAAGATCTTGAGAATGGGTAGAATGATTTTTTGATTTTGTGAGTATGTCATCAACATAATCTTCAAGAATTTTATGAATATAATCATGGAAAATATGTATCATGGCTAGTTGATATGTGGCCCCCGGTGTTGTTAAGGATAAATGTCATAACAGTGTAACAAAATCTATCCCACGAAGTAGTAAATGGAGTCTTTTCTTGATTTGTGGGGTTAATTTTAATTTGGTCATATTCGAAAAAACTATCCATAAACGAAAGAATGTCATATCCAACAGTGGATTCGACAATTACATCAATGTTTGGTAATGGAAAACTATTCTTATGGAAATCCTTATTGAGATGACAAAAATCAATGCAACAATGGACCTTATCATCCTGTCTCATAACAAACACAATATTAGACACCCATTTCGGGGTAATCCACAACACATATAAAGCCAACATCCAAGAGGCATTGGATTTTATCCTTTACTAATAATGAGACTTTCAGATACATTCTGCGGATTTTTTGTTGGACAGGTGTAGCACCAGGATTGAGGACTATATTGTGCATGGCGACAGAAGGATCTATATCAGGCATATCATTATAGTCTCATGCAAATATGTCAGAGAATTCATGGAGCACTTTTTTGATATCACTTTGTTTGATAGGCATGAGAGAAGAAACTAGTAACACCATCTAAGGGTTGTCAGTAGTACCGAGATTATATTTTATGGTTTCTTCATTTAACAGAGTAAACCAATCCTCGATGTACGGATCGGTAGGAATGGTATTAGAAGCATTGGTAGTTATATTAGATGAAACATATTCACCAAAGTAGGATGTAAAATTAGGAAGAGATGGGAAGCATTTTTTGTGATGAAAATAAGGGAAATGATCATAGGTCTCCATATATTCCAAGAGAGAGTCATCGATAGTAAATGTGTCCAAATTAGGCCACTAAGGAAAAGTGATATCATTAATGAGTTCTGGGGTGTAAGAGAGGAAGTTTAGAATAATGTGAAATAACATGGACCTAGAGAGAGGCTTCGAGCAAAAATATGATAACCAAGACCAAATTTTGTAGATTGAGTGAGGATAGACAAGGATTCCATGACTCCTTATACATGTCGTCTTAAACCAGAGCCACAAAATCCATAGCCAAGTAGATACTGATATCCAAAACCATATTGAGAGAAATGAGAATTAGATGTGGAGGAAAAATAAGTGCTTGTGGAATGTTCAATAACATGACAAAAGGTAAATGGAGATGGATCTGATGGGACCTCATAGACAACACCTTGATATAGAAATTTGAGTCGTGCATGAAGAGTTGAAGGGACTAGATGCATGGCTTGAATCCAAGGTCGTTGATGGGTGTCATTATTCCCTTCATTTAATCAACTTCTTGTTGATGTCATATCAAACCAGGGGTGTGTCTAAACCTATATGCAACAAGAGTAATTTTAACCGATCTAGTAGTTGACTGTTGTTATTTTTGTATTTTCTAGGGGATCTCTTCAATGTCTTAAGGACTTCTTAGTAAAACCTTATTTAAATCAAACTATGAAAACTTACTGAAAGTAAACACACTGAAAGCTTTGCTGAAAGGAAACACATTGTGCATAATGGAAACACACTTGTTGCTGGAAAATAAACACACTTGCTTCTGAAAGTAAACACACTTGCTTTTGGAAATAAACACACTCAATTTGGAATGCTTGAAAATGATTGCAAGAAATATAAGAATCTATCTAAACACCTGTAGGAACAAGTACACAACATAGTTTAACTGAAAGAATTAAAACAATACAGAATTAACAGATCTAAGATATTTTCTGAAGAAATATAAATACCAAATAAACGAATATCTTGGTCCTTGGGGGAGTGGGCCCTTGCTCCTTGAATCAGGATTTAACAACTCAGAATTCTCTCAAATAAGAATGGCTATTTTATTGATAAAACATTCGGTATTACAAATGTACTGGATTTGAGTACTTAGTCTATTTCTCTTCTCTGTTCTATATCATATTCTATATCTCTATAATCTTCTTATATTATCTACTGCAGGTCTGCTTTTATATACATTTTACAATCACATTTGTCTTAATGATTCTGATGAAATCAAATCATGCCCAGAATAGATGATGAGTCAGATTGTGGTTGATCAGATAGCTGTAGGATAACTCTCCCTGGATTTACGTTCAGAAATCTTCTGATCCTTCCTGATTGAAAGTGTTGTAGATGTAAAATCTCTGGATGTGGTTTAAAATAGATAACTCCCATCGGTTCCAGAACTTCAGAGAAGTTACAAAACCATAGGAAATTGTTAAGGATCAAAACTGTGAGAGTTCTGGAGCTATCCCCAGGAGTTTCGGAACTAAGTCCAAAAATTCCGGAACTAAATACTGGAGTTCTAGAACTAAGTCTGAAAGTTCTGGAACTAAATGATGACTGTGTGATGGAGTTCCGGAACTAGCTTGGAAGTTCTAGAACTAAGATTGTGTGGGAATAAATGTTGCTGAAAACATAATGAACGCTTCCTGCTTCATTTCCTCGACTGATTAGACCTTCTTTATTACAAAACTAAATTCAAACACACACTTGTCAGGAATTCTAGAGATTTTTAACATTAGAATCACAATCAATCAAAAGACAGACAATTACATCCTAACTCATATCAGATCAACTAAAAGTCACACAATGCAATCAAACTTAATCAAAAGGAGAGTAAGATGAGATCATATATTATACATTAATCCGACATATTCTGGCCTCATCATTTCCCCCAAAATTACTTGTTTGTAAGTCCCTTTACAAACTTCATTCTTCAAAAGTGGGGTTATAAGTTCTGCATTCCATTTGATTTCTCAGATCAAATGGTTGAAACTGGATTTTCCAATGTTTAAACTTGGATGTACTGTACCCTTCTCCTTCTTCTATTTTTCTCTCCCACTATTCAAATTCAGTAGGGTCTTGAGGTTCTCTGTTCTGCCAAGGAGGCATGGGGGTGAGAAGTAGAGGGGCCTTATTCACATTCCCATCCATATTTTCCTGTAGGTTTCATTGACTTGGGGAATTATTGTACATAAAGCTTTTTCCCTTTCTAGACTCCAGATCAGATTTGTAGGAGAAATTACTTCCCTTCTTCTCAAGGAAATAGTAAGGAGTTCCCACCTCTTTGAGCATCCTTCATAAATATCTTCAAAATTTTCCTCCTCATAGGAGGTGAAGGCATCAATACTCTTTTGTAGAATGGCAAGATAATGTGTCTTGAATCTCTCATCAAAGGCATGAGTTCTAAAATGTGAGAGGAAGGTAGAGGGTTTACCATAATGAGCTCTCATACAAAGACCTGTTGAGCTAGCTTTCAATAAAAATTCAGATTCCCTTTCCTTCCATGCAATTTGGTTTTGCAAAACAGAGACAAATGCATTGAGCTGGCTCTCCCCTACATATAAATTGATCATAAATCATGTGTTTTTCTCTAGCATAAAATTGCAAAGATAAAATTCACACAGAATATTTTTCTACTCAGGGCTGGAGAGAGAGTAAGCTGCCATGAATTCAGATTCATCTTGTAGTTCATGTGGAAGCCCACATGTAATTCTTGACACCTGCCAGTGAATGAACTGCTCTTCTAAAAACACACTATATGCAAGAGAGGGCCTCCTGCAGGCAATCAATTTCTCACTCATAATACAGACCATATGAATTTTTGCAAGGCATTTATATTTATTTCCTTCCTCCTTATAAAAATTTTCTTCCCATTCTTTCCTTGCCTTCATTTCTTCTTCCATCTTGGTCTTCAATTCCTCATTTGATGTTTTGGTTTCTCTGAGTTCCTTGCAAGTGTCATTCCATAGCTGTTTAAGTGGAAAATAGGTTAACTCAGTCTGTGCAGAGACTGTGGATACAACACTCTATTTTCTGGAAGTCTAAAATTCTTCCTCTTTTTCTATCAGTTGTTTCTTGGTTGCTGATAATTCCTCATTCTGGCTGCAAGTTGGGTTATCAGCTCTCCAATGAGCATTTCCCTTTGTTCCAATTTGAGCTTGAGGAAATCCAATTCCTCATCTTTTTCTCTGATAATGAGCTCTGCTCTAGACAAGAATAGAGCATGTTTAACTTGTTGTCTTTCTTCTTCCTCTGAAATTATTTGAGGAGTTGGGCATTCTTCCTCTATCAAATGAAATTTTCCTTTTCTTCTCCTAGATGCCAACTCTTCTTCTTCATGTGGCAATGCTGATGGTTCAACCAATTCCTAAAAATATTTCTCTTCAAATCTCTCCTCTCCTTTGTCCATTTCAGCTTGACTTATCTCAGGGGGAGTCATGGCCATGCTGCCCAAAATATCAGCAGCTTCCTCTTCCATCCTTTCCTGCTCACTCCTTCCCTTTGGGGTTTCCTTTGACCTCTTATGAATTTTTCTTCTCTGGGGAAGTTCATCATGCCCAGCAATGGATTTCCTTCTAGAGCTTCTTCTCACTATTCTTTCTTGTTCTTGCATGGGTGAGCTATCACTGTCAGAGATAGATATTGGCTCCCCTGAAGCTGTTACAGAAGAAGGAATTTCCTTCACAGGTACAGAAGGCTCTGCTATTTTTATCTTTCTCACTGACCTTCTTCTTTTTGGTATATGTTCTCTTTCCATTGCCCTCTAGTAAATAAATAATTAAAAAATACTATAAATTTTTTTCTAAATTCTAGATGGCATCAATTTCTAGATTAGTTGAAGGAGATAATGGGGCATTAATTTCAAGATTATTTGGAATTAGAATTTTCCTTCTGATAATATTAGGGTTTTTCTTGAACATGCCAAGAAACTTGTCCCAAATTTCTTCTCCATTCTTCTTTGACAAAAAATGGTGCTGGCATATTAAATGAATTAGACCATGATGCTTAATTGTCCCAACACCATAGGAATATCTCTGAGCCATGGTCTGGATAGAATAAAAAAGAAACCCTGGAAGATTTATTATGTACTCAGGTTTGGTGGCTCCATAATTCAGATATATGAGCATTTTTAGGACTTGTTTTCCCACAAACCCAAATTGACCGTCACATGTTAAATATTTTACAATCCAAAATACTACCCTGTCAAAGGGTTTGGGAAAACTAGCCCTTTTGATCCCTTTTATGATTTTCTTTGTATTATAGATATACTAGGGTTTAGTTTCTCCTTCTTGTAGTAAGACTGTCAACCAGTTCTTTTAGAGTCCCCTTGGCAGGTTGTGGGACATGCACAATTGGCACGCTAGACACATTACTTACAGTATTTACAGAAAAACGAATAAAGACATTTCTCACCTTTTTTCTAGATTGTTCTAGGTTTATGACAAATTCTCTTACCAATTCATCAGTATGACTTGAAATTTTCTTCAAGAACTCAAGCCATCCTGCATGCTCAAAGATAGATGTCACTTCTTCATCTACGAGTAGCTAGGAATCATCCTTTGGTTTAGATTTATTCTTAATCCCTATATCGGCTTGAGTTCTATCTCTTTAGATTTAGTGTGAATTGGTTGTACAGGCCCTTTTTCTTAGCTACAGAACTGATGAATTTGGCTTGCAGAACCTCTGTTCTTAGCTATGGAAAGTTCTTGGTTGCGGAACTTCTGAATTCTCTATTTTTTGTTGCGGAATGCACAACCTTAATTCGATGCTCCTTCCTCAACATATCTCTACAACTTATTTCAGTTGAGTTTTTGCAATAATGATTACTGATGATAACCATGACGCCACTTATTCCTTCCAAATCATCTTCATGATTACACACTTGTAATCATAATGTATAAATAGATGACTAATCATACCTACTTTTAAATTAAGTCACATGACACATGCAAACATTTAATCAACCATAAATGAGTTAAAAGACATAATTACCGTCCTTGATGATGTAATCCTTTTACTACAATGACTCATCATTCCTATAAGTGGAAAAAAACATGATTAGATAAGAAAACTAGAAATCAAAATATTTCCTTTATTTGAACTAGCGAAAAAAAGAGGTCAACCGCCATTTGCTGGTTTTCAATTGACCTTTGAGAGAATTTCTTTTCTTATTATTTATTTATTTATATGTATATTTATATTTTTTTTGGGAAGAAAACGCCATTTTCTGGTTTTCATCTTCTTCCCTTTATTCTAGATCTATCATCTGGTTATTTGATCATTTTGGAAGAACTAGGTTCTTCCATATGATCAAATTATTTGTCTGCTTCAATCTTCCTCAAGAATTCATCCTTAGTGGGAGGCTTCTATAGAGTTTCAGCCTATGTCCATTGACTAAGAGTTTTTTGTTTCTGCCATCAATGGGAAGTAACTGAATAGAACCATTGTCAAATATCTACTCAATCTGATAGGGTCCCAACCATCTGGTTCTCAATTTTCCCTTGAACTGTTGGTACTTAGAATCAAATAGCAATGCCTAGTCTCTTACTTTGAATTTCCTTTTCTTGATATGTGTGTCATGCCATTGTTTCCTTTTCTCTTGAATTATCTCTGTTTGTTGAAGTGCTTCCAACCTTAATTCATCCAACTCATTGAGTTGAAGGATTCTTTTTTTTCTAAAGATGCATTCAACTCAATTCCCACCTTCACTGTTGTCCTCAATGTCTGAAGTTCAAAATCTATAGGCAACAAGGGATTTTTCCCATAGACTAATTCATATGGTGAAAACCCTGTTGTAGTTTTCCAAGTTGTGTTATAGGCCCAGACAGCTTCAGGGTAGTCTCTTTACCCAATATTTTCTCCCAGCTTCAACCATTTTGGTAAGGATTTTCTCCAATTCTCTGTTTGTTACTTTAGCTTGTCCATTTGACTATGGGTGGTAAGGAGATGACTTCATATGATTGATTTGGTAATACCTTGTGAAATATTGGATCATATTAGACATGAATTGTGGTCCTTGATTTGAAACTATGCTCCTTGGTGCTCCAAACTTTATCATAATTTTTTCCAAAGGAAATCAACAACTGCTTCCTCAGTGGCATTTGTCAATGCCTGCACTTCTACCCATTTTGTCACATAGTCAGTACACACAAGAATATATTCCTTCCCTTGTGAAGGAGGATTAATGGGACCAATAAAATCCAACCCCCATCTCTCAAATGGTTTAACCACAACTTGAGGTTGAAGAGGCATTTTATTGGTGAAAGTTGGTTGTCCCATCCTTTGACAAGGATCACACCTCTTGATATATCTTTTCACATATTTGTATAGAGATGGCCAATAATAACCAGTGCCAAGTAGCTTATGAGTTGTTCTCTTCATTGAATAGTGTCCTCCACTTGGTTCATCATGACATGCTCTATGGATGTCAAATATTTCATCCTCTCTTACACACCTGCGCAAGACAAAATCAAGACCACACTTAAACAACATTCCATTTAACCATTTGAATAGTGCACTAATTTTAATTAACTTCTTTATTTGTTTCTTAGTGAAATAAGGAGGGAACTTCCCTATTGCAAGATAATTAGCCATATCAGCAAACCATGGTGTATTTGTTGAGATTGCAAATAGTTGTTCATCTATAAAGTTATCCTTGACTGGATCTTGCTCCCCTGTGGTGGTTAGTCTTGACAAAAAATCAGCTACCACATTAGATTTTCCTAGATTTTCCACAATGGTAATATCAAATTCTTGCAAAAGTAACAACCATCTAATTATTCTTCCCCCAACCACTAGTTTGTTCATTAAATACTTAATTTTTGAATGATCTGTGTGTACAAATATCTTGTACCCTGTAATGTAATGTCTAAATTTATTGATTACATAAATCACAAGAAGAAATTCCTTTTCAGTGGTGGTGTAATTCTTTTCAGTGGGAGTAAGATTCTTGCTAAGATAATAAATGGCATACATCTTTCCTTCCTCATCTTTATGTCCCAATACTGCACTAATGGAATAATTTGAGGCATCTGTTTGGATATGAAATGGATTTTCCCAATTAGGTCCTCTCAATATTGGGGCATTGATTAATTTGTCTTTACTTTCTTCAAAAGCATGTTGACACTTTTCATCCCAAAAAATCACAGTCCTTGGTTAGCAAATTAAACATGGGGGTAGTAATTTTACTGAAATATTTTATAAAGCACCTGTAGTACCTAGCATGCCCTAGAAATTATTTGATATCTGTGGGGGTCTGAGGAATAGGTAGATCTTAAATTATTCTAATTTTGTTTTGATCCACCTGAATTCTTTTCTTTAAAATATGGTGTCCTAATACAATCCCCTCATCCACCATCATCAAACATTTTTCATCACTAAGAGACAGGTTGTGTTGTTCACATCTTATTAACACTCTGTCCATATTTCTCAAAGCATCTTCAAATGTATCTCCATGTACAGTGAAGTCATCCATACATACCTCAACACAATCATTTGTTAGAGCAACAAAGATTGCAAGTACAACTCTCTGGAAGGTTGCAGGAGCATTGCATAAACCAAATGGTAACACCCTATAGGAAAAGGTTCCCCATGGACATGTAAATGTAGTTTAATCCTGATCTTCAGCAGCAACTCTGATCTGATTGTGTCCACTAAAGCCATCCAAGAAAGAAAAGTATTGTTTACCTGAAAGGTTATCTAGGACTTGATTTATGAATGGTAAGGGGAAATAATCTCTCATTGTGGCTTTATTTAGTTCCTTATAGTCAACACATATTCTCCATTTTCTATTCTTTTTGGGAACAATTACAAGAGGAGATACCCATTGGCTATCTGAGATAGGGTAGATGAAACCTACTTGTAATAGTTTTTCAATTTCTTGTTTGACTATATCCCTTAAAGATGGGTTAATCCTTCTTTGAGGCTGCCTAACTGGTTTAATTTTTTCAGTATAGATGTGATGAGTGTAGATACTTGGATGAATCCCCTTCATGTATTTTTAATCCCAAGAAAAAGCTTTAGTATGATTTTTTAGAACATCAAACAATTTAGCTTATTCATCCTCCTTCAACCAGTTGTTAACATTTAAAGTTTTACTCGATTGAATTTCAACATGCTTGGTTCCAATATGTGATGAACTGATTTGTGGGAAGGGTTTCATTAAAGTATTCAATGGACATGCATGTGGTAACAACATATGGTATGTAGCAACATCTCCAAAAGTTCCTTGGGACATAATACTAGAAAAGGGACTGTAATGAGACTTATGATACTTATCTCTTAGCAGGTAAAATTCTTCGTCACTGCTACTTTCCAGAAATTCTTCACCACTTCCTGATGTACTTGAAACTGAAGCTATTGATTCATCCTCTCCCCACGAGAAATCTCGTTCCTCCGGAGCGAAATCATTTTCAATCAAAGAGAACTGCTGTTGTCGTGGTTCTAGAACTAAATGTGATGGTTCCAAAACTAAGTTCACAGAATCCATAACTATTTTTGATTGCTTCGAGGACAACACGTTCTCATCCAATGGTGGATTAATCATCTCTTCTACTTCTCTTACATGATCTTGCAATGTGATCATAGCCAAAGAAGACAAATTTTGTTTATCAGTTTCAGGAGAATCAACCCACAATTGTTCATGATTGTCAGAAAAAGGTCATGTAGTAGGATATAAGGAAATTATTTTAGAGTTCTTACCATTCGAGATTGTCATATCACCTGACCTACAATCTATTAAAGCAGCAATTATAGCTAACCATGGTCTACCCAAAATAATGGGATGGCCCAATGTTTTACCTTTTGGCTGCAGTATAATGAAGTCGACTGGATATTCCCATGACTCCACCATAACCACCACGTCTTTAATAATTCCTTCTGATTTTGCTACAGACTAGTCTGCCATCTACAATATGGTATTATTAGGTTGTATACCCATTAATGGTAATGTTTTCAGAGTATCCATTGTCATTATATTGATAGAAGCTCCCAAATCTACCAAAACATTATGTACATCCTTATATCCTATAGAGATAGAAATAACAGGACTTCCACGATCTCTGTATTTGGGAAGTAAAAGTTTTCCTCCTAATAAATCAGTAAGTTTCCCATCTACTTTGATAGTCTTGGGGTACTATTTCTTCCTTCCAGGATTTTTCATACATAACATTTTGATTAATTTGTTCAATTCTGGAATGTCTTTAATTGCTTATAATAGTGGTATTTCAATATTCAATTTCCTTATTTCCTGTACCAATTCAGACTCCTTGATTTCTATAGCTTCTTTGAATCTCTCTGGAAATGGAGTCTCGGTAGTGTTGCTATCTGGATCCTTGTATTTTCTTTCTATATCCTCTTTTGGAACAACAATACTAGGGATTTCATTTTCTTCTGTCATTTCAATGATTATAACGGGTGGACTATTAATGATTTTCCCATATCTAGTTTGAATATCTTTACAATCCATAGCATGTAAATCAACTGATTTTTCAAGTTTTGTTCCATAAACATGAGTTGTTTGTTTGTTTCTAGGGTTTGCTACTGACTATGCTAGCATTTGTGTTTGGGCTACATTCTCAATTTGTGAATTTTGTGTAGGAGATCCCATGATGGCCTATTGATTCTGATTTGGATATCTTCTTCCTTGAGAATAGTTACTAGGGTTCCATCTAGGTTGTGACCAAGCATAAGGATTTCCTTGACAAGCCCATGGTTGTTGATGTCCCTGAGCATACCAAGCTTGATTTGCCCAATCTTGAGGGTTCCAAGTTGGTTGAGGTACCTAAGGTGGTTATCCCCAATTTTGTGGTACTGCCTTAGCAGCCCATGGCATCGTCCAGGGATTAGGAGCTGATCTTGGCATAAACTGCCCTTGGTTAGGTTGTCTCTGAACAAAATTCAATTATTATATTGTAGATGAGGCACTGGTTTGTTTAAGTTGATTCTTAATAATAGGAAGTAAAGAACAAACAATAACGGGAAGCAAAGAACAAACATCAGTATCATGTTCAGTTTTGGAATTTTCTTTAGATTCAGTAGATAAGCACACATTTAAAGTTTTGTTTTATCCAAAGGACAATCTCTTAGTGATCATGCTTCTTCCTACATCTAGGACAATACATAGCCAATATTATTTTATGTTTCAATTCCTGCTTGATTTTGGAATTTTCCTTTAGGCAGTATGCCTTGGGGAAGAACCACCTCATTACTGAAAAATCAAGAGTATGAGGTTGAATACTCAATTGAGAATCAAAACTCACCCTAAATGGATCTTGAGTAATAATCCTTTTAATTGGTATGCCTTGGGGAAGGTGAAAAATCAGGAGTATGAGGTTGTTCAATTGAGAATCTCACCCTAAATGGATCTTGAGTAATAAGTGACTGATCTAAGAATTCCAAAAATGGAAATTTTGTTTCTTGTCTGACAGGGGATGATGGTGCTTCCAATTCTTGATCAATTTCCTTACTTTGACTAGATGATGTTATGAATTCTTGTGAAGATGTTTTTGGGAGGAATCTACCCTGTGAGTCTCTTGGTCTACTCATATATTTTGTGATATAGCAGGGAAGATCCTTCAACTACTAGATGTATGTTTTGTTGCTCTTGCTAACACTTAATTAGAAATTTCCAACTAGTGTTCCCCAGAAATGACGCTAAAAATGATGGGTGTCGTTATTACCTTCATTTAATCAACTTCTTGTTGATGTAATATCAAACCAGGGGTGTGTCTAAAGCTATATGCAACAAGAGTACTTTTAACCGATCTAGTAGTTGACTGTTGTTATTTTTGTATTTTCTGGGGGATCTTCAATGTCTTAAGGACTTCATGGTAAAAAATTATTTAAATCAAACTATGAAAAATTGTAGAAAGTGAACACACTGAAAGCTTTGTTGAAAGGAACACACTGTGCAGAATGGAAACACACTTGCTGCTGGAAAATAAACACACTTGATTATGAAAGTAAACACACTTGCTTTTGGAAATAAACACACTCAATTTGGAATGCTTGAAAATGATTGCAAGAAATATAAGAATCTATCTAAACACCTACAGGAACAAGTACACAACAAATTTTAACTAAAAGAATTAAAACAATACAGAATTAATAGATCTAAGCTATTCGTTGAAGAAATATAAATACCAAATAAATGAATATCCTAGTCCTTGGGAGAGTGGGCCCTTGCTTCTCCTCGAATTAGGATTTAACAACTTAGAATTCTCTCAAATAAGAATGGCTATTTTATTGATAAAACATTCGGTATTACAAACGTAATGGATATGAGTACTTAGTCTATTTCTCTTCTCTATTCTATATCATATTCTATATCTCTATTTCTTCCTATATTAATCTACTGCAGGTCTACTTTTATATACATTTTACAATCACAACTGTCTCAATGATTTTGATAAAATCGAATCATGCCCAGAATAGATGCTGAGCTGGATTGCGGTTGATCAGATAGATGTACGATAACTCTCCTTGGATCTGCATTCAGAAATATTCTTGTCCTTCCTGATTGAAAGGGTCATAGATGCAGAATCTCCAGATGTGGTTTAAAATAGATAACTCCCATTGGTTTTGGAACTTCGGAGAAGTTCCAAAACCATAGGAATTTGTTAAGGATCAAAATCGTGAGAGTTCCAGAGCTATCCCCAGGAGTTCCAAAACTAAGCCGAAAATTATGGAACTAAATACTGGAGTTCCGGAACTAAGTCTGAAAGTTCCGGAACTAAATGATGACTGTGTGATGGAGTTCTGGAACTAGCTTGGAAGTTCCAGAACTAAGTTGTGTGGGAACAGATGTTGATGAAAACATACTAAACACTTCCTGCTTCATTTCCTCGACTGATTAGACATGTTTTATTACAAAACTGAATTCAAACACACACTTGTCAGGAATTCTAGAGCTTTTTAACATTAGAATCACAATCAATCAAAAGACAGACAATTACATCCTAACTCATATCAAATCAACTAAAAGTCACACAATGCAATCAAACTTAATCAAAAGGAGAGTAAGATGAGATCATATATTATACATTAATCAGACATATTCTGGCCTCATCAGTCACCCAAGGATAATGTTATAATTAATATTATTGGGCATTACGTGATATGGAATAAGTAGAGTACATGAACCGACAGTGATAGGAAGTGTAATAGTATCCAAGAAACATTTAGGAATGTTATCAAAGCCATGGATGGAAATAGATGAAGGAACTAAAAAGTCCTCAAAGTAGTTGATTTGATGAAGCAATGCTAGATTGCAAATATCAAGCCATGATTTGTTATCTACTAAATCATGTTTAATACCAATACTATTAATACAAAACTGAATATAGAGGGGGGTCATTATCTAAAATGGTTTGAAAAGGAAGCTCCGTAGATGTGAAGGTAATATGGTCTTCATTAAAAGATAAAGCAGTTGTAAACTTATGATATACATAGTTAGAAGAAGTGTGAGGATGAATATGAATATTATCTTAAAATAATACGATTTTATGTGAACAATTAGGATTAGCTTGCAAGAAGAATGAGATGGAGATACTCATGGTGAGAGGACCCTAAGATATTGAAGCAAGAAAAGAAAGGGAAGATCCAAGAGTGTGCGAAGATGGGTTCACCGAATGATTTAACACAAATAAAATAAAGTGTTAAACCCTGATTGCAGAGTCGCATATGATATATAAATGCTATAGTATAGATTTGACACATGAAATAAGTTAATAAATTATAAAAACCTAATTGCAATAGAGAGAGGAATGGACTTAGCTAATTTATGCTTGATCCGAGATTATTGTCGATTGGGAAAACTATTGAAGAAGAAGTGATATGTTTCGTTATTGCTCTGAATAAATTTTGTAGGTCATGAAATAGGCTAGACACGGGTGCCCACGGTAGGACAAGGGCACCTAGGCGTTGATGACCTCTACTGGATGCCTGTGACTGAGAAAATGGTCAGAACCTAATTTATGGAGTTTCACACAAGTGTCACAAATATTCGTTGTTAATCACCTGTATATCGCAATATGATCACTAAGGTACATGTAACCTGCAAAACAAAGATTCACTTGCAAAACACACAATACCACATCAAATCCAAAAAATAAAGATGTAATATGGGGAATTAGACTGACCCTAGTGGTCACCCAATAGAGTGAACTTACAACCAAGCACTGCATTACATCTCAGATTCCATGTAGTTCTTGTGAGTGTGTGAAAGAATCATGCCCTAGGATGCCCTTGTGTAATTAAACTTAATAACGAGCTAACATTATGTAACAATGCAAATAGATGTATGGATGGAATAAAGAAACTTCCCCTTCTTATGCTATGTATGCACAAAATGTAGTCCCTTGTCCCTTGATTGAATGTTAGATGGATGTATTTAGTGCTCATAGATGTCTTTTGAATGCAAGATTTGGTGATAATAATTATACTTAGGGCTTTGTCCTTTATTTTGGTCACATAACTATGTATTCATATGATTCCATTGTTTGAATTTCATAAATGAAAACTGGAAGGTCGATCCATAAAGAAATAAGATGTTGAAAAGATAAAAGAAACCCAAAAAGAGCGAGTAAGGTGGAAAGAGGTCGGGGGTGCCTAGAGGAGACGAGGGCACTTGGGCACTAGTTTCCTAGATGGATGCTGGTGTCCGAAGTCATAAAGGATAGGTAAATAAAGTACCAATTGGGATGTAGGGTGTGAAAGACCAAATAGAAAGCAAGAAAGACAGAAAAGAGGCCAAAGATAGCTGTCAATTACTGGTTTTCTCTATTAGGAATCATATGAATGTTATTATGTGCTTGTGGACTTATAAATGTACCCAAGTGCATAATTTTGTGTCTGTAGAGGGATAGATAAATCCTTCTTAGCATGATAAATAGCCCAAACAAGAGCTACGACAAGCTCGAACTCCTTGAAGTATTTGAACCAAACCTATTCGGTGGAGTCTCGTTCTTCATGTATGACTTCAAACCAATCTTTGATGTCACTGGCGTTTGGTGTCAAAGAGATGGTACAAAGACTCAACTCATGTGTGACATTGATTTGTTCACAGAAAAATGGTTGTTAGATGATCAAAAGATCTTATATGTTGATGATTGGATGTGTCTGACTTGGTACAATCATCTACAAGTAACAACAACTTGGAAATATGTTGATTAGATGAAAAATAGATTGATATATTGATTGCAAATGTGAGAAATATGATTAAATTTACAAATAGATAGGGATCGCTAGCGATTTGAGGTAATCGATGGTTATTACTGTGGAAAAGGTTGATTTCTAAATATGATGCAAAATAGATGGTTTGTAGATTAATTTGACCTTTAAACTAATGCGTTGATAATATTAATACAAAAACAAATGAGAGAAGCTTACCTTTGACGAGAAATGCTAAAAGATGATGATGTGGGACTCTTACCATGTTTGTGAAGGTTCCAAGGATGTGATTGAGATGCAAGAGGTGTCAATATGTCTGTAATGGTGTCTTCTAGGTTGCTAATGAGACATAGATTCACTGTAATATTTGAGGATCCATTTCATAGAGGTTTGATGCTACTTATATAATCACTAGAAATTAGTTATAATCGTAGGTGATCCGAAAAAAGTGGGGAAACCCACTTGGAAGTGGTTTCAACCTCTTCCAAATGGGTTACTTCATGTATGAGAATGAGTGAGGATGGTTAGGAAGATGTTGAGGATGTTGAAAGGTTATGGCTAAAATGGGTTAGGATGCATTTTAGGTGGTTAGGGAGGTTTAAGTGACTTAGGATGGGTAGCATAGGTATTTACTGAGGGATAAGATGCAATTTTACGAGGGTGAGGATAAGGTTAATAAATAATAAGATAAATTTTAATATTTTGAGTTTGAATGTGATGAGCATGAATAAACAATGTAGGGTACCGAAAATAGGTGTCTACATGTAGAACCCCATTCTAAGAAGGTCCAAAACCATACAACAGGGCTAAGACCATACATACATTTCTGGAATACTTGTATGGTTTTGTACTAGTGTAGTTTCTAGTCACAATCTCCAATAAAAAGCATATATAGGTTCATTTATCCAAATTTTCCCAATTTGTGCATTCAAATCTCTCCCAAACCACTATGTATAGATAAGTACATCTTCCCTCAGATTGTGTTTTCAATCTTGTAGGATATTGTAAACACTAGTTGCAAGTACCAATATGTTATTATGATATTGTAATGATTAATTTTGGACGTTAATTAATCATAACAACTCCTAATATTCTAACCTTGCATTCCTTTTTAATTTGTTGTGCATTCCATAGCAATGTAATCTTAAGTTAATCTTTAAAAGGGTGTAAACACTTCTATAAGCCATTCACCTCTAAACAAGCATAACATTTATTTTCATTATATTTCATTTATCATTGCATGTCTTGCGTGTTCTTTTATCAACTTTGAAAAGGGCTAGGGATCTGACAAAGGTAGGTACCCTAGCCATAAAAACATACTAACATTTTTCCTAGTTTTTATGATTGCAGATTCCAATTCAAGATTTAGCCTAGTTTAATTATAAAAAGAACCTCATGATTGTTCCTCACACATTTAGTTACAATATAAGCCCATATTTTTAGTATCATGATTTGATTTGGATTATTTTATTTTTATAACACTCTATACGGTAGCTCATTTCTATGCATACAATATATGTTAATGTGTCTTTTGGTAGTATTAATAGGTGAATAACAAAATATTTAAAAATAATATCGAAAGTAGTCAATGCTTATTATATTTGGTTGAAAGGAATATTTTGTAACAAGGCCTGATTAACTAATAGGAGAAAATAAATACATTTAAAAGTATTTTTAGATAAAAATATGCAAGTCCAAGCTTTAAGACAAAAAATTCAATATACAAAAAAAAGATGGTGACTTATAATTAATTAAAAGTATGAATTAATAATAATAGGTTAATACGAGTTAAGAAAAAATGGTTGTTATAGTACCCTATTGAGTGATTGTTATAGTACCTTGCCTTCAATGGGGATTAATACTTTATTTTCCAAATCAAATGTAATATACTTTAAGTTGTAATGAAATTATCTTTCAAAATTTATATCTTGAACATTTTTCTTCTTCTAGGCATCATTTTTTAAAAATAGGGGCAAGTTTTCATGAATAAAAGTTTTCTTAGGCAACAAGTTTTTATTATTGATTAATTTTGTAGGAAATATTTCTTAGGCAAAAAACGTAATTTCACCTACAAAAACGGTGGGACATATGAACAAAGTCTAGTTTATGAAAGCCTCAAACCTATCAAAGATATCATTTCAACTTTCTCAAGCTATTACATGCATAGAGAAGATAAAAGTATGCAAAAAAAGAAAAAAGAGTTCTGAAACATATCATTAGATGTTGATGCATCTTGCAAACATTGAAAATCCTAATGAATTAGTAGAAAGATCATATAGCAAACTTCTAACTAAAATAATTGTCAAAAGAGACATTGACACACAATAAACATGTCACATGTTGTTAGAACTTCCATTAACAAAGCGTAGTAGAGTATTTATCATTTTGAATGACTTGTGAGAGGTGTTCAAATAGGTAGTGAACAATGATGAAGATGATCATGAAGAACATACAAGATTTTTCAATGATAGATATACAAATAGGCCTTTTTCTATGGAAAGTGTTTAACTTATTGACACAACTAAATATTGGACATATAATCCAAGGAGAAAAGGAGATAAAAAATGGGTGGAAAGGAGTATGGAATCTATTGTGAGTATATTCCAAAGGTTATCCTCTGTCCTTACATGTGAATCACATAAATGGGTTTATTTTTGTTGGTCTGAGATATTACTTATTAAGCCATTTCATAATTGTAGACACAAAATCATGCACTTTGGGTAATTATCTAGACCTAATTGCATAATGTTATTCATATAATTCCTAAGTAAGAAAATTACTAATTAACCCATGTCTTTGGCCATATTTGATTTCTTTCTATTGTCACTTTTGGTCTTACACACCTTCTTGCTCATTCTGACCTCTAACCCTTCAGTTTCACTGAGTTTGGACACTAGCACCCTGTCAGGACGCCAGTGTCAGGCGCCCCTGTCCCCTCTAGACGCCCTTGACCTCTTTGTACTTTATTCACATCTTTTGGGTCCTTTCTATTTGTTTAAACATCTTATATTTTCGGTAGTCGGCCTCTTCAGGGTTAATTACAAAATTCAAACAAGGGAATCATATAAATATAAAGTTATGTGATCATAATAAAGGACCAATCACTAAACATTAGCTATCACTACCTAAGGTTGCATCCAAAGGCTATTCAAGATCATTCAAGCATCTGTTCTAGCATCCATTCAAGGGAAATGGATTGTATTATTCTATATACACTTCATAGGAGGGAAGTCTATTCTATTCAATCCACACATCTATTACATTTCTCTACATCTAGCTACTTTGCTTGCTATTATGTGTGACACACACAAGAGCCACATAGGGCACAATTTCGTACACACACATAGAACTACATTAGGTATGAAACATAGTGCAACACTCAGTCGTAAGATCAATTATTTGACAGTTTAAGATATACTAACCCCTCATTTTACATCTTTCTTTTTTGGGATTTGATGCACTTTTGAAGGCTTTGCAGGTCATTATTCCGTTGCAGGTTTCCAGTGACCTCGGTGAACAATGTACAACATACTAGAGACTAAAGGTGAAGGACAACAAATACCTTGCAACCAGTCAAGGATGGTTTTCTGAGCATTTTTCATAGTCACATGTGCATACTATATGTCTGTGGCACCCGCAGGTGCCCCTGCCCCTTTCTAGGTGTCCTTGTCCAATATTTTCCTCTAGATCTACATTTTTCTGAGCTTTGGTGTGACAATCTGTGATTCGTATTTTCCAGATTTCCAGATCTGTGCATCCTTGGGATCTCTATGAAAAACTAAGTCATTCTATCCCTTCATTACAACTAGGGTTTCACATTTTATAGCTTAGTTTGTTTGGACTATTTTCTGTACTTAATTGATTAATTATTTACTGCTACAATAGCAATCAAATTAAGAATTTTCAAAGAATTTATTCATATTTTGCTTAATAAATAATATATAAAGAGATATTATACTTGATGATGATGAAATAAAATCAAAATTGGGTTCATTTAGTTATAGTTTTGGCATGTCGAATGAAGTACTTTTTCAAAAGATGTTGAAAATCATATTAATCATGAAGATGAGGATAGTTAACCTATTTAACAAAATACAACGGAACATGAGTGGGAAATCATATATAGGCTACATTGTGGCCACATTATGGAAGTAACTGAAGTATATATGTTTGGAAGGATATATCTTAATAGATAAGCACCATGGAATAATGAATATCGACATGAAGAATACACAGATAAAATGATAAAATTCATAAGCATAATGAGAGATAACGAGTTTCTTATAGATGATGACATAGAACCATTTATGAATTATGTAACTTTAGGTTCTAAATAAAAATTATAACTCGATATAATTATGAGACATTATCATCAAGGTAAATGTGCCTTGCATGATAATTCAAGGAACAACAGGAACAAAAAAATCATATCTAATTGACACCATTGGTCAAGCTCTTCATGATGCAACAAGCCTAAACCATTCTCCGCTTTTATTACTTGCATCAATAGGAGTTGCAAAATTTAATATTGGTGAATCAAAAATCCATTTACATCATTGAATCCATTTACACTTACAAATTTCCAAGAAGATGTCCACCATGTAAAATACCTACTGATTAATGAAATGAGCTTTATCAAATAAAATTTTCTATAAAACATAGAATATCAACTTTGTAAAACACTTCCTGAAAATGCATATATGAGTTTTGGAGCTACATCTATGATTTTGGTGGGAGATTTGAGAAAAAAACCACCTTTTAGTGATAGACCACCATATAAACATGTGTGCAAAACTATTGTCATTTGAATTCAAAACAATTATTAATTTGGATGGGATATTTAGACAAGGAGAAAGCAGGGATAAAAAAGGTTTCGTAAAATTCTCACAAATATGAAATCTATCAATTGATGATTGTAAGTTATTAATGAAAAGAACCAATAATGGTATAAATAGTTCCATAATGAAGAATTTGACAATAGTTGCACGTAACATTGCAAATAAATTAGGAATTTCTAATGCTTCAATAGAAGGACAAAATAATCAACTTGATTTGGAGTTTTTAATTGTCAACGTTGTAAGGGTCATGTTAACTTCCAATATTTGGATAGAAGTGGGTCTTATAAATGGTGCTCTAGAGTATATTCAAAGTATGATATACAAACTTGGAAGTGCCCCACTAGAGCCACCAACATATGATATGGTTTAATTTTAAAGTTACTCCAGAATACCATTTGAAGATGAAACTCCCCATACAATTCCAATTATAACAATGCAAAAGGGGTGCACACAACAACTACCCTTATAATTGGTTTGGGCATTAACAATACATAGAGTAAAATGTTTAACTCTTTCAAAAGCTAAAATTGATATAGAATGACAAGAAAGAATGAGGTTAACATTTGTGGCAATATCCCATGTAATGTCTTTGGAAGACCTATAAGCATACTATTGTCATTTACATATGATCACTGTGAAAAAATGAAAAATGGAAAACTACTTTCTAATTGAAAAGCTAAGGAAAAGAGACTAAAATCCTTATGCCATGTACTCAATACAATTATCATTCTATGAGTATGAAATGAATCGTGATTTGAAATTTCATGTTATGTGCATGACACATTTTGATGAATATTATTCGATTCTTTATTTTTCATTTTACCTCATATATATTCCGTATTTGGATGATCTTTTCACATGCTTCATTTTTTGTCATTTAATATGATGTATATTTAGACATTTCATTTTTAATTTGGAAAATTCCATATTATATGTTAACAGAAAATGTAAATCCTACGGATGTTAGTAACATAACTATCTTAGATAAATCAATGTAAAAGACGCATAAAGATATTATTCTTGAGGAACCTATTCTACTTATGTCACAAATCCAAAATAGGCACATTGGGAATGATATCTCTCGACATGTTTTACATAAATTCATCTAAGATAGGTATACTATTTATATTTGATTGAGAACAATATTCTGTAATAAGGCCTAAAAGAATATTTTACTTGTTAACTAATAGGAAAAAATAAAATACATTTAAAAGTATTTTTAGTTAAAAAATATGCAAGTCCAAACTTTAAGGCATAAGAAAATTCAATATACAAAGAATGATAGGCAAGTTAAACAATAATGGTTGTCATAGTACCCTCTCAAGTGATTGCTATATTACCTTTCCTTCGACACGTAATTTATTTTCCCAACAAAATGTAATACTTGTAAGTTGTAATGAAATTATATTTCAATTTTTATATCTTGTTTTCTTGGGTGACATTTAAAAAATAAAATTAATAGTGAGTTTTCATGTATAATAGGTTTACTTGGGTAAAAAGTTTTTATTGTTGGTTGATTTTGTGGGAAATCTTTCTTGGGCATCAAGTATAATTGACCTACAATAGTGGTGGGACACACGAACAAAGTCTAGCTTATAAAAACCTCAAACCTCTCAAAGATCTCATTTTCAACTTTCTCAAGCTATTGCACGCGTAGAGAAGAGAAGAGTATGTATCAAAAGCAAAGAAGATTTTTGAAACATATTATCAAATGTTGATGTGGCTTGAAAACATTGAAAATAATGATGAATTAGTAGAAAGAGCATATAAGAAAATTCTACTTGAAATAATTTTCGAGTGAGACATTGGCACACAAGAAACATGTCACGTGTTGTTAAAACTTGTATTAACAGAGAGCTATAGAGTATTTTTCATTTTGTGGGCTTCACAAGAGGTGTTCAAATAGGTGCATTCAACAATGATGAAGACGAACCCGAATAACATACACGATCTTTCATAGGTGGATACAATAATATGCCTTTTTCCATGAAAAGTGTTTCACTTATTTACGTAACTAGATCTTTGACATGTAATATAAGGTGAAAAAGAGAAAAAATGGGTGGCAATGAGTATGAAAACTATTGTGAGTATATTCACAAGGTTTTCCAGTCCTTGCACGTGAATCACATAAAATCGGTTGCTTTTTTTGGTAAGATTTATTACTTTACAAACCATTTTGTAATATAAAAAGAGATATTGGACTTGATGATGATGCAATATAATAAAAAAAGAGGTTCATTCAGCTATAATCCTTGGCATGTTGAGAGAAGTGTTATTTAAGAATATGTTAAAAATCATACCGATTATGAAGAGGAGGATAATCAACTTATTGAACAAAACATAATGGAACATGAGTGGGAAATCATGTATCTAGGCTACAATGTGGCCACACTATAAATGTAACTAAAGTAAAAATGCTGGGAAGGAGTGATCTCGATAGACATAGACCAAGGAATAATGAATATCAAGGTGAAAAATACACAAACAAAGCGATAAAATTCACAAGCACTATGAGAGATAGTGGGTTTCTCATAGATGATGATATAAACACCAATTATGAATTATGGAACTTTAGGTGCTAAAAAATGATAACTTGATATCATTATGATGTACAATCATGTTAATGTTCATGTCAAAATGTCTTGCCATTATGCATGATAATTCAAGGAATAACATGGACATGAAAATCATATCTAATTGGCACAATTGGTCATGTTCTTTATGATGTAGCATGTCCAAAGTATTCTCCACTTCTATTACTTGCACCAACAAGAGTTGCAACATTTAATATTGGTGTATCAACAATCCATTCACATTTTTGAATACATATCAAGGATTTCATAGAATTAGAAGGAACAAGACTTACAAATTTCTAAAAAGAGATCTTCCACGTAAACTATATATTGATTGATGAAATGAGCTTCATCAGACAAAATTTTCTACAAAACATAGACTTTCGACTTTGTCAAGCATTTCTAAAAAATGCATATATGAGTTTTGGAGGTATATCTATGATTTTGGTGGGAGATTTGGGATAACTGCCACCTTTTAGTGATAGACCACCATACGATAGTAACATGCATGTAAAACTATTGCAGGAAGAATTTAAAAACAATTATTACTTTGGATAGGATATTTAGATAAGAAAGAGAAAGTGAGGATCAATAAAGGTTTCGTTAACTTCTCACAAATATGAAAGATACAAATCTAACAATTGATGATTATAATTTATTAATGACAAGAACCAACAATGGAATAAATAATGACAATAATGAAGAATTTGACAATAGTAGTCAATTTTTTTCCACAAAAGATAATGTGAATAACCATAACAAAAGAAAATTGCATTAATTGAAAAGACATGTTGCATGTAGCATTGCAACAAAAGAGGGTAGTGCTAGTGCTCCAACAGAAGGACAAAATGATGAACTTGATGTGGAGTTTTTTAATTATTAAGTATGCAAGAGTCTTGTTAAATTTTAATATTTGGATAGAAGTAGGTCTTGTAAATGGAGTTTTAGGGTAGATTTGAAGTATAATATACAAACTTCGGGAGTGCTCCTCCAGAGCCACTCCGGGGTACTATTTGAAGACGAAACTCCACATACAATTCCAATTACAATAATATAAAGGGGGTGCATGCAATAACTACCCTTACAATTGACTTGGCCATTAATAATACACAAATAAAAAGGTTTGACTCTTTCAAAAGCTATCATTGATATAAGACAATAAGAAAAAACATGTTTAACAAATTTGTGGCAATCTCTTATCGAAAGTCTTTGGAAGGTCTAAGAATATTATCGCCTTTTACACAAAACCACTATGAAAAAAACGAAAACTAATTTTTAAATGGAAAGTTGTGGAAGTGACTAAAATCCTTAGAAGATAAATAACGGCATGTATTTATTACAATTTTCATTCTATAAATATGAAGTGACTCATGATTTAAAATGACACATTTTGAATATTTAATTTGATTCTTTGTTTTTCATTTTATCTTATGTAAATTCCATATTTGGATGATTTTCACTTGCTTAATTTGTTGTCATGTAATGTGATGTAAATTTACACATTTCCTTTTTAATTTGGAAAAAATCATATTATATGTTTATGGAAATGTAAATCCCACAGATGTTATTAGTATACGATATCTTAGATAAATTTATGTAAAATACACTAAGATATATTATTCTTGAAGTGCAGAGTCTACTTATGTCACAAAATCAATATAGACACTTTGAGAATGATATCTTTCAACATCTTTTACATAATTTTATCTAAGATAAGTATGCAAATTATATTTGATTGAAAAGAATATTTCATGATAAGACCTATAAAAATCTTACTATTAAATAATAGGGAAAAATATTTCGTAACAAGATACATTTTAAAGTATTTTTTAGATTTAAAAAAATGCAAGACCAATTAAAACGAGTTTAACATTTTTTTTTTGGCAATAATACCCTCCCAAGTGATTGTTATAGTACCTTGCCTCCGGTGGGGATTAATATTTATTTTCCAAATCAAATGTAATATACTTACACTGGTAAGTTCTAACCAACTTATCTTTACTATTGGAACTGCCCTTTATATTAAATTAAAATAAAGAGAGTTACATTAGCATGGGCGACCAGAAAACTCACAATCCCACAAAATGCCATGAGGGCAACAACAAAACAGAAAACGCCATGTGGGCTACATCAAAACGCCTAGAGGGGCAATAGAAAGCACAGGGAACAAATCACACCAATGGAATCAAGCACATGCCGCAACACTAGGAGGAGGGTGGTCATCCTGAGGAGAGATAAACACTCCACTATTGGGCTTCGCTGAGGGAGGATCCCCCTGCCAACCATCATGGTCTGACATCTGCATTTGTAAAGGAACTATAATTCCCCATCTAGGGGGGAGGCGATCTCGCTATAGTCTGCATGCCCGGCGGCAGAGAGCCCCACCGCGGAGAATTAACAATGCCCTTCCCCCTTGGAGGCGGGCTCCAACCAGGTCCAAATGAAGACAAAGTGGTAATATTGTTTACTGTTCCGAAGGTTGCCCTGGAGTTTGCTCATTTACAACTTCTAGATGAGCCGGGACCTGCCGGATCCTCTACCAGTGCTACCTCGGCCTTTGCTGCAGAACGGCCACCACCTGCGGGATTGCGTCGTAGAAGCCGCTCACGCAGCCACCGTTTTCCTCATCAATAATTATATTTGCAAGTTCTTGGCTCGGGCGACAGTTGTTTTTAAAATTTAGGAGCGAGTTTTACGGATAATAAGTTTGCTTGCGTAACAAGTTTTTATTGTTCGTTAATTTTGCGGGAAAGCTTCCTTGGCCAACAAGTATGCACCTACAATAGTGGCGGGACATGCAAACGCAGTCTAGTTTATAAAAACCTCAAACCTCTCAAAGATCTCATTTTCAACTTTCTCAAGCTCACGCGCAGAAATGGAGAAAATTGATATTTTGATGATGTAAGTGTTAAGTCATTTATTTGCTGCGCCCCAGTTTGGACGGAAAAAAATGTGGATAAACGATATGTTGTAGGCATTTCTGCTGTTGTTTTTTTATTTCCCCAGATTGGAAAACCCTGGAAGCAGATTCTTTTCCCCACTTTAAATGGATTCATGGCTTTGTTCAGTATCTATTCGTTTTTTCTTATTAACTTAATAAAATCTGTGGTTTGATCTCGGGAGGTTTGTAAGTACAAAACATCTTATTTCTTTTGTTTTTTATGGATTGATCGATCTGTTCAGTTTCTGTTTGTTTTTTGCTTCATTTTTTTTTTAATAATTTGATAAATATGTGGTTTGAACTCTGCACCACCCGCTACTTCAAGATCGAAATTGTGGTATGAGTTTTGGTTTTGGTTTAGGTTTAGGCTTAGGGTTAGGGTTTAGAAGTGAAAGAGGAAGGGTGTTAAAAAAATCTGTACTAAGTTTTATTCTGCTGTGATATTGTGAATTGGTACAAATCATACCTGTTATTATGGTTAGACATTAGAATATCTAAACTAATTTAAAAAAAGGATAGGTTTTTGTACATGGATATTTTATTTATTTATCTGCTGTGATCTGTGAAGGCTCAACTAATTAATATTACATAACTTAGTTCCATGATGACCAAAAAATGTCATTGTCAAAAATTACATAAACTTTGACGGTGTAGACTTTTGTTGATACATGTTTTTTGGCAACTTTTTGCGACAGTTTTCAAACTTCCATCTGAATATTTGAGAACTAGTTGATGTATCTGTACATCGGGCATAAATATACTTCATAAACTTCTATTTTAATATAAAAACTTGACAAAATGTGAAAAGTCAACTTAATCACGATGAAAGTAATGAAAATTCAAGATAGTGTAGTGGTTTTTATGTGCAAATAATTTTAAGTTATTCAGAGTTTTCTCTTTTTTCTTTTTTAGCAATGAATATGACCTGCAATGAAAATGACCTGTAGTTTATTCTTATTTGCTACCTTGTAGTTGTAGGGGATGACAACTGCAGTTTAATGCTAAGTTTTCTTTCACAGCTTAGTATCATTTTAATCTTGTTATATCATTAAACTCAAATGGTCTTTGTTCACAAGGATTGTGAGGAAGCATATTCTTAGCAACATGAGTTTAAATGATGAGAAACAAGTGGAATGGATTGCTTTAATTTCAAAATCTTGTTGCACTCTAATTTTTTTTGCTGTTTATGAGCTATAATGGGATAGTGTTTTTAATTCCTGAGGAAGTCATGTGGTATTGTGATGGAAGATTTTGTTTTTCCTTTCTTCTTAATGGACAAAAATGGATTGAAAATTGACAATTGGTCTTGAGATAAGAAGTTTTTTAGTTCAATGGAGAGTCATTGAAATCATCCCATTTTTAAACGGTGTCAAATCTGATCTTCTAGTTCAGTTCAGTTTAGAATTTGTTGAATCTTCATTTTAAATTCAATACACCCTTATAGTACTTGCTTTTGTGTGGATTTTATGTAAAATTTCAAATCAGAAGCTTGATTACACAAGTAAAATGAATCTTACCAAAATGAAACTGTACTATGCACTTGTTGAAATCAATAACAGAACCAATTTTATTATAAGGGGTGATATTTTTTATGTTTTTTTTATGTTTTTAAAAGGGGAGTTGGAAGCCATATGAATTCATATCCTTTTACCTTTGTCGTGTACTATTCATTGTACTAATTATTAGTTTTCATATTTTCCCTGGACATTAACACATTTAAAATGTTTCTATGCAGGTACTGTAGATAGTTCCTAGGATACAAGGTAAACTAATTTCCATATGTCACACACTTTATCATTTATCGCCAATTGTTAATTTTATTCATCAGTTATGAATAATTTGTCAATTCTATTCAAATTAGACATTCACAATTGATTAAGTGCGAAGTTTACATTTTATTTTATATGTTCATCTTTTTCTTGATTGTTAAATTAAAATTTCTGTGTTTTTAAATTATGAACTATGAAACCTTAATTCTATAATTGAAAGCATGCTATAGGGATTCTTACTATGCCTATACTCCGACAGATTATCCAAATAACATGGGTTAGATTGGTATTTCTAATTTACATCTGTTAGAAGATAGTGGTCACTTTTTTGGACCGTAAGTTAAGCTACGTAATTCATGATTTCTTTAATATAGAATATTTTCAGAATACTCCTTCCCTAATCACTAATTAAGAATAGTTGTGATCATATCTCTGGACTATATATATATATATTATTTGGCAAATATTTTGACTAATGAATGCTATTTTCTCAGTAATATTCTTTAGAGGCATGGGTAAATATGTTAATAGCCATATATATATATACACACACACAATTTTATTGTACACACGAAGGTGGTCCATATGCCAAACAGGTATTTTGGATAGGTTGGGACTTGTGTTGCCAGGAAACGGAAACGGAAACGGGTATGAAACACGGAAACAACAATTTTCAAAAAACCTTGGATACGAAACGTTGTGGGAAACGTCCGTACAATATATATAAATATGTGTGTGTGTGTGTGCGCATGTGTGTGCGTGCGTGCGTGTATAGTACTCATTTTAAAATTGTATTCCATAGACCATAAGAGATAATTATAACTGATAAAACACTCAAAATATTTTGTATTCATTGAAATAATACATTATTATCATGTATACTTATCTCTAGGAGACTAGAATGTTTTGAATGAGTTTCCATTTTGGAAACATTTCGGAAACGAAATGGGGGGGCCCTAGGCGTTTCTTGGTAATAGAGGTTGGGACCTAAAAAAGTCACCTAAGTTACTTACTAGCTAAACTTAAAACTTGAATTTTTTCTGCTTATTATGTCTTCAAATTATTTATTCAATAAACATCCACTATGTCTATACCATATTACTAGTGTACTTGTTCCTAAATCCTATGTATATTTATGGATGTGTAGATATTACGTTTCAATTGCCATACATTCTTAGCCATTAATAGACCTTGGACAAAGAAGGTATTTCTCAAGTTCACTAACACGAAGTGTGTCAACTACTTCCTCATATTGGAGACGATGCTTGATGTGCAAAGCCTTTGTAGAGTATGGTTGTGAGTAGTGACTAGTGAAGGTGTGGAGAGTCCAAGTCCGATGCAAAGAAGAAGATAAGATAAGATAAGATAATAATATTAATGTCCAACGCATGACCACAAAATTAGGTCAATGGGACTGCAGAGTACAAAGGAAACAAACCCAGCAAGAGGACCGAAACAGATCGCCCAAAATACAATGAGAGAAGAAGAGGAGGAGAAAGAAGCATCAGAGGCTGAGAAACCAGAGGAAAAGAAGAATAGGACAACCGTGTGGGGGGGGGGGAGTAGAAGAAGGAGCAACACCCCTAGCAACATCACCTAAAACTCGAGCTTGGATGGTAGTATCTCGCAATGCGCCGGTGAGCAGTAGCTGAGACTGTAGAATGCATGGGAAGCTGGTGTCCGAGAGGAAAATTTAATGATTAATGGTTAATGGTGAGAAAATTCCTTATTTTTGAGAAGTATTGAGACATTCAATAGCAATGTTGGCTAAGATGGTTGAGAAAAAACCCACAATACAACTATATGATGTTTGAGAGGAAACCCACAATACAACTATATGATGAAGAGGATTACATTTTCCATTCTATGTAGGAAGGATCGTATGGGCATGCCCTTACACATGGAAACCTATGCATTGGAACCAAATGGTAAATGGATAGGCTTGGGAGAGTCTCAAAGTTGCTCCCATTGATGTGGACAAAGCACATGTAGATGTTTATGATTCTATTGATAAGATGTTCACTATTATACCTTGAGGCAACTTTTGAGCAAATGGAAGTTGAGGATAGAGGACTACTTGTAGCATGGACATGCATCAGCCACATTTTCTCCGTGTTTTTTAATTTTTTTAATCTGCAATATTTTTTTTTGCTATCTAGTATTTAATATATCAAATAAATTGCTGTTGTTTTGTATATGGGATGCGAATTATATAATATGATATATATAGACACACACACACACACACACACCTAGGGAGAGGGCCTAGCCTATTGTGGCATTACCAGATCATACCAATTGTGGAGCCATCTAAGGATGGAATATTAAGCTCTCGGCTAGCCCACAGATTAAACCACATTATCGTGGTGCCCTATCATTAGGGTATCCAAACTGTCGGTAATAGGCCGCCATAACACGGAGTCGAGATTTGAACCTTAGACCTCCCAATTATTAAGAGACCCAAGAACCGTTACACCACCATCCGTTGAATATATAATATGATATATGATATATAAGAGTGATATATGATATGTTCGACTAATATAACTTAATATCAATTTTCAGACTGTCACTTCAATTTACCATTTCAACTTTGAATCTTGGGAATGCCGATGTCTAAATGTCATCCGATGACGTTGTATTTTAATTATTGTTGCATTGCCCATTATGCCAAATTATTAGATTGATAAGTTGAAGAACTCAATGTATTTATGATTCTATATTGTATGATAATGTATGACAATGTGATGATTCTTCTATCTTGAATTTATTGTTTATGAGTGCTTAGTCATTGAAAACCAATTAAACTCATATATTGTTCAATTTACATATTCGTGTCCCCTTTGAAGTTCCCTGAAATTTTTAAAACGTTCTGTCAATGCACCCCCATGTCTCCATGTGTTGGGAACTTCCTAACATTGTTTTTATAATTTTATAGTGGTATGTTTCTTTTTCGTGTCAATATTATGCACAGAGAGGACACAGTAATATTTTCCTCCTAGCGATTCATAGAATGATGAATTTATATTTTATGCTGGGATCTAACCTGATAATAAATATTTAGATTGAAATTTGAAGTAAAGATCTTTGGTTATAAACTTATATCTGGTAGGTATTTCTTGACTTCATGTATCCATGATGTAAGTGAGTGGGGCCTATAATCAAAAGTTCAAGTGACCTTCATGGAGAAAATATAGAATTCCATAGACCCAAAAACAAGATAGGTAGATATGGATTGCAAGCCCGTCTTGATGCTATCCATCAACATATAAAATACAATGTTGCACGGAGGCTTGTTTTCTACCATTAGAGGCATGTTTCAGAGTACTTGTTTCCTATTTTTCTGAAAAACTGTATACCTGTCCTTGTCTCTGTTTCCTCATACCAATACACGTACCTTTACCTATCTCCTAGTAACTATGACAATCATAAAACATTAATCTCAAGGTCAAAATTGAAATAATTTTTAAAAACTGGTATAACTAGTAATGAGCTATAAGAAATTGTAGTGATTAGCGCTTGAAAATTTTCCATGCAAATGCACATCTATGGATTCACATCCATGATATTATCAAAATAAGAAGCCATCGAAGGGTCCTTGGTCTATTGGTGATGTTGTTAGGCTTTCAAAGAGCCCACCAGGGATCAAGTCTTGCTGAGTGCAAGGCTTGGAGATACCTGACACGGAGAGTCAAAACGGTTGAGGCTAGGATTGTGCCCTGGATGACTTTGATGGTGTGGATGCCCCTTACTCGTAGCTGCTTAAGCTGAAGGTGATCACTAGTTTAGTTGTACGTTTACTCGTAATTGTAAATCTCCTTTATGCTTCCTTCAAAGCATGAGTTGAGATGCCGACAATCTATGTAATCTAGTGCCCCAATGAGTGCACTACTCATAAAAAAGAAGAAGCTATAAAAAGTTTTAATATAGTGCCTTTACCTTGGCATACCCCTCTCCATGATAGGTCAAAGTTTCTTTGAGAATTGGTTTATGATTTGTATAAACAATATAAAAATTAAAATACACAAATCTAGAAAATTCAAAATATAACTTTTTCAGCTAATTTTTTTTGAAATTTGAGCTCAAAGCTGTATGTTATTTGTGAGGAGAAGCATTTTGTGTCAAGCCTTTGCATGTACATAAACCCCTATACATGGTTGTATGTGCATGTACACCTATACATGGTGGCATGTGGACCATCCACATGTCTAGCTGATATTTCTCCATAAAGGACAACTTGGGAGAAACAAACAACCATAATTAAATTAAAAATTCAAGGCCTCCATAGTCCATATTATGAGGAGAATTATTTTTTTTGATGATCATAAAAAATATACACAAATTTTCTCCCCAAAAATAATTCTCTTCTAACCACAAGTAAACTTTACAAATAATCATTATCAAGATTTATAATGTTTTTTTGACAAACCTTAATTACCCTCCAAGGGTCAGTATAAAACTAGGACCAACACTGAAACACATTTGCCTGACAAATTTATAACCTGAAAGTGTTTTTTTCTAAGTAGTCATACGACACGTAGAGGGGTCTCGGTATGGGTATGACATGAAAACGTGCCCACAAACGGATAGGTTTGGGTATATCAACACAGGTACCTCTGGGCGTACCCGAAATAAAAAGACATAAAAAACACACTACAAACAGTACAAACATTTTCAATATGATGAATATTGAATATTGGTTTGATCATTGGTGTAATAATTTAATTTAATATATCATGACATTGTGTTTAATATAAGCCTTCAACAAATTATGAGCTGTTTTTTTGTGGTTATTTAGTTTATTTTTCTATTCCTATTCCTAATATGTGGTTAATTCCTATTTAATAGACTGGAATTTATATATTTTTTGTACTTCTGTATCCAAAGCCGCATATGTGCCTTTTTTTTTAAGATGGATACTCTGTACCCTTGTTTGTATTCAAAACATTTTGGCAACTTAGTCTATTTTAAAGCAAAAAGAATGCCAATTCAGCTTTGTGCAGACCTAGTTCCAAGATTGAGGTTTGTGGGCGTTCTAGAGGGTTTGTTTTGGTGGTAACCGGGGGAAAATCTACATTTCATTGAAATGCTTCCCCCTCTGCTGTTTTCTGCTCAGAATGTACCTAGTAATGATTCTCAGGTAAGAGATGCTGGTGGAGACAACTTGGAAACGCCTAGGAACTTATTGGAAAGGGCACACATTTTCGTGCTGTTTCTGGGAGCACATGTTGTTTAAAAGTTAAAACAGCCCAAAAAAAACAATAATTTGCAGTCCTTGACATTACATCCCCATACAAGATTTTCATTTGCAATTTCTTTTTTTATATCACAACATTTTAATGATTGTAGTCCTTTACTATGCATTCTCAAAGGCATTTTGTCTACAAAATACACACTACTTTCGGGTTTTTCATCTCAGATTTTTTTTTGTATATCACAACATTTTAATGATTGTGGTCCTTTACCATGCATCCTATAAAGGCATTTTGTCTATAGAAAAAAATTGTATACCACAACATTTTGTTTCTTTTATACATAACAAGAAAGTCTTTTGGTTATATTCTTTGTGCTTTTATGTAAATAACAATATTCTTTGGCCATTCTTTGTGCTTTTATATAGATTTTGCATGTCATATGATTTTTGAACATGAGAAATTAAGCATGTTGAATGTTTTGAACCTAGATGAATACTATTTTTTTTAATTTTTTAAACTTTTATGTACTAAAATTGTGTATTATGTTTTTTTGTATATTTTAATGTTTGTATATTTATAATAATATATTGTACAAATGTTTACATGCTGTTTCGTATCCAAGGGTTTGTAGGAAATCTTTGTTTCCATGATTTGGGCCCATTTCCAATTTTGCTTTCATTTTTGTTTCCTGAAGGCTGGAAACTTAGGTAAAAATCACCATGTACCAACTCAGTGCATTGTTTGTGGTTTTGGACAATTCAATATTGCATGCATTGATTTGACGTATATTTCATAGCTACTCCTCACGACTCATTGCACATTGCCTTTGCTTCTTTATTTCTTGGATGCTCATTGCCTGTTAAATATTTCCAGTCTTGTAGGAATGCAGGCTTTTTTCTGATGGTCTCTGTTTTTTAATTGGTATATACATATTATGCATGGCTATACTGTTGGTCTGCTTTTAAAATTGAGTGTTTATCACAGATGGGTATTGAAAATTTTGAAGGGGTTTACTTACCAATTGTTATATTCTAGATGCAGGACAGCTATGAGTAGGATTTCAGTAAAGGGAAGGAGATTTAGGCCAGATGTAGAATAAATTACAAGCCATGTGCAGAATGTGTATAGCCAATAATCACGATGATACGATTGAGCCCTTGGTCTCACTAGCCCATAACCAATTCCAATGCATTGGTGGAGGATACAAATTTGAATATATATATATATATATATATAGCTTCTGAGTTATACTTTATAGAGTTACCATTGATAAAGCAATACAACCTTATTCCCTTGGAAATCGTCACATTTACATCCGGTATAGCTTGTAGAGAAAACAGTGGACTGTGTCCAGTTTAAAATAAACTGGGTCACAATGCCAATGGAGCCACAATTACCATAGTTCTATAATTACACAATCATTTCTCTGGTTTAATGACCCTTTTCGTGAGCACAATTATGTACATAAATTGTCATTTTGAGTCAAACCATTCACAGCTAAGTGCTTAGGTTAATCAGTTCAGGTTTGTGGACTATTTTTGGTTTCTTTATGATTTTGGTGTCATATGCACAAGCAGCATTTTTACTTTTTAAGTGAATTGTATCCAGGGGTAGTGATATGGGGACTCAATCATTGAGGGAGAGCTAATTGCTGGCTCGATTTAGAAATTTGTATGGTATTGGTTATCCTTATTTGATTCTATGCATTTAATAATCAAGCAAGCTTTCTTTTATGCTGGTTCAAAAGGGAGCAACCCATATAGGTCCGAGCATATTAGACTGCAAATATCAATATTACGTAGCATTGCTGGGAGGTCTAAATTTACTAACCACAATGATTGACATTAAGATTCTAAAGTTGGATAGTAACAATAAAAAGAAATTTAGATTTTTGCCATAAACCCTGAAAAAAGGATTGACTTTAGATGCGAATTTTGATATAGAATCCACAAAACCAGAGAACCACTAAACACCTATATTGCATTGGATGGTAGTTTTGTAATAGCTAACAACAGAAACTATGACTAATATAAACATCAAGTGTGATGGCTATGCATGTACAAACAAACCCCAAGTGAATGTGCCCGATACACTCATTCATAGTAACGACACTGTAAGTAACATCATTTCTTTGCTCCATATTGTCACTGGAGGAAAAAGTTGAAGTCTTTTAACTCCTTAGTCAAGTCAGTTCAGCATTCTGCCCAAGTTTTCTTCCTTTTCAAGGACTATCGAACGAGCTTGCAATTCTTGATTGGAGGTGGAAATAGCTGCATTGGGTAGTCATGATGTGGTTTAGGTTTTTCACAACAAAGTGGATAAGGAGCAGGAACTGCTTGCAGCCATCAACAATTTTTTACTAGAAGCTTACCCAAAGTTTGGACATTGCACCAAGTGCAGGTGTTGCTTGAATTATTTAATTTCCTTCACCCTGGAATCCATTTCATGATAGCAGAGCTATAAATAATTTAAATCATTTTCAGTGAATTGAACAGGGGTTTGCATTTTTCATTTCTATCTTAGCAGCATAGTTTTTGTTTGATTGAGGTTGAGCTTCCTTAGCACCTTCAGAGGAGCCAACTAAATTCTTGTTTCTCCCTGGCTGAAGCAGAGTACTACAAACACTGGCCTTCGCCACTTTACATTTCTTCCTTTCAGCATAAACTACATTATTGCTTTAATTTCTCCAAGGATTACCCAACTTGGCACCTTCAACCCTAGGCACTCCCAAATGAGCATTATTGAATCTTGCATTGGCCCTTCCATAGCAATGGAAAATGACACAGATAATTCCTTTGTCCTAGGTATGGTTAGAGATGTTTGATGGGACTGTCATCTAGTCTTTTTGACTTTCATCTTTCCATGCTCTTTAGGGGTTCTTGCTCCCAAGTTTTCTTCCTTTTCAAGGACTATCAAACGAGCTTGCAATTCTTTCTTGGAGGTGGAAATAGCTATGTTGGGTAGTTGTGAAGTGGTTTAGGTTTTTCACAACAAAGTGGATAAGGAAGGAGGAACTTCTTGCAACCATCAACAATTTATTACTAGAGTCTTAGCCAGAGTTTGGACATTGCACCGAGTGTAGGTGTTGCTCAAACTATCTAATTCCAACAAGTCTATAAATAATTTAAATCATTTTCAATGAATTGAACAGGGTTTTGCATTTTTTTGTTTCTATCTTAGTAGCATAGTCTTTGGTAGATTGAAGTTGAGCTTCCTTAGCACCTTCAGAGGAGACAACTAAATTCTTGTTTCTCCCTAGCTGAAGCAGAGTACTTCAAACCCTGGCCTTTGCACTTTACATTTCTTCTTCCTTTCAGCATAACATACATTATCGCTTTAGTTTCTTCAAGGATTGCCCAACCTGGCCCCTTCAACCCTAGGCACTCCCAAATGAGTATTATTGAATGTCGCATTGGCCCTTTCATAACAATAGATGAAGACACAGATAATTCCTTTGTCCTAGGCATGGTTAGAGATGTTTGATGGGTCTGTCATGTGGTCTTTTCAACTTTCATCTTCCCATGCCCTTTAGGGGCTCTTGCTCCTCCCAAATGGGTTGGTACTTTACTGCTTTTTGCTGACCCCTCCTTCATTGTTTTTAGTGTTTTTTCTTTCTTTTTGTTCCCATCAGTAGAGCGAACTAAATTCTTGTTTCTACTTGGCCGAAGCAAAGTACCACAAACTCTTTCCTTAACCACTTAACTTGTCTTCTTCCTTCTAGGATAAAATGCAATATTGTTTTACTTCGTCAACAGATTACCGGCTTGGACCCTTTAACCCTATGCACTCCTTGATGAGCATTATTAGATCTTGCATTGGCCCTTTCACAGTGACAGTCAACAACACAAATGATTCCTTTGTCCTAGTATGGTCAAACATGTTTGATGGGACTACCATCTAATCTTTTTGACTTTCATCTTTCCATGCTCTTTAGTCTTGCTCCCCCTACATGGCTATTTGTATAGTCACCTTAACCACATGGATTGTACCTTAACCACATGGATTGTACCTTAACCATATGGATTGTACCTTAACCATATGGATTGTACCTTAACCACATGGATTGGGCCTTTACTACTTTAGGTTAACCCCTCCTAGATTTTTTTATTGCTTTTGTTCTTTTTGTTTTGTTAGTCTTTGATCCTAGGGTCCTTTTTCCTGACCTTTTTTTTATCGTCATTGGATTTACTTTCAAGCCCCATTGACCTACTTTTGGTCATGTGTGGACATCAGTATAATTTCTTTCTTTTCTTTATGCCCATTGGCCTCATGAAAACACATCAAGCCCTTGTCATTAAACGAAAAATTGAAATGATGTGTGGTTACCCCACATTCAGCTATAATCTGACACCCAAAGATGCGTGAGCTGTGAAGTAATTTATCAGATTAATAGAGTTGTTTTACTTCATGAATTTATGTTTCACAAATTTATAAAAGTTCATAAAATTTATGTAGATGTCGATCTCACATGACTCCACGTGGAAGAGCTTTGGAAAGCTCGTATTCAAGTAGTAATTGCTAGGAAGGATGAGTGGGCTATTATCAAGGACTGTAGGGCTGTCATTTGTGATTCTCCCCCACCTGGGTGGTCACGCCCTAGACTGTCAACATGACGATGATCTCAGTTCTCGATGGATGGTGATGGCATCTCCATTGCTTCTTGGAATTGCAATGATGCTTTATGGTCTTTTCCAGATATCTTCCAGGATGTTATTGCTTCTCGATCACTGAGACCCATGAGATCCTCGAGCCGGCCCTCCCTCGAGTCACAAACCACTTGTGTGGTTTGGCCTTTTGTCGTGAGATGCACAAATCAGGTAGTTTTAGTGGTTAGGTGGTGTGGCTTGCTTCATTCGGAATATTGTTAGGTCTAGTGTTTTACTTTTGGCTTGTGATGTCCACTTCAGATACATATGGCTTCAGATTTAGATAAACCCACCTTTTCAATATGTCTTCATAGTTGTTTGTTACTCCCTTCTGCCAAATCTTCATTCGCCATTCATGTTTATGGGGACCTATACGTTGACCTCTATCCAGAGATCTCTCGGTACTCCACTATTGGTGATATCATTATTTTGGGCAATTTTAATGCTCATACATGGAACCTACAAACGCCTATTCATTACCTTGCTCAGGATGAGTTATGCTTTCATAAACTAGATCTTGAGGAGTTTGGTTTCTAAACAGATTTTGTTGATAGGAATGCTACAATTAGAGCTCAAGGGAGACACCTCCGATTGGGTGAATCTCATAACCTCCACATCCTCAACGGGCTTTCTCAGTTCTCTAGCTCTGGTAGATTCACTTGTTTCCCCCACGACGGTGGTGTGAGCGTCGTGGACTATGTTCTTGTAATGTCCCCACTTTCCTAGTCGATCACACTCAGATGATGAGATTTTCCTATTATCCATCTCCGTAGGTAAATTCAGTGGATAGGATATGATTCCCGTGGCATGAGATGTTTTTCCACACTTGAGTTGGACACCAGAATGGTTTATTTAATGAGCAAATCATATTATTTTAATTAAAGTGACTTTATTTGGTGGGGTTACAAAAGTTACTTTATGAACGTCATTTTAGTAAGTCATAAAAAGTGACTTTATAACATTTAATTATGACGTTAAGTGGAATTTAATTTTTATAAAGTGGAATTAGTATAATTCCACACTTGGGCGCCCCCTTTGGAAATTGAAAGACAAATAAAATAAAATTAAAGGTGGTTTGGATTTCAGGGTTTGGATTTTTATAAAAAGGGGTTCATTCTTTCATTTGGGAGGATCATCTATCATTTTCAAAGACAATTTTAGAGCAGCTCATGCTTATTATTTTCCGAGGACGAAACCCCTTGGAGGATTGTGGATTGGACGAAAACCCAATTCACATTGTGGGAGATTCATTCAGGATTTCCATTTGTGCTTCATTGAAGGATTCAATTAGTTGCAATAGCTGTTGTATTATTGCAATTCTGAGAGCTAGCTAATTGGGTGCAATAGCTGAGGTATTATTGCATCTTATTGAGAAGATTGTTGAGTTGCAAACAGCTGAGGTATTGTTGCAAATATCATTTCTTTTGGCACGGCAGCTGACGTATTGTTGTGATTCAATAGAAGGAAGAATTGAAGATATTTTCAGTTGTTTTTGTGGGCAATATTAAGTATCAATTTAGTCATGGGGGACGATTTGATGATTAGAGTGTGTGAGCAATAAATAGAAGGAAATTTGTGCACCATCATCTCAAAATCGTGGCACCCAAGCAGGTCTATCAGCTAAGAGGAGGTCGATCATTTGCTGCATATCAGGTTCTTCTATTTCATATCATTTTTACAGGCTACATTGCATTGTATTAGTTGCTGCCATATAGTGGCTGTAGTTGCATGAATATTTGGTATAGGACATTGTAGCGACATTCATTCATGATTCGATGTAAGTCAAGAGTCTTGGCATTGCACTCAGATTGTAAACAACATTTGATAAGATTGAAATAAGTCTATGCATTCAATAAAGGAGAAATAAGGTTGCATAACAAATGTTTGTCAATATGTCATTGCTGTAGTTACTTATTTCAGTCCATATTCAATCAATAGTTTACATGGCAAATGTTTGTAATAATGTCCACTAAGCTATAGGTGCATTTCTCATGTCATTTTCTGTCATATATTGATTGCATATAAACTGTAGCATTGCGTTTGCTTTATCTCAGTCATTTAAATTACCTCTTGCAAGTCCTTTGCAATCATCAAAACAAATCAAAACACCAAATGAAGAAACTACAACAGTAAGTACAGACTTGCAAGCCAAGTGTTTGACAATATTCCTTGGAGCTCAAATCACCAAAACAGGGTCGGATTTTCAAGGGATAACTTCAGTTCTCACCAGCAGTTCCATCATTCCTCATATCTATGGCTTCCTTATCTCGCCCTTAGCTTCCCCCCGGATGACTATGTCGCATTGACATTCACCCTCCATATTGGTTATAATCCTCCCCCCCTCCCCCTTCCACCACACCCCCTAACACTTGACACATCATGATCCATTGTGATGATGATTACACCATTGATTATGTTTCCCATCTTTCCTTTCTTATGTTTGGGTTCTACTCCCTCCCTCTTCCCCACCACTGATTCCATGGTACCAATTATTACATCAAACCCTTTAGGATGCTGCCCTTGATTCCTGTCTGCACACTATTCATTACTCTAAATACCTTACCCATCACGGAACTTTCCACATGAACCAGTGGTATGATAATGGTTGTAAATCCCGTTCATCGGAGGACTTTGAGTTTCTCTAAGTCCCTGGCTTTATACATGCAAGACGATCTTAGACTTTGGGATCACACTATTTAGACACTTACTAGAGTAGTCTCTCCCCAGAGGATCACTTCTTTCCGGCACTACCCTCAGAGAGAGGCACTAAGTGCCATGCCATATTTATACTAGTACAACGTCACACTCCAGATCAGTACGGTTCAGTGGGTCCATATACAACCCCCTAATTTCTCTCCGGCACTATTTTACTAGTTCCGGTACCAGAGGGTAGACTAAATCCACCAGGTCCTTGAGATATATTACTTTCGCTAGACAACAACATAGGGGGAGGTCTCATCTCACCTCCTCTTCCTCTTCTTTGGATCATCACACTATTATGAGTTTCTTCGCAGTCAGCCCTCAGATGTTAGGAGAGATGGGTTTTCCATTCCCGGATAGACATTTCCCATTGGTTCACCTGGGTCTTCTTCCTTCTCTTCTTCCTCTCTTCTCATGTTTTGTACTTCTTTTGGAAACCTTTTGGTTTCTCGACTCATTTTTGGTCTTCGACCGCTTTTCTTTGATTTGTACTTTCTTTCAGAAAACTTTTTGGTTTCCCACTTTGTGTGGACACATTTGTACACTGTAGTCCCTTTGACCTACTTTTGTGGTCATTTGTTGGACATGAATATATTTATCTCATCTTCATCTTTATCTTATTCAACCCCTGACCCTACCTCCATGCCCACCCTTCATAGGGAATATCGTTTTCTTTTTCGACATAAGAAACAAAAATTTCCTGCATCTACACGTCTTTCACTCACTCCTTATTGATCTCCACCTATCTCCAAAGACTTTTTGGTGTACTCTTCTCCCAAGAAAATACACCATTTCCGACATCACACCAAAATCATAAGTCTCCATATGCAAGTTCCCTCTATGATGTTCCAATCCATCTTGCTTCCATTGCCCCCACTCCACCATCCTCCTTTGTTTTCTCCATTTACTCTGTCAAGAGAGCTATTTTGAAAACTATGCACCAGTAAAGCAGTTGGTTGCGAAGGTCTCAAAGTTGAGTTCATCAAATATGGTGTGGATTCCCTTGCCTCTCCCCCTTGCCACACTTTTTAACCAGGCTATGCCTTCAGGCTTCCCTTAGTCTTGGTCCCCAACACATCATCTACCCCATTCATAAGTTAGGGGGTCCCTTTAGTCCCTGGCAACTATAGGACGATTATGATTGGGCATACATTTGCCAAACTTTATGCCACGGTGTTAGATATGCAACTGTTAGAATAGTTGGAAAGGAATAATACTATAGCAATCACATCTATACAATGCAATGAGAACGCCGAACGGTATATGTTATTTACTTTTGTAGTTGACATTGATAAGGGGCTTGATTGATTTTGTAAGTGTAGATATCACTTCATTTAAAGGTTCCATCTCTACATTTAAAACTTGTTACAAAGTCGTATATATACATTTGCAATTCTTATATCACGAGTGGTAGCATTATGGGGAGTAGTTTATTTGAACTAAACATGAATACAAGAAGTCTTCCATACACTTGATAAGACATGTGATTGATAGTGACTAATATTATAAAACTATCAAAGTGTATATTAATTAATCCAACCAAATTCAGAGTTGATTCCAGAGTTCTTGTTATGGGTAACAAAAAGATATTGATAGTTGCACTCAAAGAAGGTTTCTCTGAAAAAGTAGCATTGTTGCATATAAAAATAATTCAAACATACTCTACCATAAACAATTGCATAAGGCAAACACACAGATACACTAAGATCCAAGATTAAACGACGAGCCTACAAGCATGCAGCAAAGTAGAGTTTAAACTAAAACAAGCAAAACAACAGTCATCATCTAAAAGGAAAAAAAAATACAATTTCTATGCCCGCGAGTGAAACATTGAAGAAACTGCCAATGCAGAAATTTGGAAACAAAAAAAGAATTTGGAAGATTGTGTACGTCTTTCCAGTTTCTTCCTTGAAATAAATCATCTAACCAGTAAATGCCTCTCATAGGAAAAGCATCCTAGTTTCAAATCTAACTCAGGGTACAGTCAGTCATGTAGACCTCTTTATAAAAACAAAACCATTTTATAAATTTCTAATAGTAAAAATATTCAAGTGGTGGAAAAATCTTAGTCCAATTATAAGAATGCTAAAGTTTATCAACAAAAAAAAATGCACGTTGCAAGTAAAATGAACTAGTTAACTTGAGTTAAAAGCTCATTTAAACTATACATTCATCCAAAATCCTTCAAACCGGGATACTCTGTACCGAGAACTTCATCTCAGTCTGACAGGGCTCTGTTAGAGGAATGAAATTGGTGCCATTTATGGGTCTGATTATCCATTGGCTCCAATTTTCTTGCATACAAATGAAATGGCCAAATGTTATTGTAAGATGGAGACTGCCAAATACAAATAAACTTCTTCAAGCTCAACAAATCCACACCAAATGAGCGCATAAAAAACATATCTTCAAGATTGCATCAGCGCCATCCTTTAAATAGATAGCTGCACAATTCTGTAAAATGATAAGAATTTTGTACAAAAATAAGACAGCAAACTGTGATGTGCAGTCTTCATAATACATCATCAAGAGATAATGAATTTCATAGGTAAATGCATTAAAACACTCAATTATAACCACCACCCAAAAAATGCACAAAAACAATTTTTTTTTGTCAACAAATTAGAAACAAATGCTTAAATGCTTACCAGCCCCAAGTCCAAGAATCATGATCAAAGACAAAATTCGAAAGAGTGAGAAATTTACAATCAGAAAGCGGAGTGCAACTTCAAAAAGGGACTATCCTCCTCAAATTATTAAAACTGTGTTACTTTACATTCAATGCAGACATGTTAAATAACCAATCTACATATATTACAAGGCTCCAAACAAAACCATATATATTTCCCAAGAATCCCACATTACATAATCTAAGCAACAAGAGCCTCTATTTTGGACATTCTAACCAAACAGTGGGGATGCCAATTGTTACTGACAAGAGAGATTACAACCAAATACATAAGACCTCGCAAAATTTTTTAAGACATACAATTATATGTCCTCACATGAAAAGCGCACAAATCTCTAGAAAATACCCTTTCCACTACACTGGATCAAAAAACAATATCCCACCAGCCTCATTTCCAGAAATCAAGAAAATCTAATGGAGATTAGCATGAACTAAACTAATTGGAATAACCTAGGAACTAATGAATATAGAATACACAAGAACTATGACAATAAATGTAACAACATAATTTAAAGCATAATTGTAAAGCAAATTTGGCATAACTTGCAATGAACATATCCTACAGAAACAAATAAACAATTAAAATTATAAAAACCAAGATAAAAGAGCAGTTACCTAGCGGTGTTAGATATGATGGATACCCTCCCAAAAATTCATTACACCTCCGCCCTGTGATGCTCTAGGCAATACAGACTGGTAATCTTATATAATCCCTCATCAACTGCTGATTTTGATATGCATTTAGTCCTTAATCATAGCTTCGATAAATTGCGAACCATAGACACCGAGCATAGGGCAACCTTGATTAACACTTCCTTGCTGAGGGACATAACCCCCCAAACTTGAATGCATTCCATACAAGCCAGACAAAATCATCAAGCCCATAGAACCTTGCACAGAAGGGGAAAAGGCTTGAGAGTGCGAGGAGCCTGGGTTCAATGAAGAAGCCAAAGAAGGATTCATAGAAGCTAAATATGCCGGGTTCATATACATGTTTGTATTCATGCCGGTAACGTTCTGATTTTGGCTAGCTAAAATTGCATTAAAGGCTGAGCTAAATCCCTAGTGCCGCTCCCTGATTAAATGGCAATACACCATGCATAAGTGCGAGGTCGTTAGGATCCAGAGGACCAATGACACTAGATTGGGTTTGTGTATTATTCTTCTGCTTTTGATTATCAGTTGCTCTTTTACAATGCACGAAATAGCCGTCAATATTCTTATTAGGATCCTCCAGAGCCTTTTTGGCTCCTTCTGCGGCCTTATATATAAAAAGAGCAAACCCTCTAGATTTTCCCCACTGTTTATCAAACCCTAGTGGCCCTTCTTCAACTTCACCGTATTTTGAAAATCAAATTAAGCTTGATTTCTCCATCCTCCCAAGTCAGCAGGGATGTTACTTACATAAATCTTCTTGCCTGATGAGCTCATTAACAGGTTGCTGCGGCACGGTGAGCTCGTTAACAGGTTGTTGTGGCACGGGACTGATGGACGCCATCTGGTAGACGGTCATTCGGCTGCGTCAATTTTCTTGTTGGGTTCCTTCAAAACCCTAACTGCCCTGTGAAACACTCGTAACCTTTGAAATCAACTTACGAAGCAGAAACCCAGTTTGATTTTGCGATGAGCTCTCTTGTGCGGCTCAAAAAGAAACTTAAGTACATATAGCATATCTTAAATATATCTAAGTATCTGTGGAGATATATTTGAGGCATCTATTTAGGGTTCCATGTAAGTGTAATATAAGTATACAAATAATAGTAGACAATTAAAAAAAAACAAAAAAGTCAAAGTGGACATGCAAAATCAGAAAAGTAAAATTGTTAGAAAAGTTTTCAAAAAGTAAAATTGTTAAAAATAGCAAAAGCAAAGGTTAATGTATGCATAAGCTATAAAATAAAATTTAAAAATAAAAGTAAAATTGTTAGTAGAAAGCAAAAAACAAAAATTGTTAAAAATAACAAAAACAGAGTTGTTTAAAAATAGCAAAACCGTCATTTAGGCCGTCACATTTGACACAGTCCCATGAATGTCTACAAAGCCCTTTCCCATAGCACCTTCGGCGTAATTAGACCTCATGGGCAGGTGGGCTTCAGAATGGACTACCAAACTATTGACCACATCTTTACACTCCGAGCTATCATTGAAGAAGCTCATCACAGGTCCTCCAAAGTCTTTTGTTGTTTTGTTGACTTCAAGAAATCCTTTGACTTATTTCTGAGACACCTGCTTTTCCAAATGTTGAGAGATTTTGGCATCCCTAATTCTTTGACTACTGCAGCTTGGAGGCTTTATGAGATAGTCATTGGGCAACTTTGTACCTCTCACGTTTTATCTGACTTTGTGAATAGTACCATTGGGGTACTCTTCACGTTTTATCAAACAAAGATGTTCTCTCTCACTGACCCTTTTCACCATATACATTGATGAGTTAGAGGAGTTTCTTTGATAACATACGCATATGGATAATGGTTGTCTTCTACATGAGGTGCTTATAGCCATCTTCCTTTTTTCTGATGATGTTGTTCTCCTAACAGGAAGTTTGATGCTTAGCCATGCCTTTGCAAGGGGCATGCCTCTCTTTCTATTTTGGAATGTTAGTGTTTGTAGATCCACTTTTCGGACATTCCTTCCAAGTTACACTTGTTTGATACTATCATCAAACCTACAATTTTGTATGGTTTAGAGGTTTGGGGACCTCGCCTGAAGGCTGTTGATTGGGGTTGTATCGAGAGGGTCCAAATTCTCATGTTGTAGTGCATGATTCGTTGCAAGCAAGTGCATCATCCAAGCTGAATTTGCTTCCTTCTTGCTACACATCGAGACTATCAATAGGCTTACTTTCTACATTCAAAGACTCAGATCCCTGTGGGACTCAACGTTTGGTTGTGAGAGGTATCCCTACTTAGCATCTTTCTCTTCAGAAAGGACTGCTTCTCCAGTTCCCACTAGACGTCGAAACTGTTGGTACTTTGAGACTAGGCAACTCCTTTCTATTGGCATCTCTATTGACAAACTACCCCCTTTCGTGTATTCCCCAGACGCCCCTCCATAGCTCCTTTCCACCAAGGATGTCATCACTAGGGCTGCGAAAGAGGACATCTACAAACAATATATCTAGACCATTTGGGTCTCCCCTCATGAGCCGCTTAGTTCCAAGCTTGTTTTCTATACCGATCATCTCTTATAGGTGGTGGATGATATTATTCGTCACCCTCACTATCTTTAGCACCATTGGTCTCATGGCTTGAGGTTTCTCCTTGGCCAAATGAGAGTTTGTTCCCAACATTTACGGATTGAAATTGACCATCACATTCTCCGTCCAGATCTGATCTGTCGTCTTTGCCCCCTCCTACAAGTGGAGACCGAGGACCATTCATTTTCAAATGCTCCATTTATTATGGGATCCGGGGAATATATCATTACCTCTACAGAAACTCTGACAACACTCTAGCTGATTTCTTCAGATATACAGACCAGTGGTGCCTAGCTCTTTATCTTCATGAGGTTGTCACTTTCCGGCATAGATACATACAAGGGGAGCCTAGAGGCGGTAGAAATTCCATATTGATCACCTCTTTCTTTCAGCCCATTCAGGTGATTGGCAACACTAAGCGTCCTTTGGACATAGGTACATCACACATTAGAGTTGATAGATCAGTTAGGTGACGCTTCTCTCTGCACACCACTAGTACTCAAACTATTCAGATCTCCAAGCTTGTTATCTTTCGGCATTGTGGCTTTGTTCCGCCTCGTCTATGGGGCTCTCTCCTTCTCCGGCGACACAAATCAACTACTGGCCAACTGCCCCCCAAACCACAGGGGTAAACTAATATTAGAAGCTTCTCTTCTACTACAGGAGTTACACTGGCTTTGGATGTTTTGCTTCCTCCTAGGATCCTCCAACTTGGCTCCTTTGACCTTGTATACTCACCAGAAAACATTATCAGATCTCTCACAATGATTGATAATGGCTTAGATGATTCCTCCAATTTAGGCACAAACAAAGACATTTGATGAGATTTGCCTCCGGTCTTTATTGGCACATGCTCTTGGGGATTTTGTTTGTCCCTCACTACTATTTGTATTGGTTTCTTTGCCACTTGTGTTGGTGGCACACTGCTCTATTTTGTCTTTATACTTTTTTTCGTTGGTTCACCTCTAGGATTCTCTTCCTAGAACTTTCTATTGCTATTGGTTGTATCCTTCAGCCCTCCTGACCTACTTTTGGTCATTTGTGGGCATTAATATAATTTCTTTCTTTCTGTGTAGGAGACCCTGTGTGCTTAAAGTTAAAAGTCTTCAGTGAATATTCTTTCTTGTTTTAATGATACTTGAACACTCCCAACTAGATATTCAGTATATTGAATTTGTTATTTGGTTCTTATGAATAATTTCAAAAGGGCAAAAACATTGTGTTACTATTAGGCCTTCATAAAAAGATGTCGTGCATAGAAAGTCATATTATTATTTTTATTGAGACTAAAGATATTGCAAATGAATAACTTCTACCAAGAAGACAGGGTTTGGTATTTCTCTTTGTATGTAGATACTTAAATTCTTTTTTGCATCAGGTATAGCAGATGCAAGCTTTCCTTGCCATACGGGGATTTAAGTTTTTAACAGATATACAGATTCAAATTTGATATCTATTGAGAAAAGAGTTTTAATTTTTAGTAAGTGTTAAGTATTATACAGAATACTTAAACTGGTATTTTGACTTAATGCTTCCTTCCTCTCTCCTTCGCTATATCAATTTATATGTTTTAGTTTGACTTTCTTATGAAGCTGTTCTCAACCCTGACAAGTGAATAAATCAACTCAAACAGGAAAATCAAAGGAAAACTTCAGTGCCATTTTAAGCTACGATAACTTAAAATTACATGTAGACACACGATATCAATTTCTTCTGTAATTGATTTATTTTTGGTCATTATTTCCAAACAGGCTTTCATAGAGCATCTGGAAATATTGTATTTTTTGACATACATAGATGTAATCTCAAACAAGTTACTTTTGCCTTTGGCATGTTAGAAACCTGACATGCATGGCTGTCAGCTATCTTTTGCTCCTTTGACAGTATTGGAAAAGTTGTCATGCTTCAGAAAGGCTGATGCTTTCTTCTTTTGTGTTTTCAGCAATTTTTTCAAGTTCTTTCACCATGATACTTTCTGGGACCTTATCAAGCAGCGAAAATGTTGAGAAGAGGGTTAATGGAACAGGACCTGAGAAAGTTGGATGTCACCAAGTTGCATCCACTCTCTCTAGAGGTCATTTCTCGCCAGGCTACTATAAACATTGGTAACTATCTTTACAACCTTATTTTGTTGTTTAGCTCAACTGTATCCATCCATTTGCCAAAGTAACTTGTTTTTGTGGTGAAAGAGACACTGTGCAATTTAGTTTTTCTATTTGTAATTTTAAGAATGGTTTTCACTTGGATTTCACTTGGCTTTCTTTTCTTAGTCTTGAAAGAGATTTTGAAGAGGAAAAAGGCCTATTAAATTATTTCCATGTCACATTGTAAAAGAGGGCTATAAAACACAAGTGTTAGAGAAATATTAGTTCTTGTCACAAAGTTACAACCATAAAAATTTATGTCAGAGCTGCAAGTTTATGGTGACTATTAGTAGTATTTAATGGGTGGCTCAATTCATCGTGAGGGGTTATCAACAATTCATGGCTGTGTCATAGCTTGATTTACTCTTGTCTTGGTTGGATGGAAGGAAGAAATACAATGGCCCTTATGCCATTTTTGGTTTAATACGTATTTCAATTTGAGTACGGATAGTTGCATTTTATCTGTATATATGTGAAAGTTTAGTCACTTCTCTTAAGCAAGCACCAACTTCTACCTTACACTAATGATAGGCTAGGCTATATAAAATAAATGCTCAAACTTTACCATATAACAATTTTTGCTTATGGAGGTCATCATGAGTGTAAAGGTTTATCATTCTTAAGTCTGTGTGGTTTGCCATGACCTTCGCTTTAGCAGCCAGAAGACTGTGACAACCATTAGCTGAGAGTCAACACATGCATTCAAATTCAGACTATTAGTATTATCATTGTGTATGAGTGTCTAAATATTGAATTACAACCTTAAACAGGAGCATGGGGATGCATATTTTATTGGGGGGTGTACATCAAATTCAATCTGAGCAACTTTAGGCATTGTTTGCTCACATTCCATGATTCACTGAAATACAATCATCTACAGTGAGACCTTCTTTGAAGAATTAATTAGAAATTCTTAAGAGAAGGTCACATTACCTACATTTCATTCTTATGATATACTCTAGAGTGTTACATTACTTAATAAGATTCTAAGGTTACTTTTACCCTGTACCTTTTTATTGTAATTGGATGAACTTTTAACTCCTGCTGACGGCTTGACCGACGTCTACCATATGGGGAAATTACCATGATTTTATATTGCTCTTTATACCTTGTCAGTGCCTCCACATGGAATTGGACCAGGATTGGAACTCCAAATATTAGTAGTTTATGTATGTTGATTTACACAATTTTTCATTGTCTTAAATGCTCACTATTATTACTCAACTTTACCAGGTACTTGTCTGAAGGCCACCTTACCTGTCCTTGTAGCTTTGAAACTTTATTTATTTGTTGCAAATATCTTGCAATGAGTGCAATTAAGTGTTATTCTGTTCTTTTGATGATTTTTTTGCCCCATTCCCTATTGCATCTCGAAAGGATTCATTTCACTTTCCAATTCACACCTATGTGAAATATAATAACCTTCTGCACAATTGTGTCAATCCCCTCAAGATCACACTTTTTTATAGAATGTCAACCTGATCTGTTTTCTAAACAAAAACTCACAATTCTCTAAAAATAATGGCTCTGGCTAATAGTTAATGCTCTGAAATTACTAAATCTTATATGCATCTATACGTAAACTATTCATGTCAGAAGAGGACACTTAGAACAACTTTACATAACTTGACATTGACTCAGATTAATTATTATCTAGCAAATTTCTCCATTTTTTGTTAGGTGTAGAATTACAGTGTTTATAGAATACTCAGAGATAGGTCAATTATCTGACTGCTCAATCCAAGGAGACAGTTAACTGCCTGATTCGGTTATAATAATGACTTGTTGAAGAATCTGAAAAGTTGATCCGGTTATAGTAACGACTTCTTGAAGAATCTGTCAAGTGTTGAGTCAGCCTGGAGGTTGTTGTCCTTGCTCCATATTTTGTTTGGCACATGACTTATCAATGTGAAACCCAGCGTCATCTATGATGCTAAATGGTATTTAGGTGCCAACTTTATTTTAGACTGCTTTTAACTTTGGAGCCATCAACTCCTTTGTACACAATCCCAACTTTCACATTTTAGACCTCATTTTACTGCTTTAACTTTGAAGCCATGAACTTCTATACACTTTACTCACAGTTTAAGTCTCAAGTACTCACAAATTTCCTAAGCTCGATCCTTTATGGATCAGACTTGTTATATGATGCCAATTTGTTATCTGATTTGAGCAAATCAATGCTCGTTTTAACTCATGTTCATTTTTAGAAGAAGAGTGATACCAAGATATTCCTCTGAAGAAGAATTATTGGCTGTAGGGCGGAAAACACAAAACCTAGGAGTTATATAAGTGTTCTCTAAGCTTGATCCTTTATGGATCAAACCTGTTATATGATGCCAAATTGTTGTGTGATTTGAGAAAATCAATGCTTATTTAACATATCTTCATTTTAGAAGAAGCATGATACCAAGATCTTCCTCTGAAGAAGAATTATTGACTGTAGGGCAGAAAACAAAAAACCTTGAAGTGTTCTTTAGGCTTTTGCAAGTTTGTATTCAATATCTAGTCTGCGCTTCTGATTTTTTATAGAAATGCTATATCCATGTTCGACATACTAAAAAAGATGTCTATATTAGTTCAGACAACTGTCAAATTTCTGAGAGATGTGTTCCACATGCAAACATCTGTTTATGATAGAAACTTAGCTCTTGAAACAAATCATGGTCTAGAAGGTTTTCTATAAACTGCACCATAAGCTTTCCAGAGGAGATTTATAGCACGAGGGCCTTTCCAGTTTTTGCTACATGATAATTATATTTCTGATTTTTGTATAAATCTTTTCTGATTTAAAATGTCATTCTATCTTCTCCTGGAAACAGACTTTGGTGCGAGATTGTTCAAGAAGATTAGAATATTTGGTTTTTATCAGATCAAATGCTGATTATGTTGATATAACAATGTTTCTGCCTAAATCCATAATTATTGTAATGAAATTTTATATGTCAGAACTGAGTTCTCACTGAAGAGTTTTATAATATCTGTTCAGGCACCATTGGGCATGTGACACATGGGAAATCAGCTTTGGTGGAAGCCATGTCTGGCGTCCGGGTAACTTTCTCTTTTTGCTTTTCAATCCTACAGTAGGCACATTTTGAAGCTTGTATGAGAGAAAATGTCAATATAAAGGATTAAATATATTTATCTACTTGTAAATTTGGTGTCAATGAAGTTCATATATATTTGCAAGATCATATTCCAATTCTTCACATTCTTGGCATCCCATTCTAAATGTTCATAATTTATGCTACTACATTTTGATTACTATTTAATTTACACTATTCACTCTCTTTCAGCCTATTATTAGCATTGCCACTGTTTTTTTGTATTTTCTAGGTTTTATATTAAGAACATGCATTGTTTTCTAAGTTTGTTAACTGAATTAAATTAGTGCTGACATGCTGTTCACAATAATGGCACTCACTTTTTCATTTTAGTTATTTTCTTTAGCGATGTCACAAGGTACACCAAATTCTATGGAAAAGGGTTTGAACTTTGCCAAACTTTATCCTCGTCAAACATGAAATCGAAGTTTATCTATTTTTTTCATACGGGAAGTTTTTGACATGATTTTGCCTTATTTTATAAATACCGAGGGAAAGCAGCGGATGGAAAACTCTCTCCACTTTTTTCTCTGACATTTTTTCTCATTAAATTAAAGTGATAAAAATTTATTAAACCTTAAGACTATTTTTTTTGAACTTTATCCACTGGCGAACTTGAACTGAACTCTATCCTTGTTGAAGATGAACTCGAACTCGAACCTTGTGACTTGGTTTTTAGGATGTAGCACTAGTGCATATGTAAAATCCTTGTTTTTAATAAAAATTTACCATATGTTTCTTTGAATGAAATTAAGTTTTCTAGGACATTAATTTCAAAACAACATAAAATATCCATACACCTGTTCAAGAGAATATTTTGACGTCACCCCTAAATTGTTAGTTAAGTAATGTTTACTGATCCCGGCACAGTTTTTTATCTAAAATAGTCTCCATCAAAATACCACAACTTTCATAGGCTGGCTGAACAGTTACAGTCTAAAATTGGAGAGTAGTATCTGCAGAGACTCCATTTACACTATTGCCCTGGATATGTTTCTCTTGGGAAAATAAGAGAGGGTACATGAACTATAGGAATCTATGAAATATAACACCTCTCCCAGTATTTTAAAGCTTTGACATCTTGTAAAGCTATAAACTAAAAATAGCCAGTTATGGTTGAAACTTTTCAAAGTTGAATGCTCAACAGTTTTTAGGGCTCTAGCATATTGTTTAGTGGGTGGTTGGAATTTTGATGCATGCCCTGTTGCTCATCTTTAACTATGGCAATCCTATCCATTGCTTCCATTTTTTCCAGTTTTTGCACTTGTTTCCCATGCATCTGCAATTACTATCGTTCTTGCCAGTGGTTTTATTAATTCCATGTAATTTTATATCAGATCACGATAAAATTGCATGTATATTTTGTTACAGAGTAATTCATGTTTCAAAGTAATTTTGTTACAGTCTAAATATTGAAAGGATAGATATCATTTCTTCCCATGCTTCCTGGGCCTAAATGAAAATGTTATCACTTTCATCGAGCTCATGAATTCCTTGGTATGCCATTTCCTTGTATGTTGACATCTGCAGTAAGTAGTCCCCTTGCGACCTTCTGGTCATCTCCATTCTCCTTGAACCCTGACATCAAATCATTGGTGGCCATGTTTTTGAATTCTCTTCTCAAGTTGTGGGTGCAGGAGGGCTCCATTCTTATGCCATATGATTGGGGTAGCTGTAGGTTTCCATTGATACTGAGAGTTGCTAATAAACTTGGGATTCTTTACGGGCCTCAATGTTTGGACATTGGAGTTTTCTTCCACCCGTTTTGTTGAGGGGCTTTTCAGCACACCAAATTCAGGGGGAAAATGCCCTCCCATTTTAAGCCTTATGCATTGGGCTATCGCCAGAAGGCTTTCAAAGGTCCAAAAATAATGCATTTAAAAAGAAGTAAAATTCCTATTTCTGAAATGATGAGAAAAGGACTCCCGTTTTAAGTCTTATGCATTGGGCTATGGTACAGGCTACTGGAAACCTTTCTCAGATCCGAAAAAATGCACTAAAACAGAAGTAAAATTTCTTTTCTAAAATATGATTTTAGAAGGAAAAAGAAAGGATGAGAAAAAGACACAGATGATCTTTACAGAGTTTTACCACAATTTGGCACTAGACTTACGGAATCCGTTCAATTATGTAAACCAATATTACTGAAACTTAGTGTGGTACCAAGCCAGTTGAGCCCTGAGGGGCCGACATAGGGCATACATCTCTGGTTTTTTCTTCTGGTATTTTCTTGAATGATGGCATCCACAAATAACCTTTGCATGCAAACAAAACTATACCCAATTTGGTCCAAGAAAAAGGGGAATCATCAAAAATGTCTTTCAAAGAGGTGGTTAGGGGAATTTGACCTCAAGATGCTGGAATAAATAATAACACTAAAACCTTTGCACGCTTGCTTAAAGAGGATCCTCGAAAGACGCCTTCTGGATGCATGAAAGTTGTTGTTGATGTTCCGGTTCTCAAAATTCCTCGTTCAGATGTGCAAGGAGGAATACAAACTTTACAAGATAGGGCGTTGATAGTGAGGTTTTTGGGGTTTAAGCCTTCTCTAATGGATTTTAAGGAATGGGCAAGCAAGAATTGGCATGTCCCAGGTGAATATTTTGTCTCAGTTTACCCTAATAGTTACTTTCTTGTGGTCTTTGCAACTATGGCAGAGAAAGAATACATTTTCCAAGGGGGTCCATGGTTCTTTGGTAGAGCATGCCTCTTCATGAAACCATGGCAGTCTATGTTTAAGGCGGAGGAGGATCTTCCCTCACTTGTACCGGTTTGGATCCGACTGTTCGGGCTTCCAGCTGAATTCTAGAATCTTGTTATCTTCCAAGCCATAGGTAATACTTTGGGTCAATATGTTCGTGTTGTGGATGCCTCTATTTGCATGGAACACATGGTATATGCTTGCCTATGTGTTTATATGGACATGAACCAACCCTTACCCTCTAAAATCATGTTGGATTTGGGTGATGAACAATGGGAGCAGGTAGTGGATTATGAGAACATTCCCTTCAGATGTAGAGTATGTCATGAATATGGACATTTGCTTAAGGACTACCCTCATGCAATACAGACCCCAACTGTGGGGAAGGAGAAACAAGAAGAATTTATGGTGCCAAATAAAAAAAGATAGTAAAAGGGAAACCTCTAGAGAAAGACTTGCAAACCAATTCCAATCGTTATGCAGTCCTGCAGTCAGAAGATGCAAATCAGAATATGGAAGATATTGTTGTCTCACAAGTTCCTGAAACACAAATTGTGTTGGCAGCTCCTGTGCCTAATGCAACTATAAATTCAAAAGAGAATGAACCTATTGCAGAACAAAGTGATAACAATGTTCAAGAGGATAATATCAACGGTTCTCAACGGAAACACAAATTGTCTGGAGCAAGTGAAGAAAAGGGTCCACAGGTGGCTCAAGTGGAAGAAAGTTGTCTAGCCTTAATGCTTCCTCCTTGTCTACTTGGAGCTGGTAGCAATACAACGTCTTTGGGGGTGTATCAAGAATCTCAGAAAAAATTGAGATTGGATACTCTGCTACGCCCAGGATGGAAATCAAATAGTTCCCGTATTCAGAAGACAGGTCATGGGTTAACTAAAGGAGGGAAGGTAGGAGATCTGACAACCTTTATTGAACATGTTTCACAATGAGGGTCATTACATGGAATGTGCGGGGGCTAAAGGGGAGCCCTTCTAAAATAAATGAGATTAGAAGATTGATGCAACAATATCAGCCTCAGATGTTATTTTTGCAAGAAACTAAGACATCAGTTGAATTAATGAATGTTTTGGCCAATAATATTAGCAAAAAAGGACAAGTGCTTGCATTAGGCTCTGATGGAGCTTCAGGAGGTATGGCATGTATTTGGGACCCTCGGCGCCTTCAGATCTTACATAGTGGGGGCTCGTATGGAGTTCTATATCTGGGTGTGTGAGATATGGAAACTGATCAATTACTTCTTTTCCTTAATATCTATGCCCCAACCAATGTTGAAGGCAAGAAAGCTCAATGGAACCTTATTAATTCCATGTTGTGAATGATCACTTGGGGTATCTTTGCATAATAGGTGGAGACTTTAATACTATTCTCTCTACATAGGAAAAACATGGTGGAAATTCACACTTGGATGCTTCATCAACCATTATGAGTAATTCTATTCAGAACCTTCAACTAATTGATGTTCAGACCCAAAATGGTCTTATGACATGGTCTAACAGAAGAACTGGGGATAGCTGCATTAGGGAAAGATTGGACAGATTTCTGATATCTGAGGATTGGATGAACAAGAATTTTCTCCCAATTGCAAATGTCCTTGATCATGGGGGATCGACCATTGGCCGGTATTGTTGGAGATTGGACAATCAAAGACATTTAAGGCACCCTTCTGCTATCAATTAATGTGGATGAGGCATGAACAATTTCCTGATTTGATTACAAAATGGTGGAAAGATGGGAAGCCAAGATATGGGACCTGCATGCATAGATTTTACCAAACTCTTAAGTATGTTCAAAGACAAATTAAGGAGTGGAACAAGAATGTCTTTGGAAATGTGCATGCTAGAAAAAGGGATCTCATTGAATCGATTCAGGTCCTTAACCAACATATTAGATTGCAAGGCTTTTCATTAGATCTACAGAAGGAGATTGAGCTCACTAGAGATCTACGGGAGTGGGAGCAAAGGGAAGAGATATTTTGGAAACAAAAGGCACATGTGTACAATGGCTAAAGGAGGGAGACAAGAATATTACTTTTTTCCACAAATCAGTCTTGGCTCATCGAGCACATAACTATATAGCATCTTTGACTACTGAAATGGGCCATCATGAGACATCCAAGAGGGGAATCCAACAGGTGATTTTACATTATTTCAACAATCTGTTTCAGAACTCTGCCCTAAATGGAAGGGCACAACAGACTATCTATGATAATATTCCTTCTATTATTATGGAGGAAGATAATCACCAATTGCTTAAGCCTATCTCTGAACAAGAATTACATCAGGTTGTGTTTACTATGAAGAAAGGAAAAACTCCTGGGCCGGATGGATTTCCAATAGAATTTTATCAATAGTTTTGGGAGTTGATTAAGATAGATCTTTTGGAGGTGGTTGAGGAATGTCGTAAGGAAAGAAATATCTTGAGAAGTCTCAATTACACTCATATAGCTTTGATTCCCAAACTGGCGGAGGCATCTACCATTGTTGAATATCACCCAATTGCTTTATGTAATGTTCTGTATAAAATCATTACTAAAGTGATGGCTGAAAGGCTAAAACAAATTATACATAAAATTATATCGCCGGAACAAGGAGGTTTTGTTCCAGGTAGACAAATTGCAGATGATATAGTTTTGGCACAAGAAGTTCTTCATTCTATGCAAATTCAAAAAAGGGCCTGCCATGTTCCTATGATTAGACCTTGCAAAAGCATATGATAAAGTGGACTGGGGATTTCTGGCTACTCTTTTACAAAGATTTGGCTTTGCTGCTCAGTGGATTGAGTGGATCCAAACTTGTATTACTATAGTCTCGTTCTTTGTTCTCATCAATGGGGAACCTTCCCCTAGGTTTTTAGCCTTGAGAGGACTTAGGAAAGGTGACCCACTCTCTCCCTTTTTGTTTATAATTGTGGTGGAGTCTCTAGGGTGATTGTTAACTGCTGCCAGAAATGAAAAAAACTTAAAGGTATCCAACTTGCGCGACAAGCTCTGCCTTTGACACACTTGCAGTTTGTGGATGACTCTTCTATAATGGGGGAAGCCTCTAAGAGAGAAGCATCTCATATTGCCACTATTCTACACCTTTTCTCTCAGGCTACCAGACATGATATTAATGAAGGAAAATCCAGAATCATCTTCTTTCATTGCCCCCCAAGACTTGAGCAGGACATCCTTCAGAAGTTGAGGTTTCAGCAGGGCACTTTGCCACTTAAGTACCTTGGTGTTTTCCTTTCTCCTCAAAATCTCATGGATTGGACATGGGTTAAGGCCAAAATCAAAGCCAAATTTGACAGATGGACAAACAAATGGCTTTCTTTAGGAGGACGAATGACCTTGGTCAAAACTGTCCTACAGGCCATTCCAATATATATTGTGTCTCTTCTTCATATTCTGGCTAGGATTCTTCATGATATAGATCATATTAGTCAGAGGTTTCTTTGGTGTGGAAAACAATAAGATAAAAATGGCATTTAGCCAAATGGGAGATTTTATGTTGTCCTAAACACACTGGGGGACTTGGTTTTAGAGACAGTGTTAAGAACAACATGGCTTTGGCAAGCTAAATTATATTGGAGGCTTCTCCAAAATCCGCAACAGTTATGGGTTATTAATGTGTGTGCTAAATATGCAGGTGGTTTACCAACGAGTCAGCTCATTGCCATTCCTTACTTGCTAGCGGATCTCCTATGTTGTATTTGTCCTTCGTCTAGGTGAGACTCTTATCAAAGAGAATTTATTTTGGATTGTCAAAAATGGTTGTCAAGCAAATTTTTGGACAGACTCGTGGAATGGGTTTCCACCAATTATATCTCAGTACCCAGATTTGCTACCTATGTTATGAATGCACTCTATGCACAGGGTGGATAAAAGTCAACCATTATCAGCAGTCACATCCTCAGAAAGAGTGGCTTCCATTTTCTCAATGGCCACTGACCTTATCACAACAACAGATCCAACAACTGACATGTACATTTTACAGCCACGTCAGCTATCCTTGTCAGGCATGGAAGATGAACTAGGGTGGGGAAGGCAATCTGATGGTAGTTACACGGTGGCGGAGGGGTATACTTCTTTGGCTGGAACACTTAATCATCCATGGACGGATATCTTCAGAAAGATATGGCAGCCGGTGCTATGGCCGAAAGTGAGCTTTTTTACCTGGACCCTTCTTCATAAACGGGTACTCACAGGGGAAAATCTTATGAAAAGAGGGTTGAAAGGACCTTTTAGATGTGTGTTATGCTTAAATGAGGTAGAAAAATGCATGATCATCTTTTCTTCTCTTGCCCTTTTGCTTTACAACTATGGAAGTACCTGTCAGACATGTTCACACTAGTTTGGAATGATACCACTGACCTGGTGCAGGTTATTCGCAGTTGGGAATTGGCTGTAAAAGATACCCCTGTGATGAATATTGCTTGTTGGATTTCTATAACATTAATGTTATGGAATGTCTGGAAAGAAAGAAACAGCACATATTTAAAGGGAAAATACAAGAACTAGCCTCTTTCTGGACCTATATCAAAGCTAATATTGTTGAAACACTCCAAAAAAAGTCAAATTGCCAAACCCGGTATCGGCTAAATGGAAGAGAGTCCTTGCAATTCTTGAACTTTGAGAGGAGAATATGCAACAAAGTCCTTATAGAAACCCATCACTGCGACCTAAATGTTGGCAGCTACCTCCTGAAGGCTGCATTAAAATTAATACAAATGGGGCATCTCGAGGAAATCCGGGACAAGCTAGTATAGGAGGAATAGCTAGAGATAGTGCAGCGCAACAACACCTTTTTTATGGGCAGCAAATTGGAATTACCACAAACAATATGGCTGAAATCCTTGCCATTCAATATGCTTTGAAGGAAGCGGCCAAAATGGGGTGGACCAAAGTTATTATTGAATCTGACTCTCAAACGATTATTCGACTGCTTAATAAGCAAGACAACATTCACTCTTCTAATTGGCATATTTCACAGATCCGAGAAAATATTGGTATTTTGGCTCAAGCTTTCCAGACAGTTCTTTATGTTCATACTCCTCGGGAGAGTAATAAAGTAGCGGATGCTTTGGCCAACTGGGCTTTGGATCAGGAAAATGTTCATGTGATAGGTCATATTCCTATAGGGTGGTCTACGGAGAAAAGCCAAGCATTTCACCGAATTCTTCATTTGGATGAATCACATGGATGACTTCTTCTTGTTGTACTATGCTTTAAGTTGCTACCATGGTATCTCTAAGGATGCTTCATGGTGTATTAGTTACAATGCTTGGCACTGTATCTATTTGTAACATGTTTCTTGATGATTAATGGAAATGGTCTCCGGGAATATGAACTGGTCCAAGCACTCTCTTGGCAACTAAACAACAAGTATCAGATGGAAAGATGTTTTCCAAAATAAATTAAGCATTGATTTTGCAAAATGCATGTTTTCTCCTTTTCGTTTCTAATGGAAGGAGGACCTATTTACTCAAACCTCATGCCTGACTAACAAATATATGTAATAGTGGACTTTACAAATCCTTCACACACTTTAAACAAGTAATCGGTAAATACATTTCTTTTAGTCTATTGTGTTGCAATAAGATATAAACAAAATCTATTGAAACAAATTTAACTATACCTTGACGTCAAGTTAGGAGTGGTCCTGAGGCTAGACTCAGGGATGTTGTTGGAAAGGCAACATGATTAAAAGATAGAAAGGAATGAGATATAAATTATATAACTGTCCATGAATCCCCAAAATAAATTAGGGGAATTATAGCAATACCAATGGAGGAGTGCCTAAAGCATCTACTCACCCAAAAAAGTGGCAAGTTGTCAAGAGTATGATTATTAAAAAACACAACACAATTGATAATTTGGTTCAGAATTCGAACAAAATAAATCACAATTAATTGATTATTCAATGAGACAAGGTTACATATTTATAGGGAGAGGATCTCTTATTATTGAGTCCTTAATAATCTCCCAACACCACTCATACCTATTCTTATACGAGTTGTTCAATTAACTCAACCACATACCAAACAAATCCCCTTTATCTCTCCAAGCCTATTTACGTGATTTGTTCTCACAAATCACTCATGTTACATTATAATATTTTATATTCACCTAACTATACTAACCCATACAAATATTAATGAAGCACTAACATAGGATGTTCCTAACATTCCCCCAGTGCGAACATGGTAGAAAAACTTTCACACTTTATGCCCGACTCTTGTGGCTCATGATCTTGATCCAAACAAAAGGCACCTCTTATCAACCTTAATGGTTTTTTTTGCAAGCTTACCACAAACTTGGATATGAACAAGAACCCATCAACTGTTCATCTCATATGGTTTTTTGGATTACCATTAACCTTTTCAAGATCCATGATATGCATTACACTATTGCTTTTACTCTTCACAACTTTTTTACATCAAGAGGTTATATAAGGAAATGATGCTCACGTATTACAAATTTGAACAGGAATCTACTTCTGTTCGTACTCTCAATAGCACACCAAATTGAAACCATGAAAACCAAAAAACAAGGATCAAGTCCTCATCACCTTCTTCACTACAACTTGATCTCGCACAACACAACCGGTTTCTACTATTTTTGGATTCTAGTCTCGACATTTGTCGTTTCAGCTCATTTTATTCACCGCTACTCCATTGTGCATCCCTGTCGCTAGCAGCTTGTGAGCGGATGCTGAAAGCCCTCCTGCCTCCAGCCTCTAGTCAATGTTGATTACTCAACGGAATAAGACCTGAAGCTCATGTTATTTTGATGAGAAAGTGAACCCCCCACAAGACTGACATTATCCCATGGATGTCAAGTTCTCTCGAAAATGCATCCATTACAAATAATTTTTTTTAATGCACTTATTGACTTTGACGACTTTCAATGATTTATTTTACTTACAATATAATAATACAGGACAAGAGACTCTATAGTGTTTATGATATTAACAATGAATACAACTATTAGACTCAATATAACACTAACAATACTAATCAACTAAAAATTAATAATGGTCACTAACCTAAAATAACATTAGATGAATGGAAGACTCTTGCACATGGCGAAATGTTTAAGTTTCTAGGCATCCCCTTTGCCTTTCAAGCTTCACCGGCCGAGCTATGGCAGTATGTCATCCAACGGGTGGCCAAAAAATTGGAATATTGGATTACTAGACCTCTGTCCTTGGCAGGGAAATTCCAAATTTGCTCCAAAGTGCTGGTGGCCACACATGTTTACTACTCTTCGTGTTGGGTGCCCTCTAAAGCCTCCATTCAAAAACTGGGAAAGCTCCTCAAAGCCTTTCTTTGGGCCAACACCTCCACTGGTAAAGGTTTTCATCGGGTGGCTTAGGAAATTTGTTGCCTTCCCCGCAACTCTGGGGGTTTAGGCCTTATTGACATACAACGCCAAGGGCAGGCACTCTGTGCCAAATTGGTTGTTCGATGGATCATTGGCCAAAAAGCGTGGAAAGTTCTTTTGCGCCATAGTATATAAGAAGGATCACCTTACGGCCGCCTTGCGTGGAAAGGGTTGGGGTTCATCAACCTCCTTATTGCTCCAGTGCCTGTTAAAGTAGTCAACACTTTTGTGCTCAAAAGCATTTGGAAAGCCTGGGAATGCATCAAACCATGGCTTCAATGGAAAGGTGATGGCTTTCATAATGGGCTTTCCATTAACCATCATTCTCCTTGGTGGTCGCCAATTTTTTAGGCTCAGGATAAGTGTTTCGCAAATACTCAGGGTTTTCCTACGCTCAAATTCTTCAAGCACGGAATTTGCACCATCCAAGAATTATTCTGTAAACACTCTCAATCTTGGTTCTCTTGGCCTAAGCTTAAAGCTCAATATCAGCTGACCAACTAGGATTAAGCTGGCATTACTGAAGTGCTCAATTTGGTCCCTAAGTATATGATGCACAAAATTTTGGTGCACCCCTCTTGCCCTTGGTGGACGGATTGGAAGTGGTATGTAGATACCCCGTTTCGCAGCTACTCGGCCAGTAAAGGCTACCGCTGGCTCTCGCCTCATCTACCCATGGTTGACAAACTCAACACTCGATGGGGCATTCATTCCACTCTGTCTTCATGGAGTAGGTGATTTGACACTGTCTGGTCTGTGTGGAGCCAAAAATTGCTCACTTTCTCTGGTGTGTTCTACACCAAGGCTTGCCCATAAGGTCTCAACTTGTTCAAATTGGGATCCCGGCTCCCAAGTGCCCATTGTGTGGCCACTTGGAAACTCTTGTGCATCTTTTTTGGTTTTGTCCGAAAGTGTAACTTGCTTGGAATTGGATACATTCATTTTACTTTCCTCTCAGACCACACTGTTTTACTTGGCAGAATATCCTCCTTGGCGATAACCCCAAACTATTGCCATTGTTCACCTAGATTTGGCATGTTTTCAAGGGGAAATTATGTTTTGGATATGGAAAGAAAGAAATGCTTTTTTCTTTGCTAATTCTAAAGTTGATCAACAATTTTCAGTGTATAACAAATCTATGGTTATCTCTAATGTGTTGTTGCAGATTCAAGTCTAGGCTAACAAAGTGGCTTTGGATGGCCTTTAGACTCTGTTGCGGTACTGGGGCGATGCCCCATGCAACGTTGCAAGGGAGCCACCCTCGCCGTCTTGACGCTCCTCGCCGCATGGCCGCGGTGTCGCCGCAATCGCTCTCAGTGGCGTTCCTTCAGTCGGGCTCGTCGCTTGCCCCACCCTCACCACCAGAGGAGTCACTCGCCGCCAACTCCCTAGCAAGGCTGGGGTCCCCTGCTCGCCAACTCGGTGGGGCTTGCTTGTCAGCATCGAGTAGCGCACGCTTGATGGATGGAACCTGCCCCCGCTGCCACCGTCGCCTGATGGCAAGTTTCCTCGCCTCTCTCTTGCCATTCCCACTCGGGAGGAGGCAGAAAAAGAAGAAGAAAACCCCCCTTGGTTGGGATATTCCTGACGCCGGCAAGGACCTCCCAGGCTCGGGTTGGCCGGATGATCATGATCCCCTCTGCTGCGGGAATGTTTGTTGTTGCTGCTTAGTTTTGTGTTTTGATGGTTTCCTAGGCGTTGGCTAGTTCGTTTGTTTAGACCTAGGCTTGGCCTAGTTTGTTTGTGGTTTTGGGGCATGCTCTCATATCGTCTGCTTTTTTGCTGAAAGCTATCTTGTATCTTATTGCATTAATATAATATAAGATCTCTTTTCATCTAAAATAACATTAGATGTTATAATTTATAATTGCTTTGAAAGAAACATAAGTATATACACTAGACTTATAAAAAACACAACTAAATAACTGTACACACAACTTATAACAAATAAAACAAGATACACCTTGGTAAAACCACGGGTTGTAGAAGAAATTTGTGGATGGTTTGGTGGTTTAGAGGGACAATGGAGACGAGTTGACCCGATGCAACATGACCTTTTGAAGTTTTTATGAGCTTTGGACTATGTGGCTCCTTCTTTGGAGATTTAAGCCATGATGCCGAACCAAACTCTATGTTGAGGACCGAGTAGTCGGAGTTGCATCCCAAGCCTGCAGGCAGCATATGCTTGTTATCTGCTGCATATCCTTGAGAAAAGGATGTTTTGGCTCCAACTGTTTTGCTACAATCTTGTCCAGTGTAGCTTTTCTTTCTGCATCTTCTTTGCACCTTCTTTCCTCTTCCTCACAGTTACGAGCTTCTTCCTCTTCCTTAAGATTGATTAACCTTGCTTCCTCCTGCCTTATGATGTAATATTCCATTTTTCTACGCAGATCTCTTTCATGCTTTCGCTTTGCTCTTTGATCTGCAAGTCTCTCTTCCGTTTATCACTTTAGAAATCGGTATGGCATGTTTGACAAACAGATGCAGTCGATTGAATCTTTTGACATTTTCAAATGGTAAACATAATCTATCATGGTATTATCAGAACCTGCAAAAATGTTCTGACAACCAGATGAGGATCACAGCACCAAGAGTATTTATAAACAGTAGGGTGGAAAGAATGGCTGTGCATGAAGGACTGATCATGCCACTTCACAAACACACCTCTACATCCACTTCAATGTCTTCTCTAAATTATTCTAATGCATGTCAGGAAACAATAACTAAAAATCATGAATAAATATCAGAATAAACATGTAATTATAAAACTATCATAAGAGGGGCAACCATAAATGGAAATGGATCTACCCCTAAACAAGCTCAAAATCCCATTCACTCTGATACCAAATGATAATTTGGTTCAGAATTCGAACAAAATCACACACTTAATTAATTATTCAATGAGACAAGGTTACATATTTATAGGAAGAGGATCTTTGACTATTAAGTAGTCCTTAATAGTTTCCCAATACCACTCATACCTATTCTTATACGAGTTGTTCAACCAACTCAACCACATACCAAACAAATCCCTTATATCTCTCCAAGCCTATTTACGTGATTTGTTCTCACAAATCACTCACGTTACATTATAATATTTTATATTCACTTAAATATACTAACCCATACAAATATTAATGGAGCACTAACATAGGATATTTCTAACAACGGCAAAAGAGTTTCTCCTAAAGAAATAGGAAAGATTACAAAATGAAGTAAAGGCAATTGAAAGTCCCCAATCCTCATTACCATCAAAAGGAAACCTTTAAGCATTGAATCACATGGACATTACCTAGAGGATGATTGGGGAAGGTTGGAGTTTGCAGAGATATCCTTGAGAGTTGGAAGTATTTTTGTCTTCTGAATTGGGAAAGTCGATGCTTTCCCACTGTGATGCCAGGAAACGCCTGGGGGGGGCCGTTTCCCCTTAGAAACGTTTCCCCTAGAAACGTTTCGGGCAAAGGAAACGGGGGGGAACGGCAAAAACGTTTTGGAAACCCCTGTGCCATTTCCGGAAACGTTTTTGCCGTTTCCTACGCTTTTTACTTTTAAAAAATGACTTTACTTTTTTAAAAATGAAAAAACCTTGCATTAAATGAACCCTAACTCTAATACAACTACCTAGACTTGCTAAACACACTTCCTAAAGCTATATAATGACCTCTTGGGTCCATTCTAAATCACTCTCATTTTTCTCTTGCTAAATACAGTAGGGAGGGAGAGTGGAGCTAGTGGGAGTGGAGATGTCGGTGCTAGTGCTGTTCATGGAGATGATTATGAGGAAATCTAGATGATATATTCTAGAATCTAGATTATTATTATGTATATGTGAATCATTGAAATTGTAACCCGGTTGAATGATGACTCTTTAGAACTTAGAAGCTCAAATTTCAATGAATTCAAAATATTTTGAGTGCTTTATCAATTATCTCTTATGGTCTACAATTATAAAATGAGCACTATGCATATATATATATATATAATAATATATTGTACGGACGTTTCCATCGACGTTTCGTAACCAAGGTTTTTTGAAAATTGTCGTTTCTGCGTTTCATACCCGTTTCCGTTTCTGTTTCCTGGTAACATAGCTTTCCCAGCATGCATGGCTAATAGCCTGCCGGAGAACTAGTGTTATGGTCTCTGCCCTAAGTTGAGGATTAAATACAAGTGGTGTGATCTGATGACCAGTGCCAAACAAAAGGTCTAGCAGTATTTAAGACCACTTTTGTTTTAGGGTGTTGTCCCAGTCAGCAATAGTCATTTGTACCACTATTAATTTTAAAAGACAATTTGCAGAATTGAAAAGAAAACTAAAAAAGTTAAGAAAGGGGAATGGAATAACCTCTGATCAAGTGAGGGCCCACCTACATGATAGCCCACCGTGTGCTTCTGCTAGGTCATATCCACAGAGAGATTATATTTAGCTGAATAGATCTTTTTGTTCAAGTCTCCTTTCTTTTCCCTTAAAAAGATGAGGGATATATTAATTCCTGAACATATACTAGAGGCATATGGATATTTATTTCGTATGCTATATGCTCGACCTATTTGGGGAAAAACCAAAATTAAGTATGAGGATATCACGCATCAATTTTAGTGGGTGCTATTGCTATTAGTACTAGTTTCCACATCTCCCCCAATTAACTGTTCTATACCTTCGATATAATGTCAGCAATAACATTGCCAGAAAACCTTTCCTTATTAATGTCGATGGCTTCTTTCATCTCCAATGCCTTGCTAGCTTGTTTCCTCGTGGCAATATCTATTGTTTGTAAAAAAGCATTTGTAGCTTTCTAATGTATTTGACAAGAAATTCATATTCAAACGCTTCAAATATGTCTTGACAGCGTTGAGAAGGGATTAAATAATCTTTGAGCACATTTCTCTTACCTCTTGGAACTTGTAAATATAGCCTGTTTAAGATTGATGATGTTGTTGGTCTGGATACCGAGGATCACATTTATTCCTTTAGCTCCAACCCTTTTGGATTAGCCACAGAGACACCATACAAATTTTACTTTGATCCATTCCTTGGGTTGAAGATTCTACTAAATATTTATGTTACAAATTCCATTATTGTAAACCCTATTACCAGGGTCATAACTGTTGTAGCTGCTATCATATCTGTTTGGTGGATTTTTTTTTTTTAATTTTAATTATTCTTGTTGACTAGCTAATCTTTTTGAAACGCACAGAATAGCATCGTATCTTCAATAGGTTTTGTTAGCAGAGCCTGTTGTCTCTGGATTACTTATTTGAAAATTTCAGCCGGCTTTTAAAGGATTATGAAGCATCATTCCTGATTTTATTCTTAAATTACACTGTTTGTTAAGCATCTTTAGAGAGTAATATGCTCATTTTGAGGGCCTTAGTTAACTTAGTATGCTTTTGTGTCTGCAGACTGTCCGTTTCAAAAATGAATTGGAGAGGAACATCACTATCAAGCTGTGATATGCAAATGCAAAAATATACAAATGTGAGGATGATCGCTGCCCACGACCAATGTGCTACAAGTATGAGCTTTTTGTTTTTTGTTTTTTCAGGACCCTTGTAAAATATGGTAATTTATTTGCATTCGGCTGTATTTGCCTCTAACTTCACAGATTCCTTTGTTAATCACATGTTGGTGTGGAATATATTATTAAATTATTTTCATTCAAACTAGTAATCTCTTTTATTTATTCCTGCGTCTTGGTTTACGTTTTCTTCTGTTCTTACAATATCATTCCCATATATTTTGCTTCTCTTCAATATCACTGTTATGTCAGTTAACTATTTATTTGTCTTCATTGCACACATATGTTTATCTTTAAATGTGGACCTGCTGGATGATGTATAAATGATGTCACAACAACTTTTTAAAAATGCAGAGCTTTGATGTTTTTTGGGACACATTATTCTACTGTAGTTTTACTTCACAAATTCCTTTAATACCAAATAACTTCATATTTAGTTTATTTCTTTATTTCGGGCTTCCAGATTTTCAGAGCTTAGAAGACATGGCAAAAGTCCCCCTTGTTGAACTGTCACCTAATCTTCTAATTTCCTAAATGAATGCGGACCTCGTCATTTTCCTTTACGCGAGTTTTACCATTTTCAAAGATATCACAACATATTCTATTTTACTTGGTTTCCCATACACTTGATTTCCTAGGTGATTGATATAAACTTAAAGAGATTTATCAATTTTGAAAAATATATTTTTCTTTATGTTTGAACCTTCAAGGTAGTAGTTCATGCCACAAGAAAGCTTCATGTCAGGCTGCTGTACGAGTTCCGGAATCATGATAATCTGCATGAAGTCTTTAGCAAAATTTCAATTTAAAATTGTCTACCCTGTATTATTTTTGCATTTAGGAATTTCTAGCAGTTTTTTTACTCCGCTCCATTTAATGGTCTCATAAGCAGGGCCTGAGTTTATCTAGTGTCAACTTAACTTTACCGAGCTCATTTTTTAGCTCTAATCATAACCTAAGTCACAAGGTGCGTGTTTCTCTTTGCCGAAGATAAAATTTGAAAAATGTTTTCCATTTGATAAAAATTGGAAGAAAACTCGTGATCAAATTTGAAGAATATAAATTTGCATTCTTTTTTTTTATTTTTATTTTCAAAATAAGAAATAAATGCACAAGAATGTTAAATAGATAAAAATAGCGTTAAAAATTATATATGAAGTTATCATAACAGGTAAACCGTGACAAGTCTATCAAAATTAGAACATTAAAAGCATTTGAAATCACAATTTTATATGAAGTTATCAAAATATGTAAACTGTGACTAGTGTATCAAAATTAGAACATTAAAAGCATGTGAAATCACAATTTTAAAGATGTTTTTTTTTCAGATTTAATTTTATTGATTAAATTTGTTAAAATTTGAACTGTACAATTATTTCTTCTGTATGGATGAATTTTAATATGCCTGATTAAATTCGCCAAATTTTGAAAAATTTCAATGAAAATTGGTAAACTCTTTGACACAGATCATTATTATTCATAAACAAAGGACTTCAGCTAAAATTTTACAAGTTACATAAGCAAGGGGATTAGGTGTTATCTACCAACGATGTATGTGTCAGAATCCCAAGGGATTACATATTAATTTGATGATATTCATCATCATCCTGAACAAAAAAATATTCCAAAGCCAAATTTGTACACATGTCAGGAAAAGTTTAATACCTATAATACCATACATTACCTTATAAAACTCTAGATGCAAGCTATCGTCACTTGGAGACTTACCATCTCCCACGGTCCATAACATACCCTGTGATTTTACTCTTGAAGAGGAAAATATATAAAGAATTGCAAGTTGAAACTCCTCTGGCAAATATCATTTGAAAACATCATTTAAATGCCCTTAATCTGCTTAACATCTTCTTCAATGATCCGAATTTAGCAACCCAGTGGACAACACACTAATGATGGTGCTTAATGTGCTATAACAATCAATTCCCAATGAAAGAGCTGTAAAGACAAGCTAATTTTATTGCAATTTGAAATGTATACAAATCGGAAAACTCCATAAGAGAGATGTATGCCCGGAGATCTCTCTTTATTCAAAACAAGCTACTTTATGGCTATAAAATAGAGAATATGAACCTATTGTTGGATGTGTTGAACTCGTTCCTCAAATTTGGTTGCCTTATCCACTTCTCTCTACGTATGGGAAATTTATTCTTCCACATAATGGGCATGCTACATCAATGGGAGCCAATGGTTGGTATCCAAGACATGCCTGAAATGGGCTATGTCTCGTGGAGCTATGAAGAGTTCGGTTGTAGCTATGTTGGACATACACAATACTTTCATCCTATGCGCGTGGATGTTTGGAGTGATACCTCCGAAGAAGATGCACAATCATGCGGTTGACTACCTTTGTTTGCCCATCGGTCTGAGGGTGGAACCATAGTTTGAAAATTTGTTATTGGCAATTACTTGGCATGCCAAAATTTGACTCGAAAATCAAGAATTGGCAATTTCTTGGCATTAATCGAAAACTTTATTGCTACTTTAAAAAACATTTAAATTCATAAAATAAACTTAAATTAAATGAAAAAAATTGTTAAATGACACAAAAGTTCCAAGACTGACAGATAAGTGACAACATTTATTGGACCTTGCAGGGCATATGGCAGCGGAAAGGAAGATAATCCTCTTTGTGATGTTCCTGGATGTGAGAAAGCACGCATGAAGCTTTTAAGACATGTGTCATTTGTTGATTGCCCGGTGCGTATTATAATTATGTTTTTGTTTATTTGTAATTTGGTTATTGCAATTATCATCCATGTTAGACCTAATTGGTGAAGATCTAGCTTGCGTCTCGATTAGGAGGGTATTTCCGAGCATTCTGTCACACCATTCACTAGGAAATGGCTGCAGTTGTATTATTTTACATGCATTTTTATTGTGAACTACATTAGTTTTGGGAGTTTTCTACATATTTTTTGACTAAGGATACATGAAATCAACAGCCCACACCAGCTGTGGAACCATGCCAAGGATGGAAATTTAAGCAATTAGACTTTAGCAGTGAGCACGACACCCCTTTAACAGGGAATCGACCAAGTAGTGGGCGATCTTAACACTGACCAAGATTGAACCTTGGACCTCTCATTAACAAAAGGCACCTATTGCCATTACACCACTACTTGATGGATGAGCTTCTATATATTTCATTCTAGATCATAAACTCACTTTTTATATTTACTTTTTTTAAATGACTTTTGGGAATTATCTTTGACCATAAATTTCTCACTTTTAATTCACTTATAAATAGCTGCAGTTGTATAGTTTTACATGCATTTTTATTCTGAAATTCGTTGTCTTTGTGAGTTTCTACGTATTTCATTCCAGATAATAAGTATTGTTTTTTAAATTGCATTGATTTACCTTTTTCTTAAACTTTTGGGTAGGGTCATGATATTTTCATGGCTACTATGCTTAATGGTGCTGCTATCATGGACGGGGCATTGCTTTTGATTGCAAGTAATCGAGAGCTGTCCTCAGCCTCAAACTTCAGAGCACCTTGCTGCCGTAGAGATAATGGGTCTTCAGCATATTATCATTCTACAGAACAAAATTGACCTGATCAAGGAGAGTGTAGCCAGCGACGAGCACAATGCAATCAAGAAATTCATTCATGTAAGGTTAAATCCATTATGAGCATTGCAACTTAAATTTATTATGCAGTAATGATTTTGATCAATTTCCATGTGAATTTATTTTTATTTTAGCTTATGATCCTAAGGTGTTACAAATATTTTGCTTTATTGTAGGGCACCATAGCCGATGGAGCACCAGTGATACCAATATCTGCACAACTAAAGTACAACATTGATGTTGTATGTGAATACATAACAAACAAGATTCCAATTCCCGAGCGTAATTTTGTTTCCCCACCCAATATGATTATAATTAGATCTTTTGATGTGAATAAACCTGGTGCTGAAGTTGATGAAATAAAAGGTGGCGTTGCTGGTGGAAGTATACTGAGGGTACAATTTCTATCAAATTACTCAATATATGTGTTTGCAGTGGTGTGTTCTCCATTTGTTTGATGTACCATGTCTCTGCATATTTCTGTTGAAGAGCTTGATCGAACCATTTATTATTCCATTTACTGTTTTCTGGGGATCACTTTGCAGGGTGTGTTGAAGATGAATCAAAAAATTGAAGTTCGTCCTGGCCTTGTTGTCAAAGATGGCAGTGGTAATATCAAGTGTACACCAATCTTTTCGAGGATAGTTTCACTTTATGCTGAGCAAAATGAGTTGCAGTTTGCTGTTCCAGGAGGCCTAATTGGTGTGGGTACAACAATAGATCCCACACTCACACGTGCTGATAGGCTCGTTGGGCAAGTCCTTGGAGAAGTTGGAGAACTACCTGATGTATTTGTTGAGCTTGAGGTATATTTCATGATCTGGTTGGTCTGTTACCTAGTTGATTTTATATTTCCCACAGGAAAAAATACAAACGAGTTCATAGATACAAGAATCTGCTTGCCTCTGAAATTTTATGGTTTACTAATCAGATTTGATATATAACTTGTGAAGACCTTCCTCAAAACTGAGAGTGTTTAACAAATATTTACTGTGTGAGTCGACACCTTAATACTAATTGCTGCTTGGGCAATGACCATAAACATTATCTTGGAGGTGCATGCCTGAGGTAGTGGATGGGAGAATCACACAATTTTGCCTCTTTGACTTTATATGGATTTTTTAACCTAGCAAGTTAAGGTCCTTCCCTCCAGGACAATTATATAGGGATTTGTTTGTTTGGTTTTGATTTTGAAGCCAGGCATGGCATTTATAAGCCAAACAAATAAAATGTTTGACAAGCACCAAAAGTGGTATCAAAATTCTGTATCTATGTTTTTAGATTCAAACGCAGCACTTATGATAGTGCAATGCTTGACCAAACTTTAGTAGTGCAAATATCTCTGTGGAGTGTGTGACTTTTTTAAAGTATTACATTGATTTGGTGACTATTGTATCTTAAGCAAATTATATCATTTTAAAAGGTGCCATAATATATATATATATATATATATATATATATAGAAAATTATTATTATTATAGTTTGTTATACATATTTATGACCTTATTCTCATAGTAATTATGTGACCATTCAATAAGTTCTAACATAATTTTGAATATTAAAAATCCTTATCATAATTCTTATTTAAACTATTTTATGCTGTGTGACTTTGAATTTTGAAGACCGATAATTTCTAACATATTTTTGAATATTCAAAATCCTTAGCATAATTCTTGTTCAATTTTTTTTATGCCGTGTGACTTTGAAAACCCTTATGACCATTTGCAAACACTAAGTGATTGCTAAAAATTGAGGCAGTAAACAATTTCCTTGTTTGTGCTTTGTTATGAGATGCTCTTGCATGAAGCATCCTGTCGTTTTCCCTCAATATTAAATTTTATATGATGCTTTAAAACTTTTAGCAAATACTTCTGAATTTTATTGAAATCACAGACTTTTGCGAACCTTTCCTAATCCCGAACTTACTGGGCTGTTCTTTGTTATGAGACACTCTTGCGTCAAGCATCCTGTCATTTTCCCAGTCTATGAAATTTTATATGATCCATGCTTTTAAACTTTTAACTAACACTTCCTAAACTTTATTAAAATTCGAAACTATTGTGAGTCTTTCCTCATCTTGAACTTACTGGACCTTTCAGACATGGTGTGAAGAGCATCTGGACACTGGATAGTTCTTGTTTTCTCTGATAATTTTATGAATATCTGCTGCTGTGCTGATCCTCCTGCACACTAGTTTATGAGCCTTCTTTCCCTGTCTTTTCATTCGACACCAAACACAAGCACAAAACTTGGTTGTTGCTTTATGGTTTTAAATTTTTAATACATCAATACAGACATTATCGTGCAAATAAATTGGCAGTTGATGAAAGTATAAAATTGTAAGCCAAAATTTATACTGACAATCATTTATTTGGTTAGTATATTATAGCGTTAATAGATCTATGTGGGTTCTGCACTATGTCCTATGACCTGAAATTGTTCGATACTTTTATCTCATTTGTGTAAGTAATCAAAGTCCTTGCTGTTAATGCCTAACATTTTCTTTGGATGTCTTGTAGAGGGTTTTTGGCTGTTTGGATTATGTGATGTGCTATCTTGCTAATGGATTGTTTTATTCATTTGTCTAGTTCTCCACCTCTTAACTTCCTGAACTTTTTGGACAATGGTATGCTAGGCATCTCGACAGTGGATTATTCATGTTTTCTCGATTATTGTATGAGTATCTGCTGCTGTATTGATCCTCCTGTCCAGTTTTTTATGGGCTCTTGCCTTTTTTTTTCATTCAACCCTAAACATGGACATGAAACCTGGTTCAAATTGGTAAGTACATGAAAATATCAATTTAATTAGCCAAAAATTTATGGTAGTATATCATTTTGTTAATAGATTTTTGTGGGTTCCACACCGTCATCTGGCCTATTAGGTACTCCGATCTAGTTTGTGTTTCTGTAAGTGGCCAAAGTCCTTTGCTGTTGTGCTTTATAATTATTTTCTTTGGGTGGGCTCATGGAGGGTTTTTGCTGTTTTGACTATCTGATGGTTAATTCTTAATTCTGCTAATAAATTGTTTGATTCTTCTTACAATAGGCATTTGTCTATTTCTCCTTCATTTATTTCTAAATGCACCTCTATTCTTAAGAAATGCACCCCACAATCTATATGTTATTGCAAGCTACATATATTGGAGCTGTTGCACTTGGACATAACAAAGTGACAGATAAACCATAAAACAGAGTTTTTTCCTAATGTTCTCATACCTCGTCTTCTGACTGTACTCTTGCAGCATAAAACCAGCTTACCATGAATCTTCTGATTTCTGTACATCTTTTATAATGCTGTTCATGTATTCTTTATATAATGAAGCGGAGACTGATTTCCAGCAAGAAATAATGATATGGAATGCTTTATTACAGATAAACTTTTTTCTCCTTCGGCGTCTACTGGGAGTCAAAACAAAAGGCACAGAGAAACAGGGGAAGGTTTCAAAATTGGTAAAGGGAGAGGTTCTTATGCTTAACATTGGTTCAATGTCAACTGGAGCTCGTGTAATTGCTGTGAAAAATGATCTTGCTAAGCTCCAACTTCTCTCTCCTGTCTGCACAAGTAAAGGAGAAAAGATGGCACTCAGCAGACGCATAGAAAAGCATTGGCGGTTGATAGGATGGGGTCAAATTCAAGCTGGTGTGATGCTGGATATTCCTCACGTGGCTATATAAGATAGTGAATGAGAAAAACAAGGGTATTGAGTAAAGGAAAAACGTGGATACGAAGAGAGTTATTAGGGACAACTGTTGTTTGTGGTAGCTGCAATATCTTCTTTAAACATTGGTAGCTGCAGACTTTCTTGAGCTTTTTAGTTGTTTGTTAACTGTTCTTGATAATTGTTTTTGGAATTAGCTGATATACGGAATTCATTTTCATTGGTTTATGTTGGTCAATTTTTCTTTAAGCATTGCTCATGGGCTGGCTAGAACCTAATGAATTCTTACGTAGTTTATTTTTTAATTATGCCATACTGGTTAAAATATGTTATTTGACCTTTATTGAATGTGCCTCAGAATACACATTTGTCTTTATCATCCCATCAACAAATATATGCTTCCTTTTGTTGTACCGGCGGAACTAGCCCTTTGTAATTGGAGAGGGACTAAATTTTAGATGGTAATTATCCATCTCATGTAATTAATTGTAGGATTGGAACTAAATTTAAAATTGTAATTATACATCCTCATTGTAATAGTAATTGTAGGATTGGAGCTAAGGATTGGATTGGACTTAGTAATTGTTATTTTCCATGGACCGGCCAGGGCACAGACTTGGAACTCCATTGTTCATGCTTGGGTGCTCTACTACTTGAGCTACCGGACCTTTTATGACCAGAACTTTTTGGTGGGCTCCTCGTTACAGTTTGGGTGTGGCTCATTTTCTCTATCATCCCCCGTTGAGCCATATTTTGCTGCTCGTTTGACTCTGATACCATGTTATTTTCTATGGATCAATTAGTTCACGACACTAATCCTGGCACCTCCATTGTGCATGCTCAGGTGCTCTACCACTTAAGCTTCTGGTCCTTTTATGACTGGGGCTTTTTAGCAGATTCCTTGTTGCAGTTCAGGTGTGGCTCATTCTCTCCAACAGTAATTGTAGGAGTGGAACTAAATTTTAAATAACAATTATACATCCCCATGCACTTAGTAATTGTGGGAGTGGAACCAATTATTTGATAGTAATTATCCATATGTACTTAATCAAACTAAATTTTATCAGATGGGAAGATTTAAATTACATATTTAAATGTTTCCATTTGACACATTTCTGTAAACTCATGTTTTTTTAGTTCTTACGTGTGGGGAAGTTTTCTCACCCTCGGGGTAATTACGGGCTCTCAGCCTGTCTGGGCTTTAAGCCCAGGCAATTTGCTTGGGGATGCCATCTCAGCCAGTCAGCCCGGCTCGACATATCCCTTTTTTAAAGCCCGTGTTAAAGATTTAGAGAGTTTTTTCTCCTAATAGTCGGCACAAATCCTCTTTAATTCCATGGGGAAAAGAGTTCTCTTGTTTTATACATCACAGATGTTGAGGCCCATGAAACTAAAAATTGTTTTGTAGAATTTCTATGCATCCGCATAAATAGAAATAAAATTCTGTTTGCAGCTTAGTGCCGCTATTCTTCTGCCACTTTTAATTGTTTTTTGTAACTATCTGATTCTCTTTGGAAACAAAATGCATGCTTTGTCAAAAAGAGGTAATTTGCTGTGCAGAGTGCCAGATTTGTATAAAGTTTTGGTGCCAAATCCAGTAGATTTAATTACTTTAAGCCTTTCGTCTTTCACTTTTAATTGTTTCTTATGGTTATCTGAATCTCTTTGAAAATAAAATCAGTCTGAAACATATGCTTTGCCAAAAAGAGAAAATTTGATATGAATTGTCAGGTTTGCATAAGTTCAGTGCCCAATTTATCAGGTTCAACTACTTATACCGATATGGCAGTGTAGATTGATTGATACACCAAATGGAAAGAAATTAAAATTGAAGCCATCAGAGAGAAACCTGAAAGCATTAAATAAAAAAATTTAGTATGTTTCTCTGCAGTCCAGATATTGGGGGCAATTGACAGACGTCTACACCTTAATTGGAAGAATTTTGTTTTCAATTCATTTCACTTATTTTTCAAAGTGCTGATAATTGATTTTTTAACGCTTTTAAAAGAGTGGGCAGAGGCAATTCTTAGACATCTAAACTTATAGGTTACCGCCTTCAATTTCGTTTACTTATTTGTTGGGTGTGTTGATAATTGATTTTTACTAGTATCAATTATTACAGGATGCTTATCGAGTTGTACATATAATAACAAATATCTATCAACTAAAGGAGTATATGCAGGTCTGTATTAACAGTTACAAGTATTTAATGTAGCTTTTCCATCCAACATTTCTTCTCAATTTTTAAGCCTCCCTATCAATTTTTAAAATTATTTTACTGTATATAAAATAATTAATTATAAATACTGGATTACTTGATATGTATTTGGGCAACTTTGCCACAATTACTATTGCTCAAATTTCCTATTCTATTTCACTAACATATTGTCTATCACAGGTTTTTTTGTTCAATATCTTCTTTTAACTATTTTTCTAAGTTACAGACATCTTCGGAGTTGTTTCATTATCCCTTCCCTAAATAGAACTTCCAAGACCTCAAAATAATACACATTTTGTAAAAAAATATAAATGTAATTTAAATATAAGTGGGCAGTAAGGGTATTTGTTTGGTATGAGAGCCTACTAAATATCACGAGCTTAATGAAATTAGTTATATTTTTTTTACTGTTCATCAAAATAAAAAAATAAAATAAATATAAATGGGCAGTAAGGGTATTTGTTTAGTATGAGAGCCTACTAAATATCACGAGCTTAATGAAATTAGTTATATTTTTTTTTATTGTTCATCAAAATCAAAAAATAAAATTATATTTAACATGAAGTTCAGTTCAAGTAATTTTTTATGTTAACATAATAACCTACTTTCTAGGTGAGAAGGTTTTTATTTTTTTAATAAAACTCATTTCATTAAAACATACAATAACCCTTGGGTCATATAACTAGGTTAAAATTTTAATGTATATAAACCATTCTTAAAAATTATTAATAAAAACATAGGCAATTTTTGTTTATTTATTTTATCTAAAATTTAATGTTATACCTATTTTAAAAAGGCCCTCGAGAGTAAGATTCAACCACTTTAAGGTTGCACTTCTAAATATATGGGGTGAGATCACATGCTATCCGTCAATTCATATATATCATTGAATGTGCCCCTTATGTATAGAGGCACACCACTAAATTTCTTATTTAATCTATGGTGCTATAACTTCGTAAAATGTTTTGTTGTCATGTAAATTCGCTTTCTCGACTAATATAATTTTTTTCTTTAGTCAGCATTTCAACAGAGTCATTTTGGTTAAGAGGAATGTACTAACATGATTTTCAAGTGTGTTTCATATGTAGAGAAATGTAACTAGCTTGATTTTTAAAGTTACCAAGATCTATGAAAGAGCAATGCTTCTGAAAACTTTAAAAGAGTTATTTTTAGTCTTTTTGTCACAAGAGAACATCCCTCAGAAGCTAATTGCAAGGGCAAAACCCATCAGGAGATTGTACGAGAGAGTATTGAGATGATCCAAGATAGTTTAGCAAGTTTATGTGGAGCCATGAGAGGTCGGGAAACTTTCAAACAAAATCGGGTCTTTTGGGCACGACACCCAGGAATGCATGTTTCAAAGGAGCTCGTCATTGGAAAGTTGACATATCCTACTTTATGGTGCAATAATCAATATAGAATTTTTGGAGTATAAAAATGTGGAAACTTGTCCATCAGTGCAACACAAGAGTCTTTTTACAAGGTGGAATTTGCTCAACAAGTTTCAGACATCTACGAAAGAGTTAGGAGCGCAACCAAAATTTAAAATGTAGCATATTGAACCCTCCTCATGGTACATGTGTTGGATTTGTTCATACAAATTTTGGACTCCGGTGGAAATTTTGCTTAGTGGCACACATACTTAGGCAAAAGTGGAAAAATGGATTGACAAGGCGAATTGCAAATTGAATCAGGGCTTGAAAATGTTGGGAATGAACTTAGTGGGTCCTTTAGAGTAAAAATCGTGTAAGGTTGGCCCTTCGAATTCCATGTCTTGCTCTCCGGCCTAAAAATCTACTCCTTAGTCTATTTTCACATTGAGTTTGATGACATCCACACAACCCAATTAGCTTTGAGTGGAGTTTTAGAGTGACGATGTCCCTTGTCCCTCTCCTTTGGTGCAAGGGGACACCAAAGTGCGTCCCCCCTATGGAAGAGTTGGTTGCGTCACTTAAAGTGACAACTTAATGTATTATGAGAGGTTATAAACTCATAACTTGATCTATGGCCCCCTCTCCATGATATCTAGACCCATGACAATGTTTTGGAGGGCTGATGTCCCTTCGTCCCTTTGTCCCAACAACTACGGGAATATGGGGGACACAAAAGTTTGCTCTTCCTATGGAGATAATGTTTTGTCACTTGAAAGTGACAACTTGGATGTTAGGGAAGTGTTAACAAATCACATTTGTTACAAAATTTGCCCCCCTCCTCATGAGAGCCTCCTCTATGGGGCATTTTGGATAGGTTGATGTCCCTTTGACCCTTTGTGGACACAAAAGTGCACTCCTTCTATGGAGACCACTTTTCGGACCACTTGAAAGTGACAACTTGGGTGTTAGGGAAGTGTTGACAACTCACAAGTTTCACAAAATTTGACCCCTCACCATGAGAGCCTCACACATGGCGCATTTTGGAGAGGATTATGTCCCTTTTTCCTTGTCCCCTATTTTTTAGGGTGCAACCACAACCTCTAACCTCCACCAAACTTGGGTTAGCTAGTTTGAATTTGAGGTGAGTTAAATGGAGCTAGTGAGAGGAAAAATAAATTTGACAGAGGTATAAATTCTTGCTTAACCATTTTTTGTATTTCATTGTTATTTTCTCTCCCCCCATTCCTATTGTAGTGTTGTTATGATGCGAAAATTTCTTCACATATCCTCCATGCTAAAAAAACCCTTTTTTCTCATCTTCCAAACGCAATGCCCATTTGCCATGAAACTTGGGTTGCAGGTTCCTCTCTAAAATGCCTTTGCAATGATCCTGACCTTGCACCCAATGGTGTTTTATATTATTTTTAATATCTAGATAAAGTTTCTCGAAATAAAAACTCATTTTTCAGATCTACGAAGTTCTAGGGAGTGAAATACTTTAAAAATTGGAGCAAAGCATCATGAAATAATAAAACTTTTAAGACCACTTTCGTTCTATTTCGACACCGTTGAAGACCCACTTCTAAACATAGCAAGCCTTCCTAAGTATCACTATTTGTAAATAGTAAGTGCTACAAACAATTCATTATCAGAGTTTCCATTGTCCCTTGCACATCAAGGAAACTCAAAAGTGCCAAATTAAGCAAGTGACAATTAAAATGGACTTCTCTTCATCTATTTGGAGGAGAGAATATTTTCCAATGAATAACACATGAGCAAGAAAGTGTTTGAGAATCATGGGGTTGATTCCATTCAAAAAGGAAACATCTGTGTCACGAAGGTGCATTTTGAAGTCAAGAAGAGCAAGGTGATGATTTCCATGTTCTAACTCCAACCTTGTATTAAAAAATAATTATCATGTTTCCATATTAGTGCAAGTCTCGCAATAGTGTTTCTAGACACTCATTCAATGTCTTGGAGTGTGTCCACATCTCATAGGAGGAGGAATTTGCAATCACAACGTTCCAACTCAACAAGAGTTCAAAGGGAGGGAACTTCATTCATGGAGCATTCACTCAAGATCCATTGGAAGCACGTTCTTCATCAACAAGATTCCTACTGATGCTCATCGTACTGCAGATAATCAAAAAAGGTTCTCCGTGAATGCTCAGTTTCCTGAATTTTTTTTCATACTGCGGAGAGCTCAACCAAACACTCTAGACAATTATGAAGAACTCACCATTGAAGTATAAGATGACCTTATCATGTTAGGGAAGATCAAGAACTATTTGGAAACGAATAAGGTCCAAAGTTTCAAAGATGAAAGGGCTCATCCGTTGCTGCAAAAATTGGTCAATGACTTAACTAAGTTGAAAAAGGAAATTGCTCAACATGCCAAGAACATGAATCAAATTTCCATAGCTCCCCGAAGTCTTGCCTTGGAAGCTCCACCGGTTATTGCAATATGTGAAGATGAATGAGAAAAATTATAATTTGAAAGAGAAGAAGAAGTTGGATATGCAAACATTGGGTAATGTGAATACTCACCCGTGGATTTTTTTTAAGAATCCATATATAACTACTCTTGTGCAATGTTCACATTCTCACAAACAAAAAGAGAAGCCTCTTTTTCAATTTCCCAAGCAAAACCCTTAAATCCTCAAATGACGAATCTGCGCAAAACAACAACATAAAGAGGATCATCATTTCTCAATTCCATAGGGTCAGCCAAGAAAAATCATGAGACTACCTTAGGTCAAGAATCCATTTGCATATCTAAGTAAGTCTCTTTCACATGCTATTGAAAAATCAGTTTCTACTTCTATTTATCCTAATAATAAAAATCCTACTTTTGTCAAAGATTCCATAGTTCTTGATGTGCCTATCACTTATCCACCCTTTGACATCATTGACCATGCCAAGAAATCCAAAGTTCATATTTCTAAGTCTAAGTAATTGAGAACACATCTCAAGCAATTTAATAGGCTTATCCAGTTTAACAAAGGAAGTAGTTCAAATTTATGTTCCAAAAATACCACTGCCAAAGATCCACTTCCCAGTCCTCATACCACTCCTCAAAACCGTCTTGCTTCCCCACCATCCATCTCTGGGAAGGTAGAACCTTTCTATCTAGCCCTACTAGTCAATGTAAATAAATTGAATAACTGCATTATTGACTTCAATGCCTTTGACAATGTCATGCCCAAAAAAGTTACTGAAGCTCTTGGTCTGTCTCTCACTCATGCTACTAGACACTATTAATCCATGGAAACCAAATAACTACATCTCATTCCCCAAGTGAAGGATGCTCAAGTATCATTTGTAGATTTTCTAGACAAGAAGAACACAATGAAAATGCTAGTGGTAGACATGCCAACCTCATATGGTATGTTGTTTTTGACTAGATAAAATATTGCTTAAGTGCTAGAGGCGCATGAGATCAAGATGCGCATGAATCAGGCATGTAGGTGTGTGAAGAAGATTAACAAATTAGGGGCGTGCCAAGGGAAGTGAGAGTTCGCAACTTAGCCGTTTTTGCATGCATGGGCTAAAAATGGACATGAAGTGTTGAACATGCGATGGATAAGGATAAGAAGAACTTGTGGATGAAGCACCAACTATTTTGTTTACAAGTGGAAGATGAAGCACCATGCAAAGTTAGAGCTAATAATAGGATTAGATCTAGAGTTAAGTATAGGTAATCTATTATTAGCGAAGCTTGCATTCTTCTTTAGTTGCTTTTGTAGCGGCGCATGGATATTATTAGCATGCAACCTATTTTGAGAGTGCATGAGTAGTGAAGGGAAAGTCCCCACTACCTATATATATGTATTGATTTGCACAACTTATTTGCAAGGGAGATCATGTATGAATGAGATTGTAACATAGTTATGTTGTTGGTGTACTTGCGTGCATGACTTTGTGATGACTATTATGATGTATTCAACTATTGTGTTTTGATGGATTAATATAATGGATTTTGTGGATGGATATTGGTTGTTGACATCTCTGTTACTGGTTATTTTATGGTAAATTTGATCTTGATCCTTGTTTGATTCATTATGCACTATGGTTGTGTTCTTATTCTTGTTATGCTTTACCTTTAATTGTTTGTTATGAATATGGAATACTTGTATGATCATGCCAACACCTTGACAAATCTGGTATTAAAAGAGGGACCTGGTACCTTTGTGTGTTTCGGATGAGCACTTAGATATGTCTGAGTGATGGGCCAATGCATGTATAGGATTTGAGTCAAGAAAACATACTACATTTTGGTTCCATTGCTAGGACCTCTTTTCAAGTTGTTGCAAGGATGTTGCATGATGAAGACATATCGGTTGACTTTAGCCAACATTGAGAGTTGGGTTGAGGATTTAGAAGAATAATTTTCTCACAGATATAATACTAGACCTGATTTTGATGCTCACGCATGGGTTGAAGAACATCTGTATCATGAACTCTATGAGATGTTCTTTTGTTGTTTTCCTATAGAGTTGTACGAGTGGCTGGTAGTATATGCATCAAAGTGGAATTGGAGGTATAGAACAATTGTTTGGACACAAGAAGATTACCAAGACTCTGCATGATGTTGATTTGACTTGGACATGCAATGTAGATCATTGGTGGAGTGGTGTTTTACATAGTTACACAGTTGGAGTACGTTGTTTCTACTTATTCCTGTCCAGAAGTTGTTGAGTTTCAGTTCTTGCGCGAACCCAGAGGATCTTATTTGTGCGTTATTCCTTTAGCAATTAAGATCTTGATTGGTGACTCTAGATTTGGAAGAATGACCCTATGGCTAGCTAAACCCCACCACGTGTGGGGAAGGAGTAGGTGTGGTGAAAGATGCGGACCTGGTGGAAGAAAGGAAGAGAGAAGAAAGGTGGCTTAAGTATAATGAAGTGTGAGAGAGGGAATTGACGAAGAAGACATGACATTGAGGAGTCTATGGAGTTGTGGAGAGAGATGATCTCATGAAGGATTTGAGGCTCACATGGAAGACATGGAGCTAGAGCATTTGGTTCTCCCCCATTTAGGAAAGCACAGATAGAATCCCCTTCAGCTTTTGATGAGAGCACGTCTGAGGAAGAAAGATTAAGGACCGTAGGCATGCATCTGATCCCACCTAGCGACCTTGCCCTTGCGCTTGGTGTTCCAGTTCCTAAACAATTATTGAGATGCAAGCTAGTGTTGGTGATAGAGTAGCGACAGGTAGATTTCATTTTCCTTTGAATACAAGAGTTCAATCAGATAACACATTCATCTATGACATCACAGTGAGACAATCTTCTTTGTTTGGAGGTCATGTTGGAGGTATATTTTTTGGTGCGTCATCAAGGTAGAAGTGTGGGGCACAAGAATATGGAAGTAGCACAACTTCGTAGACTGTGGGAGTTCAATTTAGTAATACACTTTGGGACACAAGTACTCATCCTATGGTCTGGTGCCCACTACATGAGGTGGATCAAGAGGAATATCAGGAGGCTCAGGATCTAGTGGATCCTAGTGGTTCTGGAGGTGGAGGGAATACTGGAGGTAATACAGGTTCTAGATTTGGTGGGCATGGTCCACACCAACCCCAACAAGTCTATTATGAGATGTCTCTTCACCTACCAGAGTAAAAAGGTATTGAGGATGTAGCTAGAACATGTGCATATGTGTGAGATACTATGGTGTGCTAAGGGAATCACAACTCCTGAGTGTAAGGCAAGTCAGTTTGCTACTACTTTGCAAGGGTGTGCACATAGTTGGTATAGGAAGTATGATCTGAACCAGACTTGCTATAGATTATAACATGCTGCATGATGCTTTCTTGGTGAGTTCCATATACCTGAGTTTGAACAGAAAATCATCAGCATGCTGAAGGAGATTAAGTAGGGCATGGCTGAGAGTGTAAGGGAGTATGATGCATGCTTTAAAACTTTGCTATCAAAGTTGTCTTATGATATTCACCCTAGCCAACATGCACAATGGTTTGTTGGTGGTTTGATCACACCTTTCTCAGAAGGGCACTCTCTCATAAGATTTTATAGATCCGTGTGAGGCTTTGGAGGTAACTCTACATACTGAGGTAGTTGGGAGCGTAGACACTAGAGTTAGCCCGTTCTTGGAGGCACATATTACATCTATGGAAAAATAGTTGGAGAAACTATTCAGCCAATTTAGCTCATGAGATGTGCAGTGGTATTTGGTGTATGGATTGCGAGGTGGAAGGACATACTAAGGATAGTTTCCCTCATAAATTAGTGTGTGCCATGTTGCTGGATTGTGAGATATGTCACTTAGATCATGATTCAAGTCGGTTCCCCTGTTGCAATGCGTGATTAGGAAGAACGTGTCTTGTTACTGTAATATTTTTAAATCCCACACTCATGATACAAAGAATTATAGGTTGATTGATCATATTCATGATGCTATTGAGACTGGTGTATGTCATACTAGTGTTGCAAATGGTTCTAAGGAGCAAGGTGAACATCATAATCATAACCACAATGAAGGGCACTCTGATGGAGGTGGTAGAGGAAGAGGTTACTGAGGTGGATACAGAGGCCATGGTGAACATGGTGGAGGTAGAGTGATTTCCCATGAGGAACCTATTATACATGTGGATCCCTGACCATTATAGGTGTGAATGCCCTCAGAACATAGTTTTCTCATGGTGTGGGAAGCAACATAAGTTTGAAGAGTGTCCTAAGTTATATGAGCACATGAGTAAGAATTATAAGAAGAATGATAAGGGTGTGGGGATGATTAAAGTGCAACACGTTATGGAAGATCAGTGGATGTCGAAGGTTAGTGCCTAATCTTGAGATACTACCTGTGTTAGTAACTATGTGCACTGAGGTTGCGTGCACTTGTGAGAGTTCCGAAGTAGAAACCTATTATTACAAAGCAAGAGGTATTAAATGCAAAGTATCCAAATCCTGCCCATCAGAAGGAAGTTTATCAAGAGACTATGGAGGTTATTAGAAACTTATAGGGTGAGATACAATGCTTGAAGGAGCAGTAGTTGGAAGCTAGAGCAGGTGAAGGTAGTTGAGCTTCCCCAGAAAGATGTTGATGACTTGAAGGAGGTTTGTAAGATGCTGTGCCAAGAGAATATCATTCCTTTGTTAGGGGAATGGTTAAGGGAGAAGGTACCGTGCACATTGGATTGAGCACGAGAGATAGATATTGCATGCGAACTTACCTCCTCACAGTCTTGAATATGATAAAGAGATCACTTTGAATGCAGTTGTTGATGGGTGGCTGTTAAGTAATATATTGATTGATACAATGTGCAGAAGTAAATGTACTCACTTTGGATGTGTGGAATCAGATGGGGAGACCACCATTACAACCATCTTCAAATGTGTTGTATATGGAAAATAGGACTAGAGCCACACCCATTGGAGTATTGAAGGATGCCACTATTACTATACAAGGGGCCAAGTTTACTGGGACTTTGAGGTCTTGCACTTGTAGAAGAAGATATTTTCCAGCATTGCTTGGGCACCCTTGGTGTTATGTGAATAATGTTGATCTATGCTTCAATAAAGGTTATATCAGTTTTGAGAACAAGGAGGAGTGTGTGATTATTCCTTTAACAGATGGGAAAGCTACACCTTATGTAGAACCTTTAAGCGAGGAGGATCTTAATAGAATTTATGTGTGCACCATCAGAGATCCTAAAGTTACTTGAGCCATCTAAGGAAGGTGTTATTCAATGGGATGATGCTCAGTCTATGAGTGATACAACTAGTGTTTCCTGTGATAACTGGGTGCATGGGACATATGAAATGGTTGGGTGAGAGATCAAGAACACGGTTACATGCATGTGATTAGGTTCACATTGTTCTTCATTTGGGTCATAACCAGGTACCTCGGTATACTGGTGAAGGAAATCCTGATGTATTTCTGTGTGCCATGGAAGCTCAGTGGATAGATCAAGTAGAAAGAAGAAATATGTTGGTTTATACCCTATGTGGGATAGTTACGCGTTGGTGGACTACACATAGAGATAACCTTTTGGAGTGGCGAGAAGTGAGAATCACCTTCTCTACTAGGTTTCTTAGGAGCAATGTACCTTCACAGATATATGAAATTCCATGGGAAGGATTCTTGCTTCACATCACGTTCAGAAGTGTGAGAGACTATGGACAGAGGGGTAGGAGGCCTTTCTGCCATCACTCTGGGTACATAAGTTCTATGCCACTCTAAGTGGTTGCGTGCACATGGTATGTTCATGCAGAGTTAACAAGAGAAATAATTAATTGGCAAGGAGATGACCTTAGGTATGATTCATACCTTTGATTACTTTTCTACTAAACCTCTGGTGAATGAAGCATTATAGATTATAAAGTGCCTTACAATGGGGGATAGTGCAAAGGTTGAGGAGATCTCATGTTAGATATGTTTTGGGAGTTAGACTTAGAGGTGTGATTTGATGAAGAAGAGACAGATGAAGTGTAACTTGGGTGTGTTTCCTAGAAAAAGAGAAGGGTAAGCTGGTTTACATGATTGATGATGAAGAAGTAGAGAATCTGGATGTTGATCACACTATGGGTATGCGCGAGGTCTTAGACAGTGCAGATGAGAAGGCATGTGCTTATCATGAGCCTATGAAAATGAAGAAGGTCAACATTGGGATAGATACAAAACCTAAAGAGGCCATTATTGGTGATTATTGGTCTGAACAAGAGGTGTCAAAGATTATTGAGTTGTACTGCGTGACTTCCAGGACTTATTTCTGTGAGGCTATCATGAGTTGAAGGGAGTGCATCCCTCTTTGGGTGAAGATGAGGATCAAGTTAAAGGAAGGTGCACACCCAGTTAGGAAGAGGCCTTATAGGATGAATCCTAATCTACGTGTCAAAGTAAAGGAAGAGATTGATAAGATGTTGAAATATGGAATCATTGAGCCCATTGAGGAATCAAAGTGGGTTAGCCCCATGGTGATAAGCATAAAGAAAGATGGTAGGATAAGGATCTGTGTGGACTACAGAGAGTTGAATGCTGCTTGTGTCATAGATCCTTTTCCCACACCTTTTACAAAGGATATCTTGGAAGGTGTTGCAGGGCATGAAGATTTACTCTTTCACTGATGGATTCTCTAGTTATCATCAGGTGGATTGCTAAAGAAGACCAAGAAAAGACAACTTTCACCATAGAGTGGGGAAGTTTTTCATATACAGTTATGCCTTTTGGGTTGAAGAATGCGCCTGCAGTCTTTTCGTGCATTGTTGTGAAAGCATTTGAGGACTTTATACACAAGTTTTTACAGGTTTATTTGGATGATTGGACTGTATATGGGCTGGTAAAAGATCACTGTGACAACTTGAGACTCATGTTTGAGAGATGTAGGCAGTTAAGCATCTCCTTGAATATTAAGAAGTGTATCTTTGCTACACCCTTTTGGAACTTTGTTGGGACATATTATATGTAAAGAAGGTTTGTTGGTAGATCCTGCTAAGGTCACAGTTATTTTGGGTTTAGAGGAGCCTACCAATCAGAGTGAGGTGTGGGTTCTTAGGACATATAGGTTATTACAGGAAGTTCATCAAGGGGTATGCTAAGATTACCACACCCTTGGAAGAATTTTTAAGGAGTAAGGGAAAGTTTCATTGGGATGAGGCACAATAGATAACATTTGAGACATTGAAGGAAAGACTTACTTTTGCGCCCATTTTGCACTTTCCTTCTTGGGATAAACCATTTCATGTACATGTTGATGCCTCTGGCATGGCCATTGGCACAGTGTTAGCACAATCCTGGTGATGGGATTGTTGATCATCCTATCTATGTTTTGCACGAGCAGGAAGTTGACACCAGCTGAACAAAATTATATGAACTACAGAGTGAAGCATTGTCCATGATTTATGTGCTGCACAAGTTTAGACAATATTTCTGGAAACTCCCTTTATATTTTATACAGATCACATGACACTTAAGTACTTGGTTAATAAGCTCATTTTGTAGGGGCACATATGTCATTGGATTCTCTTGTTTTAGGAATTTGACTTTACAGTGGTGGTAAAACCAGGAAAGAGTAATTGTGGACTAGATCATTTATCAAGGATTAACTCAAGTGAGGATGTGTAGAGCATTGAGGACACAATGTCAGATGCATAGTTGTTTCAGATTGAACCACACCCTCTGACTTAGAATATATTGTTGTATTTTTGTGTACTGGTGTGGAGCCTGAAGGGATGAAGAGCTTAGAAAGAAACAACTCACCATATATGTGTCTTGCCTTACATGTTAATCAAGTGGAGATTTATACAAGTTAGGTCGTGATGAGTTTTTACACTAGTGTGTACTTGAGCATGAGCATGCGAAGCTATAATGAGGAAGCTCATGGTGGAATTTTAGGTGGAAATTATGCAGGTAATGCTACCAGTGTGTAAGATTTTACTGGTTGGCCTTTGGTGGGAAACAATATATAAGGATTGTAAAGAGTATGTCAGGGTGTGTGATCATTGTCAATGCCTTGGAAAGCTTGGGCATAGAGATGAAATGCCTTTGAGGTCTATACGAGTGTAGAACCTTTTGAGAAATGGGAAATTGAATTTGTGGGTCCTATTTCCCCATGATGCACAAAGGACTGGGTCACGCTATATTATTACATGTACATATTATCTGACAAGGTGGGAAGAAGCAGCGCCTATGAAGGATTACATGGACAGCTACAAACAACAAGGTTCTTATGGGAAAACATTATCAACATGTATGGATGTCCGTTGAGCTTGACAAGTGATAGGGGAACACACTTTTTGAATGAAACTATCATAATATTATTGGCATAATTTATGGTGGCACATCACAAAGACAACACCCTATCACCCACAGGCTAATGGGACTGTTGAGGCTTTCAACAAAATATTGGGACATACATTGACTAAAATTTGTGATGTTGGAAGAAAGGATACTGGGATGATAAATTCTCTGCTATACTTTGGGCATATAGGACAACTTATAAAAGGTTGAACAAGGCCACACCCTTTCAGTTGGTGTTTGGTGCAGAGGTTGTTTTACTAGTGGAATTTATATTACCCTCCCTACGTATTGCATGCGTAGGAGGGCTGGATGATGAACAAACACTTAAAAGAGCATATAGATAAACTAATGTAGTTGGATGAGTGGCGCGCCATCACACGTTGGAGCTAAAAGATAGAAAAGGCCAAGACATAAGGCATGGACCGATAGGCACATTAAGAATAAATAGTTTGAGGTTGGGCAGATGGTTCTTCTTTATGACTCCAAGTTTTGCGCCACCCTAGGAAATTGAAGGTGCATCAGTTGGGACCATATGTGGTGACACATATACTTGATTCAGGCACTTGTCAGTTGTAGGTGTTGGATGGAACATAGTTTCCTAGTTATTTCAATGGGAGTAGGCTGAATCCCTACTATAAATAAGTCTTCTTGGTGTTTGTAATAAGTTAGTATTGCCAGTTAGATTAGATTTCCTTTAAATGCATTTTCTTTATATGTGTTTCCTTTCATCATCACTCTAATTTTTTAATTTAGTTCAGTGTTTTGTTGTAATAAAGCGTGTTTGTGTGCCATTAGCTGACTACTATCTAGTGAATTCATTCGCAGAGGAATGCACATACTTTTAGTGTGGGGTGGAGCAGATACATGATAAAAGGGCCATGATTGAACAATCCCTTGTGGATGGGTATGCATAGAAGAAATATAGTGCAAGTGCTTGAGGTAAAGGTGCGGATTAAGGAAAATTTCTCATTAGACAAAGACCATGCGTAGAGGATGGACGCACAGTGTAACGGGAGGTAGGAAGAAACATGGGAAACTACTTGGTGTGAGGCACAGTGGATAGGTACTCCTGCGCATGAAGGCGCACGAGAGGAGGTATGTGGTTAAGAAGTAGTGGGAGCGCCAGAAGGTTATGAATAGGAAAAATGTGAAAAAAGAAAAAAGGTGTAATTAATTTTAAGTGTGGTGGTTGGTGAAGAGCAATCAATGTGGGGAAATTTGAAAATTTTATATAAGGAGGGGTTGCGATATCATTTTTACCTTGCATTGTGAAGTGAAGTGATCGAGCGAGTTGAAGAATGAATTGAAGAGCTGGAGTTGTGAAGGAGTGTGTGAAGGAGCAAATATAGACATCGAACTAGAGTGAGTTGTGCACGGACATTGGTTGGAGCTCCATCAGAAAGAGTGTTTGAGCAAAAAGAAAGTGTGCGGGGAGCAAGTCTGTGGAGTTAGGGTTTGAGGAGAAGCTAGGGAAGTGCATGTTTGAAGTTGCAGAGCTCAAATTTACTACAAGAACACATTTTTATTATCGCAATGACACCTAAATGAGCACCTAGAGAAACCACAAGGGGCAGGAAGCAAAAGGAAGTATTAAGTAGAGGTGGAGGAAACCCCCGAAAGTAGATTTTCAGAAATGTAGTATCCATAAGGAGTTATAATGGGATTGGATTGGGAATCCATATCATACGCAGTAAAGTAATGAATACAATCATCAAACAAAGGACAACAAGGATGAGTTGGACAAATAATTGGTGGTGAAAATAGATTTGAGTATAGAGAATGACATGGTCGTCTATGACGATGCAGGTCAGAAGTTTTTGGTGGGTGTTAGAGTCATGTAGTTGTATGAGATGCCATACTTTGGGAAACCAAAGAAATTATACCAATGGTTGATGTCCTGTGTGCACGAGGAACTTCTTATATTTTGTAGGGTGGCGAATGCGACTTACCACACCCTTGATTGGGAAGTTAACAGGGTTGAGGAGTTTGGGCACGGAGATTGGCAGTGATCTCAAGGATGACGAGGCTGTAGAAGCAACTTCTTGTTACACTGGTTTATGAAAAAGGAGGGCACGTGATGGACATTGTCAAGTTAGAAAATACCATGTGATTCAAGAATCCAGCACCTCCTCACCAAGTTGAATAACCAGGAGCGTTGGAGCTAGGTAAATAAAAGATGGCTCCATATCACCAAAAAAATGATAGGAGTCATATATAATTTTTCCTCTTTCATTGCTGAAACCATTATTTAAGAAGCACACCATGGGGATAAGATAAGTTTTGGTGCTATTTTATTGTCTCTAGTGTTTTTGGAAATTGGGGTTCCCGATGGGCCTAAGGAGAATATTTGGTAGTTTCCTGAAGAGAAAATTCCCTTACAGACATGTTTTCAAAATATACATGTGAGGGATCCATGAGTGGTCCTTATAAGCAAAGACTGGAACTTTGGTACAAGAAGTTGCATAAAGCCTTTGAACATGAATAGAGAATACCTAAGGACCTCCCTTTAGTATTAGATAAGAAGGCGCAGTTCATTGTATATCAACATTTTTGCATAGGAAATATTTGGGATGAAGGATGGAAATTGGAGTCCCTGGTGCAAACTGCCTTATGCATTTACTGTGTGTTACTTTCAGGCATTCAGTGCACAAATTTTCCAACATGCACAGATTGGTGTTTGATGCAGATAAGGTAGACTATGATTATCATACACTACAGAAGAAATATGTATACCTAGTTATGTCTGCCTATATAGAGAAGATGATCTCAAATGATATAAGCATTAACTCAATGATTTTGGTAGTTGGGAATCTTGGCATGGCTAAGGTATACCTCTACCTTAAGCCCAAGTTAGAAAATGGAAAATATATTGAAAATGAGTTCAGGATTCCTGAGACTTCCTAAGGGAAAACACATGGTGGGTACACTGTAAGACGAATATCCCATAATATCAAAAGAAGAATAATAATTAAAGGAAGATATTGGTGGATTGGAACGTGGCTCATGGAGGTAGCCTATAGTTAGAGTAAAGAGAAAGCGTGAGGAAACTCCTCCCATGTAGAAAGAAGGGGAAGAAGTATGAGAGGAGATAGTGGAAAATGTTGGAGGTGATCGAAGAGCAAACAATTTAGGAGGGTGCTGAGAAGAATAATAGACCCCAAGCACAAGTATGAGCACAGGCCCTTCCTATCCCAAGAATCCTAAGACTTCCCCTACTAAGCCGGTACAAGAGAAGAAGAAATGGTGGAAGTATATACCAAGACAGGGTGAGGAAGAGGAGTCGGATGGAAGTGCATGCACACAGAGATGGAACCACATGTTGTTGAGAAGGATACATAATAACCTCAGGAGGAAGAGGTGAGTGACTGATAAAGATCTCTTCAAGGATCATGAAGATGTAGGTGGTTATGAAGAGAAAGATAACGGCGGGCATTCCAGTGAGCCCATGAATGAACCAATAGGTGTTGCAAGGGAAGGCCTAATTTTATATGAAAGGGTGCACATACCTAAAGGTAGGCACTCATGAAGAGATAAGGAGGTGATGTATCAAACTCCCAAAGCTAGATATGTTAATGATCCCACAAATATCATTCGCGCCAGGTTTCAAATAATTTGGAGCCTGAGGATCTTTATGAATGGGATCTGATGGACCCTGAGGAGGAAAACTTATGCACCTGAAAGTAACTCTCTTGGAGTATACCGACTCATATTAATGAGCTTGAATTTGATTTAAAATAATATGCATGCATCAATAGGAAAATGAAGAAGAAATCCCAAGCCACACACTAGATGGTAAGGTCTATAAAGTTGACTGATGAGACAAGTGAGTAATACATTGAATAAGATGGAAACAGAGGTAGCACACAGGAATATAGATAAAGCAACCACGTTGAGAGATATTTTGAAAGAGAATAAGATCCTGAAGGAACAAGTTGAATGGTTGTCTGAGGGGCGGAAGAAGGATAAAGAGAAACAAAAGAACATCTTGGATTATGGAGAAGATTTGGGGAAGGAGATTATAGATGTGCATCTAGATGTTGATGAATAGACAAACAAGACTTATTAGTCCTCTCTGTAATTCTTATAAGACTGTGTGTAATCACTGATCAAAAAGGAATTTGGGTGCACCACAAGGGACCACAGAGATACAGTTGCATAGAAAGAGGAAGATATTGCAGCTCAAAAGGAAAAAGCCAAGGCTATCATAGCATGCGCAGAATAGTTGGGTTTTAATCTCTACTTTAGACCTTGAAGGATGAAATGAAGAAGGCAGACTCGGTGTTAAATATGTGTGCATACCTAGATATAATCATTAAGATAAGGAATGTGGTCAAGGAAAATGAAGTTCTTGTTGCGAAGAACAATGAGACTCTTGGGTGCGAGGAGAGGCTGACATTAGTGGCAGAGAAGCACGATGTGCTTCATAGCATCCTGAGACCCTCACCAGGAAAGGATAAAGGAAATTGGGAAACTCATATCTTGACATATGGATGTAATGGATGGGATGATCTCAAGTCTAGAAAACATTCTTAGGGTGCTACAGAACGAGGGTGAAAATATGACCTTGGATGAGATGGAAGGAGTACTTGCAAACATCCTTGAAATAGGTGAAGAAGTCACTTAGTGACTGGAATGAGTTAGAGGCTAGAAATCAAGAGTGAGTACCCTAAGTTACTTCTTCCTTTAGAGGATTAGAGCACCCAAGACTGTTTTTGGTATATGCTCATTCATTATGTACATACATTATTTTATTCATTATTCTTTATTTTATGGATAGACGAGACATGATTACCCATTACCGGGGGTGGCAATGAAGTTAGTGTGGGGTAATGTTGGCTAGATAAAACATTTCCTAGAGGCACATCATATCAGAGGGAAGGCGCATAGGTGTGGGCATAAGATAAGCAGATACAGGGTGCACCAGGAAAGTTGGATTCTAGGACTTAGTTGTTTTGCATACACCTGCTAAGAATGGATTGAGTAATGAACATGCTTTGATAGAAGACTTTGAAGTACTCGCCAAGCTATTTTGGGATAACAAGTGGAAGATCAAGCGTCAAGTGCAGAGTTAGAGACTAATAATAGGATTAGTATCTAGATTTAAGTATAGGTAATCTATTATTAGCAAAGCTTGCATGCTTCTGTAGTTTCTTTTGTAGTGGTGCATGGATATTATTAGCATGCATCCTATTTTGAGAGTGCATGAGTAGTGAAGGGAAATTCCCCACTACCTATATATGTGTGTGTTTCGAGGGGGGGGGGGTATTTATTTGAAAACTTGAGAGATCATGTATGACTAAGATTGTAATAGAGTTACGTTGTTGGTGTACTTGCATGCATGACTTTGTGATGACTATTATAATGTATTCTGATACCGTGTTTTGATGGAATAATATAATGGACCATTATGGTTAGATACTGGTTGTTGACATCTCTGTTACTGGTTATTATATGGTAAATCTGATCTTGATCCTTGTTTGGTTTAGTATGCACTATGGTTGTGTTCTGATTCTTGTTATGCTTTACCTTTAATTACTTGTTATGAATATGGAATACTTGAATGATCATGCTAACACCTTGAAAAAGTTGGTATTAAAATAGGGACATGGTACCTTCGCACTCTTCAGGTGAGTGCTTAAATCTATTTGAGTGATGGTCCAATGCATCTAGGGTTTGATCAAGAAAACAAACTACAGCTGTTGAGCATGAGTTTCTGTCAGGATATTAGTGGATATATACAAATGGATTGGTCTCATGCCACCATTCCAATCAATGGTAAGATGAAGAATCTCCTTCCTATCAAGAAAATGAAATACATAGTTCAAAATATAGATCACCAGAGGGTGGACATACTATTTTAAGATTACCTTGGTGTGACAGAGCTAGTTTAAAAGCATCATGATGATTTGATGGAGCCAAAGTTTGATAGTGTATACTTTATGTTGGAGTATGAATGCATATCCTCTACTCATTGGTGATAAAGAATATGGAAATTTTGACTTGTAGTAAAGTGATCCCGAGGTGATGAGTAATGTGGATCATAAAGGAGTGATATCAAACAAATTATTGGTAGGTGAGCCCCATTTTTTTGATCATGATCTCAAATTCAAACATGAAGGCTTGTTTGATGAGTATGAAAATGATTGTGAATTTGAAACCTTATTTTCCCATCGAGAGAATATGAATACCTTCTCAATGAAGAAAAAATGGATGGAACAATGCTTGATTCTCCCAAGGTTGATTATATTCAAGATGAAGACCATCTTAACAAGAAATATATGCATAAGAAGATGTCTAATATTTCTTGAATATTTTAGAGATGACTCTACTCAAAGGAAGGGTTTTTTTGTCATGGAAATGGATTTTGAGGCTCAAAATTGTCAAGATGATTTACATATTTCATGCTTGATTTTGTGCTCATTTTCTTTCTAAGACGATGAAAAATTGTGCGCATCACATCATAGTGAGAATTTGTTAAGTTGTGGAGCTTGTTTTCATGTGTGAAAATATTGAAGACTGTACACTAAGAGTACCATACACTTTCCACAGTTGTCTCACCTAATATATTGAGACACGTGCTTTTCTCATATGGGTGGGATTTTTGACCCATATGTTTATGGGACGGTTTTGGCCCATGGTTTTGATAACCACGATTTTATAAACCTGCTAAAATGATTGTCTACTTATGTGGTTTTGTGCATATGGTAGGGTTGATGTAACATTGCAAATGTGTCTGAATTTGGGTGTGAATTATGTAGAGTTTGTTGAGTATAGATCCAAAAAAATCTGGGTATTGTATTGAGAGAGCGGTGGCTTGTAATAAAATTTGAGCAAGTGTTTCTTGGTGGAGGTAGCCTAAATTGGACGAACCAAGTTAAATATTGTCTCTTTGTGTTGTTATTTTATTATTCTGCACTTTTATTTTAGATCTGTAATATTTTTTGCATATTAGTTTATACTTTTGTGATTTTGTGAGGGATTATTCTTCATATTTTATCCTTTATTTTATAAAAATTGGTATCAGAGCCTAGTTTGGTTTGTTGAAGTGTTGAATCACAAGGAAATTTTTTAGCTTGAGTGAGAGCTATGACAGATGATGGAAGATCAAGGGTTGATAAATTCAATGGGAAAAATTTCAGTCTTTGGAAGATGCAGATGGAAGATTACCTTTATCAAAAGATCTTTATATTCCACTAGCTGAGAATGTGAAAAAACCCTCGAGCATGAAGGATGCAGAATGAGATTTGATAGATAGGAAGGAACTTGGAATAATCTGGTTGTGTCTTGCATATTTGGTATTATTTAATGTTTCAAAGGAAAATACTACAAAAGAATTGATGGATGCATTAGGGAAGTTGTATGAAAAAACCCTCTTCCTCTAATAAGATATTTTTAATGAAAAATTGTTTGATATGAAGATATCTGAGAATGGTTCAGTAACAAATCATTTAAATGATTTTAATATGGTTGTAAATATGCTAGTTTTGGTTACAATATAATTTTATGAAGAAGTTAGGGTTTTATTAATTCTGTGCTCTTTACCCAAGAGTTGGAATAGCCTGGTAATGGCGGTAAGCAACTCGGTTCCAACTAACTAAAGGTTGAAGTTTGAGGATGTTGTAGGGGTGATTCTAAGTGAGGAAATGTGAAGAAAAATCTCTGAGGAATCTTCTAATTCAGGAAATTCTTTGACAATGGAAACTAGAGGGAGACAAAAGAATAGAGGAAGCCGTGGAAAATTGAAGGATCAGGAAAGGTCAAAATCCAAAAGAAAGATAGTATGTTGGCATTGTGGAAAGTTTGGGCATATAAAGAAGGACTATTGGGAGCTTCGGGATGAGAATAAACAACGGGAAGAAAACAAGGAGGCAAATGTGGCAACGGGTAATGTATGTCAGGATGCTTTGATTCTTTCTTTGCACAATATTACTAAATCTTGGGTTTTAGATTTGGGGGCTTCTTTCCATGCTACTCCACATAGGCATTATTTTGTTAATTATGTTCAAGGAGATTTTGGGCATGCTTTTATTAGTGATGATGAGCCTTGCAACATAGTTGGAAAAGGTTCTGTTCAGGTTAAGATGCAGAATGGGAATACTTGGCTATTGAAGGATGTCAAACATGTGCCTACATTAAGATGAAATTTGATATTGGCAGGGAATTTGGGAAGTGATGGTTGTACTGTGATATTTACAGTGGAATCTTGGAAGGTTACCATAGGTGCTCTTGTGGTGGCAATAGGTAAGAAGGTTGGAACCTTGTATTTAACCACTTATAGCACTAATGATTGTAATCTTGTGACTTCATAAGTAGATACAACATTTTGGCACTATAGGCTCAGTCATATGAGCCATAAGGGCATGAAGATCATAAAGAAGGATTTTCCTGGATATACAGAAACAAGTTTGGAGTTCTGTGAGGAATGCATATATGGGAAATAGAAGTGAGTAAGGTTTTTCAAGGTTAGACCTACAAAGAAAGAGAGTAAGTTAGAGTTGGTGCATTCTGATGTGTGGGGGCTAGCTCAGGTGTCATCTCTTGGGGGTTTAAGTTATTATGTTACTTTTATAGATGATGCAACAAGGAACGTTTGGGTTTATTGTATTAGAAACAAATTTGATGTATTTGACACTTTTGTTAAATGAAAAGTCTTGGTAGAGAATGAAATGGGTCTTAAGCTAAAATGTCTCAGGTCAGATAATGAAGCGGAGTATTGTAGCAATTAATTTGATGATTATTGTTCTAATAATGGAATCCACAGGAAAAAGATGGTTCCATGAACTCCGCAATAAAATGGGGTGTCAGAAAGAATGAACAGAAGAATAATGGAACATACTAGGAGAATGAGGTTACATGCAGGACTGCCTCTTTCTTTTTGGGCATAAGTGGTGAGCATAGCTGTGTACTTGATAAATAGAGGATCTTCAAGTGCCTTGGATGGAGGCATACCTGAGGAGGCTTGGTATGGTAAGAAATTTGATTATTCATTTCTTAGAGTCTTTGGATGTGAGGTGTTTGTCCATATAGAAAAGGATGATATGAAAAAGCTAGAGGCTAATGTTGGGAATTCGGGACTGCAGAATAGTGTTATGATTTAATAACAAACAAAATCATGCACACATGATCTAAAAAATTCCCCAAAATCTATAGCAGTGGAAGTATAAACTAGAATAATCCAAATCAAGACAAAGTACACACACATAACACAATATGTACCATGGTTCACCCAATGTGGGCTACGTCCACCAAAGATAGAGATCTCATATATATATAATACAACAAGAGTACAAACCAACTCTTTAATACAAGAGTACAATGCATCTCTCCAAGAGTATCTCCTCTCCTCTAGATCTCTAAATGGATCTCCATGAGTGCACTACAACTATGCCTCCAAAAACCTCTAGTAGATCTCACATAACCAGGAACTACTACATCTCTGAACTGCTACCAAGTTCTCTGTGGATCTGTAAACAAGACCTCTCACATGGGTCTACCATATGTGCAACTATGACTGTGCACCTAAGAAGTAAGTCTGTCTCTCCATCACTGCCTTTATAACCTGTGCAAACATGAAGAAAACCTCCTCTACAATATCTAGATCTACATGGATCAACAATCATGGATCTACAATACAAGACTAAATCTACATAGATCTATAATACAAGATCTCACCAACATGTGGATCTACAAGAAGAAACTCTATGTGCTTTGCATACTATGCAAGCCATTATAATGAGAAAATAACTATACAAAGGAAATACAGTAGAAGATGTTACCCTCTTCTCACCATTCAAATGTACCTTCTATTTCCTTCTATCCAGCTCCTCTCCATGGAGACTTTGTCTTCATGTAAACTGTTCTTTCTTTCTTCTTCTTCTTTGTCTTCATCCTCTCAATCTAGGAGAATCAAGGATATAATTCAATCCTTCTCTTAATTATACTTCTAAACCCTATATTTCATGCTTATATAGGCGTATATAAACTTAGGGCACTTAGCCATGCAATTACAATCAATAGATATGCTTTAATGCTAAAAATAGATCTAATTCCCGAGAGTTAATTAAAACACAATCGCACAGGTAACCGGTCGATTAGCCTTAACCGCGGATGGTTCCTACTTGCTCTAACCGATGTCGGTCATTCTTGACCTGATGACGGTTCTGGGTGACCGATGTCGGTTCCCTCCTAACTGATGACGGTTACTGTATTTTCCAGCAATTTTCCATTGCATGCTCAGTGAAGCTATTTAGCTCCACAACCTAACAATCTCCCACTTGGAGATAAATTGCTTTGAACCTCTGTACCTGTACATCACCATCCTCTACACACCATGAATACCATCTATTCTTTCCTTCAACAATTCTCTCAAAAATAAAACCAGGAAGATCAAACCATCTTCTCAAACCAAGAAGATAAAAAACATGACTTACCAAAGACCTACACAAAGCTACTACTGATTCGTGATAACCGAGCTATCCATACATCAAGCTCCCACTGAATCATAACACCAAGCCTCTCATGCAACCAAGCCATCATGACTAACACACCTGCAAGAGCTCCCACTCAAACTGAAGTACTGAGCTTCAATGGCAACCATAGCCATACCTGTAAAACCAACCATGTTCTCCATCCATCTATCCATGTCTCCATGCAACCACCAATGCAACTGTCCAAAGACAAGTCAAACTGGAATATGCAAAAGCAAAACAAGATCCTCGGGTAAAAATATCCCTAAATGAGTTCTACATGCAACAGTGGGTGATCAATCCACAAACACCTGCATAACTCAAAGAAATCCAAACACTGCAATCTACAAATCCAACCCTGCATAAACAACTAGCATGTCTAAGACATTCATCTATAGATAACATACCTATCAAGGAGTAACATAGTAATCAAGAGGAAATACAAACATCCCCTACTCATGCTCAAGGCAATCTAAACCGTGCTCATAGGCATCCATGTGCAAATCAAACATTTGCATCATCATAGACTCACAAAACTGAATCTATCCACATGTATAAACTCACCTATACATCCATCCATATCATCAGGCTCTCCAGAAGCTCCAAGTCTCTCACTGACTAACTCCAAAGCAATATATGAATACTGTGCTCATCAATGTCAATAAAAAACAACCATGCTAAACCATGCATACTAATAAATAGTGCAAATACCAGCAAACATGTCATCAACATACTGCACAAACCAACCAAGATGAAATAAAAACAAGGGCACCATCTAAAAATGGTAAATAAACACTGTTGTCAAACCTATGACCAAACTGACCACGGTTTCCTAACCGACCCCGGTCACTTCCTGACCGACCACGGTTACCAGATGACTGACCATGGTTAATCCTAACTGACACCGGTCTCTGTAACTAGTCAGATTTTCTCCTTTAACCCTTAAAACTCTAAAAAATTTCTCTATCATCTTCACCCAGCTGAATCTAACCATCAACTGTAATCCCATAGGGATATCTAGGCACCACAAAATAAACTAGAAGTGACATCACAAAGTAATAAACTCAATATACCTGCAAATTCGTGACTCCCCTCCAAAACCAACTAGTGCCTCTGCCACTCTAAAAAATAGCAATCTCCTCTCACTCTGCATGTGCATCATGTATCCAATCCTGCAATGCCAACAACCATGGCTTGCTCCCACTGAACACAAAATCCCTGCACTACCTCTAACACCAAGCTCAAAAGCTAATATGTCAGTGAGAAATAAAACCAGATGAAAGAAAATATAAACTGATTCCCTTCTTATCAAAGAATACTTCTACATCACAGAAGTTTGGACTTCTTGTGAAGTAGGTGAATCAACTTCTTTTCATCCTGTGTACTCAACATCTTCGTTACCTGCAACTGTGTCTAACCATGAATTTTCATTGAGGATCTCATCCTTAGACTAGATATCCTTGTCCTCAAGATTCCACACAACTGGGAAATAAAAGTCAAACAACACCAAAAACATGGTGTAAATTTGTGCACACTATCCAAACATAATATCAGTTGCTCCAAAAGAAAGAAATAAAACATGAACCATATAGAGATACTGACCCAAAGTCTCACTGGACTAACCAAGCCAACTCTGTCCTCTTTCTGATCCAAACATTGAAGTGATCTACATTGTTTCTGCCTGTACACACTATGCAAGAAACATGATCCTCCAAAACAGGACACTGAACCATCCATGCCCTCTTCTACTGTAAGAAACCATGTGCAAACTCATTGTCACAGAGACTGACTATGGTTCGCTGACTAGTACTGGTTACCCTCTGTGACCGATGTCAGTTCCCTGACTGACATCGGTGCTGTTGGAACTAACACAATGCCACAAATTGGCATAGGTCACCAAACCAGGTGCCTACTTTGACCAAAGCTGATAGTTTGTGTTGAGCCAGTCATTTCAAGAAGCACCCAACCTTGCACAAAAAACTTAACAACAATAATACATGCAATAAAAACTGCACCAAGATGAAACACATCACCTTACCAACACCAAGATACTCAACCACATCTTCAACTGAAGAACATGCTTCTCTGATGGAAACCCCATCTTCGTTCTGTGCTACTGTATTCAGCTTCTCTAATGAATCCCATGCATCTAACTGCACCAAAGGATGCATAACTACTCCTTTTCTCATTCTCAGATCTAGATCTGCAATCCCAAACATGCATGTGCAACCAAAATAATATAAGCAATGCAATACCAAGATAAAACCATACCTCAATAACCAGATCTGCAATCTGACCAACATGCTTGTGCCTCCAAGAACCAGGGACACCTCAGCAAACAAGATACATTCCATGCATCTTCTTAATTCTTCAGATATGTGATTTTTTGTTTAAAAATAGGTTACCCAGTAACTGACCACGGTCACCCTGTAACCGACCACGGTTACGTCGTAACCGACCACAGTCACCCTACCAGCGTCGGTTGCCACTTAACCGACATCGGTCATTGTAATTTCCAGCAACCTTACTCTTCCAGCTCCCACTTGAGATAAAATCTCTTCCTGTGATCTTCTCATCAGGAAAAACAAACCTTGCTCTCATACACCTGTCAGTAAACCACTAACAATATACTGAAGCAAAACCTTGCTCTGAAATAACCAAACTAACCAAGCTCTGATACCAGTTGTTGGGAATTCGGGACTGCGGAATAGTGCTATGATTTAATAACAAAAAAAATCATGCACACAGGATCTAAACAATTCCCCAAAATCTACAACAGTGGAAGTATAAACTAGAATAATCCAAATCAAGACAAAGTACACACACATAACACAACATGTACCGTGGTTCACCCAATGTGGGCTATGTCCACCAAAGATAGAGATCTCATATATATAATACAACAAGAGTACAAACAACTCTTCAATACAAGAGTACAATGCATCTCTCCAAGAGTATCTCCTCCAGATCTCTAAACGGATCTCCATGAGTGCACTACAACTGTGCCTCCAAACACCACCAGACAGATCTCACATAACCAGGAACTACTGCATCTCTGAACTGCTACCAAGTTCTCTGTGGATCTGCAAACAAGACCTTCTCACATGGGTCTACCATATGTGCAACTATGATTATGCACCAAGAAGTAAGTCTATCTCTCCATCACTGCATGCATAACCTATGCAAACGTGAAGACAACCTCCTCTACAATATCTAGATCTACAGAATCAACCTCCTCTACAATATAGATCTACATGGATCAACAATACAAGACTAGATCTACATAGATCTATAATACAAGATCTCACCAACATGTGGATCTACAAGAAGAAACTCTATGTGCTTTGCATACTATGCAAGCCATTACAATGAGACAATAACTATACAAAGGAAATATAGTAGAAGACGTTACCCTCTTCTCACCATTCAGATGTACCTACTATTTCCTTCTGTCCAGCTCCTCTCCATGGAGACTCTGTCTTCATGTAACCTATTCTTTCTTTCTCTTCTTCTTCTTCTTCTTCTGTCTTTATCCTCTCAATCTAGGAGAATCAAGGATCTAATTCAATCCTTCTCTTAATTCTACTTCTTCTAAACCCTATATTTCATGCTTATATAGGCGTATATAAACTTAGGGCACTTAGCCATGCAATTACATTCAATAGATCTGATTTAATGCTCAAAATAGATCTAATTCCAGAGAGTTAATTAAAACACAATCACACAAGTAACCGGTGCTGGTTAGCCTTAACCGCGGACGGTTCCTAATTGCTTTGAACGATGTTGGTCCTGCCTGACCGATGACGGTTCTGGGTGACTAATGCCGGTTCCCTCCTAACCGATGAAAATCACTGTATTTTCCAGCAAGTTTCCATTGCATGCTTTAGTGAAGCTATTTAGCTCCACAACCTAGCAACTAAATTTGAAAAATGTACTTTCATTGGTTATGGTGGTGATAAATTTGAATGTAAATGTTGGAGTATTAAGGATAAGAAAATCATTCGATCTAGGGATGTTGTGTTTAATGAGAAAGTCATGTATAATCAACAGTTGCAGGAAAACAGGGAAGAATCCAAGAAAGAATATGCAGTGGTAGAGGATATTCCAGATGGGAAAGTGACACATGAATCAGTTCAGGAACCTCCTCAGCAGGAACCCCAAAATCCTATATTGGGGAGGTCTTCTAGGGTAAGAAGAGAACCTAAAAATTTTCTCCTTCTCTTTATTATTTATCACTCAGTGACAGTGGAGAGCTAAATAGCTTGGATTAAGCAATGCAGGTAGATGCCAGGAAGAAGTGGGAGCAAGCCATGTATGAGGAGCATTAGACTCTCATGGAGAACCAAACATGGGATTTGGCAAAGCTACCCAAAGGAAAAAGAGCATTACAGAACAAGTAGGTGTAAAAATCAAAGAGGAAGAAGGAGGCAAGAAAAGATACAAGGCCCAGTTGGTAGTCAAGGGGTTTGAACAAAAAAAAGGTATATATTTTGATGAGATTTTTTCTCCTGTAGTAAAAATGACTTCTATTAGAACTGTTCTTGGAATAGTTGCAGTAGAAGACTTTGAATTAGAGAGCTTAATCTAAAGACTGCATTTCTCCATGGTGATTTGGAGGAGAATTTATATATGTAGCAGCCAAAGGGCTACGAGGTCAAAGGTAAAGAGGAGATGGTGTGCAAACTGAATAAGATCTTGTATGGCTTGAAATAAGCTTCACATCAATGGTATAAGAAATTTGATAGATTCATGATGGAGCAAGGTTATATTAGAGGTCATTCTAACCATTGCATGTATACAAAGAAATTTGAGGATAGTAGGTATATTATCGTGTGTCTGTATGTGGATGACATGTTGGTTGCAGGTAAAAACATGTAGGAAATAAAAGTACTCAAGCAAAAACTAAGTGACTCCTTTGCTATGAAGGATTTGAGGGCAGCCAAATAAATCCTTCGTATGAGGATATGTCGGGATATGAAGGAACAAAAGATAAATTTTTCTCAGGAAGAGTACATTAAGAAGGTCTTTGAGAGGTTTAATATGTCAGATACTAAGCTAGCTGGGACTCCTTTGGTAGGCCATTTAAAGTTATCAAAGGAGCAGTGTCCCAAGATAGAACAAGAGAGAAACCAGATGTCCAAGGTACCTTACTCATCAACAGTTGGTAGTTTGATGTATGCCATGGTGTGCACTAGGCCTACTATTGCCCATGTGGTGGGAGCGATGAGTATATTTATGAGTGATCTAGGTAAAAATCACTGAGAGACAATAAAGTGGATCCTTTGATATTTGAGAGGGACCATGGGGAAATATTTGTGTTACAGTGGATCAGACACCACTTTGCGTGGTTATGTAGATTCAGATATGGTTGGAAATGTAGACAACAGGAGGAGCACGACAAGTTATATTTACTCTGTAGATGGGACAACAATGAGCTAGATTTCATGTTTACAGAAGCTGGTGGATTTGTCAACCATGAAGGCTGAGTATGTTGTTGCCACAGAGGCAAGTAAAGAGATGATTTGGGTAAAACAATTTCTTGAGGAGTTGGGACATAAGCAGGAGGAAGGGAAGCTGCATACTGATAGTCAGATTTTTATACACCTAGCTAAGAAATCTATTTTGCACTCTAGGATAAAGCATATACAACTTAGTTACCATTTCATCAGGACAACTTTGGAGGAAGAGAATTTAAAGCTGGAGAGGATTCATACTAGTTAGAATCCTGTAGACATGATGACCAAGTTGGTCATAAGGGAAAAAATGAAGTTGTGTTTAGCTTTGGTTAGTCTTCACAAAAATTAGTGAAGGGTTAAGAAGCATGCTCAGAGGAAAACTAGTCTCCAAGTGGGAGATTGTTAGGTTGTGGAGCCTGTTTTCATGTGTGAAAATTTTGAAGATTGTACACTAAGAGTACCGTACACTTTCCACAATTGTCTCACCAGGCCCCGAGCCAGGGTCTAGGGCTGCAGCCCTTGAGAAAAAAAAATTGGCCTTGAAAAATGTGTCTGTTATACCGAGATACATGTTTTTCTCATATGGGAAAGATTTTTGATCCATAGGTTTATGGGACAATTTTGGCCCATGGTTTTGTAAAACTGCTAAAACAGTTGTCTACTTATGTGGTTTTGTGCATATGGTAGGGTTGATGTAACATTGCAGATGTGTCTGAATTCGGGCGTGAATTATGTAGAGTTTGTTGAGCATAGCTCCAAACAAATCTAGGTATTGTATTAAGAGAGCAGTGGTTTGCAGTAAAATTTGAGCAAGTGATTCTTGGTGGACGTTTCCCAAATTGGGTGAACCACGTTAAATACTGTCTCTTTGTGTTGTTCTTTTATTATTCTACACTTTTATTTCAGATATGTAATATTTTTTGCATATTAGTATATATTGTTGTGATTCTATGAGGGATTATTCCGCATATTTTATCCCTTATTTCCTAACAAAAGCGGGTCAAGGGTGAACAAATTTGTATGAAGGATAGTTGTTTGGAGCAATTGAGAAACATCGAGCATCAAGAGGCTTGTGACAGTGTTCAAAATCTCATATTACCTGTCGAGAAATTGCTCATAGAGAACATGGTCATGAAGCATGTAACAAATAAAGGTCAAATTCCCATTAGATATCATAAACCTTAGTATGAAAATAGTAAGCTTTATATGATTAAAACTCATTCCTGTAGTAACAATATAAGATCAAAAATTGGGATTAATTTAGAAATGGATAAATGACTAGAAACAAGATGTCAAAGCAACAAAGGAAATGATCCATCTAAGTGGATCCTTTGTTACAAAAACAATCTTGCAAAATTTCTCAAGAAATTGAGAAAGGGACCATATTTCAGTGAGCCCGTTAATGGATTTGCGGAGCAAAGGAATTTGGTGATACTCGTGCATGGGTTAACATTTAGTAAAGAATAAGTTCTATAATGAGATGTCCCCCACATGTATCATAGGTAATTTAAGTTGTTTTCCCCTTCTTGTTGTGTGTTTCCCTTTTGTCATGTCTTTGTTTTGGTTGTTCTTACGTATGTGCTTTATGACTCTATTTGCCAAATGGATAAGGCACTGATGTTCTCCACCATGAGATAATTAAGGTTCATGCTTGCTCCATTTTTCCTTTGTCCAATTTGAAACAATTCCTTGAGTAAGATCCAACCGTTGTCATGCTAAATGTCTAGCATGCAAAATTTAAAATTTTAGTCATGACAACCAAACCCACACTTGAAATTCCCTTTCTCGGTTAATGTAAACCTTTCCTTCGGATAACATTTCAACTATTTCAACCTCATACTGGTCGAGAGGAACATACTAACATGATTTTCAATTGTGTTTCATATGCAGAAAAGTGTACCTAGCTTGATTCTTGAAGTTACTGAAATCTATGAAAGAATAGTGCTCCTTGAGGATTCAAAAGGGCTATATTTTATCTTTTTGTCTCATGAGGACACCCTCAGAAGCTAAGTTCAAGGGAAAAACCATGGGGAGGATGTACGGAAGAGTATTAATATGATCTAAGGAAGTGTATGAAGTTTCAATGAAGCCATGAGAGGTTGGGAATTGTTCAAGAAAATATGGGAATTTTTGGGCACGACACTGGGGAATGTATGTTTCAAAGAAGATAGTCACCTTGTTCAATAGGTTTCGAAAGCCTTAATATCTCTTGGGAAGCCATATAATAGGAATTGGAAAGGTAACAAAGCCTAATTAATGGTGCAATAATCAAGATGGAATTATGGGAGTAAAAATGTAGAAACCTGTCCATCAATGTGACATAAGAGTCTTTTTATAAGTGGAACTTTCTCAATAGGTTTCAGACACATCGAAAAGAGTTAGGATCCTAACTAAATATTAAAAGGGATTAAATTGGACCCTCCTCATGGTAAATGTGTTGGATTTATTCATACTCATTCTTGACTATGGTGGTAACTTCGCTCACTGGCGCACACACATAGGAAAATGGACTGAATTGGAAAATTATAAGTTGAATAAGGTCTTGAAAATGTTTAGAATGAACTCATTTGGTCCTTTAGAGTTAAAATAATATAATTTTTTCCCTCTAAACTCCAGGTCTTGCATTTAGGCCTGAAAATCTACTCCTTAGTCTATTTTCACGTTGAGTTTGATGACATCATCACAACAAATCAGTTTTGAGTGGAGTTTTGGAGAGTGGATTTTCCTTGTCAATTTTTCCCTTGGTGTAAAGGGACATAGGGGAAACCAAAGTGCACCTCCCTATGAAAGAGTTGGCTACATCACTTAAAGTGACAACTTAATGTGTTATGAGAGGTTATAAACTCACAACTCTATCTCTAGTCCCCTCCCCATGACAACTATACCCATGAGGGCCTTTTGGAGGCATGATGTACCTTTTTCTCTTTGTACCAATAGTTAAGGGGACATGGAAGGCACAAAAGTGCGCTACCCCTATGGAGGTAACTCTTTGTCACTTGAAAGTGACTAATTAACTAAAATGTGTAACTATGTGTACTAGTTAATCTAATCTAGGAGGACATACGAACACAGTAAAGAAGCATGTAAATGAATTTAACAGCTAATATAATAAAAGTAAAAACCTAGTGCACAAGAGAGAAGAGGAAAGAAATCAGTTGAATAACAAATGTTCACAAGACTATGTCGCAGAGCTGATTGGAGAATCTGAAGGCAGGAGTAACCATGCAGAAGCTCTGAAAAGGATGGATCTAGAGTATTTTGCTGGACTGGAGCACCTAGAGAGGGACTGGGGTGCCCACAAACGCTCTGGTCTAAAAATTGAGCACCCTGGTATGTACAAAAGCTCTAAAATTGATCTTCACATGCTCGGTAAATGGTCTAAAACCCTCATTGTCTGTCGCATTAGATTCAGTTTCCTGTACTGAGTGTCATCAACAATCCAAGATGATGTAAAGACCTAAATAATACCAACAAGAAGTATCAAAACCATAAAAAAGAAAGATGCAAATGAATGGGCTGGAATGACCTCACTTGCCACAGTAATGGGCTTACTAACTGAGCATTGCACTACATTTCAGACCTAAATGTAGTTATGGTGAGTGTGTTCATAATGTGCCCTAGGTTCTGTTGTGTCAGTCACACTTTGTGAATTAGCAAGCAATAAATAACTATAGAAAATGTAATAGCATGTGTGCATGGAATATAATAGAATCCCCCCTATGAAGTGTGATGCAGATGTCCTAGCCTTATGCCTTGTGATGGAGCTATGTGGATATAAGTGATCTCCAATGTAATAGATGAATACAAATCTACATGGATGATAGTAGTGAATGATGCTAGGTCCCTCATTATGGTCTCATAACTTTATATTCATAGGGTTACTTTGATCTAATTTTGTAATTAACCTTGAAATGGCCAACCAAAAAAAAGATAAAGATCTAAAACACCCAGAAAGAACCCAAAAAGTGGCGGGAAAGTGAAAAAGGGATTGGGGTGCCCTTCGTGGGACCATGGTGCCCATGGGCATCCCATTAATAATATGGGCACCCTAGTCGAGGCTAAAATAATGGCAGGTGACATAAGTTGTCTAGGCATGTGGATGTAAAAGGTTGGTAATGATGAAATAAAATAAAACAAGATGACCAAAAGATAGGGGTTAATTAGTATTTTATTCACTCAAGAACCATCTCAGTAGTAGTATGAAACATTTATATGACTACATTTTTCCCCACTTTATGTTGGTGAGCGGAAAACTCGATAACATAAAGTAGATAGAGATGTGTACCTGATGTCCATGAATAGTGTAGTAGAAATGTGCTAAAGGACTAGACAAAGCGTGGAATGATAAAAAGATGGAGGAGCATGGAAACTAAAGATGAAAATTCCCAAAAAAAGTTATGAGAGTGAATCTAAGGTGGAACGCGTGTGCTGATGTTGATGTGTGTAGTGTACTTACATGGTTATTATGTAAGGTGTGTTGTCGCAAAGTGTTGTTGTTGACCTTGTTTGTTGCCCCCAATTTGACTACCTGTAAGGAGAAAATGATCACGTAGTCAAATATGTATGTATGTGTAAAAATGTAATGTAAAATACACGTGTATGTATGTAAAAATACATGTAAATGTAAAGTACGTAAAATGAAAAGTGTAAATGGAACATGTACACCTGATCCATGTCGAGAGAAAGGGTGTAGAAGGATATCCTGTACTGTCGGGGGTTTTTGGGCGCTTCGATGCTATATGTAGAAGAAGTATAAGGAGGAAATTATCTGTGTCCTCCAACCTGTAACTGCTTCCTTGAACTGTGTTTGAAGAGATCTCTGTACTATGCTTGATGTTTTTACGATCCGACGCTGGCGGTAGAAGAAGTATTGGGAGGAATTACACTATATCCTCTAACCATTAACTACTCCCCCAAATGCTAAGGACACCATGTCCTATAAAAGCCATTGTGTATAGAGTTCACACATTGGTTTGAAATCACTCGTTGTATGTAAACCCATAATTTCAACGGCGGAAAGTGCACTGAATTGAACTGATGTAAATGCATTGTGTTAGTATGTAAAAACCAAAATGATGTCCCCCCTATTTTGGGGGTGCATGCAACATCATTGATAGGAGAATTTGGCCCCAAAAGAGGACCAACCACATGTACTATGTAACTCTTCCCTATAGGGGGATGGAATGCTCTTGGTAGAAACCAAGGCACGCACAAACAAGGATGGCTAGCCAAAGACAAGTGTTAGTGTTATTTAATTTTGCACACATGAAAAAATTGGACAGCCAAGGCCCATTTCTAGTTATCACAGAGATAAAATGATAAAATAATTAACAATTTTCATAATTGAGCTCACCTAGCATCAAACGGGATCAAATTGAATGCAAGTCGGTAACAACTCGGTGTTAGCTCGGTTGAGAACTCAGTCATTTATCATTGGAGCTCAACTCGATGGATCAGTCGAGCCCAACATCGAAAGGAGTCGGTCAAGTCAAGAAAATATGGGAAAGTTTCCAAAAATAGGAGGATTTTACAAAATAGGCCAAGGGCCATCGAGAAAAAAATTAGTTCGCTGAGTGAGCTACTTGTTGAGCTGGACAGGTTACAAAAGCATTAAGTCAATATGAGAGCTTGGTTTAGGGAGTCAAGCTAAATAACGAGCCATAATAGTTAAAGAATCAGTCACATATCGACAAGCTTGAAGGAAGTGGCTCGAACTAGGGATCAACTCGGTATCAGGATGACTTGTAATGAGCTTAATTAAGGCAGCCATGTGGAGCATAAAACATTGCAAATATCTTGGCTAATTGAGTTAAGGGTTAGAGTTCGGGCGGTGGTCGGTTGACATAGAATGATTTGGCTAGCCATGAATATATAGATCTTGGAGCGTATCAATATTTGAGCTCGGTTGAAGGAACCTTATCAACTCAACGAGTTGGGGATGTGTTCAAAGCATTTCCAACATCTAAACGATAAGACAAAAGCTGACACGGTTGATGATGGGGAGTTTCAGGATTTCAAAGCCATGGTGGAGATAACACATTGCCAAGCCAAGTTGGTAATTCCATGTGGGGAAATTTGAGGAAATAATTGCTAGGTGGAGACAATGCCACGACAAACCATCACAAAATTTTGCACTTCATGGAGATTGTGAGAAGCATTACCACGTGGGGATAATCACTTGGCATTCCAAGGGATAAGTTTTGTAAATTGAATGTGCAACTAGAAGCCCAAGTCTATGACCGAGATTCAGGAGAATTACCAAGTTTTCTGCCAGATTGACAGGAAAGTTGGCATTGTGAGTGAGTTGTGTGGGAAAACACCACTCTCAGAGGAGCTAGTTTTGGGCTTGTGAATACGAAGCATGAAAAGTTCACCATAAAACTACTGCAAGACAATGGAGCCAAGGTAAGTAATTTAGAATGATGGATGAGAGAATCAAGTTTGGAGCTCGTTGTTAAAGAAATCGACCTCGGTGAAGAAGTGGACGTCAAAGGACTCACACGAAGCTGACATAGGTTAAGAGCTCATTCACTCGAGCTGAGCCAAGACATAAGGAGTGAAAGATTAGGCTTAGGGGATAGGTGAGTCACTTTTGGAGGATTCATTGACAGGAATTGAGTTGAGTTTGACAGTTTCAAATCATGAAGGGCTTGGTGTTGAGTTCAGGTGATGGTGCGACTCATGAAATTGTTGGGAAATATACTTTGTTAGTGCTCCCATTTGTATGGATTGAATAATATTTGTAATATATTATTATTATATGAGTTTATAACTCAATAATAATAATATACATATAGTGTGTGAGTGAAATAGTATTGTTAGTATATTATGTTATATGGTTATATAAAACAACATATAACAATTATTTGTTGGTGAGTTTTAACCACTCACGTATATAGAGTGTGGGAGATATTCATGGGAGAAGTAGTTAAGGCTACCTCCTAAAATATAGGAATTATATGTCCTATATATATGTAAATGTATCTGAATGTAAGACATAATGTGAATAATATATTTGGTGTTTCTGCTATGGAAAGTTGTGCATTTTCATGAGAAATAATTCACGCAGAGGATATGGTGAGGGGCATTATGTTCAGAAGTTCATGACTCAAAATCCACCAGGAAAATGTGGTAGCTCAACTCGGTAAAAAATTCACTCGTGGTGATGTGATTTCAAAAGAGCTCATGGATTGTGTGTCAGATCAACAGGCTGAACAAGTCAGGATTAAACTAAAAATGGATTAGAGTTATATGAAGTAAGAATGCAGAATGAGCTTCCATCGAGTGGCTCAAGAACATACAAGGTGATGAGCTTGCAAGAAAAATTTGGGGTGCCGAGTTGATGCCGTGCCCAGAATGGTTGGAACAAAGGAGGTAAAGCTCGACTCATTTTAAGATCTTCATTGAGCTTGTTGGTATCCAAATTGATTCTCCTGTGAGGGCTGAGCAACATCGGAAAACTGACAGGATGCTTAGAGATAGACAAATAATGATATAATTCGTTTTGTAGCCGGGGAGGGGATTCAACTGACTCCTTGTCACTCAGGCGTTGGAGATATGGATAGCACCTTATCAAGGGTTTGATCTACCCTAAATCCTTTAGGTTGTGCCTTTAACCAGGGTGAGAGGATCCATTCTGTAACCCATATTGGTGAAGGATATCAAGAGATCCTTCTTTGCATAATCTTCATGAAAAACCTTGAGAAAATATGATCAATACAACACAATCTAACTCTCACAAGTTGTCACACTAGAGAGAGGAGATGTTCCTTGGACAAGGCTCAAGTTATTAAAGACAATAATTGAAACCTGATTGTTTTTGCATATTTTGGCAGTGGAATTTGTTAAATCTTTGTGGATACACAGTACAAATAGGGGTAGTTCAAGTAGGATTTATAATTTGAGAATTTTTTGGTGGGAAGTTAAGCAAGATAAAGTTGATTTTACCAGATATTTGAGAACCTTTACAAATATTGGAACACTTACAGACAAAATGCTTCAAAATAGCCAAAATATTCCTTTAACTAGAAGGTGTGTATCAATGGAGGCCTAGAGATGCATGATTTCATACACTCTTCAAGAATTCAACACAAAGACTCATGTCAAAGACTCAATTAAAATTTAGAAGACCCCCTGCTATATCACGCTCATGATACACTCATGAACTGAAAAATAATCTGTATCACTGAAATGCAAGTAAAGTGAATTTAAATTGCATATTTCATTATGAAATGAAAGATCTCTTCATAATGTAATTGCAAATTCCATAATAATTGTCATGAGGATGAGATTTTGTGTGATTTCAAAGGATTTCTAATGTAAGACTGCAATAGGCATATATATAACTTGAAAACATTTTAAAATAAAAGCAAACACAATTATGCTCATGATCAACACAAATTCATTCAAGTTTCATTTGATTCATCAGCAGGGGAAATTTTCTTCAACAATCTCAGAGCTTTTCAATGGTTGTACACTTGCAACCATCTTGACATGATTAAATATACAAACACAGGAAAATAAACAGGTTTCTCAGACGATCTCTCAGAAAAATGGTTTTTCTCAAACTTTCTCAGAAAAATTAACCCCCCTTATACAAGAGTATTCTCATTGCATTTATACAATTTCACTCACTCGCTCATCCCAAAATTTTCCCCCAAAAGTCTAAATCTTTAAGAGAACATTCCTCTTTACAACATACCTTTTAATCATGTTCATTCCCTTGAAAATATCTTACTTTACGTTGCTAGGTGGATAAATCATGAACTGATCATGTTTCTCAGTTCCTCAACTATGACTGGGATGCCAGGTCATAAATTTTGACAATATTTTTAATCATTATTTGATTTTTTAATGCAAGAAATCCCCTTTTTAATAATTCTTACGTGGCTCCATATGGCTTGATCTGATAAGCAATCCTTTTCACCTTTGAGAATACACCTTGATGAATAGATACCTGCATTCGTGCCTTTCAGAAATGAGTGTCCTTGCATGGATTATACCACATATCTATGTTGCGAGTTTGATTCAGCCAAGTGTAAATAGGAGCCAGCGGAAGCCTCCACATGTCTCCTTGGCACAACTGTAAAGGTGAAATCCATAGGCAAGTTCCTCAAATGAGTGTAGGTCCTCCATGTGTCGTTTTGCGGGTCTTAGGCATTTACCTTATACTTTCACGCCCTTTTCCATGATGCATAAAAATATCGAATAGACCTACCATGCCACATCCAATTAGAAAAGACCACATATCCATGGATGTTGGGACATGATCTACAAAGGAAACATAATCATGGAAGAACCCAACAACATAATTTTTCCCCGCGGAGAGAAGACTGTAAATAATACCAAGACTCAATGTAATCCATGACCCAAGAGAAGGAATAAAAAATGACACCCTACTAAAGGAAAATAATTACGCATCCACACAGGAAGACAAAAAGTGCATCAAACCAGGTGGGATGTAAAATTTTAAACGAAAAAAGGGGCGAGATTACAATTGAGCACCAACAGAGCTAAGATTGGCTGAGTTACTCATATGGTGAAATGAAGAGCTCGGTAATCAAGAATGGAATGATGATGTTGGATCAATGCATTAATGTTGTGTTCAGATGAAATAAATGAAAGATTAATTTAGAGCGAGTTATGGTGGTGCCAAGATACTCGGTGGTAAGAGCTCGTTTGACTAGGATGGAGCACATCATTCGTTGGAGCACAACATTCGTGGGAGCTCAACGTATGTGGGAACTCATGAAAATATTCTCAAAGCTCTCCATGTCATTACGAGGGTTGAACCCAGGGATATAGGAGCATTACAAGAGAATGGAACCATGAAGATGCAACAGAAAACCTCAAACTCAAAACATTGAACAAAACAATGAAGGCTAAGATAGATAGCATTTGAAGCTCAAACTAATGGGCATCATGTAGAATCACACTCGAGTGATACGTGACTCCTCGAGTAAGGTATAATCATTCAAGCTCGACATATGGAATTTAAGGGACCAATTTGGTATTCACGCATACGATAGGATGCAGAGCGAATGTGCCATAGAGTGACTCAGTGCATAAGAGGAGCGTGACTCACCTGGAACTTGAAACTAGTTGACTAGGAAACCGAGCCACAAAATGGAAGTAGCTAGTAGGAGAAAGTATAGCTCAATGTCAGTGAACTTCCATCTTAGCCAAGCTCATAACATGAATCCCACTTCAAAATGTTTAGGATGAGTTTTGGAATTACTCGATCAAGAAGCATTATGTGAAGGATAATCCGAGCAAGAAATAGTAAACAATGATCTAGTTGGTCTGACATTTACAATTATTCGATAAAATCCTGTGGTGAGTATGTTTGAAGTGGAGGTTGAATGGATCGCTAAAACAATGAGTTATGTTGGTAGATATAATATCACCAGACTGAGATGGGGTGAGTCACTTGATGCCAAGGTGATTCGAATTGAAGAATTCACTTGATTGAGCATGGAGAAAAGCAATCCTATTTGAAACAACTCGCCAGGTCGAGCTCACAGAGGACTCGACATCGAGTTTAAGCATGATGTAAGCTGAGTCATTGTTATCACCCTCAAAATTCCCCTCTTTGTGAAAGAAAAAATATGAAAATTTTAAGTTGGTCCCCTTCAGAAGTGTTTAAGTAAATTAAGAAGTTTGGAAAGATAGAAAAACATTCGCTCTTTGAATTCTTATTAGTGTTGTACGGGTAAATCAGATATTTCTGTCCCTCATGTCCCAAGTACTTCTGGGCTCCTAGTTCCCTGATTTACCACTTTCTCTGCAATGCTATACTTGTGCGAATTTTTTGGATATTTTTGTTCTGTATTTCCAAGTGCGCCTAGGCCTTCTATTTGCCAATTCACATTTTTTCTTGCACTACTTCGCTCATCAGCTTTCTTTGTTTTGCGCTTCTTTCATGTCCCCTCATCACATGGACCATATGTGCTCTCTGGAATTGCTTTTCCCACATCGTCTGAATTGGCTCCACACATCCCTTGCGTCCCAATGTCTCGTGGAATTTTCTATGCTCTCTAGACCTGCTTTCTCTGTACTCTTCTTGGATTGGGTATTTCAGCTTTTCACATATCTTGCGTCCCAATGTCCCACGGGCCATCTGGGCTAAGTTTTTCCTCTTTTTCTACTTTTTTATTTTTGAGTCGATGCGAGGACTATTAATTGCACTTTTATGTTTTTCTCTCTCCTTGCGGCTATTTAAAGGGGATGACTGTTCATTCATTTTTCACCTTCCCTGCTTATTTCTCCTTACTTGTATTTATGAAAAATTAATTCGTTTCCCACTTGCATCTGTGCTTCCATATCTTTTCTTGCAGGGATTATTTTGAGACTGTGTTTTCACTGCGTTGAAAGATTTTCCCTGCTACCTCTATCATGATGAAAATGTAATATCAAGGGAATGAACACCTCTCTTCTTTGGAAACCTATGTACCTGAAATTGGTGACAACGAGGCTCAACATCTAGATCTTAATGATTTCTAGAATAGATTGGGATGCAAGATCCCTACCCCCATTGCTCAGATGATCAAAGATAACAGGATTACATTTGCTGTAGGATTTCCTATTTTTGTGCAATGTGCGGATATTGTGCTCACGTGTGGTGCTCATTTCAGTCTTGAGTCAAAAGAAATTATTGATGTTCATGGCAAAGTGGTTGCACGCTTGGATTCTGAGGTCATTATTACTACCCTACGCATTCCAGTAGTGGAAGGATCCAAAACCCTCACCCTAGCCCAAGCACAAGCATTGTTCGATCATGAAAACGAGAAATACAAAGCTAGGGCGGCCAAATCTTGGTTGAAGAACCCTAAAAAGGGGGCATATCAAATTTCAAAAACATTGTTTAGGGTTGACTTCAAAGAATAGCTCTTAGACATTATCACCCTACTTGCTAGAATCATGGGGATGCCTTCTACAAATAAATTTCTCTATTGGATGTGTCCTTTCATCGACATCATTTGTGAGGTTAAACAAAATTTGAATTGGAGTGAGATCATTTGTGAGAATTTGACAGAGTAGCTAGGGAATGTTCATAGAACCTGAACATTCTATATGACATCCTACCTCATGTACACCTTTGTGGCCTCTAGGGAATGGCTTGGCTTCACTTTTGTTGCAGACAAGAAAGATGCTCCCATATATGAATACTACCCTCAGTTCACCCTCAAATTCAGTAACTATAATTTCAGGAGGGTTAATGATGCATTCACCATGTACATTGTAAAACTTATGGAGGGTGACACTGCCAGGAGATTTTCTAAAGAAGCCAAGACTTTGATATCTAAACATGGAAGATTCTTCACTCAATTCAGAAAGTTCTCATATATCAGTCTGGCTTGTTTTGAGGGAGCACCCCTAAAGCTACCCATGTTCTGCAATGATAAAATGGCTCTGGTCGAGCTTTGCAGGTAGATGGATAAAATTCACCGAACTTGTAGATATAAGAATATTTCTAGCATTCATTTCCCTATCTCCCTGATACTTTATACATGCAAGAAACCCTTGGATGCACAAAATATTGATAGGACCATTTTTCCTCTCACCGTTCATTTCTTCAAATCCAGAACTTGTTTTGACATCAAGGGCTATATTACAGAGAACCTCAGAATATTTTACTATCATCGTCCCAACACTGAAGATTATTGGGATGACTGTGCAAATGATTTTGAGGCAAGAAGAATATATTTCGACAAATTGTCTCTTCAAAAAGTCATAGACTTCAACCTCTATAAAGTGCCTAAAGGGCTTGAAGATGATGATGAATATTTGCAGTCTATTGAATATGAAAGGTCTATTCAACACACCCCTCTAGAAGCCATTGATTGGATTGTGAAAGAGAAAGATGATTTGAAGGAGGTAATTAACCCCGTCATTATAAGAACCAAACTCTGGTTTGATAGGAAGATGCAAATCTTCAATATGAACAAGGCCAAGTCCTCTTCATGAGAAACTTCCTCTCCTGAAGGAGGAGCATACACCCAGTGTGGAAGCACCTGAACAATCTACCCCTTCCTCTTCAATAAATGTTCCTGAATAGTCTACTCCTTCAACGAAGATATATTTAAAGAAAGGTAAGGCCATTAAATAAGAACCATTTGAAGAAGAAGTTCTCATGGAGCAGCCTGAAGTCCCTGTTGGGCCATAAAATATTATTGTTCTGAGTGAAGATGATAGTGAAGAGATGAAGGGAAAAGAGACAATCCCTATCATTGCTACTGAGATTGAAAATGAAGAACAATTGACTAAACCTCTCAGTTTGGTTGATACTCCTTCCAAATATCTCTCTAAAATCATGCCAACTTCTCCACTAGAGACATTAGCAGTACAAACACTAAGTGTAATGAGTTCACTTGCACTTGGACCTATTTCCCTTGCTTCTTCTTATTCTTCTATTTGGGTTCAACCTCTTGTTGATAACAAGAAAAGGAAATCCTCTTCTCAGGTGATAGTTCCCAATTTTGATGTTGTGGTATCTCTACTTGGTACTACTCCTCCTCCTCCAACAAAGAAAACAAAGACCACCTCAAGGCTGGTCACAGATTCAAAGGGTCAACAGTTCATGGAGATAGCTAAGCCTAAGGTGGATAAGGAGGAGAAAGATATTTTGGTTTCTGACTTGGAGCTTACAAGAGTTCCACTGGGAGAATCCACACCTGAAAGTGAGGTCCACAAACTTAGAGAAACAATAACCAGAGTCATTGAAGGAGTGGAGAAGGGAAAGAAAACTATGGAGAATTTGGGAGAACATAACCAAGTTCTTTCCAAATTCATAAAATTATTATTGGAAAAATATGAAGTCTTGGATCCAAATCCATTGGCCACTCTTCCACCTCCCATAGTTCTTAACAAAGATGAAGTTTAGACTATCAAGGACATTTAAAAATATACCACCTATGGGAAATCCATTAAAGCTTTGATGGATGATATGACAATAGTTGGACTAAACTTCATTGGGGAGGCCTTCAAATCATATGAGAAGGTGTCCAATTTGTAGCATAAGTTCACTACAGCAATCAATGGCTTGGACAAAGAATTAAAGCTCTGGTGTAGATGTATTCAAGATCTTCGTTTGATGGGATAGACGGATGAGAAAATTCTATTGGCTAGTAAAGTGTTTGATGAAGCCAAGAACAACTTGTTAAGAACATGGATTTTCAGCATTGAATGGAAGATTAAGGTTCTGGAAGAAGCACTAGGGGAAATGAAAAATATGTGGCAAAAAGGAGAAGCTTTTAAGGCTTGTGTTTTATCTACCTTCAAATATGTTCACTGTCAAATTAAGAATGAAGCTACAGGTGTTCATTTTTCCATTCAAGAGATCATGGCTCAGTTTAATTCCTTTGTCAAAGAAGATCTGTTCAAAGAAGATTCAATGACCAAGGAAAAGATGAAGGATGTCTAATCTCTGAGGTTATCCATCACCGAAGCCAACAAAGAATTTATGGAGAATACATAATTTGATAAGGATATGGAGAAGTGTCTTGGCACATGGACTCATGCCACTTCTAACACTACCATTCCAAATTGCATGGAGATAGCTGAGGAGTTGAAGAAGTTCAAGAATTGAATTCTTAAGTTAGTTGGCACCTCTAGGCCTTAGTCGGATGTTTTTACTTTGGGGTCTTGAGACACTTCTTTTATTTTAAGGTTGTGAAACCTTTGATGTAATTTTAATTAAAGACTTTCTATTGATGTATTTCTTAATTAGTCTTTAATATTTTGATTAAAAGAAGTTATAACCGAACATAACTATTTTGTAAGCTATATAATGGGCTCTCCATGCCATTGTTAAGGGTGGAAACTCTGATACTTTTGAAGTGTAAATAGAATTAAAAGCAATCAATATAGAAGAATTTTCCTCTTGTCTCTATCTTCATCTATTATCCTTTCTTACTCATCTGAAATCTGTGGATCATTAATCTTTTATGTTAAGAAATTGTGTTCTTATGGATGTGATTTTTAGAACTTTATGTCTATGGAATAATATCTTATGATTGAATGTGAATGCTTCTGTTCCGTATTACCCTTTCTCAGTATGTATATGGTTATATTCTACTATCTATATCTCCTGAAAGTACTGTTAGATTCTACTCTTCCCATTTCTTAGTTCTTCTATTCTTTTGTATTGATAATCTAGTTTCATATAAAAACATTTCAAGATATAAGAGGTCCTCATTAATATGAAAGTTGTACATTTGTATGTAAGCTTCATTGTTTTCTTTCAATAAGGGAACCTCTCCCATAAAGAGGAGGGACTTGTTGTCACCTAACTTTGGATCACTAAAAGTGCTAAATAAAAAACCAACAGTCGTTAAGGGCACCAATTCGATGGAAGGAATTGGTGGAGACAGAGGGTGGCTTTGCTCAATACATGTCCAATTCAGTGGATTTTGTGTGGAGATCGGTAGATTTCATGCTAGGCTTGTTGATTCGGAGAAAATGGAGCTTGAAAAACATGAAAGTGTAGACAATTGGGAGCTTGGTATTGATGATGGAGGGAGTCATTGAGGCTGAGTATGAGGAGAGTTGTTAGAAGTCGGCTTGCAGAAGGAAGGCATTGTGAGCTAACTGAACATGGAGCTCGGTGGACAGTTTGACGGGCCCTGGTCATTAAGAGCTCAAAGGTGGAAAGAAAGTTTGTTGGAGGAGCTCGATCCCAACTTGGTGAGTTGGCTCAGTGAGCCAACCACCGAGTTGGGTGTTTTGATCCATTCATATGACCCCCCTCCTCAAGTCAAACCGGTCAATAGGGGGCCCACCAAAAATAGTAATTAATTTAATATTTTTATTTGAATATTTTAATAATAATATATATTATTATAATTTTAATATTTTATTTAAATATTATTTTAATTAATTGAGAATATTAAGTCAACTGACCATTAATGGCACATGATGGAAGATTTTAAAAGTTGTTCAACCAATTGTAATAAATGAACCATCATGTACCTTCAATTTAGGAAGGGAATTTATGAATTTTTCTCTCTCCTCTCTTTAAAATTATTCTATAAATGTAAGCTGGAAAATCATTTCAAAGGGTTCCAATAGGTCAGATGGGTTGGACAGTTAGATATCTTAGGCAAGTACAATTTTTTCAAGAGTCCTCTCCCTTCTGTAAGTTATCCTTATATGTTGAGAGAACTTTCAAGCCTCCTTTTCAATAATGTAATGGCAACCATTGCCTCTTATGAATGTATGATGCATTGTGCACGCTGTTGAATTAATAAAAGTGTGTGTTTTGTGAGTAATCTCGGTCCTTTCATCCTTCTATACTTCTTTGTGCCTTTTCTCATGCTTGTAGGTACACTGTGCAAGTTCATGTTTCTATTGAAAGTTCTTGGAGCTCTTTGCTTATCAAGTGGTGGAGTGTGCATGCAATTGAGTTGTGGTGCTTTCTCACCCTTCTCAAGTTCATCGTTCTTCATTGGAAGACTAATAACTTATTTTTCTGATCAATTTTAAGAAAGGGAACACATGCTTCCTAGTCTGCGATATTTTGTACCCTCTCTAAGTTGTAGTAGGTAAAGTTAACTTGTGGTGCACACACCCCTATTAAAATTAACCCTTCCTGTGTTTTGCAACACCCTTTTATTTGGTGCATCACCATCCCTAGTATAGTTTCATTTTTGCAAATATCTTTCCCTAAAACCCATGAAAATGTTAGCATAGGTCTAGATAATCATTTTATTGCACTAGGAGTAATACAAAAATTAGTTTAGGAAGAGGAAGTCGACCTTCTCTGGAGGTTCACCTCGAGCCCAAGTCCCACAAATTGAGAGGTGATCCCATGTGTCCCAATCACATCAAACATCTTGTTCACATTCTAACCATTTGGAGGGTGCAGTAATTTGGTGACAACAATTTTTGGCACTCTGGGTGGGACCGAGTTGGTAGTTCTCTTCTCACTTACACAAGTCAAGTACCTAGAAAATCTATATCTCTGGATTTCAAATCTCAGTACGTTAACTTATGCAAATAATTCAGAAAATATCTTCTTCAAAGCAAGCAAATTATCAACATATCAAACTTTCCTTGTTTCCTCCAAAGAGAATAAGAAGAGGCATTTCAATATCACCAGTTGCAGTTCTACCTCGTAGGGGTCATTCAAATCCTCCGTACGGATGGTTTCCTCCACTAAGGAACAATAAAACTCTTGTTGTTATTACACGAAACCAATTTTTTCCCCCTTTTAATGCGATTCCTCTTATGTTGGCTCAATGTGACCCTATACCTGTTGCAGAACTCAAAATTTTACCCTTTTACATAGGGGGAAGTCACGTTACTCCAGTGGAACATATTCTTGATGTAGATAACATTTGTGTGGTACATAATATCACAGAGGACAATGTTGCGGTTAGACTTCTTGCTACCTCTTTCAAGGGAAAATCACTTCAATGGTTTTGAGGGTTAAGTATTTGTAGTATAACCACTTAGGATGAGTTAGGAGAAAAGATTTGTAAACAATTTGAAGACAAGAGTGATCACATGTCGCTTTTGGAACAACTCACTACCATGAAGAGAGATCCCCAAGAATACATGAGTGATTTTAACTTCTGATTTCACATGACCTAGAATAGGATTCTGACACTTATAAAGCCTTATCTATATAATGCATTCTTGTACTATTTGTGAGCCTTGAATATCGATGTAGAAGTTATCATCTAGTCCATGGGAGGGGCTACATTACCTGATGCCTATGACGTTTCCATAAGAGCAGAAAATTCCTTGATTCAGGATGGAAAGATAGCTCCACGACCACCAATGTCGTAGTCTTTGGACCTTACGAATAATTATCCTATCATTGCTCCTATTCCAACAGCCTCTAATCAACCAACTCAATCTTCCCCTACCTCTTCAAATGATCTATTTGAAGTCAAGTCACTACTGTAAACTTTTGGAAATGAGCTCATTGCACTCAAGAGGCAACCGTTTCAATACAATCATCCATATTAGCCACAAAATCAAACTACAAATCAAGCTGTGAATGTCAGGCCTTTGAAATTTCAGAACCCTCTTGCTGCTAGCTCATCCAGAGAAATAGTACCTATCCAAAATAATCTAGTTAAAGACTACGAATGGTGCTATCATTGTTCTCAACACCAAAATAAAAATATTTGTCCCAATGGAGTTCTTGGCTAGGACCTTATGGTTCAAAGCATATCTTCCCCTTTTGAGCTAACAGAAAACACATCTACATAAGAAACAACAGATCAACCGCAAGCAACTGAAGAAACCAATTTGCTAAACTGATAAGCAGAAGACTTTTACAAGTTGAATACAGATTCCTCATCAGTGGTAGTAAACACTCATTCTAAGAAGAGAGCAATGGAACCTCAAATTTCCAAAGATGATCAAGCATCCACTTCACAGCCTCAGACGCAAGTGGCGGTTGATAAAGATGTGGGAAAGAAACCGACAGAAATGCCTGTTAGCCAAGCTACATGGAAAGAAGGTTCTTCAAGCATCATAGTACCCAACAAGCACTTTCTTAAAGAGGATCCTAATACCCAAAAAAGTGTCAGCAAAGTTGGAGCAATTTCTTTCAACATAGTATAACAGATGAAGAAAACTAACATGAACATTACTATGTGGGATGCACTCTCAATTCCTTCTCAAATATTTTTTTTGTGAGAAGAACTAAATATTTTTGGTACAACTGACAAATTGTCAGGTCGTGGTAGCTGCTACACATTTGTGTCAACCGAAAGGAAAAAGTATTCCTAAATCCAACAAAACACCGCCATTCTATATTTCCTTGATCATCGGAAACCACCTAGTGCATAATTGCATGATCGATTTTGGTGTCAGTAGCTCAGTCATGCCCAAACAAATTCCAAATGTACTAGGCATACAATATGCACTAGTTGTAAGAGGAGTTTTTCAGCTGGATGGCACAACTGTTAAGACTATTGGAGTTATCAAAGGACTTCAACTTACCATCCATGCATGCCCAAGTTTTTCATTCACCCAAGACACATCAGTCATTGATCTTCCTCTTCTCTTCATCATGTTCTTATCACGAGATTTCACTACCAAGATGGGCGGTTATCTATCAACCGATTAGTCACATATGATTCTTAGGACTCGGTATGGAACCAAAGTGACGATAAGGGTAGAAATAATCTACTTTAATCATGTAGAACCCTACACTTCTAGTCCTATAAATGGGAACTATACCATCAGAGATCGAGAGGAAGAAGATGTTGATGATGAACCAACCACTCTTGTTGAAGAAGTCTCCGAGATTGTGCTAGATGAAGTAAGTGGAAATCATCAGTATGATACCTACACTGATGTGTTGGTAGAAGAAGAAGTTGGTTTTCTACTGATGGAAGAAACAGGATTAGGGACCTACTGTATTCATGAAGAAGATATGATCATACCACAACTTGTTAAAAAACCAAGCGATTCAGAAGGACTGTGGCAATTTTTTTGACGGATCAAGCATTAAGAATGGATCTAGTGTTGGTGTTATGTTAATTTATCCAGAGGGATATAAATACTTCTCATCTTTTTTATTTGTAGTTTAGTTGCACTAATAATGTTGCTAAATACGAGGCCCTTGTGCAAGGAATTCAACTAGCCCAAAAGAAGGGAATCAAAGCTCTGACTATTTTTGGAGATAGTGAGTTAGTTTTTCATCAAGTGACAACAAACATCGCATCCAAGAATGATATTTAAGATCATACAAGAATTGATTCTGAGACTTGATTAAATATTTCAAAGATTTTGGGATCCTTGTAGTTCCTAGAAATCAGAATCAAGATGCTGATAGGCTTGCTACAATTGACTCACAATATGACATACCTATTGATAGCATGAAAGAAGGGAATTTTTTTTTCAAAATAGTGGTTCAAACTGCAGTCCCTGATAATGTGAGTAGTTGGAAAGTGCTCGATAGTGACAAAAAAATTATCCTTTTCCTATAATAAGAGGCAGAGTTTTCTGTAAAAAATCAAGATAAGTTGCAAGAGTCATATGGTGATCAAATTATAAAATTGAAAAGAAACAAACTACCAAAAGGTTTACTCACTTTTGAATCCATTTTCAATTTAGATGACCAAGCCAAAATACAAAGCTCTAACATGGTGGTTAAAGAAGAAGAGTTTGACGAAGTTGAGGTAGCAAATGAAATGTTTTTGAAGATCAGAAAAGTATGTCCTTCTGAAGAGAAAGAAGTCTTCATAAATTTTTTTCAAGAGTATCATGACATATTTGCATGAAGTAATAAAGAACTGCTTGGTTTTTATCCAGGTGTAGCACAACATACCATCGAACTGGATCATAATACCAAGCCAATTTTTCAGAAACATAGGCCAAATAATCCCAAAATTGAGCCACTAATGAGAAAGGAGCTAACCAAAATCATCAAGGAATGTATAATTTTTTTCCCATAAAGAATTCCTCATGGGTAGCTAATTTGGTTCCCATAAGGAAGAAGAACAGAGAGATTTAGTTGTGTGTAGATTTCAGGGATTTGAATCATGCATCATTGAAAGACCATTATCCTCTTCCATCAATGGAGCAGATCCTTCAAACGGTGGCAGGAGCTCAAAGATTTTCTTTTCTCAATGGATATTTGGGTTACAATCAAATTATGGTCCAAGAATCTGATCAATCTAAAATGGCATTCACTACCTAGTGGGGCACGTATTCCTACAAGAAAATGCCATTTGGATTGTCCAATGTCAGGTCTACTTTCTAAAGAGCCATGGACATGGTATTTAAGGGACTAATTAGTGATATCATTTTGGTTTACCTTGATGATATAACTATATACTCTAAGCATGCAGAAGATCACATCATGCATATTAGGAAGTTTTTCCGAAGGTGTAGGGAATTTTGGGTTTCACTTAATCCCAAGAAGTGTATTTTTACAGTGCATGAGGGAAAGTTGTTGGGGCATGTTGTTTTAACGGAAGGACTGTCAATAAATCCAACCAAGATTCGTTCGATTATGTCCTTATCTCTCCCAAGTCATAAGAAGGGTCTCCAAAGTTTTCTGGGAACCATAAATTTCGTGCAGAGATTCATCCCTCAATTGGCGACATTGGCTAAACTGTTGATAGCCATGCTGAAGAAAAATATGCCATTCTCATGGAAAAAACAAGTATGAGAGAGCTTCGAAGCCATAAAAATGGCCATTTCTTAAGCTTCCACACTGGTGAACCCCAGGTTTGATAAAGAATTTATAATTTATGCTTTTGTAGGTTAAGAGAGCATTTCAGGGATCCTCACCAAGCAAAATGAAAATGCGATGGAGAAACCAATTTCTTTCTTTAGTCAATCCCTCAAAGACTATGAGCTCAAATATTCATTTGTTGAAAAACAAGTCTTTGCGGTTATTCAAGACTTGAAGAAATTAAATCACATGTTGTCCAACAACAGAATTCATCTGATGGTGTCTCATCAAGGCATCAAGGAATTAAAAGTGTGCTGGATGGATCATGAAGGTGATGGAGTATGATGTACACATCAAAGTTACCAAACTTGTTAGAGGTAAAGGTTTGTGTCAACAACTTGCTGCAGATGTGGAATCAAAAGGTGATGAGGATGTGACACTCCTAAACACTGATGAGAGGTGATCCCATGTATCCCAATCACACTGAATGTCTTGTTCACATTCTGGCCATTTGGAGGGTGCAGTGATTTGGTGACAATAGTTAGCACGATCAAGCATGCATGTATAGAATACAATGTGTAATCTACGTAAACAATGTAAAAGCTACCAAGAAAATTAGTGTAAACATGAAAGAAGACAAGTAAGTTGTACAAAGTGGGTTGCAAACATGGGACATCACTCATGATGTCGTAAGACATGCAAGGCCATCATGGCCACAAACAAAAAACAAGCATGCACACCAAACATAGGGAAAATTCCCCATACAAGAAGCAAACAATGACAGACAAGTATAAACAAGAAAAATAAGTAGTCATGGAAACATGTAATCATGTAAACCAAGTGCTACACATGGAATACCTATTAACATGTTAGAGAAATAACCAGTATGTAAAAGTGTGAATAACCAAGTAATGTAAAGTTCTAAGTAAAAAATTAAACAATAGCACCTGTGAGAGACTAATGTGGATGCCCCCAACGACCAATGTAGGAAGGGTAGAAGGAGAACATCCATGTTATGTGTAAAATTTCTGTATCTACGATCAAAACTAAACAAATACGTAAACATGCATGTGTGGATGGTATAGATAATGACATATAAGAAATAAATATGACATGTGTAGTAAAGTGATCATGTAAAACAATAGTAAACAAAAGTAAATGCCCCCAAGACAATGCAATATGGTGTGGATGGATGGAATGGAATGCAAGATGGAATGATAGGAGCTGCATGCCCCTGAGTGAATGGAAATGTATGTAATGAGGTTCATTTTTTTTTCACTCTCAACATTCAAGAATGAATAGGAAACGATAGTGTGTCATCGGGAAATGGTCAAAATGTGTGTTGTGTCTAACGTGTTGTGATGAATGAGTAGGTGTAGTGATGAGATGTGACCTAACGATGATGTGTGCATGAAACCTATAGTCAAATCATATATCAAAACTAGATGAACGTATAAGTGATGATTTAGCCTAAGCGTATATCACTAGAAGATGAATGGATGATCGATGATTTAGCCCTAAGTGTATATAACTACAAGATGAAAAAGAGGGAGTGGTGATGTAACCTAAGGTGTATACCACTACAAAATGATAGAATAGGTGACAATTTAGCTTAAAGCACATGTCACTAGGTGGAAATTTCTCATGTTGAAAGGTCGAATAGTAAATGTGTGATGAGTGTAAGGTACAATTAATTTGTAAACCCTTGCTAGTCAAGTATGGACCGAGGAACTAAAGTGCATCATATGGTAGTGAGTGCAGCACGTAAAAGACAATATATTATACGTATTGATGAAACATGACCATGTGATGAAGTGAATATGTAAAAATGTAGTGTGTAGAATGCGATACCAAATGTGTATAATGTATAGTATGTAATGTAACATGTGTAGGTAGACTAAGAATGTAATATGTAGGATGGAATGATGCTAGACTCATATGTAATGAAGACTATCATAGTATGTAAAAAAATGTGTGAGGTGAAGACACAGAGTGTATGATGTAAGGGATGTGATACTAGATGTAATATAGTGACACTATGTATAAAATGTGATGTAATATGTGTAGATAGTCGAATAATGTATGTAACATGCAATATGACAATATGATGAATAATATGCCATGCTAGACAATATATAAAGATGATGTATGCATAATGATGATTGATGTGATGTATTATTTATGACACGCGATGTGTGATAAATTTTGTGTGTAAGTCCTATTGTGCAGTGTGTGGGGTTCAGTGTAGTAATCCCTCAACAATCAAGTGTGAACCGAAGCAAAAGAGTGTGTCATCGAGTAATGACAATGATAGAACATGTGAGGAAGATGCCTATATGAAAATGTAAAGATGATAGATGTTAAAGTGAGTAGGGGGGATGTATTAAATAATATTAACCCCAAGTATAGGATAGAAAAGATGACTATGGGCCGCTATTAAGAATATCATCATTGCCACGATCAAAAGCTACTGGAGCAACATTGAAAACTTGATAAGCTATAGAATCAGGAGGGTCATATAGGGTCCCATTACAATGGATTGTGTACACATTCATTGCATATTATTCATTAGTAAATGTGATGGGTGGACTACCATGGGCATGTTAACAAGATATATTTGGAACGTAAGCGAGAGAGGAATCCTAGGAAAAATACACTACTAACAAGGAAGTAAAATACCAATAATCATACCTCCTCCTTCCCGTTCCATAGCAAACCTCAGAATGGGCTAGGAAACTTGGATTGAGCCCTGATTGTGTGATATGTAGGTGCTTTTCTTCAAGACGGAGCAAGACCTTCCTGCAACAATGATCCTCTTACTTTGCACCAGATGGGAAAAATGATTATTAGACTATTTGGGCATTAGGACGAGGCAAAAGGATGTTCTTTGCTCAAAGGATGTAAGAACTTAGATATGGCATTCAAGCTTATTCTCTATGTGTCCTTAGAGGGGAGGGGTAAGGTTGTATTTATAGACTGGGGGAGTGATTAACTTAGAGTAATTTAAGTAATCATGGTTTGAAAATGTGGGCAAGATTAAAGATTAGATGAGTGGTTTGAAAATGTGGGCCACGAAGAATGGGTGAGGATTTGAATTATATTTTTAATTCATAAGTGGAGGATTTTAGGTGAGTGGGGACCACGAAGAATGGGTAAGGATTTGAATTTGAATTTTTAATTCAATAGTAGAAAAACATGGAGAATAATGACATGTGGTGAGGATTGGGTTATTTTTTAGATTTTGAAATGGATAATTAATCAAATTATATTTGATTAATTCGAAGTGTATTTTTTGTGGGAAATGAGGAAGGGGAATTAATTGATTTAGGACAGATGTGAAATTAGGGTGTCTACATTTTCCCCTCTTTGGAAGGGTACTATGAAAATAGTGTCCTTTCAAAGAAAGTAGACAGGATGGGGGAAGAATTCAATCTACTTTTCTTAAGAAAAAGGTAGAGCGAATGTTTTTTGGGGAGAATAGAAAGTGGTGAGTGATGGATGTCATAGTATCCTCCAAGACAAAAATGTCATGAGAAGATGTGATTATGGATAGATGTGATGATGCCCCCCTCGAGAGGACTGATGAGAATGGAATATATGACAGAACTCTCGAAAAGAAGAGAAATGAATTTTGCTGAGAAGAGGATGATAATGGAGTGGAAGAGACTGGAATGACCGCATGACGCAAATGGAGAAAGGATTCAATCGGCCTTGAATGCTAGGTGTGAGGGTGTGTGGGAAAGAGAAAAGGGAATGGATAGGATTGGGGGTTGATTACGAGAAGAGTAAGGGAGATAGGGGAGGGGGAAAAAAGAATGGAAGAGGTAGAAATAAGAGAGAGGGATGATAGGGGAAGAAGGGAATGATGAAGGAAAAACAAGGAAAAAATAGGAAAATGATAGAGTAGAGGGTGAAGGGATAAAATAGAGAGATGTGTAAAATGAAGGAAGCAACAAAGATAGTAAAGAGGGATGAATGAAAGTGAAATAAATGATAGAGCTGAGAAAAGTAGGAAATGGGAAAGGATAAATAAGAAGGAGAAAATGAGGTGGGAGTAGGGGGTGAAATGGATGAAAATGGAAAGAGGACGAAAGAAGAAGTAGAACAGAGATAAAAAAGAAACTATGAGGGGCGAGGAAAGTGTGAAAAAGAGGAGAGAAAAGAAGAGAAACAGATACAGAATGAACGAAAAGGTAGGGGTGGTAGAGAAAAGGAGAAGTGGTTAGAAGAAACATGAAAATTAGGGGAGAGGAAAGGAAGATAGAGCCAATATAGGGAGAAGATTGAAGGAATCGTGTCATTGTGAGGAAGACCAAGGAAAAGAATATGGAACAGACCGTATGGAGATGCATGTGGAGGGTGGTATGATAAAAAAGATAGGACAACACTGAAAGACCCAGGTTATCGATGGGGAAGTAAGGAGGAAAAATGATGGAAAAAGGGGAAGAAGATGATACAGGGGAAGGGAAATAAGACGAGGGGTGGGAGAGAGAAGAGGATAACAAAGAAAATGATGTAGAAAGAAGGAAATACAGAAAGGGGGTAATAAGTGGAAAGGGAACAGTATAAGGAATGTTTAGAGAAGAAAGAGGGGAGGAATGACATCAATTGGAAAAGATGCGGAGATGCATGAAATGAGGATACTATGATGATGAGAAAATAGAAAAAGGATGTATGATGAAGACAATAAAGATATTGAAGAGGGCGAAGAGAAGATGGAGAGATGGGTAAGAAGTGACAAGAAAGGGTGGGATTGAGGGAAACAAATAGGAGAGAAAAGAGAATGGGGGATAGAAGAGGAAATGCCAATGAGGGGACGTTAGGGAAATCCCCCTTACAATGAGTGGTGGGGAAGGGTGAGAGAAAAAATGAAGAAAAGGAGAAAGCTAACGAGGATTGGAAAGGGTAACGCCAACAAAGGGACGTTAGGGAAATCCCCCTTATAATGAGTGGTGGGCTTAGAGGAGGGAAGGAATGAAGGGAAACTCTAGAAGGTCCAAGGGAGTGAATGAGGTCGTGCAGAATGAGGATTGATGATTTTTAGGGAAATCCCACTTACAATTATTAGCGCGGGAATAGAAGATGATGATGAAAGAATGATAGAGGAATGTTAACAATAATGGTGAATGTGTGTGGGTAGAAATGTGGGGGGAATTTGAGAAGATGAAGTGGAAAGAGTAAAGAAAATGGGAGGGATGAGTTGGGACTAGGTGAAAGCGAGGAGAGGATGTGGGTGATGAGGATGAATGAGGTGAGGATGAAGAACCAAGACATGAAAAGAATGGGAAGAAATGGTATGAAGGATGATGGATCAAGAAGGGGAAAATGGGGGAAAAGAACGTGATTGTAGGCGGAAGAGATTAGATGTATGTTGTAAGAGGATATGTGGAGAAAGGATAATAGTAGGAGGGAAAAGTGGGTAGTAGGAGATACCAGGTGGAAGAAGCGATCAACAAAGTGAACGAAGAATGAGGTGGGGGAGAAGTTCACGATGACAAGTTAAGTGTAGGGAGGACCCTAACATAAGATTGTCATGTGACAGAAGTGGTTAAGTAAGATTGCCAAGCGAGTGAAACTGGAGATGACAAGTGGTCAAGCGAGAAGTGGTGTTTGCGAGAATCGAAAAGGAGGTGAAAGGATGTGATAATGGGGAATGCTGAGAAAAAGTGAAGGGTGAAGGGTGTGTAGTGATGGGGAAAGGCAAGGAGACAGATCATCCTTAAGAGGGACTCTTAAGTGAGATCGCCATGCCGGGTGAGTGGTTAAGTAAGATTGCCAAGCAGAGGAGGGTGATAGTGGTGGTAAAAAGATGTGATGATGGGGAATGAAGAGGAAAGATGGATGGTGAGATTGTAGAGTGATGGGCGAGTGTAAGATGACATGTCATGCTTAAGAGAATCTCTTAAGTAAGATCGTCATGCTGCTGGAGAGGTTTCGTAAGATCACCTAACTGACAAGGATGATATGCAAGGAGAAAGACAAGATGATATTGGGGACAGGGGTGGAATGGTAGGTTGAAGAAGATGATCGCGACGAGAGGTGGGAGAAATAAGATGGGGGAAATATGATGGGATGGGGGAAGGCCATAGGGTAGATCAACCTTAAGTGGAAGTCTTAAGTAAGATTGCCATGCGGTTGGAATGGTTAAGTAAGATCGCCAAGCTGAAGAAGAAGAAAAATGATGATAGAGTTGGTGGGAATAGGGTATGACAAAATGGACTGAAGGGGAACCCTCAAGTGAATTTTCCATACTACGAGAGCGTGTAAGTAGGATGACTAGGCATAAGATGGATTTGGGGAAGGATGAGAAAAAGAGTGAGTGAGGTATGCCTGAGTGGTATATGATATGAGATGAGGTGATAACAAGAAAGAAAGGAAACAAAGGAGTGTAACATGAATGGATGAAGAATATATGTAGTGGAGGGCGGAGAGTGTGAGGGGAATCCTTAATTGGGATGCCCGTGTGGTGAGAGTAATGATGCGAGAATGAGAAGCAAAAGAGGTGGAATGGGAAGATGTGTTTGGTGGTGATTGTTGTTTGATGAGAGGGGAGGTGGTGAAGAAGCTTCTACAGTGGGAAGATCTTAGGGAGAGAGTAAACCTCCACCGAGGATCCCATATAGAAGGGGTTATTAAGTAAGATTGTCAAGCGGGAAGCAGAAGGGGGAAAGGAAAGAATACAAATGGGTGAGAGGGGACAGGAATGGTGAGAAGGGTAATATGGGGATAAGTGGTGGAGGAGTAAAAATGAGGAGCGAGGATGAATGGATCAAATACATGGTGATCATGGTGGGGGAGAAGGAGCTGCTGGATAGTGAATGCTACTTGAGAAAGATCGTCAAGTAGGATTCACAAACTGCAACGGTGATCAAGTAGGATTCCCAAACTGGGGAATGTATTAGTATGGGTGAATGGATGGGGTGCAAAGTAAGATGTTGATCATGCAGGAAGATACTCACGTGATGAAAAACATCTTAATTTTAATATAGCACATAACAGGATGCATCGTGATATAAAAGATCAGGATGACTAGACTGTAATATGCGTGATAGCATAGACAGGGCCATCAAAAAGGTTTGATGCCCCAGTACGATATGCAAATGGAAGAGAGCATAGACAGAGGCCATCAAGAAAGTATGATGCCCCAGTACGACATGCAATCAGATAACATAAGAATATTAGAGAGAACACTAGGATACATAAAATCAAGATGCCCCCTGTAATATATCAAGATACAAGAAAGCAATTAATAATTTATAACTAATAATGCAACACAAGAACCAATAAACATGTCCCTAATGTGTTCCAAAGTGAGGATTGATTGGATGTGCCCCCAAGCAGGGGTACGAGGACATAGTAAAGTATTGGGTCATTGTCCTCAAACAAGGAAACAATGAGAGCTGGATTTGCCCCAAGCGAGGATTCACGCGAGGAGAAGTGGTTTGAATTTGGTAGTCATAAGGTGATTGGATCATTCGTTGGGGATAATAGTTCAAAGGTTGAATTGTGTTGGTTATTTTAGAGTTTTTGTGATTTTGTGGAGTATTTTAATTTTATTTTTATTTATTATATATATATATAGATATTTATATATGTTATATTTAGATTTTTGACGATTTTAATGTTTTGATGGATTTTTGACGATTTTGAAATGTTTTTAGATTTTTGACGATTCTTGCTAGTGGTTTTGGATTTTTGACGATTTGTCTAATGTTTTTGGATTTTTGATGAGTGTTTCTAATGTTTTTAGATTTTTGACGAGTTCTAATTTTTTTGTTGGATTTTGGACGATTGTTTCTAATGTTTTTGGTTTTTTGACGATTTTCAAATGTTTTTGGATTTTTAGATTTTTACAATGTTTTTGGATTTTTGATGATTTTCAAATGTTTTTAGATTTTTAGATTTTTACATTGTTTTTAGATTTTTGACGATTTTCACACTGTTTGTGGATTTTTACACTGTGATTGGCAATTTATGGACCAAAGTGCAGACTTAGTTTTGAGAGGTGATAAACCAGGATATCATCTGTATGTACCATGTTCCGTGTGGTAACTTATGCTCAGAATAACACAAATTCTCTTTCCATTGGCAGGATATGGTGGTGATGATATGATGAAAAGAAGTCCAGCTCCATTCTTGACTCCACACAACTAGTAAGATGCGTGGGCTCATCACCGAGAATCAAGAAGGACGTAGGAGGTAGATAATGAATATGGAGACAAATGCTAACAACAATCCCTTTGGGAAATTGTGACTTCATTCTTCATAACGGTAATGAACCAGTTTCAAAAATGGCTTTCACTTTATGAGTCACGTGTTAGACTTAGACAGTTATGTGGCCTGCTGATTGGTAAGATATGAGGTGAAGGGATAGTTCTCTCTTCACTTAGGCATCTAAATTACTTCTTGGGGGATGCTATAATATGCAAGCACTGTAAGATTTTTTATTTTTTTTGTTGAAATGACTCCCTATGCCTTGCCCCATGCTACTAGTGAGAAGCAAGGGCTCATCACCAAAGGCAAAATATAGGCGAGTGAATTCCCTTTTTGTTTTTGTTGTGTTTTGTTTTTTATTTTTGATTTTTTTTTAGATTTTTGAATGTTTTTGCAATATTTTTTTATGTTTTTATGAGAATGACCCTCTACGCTTTGCCCCATGCCACTTATAAGAGGCAAGGGTTTATCACTGAAGACAAGATGTAGATGAGTAAGGGCACCTTCCTCCATTCCCAGTCTCACACTACCAGGAAGAAGTGTGGGCTCAACACCAAAGACTATGAAGGATGAAAGATGTGAAAATGAATTACTCATAAGTTATTAAATTGATGGATTTTTTTACGATAGTGCTTTGTATTTGGGAAGGAATGTCTGCCCCCAATCTCAACCCCACACGACTAGTAGGACGTGAGGGTTCAACACTGAAGACTGAGATGGACAACCAAATGAACTGGGTAAAGAAGTTTAGAGCTTTGTTATGAAAGAGAGAATGTTTTTGAAGGGAATATATTACCATCAGTAAGCTTCTAGGTATGACCATAGATGAAAGTGACTGAAAATGGAAGATATGATAAGAAGTATGATGCTCACAAACTTAATAGGATTTATATTAGCACTTGTCTCATGATGATAAATATGAAGATGTGATTTTGATAATAAAAATGTCTGCCAATGGAAATAAATAAATTTATTCAGAGATAAGCAAGACAGAAGGAACAATGTACACTTTGTTGTTTCCTGGAATAGAGAGTGCTTTCAAGAATAGAATTTCTTTGAATGGAATGCATTCATGGGTTTTTCAAGGACTTGGCCTGTGTCAATGGCCAATTTATAAGCTCCAAACCCAAAATTATCTATGATTTCGTTGGGCTCAAATTTGTCTTGTTTGTCTCGTTCTTTGGGTGTGTTCTTTCGATTTTCTTTGAGAATGAAATCATTGACCTTAAATTTTCTAGGTTTGAATTTTTTATGGTAGCTATGTTGTAGCTGATTTTGATATACTTGAAGATGATCTAGGGCATTAAGTCATTTTTCATCAAGAAGCTCGAGTTCATTAAGGCGTGAGTGTCGATAATAATCTTTATTGATTACATCTTTGAAGGATATTATGAAGGATGGAAATTCAACCTTGACATGTAAAATAGCTTCCCAACCATAAACAAAGGAGAAGGGAGTGGCTCCAGTAGGTGTGTGATAAGATGTGTGGTAAGCCCAAAGAGTGGGATAGATTTGGTTAAGCCAATAGCTTCCATGTGTGTTGACAATGATGGTTTGTGTTATTTGGTTTGTTGCTTCTATTTGTCCATTAATTGATTGTTTTGAGGATAGATTCACGATTAAAGATGGAAAAGGTTGCATAAAGATATTCCTGGGTATAAGTACCTCGTAGAATGTATGCACGTAGAAGTCTTGATAGGTGAGAATAATTAGTGATGAGATTCCTACAAGATCGATCATTGAAAGCATGATGGACATGACAGGTTGCATTGTCGCAAGTTTCCAAACTTGATGTGGTTGTGTTTCGACAACAAGGCTAGAGATGTTAGGCATAAGAGCCAATATTGGAATAATAGAATCAAACTTAATGGTACCTATTGATGGAACCTCTTCTGTAGTGTCTACAGTAATATCAAGGTTTGAAAGGGAGTCTTGAAATGAGGTCAAGGTCTCATTAGATGTTGGAAGAATGTTGTCACCCAAAACAGGTTCAATATATGTTTGGGTTAAAAGAGAGTCTTGAAATAAGTTCAATCTCAGTAGATGTTGGAAGAATGTTGTTGTCCAAAACAGGTTCAATGTATGTTTGGGCTGAAAGAAAGTCTTGAAATAAGTTCAAGTGCTTAGTAGATGTTGGAAGAATGTTGTTGTCCAAAACAGGTTCAATGTATGTTTGGGTTGAAAGAGAGTCTTGAAATAAGTTCAAGTGCTCAGTAGATGTTGGAAGAATGTTGTTGTCTAAAACAGGTTCAATGTATTATTGGGTTGAAAGAGAGTCTTTGAACAGTAGATGTTGGAAGAATGTTGTTGTCCAAAACAGGTTCAAATGTTTGAACTAATGGAAGGAAATTTGAAGAAGATATGGATTGGTTTGGAATTAGAGAGTCTTGACTGTTGTCATCATGATCTCGTGGAATTTTAGTATATATAGGAGTTTCGACAGTAGTCAGCTCTTCATTGAAATTTGTGGTATTGGATGTGTCGTTGGTTGCAAGAGCATTGTCATCAAGTTCTACAGAGATGACGTCGTTGTTCAATTAAGTCTTGGACGTAATTCTTAAATCGCACACATTTATCTATGTGATGACCATCAATGCGATGAAAGTCACAGTATGTGTTAGGTTTGTACCAACATGGTTTAGCTTCCCCTTTGACAAAGGGTTTTGTAATTGGATATCTTATCAGTTTAGCCTCTTTTAGTTGATGAAAAACACTAGAGAGACTTTCTCCAAGGGGGTAAACTGACGTTGGACTTTACGGGAACTGATGTCTTCATTGAGGTTGTATGATTGGCCTTTTGGGTGATCATTCACTGATTTGGGTAGCCATATGAGAGAGTTGTGTTGTCATCTTATTAATTTGTTCTAATAGCTCATTGTGTGATGTTTTTTGTGAATTCATCATGGTTGAAAGAGAGGGAGAACAAAGAAAGGTGCAATGAAGAACTCAACCTATTGATTGTGATCTTTGTTTTGGCTCAATCAAGTTAACAAGTAAGGCTATAAGGAGTAAGCTTAAACAAGATACTTGGGAGAAATATGTGATAGCTTAAACAATCTATAATGAAAATGGTTTAGATTTGGCTTAAACAAGCTTATCAGAAGACAATGTAAGGAGTACACTCAAACAAGGTACTCGATACAAATGGGATATAGCTCAAATAAGCTATGATGAAGATGTTGATTGGTTTGGCTTAAACAAGCTCGGGATTGTTGACAGGGAAAGTAAAAGGTTAATCTCAATATGGTTGTGATATAACTCAAAATGAGTTATGAAAGGATTTGTGTTGGTTGTGATTTGGATAAACGTGATGGTGGACAAAATAATGAGTGAACTCAAACAAGTCACCCAATATTAGTTTGATATAGCTGGAAACAAGCTATGAAGGATGTTTTGACAATTGACGATATGGGGAGTGAATGCTAGTCACTCAATATCAGTTGGATATAGCCAAAGACAAGCTATGACAGATGTAATGTTGGCTGAAGTGAGCTAATGAAATTGGTGTGATGTTTTGGTCTGTGTTGTTGGATTGTTTGGATGTTTTCACTTGGTATTGAATTGGTCGAGAACTGATTTTTTTGTGGAACACAACTAGGGTTTGAATTTTTACAATGAACACATTGATATCAGCCAAGTTTTATGATAAAACAATGCTAAACTATTTTGTTTTCAAACAGCAAGCAATCATGTGGATCCAATTGTTTTGGCTTATGAGGTAAATTCTTCAGGAATGATCATTGTTTCATGCAATCATACAAGTATGTTGTGGACTGATGGATGCAGGCTCTTATTACTCCAAAAAAAATGCATCCTCTGATATACCCTAGTCCTGATATACCTAATTCTGTACGGGGACAAAATTGGTATGGGGAGCCCTTAGAGCACTGGAGGAGACTCACCAATTCTTACTTTCCTGTTTCGGAGTGAATCACCACGTCTAGAACAGGTTTTGTGAAAAGGTGGAAGGTGATGGAGGGATGAATGTGTATGGTGTCCTTATAACTCCCTGAAGATTTACAGGGACGATGCCCAGGCTTCGTTGTTACAGCTATTTAGGCGTGACTCGCATGCGCTGCACGACAACATTACCTGTAAGTGAAGAGCAGGGGCGAGGTAAATACCGAACGCTGTGATGAGACTAGGTCTCAAAGTGCAATGCAGATGCAAATGCTATTGGTGCATGGTAGTCAAGTCCATGTCACCAGTGTAGCTTTAGTGGTGATGAAATCCACCTCGTCTACATGTAAAAACAAAATGATAAAGTGATTAAACGTAGGGTTCTTTCCAACTTGAAATAAATCACTAGCAGAAAATAATTGCGTACCTGAGCGTACTTTTTTTTTTGGTTTCAACAATTTTCTTTGAATGGTGGTATTTTTGTGGGATTTTTATTTATTTTTGTGTTTTTGTTTTTGACAATATTCCAGTGACGCGGTCCTACAGAAAACAAATTAGTAGTTATCCTGCAAATGAAATGTTAGAAAAGTGATCGTGGCTGTTTTTTATTTTCCAGATCGCTCGAAGGTGCAGGAAAAGAGCATACACAACCAATGACCAAACAAATATTAATAATATGACAAAGGAAAATAATGATTGAAATGATAGTTGGAAAACAAAGCTAGAGGATCCTGCAATGTTAGAACAAGAAACTAAAAAAATTGTGACCGTTTCTGATTTTCCAGATCGCTCGAAGGCGCAAGAAAAGAGCATACGCGGATACAATTGGAATAGATTTTTTTAAAATGTTAATAATTATTGCAATTAATCATGATTGTGAAATAGCGATAATGATTGTTTTCACAAAAAAAAAAACGACGAAAGAAGAGTGTGAAAACGTTACCTAGAAGTGTTGTCGTGGAAAATTGAAATGTAAGGCAAAAAATAAAAAATTAAAAAAAAAATTGTTTTGTGGAGCCCAGGTGGCCTCATGTTTCTGATTTCCAAGATCACTTTTGAAGTGCGAGGAAAGAGCATACGTGTGAGGTTGTTACGTTAAATAAAATTAAATTTAAATTTAAAAAAAAAAAAACTATAATTTTGTTGTTTTTTGTTAAAAAGACAGGTGTTAGAAGAAATGAAACCAAATTTTTTTCTGTAAGTCTAAATCAAAAAATTATTTTTCCATTGCATAGATCTTTTTGATACCTTTCCGTTAAAAAAAATGAAGTCATTCCGAGTTCGGGAGCAAAATTTATGGCTTCCGGAAGATGGGCTACGGTAGCACTCTGAATGAAAATTTTGAACGTGAGAAAAACGTCCCAGGAGCTAGTTTTTTTTTATTTTCTGACTTCTGTACTTCACCTGAGAAGCTAAAATTTTGACAGCAAGGTTAAAAAAGAACAATAAATAGAAATAAAGAGTTAGATCACAAAATGATTAACTAAAATGAAAGAAAAAAAATAAATAATAATAAACTTCCTACAAAGCAGTTATTTTAGCAAAAGTAAATAAATAAATGCATTTTCCAGATTGGTTGTCCCATGACAGTAAGATGATAAACTAATGACTAGTTCATGTGTTTCTACAGATTACGAGTGAATAGAAAAATCAAAACTGGGAACTAAACACCAAGCACCGAGGAGATCAAAGACAGGATGAGCGTCATAGTTTCATTGTTGTTATAACCTGCAGATACACCACAAGACACCGCACAACAAAAACACTACCCAAAGCGTGAAGGTTAACCAAAGAAGGCCATAAGGAATAGAAAAGGAAATAATAATGAACAATAATAAACAAAGAACAGATAAAACCACTAATTGGGAAATTAATGGTAACAGATCGAAAGTAACCGGGCGTGCCAGAATGTAAGCTAGGAAAAATACACTACTAACAAGGAAGTAAAATACCAATAATCATACCTCCTCCTTCGCGTTCCATAGCAAACCTCAGAATGGGCTAGGAAACTTGGATTGAGCCCTGATTGTGTGATATGTAGGTACTTTTCTTCAAGACGGAGCAAGACCTTCCTGCAACAACGATCCTCTTACTTTGCACTAGATGGGAAAAATGATTATGAGGCTATTTGGGCATTAGGACGAGGCAAAAGGATGTTCTTTGCTCAAAGGATGCAAGAACTTAGATAAGGCATTCAAGCTTATTCTCTGTGTCCTTAGAGGGGAGGGGTAAGGTTGTATTTATAGCCTGGGGGAGTGATTAACTTAGAGTAATTTAAGTAATCATGGTTTGAAAATGTGGGCAAGATTAGGTGAGTGGTTTGAAAATGTGGGCAAGATTAGATGAGTGGGGGCCACGAAGAATGGGTGAGGATTTGAATTATATTTTTAATTCATAAGTGGAGGATTTTAGGTGAGTGGGGACCACGAAGAATGGGTGAGGATTTGAATTTGAATTTTTAATTCAATAGTAGAAAAACATGGAGAATAATGACATGTGGTGAGGATTGGGTTATTTTTTGGATTTTGAAATGGATAATTAATCAAATTATATTTGATTAATTCGAAGTGTATTTTTGTGGGAAATGAGGAAGGGGAATTAATTGATTTAGGACATATGTGAAATTAGGGTGTAAGTGGAGGAGGACATGAAATAGCATTGACACTATGCACATATCCCCTATATAACATCATAAAATTAGTAGATGGAGGAGTATTGAACATGTACTCTTCTAGACTGTCAGCCAAATCGGTTTCTTCAAAATAGGAATTGTTTACACCAAGAGGAGTAAAATTGAGTTTCCCTAATGAGATTTGGCAGTAAGTTATACAATCCTTCAACCTTGTCATCATAATCCTCAGAATCATTAGTGTGATCATCATCATGTTTTGTGGTACTATCAAGTATGTTAATAGGTGGCATTATAGTTAGGAGGAGTCCAGAAGGTGTCGTTACAATGGTGGATTTGGATTTGGGAAACATTTCTTTTATGGATGAATACTGCCAGAGGTAGAAATAATAGCCATAGTCAATCCAAGAGATTTAAAAATAGTGGGAACACTGACAGTAGTAGTAATTGGGGTGAGATTGTTACAGTGCTAGACTGACCAATGTCATATGTGTCAAGATTAGCATATGGAATGCATTGAAAAGGTGGTATGGGTATAACAATAACATGGTCTATATGAAAATATTTGAATGGCTTGGGATTTGGTGTGATATTATGTTCATAGCCATCATGTAAAAACTTAAATCATCGGTGGATAGTAGATGAGACTGGTTGCATTGTGTGAATCCAAGGCCTTCCTAAAAAGAGATTGAACTGAAAGGAGGAATCAATGACATATAACTCAATGAGAATAGTCTTAGGTCCAACCTGAATATGTAATGAGTTAGTACCTAAGAATGTGCACGTGGTAGAATCGTAACTACAAATGAGAGTGGAATTATTAGAAATTCTATTATCGCTAATACCCAATTGTCGTAAGAGAGGATGAACGCAAATATTAACAACTGATCCATTATAAATGAGGACTCATTTGATGCAAGTAGTAATTCCAACGACAATAATGAGCAAAGGAGCACACAGATTGATTTTAGAAAAAGGTGGGATATATACATCTGTGAAAGAGATAACATGTGGTAAATTGTGAAGAGATTTTATGAGATGTGTAAAGGCCTTCGTGGAGTTATCACTTTCAATATGAATAGCGTGAAGGGAAACTTCTAATGTATTACAAAAATCTGGTTCGTTACAAAATAAGTCATAAAGAGAAATCTTATCAGACATATTTTTAAGTTTTTCAATGATGTCATAGCCCTTAGAAGTGGTAGGAGGAGCTACTGGAGTAATAGATGGTGGAATAGATGCGGGTGGAGCCTTAGGTGGATTAAGATGAGTGCGATGAGTAGAAACTACATTAATAGATGAATCAGCCCTAGGTGTGACAAAGCGAGGAGGATGTTTGGTACACCACACACATGAAATCAACAACAATAGTAACTATGCCGGAGGCCTTAGTGGGTGCATAGGTAGGATAAGAAGATTGAACCATAACTTGATAAGGAGATGATATGATAGAAAAGGAAGTGTTGAAAAGTTGGGTTCACCAAAATGATTAACTAAAATGTGTAATTGTGTGTATGATAGTTAATCTAATCTAGGAGGACATATAAACATAGTAAATAAGCATGTAAATGAATTAATCAACTAATATAATAAAAGTAAACCCATAATGCACAAGAGAGAAGAGGAAAGAACTTAGTTAAATAAATTTGATTTTGTAGGACTGTGTCACAGAGACGACTAGAGAATCTGGAAGGAGGAACGACCATACAAAAACTTTGAAAAGGATGGATCTGGAGTATCTGGCTGGACTAGAGTGCTTAGAGAGTGATTGAGGTGCCCACATGTGCTCTGGTCTGAAAACTGGGCACCCTGGTCTGTGTAAAATATCTGAAACTGATCTTCATAGGCTCAGTAGATGGTCTGAAACCCTCGTTATCTATCACATTGGATTCATTTTCCTATACTGAGTGTCGTAAATAATCCAAGATGATGTAAAGACCTATAAAAGACTAAGAAGAAGTATCAAAACCCTAAAAAAATAAAGATGTAAATGATTGAGTCAAACTGACCTCAGCTGCCACAACAATCGGCTTATTAATTGAGCATTGCACTACATTTCAGACCCAAATGTATTTTTGGTGAGTGTGTGCATAATGTGCCCTAGGTGATCTTTTTCCAGACGTACTTTGTGAAGTAGCAAGAAATAACTAAGTGTAGAAAATGTAATATCATGTGTGCATGGAATAGAATAGAATCCCTCCCCCTATGAAGTGTGATGCAGATGTCCTAGCCTTGTGCCTTGTGATGGAGCTATGTAGATGCAAATGATATCCAATGCAATAGATGGATGCAACTCTAGATGGATGATAGTAGTGAATGATGCTAGGTCCCTCATTATGGTCTAATAAATTTATATTTATAGGGTTCTCTTTATCTAATTTCATAATTAACCCCAAAATGGCCAACCACAAAAAATATAAAGATCTAAAATGGATAGAAAAAAACCCAAAAAGTGGCGGGAAAGGGAAAAAGGTACTGGAGCACCCTTGGTGGGACCAGGGTGCCCATGGGCACCCTAGTACTAATTTGGGTGCCCCATATCGAGGCTAAAATAACAGGAGGTGACAAAAGATGACTAGGCATGTGGATGTAAAAGGCTGGTAACAACGAAATAAAATAAAACAAGATGGTCAAAATATGGGGGGTTAAATAGTAATTTCTTCACTCAAGAACCTTCTAAATAGTAGTATGAAACTGGGATAAATAATGTCTAAAGTGCATGATTTTGTGACTACAGTGACAACTTGGGTGTTACGGAAGTGTTAACAACAAGCACCATTTTCACAAAATATGCTCCCCTCCTCATGAGAGCCTCACCCATAGCACATTTTGGAGAGGTTGATGCCCCCTTTGTCCCATTGTCCCCTATTTTTTGTGGGTGCAACCACACCTCTAACCTCCACCAGAATTAAGTTAGAGAGTTTCATTTTAAGGTGAGTAAAATGGAGCTAGTGAGAGGGAACATAAATTTGAAAGAGGTATAAATTTATACTTAGCCATTTTTTTATATTTCATTGCCATTTTCTCTCCCAAGTTGTTGCTGTAATGCTGTTATGATGCCCAAATTTTCTCATATCTTTTAAACCCCATGCTTGTTTTCCATGAAACTTGGTCTATAGGTTATGTTAGAGTAGGTATTTACCTTAGCTCATGTTCACCTAGGTACTTTATTTACCTTTATTGTATTTATCCTCACTCACTTATGTGTCTAGATATTTATTTTTATTTATTTAGATATTAGGGGGATATTATCTAGTTGTTAGGTATAGTTCTTTCCTTGATCTATGGTATTGACTAGATATTTGATGTCTATTTCTCTCATAAATCTATGGTCTTGACTAGTTCTTTGATAATTAGTTATTTCCATGATTTATGGCTTGATCTATGACCTTGACTGCTTCTTAGCTTGTTATTCGTTATCTATATAAGCAAGGCCCATTCCTATTGTATTTCACTGAGTTCCATAATAATATATGATATTGATGCTCATTTTTTTGCAGAGGTTTATGTAAAGTTATTTTGGTGAATCAATTTCATCTTATTGATCGTGGTGTTTGATTAACATCTGTATTCTTGGCTTGGTACGATCTGTTTATCGTTCTTTTTATGGTATCAAAGCAATAGATTGCTATTGACATCCATCTGTAAGTTTTATTTTACAAATAAATTATTTGTATATTCATATATTCATGTTTGTTCGTATTTTGTTGATTGTTTGCATTTATATGCAAAACAGAGGCTTCCATTGGATCTGGAACGTGAAAAAACCCTAAGATCAAATGTAAACTCGACCATTTTTAGAGGCAGTTGCTTTTTGCTTTTTTTTTTTTGTTGCAAAGAAACGCACTGGTTCTCCTTGGGATCCGTGCCATCCAGGAAAGAAATTTTGGAAATCAATTTATGGGTTTATTATATTTCTTGAGATCTACATTGAGCTTGTGATTCCTAATAGTAGGTGCTTAAATCCATCCCCCTTTCATTTTATTTATGTGGTGAAGGAAAAAGCATTTTATTATGTTTTAGTGGCAACTAATAAATAATAGAGCATAATATTGAAAAACTTGTAATTTTTGATCGGTAACTCGGTGTTGAGTGTCATTTTTTGCAAAAGTGCTTATTTTTTTGTGCTCTTTCCATTTGAAATATTTATTTTGAGAATCACACTATAATTATAAAGTGTCCATATTGTAACACACACTCATTGTAAATTGCCAAAATATTGGGGGGATCTTGTTGCATTACTTGGGGGTCTTGTTGCATTGCTTAGTTATTGCATTTGTTTTGGTGAATTTTTTAGGATGACATCTACTTCTGCATTAGATCATGTTGATCCATTAACAACACATAATTACCACACATGGAAACAATAATTAAGTAGAAAGGATTATCAACTTTAACTTCTTCAGAAGAGCCAGTGTTCACTAGAGAATATGAGAAATTTCAGTACCAATGCAAATTTGATGAGTGTATGGGTTTGATAGGAGCTTATGTAAGTGACAGTATTTTGTTTCATTTCAAAAAATGCAACTCTCCTTTCAAAATATGGGAGAAATTAGAGGAATTATTTGGTAAGGTGGATCATATGAGAGCCATGTAAATTGAAATTGAGATCACCTTTCTTAATCCTAAAGATTTTCCAACAATTATAGACTATCTTACCAAGTTCAAACATTTTTTGACACAGTTAAAGGGGAGTGGAAGAGATAAGAAATATGAAGATTGTGTTTACTTGATTCTATCTAAGTTAAGAGGACCATTTCAAATATTTTCTTCTACCTTTTTCTCTAGCATGGATGCCTTAGCTGACACATTCAAAATGGCTGACTTAGAAACATTTTGTGAAAGACTTACTAGGGAAGAATCTAAATATTCTCACCTTGAGTCTTCCACCTCTCAAAAGGTATTAGTTGCATCTAATCCTAAGGGTAAGGGAAAACCAAAAAGTAAAACAAAATCCACCCCTTATCCATCTCAAAGTGCTCCTAAACCTAAAGAAAACATCTCTAAACACAAGGAGTCTTCTAAAACCAAGAATAAGTCTAGCCTTTCATTCTCTTTTTGTGGGGGTAGTGGTCATGAAGAACATAGGTGTTATAAGAGAATGCAAGCCTTAGAGGATGCAATCAAGAAACACAAAATTTCTATCTCCACTCCACCTCCTTCTAATCAGCATGAAAAACACTTAATGTTGCTTGGGAGATCTCAGTCACCACTTGCAGAAAGTTGGGTTATAGATTCGGGTGCTTCTCATCACATGAATTCTTCCAAGGAGTCTTTTGTTTCTCTAGGTTTGAGTTCTACTTCCAAAATTGAGGTTGGAGATTCTTCCTTTCTTTCTATTGAGGGAAAAGGTGATATATAACTTGATGGTGGCAGTATCCAAGATGCACTATATGTTCCTAACATCACTACAAATTTGCTTTCTGTATATCAAATTTGTCATTCTGGTCAAGGGAAAATAGTGAATTTTACACCACATGGGGCAGAAGTAAGAAATTTGTTGGAGCCTTATTCACTTTTTACTCAGGGTATTGTTGATCATAGTTCTAGACTATATCACTTTGAGGGTTTTGATGACACTTATTCTATAGGGATATGATTGGTTTCTCATGCAGATTCAGAGAGTAAGCTTTGGCATGAAATATTTGGACATCTTAATTATAGATATTTGAAGGAGTTGAGAACTCATGGTATGGTAGATGGTCTTCCTAGAGTTTCTTGTCTTGAGGGAGTTTTCTCTAGCTGTGCATTAGGGAAACAACACCAAGATCCATTTCCTAATAATTTTTCTAAGAGAGTTTATTCACCACTTGATATTGTGCATAGTGGCTTGATGATTTTTCCAACCCCCTCTTTCAATGGAGCTAAGTATGCACTTACCTTTATTGATAATTTTTCGAGGCATACTTGGGTTTATTTTCTCAAGTACAAAAGTGATGTTTTTTCACACTTCAAAGTCTTCAAGGCTTTGGTCGAGAAACAATCTTCGAGTTGCATAAAGAACCTTCACACTGATAATGGGGGGATTACTTCAGCAATGAGTTTTCTGATTTTTTGGAAACTCAAGGCATTATTCACCAACATTTTTCTCCTCTTACTCCACAACAGAACGACTTAGCAGAGTAGAAAAATAGAACTTCAAAATTTGGGTCATCTTTTACAACTTTGGGTCATTCTTTTAGTTTTCAATTATGAAAATCAAATAAGGGAATCATATATATACATAGTTATAGCTCTCAAATAAAGGTTTAAGCACTAAGGATTACATATCATCACCTAATATTGCATTCAAAGGAACAAAAGCACTTAAAAGGCATTCATCTAACACAATCATACAAGGGATAAGGGATGCATCATTCTTCATACACAACATAAGAAGAGGGAAGTTAATTTTATTCCATCACACACATTCTATACATTGTTACATTCTAAATCTAGCCCGCTATCATTGTGCAATTTGCATAAGGGAATTCCTAAGGCATCATTACACACACACACTCACACATAAATACATGGAGTTTTAAATGTAGTGCAACGCTCGATACTTAGTTCACTCTTCAGGTGACCGTCAAGGTCAATCTGACTCCACATTCTGCATCTTATTTTTTTAGTTTTGATGTAGTTTATAGGCATGTGTATCTAGATATATCTCTTTGTAGGTTATAGGTAAAATTAACAACAATACATAAAAATAAGAGCCATAAAAGGAAGCTAACAACGAATCTCCTCATGCAAAGAAAAGGAAAAAACCCAAGCACTTGACTAGACACTAGCGCCTAGGTGCTCCTGTCATCCCGTAAGCACTTTTTTCTTGCATATTTATGAGTCCCAGGACCTCCAGTGAACCTTAACAAAACTTATCTTAGTATGTTATAGTAGTGCCTTAGTATAGACCATTTCCCAATCACTTGGAAATGAGTTAAGTCACTCTCTCACTCCCTCTTTCTTAGGGTTTCATATCATCATTTTCTTATTGCTTTTCCATTAGTATATTCTATCCCTTATAAATTATTAGTAAAAAAAAGTTATTATGAAATCATATTTTATTTAAGCTTAGGCATATCATTCAAGATCTTATCAATAATAATGCAACCGAGCTTCCAACATCATCTTCTTCCAAATTGGTCAATGTTAATCAAAATATTAAAATATTTAACAACCCCTTACCATAGCATGACAAGCTAGCTACTGATTCTTCTATTAACCATACATATCATGTTGTATCTCATCGTTCATTGGGTCCACTTGATTTCCTCATTGCTGTTATTGATGTATCACCACCAGTTATCAAATTCTTAGATCATGATCACCATGCTACATTTTTCTCTGATTTTCAGCACATTAATGCTTCTGTTGGTATCTATATAGTCAATAATAATTTGGTCTATCCCTCGACCCTTACTAATGCATGTTGTGTTACGATTCTCATAGCTATCAAAAGTCCAACCTCGTTAATCACTTTTCCATTCCCTAATTCTTATGGTTGTGTCATCCTTCCTATCACTGTCGGTCCCCTTACCACATTTACACCATTTCTTGTTACATTTGAAATAAAAAGTTGTGACATGGTCTTAGGTATTCCTTGGCTCCACGCCACCCAAGCTATCCCTTCCATGTTTCACAATTGTCCTAAGTTCATCCATGATAAACAATTTGGCACCATCAATGATGTCCCACCATGCACACCATTTCCTCTGTCCACTCTTGAATATATTTTTGTGTCAGTTACAAAATTTAGTCCTCCTACATGGCTTAAGTATATCTCCATCCATAAACCTACCTATCCTATTTATACACGGCCTCCATTACGACATCATCATCCTCACTCCTCTAGTAGTCCACCTTGCCAACCTAAGTCCCCTCCTCGGGAAGCCCATTTCTCTCGCTTCTCTCCACCCCCTTCACATACACATAGGTATTCTCCTACATCACCATTCATTGGCCATCATCACATGCCATCTCTTTCTCGAATACCAATTAAGGTAACTTTTCTCTTCAATATCACCAGATACCCTTCCATTCCTTGCACACTTGGGGCCATTGCACTATTTCCCCCTCTCCAGCACCATTTGATGTCTCTTCTTGCTACTCCTAATCACGTGGTACATTTCACACTCCATGCTTCACGATAACACTTATCTAGCAAATATTTTTAGTACTCTTCCTATATATTCATTACTTGATGACACACTCTTGTTCTATGGTTCATTCTTGAATGTTGAGGGTACAATTCCTTCATGAACCTCACTTTTCATATCCTAGCTACTCATTCTTTGTGATTCATGTCTATTTTTTCAAGCTTAATATCACCTCTGGTATACACATTGTACTATCATTTCCTGATGATGCACTCTAGTTCCACGGTTTATACTTGACTGTTGAGAGAGCATTCCTAAATGAACCTCAACACACTTACATACACTGGAGGCAAATGTGGCCCCTCTTATCTACATATATTACATATCACAACACATCATAGCATATACACCACATTTACACATCTTGATTGCATTTAATCTTGTTAACTTATTATACTTAGATGTTACACTTTGTTTTCCACGCTAGTTAGATACTTAGTATGTCATTTATCTATTTCTATATAAACATGCATGTTCACTTGGTATCTTGAGGTGAATGCATGACCTTTCAAAAATTCATACATGATGCATGATGCTCGATACTTCTTTTTATCAGTCCTACCGCGGCTCTTAGGGGCATCTACCTTTACTACTCTCATACTCTACACATCATAGGTCCTATTGTTACATTATTTACTACTTACCATCACTGTCACTTTACTTTTTTTTGATTTATACATGCTTTGACATACTATTTATCTCTCTAAAATGTTAACAGGTTCTTCATGTGTAGCATTTACCTTTCAGGAATATATACAACCATGGCTATATGTCACCTTTTACTTACTATTGTTTGCGGGCTACTCCCTAAGTGATGCTTATTCATTATTTTCTTCTGACCACTTCAGCCCTAATTATCTTGTGACATTGTGAGTGATGTCCCATGCATGCAACCTATTTTTTTCAATACATATTGTCTTCATAATTACTTGTTACATTGTTTTCTATTGCATGCTAGTTATTGTTACACTAACACTTGTTTCCTAGCCCTTATATTTTGTGTGTGCCTTGGTTTCCACCATGCACATCCCCTACCCCATGCAATAATTCAATATTATATATGCATATCGATATCAAATCCTCTTGTTTGGTCCGCCTTCTCCTACTTTCATTACATGTACCTGAAATAAGGGGGAATCATTTGGGTGAGAAAATCACCCTTACAACAATATAAATATACATATCAATATATATCTGGAAATAGAACATAGTCACCAAATGGCCCAAAATATGACTTGGGTCACAAATACAGATAAGACACTAGTGCCCAGAATAGACAGGAACAATGGGTGCTTATGTCTTGGGGAAAAAAACAAACAGTTTATCGATTCAAGAAAATTTCCAGCAGTTCACAACATAGTTCTACAGTAACAGTCACTTGAATCCAATTTTAGAATGTAATTTACATCTAGTTTACATACAGTGACAAGCCATCTGCAGTGACACTTATTTGGGAAGCATCATGGAAGGAGATAAAAACTAGACCTCTCTCCCAACACTATTCTCTTGGTGTGAGATCACCCAAAAAAACTCATATTTGGTGTGAGATCACCGAAAAAACTCATATTTCGTGTGAGATCACCGAAACAACTCATCATTGGCATGAAATTTCACAAAAAATGATGCGCCTGAATTAGTAGGAACTTGACAAGGTCATAACTTGAGCTCCGGGTGTCCGTTTGAGTCCGTTTTTTTTTGAAACCACGTGTTTCGATGAGACGAACGCAGCGGCAACCCGCCCTACCGGTTGGGGCAAGTTTTTGACACGTTTTCGGGCCCTAAATCCGCCATCTTGAGGCCAAAAATTAGGATTTAAGTTATAGTTTGGTTTTTTTCTATTTTTGAGCATTAGTTAATTTTAGTCTATTAATTGCATTTTGAGTTAGAAAGTTGGCAATTCCTCTAATTTAGGGATGTAGAAGATGCGTGGCAATTTCTGTGCCCGTAGGAATAAGCATGCGAACTTACTAAGAATAGCAGGTTCTAGTAAACTGCTAAAAATAGTAATTTCCGCCACCTAGAGTAGATTTAGTCAGAGTTAGCTAGAGTTTACTTGGAAACTCGAGTTGGGAGTTATTTTCCTATTTAGGAAACATTGTAATTGATTATTTGATAACGAAGAAGGAGATCTATTTTCTTTTGGAGTTCATTTTATTGCAGTTTATCTCGTTGTTCTTAATTTGGCTACATTAAAAAATCACTCTTGACATGAGATCATCTAAAAAAATCACCCTTCGGAAAGAAAATCCAGCAACATCTCCAACCAAATCAGGACAATTATCTATCTCTTACAATCTTGTACATCAAGTACACATTTTCCTTTTACATACTTCTACACTTCTACTTACTTATACACATTTATTTTGATTTCTCATATACTAAACTTTGACCACTCTCTTTATTTTATTTTGTAGGTTCATTCTTATTTGCAACAAGAAGCATCTCACATTATCAAGCACAATCTCGCACGAGGCACTACTATGCATACGTTTCACCCCTAGGGTCTACCTTCCCTTCATAGTTTCCACGCTTCACATTATGGTTACTTCATGCTTCACTTGTCCACTTGGCACACTATAGGATACACTCTATTCTATAGGATCACAAGGTATTCATATTCTATCTACTTTGTGCTATATAGTATTCAATCAACAACATAAAGTGGGGAAAAAATGTAGACAAAATCTATGCACTTGGGTACATTTTTAGGTCATAGAGCATACTAATATATACATGATTCCTAAGTGAGAAAACTAATAATTGAAAATGTATTTTGGGTATTTTAATTTGTCTCTTATAATTTTTTTGACCTTACACACCCTACAACCATGTTGGTATTTTACCGATTTATCTTTAATGGCCTTGGACACTAGCACCCATTTAGGACAGAAGTTCACTTGTTCTCCTTTCCCTTCTGTGTGCTCTTGACATTCTTTCCTTTCTTTTTACTCTTTTGGGTCTCTTTTAATTTTGGATCATATTTTACAAATTTGGGTTGGCCTTTTAGTTTTCAATTACAAAAATCAAACAATGGAATCATATATATACATACTTATAACTCTTAAATAAAGGGCCAAACACTAATCATTACATATCATCACCTAATATTACATTCAAAGGCACACAAGCACTTCAAAGGAATTCATCTAGAAAACTCATACAAGGGAAAAGGGATACATCACTCTAGATACAAAACATAGGAAGGGGGAAGTTCATTTTATTCCATTAGACACATTCTATACATTGTTATATTCTACATCTATCATGCTATCACTATGCAACTTGCACAAGGTTATTCTCAAGGCATCATTATACACACACTCACACATAACTACATGGAGTTTGAAATGTAGTGAAATTTTTGGCACCAAGTTCACTCTTTGGGTGACCATCGGGGTCAGTCTGAATCCACATTTTACATCTTCATTTTTAGGTTTGATGTGGTTTGTGGACATATGCAACTATATATCTCTCTTTGCAGGTTACAAGTACAATTAGTGAAAATGCATCAAAAAAATAGTGAAAAAGGAAGATAACATTGAAACTCCTCATGTATAGAAGAAGAAATAGCCTAAGAACCTGATTAGACACTGGCACCCAAACACTCATGTCCTCCCATGGGAGATTCTGTACTACACAAATATGAATCCCAGGACCTCCAGTGAACCTTGATGACACTTATCTTAGTTTGTTCCAAAAATGCCTTAGCCCAGACCAATTCCTAATCACTCTAAAATTAGTTAAGTCACTCTCTCACTCCCTCTAGCTTAGGGTTTCATATCATCATTTTCTTATTTCTTGTCCATTACTATATTTAATCAAATATATATCATTAGTATAGTAAAGTTACTCTGAAACAAATTTAATTAAATTTAGATTTAATAAGAAAAAAGGATGTTGAGCCTATCATGTTGAAGAAATAATACCTGAATAAGTTTGAAATAGTGTAGAACACCTGAGTGACCTGACAGATTCATGATTTCACACTAAAAATTTTCAGCTAAATGAAGGATAAATTCATCTGTTTAGAGGAGAGGGAATTTTTTAAAGAATAAAAGATGAGAAATAAAGTGTTTAAGAATCATGGGGTTGATTCCACTCCAAAAGGAAACATCTATGTCATGGAGGTGAATTTTGAAGCCAAGAAGATCAAGGTGATGATCTCTGTGTTCTACCTCTAGCCTTATGTTTCCATATCAGTGTAAGTCTCACAAAAATGTTTCTAAACACTCATTCAATGCCTTGGAGTGTGTCCACATATCACATGAGGAGAAATTTTCAATCACGGTGTTCTAACTCAACATGAGGTCAAAGGAAAGGAACTTCATTCATGGAGCATTCACTCAATATCCTTTGGAAGTAGGTTCTTTGTCAAAAATATGATTTCCATCTTCTATATTTTGACTTCTCTTTCAATCTTTCATCTTATTCACTTAAGTTACTTAATGTTTCATTGTAAAATTCCATTTTCAAAAATGATTAAAGGTCTTAGTTCCATTCCTAGGGAATTTGAAAAGTCACATGGTGGTGAGATGAAAAGGGGGAGACGAAGAGACATTTTATAAGCTATAAATTGGAATGAATTCTCCATTCGAAGGGTTAGTTTTTCTTGGTTGATATCTCCCATTGTGTTACTATAAGAAATAAATTACAATTATTTTATCTCCTTGTCTTATGTTTACCTCTCCATCTCAACTTTACTCCATGATCATGGTTACTTGTGCAATATTATGCAAATAAACCTGGATTTACTTGTGTTTTGTTCCTTTTTTCTTGACATGGTGTCTTCTCATTGTTAACTTGGGGATATTCTATTTTTATGTCAATAATCTCATCTTTCTATTTATTGAGTAACACCCCCTTCTCACCTTCTCCCCTCTCTCCATACACACACATTTCATCCACCTCCTTTTTGCACATGGGTTTAGTGGAGTATTCTTGTATGATCCCCGGTCGAAAGGCCACCCATGATGGTTAGAGAAATGTATATATTTCTTGTTTATAATAAATGGAGTTTCCCCATTCCTAAGTAGAGGGACCTAATCCCAAAGCGTTAATGAAAACCCCTAATTTTCCCTTGTGACATATTATTTTATCAACCCATTTTTTTATATGTTGGATACAACAACCATATATAAAGTTATTGTAGAAACATATCAAATATTTGTATAATTGATTATTTATTTATTTCACCTACATGTAATATTATGGTTCCAATTAGTTTGATGAGAAAATTGTTCCCCTATTTATTTTTCAAAAAATTTCTCCCATACCTTAGAAAGATAGATTCATAAACTCTATTTTTATTAATTCATTTGTATATATAAGTAATACAAAAGTGATGACTAAAAAACTATTTAACATAAGAATTCAACTATGGTAGTACCTCTACCCCAATGTTGCTATCTACAATCTTCTTGATTATATATTTTTATTTTATTTTATATTTATGAGGTTTTTATCAGATCATTATTTTTTGGGGAGTTTGATTATATTATTAATTTGTGATATTTTTACTCAGTTGTATATAACCCATCTCTAGATAACTAGTGAGAGTGGTTATTATTATAATGGAATTTTTTGTAATAATCACAAGGCAAGATGACCCACTTAGCTTACAAGCACCTTAAGCATTTATTAATAGGGTGAGGAATCTAAGAATATGTAATCGCCCTCGTCATAAACTGATAAGACTCTAATATATAACAATAAATTGATTGGTTCTCATGTGTATATCAAAGTTAAAATAGTGAAGACAATTTCCATAAATGACCAAGCTAGAATCCAAGATTGACATGCTCTTAGATAGTGTTTTTAAAAGAATCATAGCGTAAAAATTGACATGTTGAGTGTAACATTAGATGTCTAATCTAAAACTCAAGGTCAAGAACATGCTTATGGAGACGTTATTTAAAATCACACCTATAAGGTGAAATATGGATATTTAAATGCTAGTAATGATTAAACACCTACTAAGACACCTTGTTTACCTTCTCATTTGGAAAATTCCAATATTTCTTCTAACATCATCCCTCCTTGTGATTATGAAATTATCATAGTTCTTATGTCTCTTCCTTCTGCACCTTTTATGGTTGATTCTCTTGTTTCTGCTAAGTGTTTTCCAACTCCTTTACTTGGTTCTTATATACCCTTAATTTTTCCCAATTCCTCATAATATCTTTCTTTTCCAAGATTTTCCATTCCTAAATATTCTACCACCACTTCTCTTCTTTCAGAGGTGACCACTCTGATGAACACTATGCATTAATTGTAAAATCAGATTAATGAATTAACCCAAGGTTCTCCAAATACATGCAACATATTCACTTTCAATCAAATATTACTTAACACTCTCGCTTACCCCTTACTAATGGGTTTTAATACTCCAAAATTAAAACTATATAATGAGAAAGGATATCCATCTCACCACATTCAATCATTTAATGCTTCTTTCTTTGAATTTACACATGATGGTAAATTATTGAATACAATGTTCCCTAGGGGTTTGAAACACTATGCTCTCAATTGGTTCTATGCCATACCTTAAGGATATTTACCTATCTTTACCTCATTATTCAATGATTTTATTGTACCTTTTTTGGTCAAATTTTCATGAATACCACCTTTACATGGATTTATTAACTAAGACAAATTGTTATTGATTAATTTTTTTAGTATGTATTTAGATTCAATACTTGGACACAAAGATGTCTCAAAAGTTAACTAAACCTGAACTAATAATTTTTTGTGCTTAGAGTTTGCTTTTACCTATAGAATAAAAAGTAGAATTTCAGCACTTACCAATCATTCATTAAACTATCACACAACTAATAATGTAAAGGTCAAGATTTAAGATGTTAACATGCTTAAATGCGTGGTCAATGCCCCTACATCTAGTGTAGAAAAATTCAAACTGAAGGAATAATTTAAGGCCTAAACTAATAATAATACCATTCAACCTAAGCTTGAAACCAAAAGTGTGGTAAAAAAAGTAGAGAAATGAAGTAATAACTTATTATTATTGTTAAAACAATAAAATCATGAAACATTTGCATGGCTAACTAAGATCCCAAAGAAGGTGCTAAAATAATTGTTTGAATGCAACTGGGTTATTTTTATCTCCCATTCAAGAGTTTGATCCATCAAGACCTTTTCCTAAGAGCTATGGTGATAATGCATAGTGTGATTATCATAGAGTCTCAAGACATTCTTTCAGTAGAAGCATAACATTGAAACATGATATACATGACCTTATTGAAAGTAATTGCATTCAAATTGAGGGTATAAATAGTGTACTAAATAAATCCCTTCCCAAGCCACGCTATTGAATCAAAATATCAAAACAATATTTATCTGATAAATGAAGAGGACCAACACCAGAATCTAGCCATCATCCACTTGGATTTATTGACATTTTCATAATTGTATAAACAAAGAGGGAACCTTCTCCCATCATGTTTTATGAAAGTAAAATTCCAAATGATGAATCTTGCAATAGACCACTATTGTATGATCTCTTGTTGGTACATATCCACAACAAGACACAAGGAATCATGATTGAAAATAGTTAAGGTATTGACACATGCACATGAAAATTCATTAATAGCCTTGTATATTATAACAAAGACTTAGTTGGCACTATTACAATTATTATGGGATATGGTGAAATTAATTAGAAACCACTTGGTTGTATATGCTTACCTATTATAACAGATTCTAAAATCATCTTAGTTTGGTTTTACATAGTTCCTAATAATGGATCTTATGATGTGTTCCTTGGTTAAATCTGCATTAATTGATAATCAATACACTTTAAAAGGACTAGGTTGGTTCTTTTTCCCACTATCATGGGGAAAAATATTTTATTCATATTAAAAAAGGAGTACAAAAAGGTGTTAATATTCAGTTAACCCTTGAAATTGAAATGAACCATATTTATCAACTTTATGTTAACCGATAAATCAACTACTTCACAACTACCCACCTACTTAACTTCTTACAAGAATGTTACCTCAATAAAAACAAATTACTATTGTTTATTATCCTAAAAAATTATATTAAAAGGGATATTTTATAAAGAAACATGTCCCTTTTACATTTATTAAATAATATAAGATAACCTATTTAGGACTTTGGAGAAAGTCCTCACCAAACCCCCTGCGATCTAAAGTCATTTCTTCTAAAACATTCCAAGTTATTTTTTGAAAATTTTAACTTTATTTTATCAAGGGTTTTGTGAAATTATTGGCGATTTGATCTATAAATGTGAAAAATATTGATTCAAGCGTCTTATTCGACACCAACATTCTTAAGTAGTGATACTTAACATTCATGTGTTTGTATTTCACATGAAAAATGGATTTTTTGACATCTCGACTGCAATATGATTATCAATACATAAAGGTGAAGGATCAACCTAAATAATTTGAGGATCTTCAAGGATTCAATGTAGATAGTTAATTTCTTTAGAAGCATCCTACAATGTAAGGTATTTGATTTTGCCGATGCATTTTCCATAGTATCATTCTTTTTACAACACCATGCAATGGCATTTGAACACATATGCATATTTTATCCTATGGTGAACACTTTCTCATGCACACATCTACCAAGGTCTGCATCAAAATATCCAATAAGTTTGAAGTTTTTATTTTGGAAGTATTTGAGGCCATATGTGTTTGTTCCCTTGTGGTAATGTACTCATTTTTTTGTCTATAAATGAATTTCTTTGGGCTCATACATGAATATTCTCTTTAGTTCCTTCTTCACAACCATGTTGTGATGTTCATTGTTTCTTATTATGAACAAGTGATCTACATAGAGAATATTACCAACTTATTTCCCTACACTTAAATACATAGTGTATCATCTGACTCACTATGCACAAAACCATTTCTCTATTAAGTAGGATTTAATTTTTCATACCAAGATGTCAATTCCTGTTTGATCCCATAAAGTACTTTTAATCAATTTACAAACTTTTGTTTCAAGACCTTGTGTTTGTGTCATAAATAATTTTTTTAAATCACCACTCAAAAATGCACTTTTTACATATATTTGATAAACATTCCACCCAATTTGTGGTGCTAGTGAAAAGAACCATGTGAATAGTGTCCCATTTAACAATAGGGTAAAATGTCTCCTCATAACATATACCTTCTTATTGTGCATACCCCTTCACAACAAGTTGTTCCTTGTGTTTATCAACTAAACCATCAAAATTATAATTCACCTTGTAACCCATTTACATCATATGGATTGAATATGAGAAGGATGATCAACCAAAACCCCACTATTATTACTCATAATGAATTCATATTCATTTTGCATTTTTGTTTGCCAAACATTTTCACGAGATGCCTCTTCAAAAGTAGATAATTTTATGAAAAAGTAGAAACCATTACATATTTTTATCTATTTTTTAAAGTATTCATGGGACCTATTTTTCCAATTTTTATTTTCTTTCAAGTCATAGAAAGTGATACAAACCATTTAGGATAATTTTGTAAGTTTTGAAGATAAGGGACACCAAAATTCTATGTTTGTGAGTCACCGCTATGATTCTTTTTGTTTGGAGAATTATTAAGGGAAATTATAGAATTTCCATTATTTTCTAAGTTGTTCTCAAATAATATGAATTAGGAGTGGATACTTGTCAGATAGAATAAGTTGAAGAAACACTTGGCTGATTGAAATCAATCTCATATCACAATCTATGAGAATAAAATTCATTTTTAACCCCTTAGCATTTTGATGCTTCTTTCTTTTCTTCTCCAATCTATCAAATTATGAATCAAATTTTGTAGTGTTCATATGTTGAACTTATCAAATACCACATCTCTATTGATTATAATTTTATTATATCTTCGAAAAAAATATTCCTCTTTTTATTCTTAGAATACATAAAAAGGTGCATTTTCTGCATTGTGGTTCCAAAGCTAAAGCATAAAAAGTACATCAAAAAATTATCAAGTGTTTAATCTTGGGTTTAAACCCATTCCAAGCCTCATATGGATTTTTTTCCAAAAAGAGAAACTTTGGGGGGGTTGTTTCTCAAATATACTACAACATCAATGACTTCATGCAAAAAAAATTCATCTAGTTATTTATATTATGACATCTTATCAACAAATTTAGGCTAATATTTTTCATCTAGTTGTTTGTAGCATAACATGGCTCATTTTGTGGCTTCCAAATTTATGTTCATGTGTTCAAAAAATCAATTTTACTATGGAGTATAAACATTAATGTATTATTGTTTGATTACATGTTACCGATAATAATATGAAAACTCATTCAAGATGTATTCACCACCATTATTGGGCTAAAGAGTGGACAATTTCAAACTTGATTTTTTTTCAACTAAGTTCAATCATTTGATAAAATTAGGAAAAACTCATAAACTATTTTTCATTAAATACACCCAATGCATCCCATAAAAATTATCAATAAACAACACAAATCACCTACACACTACAATAGAGGATTTTTTCATGTCACATACATCACTACACACTAACTATAAGAAAAATTTAGCTCTCTAAGAAGAATCCATAGGGAAATTTTCCCAGTTTTGTTTTTATGGAATACATGATTCATAAAGAATAAGGTCTCCATTAAAATTAGGTAAAGGAAACACAATAATGTTTTTCTATAAGTCCATAAATGAGTTAAAATTCACATGTTTATATGCCAAAAATGTTGCAAAGAAATTATCTATGCTTCAACTACTGGTGCAAGTCCTTGTGTATGAGGAATCACTTTACAATTAAAATTAACCAAGTTCCCATTTTCATGTCACATGTTTTTAGTTTTATACCTTTCATTGATCAATTGATGTAAATGAGACCATTTTTTAACACAATTTGATTACCTTTCTTTTTGATTGTGATTAAAGAAAGAATACACTCTTTCTTGTTAGAGTTATGTTCACACTACATATGTTAGGAGGTGGTTAGAGATATTTTATAGAAAATAGTTAGTTTTTGTTCACACATGATGTAATATTTTTATAGGGAGTTGTATAGTTATTTTTTTACAACTAAGTTGTTATTGTCTCAACAACTTAGTTATACCTATATGAGTTTGTTCAAACAATATTTTTTTGAACATCATTATAAAAAACTATTTAATATATAATTATGTAATTTAGATGGTATGAAAAGTGTGATAAATAAAATAATGGTGCTTTGTTCGTGTGTTAGTAAATTTGTGTGTTTAGGGAGATTCATGAATTTTTATGTCAGATTGGAAGCTTAAATCATCATTGTTCCCTACCTAGATCTTCTTTGTTACTCTTAAATGGTATATAATCATTCTGAAGGAAGAATAAGCTCAAATTTGATGTTATTGAAAATGTTGTTTACTAAGTTTCTTAAAAATTTTCCTTAATTCACTCCCTGCAACCTTCATATAGGCTCTTCAAAAGTTGGCCTTCGTTAGCACACTCGAGCTTCATCCAGTGATTCATCTATGACATGTTCTCTATGAGGTGAGCTCCCTTTTGTGCATGAAATTTTTGTAGTTGAATCCTTTGATCCAAAATGAACTCACACCTCCACTACTTGTCCTGCTTTAGCCTGTATGGTGGAAGAAAAAATTACTTACTTGGTGGAACCTCTTTAAAACTCCTCATACTCTTATCTTGTGGTGATATCTCCTTGGATTTTATGTTGGCTAAACTCCCTTCATACACAGTGGATAATATTTTTCACTCTTATAACTCTCTCCTCTAAAGTGATGGCAATATGTATCTTATAATGCATTAAGAGATGTCTTAAAATAAATTCTTCAAAATATTCACAAACAAGAGTATGAACCCTAATAAGTCATCTACCATCATACATAAAGTAAGAAGCTTAATGTTGGGACAATTCATTAGGTCGAGGTATAAATCCAATTTTTCATTCTTTCAAATCATCTAGTTTAAAATTTTAAGGTAAACTAACACACATAAATTTTAAGTACTTGGTATCACGAGTGGTGAAAAATAATTTAAAAACTTTAGAGAGGTTTGGGGTTAAAAAATCCTTACCATAGATTTTGCAATTTTTTTACGTGGTGAGTATATTATGAAAAAGTGATTTTTTGATGAGATAAAAAATTTTAAAAAGGAGGAAACATTTTCTTCAAAAACAAGAATTTTTTAGAAAAATTTTTTTTTGAAGAAGCTAACTATTCCGGGGGAAGATTTTGTTGACCAGTGATGTCCAAAACCTTATTCTCTACAAATTTTTATGATCCTTCATCCATGATGGATAACAGGGTATTCAAACCCCTAAAATCATCTAATTATTATGTTTAGAAACCAAAGATGTGATAATATCTCCAATCCAGAGGTCTATGGATAGTGTTTCAATAAAATGTTATTATAGTCACCTCATATAAGGATAGGTACACCTAAGTGTGTAAGAAGGATGAAGCTATTAGATTGATTGTCCTGAATATGTCTAAAAGTTTGTAGTTTCACACTGAAGAATCCAAAAATATGCAAGGACTATGGAAAATCTTTGAAAAGATCATCGATAAGATTAATGAATTAAGAATGCACTTCATTTAGATACAAAATCAAATCTATGTCCCCCCTCTGATTTTTCTATCTATTGAGGAATTTATACAATTCAAAGTGATTAGATCACAAATAAAAGTTGGTGGTAAAGTAATAAGGATGATGAATACATAATTTTGATTTCAAGTCTAAGTTGAAAGTTCCTTATAGTGTACTTGCATTCAAATTATACTCCATAATGGATGCTTTAGCATAACATTTCTAGATGCCTAATTTTGAGGCTAACTCATGAGAAAACAAAATTGAGAGCAATTGATGCTTTACCTAGCTCAAGTCATGTATTGGTGGAAATTCATCTAAGGAAAAATGGAAACCAAAACAAAATAAATGATCTCATCTTAAACCAATAGAGTCAAACAAAACCTTATCCAACTACCACTGAGACCTCTAAAACTTCTAATTCTAACAAGTATAAGTTCTTTAGGAAGAAGGTTTATTATCGTTGTCCATCTTGTAGCAAAAAAAATCATCTTGATTACAAATGCTATCATAAAATATAAGCATTGGAAGAAAAAATAACAACATTAAATTGATGTTCCTTCCTCCACAAATATTCTCCACAAATATAGGAAAAGGAAAATATCTTTCTGTTAGGGCTTGTTATCCTATGATGAATAAATGTATTTTTTATTCTAGTGTTTCTCATCATCTAACTCACTCATGTAGTTTGTTGAGTTCTCTTTATGAATGTAACAATGATAGGAATATATATTATTAGTGATGCATTGGATTATAATGTATGGGTTATTAATAAAGTTGGTATATTAATAATGTGATAAAATAGTGATTTGTAATAAGTAACTAAGTATTTATTGTGAGTGATATTAGAGATTTGGAATGATTATATGAATTTGTGAGTTGTTAGAACAACTCACCTATATTGGGGTGAGTGGTTATAGGATAAACACTATATAATTATAACCTTTTCCAGAATGGAAAGAAGTATTTTAATATTCAGAGTATATTAACAATTTTCTCTATGTGAATCTGCTACTACCATTTCATTTGGTATCAGAGCGACAAAATTCTTCTTGGATGGAAAATTTAAATTTTTAGTTATAAGTCATCAAAAGTGTCCTTTTAGAGACAGTTATTGTTTTTAATTGTCACTAGTCTTATTCTGTCTCATCATCAAAAGATTATTTTTGTCCAAATTCATCATTGTCATTGTCTATTCAATGGTAAAATAAGTACAATTTTCCAATTTACGAGTCTTCAAAAGTTTCAAAAAATTAAAAAAAATTGTCTCACAGATGCATTTTCAGTGTTACCCAATGTCTTATGAAAACAAATGTTTCACATTACTATAGGGAAGAAAAAAATAATCAAAATGTGGAAATAGTGCTTCAAGTTCCAATCTAATGGGTAATCAACAAATCTACTGGAGGACGCATAAGAGGTTGAAGGTTAAACAACATCCTATCGTTAAACACGAATGCCAAGGCCATATGAAGCTGTGGTAGCAATTTGTTTTTCAGTTATGTGTTTACTTTAAGTTGTATTATGGCATGTTTCATTTTTGTAGTAATTGTATTTTTTCATGTTTATTTTGTAGTGTGTTCCTATGCTCAAAAGTGTGATGAGTGAGAATTTATTCTTATGTACTTTCCTGATGTAAAATTTTTGTAGAGAACAAAAGTACTAGTGATGCAAATGATGATTATTTAAAAGGTTCATGGAAATATAGAAAACCACACGAGGTGAAAAAATTGATGGCTTCATGTTCATGTCTAGGTTTGTGGAAAACCTTTTTAAAACCACGGAAGTATGATGACAAAGGCCCCTTTCATTTGAATCAAGATCATGAGCCATAAGAATGGACGTACCACCATAGTCGGGCATACGATAATTGTGAGTAAGATTTTTTTCTATCATGTTCACACTAACGGGGGAAATGTTATGAATCTATTATTAATTCTCCATTGGATTATACTATATGGGTTATTAATATAGTTGGTATATTAATAATGTGATAAAATAGTGAGTTGTAAAAAAACAACACCCATAACTAAGTATGATTTTGAGTGGTAATAGAGATTTGGAATGATTATAGGAATGTGATTTGTTAGAAAAAATCACCAATATTCAGGTGAGTGGTTATATGAGAACCACTATATAAGTGTAACCTTGTCCTGAATGAATTTAGAAAGAATTATTTTAATATTTATATTATATTAATAATTTACTTTGTGTGAATTTGTTACTACCATTTCAAACAGTTCTCAGATAATCATGAAAAACTCTTCAAAAAATGAAGTTTTCGGCTTTGGATCAGTGCAAATGAAAAATGGGCGTATCAATGATGTACTCTTGGTACCTGGAATATCATTTACTTTGTTTTCAATTTATTAGATTTGTAATTCTAGTTGTGGGAAAACTATTAGTTTTATGCCACAAAGTGTTGTAATTAGAGAATTATATGATCCACAATATGTTGTAGCTATAGGTGTGTTGGACCATTAATCACACCTTTATGTATTTGATAATTTTGACCGCTACAGTGTATGCACTTGTTTCTCATGTTGATACAATGAGAAAACTAAGACATGAACATTTTAGTCATATGAACTCTATGTATCTACAAAAGTTGACCTCACAACACATAGTGACATGGCTTCTAAAGGTCTCCACTTATGATGGTGTATATCTAGGAAACTGATGCAAGAGCATCTCTACGATGTTTGAAGATCACTAATAAGCTTGAATAATTCTTCTTAAGGCATGCAAACATGTACTAGGTGTTAGACTAGTTTCCCTCCAAAGTTTCAATTTTAAACATTTCAATTGTGATGTAAAAGGGTTCTTTACCACAAAGTGTAAGAGTAAAAATCTGAGTTTTAGATGTGAAAGTCAAGTTTTTGTGAAGTGTAATATGTTGGCAAGAGGTTGCATAATTCTTTCTAGTCAACATGATTTTTTCTAAGTTGTCATAAGTTGGAAAAAACCGATCCCTTAAATCTTGCATGCATGGTTGAGATATAATATCAACAAATATAGAAATTTATGCAAGATAAGGCTCTCAAAAACTATGTCAAAGAATAATTCAATCAAGAAGAGGTCTAATTCATCAAGGTCAGTGATGGAGTGGCAGGTTATTAATGTGAAGGAGCTAGTATGTGGAGATAGAATCCAAGAATTACACAAGCACAATGTGTATGAAAGGTCTCATAGATGAATAAGACTAGTTTGATCCTCTTAAACCTCATAGATATCAAATTATTCCTTTAATACATGTGTTTTAGTGATGTGTGATGTAATGATGCATAATCAATAAACTAGAAGATATTTTTTGTGTTTTACATGCTTATTATGTGACTGTGCATAGGTTTCTTGATAGGGAAGTGGCTTGAAATCCTCCATATGAATAAACCTCATTAAATTATTTGACTATTACCTCAAAAATGAGGAGAAATTAATTACAAATTGAGTAAAATTTATTATAGCTCTTGACTCAAAGGCTTAAGGTTTTTACATGCAATTTTGTACTCTCGGCCTAAAACTAAGGAAATCAATAAATTCTTTTCTAACCAATGAAATGAGCTCATTTTTTTAGGAAATTCTGCCATAGAATCAAGAAGGACTCCAAAAAGTTTCAGATTAAATTATCATGTGTGGTTCGAGATATTTATGACAGAATTCTCCAGGTTTGTGGAGTGGACACGGTGAGCAGGGGACATTGGTAAATGATGTAATTTAGATGTTTTATCATGTATTAAAGCTTAATAATGATTTAAATGGTGGTTGGGGATGTACCACCATAGTCGGGCATACTATAGTTGAGAGTATGATTTTTTTCTATCATGTTCGCACTAACGGGGGAAATGTTATGAATCTATTATTAATGCTCCATTGGATTATACTATATGGGTTATTAATATAGTTTGTATATTAATAATGTGATAAAATAGTGAGTTGTACAAAAACAACACCCATAACTAAGTATGATTGCGAGTGGTAATAGAGATTTGGAATGATTATAGGAATGTGATTTGTTAGAACAAATCACCAATATTCGGGTGAGTGGTTATATGAGAACCACTATATAAGTGTAACCTTGTCCTGAATGAATTTAGAAAGAATTATTTTAATATTTAGATTATATTAATAATTTACTTTGTGTGAATTTGTTACTACCATTTCAAACACTTCTCAGATAATCATGAAAAACTCTTCAAAAAATGAAGTTTTGGGCTTTGGATCAGTGCAAATGAAAAATGGGTGCATCAATGATGTACTCTTGGTACCTGGAATATCATTTACTTTGTTGTCAATTTATTAGATTTGTAATTCTAGTTGTTGGAAAACTATTAGTTTTATGCCACAAAGTGTTGTAATTAGAGAATTATATGATCCACAATATGTTGTAGCTATAGGTGTGTTGGACCATTAATCACACCTTTATGTATTTGATAATTTTGACCGCTACAGTGTATTCACTTGTTTCTCATGTTGATACAATGAGAAAACTAAGACATGAACATTTTAGTCATATGAACTCTATGTATCTACAAAAGCTGACCTCACAACACATAGTGACATGGCTTCTAAAGGTCTCCACTTATGATGGTGTATATCTAGGAAGCTGATGCAAGAGCATCTCTACGATGTTTGAATATCACTAATAAGCTTGAATAATTCTTCTTAAGGCATGCAGACATGTACTAGGTGTTAGTCTAGTTTCCCTCCAAAGTTTCAATTTTAAACATTTCAATTTTGATGTAAAAGGGTTCTTTACCAGAAAGTGTAAGAGTGAAAATCTGAGTTTTAGATGTGAAAGTCAAGTTTTTGTGAAGTGTAATATGTTGGAAAGAAAAAACTGCTGGCGAATTGGTCAGCCACTACGTCCAGAATGACTAGATCCAAAGCTAAGAACTATGTGGACTATGGCACTTCTCCAAGAAAAGGAAGTCCCTCGAAAGCCCATCTAAGGAGGAGAGCAACGGAAAAAGATATTGCGGATGGTGTCCAATCTAAATTGGACCATCTGGCCAACCACTCTAAAAAAAGTTCTAAATGAAGATTGCCTCTTTGAATATCAGAGGACTGAATGGGGATTCTAAACAGAGAATTATCAAAGACCTCAGAAAGTCTTGGAACCCCAACATCATTGTTTTACAAGAAACCAAGATGAACTAGGAAACGTTGGCTAAATGCAAGATTAATTTCTGGAAAAAGAGTGATCATCTAAGTGTGGTTTCTCAAGGTGCTTTGGGTGGTATTGCTGTCTTCTGGGATCCAAAATTCCTGTCTGGTATAAAGATTTTCTTTTCCTTGAATCACCTTGCTGTTAAATTATGCTCTCTAAATAGTGGGACTGTTTGGTTTTCTAGCATCATTTATGCTCCGAACACGGTCACTGGAAGAAGAAAGCTTTGGCAGGATCTTCTTGAATTCAAAACTAGTTACTCTGATGCTAATTGGATGGTCATTGGAGACTTCAACACTCCTCTAACTCCGTTGGAAAAAAAGGGTGGTAAGGAAGCTCTGACTTCAGGTATGGAAGACCTGGCCACTTTTATCTCCAACTCTAATCTGATGGATCTTGAGCTAAAAGGTAATCCATTCACATGGACTAATAGAAGAATTGGTTCAGAACTTATTCAATTTAGGCTGGATCGAGCTCTCATTTCGACTGACTGGATAGCTAACCAAGAATTTCACCTTACTTCTCTTCCCATAATTGGCTTAGATCACAACCCCATTGTTCTTAACGTTCTCTCCAATACCAGGACAAATCAGGCTTCTTTTAAATTCCAGAAAATGTGGTTTGATCATAAAGATATTTTTGAAAGAATGAAAGAATGGTGGGTTTGGAATGGTACTGGTTCTGTGTAGTTTCAACTGCTTCAAAAGCTCAAGAATGTTAAGAAGAAAGTTAAAATCTGGAATAAAAAAGTCTTTGGGAATGTTCTCGTTCAAAAGAAAGAACTTCAAAATAAGCTGGAGAGTCTTGAGCAGAAAGTGGCGCTACATGGCATGAATGCGGAGGATTACAAATCTTAAAAGATCCTTCTTTCTGATTTCCATACTATCTGTGCTAGAGAAGAGTCACTTTGGAGACAGAAATCTTGGGCCATTTGGCTTAAGGAGGGGGATAGAAACACAAAATTCTTTCACTTAACCACTCTCAGCCATCGGGCACATAGCAGAATCTCTGAAATTACTAGAAGTAATGGTTCTTCCACCAAAGATCCTGACATTATAAAGGCTGAAGCTGTCAATTTCTACACACACCTCCTTTCGAACTCCTCTCCTAGCAATGAGGATGCAGTTCACTTTCTTTTAAAAGCCATTCCTGAAAATCTTGTTCCGGCTGACTCTTTTCAGAAGCTATCCAGTCCTGTTTCTATGGAAGATTTAAAGAAGGTTGTCTTCTCACTAAATGGGGACAAAGCCCCGGGGCCGGATGGATTTTCAGCCCATTTCTACCAAACTTACTGGGATATCTGCAGTCTAGACTCCTAAAGGCCATAAATGAATTTTTCAGAACAGGTGACCTTCTCAAAGAATTTAATAATACTCATATAGTTCTCATCCCCAAAAAGACGGGTGCCAAAGATTTTAAAGATTTCAGACCTATCAGTCTTGTTAATGTCATCTACCGCATCTTCACCAAAGTCCTGGCTATTAGACTACAGCCTTTACTTCCTACTCTCATTTCTAAACAGCAAAGTGGCTTTATCAAAGGTAGAATCATTCAAGATGGGGTAATTCTGGTTCACGAAGCCATTCACTCCATGGAAAAAAGTAAAACTGAAGGCATGGTGATAAAATTGGATATGAATAAATATTTTGATAGAGTTTCTTGGAGCTTCCTTGAGTTGGTTTTACAAAAGTTTGGATTTCAAGCAAAATTCAGGAAATTAATCAAAGCTTGCATCTCCACAGCAAGATTTTCTGTAGTTGTCAACAGAACTCCAGCTGGCTTTTTTGCAAGTAATAGAGGTCTCCAGCAAGGAGACCCCATATCTCCTCTTCTTTTTATCATTATGGTTGATAGTCTGAGCAGATCTATCTCGCAAGCCATTTATGAGAATTGGCTCAAAGGTTTTAAACCCACCTCTTTGGAAATCAACATTTCTCATCAGCAGTTTGCGGATGACATCATCTTACTTCTTATGGCTTCCATCCTGGAAGCCTAAGGTATCAAGACTATTCTCAGGTTCTATGAATTAGCCTCTGGGCAGAGTATAAACTTCAATAAGAGCTCCCTTTTCTTTTTTAATACTCCGTTCAAGAGACAGACTAAAATTGCTAAGATTTTAGATTGTCAAATCCAAAATCTTCCAGCCACTTATCTTGGGCTTCCTTTGGGAGTCTCAAAATTTTCTGGACAGGTATGGAACTCTCTCATTGATCGGTTCTCCAAGAAATTGGCAGGATGGAAAGGGGCTATTCTCTCTTCAGCTGGAAAATGTCTACTCATCAAAAGCACTCTTCAGAATCTCCCGGTTTATCTCATGTCTCTTTATGCCATCCCTACAACTGTTCTTACTAGCATTGCTAGAATCCAGAAGCACTTTTTGTGGCAAGGAACTGAAAATAGATTCATGTATCATTTAGTTGACTGGAATGAGGTTTGCACCCCTAAAAATTTAGGGGGTCTTGGCATTATGAATCTCAAATATTTCAACTCAGCCATGCTTGCCAAAATGGGCTGGAGATTTCTTAAGCAAGAAAAACCCTAGGCTGAGCTGCTCAAGACCAAATATTTAAGTAACCGCCATCACCATCTCTTCCTCTCTGAGGATGCCCTTCCTGTAGGTTCCACCTTTTGGAATAATCTTGTTAATACAAGATACGTTCTCAATAAAGGTATTTTTTGGAATCTTGGCACTGGAGACCGAATAAACTTTTGGAAAGATTCTTGGAGCAATCATGATCTGGAAAGGGACTTCAGACAAATTAAGGAACCCCTCATTAATTTTTATGGCCCTACTGTTAACAATTATATGGAAGAAAGTAATGGAGTTAAAAAATGGAAGATCCTACATTTACCTGACTCTAGTATGCTGGATATTTTGTCTTCTCTCCAAGATAAGCTGGATCTTATTCCTATTGATCAAAATGGCACTACCGATGAGATAGTTTGGAAAGATTCTTTTGATGGAGATTACACTATCAAAACTGGTTACACTTCCTTCTTCACCTCTCTTTCTAGCAATATTAACTGGACCAGAATTTGGATGAAAGAACTCACTCCTAGAGTCAATCATTTTCTGTGGTTAGTTATAAAAGGTAAAATCCTCACCAAGGATAACCTTATCAGATGAGGATTAATTATGCCTAATGGTTGCTACCTTTGTCAACAGGATGCTAAAAATATCAATCACCTCTTGCTTCATTGTGATTTTGCAAGAAATTTCTGGAGCCGGATCACGGAACATTTAAATCTTAACTGGGTTTTTCCTGATGATATTTTGGAGGCCTGTACCCAATGGAACTCCCCCTTCAAGAATAATTTAATTAGCAGATTTTGGCTCTTGATTTTCGCTCATGGGATTTGGAACATCTGGAAAGCTAGAAACGGGGTTATTTTCAGAGATAAGAAAACTTCTACAGATATTCTTTTCAAAGGTTTCATCAAAGATGTTAAAGATAATGTTGTCACCATCAAACCTGCTAAGAGAATTTCCTTCAATAAAGAAGAAATTTCCATTTTGGAGAAATGGAAGATTATTCCTGAAAACCTCTTGAAGAGAGGAACCAAAATTGACAGATCTTTAATTAAGTGGATCCCACCCCCCCTGGTTGGTACAAACTTAACTTTGATGGAGCTTCAAAATGTAACCCTAGAGCTGCTGGTGGAGGCGGCATTATCAGAGATCACAATGGTAATATGGTGGTGGCTTATGCTGGGCAAATGGCTTACTAAACTAATCACTATGCTGAAGCTCTCTCAGCTCTCTAGGGTATTAGGATTGCTAAGAATTTGTATATTGAAAAAATTCTGATTGAAGGAGACTCTCTTAATATTATTAACAATCTCAATAATAAACACCCCCCCAGCTGGACCGTCAAAAGTTTCATTCATGAATCCATAAGTATCTATGGCACCTTCAACATATGCAACTTCATGCATACTTATAGAGAAGGTAATAGAACCGCCGATGTATTGGCGAACGAGGGATTTGCAAACACCCATACAAATCTCACCATTTGGAATTATCAGGACGCCATCTCAGATAAGCTTGGAAAGATCTTGGAGCATGATAGAAATCCTAGCTGTACTGGTTAGTTGGATTTATTGCATGCATTATGTGCTGGCAAACAGGTACACCACTGCAAACCAGTCACTTCGCCCTATGTGAAATCAAAGGAATAGCTACCCTTCACATGCTTTCTAGGTCTTTAATAAGCCTGGTCCAGAGTTGTTAGTTTGCAGTTTGATCGCTGTTGTTAAGCGACTGTTGCTGTTAGTTTGCTATTTTTTCTCTGTTTAGTTGTTGTTTTGTCGCTGCAGCTTGGCTGCTTTCTGCTCTGTTTCATTTTTACATTTTGGAGTTTGGCTCCATTTGATCTCCTCTTTGTATCCGGATTTTGATCCTTTCTCTATTCTTCTCTTTCCCTTTCTAGCTATTGAGCTTTTTTGTACAAGGGTATAGTCCCTTTAAAAAAACTAATTTACCAATAATTAAAAAAAATATGTTGGAAAGAGGTTGCATAATTCTTTCTAGTCAACATGATTTTTTCTAAGTTGTCTTAAGTTGGCAAAAACCGATCCCTTAAATCTTGCATGCATGGTTGAGATATAATATCAACAAATATAGAAATTTAGGCAAGATAAGGCTCTCAAAAACTATGTCAAAGAATAACTCAATCAAGAAGAGGTCTAATTCATCAAGGTCAGAGATGGAGTGGTAGGTTATTAATGTGAAGGAGCTAGTATGTGGAGCTAGAATCCAAGAATTACATAAGCACAATGTGTATGACAGGTCTCATAGATGAATAAGACTAGTTTGATCCTCTTAAACCTCATAGATATCAAATTATTCCTTTAATGCATGTGTTTCAGTGATGTGTGATGTAATGATGCATAATCAATAAACTAGAAGATATTTTTTGTGTTTTACATGCTTATTATGGGACTGTGCATAGGTTTCTTGATAGGGAAGTGGCTTGAAATCCTCCATATGAATAAACCTCATTAAATTATTTGACTATTACCTCAAAAATGAGGAGAAATTAATTACAAATTGAGTAAAATTTATTATAGCTCTTGACTCAAAGGCTTAAGGTTTTTACATGCAATTTTGTACTCTCGGCCTAAAACTAAGGAAATCAATAAATTCTTTTCTAACCAATGAAATGAGCTCATTTTTTTTAGGAAATTATGCCATAGAATCAAGAAGGACTCCAAAAAGTTTCAGATTAAATTATCATGTGTGGTTCGAGATCTTTATGACAGAATTCTCCAGGTTTGTGGAGTGGACACGGTGAGCAGGGGACATTGGTAAATGATGCAATTTAGATGTTTTATCATGTATTAAAGCTTAATAATGATTTAAATGGTGGTTGGGGATGTACCACCATAGTCGGGCATACTATAGTTGAGAGTATGATTTTTTTCTATCATGTTCGCACTAACGGGGGAAATGTCATGAATCTATTATTAATGCTCCATTGGATTATACTATATGGGTTATTAATATAGTTGGTATATTAATAATGTGATAAAATAATGAGTTGTAAAAAAACAACGCCCATAACTATGTATGATTGCGAGTGGTAATAGAGATTTGGAATGATTATAGGAATGTGATTTGTTAGAACAAATCACCAATATTCGGGTGAGTGGTTATATGAGAACCACTATATAAGTGTAACCTCGTCTTGAATGAATTTAGAAAGAATTATTTTAATATTTAGATTATATTAATAATTTACTTTGTGTGAATTTGTTACTACCATTTCAAACACTTCTCAGATAATCATGAAAAAACTCTTCAAAAAATGAAGTTTTGGGCTTTGGATCAGTGCAAATGAAAAATGGGTGCATCAATGATGTACTCTTGGTACCTAGAATATCATTTACTTTGTTGTCAATTTATTAGATTTGTAATTCTAGTTGTGGGAAAACTATTAGTTTTATGCCACAAAGTGTTGTAATTAGAGAATTATATGATCCACAATATGTTGTAGCTATAGGTGTGTTGGACCATTAATCACACCTTTATGTATTTGATAATTTTGACCACTACAGTGTATTCACTTGTTTCTCATGTTGATACAATGAGAAAACTAAGACATGAACATTTTAGTCATATGAACTCTATGTATCTACAAAAGCTGACCTCACAACACATAGTGACATGGCTTCTAAAGGTCTCCATTTATGATGGTGTATATCTAGGAAGCTGATGCAAGAGCATCTCTACGATGTTTGAAGATCACTAATAAGCTTGAATAATTCTTCTTAAGGCATGCAAACATGTACTAGGTGTTAGTCTAGTTTCCCTCCAAAGTTTCAATTTTAAACATTTCAATTGTGATGTAAAAGGGTTCTTTACCACAAAGTGTAAGAGTGAAAATATGAGTTTTAGATGTGAAAGTCAAGTTTTTGTGAAGTGTAATATGTTGGCAAGAGGTTTGCATGATTCTTTCTAGGCAACATGATTTTGTCTAAGTTGTCTTAAGTTGGCAAAAACCGATCCCTTAAATCTTGCATGCATGGTTGAGATATAATATCAACAAATATAGAAATTTAGGCAAGATAAGGCTCTCAAAAACTATGTCAAAGAATAATTCAATCAAGAAGAGGTCTAATTCATCAAGGTCAGAGATGGAGTGGTAGGTTATTAATGTGAAGGAGCTAGTATGTGGAGCTAGAATCCAAGAATTACATAAGCACAATGTGTATGACAGGTCTCATAGATGAATAAGACTAGTTTGATCCTCTTAAACCTCATAGATATCAAATTATTCCTTTAATGCATGTGTTTCAGTGATGTGTGATGTAATTATGCATAATCAATAAACTAGAAGATATTTTTTGTGTTTTACATGCTTATTATGGGACTGTGCATAGGTTTCTTGGTAGGGAAGTGGCTTGAAATCCTCCATATGAATAAACCTCATTAAATTATTTGACTATTACCTAAAAAATGAGGAGAAATTAATTACAAATTGAGTAAAATTTATTATAGCTCTTGACTCAAAGGCTTAAGGTTTTTACATGCAATTTTGTACTCTCGGCCTAAAACTAAGGAAATCAATAAATTCTTTTCTAACCAATGAAATGAGCTCATTTTTTTTAGGAAATTTATGCCATAGAATCAAGAAGGACTCCAAAAAGTTTCAGATTAAATTATCATGTGTGGTTCGAGATCTTTATGACAGAATTCTCCAGGTTTGTGGAGTGGACACGGTGAGCAGGGGACATTGGTAAATGATGCAATTTAGATGTTTTATCATGTATTAAAGCTTAATAATGATTTGAATGGTGGTTGGGGATGTACCACCATAGTCGGACATACTATAGTTGAGAGTATGATTTTTTTCTATCATGTTCGCACTAACGGGGGAAATGTCATGAATCTATTATTAATGCTCCATTGGATTATACTATATGGGTTATTAATATAGTTGGTATATTAATAATGTGATAAAATAGCGAATTGTAAAAAAACAACGCCCATAACTAAGTATGATTGCTGAGTGGTAATAGAGATTTGGAATGATTATAGGAATGTGATTTGTTAGAACAAATCACCAATATTCGGGTGAGTGGTTATATGAGAACCACTATATAAGTGTAACCTCAGTCCTGAATGAATTTAGAAAGAATTATTTTAATATTTAGATTATATTAATAATTTACTTTGTGTGAATTTGTTACTACCATTTCAAACACTTCTCAGATAATCATGAAAAAACTCTTCAAAAAATGAAATTTTGGGCTTTGGATCAGTGCAAATGAAAAATGGGTGCATCAATGATGTACTCTATGGTACCTTGAATATCATTTACTTTGTTGTCAATTTATCAGATTTGTAATTCTAGTTGTGGGAAAACTATTAGTTTTATGCCACAAAGTGTTGTAATTAGAGAATTATATGATCCACAATATGTTGTAGCTATAGGTATGTTGGACCATTAATCACACCTTTATGTATTTGATAATTTTGACTGCTACAGTGTATTCACTTGTTTCTCATGTTGATACAATGAGAAAACTAAGACATGAACATTTTAGTCATATGAACTCTATGTATCTACAAAAGCTGACCTCACAACACATAGTGACATGGCTTCTAAAGGTCTCCACTTATGATGGTGTATATCTAGGAAGCTGATGCAAGAGCATCTCTACGATGTTTGAAGATCACTAATAAGCTTGAATAATTCTTCTTAAGGCATGCAAACATGTACTAGGTGTTAGTCTAGTTTCCCTCCAAAGTTTAGAAAAAATTTTAAACATTTCAATTGTGATGTAAAAGGGTTCTTTACCACAAAGTGTAAGAGTGAAAATATGAGTTTTAGATGTGAAAGTCAAGTTTTTGTGAAGTGTAATATGTTGGCAAGAGGTTGCATGATTCTTTCTAGTCAACATGATTTTGTCTAAGTTGTCTTAAGTTGGTAAAAACCGATCCCTTAAATCTTGCATGCATGGTTGAGATATAATATCAACAAATATAGAAATTTAGGCAAGATAAGGCTCTCAAAAACTATGTCAAAGAATAATTCAATCAAGAAGAGGTCTAATTCATCAAGGTCAGAGATGGAGTGGTAGGTTATTAATGTGAAGGAGCTAGTATGTGGAGCTAGAATCCAAGAATTACATAAGCACAATGTGTATGACAGGTCTCATAGATGAATAAGACTAGTTTGATCCTCTTAAACCTCATAGATATCAAATTATTCCTTTAATGCATGTGTTTCAGTGATGTGTGATGTAATGATGCATAATCAATAAACTAGAAGATATTTTTTTGTGTTTTACATGCTTATTATGGGACTGTGCATAGGTTTCTTGGTAGGGAAGTGGCTTGAAATCCTCCATATGAATAAACCTCATTAAATTATTTGACTATTACCTCAAAAATGAGGAGAAATTAATTACAAATTGAGTAAAATTTATTATAGCTCTTGACTCAAAGGCTTAAGGTTTTTACATGCAATTTTGTACTCTCGGCCTAAAACTAAGGAAATCAATAAATTCTTTTCTAACCAATGAAATGAGCTCATTTTTTTTAGGAAATTATGCCATAGAATCAAGAAGGACTCCAAAAAGTTTCAAATTAAATTATCATGTGTGGTTCGAGATCTTTATGACAGAATTCTCCAGGTTTGTGGAGTGGACACGGTGAGCAGGGGACATTGGTAAATGATGCAATTTAGATGTTTTATCATGTATTAAAGCTTAATAATGATTTAAATGGTGGTTGGGATGTACCACCATAGTCGGGCATACTATAGTTGAGAGTATGATTTTTTTCTATCATGTTCGCACTAACGGGGGAAATGTCATGAATCTATTATTAATGCTCCATTGGATTATACTATATGGGTTATTAATATAGTTGGTATATTAATAATGTGATAAAATAACGAGTTGTAAAAAAACAACGCCCATAACTAAGTATGATTGCGAGTGGTAATAGAGATTTGGAATGATTATAGGAATGTGATTTGTTAGAACAAATCACCAATTATTCGGGTGAGTGGTTATATGAGAACCACTATATAAGTGTAACCTTGTCCTGAATGAATTTAGAAAGAATTATTTTAATATTTAGATTATATTAATAATTTACTTTGTGTGAATTTGTTACTACCATTTCAAACACTTCTCAGATAATCATGAAAAAACTCTTCAAAAAATGAAGTTTTGGGCTTTGGATCAGTGCAAATGAAAAATGGGTGCATCAATGATGTACTCTTGGTACCTGGAATATCATTTACTTTGTTTGTCAATTTATTAGATTTGTAATTCTAGTTGTGGGAAAACTATTAGTTTTATGCCACAAAGTGTTGTAATTAGAGAATTATATGATCCACAATATGTTGTAGCTATAGGTGTGTTGGACCATTAATCACACCTTTATGTATTTGATAATTTTGACTACTACAGTGTATTCACTTGTTTCTCATGTTGATACAATGAGAAAACTAAGACATGAACATTTTATTCATATGAACTCTATGTATATACAAAATCTGACCTCACAACACATAGTGACATGGCTTCTAAAGGTCTCCACTTATGATGGTGTATATCTAGGAAGCTGATGCAAGAGCATCTCTACGATGTTTGAAGATCACTAATAAGCTTGAATAATTCTTCTTAAGGCATGCAAACATGTACTAGGTGTTAGTCTAGTTTCACTCCAAAGTTTAAATTTTAAACATTTCAATTGTGATGTAAAAGGGTTCTTTACCACAAAGTGTAAGAGTGAAAATATGAGTTTTAGATGTGAAAGTCAAGTTTTTGTGAAGTGTAATATGTTGGCAAGAGGTTGCATAATTCTTTCTAGTCAACATGATTTTGTCTAAGTTGTCTTAAGTTTGCAAAAACCGATCCCTTAAATCTTGCATGCATGGTTGAGATATAATATCAACAAATATAGAAATTTAGGCAAGATAAGGCTCTCAAAAACTATGTCAAAGAATAATTCAATCAAGAAGAGGTCTAATTGATCAAGGTCAGAGATGGAGTGGTAGGTTATTAATGTGAAGGAGCTAGTATGTGGAGCTAGAATCCAAGAACTACATAAGCACAATGTGTATGACAGGTCTCATAGATGAATAAGACTAGTTTGATCCTCTTAAACCTCATAGATATCAAATTATTCCTTTAATGCATGTGTTTCAGTGATGTGTGATGTAATGATGCATAATCAATAAACTAGAAGATATTTTTTGTGTTTTACATGCTTATTATGGGACTGTGCATAGGTTTCTTGGTAGGGAAGTGGCTTGAAATCCTCCATATGAATAAACCTCATTAAATTATTTGACTATTACCTAAAAAATGAGGAGAAATTAATTACAAATTGAGTAAAATTTATTATAGCTCTTGACTCAAAGGCTTAAGGTTTTTACATGCAATTTTGTACTCTCGGCCTAAAACTAAGGAAATCGATAAATTCTTTTCTAACCAATGAAATGAGCTCATTTTTTTTAGGAAATTATGCCATAGAATCAAGAAGGACTCCAAAAATTTTCAGATTAAATTATCATGTGTGGTTTGATATCTTTATGACAGAATTCTCCAGGTTTGTGGAGTGGACACGGTGAGCAGGGGACATTGGTAAATGATGCAATTTAGATGTTTTATCATGTATTAAAGATTAATAATGATTTAAATGGTGGTTGGGGTGTTATTAAGGTGTTTAATAGTGTATGAAGGTTTAATGAATTGATTTTTACTAACTGTCCCTAAGAACAGTCCTAACTTAGTCCTAGGACAAACCCTCCTAACCTTATCCCTTCAATTTGTTCCTTGTCTCTTCAATGTTTTGTCCAAGGGGGTCTTATGAAAGGTATACATTATATTAAATAAAGAAATATATACATATATCAGTGGTTAAAATTCCTCTAATACAGTTCTAATGAATGAATATTGTACATAGCTAATGTTAAGACTTGTTAGACTATGAGAGGTAACTACTCTAAGACAATTTTGAAGGTTGCAATACATACAAACTCTTGCATAGTGTGAAATAATGGAGATATAAGTGTGAAATGATGTCTATCAAGTGGAATGACTACATAGTATAGGGCTACAAGTGCTTAAGGACATAGATATTCATCAGTGAAATGATCATATCTTCTTGAGAGGAAGGTTAATTCAATAAGACTTGGGTTCTAGCAAGTTGCATAAATTGTTATTGAAGGAGTGAATCAAATAGATAAAGAACAGAGGTACATAGTTCATAGATCATATGATCTAGTGGGAGTTAAATTTTCAAATCCTCCATATCGTACTATACTCTTTGCACTAGAAGAAAGGTGGTAACTTCTCAAATTTGGTTGTGGACCTAAACTTTCTATTAGAGTTCTATCTTGAATGTCATGGTGAAGTGGTGAACATGCAAATTACGTGTAAAAAATATACTTAGAACTCTCTAAGATTACATTGAATGAAAGTATATGTTATCAATATGACCCTGGCCATTATTTTGAAGAACATACAAGAAGGACCTCTTGGGTATGGAAGGTAAACCATAACATTACTTATTCCATGAAGAGTTGTTGAGCTAAGAGTGGCACGAGATGCATGCTTGGAAAAAAATATCAATATCACTTTCTAAATAGATAATATTCTAGAAATAAGGTTCCACTTTAGTTAGCTATACATATATTTTGATGAATTTTCCCATTCACTCTTTTTCTGGTGCAAAATATGTACTAACTTTTATTGATAAGTTTATACAAAGGAATTTGGTGTATTTTTGCATTATGAAAGTGCCATTTTTGAAAACTTCAAATCATTAAACGTATTTGTAGAGAATAAATCAAGGATTCCATTCAAAAATATCCACTTAGACAATAGAGGAGAATATCTCAGTAAATCCTTTGAGGCTTATTTAAATGAACATGTAATTTTACAAAAATTCATGGTGCCCTACACCCCTCAATAGAATGGATTTGTTGAGGGAAAAAATATAACATTCAAAAAATGGAAAATTGCATGATTTAGTCCACAAAATTGGCACTCGAGTGTTGGGATGAGGTAGTAAATCATGAAAATTACATCCATAACTGCATTTTCCACAAGGCAATGTGGGACAAGACTCTTAAAGTAGCTTGGTTAGGTGAAAAAACTAATGTTTCTAGATTTTATGTCTTTAAAAGTAAGGATTTTAAAGCACAAATATATGGAGAAGAAGAGCTAAGAGATCATTTTTGTTGGTCATTGTGAGGATGTGAAATCATACCTCTTTGATCATGTGATACATGATTTCTTGTTTTGACAAGATGTGTGAGTTGATGAGAATATAATCCCTTTGGAACTAACTTATAAGATTTCTCCATCATTGGATTCACATCTTGCAATTGATGGGGACAATCAAATTCATATTATTGACGATGACATATATGATGATCATGTTCCACCACGTCCTCCTATACTAAACATTACCAAGTGGGAAAAATATACTAAGCAAGTAGCTGGTTCTTTTGTTGGTGATCCCTTTGATCCCTATCTCACTCGGTCTAAGACGCTAATAGTTCTCTTATGATCCACATGATCTTTAATTATCTAATATTATTCTCTAAGGTGACGTGTGAACTTGAGTGGAAATATTCTATGCAAGAATATTCTTAAATCATGAAGAATAACATGTGGGAGTTAGTGCCTCTTCCTAAGGGAAGAAATTTTTTGCATTGTAAATGGGTCTATAAGACCAAATATATAGCTGATGGTTATGTGTATAGAGAAAAGACTCACATTATAGGTAATGGGTTATATCAAGTCAAAGGAATGGATTACTCTGAGACTTTTTCTCTTGTTGCAAAGTTGGATTCTATACTCTTTCTTCTCTCCCTCGTAGCATCACATCGGTGACCATTATTAGATGGACATGAAGAATACTTTCCTACATGGATAACTCTAATAGGATATCTATATGGAACAATCTCATGAATTGTGTAGGAATATTCCTTGGTATGCAAACTTATTTGTTCTCTTTATGGGGTCAAACAAGCTCCTCAATCTTGGTATGAGAATAAGGGAAATTTTATGCTAAGTTATAGCTTATATTATTGTGAATTTGATCATAATGTTTATATCCCAAATGAATGTGAGAGCATATTTATCTTGGTTATATATGTTGATGACATCGTCCGCACATGTAGTTCAAATTATTTAATTCAAGCTATTAAACATAAATTAAAGGAACACTTTGATATGATAGATTTAGGATTGTTACATTATTTTATTAGCTTCCACATTGATTAGTATTTTGAAGATATTTATATTAGATAGTATAAGTATGCCACACATATTATTCATCATTTTTACATGGTTGATTGCAAGCCTTCTCCCACACCCTATTTGTTGGCATGTGTGTGCTAGTGTTGTCATTAATGTAAAAGGTGCAAGGACATTAATGAAAAAGGTTGATGAAAAGAAGTGCAAGAGGAATTTTTTAGTGATGATGACATGGGCATACAATAAGTGACAGGGGCATACAAGAAGTGACATGGTTGCAAGAGTGGAATGGTGAGAGTTTTTTGGTCGAGTAGGCCTAATTAGGAGTTCTAGTTAGCTAGGGTGATGGAACATGAAGAAAAAATATGCATGAAGGATTATGAAGCATGGTAGAGGCATGCAGATAATTTTGATAGTGTGATGAGACACTCATACAGGTCTTAGAAGGTGATTGCAGGGTTTGTACATGGTTGTTGGTCTACATCTATACCTAGTCTATGTGTTTGGTGGCCTAATGGAGCATGAAGATCAGTTACAAAGGTATGTGGTCCCATGAGGGAATGAAAAGGAATGAGACATGTTGTCTCAAAGATGTTAGGACATTTTTTAGGGCTTTGAAGCACATGTATGGTGTTAATTCACCCTGTCTAGGTCTAAACTAGACCTAATTCCATTATCTAGTTAGGAAAGTGAGATAGTTTGAGATGATGAAGAGATAAGTATGATCAAATGAGAATTGAGGAATTTGAGAGAGGTTTTTCCAAAGATTAGGGAAAACTTTCAAGTTTTAATGTTGAGAATTTTGCATGATATGATATTTTTAGCTCTACCGAGCTCAAGAAGATTTGTTTTCCAGTTCGATATGAGATATTTCATGTTGTTTGGCACATGTAAATTTTGCATGAGTACCTGATCCATTCAGGGAGGGTTTTCATGGATCTAAGAAGGTTTTTCAGTTTGAATGAAGTCAAATGATGTACTGTGATTTATGAACAATCACTAAGAAGCTAAGGTGGTAAAAAACCCTACCTAAACCCTAGTTTAAGAGTGATAGAGGAATTTTTTTTGGTATGAGCTCAAAATTTATTGGATCATCAAATGTAATGATTGGAGGATGGAAAGGACTCTCCCAAATTTCTGATGGAGGTGGTTTGGTGACTTGATAGTAGGTGGAACCCACTTAGATTTTCATATTATTAGGAACGTTTGGTTTGTTCTCAGGTTTTCCAATTGACATATTATCTAAATTTATGTTATGAGTAAAAGGGATTCTAAGCTAATTTTTTGAGGTGATTTCATACCATGGTATATCCATTTTGAGGTTTGCACAAGGCAAAAATTGAATATTAGTTTTTAGGCCTAATCGACAATTTTTGACAGTCATGGTAAAAGGAGGTTCTTGGGCATGTTTGGCCTAAGAATAAGTGTATAAATCCAATGAGAATGTTGTATACATCCAATATGACATGTTATATTATTCAGTTGAGTCCTACACATCAGTTTAGTTGGAAAAGATGAGGTTATAAGTTGACCTACTTGACAAGGTTAAGGAGAATGAAGGTTCTTTAGTGCAATTGGTTAGAGTAACCAACATATTGTATTGATTCATGATTATTATATATTTGAGATTGATGAGGAGTTCAATATTATCCTATTAAATACATTGATAAGTCTTGAAAGTTTCATAACTGGTGTGAGAAGATCAAGTTTTCAAGATTGGTTTCTGGGAAGTATAAGTATCATAGAGGACAAAGATGTTTTTGATGACTCTATGGGATGATTCATGAATCCTAACATGGTTCTAGATGTTTCTTGGGTAAGTGTCTTTCCAAAAAATGGCTGAATTACATGGTTGAGATGATAAGTTGAAGCTTGGTCTTCATCTTTGAAGACCGGTCTACAGGAGGTGCCCAGATTGAGTAAGACACAATCCTATTTGATGGTGTCACGAGGAAGATGGATGGTGTAGATGTTCCTAAGATTGTAGAAGGTTTTCATAGGATGTACATGACATGTATATATCTTTTGAATTCTTTATGATGATGTAGTGTTCCCTTGGAGTTCATATTGCATTCATTGGAGGAGAAAGCTTGGGTTTTAGGCCTTATATGCAAGTGTGGTTTGTTTAAGCTCTTTCTGACCTACTTGGTATTTCTAAGTCATTTATATGAGATGGTATATATTTTTAAAAGTTAGAATGACTGAAGTTTTTGGTCTTATCCAACCTATATGGATGTATAGGCTAGAGTCATGTATAAAAGTGCATTGTATTTGCTCATATGAGTGAGTGGAGTAGATAGAGTTGTGAGCAAGCTAGAGGAGGTAAAAAAGAGTGTTAGAGGGCTCTAAGGTACAGATAAGAAAAAACATGAGAGGGTGAGTAGGCCAGAGTATAATTTCTTTGAGGTAATTATACCTAATCAACTTATGAAGGAGAATGATTGAGCGACGTAGGAGAGAGATTTTTTTGAGAGGGTTTTGAGGTTTATGAGCTAATCTTGTGATCACAATCAATTGTATGAGAAACAAACATTAGGTGATCTTCATCTTTAGGTGACTTATTAGGTGTTTGGTCATCCTAGGGGGTTGTATCCTCTTTGCAAGGTTGGTATTTTGCTAAATAAGGGTAGGTGCTCATTGTGGGATTGGTGTCTCACTAAAGAAATCTTTTGTGATGTGTAATATTCATGCAATTATTTTGAATTGAGTAATATAATCAGAATTTTTAGTGGGTTTTCTTCCCCTTGAGGGTTTTCCACTTTATATATTATGTCTTGTGTATTCTCTCATTCAAGTGTATGGTTTTTCATGCTTAATATGGTTTAATTGGTTAATGTATGCTGATTTGATGCTTTGAATGGTATATACATTATAAGACAACTAAGTAAAGGTTTTAAAGGAATGATTCACCCCCCAGTTCATTATGCTTCTAACACTATCAATCAAGTATTGAGTTGATTTCTGATTTCAAATATACATTGGTTAATACCACTTTGTATAGATAAATTTTAGGAAAACTTTTGTTCCTAACACATACACATCCTGGTATCACCTTTTTTTCAGCCCAATCTCTCGATTATCCCATGAGCCTCATGAGAGTCATTGGTAGGAAAGAAAGCGTATTTTTATTTTATTCTAGGGAAATCCATATTTTGGAATTTAGTACACACCAAAGGGTTCTTCAAAATTTGATGGATTCACATATGCAAATTGGAGTAGATGTGTTGATAACCACTACTCTATTTTTGGATTTTTTTCTTACCTTGGATCCTAGTTTTTTGCATGGACATGTAAGAGGTAGACAACTGTTTATATCTATTTTCCTAGGGATGCGTATTGAGGTACTATGAAATATAGATATAAGACACTATGGATTTTAAAATTACTTGGTAAGTTTGGTTTTCCTTAGAAAAATACCACTTTTATTTATTGTGACAATCAAAGTTCCATTGAGATAACACACAACCCTATAGAGCATTAGTGAACCAAACACATAAAATTCATATGTACTTCATTTAAAATCTAGTTCAAGATGGAGTTGTTTATTTGGAATTTATGCCCACTATTGAATAGGTTATTGATATCTTTAGTAAGCTCTTGGATTCTCCTCATTACCTTCATTTGTGAGTAATTATTGGAGTGAATGATGTTGTACTTTGGGGGATTCTATTTGATCCCTTCCTTCATTTTTCTTGTTTATACATTGGTAGCTTATCAGGCCTACTATATAGGACCTACATTCATGTTTATTTTACTCCCCACACCTTTTATTAAGGAAGGGTGTTAGAGCTATTTTCACACTATGTACGTTAGGAAGTGGTTTGATATATTTTTTAGCAACTATTTAGTTTGTGTTCACACTTGAGGTAACATTTTCATAGGGAGATACATGGTTAATGTATTATAACCAAGTTGTTATTGTCTTAGCACATTGGTTATACATGTATGAGTTTTTTCAAACAATATTTGTTTAAATGTCATTGTAAAAGATTATTTAATTGGAAATCATATAATGCAAATGGTATGTAAAGTGTGATTAATACAATAATAACTTTATTTTTTAATGTGTTGGTAAATCTGTGCGTTCATGGACATTCAAGAGTTTTGTGTTAGATTGAAATCTTAAATTGGCATTGGTTCCTACCTATATCCTCCTAGTTAATGTTATATTTCAAAGAACGTAACAAACATATTATTGATACTTAATTGAACCATTAGGAAGGAGAATCCTTATTGACATGATTACTTATGGACCATGAATGAATTTATTTTCTAGTGAAACATGAGCTATAGATGCTTCTTTATAATGCAAAAATAAATCTCTTCTATATGTCATATATTTGGTTACACCTATATCTAAGAGCCAAACATTTATAAAATCATTACTAGTATCAATATCTATATAAGCTATGTTGACATATTCTCCCAATCATGTGAATGTTGACTTATGTGAAATGTTTCTAGACTCATTATTTTTATGTTTTGCATATTTTGTAGAGTTTTACTTATGCATTTTTTGTGGATTTTGTAATGGGATACTATATGCTCATATTTTCCTCATTTGTGACACTAAATATGTGATATTACTTTGTCTCTACCTATAATTTGACCTCATCTTCTATCACTTATTTCACTATGAGGAGGATGAACACTATAGTAGTGATTTCCTTGGTTATGGTAATTCCCTCTTCCTCTATTTTGAAATATTCATCCCCTTTAACCCCTACCCCCTCTATATATCTATTGACTAGAGTGATAATTAATAGGTTTTTTACTCTGTAGAATGAGCCTCTTTTATCTTCTTAGTTTAATGGGATAGAGATAGCTAATGTTGAATGAGAAACTCAAAAAAAAATTAAAACTTAGTTCATATGATATTATCATAATTGTGAAACATCTCTAGAAATTTTCGATAAGAGTTGGGAAGTCCTTCCAAAGTATAAATTGCAATCAAATCATAATCAAGCTTCCCAAAACATGCCTTAGTGTGTTATGTATCAATATTTAGGTCTGATATGTACTCTCCCATATCCCCATCACTGACTAAAGATTAAGAAAATATGTTATTCCCTTAATCCTATATCTTACATTGGATGTGTATGGACGACTTATGGCTATCATAAATTCTTATCATGATGTATCTATTTATTATGTGTTACATTATCATTATTGGGTTGGCCTTGGTGATGGCCATAACATAGGAATAATATATATAATATTTAGTAGGTAGTAGTTCATAATCAGATTGAGCACTTGAGTCTTATTGCATGGTTTGGAGGTTGCCCCCTCGAAGTGGCTAAGCTATTATACTTGAATATTGTGATAATTTATATAAATTTTGGTGTTCTATTTGTACTGATATCATGATATATCCAAGTAATTTACTTACAAGTGGTATAAGAGATTGATCTCAACCAGATTTATGTCAAAACCCTAATTTCAAAGACTCGACTATATCTCCAATTTGGTAGCAATTTTTTATGCAATTGTTTTTTGGGTGTTGCGAAATCAATCAAGTAATATAATCTTCAAAGTTCAAGATATTTTTACTTTTTTTTCAAAAGTTACATCACTTTTTTCTTGTTTTTGATAAATTTACTCTATTGACTATAATTTTTGGAATTTTTCCAAGTTCTTTACATATACAGAAAGAGGATAAAAAATTATTTTGAATTCGTTATTTAAGTTTTTTTATATTGGGCTTGATTCCTATCAAAATCCCAAACCCTAAATTTTGACCTTGATCCTTAAATCTTACCATTTTGGGGCATCATGGCTAGGCCTTCAACAAGAGGCAAAAAGAATCCCATCACTCCGGGGAAAACCCCTGATAAGAATGAGATAATAGTTGAGGAGTTAGAATCAGAAGGGGTATCTACAGAGTCCTTAGGGTTAGGGTTTACTTCAACTGACCATAAGATCAACTATCTTGAGTTAGAGTTGCGAAACCTTGAGGGTAGAGTGGCCAGCAAAGAAGATGTAGACAAGATTGGACAACGATTGGAGGATTTCATTCACCAATTTAGTTACAATATCATGGGCCATCATATCCTTCCGAATCAGCCACAACTCAATCATACTCATATTAACCAGGGTGGATCTTCATGTCAAAGTAATAAACAAACTAGCCACGGTGGATTTGCAAACATGACCAATCCAAATACAAACACTCTGCAAGCCCGTAACATGATTCCAAAAGTGGAAATGCGTAAGTTCGATGGAAAGGATCCACTCAATTGGATTCAGCAGATGGAGAATTTCTTTGATCTTCAACAGATTCCATCGGGACAAAAAGGTTACCATGGCATTGTTGTATCTTGAACCTGACCAATTCATTTGGTATCAATGGTTATGTGCTCAAAGGAAAAAGAGTGGCCTTAATGTTACATGGTAAGTCTTCACCGAAGAGTTGCAATTGCACTATAGTTCTAGTGTGTCAGAGAATTATTTTAGTCAATTAGCAAAGCTCAGACAAACAGGAACAGTCAAAGATTACATCCATCAATTCTAAAACCTTTCCTTACGGGTGGAAAATATTCCTGAAGAGAATTTGAATGACTTATTTCTTGGGGGTCTTAAAGAACAAATTGAGACTCAGGTGAGTATGTTTAATCCTCATAAAGTTTCAGACTCTATGATCATGGCACGTAGGGCAGAGGAAAAATTTATTTCCAGTAGGAAACAAACTATCAGTAATATCATAGATCGTAGCACCCTTCCACCATCATTCCCTCGGCCAGTTAAACTGACACCTCAACAAATTGAAGAAAAGAGAGCCAAAAGGTTATGTTTTAAATGTGACAACAAATTTGGACCAGGATATAAGTGTACTGGAAAGAAGTTGTTCTACATTGAGGGGCCTACTGAAGAAGAAGTAAATGAAGAAGATGAAGAGGTAGAGCCAAAGGAGGAATTAGGAGATTCCCAGCCAACAATATCATGCCATGCAATTTTCGGTATTAGCACTCCCCAAACTCTCAAAGTAGTTGGATTCTTAAAAAAACAGAGGGTAACAGTGTTGATTGATTCGGGAAGTACTCACAACTTCATCAATCATAAGTTGGCGGTATGCTTGAACTTCTTTGTTTATCCAGCTCCAGAATGTCAAGTCATGATCGTTGATGGGAAAACTATTAGTTGTTCAGGAAAATGCCATAACATTAATCTCGCCATGTGAGATTACTTGCTAACTAGCAATATGTATGTCGTTGCCATGAGAGGAGCAGACATTGTGTTAGGAGTTCAGTGGCTTACCACCTTGGGAACCATTGAAATGAGTTTCCAAGAGTTGTTCATGCAATTTCAGTCAGAAGGGAGGACTTTTAAACTAAAAGGATTAAGAGCAAAGTCCCCATAGATGGTAAGTTCTCATCAGATGCAAAAATTGCTTAGAAAAGGTGCAGAAGCGTTTGTGGCACAATTATTTTCATTTGAAGCACATCATTCCAATACATTTATACCCACAGATATGCAAGCAGTTATAGATGAGCACTCAGTGGTGTTTGGAGAAATGCCCAAGGGTTTGCCTCCAAAAAGAGACCATGACCATGCCATCCAGCTAGTACAAGGGAGTCAACCACCCAACATCGGACCTTATAGGTACCCCTATATGCAAAAGAGTGAGATTGAGAAGATAGTTCAAGATATGTTAGAAGCAGGACTTATTCGTCATAGTCAGAGTGCTTACTCTTCTCATGTAGTGATGGTACGGAAAAAAGATGACAATTGGTGCATGTGTCCAGATTACAGGGAACTCAATAAGTACACAGTTGAAGATAAGTTTCCTATTCCTGTAATTGATGATTGGCTAGATGAGTTACATAGTGATGTTTACTTTACAAAACTTGATATTCGTTCTGGATATCATCAGATTAGAATCAGGGATGAAGATATTCATAAAACAACCTTCAGGACACATGAAGGACACTATGAGTTCTTGGTAATGCCTTTTGGACTAACAAATGCACCCTCTACATTTCAAAGCTTGATGAATTCCATCTTTAAGCCATTTCTTCAAAAGTTTGTTTTAGTGTTCTTTGATGATATATCAATCTATAGTAAAACATGGGAGGAACACCTGCATCACGTAAATAAGGTGTTGGAAACTCTTGAACAACATCAACTTTATGCAAAGCCTTCTAAGTGTTCTTTTGGTGTCAAGGAGGTTGAATATCTGGGTCATATTGTCTCTTATGAAGGTGTTAAAGTGGATCCCAACAAGATAAAAGCCATGCTTGAATGGAAGGTTCCCAAAACCCTAAAAAATCTCCGTGGATTTTTGGAGCTTACAAGTTATTATCATAGATTTGTAAGGAATTATGGCAGCACCGCAGCACCACTCACAACTTTATTTCAAAGGACTCTTCATTGGAATGAGCAAGCTAGTACGACCTTTGAGAAGTTGAAGGAGGCCATGTGCACCACTCCAGTTCTAGCCACCCCAGATTTTTCAAAAACATTCATTGTTGAATGTGATGCTTCATTGTATGGTATGGGGGCAGTACTCATGCAAGAAGGGCGACCCATTGCCTTCAAGAGCCGCCAATTCAAAGGTAAGAATATATCTAAACCAGTTTATGAGAAAGAAATGTTAGCAATACTTCATGCAGTGGAGCAATGGAGACCATATCTAATGGGAAGACATTTCAAAGTAAAGATAGATCGTGATAGTTTGAAATACTTCTTAGAGCAACGTTTATCATCTGAAGAACAACATAAATGGGTCTCAAAAATGTTGGTGTATGATTTTGAGATAACATATAAGAAAGGGAAAGAGAATGTAGTTGTTGATGCTTTATCTCGGAAGGATGAGTCTGCCCATCTGTATTACAAGAGGATTGGATAGAGGATGCAAGGTCTGAATGGAAAAATGACCCAGGTACACAAAATCTCATTCAGAATCTCTAACAAGATCCAAGCATGTCAGAAAAAATTGTATGGAAAGGAGATGCTTTATGGTATAAAGATAGATTATATCTATGTACGACTTCAATCCTTAAAAATAGGGTTCTATCTGAGCTCCATGCTTCTCCAGTAGGGGGTCATTCTGGTTTCTTAACGACTTATCATCGAATCAAGCATGATTTTTTCTGGGAAGGGCTAAAGGGGATGTCCAAAAGTTTGTGGCAGAATGCATGGTTTGTCAACAAAATAAGGGCGAAACAATTAAGTCCCCAGGTCTTTTACAACCTCTATCTATTCCTAGCCAGAGGTGGGAAGAGGTGTCCATGGACTTCATCACAAGATTGCCTAAATCAAAAGGTAAAAATGTAATCATGGTGGTGGTGGACAGACTCAACAAATATGCCCATTTTTGTGCTTTATCACATCCATTTGTTGCAAGTACAGTAGCAACAGCCTTCAGGGATACAATTCAAAAGCTACATGGGATATTGAAGATTACAGTAAGTGATTGAGACCTTATCTTTACTAGTAATTTTTAGACTGACTTGTTCTCATGCTTGGGCACACAACTAGCTCGTAGTTCCTCTTATCATCCCTAGTCTAATGGGCAAACAAAGGTGGTAAACAAGTGCTTGGAGGGATATCTTCATTGTTTTATGTTAGATAAGCAAACGAGATGGGTCCAATGGTTACCGTAGGCAAAATGGTAGTATAACACCTCCTTTCATACTTCATCTAAAATGTCTCCTTTCTTGGCATTATATGGGTACCATCCACCATCTATCACTTCATCTTTGAGAGTCCAGCCAAAGGTTCGAGCAATTGAAGAACATATTCAACACCAACAAGAGGTGCTTTCTAGTCTCAGGGAGAATTTGGCCATGTCACAAAACCGCATGAAGTAGCAGGCAAACCAACATCGCAATGAAAGACATTTTGAATTCGGTGATTGGGTTTTTGTGTGTTTACAACCATATAAGCAAATGTCCTTAAAACAACAGAAAAAGGATAACAAGCTTTCACCTAAGCATTATGGCCCTTATCAAGTGTTACAGAAGATTGACAATGTAGCATACAAAATGGAACTTCCTTTGGCTACATGAATTCATCCAGTCTTCCATGTATCTTTCCAAAAGAAGTAATTGGATAGACAGTATCAACCCAGACAATGTTACCTGAGCTTGATAGAGGGCAGAATCATCCTGGAACCAGAATGCATCCTTCAGAGGACGCACTAAGCGATTGAGGACAAGGGCCATCACTGGAGTATTTGATCAAGTGGAAAAATTTAGACAATGAAGACGCAACTTGGGAGGATGCAACTTTCATGCAACAGCATCTCCAGATCTTCTCAACATTGGGGACAATGTTGCTTTGAAGGGGAGGGGAATGCTATGGCCTTAATCATATTTCTTATATTGAGATGTATATAGCCGACGTGTGGCTATCATAAATTATTATCATGATGTATCTCTTTCATAAATGCTATATTTTCGTTAGTGAGTCGGCCTTGGTGTTGGCCATAGCATAGGAATAGTATATATAGGGGTTAGTAGGTAGTAGTTGATCATCATATTGAGCATTTGAGTCTTATTGTTTGGTTTGGAGGTTACCCCCTCGAAGTGGCTAAGTTGTTCTACTTGCATATTGAGATCATGTGTATCTGAAATGATTGTGTTCATTAAATTGTTATATTGCATGTAATAACAAATCAGGATGTAGGATAGCTGAAGGATAGCTTCCAGTTAGTCAGATAAAGGCCAGGATAAGGCATTATAACTGAAGTTCCCCTTGATGTTTGTTCCTTGATGCCGTTGGGGAGACAAAATGAGCTTAGGGTACATGAAACTGGTGATGAGGGGAGAGTACAATACCAAGATCCCTTCCCAAAATTGTCTTTCCCTCATATACAATGTGGACAACTTGTTTGTCATAAGTGTCATGCACAATAGAGGGGTACATGAGTTGAAGTGGTCCAGACTAATCAATTGCAAGTAAACCTAATCGAATGAGAGAGCTCTTGCTCAACAATATGTAGCTCTCATAATGCTGGATTAATCATGAAATATTCTTGGAACAAGAGGATCCACATGCTCCATTAGGTGCACTTTGTGATTACCATTACTTCTCTTGAAGAAAGTACAAATCCGAAATGCATTTAATGATGCAGCAATAAGGTTGACGCAGTGCATTCATTCCTTTCATATCCTTGGAGTACCATCAAGATGCTTCCATCATTCTTTGTCTTCAGAAGTAACTTGACTGAAACATGCACCAATTATCCATTTGAGATCATTCATGAGGTCCAGTAATGAATGGCTGGAAATACTATCATGATAGGAACATAGTATGAGTTTTGTGCAAGATCCAATGAAGTCCTTGCTAATACTAACCTCCTTATAGAGAAGGTATGCCATCAACAGTGTCTTGCTTCTTAGCAGTTAATATAAATTGATAGGAAACCTCCAAGACAACACTACCACTCAGAGAAATTCATGACAGAAAACATAGAATCAACACCTATTCCCAATCTCAACCCCACCAATACTATGGTTTGGTAAATCCATCCCAGGAATAGAAATGACTATCCATTCTTTCTAGCACTATCTAACATCTTTTCCTAAACCCTGGTATGCATCCATCAAGTATGGAGGAAATTGATTCCTCTTTGCCTTCCTTACTAATACAATTTGTTTTGCTTCAATGGAAGTCATACCTTTAGTCTCTAGATAGCTTCTTCATAGGTACATGTTGGCAAAATGGGTGGAATACTCTATGGGCACATGGTGGGCCTCCACAAGAAAACATGGTGCTTTCATCCTGTTGATATTTCCTATTTTTTCTAATGACCTTTACTAATGATTCAGCTCACAATGAATTCTTCAAGGATCTTACATAGAATCTTACCTGATGTGAACTGAGTGTTGCAAGTACTAATTTACCCCATGTCTCCATGATAAATCATTATCCAAGAGTTTCTCTCAGTTCCTACCTTTTGGAGAATCTTGGTTTTGACAAAGCTAGTGATGGTGAAATGGCTTGGTGATCATGTTCTAACTGATCGTAGTAAAACTTCCTTAACCCTCGTTGCCTTGATTTCAGCTTGAGAGCTTGTTAAATGGCAGTACTTGAGAATCCCTTGGCTATAGGTCTGCTCAAATCAACAAAGGCTCCTGATGAATGGAGTCAATCTCTAGATCTTCTCTATATGCTAGGTCCTCTCAAGAAGGTTTGCAGACTCTTTGATGCTCCTGTGCATGATCACTTTACAACCCCTATTCAGATAGCTTATCTTGGATCTGTAGTAGGGAGCTCATCTGATCATGATCTAGTGGCAATCGTCTTCTCCATATCTAAATTTCTCCTTCACAGGCTAAGGAGAATCATCTCAAGTCTGATACCACTAGTTAATGGTCCCCAAAAGGACCACTACATGCAACCCTAAAGGGATTGTTAAGCAATATCCCACTTACCAAATACATCTTAATAAATAATCTATCAGAAATTTTGTAATGCAGTGATTTATCCCTAGGATAGGATATGACTCAGGGATGATCAATTGTAATCTATGAATAGAAGTTCAGATAAGTAAATCAAGCCAATTGCACTTATAAACTGATCCATGGAATTTATGAAGCCCAAATACATATATAAAACCAGATTTGTGAATCTTAAAAGAGGTCATGAAAATTATGCAGAAGCTTGTCTCATGACACAGCTGAAACAAGGTATGGTCCTAATCCCCCACACTCAAAAATACTGAAAATCTGGATGAATCTCCATTTCTAAAAATCATGAAGTAATGTTTAACAACAATTGGATCAAGCTTTCTTAAAGAAGCCCCAAAATTCAGCAGTATAGCAACTCCTAATGTTGGTCGCTTGCCAAACTCTGGAAAAGTTGATGTTCGAAATAACATGAACAAACTTCTCTTTGACCCTCTGACCAGGTTATCTGTGCATAATAATATATCCTTCTACGGCTGGAAAATACTGAAAATAAATCGCTAATCAAGTTACGATGCATCATGGATGACTCCAAGGTGGAGCATCCTCTGTAACTAGAGGAAGGGTTTTCAGTCCTTCTCTATGAACTCGAGTATGGAGGGTCTAATGAATTCTCAAGAAGAAATGATGAGATGCAAGGATTAAAGATGCTCAACATAGCAAATATGAGGAATGAGAGAATAAACATAGATGAATCCCCTCCTTGAAAACTTTTCCTAACTTGTATTATATAGAGAAAATGGGCCAACTAGACCTCCCTCATCACCCAAGAAGACAGAAGGTTTCCTCCTCAGTTACAAATGAAAGTTTCCCCACTTGTCAGATTTCATCTCCTAGGGAGGTTGCATTTTCTAGTTGAATGCAATAAAACATTTCGAAATGCTTATTCCCTTTTTTCTATTTTGAAGGTTACCATCAAGTCCCATAATAGGTTTATTATAGGTGTGTACTTTATAGATACATTTTATCATTTTTATTTGCACTTTCATAATAAATCTATGGTATAACTGTAAGTTCCCCTTATGCTTGTATGAGTTCCTAATAGCCGTCGGGGAGACAAAGAGTTAGCTAAGGGTCTTTGACTGGGAGGGGGATATTACAAAATAATAGCCATTATAGACATGATATTTGACCTCTAAGAGTGCATGAGAATTAAAGTTTCTGAAATGCAAGATACCATAAAAAGTATAGTCACAGGCCTATGAAAACAAATCACACCAGAAACTAAAGGAAGGTATTTAAAGTAATTGTGGACTACAAATTTTTGCCAAGTAGTGATTATTATTTTCCTGCACAAAATGACAAATCTCTTGGAAATCGCGGCTTATTTTGATGGTGAAAATCATGAGTCTATGCATGTTTATTCACTTTTCCAAGATCATTGTGTGAGGCACTTTAAATAGATGAATAGCGCTGCGAATGAGTCTGGAATCAAGATGATGAATTAGGGTGAACAGTGGAAGAAAGACCTCTAGCTCCAACAGGTGATCACAATTTGTTGGTGCCCTTTCACCTTGCATTAAAAGTGATCAAAACCTCTTGAAGAAGTCTAATCGTGTTGTCCTTATAATTCGACAGTTATGGTCAGCATAATTCTCCCATGCCCTAGCAGTGTTCTTCTTTTCCTAAGATCCACGTACGAATCCCTGATTGAATTTTATCAAATTGCCCATTTTCAAGAAAGTGGTGGCTTGCAGAAGACTTCAAGTGACAACCTCACTAAATTTTGACCACCTCCTGTCAGCAATAACTGTTGAGTGGATTCTCAACAGTGAAATCATTGTAACATTTACAAGACATTTTTGTCCAAGTTAGTTATTTGGTTTAGGTGGGTTTTTCTCCCTTGAATGGTTTACCACATTAAATCTTATCTCACTGTGTGTTTTCTCCTGTTGATTGCTTGTGAATGATGTTGTGGTTCTATCATATCAAAGTTAAGTAAATTGAATGGTATCTCAAGTTTGAATTAGCATTGATTCATCCCCCTCTTATTGCTTAGAATTTCCAACACTATTTGCATATTGTGATCATTTATCTACATTTTGATGTTCTTGGTGTTCTATTGTTGATGATATTCAGACCTATCCAAGTAATTTCCTTACAAAATAACTACATATGGATATATATTATATTTTATTTTGGAATTTTGTCATATAAGTCTGAAAGAGTCTTTCAATTAGTATAACCATGGGGAGATTTTTCAATGGGAATGTATGTGTCCCTAGTACAACAACACTTAATTAATGATAGGGATTTAATATCCTTCATATTAAACACATCCAGTTTATTATGGGTGTTGAGCAACATGCATGATCATTTCTTATCATATCCCACAATACATTAAACGCTAGTGATTCTTAGATGAAGAATTTCCAATAATAATAATTAGATATAGTTAAACAATCATTGTCAGAGAGAAACAATTATTATTTTAGCATTTTAAAAATAAGTTCACACACACAAGAAGGCACCACACAAAATAAACACTTTTCACACATATACACACACAAAAAAATGATTCTATGGGTTTTTTCACTTAATATTTGCATAGAGAATAAATAATTTTTGTGATGGTTTTTTCACTTAACCAAAATCAAAGAATAAAAGTAATTTTCTTACACCTTATATCTCCAAATTTCACCCTTACATCACCAATAGAAGTAATTCCTTGTTACACTATTAGATATAATACATGTAGCAAAAGAGAATAGTTTTCTCACAAAAGTATCCTTTACATGCAATTTCGACAAAAAATAAGTGGAGGGGATTTGAACGTTGTAACTCCCTCATGTCAAGTGAATCAAAAAACTACTCAACCATTTTCTCTATTAACATTTACATGATATAAGGAGATAATTTATATTATTTAAAGAGCTCAATTTCTACGATTTCAATCATTTTTTTACTTTATAATGATGAGTTCATTCACTCGTAAGCAACAAATATTATTATTAAAATTTGAAACAATGTTTGGAGGGAACCACACATAATTTTGTCACAAAAATTAATATTTAGACTAAAATATATTCTAGCACTTCCTTCTTCTAATTCTAATTATGCTTAAAATGATTGCACCTTCATTCTTTCAACACTTTAAATTAATATTCTAGGAAAAATCAATAATTCAATGAGCACCTAACAACTCATCCTAAATAAGTGAAAAATGTGTACCCAAAATACAAAATTTTCCATATGGCTTAAAAATTTTGTTTCCCTTTATGTTGGCTAGTTGGGTCATTTTTACCACTACAAATTCCATAGAAATGAGCCAACCATTCTATGTGATTTCTTTCACTTTTACAAATACCAACAATATATTCAACCCCTTATAAAAAAAATTCACTCTCCACAATAGATTTAAAATTAACAAAATGCCTTTTTAGGCTTACAATAAATCTACCATGATTATTCTCCTTAGAATTAGTCTTATTAAAATGTAGGTTTTAATTTTTTTTCAAACGAAGGAAAATACTAATGTATATTTATGTCACAAACTCTATAATATACTATTCAACATAAATAAATTAATAATGTTGAGTTTATGGAGTACCTTTATGCAAAACTATTTTAAAATTGCAAATAAAGTGCAAGTTTTATAAACTTTTACTCCCCTAAGCCTTATTATCTTTTCCCAAAAATATTTTCCATGGGCCCCACCATCCTTCCTCTCTCATATTGGGATCTTCTTTCAAAACCACACTATAATTTCTAAACCATGTTGTGAAAACACAGCTAATAAATACAACCCTAAAGGAATTAGGTTGAATCTTGTTCCCACTATGGCAGGAAACAATTTTTTATTGATATTGAAAAAGGAGTACAAGAGGGTGTTAATACTACGCTAACCCTCAACAATGAAATGACCCCATATTATTGAATTTACCTTGACCGGTAAATAAACTAATTCACAACTACTCAACTACTTAACTTCTTAGAAGATTGTACCTGCTATACAAATAAATTACTATTATTTATATCAAAAACTTATATTAAAGGGGTTGTATGTTATAAATAATCATACCCCTCTTACATTTATTAAATAACCTAACCTAACCCATTTAGGAATTTAGAGAAATTCCTAACATTAATGTAAAGAAAGAAATACCATCTACCTTACATCATTTTTTAAATTCATGCATGAGGATGACGTTACAATATACATCAAGACAATCCTATTATACCACAAAAATTTTAAGTTAAGGTCACACCTAAATAAATACCAATACAAACATTAATTACTAAACACATTCCAAAATCTAATATCAAACCTTAAGGGATATTGTACATCTAAGAATCAACACGTGACTCTAGGGTGCACTATCGACCTCTTGAGGTCGTGCCGAGACAACCGATATGAAATGGAAAGATGGATATGAAATGGATAAATAGGATGAATAGGCAGAATATGTGAAAAAAGGTGAAAATGGATAAAAGGTAAATCAAGGAAAACAAATGTCGTGTACGTGCACTATGGGAATATACTCGATCTAACCTGCTCAGGTGAGATAGAACGATCAAGGATAACGGTTGATCCAAGGTTTCAATCAATATCAAAATTGACAAATATGCCTTGAATGTGTTTTGGGATACATGGGAATCATCTTGCATCTGCTACGTAAAAATCTCTAGACAAGGCCATGGAGGTGTGAGAAGAGACGTATGAGAAGGACAAATCTATGGATTACAAAATCTAATCTCGAACAGGATGATTGTGTCAGAACTCATTAGTGTTTAATGGCTTCATTGTTCAAGGCTATTAGTTGTGAGATAATATTTGGTGGAATTGAGGTGGTTTGGAAAATAAGTTGTCTGAGGCCCTGATTGATATTTGTCAACTATGTAACTGTGTTTGGTTGTCGCACTCTTGGATCAAACACTCTTTGTATGGGTTTCCTAGGGACTTGGATGGTCATGTGGATATGTAAACAATTAATCTAAGGAAATAAAAAACACGAAAGGAATTTGGAAGAGGCAAGGTCATTGTTTAGGTAACCTAAGCCAACTAAGGAAACATAGGGAGTTGTGTTAATTTTTGTCTAATTAAATCTATGTGCCTAAATTAACAAAGAAATTCAAGCAGATTTTAATTAAACCAAATTGATTACTCTCCTTGAATCTAATTAAAGCTATGTGTAACTAATTAATTTAACCAAAGGAAAACTAATTAATTTAACTAATTAAATAAATATAATTTACTTGTTTTTGTATTTTCAATGATTTAAAAGAAAAGAAATAAGACACATAAAAGAAACTAACTAATTTAATCTAATGTTTTTGGGATTTTTGTGTTTTTTAGATTTAAACAAAAAAATCTACACAGACAATGCAACTTCTTCTAATAAAATGTAAATTACTTTTACTCTAAAACAAATTAAACTAAACAAGTGAAATAGTTGAATATGGTTATTTCCATGTTGTAGAAAGAATTTAATCTAATCTAATAAAAATAAAGGTTTTCCTAATTTGTAATTGTAGATGTTACTTCCTCTAGTTCCACCTCAGATTCACGAGAAGATTGAAAAGCTTATCAGAAGAAATTCTTCCCTCGAAGCTTCCCCGGTAAAACAGAAGCTTTTTAAAACAACAGAATTAAAACTAATGCACAGATATAGAAGCTTCTTCAAACTAACTTCCCATGAAAATCCACAGGGATAGGCAAGGAGGAATATTTCAATAAAAGATTATCTCTTATGAAAAGAGGATCTAAATAATGAATGCAGTGAAATCTACAAATAATATGATCGTGAACAATTAATAGATTTTGTGCACAAGAATTTCCTCTGAATTCTTCCCAGACAAATCCACAAGGATGAGATGAGTAGAAATCCTCAATGGAAGCTTCTTACAAGAAAATGAAACTAATGTAAAATATATTTATCTAAACAAATGTATTCTAAAGATTAATAATTGAAATCTATCTAAACTAAGAACACTTTAGAGAATTCAATTACGCATCCAACCTAGAAATGTAGAACTGAGAAAATTCCAGTTCTGGTTGTGCTTTTTTTGATCCCCTCATCTTATTTTCCAATGAATGTCTAAATGTGTCCAAGGAGTTGTGTTGGTAGTATGCAAAATAAAATGAAGAAGTACTAGAGCTAGCTGGTTTTCAGGAATTTTGGTAACAATGCAAGAAAGAGAATAACAAGGAAAATGAATTGTTTTTATTGTGTACTTCTTGGTAGGATTCAGGCAACATAAAAATGCAATTCCAAATCAAAAGAATCCAACCAATGATTCGGGAAAATCTTGGTTTTAATATAAAATTGGAAGAGAAGTGGTCCAGCCCATTTGGCAACCAAGAAGTGCCACATCACTCATGGGAGTAAAAATTAACTTACTAATAATAGTAATCAAGGAAGAATAAGACTATATGCATATAAAATACTTAAGAACAACTGATTGGTCAAGAAAAGTGAGACAAAAATGAGTTATAAGAAGTAAACACATGTCCATTACATGCTAGAAAGTCTCAGTTAAATGCGCATGGAACCGTCGGTCTGAGCAAATCGGAAGTTACGCAACCGTCGAGGTGGTTTCTGTGACTTAAGGAAAAAGGTTAAGGAAAATTCTCGGAAAAAACTAAGGAAGGTAGGAAAAGATGGAAAATAGATAAGAAAAGTGAAATAAGCTACAAGAACATGTTGCAAGCTAGAAAATGGACTTGGATATCATTAGAATTAATATTTAATCATCATTAGGGATTTGAACTGTTCTGACAATGTAGCACGTGAAAATTTGGGTGTGGACATATTTCCCCCTTGGAGAAGCATTTTAGCCATGAAGAGGCATAAAACGCAAAGTCCAAGTATGGCACTCCCAAACGGGAAAGTTTGAAATTATACCTGACATGCCCGTGTGTTGATACTACACCAATCTAACCTTCCCACTACTTGTAAGAAGAATACATGAATCAAGTGCAGATATAATGATATAATTGACAAAAAAATAAAAATAAAATGATAAGGGGACTTACTATATCTATGGGGAGGATAAATATACCTGCACCAATGTTCCCACCCTGTAAAACACACACATTCACAACAATGTTATATGCTATATATATATATATATCTCAAAATTAATATTTGTAGAAATCATTTGCACTTACCCACTTAGTGAAATTTGAGCTCTAGATTACCTGTGATGGTTTCGCGAGAGAATGCAATTGAAATGAAGAGGATCTCAAAACGATGGCATTCCAACCAATGGGAGGAGTAGCAGGTCATGAACAGGTGAGTTATTTGCATTTATCTATTTCTACCCTAAAATATAGGAAAAAGTGTAAAAATTAGCATAGGGGGGTCATTCTTGATGATTTTATAGTTAAAATGATCATAACGGGATGGCACAGAGGATTTGTAATTTGTTTTATTAAAAATGGTCAATTTTTGTCTATTTTGGAGTTTTTGGGGCCCTAGGGTACGACCAAATTTTTACGGACGGAACCATAGTGGAAATTGTGTAACCGTCACTTTACACATAGTGGAGGTTATGAAACCACCGCATTAGTTACGTAACCACTACAAGGGTCAGAAAAAATGTGGAAATTCCACAGAGGTTACACAACTGGCACTCTAGACAAAGCAGAAGCTACGCAACCACCACTTCGCACATAGCAGAAATTGTGTAATTATCAAGGGAACTTCTATATTTTGACTAAGTATTGTAAATTTTTTATTTTGATTATTTTTATAATGTTTTTGAGATCTTATTGTGTATTGATGGGAATCTAACTTCTCTTTTTGATGTTTATGGATGTAGGGGAGGTATGTTAGATGGAGCAGAGCTCGTGAGTGTGATTGGTTGCCCCCAATCTTGGACTCACTAACTCAGGACAAGAGGGACTTGTAACATAGGGCTGGGATATGGAGGATATCACAGACGCAGTTAGTTGCACTAGTCAAGCACTTTTTATGTGACTTATTGAGTTACTAGGATGTAGACCGAAACACTTTCTGCCTATCTGGAGTTAGGGGGAGTGGAAAATCACTTTAGAGGACGTCTACCACATCTTGGGGGTTCATGTTACTAGTAGGAAGTTAGTTTTGGCTAGTGCGAGTATAGTTTTTCAGGCCCACAGATGGGAAACATACATGGTAGACATACAGACACCTAACATGGGTGTCAAGCATGGGATGAAAATTCTATTAGTTGTCTCTGAGGCTTCTATCCCTTCCTTGTATGGGAGAGATTGTAGCGGTGAATGTTAGAGAAGAGGATGTTCCTGTAGTAGCCCCTGCACCGATACCAGTGGTCGATCCATCCTGGATGCCCAAAGATCTGAGTAAGTAACTTAATCTTTTCTCAACTTTACTCTTAGACTAGATTGTTAGAAAACCACACACTATCTTTCTTCCTCTTAATTTTAGAGGTTTTCTAACTTGTCATTTTTTCATTTGTACTTTACAGCTATTGCTGATGAATGACGAGATCTTATTCACTGAATTCTCCTAGATACTTTCACACTCCCTATGAGGAAGAAATGAGAGAAATTGCTTGTATATGTTGGGTAACCATTGATGGCTAGACGCCACACATATGTGTTTGTGTTGGCATGGAATGCTGCAACAGACATTACCGAGATGAGATTCCAGCTTACTGGATACGAGTAGGCCGAGAGGACACAACGACGAGACCATTCTCATAGCAAGGCTACTGCCACCACTTGTAGATCACATAACCTGTCACATGGGCACTCTCTCTGATTGACACAGGGAGGTTCCCACACTACAACAAGTCACTCTCATCACCAGAAACTGTAGTAGGAACCCTCACCCTACACCTTTAGTGGGATCTTGGAGAGAGGGATAGGCTATAACTATCTTATTGCTTTGAGATCATTTTTGTGTATATATCAATTTTTTCTGATTTTTGGCTCATAGATGAGTGTTTTGACCAAACCTGCTAGAGTGTGACGACATTGTACATGAAACTTGATATTATTGATATATACATGTATACATTTATTTTTGGTTCAGTCTATTCTATGTAAGAGTTGACTTGATCATGATTTGTCTTCATTTGTGTACTCGTTATATGTTTAGAATTTTTTATGCTTTTTACGGATGTATGCTTGTGGATGCATGTTATGGATGATGATGACAAAAATGTGTAAACAAAATGATATCTTTCTTTTTTTGTCTTTATATATGATACACATGTAGAATAAATTTTAATTTAGATAATTTTGTTTTCAAGAAATGTTTATAACTTTTGTTTTATTGGCAAAATGTGATGAGTGTGATATAATAGAGAAGATGAACCCACTCCATTCATAACTCCACATAATCAATAAGATGTGAGGGCTCATCACCGAGAGCTAGTTAGGACATGAGTTGTAAGTTTTTGATGAATGGAGATGGCGACAAGAAGAGAAGATAATTGACAAAGATCCAACCAAGAACCTACAACTCAACCCTAAGCAAGGTCAACTAACCAGTTCAGAATGTGATTTGCTTGCAAATTTATCTAGACTTAGATCCGTAGATGGCCTTTTGATTGATGAAATGTGGTTTTAAGGGATTGACTCTCTTGGTAACATACACATATAACTCATTTTCTTGGGATTTTTAAGATTTCAAAGTACCTTTTATTCATTGACTTATTTACAACTTATTGACTTATTTTACGGGACCCCCTACATCTTTCCCCATGCTACTAGTAAGAAGCATCGGCTCATCACCAAGGATTAGAGATAGGTGAGTAAGGGCACTTCCCTCCTTTCCTAATCTCACACCACTGGTAGGAAGCATGGGCTTGTCACCAAAGGTTGGTAGGGAAAATAAGTTTAGTATTATTTTGAAATGAAAGCATATTTGTATTTATTGTTGATTTATCTATTTTTTTATTGATTTTAGATTTGTGTTTTTGGGAAGGAACGCTTTCCCCTAGCCTTAACCCCATGCAATCTATAAGATGTGAGGGTTCACCACTGAAGGTTGAGATAGGCAGAAAAAGAGCTCCAGGTGAAATGTTTAGAAAAATTTTGTTATCAAAGATGTTTCTAAGGAAATATGTGACATCAAGAAGTTTCTATAAAAGACTATGGGAAAAGACACCTGAGCTAGAAGAAACCATGTATAGAACTAAGTATGCAAGCCTTGGTAGGACCAATGCCAAAATTTTGTCTTAATTCTTGAAGTGATGAAGATATTTAAATAATTTGGAGATGATATGATGGATACTTTAAGAGATATTATGGAATGTTTTTTTCTAATATTTGAAATTTTCTTAAAGGTTGTTTGAAAGGTAAATTTCTTGATTTACAATTTCAAAATATGATAAAGTAGATGATATACAATATGGATGGAGTAATGTACAAGTGGAGATATAGAAAAACTATGCATAAAAGAATTTGAGGTGAAGAGAATTAACTGATTCACTGAATTCTTCACCTTCCAGAGTACACAGGAGAGACACATCATTATTAAAGTCATATATTACTTGGTACAGGCCTAACCATTTGGATCTAAACTTCATTCCTTCTTCCTTCCTTCATCGGTATTTTTGTCAATCCAGTTATCGAGTCTCAATAATAGATCTCCTATGTGTATCTGACATTCATACACTTTATTGTTATACTAACGACACATCTTGTCAGCATAAAAATGGTGATGTTGTTCATATCTAAGTTGAGCTTCATCAAGGGTTTCCAATTTAGCCAGTTGCGCTTCTCGGTATCCATCTTGGTCTAAAATGTCTTGTAAAGATATATGAATACTAGGTAACTCTAATTCTAATGGCAAGACCACTTCAAATATGAACACTAAAGAATAAGGGGTTTCCCCTGTGGGTGTTCTTATCGAATTCCTATAGGCCCACAAGGTTGGAAATAACTTGAGATTTCAATCCCTTTTGTTTTCCTTAACTGTCTTAAGGAGAATGGAGTTAAGGGTTTTGTTTGTAGCCTTAGCCTATACATTGGCCTGAGGATAGTACAAAGAGGTTGTGTGATGGGATATTTTAAATTGCACACATAATTATCACACCCTTTTGTTCTTAAAAGGCATGTCATTATCTGAAATAATAACTTGTGGGACTCCATACCTATAAATGATCTGGTTTAGGATAAACTTTGCAATTAAAAATCCAAGTACAATAGTAAGACGTATGACCTCAAACCACTTCGTGAAATACTCAGTGGTCGTGATAATTAAGTTATGGCCATCCGATGATGAGGGAGAGAACTTACCTATCAAATCAAGACACCAAGTAGAGAAGTGTCAAGGTGTCACAATGGGCTATAGAGCCTACAAAGGAATATGTATCTCGTGTGAAAACTCTTGAAATTTTTGACACCTTTGTACATACTCTACAACATCGTGCTCTAACATAGGACAGAAATAGACTATGTAATGAATATTGTGAGTGGTTTCATGTCATTTGAAGTGACCGCCATAGACTTCACTGTGGGATTCGAAGAGGATCTTCTTTGAATCTTCTTCATCAACACATATTAATAACATACCATCGAAGCCTCTGCGATAGAGAACTTCTTCCACAAATACGTACTTAATGGCTATGACACGTAGCTATCGTATTTTTTGCGAGATTCCTTCCTCGGGATACTTTTGGTCCACAATTTGATTGAAAATATCAATGTACCATAGACTCGAAGTGAATGAGGGATTTACTTCTATATAGACAATACACATTCATTAGGAAAATCTAAATCCACTAGCTTCCCACATTCTATAGGATTATCTGCTAACCAATCAGCGATAATATTTCCCTTCATAGAATTTTGGTTAACAAAGGTGAGTTAAAACTCACCCATTAGCATAATAAAATGACCAGACTTCTTAGACAAGGTGGGATGGGTTAATAATTTTCGTAACTAGTTGGATTTAACTATCACTCTTGTTTCTTGGTTGAGCATGTAATTCCTCAACCTATTTGTTACGAAGACTATATACAAACACTCCTCCTCTTGCATGTATCACATCTCATAATCAAGAAGAGTGCATTTAATAAAATAGATGAACCACTCATGACCATCATCATCCTCTTGTGCCAACATACCATCAGTCAAGACATCAGTGGCTTAATATTATAAAATAAAAGGACGATAAGATTTCAGTGGCATGAGCGTAGGCGACGACATAAGGAATTGCTTCATAGACTTAAATGCTTCATGACACTTCGGTTGTCCAAATTTTGCAACAATATTTCTTCAATAAGCCATTGATAGGGTGAATGGCATACATTAATTCAGGGATAAACCTGTAAATTTATCCTGAGCTTACCTAAGAAATACCTAATGCTTGACTCATCTGTGGGATGGGGACATCTCCAAAACTACTCCAATCTTTCACTGGATCAACATCAATGCCTCAGAACGAAATGATGTATCCTAGAAACTTACCTCCTGTTACTCCAAACACACATTTCTCAGAATTTAACGTTACTCCATATTCAACTAGACGCATGAGAGAATGACACAAAGAACCTCAGGGTGATCACTGCGTTTATTTTCTTTTGCCAGCAGGTCATCAACATATGACTCGACATGATTCTTATGAATAACATCATGAAAAATGTACATCATTTACCACGTTGGTAAGTGGCTCCTTCATTCTTCAAGCCGAAAGGCATGACTGTGTAACAGAAGGTTCCCCAAGGATGTTGTGAATGTAGTTTTCATTTGGTCCTCCTCAGAAATCCTTATCTAGTTATAACCAGAAAAAATGTCCATAAGAGACAATCAACTCATACCTAGCCATTGTGTCTACGATGAAATCAATTGAGAGCAGTGGAAAATCATCTTTGGGACAAGCCTTGTTAATGTCCCTGAAATCAATGAAGATGTGTATCTTCCCATTATTTTTAAGAACTAGGGACAGATGTTTGATACCCACATGGAATAATCTACAAGCTTGATAAACCCTACTTGCAAGAGTTTCATTACCTCCTCTTTAACCATCTAAAGCCACCTTTGGCTTCATGGGTCTTGATTTTTGCTTCACTTTAGAATATTTCTTTTTAACTAGATTGTGCACTACAACATAAGGGCCGACACCCCTCATTTCCTTTTAGCTAAAGGAGAAGGGTTTTGAATTCTCTTTAAGCACCTTCATGTGCACTTCTACTTCTTCTGGAGATAATGAAGAACCAAGTTTCATGATTCTGGGTTCTTCTTCCATCCCTATGTTTATGTCTATGGTTACCTTCGATCAAAGAGACATTAACTTCTTTCAAAATCAAGTGGGGCTGGAGGAAACTCCAACTCTTCTTCCTCGACTTCATATATTTCAAAGTCTTATGATGAGGAAGAGTTCATCGTGTGATCCCCAAAGTAGGAGGAAGGGTGAGGTATAAGGGAAAATCCCTTCTTATGGTGCGTGGGATGGAGTTCGGTGTAAGAATTGAGGTATCCTAAGATCACCTCATCATTTTACATAAAATCCAATGTGACAGGCTCATTCTCAACCTCGACGTATGCCAAAATCACATTGGTTGGCATCCTTCGAACCAAAGGCTCGGCTCGGACTGAAACTGTGAACTCATTTTCCTTCAAGTCCTCACTTGGATAAAAATGAGAAGATAAAGTAGCCATGGAATCGGCCAATAGGTTTTGTTCTCGTGGAATAGCTTCTATAGAGATAGACTTAAAAATCTTGTAAAGCTTAAGAATGATGAAGTTGTAGAGTTGTAGGTTCTCTGCTCTGGTCTCATAGACTTTTGAAACTTGGTTAGCAATGATTTCAGAGTCACCTAAGATTATGATATTGTTCACACCCATCCTCTTGGCCACGATAAGACCAAGAAGTAGAGCCTCATATTTAGCTCCATTTTTCATCAATTCAAATTTCAACTTAAAAGCAAAAGGCATGACCCTCCCCTCATGGGAAGTGAGGATCACCCTTGCCCCAGTGCTAAAGTGACAATTTGTACCATCATAGTTTAGATTCTAATAATTGTTGAGGAAGATAGAAGCTTGGTTATTCTTGGAGTCTTCTTCCTTAGCTTCCAAGACCTTAAACATACAAACCTCGTCAAAGGCACTGGATGGAAGAGGGGAAATTCCAAGAGCATGACCTATGCCCAAAGAATCAAATGTTAGAATAATAGGTAGATCATTCTCCAAAATATTAACAATTACAATCATGGTTTTTTGTTGACACAATATCTACCATAGACAACTTTGTTTTCATTAACATCCACCCCCTTCAATTGCCTTAGGGTGCTTCCAACTTAGTCGTAAGAACAAGATTCGAGATGCGGGTATTGATCCCTGAGGAGAATTAGGCTTGTTTAATTAATTGGTTGGGAGCTCGAATTTGGTGTGAACCCCTGGGTTTCTTCTTTAAGTTGGCCAAATGGATATCGAATGGTTTCGGGTCACCCTGAGCCATGAAGATCTTCCCTAGATGTAATAATCTGAATTCTCATGGAATAATGTAGAAGGGAATTTCCTTCATTCTATGAATCCAAGGTTGACCAAGAATCATGTTATAATTGGTTTCCTGATCTATAATATAATAAAATTCAGTCAACACAGCCTTGTGTACAAGAGTGACTAGAAGCACTATGGTTCCAATAGAGGTTTCTTTGAGACTATCATAGCCTTTGAGTGTGTTTCAGGTGGAAGAATAGTTCATTTCTCCATAGCCTAACTTTTTTAGAAATGAGAAGGGAACTATATTAACAACAGCCCCATCCTCTATCATAGCTCACTTAACATAATTGTTATAAATCTAAACTTGCAAGTACAACATGGGATCACCTCTCCGTGTTAGCTCAATGTCAGTATGAATCTTACTGATATCAAATAAAAATCTAGCATCTCTCTCAAGCCTCCCTGAGGGATGGAAATAAAATTCTATATGATTAATTTGTGCCTCCAAAGGAGGAGTGACATGGATTAGATGAACAAGACCTAGCACTTCTAATAAAGTAGATCGATGTGCAGGGGAATTCTATAACAAATCCAAAAATAAAATGTGGGAAAAATTTTTACTCAGATATGTGATTAAATCATAGGCTTCTATTGGCTTAGGAGCTACCAGCATATCATTTGACATAGATGGATAAATGAGGATAGGTTACAAAGAATAATCACTCGTGCAAGTTGTTGCATGGACTTATGATTTAGTTTCTAACTCAACTAAGCCTATAATTTTAGGTTTATTTCAATTGTCTAAAGGAGGAGCTACTCAAGGATCCATTGACATAGACACTTCTTGATCATTTTTTCCGACGGGATCCCCCTTGTTGGTACCTTGAGGATTAAACTCTCCATTTGCAGGGCACGTTGGGAGGGGTTATTTATAAACCACGAGAGTAGAATTCTGTGGAGCAATAGGCCCCATGTGAGTTTTTGTTGTTGATTGTTGTATTATGTGCTAGATTTTGATGTTCAAGGTTACATGTCACAAAAAAATTATGTGAATGTCATTTTATGTTCAAAATTTAATATGCACATCAAATATATATATATATATATATATATATATATATATATATATCAATTATTAACAAATATATAAATTACTTTAAGTTAGATATTTGAGATATTGGAGATAAATAACTTTTTTTATAATTTCCCGACCTCCTACTGATGATCTATAGGTAGGCAGAGGTCAATCCTTACACCTTCATAATAACAATTACACATCCCATTGTTAACCTGAAAAATGTCCATTTAATCATTCTTAGTGTATTCTCCTTGTAAAGAGAATAACATGGACATAGAAAAATAGGTAGCTAATGGATAATGAAAGTTTGAAGTTGCAACGAATGTTAGTATTTAGTAAAAAAATAGGTTTTACATAAACATTTTATACTGGAATTTTTTTTCTCCAATGCAGATTATATCTTTTATATTTTCTAAATTTTATTATAATTATGAATTTATGTGGGAATCTCTAATTGATTAAATCTAAAATGATTTTAACAAACTTAATCTTTATAAATATTTGGGCCTTTGTTCTATACAATTATAAATTTACAAAAACAATGCTACATTAATCAATTTCGTAGTTTATGAGATATACAATTATTTTTCATAAATATCGATTGTACATTAATCAATTGTATTTTCACTAATCAAATAAAATATATAGAAAAACCATTAAAGTTTGTAGAGAGCATTAAAATACTATTTTAAATTATAATTTAAAAATAAAAATATTACAAAAATTGAAAGAAAAGACTCCCTGGTGCAAGCTTGGAATTATGTAGAAAAAGAGTTCCAACTTTCAACTTTGAGACCTCCAAGTTCAACATTCAAGTTTCACCTTTCTTATAAAATCACAAATCAAATGTTTGTAGTTTAATATATATTTTTAAGAATTCAAACAATGAAAAATTAAAGAAAACTAAATCAAATTAAACTAATTAAAAATCAAAACTAATAGATGTTTATATTGTTATCAATGCACCGATGACTGGGGGGCGAGGGTGAATCAGTTTATTACAAAAACTTCTAAAGTTTCCATTTACAATGTCATGACATTCATCATGTCAAATAAATCATTCAGACATACATAATCTAAATGTTGAGCTTATTAAATGTGTTACAATCTGGATCCACAAGTGCAAGTGACAAGTGAGAACATCAAGAGTGAGTTTGAAGTAGAGCAAGACCCTCAAGGATGACTGAGCTAACCCACTAAACCTCTAACTTTATATTACTGGCTTGTGCACACGAGGATTACACAATTCACACTAATGATTTCTTTATGAAGAAAGCACCCACTATGCACTAAGGAGCTGCCACCTCTAGTTTAGTAGGACATCAATCCTACAAGGAGTATTACAACCCCTTAGATGACCACTGTGCACCATGCTTCAATGCCACCTAAAGTTATGCCTTTTCCAACTTCAATGTATTGTTGCGCATTATAACTAAGGATTGTGATCACAATTTCAGCTCCAACACCTGGAAAACTCCTCTCAAACAACTCTCTCTGTGAGAAGACTTCTCCCAACTCGTCATGCCCCATATTATCATAAGAGTGATTAGGTATACATAGGACCTTGAATATCCTTCTCAAAAAACTCTTCTCAACATCTTCATGCCTCTTCTTAGCTCTGCCCTTGACACTTCTATACATCTTCTTCCAGATAATATCTAGCTCGCTCACATCCCAATCATCATAACACATAACAAATGAGTCATTACAACTAAGCTTATATACATGACTCATCATAGACATCAACCACGGATCGGCCAATTTTACAGATTAAGGCCATACCATGATAACATTGAAAAAAAATTACTCTGATTCATATAAAATTGCTTCAAGAGACTATATAGGTCGGCATAGGCCTAGACACAACCATGCTGCCTTCAAATAGGCCTAAAACAAAAGTTATCACTTCCAACGAATGCACAATGTAATATCAAGGGCACACATACAAGGTTCACCATGATTGTTGTTTATGCTGGTAAACATGGGGAGTCAGAAAACATCCTCTATGTACACCATCAACTTGTTTCACTATGGGGGCTAAGGCTCTGCACTAAAGATTATCAACATACATGAAGCTTACATTTTGGAAGCAGATTCAACTCAATCTAGGTCATTAAACACCTGAAAATCAAATTTCTCCTCCTGGCATTGCAAAAATCATATTCATAGCACAAGTTTAATATAAATGGAAATCTCATGAAGTAATCTAACTAAAATTTCAACTCATTTCATCATTAGGCAAAACATGTAGGGAAGGCACTTAACCAACTCCATACTCTCAAACTGGCTCAATGTTGGCTTCAAGGAATCAATCTAACCATATGGTCTTAAGGAACAATTACATCCCTTAGCACTTAAAATCAATTCACCATGCAACAAATGGATAACATCATAAGACATCTCATGATGTCTACTAAAACTGATGCAACTGATAATGGAACGGGCTCCAAATCGAAGTCTTAATGCATTCACACATGTGAGATCTTATCATCCAAAACAATGGCCAAACTTGCCTCAAGGACTCAAGAACTTCAGTCTTAAGGAGGATCAAGCTCCAATCACCTCTAATCCAAATTGGGATAGACTCATCCACGATATGTAACACATTCAAAGGAAACATGCTACACCTCTCCAAGCATTCACAATTTGTAGGAAGTCAGCATGGAGAAGAATATCACTGGGAGGAGCACCTATTCCAATTGGACCACCTATCGTGAACAAGCCTGGACAGGGCTAATTAGGACCAATAGGAACCTCTTAAGCACAAGGGCGGAACTTCTTCCTATTTCATAGACCACAACCTTCAGGGCACATCATATCAAACACCAATAATTCTATCCAAGCTCATAAATTACTGCTCTATGGAATCCAAAACATATCAAGGTGACTTATGGTCAAACCACCATAGTTAGTATTAATGAAGAGTTGATTACTAAGGCCAAAAGCAGTGAGTTGGCACAATTAGAGACATGTATCTTCAATTAGTATCAGGATTGTATAGGGTCACCGAGACTAAGAATTTCTCATGGCCATCTGGGAGAACACCTCCCAATATTTTTGGATCAACTCACTTCTTTTCATGAAACCTCCATCTCATCCATGTACCATTGATAAATCTCCATACAAATATGAGGGTTAGGTATCCATTCTCTGTTGAAATAACTCGATACATGAAATCTATGACCTGTTAGGAGTACCTGAAGAGTCCTCTTAATCATGTATGAGCCATCACAATTTCATGGTCCACTTCATTTGGATACCATACCATGCATAATTTCTCCTATCACTCTAGAACTCGGGATTAACTAGGACTTTCATAACCACCTCTCACTTCTTAATGATTGTTTACTAAAGCTCTCAACATCCAAATGAATTCATAATCTTCTTGAAAAATATTCTCCAAATTCCATGAAAAAACATCCTTGAAAGCCTCAGGGTCCCCATGCGATCCACGCATCACGTGTGGGTGAGCATCTTAAGTTCACTTCCATCGAGTTGATTTTTGCTTTCTAAGAGCTCGGTAGAGCCAAAAACCCATTTTCTTGCTTTTTCATGACACTGCCTTGACTCTGCCCGATTTGACCTAGAAGCACTATAGAGCTGGAACATCCTCCATAAAATTTCAATACATCATTAGCAATGTTTGTTCAAGCCTAGAAACTCTCCACACACCAAGAGGGGACCTAAGCTTTCCTTGCCTTGTCTTGTAGTATCTGCACCAAAAGAGACCTTAATCATGCACTTACCAGCTGAAATATCACTGTAATACACCTCTTACAGCATGTTTTACAACCTCAACATTGCTCCTGATACATGCTCCAACAAGCCTGCGAAGGCTCAAATTTCTTATTTTACCATATCATTTAAGCTTGAACTCTCTGGACTAGTAGATTAGGCCTAGTAAATGATAGGCATGATCTCAACATATACTATCTCGTGAACTGACCACGAGTGACCTCTTACAGACTCATTAACACCTGTTGACGACATCATATGGACCATGCAGGACCTCATGAAGATCTCCTGACAACTATTTGGGAGAATGACATACACATCACCTACTAGCATGACAATCGTACCAAGAACATGCAACTAGACACCACGTGAAGACCATCAAAACCATTGACACTACCAATCAGCCTTCAAGCTACAAAACTATCTAGATTAACACCTCGATGGAGACATCGAAGACCACCTAAGCTCCCTTTTCCATCAATGTGACACTTGACATCAGTTGAAAACTACACAAACACAATGCCCAATATCTATTGTTATCAATGATGATATTAAGATGTTGTATATTTTATTAATAATATATTTCGATATTATTGTTATTTTAATTCCAAAGTTTCCATTTTTGTTGACTATTGGACATATCATAAATATCTACAAATTCATAATATGTAGTTGTAAAATTTAATTATCTAAATTTGGCTCTTGAGCCCTTATTGTAAAATGGTATAGTCCCTTTAATATACATACATACCAATACATATATATGCATGTATGTGTGTGTATATACACACACACACACACTTATATACATTATTTTAAATTTACTCATATACATTTGACGCTTAAAATTTGAACATACATGTCATATTGATGTTTAAATTATATTTTCACCTATCAACTCATGACCACCATATTTTAAAAGTAGTTGTATTTTGACATCTAAAATTACTAAAAAACGTCTAAACACCTTGCAAAATCCAACACTGGTTGTAGTTGAAGTTTGGAGGCATAAGACCTTGGTTTTGATATTGATTTGGAAATTGGTTTAGATATCGGTTTGGGTATTGAACCGGGCCTTGGGTCTGGACCTGTTGAGGAGGAATATGAGGATGGCTAAAATCAACCACATTAATGGAATGAGTAAAATTATTACTCCTTTGGTTGTTTGCATTTACATTGTTATTACCATTATTTACGTTGTTTGTGCTAACAATATTCGGGTTTTTAGGTTGATTAATTACACCGTTGGTTGTAGCACCACGGTTCTTGTTGAGGAAATTGGGTCCTTGATTGTTATTTTTTGAACCGTTGGGGTAATTTGAATTACCTTGAAAAGGAGTGACCAGTTTCCCATTCGAACCTTAAATATTTTGGGTCTATCGCCGCTTGGTCAATGCGGAGAACACCCTCTAATACCTCCTCATAGATCCTAAGAGGAATTTTTTTTACCTCCTCCTTAGTTTTTTGATTGAGGGAGTGGAGGAATATATCACAAAGCTCCATTTGATCCATGTTGGGAGAATTGGTAGAGGAGTAGAGGACTTACCGCCACCTCTAGATGAAATGGGCATCGGATTCGTTATGCTCTTGTTTAATGTGAAAGAATTCCCTGATTCTTGTTCTTAAGAGCTTATTCATGTCAAAATCCTTTATGAACTCTAAAACGAGTTTCTTAAACGAATGAATGGAGGCTTCCGGTATTCTATAGTACCAGTCGAGAGAAATCCCCTCAAGGGTATTGGGGAATATCTTCGCTACAACCGCATCCCATGGGAGTAGCTCTCTAATGGCAGTGGCATACTTTTTGATGTGCGCATTCAGATCCCCATCCCCTTTAAATTTTGGAAGATCTAGAAATGGTCATGGGATCATTACACTCTATATGGTGAAGTCAAGATGCTCCTTGAGATATTTAGAATATGTGCCTATTGCATAGGACTCAACAATTGATGATCCTTGATGGGGAGGTGGAGGTGGAACATGAGCCTGGTACGACTCAACATAGGCATCGTTGGGGGCATAAGGAACCACTTTTTGCTGAGTGTATGGACCAGGATAAGAAAACATGTCCCCTTGTGGTGATTTTGAATACATTTGAAGATATGGGGGAACACTAATTTTATATGGATTTATAGGGACAAAACCAGAGAACATCACATCGTCAATTAGAAAGGCATTTGAGAACGCTCTTCCGATTGGTCCTTGTGGTGGGTATCCGTATGAACAATAAGGAAGTGGTCCCATGGGAGGGGGGCTCCTAAATTTTCTTAGTTGGTGTGGAGAGTAATTTTAGGATTTATTTATAGTAAATGTGGTCTCATGGTATAATAGGTTTTTGAGAGTATGTTGCAATTTTTAGGGAAGATATTTATAAATATCATATTTCAATTTGAAATAAAATTTTAATTGAAATATATTCATTTATAAATTGAAATTTGACATAATATGTTCCTAAAAAATAGAAGTGGGTGGGGGAAACTTTTAGCCCCCTTTTTTACCTTCCCCTTAAAATTTCCTCCTACAAAAGTGGTGCTCCTTGTTTTTAGGAAAAGATTCTAAAATTTCTTGTTTCTCTAAATATATTTTATCATAGGACAACCTGTTGAATAAAAATAGGAGCAACATCCCCCTCCATAGGACCCATACCTAAGGGGGCATGCCTAATGTGCCCAATCCAGTAAGAAGGTCTCCAGGGATAGGAACACCCATATGGACTTGAGAAGGTGATGGTGCAAAGGGAACATAAGTATGGTTTTGAATGTGGTGGGGAGATTTTCCTTGCCCTGTGAATGGTGTGGAATGTGAAGGTTGGGAAATCTACAATTCTCTAATTATATCCACCAATTTTGAAATCACATCGCCTGATAAGGGTGTTGCATTTTTCTTAGGCGTGTGTTGAGCCTTGTTATGGGGCAAAGGCACATGATTTACTATTATGAATTGATCCTTATTAGGCCCACCCCACTTTAGGTGGATTTTATATCGTAGGAGGAGGGGTAACAATGTTTTTCTGGAGAAGAGCATTACTATACCCTTAGATCATATCCATGGATTGATCTCTAGCGTTGAGAGACTCGTCACTTCAGTCAAGCCATCCTAGGAGATCATCATTTGGCAACAGATAGGAAGGAAGTGAATAAGTCTACATACTGATTTGAGGACTAGACAAAAACCCAAGGATAGAACCTTTTTTCTCCCCTTAAATGTCATGTTATTTGAGCTGGATAACTTGGGTTGCACATTATATTTGGGTTGGTCAATCTCCTCAATTATGACCAATGAACCAATATTATACCCTTGAGGAGGGAGCATGTGAGGAGATAAGAGATTTTGTGAGTAATTATCAGCCCACCTTGACAAATAAGGTGACTGTTGCATACTTATATGAGTGTAATAAGATTTAAGACCCAAAATGGGCCTATCGTAACCCTGACCCAACATATTTGGGGGGTGTAAAAACACCCACAAAATAATAAGAGAGGAGAATAATGGAAGAAATAAAGGAAAGAAAAGAGGAAACGAAAAGGAACTAGTCCTTCACGTCAGGTTTACCAATTTTATATGTCTAAGAGTCAACACGTGACTCTAGGGTGCACTTGACCTCCCGAAGTCATGCCAGGACAACCGATATGAGATGGAAAGATGGCTATGGATTGGATAAATAGGAATAATATGTGAAAATAGGTGAAAATGGATCAAAGGTAAATCAACGAAAATGAATGTCTTGTACCGGCACTATGGGAATATACTCATCTAAGGAAATGAATGCATGTCTAACCTTCTCGGGTGAGATAGAATGGTCAAGGATAATGGATTGTTGAATTTTTTGATCAATATCATAATCACAAAATATGCCTTGAATGGGTTTTGGTGGGAATCGTTCTGCGTCTTCTATGTAAAAATCTCCAAACAAGGTCATGGAGGTGAGAGAAGAGACGTACGGGAAGGATAATCTATGGATTGCGGAATCTAATCTCAACCACGTTGATTTTACCAGAACTGATTAGCTTTATCAGCTTCATCAGTCAAGGCTATTAGCTATGAGATAATACTGGGTGGAACTGGGGTGGTTTGGAAAATAAGTTGTCTGAGGCCCTGATCAATATCTTTCAACTATGTAACTGTGTTTGGTTATGGCCACTCTTGGATCGTACCCTCTTTTTCTAGTTTTCTTATGGCCTTGGATGGTCATGTGGATATGCAAATAGTTAATCTAAGGAAATAAACAAAAACACAAAGAATCTAGAAGAGGCAAGGTCAATTTTTTGGTAACCTAAGCCAACTAAGGAAACATAGGGAGTTTTGTTAATTTTTGTCTAATTAAATCTATGTGCCTAAATTAACAAATAAATGTAAACATATTTTAATTAGACCAAATTGATTACTCTCCTTGAATATAATTAAAGCTACGTGCAACTAATTAATTGAACCAGCTAAATAAATCTATTATACTTTTTTTTGTATTTTCAATTATTTAAAAGAAAGGAAATAAGACAAATAAAATAAAATAACTAATTTAATCTAATTTTTTTGGGTATTTTCATATTTTTTGGAATTAAAAAAAATAATCTACACAGAAAATGCAACTTCTTCTAATAAAATGGAAATTAATTCTAATCTAAAACAAATAAAACTAAACAATGAAATAGCCAGATGTGGCTATTTCCCTGTTACGGAAAGAGTTTAATCTAATCTAATAAAAATAAAGGTTTTCCTAATTTGTAATTATGGATGTTACTTCCTCTGGTTCTACCTCAGAATCACAAGAAGATCAAAAAGCTTCTAAGAAGCAATTCTTCCCCTAAATCTTCCCTAGTAAATTAGAAGTTTTCTAAGACGATAAAATTAAAACTAACACAAAGATACAGAAGCTTCTTAAAACTCTCTTCCCATGAAAATCCATAGGGATATGCAGGGAGGAAATTTTCAAAATAATATTTTCTCGTATACAAAGACGCTTTAATAATGAATGCAATGAAATATACAAACAATTGATTGTGAAGAATTAATAAACTATGTGCACAATAAATTCCTTTGAATTATTCCCAGACAAATTCACAAGGATGAGCTGAGAAGAAATCCTCAATGGAATATTCTTACAGGAGAATGAAACTACTATAAATGCTACTTCTCTTAAAAAATGTATTCTAAATATTAAGAATTGAAATCTATATAAATTAAGAAAGCTTCAAAATATTCAATTACACGTCCAACCTGGAAATGTAGAACTAAGACAATTCCAGTACTAGCTATGCTTTTGTTGATCCCCTAAGCTTATTTTCCAATGAAATGTCCAAAATTTTCCAGGGAGTTGTGTTGGTAGTATTGAGAATAAAATGAAGAAGTGCTAGAGCTAGCTGGTTTGCAGGTAATCTGGTAGTAATGTAAGTAAGAGAATAACAAGGAAATTGATCTATGTTTGCTTGTGTACTTCTTGGCAATATTTCAATAGCATAACAATGTAATTACAAATCAAAGACTCTAACCAACACTTGAGGAAAAAGCTTAGTTTTTGTATAAAATTGGCAGAGAAGTGGTCCAACCCACTTGGCAGCCAAGAAGTGCCACATCACTCATAGAAGTAGTAGTTAACTTACTAATAATATTAATTAGGGAAGAAAAATTCTATACGCATCTAATAAGCTCAAGAAAAGATGATTTAGTCAAGAAACCTGTGAGAAAAATGAGTTGGAAGAAGGAAACACATGTCCATAACACGTTGGAAAGTCTTGGTTAAATGTGCACGGAATCGTCGGTCTGTGTAGACCGGTAATTATGCAATCACCACAACGGTTTCATAATTGCCACTTAAGGAAGACTGAAGGTTACACAATCATCGGGAAGGTTCCATGACTTAAGGAAAAAGGTTAAGGAAAAGTGTTGGAAAATAACTAAGGAAGGCGAGAAAAGATGAAAAATAGATAAGCAAAGTGAAATAAGCTACAAGAACATGCTGCAAACTAGAAAATGGACTTGGATATCATTAGAATAGATATTTAATCATCATTGGGGATTTTAACTGGTCCAACAATGTAGCACGTGTAAATTTGGGTGTGTACAGGTATACTCACAAAAAAATTCATCATAGAGTCACATAATTTTTTTATAATTATAAATGATAATATGCTTCAAGTCAAGGCCAATATAAAAGATCATATTAGTTATCGTAAATGTGAAAAAAAAATTGAGGTGATATAAACAATGGTGATGATAATACAAACACTTCATCTTTTCCATCACTAATGACTCACTTATCTTGATCTTGCGATCAACTGTAGATATATTTCATAGTGTACATATTGTGACAACGAGTCTCCAAGATGTGATTATATGATAGGGTACTCATTAAACTTTCCACTTGAGTGTGACATTGAGTTTGGTTTATTTATTTTACATAGTTATTCTTTGTTCCTTAAAATATAGATTTTCATTTATTCTCTTCTTGTACATAGTCTCACATGTTTCTTCTTCTCTCTTACTGATGTTATCACTTTCTTATAGGAATATGATTGATCTCATCTAATATTTGAATGTGGTTTCTCCATTTTCCCTTTTATTTATTTGGATTCTTTGTTTATTTTATATGATGCTCTATTCTTATATTTTTCCTTATATTTATATTAATTTCCTTTTCTTCTATTGATGTTCCTAAAACCGCAACCTTTTAATTTTCCTTGATTACTTATTTGAGCTTTATGTATTTTTATTATTTACCTTTCATTGTTTCTTAGATCCAAGCTCCTTTATTTTATTAGTTGGTTTCAAGCCTCATTTTTTGTAAGAAATAATTTGAAGATCAACTACTAAAATATTGAATCATAAGTAAAAATAAACGAAATGTAATAAATGAAAGCATTAAACATACCATTTTTCAAGTGGGGAAATTAGTACACCAGAAGAAAACCCCACATGTTATTTAAAGATGACTTAAATTTTTTACAAGATATAAAAATGTGTGTATAATTTCTGCTAAGAATGAATAAAATGGAGAGAAAAAAGTTCCGAAGAAATACTAAAAGAATTCTTAAGAAAATCTATAAAATAAGAGATCAAACAAGGGAAGAAAGTGTTGTTAAAGAAGAGACTCAAACACTCTTGAAATAACGTGAATAGATAATGCGGAGTTACAAAGTAAATACAATCATTGCATTATACAACCTTCCAAGTGTGTGCCCATTATCACTATTTCCCATGAAGTGAAGGGAAATGGGTAAAAAGTGGCAAATGAGTTACATTTGAAATATAACTCCAATATTTCTTATAAAGAGAAATATCTCTAATAAGACAAAAGAGGTGAATGTTACATGCCACCTCACATTATATAGATTATGTGAATTAATAATTCACATGATATTAATAATGCACACTATTATGATATTTAATATATACAAATAAATATTGAACTCCAACAATCCTCCTAAAGATTTATTTGGTGTCATTACACAACATTTCCCCTTAATGACAACTTCCTTTAAGAGAGAAACAATGATTTGAGAAAGAAAGAAGAAGAGAGTAGGTGTCGCCAAGAATCTTACAAAAGTGAATGTCAACGATCTACAAGAATCCTCTTCAAACAAGATGGTAAATCCATATTGGAAATAAGACTAACAAAAAAGGAGATGAAAAAAATGAATCAATATACCTGTAAAATAGAAGCTTACACTAATCTTTTGTTAATAAAATATGGTCTACATTAGTGTAAAAAAATAGATCTAATTTAAGGAAAAAAGGAGAAAAAGACAACTTCCATAACAAAGTACTAAATCCTGCATGAAAAAAGGAAGTTATACAAAAAAAATTATCTTAAAAAAACATACATCCTTGACAACTTACAAGAAGACGCAAGCACAAAAAAAAGAAATGCAAAATAAAATTAAAAATTTGGATTTTAAACTTAACAAAAGGGAGATAAATAAGATGTTTCACCTTCCTTAAAATATATCCTACTTGAAGCAATTGAGGAATTATGAAAATAAGGCACATCAAAGTCTCAAGAAGATACTATAACTTTAGGGATCCAAATTGATTTAACTTTTGAATGAGGTGATTTAGTGGTCTTCCAATAATGTATAATATCATGAGTTGATTTACCACAAGATTTGTGTGGATACATTTTCCTAAATTTAGAAATATGACGTATATGTTTACCACAATGCTCACGAATTTTATTGTTGTTAACCAGAGCATGATCATGAAAAACATTATAATAAAAAGAAGAATTATGAAATTAAAAGCACTTTATGCAATGTCCTTCGGTGAGGGGGACAATACAACTTCAAATTTCCATTAGAGGCATTAAAACCAAGTCCTACTAATTGCTTATAAATTTAAACAAAATGGGCCCAACAATGTCATTTTCATATTTACCAAGACCACCACTATTGTAACCCATTGATTTCATTATTTTTAAACCAAGGTCATAAATATGATTTTGCATAGATAAACATTCATCATTTGAATGTGAAGAAAAATCGCTATCAATATTGACATTAGAAACATATTTTTATACATATATAATCTTAATAGTTAGTGTGTCAACAAAATTATACATCTCCGTTAACTTCATATCAAAAGAGTTTTACAATGCATTGATAATATTATTTTGACATTCAAGTTGACATTTAAGAGCAAAAATTTCATTATCTCGAGATGAAATTTGGTGCTTGAAATTTTTTAAAAGCTAAAATTAATGTCAATTTAAAAACCATAATAATAAAATAAATAATAAACAATGACCATTAAATAAATAATGTCAAACAAAAAACATTCAAAAAATTATTGCAATTGAAAATATGTTTAAAAAATGCATATTTCAACTAAAACAATTTAAGAAAAAATTGGAACTCAAGGTCTTGGGCTATTGGTGAGTTACAAGAAATTTGTAATCATCAACCCAAGTTCCATTCCCATTGAGTTCATTAGATGCTTTTAGTAAGTGGCCATAGGGACACCTTGAGGTAAGGGTTGAACTCCTCCATATGGACCAAGCGTAATATAGCGGGGTGCTCCGAATGTAGATCGCTCGGCAGAAATTATAGACCCAAGCCTACCTCCATGTCCCACTTAGAGAAATTGCTCCTCCACCGCTCTAGTTCATAGCTATGGTATAATAAAAGTGTTTACCATCCAAAAATTTTTATTCAGGTAGTTAAAAATGGTGTGGCCTCTCGTTGGTCCCTGGACTTCTACATTTCAAATACTCTTTATTGGATAGACAAGCTGGACACCTGGAGTATTGGCCATGTGTTAAGAGAGACCAACTCAGTGGCTGACTATTTAGCCAACTGTGGGGTGATGCAAGCAGAAGAGGTCTTTATAGCCAATAATAAAGCTAAGTGGCCGGTCTTAGGTGCCATTATCGATGGTGATGCTAAATTAAAGCCAAGTTAATTCGATGGAATTTTTTATGTGGGAATCCATCCTTATATGCTTATTCTACCTTTTTCTTTTTCAGGCCTATCTCTCATTATCTTTTGTGTTAAATATTCTTGTTGTTTCGTGAGAGGTCTCATGGTTTCCCTGCCTTGTCCTTATCTATTTATCAAAGGGGAAACAAAAGAAATGACTTTCTATGGAGCTATCACTCCCTACAGGATGAGAAAGGTGTTTCACATTCATTTAGGTTCGGTTTGTAATGTGGTGGAGTGCATTCTGGGTGATTGATATGTTCTGGGCAGTGGCCGTGCAAGGGTAAATGCTGAAATCACCTTTTTCTTTGTCTCTCACATGTTGCTTATTAGCAGAAGGAAAGAAGAAAATCTACAGATTTTCTGCCACATCATTTTTCCAAGGAATGTGGTAGGTTTTGAGGATGAGGTGGAAAATTTTTGCATGCCTACAACTCACCTTCAGGAGTCTGCTGCAGGTGAAATGGAAATGGTTTCCCATGAACATGTGATTGAGCTAGAGAAAATGAACAAGCCCCTCTGGAATTTTGTTGTTGCGGTTCATCAAAAGTGCCACATGAAATATTCTAGCTCAGCTCAGATTTCACCCTTGAACTTGGATTCTCTTTCTATGCTAACCAGTCCAGTGCCTTCTTGCATTGCTCAGCACAGGGTTAAAGGAAAAGATTCCTATGATTTTCTGTTGAAGGTTGCTAAAATGGGAGAGGTGGAACGTCATTCCAGCACCCGCAAGAAGGTAGTAGAGGCTGTTATTTCTCCAAAGGTTCATGTAAAATAGGAGTTGATATAACTGTCTGACTGAATATCTATTTTAGGTTGCCCTAGCTTATCTAGTGTGGTTTTGGTGTTTTCAGTTTCAGGGTGGCATAGTTTAGTTCTTTTGTATATAGGCTACCTTGAATTTTCGTTATAGAATATACACTGTAATGTAAGGGAGGGGACCCAATAACCCCCCGGTTCACAGCTCCCATAAAAATCGTTTACTTATAAAAAAATTAAGAAAAAATTGAGCAAAAAAACTAAAATTATTTATTTTTAAAGATAATGAAACTAAAGAATTTACATTAAAAACATGAATACAAGTTTTTTTTTTAAATTTTTAAGAATGTTTATCTAGTGAATCGTAATATGAGTTTAGCTATAAATTTGAAAAAAAAATCCCAACATATAAGAGAACAAACCCAACAAAAATACTAGAAATCCAAATTATAATTTAAAATTTATAAATTGTTTGTCAGATGGAATTTGTAAAAAATAATCTAGGTATAATCTATTCAAAAACTTACTAAATTACATTTTTCTCTTAAATTGTGATCTAATTTTGGCTAAAATTTCAATAGCATGTTCCTAACATGGGAAGGAAAAAAATCATTAAACATTTTAGATATTTTAATTGTTGATAAAAATTTATGGTTGATTTTATATATGAGAATTATAAACTAAAATGAGTTAAAAACCAAACAAATTGATTCTATTTTTCTTTTACATAGAAAATAAATGAAAAAATGAGATCATAAGAGATGTAAAAATATCTCAAATAAAAAGGAAAAATCTCATGAATTAAAATTTATTTATGGTTTTTTGAAAATAAACATGAAAAAAGAGTAATATCGTATAAGAATGGATTTAAAATGATTTGAAAGAGCTTCCAACAAGATTGTATAAACGCGCGAATCTTGCAAAATATTATATTACAAGATAAAAATAAAAATAATAGTAAATGGCTATAAAAATACCAAAATAATATTTGCGGGTATGAGCCCTACGAAAAAATGTGTCAAGTAAACCAATAAATCTTCTTGCTTCTCCACTAGAAAATATGCACACTTAGAAACAAAATTTAGTAATATAGATATGATACCATGTAAGAAATAATTTGAAGATTATCTACTAAAATATTGAATTATAAGTAAATAAAATGCAATGAAATTAATGAAATCATTAAACATACCATAAAAGAGTTGAGGTAAAATTTATTAAATGGGGAAACCGGTACACCAGAAGAAAACCCCACATGTTATTGTTATATGGCCTTAAACATTTAAAAAAGAACACAATGTGCATAAAAGTTATTCTAAGAAATAATATGTAATATGTTTTCTTACTCAACCCCTAGATGTGTTGGCCTATCACTCAGATAGTTCTAAGCACTCACCCAAAGCACACAAAGGTATCAGGTCCCTCTTTTATACCATCCTTGTCAAGGTGTTAGCATGATCACACAAGCATTCATATTCATAGCAAGTGATTAAAGGTAAAGCATAACAAGAAATAGATCACAACCATAGTGCATAACGAATCAAACTAGGATCAACATTAGATTTAACATACAATTACCAATAACAAATATATCAACAACCAATATCCATCCACAATGATCAATTATATTAAGTCATAGCAAAACCAATAGCTAGATACATCATACTAGCCATCACAAAATCATGCATGCAAGTAAAGAAACAACATAAATTTGTTACATCCAGTCATGTTGGGGTTAGCACACCATTTGTACAGATAATATATCAGATCTAAGCATAGTAGCAAATAAAAGTGAATATTCTACCAAAAGAAATATACAAAACAAGATATATAAATCAACACTAGATTTAACGTGGTTCACCCAGTGTGGGCTACGTCCACCAAGAAACAAGCCAATATATTATCCAAATATTTCACAAGATATACAATGAAGATTTACAATCTTCCACACCTCTCAGATGTACAGTACTTTCTTTCACCCAAGATTTTGCTTCTTCACCAAGAATTCTCTCTCACAATTATTCTCACAATAATCATCAAATTTACATGTTCTTCTTAATTCTTACTTTAAACCCTAGTTTTCATGTTTATATAGGTGTATACAAACTTAGGGCACTTAGCCATGCAATTACAATCAATAGATATGCTTTAACACTAAAAATAGATCTAATTCCTGAGCCATGCAATTACAATCAATAGATATGCTTTAACACTAAAAATAGATCTAATTCCTGAGAGTTAATTAAAACATCTACACACAGGTAACCGACGCCGGTTAACCCTAACCGATGTCGGTTCCTCCTTGCTTGAATGATGCCGGTCATTGGTGACCAATGTCAGTCACTCCATAACCGATGTCAGTTACTATGTTTTCGGTCATTGGTGACCAATGTCAGTCACTCCATATGTCAGTTACTATGTTTTCCAACAAGTTTCATATTGCATGTTCATCTAAAGTAATTGAGATCCACAACTCAATAATCTCCCACTTGGAGATTAATTACTATATTATACCTGTACAACGTCATTCTTGGATCCTTCCTTATCTTTTTTTCTTCCTCTTCAAGTCTCAAACTCGAAGACCAACACAAGTGGAGTGTATTACCAACTTCTCCTTTGTTAACAGATTTGTTAGCATATCCATAGGGTTCTCACTCATATGAATCTTTTCTAAATTCAACTACCCATCCTCCAATACCTATTGTATGAAGTGATACCTCAACTGAATGTGTTTCATTATTGAATGAAACATTGAGTTATTTTCTAAATGAATCACACTCTGAATTTCACTGAACAATTTACAATCATCTTTCTCCTTTCCCAACTCTTTCATGAACCTACTCATCCATATAATCTCATTGCTAGCCTCTATAGCTGCAACATACTCTTCCTTTGTAGTAGACAAATCCACAACCTTCTACAATCTTGAAATCAACCTAGCTGTCATCCCACTTACTATAAAAATATATCTTGTAGTGCTCCTCCTACCATCCAAATATCCATCCATATCCAAATCAACATAGCCACATAATGAAATATCCGAACCTCCATAGCATAACTACATGCTAGATGTCTCTCTCAAATACCTGAGTATCCATTAGACTTCTTTCCAATGCTCTTTACCTGGATTGGCCATATATCTACTCACAACTCCCACTACTTGTGTAATGTCTGGTCTGTTACAAACCACAACATACATGATACTTCCAACTGTTGAATCATATGGCACTCGTGTCATGTATTTGACCTCCTCATGTGATGAAGGACATTGATATTTTCTCAATTTGAAGTGTCCAGCCATAGGTGTACTAATAGGTTTTGCATTTTTCATCTTGAACCTTTCTAACACCCCGTAGATATAATCCTCCTGAGACAAATACAATTTCTTGTTCTTTATGTATCTATGTATTTGCATGCCAATGATTATTTTTTCATCTCCTAAATCCTTCATAGAAAATGTGTGAGATAGCTTTCCCTTAATCTCACCAATGTCCTACATACTAGATCCTACAATAAACATATCATCCACATACAGTAACAAAATAATATAGCTCCCATTTTCAAGATTCTTGAAACAAACAAAATGGTCAAATTCACATATCAAGTAACCATGTTCATGCATAAAACTATCAAACATCATGTACCATCTCCTTGGAGCTTGCTTGATCCCATATAGGCTCTTTTTCAACTTGCACACTAATTTCTCCTTACCCTTGAATTCGTACCCAAGTGGCTTCTGCATATAAATATCTTCTTCTAAATCACCATGAAGGAAATCCATCTTCACATCTAGTTTCTCTAAATGCAAATCCTCTACTGTAACTAAATGTAATATAGTACGAATATAAGTCATCTTTACAACAAGATAAAATATTTCACTAAAGTCAATACGTAATTTTTGTGTAAATCCCTTTACTACAAGCCTTGCCTTGTACCTTTTTTGTCTACCCACGTGTTCTGTAATGTCCTCTTACCTACTAGAAACTTAACCAAATCCTAAGTTTGATTCTATACCAAGGAGTCCATCTCCTCATCCATTCCATGCTCCCACTAGATGTGAGTCTTATCTTGTATTGCTTCTTCAAAACTTTATGGTTCACCATTATCATTCAATAATAAATAAAATAGAGAATGTGTAAATATTTTTGGAGGTTTACTTACCCTTTGTGACCTTCTCACAGAAGTTTGGGGTACCTAAGCCTCATTTTGAACCTCTTGGACATTCATATCCAAATCTGTTAGTGACCAAAGTCAGTCACCTATAACTGACATCAGTTCTACTAACTGATGTCAGTTTGGATCTTTTGTAACCGATATCAGTTCTGCTGACCGATGTCGGTCAGGGGTCAACTGACACTGGTTACTGTGTAACTCTGTTGGTATTAATTTTAAATCTGAGAGTTCATTTTCATTCACAAAATTCTCAACCTGTTCATCCTTGGGTACCAAAATTTGATCCCTGTACATTATCTTTTCATTCCATTAAATATCATGACTCCTAATAATTTTAGAATTTTCTAAATCCCAAAAATGAAATCTGAAATCACCAGATCAATAACCAATGAAAGTGAATCTCTTGGATTTTGCATCCAACTTTTTCCTATTTTCCTTATCAATATGCACAAAATCTTTTGAACCAAAAAATTTAAGAAAAGAAAGATCAACCTCTTTTCCATTCCAAGATTCCTCTGGTATTCCTCCATCTAGTGAACTTGAAGGCCCACAGTTAATCAAATAAACTGATGTATCAATTGCTTCTGCCTAAAAATACAAGGGCAATCCAGAATGTATCCTCATACTTCTAGCACATTCCATTATTGTCATGTTCATTCTTTCTGCAACACCATTCTCTTGTGGTGTTCTTAGAACCATCATTTCTCTACGTATCCCATTCACTGAAAAATAATCATTGAAATCCTTACTACAGTATTCACCACCATTTTCAGATCTAAGGCACTTTAACTTTGAATTTGATTCATTTTCAACAAGGGCTTTCCATCTTTTAAAAGTTTAAAAAAATATCATATTTATGTTTAATAAAATAAACCCATACCTTTCTTGTAGCATCATCAATGAAAAAGTAACATAATACTGAGATCCTCCATGAGAAGTTACCTAAGCTGGTCCCCACACATCTGAGTGTAAAAAATCCAACTTCTGCTCCTTCTTAGTTGCCCCAATCTTGAGAAATATCACTCTCTTTTTCTTTCCAAAAACACAAGGCTCACAGAAATCAAGATCTAAATATTTCAAATCTAATAACTTACCTTAGCCTTTAAGATCTACATTCCTTTTTGACTCATATGGCCCAACCGATTATGCCACATACATGCATATGAATCTAAAGTAGATAATGCAGAAAAGGAATCAGTAACACAGGTAAATAAATATAACATTCCTACCTTCTTACCTCTTGCCACAACAAAAGCACCCTTGGTGACTTTCCAAGAGTCTGTTGTGAATGTAAACATGCAACCAGTTTCACCTAGTTGCCCTACAGAAATAATATTCCTCTTGAGGTTTAGCACACGTCTCACATCTTTCAATACCCATGTATTTCCATTCTGCAATTTTAGATGAACTTTCCCTTTACCAGTAATACTGCAAGATTCATCATCTCCCAAATAAACATGCCCAAAATTTCCTTATACATAATTTCTGAAATAACCCTTATTGGGGGTTGCAAGGAAAGAAGCTCCTAAATCTAAAACCCATGATTCAATTCTATTATCTAAAGAAAGAATAAGAGCATCTTTCATTACCTTTATTACATCAAGATTTTATTCTTTGCCTTTATCTGGTTGTTGGTTCTCTTTATCCTTTAACCAACAATATTTCTTTACATATCTTTTCTTTCCACAATTCCAACAAGTAATTCCCTTACCTCTAGATTTAGATCTGTTATCCCTTGACTTTGATTTCCCACTACTCTTACTCTTGGATCTCTCCTTCTGTCTGCCCCTGCTTTCTACATTCAAATCATTCCTAGATGATGATCCCTCTGTACTCTTCCTGCGGATTTCTTCATTCAATATTATACTAATCACATCATCAAACTTAAAAATATTATTGATAGATGTTGTATTACTAACAACCATTATCAAGTTATCCCAACTATCAGGCAAAGAACATAAGAATAAAAGTGCTTTCACTTTATCATCAAATGGTATATCAACCGATTTTAACTGATTTACAATAGATCTAAAATCATTCAAATGAATAGATGAAGATCCACCTTCATGCATCTTAGAACTGAATAGTTTCTTCATCAAATAAACTTTATTTGAAGCAGTGGGTTTCTCATATAAATTAGCAATAGATTTCATTAACCCTACCATAAAAGTTGCTTCTGTAATATTGGAAGCCACGGATGTTGCCAGGCTCAATCTTATAGATCCCAAATCCTTTCTATCAAGAATATTCCATTCTTCATCAGTCATCTTCGTAGGTCTAGAATTCTCATTTAACGGTAAATACAAATCTCTTTGATACAGATAATTCTCGATTTTCATCTTCCATAATTGATAATTTCAGCCATCAAACTTCTCTACCTTGTATTTATTTTCTTCTATCATTTTTGTAGCTCCCACTCAATCAGAAAACCCTTTGTGAGTAAATTTTTCAACACATAAAAACCTCAAACAAAGTTGTGATACCAATTGTTGGGTTTAGCACACTGGTTGTATAGATAATATAGTAGATCTAAGCTTACATGCAAATAAAAGCGGATATTCTACCAGAAGAAATATATAAAACAAGATATATAAATCAACACCAGATTTAACGCGGTTCACCTAGTGTAGGCTACGTCCACAAATAAACAAGCCAATCTATTATCCAAAGCTTTCACAAAATATACAATGAATATTTACAATCTTCCACACCTCTCATATGTATAGTACTTTCTTTCACCCAAGCTTTTGCTTCTTCACCAAGAATTCTCTCTCTCACAATTATTCTCACAATAATAGTCAAATTTGTAAGTTCTTCTTAATTCTTACTTCTAAACCCTAGATTTCATGTTTATATAGGTGTGTACAAACTTAGGGCACTTAGCCATGCAATTACAATCAATAGATCTTCTTTAACACTAAAAATAGATCTAATTCCCGGGAGTTAATTAAAACATCTACACACAGGTAACTGATGTCGGTTATCCCAAACCGATGTTGGTTCCTCCTTACCTGATTGATGCTAATCATTGGTGACTGATGTCATTCCCTCCATAACTGATGTTGGTTATTGTGTTTTCTAGCAAGTTTCATATTGCATGCTAATCCGAAGTAATTGAGCTCCAAAACTCAACAAGTCATACATGATCCTCATACTCAACGTCTTCCAAACCGTGTAAATCAATACATATATATAAGGGGTGGGGACTTTCCCTTCACCTCCCATGCACTCTCAAAATAGCATGCATGCCACAAATATCCATGCATTCACTACAAGGTAAATATAGAAGCATGCAAGCTTCGCCTAATAATAGATTATCTTCTATTTTTATCTCTATATCTAATCCTATTATTAGTCAGAACTCTAGATGACATCTTATCTTCTTCCTACATGAGATCCCTCTCAAAATATAATTTGATTTAACTAAAATTATTCATGCTCAATCTTATCTTCAAAACATTATTTGGTCGCTACTCCAACCATTCATCTTCCAATTATCTCATGTGATTCAAAATGTGGCTAAGTCTCGAATTTTTTAACCCAGGTGTGAGCCTTCGCACGCTATCTTCACTAATTTCGTGTGTGAATTTGTGCCTAACTTTCGGGAATCCAAAAATCTCATGTTGTTATACTTAGAATCTTTCATGGGTCAAACATTACCCCACACTAGCGGGATTTCCGTCCCCAGAAATTCTTTGACCATCGAACACAAAATTGCATGTAGGAGACAAAATTTAAAATTCAAAAACATCATGATTCAAAATATACTAAGGAGCCTGGAAGATCTCTGGAAACTTTGCATCTACCCCATCTATCAATTTATTCCATTCCTCTAACTCCTCTATTTACATCAGTGTACTTTCCATTACCAGGCTCTTATTTCCTTCTAGTTCTCGTCTGTGAGGTGATTGTCCTCACTGATTTTGCATCAAGTGAGCTTCGACTTCCAAATTTCTACCCTCAACACACCAGGGGGATACTACATTTATGAGTAGATTTCCTCTAGGGGTTCTTCTGCCAAAACCTTGGGTCTCTTTGTTTTCAATTTCCATGCCTTAGGTGTCATTTCTCTGTAATTATGTGTCGTAGGTGTTCTGCATCACCAACTTTCTTCCTATCAGAGTTTTTGAATCCTAACCACTTTAATAGTACATAAGCATCCTCTGTGCTTTAGTGTTGACTCCAACTCTCCCTTTCGTAAGGATTCACACAATCTTCAGACACATCTGGTTCCTACAATCCTTTTGTCACTTTAAAGCTTCGTTGCACTTGATACACTTGATAGCGCAAGTTTTCTTCAAAAGTAAGGTAGCCAAATGAATACCCTCGACCCCTATTTATAATTTTTCCATGACCCTCATGTCCCTTCAACCCACACTTTTTAAGTTACTTTTTCACTAAAGTACTCTTTCCATTTTTGACAACTTCCACGACTCCACTTCAAGCACTGCAGTCGTAACCTTATGCTGCGTTATACTAATTCTTAGCCACATAACTCCTTTGATTACCTCCATGCAATGAAGTATAGAACCTCTACACCATATCCCAAGTAGTTTCTCATGCCACTGCCTACCTCATGTTACACTGCATGATCATTTTTCTTGTGTGGTCTTCAATCGATCCAATTCCTTTAGAAAACCTTATGCACAATACTTATAACACCCTTTTCTCTTCCACACCAACTTCCAGAATAATCCTTCAATAATACCAACATGTATCAAGAGGGCACCAATAATTCTCATCTCTATACTTTGATCCACCCCACACAAAAAGTATGTGTAGTCCTCTGCGCATGAATTCACGTAGATAGTAATAAGCTATTAGCGCACAATGCGCTTATTACAATAAAACATTGAATTAAATTGACAAAGCATAGAAACAATGTAAGGAAACACATATAAAGGAAATGCATTAAATGGAAACATAATATAAATGGCACCACTGCCTTATTATAAACACTAAGAATACTTATTTATAGTAAGGCTTCAGCCTAATTCCGTTGAAATAACTAATAAACTGTGTTTCATCCAATGCCTGCAACTGAAAAAGTTCCAAAATCAAGTATATATGTCACCACATAAGGTCCCAACCAATGCAACTTCAATTTCCCAGGGTGATGTGAAAACTTGGAATCATAAAGAAGAGCCATCTACCCAACCTCAAACTGATTATTGTTAATGTGCCTATCATGTCATGCCTTCTTCATATAATTTTTTGTCTTCTAGCTCCAACATGCAATAGCACACCGCTCATCCAACTACATCAGTTTTTCTATATGCTCTTCAAGTTCTTGTTCATCATCCATTCTTCCTGCATCCGCATTTCACAAGGAGGGCAACATGAATTCTACTGGTAAAATAATCTATGTGTTAAACACCAAATGAAATGGTGTGGCCTTGTTCAAGCATTTTGTTGTCGTGAAAATGTGCAACAGGGAAATTGGAAGTTTCCAAGCATGACAACTATACCCCTATGGAAAAATTTTCATGTTTTATCATTCCTAGGCACCCCAGGCTAAATCCATCAGTCTGATCACCCCCTATTTGATTTCAATTTAGGGATTTAGGAAATTCTATTCATTCCCTAGGTGATTTTAGGGAGTTCTAAAAAGACACTATCTTCTGGCAGAATAGGGAAGGGCTATCGCTAGCCTTCCCAGGACTGGATTCAACTCCCTGGAGTGGAATGAAAGGGAAAAATTCAACAAAGAGATGAAATGAAGACCTTAAAACATAATAGAAATTATTTTTGAAGGTTTGGGGAAGTTTTGCAAGACTTGGAGCAGTCTGAGTAAAAAACAGGGTTCACAAGCCTAGGCGGTACATAGGCCTAAAACAATTGTTGGGCTTCAAGAAGAAGATTCCAGGAGCTCCGAATGGAGTTAGGAGAAAAAAAAATATCTCCATAAATATAATTCCAAGACCTACATGATGGTGAAATAATATTTTTCACAACACTTTGGAGCATCAGGTATGCAGGTAGTGTTTCTTAGGCACAAGTGGAGTACAAAATCAAAAATCCTGATTTTTAGGGATAAAATGGAATAATAAAGACATGATACCCAAACCATTGGATTCAAAAGGCCATTTCCAGTTAGGATCATATAAAATGTTTCCAATAAAGTCCATCGGGAGCTCAGAGTTATCACTGTTACAAGTTCAGGACTTAGCCAAATTTTTGGGAGGACACGTGTCAGCACCAGGAGCCTAGCGGGATTTTATGTCCTCACGTCCCCAAGGTTAGGGATACCAAGGTTGGAAAAGTATGCCCAGCCCCCTTGAAGCCCTCTCAGCCCTCATATGACCTCTTGGACCCTCATGTGACCTCCAAACTTGACAGTTCAGCCCCCAGGTGCTTTTTTGGAGCATTCATCCCCTATCGTTGGATCGGGCGCCATGTGTCAGCTCCAGGACCACCATGGAATTTGATGTCCCTTATGCACTTGAGGTGGGGGACATGTGACCTTGAAAAACATGCCCAGCCCCTATGGGGATTCTTTTGGATACCCATGTGACCGCAGTTAAGCCCCCAGGTGCTTATTTGGAACGTGCATTCCCTATCATCAGATCGGGTGCCACGTGTCAACTCCAGGACCACTGTGGAATTTTATGTCCCTTATTCACCTGAGGTGGGGGACATAAGACCTTGAAAAATGCACCCAACCCCCATAGGAAGTCTTCTGGACACCTATGTGACCTTCTTTCAGCTCCTAGTGCTTTAAATCAGCGCTTTCCTCCTTCATTCCCTGTCGTTGGATCAAACGCCACATGTCATGCTCTTGACCACCATGGAATTTGATGTCCCTCACATCCCCAAGGTCAGGGACATCAAGCATGGAAAAATTCACCCAAGCCCTACCTGTGCATATCTTTTTGAAATTTTTCCAAGTGTCATTTTTTTCCGCTTCTAACTTCTAATAGTTATATGTGCACTTCATTCCTCCATACTTCCTCTGCAACTTTCTTCCATCACTCCACCATTGCAAGAACTCAAAACCAAACCTGCTAAAAATTCACTCCCCTCCCACTCCATGAAAGCATGCAGGCCCTAGAAGGAATCCTCATCAAACATAGAAGGAGAAAAAGGGAGAAAACTCCATAGCCATGAAATGAGAAGTTGAAGAAATCTCCCAAACGGATGCATGAAACAACAAGATATATTTTTCTACTCATTCCTCTACCCAAGTCCATCAAGAAGACACCTTCAAACTCCCCCCATGTGCAACAGAGCATCCACAATGAAGAAATCTCCTTTCCAGCTCAACGAAGAAAGAAGTGGGATTTTCCATCAAACCGGTTGCCAGATAGAAGTAAGATCACACGTGATGCACCAGAAGAAAAAACCCACATAAAAAATATAATTTTCTTCAAAACAGAGGAGAAAACCAGACCTACAATTTTGAGGTCCATTAATGGTTTCCATACCCAGAAGCACTGCCAGGTCTGAAAATTAAAACTTTAAAATCTCCTGGACTATTAAGCGGGTGGGCCCGAAATTTCAAAGGGAGGATATTGGGAAAAAAACCATATCAAAAAACTTTGTTCCATGTCAATCTGAATCCCAGAGGAAAACTTTCTAAAAATAGCAGGTCTACTACATGGGAACTGCTATTTTAGGAAAGTCATCGATAGAAGAACTTACGAAGAAGATGAAGACATTGGAGGTGCACTATAGCTGAGAATCCACCTAGAACAGACATTTTTGGCACTTACTAAAAATAGTAAGTGTGCCCTCGAGCACCTACTAAAAATAGAAAGTTGATCCAGAAGGAATGAGGAACGCAGGGAGAAAGAGGAAAACTGAGCCACAACATCCAATTGAAGATCGGGGACTTGATTTCTCATACTTACTAAAAATAGTAAGTTGGTTTTTATAAGGGAGATATGAAGCCAAAGTGGATGGGTCAGAAGCCTTCTCAGGATTATGAAGTGGAGAATAGTCAGAGAATGGAGCCAAGTCCACTGTAGCAACTCATCCTTTGGCATAATTCTTCTTCTTATTCTTCCTCTTCTATCTCTCTCTCTCTCTCTTCGCTCCTCATACGACACTCTCTCTTTTCAATGTTATATTTTTGCATTGAGGGTTGCACTTTTTAATATGACTTAAATGACTTTAGAAATATAATGTAAATTAAGTCACCTTGCTATTATAAAAGGGACTTAAATATTTAAAGTGGAATATGAATAGTCTTAAGTCATATTAAGGTATTTGAAAGGTCATGAGGAAGACGATAAGTCACCTCTCATTCTATAAATTGTAACACCATTCCCATTTCAAAGGGTTGGCAATTGATCTTGTAAACTCAAGAGTGCATTGTACCTAGAGAAAGCAAAGGAGATAACCATTTTCTTCTACTCTCTTCCCCTCTCAAATTTCTTCCATTCCCACATTATGTACAACTTTGATTTGAGCAATCAATATAAGAAGAAGGAGTTTCTAGCTTTCTTTGACTAAGGGGTTTCTTGATACTTGGTGATCAATAAATTCTATTTGGTCTTGTTGCTATTCACAGAGTTGTTTCTTCCCATAAATGCATGTGTTGAAGTTTCTAACTAGTGTGTGTGCAGGAATATGATTTTCTACCTGCAGCATTAGTTCTCCTACCTCTTTTCTCACTCCCCTTTCCCACTCTACAGATGAATACTTCCCTAGCAAGAGATTGCTATATTTTCCGCAGGGTCAGTGGAGTGCCCCTGTTGGATCCCTGGTTGAAAGACCACCATAGAAATCCACACTTTCTCTCACATGCACATATGGTAGTTGCACCGGTTAAGTAGAGGGACTTAGATTCCTAGAGCGTTGGCAAGAAATCCACAAGTTTGTCCACCTGACAAATTTTCTCGCCAATAGTTTTTGGCACCCACCGTGGGGCAGATTTAGCAGCATTTGCACCCAAAATATGACCGCAAGGTCTCAAAATACAAAAAAAAATCAAATATTGAAAAAATTAAAAAAAAGGAGTTCATGAAAGTTCGTTGCCGAAAGATACACTGCTGATTTCTGCACATGACTTTTCACATTCCACAGTGCCCTTTCATGTTCCGACTGCAGAAGTTTTCAAAAGTCTGGCTGAAAGAAGATACACCAGGTTGAGCAGGTCGAGAGGTGTTGCTGATTCCAATTTTGAAGCTTTGAAAAATCAGCGAGAATGAATTAGAGATAATCCATACTTCTTCTCTCAAGCCTCCTCTCCATCTGGCACTTTGAGAAGTTCACCTGGTAATCCTATCCAAACTCCTTCAAATTCTCCCATTTTTCAACCACCATTGAACATCGAGTTCATGAAAGAAGAAGAATTTGAAGAAGAATTTGCAGAAGCAAGAGCTGAAATAGAATCAGAAACAACAATGGAAGATGAAGAACAAAGACCTCGACCCATTGTTCCATGGGGAAGGAATACAGGCCCACTTGCTCTTGAACCTCCTCTTCACGATCTACCAATGGGTTCCCACAAGAAATTTCCAAAGTTCAAAGGTGACAACACACAACATCCTGAAGAACACATTGCTACTTTCACGACATCATGTGGAATTCTTGGTGTCCAGCATGAAGATGTTGCTGTAAGATTGTTCATGGAGTCCCTCTAAGAAAAAGTAGCAGAATGGTTCTACCTCCTACCTTCCCAATCCATCACTGGTTGGGATGACATCAAGGCTGCCTTCAAGGAAAGATTTAAATCAACTGAATATTGTCAAGACCTCTTGGTGCAGTTGGCTCAAATGAGGAAAGGAGAAAGTGAAACGATGAGAGACTTTCGTGGCTCGTTTCGAATGGTTGCTTCGCAGGATACCGGAAGAAGATTCACCCTCTCAGAACAATATCAAAATATTCTTCATAAATGCTCAATCACCAGAGGTAGGCTTTCTCCTATGAAGATTTCAACCAAGGAACATTGTAGAAGCACAAAGGAGGGCCATTGAATTGGATGACGATCTCATCCTCTCTGGAAAGATCAAGAATCCATCAAAGGGCAAGGCCCAATGTCCTGAAGATGAGAGAACCAATCCATCATTGCAAAAGTTGGAAAATGAGATAGCATATTTGAAGAGGGAAATATTTGAACATGTTTCTTCCCAAAGAAGCAACAAAAATCAGATTGCGGGAGCACCCCAAAGGCTCACCTTGGAGGCCCCACCCATGAACATAAATTGCAGATTTCAAGAAGATGAAGAAGAGCTTGAACAAGAAAGTGAAGGTGGCAGTTTCCTAGAAAGTGATGAGTTTGAGAATGATGCACAAATCAGATTTTGTGAGTATTCTGGAGGTTATGAAGAAGATGAAGAAGATGCACCCAGTTTCTCATGTGTGGTATTCACTCATTCTCATTCTGAGAAAAGAGCATCTCCCTCCACTGCTGCAAAAGAAAAGAAGGTTGATGATCCTCCTATGGAAACTCCGAAAAATAAAATAATCAGTCAAGGATCCCCACTTCCATCTTCCATGAAGTATGCATTGTTGGATCCTGATCCCGTAGCAAGTAAGAAGACTCCCGAAATCCCAAGTAAGTCTTCCAATGTCTCTTCCATTTCTAAACCCAAATCTGCTCCTACAAAATCTAATAACTTGAAATCTCCTAGTGTACCTTTTAAAATACCCTCCATTCCTCAAACATCAAATCCTACTCCCAAGCCTATCCAGACCCCAAAATCAGTCCCTTCATTCCCCTTGTTCACATCTGCTCCCTTTGACTTCATAGAATATGCAAACAAAGCCAAAGTGCAGATTACTGAAACTGAATATTTGTGGACTCATCCTGAACAATTCGAGAGGTTCATCTCGATACATCAGGAGTGGTAGTCTAACACCCAATGTTGTAACTTCTAGTTCCAAAGGCATGCTACCAAACTCACCTACACCTCCCTCACAGAACATGCTTTCTCTGAGTGCATCGAAGACTGATAAAGTTGAACCTTTCTATGTCTCCCTTCTTGTTGGAGAATATGTACTGAACAATTGCATAATAGATTCTGGTGCCTCAAACAATGTGATGCCTTTGAAGGTATGCCAAGGCTCTTAAAATTACAATGACTCCACCTAGTGGCTCTTGTTACTCTTTGGAGTCAAAAAAGGTCCCACTTATAGGGAAGGTCAAAGATGCACAAGTGTCTCTCACCAAATTTCCAAACAAGAAAATTTTAGCGATGATTTTGGTAGCCGATGTCCTGGCCTCATTCGGAATGTTGTTGAGTAGAATTTTCTACCAAGACTTGGGAGGGAAAATTCAGATGAATTGGTCATTTGCAACCATACCAGTGAAGGGAGACATGGATAAATTGCTTCCCGAGAAGAAAATGAGGTACACGGTACAAAATTCCGGAAGCCCAGAAGCTAACATCTTGTATCAAGGTAGCAGGAAGATGAATCACTTTGTGGCAACTGAGGAGGAAGAGGATATCCCCATCTTGATAGGCCCATACATTCCTTCCCGAAGAGATTTGGATTTTGAAGAAGCATTGAGGAGATTCGAGTTACAAGAGGACAACCCCGAATCACCAGATGATGTAGACCACGAGGAAGAGGAGATGGTTCTTGATGATTTTCAAGAAGAAAAATCAGTTTATATGATTTTACAAGATGAGGAGTTATTCTCATTCCCATTTGGGGATGAGGATGATCTCAGTCAGGCCATCTATGGAGAGACAAAATCAGCTTGTGATGAGCCCGTGAAAGGTTTGAAAGAAATGTTTGTACAAGAAATTCTTAGAGCCACAGAAGAAACTGAAGATCCTGAGCTCAGTCTCGAGCTCCTGATGCAAGCCACAAATTTGCAAGACAAGCGTGAAGCTGATTTGGAAGCCTTAACTAATGTGAAGGTTGGCCATATTGAGATAAATCAAGATGAAACATATGATGCCACTCTTGAGCTAATGATTGATGGATGCAATAGTGAAATGGAGATATTTTCTTTCCCATTTGAAGATGAAGACTCTTTCCATGATGAAGAAATTAAAGAAAGGAGTTTTGAGACCTCTAAAGATGAATCTCTTTTTGATGAAGGATCATTAGAGTGCAGTGATTCTCAAGATGATGAGGTAATCCCTCCAGATAGTTTATTTGATTTGCAAGATAAAGATTCTTCAAAGGTGTACAAAGAGGAACTACAGGAAATGATGAAACATTACTCTGTGTAAGAAATATTAGATACAGTAGAAGTTACAGAAGATCCTGAGTTGATTCTTGATCTCTTCATTAGTGTCATGGACATATAAGACAAGTATGAGTTCACATCCAATCCTTCCATCAGTACTCAAGCACCTCGCAGTGGAGTGAAGGAAAAGGATGAATCAAAGGTTTCTCATAGAGAATATGTCAATGAGCATAGACCCAAGAAAGAAAGTAACTCAGAATATCAAAGGAATTGGAACAAAAATCAGCATTGGGGCAGCGATGAGATGCTTGATGGAGAATCGGCTATATGGATAAACATGGAAGGAAACTAGCATGATGAAACCAATTTCAAAGAGCATGAAGGTAGTGGAATTTCCAAGCAAGGACTCAAGCATCAAGAAGCTCATATGGACTCACTCCTACAAAGTAAAAGGAAAATTGTGAAATCACCTGGCTTTCATAAGCAGTTGAGGAAGGGAGGCTACTTTCTGGAACCCGTCAACGGCTTCGTAGAACATCATCATTCAGTGTTACCTCTTCAGGGGTAACTTTTGAGAAATGAAAAGTATTTCAGTGAAAGCGGGTTGTCCCCCGCCTTGTACCATAGGTGATTGATAGGTGTGTTTCCCTTTCTGTTGCGTGTGTTTCCCTTCCTGTTGTGTGTCATGTGTTTCCTTTCCTTCATTGTGTGTGTGTGTGTTTCCTTCTAATCTTCCTTTCTAGAAGTTGTACATGACTCCACAGGGCCCAATGGATAAGGCACTGGTCAATGAATTATATGGTCTAAAATTGAGATTCTAGATTCCCATGTCATGTCTTCACTGTCACTCAATCCATGTCATGTCCCCAAGCTAGAGCCATCTGTTGTCGTGCAAATGTGCAACAGGAAATTTGAAGTTTCCAAGCACGAAAAACTATACCCCTATGGTGAAATTTTCATGTTTTATCATTCCTAGGCACTCCATGTAGTTAGTCAAATCCTCAGTCTGATCACCCCCTATTTGATGTCAATCCCCCTAGGTGATTTAGGAAATTCTATTCATTCCCCTAGGTGATTTTAGGGAGTTCTAAAAAGACACTATCTTCTGGCAGTATATGGAAGGGCTATCACTAGCCTTCCCAGGACTAGATTCAACTCCCTGGAGTGGAACAGAAGGGAAAAATTCAACACGGAGATGAAATGAATACCTTAAAACATAATAGAAATTATTTTTGAAGGTTTGGGGAAGTTTTGCAAGACTTGGAGCAGTCTGAGTAAAAAACAAGGTTCACAAGCCTAGGCGGTACACAGGCCTAAAACAATTGCTGGGCTTCAGAAGAAGATTCCGGGAGCTTGGATGGAGTTAGGAGCAAAAAAAAATATCTAAAAAAATAGGATTCCAAGACCTACATGATGGTGAAATAATATTTTTCACAACACTTTGGTGCATCAGGTATGCAAGCAGTTTTTCTCAGGCACAAGTGGAGTACAAAATCAAAAATCTGATTTTTCAGGGATCAAATGGAATAATAAAGACATTATACCCCACCATTAGATTCAAAAGGCCATTTCTAGTTAGGATCATATAAATTTTTTCCAAAAAATTCCATCGGGAGCTCAAGTTATCACTGTTACAAGTTTAGGACTTAGCCAAATTTTTGGGAGGACACGTGTCAGCACCAGGAGCCTGGCGGGATTTTGTGTCCCTCATGTCCACCAAGGTCAGGGAAACCAAGGTTGGAAAAGTTGCACCCACCCCCTTGAATCCCTCTTAGCCCTCATATGACCTCTTGGACCCTCATGTGACCTCCAAACTTGACAGTTCAGCCCCTAGGTACTTTTTTGGAGCATTCATCCCCTATCGTCGGATCGGGCGCCACGTGTCAGCTCCAGGACCACTGTGGAATTTTATGTCACTTATGAACCTGAGGTGGGGGACATAAGACCTTGAAAAATTCACCCATCCCCTATGGGGAGTCTTTTGGATACCCACGTGACCGCAGTTTCAGCCCCTAGGTGCTTATTTGGAACGTGCATTCCTTGCTGTTGGATCGGGCGCCACGTGTCAGCTCCAGGACCACCGTGGAATTTTATGTCCCTTATTCACCTAAGGTGGGGGACATCATACCTTGAAAAATGTTCCCATCCCCCATAGGAAGTCTTCCTGGACACCCATGTGACCTCCTTTCAACTCCTAGTGCTTTAAATCAAGCTTTTTCCTCCTTCATTCCTGTCGTTGGATCAAACGCCACATGTCATGCTCTTGACCACCGTGGAATTTGATGTCCCTAATGTCCCTAAGGTTAGGTACATAAATCATGGAAAAATTCCACCCAAGCCCTACCTGTGCATATATTTTTGAAATTTTTCCAAGTGCCACTTTTTTCTGCTTCTAGCTTCTAACAATTATATGTGCACTTCATTCCTCCATACTTCCTCTGCAACTTTCTTCCATCACTCCACCATTACAAGAACTCAAACCAGACCTGATAAAAATTCACTCTCCTCCCACTCCATGAAATCAATATGTAGGTCCCAGAAGGAATCCTCATCAAACACAAAATGAGAAGCACAGAGCACAGAAGGAGAAAACAGAGAAAACTCCATAGCCATGAAATGAGAAGTTGAATAAATCTCCCAAACGGATGCATGAAACAACAAGATATATTTTTCTGCTCATTCCTCTACCCAAGGCCATCAAGAAGACACCTTCAAACTCCCCCCATGTGTGACAGAGCATCCACAATGAAGAAATCTCCTTTCCGGCTCAACGAAGAAAGAAGTGGGATTTTCCATCAAACCAGTTGCCGGATTGAAGTAAGATCACACGTGAAGCACTAGAAGAAAAAACCCACATCAAAAATATAATTTTCTTCACAAACAGAGGATAAAACCAGACCTGTAATTTTGAGGTCCATTAATGGTTATCGTACCCAGAAGCACTGCCAGGTCTGAAAATTAAAACTTTAAAATCTCCTGGACTATTAAGTGGGTGGGCCCAAAATTTCAGAGGGAGGATATTGGGGAAAAAACCCATATCAAAAAAATTTGTTCCAAATCAATTTGACTCCCAGAGGAAAAATTTCTAAAAATAGTAGGTCTACTACATAGGAACTGCTATTTTAGGAAAGTCATCAATAGAAGAACCTGCGAAGAAGAAGAAGACATTGGAGGTGCACTACATCTGAGAATCCACCAGAACGAACATTTTTGGCACTTACTAAAAATAGTAAGTGTGCCCTCGAGCACCTACTAAAAATAGAAATTTGATCCAGAAGGAATGAGGAACGTAGGGAGAAAGAGGAAAACTGAGCCACAACATCCACTTGAAGATCAGGGACTTGATTTCTCATACTTACTAAAAATAGTAAGTTGAAGTTTTTATAAGGGAGATATGAAGACAAAGTGGATGGGTCAGAAGCCTTCTCAGGATTACGAAGTGGAGAATAGTCAGAGAATGGAGCCAAGTCCAATGTAACAACTCATCCTTTGGCATAATTCTTCTTCTTCTTCTTCTTCTTCCTCTTCTATCTCTCTCTCTCTTCGCTCCTCATACAACACTCTCTCTTTTCAATGTTATATTTTTGCGTTGAGGGTTGCACTTTTTAATATGACTTAAATGACTTTGGAAATATAATGTAAATTAAGTCACCTTGATATTATAAAAGGGACTTAAATATTTAAAGTGGAATATGAACAGTCTTAAGTCATATTAAGGTATTTGAAAGGTCATGAGGAAGACGATAAGTCACCTCTCATTCTATAAATTGTAACGCCATTCCCATTGCAAAGGGTTGGACAATTGATCTTGTAAACTCAAGAGTGCATTGTACCTAGAGAAAGCAAAGGAGATAGCCATTTTCTTCTACTCTCTTCCCCTCTCAAATTTCTTCCATTCCCACATTATGTACAACTTTGATTTGAGCAATCAATATAAGAAGAAGAAGTTTCTAACTTTCTTTGACTAAGGGGTTTCTTGATACTTGGTGATCAATAAATTCTATTTGGTCTTGTTGCTATTCGTAGAGTTGTTTCTTCCCATAAATGCATGTGTTGAAGTTTCTAACTAGTGTGTGTGTAGGAATTTGATTTTCTACCTGCAACATTAGTTCTCCTACCTCTTTTCTCACTCCCCTTTCCTGCTCTACAGATGAAGACTTCCCTAGCAAGAGATTGCTAGCTTTTCCATAGGGTTAGTGGAGTACCCATGTTGGATCCCTGGTTGAAATACCACCACAGAAATCCACACTTTCTCTCGCATGCACATACGGAAACTACACCGGTTAAGTAGAGGGACTTAGATTCCCATAGAGTGTTGGCAATAAATCCACAAGTTTTTCCACCTAAAAAATTTTCTCGCCAACACACTTATAAGTTGTCATGTATGCCCAAAGTACAAAAGATACTTTTTCAACCCAGTCTTTCCTTCCAACATCACAGATCTTTGTCAGTGTATGTCCCAATATCTTATTGAAAGCATCAACAATACCATTGGCCTAAGGGTGATAAGGTGTTGTCTTTTGATGTGCCACCATAAAATATGCCAATAATATTATGATAGTCTCATTCAAAAAGTGTGTACCCCTATCACTTCTCAGGTTCAACAGACATCCATACCTGCTGATAATGTTTTTTCCATAAGAACCTTGTTTCCGTGTAGTTATTTATAGGCACTACTTCTTCCCACCTTGTCAAATAATTTGTACATGTAATAATATAGCGTGACCTAGTCCTATGCACCAGTGGGGAAATAGGCCCCACAAAGTCAATTTCCCATTTCTCAAAAGGTTCTGCACTCGCAATCAGTATCAAAGGAATTTCATCTCTATGCCCAGGCTTCCCAAGGCACTAACAATGATCACACACCCTGGAATACTCTTTACAATCCTTATATAGTGTTTCCAACAAAAGGCTATCCAAAAAAAAATCTTGCACGTAGTAGCATTTCCTAAAAAAATTCCTTTTGCAATCCCACCATGAGCTTCATCCATTATAGCTTTGTAATCATGTTCAAGCACACACCGGTATAAAACCTCATCACGGCCTAACTGTTATATATCTCCACTAATAAACATGTAAGGTGAGGTGTGTATGAAAAAAAATTTCTTCTCAAAGCTATTCATCCCTTTAAGTGCCACACCAATATTCAAAAACATGGAAATATCTTCTAAGTCAGAGGGCATGTGGTTCAATCTGAATAGTTTTGCATCTAGCATTATGTCCTCAATTCTTTGCGCATCCTCTCTTGAGTTAATTCTTGAAAAATGATCCAGTCTTGAATTGCTCTTTCCTGGCTTTACCACCACGAAATTAAAATTCCTAAAACATGAGAATCCACCGGCATGTGCGTCCTTGCAAAACAAGCTTATTAACTAATTACTTAAGTGCCATGTGATCTGTATAAAATATAAAGGGAGTTTCCAAAAAATATTTTCTAAACTTGTGTAGCACGTAAATCATGAATAATGCTTCATGCTCTATAGTTGTATAATTTTGTTTAGCTAGGGTCAACTTCCTAATCACAAAACAAATAGGATGATCATCAATCCGATCACTAAGATGTGCTAACACTGCTCCAATGGCCATGTTAGAGGCATCAACATGTACATGTAATGGTTTATCCCAAGAAGGAAAGCATAGAATGGGCACATATGTAAGTATTTCCTTCAATGTCTCAAATGCTAGATGTTACACCTCATCCCAATGGAAATTTCCTTTTATTTTCAACAATTTCTCCATGGGTGCGGTAATCTTAGCATATCCCTTAATGAACTTCTTGTAATAACCTATGTTTCCTAAAAAAAATTATACCTCGCTTTGATTGGTAGGCTCATCCAGACCCAAAATACATGTGACCTTAGCAGGATCCACCAATAAACCTTCCTTACATATAATATGTCCCAATAAAGTGCCAAATGGTGTAGCAAAAATACACTTCTTAATGTTTAAGGAGATTCTTAACTTCTTGCACCTCTCAAACATGAGTCTCAAGTTGTCATAGTGATTCTTTACCAACACATACACAGTACAATCATCCAAATAAACCTGTTAAAAATTATGTATAAAATCCTCCAATGCTTGTATAATAATGCATGAAAACATTATAGGTGCATTCTTCAACCCAAAGGGCATAACTATGTATGCAAAAAATTCCCCACTCAGTGGTGAAATTTGTATTTTCTTGATCTTCGTTAGCAATCCACACCTGATGATAACTAGAGAATCCATCCATGAAAGAGTAAATCTCATGCCCTACAACACCCTCCAAGATATCCTTAGTAAAAGGTGTGGGAAAAGGTTCTATAACACAAGTATCATTCAACCATTTTTATTCCACATAGATCCTTATCCTACCATATTTCTTTATGTTAATCACCATCGGACTAACCCACTCTAACGCGTCAATGGGATCAATGATTCCAGATTTTAACATCTTATCAATCTCTTCGTTGACTTTGACCCACATATTATGATTCATCATGTAAGGTCTCTTCCTAATCAAGCACATTCATTCTTTTAATTTCATCCTCATCTCACCCAAAGAGTTTTTTAATCCCTTCAACTCATGATAGCCTCACAGAAATAAGTCCTGGAAGTCACATAGTAGCTAAATGATCTTTGCCACCTCTTATTTTAAACCAATAATTACCTCTTTAGGTTCTGTATATGTCCCAATATTAATCTTCTTTACTTTCATAGGCTCATGATAAGCATACACCTTCTCATCAGCACTATCCAAGACTTCGCTCATACCCATAGAGTGATCAACATCGAGATTCTCTACTTCTTCATCATCAATCATATAAACTATCTTACCCTTTTATTTTTATAGGAAGGTGCACCCAATATGTTCCTCATCTTTCTCTTCCACTTCAAAGCACACCTCCAAATATAACTCTGTAAACATATCTCGGAGTAGCTCCTCAACTTTTGCGTTATCTTCCATCATAAGGCACTTTATAATATTTAATGCTTCATTTACCAGATGTTTAGAAGAAAAATAATCAAAAGTCTAAATCATACCCGAGGTCATCTCTTGCCAATTAACTATTTATCTTGTTAATTATGCATGAACATACCATGCACGTGCGTAACCACTTAGAGCAGCGTAGAAATTATGTACCCAAAGTGATGTTGGAAAGGCCTCTTACCCCTCCATCCAGAGTCTCTCACACTTCTGAACATGATGCGAAGTAGAATCCTTCCCATGGAATTCACATATTTGTGAAGGTAAATTGTTCCTTATAAACCTAGTAGAAAAGGTGATTCTCACCTCTTGCCACTCTAAAAGGTTATCTTTGTGTGTAGTCCACTAACGCACGATTATCCCATGCAAGGTATAAGTCAGAATATTTCTTCTAAAACCCTCATCCTTCCATTGAACTTCCATGAAAAATAGAAATATGTCAGGATTTCCTTCACTAGTATACTGAGGTACCTAGGTATGACCCAATCGATGAACAATGTGTGGCCTGATCACTCATGTAATTGTATTCTTGATCTCTTACCTGACCATTTCATATGTCCCATGCACCCAATTATCACAAGAAACATTGGTTGTATCACTCACAGACTTAGCATCATCCCACTATATGATACCTTCCTTAAACAGCTCAAGCACTTCAAGATCCCTAACTGTACACATATATATCCTAATTATATATTCTTCAATCAAGGGTTCTACATAAGGTGCATATTTTCCATTTTTCAAAGGAATAATGACACGTTCTTCATTGTTCTCAAAACTAATATAACCTTTATTGAAGCAAAAATCAACATTATTTACATAACACCAAGGGAACCCAATAAAAGTTGGGAAACTATCTACTTCTGCAAGTTCCAAGACCTCAAACTCCCCAGTAAACTTGGCCCCTTGCATAGTAATAGTGGCATCCTTCAATACTCCAATGGGCATGGCTCTAGTCCTATTTTCTATAAACAATACATTCAAAGAGGGCTGTAATGGTGGTCTTTCTATCTGATTCCATGCATCTAAAGTGAGTACATTCACTTATGCACATGTATCAATTAGTATGTTACTCAATAGTCAGCCATCAAAAACTATATTCAAAGTCATCTCTTTATTATACTCAAGACTATGAGGAGGTAAGTTCGCATGTAATATATGTCTCTCATGCTCAGATACAACGTGTGGAATATTCTCCCTCAACCATTCCCGTATCAAAGGAATGATTTTTTATTGATGCAACATCTTACAAACCTCCTTTAATTCATCAACATCTTTCTTTGGGATTTTAACCTTCTTCACCTACTCCAGCTTAAAAAACTACTTCTTCAAGCATTGTATTTCACCCTACAATTTTCTAATAACCTCCATAGTCTCCTGATAAACTTCCTTTTGATGGGAAGGATCTAGATATTTCACATTTATCACCTCCTATTTTGAAATAATAGGGTTCTACTTCAGAACTTCCCTAGAACGCACCGTCTCAATGCGTGTAGTCACTAACACAGGAAACATCTCATGATCGGGCACTAACTTTGGCATCGAATGGTATTCCACAACACATTGTACTCTAACCATTCCCACACCCTTATCATTCTTCTTATAATTCTTACTCAGGTGCTTGTATAACTCACGACATTATTCAAACTTATCTTGCTTCCCACACCATGGAAAAACTACGTTCTGGGGGTACTTGCACCTATAATGATAAGGGGATCCGCATGTAAAAAAAATTGTGTGGGAAATCGTTTCTTCCACCACTGCGGCCTCAACATTTTAATCCTCTACAATAACCTCTACCTATACCACCTCCATTAGAGTACCCTTCATTGTGGTTATGAATATGATGTTCACCTTACTCCTTAGAACCACTTGTAACACTAGTCTGACGTACACAAGTCTTAATAGCCTCATGAATCTGATCAATCAACCTATAATTATCCATATCATGAGTGTGGTACTTGTAAATCTTATAGTAACAAGAAACATTCTTCCTGATTGTGTATTGTAACAAGGGGCATCTACTCGAATCATGATCTAAGTGAAAAATCTCAAAATCCAACAACGTGGCATGCATCAATTTATGAGGGCAATTATCCTTAGTATGTCCTTTCATATCAAAATATGTACACCATATTCCATTGTGCATCTCATGAGCCAAATTTGCCAATAGTTTCTCGAACTACTCTGTCATAGATGTAATCTAAACCTCGAAGAATAGGATAACTCTAGTGTCTACACTCCCAACTCCCTCAGTGTGAAGAGATACCTCCAAAGCCTCACAAATATCTATAAACATCTTATGTGAGGGAACCCTTATGAAAGGTGTGATCAAACCACAAACAAACCATTGTTCATGTTTGCTAGGGTGAATATCATAAGACAACTTTGATAAAAAAGTTTTAAAGAGTGCATCATACTCCCTTAGGCTCTTAGCCATGCCCTGCTTAATCTCCTTTAGCGCACTGATACTTTTATGTTCAAACTCAAGTATATGAAATTAATCCAAGAAAGCATCACACAAAACATTGTAATCTACAACTTTCTTATTCAGATCAAACTTCCTATAACAACTATGTGTGTGCCCTTACAAATTAGTAGAAAACTTACTTTCCTTACGCTTAGAAGTCGTGATCCCCTTAGCGCGCCATAGTATCTGACACATATGCATGTGTTCAGTTGCATCTTCAATACCTCTATACTCTATTAGATAAAGATACATCTCATAAAATACTTGTTATCGTTGGTGTGGACTATACCCACCAAATCTAGAACCTATATTACCTCCAATATTCCCTCCACCTCTAAAAATACCAGATACATTAGATACAAACCTCCTTATCCTCCTCCTATAGCAGTCACCAGACCAAAGGATGAACTACTCTATGTTCCAACTGTTGTACTAAATTGAACTCCCTGAGTCTATAAATTTGTGCTACTTCTAGAAGTATTACCAACGTTCTGCATGCCCAAACTCTATGTTGATTACGCGCCTAAAAATATACCACAAATTGGACCACCAAACAAATAATATGTTTGCGCAAGCATAGATGAACACGTTGTCTGAATAACTTCTGTATTCAATGGAAAATGAAATCTACATGTTGCTACTCTATCACCAACACTAGTTTATTTCTCAATAACAGTTTTAGGAACTAGAACACCAAGTGCAAGGGAAATGTCGCCAGGTGGGATCAGATACACTCCTATGGTACTTAATCTCTCTTTGTCAAATGTGCTCTCATCAGAAGCCGGAGGGTATTCTCTACTAAATTTTCCTAAGTGGGGGAGATCCTGATGCTCCAGATCCACGTATTCCACGTGAGCTTCAAATCCTTCATGAGACATCATCTTCCACAACTCCATAGATTCCTCAATATCGTGCTTCTTCCCCAATTCCCTCTCATGTGCCTCATTATACTTAATTTGTATTTCTTCTCTCTTCATTTCTACCGCTAGGTATGCCATCTTTAACCACACCTGCTCCTGTCACCGTGCATGATGGGATTTAGCTAGCCATAGGTCATTCTTCCAAATCCAAAGTTACAATCAAAATCTTAATTATTAAAGGGATAACGTGTAAATAAGATCCTTTGGGTTCACGCAAGAACTAAAAATTAGCAACCTCTAGACAGGAATAATTCAAGACAACGCACTCTAATGTGTAACTATAAAATAAACACTCCACCAATGTTCCACAACACATGTCTAAGTCAAATCAACATCATACAAATCCTGGTAATCTTCTTGTGTCCAAAAAATTGTTTTATACCTCCAATTCTACTTCGATGCATATGCTACCAGCCACTCATACAACTCTATAGGAAAATAACATCTCATATATTTCATGATATATATTTTCTTCAACCCACACGCGAGCATCAAAATCAGGTTCAATGTTATATCTGTAAGCAAATTGGTCTTCTAAATCCTCAACCCAACTCTCATTGTTGGCTAAAGTCAACCAATATGTCTTCATCATACAACATCCTTGCAATTGCTTGAAAAGAGGTCCTGGAAACATAACCAAAATGTAGTTTTTTTTCTTACTCAACCCCTAGATGTGTTGTCCCATCACTCAAATAGATTTGAGCACTCACCCAAAGTGTGCAAAGGTACCAGGTCCCTCTTTTATACCATCCTTTTCAAGGTGTTATCATGATCACACAAGCATTCATATTCATAGAAAGCTATTAAAGGTAAAACATAATAAGAACTAGATCACAACCATAGTGCATAACAAATCAAACAAGGATCAAGATCATATTTACCATGCAATTACCAGTAATAGATATATCGACAACCAATATCCATCCACAACGATCCATTATATTAGTTCATAGAAAAACTAGTAGCTGAATACATCATAATAGCCATCACAAAGTCATGCACACAAGTAAACGAGCAACATAACTCTGTTACATCTAGTCATACATGATCCTCATACTCATCCTCTTCCGAACCGGGTAAATCAATACATATATATAGGGGTGTGAAATTTCCCTTCACTTCCCATGCAATCTCAAAATAGCCCACATGACCTAAATATCCACATGTGCACTACAAGGTAAATACAGAAGAATGCAAGCTTTTCCTAATAATATATTACCTTATATTTTAATCTCTATATCTAATCCTATTAATAGCTTGGACTCTGCATGACATCTTATATTCTTCCTGGATGAGATCCATCTCAAAATAGAATTTTATTTAACTACAAGTATTCATGCTCAATCTTATCTTCAAAAAATTTCTTGGCCACTACTCCAACTGTTCAACTTATAATTTTGTCTCGTGCTTCAAAATGCAGCTAAGTCTCAAATGTGTTTAACCATGGTGCGAGCCTTCACATGTTGTCTACTCTACTTCCATGCATGCCTTCACACCTAAATTTCGTGTGTCAAAAACTCTAGTGCCACTATACTTAGCATCTTTCAAGGGTCCAACATAATAAAATGGAGAGAGATAAAAATATGGATAAATACTAAAAGAAGTCTTAAGAAAAACTATAAAATAAGAGATTAAATAAGTGAAGAAATTGGTGTTAAAAAAGAGACTCAAACACTCTTGAAATAGAATGAAGATAGAATAAGGAGTTACAAAGTAAATGCAATTATTGCATTTTTCAACCTTCAAAGCGTGCGCCTAATGTCACTATTTCCTATGAAGTGAAAGGAAGTGGGTGTAAAGTGGAAAATGAGTTACATTTGAAATATAACTCCAATATTCCTTATAATGAGGAATATCTCTAATAAGACAAAATAGGTGAAGGCTACATGCCATCTCACATTATCTGGATTATGTGAATTAATAATTCCTATGATATTAATAATGCACAATATTAAGATATTTAATATACCCAAATAAATATTAAACACCAACATTTTTTTATCTAGCTTCCTTTTAATTTGTCACCAAAGCATATATTACTTTCCAAGTATTGAAAACACAATAATGGGGGTACCATTTCCCCAAGAGTGAACACACACACACACACACACACACACACACACACACACATATTTGTTCAATTACAAAAAATTGGTCTATGTCTTATGAAAACCTTTTTCGATGTATTTTTTTTGTATATAATGATTGTATCCAAAATGCCCAGTATTCTTATGTTTATACTGTATCTCATGTTTCCATGATGATATCATGTCATATTGGTATATATACTCACTTATATTTTCCATTATCTATATCATGCATATATTATGGGAAATTACCCTTGATATATCTTTCCCATTTGGGGGAATATTAAATTTTTCACTTACATTAATTATATTTTCCATATCGTAGGGCATCATCCTATTATATATACTATGCCAGTTTTGTCTTGCCCACTTTGGGGTATTATTCTATATTTAATCTTACATGGGTTATATCTTACATAATTTGGGTAATTACTCTATGTTTGAGATTACACTGATTATATCTTTCCCACTTTGAGGCTCTATTATATATTCAAGCAAACACCAATTATATCTTGTCCACATTTGGGCATCAATATATATTCAAGCTTACATTAAATGTATATTTTCCACCTTTTAGTGTTATCCTATCTAGGGCTTACACTGATTATATAACACCCACCTTAGGGCATTACCTTATTATGCTACATGGTTTATGTTGTCCAACCTAGGGTGCAGACACCTATAATTTGTTCTACATGACCTTATTACTAAGATCATACTAACTATCCTAGTCTCGTGTTAATTTACTACAGTACGCTAGTAAAACATCCTTTCTAACCCCTACTAAACCTCCTAAACCATGTTAACCCCTCTCTAACCAGCTTCTATAAGCTTGTTTTCCCTTTAATTAACCTTGTTTAGGTTAATTAACCCTCTTATTGACTTTTTACAGAGAATTTGACTTTCTAAACAAATATCTCACCTTTCCAAATAACCACTTAGCTTTCCAAATATTGTTTACACCTCCCAATGTGATTTTATAAAAATCAAATTTTGACTCCTTTTCAGTCCCACATGCATCTAAAACATCCTTTTCTCAAATCCAAAAACTATAAATAGATGGATACCCCTCCCACATTTTCCTAAGAACTCTCTCTCTCTCTCTCTCACACATTTCTAATTTAATTCATTCCTAAATATTTTAGAGTCATTTCATAGTTTATTTGAGCTATTTACTTCTTATTTTCTAATCATCTCAAAGCTTTAAGTAAATGGGAGAAGCCATTAATGGCGATCTTCCATTCTTAAGCTTTTAAAACATCAATGAAAACATAACTAATTACTAGAGCTTTAATAGGTTCACTCATAGATATCTTTAATGGATTAAAGAACTAATATAGTCATGTTTAGAGGTTGATTGTTTGTTTCAAGTTTTATATATGCATGCAAATAGGTAGCTCTTGATTATCTCTTATCTGATGGTCATTTGAGTTGTTTGTTCCAAAGATTTTGGGGTTTCTTTAGAGATACTTAACCCATGTTCATAGCTTTAACAAAATTTTCATTGCACACATAGGGCATGATTGTACCATCATGCTTACACTATTTATATTAAGGATTACACCATAAAACAACACCCTATCACCCATAGGCCAATGAAACTATTGAGGATTTCAACAAGATATTGGGACATACATTGAAAAATATTTGAGATGTTGGAAGGAAGGATTGGGATGAAAAAGTCTTTGTTGTACTTTGGGCATACAAAACAACCTACAAATGATTAAACAAAGCCACACCCTTTCAGTTGGTGCTTGGCGTGGAGGTTGTTTTTCCAGTGGAATTTATATTACCATCCCTATGTATTACACGTGCAAGTGGATTGGATGATGATCAAGCACTTGAAGAGTGTATAAATATACTAATGCAGTTGAATGAGAGGCATGCCATTTCTCGATGGAGCTAAAAGAAAGAAAAGGCCAGGAAGAAGGCATGACATGATAGGCATATTAAAAATAAATAGATTGGAGTTGGATAGATGGTTCTTTTGTATGATTCAAAGTTTTTGCGACACCCTAGAAAGTTCCAAGTGCATTGGTTGGGACCGTATGTTGTGACTTACATACTTGATTTAGGTGCTTGTTAGTTACATGTGCTCGATGAGACTTGGTTTCCCAATTATTTCAACGGGAGTAGGATGAAACCCTTCTATAAATAAGACTTCTTGGTGTTTATAATATGGCAGTATTTCCATTTAGATTAGATTTCCCTTAATGCATTCCATTTGTATTTGTTTCCTTTCCTTTTCATTATTCTTTGTCAATTTATTTCAGTGCTTTTTTGTAATAAGCGTGCTTGTGTGCCAATTTTTTATTATTATTTGTATGAGTTCATGTGTAGAGGACTGTGCATAATTTTAGTGTGGGCTAGAAGGAAATAAATAACATGTGGGAGACAAAACATATTTGTAAAGGGATAAATACAATACATGAGCGCTCATGTTGTTGGTGATGATGGTTGCAGAAGGATGATGATAATAAGGATGATGTCAAAAGGAAAATTCATGTATAGTGAATGAGCATGTAATGTAATGCAAGGTAGGAAATGACATGGATAAATACTTAGTATAAGGTGCAGTGGTTGATGTACTTTAGTGCATGGTGCACCCGTAAAGAGGTTTGTAGTCGGTGAAGTAGTGTACATGCCTGAAGGTTGCAGTTGGTATGTGTGTTAGACGTGTAATGGAAGCACGCTTGGAACTACATAAATGGTGGGAAAAATTGGGAAAGATGAATTTAATGCAGTTTTACAGTGGTAGTTGGTAGGAAATTAATGTGAGTAAAAATCAAAACACTATAAAAGGAGCGTTGGGGTAAATCATTTTTAGCTTACCTTGCATGAAATTTGTGAAGAGATATTGCATGACATAGGGAAAAATTCGACGATCAAGCAAGAAATCGAGTGAAAAATTTGAAGGGTTTCAAACTAGAAGGTAAAAGACAACACGGGCAAGATGAATGTGAGTTCTAGTGGGTAAAATCTTACAGGTTGAGATGGTGTGTAAAGATTTCGAAGGAATCACGACTTCTCTGACTAGGGTTTTGATAATTAGTGCACATATTACAGAGTTTGATTGGGGAAGTGTATCAGTGTTGTGAATAAGGTCTATAATAAGGAGTGTGGAGAAAGGGAAAGGTAAAATCTCAGATGCTACATAACTAAAATGGTACCAAAGAAAGTAGTAACCATGTCACCAAAAAATAAGTCCAAGGGAAAAGACAAATCGACTCCCACAGTAAATGTTAAAAAGGAATGGTACTCAGAAATGTAGTAACCATATGGGGTGTTAATGGGAAAAGAGTGGGCATCCCATGTTCAGAGCATGACGGTTAGTGACTATAACCATCAAACTAACCTTACTTTACGTGACATGGTAACAGAGCTTATTCAGCCGATAGAGGAAAGGACTCCAGATGATAAGCTGACATATGACGAAAATGTGAAGAGGGTGTTGATGAAGGTTGGAATATTGCAGTTATATGAGCTTCCATTCTTTGGGAATCTTGAGAGGCTATATCAATGGTTAATGTCACACGTACATGAGGATTATTTCTATTTTGTAGGTAGAAGGATGTGCATCACCTCGAAGTTGATTGAGAAGTATATTAGACTAATAAATACGGGTAACCTCCTTTGATGATGACTTAGCTAATGATGCCGAGGTGAAGAAAGGGATAGTAGAGTTTGAGTACAAGAAGGGAAGGTGCATCTTCGATATTGTAAAGGTTGAGTGATCATATCATGAAGATGGCCACGTGTTTTCTCAAAAATCTAAGTGGGCAAGAAACAAGGACACAAGCAAATAAAAAATGGTTGTATATATGTAAGAAAACATCAGAGGGAAATATATACAATATTTCCTCCTTTATAGTAGAAGATATTATTGATGTCATGCATGATGGCGATAAGATCATGTTTGGGAGAATCTTCCTGGTAATAGTGTTCTCTGAGATTGGGGTGCCCAATAGGCCTAAAGACAAGATATAGGATTATCCCACCACAATATCCCTCCCCTGGAAAAATATTTTCTAAGTATACCTGCAACATGGTGACACCCAACATACATGGAATGTGTGGACACATGGTATAAATGGATGTATGATTCATTTGATGCTAAGTGGAGGATTCCAGAATAGTTGCCTGCTCTTGTGAATGGAGTTTCCAATTTTTCTGTGTATCAACAATTTTGTATTGGGAGGTTTATGTTGACTGATGGCACTAAAATCTCATGGTGTAAACTTCTATTTTCTTTCAGTGCAGTACTTTTAGAGTGTCTTGAATAGGTTCAAGAAGGTGCAGAAGTTAAGATATGATATGAATGAAGTGGATAAGGAGCACCATGAGATGCTCCAAACACTTTTCTACCCCAAGAAGCGCACGTATGAGGAGAAGTATGTTTTAGAAATAATGCATTTTTTGAAACCAGTAACGTTGCCAATAGCTTCATTTGATCCAGCTAGAATATACATTTACCTAAGGCCTCAATTTTTTGATGGAGCATACGTGGAGGATGATATAAGTATTCCTCAGGAGCCCTCTATGTGGAAGAAGGTCGAACCAAATAAGCGAGGGCATGAAGAGACTCCTATCAATAGAACTAAAAAAGTGAGCAAAGATAACAATCCAGTTTTAAGTGCCCCCACAGGAAAAACTTTATAACGAAAGGAGATGGGAACGAACACATATATCAAGAGGTAACATGTTAGAAGGAATTTGGTACAGAAAAAATAGAAAATAGTCCATATTTCAGACTTTAAGGAGACGAAGAGCTAGGAAGGAGTTTAAAAGTGAAGAAGAGCTAATTAAGAATTTGGGTCCACAAGTACATACTATGAAATAATCATATGAAGAAGTCTAGGATGAACACTTAGAGGATGCACATGCAATGGATGTGGATGAAGAGGGTTTCGGTGTGACCAGCGCACATGTTATAAATGAGAACATGGACCCAACTAAAGAGCATGAGGATAGGTGAACTCCCCGACCCTGAGCTAGAGCATAGAGAAGAGAAAGAGGTCATGGAGATCATGGAGTATGAGGTTGTGTGCAGTGTAGAGGAAGATCAAATGAAGAAGAAAGGAATAAAGGACAGGAAGGGATCATGGGCAGAGAATCACACCTTGCTATAGGTTTCCCCAAGGGTGCTCATGGAAAGGTAGGAACATACATCCCTCAGGGACCTCTAATATAATATGTAGAGGATCCCAATAATGTTCTACGTAAAAATTACCAGAGAAAAATACATGCAGATCAACTATTTTGTTGTTTATCATTTGATAAGAAGAGTGTGTTATTGCGCACAAGAAATATGTTGTCCTAGGGTTTTAAGTCACACATTGAGGAGAAAAAATTTGAAGTAAGCACTGATTCATTACTGGATAACCGTGAATCAGAAGTGTTAAGAAAAATGTACCCAATAGTATATTCTTAGCAATTAATACATAAACAAACGTGCAATGTGCTTAACAAGCTATCGGTGAAGGTAGGTTCCAATTTTTTTGATAAGAACAATAATATAAGGTTTATGAAAAAGGATGTGAAGGATAAGAATAAATAAATAATTGAAAGGTATAAGGAGATAAAGAAATTATTGTGCAGCTAAGGCTAAAGTTAAGGGATGAGAAAGGACGAATGCATGCGTTATACAAAAAGGTAGAATGTATAGCTGATGCAATTTTAATTGTGCACCTGGACTGTCATCAGCAATCCGGCACTATGATAATTCTTCACCGGGAACTCCTCGTGCTATGATTATTTACTAATGCACAGCCTTTAGTTTGGTGGACGTAATCTGGAAACAAAACAACAACATAACACAAGAATACCATTGACCACGATAAGACAGAATGACGACAAATCTGAAATATCAAATAAATTATAATATTAACATGAAACTGTTACAATCTCACCCATGAGATTCTTCAACAAGACTATAGGAGAAACTTTACAATTACACCTCTCGATGGCTTCTTCAACACACCTTTAACTGATGGCTTCCTTCGCACACTTCCTACAATATTTCTCACTACTTCTTTCTCTGCTAAATGAGGGGGGTGGCCTCTCTATTTATAGAACTTCCAGGCTTATCCATCCTATCTCTAAGATAGGATAAGAATTCCACTCAGACGAATCATATTCCATACCTTAACTCTTATCTGTACATGTAAGCTTATCTGTTAAGATAAGATAAACCTTATCATTTTACATGGGTTCCACATTTTTAGACTTTTTACAAATAAAATACACAAAATATTTATGACCTCACTCCTTGTCCTTATTACCAATATAATATTTCTAATTCCTAATCATGTAGACCCTACTTCTCTAATTACCCAAACTTTGACATTTTAACATTACCGGACCACTTACGACAAATATTTACTTTTTACAACATTCCTATTGTACTTTGACTGTTACCGTACTCCACATTATTGGCGGCACCGTACTGACGGCGCCGTTATCTTCTATCGGACGCTACTACTAATTACACTTAACAACATCCTATTCCTAATACATATATTAATGAAATGGAAATTTTGGAGGAAAATTTTAGTGTCGACAGGACCTGACACCCCCAGGTAAGAAAATGTATGAGTCTTCCTTTCATTTTCTTAAGGAACTAATGCACATGATTACTACCCAACCAGAAACCCTTTCTTAGAATATGCATAAGATGTTATTGCATAGAAAAATAAGAAAGAATAAGAACAAATTGAAACCACCATAGCAGAATATAGTTAGTTGATGGAACCAATGAAGGAAGCTACTCACATGACAAAGGTCATATATAAAAATTGTGAGAATCAGGACCATGTGGTGGGACTGTGTGAAATATGAAGCAGATATCAAGGAGTTCCAGGACAAGAACAAAGGAAACAAGGAAGAACGAGAGAAAATATTGGCCAATGTTGAACAAACAAGGGAAGAAATTGATTCATTAAGGGCTTCAATTAAAAATAAGTTCAAATAAATATACCCACAGGTCACACACAAGATTGACGCACTAAAAAACATGGGAAAATAATTGGGATACTCTTGTGGACACACTGAAGGCTAAGGGTGAGGAACTGACATTTCAAGAAGTCACTGCTATGATAGGGGACGCCTTTACTCAAGCATGTTGTGAACTAGAAGAGTGGAAAGAATTAGAGGCATTAGTGAATAAGTAATTCCCCCTTCTTTTTTCCTAGTGAAATTCAAATTCTTTCATTCTTTGGGCACAATCCATAAGGACATTCTTTAATATTTATTTAATTAAAGGATTCTTTATCTCTAGACATGAAATCAGACAACATGTTTTCGAGGACAAATAACATATCTAGTGTGGGGTAATTTTGGGCCTTGGAAATGTGACTAAGTATTGAAGAGAATGTGTGCGTAAGGTTTGTAGAGGAAGCACACATAGGATAGAACATGGTCAGTGTGCTCATGAATGTCAGTGTTTTACGTGCGGAGATAGAAAAAGAGCACTCAAGGATTACATCAGGAGAGTTGAGGACTTAGTCAATTTTGAGAAATATGTTTAATATAGACGTGGAGTGAGTGACACACAAGGGAAGATTCCATGCAGGAAGAGTCTATTTTTGGAGAAAGGAACTAACAGTTTCGACTAGAGCATGAAGAATTTTAGGCTACACAAGGCTATTTTGGGACGAGTGGAAGGTCAAATGGCATGCATATTTTTGGGCTAAAAATAGGATTAGAACTGAAGATAACTATAGATGATATATTTTTAGAAGAGCTTGCATGCTCCCTTTTTATCTTTGTAAGTGGTGCATGGTTATTCTTAGCATGCAATCTATTTTGAGGATGCTTAGGTAGTGAAGGGAAAGTCCCCACCCCTATATATATATATATATATATATATATATATATATATATATATATATGTATGTATGTATGTATATGTATGTATGTATTTATTTGCATAGGTTTTAGTAGTTCAGTTTTGTATTAGAGTTATGCTACTGGTTTATGACTGCACATGACTTATGGTGATACTCTTATGTATGTATTTAGCTTCTATTTCTTTACAGTGATTAATACAATGGATCTTTGTGGATGGATATTGGTTATTGACTTATCTGTAACTGGATATCTCATAGTAAACTTGATCTTGATTGTTGTTTAGCTTATTCTTGCATATGGTTATGATCTAGATCTAGTTGTGGTTTATCTTTGCATGGTTGTTATGGCTAGTTGTTATTGGATATGGATTATATGTCTTTTCATGCTAACTCCTTGACAAAGCTGCCATAAAAGAGGCACCTGATACCCTTGCACACTTTGGGTGAGCACTCAAATCTGTTTGAGTGATGTGTCAGCATGCCTTGGGATATTCTTGGTAAAATAAAAGACTACATTTTGGTTTCGTTTCCAGGACCTCTTTTCAAGTTATTGCAAGGATGTTGCATGATGAAGATGTATCGGTTGACTTTGGCCAGTATTGAGAGTTAGGTAGAAAATTTAGAGGAAGATTTTGCTCACAGATTTAACACTGGACCTGATTTTGATGCTCACGCGCATGGGTTGAAGAACATTTGTATCATGAACTCTATGAGAAGTTCTTTTGTTATTTCCCTATAGAGTTGTATGAGTGGCTAGTAGCATATGCATCAAAGAGAAATTGGAGGCATAGAACAATTATATGGACTCAGGAAGATTACCAAACTCTGCATGATGTTGATTTGGCTTGGACATGTGCTTATAGATCATTGGTGGAGTGGTGTCTTGACATAGTTATAAATTGGAGTATGTTGTTTCTACTTATTCTCATCAAGAGGTTGTTGAGTTTCTAGTTCTTACATGAAACCCAGAGGATCTTATTTGTGCGCGTTATCCCTTTAGCGATTAAGATCTTGATTGTAACTCTAGATTTGGAATAACACCCTATGGCTAGCTAAATCCCACTGTGTGCAGGGGTAGGAACAAGTGTGGTGAAATATGGAGGACATGGCAGCAGAAAGGTAGAGAGAAGAAAGACGGCTTAAGTTTAATGAAGCATGCAAGAGGGACTTGGTGAAGTAGTGTGATGTTGAGGAATGAATGGTGTTGCAGAGAGAGATGGCTCACGAAGGATTTAGAGCCCATGTGGAAGATGTGCAGCCAAAGCATCATGTAATCCCCCATTTGGGAAATCATGGGAGAGAACCCTCTTTGGCTTCATATGAGAGCATGTCTGAGGAATAACAACTAAGAACCATGGGCACGCATCTGATCCCACATGATATCCTAGCCCTTATGTTTGGTGTTCCATTTCCTGAAAATAGTTGTTGGTAAGCAAGATAGTGTTGGTGACAGAGAGTAGCATTAGGTATATTTCATTTTCCATTGAGTACAAGAGTTAATCAGATAACACATTCATCTATGGTGGCACATACTTTGTCTTTGTTATTTGGGGGTTTGGTTGGAGGTATATTTTCCTGCACATCATCAAGGTAGAATGCATGCACATAGAATGTTGGTAATATGTCTAGAAGTACTACCACTTCACAGACTATGGGGGTTCAATTTAGTGGAACTGTTAGGACACAAGGAAGCACATCCTCTGGTCTGGTTCCCACTACAGGGGTAGGATCAGGAGGATCAGGTGGTTTGGGATCTAGTGGATCTGAAGGTGGAGGGAATACTAGAGGAAATATAGGTTCTGTATCTAATGGGCGCGTCCTGCACCAACCCCAACAAGTCTATTATGAGATTTCTCTTCACCTACCAGAGTACAGAGGTATTGAAGATTTAGTTGAGCATGTGCATATGTGTGAGATACTATGGCGTGCTAAGGGATCACATCTCCTGAGCGTAAGGAAAGTCAGTTTTCTACTACTTTACAAGGGTGTGCACATAGTTTTTATAGGAAGTATGATCCAAACCAGACTTTTGTAGACTATAATGCATTGTGATGATTTCTTTCTTGGAAGATTTTCATATACCTGAGTTTGAACAGAAAAGCTTCAGCACACTAAAGGACATTAAGCAAGGCATGGCTAAGAGTGTTAAGGGAGTATGATGCATGCTTTAAAACTTTTCTATCAAAGTTGTCTTATGATATTCACCCTAGCCAAGCATGCTCAATGGTTTGTTGGTGGTTTGATCACACATTTTAGAAGGGAACTCTCACATAATAATTTTACAGATCCTGCACAATGATTTGGAGGCACTTCTACTCGTTGAGGCAGTTGGAAGCATAGACACTAGAGTTACCCCATTTTTGGAAGCTCAAATTGCATCTATGGTAAATCAGTTGGAAAAATTGTCATCTAATTCAGCCCATGAGACGTGTAGTGGTATTTAGTGTACAGATTACGAAGTGGAAGGACATATTAAGGATAGTTTCCCTCATAAATAGGTGTGTGCCATGTTTCTAGATTGTGAGATCTGTCATTTAGATCATGATTCAAGTAGGTCCCCCTTTTACAGTGTGTGATCAGGAAGAACATGTCTTGTTATTGTAATATTTGGTAAGTCTACCACTCATGATATAAAGAATTATAGATTGATTGATCAGATTCATGATGTCATTGAAACTGGTGTACATCAGATCAGTTTTGCAAATAATTCTAAGGAACAAGGTGAATATCATAATCATAATCACAATGAAGGGCACTCTGATGGAGGTGGTAGAGGTAGAGGTTACCGTGGAGGATTCAGAGGTCGAGGTTGCAGCGGTGGAAGAGGTGAATTCCCATGAGGGGCCTGTTTCACATGTGGATCCCCTGATCATTATAGGTGTGAATGCCCTCAGAAAATTATTTTCTCTGGTGCGGAAAGAATCACAAGTTTGAGGAATGCCCTAATTTGTATGAGCATATGAGTAAGCATCATAAATAGGATAAGGGTGTAGGAATGGTTAGAGTACAATGCATTGTGGAAGATCAATGGATGCAAAGATAGCACCTGACCCTGAGATGATACCTGTGTTGGTGACTACACGTGTTGAGGATACACAAACTCATGAGACTCCTAAGTAGAAACCTATTATTACAACATAGGAGGTATTGCATGTGAAGTATCTAGATCCTTCCCATCAGAAGAAATTTTATCAAGAAACTATGGAGGTTATTAGAAACTTGTAGGGTGAGATACAATGCTTGAAGGAGCAGTTACAAAAGTTGGAGTAGGAAAAATTAGTTGAGCTTCCTCATAAATATGTTGATGACTTAAAGGAGGTTTGTAAGATGTTACACCAAGAAAACATCATTCCTTTATTAGTGGAATGGTTATGGGAGAAGGTGCTGTGCACTGGATTTGAGCACGAGAGATAGATATTGCATGCAAACTTACCTCCTCATAGTATTGAATATGATAAAGAGATCACTTTGAATGCATTTTTTTGATGGATGGTTGTTGAGTAATATATTGATTGATACAGGTGTAGAAGTGAATGTACTCACCTTGGACACATGGAATCAGATGGGGAGGCCACCATTATAATCATCTTCAAACATGTTGTATATGGTGAATAAGACTAAAGCCACACCCATTGGAGTATTGAAGGATGCCACTATTACTATACAAGGGGCCAAGTTTACTGGGGAATTTGAGGTCTTGGTGCTTGCTGAAGAAAATATTTTTCTATCATTGCTTGGGCGCCCTTGGTGTTACATGAATAATGTTGATTTGTGCTTTAATAAATGATATATCAGTTTTGAGAACAAGGAAGAGCATGTGATTATTCTATTGATAAATGGGAAAGTTTGCACCTTATGTGGAGATATTAAGTGAGGAGGATATTGATAGAATTTATGTGCGCACCATTAGAGATCCTGAAGTGATTGAGTCATCAAAGGAAGGTGTTATTCAATGGGATAATACATAGTCTATGAGTGATATAACCAGTGTTGTTTGTGAAAACTAGGTGCATGGGACTTATAAAATGGTTGGGTGTGAGATAAAGAGTAAAATAACATTCGTAGTTAGGCTGCATTGTGTTAGGCATTTGCACAGTAACCATGTACCAAGGTACACTGGTGAAGGGAATCCTGATGTATTTCTGCATGCTATGGAATCCTATTGGATAAATCAAGTGGAGATAAGGAATATATTGGTATATACCTTGCATGGGACAACAATGCACTTGTGGATTGCACACAGAGACATATAGTCTTCTAGAGTGGCGAGAGGTGAGAATCACCTTCTCTAACTAGATTTCTTAGGAACAATGCGTTGACCAAGACATGTGAATTTCATGGGGGTCCTGATGCTTTGCATTTATTTGGGAGTGTGAGAGACTCTGGATAGAGGGGCAAGAAGGCCTTACCACCTTCACTATGGGTGCATAAGCTCTACTTCACTTTGTATGGTTTCACATGTCACATGGTATGTTTATGCAGAGTTGAATAGAGAAACAAGGAATTGCTAAGAATTGACTGCAGGTATGATTCAAACCTTTGACTATTTTTCTACTAAACCATCCGAATGAATGAGGCATTACAAATTATGAAGTGATTAACTATGGGAGATAGTGTAAAGGCTGAGGAGATTATTTAGTAATTACTAGGTGAGTCCAGATCTAGAGGCGTGCTTTGAAGAAAAGAAATACAAATGAAGAACAAATTGGGCGTGCTTGGATAGAAAAGGAGAAAGGTAAGATGGTTTACATGATTGATGATGCGGAAGTGGAGAATTATGAATGTTGATCATACTATTAGTGTACATGAGGTCTTAGATACAATGCATATGAGTAGGCATGCGCATATCATGAGCCTATGAAAATGAAGAAGGTCAACATTGAAACAGATACAAGAACCTAAGAGGTTCATCATTGGTGATTATTGGTCTGAATCAGAGGTTGTGAAAATAATATGAAATGTTATGTGACTTCCAGGACTTATTTCCTAGAGGCTATCATGAGTTGAAAGGGGTACATCACTCTTTGGGCAAGATGAAGATCAAGTTAAAGGAAGGTGTGCAGCCCAGTTAGGAAGAGGCTTTACATAGATGAATCCTAATCTATGTGTCAAGGTAAAGGAAGAGATTGATAAGATGTTGAAGTCTGGAATCATTGAGCCCATTAAGGAGTCATAGTGGGTTACCCCTAGGGTGATGAGTATAAAAAATATGGAAGGATAAGGATCTGTGTGGATTATAGGGAGTTAAATGTTGTTCTTGTGTCATAGATCCCTTTCCCACACCATTTACAAAGGATATTTTGGAAGGATTGTACGGCACGAGATCTACTCCTTCACTGATGGATTTTCTAGATATCATCAGGTGTGGATTTCTAAGGAAGACCAAGAGAAGACAACTTTCACCACTGATTTGTGAAGTTTTTAATACAAACTTATGCCTTTTGGATTGAAAAATGTGCCTACAGTATTTTCACGCATTGTTGTGTAAACATTTTAGGAATTCATTCATAAGTTTTTACAGGTTTACTTGGATGATTGGATTGTTTATAGGCTATTAAAATATCATTGTGATAATTTAATTCTTATGTTTGAGAGGTGTTGGTAGTTGAGCATCTCCCTTAACATCAAGAAGTGCATCTTTGTTACACCCTTTGGAACTCTATTAGGACATATCATATGTAAAGAATTTTTATTGGTAGATCCTGCTAAGGTTGTTATCATTTTGGGATTATAAGAACTTACTAACCAAAGAAAGGTGCGTAGATTATTGGGGCACACAGGTTATTATAGGAAATTTATCAAGGGTTATGCTAGGATAGTTGTGACCTTAGAGGAATTGTTGAAGAATAAGGGAAAGTTCCATTGGGGTGAGGTGCAATAGTGCGTGTTTGAGGCATTGAAGGAAATGCTTAATTTTACACCTATTTCGTGCTTTCCTTCATGGACCAAACCATTCCATGTGCATGTGGAATCCTATGGCATGGCCATTGGCACAGGACTAGCCCAACCTAGAGAGGTTATTGTTAATCATCCTATTTTCTTTCCAAGTAGGAAATTGACCCCGTCTGAAAAGAATTATACAACTATGGAGTGTGAAGCATTTTCCTATGATTTATGTATTGCAAAATTTTAGGAAATACTTGTTGGAAACTCCATTCATATTTTATATAGATCACATGGAACTTAAGTATCTGGTCAATAAGCCCATTTTGCAAGAGTGCATATGCAGATGGATTCTCCTGTTCCAAGAATTTTACTTTACAGTAGTGGTGAATCCAGGAAAGAGTAAGTTAGGACCAAATCATTTATCAGGGATTAACTCGAGTGAGGACACACAGAGCATTGAGGATACAATGTTCGAATGTCCAGATTTTCAGATTCAATTGTGTGCCCTCTAACTTAGAGGATATTGTTGTATTAATGCATACATAAGTGTCACCTGAAGGAATGAAGGCTTTGGAGAAGAAACAACTTGTTATACGTGTTGTGCCTTACATGTTAATTAGTGGATATTTATACAAGTTAGGTCAGGATGATGTTTTGTGTCGCTGTGTACTTGAGAATGAGCATACTGCCATTATGGAGGAAGCTCATGGTGTGAATACATGTGGACATTATGTAGGAAATGCTATTGTGCATAATTTTTTGTTGGCAGGCCTTTGGTGGGAAATGATTTATAAGGATTGTATAGAATATTTTAAGGCATGCGACCATTGTCAACACCTTGGAAAGTCTAGGCATATAGATAAAATGACTTTGAGGATTATTACTAGTGCAAAACCTTTTGAAAAGTGGGAAATTGACTTTGTGGGTCCTATTCCCCCACCCGCGAGTAGGAATGGATCACGCTACATTATAACTTGTACAGATTATCTTACAATGTGGGTAGAAGCAATGCCTATAAAGGATTGCATGGTAGCTACAGTAGTAAGGTTTATGTGGGAGAACATAGTCAACATAGATGGATGTCCATTGAGTCTAACAAGTGATAGGGGTACTCATTTTATTAATGAGACTATCTAGATATTATTGGCAGAATTTATGGTGGCACACCATAAAACAACACCCTATCACCCATAGGCCAATGAAACTTCTCAAATTTTCAACAAGACATTGGGACATACATTGAAAAAATATCTATGATGTTGGAAGGAAGGATTGGGATGACAAAGTATCTGCTATAATTTGGGCATACAGGGTAACCAATGAAATATTTAACAAAGCCACACCCTTTCAGTAAGTGTTTGGTACAGAGGCTATTTTACCAGTGGAATTCATGTTATCGTCCCTACATATTATGTGTGTAGGTAGATTGGATTATGATAAATAGATTGAAGAGCATATAGATAAACTGATGTAATTGAATAAGAGGCACACCATTTCTCAGTGGATCCAGAAGACAAAAAGATAGGAAGAAGGCATGCCACAATAGGCATATTAAAAATAATCATGTTGAAGTTAGACAAATGGTCCTTTTGTATGATTCAAAGTTTTTGTGCCACCTTGGAAAGTTCCAAGTATAGTGGTTAGGATTGTATGTTGTGACTTACATACTTGATTCAAGCGCTTTCCAGTTACAGGTGCTAGAAGGGACTCGATTGTCTGGTTATTTCAACGGGAATATATTGAAGCACTACTATAAATAATTCCTTTTGGTGTTTGTAATAAGGCAATATTTCCATTTAAGTTAGATTTCCCTTAATTCATTCTCTTTTTATGTGTTTCCTTTCCTTATCATTATGCTTTGTCAATTTAGTTCAGTGTTTTTTTGTAATAAGCATGTTTACACGCTAGTTTCTGATTACTATTTGTATGAGTTCATGTGCATAGGACCGCGCATAATTTTAGTGTGGGGTAGAAAGAAAGAAATAATGTGTTGTCGCCTTCAAAATTCCCCTCTTTTTGAAGTCAAGTTTTGAAAATTTTGAGTTGATACCTTGGAGTAATGGATCACGTCGAGCCTGGTATTATTTTCCATTTTCTATTCCATGGAGAACAATTAGAAATTTGGGCATACAGGTGGAGTTTTTCCCCTTCTTTTTATTTCTTCCACAGTCGAGAATGACGGGTGTATCCTCCTTGTCAATGTTTTCCCCATCATCCACGAGTAGTACGTGGATATCTCTGATTGGATGTGGCATAGCCATGTTTCAAGCAACAGTGGAAGCCTCCATGCATCCAAATGATGCAACTCTAAGGGCAGGGCCCAAAGGGACAGTCCTCAAATGAGCATAGGCTTTCCATGTGTCCCAAGTCCAAAATGAAGATAGAACAATCCTAAATCGACTAAGTATGGAAGGTTCAGCGTACGGTGCCTTGTGCCTCATTGGCGTAATTTCAAGGGTCGAAGCCAGGGGTAGTTCTTAAACTTGTGCCTTTCTTCCACATGTCCCAAGTCCAAAAAGAGACAGAGCCGATTCTTAAATTGAATAAGTATGAGCGGGTCGGAAAAAGCCTCCATGTTCCTCAACGACATAATTTCAGAAGGAAAATCCAAAGTCGGAAACTCAAATGAGTATGGGCTTTCCACATGGTCAAAGTTAAAGAAAGGGCATAGATGATCATTGAATCAACTAAGTATAGAAGGGTTTGTGGAAGCTCTCCACATGTCATCTTGGTGTAACTTCAAAGGAAATATCCAAGAGGTAGGTTCCAAATGAGCGCCATATCTCCACGTATCCAAGGTCAGATATACAACCCCGCCAAGTAAAAGGAAACTTAGTCAAATAATGAAGAAATATAGAACTGGCCTGCAAAGGACATGGGCCAAGTTTCAGGCTGTCAGCGGGTGAGGTGGGTTTTGTGTTTTTATGTTGTTTAAAAGTCAAAGCGGGAAAGCGGGCCATCGGGGAAATTTGAGAAAAGTGGATTTGTTTCCATGCCAAGGGTAAAAAGTCAAATATTAATCCTGCATCAAAGGTCAAAGCGGGGAAGTGGGCCGGCAGAGGCAATTTGTGTTTTTGAGCCCACATTGAAAAGAGGTAAAATTATAAAAGTAAACCATGACTCTGTCCCCACTCAAGTAAGGCCATGTGTCAAGACCATATCAAAAGTAGGTGGGTGGGCCAAAATGTTCCAAAGTGCCTATTTCTCCAAAGGGCACAAAATGTAAAAGGTGTCCTCAGGCCCACCTCTGTTTGAATCTCTCCCACGTGGATGACTCACATTCAAAGTTTGCAAGGGCAGATTGAACGGCTGCAATTCAATGCATCTGGTTTTGCTACCAGACATGGAAATGCTTGAGGCATTGGAGAGACTCAAACATTGGTTTCTTGAATCAGTTTTCATCATTTTTGTAACCAAATGTAACCGTTCTTGGAAACTATTTAATAGCTTCTCCATGATTGTTCTTTGGGTTGGATCCTAAGTACTCTGTAAAGGTAATAGATTCAAAGTAATCAATACAGAATTTTTTCCCCTTTCTTCCTCTATTTTTCTTCTTTCCATGTCTAAAACTTGGGAATCATCCATCTTTTATGATAAGAAACCTTGTGTTCTTGTTTATATGATTTCTGGAACTTTGTGTCTTTGGAATTATATTGGTTATGAAAGTGAATGATTCTATTCTGCATCTCCCTGGTTCAATACATATAAGGTGATACTCTGCCATCTATATTTCCTAAAGGTATTGTTATGTTCTTCCTTCCTCATCTCCTTAATTCTTCCATCCTTTCGTATTGATGATCTTTGGGCATAAAACATTTCAAAGTAATCAGGACTCCACGCTTTGAAAGTTGTACATTTGTATATAAGTTTTGTTGCTTGCTTTCAATAAGGGAACCTCTCCCATTAAAGAGGAGGGACTTGTTGTCCCCTAACTATGGTTTGTTAAAAGGATCATTTTAAAAACCCAATATTTTTTGGTGACTCCGCTGGGGAGTTTCAAACGGATCCCTTTCTAAAAATAATAACTTCAAGATCATTGTTGGTCTGGCGACTCTACGGTATACACGTGGGAGGAAATCTCTCAGGGTTGAGGATTCCCATTTTCAAATTTTGGAGCAACAAAATTTCTCTCTTCTAGCAAGAAGGAATAGAGGGACTTGTTCTACAAGCACACCTCCTACTAAAGATAGAAACTCCAAGGATAGCATTCCTCAGGAACATCTCAGTCCTAATCTCCATGCTTTGATTACTTGCTGGTGTTTCAGTTCCCCTTCAGTCAATTTTTCCAAATATGGCAGTTCCTTTGCCTTGGGGACAACAGGTTGGGCCTCTTGCTCTTCCTCAGCCATTACATGAGTTACCTAGGGGTAACAGGAAAATTTTTCCCAAGTTCCAAGGTGATGAGGAAGGTTCATCCAGATGAACACATTGCAACCTTCATTGTTGCATGTGGGATTCTTAGGGTTGAACATGAAGATGTCTCTGTTAGGATTTTTGTGGAGACATTGCAGGACAATGCTGTTAATTGGTTCTACCATCTTCTTGTTGGGTCTATCACTAATTGGAATACCATGACAACTTAGTTTGAGCAACGTTTCAAACCTGTTGAAGATGTGCATGCTCTTTTAGCACAAATTTCTCATATCAAGAAGGAGCCATTTGAGCCCATGAGGGATTTTGTGGCTAAATTCAACAAGATAATTAATAAAATTCCACATAACACTCATCCAGTGGATCAAATCCAAAAGTTCTTCTTCCTCAATGCCTAGTTTCCTGAAGTGAGTTATGCACTAAGGAGAGATAACCTTGCAACTTTGGATGTTGATCAACGTTTGGCTATCAGTGTTGAGGATGATTTGATCATGTATAGTAAACTGAAAAGAGAATCCTCCAAATCTAAAGCTTCTTCCTCTTCCTCTTCCCCTGGAGCCAATTCTGATCAATTAGTACAGAAGCTTGCAAATGATCTCATTGCTCTCAAGAAACAATTGGCTCAGCATACCCCTTACCAGGATGTTCCAAGGAAGAATTTTCAGCCCAGGAACCACCTGCCTTCCTCTCAAACCAGATTGGCTATTGAAGGCCCACCCATCAAGGTTCCGGTCAATGCAACTTGTGAAGTTGAAGAACCTAATGATGAGGAGTGTAATGAACTTTATAAAGAACTAGAAGAAGAATTTGAAGAACTGGAAGAGCTTGGCGGGTCTCAAGTTCATTTCCTCACCACTGAAGGTATGAATGATGAAGATGAATATGATGAGAGAGTGGCTAGATATGAATAGTGATTCATATGTTGTTATGACTTAGGGAGAAAACAAATAGAAAAGAGAAAGTGGTGCAGCCTGCCAAGATGTCCAAGGAGATTCCTACAACCATTCCAGTGATTTCAAGAAGAGGAGCTCCTATTCCCACTGCCTCCACACAAAAGGTGAGTAATTCCAATCCTTCTTCTTCTACTTCTGTTTCCAAAACTCCTTCTCCTTTAGATTCTAAAACTGATAGATCAAGAGTCTCTCAAGTTCCTAGCAATGATGCCCCATCTACCTCTGGGTCTTTTGATATCATTGATCACCTAAAAAAGACCAAAATCCAAATTTCAGAGGCAGAGTTTTACCAGACTCATCCAAAAGCTTTTGCTAAAATGGTAAACTTTGTAAATTCCAAATCCAAAGTCTTATCCAGTACTTCTAAAGGCCTTTTTACCACCCCCTCTTCCTCACCTCAATCAAGCCTTGTGGCTGTAGTCACTTCCCCTAATGAGAAAATTGAACCATTTTATGTGACTCTTCTCATAGCTGGCCATAAACTCAGTAATTGTGTTATAGATTCAAGAGCATCAGATAATGTAATGCCTACAAAGGTAGCCCATGCTTTGGGTCTGACCCTAACACATGCCTTTGGTTCCTTACTTATTCCATGGAGAGTAGGAAAGTGCCTTTGGTTGGAAGAATTAAAGATGCACAAGTAGCTTTTTCTGACTTTTCCAGAGAAAAGGGTCTTAGCCACCATTTTGGTAGCTGATATTCCTCCCTCATATGGGATGTTACTGAGTAGAAATTTTTGTAAGGAGGTAGGAGGGAAATTCAAATGGATTGGTCACATGCTTTGATCCCAGTCAATGGAAAAATGAAGAAGCTGCTTCCTGAGAAATAGACTAAGTACATTGTGCAAAATACTGATGACCCAAAAGCACAGATACTCTATGAGGATGCAGGGCATGGGAACTACATGATTATGTCACAAGATGAGGCAAGGCTTCCCAAGGGATTTATTCATGACCCCAATGGAATTTGGACTCTGGATTTTGATGGAAGCTACTCTTTAGCTGGTTCTAGGGCTGGTGTGGTGTTGACATCTCCAAAAGGGAACATTCATCCTTTCTCTTTCAAGCTCTATTTTGAAAATACAAACAATACAACTAAATATGAGGCACTCATACTAGGATTGAGCATGGAAAAAGAGATGGGAGTGAAGAATCTTTGTTGCTCGTGGTGATGTAGAGATTATTGTGAAATAGGTCAGAGATCTTTTTCAAGTCAAGAATAGGAGATTGAAGCATTACAGGAATCTTGTCTAGGATTCCATTGAGTTTCTTGATGCTTTCTCCATTGAAGTTGTGCCAAGAGAAAGGAACACTAGAGTTGATTCTCTAGTTATCTTCGGATCTTTGTTGATTCCTCATCCAGATTTCTCTCAGGAGAAATTTACCATTGAAATGATTCATAGGCCCAACATACCAGATAATGCAAATAACTAGCAAGTTTTCAATGATGATCAGCATTTTCTCTCTTTCTTGGAGCTTAGGGATAATTTTGACCAGCTGTATTTTGAAGGAAGTGAGACCTTGCCTAGAGAGTGTGTATCTTCCAATGAAGGGGATATCAAGGAAGAGATGGATCAAGATGGCTGCATCAAATTGAAAGGTAACAAGATCCCTAAAGGGTTGGTGAGTTTGGAAGACCTGTTTGATAAGCATGATAGATACATTAAGTCTAAAACTTCCCAAGGAGCTCGGCAGTCTGCTGAGTGTGAAAAAGTGAATATTGGGAGTCTTGATGAACCCAAGATGGTGAACATTGGGAAATGCTACACTCAAGAGGAAAAGAAGAAGGTAGTAAATCTGCTGAAAAGGTATGTTGATGTCCTCACCTATTCGTATGATGATCTCAAGGCTTTCAAGCCAAAGGAGATGCAAAATATTATCCCTCTGAAACCTCGGATCAAACCGTTCAAGAAGAAACAAAGGAAATATAATCCCAAGGTTTTTGGCACTATTTTTCAGGAGATTTAGAAGTTGCTAAAGGAAAAAATCATCTTTCCTATACACCATTCAACGTGGATTGCCAACATTGTGCATGTCAGGAAGAAGAATGGTGAGATTCACATCTGTGTGGATTTCAAGAATTTGAATCAAGATTCTCTGAAGGAAAACTATCCTCTCCCCATGATGGATCAGGTTTGCAATCTGTCACAGGCTCTAGAGATGTTTTCTATGCTAGATGGATTCTCTGGATATAATCAAGTGGAGGTCAGTACCCCAGATCAACACAAAAATTCTTTCACTACTCCTTGGGGCACCTTTTCTTACAAGAGAATGCCTTTTGGTCTTATCAATGTTGGTGCCACCTTTTAGAGGGAAATGGACTTGGATTTTGGTAGTTTGAAGGGAAATTGTGTGGTTGTGTACCTTGATGATTTGATTGTTTTCTCTAAAACAAGGGCAGATCACTTTCAACATCTTGAATCAGTCCTCCAGAAGTGTAGAGAGCATGGAGTCTCTCTCAATCCAAAGAAGTATGTATTTTGTGTCACTGAAGGAATGTTGTTGGGGAACATTGTCTCTAAAGAGGGAATCAAGATAGATCTAGAAAGAGTTCAAGAAATCCAGCAGATTCCTCTTCCCACAAGTAAAAAGGGTGTTCACTCTTTCTTTGGTAAGATTAATTTCCTGAGGAGATTCATTCCTGATTTTGTAGAGTTGACCATGAGCATTACTCACATGATGAAAGGAAAGAAAAAATTTGGTTGGTCTTCTGAGGGTAAGGAGGAATTTTAAGGTATTAAGCAAGCCATTGCTAAGACCCCCATCTTGGCATGTCCTGATTTCAACAAGGAATTTATCATCTATTGTTATGCTATAGAGTTTACCCTGGCTGTTGTGCTGACTCAGAATAATTATGAGGATCATGAGCTTCCTATTGCCTTCATGAGATATGTTCTGAAAGCTCATGAGTTGAAATATACTATGATGGAGAAACATGCTTTTGTACAGTGGTCAAAGTTGTTAAGCAGTTTCATTTTTATATTCTTAATTCTCACTATGTTGTGTTTGTTCCTGATACAACCATTAAGTCTATTCTCACACAACAAGAGTTTGGAACTAAGAGAGGCAATTGGGTAGAAAAGGTATCAGGAATATGACCTGGATATCAAACCAACTAAGCTAGTCCAGGGTAAAGGCTTGTGTGAACTTATTGTTGAAGGAGCTTGATGCAACATTGTCCAAAGAAGTAGTTGATGTTCCTGTTGTCCTTTTCCTCAGTTCAACAGATGAATGGTATGTAGATATTTCACCATTTTCTTACCTATGGAGAGTTTCCATCTCACTTGAGTGATAAGGAGAAGAGGGCTATTAAGCTAAGGTCTACACAGTATGTGTTATGGGAGAATGCTTTGTTCAAGCGAGGCATAGATGGAAGATTCTTGAAGTGTGTAGACAAAGAACAACATAGAAGAATTTGTTCTCAACTTTTCATGATCAGGCTTGTGGAGGCCACTTCTCTTCTACTATCACTGCTCACAAAATTCTTCGTGTTGGGTACTATTGGCCTACACTATTCAGAGATACATCCAAATGGGTAGGCAAATGTGAAGCCTGTCAGACTTTTGTTGGGAGACCTAAGTTGGTTGCTTTGCCACTAAAGCCAGTAGTGATTGATGAGACCTTTCAACAGTGGGGATTGGATTTCATTGGAAATCTTAACCCACCTTCTAGTGTTGGGCATAATCACATGTTAACTGCTACAGACTACTTCACAAAGTGGGTAGAGGCCATCCTAGTCAAAATCACTACTTATGAGGTAGTGTGTAATTTCATTAAGGAGAACATATTGATAAGGTTTTGGGTACCAAACAAAATTATGACTGATAATGCCTCAAATTTTTCTTCTTCTAAGATGATGGATTTCTGCTATGGTTATGGAATTTCCCTTTCTTTCTCTTCAGAATACTACCCCCCAAGGGAATGGACAAGTAGAATCAACAAACAAGAATCTGGTAACCATCGTTCAGAAGCTTGTCAATGACTCTCAGAGGAATTGGCACAATAAACTCTATGATGCTCTCTGGGCAGATAGAATTACACCCAAAAGAGCAATTAGGATGTCTCCTTTTCAAGTGGTGTATGGTGTTGAAGCTCAGTTACCAGTGACAGTGGAATTACCAGCCTTGCACTTAATGAAGGCTATTGAAGATTCAAGTTTTTTAGTTCCTTGGACAAGAGGATCATGTATCTCTAGAAGCTAGATGAAGACAAGTTGTAGGTTTTTGATAGGATATCATCTCATCAACTGAAGGTGAAAGATTTGTTTGACAAGAAATCCAGACCCATGAGATTTTCAAGTAGGAGACATTGTTCTGTTGTGGGACAAAAGGCATGAACCTCGAGGAATCCATGATAAGTTTGATTCCCTTTGGCTTGGTCCTTTTAAAATTAGGCAATTTGCTAGAGAAAATTCATTCTATTTGGATTATCTGGATGGTTCTCCTCTCCCACTTCCTTATAGTGGGAAGTATCTGAAGTTGTTCAAGTCCTAGGTGACTAGGTGGTCCTTCTGTATATTGTATACAATGTTTTGGTTTTGGGTCATTCCTTTGTGTTTTGTTTTATTTTTCCTTTTGGTTTGTTTTCTTTTCGTGTGTTTTGTCTTCTATGTTGGTTTCCTTTGACTCTATTTGCCCAATGGATAAGGCACTAGTCTGATTTCCTGGATTTCTTCTGTGGTCCTTGATCTTTCCTCGTTCCTCTGTCAAGTCATCCCCAGAAAGAGCCAGTTGTTGTCATCCTCAAAATTCCCCTCTTTTTGAAGTCAAGTTTTGAAAATTTTGAGTCAGTACCTTGGAGTATTGGATGCATCAATCCTGGTATTGTTTATATTTTCCATTCCATGGAGAACAATTAGAAATTCAGGTGCAATGGTGGAGTTTTTCCCCTTCTTTTTATTTCTTCCCGCAGTCAGGAATGATGGGCGTATCCTCCTCATCAATGTTTTCCCTAGCATCCATGGGTAGTACATGGATATCTCTGATTGGATGTGGCATAGTTCATGTTTCAAGTGACTAGTGGAAGCCTCCACACGTCCAAATGGTGCAACTCCAAGGGAAGGGCCCAAGGGATAGTCCTCAAATAAGCACAGGATTTCCATGTGTCCCAGGTCCAAAATGAAGAGAACAAGCCCAAATCAGCTAAGTATGGAAGGTTCAATAGGTGCCATGTGCCTCATCGGCATAATTTCAAGGTTCAAAGCCAGGGGTAGTTCTCAAACTTGCGCCATTCCTCCACGTGTCCTAGGTCCAAAAAGAGACAGAGATGATTCTTAAATTGACTAAGTATGAGTGGGTCAGTGGAAGCCTCCACGTGCCTCAATGACGCAATTTTAGGAGTGAAATCCAAAGTGGAAACTCAAATGAGTGCCAACTCACACGTGGTCAAATTCAAAGAAAGGGAAGAGTCGATCGTTGAATTGGCTAAGTATAGAAGGGTTGGTGGAAGCTCTCCACGTGTCAGCCTGGCACAACTTCAAAGGAAAAATCTGGAGGCAGGTTCCAAATGAGTGCCATCTCTCCATGTGTCTAGGGTCAGATATACGGCCCCACCAAACAAAAGGAAAAAGTCAAATATGAAGAAATATTGAACCAGCCCGCAAAGGAAAGTGGGGTTTCAAGCGTCAGCGGGTGATTTGAGAATTTGAGTTGTTTTCATAAAGGAACTTAAAGTTAAAAAGTGACCATCGGGCAGATTTGAGAATTTTGGTTTTGTTTCCATGCCAAGGTAAAAATTCAAATATTAAGCCTGCATCAAAGGTCAAAGTGGGGAAGCGAGCTGGCAGAGCAATTTTTGTTTTTGAGCCCGCATTGAAAAAGAAGTAAAATTATAAAAGTAAACCATGACTCTGTCCCCACTCAAGTAAGGCCATGTGTCAAGACCATATCAAAGGTGGGTGGGCGGGCCAAAATGTTCCAAAGTGTCATTTCTCCAAAGGGCACAAAATGTAAAAGGAATCCTCAGGCCCTCCTCTATTTAAATCTCTCCCACGTGGATGGCTCACATTCAAAGTTTGTAAGGGAAAATTGAAGCGACTATGATTCAATGCGTCTGGTTTTGCTGCCAGACATGGAAATGACTGAGGCATTGGAGAGACTCAGACATCAATTTCTTGAATCATTTTTCATCATTTTTGTAACCAAATGTAACATTCTTGGAAACTATTTAACGGCTTCTCCATGCTTTTGTTCAGGTTGGATCCTGGTACTCTGTAAAGTAATAGATTCGAAGTAATCAATACAAAACTTTTTCCCCTTTCTTCCTCTATTTTTCTTCTTTCCATGTCTGAAACTTGGGAATCATCCATCTTTTATGATAAGAAACTTTTTGTTCTTGTTTATATGATTTCTGGAACTTTGTGTCTTTGGAATTATACTGGTTATGAAAGCGAATGATTCTATTCTGCATCTCCCTGGTTCAATACGTATAAGGTGATACTCTACCATCTATATCTCTTGAAGGTATTGTTATGTTCTTCCTTCCTCATCTCCTTAATTCTTCCATCCTTTTGTATTGATGATCTTTGGGCATAAAACATTTCAAAGTAATCAGGAATCCATGCTTTGAAAGTTGTACATTTGTATATAAGTTTTGATGCTTGCTTTCAATAAGGGAACCTCTCCCATTAAAGAGGAGGGACTTGTTGTCCCCTGACTATGGTTTGTTAAAAGGATCATTTTAAAAACCCAACATAATGCAAGGGAGAAAGTGGATATTTTCATAGGCCTAAGTACCATATAGGAGTGTGCATGTTATTGGTGATGATGGTTGTAGAAGGATGGTGATAATAAGGGTGATGCCAAAAGGAAAATACATATTTAGTAAATGATCACACAATGTAACGTGAGGTAGGAAGTGGCATGGATAGATACTTCGTATAAGTCACAGAGGTTTATTTACTTTGATGCATGGTGCACGCGTAAGGAGGCCATGCGGTCGGTGAAGTAGTGTGCACGTCAAAAGGTTGCAGTTGTTGTGTGCATCGAATGTCTGATGGAAGCATGCTTGGAACTACAGAAACAATGGGAAAAAGTGGAAAGATAAATTTAATGCAATTGTATGGTGGTAGTTGAAAAGAAATTATTGGGGGTAAAAATTAAAACACTATAAAAGGAGCGTCGGGGAAAATCATGTTTACCTTACCTTTTGTGAAATTTGTGAAGAGATATTGCGTGACCTAGGGAAAACTTTGAGGATCAAACAAGAAATCAAGTGAAAATTTGAAGGCTTTTGAACTAGAAGGTAAAAGATGACACTAACAAGAGGAGTGTGAATTCCAATGGGTAAAACCTTATAGGTTGAGACGGTGTGGCGATATTTTGAAGGAATCATGATTTTGCTGACTAAGGTTTCAAAAATTAGGGCACAGATTATAGAGTTTGATTCGGGAAGTGTATCGATGTTGTGACTAATTTATGTAATAAGGAGTGTAGAGAAAGGGAGAGGTAAAATATTAGATGCTACATAGCTAAAATGACACCAAATAAAGTAGTAATTGCATCACTGAAAAAACAGAGGAAAGGGAAAAGATAAACTGACTCCCAAAGTAGATGTTCAAAAGGAATGGTACTCATAAATTCAATACCCAAATGGGGTATTAATGGGAAAAGAGTGGGCATCCCATGTTTGGAGCATGACAGTTAGTGACTATAACCATTGAACTGACCTAACCGCGCGCGACATGGTAAAAGAGCTTGTTCATCCAATAGAAGATAAGACTCTAGATGATAAGTTGGTATATGATAACAAAGTGAAGAAGGTTGGACTATTGCATCTATAGGAGCTTATGTTCTTCAAAAATCCTGATATGTTGTAGTAATGGTTAGTGTCATGCGTACATGAAGATTATTTATATTTTATAGAAAGAAGGATTCCTATCACCACGTAGTTGATTGAGAAGTATACTAGACTAATCAATACTGGTAATTCCTTTGATGATGACTTAGTTAATGATCTCGAGGTGAAGAAAGTGGCAGTAGAGTTTGAATATAAGAAGGGCAGACGTGTGTTGGATATTGTAAATTTGAGTGATCCTATCATAAATATGGACGTATTTTTCCTCACAAATCTAAGTTTTCATGAGAGATGGATAGAGGTAAATAAAATATGGTTGTATGTATGTAAGAAAATATCAGAGGGAACTATATCCAATATTGTCTCCTTTATAGCAAAAGATATTATTGATTCCACATGTGATGGTGATAATATTATGTTTGGGAACATGTTTGTGATGCTCGATGGGCCTAAAGATAAGATATGGGAGTATCCCACATAATATCCCTCCCGTGCAAGATAATTTGCTAAGTATACCTACGACACAGTAACACCAACATACAAGCCGCACATGGATAAATGGTATAAACAAATGTGTGATGCGTTCGGCATTGAGTGGAGGATTCGAGAATAGTTACCCGCTCTTATGGATGGAGTTGCTGATTTTTTCATGTATCAAAAATTTTGTATTGGGAGGTTTATGTTCACTGATGGTAGTAAAATCACATGGTGCAAACTTACATTTTCGTTCACATCACAGTACTTTCAGAGTGTATATATAGGTTCGAGGAGGCACAAAAGTTGAGATATGATCTGAGAAAAGTGGGTAAGGAGCACCATGAGATGCTCCAAACACTTTTCTACCCCAAGAAGCACGCGTATGAGAAGAAGTATGTTTCAGAAAGCATACATTTTTTGAGACTAGTAACATTTCCAATAGCTTCAATTGATGCAGCTAGAATATACATTTATCTAAGGCCTTGATTTTTTGATGGATCATTCATGGAGGAGGATGTAATTATTCTTGAGGATCCATCCATGCCAAACAAGGTCAAACCAAATAAGCGAGGGCACGAAGAGACTCGTTCTGTCACTAGAACTGAAGGATTGAGAAAAGATAAAACTCTAGTTTCAAGCGCGTCTTCAAGAAAAAATTCATAATGGAAGGAGATATGAACAAACACCTATGAAAGGAGGAAACTTGTTAGAAGAAGGAATCCAGTGTATAAAAAATAGAAAATAGTCCATAGTTAGGACTCTGAGGAGATGAAGATCTAGGAAGAAGAAGGAGATAAAAGTGAAGAAGATATGGTTAAGAAGCTGGGTTCAAAAGTGCATACTATTGAAGAATCAGATGAATAAGGCCAAGACAAACACTTTGAGTATGCACATGTAATGGATGTGGATGAAGAGGGTGTTAGGTGACCAACACATAGATTATAAAGGAGAACTTGGACCCAACTGAAGAGCGGGAAGATAGGCGCACTCCCAACCCCAAGCTAAAGCACATAGTAGAGAAAGAGGTCATGGATATCATAGATCATTTGGTAGAGCATGAGGTTTCATGCAGTGTAAAGGAATAAAAAAATAAAGAAGAAAGGAGTGAAGGACAGTAAGGGATCGTGGGCAAAGAATCGTGCCTAGATGTAGGTTTCCCATTGGGTGCTTGTGGAAAAAGACAAACATACATCCCTCAAGGACCTATAATGCAATATTTATATGACCCCAATAAGGTTCTATGCATAAGGTACCAGAGGAAAATACCTACAGATCAAAAAAAATTTGTCATTGTTTGATAAGAAGAGTGCGCTATCACACACATGAAAGATGTTGTCTTAGGATTTTAAGTCAAACATTGAGGAGCCATAATTTGAAGTAAGCACCCATTCATTACTGCATACCCTTGAATCAACAGTGTCAAGAGAAATATACCCGATAGTAGATTCTTAGAAATCAACAGATGAAAAATCATGCAATGCGCTTAACAAGCTATCGATGGAGGTGGGTTCTAGAATTGTTTATAAGAACAATAGTATAAGGTTTATGCAAAAGGAGTTAGAAGAGAAGAATAAATAAATTTTTTAAAGGGATAAGGAGATAAAGGATAAGGAAGAAATTATTGCATAGTTAAGGTAGGAGTTAAGGGATGAGAAAGGATGGATGTACGCATTGTACAAAAAGGAAGAATGCATAGCTAATGCAATTTTAATTACACACCCATACCTAGAACCCCTAGATAATACAACCAATGTGTCCACATTTCATTTTCTTAAGGATCTAACACACATAATTACTTCCCAACCGATAACCCTTGCCTTAGAATATGCAGAAGAGGTTATGGCATGACAAAAGCATCAAAGAAAAGAACAAATTGAAGCCACCATAACAAAATAAAGTGAGTTGATGGAATTGGTGAAGGAAAATGCTCACATGGCAGAGGTCGTATATGAAAATTGCGAGGATCGGGACCATGTGGTGGGACTACTTGTTGCGAAAGATGAAGCAGATCTCAAGGATTTCCAAGCTAAGAATGAAGGGAACAAGGAAGAACTAGAGAAAATATTGGCCAATTTTGAACAAAATAGGGAAGCAATTGATTCATTAAGGGATTCAATTAATAATAAGTTGAAGGAACTCTACCCACAGGTCACACACAAGATGGATATTCTAATAGACATAGGAAAACTATTAGAGACTTTGGTGGACATGCTGAAGGATAAGGGTGAGGAACTAATATTTGAAGAAGTCATTGTTATGATAGGGGATGCCTTTACTCAAGCACACAGTGAACTAGAAAGGTGGAAATCATTAGAGGAATTAATGAATAAGGAATTCCCCCTTATTTTTTCCCATTGGTATTCAAATTATTTCATTCTTTGGCGCAAGCCATAAGGACATTCTTTAATCTTTATTTAATTAAAGGATTCTTTATCTCTAGACATGAGATCAAACAGAGTATTTCCGAGGAAAGAAAACATATATAGTGTGGGGTAATGTTGGGCCTTTGAAAGGTGACTAAGTATTGAAGAACATGCACACACAATATCTATAAAGGAAGCTTGTGCAGGAGAGAATATGGTGAGCATGCACATGAATGTCAGTGTTTAGCACATGAAGGCAGAAAAGAACACTCAAGGATTATTGTAGGAGAGTTGAGGACTTAGTCAATTTTGGGAAAGAATCTTAATATAGATGTGGAGTGAACAACATACAAGGGAAGATTCCATATAGGAAGATTCTATTTTGTGAGCAAGGAATTAGCAGTTTGGACTAGAGCATGAAGAATTGTAGGCTACGCAAGGCTATTTTGGAATGATTGGATTGTTGAGTGTGGAGCTTAATTGCTTCACCAGAAAATTTCTTTTACATGTTACTGGTTTTGATAGTAACCAACATCGGTTAGGGGATGACCAAAATTGTCAGGGGAAAGGCGGCATCGGTTAGGACATGATAGGCATCAATCAAGTAGGGATCGACATTGGTCACATGTGTGATGGTGATTTTGTTCTTTAATGAGAAATAGAATAAATCTCTTGCTTTAAAGATGATTTATTGATTGTAAAAGCCTAGTTAGTTACCCAGAATAGATATATATGCATGTATGCATTGTATGAGGGTAAGAGAGAAGAAAATAGCAATTGTTTACACGTAATTTTTATTGGTGAGAAAGAAAAAGTAGTTGAGTGAGGGAAAATCATTGAACATCCTGTTAGGTGTTGGAAGACAACATATCTTCATTGTATTTCCTCTAAAAATCACTAAATAATAATATTGTCTATTTCTTGGTGGATGTAGCCCACACTGGGTGAACCACATTAAATCTAGTGTTATCTTTCTCTTGTTTATTTTATCTTCTGACTTATTTCTGCAGTCATTGTTTGTATGCTTTATCTGATATTAGATCTGTGCAACACTGTTATATGGTTTAACCCCAACAACTAGTATCAGAGATTTGTTTGGAGGTTTTGTGTGTCGATGGGATCTACTCACAAAGGGTTTTTTTGATTGAGTGGGAGCAAAGAAATGGTAGAAGATAGCAAATACCGAGTAGAGAAATTTGACGACCATAATTATCAACTATGGAAGATGTAGGTGGAGTATTATTTGTATCAAAAATATCTATACTTACTGTTGGATGATCATTGTTAGCCGGATATGATGACTGATGAAGAATGGAAGGTTCTTGATAGAAATTGTCTAGGATCTATAAGATTGAGCCTAGAAGCATCGGTGGCTTCAAATTTTATAGACACAAAAACCATAGTAGATTTGATGAAATATTTAGCAAATTTGTATTAAACTCCTAGAGCTTCGAATAAGGTTTATTTGATGAAAAAAATGTTTAATTCTAAGATGCAAGAAGGTGGATCTGTATCTAATCATTTGAATGATTTTTGTTCTAAATTTTAAATCAATTAAAATCGATAGAAATTTTGTTTGAGGATGAAGTGAAAGCACTTTTATTCTATGCTCTTTTCCAGATAGTTGGGATAACTTGATAATGGTTATTAGTAATACAACAACTACTTCTAAAGGTTTGAAATTTGATGATGTGGTTAGTGTAATTCTTAATGAAGAAATATGAAGGAAAAGCTTAGGAGAAACATCATCTGGAAACATGTTAACTATAGAAATCAAGGGAAGATCTAAGGAGAGATCATTTAAGAGAAAGAAGAATGGGAGATCAAAGTCAAGACATGGAATATCTAGATCCAGGTACAAAGATTTACTTTTATGGAATTGTGGGAAGAGAGGACATGTGTGGAGTGTTGGTCTAAGGAAAACAAAGAGAATACATCAAACAAAGGTAGATAAAAATGTAAAGAGGAAAATGTTGCAAGTGAGGTAAAGCAAGATGCCCTTATTATCTCCTTGGATAGTAAATTAGAATCTTGTTTTTTAGATTCTGGAGCTTCTTTCCATGCTACCCCTGATAAGGGTTATTTCAGAAATTATGTTCAGGGTGATTTTGGAAAATTTTATTTAGGAGATGATGAGCCACGTAATATTACTAGTAAAGGTGATGTTCATCTAAAGTTTTAGAATGGAAATCCATGGGTATTGAAGGATGTGAGGCATGTGCCAATCCTCAAGAGAAATATAATATTTTTAGGGAAACTAGGTGAATTTGGATACATTGTTATATTCATATATGACTCTTGGAAGGTTACTAAGGGATCTCTTGTTGTGGCAAGAGGTAAGAAGGTAGGAACTTTATATCTGTCTACCTGTGTTACTGATTCCTTTTTTATGTTATCTACTATAGATTTAGATGTAACCATGTGGCATAATTGTCTACGCCATATGAGTGAAAATAGAATGCAAATATTAAAGGCTAAGGGTAAGTTATCAGATTTGAAACATTTAGATCTTGAATTTTGTCAGCATTGCGTATTTGGAAAGCATAAGAGAGTGAGATTTCTCAAGATTAGGTCAACAAAGAAGAAGCAAAAATTGAAGCTTGTACACTTAGATGTGTGGGGACTAGCCTAAGTAGCTTCTATTGGAGGATCCCAATATTATGTGACTTTCATTGATGACACCATAAGGAAGGTATGGATTTATTGTATTAAGCATAAATCTGATATTTTTGAAACTTTTAAAAGGTGGAAATCCCGTGTAGATAATGAAAAAAACTTACCATGAAAGTGCCTTAGATCTGACAATGGTGGTGAGTACTACAGTAAGGCTTTCAATGATTATTGTTCAATGAATGGAATATGAAGAGAAAGAACATTTCCTAGAACTCCACATGAGAATGGAGTTACTGATCTAGAGGATCCTCACATAGAAACACTGATATAAGATCTTCTCAGAATAAGTTGTAGTAATTTTTAAAGCATGGAGAAAAATTATACGATTCCATCAATATCTCGTTTACAGGAAACGAAGCTAGTATGCAAAAGTTATGGCCCGCTAAAATTTCAGGGCAACTGGTAAATTTTGGGATTTTGTGCAGGTTGGAAGTGTGCACGCTCGCCAAGTGTTTCAATCATATTGTGACACATGGAAAATTTATGTGACAGACTAACCGTGGTTTTTTGGAATGCCGGTCTTGGAAACTCGTTCATGGACACCCTTGATTATGGAGGGGTGTCTTGGCCTCCTTCTCATATTATCAGTTATACCAACTTGTGTATATATATGCCTCTAGTTGCATTTTTAATTTGTATGTGGGACTAATTGATATGCCATTTAAAACTATGTAATTAAAAAATAGATACTAATCCCACACATTTTCCAAATGCCACGCATTACATAAACTATTTACCAATTTTCCACGCTTTTATTTTCTAAACCTACTCCATATTCTAAAATCCCAAGTTATGCGCTATTACCAAGTCAAGTAGTAATTAAATATTACTAAATTGGGGCACCAAAATCCTCAAAACAAGGCCAAATATCCTCCATGCACCAAAAATTGGCAATGCAAACCAATCCACGCACAGCATAAGGTGGCTCTTAAGCCAATCAATACATGCACCACTCCTTATCTTAAAGGCTTTCCTCCTTTCGCACACCCACAATGTGGGATAAATCTCTACAAATCCGCCTAAGGAGAAGGAGAGGGAAGTGGAGGGGATTTGAACCAATAACCTCCCATGCAAAATTCTAGGCACATAACCATTGATCCAGCCACTTGGAAACATTATAAAAGGATCTTTATTGTATTTGAAGTGGCATTCGGGACTGTGTAAAATATTGAAATGCTCATAACTTGAGCTAGGAGTGGAATTTTGAGGAGAAGTAAAAAGCAACCCCTGTTATTTTTGAGAGAGAAAGACTGTGAGAAGGTCATAATTTTGTATAATTCTTTGTAAAGAATTATTTTCAAGATTTTAATAGATCGGTCACATTCAACCGAACCCAGAGACGTAGGCCTCAAGCGCCGAACTCCGTTATCACGCTTTGTGTCAAATTGCTAGTGAATTCTCTTCATTTCTCTATATTTTTACATAGTACTTGCATTTTTAATTCTTTTATTAAAAATACAAAAGGATATAATGCTCAATTTTTACATTGAAAATCAATACAAAGCAAAATAGTGTGTGTGCACAATTGCTAGTTAAATTTGATATTCAGATCATTGGTATCAGAGCTTGTTTTGACTGATTTTTGGTTTAGATTAACTATTTTTGGATTACAAGTTGTGTGTTGGATGTTAACAAGGTCTTGATCTAAGAAGGGTGAAGGAGAGTTAGTTGAAGGAGATCCCAAAATTGGTACCAGACGATCTCAAAGTCCTACAATGGCAGATCAAGAGGAAGCAAAATTTCGTCAATCATTCCTATAGATGAAGGAAATGGTGGAAGAAATGTACCAAGATAGACAAAGGGAAAAGGGAACTAGAGAAGGTAAGAAAGAAGAAATCTCTAGTTCTGATATTCCTAAAAGAGACCCTTTAAAATCTGATTTTCCTTCATTAAATTTATATATCAAGTTTGAATTGCCTATGTATACTGGAGAGCTAAATGCAGAGAAGTTGGATAACTGGGTCAAGCAGATAGAAGTATATTGCAAGGTTCAGATAATTGTTGATAATGAAGCAAAGATTCATTTGGAAACTCTTCGAATGGGTGGCACAACACTCATTTTGTGGGAGAGTAAGCTTCAGGAAGTGGAAGAAACCAAAAGTATAGAAATCACTTCTTGGTCTGAATTTGTTTCAAATCTTAGGCAACAATTTTATCCTCTTGGTTATAAGAAACAAGCTATGATGGATTGGCAAACATTAAGACAAACTAAGGACAAAGTGTTCAAGAATACACACAAGAATTTAGGAAAAGGGCTCTAATTCTGGGAATTTCCCTAAACACAGAAGAAACACTGCTCAAATATATTGGTGGATTGCATATTTATCTAAGGCATATGATACTTGTTTTAGGTCCTACTAATCTTGATGTAGTATGTGTTCAAGCAACCCATTTAGAAGCACGAGGGAAAATGACAAAGGATTCCTCTTTCTCTTCTTTTAATCAAAAGAACAAGCAATCTGAAGGAAAAGGGTTGAAAGAACAATGAAAAGGAAAGGGTAAGCATAAAACAAACTCTACTGTTAAGAAGGAAGATGAAAAACCATTTTGTAATCATTGTAAAAAAAACCATGATGAGTCTAAATGTTGGAAATTACATCCTAAAAAGAAGCCTAAATGGATGGTTAAGAAAGGAAAAGAAAAGAAAACAAACACTGTAGTGCATGATCTTGGTTCTGATTCAGGTGATGAAACCAAAATCACAGCTATGAGTTTTTAAGGTAAATCAACTCTTTCAATTTCCAACAATAGTACTACAAATGTTGCATCTTCTTCTAGTAAACAAACTATACAGGATGATAAGAAAAGGAATAAGCTTTTCCACATTAGAGTAATTTCAAAGCATACGAAAATTGATACTCTTTTTGATAGTGGATCTCAATCTAATCTAATTTCTGAGGAGGTTGTTAAGAAATTAGGACTCAAAACTAAACCACATCCTAAGCCTTATCCTTTGGGCTGGGTTTGTGATGATGCAAAACTGTAGGTAACTAAAACTTGTACTTTCATATTTTCCATTACAGACAAGTTTATAGATGAGGTTGACTTGTATGTAGTTCTTTTGGATATTTGTGGGGTGGTTTTGGGAAGTCCTTATTTGTATGATCGTAAAGCAATCTTCTATAGGGAAGAAAATAAATATTTTCTTGTAAAGGATGGAATTGAGTTTATTGTTAGAGCTCACCGTGAAAATAATAATCTATCCTTGGTAACTGTAGGTCAAATGAAAAGGCTTGTAAACTCAAGCAAAATTTTTGTGCTCATGGTAGTCAAAGCCAAAGAGAAACAACATGAGATGGCTTTTGAGACTTGTGATCTAAAACATAAGGATGAATTGGTAAAAATTGTTTCTCATTTTGATGATGTTTTTCAGGATCCACAGTTCTACCACCCAAAAGAGGGGTTCAACATGAGATACATTTGCTTTAGGATGCACCTCTTCACAATATCAGAATGTACATGTTCTCAGTAGTAGAGAATGAGGAAATCAAGAGATAGGTAATGGAACTTCTGTCTCAAGGTATAATTCGTCCAAGTACATTCCCATGTGGTTCACCAATTATATTGGTTCCTAAGAAAGATGGCACTTGGCAAATGTGTGTTGATTTTTGTGCTTTAAACAAGATTACTATAAAGAATCGTTACCCTCTTCCTAGAATAGATTATTTATTGGATCAATTAAAGAATGCAATTTATTTCACTAAGTTAGACTTTAGAAGTGGTTATCACCAAGTAAGAATTGCAGAACGTGATGTTTGGAAAACCACTTTTAAAACAAAACAGGGATTGTTTGAATGGTTAGTGATGCCTTTTGGTTTGTGCAATGCACCAGCAACATTCATGAGAGTTATGAATTAAATCTTTAGACCATTCATTGATAATTTCGTTATTGTCTACTTAGATGATATTCTTATTTTAAATAAGTCATGGGATGAACATGTCAAACACATCCATAAAGTCTTATATGCACTAAGGAAAGAGAAATTGTATTTGAAGATGTCAAAATGTGAATTTGGAAAAATATCTTTAATTTACTTGGGTTATATTGTAGGAAATGGAGAATTGAGAATTGATCCTGAAAAAATAGAGGTTATTGTGAAATGGCTTAGACACACTAATGTGACGGAAGTTAGGAGTTTTCTAGGTGCAGTTCAGTACTGGAGAAAATGTATTGCTAACTTCTCATATATTGCATCTCCTTTGCATGCTTTGACAAGTATTAAACAGGTCTTTCAGTGGGGAGGAAAACAATAGAAAGCCTTTGATACACTGAAAGAGAAGATAAGTACCAATCCAATCTTGGCACTTCCAGATTTACAACATTCATTTGAGATTGAGATAGATGCTAGTGACTACGCAATGGGGGCAGTTTTGATGTAGAACAAATGACCTGTGTATTACCATTCAGAAACCTTTACAAGTGCGGTAAGAAACTATCCAACTTATGATAAAGACTTGTATGCTTTGGTTCAAAGTGTTAAAAGTGGAAGCATTATTTAATGGGAAAAGAAACAATTATACATACTGACCATCAACCGCTTCAATACTTACAAACACAAACCAAATTGCAACAGTCTAGACATTTCAGGTGGATGGGATTTTTGCAACAATTTCATCTTGTAATCAGGTATAAAAAAAGGTATTCAAAACAAGGTTGCCGACATGTTATCTAGACCACCAATGGTAGTAGCATATATTCTTTTGTAGCATAGTTATTTAGCTCATGTTAGTTACAAGGAGCAATATGTAAATGATGTTGATTTTAGAGAAGTGTATGAGGATCTAGTAGGTGGGAAACAAGTAGGAGAAAAATATTATCATTTGCATGAAGGATTGTTATTTCATTCTGGTAAACTTTGTATTCCAGAAAATTAACATGTCCATATGATTAGGGAAGCACATACTTCTCTTATTTCAGGGCATTTTGGTGTTAGTAAGACAGTTGCACATTTACAGAAATATTGTTATTGGCCTAGAAAGCATGAACATGTAAACAGGTATATCAAGGGATGTGTTCTTTGTGCCACAAGCAATCCAAGTAACAGGAAATTAGGACTTTACACTCCTCTTCCTATTCCAACAAGGCCTTGGGAAAGTGTTTCCATGGAATTTGTAGGAGGCTTTCCCATGACACGGAAAAAACATGATTACTTATATGTTGTAGTGGAAAAATTTAGCAAAATGTGTGTGTTGGTTCCATGTACTAAACAAATAACTGGTGAGGGAACTGCACTTTTTTTTTTCAGTTTGTCTGGGTTCATTTTGGTTTACCTACTTCAATTATATTTGATCAGGATTCTAGATTTCTTGGGTAATTTTGGTCAACATTGTGGGGGTTAATGGACACAAAACTGAAAAAGAGCATTGCTTTTCATCCACAGACTGATGGTCAAATGGAGGTTGTAAACCGCACAGTAGTACATTTGCTTAGGGGCTATTATGGCAAACATCCTAAATTATGGGATGAACATCTATATTATGTGCAACATGCTTATAATGGTACCTTACATTCTTTTACTTTGAAGTCTCCATTTGAGACTTATTATGGATATCTACCTAATTCTCCATTAGATGTATATTATGGACATGAAATTGATGTTAATGGTTCAAGTGATTCTGACAAGGCTAAAATATTTGTGTAGAGAATACAACAAGTTCATCAATATGTCCATGAACAATTGGAGAAAAGTCAAGCTAAGTACAAAGCTAGGCATGATAAACATAGAACTGATCACAAGTTCAAAGTTGGTGATTCAGTTTGGCTTCACATCAGTAGGGAAAGACTGACAAGTGAAGGTAAAAAATTGAAACCTATACGGTATGGTCCGTTCCAAATATGGGAAAAAATTGGTAACAACGCTTTCCGGTTGGATTTACCTCCATATATGAAAATCTACTTAGTTGTAAATGTTGAGAATTTAAGATTGTATGAACCGCCCATGATTTTTGATCATGATGATGATAACATAATGCCTTCCATTGATGATTTTACTCCTGAGTATCTTGATGAGTTGCAGGAAGACATCATTTTAGACAGGAAAGTAAGAACTTCGTGAAGGGGTGATATTGAGTATCTTCGTGTTGGGTTCAAATTCATGCATCTGAACAAGGCTAAATGGATGGAAAATGGAAAGGTGAGGGAGAAATACCCTCACCTATTCACCAATTAAGTTGACTTTTGGGGTGCAAAAGTTTCTCAGTGGGGAGGAATGATCCAGAGGATCCTCACAGAGAAACACCGATCTAAGATATTCTCACAATAAGTTACAGTCATTTTTAAAGCATGGAGAAAAATTATACAATTCCGTCAATATCTCGTTTACAGGAAATAGAGCTAGTATGCAAAAGTTATGGCCCGCTAAAATTTTAGGGCAACTGGCAAATTTTGGGATTTTGTGCAGGTTGGACATGTGCACACTCGTCAAGTGTTTCAATCATATTGCAACACATGAAACATTTATGTGACGGACTAAAAGTGGTTTTTTGGAACGCCGGTCTTGGAAACTCGTTCATGGACACACTTGATTATGGAGGGGTGTCTTGGCCTCCTCCTCATATTATCAATTATACCAACTTGTGTATATATATGCCTCTAGTTGCATTTTTACTTTACATGTGGGACTAATTGATATGCCATTTAAAACTATGTAATTAAAAAATAGATACTAATCCCACACATTTTCCAAATGCCACGCATTACATAAACTATTTGCCAATGTTCCACGCTTTTATTTGCTAAACCTACGCCATATTCTAAAATCCCAAGTTATGCGCTATTACCAAGTCAAGTAGTAATTAAATATTACTAAATTGGGGTGCCAAACTCCTCAACACAAGGCCAAATATCCTCCATGCACCAAACATTGGCAATGCAAACCAATCCACACACAGCATAAGGTGGCTCTTAAGCCAATCAATACATGCACCACTCCTTATCTTAAAGGCTTTCCTCCTTTCGCGCACCCACAATGTGGGATAAATCTCTACAAATATGCCTAAGGAGAAGGAGAGGGAAGTGGAGGGGATTTGAACCAATAACATCCCATTCAAAATTCTAGGCACCTAACCATTGAGCCAGCCGCTTGGAAACATTATAAAAGGAGCTTTATTGTATTTGAAGTGGCATTCGGGACTGTGTAAAATATTGAAATGCTCATAACTTGAGCTAGGAGTGGAATTTTGAGGAGAAGTAAAAAGCAACCCCTATTATTTTTGAGAGAGAAAGACTGTGAGAAGGTCATAATTTTGTAGAATTATTTGTAAAGAATTATTTTCAATATTTTAATAGATCGGTCCCATTCAACCGGACCCGGAGATGTAGGCCTCAAGCGCCGAACTCTGTTATCACGCTTTGTGTCAAATTACTGGTGAATTCTCTTCATTTCTCTATATTTTTACACAGTACTTGTAGTTTTAATTATTTTATTAAAAATATAAAAGGATATAATGCTCAATTTTTACATCGAAAATCAATACAAAGCAAAATAGTGTGTGTGCACAATTGCTAGTTAAATTTGATATTCATATCAGTTATAGAAATAATGAATAGAACAATCATGGAACATGCTAGAAGTATGAGGATACATGTCAGATTGCCTTTAAAGTTTTGGACAGAAGCAATGGATACAATAGTGTACTTGATCAACCGTGGGCCTTTAACATCACTGGATGGTGGAATACCAGAAGAAGCATGGTCTAGAAAAGAGGTACATTTTTCTTTTCTTAGAGTTTTTGGCTCAGAAGATTTTGTGCATGTTAATAGAGAAAATAGGGGGAAGTTGGATGTTAAATCTAAGAGATGTACTTTCATTGGTTATGGATTTGGTGATTTTGGATATCAATTTTGAGATTTAGAAGATTCTAATATTGTTAGGACTTGTGACATTCATTAGAATGAAAAAATAATGTACGTGTATTAGGTTTTGGTGCTTAAACATGAACATGTTGAGTATATTTTGAAGGAAAATCAGTTTTCAAACCTAAAGAAGACATCCACAAACATCAACATTGGTTCTATAGAAACTAATGTCGGTCAGGATAACTAGCATCGACAAACAATATCATATTCAGAGAAGACAACTATAGGAACCGGCATCGGTACTCCTAGAACTGATGTCAGTAAGGCAATCACAGTCGACTGACAGATAGAGGAACCATAGTCGGTTATAGAACCGCAGTCGGTTATAGGTGACCATCCTCAGTCACTAACAAAGATTGACATGAATGTGCAATAGGCACAGAATGAGCCCCAGAAACCCTACATCTTAGTGAGAAGGTCACAAAGAGTAAGTAGACCTCCAGAGTGATTTTCACTTTCATTTTATTATTTATTATTGACTGATAGTGGTGAACTAGAAATATTTGAAGAAGCAATATAGGTAGATACCCACGAGTAGTAGAAGCATGGCATGGATGAGGAGATGGACTCCTTGGAACAAAATCAAACATGGTATTTGATCAAGTTGTCAGCAGGTAAGAAAACACTGTAGAACAAATGGGTTTACATAATCAAGGAAGAAGAGGGTGGAATAAAAATTTATAAGGCAAGACTTATGGTAAAGGGATTTACACAGAAAGTAGGTATTGAATTTAATGATATGTTTTCTCCTGTAGTTAAGATGACTTCTATTCGTATTGTTCTAAGTTTGGTTGCAAGAGAAGATTTGAATTTAGAACATCTTGATGTTAAGATGACTTTTCTTCATGGTGATTTGGAGGTTCAGAAATTTATATACATCAGCCACTTGGTTACAAAGTCAAGGGTAAGGAGAAACTTATGGGAAAACTGAAAAAGAGCTTATATGGGCTCAAGTAAACTTCAAGGCAATGGTATTTGAGATTTGACAATTTTATGCATGAGCATGGTTATATGAGATGTGAATCTAACCATTATGTTTATTTTAAGAAGCTTGAAAATGGGAGCTATGTTATTTTGTTACTATATGTGGATGATATGTTGATTGCAGGATCTATTATACATGACATTGGTAAACTCAAAGAAAGGTTAACTCACACATTTGCAATGAAGGATTTGGGAGCTGCAAAGAAAATCCTTGGCATGAAAATTCACCGAGACAGCAAAAACAAGAAGTTATATTTGTCTCAACGGGATTATATCAATAAGGTGCTGGAAAGGTTTAAGATGCAAAATTCAAAACCTATTAGTACACCTATCACTGGAAACTTCAAATTAAGAAAAGATCAATGTCCTTCATCACACAAGGAGTTTTAATACATGGCATGTGTTCCCTATGCTTCAGTAGTAGCAATTCTTATGTATGCCATGGTTTATACTAGACTAGACATTGAACAGGCAATGGGAGTTGTGAGCAGGTTTATGGCTAATCTAGGTAAAGAAGATTGGAAAATAGTCCAATGGATTCTCAGGTGTTTGAGAGGGACATCTGGTATGGATTTATGTTATGGAGGGTCAGATACTTCTTTACGGGGCTATGTTGATTCAGATATGGCTGGATATTTGGATTGCATGAGGAGCGCCACTAGATATGTTTTTACAGTTGATGAAATGGCAGTTAGCTAGATTTTGAGATTACATAAGGTTGTGGATTTTTCTACTACAGAAGCATAGTATGTTGCAGCTATGTAAGCTAGAAAGGAGATTATATGGATGATCAGGTTCATGGAAGAGTTGGGAAAGGAGGAAGAGGATTGCAAATTATACAGTGATAGTCAGAGCACGATCCATCTAGCAAAGAACTCAGCGTTTCATTCAAGAACAAAACACATTGAGTTGAGGTATCACTTCATATGGTAGGTGTTGGAGGATGGGCAGCTGAAGTTAGAGAAAATCCATACGGATGAGAGCCCTGCGGACATGCTAATAAAGCCATTTGTAAGGGAGAAGTTGGAGCTTCACTCCACTTATGTTGGTCTTTGAGTTTGAGACTTGAAGAGGAAGAAACGGGCCAAGGAAACGGAACCAAGGATGATGATGCACAATACAGTGCAGAAATTAATCTCCAAGTGGGATATTGTTGAGTGTGGAGCTTAATTGCTTCACAAGAAACTTGCTTTTACATGTTACTAGTTTTGACAGTGACCAACATCAGTCAGGGGATGATTGACATCGGTCAAGGGATAGCTAACATCGGATAGGAAAGGACCAAAATCAGTCACCTGTGTGACGGTGTTTTTGTACTTTAACTTGAAATAGAATAAATATCTTGTTTTAAAGATGATTTATTGATTGTAACATAGTTAGTTTCCCAAAATAAATATATATGCATGTATGCATTGTATGAGGGTAAAAGAGAAGAAAATAGCAATTTTTTACATGTAAGTTTTCTTGGTGAGCAATAAATAGTAGCTGAGTGAGGGAAAAACATTGAACATCCTGTGAGGTATTGGAAGACAACATATCTTCATTGTATTTCCTTTGAAAAGCACTGAATAATAATATTAGTAGTTTCTTAGTGGACGTAGCCCACACTAGGTGAACCACATTAAATCTAGTGTGATCTTTCTCTTGTTTATTTTATCTTCAGGCCTATTTCCCCAACATGGAAGGTCAAATGACATGCAGCTTTTTGGGCTAAAATGGGATTGAAACTGAATATAACTATAGATTATCTATTATTAGAAGAGCTTGCATACTCCCTTGTTAACTTTGTAAGCAACGCATGGCTATTTTTAGTATGCAGCCTATTTTGAGGATGCTTATGTGGTGAAGGGAAATTCCTCACCCCTATTTATATGTATTAATTTTCAGGGTTTTAGTAGTTTAACTTTATAGTATATTTATGATGTTGGTTTATGAGCGTGCATGACTTATGGTGATACTCTTATGTATGTATTCAGCTTCTATGTTTTACAGTGATTAATACAATGAATCTTTGTGGATAGATATTGGTTGTTTACTTATCTGTAACTAGATCTTGCATAGTAAACCTGATCTTGATTCTTTTTTAACTTATTCTTGCATATGGTTGTGATCTAGATCTAGTTGTGGTTTATCTTTGCATGGTTTTTATGGATCTGGATTATATGTCTTTTCATGCTAAATCCTTGACAAAACTGCCATAAAAGAGGGACCTGGTACCCATGTGCACTTTGGGTGAGCGCTCAGATCTGTATAAGTGATGTGCCCATGCACCTTGGGTTGTTTTTGGTAAAATAAAAGACTACATGATCCAAGGCAGTTTAGGTTAAATATGTGAGGTCAAATGATGTCGGGAATAATTCAAGCAAAACTAGGTATTTCAAGCATAAGGAATGAAGGCTTCAACGGATAAATTCGTCTTGTTCTGAAGATTATGGGAGTTCTAGGAGGATTTATAATCTTATAAAATATTCAATGAAAATCTCTTGGAGTCCTCTACATGATGTATGCATTAATTTTTATCCTTAACTTCATTTCTCTCCATGGTAGTCAGAGTCACTACTACTCCTTCATGTCGAAATGGTAATTGGTGCCATAACTCAATTTAAAATATGAATCAATAAATAAACATGGTTTTAATGAATTCATTGGATGATTTGGAGTCAAAATAATATAATTTTTCACCTCTAAACTCCAACATTTACTTCCGGGGCATAAAAGAAAAACTCTATGTTCTAATTTGCATTATGATGATGGCATCAACATAACTTAAAGGCTTGAGTGCACTTTTTAACCATGTATTTCCATTTTACCTTGGTGCAAATTAATAAGAGGGAAATAAAAGTGTGCTCCCCCTATTCATATGTTTCTTTCATCACTTAAAAGTTGCAACTTGTAACCTAGACAAGTGTAAAACATAAAATTTAGACCCCTCCTCATGTTGAGTTGACCCTTGGTGCATTTTTCAAGGTGTGTTATCCCCTTTTATTTTTCCCAAGGTGTAAGGGGGCATGCGGGACAAAAAAAAATTCTCCCCCTTATGTATGTTTTTTTCGTCATTTAAAAATCACAACTTGTAGTGTTTGAAGTGCTAGAAGTGAAAAGTCAAGTTCAATGCAAAATCAGTCCCTCTCCTCATGAAAGTCTCACCCATGGAGAAATTTTTAAGGTTGAGTGACCCCTTTATTTTTACCAAGGTCAAAATGGACATGAGGGAAAAAAACATGTGCTGCACCTCTCTTATTTATCACCTACACAAATTCAAAACCACTATTAAACCTCGAGTGCTAGTTTTCAGCCCCCTTCATCTCACTCTCATGAAACCCCTTGTTGACACTTGTCTTGATCTAATGAAAATAAAATTCAAGTGTCCCCTTTTCTCCTTACCCCTCTTTTCCTCTATTTTTAAGGGTGCAACTCGACATCAACCCACATCTGACCCTTATTAAGTCTAGTCAAGTTAATCATGAGTTAAGGTGTGCAATTTGAGAGAGAAAGGTTGAAATCAAGAACTTAACCATTTTTTTATGTTTTCAAATGCATGTTTTCCATCCCAATCTCAATCTCCTTATCGTTATTTTGTTGGAATGTGCCTAAGAACTCATATGCTAAAAATGGAAATTTGTTCATATCTTCCAAACCCCTTATCCATTTTCCATGAGATTTTAACAACTCATTCTAAAAAACTCCCTTAAAATGATTTCAACCTTACATCCAACAGTGTTCTACATTATTTTTAATGGCCAGATGAATTTTTCATTTATAGAAACTCTTTTTTTAGGTATACATAATTTTGGCAATTGAAATCATCCAAACATTGGAGCAAATCATCCGTGTGAAATAAAAAAACTTTTGAGACCACTCTCATTCCATTTGGACACTGGAAAGACCCACTTCTAAAAATAGAAAGTCTTACCAAGCTTCATAGTTTATAAATATTAATTCTTGCAAAATTCCTTAATTCTATGATTTTTTATTTTTTTTTCATATTAGGAACACTCAAAAGTGTCAAATTAATAAAAATTTAACAAAAAATAGACTTCCCAAATCAATAATTACTAAAAATAGCAAGTGTCGGGATAGTGTTCAAGAAAAAGGATGTTGAGCTCCCCATTCTAATGAAGGAACATCTAGAGGTAATATAGCCAGCTGTTGGACATCATGATGAATTGATAGACCCTTCATTTCACAATATGCACTTTGAGTGGAGTATATGAGTAGTTTCTCTAGCTAGAAATGATAAGGGTCATAGACATCTAGGCTTTCCATCAATCAAAATTGGGATGATAAGTAAGGCAAAATGTGAAAGGAAAGTGATTTCAAACAAATTCTATAAAGGTGAGCCCCAATTCTTAATCACATTCACAAGATTTGACATGGGGATGTGTTTGATGAGTATGATGGCAAATGCAGAATTTATTCTTTCCCCATTTGTAAAAGAAAAAAAAATCCCTTATAAATAGGTAGAAAAGAGGGTGTTTAGATCTCTCAAGGTTGATTCCATCCAAGACGGAGATATATTGGTCACAGAGGTGAATTTTGAATTTCAAGGGAGTAAAGAGGAGGAAGGTGATGATATACACATTCCCACTCCAACCTTTTGTTCAATTATCTTTCTAAAAGGAGGGACATCATATGAATCAAACCATGGCAAGGAACAAGTTAGCATGAAGAAAGGTATGTAAAATATTTCCACTTGTATAATGGGTGAACACAAGAGCATCATAAATCTTATGATGGGGTTGAAACATCAAGATCTCTATCGAGAGCCAAGGCATTGAGGTAACATTCATAAGGAACATGTTAGGAGAGAATCACAAGCCCTAATTAGGAAATAGGATGGGAAAGATTCCACCAACTATAGCATTCATCTCAGTAATGAAGGAGTTCATCGAGAGAAATCTCTTCATCAATGGAAGCTTCTTTGTCTCTTAATTTATCACTTCTCTCTCCTCCTTTTTCTCTCTCTTGAATTCTATTTCATTATTGGGAATGTACTTTTTTTTTATTTTTGTCCAATTCACTTGAGTGACTTCTAATTTTTCATTCTAAGATTTCCTTTTCAAAAATAATAAAAGGACTTAATTTCATTCCTAGAAAATGTGAAAGGTCACAAGTGGTAGAAGGATGAAACATCGCATGGGGAGGATGAAGAGATATTTTGTAAGCTATAAATTGGGATGAATCCTCCATTCGAAGGGGTTATAATTTTTTATTTGTTGTAAGTTTTTGGCCTTTGTTTCACTACTACTACAAGCAATAAGCCACATTAATTTATCTCATTTCCTATGTCCTTCTAGTCTCTTTACTTTCCAGCTTTGCAAGAATTGTAGTCTTGTGCAACCAAGAAGGAATTTTGTTTCTTTGTTTAATGAATCCTTAGAACCTTGTGTCTCTGATTTATTAGTCTTGATATTGCTTACACAGTTGATTTCTTATTATTGAATTTGGACCTGATCTAGCTAATGTGTGTGAAATTTGTAAGTCTACTCACAACATTAACCCCCTTTTCCATTTCCCCATCTCCTCTTTACCTATCTTCAAATAAAATTCCTCCCTTGTACATTATACAAGAATTTTTCCATAGGTTTAGTGGAGTATTCATGTGTGATCCCCGACTTGAAGAACCACATAAAAAATTTATTTTTTCAACATTAAATAATGGGAGCCTCCCCATACCCAAGAAGGAAGGGTTTAACCCCGTGTTCATTGGTAAAAACCACTAATCTATCCTGGTAAAAATTATTTAACCAACAATTTTGTGGTGATTCCATTGGGGGTGTTTCTCCTTTTTGCACCCTATAATGATATCTAAGAATCCAAAAACATCACACACGCGAATGCCACACACACACACACATATCATAAAAATAAGAAAACTAAAAAATACCTAAAAATACTATTTGAATGTTTTAGAGCCTTGTTGAACTCCTATTTAAAATCTCCATTTTTATGATTGCATCCTTATCTAACATTCTAAGTAAAACTGGTAGAAGGGAGATTCGCAAGAGAAGACCAAATAAAATACACTCTATTCTTTCATAATCCTACATTTGAGTTCCATGAACAAGATGATTTCATAATTGCTCCCATAAGGATTCTAAGACAAGTACTTGAGTCTTCACCTCTTGGCTCGGTTACATCTCCACTCTCTCCTCAACCATTGAATACTCTTTCTCAAAAATTGGTTGCACCTATACCTTGGGGATAGAACACCAATCCACTAGCATTGGATCCTCCACTTCATGAATTACAGAAAGGATCAAGAAAGAAATTTCCCAAATTCTATGGATATGGAAAACAACGTCCAAATGACCATATTACAAATTTTATCACATGTGGCATTCTTGAAGATTTTTTCGTTTGACTATTTGAGTATTCATTACAATATACCACTACGGAATGGTTTTACTATTTTCCACCTCGCTCCATTATTGTCTGGAATGACATGAAAATAGAATTTCAAGCAAGATTCAAGACTATAGAAGATGCTCATGTCTTCTTTGCTCAATTAGCTCAGATTAAAAAAGAACCACAAAATCACATGAGAGAATTTGTGGTAAAGTTTAAAAATTTTATTAACAAAATCCCTACTGGTGTTTATTTTGATGTAGATACTCAGAAGGGGTTATTAACAAATTATCATTTTCATGAAGTTAGGTTTATATTGTGGAGAGCTCAACCAAGCACTTTGGATAATTCTCAAGAAATTTTTATTGAATTGGAATATGATCTTATCATGTTAGGGAAGGTAAATAAGTACTTACCAAAGAGTAAAATCTAGAGATCCAAAGATGAAGGTGTTGATCCGCTGCTACATAAATTGGTCAATGATCTCACTGAAGAAGTAAATTTCTCAACATGCCTCATATCAAAATCAAAGCAAGAATCAAATTATTGGAGCACCCTGAAGGATTTCCTAGGAAGCTCCATCAGTTTATGTATTATGTGGAACCTATGAAGATGAAGGAGGATAAATTATCAAATCAAAAATTGAAATAGAAGAAGAAGATGGATATACCAATATTGGATATTGTGAATACTCATTTGATGAAGATCTGGAAGATCCCATGGCTGATATGAAAATTTACTCTTGTTGGTGTTCACCTGCTTAAAAACATAGAAAGATGCCTCTTTTTCTACTTCCCAAAAAAATCTCTTGAATCGTCAAATGATGACTCTACAAAAAAATAAAAATAAAAGGAGGATCATCATTACCCCCTTGCATGGGGTTAGCCAAGAAGAATCTATAGACAACCTCAGCTAAGACACCATCTACCTCTTTGAGTAAGTCTCTTTTGACTCCTCTTTTCAAATCAGTTTCTTCTTCTATTGAATCTAAGAATGAAAATCCCACTCATGTCAAGGTTTTCATTGTTCCCAATGTTTCTATCACTTCTTCACCCTTTGACATCATTGACCATGTCAAGAAAGTCAAAATTCAAAATTTTTATTCTAAGTACTTAAGAACTCATCCCAAGAAATTTGATAAAATTTTCCAATTTTTCAAAGGAAGTAGTTCAAATTAATGCTCCACAAATTTCATTTCCAAAGAACCACTTCTTACACTCAGTACCACCTTCTCAAAACCTTCTTGCCTCAACATCCTCCACTTATGGGAAAGTAGAACCTTTGTAGTCTTAAAATTAAACACCACTTAGTCAGGCGCACTAGAACATCACTCAAACTAATGTCCAAATGCTCACCCAAAGCACGTGTAACCTACTAGGCACCTCTTTTTTTAGATCATGCAAGATGTATATTCATCATAAAACATTGTGCGAAATAGAGTAAAAGAAAATATAACATTAATCATAACATTACAATAACAATCTAAGCTTTGATAATTCATTCCTAAATATATACGATAAACAACAAGATGTGAATGCCAATAACACCTCATTCATCTCTATTAACCTTGGAAATCCATATCAAATCATCCATTACATAACAATATATTACAAAACATTACAAATATAGCATATCACTGATACAACTCTCATGCATGTGTCTCTCCAGTGGTGGATCTCATGTATATCTCTCTTACACAAACTTGAAAAAAAGTATATATATAGCTAGTGTGAAATTTTCCTTCACTGCTTTACAATGCTTTAATTTATTAACAATAAAAATTCCCTAAATATAGACTAAATGCTTCTAACTCATGATTGAATCTCCTTTCTACGGCTATCCTCATGTGGATCGATCCCTTCACACTATAAATAGCCTACTTTTATCCATGCCTACATCTTATATTTAGATCCATCCATGCACAATCCATGTTTACCCTGCATAAGATTTATCCTTTGATGGTGTTTTATCTTTGCTAAGTCTATTTCTGGAATTGTCTTATCGAACATACCATCTCTGTTTTTCTCTATTTTAGGCCCTTTATAATTCTAGCTAACTAGTGTATTTTGTCCCTATGTGTGGACCTTCGCACTATGTTACCTTTTCAACCGTGCATGAATCTTCATGCCATGATCCATATTTATATCACTTCCTTATTTTATTATGTGCCTTCGTGCGTATCTTCCTGCCTCAATGGTACTTCTTATTGTTCATGCATTTCATCCCATGCAAGGTCTCCATCCCCAACATGTGGCTTGTACTTATCCATTTTTCTCAGTCCAACATTATTCCATACTAGGGATATTTTCCATCCTTGGCAATATAAAGAATGAAAGAATATGGGAAATACCCCAATGAATATCAAAGAATAAAGAATTTTTATCCTCTACACGCATCAAAAATTATAGTCATGACGATGGTATAAGTTTTGGGAACTTCAGGTTGATGCCCTTCTCTAGCTGTTTTCCTTCTTCAAGCCTAATGTAAACTCTTTCTGGTGATGAATAAACAATATTTGGGATATTTTCTAGAGTTAATCCATCAATCTTCTCCTGCATCTCTTTCAATACAATATCCCATTATGTGGTGATTCCCTCCAAAATATCTACCTTGTGCATCACCATATTTTTCACCTCACCAAGTCGTTCTTCTATCATGTTCCGCTTGTATTTTATTACCTCTTTCTTTTATATGACTTCTTGCATAACTTTCTTGTGATCATCCATATTCATCAACAATGAGGCCTATAAAATTTTCAATTCTACCTCATCTTCTAAAATGCACACGTAAAATATTGTCAAAGTATCCTAAAATTTTACAAAAATATTTTCAGCCTTTTGCACGGCTTCCTTTAGTTCTATGCCAAGTATTATGTATTATTCTAGTTTTTTCTCCAATTTGTCCTTATTCATACTTTCCAACTCAATTTTTTTAGGCCCCTACCCACTATTTACCTTTACCAGTAGTAGTTGTACCAGTTATTATAAGTACTCCATCTCCGTGTTATGGTCTAGTTTTTCCTGCATTATAATATCTAGGCATGCGTGCGTAATATTATTTACTAAGTCATTTTCCTTATTGTTCACATCCACCATCCTCTTCTTTATATCACTCAGCTCCTTCGTTAGTCTATGATTCTTTATATTATTTTATCTCCATGTTCTTTTACACCCTTCATATTACAAAACCTTTGTCAATATTTCTCCTTCTTACCTCAGAAACCATATTCATTAGAGAATTACTTGCTTTCTCTGTACCAGAGAGTTTTTTCTTTCCAGCTTTAACTTAATAGAATGAAATTAAAAAAAATTGACCTCAAAAGACGACGGGGTTTACCAATACCCACGATGATGAATGTTGATTTTGTTGGATAATGTGATCCTCCTTCTGCCAAGTAAAGAGACATGTAGATCAAAGATAGATAAACAAAATAGATCAGATAAATCGGATGTCGAGCTACTCAACAAAGGCCAATTCTAGGAATCCAAAAGTACTTGCTTGGAGGATTTCATCCCATTTTGATACAATTAAATAGATGTACAATAATGATAAAGATATATGAATGAAAAATACAGATGAATAATGTATAAGAAGTTTTAGAACTCGAGATTGAAGGGTAAGTCTTGTGAAACTTCAAATATAGCCCAGGTGAGAGTGGATGTAATCAAGATAGACTGGAAGTAGTCATACCAAAACTCCTTTGTCTTTTGTTGGATCTCGTAAATCAATTCAAACTGATATTTGATGTCTTCAATGTCAGAGGAAAATCATATTGCACACAATGTAAGTTCATGAAGGATGGTGTATTGTTCCCAAAATAAGGGTTGTTAAACTATGGGGAGGTCGTAGATACTTGTAATAGGATGGGACTGGCTAGGTACTGCCATCTAAAGTAGATTTATGCTTTAAGAAAACAAGCTAAGTCAAAAATATTGATGAAAAATGACAAAAAACTAATTAACTAATTGACATATGCTTATAAACAGGGATCACATGTAATTTTCCATAATCGTGGGTGATTCAATGGAATCATGGGTGATTCACATAATTACTGGTAATTACCATGAAAAGGATCAATTTTCCTAAAAACTATAAGTTGCTAAAGATAGAACTTCTAAATAAAATTTTTTGATTGATTTTGATTTTTTTTATGAAATACAACTGATGAAACAAAATAGATTAGAATACCTTGTAATGTTGAGATAAGTTGCAAGATGTCTCCAAACATTGGATGAAACTGATTGAAGTTGATGATACAATTTTTTGAGCTTCCTGGGAAGATGATTAATGAAAAGGCTATCAAAATGAATGTGTTGTAAGAGCTTTGAGGTTGATACAGTGACCTTGGTGATCACTCTAGATTGATGTAGATTCACTAATTGATCAAAAAAAAGTGCAAGAGCATGTCAAAAGAATTTTGAAGATCCCTAAGAGAGGAGCCAAAACTGGTTTTTATAATGACTGACGATTTGTTAGATCACCCGTGATCTAAATTTTGGGAAAATGTTTAGGAAATGGTTGAAACCACTTCCTAAATGGGAGTTTTTGGGTAAATTGGGATGGATAAATGGTTGGGAGGAGGTTAAGGTAATGTTGGGGAGGTTAGGGTGTTAGGATAAAATAGGTTTGAGGTGGTTTTGAGATGGTTAAGTAGTTTTAAAGGGGTTAAGGTAATTTAGGATGGGTAGATAGTAATTTATGAGGGTGTAAAAATTGATTTTATGAAATGAGGGGGAGAAGTGACTTAGGATAATGATATAATGATAGGTTTTAATTAAATAATGTGTGTATTGAAGGAAGTAGGTGTGTGACGAAAACCCAGTCTCTACATTTTCTCATATTTGTTCAGTAGTTTCTGACTGATCAAACTACTAGAAAAAAACAATGTGAGATAGGTTTTGTTTGTACTTGGATGGGTGGTCCCCCCTCAAAACTGGGGGTGATTGTAACGCAATGCAAGGATCACCAACTTGATTGAGTTGATTAGATAATTTTTGACATGTGTGTTTTATTTGAATTTTCCCCAAGATGAGGCATCAAAACAAGATGGGTAACACAATGGAACCAAGTGATAGGGGAACCAAAGGGTTCATGTTTCTTATAGACGTATGATTCACATGAGATAATTGATAGACTTATAAAGACTATGGATCCAAGTGATAGGGGAACCAAAGGGTTTGTAGCCTATAGACATATGGCTTACCTTTGTTAAGGTCCTAAAATAAATCCATGAAGGATTATCAATTGTAAGGATTTTTGGGGTCCTTAAAATGAGGCACACTTTTGGATGAATGTGATATGAAAGTGTGGTAAAGTTGTTGAAAATAGGTATTTATGTTGAAAAATGTGTTATCTTTATAGATGAAGGAGGAATCTCTTGCGATTTTCAGGGATCACGAGTGATGTGGGATGAATCATTGGTGATTATGTGAATCTGTCAGTGATTATAGGAATCGTCGGTGATTCAAGGATAGGATAAACAACACACTAGAAATAGTCCAATTTGACTTATGAAATTTTTCATTTATATTGTGTGATTTATGAGATTTTAGAAGTCTAATTGAGAGATTTGAGAGTGAGAGTTAAGTGATGGAGGTTGCGGGAGCATTTAAAAGGCAAAGGAGGCCCACTCTGGTGGAGGTAGGTACATTTTTTGTTGTTTTGTTTGTTTTTTATTGAATTGTTTAATTTGTATTTTTTATTGGCCGTACGGGGGGTAGGTTTGTGAGAATCACTAGGATTTCTGCCAGTGATTTTTTTGAATCTCCTATGCAATTTTTATGGATCATTAGACGATAGGGGTGAATCGATAACGATCGGGATGTTTTTTGTGTAGATTTGATAAAATTTTGATTGAAACTTGTTCTAATAAATGTTTTCATGTTTTGTTGGATGTAGGTGAGGGAAAAATTGACTGATCAAGTACATGATTCTAGTGATCCTAGAGGATGTGAGGGTGTGGTTATTTGATGAGTATTGTTTATATTTAGAGGATGTGGATTTGGGGGCGATGCGTCATTATAGACTGTATCCATAAGCAGTCGAGGGATTTTTGTTAGCTTTGATGAAGAGATGGGATCTTACTACCTATCACTTTTTGGTTACCGATGAGTGAGATGACTATCACCCTAGAGAATGCACACAAGATTTTGAGATTTCCTATGCATGGAGAGGGCATATACTTGATTGATGATACAAAGAGGGATGATGTGATGAGGAGATTGTATGGTGACTAATGCATATGGTGTGGAGTTTACAATGGGTGGATTTTACTACCAGGATCTTATATGCTCCTAAGACAGAGGGTCATGCCTTGATGACCCTTATGATGATTTGTGATTTCATGTTTTTACTTTTTTTGACTCTCGTGGGGGTCAGTTTCCTTAAATGATGGTGGGTGTAGTAGTCGACATGATGGAGTAGAGGGTTATATTTGCATGGGTCCTTGCATTTTTAGTGAAGAATTATAGGGGGATTTGGTCATGGAGTATCTAGAAGAAGTTTGGGATTGATATTGCTTTTCTACTACAATGTTGGGACTTTTGAGCATATTAATCATTACTCATCCTGGAGGTTTTTCATGGGGAGACATTAAGTTTTTTAGCAGAGATCAGCTAGATTTATGTTCAGTGGCATTTTGATAGGGGGATGCTATGGACTGGTATATGGAGTGAGGATTATTATTGGGAGATCCTATCAGGTTTATAGTAAGGAGATATGATATGGAGACCATATATTGGGTTTCCAATGTGGGAGGGGGATGCGGGTGAGATTAGAGGCACCCAACATGATTTATGAGTGCAGGGTCAGTGAGCAGGAGAGTGGGAGCTTATTTGATTTAGTCATGTCAGGTGAAAGTTTGGTTTGATTCGGGATGTGCCAGAGGAACCGGTAGTATATAGACGAGAGGATGGGGATGTGGGGACACCACTATCAGTGATTTCAATTCCTTATGTTATGGTTGAAGAGTAGGGGGCTATGGGTGTTGATGAGTAGGTTGCACCAATTCCCATAGATGATGTCGGTATCATGGAAGCATTTGTTGCATGGTGGTATGCTCAGCCTCCTAGGTTTGATAGACGGATATGAGCTCGTGTGAAGGGGGCACATCAGGGAGGTGATGGAGATGGTAAGGGATCTGGTGGTGGTGTAGACAGAGTAACTCTCGATGTTATTATAGCATGTTTGGAAGCCGAGAAGGCCGCATTAAGGGCTGAGTGGATTACTGTGATCACAGAGAGGGATGGCTTGAGGGTACAATGTGATGTCCTGATAGGTGAGATGGATGGAGTGAGAGGTGATCATGATAGTCTAGGCCAGCAGCTAGCACAGGTTGTAGCATGCCAGGATCGATATAAACAACAATGAGATACTCTGAGAAGGGCTCTTGGGATTATAGGTGCTTCAGTGATAGGTGTTGAGTTAGAGGCAGTTAGGGCTTGGGATAGTGGTTATATGGGAACACTTGGTATGGTTATCCTAGCTAACTACTAATGAGTGTGTGATGAGATGGCTTATTATGAGGATATAGTGATACAAAGACTACCTATTAAGCTTCATTATGCAACATATCTAGCTTAGAGATGAGTGGAACCTAGTGTTAATGTTGCGAGTGTGGGTCAGTCACCTCAGGGTCCAGATGGAGGAGGTATAATTAAAGGACTAGATGGGGACAGTCCTAGTGGAGGACCTGCTAGAGGCGGTCATAGTAGAGGACATGATGGAGGAAATGGTGGCACTCAGGGGAGCATTGTTCAAGGGAGTAATTTATTTACGTGTGTTTAGATCACCCAGTAGATATGATGTTTTTTGATGTATACGGATCTTAGTGAATCCTATTTTTGATATACAGAGCTTTTGAGACTCTAGACAATGTATAGAGACATTTTGATATGACATATGATTATATATATAATGATGGTGATTTTGATTTGTGATTCATGTGTTTGTTTTGACGTTAATGTGAAGTGACTTTCTTATGATTATTTTATATTGATGGATTTTTAATGCATAAATGTTTGATATTGTTGATATTATATGGATATTTTTGGTAGAGAATGGTATTGTGTTGATGTGATGTGTTATGGATATTTGAATTTAATGTGATCTTAAATATCAAAATGTGTTTTAATTCTTAGATACGAATAAAAAGTGGAATGATTTCTTTATACTAGATTCGATACGTATGTTATGGGAATTAATATAGTGAAGGCGCCTACTCTCTTGTACTTTATAACAAATGTTAACATGTGACTAAAAATGGTTAGTTTCATGTAGGATCTTAAGTATAGACAAAAGTAAAGAGTGTCCCTTCCTAGGACATGGTAAGAGTTAACACATGCAGGATGTGTGGGAGAGTAATTTCTCCTTTCAATGGTTTCATAAAGATATTCCCCAACTTTTATATTTTATTTTTGACACAAACTGACTGATGCGAGAAGTTTTCTTTGATGGGAAAGTTGAATGGTTTGGGAATATTTCCTAGGATTATTTGTTATATTTTATTTTTTGAAGGTTGATCGATGTGGGGATCCTTTTTATATGGGTAGCCATCCTTGTTAAATTTTACTGATAGTCGTCCTTCGAGGGATCGGTCTATGATTTTGACAGGCATTTTTCCTTTAAGGGATCATTCTACTTTTCCTTTTGATAATGGAATTTTGGTAGTTGATAGTTGTTCTTCGATGGGATAATCAATAATTTTGACAAGATGCATCCATATATATATATATATATATATATATATATATATATATATATATATATATATATATATATATATTTCTTTTTATGCTAAGAGAAGTCCCTAATATACCATTTCAAGGAGGGTAAGAGATGTGTACACAAACTACACACACCTGCCCCATGACATGTCTTTGGTTTGGTAAAAAAATGGACATATGTAATGATTGTGGGGTTCTTGCTAAGAAGGAACTTGCCCATGTGAAAGATACGATGAAAAAATTTGTGGTGCTCATATATTAGGATAGTGATGGAAGACCACATACTTTCAAATCATTATGATGATAAGGTGGATGGTCAGTGGTGAAATAAGATCTTGGATGTGACTACCATCATGATGGTCAATGTCTTAACAGTAGAAAGGCCACAAGTGCAAGGAATTCAAAAGTTCCTTTTCAGGTGCACCATCAAGGGAGGCTATACGATATGATCTTGACCCATACTTGTGAGTGATCACATATGGACTGATCAAGTTAGGGGGAAATTTTCCATGCTTACTCCTTTCTAGAGTAGTGATATTTTGATTTTACTTAATAACAAGATCACCTATATTAAATTCATGATCTTTTATTTGTTTGTTATATGCGTGCTTGATGCGATCTTGATAGAATAGATGATGTTTAAGAATTATTAAGCATTTTTCATCAAATAATCCTAATTGTGCTAGTGGTCTTTGTGATAATCCTCATTAGGGATAAAATCCCTAAGGGATACATATAGTGATGGAATTTGAACTTCAAGGGGTAAAACTACCTCAAATCCATCGACTAGAGAAAATGGGGTCGCACCTATAGGAGTATGGATGCTAGTTCGATAAGACCAAAGAGCAAGCAGAATTTGGAGATGTCAATTCCTGTCTGCTTTGTCAACAGTTTTCATAAGAATTTTATTAGAATCTTTGAGTTGTCTATTTTCTTGTGGATAATATGGTGATGAAAAAATTAGTTTGATGTTGAATTTGTTACAAAGTATTTTAACGTTTGTCTTTAAATTATTTCACATTATCACTGATCAGTTTACGAGGGATACCAACATGACATATGAAATGTTGAAAAATGAATTCAATGATTTTATTAGCTTTAGTTTATAATAAGGGAATGAACTCCACCCATTTAGTAAAATATTCAATGGTTGTGATGATAGAATATGTTGTGAATAACGAGGGTTAACAGTGAAAATGAGGTCTAATCCCCATTGTGAAAAAGGTCGTGGGTCTTGAGAGGTTTATAAGGATTGACTGAGGATGTGAGTGAGATTCGAGTATTGTTGAAATTTGAAGCATTTATTAACATACATGCAACAATATTGGTTGGTAATAGGCCAGTAGTAGCCCATTCGAAGGAAACACTTAGTAACAATTATACCATTGAAATGTCCACCACATATACTGTCATGGACTTTTTGAATGGATTTAGTAGACTCGTGGGATTTAAGGAATCTTAGAAAGAGACCATTAAATCCACATTTATATATAACACCACCTAGGATGACATATCGGGTATCGCGTTGAAGAAAATAGCATTTAACATTTTTAGACAAATCAAGAAGAATTTTGGGTTCTAAAAGATAGTCAAATATATGAGCGTACTAAAGGTCAGTCTGACTATTTTCAATGGTTTTGATAGAAGGGAGTTAATTTTTGTGGGATGGTTGGTCAATTCTATGCACAAAAATGAATATTTTTGAGTTGTCAATTCATAAAGGGATGAGGGATGCCAGGTAAGCCATGATGTCTGCAAATTTGTTAGATGATCATGGAAATTTTGGATAGTGTAACTATCAAATGCCTCTAGGATTAATTCAAAAATGGATTTATATTTTTGTAGGATTTCATTTTTACATTGATAAATCCCTTTTATTTGATTGATGATAAGTTGTGAGTCTCCGTCGATGTCCAAGATTTGCACACCAAACATGATAATGGTTTGGAGACCCAGAATTAAATCTTTGTATTCAACCATTTTTTTAGTACATTCAAATTTTAATTTGAATGATAGAGTGATGGGAGTTCCCCATGGAGGTATGATGATGATACCGGCCCCTCCCCTTGTTGGCACTTGGATCCATCAAAGAAGAGTGTCATTTTGAGAGGGGTGTATTCTTTATCGATAATGATATTTATGGATTCATCAGGGAATTATTTATGAGGTGGTTGATTTTCTGAAAGAGGGGCCTCGGTGATTTGATTTGATTGGTGATAGCTTGTCCTTTGATATATTTTTATGGGATAAATTCAATAATAAACTCTTTCATGAGCATAATCCACCGAGTAATGTGATCACTATGATATGGTTTAGATGGATGGTATTAAGTGGTTTGAAGCTAGTAACACCATAAGTCTTGTGGTTGAGTAGATAATGGCATAGTTTGGAAGTTGAGAAGTATAAGGCACAACACAATATTTTGGCTTCATTATAATGAGTTTTTTATTCATGAAGGGTGTGGCTTATATAGTAAACAACCTAAACGAATTTTCTTATCTCAATGGGCGAGCATGGCACCTAAGGCATGAATTGTAGTGGATATGTAAAGGTATAAATTCTCCCCCTCGCGTGTATGTGTGAGTACATGTGGAAATAGGAGGTATTGTTTGAGGTCATCGAAGGCCTTTTGACAATTGTTTTCCCATCTAATAGTTACATCCTTTCTTAGGAGAAGATGAAAGGTCTGACAACGATCTAAAAGCTATGATATAAAGTGATGGATGGACTGAACCTTACCCTAAAGGTTGTATAGTTTTTTGAGGTTTGACAGAGGATACATTTTGATAATAGCCTTGATTTTGGTGGGGTTTACTTAAATTCCCCAGATAGATATGATGAACCCTAAAAAATTTTGGTGAGAACACAAAATAAAAACTTACCGATGTTGAGACGAAGAAAGTATTAACTATGTGAGCTTCGTGTGAAGTCACAATGTTAACATCGATAGTGGATTCGTTGAGAAGTGTCAAGGTTTCAAGTAGTAAGGTTTTCTGAAGGAAATGATCCTCCACCCCCATGTGAGATAGGATGGCTTAATCATCTTGGCATTGGAGAATGTTAACTATGGGTGAATCTTCTTCTATCAATTCAGGACAAATGAGGGGAAGGGTTTCATTACCGCGATCAATTTGATAATTTAGTTGTCCTAATGTAATAGTATTAACTAAAAAACAATTGGTGTGATGGAAATGGTGTCATTAGTATCGATAAGATCATCATGTGCAAATGAAGAGGATGGTTCAGGTTCTAGGACGGATTTAGATGTGGTATGTGCGGATGATTTAGAAACAGGTTTCTCATAACCTAGCCCATATTTTTCATATGATTTGAGGGAATATTTGATGATTAAATCATGGATACCCTATTCATAGTATCTAAATATAAATCCTTTCCAGGCACATCGATGAAGATACATCTATGTGAAGAATTTATTGTACAAAAAATTGAAATCAGATATGAATGATTTGGCATGATGCTAATAAGTAGGATGCTAGTTCGATAAGCCCAAAGAGCAAGCAGAATTTGGAGATGTCAATTCCTGTCTGCTTTTTCAACAGTTTTTATAAGAATTTTATTAGAATATTTGAGTTTTCTATTTTCTTGTGGATAATATGGTGATGAAAAAATTAGTTTGATGTTGAATTTTTTACAAAGTATTTTAACGTCTGTCTTTAAATTATTTCACATTATCAGTGATGAGTTTATGAGGGATACCAACGTGACATATGAAATGTTGAAAAATGAATTCAATGATTTTATTAGCTTTATTTTATGTTAAGGGAATGAACTCCACCCATTTAGTAAAGTATTCAATGGTTGTGATGATAGAATATGTTGTTGTGAATAACGAGGGTTAACAGTGAAAATGAGGTCTAATCCCCATTGTGAAAAAGGTCGTGGGTCTTGAGAGGTTTATAAGGATTGACTGAGGATGTGAGTGAGATTCAAGTATTTTTGAAATTTTAAGCATTTATTAACATACATGCAACAATCTTGGTTGGTAATAGGCCAGTAGTAGCCCATTCGAAGGAAACACTTAGTAACAATTATACCATTGAAATGTCCACCACATATACTGTCATGGACTTCATGAATGGATTTAGTAGACTCGTGGGATTTAAGGAATCTTAGAAAGAGACCATTAAATCCACATTTATATATAACACCACCTATGATGACATATCGGGTACCACGTTGAAGAAAATAGCATTTAGCATTTTTAGACAAATCAGAAGGAATTTTGGGTTCTAAAAGATAGTCAAATATATGAGCGTACTAAAGGTCAGTCGGACTATTTTCGATGGTTTTGATAGAAGGGAGTTAATTTTTGTGGGATGGTTGGTCAATTCTATGCACAAAAATGAATATTTTTGAGTTGTCAATTCATAAAGGGATGAGGGATGCCAGGTAAGCCATGATGTCTGCAAATTTGTTAGATGATCATGGAAATGTTGGATAGTGTAACTATCAAATGCCTCTAGGATTAATTCAAAAATGGATTTATATTTTTGTAGGATTTCATTTTTACATTGATAAATCCCTTTTATTTTATTGATGACAAGTTGTGAGTCTCCGTAGATGTCCAAGATTTGCACACCAAACATGACAATGGTTTGGAGACCCAGAATTAAATCTTTGTATTCATCCATTTTGTTAGTACATTCAAATTTTAATTTGAATGATAGAGGGATGGGAGTGCCCTGTGAAGGTATGATGACAATACCATCCTCTCCCCTTGTTGTCACTTGGATCCATCAAAGAAGAGTGTCATTTTGAGAGGGGTGTATTCTTTATCGATAATGATATTTATGGATTCGTCATGGAATTGTTCGTGAGGTGGTTGATTATCTAAAAGAGGGGCCTCGGTGATTTATTTGGTGATAGCTTGTCCTTTTATATATTTTTATGGGATAAATTCAATAAAAAACTCGTTCATGAGCATAATCCACCGAGTAGTGTGATCACTATGATATGGTTTAGATGCATAGTCTTAAGTGGGTTAAAGCTAATAACAATGTAATTTTTTTGGTTGAGTAGATAATGGCATAGTTTGGAAGTTGAGAAGTATAAGGCACAACACAATATTTCGGCTTCATTATAATGAGTTTTGTATTCATGAAGGGTGTGGCTTATATAGTAAACAACCTAAACGAACTTGCTTATCTCAATGGGCGAGCATGACACCTAAGGCATGAATTGTAGTGGATATGTAAAGGTATAAATGCTCCCCCTCGTGTGTATGTGTGAGTACATGTGGAAATAAGAGGTATTGTTTGAGTTCATCGAAGGCATTTTGATAATTGTGTTCACATCTATTACATCCTTTCTTAGGAAAAGATGAAAGGGCTGACAGTGATCTAAAAGCTGTGATATAAAGTGATGGATGGACTGAACCTTACCCTAAAGGTTGTATAGTTGTTTGAGGTTTGACATAGGATACATTTCGACAATAGCCTTGATTTTGGTGGGGTTTACTTCAATTCCCCAGATAGATATGATGAACCTTAAAAGTTTCTGGTGAGAACACAAAATAAAAACTTACCGAGGTTGAGACAAAGAAATTATTAATTATGTGAGCTTCATGTGAAGTCACAATGTTAAAGTCGATAGTGGATTCATTGATAAGTGTCAAGGTTTTAGGTATTAAGGTTTTCTGAAGGAAATGATCCTCCACCCCCATGTGAGAGAGGATGGCTTATTCATCTTGGCATTGAAGAATGTTAACTATGGGTGAATCTTCTTCTATCAATTCAAGACAAATGAGGGGAAGGGTTCCATTACCGCGATCAATTTGATAATTTAGTTGTCCTAATGTAATAGTATTGAACAAAAAACAATTGATGTGATGGAAATGGTGCCATCGGTATCGATAAGATCATCATGTGCAGATGAGGAGGATGGTTCAGGTTCTAGGATGGATTTATATGTGGTATGTGCGGATGATTTAGAAACAGGTTTCTCAAAACCTAGCCTATACTTTTCATATGATTTGAGGGAATGTTTGATGATTAAATCATGGATACCCTGTTCATAGTCTCTAAATATAAATCCTTTCCAGACACATTGATGAAGATACATCTATGTGAATAATTGAATGTATAAAAAATTGAAATCAGATATGAATGATTTGGCATGATGCTAATAAGTAGGATGTGTAGAGGGTCATTCGATCCCTCTATAGACAATATTTTTTAAATTTGGTGGGCCGTAGGACATAACATCTTTGATATTGGGTTAGTACATGGGTTGTTTGTTAGTCCTTCTATATGTCTTTGGTGCAGGAATTGAATTAAGTGTAAGGAGACGATACTCCGCCAATGAAAGTAGGATGTGTAGAGGGTCATTCGATCCCTCTATAGACAATATTTTTTAAATTTGGTGGGCCGTAGGACATAACATCTTTGATATTGGGTTAGTACATGGGTTGTTTATCACTCCTTTCGTACGACTTTGTCATAGGAAGTGAATTGAGTGTAAGGAGACAATACTCTGCCAATGAAAGGTGTTGCATAACATCGTTGAAAGAGGTGTCCTTTGGTAATTTTAATGATGGAATGGATGTACTAGTAAAGGATTCATTACACGAGCCTAAGTTTTATTTGGGGAAAAGTACGTCTTTGGGATGGTATGCTATGTGATAGGCTTTGAAAGTGTTTGGATCTATGAAAAATGTAAAGGTCTTACCTTCATGATCGTATTTAATACATCAATGGAATTTTGATGGGATACAGTGCATACCACGTATCTATGGTTGGCCTAATATAATTTTATATTGTAACTCTCTTTATACCATGTATAAGAGCTTAGGGAGAGTTTTGACATCAACTTTGAGTAGTAAAATGATTGTACCCAATGTGGGGGTGATAGTGTTGTTGAAATCTCTAATCATAGTTGGTGTTTGGGCAATGATGGTGTTGGGAAATTGAAGTTGATTGAAGGCATGTGATTATATGATTTTGATACTAACACCATTATTTATCAAACACTCTTAATGAGGATGTCAATGATTTGGGTGGTTATGAAGAGTGGAAGTTCATGGTCTTCTAGTTGTAATGAGGGTATTTCTGAACTCTCGAAGGATATTGCAGTGGATGTTTTGAGTATGCTCACTAAGTTTGTGAAAAAATTTGGGTCATCTGAGGTAATTGATATGGATTGGAGCGCTTCGATCATGAATTTTTGGTGTGAAGATGAGGTTTGCACCAACTCATAAAGGGACATCTTGACTGGAGCTTGGTGAAGTTGGTTGATGATGGTATTTTAAATTGAAGTAGTGGATTGTGTGTGAGGAGTGGAAAGTATGGAAACCTTAGCCTTAGTAGGGGCTATTGGAGTAGATGACTTAGGAGAGAGTGGGATGAAAATTTTAAAATTTTTTTATTGGTAGTGTCAAGGTTTTGGGTATGTGCTCTAATGTACTACATTGATTTGATGAGAAGGGGCCTTCTTAGGAGTATGCCTACTTTTAATGGTCATAGATGATGATTTAGGTGTAGTGGTTGTAGATGTTTTGTGAGGTATTTTTGATGTTTTTTATATCTGTGGGTAGAAGGCCCTTTTTTGTAAGGCTTGATAATAGCATGGAGGGCTTTACAATCTTCTGTTTGATATCCTTGTGTATGATGATAATCACAAAAGGCATCAAAGTTATACCAAGAAGGCTTACACCCTGGAGAGCCATATGTTCTACAAGGTGGTAATGTTATGATGGATTTTTAAAGAATCCTTTCAACGATCAATGTATAATGTCCTTTCGAGGAAGATGTCAAAGGTAGAGGTTTTTCTTTCAATTTAACAAATGTTGAAGGAATTACCTTTGGTATAGTTTCTTTGGTTATGTGTTGAGGGATTATTTTTACTTGTGTGATAGTGATGGGTAATTGGGATGAGGGATGTGGCCCTAGGATGGAAGACAAGTGTTTTGGTTTTTGTGTTTAAGACGTCGTATAGTCATGGGCCATGATCATTGCTTTTTTATATTAAGGTGTATGTGGGCATATGACGGACTTATGAAGGTTACGTGTGTAATGTTGGACAAGGTGGTTATCGTACGATATTTTCACAATTTGTAATATAGGTTCCTTTTTTAAATATTTTGAAGAGCTTATAGATGGTTTAGATGAGGATGAAGCAAATGTGGATAAAGTTGCTTTATTTTTTAATGGTATGATCTAAAGAGGTGGTTGGCTCGATGTTTTTTGTTTATACGATAGAGCTACTCGTGGATGACTCAGATGTGGAATTTGTGATAGGATTCTCAGATGCCACAGGAGATTGATCTTTGACTATGTTTATAGTATGATGGGTATGAATGTGATTGGTTTTTGGCTGACTGGTAGATGGAGAGTGATTTGGGAAGGGTTGTTTAAATATGCCTACATTTTGATTTTGAGGTGCATTGGATTATCTAATTTTAAATCACATTTGTAAATTTGATCTTAAAGGACGTTTTAAAATGAATGGTACCTTTCGATATCGTGGTATTTGACTCTATGGTATTTACAATAATCATTATCTTTGTACCAAGATGGATGTGAGACGGATATATCGATGGGGCGGATAGGAGGAAGAGGGATCATGTTTGTAGCCAGGAGTTTTTCAAATACAACACTATAAGATTATCCTATAGGTGTATAAGTGCATTGATGTTGAGAGAATTTGGTGGCCAAAATTTCTTTAGGAGTGGTATTGACAATGACTGTGTTGGCTGATGATTTTGATTTGTCATGACTAGAAGATGGTTTAGACAAAAACTCGGGTTTAGGTTTCTTCGACCTAAGTTTAACTCTACCATCTTTGAGAGTGCCAAACTTGAGTTTGTGAGCCATAGTAAAGGCTTTTTCAAATGTCTGGAAGGACTAGATTTGTAACATGGATCATATGTTATTGGAACAAAAGCAAGAAAACAATTATATTAGCTCAGTCTGTGGGAGAGAAAATGATAGTTGGTTAATAACGCCCCTCCAACAGGTGACAAAGTCGGAAATGGATTTTTCTTCAAATTTTTCTATTGTGTATGGGTCAGGGATGGTGATTCTACGTGTAATATTGATTGATAAATGTTCTATAAATATTTTTGAGATTCGGGGGAATGAGAAGAGAAAATATTGAGGTATGTTGTTATACCAATCTAAGGTGGGTCCAGTTAAGGACATGGGGAATGTCCTCAACATGAAGTATTGGTCATGTACGATAAGATAACAAGCATGTCGAAAGGCCTGGATGTGTTTTTGAGGGTCTTCCTTATTATAGAATTTGAGGAACTTAGGAAGTTCTCGGTGAGGAGGATAGGATTTGTATGGTACATATGGGTGGTTGGGTTTGTTGCATACTTGTTTGTAAGATAAAAAAAATTTAGGATCCATAAAATCAGCTTCAAGGTTAGATATTATATTCATCAAATCTTAGAAAGGTTTGATTTGTGGTTGTTTTTGTATATTGGATAAGGATAGACCCGGTTGATTATATAACAATTGATTTGGTTGTTGATATGGTTATGGGATATTTTGCTGAAGAGGGGTACTAGGGGAATTTTATAAGTAGGTTGTGAAACTAAAGGCTGTGAAGGTTAAAAGTACTAATATTGGAAGGGTGTGGATGTTTTCATAAGAGGTTGTGATGGTTGAGGTATGTGTTGAAAATGGGTGGATGTGTGGATAAATGGTTGATATTGTTGAGGTATATGTTAGAGAGGAATAGAGGAGTAGATGAGTGGTAGAGATTGCTGAGGTATATGCTTGAAATGAGTGGAAGTGTGCATGAAGGGTTAAGATTGTGGAGGCATATATTGAAAGGAAGTGGGGATAGTGGATGATTGTTGTGAGGAAGGAAAAATAGTAGAAATAGAGATTGTATTAATATGCGGTATGGATTTCGGGATAGATATAGCTATGTTTTAGACAACTGATGTGGTTTTTTGAGATGAGATAGGATGAGATATATTTAATGAAATGGATTTTGAACTTAAAGGAGGGGTCTGGTTGGTGGAAGACATAGGTTTTTGATTGGTCATGTCCTGTGAGGATACCACATTATGCTCAAAAGAGATGATAGGAACAAAATACATGACATTGCATGTTTTTAATTGACTACTAGTGGTATAAGGGTGTATTTTTTGGATGATTGACTTATGGCTTGGATCAAAAATATGGGAGAAAAAACATGAGGTGTTAGATACAAGGGGTTTTGTTCTAGGAAGTGAATGGTTGAATAGGTGAACACACCCTAGGTAGAAATAAGATGTGCATTGAGGGAAATGGGAGTTTGAATTTAGGATCTCCATAAAATACTAGATCCCCACTATTCAAAGAAATGGGAGATTTGTTCAATCAGGTATCTCCAAACGACTCAGATTGACTGCTAGGGAGAATGTGGAGGTTCTTGATCATATGGTTCAGGTTGATATATATGTTCGGTGTTGATTAATTATACATGTGAAGCATCCTCGATATGCATCTTATGAAGGTCTTCTATAGTATTTTGTCATGAAGATTTTCAGTCCATGTATTGTACTAACTTTTGTAGACGATGGGATTGTTTGTATAGGAAGAACCATGAAAGACAAAAAATCACCTAGAATGAGAAAATGAATCTAAATTGTGCATTATAAGTAGCAAAAAAATCACATAGGAGATACATTTTTAATTATCTTGATTATTTAAAAGAAAGGTGAAAAGTGAAAAATGGTTTATGGGATCCTAATAAATGGTCATCTAAGGATGGTTTTCAAGTGATGTTGAAGGATGGAGTCCCTTGATATCACCTGAAGGTATGCATGAGGCCTGAATATATGTTTCATGTCAGTAGAGTGGCTTTCTATTAGGGCCTAACCCCATCACTTCATTGTCATCGCAATCGATAAGGGAGTCGAGGTATTTATCCAATATACTACCTACCATAATTCTTTATACTTGGCCTAAAACATCTAAATCATGGATTATTTCCTTTAATAATGAAATCCAAGTGGGTACACCTAGGTAGAAGTTTTTAAATGTATTTTGTATTTGATGTGGTTTGGTTGTGTGTGAGGGAAATTATGCGGGAAGTGCAGTTTGTTAACGTCCTAATTAGAGCTATGATGATCAAGCATGATATGAGAGTTTTGTTTTATATCCAAAAGAAGCATTTGGTTTCGATGAAGAAAACAGATAGAAATGTCAATGCTTTGAAATAAAAATGGGAAGGAAAAGATGATGCATCTATAAACGCTTCCTTTTTAATTTATTATTTTTAAAATTTTTTTAGTGCAAAAAGAAAATATCTCCAAGGAATAGAAACCTCCAAGGTTTAGAATAAGACATAAAACAGAGAGAAATATAGATGTTAAAGGATGAATGATCTGAGTAATCAAAAACAATCACAAAGATCATTTGTGCAATTTAAACGAATCACTAGGTGACTGACTAGAAATTACTTGGTGATTTGACCATACTGCTAATGATTATCAGAGCAGATAAGGCCTAGGAGTGACATATAAAATAATTTAAAATACGAAAGAAAGGGAACCAAAATCCCACTGGGCTTGCCATGAATGTACCATATAGTTTTTGCTTCTCTGAACTTTAACTTTATAAAATGAAATAACAAAAAAAACTTGACCTTGGAAGATGAGTGGGATTATACCGATACCCATGACGATGAATTTTGATGTTTGGTTGGACCACGTGCTACTCTTTATACCCAAGTGAAGAGACCTAGCAGAATCATATACAACTAAACAAAATGGATTAGATAAATGAGTGATAATGTGCTGCTTGGTAAAAGGTTGGTTCCAGGAATCCAAAGGGATGCCCTCGAGGATGTCATCTTGTTTTGATATAATTAAGTAGATTGACAATAATGATAAAGATATATAAATGAAAAATATAGATGAATAATGTATAATAAGCTTTAGAACTCGATATTGAAGGGTAAGTCATGTGCAGCTTCAAATGTATCCCATGTGAGATTGGATGTAATCTAGACATACTTGAAGTAGTGCCAAAATTTATGTCTCTTGTTGGATCTCGTGAAATAATTCAAACTGATCTTTGATGTCTTCAATGTTAGAGGAAAATCATATTGAACATAATGTAAGTTCGTGAAGGATGTTGTATTGTTCCCAAAAGAAAGGCTTTTGAACTATGGGGAGGTCATAGATACTTGTAATAGGATGGGACCAGCCAAGTACTACCATCTAAATTAGAGCCATGCTTGAAGAAAACAAGTTAAGTCCAAGATATTGATGAAAAAAGACAAAAGGAAAATTAACTAATTGACATATGCTAATAAACAGGGTTCTCAGGTGATTCAAAGAAATCACTAGCGATTATAGTAAAAAGCATCAATTTTCCTAAAAATGATAAGTTGCTAAAGATAGAGCTTCTAAATAATTGTTTTTATTGCTTTTGATGTTTTTTATGAAATAAAAATGATCAAACAAAACATAAGAGTACCTTTTAATGTTGAGATACGTTGTAAGGTATCTCTAAACATTGGATGAAACTAATTGAGGTTGATGACTAGTTGTTGATCTTCCTGGGAATATGATTGATGAAAATATTATCCAAATGAATTTTTGCAAGAGATTTGAGTTTGATATAGGGATTTGATGATCTCTAGAGTGATGGAGATATATTTTTGGGTTGAAAACAAAGTGCAAGAGTGTGCAAAATAATTTTAAAGATCCCTGAGAGAGGATCTAGAACTAGATTTTATAATCGCTAACAATTTTTAAGAGTCACCATTATCCGAAAATTTTGGGAAAACATTTAGGAAATGGTTGAAACCACTTCTTAAACAATAGTTTTGGGTAAATTGGTAGGTTAAATGGTTGGGAGGATGTTAATGTCTAGTTGGGGAGGTTAGGGTGTTAGGATAAAATAGGTTTGAGGTGGTTAGGTAGTTTTATTAGGGTTAAGGTAATTGAGGGTGGGTAGATAATAATTTATGAGGGCATAAAAATTGATTTTACAAAATGAGAGGGAAGTGACTTATGATAATGATATAATAATAGGTTTTAATTAAATAATGTGTGTATCAAAGGAAGTTGGTGGGTGAAAAAAACATAGTGTTTACAATCTCATCTGAGAGTTGAGTAGAATCTACTATTGGGAAAACCGTTCTCGATTCTCTTTTCAATTTTAGCTCTAAAATTGACTCCTCCTAAAACTTTGATTCCTCTATGTGTTTCTGCATTACCCAAGTGATCATCTTATGTGTGCACAGGTGGGCCTCAGCCTTATTAAACATGTCCCAAAAAAATATTTGTTTAATGGGCACTAAGCTCTAAAATTTGGCCCTCAGAAGCTTGTTTGTGTCATTAATGTATGACATCTCAAGAGCTACCTGTGGAGGTTTCCTTGGCCTTCCTCCTCCTGCGCACTATCTACGTAATGTTTCTCACACAATATCATGATGTGATTGACTTGTTTCCTTCCCTATGCATTGGTCCTTCCCAAGTCCTTGCTCCTGTAACTCCTCTTCATCGTGCACTACTTTGTGATATTCCTCACACTCCTCTTCATGTGTGTGCTCTTCTTTCTATACGTCCTCTTCTTTTTTCTTTTCCTCATGTTCATGTACATGTTTCTCTAACTCTTATTCCTTTAGATCAAGATCATGGAAAATGTGAGGTTGTTCCTCCTCTAATGGAATAGGCATTCGCGCTTATTTATTTGTAGTTGTTTTTGGAGTGCACAAAGTGATTACTTTATTTCACCACCTTAGCATCTTCTTCCTTTTGCTATGGTCTAGCATAAACTCCATCTCATATTCTTCTTCTTCTACCTCTTTTATAAGATCGGTGTCCCTCCTGCACTTTAACAATTGTATTTTTCAATGGAGGTGGTGCAAGGTTGATGTTACACACATCGACCATATTTCCATCCTTGAGCTAAGGTTTCAGGTAAGTATACACCCAACATGCATATTTCACAACTGCTAGTGTCATGATGGGATTTAAATCCATTATGTCATATTCCATCATTTCTACATATGGTGTCTTTGTTTTGTACCTATATTTCTTACGTAGCATGTGGTGGCTAGTATCTACCTTGTCTATGTTGAATTTCAATGGTTGTACATTCTTAATTTTATTCACCATACTCCTGAAATATCTCGTGGTGAATGTTTGCACCAAGGCCCCATTTCTCCATTGTTCAACAAAGATCTACCAAGGAAGAAGTTTTGCATTACAGAAAAAATTTCCTTCCCTTCTAATTTTGTTGGCAGCTCCATACGCACGCACCATTCATTTTCAAAGGCATCATGCAACCTTTTGTACCATTTATCTAAGAGCAACTTATATACATTAGTAACCCGATCATAATAGGTATAATTTTCAAACCTTTTGGTCAACGATCCATTCTCCATGGGGTGTTATCATTCATTTCCATCTGGTCCATTCGGCACACTGATTTCGCAAAACACTATAAGGATCAAGATCGATCCCCAAGTTATGTTCTTTCCTTTCTCATGATGGATCTTAGCTTCCTCAACAATGACTTTTGTGATGTGTAATGTTATGTTATGTTTTGTACCCTGAATCATCTTTTGTGTGATATAAAGGAACTTATTATTCAACTTTGACTATCTCTTAGAGGTACCTAATTTACATATCACTAGGCATGTGACTACTCTTGTAAATGGGTCAAAAATATTATTTACACTGAACACATGGACCCCCCTTTGGTAGTGCAACTTTGAGGTTGTTTTCTCTATTATAGCCTCATCACGCATGTCCATAGTAATATCTTTGCCACTATCACGCAGTCCCATTACTCTGCTAATTAATTACATGGTAATATACATCCTTCTTCCATTGAAATGGAAATAATCCTCATAGACCCTAGACATGATCCATTTGTACAGGAGTGTGTGTTTACCAAAGAGTGGTAACTCAAACAGTTATAACACCCTGGCATCCACTAAGGTCTAGCACAATTTTTCATCAAAAACTATTTTTCCTTCCAGAGTATGCTTCCTCATATCTTATAAGACATCATTTTTTATGTCTATTCATTTACCTTACATGTGGTGGTTATACTCACTAATATTACATTTCCAAATTTACAAGGTCTATGGTTTTTCAACTATGACCTCCTGAGGGTATTGCATTTTTTAGTACCAATTGTCATGAGCTTCCTTTGTTTTCGTCTTGTTCTTTTGTCCCTTGGTTTCATTATTCATGTTGTTTAAATATTTTGCAACTATTCTAACATGTGAATTTGAGCCCTAAGTGCCAAAAACCCAAGTCTCAATTGATTAGTCTATTCTTTAACCATGTAGATCACACTCAATCATGTAACCCAACTCCGTGCCCTTGCTCAATTGTGCAAACCAAAATATTTCCCTAATCCTTCAAGTCTCTACGTAGCCCTAGCTTTGCAACCCTTCTCCAAACCTTTCCACTTCACATAGCTTCAAATTCACACAAGGATATCTAGTTTTGTTTTGGAGTTTTGCTACTTGATCACTTTCGTCACAACTCTAATTCATACTTTTTTTCACTTGTTCTCCAATTCACAAGAGCTATTTCAAACACCAATTCTCAAATCACAAGGTAAGAATGACTACTCTCGCTCTCCTTTTATAGATTTGTAAGTTTCAATCACATTAAATGCACTTACCTACCACCATTTTTATCTTTACTGCATCTAGTTTCTAATTTCCTAAGTTTTTCCATAAACCTATTCCATGTGTGGTAATCAATAACCTTTTGAAGGGCTACTACTTCCCAGGTTGCATAACCTCTTCCGTGTATCCTCCTGGGCCACACACATTCTTTGTTCATGCTACTTGCCAAGTAGTTTTCCTTATTGGGTTACCTCTCTCATGTTATGTTATGCACTTTACTAAATTTCCTTCACACAAGTAAGCATCCTTTATACCTTTGAACAAGTTAACCACTACACGCACCCTTACGCCTTTCATATCTAAGTGATCCAATTACGAGAAAGAACTGTTGATTGATTTTTCTTCATCCCTGTCCAGATTAGTGAGCTAGATAACTAAGAAAATAAAAAACCTTAAAGATGCAAGGGTTTATGGTACCTTGGGATAATATGGTGACAAATAGATGGATGCAAAGTGAATGTCCTCAATGCGGTCTGGATAGACATGTGAAATAGAGGAAACTAAGACAAAAATGGATTAGATGGTATATGCAAGGGTTTCCCAATGAAGTCAGTTCCTAGAAAGTGTTACCTTCCTTTCACAGATATCAACCCCTGTTACATAAGAGAAAATGATATAAATGAAAGATAGATATATAACATGTAGAAAGTGATAAATAACATAACCTAAAAATGTTGATGTATGAAGGAGCTACTGATCTGATAAAAATAAAAAAGAAAACCAAACTAAGAGAACCACAAGGGAATGAGGATGATATTATGGTGATACAAGTGGCATCACAAGGGCATTGTGATGATATTATGAATAAGTGGAGCTATAATGTCTATACTTCTTAACTTGTTTGAAAGAGGGGGGGAAGGCTTGTATTTATAGCCTAAAGATGGGGTTAATTAAGGGGTTATCAGGTAATCCTAGGTTTGAAAAATAATGCTAAGTGAGTTGGGGGGACATGATTTGAATGATTAGGTGCAATACTTAATTTCATGTGGATTATTTTGCATTATTTAATTCATGAGTGGGGTGCATGATTTGAATTGATTTTGGAGTATTTAATTATTATGCAGGGTGATATGAATTAGTTTGGAATATTTAATTAACAAGTGGATTTATATGGATCACATTAGCATATAATGAGGTTTAGGGATTTAAAGGGGATAAATTAACCAATTAAGATTGATTAATTGAATATGTATTTTTGGTGGGAAATGGGATTTATTCAAATTTAGGGGGGAAAGGGGATTCGTAATGGGTAAGCCTGATGAAGGAGAGAAAATGCGGGGTGAAGGGGAGGAATGATACCAAAAATTGGTGTCTACATTTTCCCCTTTTTGATGAGTGGTTTGTGTTGGGCAAGCCGCGAGACAAAAATAATGATTTATCGAAAATATGATTGATTAAGTGTTCCCCCTAAAACTTGGGATTGAAAACATAAAGGAATTCAAACACGAGTTTTAAAGAGATAGATGTTAAAGGTCAGATGGGTGATGAAAATATGGGTAAACACATAACCAAGGCAAGATGTCCCATTCAAAAAGGATCGCAATAATAATGATAATAATATGGCGATGACTCCAATATCACATTGGTAGAGGACAATTGCAGTCTCAATGGAGACGTGTGACAACTTCTAGGAACCAATGAGTGGGTGAAGACCACTACAATATGTATATAGGTTGGAATGACCAACAGGGTCATAAGAAAGCACCAAATTATGTGTAATGAAATGCAAAAAAAATGTGTAAATCCTTCATACATGAGGAATCAATCAAAAATTATGGATCCATAAGGACAAGGATGAAAACAAACGTGTCCCAGCACAGAACACAAACAGTGGCCGAAAAGGTGAGTTGGAATACAGATGGTGAGGTAATATGCCCCAGGCGAGGGCGTTAATAGTTTTGAAGAGATATTTCCTAAGGAAGATATTTTGTTGACAAGAAAATTCTAGAAGAAGAAAGTAGAACAAACTTTGATTCATGGAAATGGGGGGAAGATTATGATCAACATTTGCCAAGAAAAAAGTAGAGTAGGAACTTACGAGGGAAAAGGTGGTAGGTGATGGTAGCCATTATGGTATCCTCAAAGAAAAAAATAACATGGGAAGAAATGCTTATAAATGGATATGATGATGCCTCCTCGAGAGGGCTAACGAGGATAGAAGAGGTGAAAAAGCTCTCAAAAACATGAGAGGTCAATGTTACAAAGAGGAGGATGAGAATGGGGTGTAATGAAATGGATCGGCGGTGGTGCACAAATGGAGAAATATTGGAATCAACTGTGAATGTTAGGTGTGAGGATGTGTTGAAGGACGTAATGAGTAAGAGTGGAAAAAAAATGAATGAACAAGAGTAGTGGGTGATTATGAGAAGATAAAGAAAGGTCAAAGGTGAAGGAGACAAGGGTATGGAATAGAGCAAACGGAGATGGAGGAGGAGGAAAAAAGTAATGAAAGAGGGAGAAGAGAATAAGAGAGAGGGATGATAAGGGAAGAAGGAAATGATGAAGGAAAAACAAGGAGAAGACAAGAAAATGACAGAGAAGAGGGTGAAATTATGAAAAACGGAGAGAGATATTAAAAACAAAGGGAGTGAAGAAGTGTGAAGGATATGAAGGGAGAGAAATGATGGAAAACGAAAGAGATGATAGAGTTTAGAAAAGAAATAAACTATAGAATTAGGAGGTGAAGAAGTAAAAAATAGGTGGAAGAGAATAATAGAGAAGGATGATAGGAGAAGGGAATGAGAAAAAGATGAATAAGAAGATGAGATGAGAGTAGGGGGCAAAATCAGGAAAAAGGGAGAGAAGGATGGAAAAATGAAGGGGATGAGGAATGATGAATAATTTAAAGAAGATGAAAGAAGAGGTAGAATGGAGAAAATAAATTAAATGATGAGGGACCAAGAAGATGTGGAGAAGATCAGAGAAAAGCATAGAAACTGGTACTGAATGAATGAAAAGGTGGGTGTGATAGAAAAATGAAGAGAAGGGTAGGAGGAAGGTGAAAATGATGGGGGAAGAAGAGATGATAGAGAATGGATATATGGATAATATTGAAGGGCACAGGTTACCGTGAGGAAAACCAAGGTAAAGAATATGGAACAGACTGCATGAAAATGCATGTGGAGGGTGAGATGATAAAAAAGATGGAACAAAGATGAAGATCAAGGTTATCAATGGGGAAGTAAGAAGGAAACATGAAGTAAAAAGGGGAAAGAAGATGATACATAGGAAGTGAAATAAGAAAAGGAGCAGAAAGGAGGGGAGAGCAATAGAGAAAATGATGCAGAAGGAAGGAAACCAAGAATGGAGATATTCAGTGAAGAGTGAGCAGTATCAGGAACTTAAAGAGAAGAATGAGGAGAGGAATGATACGGACTGGAAAATATGTGGAGATGCTTGAGATGAGAATAAAAGTATTACAAGACAATAGACAAAGGATGTCTGATGGAGATAATAAAGAAATTGGTAAGGAAGAATGGAAGATGGAGAGGTGGTGAAGAAAAAGAGAGGGAGGGATAGAAGAGGAAATGCCAATGAAGGGATGTTAGGAGAATTCCACTGATAATAATCAGTAGGGAAGGATGGGAGGAAAAGTGAGAAGAGGGAAAAAGTAAATGATGAATAGAAAAGGAAATGCCAATGAAGGGACGTTATGGGAAGTCCACTGATAATGACTAATGTGCACAGGGGAAGGAAGGAATGAAGAGAAAATGGAGGAGGTCAAAAAGAGTGAACAAGGCCGCGCAAAATGGGGAGGAGTGAATTTTAGGAATTCCACCAATAATTACTAGTGTGGAAATGGAAGATGATGATTGAAATAATTTTATTGGAAGACCATCAATAATGGTGGTTAGACATGGGGGTAGATATGAGTGGGAGAACTCAAGAAGATGGAGTGGAAAGAGTAAATAAAGGAGGGATAATGATTTGTGTCAAGATGAAGGTGAGGAGAGGATGTAGTGGATGAGGATGAATGAGGTAAAGATGAAGAAACAAGGACATGAAAAAAATGGTAGGAATTGGTATGAAGGATGATGGATCGAGGAGGGGAAAATGGGGTAAAGAAATGTGGTGATAAGAGGAAGATAGAAGATGCATTCTGTGATATAATAGGTTGAGAAAGGATAATGGTAGGATGAAAATATGGTTGGTAAGGAAGACAAATAGGAAGAAACAATCAACATAGGGAATGAAGAATGAGGTGAGGGAGAATTCCAAAATGATAAGTCTACCTTAAGGGAAATCCTTAAGTAATATAGTTACATTGCGGAAGTGGTTAAGTAAGATTGCCAAGTGAGGGATGATGGAGATGACAAGTGGGAAAGTAGGAGGTAGTGTTTGGAAGAATGAAAGAGTGAGGTGAGAGGATGTGATGATGGTAAATGACAATAAAATTGGACGATGATAATGTGGAGTGATGGGGGAGTGTAAGATGACAAATCATTCCTAAGGACTCTTAAGTAAGATCGACATGCCGCAGGAGTAGTTAAGTAAGATAGCCAAAGTGACAGTGACGATACAAAAGGTGAAAGACAAGAGTGTATTGGGTGCAAGGGTGGAATGGTTGGTTGGAGAAGATGATTTCAGTGAGGTGCGGGAGAAATAGGATGGAGGAAATATGATGGAATGGGGAAGGTTGAGACGGAAAATAAACCTTAAGAGGTACTCTTAAGTAATATTGTCATTTTACAGGGATGGTTAAGTAGGATCACCAAATTGAAGAAGAATAATGATGGGAAGAAGTAAGTGATTGATGGAGTTTGTGGGAAGATGGTATGAAAAGATAGACTAAAGGGGAACCCTCAAGTGAATTTTCCATATTACGAGCATGTGTAAGTAAGATTATCAAGTAGAACATGGATACTATGAATAATGAGAGAGAAAAGAGTGAGTGGTGTATGCCAAAATGGAACAAGAGGTGAGAGGAGGTGATAACAAGGAAAGAAGGAAACAAAGGAGTGTGACATGAATGGATGGAGGAACATATGCAGTGTAGGATGGAGAGTGTGAGGGGAATCCTTAATTTGGATGCCCATGCGGTGAGAGTGATGAGGTAAGAATGATAAGTGGAAGAGGCAGAGAAAAAATATGTGTGTGGTGGTGATTGTTGTCTGATGAAAGAGGAGATGGTGGAGAAGTTTCTACAGCGGGAGGATCTAAGGAAGAAGGTATACCTTAACTAAGAGTCCCTGACTGTATAGATGGTTAAGTAAGATTGTCAAGCTGAAAGAAAAAGAGTGAAAAGGGAAAATTGGGAAGAAAGGAAAGGAAGATACACAAAGTGGTGAAAGGGGACAGAAATGGTGAGATAGGTGATGTGGGGATAAGTGGTGATGAGTGGAAATGAGGAGTGAGGATCAATGGATCAAATAAATTGTTGATCATGGTGGGGGATAATAAGTTACACGATAACAAACTCACCTTGAGATGGATCCTCAAGTAGGATTCACAAACTGCAACGGAGATCAAGTAGAATTCCCAAACCAAAAAGTGTATTAGTGAGAGCATTCATAGATGTTGACAAAATTCATGGAATTATGGATGATTGTAAGATATGTCATCCTTAAAGGTAAACATATAGATATATATTTCATGGTTTGAAATTTGATTTGTAAGAATGTGATCTTGATAAAAGGTGACCTTAATGAGATAAATGACACATAATCATAGCAAGGGGCATACAGGGAAACCATGCTTCGAACCGGATTGAAGGTAAAAAAGAAAGGGTACCACTCAAGGCATTGCACTTGTAGCCAATAGTAGGTGTTAATACATAACCAATAATAGTTAGTTATACCAAAATACCATGAGGGAAATATGGATGAAATATTCTCATAAACCTAATGTCGACACAACAAAGGGGATTCTAGATGTAAATTGTATGCGAAGAGGGCTATCCATAGGTGGTTGTTCCTTAGAAACTATGCCCCAGCTTTGGGTAGGGGAAAGAGAGCAAATTGATCAATGTGGGAAGTTTGCTAAGAGAAAGCTGATCAAATCGGGAAGCTTTCTAAGGATGTTAATACAGTAGAAGGTTGATCAATGTAGGAATCCTTCACTGCCATGATAAGATAGTATCCATCCTTTAAGGGTTTGGTCTACTTTTTCACTTTTGCTTTGGGATTTTGATTTTTTTTAGATGAAAGGATAAGATATGCATGATATTTTTCCTTCAGGGGAGTCATTCTATACTTATTATATGCTTTTTATGAACAAAATGTTTCCTTCGATGGATCAATTTTTTTTTGGATAAGTATATCATGAAACAAGAGCATCCATAATTTTTTACTTTTTTTTGTATTATTTTTGTATTTTGATGGGGAAGAGATGGGTATAGCTAGGTAGACCACTTAGGAGGCAATGATGAACACACAAGTGACACTACCTGATACCTTTTTATGTGGTTTTGATAGGTAGATAGGAGGGTGATGGATGTAATGATCATGGATTTCTCACCAAAAAGGGAAGAACCTATCCATAAGAAAAATGCTATGGACAGAGTCCATGGTGCCCATATTTAAGGTCATGACTAGGAAAGTGACTGATAGACCACATAATTCCAAATCATTATAGTGATAGATGGAAGAGGTTCATGATGGAGGAATGATCTAAGGGTAATGAATAAGTTCTCATTGGTAGGTATGCTAACAATAGAATGGTCACAAGTGCAATGCATTAAGAGGTTTATATCTCTAGTTTACCATCAAGGGAAGCCAAACAAATAGACCCCAGACCCATACTTATGCATGATGATAATGTAAGGTCCAATCCAGTTGGGAGAAAATCGTTTCACGTTGGCTCCTTTCTAGAGTTTTATCAAAAGATAGGATAAAGTCTTAGGTGAGGAATATAGGATACGATAAGATACGATGATATATATGAGTGAAGATAAGACATTATGCGTTATCCTTGAGGAAGCAAAATAAATATGACATGCCACAAGAAGGGTCATGTATGGCCAGTAATGGTGAACTTAAAATGAAAAACATGGTCCCGTAAAGTGAGTGAAAAATATGGCCACAAAAGTGGGTGTTTAAAAAGAGATGAAGATTTGGACAAGATTAGTTTGTATTTAATATTAGATGAGATGGATTAGATGAAATTAAATAAGGCGATATCAAAAGTGAAGTCCCCCAACATCAAGTAAGTTGTATGGATGGATAAGAGATGAATTGATGTGGAGGGGATGCTAAGGATGAGGGGAGGATATCCCCCTAGACAAGGGAGATTATATTATACACAGATGAGTTATTTGATTTCTGAAGGAGTTTTGATAGGATTTTTTTGGATTTGGATTCGATAAACGATCAAAGAATACAAGGGCAATTGGTAAGATAAATATTATCGATGAATAATGAAGGACCTTCCATAGAAGGAATTTCACGTGTAGGAGATATGTTAAGGGATGACGTGGATGGAGTAATCATGGGAAACCTGATGGATGGGATACAAATTGAATTAGATGTAGATGGAAAATTTTGTTCCCCCTGAATGAGGAAAATCGTCTTTCTCAATAAGGTTATGGATGATTGTCTGAAAGGCCTTACAATGTTCAATTTCATGGTCCAGGGGTATGATGATAAGTACAAATGCAATCTAGGATTGAACCACGATGGATTTAGACTATGAGGATTAAAATATTTAATAGGAGGAAGCATGATGGTAGATATTTGAATTAAATGTTGAAGGATGTCTACGCATAGGACCCAATCAAAGTTTCATGGGGAAGGTAACTCTTTTGGGTTTTGATAGGATATTTTATCTTGGAGTTAGGGGAATAAGTGGACATAGATCGGATGGGTGAATTATATGTTTTAAAATACAAATTAAATTTGAGAGGAGGGTTATATTTTTTGGATTTGTGATTTATCATTACGAGGTGTATTATATGAAGGAAATGACCTTAAAATAGATGTTGTAACATTGGATTGTTGAAAAAAAGGGAATACCTGAACTTCTTACGAGGATGTGCAAGGATACTTTTGGGGATTCTTAGCAAGATTTGTAGATTTTGATCAAGACGCATTACTCTTGGCAGGTATTACAATAAATTCAACTGGAGGATCCAAAGGTGGTAGTGTAGGGGTGGATATCAATGGAGAGAGAGATAGGTGTTTGTATGATGTGATTAATAAGGCCTATCTGAGATTTGTATTATGTAGTTTTTGGTTTGATTAATGTGGAAATCAATTAATTTGTGAATCTTCATTTGTGTTTTCCTCAGGTGGAGGTATTTTTTCTATAAATTTCTCAAGGGTTATCATTGAAATAGAGTGATTACAAATCAAGAGGATTTGGTTAGTGTGATAGAAGGATTAAGTAAATAATATTAGTATAAAATGGGCGATGTGGCCATGGGAAAGGATATAGGTATAGGTGACGAAGATGTCAAGGAAGGGGTTAGTGGATTTTTTGATATGATAGATATAGGAGTAGTTGGGATGGATAAATAGGTGGGCATAATTGGGATATTTGGAGATGTAAATGATGTGGTAATAGTTCTGTTGTATATAGATGCGGTTAAGGGGTTGAATATGATAGGTTGGGGAATGATAGATGTGGATGGAGTGGCATGTATAGTTCAAAGTTGAATGTGAATGTGGTAAAGTTAGTTGGTGTAGTTGGTACAGAAAAAAGTGTGGAAAAAGGAACTGGGATTGACTCTAAGGATGATATAATGGGTAAAGGTGGAATGGATGTAGGTAAGGTAGCCAAATCTAATTAAGGGGATGTGGTAACCGATAGAGTATATATGATAGGTAATGGAGTAAATATAGGAGTAATATCAAGTATAGAAGTAGGTGGGAATGGTTGTTTCATAATTTTTTTGAGGGGTAAGAATGATATGTTTTTGAATGGGGTTGATGTTTTAGGTGTGGATGTATGGATAGGTTTGTTTGATGTATATGTGGGTGAAGGAAAAAATGTGAGAGATGTAGGGATAGGTGTGTATATCAATGGGTCTGAAATAGGTGCTAAGGATGAATCTAATGTGATAGATTAGGGCATGACCAAAGTGGATGAAGTAGATGGTATAGTCAAAGTTGATGTGGATGTGGTAAGGGTAGGAGTGGGTATAGGTATAGGACAAGTAGTAAAAAATGATATAGGTATGATAGTTGTGGATACGATAGGTTCTGAATAAGGGGTCAAAATAATGTCTATGGTAGGAACATGTGGATTTGGTGATGAGATGAGATCTTGATTGAAAGTGTTAACGGTGTAAGCATTTAATAGTTAATATTTAAAAGGGGTGGATTTATTTTTTGGTGGTTGATTAGGAAAAGGTTGCATAATTCTATCAAGGGGTTGGCTAGGTGAAGTGGTAGAGCTGTCCATTTGGATATCCCCTTGATTTATAAGTTGTTGGATACAATATTTGAAGGAATGGCATTTCTCAATGTCGTGACCTTTGACTTGATGATATTTACAATAGTGGGTTTCATGATACAAAATAGGCTTGGGTCATGAATCATCCACGGGTCGTATGGGAGGAATTTGGATGGAGTGTACTGCCATCAACTTGTCAAATACAAAACTATAGGATTCCCCCAAGGGGGTATAGTTAGCAGATGGTCTAGGGGATTGTTGTTGAGGCCACTTGCAAGATTTAGGTGTAGATGAGGAATTAACAACCATGGCATTGGCCACACCTTTAAATGCGGTGTTATGTGCGGATGGTTTAGTAAATTCAATTTAAGGTTTGGTCAATCTGATTTTAAGATGACCTTGGTTAATGGCACGGGTTTCAATTTTTTGAGCCATTGTGAAGGCTTCGTCAAAGGTGTGGAATGATTTTATTTGTAAGGTAGATGATATATTCTTTACACGTGAACGCGAGAAGAGATTGATGAGTTCAGTTAACAGAAGAGAGAAGGATAGATGGTTTATAATGCCACACCATCATGTGACAAAGTCTATGATGGACTCATCTTCAAACTTTAAATGGTGTACAGTTCAGTGATAGTCATTTTGCACGCAATATTAATCAAGAATTGTTCTAAGAACAACTATGTGAGTTAGGTGAAGGAAAATATCAAGTATTGAGGTATATTATTGTACCAATATAACACGGGACCATATAAGGACATGGGGAAAGTGAAAATCATTAGGTCTTGATCATGTGCAATAATATAACATGAATTTTTGAATGCATGAACTTTGGAAGATCCCAATGAGGAGGGTAAGTTTTGATAGGAACCAACAGATGAATCGATTCGTTACAGATTTTTTTGTAGGATAAACTAACCTTGGGTGCCCATGTAGCGACTTCTAGACTAGCCATCCTATTCATAAAAGTGTGAATAATATCGTTGGACGTGATGTTAGGTTGGGATTTAATTGGGTGTGTGGCATGGAATGTATCTTGATAAGGCAGCTGATATGTTTGTGGATATGTGGGGCTTTGAGGAACTAGTTGATAAGGTGGTTGATTAATTTGTGGATGTGTGGGTGTTTGGAGAATCATTTGATAAGGATTAATATATGTTATGTGTTGAGATTTCATAAGTTGTTGTATAGGTTGATGTTGAGAAATATGGACGTGATGTGATTATTGGGATAGAGCATTTTTTTGTGGTAAATGATGAGTGGGGATATGAGTGTTAAGAGTTTAAGATGGTTTGAGCATATGATGGGTAGGAATGTAAGTGTTAAGAGGTTGAGATGGTTGGATAGGCATACTAGTAGCGGATGGAATAGAGTTGACATAAACTGATGTGGGTGGAATAAGATCCACCAAATGAGTAGATTGATAGGATAGAGAAATTGTGGGATATTTACGAAGTAAGAAGTCATAAAAGGGGTGGGAAGGAGGTTCAACAGTTTCTAAAGGATCCGGAGATGGGGGTGTAGTTGGTATAGAAAGGTTGGGTTGATGAGGGACATAAGGATTGGATCCAAGGTGGGGAAAATTTTACATGACATGGCCCTCATGAGGTGAGACCATGGAGACAAGAAGTTGGGTAATCTCAAGTGTGGTCTCAAGTTTAAAATCTTGTTGGGATATAAAATTAGAGGAAGGGATGTCATTGTATTGACAATATTAGTTGCAAAATCAAATAAAGAACATTAAAATGAAAGAAGAGTTCATGTTGTTAAGAGTTGTTTATAATAAAATAACGAGAGAGGAATGAAAAAAAATTGAAATTTTGAATTTTTATTCATCTTATTTTGATTTCAAAATTATAATATTTCCATTCCAATGAATTTAGGTAAATTCTTAATATTTTAAATTGGATATGCCTCTTTAATTTATCTTGAAAGTGCTTCCTGTTGTCTCTATGAAATTTCAAAAGGTGAACCGGATAAGGAGATGTTTTGATGTGTTGATTTTTGTCGTGATTCTACAATGTGTGCCCATGGTATCGTGAGATGCAGATTTTGTATCCAACCCTAAGATTGTAAATTATGTCACACTAGAACTTTACACTTAAACTTAATTTTAAATCAATTCCCAAGCTCCTGACAGTTTGATGCAGACATTCACCCAGGAAAGGGAAATCACAATGTAGAAAGGATAAAATCTGGAAAAGGTGTGAAACCTGGAGCAGTGCTTAACCTTTTTATCTAATTATAAGATCCTAACAAGGCGGTAATCATTGACCATGGTCAACCAAGGACCCTAAATTTTCACTTTGGACAAGTTGTGAGACCAGGGTCACTGAGCCATGCTGAGTTAGATATCTTAATTCACCAACGTTAATTGATTTGTGGTAATTTTGGGCACAACTTTAAAAAAATTGTATGTGTTGGTCTAAATTCTAGTGACATACTTCTAGATATGTGAATGGGATTTCCACTAAAAAGATTCATTAGAGAAATTAAAACCATACAAAATTCTTGGCATTATTTACAACTTAGTGAATGGGCTCAATAAGAGTCATCAAAGTTTTTGAGAGCATCAAAAAAACCTATATACTATGAAATACAAGCGTAGCAAACCTACGAGTAGCCAAATAAGAGTAATGAATTTTCAATGTACAAAACACCTAAATTGAGGACTTCAAAATCTAGTGATGAGAACTATAGATTTATCATTTAAAATGAAGTGATTTTTAGTGCACTACGTGATTTTTTTGGGTAGGTTTCACATCCCATAGTGTGAAGGTTAACCAAGTGATGTCATAAGGCACATTAATGCATAGATTTTTACTTGGGATAATTCTTTACAAATTTTGGATAGGAAATCTATTAATTCTTAAATTAAAGGTAACAATTATATGGGTCAGTTCCAGCAAGCATACTTATACTGTTGATTGAGTTTTATTTTTCCCTGTCCATATTAGTGAGATAGATAACAAAGAACACCAAACAACCTTGAATGATGCAAGGTTTTAAGGTACCTTGGGAGATACGATATGGTGGATACATGGATGGGTGTAGATGTGATTGATCTCTCGCTGCGAGTTGGATAGAACTGTGAAACACAAGAAACTAAGAGAAAAATGGATTAGATGGTGTATGTGGGGGTTGCCCAAAGAAGCCGGTTCCTAAGAAGTGTTACCTTCCTTTCATGGATGTCAACCCTTTTTAGATAAGAGAAAATGATATAGATGAAAGATGGATAGATAGCATGTAGAAATTGATGAATAATAAAACTTAAAAATGTTGATGTATAGAGAAGATACTGATCTAATCAAATAAAATTGAGCCTACACGAGAAAATGAAAATTTCAAGGCTAGACTTGCCAATAGATGGACTTTTTAAGAGAACCAAAAAGTACTTGGATGGTATCATGGATGGTACAAGTGGTATTACAGGGGCATTGTGATGATATTATGATAAGTGAGGGGCATCAAAAGGGCATTGTGGTGATATGATGAAAAGTGGAGAGCTATAATGTCATAGGTTTGTTATGACTTATTACTTGTCTAAAATAGGGGGGAGGCTTGTATTTATAGCCTAGAAGATGGGGTTAATTAAAGGTTTGTCAGGTAATCCTAGTTTGAAAAATTAATCCTGGTTAGGTGAGTGAGGGGGGACATGATTTGAATGATTAGGTGCAATAATGGATTTCCTGTGGATTGTTTTGCATTATTTAATTCATGAGTGGGGTTCATGATTTGAATTATTTTGGAGTATTTAATTATTAGGTAGGGTGATATGAATTAGTTTGGAATATTTAATTACCAAGTGGATTTATATGGAGCACATTAACATATAATGAGGATTAGGTATTTAAAGGGGATAAATTAACCAATTAATATTGATTAATTGAATACGTCTTTTTGGTGAGAAATGGGATTCAAATGGGTAAGCCTTATGATGGAGAGAAAACATGGGGTGAAGGGGAGGAACAATACCAAAAACTGGTGTCTACAAGAACATATACCCATGCATTAAGCTTTATATGTTGCACAAAATTAATCCATATGCACCTTATCTCCTACCCCATACTAAAAGTATGTGTGGTCCTTTGTGCATCAATATAGTATAAATATTATCATCTCTTATACGCGAACACGCTTATTCCAACAAAACAAAACAACACAGGAAAATAAATCTAGTCTAAATGGAAATAATACCTTATTACTAACATAATGAAAGAAGATTATTTATTATAGGGCTTCAACATACTCCTATTAAAGTGTCCAAGAAACATTTTTCCATCCAGTTCCTATAACTGGGATGCACTAGATTCCAAAATCTTCGTTAATTTAAACAGTCCCAACCAATGCACTTTGAGCTTCCCTGGGTAGCGCATAAACTTATAGTCATGTAGGAGCACCATACCAAGTACAAAAGTCTTGTTCTTAATATGTTTGTCATGTCAAGAATATTTTCGTGATTTTCTTATTTTTTAGCTTCATCACGTAATTACATGCCTTTCATCCAATTGCATTAATATGTCAATATGTTATGCTACTACTTTTTCATCTGTAAAACCTCATGTGTGCGCAATACACAGTGAGGGTAACATAAATTCCATTGGAAAGACTCCCTCTACACCAAAAACCATTTGAAAGGGTGTTTTCTTATTCAACCTTTTTAAAGAACTCCTCTACGCCCATAGTATAGATGAAACTTTATCATCCTAATCTTTTCTTCCTACATCACAGATTTTTGTCAATGTGTTTCCTAAGATCTTGTTGAAGGATTGTGTAGTACCATTGGCTTGAGGGTGATAAAGGGTAGTCTTGTGATGGGATACCATAAACTCAACTAACAATATCCTAATTATTTTATTAAATAAATGAGTGCCCCTATCATTGGTAAGGCTCAATGGGAAGTCATACCTACTAATAATATTATCCCATAAACATATTTTTGTTGTAGTTGTAGTGAAGTCCCTTGTGGGTGCAGATTCTGTCCACCTTGTCAAATAATTGGTGCACATGGTGATGTATCGTGCACCTGTCCTCTATGCAGATGGTGCAATTAGACCAAAAAAGTCAATTTTCCACTTCTCAAAAGGGTTTTCACTTGTCATGGGTCACAATGACATCTCATCACACTATCCTGGTTTTCCCATTCTTTGAAAATGATCACAAAATTTGACAAATTCCTTGATATCCTTGTATAATGTCTCCCACAAAAGTATTGTCAAGAGTATCTTGCACACTGTAGCCTCACCTACATAATGTCCTCATGTATCCCTCCATACACTTCCTCCATAATTGCATGATGCTCGTGCTCCAAAACACATTTGTGTAATAATTCATTTCTTCCCATATTTTACAAGTCACCTCTTACCAATTGATAAGGTGTAGCGAAAATAGATAATTACTTCTTCCCTAGTACTTTCATTCCCTTAGATGCCATACATGTGTGCAAGAATATTGTAATATCCTCTAAATCAATTGGTGCACACTGTGACCTGAAAAGTTATGCATATGGCATGGTGTCCTCTATGATCTGTGCATCCTTTCCAGAATTGATCCTTAAGAGATGATCAGGTCCAAGATTACTCCTTCTAGGTTTGGCAATGACTATAAAATAAAATTCATGGAATAATATTATCCATTGATAGATGTTCCCTTGCAATATTGGCATTTTTAATAGATATTTAAGTTCCATATGATCAGTTTAAAAGATAAATGATGTTTCTAGTAGATATTTTTGGAACTTTTAAAGTGTGTAAACCATGGATAATGTCTCGCACTATGCAGTTGTATAATTTTGCTCGTCCGGTGTCAGCTTCCTGCTCACAAAACGGATAGGATGGTCCACATTACCTTCCCCTGGATGAGCTAATACAGCCCCAATTTTTGTTTTAGAAACATCCACATGGACATGTAATGGTAAATTCCAAGAAGGGAAGTGTAAAATGAGTGTGGTTTTTAGTCTTTCCTTTAATGTCTTGAATGCCTTCTTTTTCACATATTCAAATATAACTTTCCCTTTTCCTTCAGCAAATCCTCTAGTGGTGCAATAATAACTGCATATCCTTTTATGAATTTCCTTTAATACCTTGTATGCACAAGAAATTCACGCACCTCACTTTGATTGATTAGCTCCCATAACCCCAAAATGACAGCTAATTTTTTTGGAGAAACCAACAAGCCTTCCTTTTAAATTATATTCCCCAATAGTGTACCAAATGATGTTACAAAGATACATTTCTTAATGTTTAATGATATAGTTAGTTGCCTACGCAGTTTGAACATATGCCTTAAATAGTTAGATTTATCCTTCACTAGCCCATTCAATGTCCTTCAGGTTTACTTTAATAAACTTGTGAATAAAATCTTGGAATTCCTATAATACAATGCACAATAAAACCACCAGTGCATTCTTCAATCCAAAGGGCATGACTTTGTATGTAAAACACCCTCATTCTGTCACAAATTTCATCTTCGCTTAGTCTTCATGCACAATTTGAAATTGATGATATCCTGAGAAACCATTAGTAAAGGAGTAGATTTTGTGCCCTACGATGCCTTCAATTATTTATTATGTGAATGGTGTCAGGAAATGATCAATCACACATGAGGCATTCAACACCCTATAATATACAAAAATATTGATCCTTCTATCCTTCTTGATGATTATGACCATTGGTATTATCCACTCATATTATTTTATGGGCTCAATGATGCTTAGTTTCATCATCTTTTCAATCCCATCTCTTACTTTCATGCGCAGGTAGGGGTTCATTTTGTAAGGTCATTTCTGAACCAATCATGCACCATCCTTAATTTTTATCCTCGTATCCCCAAGTGATGGATGGAAACCCTTCAAATCATGGTATCCCCTTAGAAAAAGATCCTAGAATTCATGTAATAATTTTACTATCTTTGAAACTTCTACCTAAAACCAATAGTCACCAATCACTTCTTCCTTTGGTGCATTTTCTGCCCCGATATTCACCTTCTTTATCTTTAATGGAAAATAATATGTGTTCTTGTTCATTGGTCATATGCAGGACTTCATGTTCACCTTCTATAATTTTTATCATTAGATCATCATCATCATCTATAAGGTATCTAATCTTTCCTTTCTCCTTTTATTTCTAGGCGCATCCCATAATAATTTCATCAGCGTCCAACCCCGTGTGATCACTCACACACTTTGTAGGGGTAGTTTCATCATATAGGTGGGTCAAGAGTTCCTCTTCTTTCATGATTTCTCTCAATGTGATGTGCTTTATTAATTTTAATGCTTTATGGATGGGAGGTTTAGTAGAAAAAAAATCAAAGGTGTGCATGTTACCTAAGGTTAAGTCGTGCCAACTCATTGTCTATAGTTTTAAATCCTAGTGTATGTACCATGCACGCGCATCTGTGTAGTGTAGAATACAACTTATGAACCCACAGTGATGGGGTTAGTGCGTTAGGACCTTTCAGCTATTTTTTCTCATAGGTTTGTATGTGACTCTAAGGATATGTCTTTCCATCATAAGTTAGTATCTAAGAAGGAAGGTTATTCCTGGAAAACCTTATCAAGAAAGTAACTCTTATCTCATGTGATCTAAACAGATTATCCCTATGTACATCCCACCAATGCACCACCATTCCCTTTAAGGCATAGATCAGTATGTTTCTCCTATCTCCTTCATTCTTTAATCATTCCTTCATTGCACATAAGAAAGACTCAGGATTTTCCTCCCTAGTATATCTTGGTAGTGGCACTCTACCCAACCACATGATTGTTCCTGGCCTGATCACCTGTATTAATCTTATATTAAACTCACAAAAAACCATTTTATAAGTGTCATGAGGCATATTATCACAAGAAATGTTGGTATTGTCATTAAAAAAATATGCATCTCCCTAATTAGGCAGTCCCTCCTTTGTTGGCTCAACATTTTATGGACCTTGCATTTTCTACGTGTATATTTGACTGAGGTCCTCTTCATTGATAGAATCATTGTAGGGTGTAATCTTGGTAAAATCCATTGGTATTACCAATCATTATTCCTCGTTCTCAAATTTTATGTACCACTTATTAGATTGCAGGTTTGTGGTATTCACATAGCACCAAGGATGACCAAGTAGTGCAAGAAATTTGGCCGCTTGTACCAAATCCAGTGCCTCGAAGTCTCTTTTGAAATTTGATCCTTGAATTATGATGCTTGCATCCTTTAAGACTCCAATGGTCATAAAATTTTTTTTTCCATAAACAACACACTTGAAGATGGTTGCAATGGTGGCCTACCCATTTTGTTCCAAGCATCAATGGTAAATACATTGACTTATGTGCATGTATCAATCAAAATGTTTCTTACCAACCAAACATCTATAACCGCATCTACAGTAATCTCCTTTTCATACTCATGGTCTTGTGGTGGTAAATTCACATGTAATATGTGCATATCCCTTTATGCTCTTGTGCATGACACTTTCTCTCATAACCATTCTCCTAACAGAGGGATGATGTTTTCTTTCCTGAGCATTCTACATACTTCCTTGAGTTCATCCACATCATTATCACATACCTCAGTCTATTTGGTGAGCTCTCTATCCCATGCTTGTTCCTTTAGGCATTGTATCCCCCTTTAGTTCTCTAATAAATTACATGGTCTCATGGAAAACTTATTTTTTTTGCCATGCATCCAGATATTTTGTTGGTTATATGTTCTCATCCCATCTAATGAGTGGCTTTTGTCTTCCCTGTTCACGTGTGTGTGACGCTTCTATACGTGTAGTAACCAATATCTATTTCTACTACCATAACTAAAGTCTTAGGTTATCATTTTCCCTACTTAGAGCGTTGAACATGTATCATGGATGATCTCTTATCCTTCTTGTTTTTACATATATGTGGGTATAATTCTAGGAAATATTCCACTTTTATCCCCTTTCCACAATACGCGCAATATTGGTTCTTAGAAAACTCACACTAATAGTGGTCGGGTGACCCACCTGTATAACACATTCCTTGGATGAACCTGCCTCTACGACCTCCATGGCCTCTTCCATGATATCCTCTGTGGTATCCCCCATTACCGTTGTTCCTCACGTTATTGTTCTTTCCAACTCAATTATTTTCATTTTCTCACTCATGTCCTTGTGATTTTTTCTCTGCACTAACCTAACAAAACCCCATCTAAAAATATTAATGAATGTGGTCAATTAGTTGAAAATTATCTATATCATGGGGGTGTGCATCAAAAAAATTGAAATACATTAACACCTTCTTTTGTGTGGTGTGCTACAAAAGTGCACAATCTCAAACATTATTTTTCTTGTGACAAATTTTGCATGCTATGAGCAACGTGCGCACACTCCTGCATAGATAAATATCCTTCGTGTGCCCTTATACATCATATTATATGCACCAAAGTCCATTATAGGTTTCATGTGTCAAGTTAGCAAATAATTTTTCTAGCTGAGTATCCATTGATGTAATCTAAGCTTCAAGTAATGGGCTTACTCTGTGTCTATGCTTCTAACCACCTCTCCTCGTAGTACCGCCTCCAAAGCCTCACGTAGGTCTATGAACATTTTATGTGATAACACCCTTCGAAATTGTGTCAGTGATCCCCCTATGAACCACTGCACACATTGACTATGGTGGATGTCCTATGAAAGTTAGACAAAAAAGTATTGAAATGTGTGTCATATTCCCTGACACTTTTAGCCAAGCCTTGTTTAATTTCTTTCATCACACTAATATTCAGCTGCTTAAATTATGGTATGTGGATTTCGGCCATAAAGGCAACATGCAATGCATCATAGTCTACTGTTACATGATGCAGGCCATACTTCATGTACCAACTATGTGTGTGGCCTTATAGTGTGGTAATGAACTAACTCTCCTTCCTATCTGAGGATTTATTCCTTTTGTCCTCCATAAAATTTTACACTTTTACACATTCTTTGTTGCATCTTCCACACCTCGATACTCTGGTAAATGAAATGACATCTCAAAGAAAATTTGAGGAGGTTGTTATGGATATGGTTTACTTCCTTGTCTCGGATTATTCTCGCTTGGTGGTGGACCATATCCTTATCTCAAACCTCCATAATGGTTTCCTCTACTCAAGGGATACCAAAGCCTCCCGAGCCTCCTATTACTAGGACTAACGGTGGCCCCAAAGAAGATTCGGTCTACGTGGTTGTAGTAGAACTAAACTATGTGCCAAATTTTTTACCTAATATCCCTCCAATAGGATTACTTCTAATGAGTAGAGCACCAACATTTTTTCCTAATGTCGGGCATACCAAGATACTTCCAAATAAATTATGTTGTCTGACTATGGAAGCTTGTTGCATTGACATATGTTTTGTCTTTATCTATTAGGCCTCCTAAGTTGATACCAAAATGTATCTTCCTGTATCTCCAACCCAATTTGGTGATCCCCAATTTCCTTCTTGTTACTCATCATTGTGATGACCCTCTATAAACAATTCTGAATTCTGAGCACCAACTGCAAGGGCTAGGGGTTTGGGGTGGGTCATATGCATGCCAACAGTTATTATTATTTCTTCACCATACTCACTTTCATAAAATGCCAAGGGGTTACTTATGTTGTGGTTCTTCAATATCTGAGGAGCATGGTCCTACTATCCCTTGCCTTCTATAGGGTTCTCATCACTTCTGTTTGACCCCATTCCTCTTAGTATTATCACCTCTTCAACTGCCCTCTCTCATGTATCATCATATATGTGAAGTTTCTCTTCTCTTTGTGTATCTTCCACTTGGCCCAACATCATCCTTCCCAATTGATTTCCTCTCCCATGTGCATGGTGGGGTTTTAGCCTGTCATAGGGAGCTTTTCCAATCTGATCTCAATCATTAAAATCTTGATATCCAACGAGAGAACATGTAGATAAGATCCTCTAGGTTCATGAAGGAACTTAAATTATGTCTCCTCTGGACATGGATATGTTGAGATCATGTACTTCAACGTGTAATTACTCAAAACACCTTCCCACCAACGGTCTAATGTGTGCATCCAAGGTTCATCTAGATCAGTGAGTGTTTGGTACTTATACTGACTCCAAACATACCTTATTCCCAATCTGATCACTTTATCCTGAGAGTATGTTTCTAAACATACATATAATTCACTAAGAAAGAAACTAAAAAAGGTATCATACAACTCATCATAATTTTTTTCCTCTACACATTTACACAAATTGAAACTGCTTCTAGTTTTATATCTTTGAGAAAAGTCATCCTGGCCATTGTGTACCCAATGCTTAATATTAGCTAATTATAGTCAAAATTCCATGTGCATGTCACATCTTGATTATCAAAGATGAAAGAGGTCTCAAAAAAATAACTAAAATGTATTCTTAAAATTTAACACTACTTAGTCCAACACACTAGCACATCACTCAAACTGATTTCCAAGAGCTCACTTGAAGTGTGCATAACCTACCAAGTCCATCTTTGTTTAGATCATGCAAGATTTATATTCATTTATTGGTGAAATAATTTGTTTCTAGGAAAAATTAGTTTATTTTCACCAACACTCTGAGACTAAGTCCCTCCTACTTGGAAAAATGGGAGGCTCCCTTTATTAGATACAAATAAAACAACTTTTTTGTTGGCCAATAGGTCGAGGATCCAACAGGCACACTCCACTGCACTTGTGAAAAATACTTGCACCTCGTGCAATGGAATAATTTGCAAAGAAGGTGAGATTATGGGAGTTTTAAATTAAGAGAGGGTATTATAAAGAAACTTTTCTAATTACGACAAGACAAAATAAACCATGAACATAAAATTTCATTCATTCACTCATCAAAAAATTTTATGCTCTTCTTGGTCATGCAAGATTGACATGTTCACAAAGCTACACATGCGAGAGAGAGAGAGAGAGAGAGAGAGAGAGAGGAAATATATGGAAAGTAAATAGAAGAATTTCTATCTTTTCTTGTTCTTTGTAGCTATCTACTCATCAAATAACAAAATTGACAACCCCTTGAAATGAGGAATCCATTACAATATATAGTTTCTCAAGATGACTCTTCACCTACCCCCCACATGACTTTTCATTAACCTTTGCAACATGTGACCTTTCGCATTCCTAGGAAACAAATTAAGTCCCTTTTAATTAATTGAAGGAAAATCATTACAAAGTAAAATTAAAGATCACATTTTAATGAATAAGATGAAAATGAAAATTAAACCCCAACAAATAATTAAAACATGAAAGAAGAGAGGAAGGTGGTGGGGAAGAGAGAAAGGAGAGGAGATAGCTACTTGGATGAAGATGATGCACTTTCCGATGGAGACTCAATTTCTAATAAAATTTTGGAGAGTGCATTTGGGAAGATCTCGATCCCTTTGAACTCATTATTGTAATGAGTCACTACAGGAACAACCTTTTTAACATGAAGAATGTGTACAAATCTCTAAGACTTGAGCCAATTCTTAGAGATAACATTGATATTCTTGCATTTCATGAACCATGCTTGAAGTTCCTTCACGGTGTTGCATATAACCACCCTTATCTTAGCAAGGAACTCTACTGTGTCTTCATTGCAATAAAATGGATCTATGGCCTCCTTGATAAGATCTTCAAATGGTTTTAGTAGATCATCCACTAAAGTGTTTTCATCCACCGTGGGTACTCTAAGTTTTTGTACCTTAGCATTGATATCTTTTTACATCTTGGAAGCACATTCCTCATACTATTCCAATTCATAAAGATCACAGTTTAACATCTCGTACTGACAGATAATATTTCTAGCCCACACTTGAGATAAGTCTTCAGATGCAGAATTAAATACCTTTCTGCTCACAAGTATGGGAGAGTTTTACTTTTCCCTTTTCCGCCACCACTGGAAACACATAATCACAATTCTCCTCTTTTTTAATTTCATCTCTTTTCATTCTTATGTTTGTGGCAGTTAAACTCATGTAATCAAATAATGAGATGATATCATGAAGCAATGTCTTACCTTTTTCAAAAATCTTGCTCACCCACTTATCATTTTCCCTGCCGTGCATCGTGAGTCCCTGAGTCTTTTTGATGGATTCCGGATCAAAGATACTAATTGGAGTAACTTTAGTAGGAAGAGACAAAATTACATTTGGATTCATGAAGGTTTACACATACAAGGTGAGGGTTATTACATGGCCTTCCAGTTGTTAAATTTTCTCTTTGTATTCCTTGTTTCTCGCAAGAAGGCAAGTGGATGATTCCTTAAACAAGTGGGCATATCCCTTATGTGTTGTTGGTCCTAGAGGAATGGTGCTCATTTTATATTCAGACGAATTCATCTCACCAAAAATCTTGATTACCTTTGGTCAGACTACATCCATGTACTAATTTCCTGAAACTCCACTGAAGTAGCATGAAGCAACTTGGGCCAACTTTCCTTTCTTTATTTTTACCATCATGGATATAGATCGAAAATATAGAACCTTTTCTTTTTTAACTATGCGGGCCTCACCTCCTATCATCTCTTTCACCCATGGGAATATCTCACTTGTTTCAGGCTCAACATTAGGTATTATTAGTGTTTCCATCTCTGAGTTAGATGGCACATCTTGCACTGGTGGATCTAGTGCTACTGTAGAGGAGGATATACTTTGAGATTCTTGAGTAATTGAGGGATGATCTGGATCAATTTCTTCTTGTTCCAAAACTTCAATAGGATCTTGTCTTACTCTTCTCTTATTATGCAATATCCTATAGTGTGGGGCCTCATATTCCACCAAATTCCTTTTTGAGTTTTCTCTTAAGTGAGCAGAAATTGAAGTTTTCTCAATTTCTCATGAAGTAGAAAGGTGGGATGTTTACCTTTTGAGATTTGGGAAACCTCATGATTCAATGAGGGAATTTTTCTTATTTTTTAACCATTCCCTGGATCTCCAAATTATCGCTTTGGTTCACTCATTTATGCCCCCTTATTCATGGATGCTCCTAGAAACTTGTGAGAGGGGTGAGGTTTTCATAGCCTGATACTCAAAATCATACATTTCAGTACCATCATCTTCAATCCCATCTTCATACCAATCAGACTTGAATTTCCTCATTTTCCAACTATCATCCTCATATGACCATGTTCCCTAACTTAACAATCATCTACATAATTCAATAATCCTCTACTTATGGAACATGGTGCAAATCGGGAAGGTGGAATGTTTCTGGGTTAATCTCGATGTTGAAGTCCGCTCTTGGAGTGTATGGGTAGAGATTCAAAGGAGTTAAGGTAGCTTCCAACTTTTTAGAATCATTATCATTCTTACAAGAGAATATCCTAAGGAAGATAGGGAACGGAACACTTTTCTTCTTTCATTTATTAATCTTACCATTGATGTGAACAAGTTGCCTACACAGCTCAAACAACACGATATTTTTGTTGAGATACCTTGGAAACTTACATGGATCAAGATCAAACCTAGACACCCTAATGTATGAAAAATGTGAGAATTTTGTGAAGAAAGACATGTACCTTTTGATCAAAGTTATATCTTGTGAAGACGGCCTTGGTTCACGATTTCCTTCTAGGAATTGGATGATAACATAGTGAAAGTGTCATTCACTCCTGGAAAATTTTGATTTCTCTCCTTCAAGGTCAATTGTGGATACTTCTCATAGGTGGGATCCTTCTGAGAAATGAGTGAGGGTCAATCCTATGAACGATCTTGTTCACGCAAGAGCGTAGACCAAGTAGGATGTCATTGAAAACTTCTTCATAGCTAATAATTGGAGAAAATGTTAATGGATCTTGTCATTATTTATCCACCCCTAGTCAATCATCTGCTTACCCTCAATGACTACAAGGATGAACTGTGTCATCTAATCCTGAAAAAACCCTTGTTGCCTCTTCCCCCATCACCCTACTCAGTAAGATGATTGCATTTGAAAATCCTTCATGGAATTCACTTTGAGATAGGGATTTTGGCATGTGAGATGGATTTATTCCCTGTTTCAACCAGGACCCAAACGCAAGGCCTTGAATATATGATTTTTTTTACCATTCACCCCATGTAAATTATTTCATGATGATCACAATGTTGTTCCATGTCGGAATCTGCATACATTGAGAAATTCCTTTAAGAGTGAGCACCACAAAAATTGAGTTATCATCTGCCCTTATGATTCATGTCTCTGGATCGTAGTGATGAGCACATGCTAGTACCAACTCTATGCTTTGAATCAATATAGGATGGACACCTGCAACATATAATCCACTTGTGAATATTTTATCCTCCACTGGTTCTCTGGGACCACCAAGCATTCAATTCTTGAGATCTTCCAAGCCCATATGGGTAACATCGTTCTAACCCACATCTGGGTATCCTGATACTAGGGCTGAAATGGGCTCAAGACCAGAAAATTTTAACTTCATATTTATGAAAACCAACAAGAAGAGAAAAAATGAAGAAGATAACAACTTTTTCCAACTAAAACAGACACTTTCTATTTTTAGCAATTAGGGTTCAAGGGTTGTTATTTTGGGAAAAAAATGTTTTTTTCTTGAATTCACTTTTCCAAAACCATTAACATGATGGGAATATTTTCATTGATGTTTCTTAGTGATTTTTTATAGTTTCTATTTTTGGAAAGTTGTTTTTTGCTTTTTTTTTTTACTTTTTGGTAAAAACTGTCTAGTTTTTCATCTTCATCATTCTCTAAGTGCACTAATCTGAGTGGACTTGAGTTTTTAGATACTTTGATATTTTTAGTAAGTGATGGTGTCAGATACTTACTATTTTTTGAAATATCACTTATCCACCTTTGTTTGTAACAATATTCTTTCACTACATTTGGCTTACTTTTGGGACTCCGTGCTTAAATTTCATCTCCATCCGCCCGCCGCAATCCTTGGAAACTAAAAAATCATCGTCTAGGGCATGAAAATAGGGTTTTATTCCATTAAAAATCAGGTAATCATATTTTCTACATTTACATTTTTCTTGAAGGTTCATGGGATGAGGAATCACTGAGAAAATTTCATTCAAATCCATTTACTGGTTTGTAAGATATGAGTTTTTCTTAATTTTAGTGTATATGGCTGCCCTAGAGAAATATTGGAAGATTTTTTGGTAAATTTGTAGGTTTTTGGAGTTATGTAGTATAAAAAATGGATTTCTTATGAAAATATGAGGTGGACAGAAGTTCTTTCAAGCTTTTATAACTCACGACAATTTTTTGGTGCACGAGAGAGATAAAAGCAAGTAGAAGTAGGTAGCACCAGTTAGATTATTTTTAGGTTTTTAAACTTCATGGTATGAGGCACATTTTACTGTCCCATCTATCCCATTAGGGTAGGGATATGAGGGATATAAAAATTTTCCCTCATGTGATCTTAACAAGTAGCGTCATTTGATTGCACGATGAGGGAAGGGAGAAAAAATAACACTTAGCACCAGAGGTTGGAAACTGGGTCACATGAGGAATCATGGTAGGGGATTGAGTGGGGTGTATTTTCTTGCCCCCTCTATCCCCTATGGATAGGGACATGAGGGAAATAAAAATTCACCCTTCTCTGGTGATGACTAGTGGCGAGGTTTGATTTGGTGTGGGGATGAGGGGGAAGAGCTTGTTTTAGCACTATAGAACTCTAACTGGGCCATGCGAGAAACCAAATCCAAGGTTAGAGTGGGGTGAATTTTACTTTCCCCTATGTTATTTTGGGACAGGGACTGGAGGGATAGAAAATTTTCCCTTCCCTGGTGATGACAAGTGGCACAATTCCATTGCACGACAAGAGGGGCTAGATATAGGTGAAAAGGGCCTACAGAGTGCTTAACAAGGTCATGTGAAGAACCTGAGGGAAAATATAGGGTGGGGTACATTTTATTGTACCCTCTATCCTTAATTGATAGGTAAAATAGGGACAAGAAAATTTTCCTCAACCTAGAGGCGATATGTGTCCTCTTGAAAAATTGGTTAAGTATGAGAGACAAACCTTCCAAGAGAGAGACTTGTTGATGATGTTTCTGGAGCTCTAGGAAGATTGTTTTGATGAAAACTTATATTATTTTTACTCCAAATATACTTCCAAAAAAATGGGATGGGTATTAAGTTCCAATTATTCCTAAAACCCCCTAAAATAAATCATTTATTCTCGGGACATCATGGTGTGTCTTTTGAAACTAAGTTTCCCTGAGAAGTACTTCAATCTTGTGAAAAATGTGAAAGTTCCATCATTTAGAGGATTGAATTATATCTCTAATGACTAATTTTTTGAATACTAACTCCTTATGGAGCTCATGGAATGATATAATGAAGCTCATATACCATTTCAGACTACAAGCTCCTTAAACCTGAAAAACCCACTTTCATTGTTCTTGTTCATAAACCTTCAAAACTTCTCTAAATATTCCTAAACTAGTTTTGTAATTCTCTGAAATATTCAAAAATCCTCCCAGATGGTTTCAAGCTTTCAAATTTTTCCCGGAGGATGCACACCTATCCCAGAAAGACCAAAAATAACCTTTTTAGGCCTACTGAAGAATTCACCTTTAAAAGCTATGCACTGAAAGAAATGAATGACCTTATCAAAATGTTTCAAAAAATTAGGGAAGGTTTTTATGACACATTTGAGTACTTGTAAGATCATGATATAAATGACACAAAGGGCAGACTGATCCGGAGAGGTGTTTAGGAGGGTTTTAAATCAAAATGTTCAACACTAGGGTTAAGTTGTCATGTTTCAAGTTTGAATTTTTCCCGACCAAAAACACATGACAACATCAGTATAAAACATTGCATGATAAAGAGTAGAAGAAAATATAACAAAAATCGTAACAATACAATATCAATATGAGCTTTGATCGTTCATTCCTCAAGATATACAATCAACAGCAAGATCTGAATGCCAATAACACCTCATTCATCTCTCCTAACCTTTGCAATCCATGTCATATCATCCATTACATAAAATTATCTCAAAAAAATTACAAACATAGTATATCTCTCATGCATATCTCACACACTTGTCTCTCCAGTCACGGTTCTCATGTATATCTCTCTTATATAGATGTGACAACAACTATATATATAGCTAGTGGGAACTTTTCCTTCACCGCTTTACAATACTTTAATCTATTAACAATAAAGATTCTGCAAATATAGATTGCATGCTTCTAACTCATGCTTTAATATCCTTCATTTGGTTATCCTCATGCTTCTCAATCCCTTTGCACTATAAATATCCTTCTTTTATCCATGCTCATGTCCTATATTTAGATATGTCCATGCATAATCCGTGTATACCATGTATGTGCCTTATCCTTTGGTGGTGTTTTATCTTTGCTAAGTTTATTTCTAGATTTTTCTTATCGAGCATGCCATCTCTAATTTTTTCTATTTTAGGCTCTTCATAATTCTTTCTAACTTTTTTACTTTGGCCCTGTGCACGGACCTTCACGCGTCGTTACCTTTTTAACCTTGTATGCATCTCCATGCCCCACTCCATACTTGTATCATTTCCCTATTCTTGTGTGTGCCTCAACACGTATCTTCTTGCCTCATTGGTACTTATTATTATGATTCACATGTGCCATCTTGTGTATGGTCTCTATCCTTTGTGCGTGGCTTTTACTTAGCCATTTATCTCTGTCCAATAACCTTTCTATCTTTACCTGTTGATCTATGGGTATAAATTGAATTACATTATCGACTCCAATTCCTCTGCCAATGTCATGTCTTCCAAAATTTCCAAGGATACTGGTATCTCTCTCATCCCTGCTATTGGGCATCATTACTCCATTGAAACCAAATAAGTACCTCTCATTCGTTAGGTTAAGGTTTCTCAAGTAGTATTTTTGAATTTTCCTAACAAGAAAAGCATGATGAAAATGAAACTACTGAACAAGTTTTAGATAGTAATAAATAATAAAGTTCAATGATGTATCAACATCATGGTCTCATAAAATATATAAGCACATAGAGTTCCTTAATATAAGGAGATAAGTGCAACTAATTATTGTTATGTGAGTTGTTCACATAACAATATTACAACGTATAAAACAAACTCACCCATGTGAGTAGTAACAAGATAGGAATATCCTAACATTCCCCCCTTAGTGCGAACATGGGGAGAAACACCATCTTCAACCAAGAAGCATGTCACTCCGTAGCCTGAAAATGGTCTCGATCCTCAACACTGACTATGGGAACTACATCATCCATGTACCGTTCAACCTATTAGATGAATACATGAACTGGGACCGTTCAACCAATTCACATCAACCATAAAATCAGTCTGATCAAGAACATTTCCTATAAGAGTATCAATGGTACAAATCATTATCATCACAGGGACACACAAGCACTGCACTGCACATAGGAACAGGGATGCTCATATGTTCTTATTCATCACACAAGACACAAAGATGTCACTAAAGCAGTTGTGGCCTCTGAGGTAGTGAAAAACTCGAGGATGTTGACTGTCCTCCTGTGTCCATTGCCTCCATCCTCCAATAAGAGGATAGATGCTCAAAACAAATAATCTTCATCACTTGAATAATTAATAAGTTCATTATCATTTGCAGGATTAGAATAATCATTCCAATCTTCTTCAACAGTTAAAGCCTTTTGATCCAACTTATCATCTAAGAGATCTTGAGCTCTTTTCTTACAATTCACAAAACCATGTCCTGGTTGTTTACAGTAATGACACAAAAGACGTTTCTTTGATGGTACAAACCTTTTTTTACCTTTATGGAATGATGATTTATTTTTTGTAATCATGACAATTTCTTCTTTTGGCTCAAATATTTTGATTTTTTCTTCTTCATCTAGTAAAGAAGAGATTAAGTTTTCCAAACTAGGATTAATCTTACTAAGAGTGAAAACAATGTTTGAATACTTATTTGGTAAACTATTTAGTAAGATTGCTTTAGCATCTTATTCATCCACCTCAGCTTTTATTCCTTCTAATTGATTCAAAATGGATTGAAACTTACTGATATGTTGAACCATATTGTCGTTTTCTCCCATCTTTATCCCAAAGAGTTTTTGCTTCAGCGTCATTGCTGCACTACCTGCTTGAGATCCAAATAGCTTGTTCAATGTCACCCAAATGACCTTAGATGACTTGGATAGATCAATATGATGCAAATATGCATCAAATAGTCCAAGGCCGATAATTGTTATTGCTTTCTAATCCTTACTTTCCCATTTTGTCACTTCATCTGCATCACTTGGATTTTTAATTTTTCCATCAGTAATGTCCCATAAGTCTTTATCAATCAATTGTAATTGAGTTCGGACTTGCCATGTGTGAAAGTATTTACCTTCAAACCTTTCAATTAAATTCAATTTATCCATTTGACTCTATGGATGCCGGATCCTCCGATAATGCGCCCTTACAAAAAAATATTGAATTTTACTTTTGACACGAACACAATCTTAACAATGAACAATGCTTGGTCAACATGAAAGGGGACTACAACCGTATTGACAACAATTTAATATTAGTGACTATTTTATTGTCATTAAACATAGACAATATTAAAAATTACATATGACTATTTTGAAGTTTGATGGAGACTAAAAACCTATTGTCTAATTACAAACAACCAAACACAGTTTTGGCAGATTATACATGAAATGAATTCACCTAATCAATAATATCTAGCTACCTTAACATAATAGAGAGAAAAAAATGGGTCGACTTACAAATCCTATCTGCATGGGCCGATCTTTTTGGCCGATTTGCATGATTTTGAGATCTAATGCAACACAAATAGGAGTTGATCAGCGTAAACTCCAAAATGACTTCCCGTATTGACATTTGAATCCTGTCTTCTCATGCAAGTGCTTCCTAGATGGCCCCGTCCATTACAAACTTGGTAGGATTTGATGCACACAAAAAAATGTGACGCCTTTCTAGAGTGCAGACAGAGATCATGAAGAATATGTTAATCATTGTTTACTGAATATTTCTTCTCCTTATTTGCTTCTTGTCCAAAGTCCTCCCCGCCAGCTACACAAGAACATTGAAATATAGATGATACCTTGATTTCTGCCACTAAAAATTCTTCATGCACGTTGGAGTGATGAATTCAAGGAGGGTGAATGCTTATTTGGAGACTTCTAGTGAGGTCTAGACTGGCAGGTCTTCTTTGAGCTTCTAAATGTCAATTAAATATCTATTGTAGATAAGAAAACAACATATCTGAATCCATTCGTTGAGAGTGTAATGTATGGGAAATAACTCAATCAATTTTCCCTGCTTTAAATCAAGATTCCATAACTTCACAAACCTTCTATGATTCTAACTGAAACTACAGAACAAGTTTTAGACAGTAATAAATAATAAAGTTCAATGATGTATCAACATCATGGTCTTGTACAATATATAAGCACATAAAGTTCCTTAATATAAGGAGATAAGTGCAACTAATTATTGTTATGTGATTTTTTCACATAACAATATTACAACGTATAAAACAAACTCACCCATGTGATTAGTAACAAGTTGTATGCATCTCCATGCCCCACTCCATACTTGTATCATTTCCCTATTCTTGTGTGTGCCTCAACACGTATCTTCCTTCCTCATTGGTACTTATTCTTATGATTCACATGTGCCATCTTGTGTATGGTCTCTATCCTTTGTGTGTGGCTTTTACTTAGCCATTTATCTCTGTCCAATAACCTTTCTATCTTTACCTGTTGATCTATGGGTATAAATTGAATTACATTATCGACTCCAATTCCTCTGCCAATGTCACGTCTTCCAAAATTTCCAAGGACACTGGTATTTCTCTCATCCCTGCTATTGGGCATCATTACTCCTAAAACCAAATAAGTACCTCTCGTTCGTTAGGTTAAGGTTTCTCAAGTAGTATTTTTGGATTTTCCTGACAAGAAAAGCATGATGAAAATACTTTTGGTAGACATGCCAACATTTTACGTGATGTTTTTGAATTGGATTTTATGTCGGGATGTTGATAAAGACATACAGATGAATTGGTTGTATGACACCGTACCAATAAATGGTAAAATTAAGAATCTCATTCTGATAAGAAAAATGAAATACATGATTCAAAAACCATATTACCCAAGAGTGGACATTATATACCAAGATTGAAGGTGTGTCAAATTTTTCATAACTTCAGAGGAAGATGCCAAGTTTCCCATATTAATGGAAGAATATCTAGGTTTGTTTTAGCCAATGGAAAATCATCGTGATGATTTTATGGAGCCGGAATGGAATTTTATAGTGTGTATATCCCATTAGATATGGATATAGGATCCTTGCTTAGTGATGATGAAGGTAAAGGAAATATTAACTTACAACAAATCAATCATGAGGTGATGAGTGGTGTAATCCATGAAGATAAAGGTATATCAAATAGATTCTTGGCAGGTAAGTCCCAAGTTTCCAATCATGTTCTCAAAATACAACATGAATATTTTTTTAATGAGTATGATCGTGACTATGAATCTTTCTTCTTCCTATTGGGAGAGGATAACTTTTTCAAGAAGGAATGCATAAATGAGAATATTTTTGGGCCTCTTAAAGTTGACTCTTCTCAAGAAGAGGATGTCTCCATTATGGAGATGAATTTCCAAGCTCAAGATGGTGGAAATGAGGATTTCCATATTTCATGTCCAACCTTGTTCTTATTCTCCTTTCAAGGGGATGAAGAATTGTGCATTTCATACTATAGTGAGCGACAGATCAAAAATGAGCCAATGCATATGAAAGGAAATTCTTTGGGGAAATTGGTAAATTTAAAACATTGAGAGGCTTGTGGTAGTGTTGAACCTCTTAAAATATCTACCAAGAACCAACTCATAAAGACCATAGTTATGAAGAAGATAAAAAATTAAGGTAAAATTCCAATCAAATACCACAAGCCTTCATGTGAAAATGGTGAGCTTGATATGATGAAGAATCATTATTGTAGCATCTGGAAAATCAAAAATGAGAAATTAGAAGCATGGTTAAATTTAATAATGGATTGGAAGTCAGAAATAAAATGTCAGAATAACAAAGGAAATGAACTGTCTGATTGTACCCCCACTTACAATAATAGGCATGCAAAATTTCACAAGAAATTAAGGAAGGGGTCATACTTTCTTGAACCAATCAATGGGTTTATAGAACAAAGGCATTTGGTGTTACACATGCACGAGTAAACATTCAGAGAATAATCAATACTACAATGAAATTGGGATGTTCCCCATATATACTATAGGTGGGATATTTTATTGTGTGTTTCCTTTTTCTAGTGTGTGTTCATGTTATTTTCCCTCGGTTATGTTGGTATATTTTCTAGTTGTTCAGTACGGTGATTCTATGTCCCAATGGATAAGGCACTTGTTTGCTCCTCCATGAGGCACCTGGGGTTAATCATTACCCATTGCAGTCTAATGTCTTCGAGTTAGATCCAAATGTTATCACGATAAATTTATTGCATGCCAAATTAAAAAAATTAGTCGTGACAACCAAGCCCACCATTTGAAAATATCTCTCTCGATCATTACGAACCCTTCCTCTGCCTAGCCCATCAACACGCGCATCCCATTCGGGTCTGTTTAATCCTCATTATGACTGAGAGGAATTTTTTAACATGATTTTCAAGTGTATTTCATGTGTAGGGTAATATATCCAATTTTATTTCACAGTGATCCTAAACACCGATGTGGAATATTGTTCTCCATAGCCATAAATTGGCTATTTTAAGTCATACTGCAGCATAAAGGCATCCCCTAGAAGATGACTGGAAAAGATAAAACCATATGGCATTTTTTAGGAGATAAGTGAATTGATCCAAGGAATTTTATGGAAAATATGTGAAGGTAAATGATGTCAGGAACAATTCAAGAAAAACCTTGTTATTTCAGGAAGAGGGAATGAAGGCTTCAATAAAGAAAATCACCTTGTTTTGAAGATTCTGGGAGTTTTGGGAGGATTTATAAGCTCATAAAATAGTCAATGGAAATATCCCTTAGTCCCCTACATGATGGATACATTAATTTTTATCCTTGACCTCACTGCTCTCCATGGTAGTTTGAGTCACTAATGTTGCTCCTTCATCTCGAAAGGCTGACGGGTGTCATAACTCAATTTTCAAAATGAATAAAGTCTTTAAAGTGGTCTAAATGAACTTATTATATTCTTTGGAGTCAAAATAAATTTTTTTTCCTCCAAACTCCAACTTTTTCTCTCAGGGTAGAAAAAGCAAGCTACATGTTTTAATTTTGCATTGGGATGATGACATCAGCATAACTAAAAGGCTTGAACACAATTTTTGACTCTGTTTGTCCCTTTTACATTTTTCCCTGGCACAATGGGATAATAGGGACATAAAAGTGTGCTCCCCCTATGCATTTTTTTCTTTTGTCACTTAAAAGTTGCAACTTGTGACCTAAATAAGTATACAACATAAAATTTAGACCCCTCCTCATGTTGAGCTAACCTTTGGTGAATTTTTCAAGGTGTGTTATCCCATTTGCTTTGTCCCAAGTTTCAAGGGAATGTGATGGACAAAATAGTGCACTCCCCCTTCTATAGGATTGTTTTCGTCACTTAAAAATCACAACTTGGATTGTTTGAAGTGTTAGAAGTACAAATTCAATTTCAATGCCAAAATTGTCCCTCTCCTCATGACAGTATCACCCATGGCACATTTTTCAAGGATGAGTGTCCCCTTTCTTTTTCCCAAGGTGTAAAGCTACATAAGGGACAAAAATGTGTGCTCCACCTCTCTCAGTTATCCCCCAAACACATGCAAAACCATGATTAAGCCTCGAGTGCTAGTTTTCATCCCCCTTCATCTCACTCTCATGAAAGCCCTTATTAACACTTGTCCTCGTCTGATGTAAATAAAATTATAGTGTATCTCTTGTCCCCTTTACCCTCTTGTCTCCAATTTTTTAAGGTACAACTCCACATCAACCCCCTTCTAGCCCCGGCTGAACCTAGTCATGTTAAACATGAGTTAAGGTGTGAAATGTGAGAGAGAAAGGTTTAAATCAAGGACTTAACAATTTTTTATGTTTTCAAATGCATTTTTTCCATCCCAATATCACTCTCCTTGCTAGTATGCTATTGGAATGTGTCTGAGACCTCATATACTAAAAATGGAAAGTTGCTCATATCTCCCAAACCCCTTATCTATTTTCCATGAGAATTTAACAACTCCTCAAAAATTCCCTTCAAATGATTCCAACCTTGCATCCAATGGTGACCTACATTATTTTTAATGGCTAGATGAAGTTTCCATTTATATAAATTAATTGTTTAGATTTATGGAGTTCTGGTGATTGAAATCCTCTAAAAAATGAAGAATCCTTATGAAATAACAAAACTTTTGAGACCACTCTCATTCTGTTCCAACGTTAGGAAGAACCAATTCTGAAACTAGTAAGTATTACCAAGCCTTATATTTTATAAATAGTAATTTTTGAAAAAATTCATTCTCTAAGTTTTCATTGCTCTTTGCATATCATGAACACTCAAAAGCGTTGAATTAAGAAACTTGTAACTAAAAATAGACTTCTTAAATCAAGACTTTGTAAAAATAATAAGTGTTGGTATATTGGTTAAGAAACCAGGATGTTGATCTCCCTATGCTGATGAAGGAACATCCAAAGGTAATTGGGCTAGTTGTGGGACATCATGGTGACTTGATAGATCTTGAATTTCACAATATTCAATTTTAGTGGAGTATGGGAGAAGTTTCTCTACTTTGAAATGATAAGTTCCATTGACATATTTTATTTCCACCAATCAAACTTGAGATGATAAGTGATGTAGACCGTGAAAGGAAAGTGATATCAAATAAGGTCTGTAAAGGTGAGCCCCAATTCTTAATCATCTTCCCAAGATCTGGCATTGGGATGTGTTTGATGAGTATGATGGTGAATGAACATTTTCTTCTTTCCCCATTTGTAGAAGAAGACCTTTTCCAAGAGAAATGGGTAAACACAAGGTTTTTTGGGTATCTCGAGGTTTATTCCATCTAAGAAGGAGATATCTTTGTAATGAAGGTGAATTTTGAAGTTCAAGGGAGTCAAGAGGAGCAAGGTGATGATCTCCACATTCCCACTCTAACCTTGTGTTCAAATCTCTTTCTAAGAGGAGGGACATCATGTGAATCACACCATGGTAAGGAACATGTCCTAATGAACCAATGTGTGTAAAATATTTCCACTTGGAAAACAAGTGAACAAAAGATCACATGAAGCTTATGAGGGTGTTGAAACATCAAGATCTCTATCGAGATCCAAAGAAATGAGGCAATGGTCATGAGGAGCATGCCAGGAGAGGCTCACAAGCCCTGATTAGAAAAGTAGCTAGTAAATATTCCACTAGTTGTAGTCTTCATCTTAGTAATGAAGGAGTTCATTGAAAGCACACTCTTCATCAATTAAAGCTTCCTTATCTCTTGATTTATCACTTCTCTCTTATTATCTCTCCTCCTCTTTCTCTCTCTTACATTCTATTTCATTATTGGGAATGTACTTTTTGGATTTTTTTCGTATTCACTTGAGTGACTTCTAATTTTACATTGTAAAAGTTCCTTTTTAAAAAATAAGAAAATGAATTAATTTCATTCCTATGGAATGTGAAAGGTCAAAAGTGGTGGGAGGATGAAAAGTCACATGGAGGGAAGATGAAGTGACATTTTTTAAGCTATAAATTGGGATGGTTATTCCATTCTAAGGGGTTAGCAGTTGTTGGTTAGAATTTGTTGGCCTTTGTTTCAATACGACTACAAGATATAAGTTGCATTATTTTATCTCCTTACCCATGTTCTTTTACTCTCTCTACTTTACAAATTTTCAAGCATTGTAATCTTGTACAACCAAGAAGGAACTTTGCATCTTTGATTAATGAATCCTTAGAAATTTGTGTCTTTGATTTATTAGTCTTTTTTATTACTTACACGTTTGATTTATTCCTATTTAATTATGACCTACTCTGGCTAATGTGTGTGAAATATGCAATTCTACTCACAACATTAACCCCCTCTTTCCATTTCCCCATATCCTCTTTACCTCTCTTCAAATAAAATTCCTCCCTTGTACATTGTACAAGCAACTTGCCACAATTTTAGTGGAGTATTCTTGTGTGATCCCTAACCTAACAAGTCACCCACAAAATGTATTCTTCATGCATTCAATAAATGGTAGCCTCCCCATACCCAAGAAGGCAGGGCCTATCCCCGTGATTATTGGCAAAAACCACTAATATGTCCTGTAACAATTTAATTTACCAACAAGAAGCAACCAGAAAATGGTACGCAACACATTTTCTTGTTTCATTATATTGAATAAATCATAGGATATTACTCAACAATTTTTATTTTATCTCACTACAAGGCCCATTCAACACACACTTTAAGACATCTCACAATCTTCATCACAACAAGGTTCATTCATGCATATCTCTTCTTCATTTATATTTCAATATTTCATTGATTATACAACCATATATAGAGACTAATTCACTTGTATATGTTCGTAGCAACCCATGTTTCTATGTTTGAGATCGCATACATGATCCCCACGATATTTTTAACCCTATATTATGGAGATAATGATATATCTCTATCCTTTTTACTTATAACATGATTTTTTCTCTTAATAAATTTGAGAACTCTCAAATTTTGGAAAGGTGGGCACAGTAAAATATTCTCAAGTAAGTTTTTTTAATTTTACTTTGGTATGTATGTGCACAAAATTCAAATTAGGGAGCTATGTATACACCTAATTTTAGTATGGGACTATTTAAATGAATGGTATTAGTATGTTTATGATTTTATTGATTTTTGGTCCAAGATAAGATCTTTCTAACACATGTTACATGTGTTATTTTACCTTCAAATTTTTCCCTCTATGCCTCATATGATTTTTAAAATATTCAAACTTTTCTTGCCACCCTTAGTTATGTTTTCTCCATTTTCAGATATTTATTATTCTTAAATCTTCACTTATTTTCCACATTCCCTAGTTTTCTCTCTCCTCACATAGTTTCCCATGGTTTTTGGAAGTTTTTAGTTTTATGTTTTACATAAAAATTATTTCTGATTTCGTAGGCCCTTTCCCCCCTAATTTTTAAATCATATGGGTTTATGTATTTTATTGTTGGATTTCTCGCCTATTGTGTGTTGGATTTCAATCCAATAGGGTTATAATTTTAATTCAAGAAGTATATAAATACATGAAGTGAATGAGTATAATGGAAGGAATGTGTACAAGTATTGTGACATGGGTGAGGAACACTAGCTACCTAACACAGTTGAAGGTATGGGAAAAAGGAAACATGGATCCATGAAATTTTAAATTCCCACATGAAAGAGTGGTGGGATCATCAAATTAATTCAAATTCAAATTTCAAAAAAGGTGTGAAAATGACAAATGGAAGGTAGTTGGTATCTATTTGGTATTAAATTTAGTTAGTGAAGTGAGAGTTCACACATATAAAGGGAGTAAATGTGGCCTCAAATTCCATTCTAGAGGGGTATAAAAGGGAGGAAGAACTCATTTCATTAGTAATTTTCATTCCTTGGGGGAAAATATATCTTAAAGTGAAAAAAAAAATTAAGCTTAAAAATTCATACATAACACAAAATAAACCCCTTTTTCCATTTTGTGAAGAGTTAGATTTTGTTATTGCACATAGAATGGTGATAAAATAAGAAAGAAGGTAAAAATTGTAGTTTAACAATATTAAATCATTAAACCTCAATCATTATTAATGTAGGGGCTGACTTCAGGTAGAGACAAAGAGATTTGGACACTGAACCTCCCCCGAGTGAATCAATAAGGTTTCTAAACCAATCGAGTGAGTAGAACCAGATTGGGGGAGGCATATGAGAATTTTTTGTGTAACAATATAATTCTTCCAGTGATTCCAGTTCAAGTAGTTCAAGTGACTTAATGTTGGGAAGATAATATTTAGATAAAGTTACAATTGAGGATTTTGAGGAAGAAGAATTCGAGGTAGAAGCTAGAACCTCTACACAAACAAATAAAAAGGATGCGTGTATAATGAATTTTAGTAGAAGGGTGAAAACCATGGAAATGAATCTTATACCATGGCCACCATTAAAATTGAAAATGAAATACCTAGACTCTTTCATTCATGGAGAAGAATTGGAAAAATATGGGGTACATGTGAAAGATCATATAATTAATCATTGTGTGCCAAGACTAGAGGGAAGTTTTTCACAAGATTATATGTGACAAACAAATAAGAAGAAATCTGAGGGAGACATTATTTTTTATGACGACATAGAGAATATGCTCTAAAAGGTTGGAATTTTGTAGCTATATGAGTTTCCTTACTTTGAAAAACTCACAAAATTGGTGCAATTTTTTATCGTCATGCATACATAAAGGGTATTTCTACTTCCCAAGAAGAAGAAAAAGGATAATTATTGTGTTCATCATCAATGCTATCATATTGTTTTGCAGCAGAAACGAATTAGGGGTAGACTTACAAGATGAAGAAGAGATCAACAAAATTTGAGACCTTTTAAAATATAAGAAGAGGGTGAACATTCCCTATCACAAATATTGAAGATACATAGACAGTGGTTGTGGTGCACCTTTTCACCTCCACACCAGCATGTATAGAGAGATGGGTTGATATCAATAATAATTTATTACATATTTCCTATAAAATGGATAAATGTACATATTACAACCTCATGTTGTACATTCATGAGAGCATCAAACATTATGCAGATCTCTCACACAACATTAGAGGAAAATTTATTTGGGGCATGATTCTTATTTTTTGCTCTTTAATGAGATAGGTTGGCTTGAAGGTATGGTAAATCCACATGGATACATAATATGACAAAAACATATGTTTTCATAAAAATACAAGAAATATCTAGGCCCTAACACCCTTGAAAATGTATATAAATCTAGGTTGAATAACTGGAAAAGGCACTTAAGAAATTCCTTTGAGGATGAGTGCAATGTGCCTCAATAATTTCTTGAATTTTTAGATGAAGCAGAAAATTTTTTTTAATGTATCACTAATCTCTCATGCACTTCAACATGCAAAGAAATGAACTATCTCCTTGGGCTAACTTGTCATTTTCCTTCACAATAAAGTACTTTGTGTGATTCATTGACCAGATCAAGGATGCTAAGAATTTGTAAATAGATGTAATGTACATAGATGTATATACATACCTCATCCACACTAAATATGGATATATGAACAAGAACACTTACATAAATATGCAAGAGACATATCTTTTCTAAAATAACCCTCAATAGACAAAATTAGTAAATAACCAAGTAGTGCAATTGTTTTACTTCTCAATGACAAAGAAAATGACACAAGGGAAGGTGTAGGATAATGAGGAGGTAGATGAATAAATGTGGGGGACAAGGAAAAATAAAATAAATATACTAAATAAATAAAAGAGGATGAATCCATGGGATGTTCCTGCAAGGCTACCTAAGGACGCCACATGGGGAAAAGAGGAGCAAGAAGAATATGATCTAGATATTATCCCTCTTATAAATAAGAAAAGGATATTTGCTAATATATCTAGGTAATTAGGAACTTTATAATCCTTTAAAACCTTAGTTGAGCTATAAGTAAGATGCCCAAATTAAATAACAGAGGAAAACTAGATGAAGGCTTGAAGGAAACATCCATGCCAAAACAAACGGTAATAGAAGCTCACATTGATGTCAGTCAAAAATATATGTGCACATTTGGAGAGGAAGAGAAAGGAGAAAGTGATGTAGACAATTTTTGAATTCCTTTAAGATAATATTCTCCAAAATAAATTTTCATACACATGGAGGTCAAGAAAGGTAGTGGCCAAGAACCCAGAGACTTCAGTACATGAACAATTTCACCTCTAAAAACACCTCCATAAACAATCAATGTTGAAGAAGAGGGAGAGGGAAAAAAAATGAGGAGGATGAGAAGAAAACTATAGAGGAAGAAAATTCATAATAAATGAATGTCAATATTGAGGAATAGGATCAAAAACACCACATTGAAAAAGGAAAAGGCATGCAAGAATAAGAAGGAGAAGAAGAGGATGAAGAGGAAGATGAAGAAATGGATTTTTATTAAAAACATATAATGAATACCATGTGCTCAATATTTCAAAAGTGGAAGAGGAAGGAATACATTTTCTTTAGCAACTACATGAAACATACAATTAGTACCACCAAAATGAACAATTCTATGTCCTTCACTCTAGATACATGCACCAATGAGCCGCAATATGAATTCCCATGTCAATATTACATAATATTCCCAAAGAATTCATGGAAGGATTAGATGTAACGAACCGTTACACCAAAACCTTGAGGCATTAGTGAATCAACACACTAAGATCATAATATCTCATCATGTTTCCACAGAGCCCAACCTTAGGTTGGGTATGTGCTGAGTGCTCACACTCTTATAAGTACGAGCCTCATTTCACTGACATTTAGGTTCCCCACGGGCCCTGACTACATGGCATAACAAACCGAGTGGAATTATAACATAAGTGGACACTTTGATACCAAATTTAATTAACCGTTACACCAAAACCTTGAGGTGTTATTGAATCTCCACACCAAGATCGTAACATTGGAAATGGCCTTTGCGGAAACTTTCCAAATTTTAAAGACACGTGTAGGGGATACACTCTCTAAAATTGTTGAAGAGGTTATGTAAAAAAATATATCCAATAGCGTTGTAGTTAGGTAAAAAGGGTAAAAGTGCAGGAGTTGAAAAAGGAACTCCATGATACCAAGAAGAAACTAGCAATTTTAGGAAAAGAACATAAAAAGTTGTTAGAAAAACACACTCATGATGATTTAAAGGCATTAGACCTTTGCAAGTGCATCATCACAAATGAACCCAAGTTATTTAAATATGTAGCACTGGATTAGGGAAGAGGTGTCAAGAAATTGGAAGATTTGGTAAGCCTGCTTCTTAAGTAAAAGGGATTAGTTTGTGGTTTTCATGCACAATAAATAAAGGAAGACAAATATAATTCAATAGATCTTTACATAGAAAAACTAAATACTTGCATGGACATGGATTTCAAGCTTGTACTTGGACAGAGTGTTTAAAGGGTTTATTAAAAAAACACAAGATTATTGATGTGCACTTACTCCTAGAAATCCAAAAGCAAAATGGTTTGGGTGTGCAAGTGTATACCACTAATGCATATAAAACGAGCAGGGATAAGCTGCTCAAATAAATTTAAGATATGGATGAAGAGATAAACACAAAAAGGACAAAATCAAGTAACACCTAGGTGAATTAAAGAAGAAAATTCAAAGGAATAAAGTGCACTTGATAGTACAAGTATAGACGTAGGGAAAACATTACAAAACTTGCAAATTGAGGCCCTAGATCCTAAAAAAAATCAATTTCCTAGAGGAACTTTCTACCTTCATTGAAATGTTAGGAATTTTTCTAAATAAATCCATAGATCATTGGAAGGTGAATGAACATTAATTAAGAAAGAGGTGCCCAAAGTTTTGAATAAGAAGACAAATGGTTACTTGAGGGCGGGAAACCAATTTAGTTTGGTGTAAATTTTGATCATGATTTTATATAAGGCTATATATGTGCATTTTTATAGTCCTTAAAAGACACAATTTTAGAGGGTGCATATATTTTTGAATGATGAGATAAATTTTTGTGCCCTTATAATGGAACATTAAGGTAAACCCATGTGTGTAAGTATAGAGGAAAATATCATGCTTCATTTGCATGATAATTCAGGAAACACGTGTAAATAGAGCAGACTAAAAGGAAACACATGGAAACGCATAAAGATAACTGATAGTTCAATCTAGTTAAACTTATTTGCAAAGTGTGTGCATACCAAGGTAGCATTAGTGGTGCATACACAAACTATGCAAGGCCCAATTAAATACCAGTTAAAATTTCCACGAGCAGTAAGGATTTCTCATGTAGAGTGTCAAGGCTTTGGTGAAATACATGAAGACATGATATATTGACATGTGGCATATGTGTCTCCCTATATGTAATAGTTAACTGATGTAAACTAAACTCAAGAGCTATAGCTATAACTTTTGTTCAACTAATGAAAGATAATTCCCTATTAGTAAATATAACCCCTTGAGGGATGAATGTAAGAGACTCAAATATATAGAGATATCTAAGAGATTTTTTATGAGATATCGTATGTAGTTGTGTATGTTTTATGAATTAATAACAAAGGAATTATGGAGTTAATCTATTATTCTTATGCATAAGTACTTGTTTTCTAGTCATTTTTTGCTTTGCATAGTCTAATATTTTTCATATAGTTTGTTTGTTGTGCTAAGACTTCATGTCCATGTAGAAAATGATGGGGACCAAAACTCTCTCGTTCCTTTGGTGGTCATATAGAGGTTTTAGCCTTAGTTTGATAGGTCGGTGCATTTTGGTGCCTTTGCTCTGTGTATAGTATTATAGTTCATGGTAAATGAGATGCACAACATGTGTTCAAGAAAGATAGAGCTTCTCCTACATATTTTTACTCATTTCTCTTTTTACCATACCTTAATCTCTTTTTCACTTTTTTACAACTCTATTAGAAATAGGACTTAAAGCTTGTAATTTTCCTCTAAAGAAAATTCTTTATATTGTAATTTATGCTCATAAATGATCACTCATCTCTATGGATTTTTTGCACTAAATATACTACGAATAAATGTTAATTAGTTATTCTTTTCTTACAACATCCTTCAAATGGATACTTTGTGGTTGATTCCTAAGCCACTAGTTTGCTTTGGCTAGGAATGAACTAAAAAATTCCCTCATGAAAATTAAACAACCACCAACCCACCTTGATCTAATCCCAAAAAAATATTGTGGCCATTAGGACCTTTTGTAATTGAACCTTGGGGATATCCCCACATGCATAATCCACTATACAATCACCTTCATCATGCACACACCCCTCCTTTCAAGAGATGCATAACCTTGCTCAATTTCACAAAAGATTGCCTACTATTTCCCATTCTTGTGCATGCACCTCTCTTTCCTATGGAGACTAATATCTCTAGTGCTAGGGTGAGTTTGTAGCTAACCCGAAACAAAAAAATTCATTTCACATATGCATTTTTTTACTCATGGTCCATCCAAAATAACCTCCACATAAGGAAAATCAATAAATTAAAATACACCATGTCACTCAATCATCATCGTACCAAAAAAAGTTTGAAAGTGTGTGTGTGTGTGTGTGTGTGTGTGTGTATTTATTTATTCAAATAAATTATAGGAATTCCCACACATTTTATGGTGAAGATTAATATAAATTTGGTTCTTATATCGCATCTTCCAAACAATCCCCTATATTATAACTTCATTTAGGAGATTGATGAATTTTAGTGCCAAATCTAAGAGAATATTTATCAAGGCAAGATCAATTCATTCTCTTCTCTTTTTGGATTTCCAATAGTCCTTATTCCAAATAAATATGTCATGTGGCACTTTTACATAAAATATTAATATAACCACTAAAATTTGGTAACTTTCCATTGTGTAATGTCAAGTTTGATCATTCTCCCTTGCTATGACAAATGCTCACATTCAATATCTAGTTAGATTCATATCTCTAGCTCTCTCGTGACTTGATTATCATTACACTCTACTCTATCATTAATTATGGAAAATTATATTATAAAATCAATAAAAACACTTTATTTGTGTTCAAACTTTCTATTTTGGTGTTCTTCTTTTCTGTCCTAAACCATACAACTAGGTCATGATGTGGGGCGTGGTCTTAGATGACTTGTACAGTCATGGATCCTTAAGTTCTTTGACTCTATTTTTAATATGAATATATTTATTATGTCATTTCATCTTCATGGGGGTTGGCCTTATTGGAATATTTGACCTATGGAAGGCTATATAAGAAATTCAATTTCATTTTATAACTTACCACACATACATGTTTTCTCCTTTTGGTTTCCTACTATTATGATGAAGGGTTTATTCGAGAGATTACAATTCATCCCAAAATTATGCAAGTAAGAGCCAATTACAGTGAAGGTAATTTCTAGACAAGCAAAACACATAAAGTTTCAGATCTAAACCGTTAAAGGGTCCAATACTACCACATCCTAGTTAAGATTATACAAACCTGTTATGGGACCATATAATAGTTATATGGTCTTACCATTTCTTAGTTTTTGTTTCCATAATCAACACCAAAGCATTTCCAGTCACTAATCTATTTGTTTCATCATTCTACACATCTTGATCATCCCTATTCTATTATGTACACCTTTCTCTCTCCTCTTTTGTATTTTGAACAATTTTCTTATTTTTTTTATCAATTATTAAATGTATGGATGCATTATTCTTATTTTGAATAATTAATTTTTAAAACTAATTATATCAGAATAGTCTACCTATTGCAAACCCTTAGTTCCTTCTTATTTATTGTGCATATCTATAACGTCTAAAATGTAATTAGTGAGTAAAAATTTGGTGAACCTAGATCTTGAATAAAACTGATTTCTCAAACCCTAGTATCCCCAGGGTATTATTTTATTTCATTTTTATGTTATATTTGTATGCCCTTTTGGCATAACAATTAACTTAATCATCAACCTATTGAACACACTGAGATTTCTCCTGCTACCCGTAAGCGATATATCATCATGGATTCTTCTCCACCTCATATGTCTTTTTATTCATTCCATATTAAACTATAATTCCACATGAGGAGCCTCTAAATGAAGTATACATAACTAGTGTAAACTCTTTTATGATGATACTAATGAATATGATAGTGTAGACTAAACACAAGTTGAACGGGTTATCTAATTTTCATACTTAACTTTGTGAAAACCCCCGTCACCTTGAGCCTCTCATCCACATTATTCTTGCTACTAATATTTCTCATGATCAAGACTCTAATGAGCAGTCCCTTTGTGGATCCCCTCTTCCATTGTCTAATCTTCACACATCAATGATTACTACATCAAAAATCCCTTTTTTGTGCACATAAAATTGGTCCACTTCACTAATATTGTTGTGATTATTCGTACATATCCTATCTACACTCATAATTCCTAACATGATTATTATTATAACACATATGCTCTTAAATCCCTTGTTCATACTTTGTAAGATTAATTTTTACAATTACAACAAGTCACATTTGCTTCTTCTCATACTATGAACTCTACTTAGTTGCTTCATAAACTACTTTCACTTGAAGTGCCCTCTTACCCTTTTCCCACTGATAAATTTTCTCCTAAGCTTCCTATTTAAGATGAGAAGGTTGATCTTGAAGATTTCCTCTAAACATTTCATGTTATTTATTTGGAATATTATTCTCATGATATATTACTTACCAAGATATTTCTTAGGAGTCTTAAATAATTTTTCATTACAATGGTTTTATGATCTACCTATGCATTCTATGTATAATTTCACCCATTTGGAAAATCAGTTTCTTGCATAGCTTTTAATCAATATTCATGAGAAGGCATCTTACACTCAAATGGATAAAATGTGACAAGATTCCAATAAACACATCAGTGACTATGTACTACGCTAGAAGACCATACTCACCAAGATGAACAATATCTCATCTGAGAGTGAACTAAATTATCTTTTTATCCCAAAGTATTATTTTCCCTTTACAATACTCAGTTATTTTTGACAAGTTAAATTCCTTCAATCATATATGTCACACTCTAAAAGAGTGTGAAGCTAATATCCTCAACATGAATAAAATGAAGTATGTTTCTACTCCTAGTACTGCTACTAGTAAGTTTCAAATGAATGCTACCTTTAAGAAAAAGGCTATTGATGATAAACCTAAAGCTAAAACCATTATCAATGTAGTCTATTAACCTACAAAGTTACAATTACAACCCTTCTTGATGGTAGTTTAGTTGTTTACCTTGTGCACTATAGAAATTTCTCCAAAATTTATTTGAGTGTATTCTTTTGTCTCTCCCTCCACCACTTGAGGTTTTTACAAAATGCACCTCATCGTAATAATTGATGCTAATGCCCATTAATATTATCATCGATACATTGATAACTCCACTAATAGTTGTAAGCTTCATCACCTTATATAATACCTCTTTGATGCTAGTACTATTGAATATGAAAAATACACTTTAAACCTAAGGCTATTCATGATAATACAAATCTCAAAATATTTAGTGACCTACTTCTAGAACATGATACTGCTAAATCTACCTGAGGGGTCCACAATGCCTTGCCATGAACTTCTCCACCATATTATGATAACACATTTAATGTTATGATTGGTAATTTTTTTACTATGCCTCCATCACCCATTATTACTTGCAATCATATTTGATATGACACACATGTTTTGTTTATGATACACTTTATATTATTTCCTCGATTTATCAACATTATAAAGGTAATGTTTTGGCTAGTAGCACTACCCCTATAATATGTACACTTTTAAGTTATTATGTTCCCTTGGATACGCTAAGAAGGATGTCATATTTATTCCTCAAACACACATTGGATTATGTTTACCCACCCCTTCATAGTTAGATCTACTACTTTGATCTCACATTCCTGGTGGGATCTTCTCTTACATTATGTGATATTATTCTAGGTTTATCTTGGCTTCTCACCTTCATAGTTATAAAATGTGTTAATTTCATTTACAATAATCAAGTGGTTTTCAAATTATGTTATTCCAATTGAGTATCATACATAATAATAAGTTGACCTAAAACATACAGTTATTGCACCTAGTATTGGTGTATCTATAACCCAATCCCTCATTTCTTATATTGTACCTCGAAGAACATCTCCCTTGGGTGCACCCATGCACATGAATTTTAGTACACACATAGTTCCTAGTCATTTATATACTACCTCTTGTAGGGAAACCTCCTACCCAGCCTTTTTCTTGGTCATCTAGAACACATGCTACATCTTACAGGAAACCTTCTTCCCAGCATCACATTAGGTCACATTTTCAACATATGAATCATCATGTTTCTCTTTAATCTAGATATTATATAACACATGTTATGAATCCTACACAGATTATACATGAACTCCTTTGTCTCTTCTAATACATGTGCAGTATACACCCCCCTCTATCCATTAAGTGTGATATACCTCTTCATTAGGTCCTTATTGTGTAGATTTTATACTATCCCCTTTCATGTACATAGATATTTTTTAATCACTTCAAAAATATTCAAATAATTACACAATAAAAAAATATGCAAATGTGTTGAAAATATAATATCATGACCTACCTATTGGTTTACTTGGCTAGCTTGTTGTTGTATACATGTTGTTTGTTACGTTAGTTTAATAGATAACATATCTAATATTTACACACGTGTTCATGAGGTATATTGAGCTTGATGTAGGACACACATATGGTGATAGAAAATGATAGGAGACAACATTGGTTCCTTACACCACTCTTCTAGGGAGTCCCCCACAATATACATGTGCTTTTGTTTCATTATATGTTACTTTATACCTTCCTCATCATGTTTGGGTTTATAAACAATGTTTATTGCTATCTTTTGAGCTAACATGACTAACACATGTATCTTGTGAATGTTTACTTATCTTGATATCTATGTATTTATTTTCTATACTCACATGATATAATTTAATCACTACTTATTTATGTGGATTCCTTCCTTCGTTGGTTTATTGTTTGGATTCTTTTAATTGTATTATTTTTTTTAGTATGTTACATTCATTTGATTTATACTCCATAAGTGCCTTAATCTTCTTGAAACACCATGGGTGTACTACATTTTTGGCCTTATGCCTCTCTTGCATGTATGTACATGTTTCTCTGACTATGGCACATTGTGCCTTCTATTGTGATTATCTTGTGACACCTTGGGTTTCCCGTGTTTCTGGCTCCATGCCTAGATATGAATATGTTTTTAACTATTATTATTTACCTGTTTTTATACTATTTTTTTCTACTACTATATTGTTTTTAGTATGTCTTAATGACCTTCTTGATTTCTACTTCATTGTCTCTACTATGGCTTCTAACATGTTTACTATGATGTTTTTATACTCATAATACTCTAGATTATGAAAAGATTAACAATTTTCTTTGTTGTTTCTATTTATTTACACATTTCTTCTTACTTTTTGTGTGTTACATGTTTCGTTTTCCTCGCATCATGGTATCTACCATATGTAATCCATTTTCTAGGTGCATGTTCTTAACAATGGCCACCATAGTCACCTTTTATATGATACTACATAGATTATCAATTTTATTACACATGGTGTGAACATATATTCTATTGATCCCCACACTCAAATGTATTATCACATGTGCATCAAAAGAGGGGGAATTCATTGGGATATTTCCACATCTACAAATAGGTTATAGGATAATATGAATAGATTTTCACAGGGCTCAAATCTTCATGAAAGGTCATAGATATTGAAATGTGACATATTTCAATCAAATTCATAACCATACAATACAATTAAGACAGTGGTATGGTCTAGACCATGTTATACATTCTCAGATGGAGAGCATGTTCTCTAGAAAATTAAATTTCTCCAAAATCTATCAATTATTTATAGGATTTTCACACAATTTTAGATAGATTACTTACTACAAAGCATGATATATGGGTCATGAGTACTTCATTCATTCTTTACAAAACTATTCAAATTTAGTTTTAAGAATAAGGTCTAGGATAATGGGCCTTCTTCTCCCCTAAGATTATTTCACAATCTACATTATTGTTTTTAGTGGTACAACACCTTATGGGGGACATGGAAATTTTGATTCCTTCCAATTTTTAAGTGCATTCAAGTTGCTATGAAATTGTACCTATATCCATCTACAATGGTGTGGTCCATAGGTTTAGTGGAAAACATCGAAACAACTAAATTATTTGTAAACTAATATTTCCTCTCTCACACTAGATTCCCAAATTTGGAAGGTATCGAAGAAACTAAGTTCTTAATAAAATACATCTTTCCTCTCTACAAATATCCAAAAAGAGGGCACTTTGTATCCTCTTATCAATCTCCCCTTTGGAAAAAAAAAATTGGGGATTGATCACCCCCAATTATATGGCATCTTCCAAAGTAATTCCAAGTCTCTAAGGCACAGAAATAATTGGATATCATCCCTCTACAAAATGAATAGTTGTATTCATTCCATGTTCTACATATCCTTTGTATACTTTTTCCAAGTTTTAAGTTGCAAGCATCTCTTTATTTTGAGTTAAATTTCAGTTTATAACATAGACACTGACTACACTATATGTTGTAGTTTTTATCCTAAAGCCTGCCAACACCAACACTTCAAAGAACTATTGTCAATCAAATAAAAAATTGTGTGTGCTCTTAGGTATGTTTCCTTTAAGCATGAAAATTTCAATTACATGCTTGAAGGGGAGAATTTAGATACTAAAAACTGGTAACTTTCCCTTATGCAATGTCAATTTTGATCAATCTCCCTTGTTAAGATAAATGCTCACATTTGGTATCCAATTAGTTCATCTCTTTATCTCTCTCGTGAATTTATTATTATTACACTCTTCTTTTTTGTCAATTTTGGAAAAATTATCTCATAAAATCAACAAAAAACACATGTTATTCATGTCTAAAATTTTGATTCTAACGTTCTTATTATCTTTCCAAAATTGTACAACTAGGTCAGTATATGGGGTTTTGGTCTTAGCTGACTTATATAGTCATAACTCCTAAAGTTATCCAACTATATTTTCAATTTGAATATCTTTATTGTGTTATTTTATCTTCATATGTTGAACCTTATTGGAATATTTCACCTACGGAAGGTTGTATAAGAAATTCAATGTCACTTTATAAATCACCCCACTCACATGTTTTCTCCTTTTTTGTCTAATGCTATGATAAAAAAAAATTCAGGTTGCTAGGGTTTCCACTTTGTTATAGGTGATTATAGGTCATCCCGAATTTATGAAAGTAAGAGCGATATACAAAAAATAAAATTTCCATATAAGTGAAGCACACAACAAGCTTCAGATCTAAACTATAAAAGTTTCAAAGACCATACAAATACAATCAAGACCATGTAAATATAGTATGGACCATACAGTATGTGTATGGTCCTACCCCTGATCAATTTACAATTCTAGAATCATCACCGAAGTATTTTTTAGTTTTTGATCTACCTGCTTCATCATTTTACACATCATTATCATCCTTGTTATATTATGTATAGCTAATTTTCTCTCTCCTCTTGTTTTAATTGAGAAATTTACTCATCATTTATCAATATTTACATGTATGAATGCATTATTTTGTTTGTCAATGATTAATGTTGAAAGTTAATGACATTAGAACAATTTACCTATTGCAAACCCTTACATCCTTATTATTTTTTGTGCATGTTCATAATATCTAAAATTTAATTAGGGAGTAAACAATTACACTCTTAACAAGATGTTATTAAATAATATATACCCCATTATTGTGCATTAGCAACCTTCGAGACTAGCTTTGTGGTACATAATTCTTCACCAAGATTGACAAGAAGTCAAATTACCATATTATAACAGTATGTCCTTAAAACATCTAAAAGATAAAAATCCAAGGAGGTAATATATTGCCTTTCATTTGAATAATGTGCTAATAAACATCATGTGCCTAATGAATGACATATTTTTGCCATTCACCAAATTATTCACCATCATCTACTTGTATGACATCCTCATATTTAGTAATACATGGGAGGATAATTTGGAGCACATATCATGTGTCTTAAACATATTGCAAAAAAAAGCTATAATCCAACTTATCCAAGTGTATATCCAATATTACATGAATTCAATATATAAGTTACATCATTGATGATGTAGACATCTATGTAAATCTAAAAGAGATTGAAGTAATTTAAAAATTTCTTGATCCACATGATCTCAATTATTTGTGTATTTTTCATGGAATTTCAAACTTTTAGCACATGTTTATCATTATTTTCTCACATATATCAGGTCACCTAAGCCAACTATGCATAGAAAAACAACATTCTATTATATATCCATGTAATAATATTCCTTTGAGGAGATTGAATAGAACATCTCTTTAACATCTATTTTAGAAATGTATCATAGTTTATAACCCTTTGAGATCTATACTAATACATCTTGGTATGTACTTGTTTCAATGTTAATAAAACATGGAAACCCAATCACATATGAGTGAAAGGAATTCAAAAGCATGATACAATTCTACTCCATCTATGAGAAAATAGTTTATGTAATAGTTAAAGTTTTTGAGAAATTCCACCACTACATCTTAGGTAAAGAGGAAATCATCTAATTTGATCATACTCCTCTTTAGTTCATATGTATGCAGAGAAAGCTATAGAATGTTCCATATAAAGTGAATGACATAGTTGTAATATTTATATCTTTTGATCAAGTAAAATAAGGGTAAAGACAATAAGGTCGTATATTACCTCAACATGGCTCCAGTGAAATTACTTAGTCTCAATGTTTGACATGTGTAGATAAAATTCTTTTATTGGGTATTCTTTAATCAAAAAACTATAAATTTTTATATATGTATACCTTATTTAGGGTGAACCTTTTCATGAGTTACTCATATATAATAAGCTTTTATACAAGCTTGGACATCTCTATGTTTTCTATTTCACACCTCACCAAAGACTCGCCTAAGAGGCATACTGCACTAAGACAACATGAAAATTCAGTGTTACCAAGACACCAACAATGTTATAAATAAACATTTATATTGAGTTCACATATACATATACATTTTCCACCACATCAAGTTTGGCATTCCTTGCTATGCCAGTAACTTATATCATGTGTGTGTGTGTGTGGGCCTATGTATATGGATTGTGAATCATTTTCTTATTGTAATAATATGAAGGTTTTCCCCTCGAGTTAGACTATTATATATTCATTATTATTATATTTTCCATTTAAATTAAATTAATTCCATTACAAGTGGGGGTCCAAGATTTGATCTGAGAGAACAGTGTGGGTAAAATCCTAGTTTTTAAATAATCGCCAATATTTGGAATAGGTTTTTGCTTTTTTGTAATTTTTAATTGAATTTGTAAAATAATATTTGGAATCTTCCTCATAAATTTAATATTTTCTAATCTATTTTTAAATATTTATTTCTTCTTTAAAATTATCACAAATTTGCTTCACAAACTATAAAAAAAAAAAATTATACTTTTGGATTTATTTTACATTTTTTGAAATCTTGCAAATAATTAGATAAGTTGTGTTCTTCACATTTTTATCTGTATAGAAGATATTACCCCAAAATCATTAGTTTTAAATTTGAAAATAAAATTATAACTTGTCAAGCCTCAACATGACATATCCACAAAATAGAGGTTGACAAAAAAATCACACACCAAGAAAAACTCCCAACAAAGAGGATATGGAGTTAAAAAATGGGAATCAAGGGGATCTTCTAGTATAAGGTTTTATTTGAAAAATCACAAAGTGTGATAACTTGAGTATAGTGTGAAAAAAAATCCAGCTATATATGATTAACATCAATCATTGATTGGATGACTTTGGGAAGAAACTCGATCAATTGTTGCATTTACAAATAATTGGACATTCAATTATAAAACACGGACCAATGCCAGCCCCTAATACATGATCTTCAACTGATACCTATTTTGAGCCACATAACATGGTGCAAGTAATGGAAATGCATAAGTTTTATGGGCATGATTGTGTAACATGGATCGGGAAAATAAGGAATATTTATGTACATTAGATCTCGTATGGACAAAAGGTGGTAATTGAATCTTTATATCTAGAACCTAAACAATCCATTTGGTATCGTTGGCTTTTTTCTCAAAATAATAAGAAGGTTCTTAGTGTCACCTGGTCAATTTTTACTAATGAATTATAGTTACACTATTGCAATAGTGTGACAAATAGAATCTTTATTCAATTATACAAATTATGCCAAATAAGAGCTCTAAAGGATTATATTTAGTAGTTTCAAAATCTATCATCACACAAGGATACAATCAAAAATGAAAACTTGGATGGCTTATTTTTGGGTGGGATCAAAGATAACATCCAATATAAGATGCACATGTTTAATTCAACTTCTATATTTGAGGTTATGATCATGGTAAACAGATCAAAGGAGAGGGCACTAACCACAAAATAAAAACCATTTGCATATATAATATATAGAAGCATTCCAACATAATCATTTTCTCATCCTACCACTCACACCACCAAAAAATTTAAGAAAAGAGGGATTTTGGTTATGTTTTAACTATGATAATAAGTACAATCAAGGACATAAGTGTGGAGAAAAGAAATTTTTCTAAATTTAAGTTTCCAATGAAGAAGAAGAGGATCAATTTTTGGAATGCGAGGATGATGAGGAGCCAAGGGAAGAACCAAAAGAAACCCATCCATATATTTTTCCATGAACTTTCAAAATTAGCACACCACAAACCTTAAATGTAGTAGGTTTTCAAAAAAGAAGGTGAGAATATTAATTGACTTGGGAAGTGCTCATAACTTTATTATTAATAAATTAATCGTACGCTTATTTTTTGTCTAGATCTAGCTCCTAAATTTCAATTCATGATTATCAAGGGTGGAACAGTCATTTTTTTTTGGGAAATTCCATAGTATTAAGATCTCTATGTGATACTATTTACTATATAGTCCTTTGTTTACCATTCATATTGGTGGATCCAACATTATTTAGGATTTAAATGGATAACTATTATAGGAATGCTTGAGATGAATTTCCAAGAGATTTTCATGAATTTCCATTCATAGGTAAATAAATTTGAACTACGTGGGTTATATGACACATCCCTAAAATTGGTAAGTTTTCAGGAGGTGTAGAAATGCTAAAAAAAAGGAACATGTGGGTTTCTGGCTCAATTATTTACAATAAAGGCACAACCATCAAAGGGGTCTACCTCTCTATATCTACATGATATTATATAAAAGAGCTAAGTCATCTTTGGGGATATGCCAAAAGGGATTCCTCCCAACATAAATCATGATTACGTTATTCAATTAGCGACAACTACCCAAAATTAGGCCTTATAGGTACACATGTGTCTAGAAAAGTGAGATTGAGAAGATACTATGAGAGATATTAGAATAAGTTGATATTTGACATAGTTAGAGTGATCATTTCTCCCCTATGGTGATAGTGTGTAATATGTATGAGACATGGCACATGTGTTGTGACTATTGGCAGCTCAAAAAATACACCATCATAGATAAGTTCCACATCCTTGTAATTGATGATTTACTAAATGATCTACATGGAATTGTTTACTATACAAAACTTGATCTTCCTTCTGGATATCATCAAATCAAAATAAGAGATGAGTATACTCATAAGAAATTTTTTTAGAACCCATGAGAACCATTATGAATTTTTGGTGATGCCTTCTGGTCTCATTAATTCACCATCTACTTTTCATCACTTGATGAAATATGTTTTTAGGAAATTTCTATGGAAATTTCTTGGTTTTTAACAATGTTTTAATATACAAAAAAACTTGAGAGGAACACTTGCATCATGTGAATTAGGTTTTGGATATCCTTAAACAATACTAAATTTATGTCAATCCTTCCAAATGCACTTTTGGAGTCAATGAGGTCGAGTATTTGTGCCACATTTTTTCATATGAAGTTGTTAAGGTGGATACTCACAAGATCAAGGCTACGGTAAAATGGAATGTTATGAAAACTCTTAAGAACCTATATAAACTCAAATTTGGAAATTCAACTCATTAACACTGTTGATTTTGACATTTCTCTCTTGCTTAAACAAGTGTGATTTACCCTTTCTCATCTGGTACATCTCTACTATATTTTCTAGCTAGCTTGATCATTGACACTCATATGTCAAAAAAATGAGAATTGAATGCATGAAATTCATTTAAAAACTCCACTTATCATATTCCAAACCTCATACTTCAAATTTCTCCTCTATGGTAAAAAATGTACAATAGGGTCAATTTGTACCATATGGCTTAGCTGATGAGGCCAAATTAAGTCTCATCTATTCTACAAAATAATATTATTCCTTCTCTTATAAAGTGGATTTAGATGTAGTCTTAAGAACTAGATAACTTACTTAATATAAAATGTAGAATATATTTTATTTATCTTCGAAAATTCCATTGCAATCTGAATGGTTTCATCTCCTAATATTTCTTATAAGTTGGATTACAGTATTGTGTATGAGCAAGTAATTTGATATCTATAATGTATTGCATCAAGTGCAAGACTCACATAGCCAATTACAAGACACACATTACAAAGTGTAATACTCACATAGCTAAGATCACATAACTTAAAAAGAGAACATGAATCACATATATAAGATAACATGACTCACATAGCTAAGAGTGCATGAATCACAAAGTTAGGAGCGCAAGACTCACAAAGCCAAGAGCGCATGACTCGCAAAATCAACACTGAAATCACTCTAAAAAAATTACAGACCTCCAAATGATAATTTGAGAGATTTTTCGGTTCCTATTATTGCTAGGAGGAAAAACCTCTCTCTATTTCTACACAGTAATAATGGTTACAAAGATATCAACATTTGAAGAAGAAAGTTTTCAAGTGTAAGACTCGCAGAATCAACATTGAAATCACTCTAACTAAAATTGCAGACCTCCAAATGAGAATATGATATATATTTTTCCCCTTATTGTTAAGAGGAAAAACCTTTCTCCATTTTTACACAGCAATAATGGTTATAAAGATATCAACATTTTAAGAAATAAGTTTTCAAGCACAGAACTCACAAAATCAGCATAGGACTTGCTCTAACAAAAATTGTAGACCTCTAAATGATAATCTGAGAGAGGTTTTTGTTCCTCTTATTGCTATGAGGAAAAACCTCTCTCCATTTTTACACAACAAAATTTTGAGGATATATCTTCATTTGAAGTTTCAACAAAATAAGGTTGAAAGAAAGTAAATAAGATAAAAAAACATAGATTTAGTAAAATTGGGATGTCTCCCTCATTTCTCAATGAAAATAAGAATTTAAAAATGTTTTGGAAATATTACAGTAAGGAGCACCAAACCAAGAAAAGGTTTCAAAATATTCTTCAAATTGAATTCACATCAATGATTAGAAAATCAAGGATGAGAATATGGTGGGACAACTGTCATGTTGAACGATTCAATCATGTAAGAGAAAACTTGGCAAATGGAAAGAAAAAGTTAAGTGCATGTGGAAGAGGTAATTCAATCTATAGTTTTAATATTTGATTAATTCTCTTCCATGTTTGTCTCATTGTCAAATGGAAGAAGTAGTAGTTCAATCTAGAGTTGTAGTGTTTGATTAAATCTCTTCCATATTTGTCTCCTTGTCAAGTGGAAGTAGTTAAATGCAAATGAAAGAAGTAGTTAAACTTGGAGGTATAGTGTTTGAATAAAAAATTTCCACATTTACCTCATTGTAAAGTGGAATATGTAGTCAAGTCTTTCCCAAGATTATAGGTAGGTAGTTCTATAATCTTATAGTATTGGCCAAGGGATGAGTTATAAATATCTCTTTAAAGGACTCAATACAACAATTGTAGAAGATGTATGATTTTTGTAACATCATTCCTTATTAATAAAATCCACAGTACAAGTATCTTGGCAGAAATATTTTTTAGTTTTGTTAATCCAACTCTGAGGGAAGAGCAAAGGCTCGCTCTTACTCAAAGAGGAGGATGGTTTATTGTTTTTTATAAAAGAATCATTATTATTATACTTAGATTATTTGAACCAGCATTGTCTGTTCTATTTTGTTTTTTTTTGTGAAGCTTCACCTTTCATTTATTTGCTGCCATTTATTTGTTTTTAGTTATTTATTTCAATTTGTTATATTAGATTTTCTTTCAATTATTTATTCCAATTTGTTAGATTAGATTTACTTTCAATTATTGAATTTGCTTTCAATCATTTTCAATTATCAAGCAAAGAACTGTAAAATCATTGTTTCCTTTAGCCCCTTTTGCAGATAGCCTTAGACCCCACCTGGTTTTTACATTCTTTAATATTAAATGATGAGGACAACACCGACCCTCATCACTGACCTTAGTGTACCATTTTTCTCTTACTTTCTTTGATTCCAAACTTTTAGTTGCACATTATTCTTTATGGTCATTTACTCCTTCTCGGTCAGAATTTGTAACTTGAATCACTTTCAGAAGCATATATAAGCAAGTGAAACTCACCTCATTTAGTAACATAACACTCTTATAGAATCCTGTTGTAAAAGTTAGCACAAAAGGCACCCAAAGATCCCTACACTTTGAAAATACCTCTGCACATTCATTAAGGAAGCACTATCTACAAATTTAAATCTTCCCACTAATTCTAGGGGAATGTTTCCCAAATTTGCAAGCATAGAAAGTTACTCACTCAAGTATATTTGCAAGACAAAAAATCAAGTCAAGTTTTTTCAAAGAAATAATGTCAAATCTGATTGCACTACAACTAGATATCACATGTTAGGTAGACAATGACATGTTTTTTAGGCCTCTTAGGAGTAGTGTCAATGTTGGTGCATGGGGGTGCCCACAACCTAACTAATATTTATTTTCAAAGACTCTTTATCCATGTTTAAGGCTTGAAATATTGAACAGAACATTATAAGGTTCCCACAATGTATGATAGTAATTTGGAGAGCTTATACACATATTTAATACATGTAGAGGAGACAAATACAGAAAATAAAAAATATATTTTAATCACACACCAATATTATTCATATCATTATATTCATCTCCTAAATAATAGGATGTTTATATTCCAATTATGTGATTTGTTATAACACCCAAAAAACTTCACCTATACAACCCAATATAACTCTACAGTTACCCAACCATACAACTTAACAATATATATATGAAGAACTAATTAATATATTCCTAACATTCCCCCCTTAGTGTGAACATGGGAGAAAAATAATCAAACTTTCTTCGCAACTTTCCGCTCATACATGCTCTTGATCTAGATGGTTTTTCAAGACAGCCAACAACCTCAATAATTATGGTTTTTCAAGGACAACCAACAACCCAAAACATACAAATGATTTTATAGGAAAACCAACAACCCAAAACATACATATGGTTTTACAAGACAACCAACAACCCAAATATCATGATGTAATTTTTCCTTGTGCTTTCATCATTTCCACTATATTTTCACATCGGGGAATTAATGCTCACTGAATACAAATTTGAAAAAAGAGGAAGAAATGAAAATGGAACATTAAGATCATATTCCCCCCTCAATGTGAATTTTACACTTATTTAACACAAAACAAGAACTATGAAATAGAATCACACTACACACAACTGAAAATGAAGCACACCAAAAACTAGAACTCTAAAATCACAACAGAAATCAATATACACACCACAAAATTCCACCATAGTTGGTGTGACCCTGTCATTGGTAATTGACGAGAGGTCATTGATTTACCTCTATCCACGTGTGCCTTAATTTTCTAGTAACATGTTGCTAGCTCAATTAGATTTGGCTTGGATGATCAATAGTTTACACATTGTGATTATTCTTCCCCCCCCCCCATAATGTGAAACCATTTATTTTCTGAACATCGGGTAACACCGCAAATGTTTCCGTAGGGAAAGGTTTTTTTTAATTTTTACGATGACACAATTGAAAACTTTTATTCTTTTGATACTTTTTAAAATTACTATTACATTAACAACTAATGATAACAAAATTACTATTTTGACAACAAGACAATTTGACTTGACAAGAATGGACTAACTTGAAAATTATTAACAAAGACTAATTGACACTAGAATAATGACAATTATTTTGACAAGACTAATGAAGAGAAGACTCCCAAAATAATAACTCATCCTTTTTAATTGGAAAACTTATTCTAATATTATGAAAGGGATGTTCACATTAGATCTAAACATGAATTTTTTAATAACATTGACACTTAAGGTCTACATATAAAGTGCCCACTAAACAAAAAAAATGACAATCTACTAGAAACAAATAATATAACCAGTTTATTGGAAGCTATGACATGGAAAACATGCATGGTAGTGAAGACATTTTTGGATAAAATTCATAGTGAGAGTGGTGAACTAAAAACTATAATCACTCCACCATTGACTGTGATTGTCTAGGAGACATTTGTAATCTGAATGGTAGAAAATTTGGGGGTACGATGGGTAGAAGAATCATGGATGCATGCATGTGAGGTGGACGGATTGGAAACGATGTATGCTAATCTATGTAAAATATGTTTATTCCAATGATTCAAATACAAATCTAAAGAATAGCTCAAGGTTAGTTTCAAGTTTTTTGAGAAGACAAAGTGGGATACTTAGTAGAAGGAACACAAGAGGTTCGCACGAGAGAACAGGGTGCAGTCAAAGGCATGGAAGGATAGGGAAGGACATGAATGTGAAAGATAAGGGTGGATTCGAGACTTAGCAGTTTTCACATGAGTGGGCTATTTTTGGAGATAGCGTGTCGAGCACGCAAACTGGATAAATGCTTACACAACATTCATCGAGTATTTTTGGAAGATTGGTTACCAAACGCTTTGCATGGCTGCGAGCTCATAATAGAATTACTATTGTCACTTAACTAGAAGAGATCTATTATTAGCACACTTACATGTGTGGATGTGATTGTAAAGGCACATGGATATTTTCAGCATGCGACCTATTTTTGGAGTTATGCAAGCGGTGAAGGGAAATTCCCCACCCTTATAAATATGTAATGATCTACTTAGTATAGAGGGACTGTGTGAGAAATGAATTACTGTGAGGTTATGTTGCCAAATATGATGCGTGCATAAGCTATGGAATTATCTATTGTAATGAGCTTATGTGTATTTATCATGTTTAATATAATGGAGTGTATTTCCTAAGTTAGAGTATTGATCCTGAGTATAATTGGTTCTTACATGGTTGGTTTCATTATGGATATTGATTAAACATGTTATTCTTTAGATCTAGATATGAACATGCATTATAGAATGATATATTAATTATAGATCTGAATGCATTAAGTCTTCATCATGCTAACATCCTGCAATAGCAACCCTAAAGATGGGCCTAGTACCTTTGCATGTTTTGAGTGAGTTCTTAGTCTAGGCTGAGTGATGTGTCAGCGCGCTTGGGTTTTTACTGGGAAATTATAGGCTGCATCATTGGTTCCATTGTCGGGATCTCTTTTTCAGTTGTTTTCAAGATGTTTTGCGATGAAGACATACTGATTGACCCTAACAAGTGTTGAGGAGTGGATACATGTAACATGATTTAGAAGAAGAATATGCACGGAGGTTCAACATTGAATCTGAGTTTAATGCACGTGCATGGGTGGAACAAAATCTCTATGAAATTTTGTATGAGATAGTCTTCACTATTTTTCTAGTAGATTTGTACGAGTGGCTAATTTCTTATGCATCTAAAAGGAATTGGAGGTATCACGTACTTTTTTGGATGCATGAAGAATTTCATGCCCTCTATAATTTTGATCTGATTTGGACACGCGTTGTGGATACTTGGTTTCATGTCGTTTTGAATAGCTATATTCTAGAGTACTCAATTTCCACTTATTCTTGCACAGAGGTGGTAGATTTCCAATTCTTATTATATCATAGGGAAACTTTCGTGTAAGGCATTCCACTGGAGATAAAAATTTTGATGGTAACCCTAAACTTGGAGAGAAAACTGATGGCTAACTAAACCCCACCAGGCACGGGGGGCAGGAGCAGGTTTGGTGAAAGATGGTAGACCTAGTGATAGAAAGGAAAAGAGAGGAAAGGTGGATTAAGTATAATGAGGTGTGCGAGAGGGAGATAGAGAAGTAATGGGATGTTGCAGAGTGAATGGCGTTATGGAGAGAGATGGATTATGAAGGATTTGAAGTTCATGTAGAAGACGTGGAACCCTAGCATCAAGAACTCCCCCATTTGGGAAAGCATGAGGTTTGGGAACCCCCCTCAGCCTCACGTCAAAGTGCACCAGCAAAGATGACCTGGGCCATGGGAGTGCATCTAAATCTACCTAGTAACCTTACCCTTGTGTTTGGTCTTCTAGTATCTAGTACGAAAAATAGTAAGTAGGCTAATTTAGGCAGTGGGAGAGCAGGAGTGATTCATATAACAAGCACATCGATGGTGGCGCAAATGTCTTCATTGTTTTTTGGAGGTACCTTTTTAGGTGCATTATCCATACATAATTCAAGTAACACTTCACAGACTGTAGGGTGTAATTTAGTAATACTATTGGGACATAGGGAAGTACATCTTCTGGTTCGACTCCAGCTACAGGTTCAAGATCAGGAGTTATAGGCGGTTCTAGTTTAGTGGATCTAGTGGTTCTGGGGGCAGAGGAAACACAGGAGGTTCTTGATTAGGTGGGCAGGGTCCACACCAACCCCAGAATACTTACATGGAGAAGGTATCTTCATCTTCAAGATTATAGGGGCATAGAAGATGTTGTTGAACACATGCACATGTGTGAAATATTGTGGTGCACAAAAGGAATCATGGATTTTGAGCGCGAGCAAGTCAATTCACCACTATGTTACACAGGTGCGCACACAGCTGGTACAGAAAGTTTGACCCTGATCATATTTGCGTAGAATATGTAGCTTTAAAATATGCTTTCCTTAAATGTTTTCACATCCCTGAGTTCAATCAAAAGAGTATAAGCATGCTCAAGGATATTAAGCAAGGCACTACTGAGAGTGTCAGAGAGTATGATGCTTATTTCAAAATGTTGTTATCTAAACTTTCATATGATATACATGCAATCCTGCATGTGCAATGGTTTTTTGGAGGTATGATTACACCTTTTAGAAGGGAACTATCACATGAGATGTACACTAACCCACACGAAGCACTTTTGTAGTGCCCACATTTTTATAGCTCCAGTTATCTGTTGGTTCCTTTATGCATGGATATGTTTTGACTAAGACTTTGATAGATTTTGGACATTTTTCTATGTTATTTATCCTCATGGACATTATGGTATTTTAGGCGCAAAGCGCCAATTGGACTACATTGATATATTGATATGTTTCTTATGATGTTGATGACACTAACAAGGTTACATGATAGTGAGATTTATTGGTTAGATGTTGATTTCTTGTGGTCGATTTGATCAATGATATAGTTTTCTGGAGTTTAATAATGGTAATCTCATGCTAGCCTAAGTGTATTTCATTGTAATTTTATTTGTGGATGATTCGTGGTGAACTATGTGTATAATTGTATGCATTGCACTATCAATTGTATAATGATGTTAGGAAATTACAAGTTTGATTAATTTTGTGATGAGTAGATGATGTTTATTGTATTGGACAGATGTGGTTAATGTGTGCAATGAGTGTGCAGGTGACAGGTATAGGAGAGCATGGGTTTCAAGGAAGCTACGCGATTGTGCACAAGCGGCCCACGGGCTAAGTCCTAACCATGCTAAATGTTTGAGGCCTTAGAATAGGTGTATTAATTGGGAACCATGGGTGAACTCTCAATTGTAATGTATTTATGTCTTGTAAAATTAATTGTGTTTAGGGTGTGTTTTATTAAGTAAAATAGTTTAGGGGTTAATGATCTCGTCTTAATTTAAGTGATGGTTTTGGGTAAGTGTGTGTGTGTTTGTAGAATGGATTGGGGACACATGTGAACCTTGGGTGGATCCCACACCCTCTACCCTTGTGCCCAAGTATGCCAAACCCGAAATTGGGTTATTTTGATGGCATTTTTAGTGACCCCCTTTTAGTTTGGGGGTTCACTTAGCATGAAAATGGGCCCTTGGACCCTACCTAATAGGTAGGGGGCTTATTTTCAAGGTTTGGAGGGAGTTTCCCTCCCATTTTTCCCTCTTTAGTCACCATCCATGTAAGATGGTTGGTTTGTGTGTATTTGTTAAAAGTTGCTCCACTTTGTTTTATTTTCGTTTTTTAGTATTTTGGGTGATAAGGGCTGAAATGTGAGTTTACTTTTACTTACTTGGTTTTGGAATCTTTGACTTGTGAGAGGCGAGGTGGTGACACTTGTCACTTTCTTATTGGTGAGGAAACTTGTGGGTTCCTGTTCTTATTCTTCCTCATGGGGAAGGAAGGGGACTTTTTTCCTCATTTTTTTTTAGAGAACTTAGAGAATTTTGGGGGCTTGGAAGTTTGCTTGGACAAAGGGGAAAAGCTTAGAGTCTTGGAAAGCATTAGAGGTAGGATTATTAATCCTTTTCTTTCCTTGTTGTTGTTTATCTTGTTAACTATGCAATGGTCAATAAAATAATGTGTGTAAAATGATGTGTTGTAAAGTTGTTTAGAGAATGTAGGTTGTTTTTTTTGTTGTTTTCTTGTTTTCTTTTGTTTTACTCTCCACCATCATATGGATTGATGGTTTTTGGAGAATGTAGGGGAAGAGAGAGGGATTTCCCTCTCAAACCTCATGGTTGTTGGTCAAGCCATGAAGGTCCCTTCTCATCCCCTCTTATGGTTTGAGGTGGGAGAAAGGTTCATATGGCTTGAACATTTTCCCCATTCTTGGTGAGGAAACCCTTTTGGGTTTGAAAATCCTCCCAAGAAGGATTTCTTTGACATAAACAAGGAATAAGGAGGATGAATGATTAGGAGGAATAAGGAGGTTTGTAAACATGATTTTGTTGGTGTATCCTATGGTTGGAGACACCTTTGTTTTGGGCATCCTATTTCTTCTCTTCCCCCTTTGTGAGGTTGACCTTGTTCTCCTCATGTTTTTTTTTTACCATATGTAGTTTGTCTAAGTGTTTAAATGGTTCTATGTATTCCTGTTGTGTTTATCCCCATTATACTTATGCACATTGTGGAAGTTAGTTCCTCTCTCCCATGAGATTGGGGGAGGCTAGCATGACTTCCAACCATGGAAAGACATGTGATGATGCCTATTGGTTGGGTGGTAAACAAGCCTTGCCTCATGATTTATCATTCTTGGAAGAACACTCAAGGTTGGAGATAGTTGGAGTCTCCTTGTCATCTTGGTCCTCTTGGTCATCTCCATTATTTTGAGGACATTACTTTCATTTTATCTCTACAAATGTGGATTTTTGAAGCTTTTATCTTCTTGTAAAACACCTATTTGTAATTGATGCTACTTGTAAACTTAAGTCATTTGCTAAAGAAGGTTTTCCCTTCATTGAATCTTGTACACAAAAAAAAAGAGAAAGGAAAGATTACCATATTGAAATCATGAGCTCTTTTAGTTTACATGTCATATTTTGAAGGTCTTGTTTGTTTATAAATCTGCAAAGTATGGTTATGCATTGTACATTAAATCTGTAATATTTAGTTGTGTCTACTTTTTAAAGGTTTTAGAGGTGGGTTGAATATATATATAATATAGTTTATAAGGAATGTTTGAGGGATCCATGAAATGGCATATGTATATGTGTATTTCTTGAAAACAAATCTGAAATTTATAAGCTAACATTTCTAGATCTGTAAATTTTTATGGCATTTCAACTTGAAGCAGCTTTACACGTTGAGGCAGTCAGAAGTATAGACACTGTGGTGAGCCCATTTTTAGAAACACATATCAGAGTTATGGTGAAACAATTAGAGAAGCTATCGGAAAATTCATCACATGAGATGAACACGGGGATTTGGTGCATATATTGTGAAGTGGAAGGTCACACAAAGGATAGTTTTCCCCACAGATCAGTACGCTCATTATTGTTAGACTGTGAGATATGTCATTTAAACCATGATGTTAGTCACTACCCATTATTACAACACGCAATAAGGAAGAACGTCGCATGCTACTGTAAAATTTGCACGTCCATGACTCACAACATGGAATACTGCTGACTAATTGGTCAGATCCATGATGCTATAGATATTGTGTGTATGATATACAGGAGTATCAGATAACTCTAAAGGTAAGAATGAGCATCAAGATCAGAATCACAATCAAGCGCGCTATGATCGGAATGAAGGGTGTTTTGAAGGAAGTCATGACAGAGGTCAAGGATACCATGGTGGATTCAAAGGATGAGGTTGTGGTGGTGGATGAGGCGAGTTTCCTCATGGAACATGTTATACATGTTGATCTCCTGACCACTATAGGTGCGAATGTCCTTCAGAATATTACATGTTCTTTCTGTGGAAATAATTATAGTTATGAGGAATTCCTAGACTTGTATGAGCATCTTAGTAAGTAGAATAAATAAGAAAACAAAGGTGCATGGATGGTTAGGATACAACGTGCTATGGAAAATCAGTGGATGCCCAAGTTGGAACTGGAATCTGAGGCTATTATCGATAAATATCACTACCCACGCTGAAGCAGTGCGCACGCCAAAGAAGCATTACAGCAGAAGCCTACCATCACTAAGGAGGAGGTTCTACATGCACGGTACCCAGATCATGTCCATCAGAAGGAGGTTTATCAGGAAACCATGGAGGTACTCAGGAATCTTTAGGGTGAAATACAGTATTTAAAGGAGCAATCACAGAAGATGGAGTGAAAGAAAGCAACATAAACGGTCCAATATGATATGGATGACTTGAAATAAGTGTGCAAGATGTTGCACCAGGAGAATATCATTCCACTATTAGGGAATTGGTTAAAGGGAAACACTCCATGCACAAGTATTGAGACTGAACGACATATACTACAAGTAAATCTTCCCCCTCATAGCTTAGATTATGATTAGGAAATCACTTTGAATCTTGTTGTGGATGGGTGGATTTTGAGTAATATATTGATTGATACAGGTGCGGAAGTCAATGTTCTTACTTTAGATGCATGGGTACAAATGGGGAGACCTCCATTGCAGCCATCTTCGAATGTATTGTTCATGGCTAACCGAACTAAGGCCACTCCCATCAGAGTTTTAAAAGATACATCCATTACCATATAGGGAGCCAAGTTCACTAGAGATTTTGAGGTTTTAGCGCTTGTAGAGGTAGATAGCTTCCCAAATCTACTTGGGCATGTCCTTGGTGCTATGCAAATAATGTTGATCTTCAGTTCAACAAGGGTTATATCAGCTTTGAAAATAATGAGGAAAGAGTTATTATCCCTTTAACATATCACAAATATACACCCTATGTTGAGCCTTTGAGTGAGGAATACCTAAATAGGATTTATGTACATGCACTGTCTGGAGACCCAGAAGTACTTGAGCCATCTAAAGAAGGAATCCTTCAGTGGGAACATGCACATTCTATTAGCAATACTACAAGTGTTTCTTGTGATAATTGGGATCATAGAACTTATGAGTTGGTAGGGTGCGAAGTAAAGAGTATATTTGCTAGGGACAGTAGACTACATTATATCAAGAGAATAGGTAACAACTCGGTACCTTGTTACACTGGAGAAGGAGATCCTATGGTATTTATGTGTGACCATGGAGGAACAATGGATAGACCGGTTGGAGAGACATAATATGCTAGCATATACCCTACGCAGCACAGCAACATGCTGGTGGGTGGGTCATAAGGATAATTTTGTAGGATGGAATGAAATTAGGATTGCTCTTTCTACTAGGTTCTTCAGGATAAATGCACCTACTCGGATCTACACTTATCATTGTAATCAACCTATTCAGTACCACGTTTAGTAGTGTGAGAGACTTTGGATAGAGGGGTAGGAAGCTTTAACACCTTCGCTCTGGGTGCACAAATTTTATTCCACTTTACAAGTTTGCATGCATGCTTGGTATGTATATGTAGAACTCCATAGAGAGACTGGAAATTGGTAGGATTTAATTGCAGGAATGACCCAAATGTTTGAATTCTTCTCTACTAAACCTCCAGTAGAAGAGGCATTAAAGGTTATAAAGCGCTTAACTATGGGAGATAGTGCCAAGGTAGAAGAACTCATTCAGGATTTATTTGATGAAGAAGACTCAGGAACACGTTTTTCTGAAGAAATAGAAACTAGATGCCACACTAACTTAGCATGCTTTCCTTGAGAAATAAAAAGGAAAAATGGTCTACTTAGTGGATGATGAAGAAGTAGAAAATATGGATGTAGACCATTCAACAGGTAGGCGTGAGGTTTTGGACAGTGCAGATAAGACCAAGTGCACCTATCATGAACCTATGAAGATAAAGAAAGTGAATATTGGATCAGATGTTGAGCCTAAGGAGACCATAATTGGAGGACTATTGGTCTGACCCTGAACTGGCAAAAATCATTGAGTTACTACGAGGATTATCAGCACTTATTCCCTCGGGGGTGCCATGAACTTAAAGGCGTGCATGAATCATTAGGAGAGAAGAAGATAAAGCTTAAGGAGGGTGCACACCCGGTCAGAAAGAGACCCTACAAGATGAACCCCAACTTGTGTGAAAAGGTCAAAGAAGAAATTGATAAAATGTTGAAGTTTGGAATCATCAAGCCCCTAGACGAGTCAGAATGGGTTAGCCCAATGGTGATCAGTATCAAGAAGGATGGTCATATTAGGATCTGTGTGGACTACAAAGAGCTGAATGTTGCATGTGTGACTAATCCCTTTCCTACGCCATTCAGTGAGGAAATACTAGAAGGTGTTGTAGGGCACAAAATCTATTCGTTTACAGATGGATTCTCTGGGTATCATCAGGTTAGGATTGCCTAGGAGGATCAAGAAAAGACTACGTTTACTACTGAATGGGGCATACTTTTCCTATATTGTGATGCCTTTTGGTCTGAAAAATGTGCCTACTGTATTTTTACACATAGTTGTTCAAGCATGCAAATATTTTATTCAAAACTTCTTGCAAGTTTATTTAGATGATTGGATGATGTATGGACTTGTTAAGGATCATTGTGAAAATCCCTGCTTGATGTTTGAAAGATGTAGAAATTTGGGTATATCTTTTAACATCAAGAAATGTGTATTTTCTACACCATTTGGAATACTGTTAGGGTACATCATCTACAAGGAAGGTATTGTTGGTTGATCCAGCAAAGGTTGCAGTCATTATCAGCCTAAAAGAGCCTACCAGTCAAAGTGAGGTGCGTGGATTCTTGGGTCACATTGGGTATTATATAAAATTTATAAAGGGGTATGCTAAGGTTGTCGCACCTTTGGAGGATTTAACCTAAAAGGAAAAGGGACGTTCTACTTGGAGAATAACCGCAACAGTGCACATTTGAGACATTGAAGGAGAAACTTACTACCGCGCCTATTCTACACTTTCCTTCATGGGACCAACCATTTCATGTACATGTGGACGCCTCTGGCATGGCCATTGGTGTAGTGTTGGCTCATCCGAGGAGAAGGTATTATAGATCATCCTATATGTTTTGCTAGTATAAATTTGACTCCTGCAGAGTAGAATTATACAACTACAGAATGTGAAGCTTTGTCAATGATCTATGTGCTACATAAATTTTACAGTACCTACTAGCAACACCATTTGTATTTTATACTGATCACTATGGCATTGAATTATTTGGTAAACAAGCCCATTTTACAGGGGCGCATATGCAGATGGGTACTCTTATTCCAAGAATTTGATTTCACAATTGTGGTAAAACCAGGGAAAAGTAATTCTGGACCAGATCATCTATCCAAAATATAGTCAGGGGAAGACTCGCAAACAATTGAAGATACAATGCAAAATGCCCAGTTATACAGGTTACAACACATACCTTCAGACTTGGAGGATATTTTTGTCTTTCTATGTATAGGTATGGCACTAGAGGGGCTAAAATCCTTAGAAAAGAAATAACTTTCCATTCGTGTGGCACCTTTTATGTTGATCAGTCATGACCTATACAAGTTAGGCAGAGATGAAGTATTACGTCGATGTGTATTGGAGCATGAGTGCACAGATATCATGAAGGAAGCTCATGGTGGTATTGAAGGTGGCCACTATGTAGGTGACATCACTTCATGTAAGATTCTACTTGCTGGATTATGTTGGGAGACCCTGTATAAAGATTTTAAGGCTTGTTACAAGGCTTGTGATCACTGTCAACGCCTTGGGAAACTAGGTCAGAGAGATGAAATGCCTTTAAGACCTATTACTAGTGCAGAACCATTTGAGAAATGGGCTATATATTTTGTGGGTCCTATTTCACTAGCCGCACACAGGAGTGGGTCACGTTATATCATTACTTGCACATACTATATGACAAGGTGTGTAGAAGCAACACCTACAAAGGATTGTACAACAACTACAGCAGCCACATTTTTATGGGAAAATATTCTTATAAGGTATGGATGCCCGCTAATTTTGACGAGTGATAGACGCACATATTTTTTGAATGATAAAATCAAGATATTATTGGATGAATTCATGATTGCACACCATAATACTACACCATATCATCCTCAGGAAAATGAGACTGTCAAGGCTTTCAATAAGATTTTGAGCCAGACATTGAAAAAAATTTGTGATGTTGGAAGAAAGGATTGGGATGATAAAGTTTCTGCAGTAATTTGGGCATATAGAACATCATTCAAGAAGTTAAACAAGGCCACACCTTTTCAATTGGTGTTTGGCACAGAAACAGTTCTTCCTATGGAATTCATGTTACTTTCTTTGCATATTGCGTGCGTTGGAGGTCTACCTGATGAGAAATCATTAGAAGATTGGATTGACAAGTTGATTAAGTTGGATTAGTGACAAGCAATAGATGCTGGAGTCAGAAGCAATAAAAATTTAGGTAGAAATCCTGGCATGATAGGCACATTAGGGACAAAAAGCTTGAGGTGGGACAAATGGTGCTCCTTTATGATTCTAAGTTTATGCACCATCCAGGAAAACTCAAATTACATTGGGTAGGACCATATCTTATCACTCACATACTTGAAACATGAGCTTGTCAGTTATAAATGCTTTATGGAATACGGTTACCTGGTTACTTCAACGGGAGTAGGTTGAAGCCCTACTATAAATAAGTCTTCTTGGTGTTTGTAATAAGGTAGTATTGCCATTTAGATTAGGTTTTCAATTATGTATTATCCTTAATGTATTTCCTTCTTCGTCGCTATGCTTTGTCAATTTAGTTGGTGTTTTTGTGTAATAAGTGTGTTTACACACCAAAAGCTAATTACTATTTGAATAATTTTTATGTGCAGAGGACTACACATACCATTAGTGTGGGGTGGTTATTGATATATTAGGTACATGACTGTTGGAAAATGGGTACACATAAAGGAACAAACTGCTATAGGTGCTATTCAAGTTAGAGAATTGTTAGAAAAGAGATTTCTTCTAAAATTAAGGACCATAGATGGAGATAAATGAAGAAAACAAGTATAATGCAAGGTAAGCAAGAGGCCATGGAAACTACCAAGGGAAGGTGCAGTGGTAAGGTACTCGGGCGCATGGAAGCGTGCATTGAAAATAAGTCCACAGCTAAAGGTAGGAAGGCATGCTAGAAGGTTATAGCTTGGGCGTGAAAAGATGTACCATGTAGAAAGAACGAAAATGGTCAATTAATGAGAGGATTGTTGGTAGGTGAAGGAGTCAATAAATGCACTAAATTTTTGAAAATCTATATAAGGATGGGATGCGAGTTCATTCTTACTATTGTAATCATGATAATCTGAAAGAGTCAAGTGTGAGCTGAGATAAGAGAAGAATATTCAGGTGCAAAGAGTGTGAAACGAGATGTGGAGAGCAGATTTATGTGCAGGAGAAGCTTTCATCGCCCATTGGTGAAGGGTTTGAGTGAAGCAGAGCATTGCAAAAGAGATAGGGCACATTATTTCATGCTAGGGTACGTGGATTCGAGCTAGGTTTTGGGTTTGCATGCATTGCAATAAGATAGAATGTGAGCGTTTGAGAAGTTAGACAACTACCGAGTTATAGATGGCACCAAAGAAAGCACCTTCCACAGGAGATAAGGGAAAGAAGAAAGTGGAAGTAGAGGTTTGAAATTACTCCCGAGAGTAATTTCTTAGAAATGCAATACCTAGAATATGTAATAGTGGGACAAGAATGGGAGGCTCACATCCGGAAGTGCCAAAAAGTGATTATTACAACCACCACACATCAGATAACAAGAAGGAGTTGGATGTGCTATTGTGTATGAAAGACAAACAAGTGCATAGTAGAAGATCATGTCAGTATATTGATGATGCAGGATAGAAGTTGTTGAAGCAGATTGGAGTTTAGTAGTTTTATGAGCTCCCATACTTTGGAAAGTATGAACCTTTGTACCAGTGGTTAATGAGAATGGTACATGAATATTTCTTCTATTTCGTGAGATGGAGGGTAAGGATTATTACAGCATTAATTTCAATAGTGACAAGATTAAGGGCCAAAGGAAAAGATCCGGGGAGTGACCCCATGGATAAAGCAACAATCTCATGAGACAATGAAGGAGTTAGGATATACCAAGGATCCACGCGGGATGGATATAGACTAGTTAAATAAGGTACCTAGTGGTACAATAAGCTACACACCTAGTGACAAAATTAAATGATCAAGAGAGGTGGTCACAGGGTGAACACAATGTGGCTCCATGTCACAAAGAAGATGTCTTAGGGAGTCATCTACAATATTGCAGGCTACATTGTGGAAACCATAGTTGAGGAAGCATGCACCTATGGGATGGATTAGTTTTAGAATGATCCTATGTGGTATGACAGGATCTTCGATGGGCAAAAAGAAAATATTTGTTCAAGGAGAGTAAATCTCTTACAGAAAGATTTTACCTTTATGCAAGGAGCTTAGGCCTTTAAGGTGGTGGGCAAGGCAGTAGGATAGTTGTGGCGGTTCAAAAATACCAGTACACATTCAGTTTCCTTTGGTGGTGGGCAAGATAGTGTAGTTCACAATATACCAACAATTGCATAGCTCGCTTTGTAATGAAGGATTAAACTTGGAGCCCTTGGTGCAAAGCTGTCATATGCCTTCACAGTGCACTACTTCCAGGCATCAGTCCACCTTTTTTACTGATGCGCGTCCACCTAAAATTCATCAGCAGACAAGGTAGATTGTGACTACCACACTCTGAGGAAAACTTATGTATATCCAGATGGACTACCTATATTGAGAGGCTAATCTCAGATATGATAAGCATGAAGCCTTGTGAGTTTGGATGTTGGAGATAGTGGAGCAGCACTGGTATACCTTCAACTTAAGCCTAAGTTGGAAGGGTAACAAATATGTAGAAATGAATTTTCTCTCCCATGGCCGCCCAAAGGGTAAGCATACAATGGAGAATGTGCCAAATCCACATCCTGCATAAACCATAGTGGTGGAGGAGGAAGAGGAAGAAGAAAGAGAAGATAGTGGTGGCCTGGAACATAGAGGACGAAGGCAACCTAAAGATAAGGTAGGAATTGAGTGCACATGATCACTCCACCTCATGGACAAGAAGAAGGTGATGAGGACCTAGATGCAGTCCTAAGGAGAGCGCTACTTCAAAAGGGTATTCAGAGAGAACAAGAACCCAAGGTGCTAACCACAGTATAGAGATCACCATGACGACTCTCCCCTCAAAAGGAGATAACTGGGAGAAAAACAAGGAAGCTAAGACTAGACAAGGAGATAGAGGAGTCTGCAGAAAGTGTGCCCAAATCTCCTACACCTCTAGAGGAAGTGGAAGAGCCACGGGATGAAGAGATGAAAGATGAAGATGTGAAGAATGGAGAAGAAGGGGTAAAAGAAGGAGAAGGACCAGATAATGCTCAAGACATAGGAGATCCAGCTCCAAATCTTGGCACTCCAGTTCCTAAGGGGCCAAGAACTGAAAAGAAAAAGTGGGGAGTATACTATTCCATCTTTGGGCTATGCTGAGGACACAAGTAAAATTTTCCGTGCCCGTTTCCAAATCACGGTGACCCCTAAGGAGTTATATGGATGAGAGCTGATGGATGAAGGTATGGCCACTATGCGCACAAGGAAGAAACTATCTTGGTATATGCACACTCACATGGACGAGCCTAGAATTTGATGTATGTGAAGAGTCATGTGTGTCAAGAAAGTTGAAGAAGGCACCTCAGGCCAGACACATAACAGTAAAGCCTATTGTTATGTCAGATGAACAAGTAAGTAATGCCTTAGTGAAGGTATCTACAGAGGTGAACATGGAGGAATGTGGATAAAGCTGCAACAATTAGGGTGCTAAGGGAAGAAATCAAAGCCAAAGATGTAGAATTATAGCACCTAACAGGAGAGAAGGACTTAGAACCAAAGAAGAATGAGGTATTTGATAGAATGACAGAGGAGCTCAGAGACCAGGTCCTGATAGCAAGACCACACTTGGAGTCCAAGGTACCTGAAAATTTTCCTTTGGCAATTCATTATGTACGTACCTTGGTGGATTTGGTGCTTGAGGATGGACCTATGCAAATGCCAACACCAAAAGATCCTGAGCAGGAAGCAGAGTGAGAAAAGGCTTCGATGATGAGGAAGATTTCATCTTATGAGGCATTACTCCAAACCTTGCAGGAGGAGCTGAGGAAAGCAAAACCAGGCATTGAATATTTGCACAGCTCTATAGGCGGTCATAAGGATAAGGACCATGGTAGAGGATAATGAAGTCCTGAAGGTGATGAAGAATGAGACATTGGGGCATGCAGAGAGATTAAAATTGGTGAAGCAAAAGTGTGAGGCCCTTACAGCGGCTCAGGAGCCCCATAAGAATAGATTGGATGAACTTGGGAAACTTATAGTGTAGAAGATGGATCTACTGAAAGGGAGAATGTCTGCAATGGCTAACATTATGTTAGTGTTACAAAATGGGAAGGGAGAAATTGCCGAGAATGAGTTAGAGTCTATTACAGTGAATATTCCAGAAAAGGCAGAGGTTTGCACTGAGTGAGTGGTAGACATTGGAGGCAGGAATAAAAATATAATATTCAGAACTCATTCTTCCAGTTGAAGAAGAGGGGTGATGCAGATTAAATACTTATTCTTTATATAGAAATTCTTTTACATTCTTTCCATTACTTTATTCTTTATTGTTTGAGGAGTAGCCATTGTCTGGGTGGCAATGCAGTTTAGTGTGGGGTAATGTTGAGCAGACAAAGTGGGATACTTAGTAGAAAGAACAGCAAGAGGTTTGCACGAGATAACAGGGCACAGTCAAAGGCGTACAGAAGGATAGGGAAGGACATGTGCATGAAAGATAAGGGCAGATTCGGGACTTATCCATTTTCACATGAGAGGGCTATTTTTGGAGATAGCGTGCCGAGCACACAAACTAGGTAAAGTCTTGCGCGATATGCATTGGATATTTTTGGAAGAGTGGATACTCAAGCGCTTTGCATGGGTGCGAGCTAAGAATAGAATTGTTACTGTCAGTTAACTAAAAGAGGTCTATTGTTAGCACACTTGCATGTGTGGCTGTGATTGTAAAAGCACGTGGCTATTTTCAACATGTGGCCTATTTTTTGAGCTAAGAAAGTGGTGAAGGGAAATTCCCCACCCTTATAAATATGTAATGATCTACATATTATAGAGGGACTGTGTGAGAATTGAATTACTGTGAGGTTATGCTACCAAATCTGATGCGCGCATAAGCTATGGAATTATCTATTATAATGAGCTTCTGTGTATTTATCATGTTTAATATAATGAAGTTTATTGGCTAAGTTAGAGTATTGATCCTAAGTATAATTGGTTCTTGCATGGTTGGTTTCATTATGGATATTGTTTAAACATGTTATTCTTTAGATCTATATTTGAACATGCACTGTAGAATGATATATTAATTATAGATTTGAATGCACTAAGTCTTCATCATGCTAACATCCTGCAACAGCAACCCTAAAGAGGGGCCTGGTACCTTTGTGCATTTTAGGTGAGCGCTCAGTCTAGGCTGAGTGATGTGCCAGCATGCCTAGGTTTTTACTAGTAAATTCTAGGCTACATCAAAGTTCAGCAGATCCATGGAGCTTTTTGAATGCAACGGACTTGAAAGGAATGTTTATGTACATATCTATGTTGGCGATTTAAGACCTAATATTTAAATTCACTTGATATTGTTAGTGTAAATTCACAGCACCCCCAAAATGACCTATGGATCTACTTTTCTAAGGAAATGTCATTTGGTGTGATTACACAACATTGAGCTTTCCCAAAGTGTGGACCTTTGAAAATGGGGAAAGCTCTCCAGAGAAGGTTGGTTCCTCTTCCTAAACTACCTGCCACAAGCTATTCCAGTGCAGGAAAGCTAATATAATCCTAATATAACTTCTAAGTAGATAGGAAGAGAAAGAAAACTAGAAAAAATAGAGCCTACACTAAAACGGTGATACACCAGAGAAGGAAAATGTTGAACATCTATCAAAACTGCCATGGAAAAAGAAGAGGTGAGCAATGGAAAGGATGGACAAGTGCATCACAGACCAAAGATGGATTTCACATAAAGAAATGTTCCAAAACTCCATGAACATGGCTCCAAAACCTGTATTGAACATCCAAACATGCACAAATACCTACAATGAAGAGAGGAAAGAAGAAAACAACCCAAAAATGAGCAAGGATGGACAAATGCATCACAAAACACGTTTTTTAATTACTCCAAAAGTTTGCACAAAACATCATTTCACAACTAAGAGGAAAAAAATGCCATTATAGAGTAGGGGAGGAGGTTTAAACTCCATTTTCGACCATGGGGAAGAAAATAAGAGAGAGGCAGAGAAGAATGATGAACAACCTTTTCAAAATGAGCCAAAACTAACTTTCATCACTCGAACAGAAAGAAATAAATGAGAAAACACGGACAAATTTTGATTTGAAACTTCAACCACTGACAAGATCCATTTAATTCACCTACAAAATAATGCTTTTCCATGAAAAAATCCCATACTTCTAAGTAGAATTATTCGTAGAGCAAGAAAGAGGCCCATACTTCATTAATTTTTGGTGGTTGAGAACCATTTCTATGTTTTTTGCATGCTAGAGACGTTTTCCCCATTTTTCTCCCATAAATATCTATCAAAAATAAAAATTGAACTTTCCATCATGTAGATAATTTCAACATCTTTCCATTGATATAAAAATGGCAAAAAATCGAGCTATGGATCGAAAGATATGCCCCTCTGAAGATTTAGGGAAAACATGGTGATATTAGGGCAAAATTCGGGTTTGCGGGCCGAAAATTGAACTTTTTCCTCTTTTTTCAAATTGGGAAAATTTCCCAAAAAATATTTGTACCCTGATCCTCCACACACACGTGGCACACTCTAGTTGATCTGTGGCTTCAAACAATCAATTTGCCCCTTTTGCGAAATTGGAAAATTTTCCAAAAATACTCCGCAACCCCGCCACTCCGCTGCTAATGTGGACACGTGGCGCATTCTGATCTAGTGCAGAGGTGCAGTTAAACTTTTTCCTTTGACCTTTTTCATCACTTTGAAAAAAAATAAAAATCCTTCCGCTGCCCTGACTCCCGCTGCTGACTGGACACGTGGGCACCTTCACATTGCTCGGCAGGGATGCGCTCTTATTTTTGCCTTTGAGAAACTTTGATCAAAAATCTAAAAACTTAGAAGTCCATCTGCCCCCGCTGCTCCACCTTGACACATGGAACATTTTCATTAGCTGTGGGCCTTAATCAATTTCTTTTCCTTTATCCTTTGCGGGCCAAAATTTTCCCTTTGAGTTTTTAGCTAAAAGGCTAAGTGCCAAAAAATTTCCCATGGATCCACCTTGGCAAATTTTCCCTCCAAACTCCACTGAGCCATAACTCAAAAAATACAAGGATTTAGGAGGACTTCCTTACCTTTCTACAAAGGGGAAAGAATTCTCTATCTAATAAAGCAATACCCATAAAATTTTGAGTCCCTGAACCATGCCAAAAATTCATTTTAAGTACCAGAAAATGAAAAAGAGGAGGAGTTAGCCAAAAATAAGCATGGGCTCGTTTCAGATAGCACTTTTGGCGACTCATAGGGGTCATCTACCTGCTATATGAATGATCAGTGGCCTTTTGAAGCATCCATTAAGTGTGGAGTCAAGCCTAATAACGAATTATGATCTGAACTATGAAAATCTGACCTCTGAGCCACTGGGAAACCCACTAAAACTTGGAGTTGATCTTCACCAAAATGCCACTGAAATAAACTATGCAAGAGCAACCAAAATAGCACCAAAAAACTATGTACAAAATTGGAAATCATACATGTTCCAAGTGGAACATGTAGAGTTTGCAAAGTAATTCTTCTGCTGAAAGCAAACCTACCTACTCTACTCTAAACAAGAGCAAAGGGAGCTTAAACAAATCCTACAACTGGAAGGGAGAAATAGATTCCCTTCCTCAAAAATGGCAGCCATGCAACTGATTTGGCACTGAACATGGCTGGTTGGATGAGTGGGAAAATCAATAAGAAGCTAGTCTTTTACCCAAATTAGCAAGGTGTTAGCTGAAAACAAATTGACAAAATTTTCCTTCTTTTTCCCAAGTCTAGACTTAGAGATTTTTGAGTTGTCACCCTTTGAAAATGGTCCAGTCTGAGTTTTTTGAAATCTGGCACTTCCCAAGGGATCAAGGATTCTTAGAAACACCTTCATCAGATAGAGAATTCTTTCCCCTTTCCAGAAAGGTATGGAAGTCCTCCTAACTCCTTGTAGTTTTTGAGTTATGGCTCGATGGAGGTAAATGGGGAAATTTTCCCTAGGCAGGCCCGCATCCAATAGAGAAGTGCCACGTGTCAAGGTGGAGCGGGGCGCGGGGAGGAATTCGGCACTTAGCCCTTTTGGCTAAGTGGCGCAAAAGTTACAAACTGGCCCGCAGGCCCCGGAAGGAGAAGGGAGAAGCACATGGCGGAGGCAGCGGGGCGGAGGAAATTAGGCACTTAGCCCTTTTTTCCCAATGTGAATTTCAAAAAAAAACGGAGGAGAAGGGAGAAGTATGGAGGTGCAAATGCCCCCAGGCCCGCGGAGGAGAAGGGAGAAGCGCATGGTCGGAGCAGCGGGGCACGGAGGTAAATTGGGATTTTTTCCCAATGTGAATTTCAAAGGCAAAAATGGAGAGACATCCCCCCTAAGCAACCAGAAGGTGCCACATCGGGGTGGCCCTGCGGGGAGTGAACCAAAAGGTGCCACGTGTCTCGGAGTGAATCGAAAGGTGGACCCATGGAGTTTTTTGGGAAATTTTTCCAAAAGGGAAAAATTTAAAATTTGACCCCGCCAACCCTAATTTTGACCAGTTTTGCCCTAAATCTTCAAGAGGCCATATCTTTCGAACCAGAGCTCAGTTTTTTGCATTTTTGGTATCAATGGAAAGCTGTTGAAATTCTCTACACGATGGACACTTCAATTTTAAATTTTGATGGTGTTTTGTGGGAGAAAATTGAGAAAACGTCTCTGGCATGCAAAAAAAAAAAAGTTCCTCCCGACTTTGCTCCAATGTTCTCCTACCACGTGGATGGCCCGATTTCAAAGCAATTAGGGCAAAGGAGCGAACGGTTCATATGCAAACTGGAAAATTGAAATATAAAACACATTTTTACACACAGAAGCTCTTCTTGGGCTCGTCAGAAGCGTTTTCTTTGCTGCAGAGGAATATGGAAGAAGGAAAAATGATCAAATTTGTTTGTAACCACTTCTTGGCCATTTGGGGAAGTTGTAACCGCCCCTTACATGCTATTTCTTGTCCTCTGAGAGTCATTTTTCAGGCTGGCAATCGAATTTGGAAATGGGAAGCACGTTTTTGTGAACAGAGGACAAAAATGACAGTCAGTCTTCTTTTATTCTCCTTCTCTGTATTATTTCTTCTATTCCCACTTGTTGTACAAGTTTGAACTCTGAGATCAATAAAAAAGGAAGGAATTTTATGTCCCCTGGATGGAAAGATCGATTGGTGCTTTGTAACCAGCGTGTTTTATTTTGTCTTGTGCTCAGAAATTACAAATTTGTCTTTCTTCTGTTAATGAATGCATGTAATGAAACTTCCAGTTGATGTGTGTGGGCATCTGACACTCTACCCACAACATTGAACTCCCCCTCCTTCATTCTCACTCCCTCCCCTTTCTCAGATTGATTTCTGCTATAGCAAGGAGTTGCTATTATTGCCATAGGGACAGTGGAGTGTTCCTGTGGATCTCTGGTTGAAAAACCACCACAAATCCACTTCGGTTTTACATGCTAAACAATGGGAGCTGCACCATTCAAATGTAGAGGGACTTAGATTCCCATAGTGTTGGCCTGAAATCCACAAATTTGTCCACAAGACAAATTTTCTAGCCAACAGTTTTTGGTGCCCACTGTGGGGCAGAGTTTGCAGCATCTGCACCCTAAAATGACCACAAGGTTTTAAAGTATTTGTTTAAGTTTTTGAAGTCTGAAGTTCCTTGTGATCCACATGAATACGAGTATGACTATTCTTGCAAATCCTCCTAGAGACCTTCTTCATTCTTTCATATCAAAGAAGATATCATTTCAGACCTGAAGGAGGCTATTTGGCATAGTAGGCAGAGTGTAAAACATTACTTTGTTGCTACAAAGATTTTGGACTAAGAAGAAGAACCTACTTTTGAGTTGAAGAGAAAAAATAGATTCCAGCACCTCAGAGAAGACAATAAACTTTCAAGCTGGCTGATAGAAGGTATACTTGCCAGCTGAGGCAAGGAGGAGTGATTGACCCTACTTTTGAGGAGTTGGAAAGAGAAGAAGTAGAGGTTATAGCTCGGTTTGATAGAGAGGAAGAGATTAGAGCTCAACTTGAAGAAATTGCAAGACTCCAAGCTGCAGCAGAGGAAAGAGAAGCAACCCTAGCTGCTGAAGAAGCCAGAAACAGAAACAAAATGGCTGATAATGAACGTGAAGCACGTGCACCCAATGTACCATGGGGAAGAAATACTGGTCCACTTGCTCTCCCACGAGTACTCCATGATCTGCCAAGAGGTTCGAGAAATAATTTTCCCAAATTCAAAGGAGATGGCTCCCAACTCCCTGAAGAACATGTAGCAGCCTTCATCACTGCTTGTGGTGTGTTAGGTGTTGAAGATGAAGATGTGTCAGTTAGACTATTTGTGGAATCACTTCAGGAAAAGGCTGCTGAATGGTTTTACATGCTTCCTGCAAGATCTATTACTGGTTGGGAAGATATTAGAAAAGCATTTGAAAATAGATTCAGGAGCACTGAAGATGGTCAAGAGCTGCTGGTGCAATTAGTCCAAATAAAGAAAGAAAGCTCTGAATCCATGAGGGACTTTGTAGCAAGGTTTGACAGACTGACAAGAAGAGTCCCTGAAGATGTGCTACCTCCTGAGAACCACCTGAGAAGATTCTTCATCAGTGCCTTGCCATCAGAAGTTGGTTTCTTCCTCAGAAGAGCCCAACCAAACACACTGAGGGAAGCTCAAAACTTTTCCATTGAAACTGATGATGACTTAATCCTCTCTGGAAAGGTGAAAGGCCCAAATGGGAAGCAGAAGGGTCAGAGTTCGGCTTCAGTAACTACAGATCCTATGTTCCAGAAAATGGCAAATGATCTGGTTGCCTTGAAGAAACAACTGTCCCAAATGACAATGAGAAATGCTCCAAGGAGGCCAAACTTCCCTAATAGACAAAGAATTGCACCACCTCCTCGCCAACTTGCCCTTGAAGCACCTCCTGTCAATGCTATCTGTGACACCAGAGAATCAAGAGAGGATGCTGAAATTGATGAACTTGAAGGAGAAATAGCAGAGGATTACGAAGGCTACCTCGAAATTGAAGAAGTTGATATGCACAATGGCTTGTTCAAGTTTGTTGATGATGGGGAAGAAGAAGAGGAAGCCCCAAGCTTCTCATGTGCTGTCTTCACTCGAGCTCAATCCAAGAAAGATGCTCTACCCTCCGTGGCTCAAAAGGAAAAGAAAACTAAAGAAGATCCCACTCCAGCAGCCACACAAAAGAAGATCATCAACAGAGGCTCACCATTACCACCCTCAATGGATTCAACCAAAATGAAACCAGGCCAAATGGCTGCTAGAGATCAGGCTGTTATATCTAGTAAGTCACCTTTTCCTTCTTCTAGCTCACAAGTTATTAAAAACACTCCTCCCTCCAATGAAGTCTATCCTAAGTCAGCCAAAGTTCCTCAAAGACCCTTACCATGTAAACCTTCCCTCACTCAGGAACTTCCCCCTCATCCAACATTGTCCCATTTGATTTTGTGGAACATGCAAGTAAGACCAAAGTGCAGCTCTCAGAGATTGAATACTTGCAAACACACCCTGCTCAGTTTGATAGACTAATCAATGTTGTTCAGAGCAGCAGTTCTATACCTTCAAGTTCAAATTATAAAGGTCTACTCCCGACACCATCTACACCACCTGCTCAAAACATGCTGGCCCTAAGTGCTTCCAAAATAGATAAGGTGGAACCCTTCTACTTGTCTCTTCTCATGAATGGTTTTGAGCTCAACAATTGCATCATTGACTCTGGAGCTTCTGATAACGTAATGCCACTCAAAGTTGCCAATGCTCTTGGCCTGACACTAACCAGAGTTAACGGAGCTTGTTACTCAATGGAATCCAAGCAAGTACCACTAGTAGGAAGGATAAAAGATGCACAAGTGGCTTTGGCTGAATATCCTGATAAGAAAGTACTCCTAACCATCTTAGTGGCAGACATTCCAACATCTTTTGGCATGCTCTTGAGTAGAAGTTTTTGTAGAGACCTTGGTGGAGAGATAAAGATGGATTGGACCTCTGCAACTATTCCAGTAAAGGGTGAGATGAAGAGGTTGCTTCCGGTAAGAAAAATGAAGTTTACAGTAAGAAGTTCCAGTGACCCAAGAGCTAATATCCTCTTTCAAGATTGTGGATTAGGAAACTATTTCCTTACTTCACAACGAGAAGAAGACTTGCCACTTTCCTCGGAATCAGAGAAAGATCAGGTCTGGACAATGGAGTTTGATGGAAGCCATTCCAAAGCAGGCTCAGGGGCTGGTGTTGTGTTGTACTCTCCTTCCAATGTGATGCATCCTTTTGCATACAAACTGCAGTTTGACAACACCAACAATACAATAGAATATGAAGCTCTCCTCTTGGGCATAAGTGAAGCGGAAGGACATGGGAATCAAAAAGCTGAGATGCCTTGGTGATGCAGAGGTGATAGTGAAGCAAATCCCAGCAATACTAGGTGAAGAACCCAAGGCTCAGGCATTACAGGAATAGAGTGTGGGATTGCATTGAATTCTTTGATGCATTCTCTATTGAAGCCATCCCAAGACAACAAAATGAAAGAGACTGATTCTCTTGCAGTATCAACATCCCTATTGACTCCTCATCCTTCTTTTGGCAAGGAAAAAATAACCATTGAGATGGTTTTTAGACCAAGTGTACCTGATAACACAGATCACTGGCAAGTTTTCAATGACGACAATCAGATTTTAGCCTTCTTGGAGCAAAGAGACAACTTCAATAATCTCTTCTTTGAGGGAAGTGTTAATCCACATAGAGAAGTTGTGGCTGAAGATGCATCAGATGAAATTGAAAGAGTGGATGATGAAGGCATGATCAGATTGAAAGGTAACAAGATCCCCAAAGGTCTAGTCTCTCTGGAGGACCTGTTTGACAAGCATGATAGATTTATTCGTGAAAAAGAAAAGCTATCTTCTCGCTGTCCATCTGATTTTGACAAGGAAAACATTGGGACTTCTGAAGATCCAAGGATGGTCAACATTGGCAAATGCTGCTCACCTGAAGAGAAAAGGAAGTTCGTTGCTTTGCTTAAAAAGTACTCTGATGTGCTGGCCTACTCTTACGACGAGCTCAAATCTTTTCAACTGAAGGAAATGCATCATTCCATTCCTCTGAAGCAGGATGCTAAGCCCTTCAGGTAGAAGCAAAGACCCTATAATCCAAAGATTGCTGATGTTATCAAGGAAGAAGTGAACAAGATGCTGAATGCCAGAATCATTTTCCCCATTCACCACTCAACATGGGTGGCCAACATTGTACCAGTCAGAAAGAAAAATGGGGAGATAAGGATATGTGTAGATTTCAGAAATCTGAATCAGGCATCTCTCAAGACAATTACCCTCTTCCCATCATGGATCATATCCTACAAGTAGTTACTGGATCTGAGATGCTCTCTTTGCTTGATGGTTTCTTAGGGTATAATCAAATTAAAGTGGCTGAAGAAGATTGTAGCAAGATGGCTTTCACAACTCCTTGGGGCACTTTTGCTTACAACAGGATGCCTTTTGGCCTGATCAATGTGGGAGCCACCTTCCAAAGAGCCATGGACCTGGCTTTCAAAGATCTCAAGCATTGCATTGTCATATACCTTGATGACTTAACCGTGTTTTCAAAGAAGAGAAGTGAGCATATCTTTCACTTGGAGCAGATTCTTGCAAGATGTAGAAAACATGGCATTTCTCTAAATCCCAAGAAGTGTATCTTTGGAGTCACAGAAGGCAAGCTGTTGGGACACATCGTGAATAAGCATGGAGCACATATTGACCCTGAGAGAGTAAAGTGCTATTCAAGCACTATCTCTTCCCACCAGCAAGAAAGGAGTGCACTCATTCTTTGGGAAGGTAAATTTTCTTCGCCGCTTTGTCCCTGAATTTGCTGAACTAACAAAGCATATCACCTCTATGATGAAGCCTCAAACAAGTTTCAAATGGAGTAGTGAAGGAAAATCAGCATTTGAAGAAATCAAGAAGGCCATTGCCAAAGCTCCAATGCTGGTATCTCCAGATTTCAACAAGGAATTCATCATGTACTGTTATGCCTCGGAGCACACTCTTTCTGCTGTCCTAGTTCAGAAGAATGATGAAGATTGGAAGCACCTATTGCTTTCATGAGCTTCCCTTTGAAGAAGCATGAACTAAATTACAGTCAATTGGAGAAGCATGCATACGCAGTGGTCAAGGCCATGAAGAATTTCAGATTTTACATACTCAACTCTCACACCATGGTGATGGTTCCTGGAAGTGCAATCAAGTCCATTTTGACACAACAAGATCCCAGAGCCAAAAGAGGAAATTGGATTGCAAGGATCCAAGAGTATGACCTGGAGATTAAGCCCTCTAATCTGGTTAGAGGAAATGGTTTGTGCAAGTTGATTGCTGAAGATGAATCTCTCAAAGTTCAGCTTGGAGAAAGAGATGACACTTGCCCAACCTGCTCAGAAGATTTCCCACAAGTTCTCTTTGTGAACACTACAGAAGAATGGTATGCAGACATAGCTTTCTTTCTTACCTATGGGGACTACCCTCCTCATTTAGATTACAAGCAGCGAAGAACTCTCAGGCTGAAAGCAGCCAAATATGTGATTTGGAATCATGCACTCTACAAGAAAGGGATAGATGGATGCTTTCTCAAGTGTGTTGACAAGGAACAACAAGAAAAACTCCTCAAAGCCTATCATGATCAAGCTTGTGGTGGACACTTTTCAGCCATGGTGACTTCCCACAAAATTCTCAGAGGTAGATATTATTGGCCTTCTCTTTTTGTTGATACTCAGAGCTGGGTTTCTAAATGCAAAGCATGCCAGCAATTTGTTGGAAAACCACAGTTAGCTGCATTGCCTCTCAGGCCTGTGATTATTGAAGAACCATTTCAACAATGGGGGCTAGACTTCATTGGCATTTTGAATCCCCATTCAAGTGTTGGGCATACTTATGTGCTCACTGCCACGGACTACTTCACCAAATGGGTGGAAGCCATTCCAACCAAACAGGCCAGCTCTGAAGTTGTCTGCAATTTCATAAAAGAGAATATCATTGTTCATTTTGGAGTTCCTCAGAAGATTGTAGTAGACAATGCTACTTATTTCTCTTCGAAGGAATTGACAGAATTCTGTTATGGCTTTGGGATTTCTCTTGCTCATTCTTCTGACTACTATCCTCAAGGGAATGGTCAAGCTGAGTCAAGCAACAAAAATATTGTGACCATTATCTGCAAGCTTGTTGATTCGAATCAGAAGAATTGGCACAAAAAATTATATGATGCATTGTGGGCTGATAGGATCACTCCTAAGAAGGCAATAGGCATGTCACCTTTTCAGCTGCTATATGGAGTTGAAGCAGAGATTCCTATTACAATTGAAATGCCAGCTCTCAAGCTACTTCAAATAGTGGAAGACAGCCAATACAGAGATTCAATTGACAAGAGGATCCTTTTCCTTGAGAAGCTAGAAGAGAGCAGATCCCAGGTAGTGGACAGAATCAAAGAACATCAGCTGAAAGTGAAGAAGCTCTTTGACAGAAGAGCCAAAGTAAGGGAGTTCAGAGCTGGAGATTTGGTCCTACTTTGGGACAAGAGGAGAGAGCCAAAGGGCAGTCATGGTAAGTTTGATTCTTTGTGGTTGGGTCCATTTCAAATTCAGGAAGCTTGTGGTGAGAATGCCTTTCTCTTATCATACTTGGATGGAACTCCATTGGGATTGCCTAGAAGTGGGCAATATTTGAAGTTGTACCATCAGTGAAAGTGAGTTGTCCCTCACCCTGTACCATAGTTTTTGTTGTTTCCCCTTTTCTGTTGTGTGTGTTTTGGTTTGTTTTCTGTCTTGGTGTGGTTTTGGTTGGTGTGTTTCCTTCCTTCCTTCTTTCTTTCCTCAGAATTGTACATGACTCTGCAAGGCCCAATGGATAAGGCACTGGTCAACGTTATATGTTTTAAAACTTGAGATTCTGGATCCTCATGCCATGTTTTCTCCCTGTTCAATCCATGCCATGTCCCCAAGCTAGAGCCACTATTGTCCCCTCAAAATTTTCCTTCTTTTTCCCAAGTCTGGACTTAGAAATTTTTGAGTTGTCACCCTTTGAAAATGGTCTAGTCTGAGTTTTTTGAAATCTGGCACTTCCCAAGGGATCAAGGATTCTTAGAAACACCTTCATCAGATAGAGAATTCTTTCCCCTTTCCAGAAAGGTATGGAAGTCCTCCTAACTCCTTGTAGTTTTTGAGTTATGGCTCGGCGGAGGTAAATGGGGAAATTTTCCCTAGGTAGGCCCGCATCCAATAGAGAAGCACCACGTGTCAAGGCAGAGCGGGGTGCGGGGAGGAATTAGGCACTTAGCCCTTTTGGCTAAGTGGTGAAAAAGTTACAAAGTGGCCTGCAGGCCCGCAGAGGGGAAGGGAGAAGCGCATGGAAGAGCGGAGGAGCAAGGAAAGTTTAGGCACTTAGCCCTTTTGGGAAAAAAAAAACTCAAAAAAGTTACAAAGCGAGCGGGGCGGAGGAGAAGGGAGAAGTGCATGGCAGAGCGGCGGGGTGTGGAGGTAAATTGGGATTTTTTCCCAATGTGAATTTCAAAGGAAAAAATGGAGCTGCATCCCCCCAAGCAACCAGAAACTCAGGGTGGCGGAAGGTGCCACATGTCTTCAGGAGTGGCAGAAACCCCATGGAGTTTTTTGGGAAATTTTTCCAAAAGGGAAAAATTTAAAATTTGACCCCGCCAACCCTAATTTTGACCAGTTTTTCCCTAAATCTTCAAGAGGCCATATCTTTCGAACCAGAGCTCAGTTTTTTGCATTTTTGGTATCAATGGAAAGCTGTTGAAATTATCTACATGATGGACACTTCAATTTTAAATTTTGATGGCGTTTCATGGGAGAAAATTGAGAAAACGTCTCTGGCATGCAAAAAACAAAAAATTTCCTCCCGACTTCGCTCCAATGTTCTCCTGCCATGTGGATGGCCCAATTTCAAAGCAATTAGGGCAAAGGAGCGAACGGTTCATATGTAAACTGGTAAATTGAAATATAAAATGCATTTTTACACGCACAAAGCTCTTCTTGGGCTCGTCAGAAGCATTTTCTTTGCTGCAGAGGAATATGGAAGAAGGAAAAATGATCAAATTTGTTTGTAACCGCTTCTTGGCCATTTGGGGAAGTTGTAACCACCCCTTACATGCTATTTCTTGTCCTCTGAGAGTCATTGTTTGGGCTGGCAATCGAATTTGGAAACGGGAAGCACGTTTTTTGCGAACAGAGGAAAAAAACGACAGTCAATCTTCTTCTATTCTCCTTCTCTGTATTATTTCTTCTATTCCCACTCATTGTACAAGTTTGAACTCTGAGATCAATAAAAAAGGAAGGAATTTTATGTCCCCTGGATGGAAAGATTGATTGGTGCTTTGTAACCAACGTATTTTATTCTGTCTTGTGCTCAGAAATTGCAAATTTGTCTTTCTTCTGTTAATAAATGCATGTAATGAAACTTCCAGTTGATGTGTGTGGGCATCTGACACTCTACCCACAACATTGAACTCCCCCTCCTTCATTCTCACTCCCTCCCCTTCCTCAGATTGATTTCTGCTATAGCAAGGAATTGCTATTATTGCCATAGGGACAGTGGAGTGTTCCTGTGGATCTCTGGTTGAAAAACCACCACTAAATCCACTTTGGTTTTACATGCTAAACAATGGGAGCTGCACCATTCAAATGTAGAGGGACTTAGATTCCCATAGTATCTTCATGTTTAGAAGAAAGCATTACTGGTTTTGGCTTCTCCCTTAGCTCCAATGAAGCCAAGTACCTGATTGGGCAAGGTCTGATCCATTGGATGTGCCCATAGCTCTGAAATTCAACTCCAAAAATAGAGTCTTCTTATGGACCTTCTTGGGTGAATGGTGTGGAAGAAATGGTTGAACTCTTATGTTGTTCTCCTTCCTCTTCCGATGAAGAACATGGAAGATTAATATCTTCCAATCCTAGCTCCAAAAAGCTGCTATAAGATGCAGGTTGTTACAAATGAATGCTCTCCTCCATGGCAGCAGGTTCTTGTGTTTGGAAGATGGATGATGAAGGAGAAAACAATGTGATTTCAACTAGTTCCTCTCCATCAAAACAATCCTCCAAATCTGACAGATAAACTGCCTCATTGTTGTCTTGTTGCAAATGTTCAACCTCCTCCATGGTGTTCTCTTGATCTGCAACTTGCTCACCATGGTTTCCTTCACTCTCAAACATGAAGTTTGAAAGATAAAACTCTTCTGCAACATTGGAGCTTAATGAGAATGAAGTAGGAGGAAGAACTTAAGGTTCTTCTATACCCTGTTTTGAGTTCAAAGCTTTTGGATCTGCACTTTTCTCCTCCACAGCTGGAATGTGCTCCTCTTCTTTTGGATTTGGAGCAGCTTGTTCTTCCTCTACTGCTTGAAGACAATCTTGCTCTTGATTGAACTCTTCCTCTAGCATGAAGTTTGCCAAATCAAACTCTTCAATCTATTTCTCTAAAGGACAAGTTAGGACTGTAAGATCTTCTTCAGAGCTCCTTTCCATGGCCGATTTTGCAACTTGAATTGGACCAGAATTTTCTTCAAGTAGAGTGCCAACATGGACACTACACTCTGAGAAAACGGATTGTTGATCTACTTCTTCGTTTTTCTCTTCTTCTGCTGCAAAAAAATCAGTACTAACCACCACTTGTTCTTGTTATCTCGTTTTAGTGATTCCAACTAAAAATAAGATAACCATAGAATTTTTTTTGGACATATCTCTTAAAATTCCCCTTTGAAGGACATTTTCAGGTTTTCGGGTTTTCATTGCATGAAAGAATGTTTCTTGCATGTTACATGTCTGATGTTCCCCGAAACCCGAAACTCGATTGTCTTAGCAATGTGTCAGGTTTTCGGAACTCCCAAGCATCAGAACATGCTTTATCCAATGCATGTTTCATGTCCTTTGATTCCTGAAACCTGAAACCTAAATGAAGCCTTTGTGTCAGGATTTTGGGACTTAGAAGCATCTCAACATCTCATGCATCATGCTTCATGTTTTCCAAAACCCGAAACCTGAATTAAACCAAATCCTTTGTATCGGGTTTTCAGATGCTCCAAGCATGATGACATGTCATTAATGTCCAGTTGTCTGGTAGTTGGCACACATGTCAAGTGATGTGTAATTAATGTTAGGGTTTTATAAATAGGTGGTTTTCCACGTCATTTGTTACCTGGTATGTTTTTGCTGCGTTGGATTTCTGTGCATGCTTCTTCCACCTCTAGACCCGATTGAGCTTCCCGGTCGATTTCAGTGTCCATTCTTGATCATTTTTCAATCTAGTTGAAGGTATTCTTATCCTTCTTTATATTTTGGATCTTTTGGGGTTATTTATGAGGTGTTTTGTTTGGGGTTTTCATTTCTTTTTCTTCTTCTTTACTGTTTTAGGGTTTTAGGTTGTTTTTCTTGTTTCTTGTCTTTTTCGTGAGGGCTCTTATTTGGAATTTACCCCTTAGGTTATTTACTTGTTATAAGTTGTGGATTTCAAGGTTCTAAAATTCCTAAGTGATCATGAGATGGGGATTTTTCATGTTCTGACAGGTCAGAAACCTGATATATTGATTTCAGGTTTTATAGGGTGCTCGACATCATCCATTGTCTGCCTTGTTTCGGGTTTTTCTAGTTGCTCGACATCTCACTTTCTCCGCCTTGTGTCGGGTCTTGTCAGGTGCTTGACATCCTCCAAGTTCTGCAGTGTGTCAGGTATTTCTACTTGCTCGACATCATCTCACTTCCACCTTGTGTTGGGTTTTTTTCGATGCATCGCATGCCCTAACTTCCGACATACACCCCGCCAGTGTTTTGGGTTTCTCAAGGTGCTCGACATCCTCCAAAATCCGCCAGTGTTTCAGGTTTCCATTGGTGTTTGACATGACCTAATTTCTGACATACAATCTAGTCTGTTGGGTTTTCAAAGGTGTTTTGCAAGTTTCAAAACCCGAACGAGTGTGGCGGGTCTGTGCACTTGTCCAACAAGCTTTCACACCCGACTACTCTTTCAGAAGTCATCAAGGCATTTTCAAGACTCCTCATGTCAGACCCTGGCCCATCTAAGGATAAGTCAAATAATTCAGGAAAAATGAAGTATAAGTATAAAGAAGATGGAATCTTCTTCTTATGTAAGCTGCAATTATGACATCCGGGACACGAAGCTCAGCAATATAGATATGGAAGACTTCTGGAAAAGAATTGACGGATTCTTCTTAGAATTCATGGATGAAGTCAATAGCCGGCAGTGGTCTCCCTCTCGCAGCAGGATTTCCAATATCATCTCAATGCCTTGAATTCATCCTGGCCTGTGCTTCCCACTATGACTCAGCCTCCTGCTCAGTAAGAAATCAAGCAGGGGAGTCTATAGTGAAATTAGATGGAGATTACTTTGATCAACTCCTAAAGTTGCCCAACTTTATGGAATATGTTGATTTAGACTTTAAATCAGCACAAAAGGCCTGGGACAAAGATCAGTAAGATTGCATCAAGCACGTAAATAAGAAGTTCTTGATCAAGGCTAAGCCAGTTGTTTCTAGGTTTCCTAAGTCGGTCCCTAGAAGTGATTTTATTCTTGAAGTCAGTGATATCATCACCCTTGCTGAGTTGGTTATTTGGACTCCCAGATTCAAAATAATTCCAAGGGTGGATGTACCAGTTCATGGTCATCATAAAGAAAAATGACCAAGGGATTGATTGGGGTAGCCTAATAAGTAATGAGATAGACTCCCAAATGAAAATGGTCTTGTCTACCGGCAAGTTCTATATGATGTCATACGTCACCTATGCAGCAGCAGGCATGAGAAACTATCTAGGGGTGGATGCAAAGGGAAACTGAGCAACGGAACACATATATCAGTACTTCCCACAGCTGACAATAAAAGGGTTTGAAGACCAATTTAGAAGAGTGAATGACGCATTCTTCTATGAAAACATTTGCAGATTGGATCCTGATCTGAGGAAGAGAAGGGTTTATGATGAAGCATGGACCGAAGTGTCAAAATGGGGTTGCATCTTCTTGCAATTCAAGAAGTTTACTTATCTTTGGGTGGTAAGGTTCCACGGTAATCCCTTCCATTTTCCCAGGTTCCCAGGTGACAAACTGATCCTTATGGAGTTGGTCAGACAATTGTTGGATTTTCAAAAATTCCAACAAAGCAAGCACAAAGCCGTCGTCTCCTTCCCTATTTCCTTTGGAAGGTATACATGTTCCACCATGGTTAAGGCCAAGAACGTGGTGCACAATCTTCAGGAAAAATTGAAGAAACATATGAAGATGAGGGAGGGATTTGACATCCGAGGAGTCCTCAAGTCATATGGAACCTTGTACCTGCATGTGCCCCACTGTGGAAGATAATCTGGGTTGATCTTCGTTATGAAGTTGCCATCCAAAGAAAAGACAACAATAGACTGACACTTGAAGAAATTCAGATGTTAGATCTGGATGATATCCCTGAAGGCACCATGGAAAATGAAAGTGTTCTGGAACCTAGGTACGAACAGTCAGATGGAGACCAACTTGGATTCCCAGCCATTGATTGGTCTGTTGTTGAAAAGGCTTCTATTGCTGAAAGAGTTGCTCAGACTCTTGTCCGCACTAAGGCATGGCTCATTTCCTGGGGAATGAGTTATAAAGAAAAGAGCTTTTCAAAAATAGCTACTTTAGAAGCGGGACCCTCCAAGGGAGAGAAGGAAAAGGATAAAATCCCTACCAAGAGGAAAATAAAGTTTAAGTTTGTCAGAAAAGGAGAAAAGCAAGGGGCCGAATCATCTGCTACTCCTACACAAACAGTTGAGATATTGGATTCACCTCCTCCACCAGAACAAGGAGAAATTCTTTCAGAAATCGAGGTTGGTCAACCTCTTATTTCTCCTTTTGTGGATTACTCATCGAAAGTAAGTCTTTCTCTTTCTTCTCAAGCTTTGACTTTAGAGTCTTTACCTCCTCTCTCCCAATCTTCCTCATCTCATATTTCTACGCCACTCTCATCAGCCATGGCTAACATTTTATCTGACCTCTCACCTCTCTCTGCTGGACCCACCGATGGCCATAGAAATGCATCCTCCTTCCACACCTTCATTCCTTGAATCTATTCCCACACAGTCACTACACTTGCACTCATTACCACTCCACAAGTAAATCTTCCTCCACCTACAGATATAACCATAACACCTCCTAATTGGGGTAACTTCTTCCACTGTACCTCAATGGTTAATTGATCAGACTCCAAGGAAGAGGACGGTGGTAGTTCCCCTACCAGCCTTTGATTTTAGTTCACTCAAGGCTTTTCCTGCCAAATCTGCCAAGAAACCCAAAATAGTTTCAAGGGTTTCAGTGGATGCCTCAGGGCATAAGTTTGCAGATATTTCTACTCCTGCAACCAAAAAAACTAAGGAGGATATAGCGGTGACTGATTATCAGATTATAAGGGTTGATCTGGGAAAATTAACAACATAAGGAGAACAACAAGATGTGCAGGATGCCATAAACGTGCTTTGTCAGAAGCTGAAGGAAACAAAGGTAAGCAGGGATGAGCTAAATGAGAAAGTTGAATAGTTGACGAAGGTATTACTCAAGCTTTCAAATCCTTCTCAGTCAACACCAGTCATCTTCTACCCCTACTCCTATCAGGTTTGATTTCTCATCGGTACCTATGATTGAAAAGATCAACGAGAAGGGGAGAAAGGTTAAAGAATGGATAACGAGGCTACTCCTACAAGGAAGAGAGGTCATTGATGACATAGTGGAAATTCATAAATCCTTGGAGGAAATAAAGAAGGATGGTGACAAAATGGATGATGAGTTTTCACAGGAAGTTGGGAACCTTGAATTAACTTTAGAATCTCTCAATGCACTAAAACAGGTTCCATCCCAGATCTTAATGGAAGAAGGAATCATTCCACATGGGGATAAGCATTTCCAGCTAGCCAAAGCCATTAGATTCAGGATAAATATTCTTAGTGAAGCTTGCAGCAAGTTGAGGGAATATAGAGATCAGTTGGTTGATGCCACCAATGACATAGAAGAGGAGCTGTCCAAGATCTTTGCCAAGGTATTGGGTGAAAGCTTAGAGATTCTACCTGCTGACGATCTGTATAAACAAATTCAGGAATCAATTCAGCACGAACCAACTTCCGTCTTCAATCTGACAGTCATTGATAAATTTGTAAGGATCGAGAATGTTTTGGAATCACTAAGGAAACTCAGCAAGAGGTTGAAGAAACTTCTTGGTAACGCAAGTGACACTCATGAAACTTGTCAAAGTCCTAAGTGATTATTCTAGTGTGCCAGATGAAGACGAGATGCAAGGCATAATCCAGAAGTTCCAAGAATTTTGAGACAAGCAGGCTTCGCTGGAAGAAGACAAGGATGACGAAGCAGAATAAACATAATGTTCCATGTCATTTCTATCAAGAAATTTTCATGTCTTTTTCATTTTCATTTCGTCACATAGGAAGCAAATTTTGACTTGTTCTCCTGCGTGAGAGTCAAGCAAAATAGAACTCTCATTAAAAGACTATTTTCTAGGATTTATCCTATTTTCTCTTTGCTCTCTCTATTATAAATAAGGTATTCTTGTGCATTTCAAAAAGAGAGATTTTTAGAATATTAAGAGCTATTGTGAAGAAGAAGAAAAACTTTGTATTTTCTTTTTAATCATTGAAGAATAGAAACAGGTGTTATTTTGCAAACTTTGTGTTGTGGGATTCATCTATCTTGAGAGATTGTTCTTACATCCAAGATCTTAAGTTATTCTTTGTCTAGTGTTCTTGATTATTTTAATCATTTTGAATATTACACTCATTATCTAAAACTCGTATAAGTATTTTGTGATCTGTGTTTGCTTGAAAGAAAATATGTTCCTCTCATTCCCTTCCCACTTTGTTTCGTCTATAATATTTTACCTTCTAATTCTTTCTAATCTAAAGTTGTAACATCTCCCATTTCGTGTTGATATGGATTTCGGGATTGTATCCCAACCCCAATGGTTAGAATAGTGTGGATATTGTATATATTATTTTTGCTGTGTTTTAGATTAGTAATAAACAGGCAGCCTCATCTGTCTTTGAGGAGGGATTTGATCCCTTGCACTGTGGTTGAACCTCATATTTTGGCCTGACAAAAATATCCAACCAACATTTATTCAACTCTAATCTCCTCTGAAGGCTTAACCATCAAGGGGATCTATGTTATCCCAAATTTAGCAACCCAACTTTTCAGATTGTCTGTCATTTATTTTATGTTGGGCTCCTCTTCTTGCTATTCGTGATGACTGATTTTCTAATTTTCATTTTCCCAACATGGATTTGGGGACACAAGAGGAGTGATGGGTTGGGATTCAACCGGTTTTGCAATTATTTGTGGTGGTGGAAGAGATGAAACTTCTTGTTTCCTTGGAGTGGAAGGTATTTCTTTTAGCTCTTGTGGAGGGGATGAATGTTTGGAAGGGAAAAGGACAGAAGAATTGAGATGAGTTTGAAGACTAGGGGATGGAGAAATGAAATCAACACTTGGGGCAGAATTCAATGGGAAGCTTGCAAATTGAAGCCCAAATTGAGATGGTGTTGCTTGAGGAGTAGAGAGAAAATTACCAGATGATGGTCTAGGATCTACCCATTGACAAGGTTTCCTGGCACCAAGTTTATAGGCCTCTATCTCTATTGTCCATTGTATAAGTTGGGGCAACATCTCAATCATGAAGTCTAGCTTCTCCTGAGGGCTGAAGTGTCTTGGAAAAGGGCCTCCCCATGGAAAGGGTGCTCTAAAACCAATTTTGAAAGCCTCCATTTGAGTTGTTACTCTTAACTGCACCATTCCAATCTCCATCTTTTGGATCTTCTCCAAGAAATATGCATTTTCTTCTTGACTTCCATCATTGCATGCGTACCCTTGCTCTTGATATGTTTCATAACTAAACTGATTTTGGTATTGCTCATATGGGTAAGCATGATGATTTTGAATTTGTTCAAAATACTGATTTGAAGGAGTTGTAAAACATGTTAGAGGTGGAATATACTGATGTTATAAATGTGAATTCCATGATGGAAATGAAGTCATGATTGCACAACTTCATGGGATGAAAGAAGAATGAAAGGGATGGAAAGAAGGATGAATTAAAAAGGAATGGAAAGATGGTCTGCAACTTCAGAGATGGGTTTTTTATCAGATGGAGTCACCAGATGTGTTTGAAAATGCCTCCAAAGGCTGAAAACTTCACAGGAACACACCAACCTGCAAAAGATGAAGTGGAAGACCTCTAAGGTCCCACTGGGCATGCCAAAACTATTAGTGCAAATTCACAGCACCCCCAAAATGACCTATGGATCTGCTTTTCTAAGGCAATGTCATTTAGTGTGATTGCACAACATTGATATTTCCTAAAGTGTGTGACCTTTGCAAATGGGGAAGCTCTCCAGAGAAGGTTGGTTCCTCTTCCTAAAATACCAGCCACAAGCTATTCCAGTGCAGGCAAGCTAATCTAATCCTAATCTAACTTCCAAGGAGATAGGGAGAGAAAGAAAACTAGAAAAAACAGAGCCTACACTAAAACGGTGATACACCAGAGAAGGAAAATGTTGAACATCTATCAAAACTGCCATGGAACAAGAAGAGGTGAGCAATGGAAAGGATGGACAAGTGCATCACAGACCAAAGATGGATTTCACATAAAGAAATGTTCCAAAACTCCATGAACATAGCTCCAAAACCTGCAATGAACATCCAAACATGCACAAATACCTACAATGAAGAGAGGCAAGAAGAAAACAACCCAAAAATGAGCAAGGATGGACAAATGCATCATAAAACACATTTTTTTATTGCTCCAAAAGTTTACACAAAACATCATTTCACGGGTAAGAGGCAAAAAATGCCATTACATAGTAGGGGAGGAAGTTTAAACTACATTTTCAACTATGGGGAAGAAAATAAGGGAGAGGCAGAGAAGAATGATGAACAACCTTTTCAAAATGAGCCAAAATTGGCTTTTATCGCTCGAACAGAAAGAAAGAAATGAGAAAATGCGGGAAAATTTTATTTGAAACTTCAACCACTGACAAGATCCATTTAATCGGCCTACAAAATGATGGGTTTCCATGAAAAATCCCATACTTTGAAGTACATTGCTTCGCAGAGTAAGAAAGAGGCCCATACTTCATTAATTTTAGTGGTTGGGAACCATTTCTACGTTTTTTCATGACAGAGACGTTTTCCCATTTTTATCCTACAAATCTCTATAAAAAAAAATAAAAATAGAACTTTCCATCGTGTAGATAATTTCAACAGCTTTCCATTGATATAAAAATCGTGAAAAACCGAGCTATGGATCGAAAGATATGCCCCTCTGAAGATTTAGGGCAAAAATGGTGAAATTAGGGCAAAATTTGGGTTCGCGGGCCGAAATTTGAAAAATTTCCTCTTTTTTCAAATTGGGAAAATTTCCCAAAAAATCTCCATGCCCCTCTCCTCCACAGACACGTGGCACCCTCTGGTTGATCTGCAGCTTCAAACAATCAATTTGCCCCTTGTGCGAAATTGGAAAATTTTCCAAAAATACTCCGTGGCCCCGCCGCTCCGCTGCTAATGTGGACATGTGGCGCATTCTTATCCAGTGCGGAGGTGTGGTTCAACTTTTTCCTTTGAATTTTTTCATAACTTTGGAAAAAATTCCAAAATCCTTTCGTTGCCCTGATGCCCGCTGCTGACTGGACACGTGGCACCTTCACATTGCTCAACAGGGATGTGCTCCTATTTTTGCCTTTGAGAAACTTTGACCAAAAAGCTGAAAACTTAGAAGTCCCTCCGCCCCCGCCACTCCGCCTTAACACGTGGCATATTTTCATGGGTTGCGGGCCTTAATAAATTTATTTTCCTTTATCCTTTACGGTCCTACGGGCCGAAATTTTCCCTTTGAGTTTTTTAGCCAAAAGGCTAAGTGCCAAAAATTTTCCCGCGGGTCCGCCTTGGAAAATTTTCCCTCCAAACTCCATCGAGCCATAACTCAAAAAATACAAGGAGTTAGGAGTACTTCCTTACCTTTCTGGAAAGGGGAAAGAATTCTCTATCTGATGAAGCAATACCCAGAAAATGTTGAGTCCCTAAAGCATGCCAAAAATTCATTTTAAGTACCAGCAAAGGAAAAGGAGGAGGAGTTAGCCAAAAATAAGCATGGGCTTATTTTGGATAACAGATACACGATCGGGATTATAACATAATCATACATTTGTTGGATATTGGAATCCATTCAATATCAAACTCATTTAATCTCAAACAAATTTCCCTGGAGAGATTGCATAATTGAGGCAAGAAAATCTCTAAATCTTCCCCAAGATTTATTTCATTCCTCCATGTAATATGCTCTTACATTCCAATTTTTTCTCAGATACCACTAATAGTAACTTGGAGAGCTTATAAACTAATTTAATACATGTAGAGGAGACAAATACATAAAACAAACAAATATTTTAATCACACACCAATATTATTCATATCATTATACACTTATATGGGAGATTCATCTCCTAAATAATATGATGGCTATATGCCAATTACATGAGTTGTTACAACACCCAAACAACTTCACATGTGTAACCCAATATAATGCTACGGTTACCCAACCATACAACAACTTAACAAGATATATGTTAATAACTAATTAGTATATTCCTAACAGTGTAACTGATAGTGACCGAAAGAGAGCGACGAATATATTTAGACAAGTTGCAAACCCAAAAAGTTACAAATCCTAGTTTTGAGTAGGGTCAAGACTGTACAAATATGTCAAGACCATAGAGACATTTTTTCCCTAATGTATGATTATGTTTAGGAGCATCTTTAGGTCATAGTTTCAATTTCAAGGCTCTCACTTGTTTATATCTCCTTGTTCCATCATTTAAATCACCCAAAAATTCCTAGAATCGTCTATAATTAGCTAAGTGCACTTAACCCCGTGTATTTATGATCTTTAATTGTATTGTGTACATTTGTTACAAGTATTAATGCGTTATTATGATATTAAATGGTTAATGTTGGAAATTAATTAATCGTAATAACCCCCTTATAGCTTTTATTTCATTTCATTTTGGTTATGTGTTAATCTAAAAATGGTGAAAACATAACCTTATAGGTTTCTTAGGGCTCATAAATTATTATCATCATTTTTTAAAAAATTAAGGAGGCATAACAACACCACATACATCCTTCTTAAGTAAGGAATCCTTTAAATAGAATGAGATATGCACCTATACATTTGAAAATTTGAAGGAGGCCATGTGTGCCACCCTAATTTTAGTTGCCATATATGTTTCCATATCATTCATAGTGGGATGTGATGCTTTGGGGTATGGTATAGGAATTTTACTTATGCAAGAAGGACAATCCATTTCTTTTAAGGGTCACAAACTCAAAGGTAGTAATTTTATAAATCCTATTTATGAGAAGGAAATGATGGCCATCCTCCATGTAATCCAACAATTGTGACCATATCTAATAGGAATATTCCCTCTTTAAAATTAAAATAAAGCATCATAGCCTAAAATACATATTGAAATAAATGTTTTCATAAACTTAACATCAAAATTAGGTCATTAAGATGTTGAGATATGACTTTGAGATTGTATACAAGAAAGGAAAAGAGAATGTTGCGGCATATGCACTATCTCAAAGGGATTAACCCACTTTATAAAATTTTGATATTGTTTCATACGAACTTGAGTTACCTCACTCAATAAGTACATCCAATCTTCTATATTTCATATTGAAATATAGTCTTTGGACAAATAGTTTCATTATAGATAGAGTTACCTAAGCTTATCAAAGAGGGAAGAATAAATTTAGAACCTGAGGGAATAATTTTGAAACATACGTAGAGGTTGTGATCATGATATATTACTAAGTATCTCATAAAGTGGAGTAGTCTACCCAATGAGGATGCACGTGGGAGGTTGAATAATTCCTATAGAAACATTTTGAGATAGTCAGTGTTGAGGAAAACATTGTCTTAAAGGGGAGGGGCATACTACAGCCTTAACTATAACATGTATAAAGATATATTTAGGGCAACATATGTCACACTTACCATTTATATTTTAATTTATTAGTTAGTGATTACTTTAGGGTGACTTCATTAATATGAAGGGGTGTGACTCTACCTAGTTATTCATATATATATGGATGAGTAAATCTCTCCCATGTCATCATATTGTGAATTATTATCTTATTGTAATATTCTAGATGTTTCCCCCTTGAAGTGGCCATATTACATTTTGAGTATTTTTTATATTTTCCATTTATATTGAAGTAATTCCATTACAATCCGTTTTACAATGCCAAGAAAACAAACATGAAGTTTTGACTTTCCATGTGTTTTCATATTCCATCTATACATCAGGAACCTATACAAATAGATTACATGATTGGAATACATATGAAAAATAGTTATAATGACTATGTTCATTGTAATGGACAAGTTTTAAAATATGGCCATCATGTATTCTTGCAAGAATAGCATCAATGCGAAGGAAACTAGACACTCAATTTTTAGCCATGGTTGGGTCCACTTTGGACTACCAAAATCCATTATATATGAACAAGAATCGTATTTTTTAATTCATGTCTAGGTTGAATTGTGGGAAATCATGGATATATGTTTGGACCGATCTACAACATTTCATCCTTGAAAATATGGAAAAAAAAAATAGCTACTTGTTTATTTTTTGTGCATCTATAATAGTGCAAATTGACCCATTTGGAATGAAACATTATCTAAATTTAACTTACCTACAATAAATATCCACACACACATATATAAGGTGTCATCCATTTTAAACATATATTAGGTTCCAACCAGCAACACCCCTAGATATATCATATCATGTGCCATCTAGAACAAAGTCACGTACATATGTAAAGGAAGTGGATAAGGATAATAATTATCTTCAATGTTCCCATAATATTTGAAAATAGGTTTATCATATTCTCTTACTACAACAAAAAAATACAAGGAGGTCAACGAAGCACATCACCCACCTCACGAGTTCAATTTGGGTTATAAATGTTGGTTATACAATCAAAAGGAATGCTTAAAGGGTCATCATAAGAATATAAAGTGTCATAAAATTATGGCCATTATATAATATTGTGTATAGTTAAATAAAATGTTTTTATACTTGATTTTCCATAGTTTGGGGACCTACATCTAGTATTCATTTTGGAACTCCTTAAGTCATATATTCCACATTTTTTCGAGAAAAAATAACTCAAAATATTTCATACTTAGATCATGAAAACTTGTAGAGAGTTTTAAAGGACTAGATTGTTAAAATAAAATTAATGCATATCCACCAAGGAACATTAATTGTTCAAAAAGGTCAAGGTAGTGAAACGTGTCATAAACGTTTAACAACTTCTTGTTTATTTTCCATAGCAAACCCAAGACAAAATGGGTACCTTCATTTCTTCTCAATAAAAGGGTAAATTATTTGTTCATAGCAATGTGCACACTAATCTTAATAAAAAAAATCTTCCAGTACCCATGACATCTCACACCATCAGCAAAGCCTCATCATACCCTCACAGTCCTACACAACACCTTACAACATTCAACACAAACATTCTAATGTTGTGTAGGCCATCTAAATTCAACAATCATATGGTAACTTATTATTACTTCGGATCATGCCAAGTGGAGATTTTTAGGATCTTACTAGGTCATATTACCTATTAGCAAACCATGATGGAAGAAGATCAATATTCATATCTATAGGAAGGTGAACTTTTAGGCTTGTAAAAGATGAATTATTTATTTAGAACTTTGTTATTTATAATTGCATTATTGTGTGTGTGTGTGTGCATCTTGACCCTAATGAACTATGAAGGATTCAAGTAGAGATCATAAGCAGTGCTATTAGCATGCTCTAAGTATCTAACATCAAATGGTCATTTCTATTATTTCATGATAGTCTAGGAAAATTTGTTAAGAAGTGATCTCTCCCTTATGGTCAGGAGAATATTCATTCCTAGCTTTGTAAAAGAGTGTGCACATATGTATTTTACCCTATTTTTCTCATTAAATATAAGTTTTATTATTTAAAAATATTCCATGTTCAAATTTTTTAGTTTGTACTTTGTTTGATGTTGTAATAGTGTTACATTTCATGTCATATAACTCATATCTTACTAAAAAGTTGTAGGAATTCCCTCTGAGCTGCCATCTTAGGCCCTGTGGTTTAGATCAAGTTCAATATAATGTACTTAAATGTTTAAAATTTGGACAATATGTTTAATATATTACAATCCACAAAGATCTCAATTTTTCCTAAGAATGAATTCAATATTAAATTCAAGAGCACGATGTATCCAAAGAAACACCACAAGAATTACCATTGTTTCTACCTAAGATAAAGGTGAATAAGGTAAAATCACATGAATAAACCTTGATGTGTATACAAAAAACACATGTGAAGTCTCCAATAAAATCACAAAATCAAAAAAATATATCAATGAATAGTCATTTAATGAGTAATGTGATAAGCGAATATGATGTTGTGATTTGATGTATGTTCACTTATGTGTCATAAAACAATATACATTCTACTATGTATCATACTACTTCACCTTGTATATCTAATGTTGATTGCCATAAAATCCTTCAAATAAGTGATTAACTTTGTTGTAACCAATCTCGTATGTCTACAACCAAACAATCTTGAATATAAATGCAGATATATTAGAATATATATTATATTACTAAGCCACCTCAAGGGGGAAACCTCCTAAGTCTTACAATAAGACAATAACTCACACTCTTCACACTTTTGGGGAGGAATTACTCACCCATATATATAGGTATGATTGTGAAAGGTCATACCTCTTCATTAATATTAGTTTATACATAATGACTAAGTAACTAATGAATCTAAGTATAAATGTTATATAAGGCATATGTTAACCCACACTTAGACATATAACTTGCATATGTTAGGGGCATAACATGCTCCTCCCCTTCAAAAAAATTCATCCTCGATGTTTGATTAGTGGTGTAAAAACAAGTACTCAATCGTTGTCCACCCATTGCACCTCCTTGTATGTCTAGCATTGTTCCTTAATGAGATCAACTATGATCACCTTCATTTGTAACCTCTTTAGCCAAGTCTGAGTAAGTAACTATAGTGTTATGATGATTATATTTGGTGTTAATTTCACATTTGAGGACATATATTGTGTTTTTATTAAAAAATATGCATGATCCATTTTCTCATGAGAAACACACAACTTTAGCCAAGAAAAATTATTAAGGTGGCGGATGATTTTTGAGGAGGTAGTGGAACTTCCAATGGAATGACCTCCATAACCACTGTATTTAAGGTTTTGACATCCAAAATGTGAATGTTTTATCTCAATCATCTTAAATATGGTGTGATTTCATCTTTCATTAGTAGGCATTTTCTCTATAAATTTATCATTGCATTGGCCCATAACAAATTACACATGGTGTTTCTTGACGTCTCGAAGTTTTGGTTGTATCTTTTGTACTTCTTCCACATATAATAATTTTTTAACACCTAACCTAGTATCAAATTTAGTTTCCATGTCTAAAGTTACTAAAACATTGGCATAGGATTCCAAGTTAAGTGTATTGTATTCAACAGATTCATCCTAAACCATTTTTTTCCATTCTTCATCCATATTTGGTTCAACCTTCTAAATGCACGGACTTGTCAAATAGGAGTCATAATTTACATGCCCCGTCATAGGGTATTCCATGTCATTAGTTACCACAATACATGGTTCTTCAAAAACCATAATATTTTCACCTTGGCTATTAGATACATGTGAAGGATTGATTGAATTCTTTTGAAAATGAAAAATGTGATCGAGTATTTTCTTAAGCTCATCTAATCGTTGATTGGTTTTGGTGAAAGCAACGTGCAGGTACCTCATGGTGGAAGTACCTCCTAGTTCTAAATTATATTGTGTTTTATATTTATAAGGAGTATTCTATGGTGTGTATGATTTTTTCCCATCCTCTAATTTGTGAACCTGTCATAACAAGGGATTGCCATTACACAATTCAATTTACCTTATTTGACCAAATTTAACCAAAAAATTTCTCAATGTAGACGACCTCAAATTTGAAAATGTAAAGAATGGACCTATGTGGCAATTTGAAGAGTTTTCCAAAAAATTAAAAAACTCTAAAAATTTTCAAAAAAATGCGTCTTGTAGATTGAATTTTTGAAAAATAGTATATATGCAATAACTCTCACAAAATAGTGAAAAAAATTCTATATTTTTTATTGTAGCTTTATTATATATATCTTCATACATGGTAAACATATCTCTAAAAAAATCACAACTGTGCTTGATATATATCAAAAACACATGTTGTTTCTGAAATTGATGCTCTTATACTATATGTAATGGAATTACTTGAATATAAATGTAGATATATCAAAATATATAATGTATTACTAAGACACTTTAAGGAGAAAACCTCCTAAGTCTTATAATAAGACAATAAATTACACTCTTCACACTTCTGGGGAGGAATTACTCACCCATGTATATATAGGTATGATTGTGAAAGGTCATACCTCTTCATTAATGTTAGTTTATACCTAATGATTAAGTAACTAATGAATATAAGTATAAATGTTATATGAGTCATATGTTAGCCCAAACTTAGACATATAAATGGTATATGTTAGGGGCATAACAGATTATCACATCTATTATCATGGATTATATTGTGTGATTGTTATATGTGTGTTTCAAATGTTTGTTGTTGCATAGTATTATTTTATTCATCAATATAAAATTATAAATAATTGTATTCTCTATGATTATAATAGTACACAAACATTTCACAATTTATCTCTCTCTCTCTTACACACACACGAACATATAATATTCCAAAGATCAAATATATTCATTAGCCACTTGTTATAAAATCACAATATGGGTCAAAAACTCATACAAGTCATATATCTTTTAGGGAGGAATGACCCCCCTACCGCTTCATGGTAACATATGCCTACCTCTTCATGGTAACCTATGGTGGAAAAATAAGGATGACATGATTATCTCATTATGTGTTTATACGCTCGATTATGACCATAAATTACTCCACTCTCTTAGTCCTACATTCTATAATATCAAGTTATGGTACTCATCTTGAAGTTCCACATACTTGATGAAGTTACGATATGTAGTTGTATCATTGATTGAGAGGCATACCAACCTCCCATCATTTTTTTGTCTTTACATTTTTTATATTTCCCATTCAAACTATAATTGAGATATATTTTTTTGTGCATAGGTAAGCTCTATGATCACATAAGAACAACCTTGCAATTTTATCCAAGTGTTTTTTCTTTTCCCAACATATTGGATTGATTAGAGGTGAATGCCTCCCCAAATCAAATTCAACATACTCGTGATCTCCAATAAGATATTATAAAATTCAATATCCCACTTTGTTGATCATGACATTAATTATGGGTTTAGTCTTGTATTGTCATTATTTCACATTAAATCAAGATTAATCAATAAAATATCAAATATTAATTAAAGAATATTTTTTCACTAATAACCAAATTACCCTTAACTATTAATTGGTAGTTGTTTTCTCTCTTTACATTGAGTCAAGAAATCAGATGTAGTTCTTATATCTCCTATATCCTCTCTCCATGTAGGGATCCTCTTATTATCTTGCCTCAACCTCATGTATATCCTCTCTTGGTGGATATAGTGGTGAGGAACATACCCAAACCCTTTCCTACTATCCTCAGTGGATCCTATATTTTCAAACTCTAGGTCAGGTTTCCTCTCATCCTCCTTGTCATCTGTATGATCTACTTCTTAAACATGAGGTAGATCATTGTTTTTCCCTTTAAGGGAATTTTTTTGCCATATTCCATATCGTAATTGATGAGGTAATTTCATGTACTACTATCTCATTACCCTCTAATTTTAAATCCTATTGATAGTACTATCATATTGGTCCTTATACTAGGTACTCACATCGATCCATTATGTGTGTGTGTGTTGTGTGTTTGTGTGACATCCTCATCCCATCCTATAGGATATTTATATAATATCTACATGATGTCTCCTTTCAATAGGGTATTTGTAACCCTCATCCAATGTGTGATGTCCTCATCTTTGTGTATCTTGGTTCCTAATATGATCCATCTCCATGCACATGATGCCTCTCTATCCTATAGAGTAAAATGTCGGTCAACAGGCCTAGCCATTATTAGGTGCTCATATTCCCACAAATGTAGTCATTTTTCTTTCATTTTCTCATCATTATGTGACTCATAGAAAAATAAATGCATATATCAATATCAATGGATAAGTATATAACACCCCTATAAATATATTGTCCTCAAATCCATATCTTGTATTACATGCATCCCTCATTTTTGAAAATTAAGGAACTCGTAGGTATGATCATATATTTATGCAATTCAGGCACATCCCTCTGTATAATTTCGTTGAAAATTATAGCATTCTCGTTGATCTTAGTGTCTTTAGAATTCATATTGGTATAATATCCATATCTGAAACTATTCTACCACCCTTAGTTTTTTCATCAGTACATGTATCTCTTTATAAGAATCCATAAATTTCTATAGAGAGATCAGTGTCTCCCTAAAACATATCCAAAATGATCTGATTCCTAGAATGTTCGGGAGATAAAACTCTAAATGAGTGTTTACATGGGTTGTATGCTAATGCAAAAACAATATTAAATAAGACAGAGAGTATAGAAAGTAATATAATTGAAAAAAATAAGTTATATTGATTTGTACATGGCATACTTTTGAGAAATATTTAATATTTTCTAACTTTGCACTATGTACATATTCTCTAATGCTACAATTGTGTATACATATGTTACAAATCCATGAAGGCATAAAAAACTATTATGGAAGTTGATTTTTTTGGACTCCCATGTGGCTCTTCACTTTGTTAGCAGTTACATGGTTTGAATTCTAGTGCAAGATATGGTGATAGATGTCAGAGTGGGCCACAATCAAATATCAAGACATTATAAGATTGAATTCACAAAGAAAAATTTGTGTGTAGTAATGAAATCCACAAAGCTCAAAAGGAAGAAGCTTGTCTTCAACAAAATAAGAAAATGATTATTGATGCATAAACTCATTAGCCAAAAATTACATATGAGGATATATTATATAGTGAGGAATTAGGTCACCCAAAAAGGTAATTAGCTCAACTCACAATTATAAAATGACTTAAATTACATTTCATCTAATGGCCTATGATTAGCCTAAGTAACCGAATTAGACCATGTAGGTTATACCACATACTAGGAAAAATCATATACTAACCCCCTTAAGCATAGCTTAGGTGAGTAGAAGAAAAGGTGGGTCCTAACATTGAGGCTTGATGAGGTACCCACGTATAAATAAAATCCCCCGAGAAGAGGGTAACAAAGCTTCCCAAACCCCAACAAGAGCCCACAAATGAAGATATTTTCTATTAGTGAAAGGTTTGGTGAATATATCATAAATTTTCTCCATCATCTGGATGTAGCAAAGAGTAATTACTTTGTCATGAATGATATCCCAAAGTAAATGCATGTGAATCTCGATATGCTTGGTCTATTGATGGAGGACTGGATTCTGTAAATCTGGATTTTGCTTTGATTGTCACAGAAGATGACTATTGGTCTTCGAAACTAGATACCAAACTCACTAAGAATACCCTGAAGCCAAATAGCCTCAGTTAGAGCATTACCAACTCCTTTATATTTTTCCTCTATAGAAGATAAAGTAATAACATTGTGCTTCTTTCTTGACCAGCTAATCGGTCCTGAACCAAGTGATAAATTTTATCCTAACGTATACTTTTGAAGTTGAATTTCACCATCCCAATCTGAATCTATATATCTAACCAATTCAATGTCAATTCTTGCTCTATAGTGAATACCAAAACTATAAATATCCTGAATTTAGTAGATAAAGGGTTTATCTGTTTTCTAGTGTAGCTCATGTGGTTCCTACATAAATCTAGAGACCATGTCCATTGCATATGAAATATAAGGTCTAGTGTGCATAAGATAGATGAGACCACCAACAAGTTGTTGATACAAGGTAGCATCAATGAAAGGAGATGGAAAATCAACCTCAAGATTCATACCAAATAGAAAAGGAGATGGAATTAGTTTATAGGTAGCCATGTTAAACCGTTCAATAAAATCGAGAGAAAACTTGGATTGTGTAATAGTGATCCTTGAGCCCAACTGAGAAATTTCAATCTCAAGGAAGTAATGTAACAATCCTAAGTCATTCATTGAGAACCTATCATACAAATCAATTTTCACTAATGTGATGATGGATGAAGAACTCCATGTGATTAATAGGTCATCCACATAGATGATCAAAATAAGCAGTTAAGCATCCCACCGTAAAATGTAGACATTTGGATCATAATGACATCTAGTGAACCCAATTGAAAGAAGAAAAGAGTCCATCTTGGCATACCAAGTCTGAGGAACTTATTTGAGGCCATAAATTGATTTTTGAATTTTGTAAACTAAGGAAGAATCTTCCACAAATCCTTTTGATTTCTCCATGTATATTTATTTTTTGAGGTCACCATGAATAAATGCACTCTTCACATCCATTTGATGAACATCCCCATGATGTGTTGTGGCAATGGAAAGAGTGATTCAGATTGATCTCCATTTTGGCAATTAGGACAAGATTCTTGGTATATTCAATGTTAAGCACTTAAGAAAAACACTTTACTACCAAACATACTTTCAACTTGTCTATGAACCCATCTTCTACAAAAAAAAATGATATATCCATCTACATTGAACAAGGTTTTCTTCCCTTGGGAAGAGGGGCTAAATCCCAAGTTTTGTTCCTCAGCAACGAACCATATTCCTCTTCCATAGCATTACTGCACGTAGGGGTGCATGATGCCTTGTGAAAAAAATATGGATTGGAAGTAGATGAAATGAATGCATGTGGGGAATTATAGAATTGTGAACATGTCCACATATTTTCTGATGGATTTCTAACCTAATTATCAACAATTTCTAGAGTATGTCTATCCCATAGAGGAAAAGAAATCAGAGATTTAAGAGGAGAATCCTCATCCTCTGAAGATATTCTAGGAGGAAGAGGTGAGTCTCAATCACTACTCTCATCATCAAAACTAGAAGAAGAATCCTGGATCATCAGGAAGGTTCCCAAGTGGAATCTAAATCATCAGAATTGTCATGAAATACCAATCTATCCAAGGAAGAGGTAGAATTGTTTAAGTGTGGAGTCAAAGGAACCTCTCTACAGAAAATATTTCTCTTAATGAACAACTCCATGAGTGGTGGGTATAGAGATTCCTATATCCCTTAACACCCTCAGGATATACCATGAAGATGTAAGGACAAATTTGAGGTTCTATTACCTTGCATTACTTCTTAGGAATGTGGGTTATTACAGGAGAATCAAATTATGGGTTTCTGGCCATTTTAAAAGGAGTGACTTCATTCAATGCTTTGTGAGGAACCCGATTATGGATATAACAAACATAGTTAATGGCCTCAACCTAATATTGAGGTTTAAGAGACTGGGAGTCTATCATACATTTTTCCATTTCCTTCAAGGACTTTTTATTGCGCTTTGCAATGTCATTCTGTTGAGGACTAGATGGAATCATATGTTGTATTTCAATCCCCATTGAAGTGTAGAATAGCTCAAAATGGTTATTGATATGTTCACCACCATTATCGGCTGTGTAAAATTTTGATGCGATTTACCTGACTATTTTTCCACAAGCATCTTGAAGCCCCAAAAAATGATCAAAGACCTCATATTTATTCATAATAAAGTACACCCAAGTACACCTCGAAAATCTATCATTGAAGGTAATCATTATCATACTGTTATTTCCAGCACCTTCAATATCATTTTGAACTAACTCCAATATTTTGTAGATCTCCATGATTTGCCTTTTTCATACTTCTCTTCATGATGTGTACCAAGAATGTAACCTTGGAAAGCATTGTTCTGAAAAATGAACACAAGGCAACCCTGAAACCATGTCAAGACAACTAATTTGCTCCAAGTAGCAATATTTAAGATGGCCAAATCGCTCATGCCATAATTTACTCACCCCATCTATATGAGTGAACAATGTAGTAAATGGTTGATTAGGAGAAAAATTTGAGAAAGTGTATAACCTGGGTTGGTGGTCTGCTTTCCCAAATGTAACTACAGAGCCATTGTTAGCTTCTCTAAACATCCATAAAATTTGGTGTGAACTCAACTCTCTTTCCTGAACTAATGTGAGTGATATGATAAATAGATAGGAGATTGTGGTGGACAATGAGGGAACACATTAAACATCATGAAATGTCCCATCTTCCACTTCAAATTACCCCTCACCCACTAACTTTCTCCTGAATTATTGTCACCCAACAAGACGAAAGGCACAAAACAAGGCTCTAGAGGATGAGAAACAATCCTAAGATGAATCCATGTGGTGTGAAGCACTAGAATCAATAACGCGTGTGGAAGGTTCAGATGCAACTGCAACAAGATCATTTCCCTTTATCCTATCCCTTTTTAATTATCTTTGGTTTTTAAATACCCTTGTGCTAATGAACTCTAATTGGCGAAATCAGCAACATTTATATTGTCCTTCTTAAGCATATTTATCAGTTGGTTTCATCATGCCCAGATTTCTTGCAGTAGGAACGTGTGAGTCTCTCTTTCTTGAATTTATCGCCTAAAGAGGAGGACTTAGTTGATTCTTTAGACTTAGCATCAAATTTCTAAAACTTTCATTTCTCATTGTCCTCATTTTTTTTCTTATCCTTATTTTCAAAAGCCTTCTATTTTTCATGACTCATAATTAAGGCATGTGATTTAGAGAACTTCATTACACCCATTTGAATAAGTTTGTCTTGCTCCCAAGTTAAGTTAGCAGTAAACTCATCCAAGGACAACATGGTCCATGTAGATCCAATGGCACACCTGGTGGCATGGAAGGTAGAAATGAAGACATAACAGTCAAAACCCAATTTGGTAATGATGGAAAGAATTAGCTGGTAATCCTCTTTTTCTATGCCACACAGTTTCAACTACAACCTAAGTGGTTGAATTTGGTGAAGAAGTCTTGTATTGTGTCAAATTTTCCTAGGATCAAAATGATGAGCTCATTTTCCAACTCATGACCTCTCATTATGTCATGCTTCCCAAAGAGTCTTTCTAAAGTGGTCCATAATTCATTAGGAGTAGTTACAAATTCAATACGAAAGAACAATTCAAGATACATTGAAAAGCATAATAGACTGTAGGATTCATCACTTTTTTTGTACCACTTCACATTTTATGCATTCGATGTCGGTTCTATTTCTGTACCCATAGTGATTCGGTGTAAGCCTTTACTCCTCAAGATAATTTATAATTTGACTTTCCACGCGTGATATTTTAGAAGTGGAACTTGAGATTGGTTCATTGCAGTAGGTGGATATGTGTTGAACTATGATTGCTTGAAGAATGAGATATGTACAACCCTCTTGAAACTATAGAGGTTCAATTTTACAAGGCATGATATATTACCAATGCATAGAGCTAAAAAAACTCACATTTTCAAAAAAATGGTGCTTGAAAAGGAGTTGTAGGCTGAAATTTATGGAAGTTTGAAGTTTCTTACTTGTAAAAAAAATCCACTTTGCATAAATTTTTGGTGTGGAAAATTTAAGCCCCCTTGGGTTGGGAAAACCAAAATCTTAGTTCCCATGTGACCAAGAGCTACGAGCTAGGATGAGTATTTGCAATATTTAATAGTGTAGTCATTAATCTTATACAAAATGGATCCTTGCAATATGCAAGTTGTGCTCCTTTTTGGGATTTTCTATAGGATTTTGAAGATTTAAGGCTTTGAGTCATGTTTCTTGGCATTTTGCATGATACACATTATGCAAAGAGTTGTGTATAGTGGTACAATTGACTAAGGCATTCATGTGTAAGAGTGCAAGGAGGCACGACTACACATAGATCCAAAAGCTACATATATCACTATTCGACCACTCAATCATATAACATCATTAGCAGGTTCACATCATGGTCTAATCCAACTACATCCACATCCTTCTATCTTTCCTCATACAATCCTAGTGTTTGTATGGTCGCCACTAGTTTTTCGTGCATAAATTCATGCACATGCATGACATCATATGTCACACTAAAGAAGCTAAAAAATGGTGATTTTTTCTAATATGTATTTTTTGTCTTTGAAAAATATTTTTAGCTAACACTCTGATTCTATATTAGCTTTTATTTTTTCCACTAAAAGTTGTATCTAGGATGACATCCAAGATTTAGTTTAGATTTGGAGGCACTTAACTTCATTTGGAACATGTAAAAGGGCGCCCTCATGATTCTAACACAATTAGGAGTATGATATCTAGTTTTTATTTTCCTTTCTCAATTTTAGTTAAATAGTGATACTAACACTAATCCACGTATGTGTGTCTTTACAAGTACATCAAAGTTTCCTTCAAGAGTTTCATACGCATAGATCTTACATCCACACCATGTAATTTTTTACTTCGATATGTGTGCACGTGTACACATCAAAGTGGGATAGTATGTAGATGATTGAAAATGGCCATGTATATTTATTAGTCATTAAATTACATGTTTATAAATTGTTTAGGTAACTTGTTGATTGTCCGTTCAAATCAGGCATTTTGGTGCGTCATTTTGGTCATTCTTTGTCTCTTACCCTTTATTCTCTCTCACACTCTCTCTTGTCTCTTTGTTTTATATCTCCTCCTGATTGTATTGATTTTTTAATAGCCTTTTCCAAGACCGTGCACTTCATGTTCTTGGCATGCCAAGAATGTGGAGTGCAAGTTCCTAGTAGAGTTTTGGGTTTTTGTTAGCTAAAATTTCACCCTTCCTTAGTCCCATCTTTTTTAATTTTTTATTGTTATTTGTGTTGGCTTGTACACCAATAGGGTTTGAATTTGAACTTTAACATTACACACACACACACACACACACACACACACACACACACACACACACACACACACACACACACACACACACACAAGTTCATTTAGGTAGTTGGAATTCATCATGGACAACTCTATTATTTAGCAATTCAAATGCATTCAATTATCATGGCAGGAATTCAACAATTATTTTAGAGAATCAAGTATTCATTGTAGCACTAAAGTTTATGATAGAGACACATTGTTTTACGCCAGTTTTTCTGGTTGAATTATTATTATAATTATTGGTGTGGGGTCTTCAATATTGTATAATGTTGAGGGGTATCAAAAATATCAAGATAGCTCAATTATTCCTTGGTGTAACGCATACTCCAAAACATTTGTTTTCCTTACGATTTCATATTCAATAGTCTAATTCAAGTTAGGAGAAAGAAGATTGATTTCCAAATGATCAAAGTGAAGTTTGAAGAATAGATCAAAGTTTTGAAAAGGCAAAAACAAGTGAATTAATTCGTCAAAAAAATCATATGATATCAAATTTTTCAAGAGGGCCATCTTCATAGTCTAGAGTACACTTTTCAGACACCACATTTTGGATAAAATACCTATTCCATTCGAGTTTTCTATGTTTTCTCTATCTGCCCTAAAATATTTGGTCAATGTTATTAAAATATGATAATTGTGTTCTAATCACGCTCGAAAACAAAATAAGCCTAAACTCTTTTCATAATTACTCAAACATACAAAGATTTTATTATATCTTATTTAAAATGTGCTTGTTTTCTTCGAAATTAATACATATACATAATTATACGTGTTTATTTGCATGTTAGTTCTAAAATCCACTAAACCAAAAGCACTTGAAGATAATGTATAATACACATATAAAAAGATAAGATTAGATATTATGGGGAATAAGACGTAATTTGGGTGGGTTGAACGTAACATTAATGTGTAGATGTATCCTCGGCAAAATAGCTCATTGATGGCAAAGTTCAAAAGAAATATCGTTATAAATCATTTGCAATGTGTAATATATTTTTGGGTTTGTTTTGGAAAGTGTGAATTTATCAATTCGAGAATCCGATTCAATTATATTTTTAAATACAATTAGCAACATGAAGCATCTGGTCCCGTAGCTCAGTTGGTTAGAGCGTTGGTCTTATGTGCTCTCAATAAGGAAGCTAAAGACAGCCGAAGGTCGCGGGTTCGAGCCCCGCCGGGACCAAAGAAGCTCTTAAATTTTATTTTTGTCTTCAAACCCCACATTTTTTTAATGTGAAAATTCATGATAAATTTTTCCTTGGCAAATTCGAAATTAAAGCTTTCTCAACATGGCACAAGAGTAATTTTCTATTGGAGGTTTTATTTTGCTATTTGTTTTTTAATTTTTTGGCAACTTTTTTTATTCATTAATTAAAATAAATTTCGAGGAGATACTATTCGTCAAATTCTCGTATAAAATGTGTTAGGCTCCTCTTAATGTGGAAAGTGGTTTATTCACACTACACTATGTCATTCAGTTTGTAGCAATATCAAATTTCAGTTGTAATAATTAACATATGTCATTCAGTTTGTAGCAATATGGATTTTTGTTATATTAAGTGTTTAATTCTTCTTATTTAATTGTAACTGAAATTAAAATATTGTTATTAACATTAGTATGTTTAGTACTACTTATCATATAGTGTTGGTTTTATCCTGATTTGGTTAATTACTTGTGTATTATTGTTATGAGTTGATTGTAACAAAAAAAAAAATCATATATTAGATGGAGAGCATCATCAGAGAGGGAAGAGTAGATGCAAAGTTCTAGTAACAAAAGAAAGAGTGAAATGTGTACACTTAAGCCTTAGCAATGGCTTAGTTATACCCCTTACGAATAGGGTAAGGTTTTTGTATCATTTTGTGACCTCTTTTATTTTGTCAAGACACTTTGATCTTTCTTAGTATATGATGACATCGATGAGTATTTAGATGACTTTGTTAGAGTTTGAGCCTCCATCTTAACTCGGGTCAAATTATAGATCCAACCACATATGCGGTTTAAAATTTATAGCACATTTCGTGTTTTTATCTATAAAATACTTCAAAAAAATTGAACGAAATATCTCCTCCAAACAACAATTTTAAAATATGACTATCCTTTTTAATATAAATTTATATTTATATTATTCTTAGAAATACATAAAAATAAATTAATACATGGAATCGTTATTTTTTGTAATGGTGTTTTCCATATTTTGAAGAGCAATATTGAAAATTTGTTATCACTTAAAATTTGTTTAACAAAGATAGGTGGCTATCAAATTTAAAACTTGTCGGCATTGATTATTGAATAGAGAAGTAAAATAAAAGAAATGGGTAAACTTTTATTATTACTCAAATTAACAGTTATAAGTGATTGAGTTATTAGAAGGGAATAAATCAATGGGTGTGTCTTTCAATCGATAGTTTGAACAATTGTAAATGCCTCTTGCAACACACGTTATGACATGATGGGTTGCTATGAGGTAATAATGAAGATGACATTGCATAGGCATTAGAGAAATTTCCGCAAATCTATAAATAATGTAAAGGAAACAAGTTTTCAAGGGAGGAAGTTATATATCAACAACGAGCATTCTATCTCTTCTACATAGGCCATTTGAAACAAGGGCGCTTGAAGGAGAGAGGGAGGTCAGTTTTTGAAGAATAAGATGACAATAAAAAATGAGCATAGGAGAAGAGAGTAACTCCACTAAAGTAGTTGTGTGGCACTAGATTAGGTTTTTCATGCATCTTTCTTTTTCCTTGTTGCCCATGAACTTGGATTTTAAATAATCATTGTTGAAATTGAATTTTCTAAATGCTAACTTAAGTATGCAGTAGTTGCACCAAATCTAAAAGTCAACCCATGAGAAAGAGAGAAGAGTTGTGAAAATAAAGGAAGTGTATTCTCTGCACAAGATACGAGTCCAATGGAATATGTTGCATATTGGTATTTGATAGTAAAAGTACAAACAATTTGGAGTTTGCGAAGATGGTGCAAAAGTTAGGATTGGATTGCAAGCCACAATCACATCCTTATAATGTGATATGGTTGATGGATGGACAATAAAGCATTGTGTATGAACAATACAAAGTGGAGATGAAGATTGGAAGTTTCACAGACAAATTTTTGTGTGACATTTTTTCAATGGATGCATGTCATGTATTGTTGGGGAGGAATTGGAAATTTAACCAGAATATATATGATGGGGAGAAAACTCAATGAGAGTGTGAAATTGTGGATGGATTCACATCTTGAAAGCACTAAGAGGTGAAAACAAAGGAGCGCACAATATTCACATTGTTATGCATATGGAAAAATAGATCTTGCGATATGAAGAAGGAAAAGGATGTGTGGTGATGCAACAAAATGTTGCGCAAAGAAGAGATTATGGAACATGTGCAAAAATATAAGGAATCTATTTGAAAGGATATGATGGCATGATGATGGAAATATGCACAATAGTATGGTAGGATGTGGCACTTATGCAACTGCATAAGAGGATGAGTAATGGAAATTTATAACTATATACAATGCATAAATATGTTTTGATATGGAATAATACATGGAAAAGGAAACAAACACCCTTGCATGGATCGAAGAAGTCATCTCGACGAGGAGGATGATTTCTTACTCAATTGAATTCTACAGTTAGAAGATAGGGAATACCCATTGGTGCAGAGGCACACCAAGACCTTATTATAAGGATAATGTTGGTCATACCACCTAGACTGCATGTGTGAGTCATTCTCACATGCTTTTTTATGCAAGGTATATGATGTAGTAGTATGAAGGTTCACTTGGTATTCTACATTATCCAAAAAATATTACAAGTTAGAAAAAATAATCTAAGACTAACATTATGTAAGTTTCTATTTGAGCTCGGTGTCCTTGTTGATATGTTTTGCATAATTTTTATTTTGGCATAAAGTGTCTTTGTGATGTTTCATGCCACATGTGTGTACATAAAGGTATATTTGGTGTTTTTCACATGGTTTCTATAATGCAAGTGTATATGTAGTGTTTCATGATATTGGTTGATATACACAAGTGTTGTTAGTGTCAATAGTCAAGAATGGTTGTGACATTTCCAAAAGGTTTCATCAAGGTTGTCGTATCTTCTTGAGATATACCATTGTTTATAAGTTAACAAAAAGATTCAAATTGATGTTATGCAAGAGAAAGAGAGAGATAGAGACATTAACGCACTACGTAAAAAGTCACTACTGACTTCTGGTTAACAAAATTCGTCTCAAACTCACTGAGGAGAGTGATGAACCATCCCCTTTTTAAAGAGGGATGGATGAGGGAGTATGGAGCCCTTACAACCTAACAATTACCTTTATCTCTTGGTTCAACATGTAGTGCCTTAGGTGGCTTAGTTTCAAATTTAATCATGAGACACTCCTTACCTGGGAGTATCAAGTCTTGTAATCAAAGATGATGTGGATAATAAAGTGTACAACTCATTCTCTTCCATCATTGTCTTCCTAGGAGAGCATGCAAGCCAAGGAGACAACAGTTGAGCATATGTAAATAATGAGAACAATTTTCATAATGTGGTGTCATGAGCATGGGAGGGGCCAAAATGAAACGCTTGAAGGCTTGAAGGCCTCCTGACAATCTTCGGTCCACATAAGACAAAAAAAATTCTTTGATAAATGTGGATCAATTTTGCATAGATTAGACACAGTAATAGTAATCTAATTTATTCAACTCATACAAACCATGCATTTATAAAGGAGTTTCTCTTACATTCAAGGAGAACAAACTCCACAAATTTATGTAAAATAGTATCCTATGGGTGTTTCTCACAAACACCAATATTCCTCCAAATATATTTTACATAAGTTTTTTACCACATAGAAATTATCACTAACCATGTGAGTATTAAACTAACTATTTCTTAACATTCCCCCCTTAGTGCAAACATGGTAGACAAAAATTAACACTTTCGACTACAGCGTGCTCGACTCTTGTGGCACGCTCATTCTTGTGGCTCGCTACTGTAGACACCTATAGTTTTGATCAAAGAAACTTTATTACTAAACTTGCACTAACTATTATAATCTCCATTAATTAACTACACTATGCTAGTTAAATAACCCACCTAACTCTCTCTAATCCCCTAAATCACACTAGTACCCCTCTAAACGGCTTCCACAAGCCTATCCCCATTTATTAAGCCACTTAAGCTTAATTAATCCCCTTTCACTTTCTAAAAGGCCACTTACCTTTCTAAAATTACATTTCACTTTCCAAAGTCCATTTCATTTGGATTTCACTTTTTGGGCCTTTTTATCTTAAAAAACGTGTGTTGTATTTTTTTCATTTTTAAAAGTTTCCAAAGATCGTGATTTTCTTAATCAATTTTAAGTATTCTAAGCTCTAAAAATTGATTACATTCTGATTATTATGCATCCATATAAGTGCAGAAAAATTGGGTAACAAATAAATAATAAAAACTGAAAACACTCAGATAACAAACAAGATTGTTAACGGGGTTCGGAAATTCCTACGTCCCTGGGTTCGGTTTGAACCGATCCATTAATAATATTGAAATATAAGTACAATAACTATTACAAACAACCAATAATGAATCACAACCTGAAAATGAGTTGATCAATGTCCCAAGAACTCTGAAAAATAGTAAAAATTGTCCCAGGAATGATCTGTGTCTCCTACAGTGTTTTCACAATGTGATCTCCCTGCAACTGTGTTAGAAAAACACCTACAATTGGAGATTTAAAAACATTCTATGAAAACAAATCATATATCTGAGACCATCTCTGAATTCTTAACACTTTTCATGTTTACACCAAGTCACTTTTCGGACCAGAAGTGCATTGAAATTCGTGTTTTCCAACTAGCTGTCTTGTAGATCCCTATTAAAAACTACATTCAAAGCTTTCCAAAAATAGGTTAAAACTCAACAAAAAATATCAAATCTTACATTGTTGGAATCCTCTCAGAATTCCCTACATTTCACCTTTTTACTCCGAGTTCCCAATCTGAGTGCAAAGCCGTCAAAAATGGTGTTTTCTAAAAACTACCTCCTTATCCTCCTTTGCACAGGACCCTGGCACCTCCTTTATCAAAATGTACTGAGCTCGTTTCATATTGTTTGGAGCTCCTTGGCGCAATGGCTGGGTGCTTATCCTTTTACCCCATCATGCATGGTTCAAATCCCCCTCCTTCTCCTATGCCGCCTCTTTTTGATTCAATCCCACATTAAAATGCATTTTTGGTGGATGAGATAATGTTTTAGGCTTTATTAAGCCTTTTTCCATGCATGTTTTAAAAGTGGTCAAAGGACCACTTGGAGCATAACCGTCCCCACCTCTTTCTCCTCACGTGGAAGCTTCCACTACAACCACTTCTCCTCCGCCCTTCCACGTGGACTTAGCATATGGTTGGCGGCTAAGTGGGTAAGTGGTTAGGATAATTATAGTGGATTTAATACTAATGTTTGAACATTAATATATGTGATTTGTGGCATAATGCGTGACATTTTGGAAATAATGCGTGGTAAATAATTACAAAGTAATATGAAATTGCATTTTTCTCCTTTTGCCACTTGCCAGATGCTGACTGAGCCATTTTTCCATTTGTGCACGCGTCCACGTCACCATGGACCTGTTGACCAATGTTGACCTTCTGGTTGACCAAACTTTGACTGGACATATCTTGAGCTTAGAGTGTCTGTTTTTCATGATCTTACAGTCGTCGGAAATATCTCTAAAGGCTCTACTGCACTAGCATGTTTTAGGGAAGTTTAGGGAACATTTGACACTAAAATTGATCCCCTGATCACTCCTCCCTACTGAGAAGGCTTTTTGTCCACAAAAATTTGTTTATCAACCCACAAATAATGTTATCTCTTCATGCATTACACAAACACATACAAGAACCTAAAATAACATTATAGGTTAATAAAAAAATGCAAATAGTTGATTAGCTAATTACATAACCGATCAAATAATAAACACCCAATTAAGCTAGTGTTCAACTAAAACGTTGTAACTATGTCAACTCTGCACACAACTATGAACTGTCATACCCCATTGTAATGCCATCACAATTAACTAACTAGATAATAACACCCATTTTATTACAGAAAACTAGTGTTCAACTGTCACTTTGTGATACAGGTGATTACCAAAAATTACAATCCTAAAACACAGATCATTATACAAGACATCTAAACTGGCCCACAATTAGGCTAGTGCCCACTGCCCATCTGAAACTGTAACAACTGCAAGTATTCACTATCAGAATATAATAGACTATCAACACCCAAAAATAGCTATAGTCAACAACTGAACCCATGTGAAGCTGCCAAAACATTGTATCGCCATCACAAATAATAACTCAAATAATAACACCCATTTATAATGGAAGCTAGTGTTCAACCGACACTTTGTGATTATGCTGATTACAACTGCAAGTTTCAAATTTAGACATGTTACTGATGCCTATCCTTGCATACTATTTTCAACAATGGAACTACTAACCAATATGAGAAAACAAAACATGAGTATGATGAACCTATCACTCAAATCTTCTCTTCAGCTGTTTCCATTCATTTTCAAAGCTTAAATATCAACTTAGGAGCAAATCCTTATCAATCAACAGGAATCCCTAAAATATAGCTCTGAAAAAAAAATTGCTTGCTTACTATCAACAATTTACTATAGTGCAAATATAAAGTTGAGGAGTGTTTTTCCCACTCAATCACTTGGGTTTTTCCGTTTTGGTTGTTTTACCTTCTCAGTAACAAAATGACTTTTAGTTAGGTTTTAACACTCCTGGTTTTACAATATTGTTCTTTTTTAACAACTTTCCAATTTTGTTGTTTAGGAACAAACCAACAAACCTTAACATCATGACCATTCCTATTACAATGGGAACAAAAATTAACTTCCCTGTTTTTAGGATTCTTACCCATTTTACCATTCTCAGAACTCTATCTATGAGAATGATTCCCCTATTTAGGAGAGGTAACATTCTTGCCATTTCTCGCCTTTCCTTGGTGAGATTGGTCTTTAGCACCTGCCTTATCATTCACAAAAGGCATTTAACTTCTTAATCAAAATTTTCCTCTTCCAACAATATGCAACAGAATGATTAGTACCTTCACAAAATGTGCAAGGGAAAGCATATTTCTGCCTACTAAAGCTATATTGTTCCAACTGAAAGAGTGTATTAAGAAGTTTTAGGATTTGATTTTCCCTTAGTGTTATTTTTGGTGTAAGTGGAAGGAGGTGGAATTTGATTACCTCTTTTACCTATTTTCTTACACCTTTCATTGTTCCTCCTGATGGCAGAATCCTGCAATTCTAGTGGCATATATCCTTGGCTATTGGAAGCTTGTCTTCCTTCAGCTGCTTTGGAACTTTCTCTCCAATTTCCATTTTCCCACTAGAGTAACCCAACCCTGCAAACCAAGACTGATCCTCTACCTGTATTGGGTTAGCATCACCTTGTCCATTTTTACCAAGGCCCTTTCTGTTAAATCCCATCTTAACCATTAGCTTAGACCCAATTTCCTTAGTGTGTTTTTCAAACTGATCCAAAGGAATATCTGAAACTGAATGAGAGGAAGAACTAAAATGTGAACAACTTACAGTGCTTCTTCTATCATAGTTCCTACATCTGCTTTAGAAGGCATTTCCTTCTTGTGTTCACCTTGTTGCAGCTTCTCCAAGAGGGCATCCTTGGTCTGTATTTTCTTCCTGCAACTCTTTAACAAAGCGCATCAACTTCTTGCTCTCTTCAAGCATCTTGTTAACATACTCCTCTTTCTTGGTTATAGAGGATTATGGCTAAGATTTTAACCGAACTATTTCCTCTTCCAAGGAATAAAAATTATCTCTCAAGAAAGAGTTTTCTTCTTGGAGTTGGCGGTTTATGGCTTCGAGCTCATCTAGTTGCTCTTGTTTGGATGACTTGCCCATGATTCCCGGTTCATGCAAACACCACCTGTACTTCCAAAACTACACACTGCAAAAAGAAGATTAACAAACCCCAAAATGTCTACACATTAAAGACTGAAATCAATATTGAAACTGAATCCAAATTTCCAAACACAATTAGAAGCTAATCCGGCAACCTAAACTACTCTGATACCAAACTTGATCTGAAAAAAACGTGTGTTGTATTTTTTTCACTTTTAAAAGTTTCCAAAGATCGTGATTTTCTTAATCAATTTTAAGTATTCTAAGCTCTAAAAATTGATTAAATTCTGATTATTATGCATCCATAGAAGTTTGGAAAACTTTGGTAACAAATAAATAATCAAAACTGAAAACACTCAGATAACAAACAAGATTGTTTATGGGGTTCAGAAATTTCTACGTCCCCCGGGTTCGGTTTGAACCGATCCATTAATAATATTAAAATGTAAGTACAATAACTATTACAAACAACCAATAATGAATCAAAACCTGCAAATGAGCTGATCAATGTCCCAAGAACTCTGAAAAATAGCAGAAACTGTCCCAAGAACGATCCATGGCTCCTATAGTGTTTTCACAATGTGATCTCCCTACAACTGTGTTAGAAAATACCTACAATTGGATATTTAAAAAAATTCTATGAAAACAAATCATATATCTGAGAACATCTCTGAATTCTGAACACTTTTCATGTTTACACCAAGTCACTTTTCGGACTAGAAGTGCATTGAAATTCGTGTTTTCCAACTAGTTGTCTTGTAGATCCCTGTTAAAAACTGCATTCAAAGCTTCCAAAAATAGGTTAAAACTCAACAAAAATATAAAATCTTACATTTTTGGAATCATATCATAATTCCCTACATTTCACCTTTTTACTCCGAGTTCCCAATCTAAGTGCAAAGCCTTCAAAAATGGTGTTTTCTAAAAATTGCCTCCTTATCCTCCTTTGCACAGACCTGGCACCTCCTTTACAAAATGTACTGAGCTCATTTCATATTATTTGGAGCTCCTTGGCGCAATGGCTGGGTGTTTATCCTTTTACCCCATCATGCATGGTTCAAATCCCCCCTCCTTCTCCTATGCCACCTCTTTTTGATTTAATCCCACATTAAAATGCATTTTTGGTGGATGAGATAATGTTTTAGGCTTTATTAAGCCTTTTTCCACGCATGTTTTAAAAGTGGTCAAAGGACCACTTGGAGCATAACCGCCCCCACCTCTTTCTCCTCACATGGAAGCTTCCACTACAACCGCTTCTCCTCCTCCCTTCCACATGGACTTAGCATATGGTTGGCGGCTAAGTGGGTAAGTGGTTAGGATAATTATAGTGGATTTAATACTAATGTTTGAACATTAATATATGTGATTTGTGGCATAATGCGTGGTAAATAATTACAAAGTAATATGAAATTGGATTTTTCTCCTTTTCCCACTTGCCCGATGCTGACTGAGCCATTTTGCCATTTGTGCACGCGTCCATGTCATCATGGACCTGTTGACCAATGTTGACCTTCCGGTTGACCAAACTTTGACTGGACATATCTTGAGCTTAGAGTGTCCGTTTTTCACGTTCTTATAGTCGTCAGAAAGCTCTCTAAAGGATATACTACACTAGCATGGTTTAGGGAAGTTTAGGGAACATTTGACACTAAAATTGATCCCCTGATCACTTTTTTTCCCAAATACATCCAAATCATTCCATTCTTAGAATTGGAACACTATAAATAGAACCCTCCTCCTCCCTATTTCTAAGAACACTTCTCCTCCTCTAATATAAACTATAGGAAAATAGGATTTGAGTATTCTTCCATTGTTATTGAGCTATTATCTTCCATTGCATATTCCAACTCAAGCTTGAGTAATCAAACAATCAAAACCGATTGCAAGGATCTTCATAGGTTAATGTTTTGCAGCATTCAAAGAGTAGAGACTAGTATATACATGTTAGTTTGATTTTTTGTCAAATTTATAATGCATGCATAGGAGCAGATCTTGTTTATATCTTATCTTGATGGTTCATAGTTGAGTTAGTAAAACCTTTGAGGTTTCTTTAGTGTTCTAGCCTCATTTCTATAGCTTTTCTAATTTATACATGTTCACATATGGCACGCTGGCTATGAGATGTTTTCCTTAATGGATGGCATTTCAGGCTATAACCAAATCAAGATATTGAGGAAGACCAACATAATACTACTTTCATCACCCCTTGGGGGACATTTTACTATTAGGTAATGCCTTCCGGACTCAAAAATGTCGGGGCTACATATAAACGAGTAATGATCGTCATCTTCCATGACATGATGAATGATATCATGGAGGATTATGTGTATGATATCCTAGTAAAGTCTAAGACCGAAGAAGAGCACCTAGAAGTGTTGAGGCGTATCTTTCAACACCTCCGAGATTACAAGGTTCTCTTGAATCCCAATAAGTGCATCTTCGGTGTACAATCAGGAAAATTATTTCGTTTCATTGTTTCACAAAGAGGGATAGAGGTAGATCCCACCAAGGTTACAGCTATTATAGAGATACATCCACCAAGGAACCTTAAACAACTATGAATTTTACAAGGAAAGATTCAAGCAATCTGTTTATTCATATCACAGCTTGCAAATAAGTGTCATCCTTTCACACATTTGTTGAAGAAAGATGTCACCTTTAATTGAGGACTTGACTTTTAAAAGGTCTTTGAATTTTTTAAACAATATCTGGCAAGTCCAACTATTCTCATGCCACCTACCCCAGGTGAACCTCTATTGTTATATATTTCACCCACCCAATGCGTTATTGGTGCACTGCTAGCCCAATATGATCTTGACCACAAAGAAAAGGCGGTTTATTACCTTAGTCGTGCCTTAATTACCTATGAGCTGAATTATCCTCAGATTGAAAATGCCTACCTAGCTGTGGTCTTTACATTTCAGAAGCTTTGCCACTATCTCCTTAATAATAAGACCAAGTTGATATCCAAAGTTGACCCTCTCAAATACCTCCTATATAAACCTGCCCTTACAGGATGGATGGCTAATTAGAACATCCTCCTCAGTGAGTTTGACATTGAATTTCTCAACCAAAAATCCCTCAAATGATAAGTACTTGCAAATCATCTGGTTGAAGCTCCCCTACCAGGAATGGAACCATTTTGTCTGGATCTACCAGATGCATCTAAGATGTACATTGAGGAATCCATCATGCGAAAAATCCACTTTTATGGGTCATTCACCTTTCATGGTTCCGGAGCAAGAGTGGTACTCATCACTCCCACTGGAGAAGTCATTCCATAAGCATTTCATTTTGGACTCCCTTATATGAATAATATTACATAATATAATATGCTCATTGCCGGCTTGAAATCAGCTATCACATGGAACATCAGACAGCTACAAGATATTGGTGACTCCCAATTGATCATTAAGCTAGTTAATGATGAATACAAAGTTTAAGATGAGAATTTTGTTCCATACAAGAAATTGGTTAAAACTCTGAAGGAGTACATTATACAGATTATCTTTGAAAAATTGCCAAGATCACATAATCGATCAACAAACACCATGGCTATAATTGGGTCTTTACTACACATTCCACCTCAGGAAAACAAGATGTCTTTCTTTGTTGAACACTTGTGAGTGCCTACATATGACATATCAGAATCTTGTCTAGCATGTGAAGTTTTTGGTCCTCTATCCCCTTGGTACAATCCCATTTTTAACTACTTACAAGATGGAACTTTTCCCCCGAATATATCATATATTGAGAAAATATCCCCTATCCATTGTATAGCCCGTTATACCCTCCTAGGAGGCACTCTTTATCGTCATGTCTACGACGGGAATCTGTTGCGTTGTCTTGATGTGACCGAGTTAGTCCAAGAAATTAGAGAAGTACATGGAGGCGTTTGTGGAGCACACACAAGTAGAATGGTCCTTGCTAAGAAACTATTAAGATTAGGCTACTATTGGCCTAACATGGAATAATATTGTTGCAACTGTGTCAAAAAAAATTTGAACTTTGTTGAAAATATGGGAACTTGATACATGCAGTAGCACAAGCTTTGCATTCCATCACAACCACCCTAACCGTTTTTAAACTAGGGACTTGATCTCATAGGGAAGCTCACTCCAACTTCCTCAGATGGCCACACTCATATTATCATTGCCACCAAGTAATTCACCAAATGGGTAGAGGTTGTACCTCTCACTTACATAACCGATACGTAGATCTCCAAGTCCATAATGAACCATCTCATTTGTTCATTACGGCATCCCCTCCACCATTGTAGCAGACAATGGTAAATCCTTTAAGAACAAGACAATTACAGTGTTATGCCAACACTTCCACATCTAACTCATGTTGTTAACCTCCTATTACCCTCAAGGTAATGAACAAGATAAATCCACTAATAAAACCCCTGTTCATATCATGGAGAAGATGGTTACCAAAACTGGTTGTAATTGGCACTTACAAATCCATCCTGCCCTTTGGGCCTATCGAACCTCCATCCACACTCCTACTGGTGCTACTCCTTATTCATTAGTCTTTGGCACTGAGGCTATTATACCCTTGGAAATTAATTTTCCATCCCTGATAATATCTCTTCGAGACTATCTAGACACAGACAAAGAATATAGGGTAGCTCGGCTAGCAGAGTTAGAGCTACTAGATGAGAAGCATATGATATCACTCAATCATTTGAAGGTTTATCAGAACCAAGTGTCACGGGATACAAAAAATGGATCATACCTTGTCAATTTGAGGTAGGAGATCTCATTTTAAAAGAAAACCAGTTTAACACAATTAAGGATCGGGAAAAGAAAGGCAAGTTTGAGCCCAACTGGTTATGACCATATGTTGTGGTCGCTAAGTATGGTTCAGGGGCATATAAACTAGCTCACTCGAATGGTGAGGAATTGAAGGAACCAATGAAATAAATGCATCTCAAGCAGTTCTATGCTTGAATATGAGGTTCCTTAGAAGAGAAAAAAAACAAGTAAAAAAATCAAAAAATCAAGAAAAAGTAAAAAGAAAGCAAGTCGTCCAAGTGTGAAAACCATGCAATTGTGGCACACTGGGAAAGTCCTTGGGTGAAAACCGGCTTCCGGAACTTAAGGAGACTTCGTTGTTCACAAGAAACTCTCACATCTGGACATGTAACAATTGTTTCTATCTAGGGCTAGTTTTCCTAAAGTCTAGGGGTCCTCTTAAACCTATCTTTTAGGGCCTTGATATGGCTAATCTATTCTTGTATATATTTGAAGGAATCACCTTTTTATATTCCCATCTAATGTTGTGGAAACCTTCACATATGCACCTTCTTGCACATATACATGTGGCATTCTTCCCTTATACATCCCTTCTATTGTTGGGGGCATCCACGCTTCTTCATTGGTTGTACATAGCTTCAAAAAACCTTTCGAAAAACACAAAAACATTCAAATATGTTAGAAAAATACTAAATATTTGAAAAAACCTTTTAAGGACAAAACTACAAAAATAATTGAATAATATCTTTGAAAATTATCTATGCGATGACACCAAAAACAACGAAAAATGTTTCAAATTGTCCCGCAAAAAAAAAGTAGTGAGTTTACTTACTTTTAGTTGTTAGTTTGTAGAGTTTGTATTGCATTATCTTTCTGTGTTATAGGCTTTAAATTGAATTCATTTGCTTAGTTTAAAGTGTTACTTTTATCTATTGTACATATGGCATTGAGGTCATTTTATCTTGCGTACTTGTATATAATTGTGTTGTGTTAGTTAGATTTGATAAAGTGATATTTGGTGTTTGTGTTGTATAGTTTGTTGTCATCGTAACATCTATCATCTATCATCTCTAATCACATATATACATCATACATCAATAAAATCTAAGCTACATCATCAAGAAACTAAAAATCAAAACATGTATGCTTAGTTGTTATCACATTGTATCCTCAATGGGGGTAAGAGGGCGTTGCAAATATCAAAATCTATCCCCCCAACTCGATATCATAAAATAAAACATCGATAATCATAAGTGTCACATATAAAACAACATGATATGATCTATTGTTATCTCATATACGCAACATATGATAAGTAGAACTTGAATTAATGCATCAAAATATGTGATATCATCTACAATGCTATCTCATAAATCAAGAAACATGTGATATAATCATAAAACATAATAAGTAAAGTTCATAATCATAATCATCATCATCATATATATCTGTCAACAATCAAATGCCCATATATAATGTGTCGATGACTCTCTGTGTACATAATCATCAAGATACAAAGTATGCCATCAGGGGCATGGGTCAAAAATGTGCCTTCCAAGTGAGGCACAGCCAAAAATAATACAGATACATTGATCAAAAATGATTCTTCATAAGAGACGTACATCAAAAAGAGTATACATCCGTAAGTACATCATGAATAAAATATAATCATGTTTGACTTGATCCCTCATGGGTACTATCTATCCTCTACGGCAGTGGGGGTCCCATCACCTGAGTACTATGTTACCCTGCCTACTGATCTCTCGAATGCTCTATAGATCTGGTTGATGCCTCTACTCTCAATGACCTCATAGTCATGATCATCAACTGCTGACTAAAATTGTGTGCTCTCTAGCCCTTAGGGATAGCCTTGTAATACAAATACCGATAATAGGAAGCCCTCCCATTGGCTGTCGCCAAATCCATATACATACATGGTGTCACTGTGACTCCATCCGTATGCCAAAATGAAGTTTCCTCCACTGAAAGCATGGCAATATCATCCTGTCTCATTGTCCGCTCAGTTTTCAGCTAATCCCTCTTTGTAGTGATCGCCTGAACCTGTGCCCTGGCCTATGTCTCTCTCTGGAGTCAACTATTGTACTTGGGCCATGGACCATTGTAGTAGGGTTGTAATCTCTAGTATCTAAGTTATCATTTGTTAAATCTGCTACCCTCCATATGTCTCCATCATCCCCATCTCCTCTGCCACCTCCTGGACTATGTGGTGGGCTAGCAATCAGCCCCTGTTTTGCACCTCATTGCGGAGGACCCTATGGTATTTCCCTGTAAGGAGACACCTATTATAATGTTTCCTAAATCCCAACTAGTATGACCACTTAGGGAATCTCTATCTATGGAGCTATAGGGATCTGTATATATTTTGATCTATGCCTCTATCCCGATGGATGACCTTGTCCACCACCACCATCATGGTCATGTCCATCAGATCCATCATTACTTGAGTCATCATCATCACTGCCACTCAATTGTTATGTTGGTGGCCTAACACCTGCATCCCATGTGGCCTATGAAATAGTGATATGGTGAGGTGAAACTGTAAAATACCATGATGCATATGCCTTCGTCACTCCAAGATCCCTGATCTATCTCAACGGAGCCCATACCTGTGGTACCATCTGATCAAAACTATCTTGGGCCCTAGCTACCTAGATATGTGGCCGCATATAAAATGTCTCTCGAGCTCAGTGTGTATACCACATCTCTAGCCTTGAAACATCCATATACGGCACCAAACTATTGCTAGTATCGGTCTACTCTAGTATAAATTTATGATATATCTACCACTACTAATCAAAAACAGCTCAATCATACATATACTCAGCTCATATGCATCATGTGCCCACAGATACTACTGGTATGGCCTCCATACTATCATATGTTGTTGCATCTCATCCAAAACTAGGAAATAGTGATATGTTTCCCCCATGTGTCCATGAACATCATCACCATCTGGGACCCATCCCATCAATGATGGCTCATCAGGAGCTTGAACTTGTAACACGCCTACAGGGCAACCAACAAATATATGGTCCCAAGCCCATATCTATAACAAATTATTTATACCTACAGTCTTATGAACGTAGTATGTGATCAAATGCAAATCCTAGTACAAGTGTGCTAGTATACACTAGCCCCAGCAATATCTCTCGCCTTGAATCAATCCTCGTATCACACTAATGAGGCCAAGTGAAAACGATATCCTAGTCTTGTTAGTAAGTAGGATGCCACTGGCAAATGCCATAAGATAGAATACCACTCGAGATAGTCCCAGATATACAATACGATGATGCATCCACACTGTCATACCTCGGCGAGGTATCTCATCACGACCAAATAGCTCGACTAGGCATTCAATGATCTGATCTCTGTCACTAATATAATCTATCAACTGCCCCTAGATAGGCACAAACAGTATGTGCCAGACATCATCCAAAGTAATGGGCATCTCCCCAATCGAGAGCCTGAAAACACTGGCTCTCAATGTGTCATATCTCAGTTAAGATTGTGAGTAGATCATGGTCTAGAGTGATCTGTGGCATCCGCATCACGTAAGCTATTCATGTGACCTCTAACAAGATATCCATAATTTTCCTATCTTGTCACGAGAAGCTAGCCCCCAAGGTGGCCAAATGGTCGTGTCGCTCTCTCGTATGTAAAGATGGTCGTCGTCTCTGCAAGATAACATAACAATTGTTAAGAATTTCTTCTATTTTATCCCTAACATTCTTCTAAGTACTAACTCATATTTTCTTCTACACTTTTCCTATTTTCTTCTAAGTGTTGGCTAAAACACTTTCTTAGCACATATGTACCCCTAAGGACGCCTGCGTACCCTAGTTGACATCTGTGTGCCCCAAATATGTGCATCATCATTTCATTTCATGTGTTCCCTTCATGACACATGTGCCCACAAAACTTTCCACCCCACCCAACATGTGCATGTGCGTCCTTCAGGACGCATGCACGCATGTTTTGACACATGCGCCTAGGCGTACATGTTTTCCCTCTCTAGACGCTTGTGTGACTTTTTTAGCACCTGTGCGCATACATTTTTAAACGTATGTGTATGTGCACACATGATTTTTCAACGCATGCACATGGCCAATGATGCCTTTGTGCCCCTAAGGCACGCGCACATGTTTTCACTACCCTAATTACGCTAATAAATGTAATTAAATGAAGAAATTGACAAAGAAGGATAGTGTACTCACAAAGGGTCCATCGTCCTCCTCCCATGTATACTCCTAGACCGTGTCTACGCACCTCCTATGGTTTTGCACTCTCACCATCTATCTCCCAACTCAGAGGAAACTCACAGTAAAAATCAGCAAAGCTACAAATGAACTATTCACAATTATTTACCCCCTCCCGGGGAGGGTATGTAGGGTCATTTTGATCCCATTACATTGTTTTTCACTCGTCATGTTAGCTGAAGGCCATGTTTTTCCCACCGTGATCATTTTCACCTCTTATTTAATCATTCGTGTAATTTATTTTTAGTAAATTAGCATTTTTCACTCATTTTTGGCCTGTCGGGGCATATTTTTACAACTCGACGCATGTTTCTTCTCCCTGGGGGATTTTTTCGTGATTTTAGGTGATCTTCCAATCTCTAAATTCTTTTGACCGATCAAAAACTCTACAAGTCAAAAAATTTCAAAAAATCTAAAAATCATAATTTTCCAAAAGAATTATAAAATTATTGAAAAACCAAAAAATCGTAAAAATTCAAAATTTAGTAAAAAGCTCATACATAGCTGAAATTTGTGTCACGTGTATGCTATTCATCTCATATCTTGTTGGAATTTTCTATGTTTTAAAACCAAATGAATCGCAGATCATCTGGATTACAACCATTTACAAAGCTAGACTGTTTGCTTCGTCTGTACTCTGGGGCACAACGAGTTATCTAGTACTGTTGCATAGCACACAATGCTTTCTCATTAGACCATGTGTCCTTCATCAATTCACCTCAAATGTATCCTTGCTTGGGGCACCACTTTTAACCCTTTTCATTTATCAAGAACATCTGGTGACTGAAGCTCGATAACAAAACATTTGTGCAACTATCTTGAACATTGTTGGTTTGAGTATGTGTGTTTATATTTGTTTTCCTGTTATATCAGCTTGTTTACTTCTCGTATTGCATTGCATAAATTATATGTTTCATGGAGTTAGCATTTCAGCAAGGGACATTTGTTCGTATTATGGCTTTTCATGCCATTCTACACTTCTTTCATATGCTTATATTTTTAATAAGGACCGATGATGAAGATTTCTAGCAATGTGATGAAATAAATATTGTTTTATACGGTACTGGATCGCTGATAGCTCAATATCCCTTCCTTGTTATTTTTCTTCTATATCCCATTTTTTCTTTCTTCTCTATTATACTATTTCACTTGAGGCATCTTGCCCCTTCTTATTCTTCCTTCTTCTTTTCGATCGCCGATCGACCTCTTCCATCACCCCACCAACACTCGAGGGGGCATCCTTATCTCTACTAATTTTTCTTCCACTCCTTCATAAAATTGTAGTTGTTTATGATTGTCTACTTTCTTTGAAGAGGTGTAGCTTATACCACCCCAAAGAGGGGAAAATGTAGACACCTATAGTTCTATCAAAGCAAATTTATTACTAAACTTGCACTAACTATTCTAATCCTCGTTAATTAACTACACTATGCTAGTTAAATAACCCGCCTAACTCTCTCTAATCCCCTAAATCACACAAGTACCCCTCTAAATGGATTCCACAAGCCTATCCCCATTTATTAAGCCACTTAGGCTTAATTAATCCCCTTTAACTTTCTAAAAGGCACTTACCTTTCTAAAAGTCCATTTCATTTGGATTTCACCTTTTGGGCCTTTATGTCCCACATGCATCCAAATCATTCCATTCTTGGAATTGAACACTATAAATAAAATCCTCCTCCTCCCTATTTCTAAGAACACTTCTCCTCCTCTAATATAAACTATAGGCAAATAGGATTTGAGTATTCTTCCATTGTTATTGAGTTATTATCTTCCATTGCATATTACAACTCAAGCTTGAGTAATCAAACAATCAAAACTGATTGCTAGGATTTTCATAGGTTCATGTTTTGTAGCAATCAAAGAGTAGAGAGTAGTATATACATGTTAGTTTAATGTTTTGTTAAAGTTATAATGCATGCATAGGAGTAGCTCTTGTTTATCTCTTATCTTGATGGTTCATAGTTGAGTTAGTAAAAGCTTTGAGGTTTCTTTAGTGATCCAGAGGATCCTCACAGAGAAACACCGATCTAAGATATTCTCAAAATAAGTTACAGTCATTTTTAAAGTGTGGAGAAAAATTATACGATTCCGTCGATATCTTGTTTGCAGGAAACAGAGCTCGTTTGCAAAAGTTATAGCCCGCTGAAATTTTCGGGCAACTGGCAAAATTTGAAGTTTTGTGCAGGTTGGACGTGTGCACACTCGCCAAGTGTTTCAATCATATTGAGACACATGGAAAATGCTAGTTAAATAACCCGCTTAACTCTCTCTAAGGGTGTCTTGGCCTCCTCTCATATTATCATTATACCAACTTGTGTATTATATATGCCTCTAATTGCATTTTTTCTATGCATGTGGGACTAATTGGATTCCACATGCCTATCCCCATTTATTAAGCTACTTAGGCTTAATTAATCCCCTTTCACTTTCTAAAAGGCACTTACCTTTCTAAAAGTCCATTTCCACGCATAAAACATTTGGATTCCACCTTTTGGGCATTTTAATTGCTACATGCATCCAAATCATTCCATTCTTGGAATTGGAACACTATAAATAGAATCCCCTAAACCTCCCTATTTCTAAGAATTATTGAGTCTCCTCACTCTAATATAAACTATTGCCAAACACATACCCAAGCACCCTAAAACATTGAGTATTGGCACACAAACAGGTTTGAATGGTCAATGGCTCATAAAGCCACCTACATGTGTGGGAAATAAGCTATTATCTTCCATTACAGCGCCTACAACTCAAGCTTGAGTAATCAAACAGCTTCAAAATTGATTGCTAGGATTTTCATAGGTCTCATGTTTTATAGCATTCAAAGAGTAGAGGAGATGGAGATAAGGGGATTTGAACCTTGATCTCCGTGGTAAAATATATGGGTCTTGACCGCTGCGCCACCACTTGAGAAACATTATAAAAGGAGCCATTTTGTACATGTACAGGCATTCAGGTCTATGTAATTTATTGAAATGCTCATAACTTGAGCTAGGGAGGGAATTTTGAGATGAAGTAAAAAATGACTCTTATTATTTTTGGCATAGGAACGTGATGAGAAAATCAGATTCTTGTATAAATCTTTGTAAATATTTATTTTCAATATTTTATAGATCGGTCACATTCAACCGGACCCGGAGACGTAGGCCACAAGTGCCGAACTCCGTTATCAATTCCTGTGTCGAATTGCTGGTGATTCATCTCTTTATTTTATGTTTTTACACATTACTTTCAGTTTTAATTCTTTTATTAAAAATACAAAAGGATATAATGCTCAATTTTTACATCGAATTTCAAATACAAAGCAAAGTTTTGTGTGTACACAATTGCTAGTTAAAATTGATTTTCAAATCATTTAGTGGTCTAGCCTCATTTCAAATAGCTTTTCTAATTTATACATGTTCACATTGACCTTGTATACAAATGAAAAGGGACCTCTATCATCCTCCTTCTATGGTTTTTTTGAATGGTTTATCACAAACCCTAGATATGAACAAGAACTCATAAACTCTTCACCTCATGTGTTTTTTTTGGTTATGTACGAACTTTTTCAAGATCCATGATCTGCATCACTAGTGCTTTTACTCTCTACAACATTTTTATGTCAAGAAATTACATAGGAATCACCACTCACTTATCAAAAACTTCCAACAATGAATATACTTTTGTTCTTATTACAAAGAAAACGTGCCTTGGCTGAAATAAACGCACAAACTAGAAATTAAACTGCCGCCAAATTTGTGCGGCCCCATTATTGGCAACTGACGAGAGAACATTGATTGTCCCTCCAACATTTGTTACCTCCATCCTCTAGTTGACATGTTTCTTACTCAGAAGATTGGAATTTGGAGATCAAATACATTCCTCAATCAAATGTTGGATTCCATCAAAAATGTGTCTGATAAGCCAAATATTTTGTTCAAACAACATTTACAATGATCCCTTTTTGGCAAAAATTACAAATAAAATGATTTTTTTTTCTTTTAACAACGTTGATGATACAATTTTGAAAAATATGTTAGTTAAGAAGTAATTAATTTTTAACACAACTTCACATCTCCGGAAGACCCTATCTCACATGCATGTTCGCACAACATTTAACCAAAATTGAACCCGGGAGCTCTGCTTTGTCAACCACGTGCCCCACCACTGTGTCAAACCATTTGTTAGGAAAAAAATATGTCAGAAATTGACTAAATTGACTTATGTGAACTTGCGTGATGGTTAGGTTGGTCACACATCTCCCCCCAATTTATAATTTGTGTACTAGGCCTCATAAAAAAATTGACACCAATCCCTAAAATTGACCACTTGTAAAAGATATTATTGCTTGATCGTATGTGGGGTGTGACCCCCTAGAACAATTTGAAGATGGGGTTTTTAAAAAATAAAACTATGTATCCACACTGTCAAGCAATTTAGATTTAATAATACACTAATTTCTAGAGAACTTTTAAAATTTGTGGGTTATTGACTTAAAATACACCTTGCGAGTATTGTGGTTTCAGCAAATCTGATGCAAATTCAACAGTTGTTACTAATGCAACTTGAGAATGTCACACCAATGTCAAGCTAAGGTATTTTTCTACCAATATGGTGGCTAAAATGCCAATGTAGAGTCTAGCCTAGTGGCTAAAGGGGTGCTTGTGAGGCACCGGACTTGGGCATGTTCTCATAATTGGATCGTTTCTCACTAAAACGTAGAAAGCTTTTATGCATATGAAGAATTTATAAAGAAAGCAAATTTAAATAATTTCTAGTCAAGGTCTTCCAACACATTGATAAAAATTTTTTATATAGGAAAGTCTTATAAATAATTTATTATATAATAGGAAACCTAAATATAACTATTTTTTTTTAATTGAGAATAGTTGGGACACAAAATAGTGGTTGTAGTTTTTCTCAATTTAGAGAAAGTTTTCTAAAATATACTAATAATAATAAATATTTGTAAGTATCTTGCTAAGAAGTCCATTTTGGTATTTTGATGTGGACTTACATTTACAGGTTAATTAATTTGATGTCAAATCTCATCCTTATTAAGTTTCATATTTGATAAGGATATTTATAAACCTATTGATACAAATATCAATCTCATAATTAGGTATATACTAAGTTTGATTGAATGTAACTTCTTTTAAACATAGGGCACTTAAAATCTTAATTTTTACCTCTCTAAAATTTCATAGTCATGAAAATTTTTAATTCTCTTTCTAGAAATTCATTGTAAGCATAATTGAATTTACTTCAATAGGAAAATTTCTTTTCAGAGTATTAGACCATTTGATTGCTTTTAAAGCATTTTTTCCTTGAAAGAAATTTTTTCCCTTAGAGCATTTTCTCACTATAAACTACTTATGCGCCTCGTATTGAACATGTCATGTACCTACCTATGAGACTTGGAATTATAGTTTTCATCTCTACCAAATGGATTTTCGATGAAATAATATTGGGAATGACAGCAACTCATTATTATTTGTTACAAACTTTAATGAATGTAGTTATGTTTGTCTTGCTTACTTATACATGTGGGTATGATTTTATTTTATTCTTGAATTGTATATCCTATACTGAGTAGAAAAGACTCTGTACTCCTTTATTATCCTGGAAAATCCTAGATTAATCCTTCTAATCATTAGTTTATATTTTCTTGTAGTATTATTATTATTCATGTATTATACCAAAGGGTCCTTACATATATAATTTAGATTGTATATAACTAATCAAAAAATTCAATCTTAATGACATATTCCAATTCCAAATAAGTAAAAAATAAAAAGTGTGCACTCTTAGTTTTTTCTAGGAGGGTTGATTTCCATGTTGGCTTATATCTCTTATATTTAGCCTGAAACTTCATTCCCCAAAATTTAACATAGGAATGTTGTGGAGAGATTATAGGAAATATGATATTAGGTGAGAAATCATAAGGATGCGAGAGAAATTGAAGGAAACATATGATAAGGTTTAAATGCATTTTATTTATGTAAGTCACACTCATGTATTTATTTGTCAAACTACAATTGAATAAAGATGATAAGATTTTATTATGTGGGTTTAGTGTTTACTATTGGAACCACCTTTATATTAAATTATAGACAAAAGTATTACATAGTAAGGGTACATACTAGCAGTGTTCATGGCCTAAAAAAAATGAAATCCATATGGGCCGACAAAAGATAAGCCACAAGGTGAAAACAAAAACATGGCCAACATAGGGCTACAAAAAACAGCCAACAGGTGAAGAAAGAGCACAAAAAACTACATCAAGAGAAAAGAGGATTAGGCACAAGGAAGTCACGGCACCTGCAGAAGGAGGTGGATCATCCCACGACGGAAGAAAGCTCAAGGGAGTGTTGGCTCGTTTGAAGGCGGATTGAGCAGCCAGCCATCCTAGTCGGGCTTCTGAATGCTGAGCGAAACCATAATTCCCCACCCGAGGGTGGCGAGCCACCAAATTGAGAATCCCCACTAGGAGGAGAGCCCCAATTGGAAGATCCAACCATCGCCTTGCCACGCATCAACGGGATCTAGCCAACACCGGAAGAAGAGGGTCATGGGCGAACTGGTGGCGGAGATGGTCCAGCACTTCTGGAGTGACTGTGGGATCAACCACGGCATCTATGAGGTGGTTAGGGTGGCGGATTGTGGTTTAGTGTTTATTACCTCACCCACAAAAATTTATTCTTGGTACCATGTTTTGTTTGGTATGCCTTATGCAAGTACCCAAAAAAGTGTTTCCCTTGTTATGTGGATGAAAACAACAAGTGATTCTGGGTAGCTGTCGACATCACTTTATTTAAATAAAACGTAATCCATCATATGTACATCATTGTTGTGAAGGTGTAGTGGTTGAGACTACATGGCCTAAAATTGATAGATGTAGAGATCGATTCCTTATATTGAAAATAACTAATAATTTTATATCAAACTGTTTCAACTGAACAAACAATTTTGTGAGTGCTAGGTGAGAGGACTCTATATAGTATAGCCGTGCACCCTAATTTTAAGGGCACATAAATATATGAAATTTTCTTGTTAGTGGGAAAAAACATTATATCATCATGTAGTGTATGATCGTGCCACATCATCATTTTTTGTTTCACATGTTGATTTTGGAGGGAAAGTAGTTTTTGAATTGATTTAATATCAAAGAAAATTAATATAAAGCATTTGAAAGAGGGACCAATGACTGAGAACCCTATGTGTTTTTCTTTCGTTGGCTTTTAAAAAGTGTCATTAATCAAAAAAGTGCACAACTATTGGTACTTATTTCAACAACCTATGGTGAAAACAATTGCAAACGTTTTGGTGCATGCACAACTATAGGGTCCTAAGATATTTTATTTTGTTGTTTTAAACTATTCTCTGTTACCAAATTGATAAAATCCTTCCGTAAACATCAGAGTTTTAGCGAGCACGAAGTTGTTCAAGTTGTCGAGGTCCTATAAATCTATGCTTTGGTTGCGTGATTGCCAACAGATCTGAGACCTATTTATGCGATAGGTCATTTATTAAAGTAGTGGATATATCATGAAAAAAACACGTGGCTATTTTTTCCTTTTATCTTCATTCATGCATTTTCCGCAACAGTTCTATCAATTTGATTGCATTTTTGGAGATTATCAATTACCTATTATCACTATTTTCTTCCCCAAAAAAAATTGATCAGCCACGACCCCCGCACAAGAAGAAGCTAGAGAATTCACGTTCAAATCCTACAATCAGGAAACAAAGGGAACTCGACAATGGAGTGGTGAGGCCAGCGAAAGATCAAACGACCCCGTGCAAGAAGAAATTCAAGAAAGGGATCTTTTGAGCAAGCTCATGCTTCAAAATCTAACAAACAAGATTACAGGCGATCTCAGAAATGGAATAGTAGGGTCGGGGGAAGGAGAAGGCAGTGTCAAAAGAAGCTAGAGGCTCAAAGAAAAGAAATGGTGAAGTTTGAAGTCTTCAGGCTCTGAAATAGTTTAGAATGAGCCCAAAAAAATATTAAGTATTAGAAGTGCTAGTGAGAAGCCACCACACATCAATTTGGTGCATCCCCAAAGGTAAATCCAAAAGTGGAGACCCAAATGAGAGTGGGCTCACCACGTAGTCTAAGTTGAAAAATAGGACAGATCGGGCCCAAAAAATGAATAAGTATGGAGAACGAGTGCCAGTTCACCACGTGTTCATGAAAGGAATGATAACCAAATCGTGCCAAGCCAAGAACATAGATGCTAATCAAACATCACGATCAATAAGATGAAAGCAATTCGCCAGAATAACTTTACATAAACCTTTGCAAACAAATGAGCAGAAATACATATATTATTATGAAACTCAATGTAATACATTGAGAATGGGCCTTGCTTAAATAGGCAAGGAATAACAATCTAACTAGATCCTTGATGTCTAGTTCTCTCCTAAGTCTATGGTCTTTACTAGTTCTTTGATGACTAGTTATTTCCTTGTTTCATGGCTTGATCTACGACCTTGACTGGTATCAAGCCATAAAAAAATGAAATAACTAGTCATCAAAGAACTAGTCAAGACCATACACTTAGGAGAGAACTAGACATCAAGGATCTAGTCAATACCATAGATCAAGGAAAGAACTAGTCAATACCATAGATCAAGGAAATAACCATACCTAACAACTAGATAATATCTCCTAATATCTAAATAAGATAAAAGAAATATCCACACACATAAGTGGGTGAGGATAAATACAATAAAGGTAAATAAAGTACCTAGGTGAACATGAGCTAAGGTAAATACCTACTCTAACACCCCCCCTCAAGTGAAGCTAGGGGCCAAAATAGAAGTGACATGTCCACAGTATGAGTCCCGACAACTAGGCCTGATGAGGTTCTCATGTACAATAACTAGGAAAAAAGGGACACTATCAGGTACCCAAAACTAGTAACAACAAAGTAAAGAGAGAGAAAGCCCGCTCCAAGGCATCCCAAGAAGCTTGGCTCAAAAAACTCGTATAATGTTGAAGAAGTTTGGTATGTATTGTGGTCTGAATCCACTTCTCGATCACAAAACTCAAAAACAACTGACACTGGGTTTCACCAGAATAGCTCCATACAAGGATACTATCAATGGAGTGATTTCAAAAGTGAAAAAAAAAACACCAAACATAGTTCGATCAACTACTGCAAATAGGTGTGCCATGATCCAAGAACAATAACCAAAGCAACAAGGCAAGGACACAAACTCCAAAGTTTCATGATCCAAGAAAATCCAAGCTAACAAGGCAATGACACAAAACCCAAAGAAGCATGATCAACACCACACCCTCCCATACTGCTAAATGGGTGGAGTGATGCTACAAATATTTATGAGTTTCCCAAAATCAACTACTTGAACACTGAAAAAATAACACTGGACTTCACCAGAATAGATCCTTCACAAGAGATATTGTCAACATGCCAAAAGTGTTTAAAATACAGATACAAAATCTCTCAATAAATAAGAGAGATACACTACACCTGCTAACAAAAAACACTCAAAACAAGAAGCATCACAATGCAAAAGGTATAGAAAGTGGAGCAAGAGGCTGAATGGTGGAGGAGCCACACTTGTAGAGTCCTCTCAATGAATTCCTATGTCACCACCACGAGTGATCAGATATCCACCCCAAATCAACACATATGGATGAAGAATATGCATGCATATGACTTGGTTAAAAATGCACAATGGGTGCATGTAAAATAACATCAAAATGTGTGTCAAGTTGATCATGTTTGACAGCTGAAATCTCAGGTTTCTCAATCCCGAGTGAAGGTGCGGAACTCATGTGTTTATCATGATCCTTAGAAAGAGTCGAGCGAACCAAAAAAGGAGCTCTGTTAATGTGTGATCCCAATGAAGTATCTTCTCAAAAACCAATGTCATGACGATAATTCCACTTAACATGTGGAATAGAGGAAACAATACCATGTGAATGTCTGCCAATGACTCCACTAGTGAGACCCATAGAACAGAGCATGCAAGATTTGAATGTAGTGGTATGCTTCTCAAAATCCATGTAGTTGAGAAAAAGTAGGATACACAACATGTGGTACTGTAATAGGTACAAGATGTGGAAGAGCATGCAGTAACAAGCCTCACAGGTTTAAAAGCATCAAAAGTAGGTTTAGGCTCAAAGACTAGCAAATCAATATTAGTGGGTATAAAAGCAACAACTACAAGTGGACTAGGAGCATGGATATGGTTGTCCACAATATGATGGTGATGTTGAAGGCTAGCACCTTTTTTCTACAGGAAGTGTATTATTATATCCTTATCGTGAATGATTGATTATAGAAGAGAATTTCACTTCTTGAGCGGTCTATTTTCTTCCACAAATTTTACAATATCCTCTTGAAGTCCACATACTTCAGAGAAAAGCATAGCATTCTCAGAATCCATGATAGATACAAAATGTAACTTCCAAAAGTTTAGGACTTCGGACTCAACCGAAATTGCGCCCACAATTGATTACAACACTCCTCCAGATTTGGCAGTTTATACTTATAGTTCAAGTCTAAAAATAAATATTTCCAATGGAAAGTACATGAAAAACAAGCACTTTTGCAAAAAATGGCTCTCAAAACTAAATTATTGATCAAAAATTACAAGGTTTTTAATACTTTGCTCTGTTATTTATTTTAGTTGCCACTAAAACAAAATAAATTGTTGTTTCCTTCACCACACAAATAAAATTAAAGGGGGCTAAAGTTAAGCACCTACTAGTAGGAATCACAAGCTTTAAGCCCTCATATGACCATACCATATGTCCAAGGGCTAAGGATTTTAATGGGTGACGATAACCAAATCATACCAAGCCAAGAACAAAGATGTTAATCAAACACCATAATCAATAAGATGAAATCTATTCTCCAGAATAACTTTACATAAACCTTACAATAAAGGTAAATAAAGTACCTAGGGTGAACATTAGCTAAGGCAAACAAGTATGAGGCTTCCACGTGAAGCAATATCATATATTATTATGGAACTCAATGTAATACATTGATAATGGGCCTTGCTTGAATATGCAAGCAATAATAATCTAAGAACCAGTCAAGGTCGTAGATCAAGTCATAAATCAAGGAAATAACTAGTCATCAAAGAACTAGTCAAGACCATAGACTTAGGAGAGATCTAGACATCAGGGATCTAGTCAATACCATATATCAAACTATACCTAACAACTAGATAATATCTCCTAATATCTAAATAATATAAAAGAAATATCCACACACATAAGTGGGTGAGGATAAATACAATAAAGGTAAATAAATTACCTAAGTGAACATGAGCTAAGGTAAATACCTACTCTAACAATCTGTGCATACTGTTTGTATTGCCTTTCATGGTCTGTGTTAAACCACAAAACGAGGGTCTCACATTCCTTTGGTGCATCACCTCATTAGCTTATTTTATTTTTTTTCATCTCCTCAACCCTATCTTCTTGGTAAATAAAGTAGATTATCCTCTATAATATATTTGTATGCACCTGAACAAAGGAATAGGAACCAGCCTTAATCTGGAGAGCTCTCTCAACTTGCAAGGTCCCACACTTTAAGAGATGTTCCATGTTGTGTAATCACACTGAGATTCACAACCCTCTGGTTATAGGCATTCAGGGGTGTTGTGATTCTGCACTAATAGTTTTGGCACGCTCAGTGGGACAAGAAATATTCATTTTTTATCGTAGCAAGATTGATGTGCACTTGTTGCAAGTTCTAGCTTTTAAGAAGTTTTGAAACTACACATCTGGAGACTCCAAAATGGAAAGATTCCACTGGTTTCAGTAGCCCAAGCTTGCCAAGTTCATAAGAAGAATACAAACAAGGGAAAGAGCCAAAGAATAAGGATGGCTTGTGTATCTACATTTGTCTCCAGACAGAAGAAGAAGGGGGAGAAGAGCCCAGATGTCTCCATCTCCACCAAATAGATCCTTGTTAACACCTCCTCTTAGCAGGTCATTATTTCAATCAAGAAGGGTTCTCAGGCCAATCAATATGGCACAGCCAAATCCCTATGTCAATTTCACTGGCAGCAGCCCACTCACCATTAATGTACAAAATCTAGTCCCAGTGGCAGCTTTAAAGAGTATCCCATATTTCACTGGAGAGAACCAAACTTCCCTTGGTGACCACGTTCAAGAAATTACAAATGTCTTTGTAATCCATGAGATCACTGAGATGGACATTGCAGTAAAGTTTCTAGCCTCTTCACTTAAGGGTAAAGCTTCACAATGATTCAGGAATCTAACAGCAAGCTCTATTCATAATTGGGACCATCTGTGTAGAGATCTTCATGACTAGTTTGGAGAAAATGGAGATAATCTATCCTTGTTGGAACAACTGACAACAATAAAGAGAGAAATTAACAAGAAGTTGATAGATTTCAACCTCATATTTCAAAGGACAGGATTCCAGTGGTTGTAAATCCCAAAGATGAAGGTTCCTTCTTATACTTTCTTAGAGCACTAAATTTTGATATTGCTTTAAAGATTCAATCAATGGGAGGCACAGCCTTACCTATAGCCTATAACATTTCCATAAGAACTGAAAATTGTTTAATTCAGGCTAGAAAACTTGCTCCTAGGCCACCTATGCCTCTATATCTAGAATTAGGAAACCCAAGCACCAACCAGACACACACATTAGCTCTTATGCCTACTCCTAGGAATCAAAGTTTAGTTGAAGCCTCCACCTCATCCTCGAGTACCTCAAAAGAGCTTCAAGAAGTTATGAAATAGTTGTAGAACCTAGGGAATGAGTTAGTAACTATCAAGAGGCAACAATCTCAAAGTTTTAGGCCATATCAACCTCAAACTCACTATCAGACTAGACCCCCATATCAGAAAAATAGGCCACCAGCTCAAAATGCAAATCAAAACCAAAGCCAAGGACAACCTCAAGTTGTTAGGCCTTTCTGGTCATATGATCCAAACATAACTTCAACATCAAGGGCCTTAGTCTCAGCACAAAATAATATGGCCCAAGAATATGATTGGTGTTTTCCATGCAATCAGCCACATAACCAATCAATTTTCTTTAATGGGGCACTAACCTAGGCCTTGATGGTACAGACCAGTGGTGTGTCACAAGAGTCTAGTTAAGAAGAGAATTAGTAGCAAGGATTTCAACAAGAAGCATCTCTAAGTGAAACTATGTTTGTTAATTGGCAAGCTGAAGACTTCTATGGAATGAATCAGTTCCCTTCTCAAAGTGTGGCTACCAATACACGGTCCAAAAAGAAAAATATTGGATAAGGACAATCACCAAACTCATGGAATCCTCAACCCTCCATTACTCCACAAGGTATTAGCACCCAAATTGCAACTCCCAATATGCAGAGTCAATCCAAGCCACCTTCCAAATCCACCCAGGCACCGGTTGTGACAACCCATGTGCAAGAGAAAATTGTACCAGGTAAGGGGCAGCAGAAGGATAGCACATTTAATATCATTAAACAAATGAAGAAGACAAATGTGAACATTTCAATTTTGGAGTTACTAGCCATTCCAGGATAGAGAGATTTGTTGTAGACTATTATGGCCAATTGTTCAAGCTCAAACCAACCACCTAACTAGTACGAGAAAGTACTTGTCAATGCAACTCAGCCTGAAGGAAACCATGGAGGATAACAAGGTAAGAATCTGAAGCCACCTCCATTCTATGTTTCATTGATCACTGGGGATAAATTGGTACATAATTGCATGATTGATTCAGGGGCAAGTAGTTCTGTAATGCCAAAACAAATAGCTGATCAACTGGGTCTTCAATACGAAGTCATCTCCAGAGAGGTAGTGTAATTAGATGGGACATTAGTGACAACTATTGGAGTCATCAAAGATTTGAGCCTCACACTGCATGTCTTCCCCAATTTTAATTTATTGCAAAATGTATCAATCATAGACTTGCCACCACATTTCGCATTGTGTTTCTCTAGGGACTTCACTACCAAAATTGGAGGCTATTTGTCTATTGATTGGTTACATATGCTTTTTAGAACAAGATATGGAGCTAAGGCCATAATCAGATCTGAGCCCATTATAGATTACCATATTGAGTCTTATATACCCAGCCAAATCAATATAAATTATTCAACCTTTGATCTGGAGGACCTCCCAACCACTTGCGAGAAGATACCAATGTGGGGTGTATCCCAGAATTGACTCTCGATGAGTGGGAAAACAAGAGGCATGTTTTTGACCCCTATAAAGAGATGGAGGAGTCTAAGTTAGGATTCTATTGTTTGCATGAATAAAATCAGCCTCTTCCTGACATCATTAAGCTAGACCCCAAAGATGACAATGAGGTATTGCAGTTATTCTTTGATGGCTCGAGAAGTAGACAAGGAGCTAGAGGAGGAGCTATGTTTGTTTCCCCCTAAGGTATGAAATACTACTCAACTTTTTGTTTTCAATTTTCATATTCAAACAATACATTAGAGTATGAGGCTTTGGTCCATGGACTGCATTGGGCAAGGAAATGAGGAATCAAGAACTTGCATGTGTTTGGTGATAGTGAACTAGTTGCTAATCAGGTTTGAGGACAAAATGCTACCAAGAATGACCTATTAAAGAGTTACATGAACTAGGTATGGGACCTCATTGAGGATTTTGAGGCATTCAACATTAAATCCATCCCAAGGAAGAAGAATGAATCAGCAGACAGATTGGCAGCAATTGGGGCAGTATTTGATGTTATGGAGAGTATCAAGAATGATAAGCATCAGCCCCATATCAAGTTGGTTGTAAGACTAGATTTCCAAATAACAACACAAGCTGGCAAGTCTTTGAAAATGATCAACAAATTATCAACTTTCTATAAGAGGAAGTTGAGTTCTCCTCTAGGAATCAAGATAGATTGGAGCAGTAGTATGGAGATCCAGTGTGGATAGCTGAGGACCAACAAACTACCAAATGGTCTTGTCACTTTAGAATCAATCTTCAACCCAAACGACCTAATTGCAAAAAGAGAAGGTGAATATTCAGGTAAAGGGTGAAGATTCAGAACCTATTTGTATAGAAGAAGGCAAAACATTGAAGATTGGCAAGGTAAGCACTTAACAAGAAAATTTTGAATTTGCTCAATTCTGTCAAGAGTTCCCAGATGTCTTTTCCTAGACTTATAAAGATCTAAGAGGTTTCAACCCAAAGTTGGCACATCACACCATCGAGTTGGATCCAAGAGCTAAGCCTTTCAGACATAAGCAAAGGCCAATAAATCCCCACATTGAGCCTCTCATGAAAAAAGAATTGAATAAGTTAATTGAGGCTAGTATCATTTTTCCTATCAAGCATTCAAGTTGGGTTTCTATCTTGGTACCTGTGAGAAAGAAAAATGGAGAAATCAGGCTGTGTGTGGACTTTTGTGATCTAAATAGAGCATCACTTAAGGATCACTACCAACTTCCATCAATGGAATAGATCCTAAAATTTGTAGCTAGTTCTAAGAGGTTTTCATTGTTACATGGGTATTCAAGCTATAACCAGATAATGGTGAAAGAGGGATATCAATTCAAGATAGCCTTCACCACCAAATGGGGTACATATTCTTATAAGAAAATTCCATTTAGAATATCAAATGTTGGAGCAACATTTCAGCGAGCTATAGATATGGCATTCAAAGGCTTGATCAACAACATAGTCCTGGTGTACCTAGATGATATCACTATCTTTCTCGAAAAATGTTGCAGACCATCTCTTTCCCCTTAAACGGGTATTTCAGAGATGTAGAAGGTTTTGGGTTGTCATTAAACCCAAAAACGTGTGTGTTCCTAGCTCATGAAGGGAAATTTTTGGGCCACATTATCTCAAGAAAAGGAATTGAGTAATTGATCCTAAAAGGGTTGAAGCCATTCAAACACTACCATTGCCACAACATAAAAATTCTCTCTAAATCTTCTTGGGGAGGATAAAATTTGTTCACAGTTTTATACCTGAATTTTCTACTCTTGTGAAGCCTTTAACAATGATGTTAAATAAGATTCTTGCATTTAAACAGACAACTGAAGGGCAAAGAGATTTTTAAGGCCATTAAGCTCGCAATATCACAAGCTCCAACTCTCATTAACCTAGAATTCTCAAAATATTTCATGTTATATGCTTTTGGATGGTTAGACACCATCTCATCCATCTTGGTCCAGCCCACCAATGAAGGTTCAGAGTAACCCATAGCTTTCTTTAGTCAAATCTTGGAGGACTACGAGGTAAAATGCTCTTTCATTGAAAAATAAGTCCTTGTTGTTATTAGGAACTTAAAGAAGTTTAGGAACTTGGTCTCAAATAACAAGATTCAACTACTAGTATCTCATGCTGGTGTCAAGGATTTCCTTTTAAATAAGGATTTGAATGAGAAGAGGGCAGGTTGGATCACCCGAGTAATGCAATATGACATTGAGATCAAGGTGACCAAACTGGTTAGAGGCAAGGAACTGTGTGAATAGCTCACCTCCAAGCATCAGGCTGAATCAGTAGGTGAAAAGGAGGTGGTCTTATTTCTACAGAATGATCAAGAAAAACCAACTGATGATGTACTTGCTCCATCTTGGACCCAAGCATTGGTGCATTACCTTCAAATAGGTTTTTGCCCTCTGGAATGGAACAAGGCAAAGAGAAGATACTTAAGATTACAAGCTAACCCATATGTGCTTGTTTAAGAAGGATATCAATGGTATTCTATTAAGATGCATTGAAACATGCTAGATTGAGAGAGTGTTGCATGAATTCCATGATGGAGAAGTAGGAGGTCACTTTGCCCCTCGAGTAACAGCTCTCAAGATTATGAAAGATGGTTATTATTGGCCTATAGTGTTTAGGGACTGCTATTCATGGATCAAGAAGTGTAAAAGATGTGCATTCTTCACAGGAAAGGATAATCTATCATCCCTGCCCCTTCATCCCATTTCAATGGAACAGTCATTCATACAATGGGGACTAGACTTCATTGGGGTTATTAACCCAAATTCAAGCCAAGGCCACAAGTGGATACTCACTATAACATGGACTATTTCACCAAGTGGACTAAAGTAATGGCTCTAAAAGAAGCAAATGAATCCAACATCTTGGATTCTTATGAAGGAATAGCCACCAGGTTTGGAGTCCCTACCACTATTATATTAGATAATGCATTGGCATTCCTTGGTATAAGGATCACTAAATGGACTAGTCAGGAATGGTGTGCATCTCAGCACCTCATTAAATTATTACCCTAAGGTAATGGCCAAGCAGAGTCCACAAATAAGAACCTATTAAGGATTATCAGAAGGACCCTTGATGAAAATTAGAGGACTTGGCATAAAAGGCTCAAATCAGCTCTATGGGCTGATAGGATCACATCCAAAGATATCCATGGGGAGCTCACCATACAAGCTTGTATATGGAAAAGAGTTAGTATCACCCATATCATTAGAGTTTCCTACTTTGGAACTCATGAAACAATTGGAGTTAGATGGGTTTGAGCCTATGGCAATAAGGTATGCTGAGATAATGGAGGTAGGAGAGGAAAGAGAGCATGCAATGCAGGTCATGAGAAAAGGATCAGGCATTGATAAAAAAGAGTTTTGACGAGAAGGCAAGAACAAGGACCCTTCAGGAAAGGGACTTAGTTCTAAAATTGGATGCAAATCAAGAAAAGCCAGGAAAACACTCCAAATTTGATGCCATCTGGAGTGGCCCTTACATGATCACAGAGTGCAAGAGTAGAAATGCCTTCTAGCTGGCTAAATTGGATGGTGAAGAATTACAGATCCTAGTGAACTGGGATCCATCTCAAACATTTCTACTAATTGGGAAGTTTTCACCCCTATAAATATTTGCATAGGATTTTAATTTCCCTAAGTGTGTATGCACGTTGTTTTGTTATAGTATAGTTTTGTTTCCCTAAGTGTTGTGGTACATAGGTTCTTTATTGCTCCAGGTTGTGTCGGTACATAGTTCAATGTGCCTCCAAGTGAACGTGTTATCCTTTTTCAGTATTCATCACAGAGATACCACTAGTTTCTTGTAATAGATGTTATTTCAAAATAAAACAAATGTAGAGCAACTAAAAATATGTCTTTGAAACAGTCCATTAAGGGACAGATGCTAGCCCCAGGTCAAAACTATTTTCTACTCTCAGAAGCCATGTTTCAATAATTCTTATGAAAATTGAGAGTGCAAAAAATCAGGCTCGCGAATCAAAGTCAGGATCAATATCAGGCCATTATTCTTGACTCCACGCCCAATGGATGCTTCAAGGCTACTGATCTCTTCATCTAGTAGGAAGATGCCCCTATGAGTCACCAAATTGTTATGACTATTTTGTTCCCTAAAAAAATTGATCAGGCACAACCCCACACAAGAAGGAAGCCAAAGTAATTCACATTCAAATGTTGTAATCAGGTTGTAGAGGGACTCTACAATAGACAAACGGGGCCTGTGAAAGATTAAATGACCCCGTACAAGAAGAAATTCAAGAAATGGCTCTATCGAGCTAACCCGTGCTTCAAATCCTAGCAAACAGATTATAGGAAGGCTTGAAAATGGAATAGCAGGGTCGAACAAGGAGAAGATAATGTCAAAAGAAGCCCATAGGCTTAAAGGAAGGAAAGAATTCGAAGTCTTCAATGTCTGAAAAGTTCAATCCATAGCCCATCAAGGGAGAAGGAACAGTGCCAAGTGTCCAAATGATGTCAAATATTGAATCCAAAAGGGGAGCTTCAGAACAAAACAGTACATGTTGAATGAGTCAACAACTAAAAGTCACGAAAGGGATAACTAATTATAGAAGGATGGAAGCCACCAGTCAATTGCATCTCCAAAGGAGAGACTCCAAACAAAATGAGCCAAGCTCCCCACATGTCCCAGACCCAAAGAATGGGATAGATTCAACAGCTAAAAGTCAACAAGCACCAGGATAGTGTTCAGGGCCTCAAAAAGTACTAAGAGGCCCTTGAAAACTCCAAAAACCTAGTGGAAACATCCACGTGTCAACCCAGCATGCATCTTCAAAAGAAAATCCAAAAGAATAGGCCCTAAGTGAGCGCAGGATTGCCTCCATAGCACCAAGTTCATAAATGGGACAAGGTTGCGACCCAATATTGACAAAGTATTGAGAGAGTCTGCGGAAGCTGCTCCATGTGTCAGCCAGGCATAATTCAAGATAAAAATTGGGGGAAGGTTTCCAAACAAGCTTGTTTTTTTCCAGGCCCTTCGTGGGTCAGATATATGTGTGGAGCAAAGACTTAGCCAAAAACATGAAGGCTAAGCAAGCCGCGGAAGAAGCCATGTGTCAGCTTGATCATAACTTTAAAAGAAAAATAAAAGGCATGCCCTTAGGCATGCACCAGCCCTCCATGTGTCTAGTTTCAAAATGGGGGCCCATTTTGGCAATTGTTTGCATTGCCATTTTGTACATAACCAATTCAAATTTCAAATGGATATATCTTTTGACTCAGTGCTCAAAATCCAACAAATCTAGGCACCGTTGAAAATATCTCTACCTTTTGTATGCCATGGAGATCTGAAAAATTAATTTTGGAGAAGCTAAGTGGGTGAAAAATGGAGAAAAAACCTTCGTGTCATTAATACAGGATTTATTTTCTCCAACAACCAGATCAAATTTGATCTAATCCGTCATTCCTCCTCCTTTGAGGCACCAAACGAGTAATGTTAATGCAGACACGAAAGATTTGAGGCACCCATGGATTTGTAGGAGGCATTGATGATAGTGGTTGAACTTGCCGAACTAGTTTTCCTCACTTCTCTCTCTTTCTCCCTTTTGTGTCGAATCTATAAAGGAGAAGGTTCGGGACTCATTGTAAAAGGTTGGACATTTCTTTTTTGCACCCTCCCTTCTTCTTTTGGTCACAGAAGGATTTTTGGAGCTTTTCAAACCTCTCCTTTAGATTGTAATGCAAGTTTTTCTTCTTTTCCACTGCAATATACTGTATCAAATCCTGAGCAATAAATATATGTATGTGGATGTTTATCGACCCTCTCATGTATTCGTTATTGTCTCTCTGATCTCTTATTGCAATTTGGTCATCTGTGCATAGTATTTGTATTGCATTTCATGGTCTGTGTTAAACTTCAAAATGAAGTGGACTCTAACATTCCTTTGGTGTATCACCTCATTAGCTTAGAGTTTATTTTCTAACATCTCCTCTAACCTTGTCCCCTTGGTCAAGATAGAGTAGATTTAGGATGGATCCACTGAAATATATTTTGTGTACTCACTAAATAGAGGAATAGGAACCTTCCCTTAATCAGGAGAGCTCTCTCAACTCAAAAGCGTCTCACACCTTGAGAGATGCTTCATGTTGTGTAATCACACTGAGAGTCTTAACCTATCTGGACTGTAGACATTGGGCAGAGGTCCCTGACATTGTTGATAATGTGCCATTTCAGGAAAGTAAGGAATTGGAAGGGTGGAAGGAATTAGATAAAATATTGGTTAAGGAATTTCCAGTTCTCCTCCCCCTAAAAGAGATTGATTCTTTCTTTCTTTGGCGCAAACTGTATTCTTCATTCTTTGTATCATGGTGGGTATACTACTATTTTTTGTGCAAAAGTTTCCAATGTTTCCAAGGATGGAAAACATACCTAATGTGGGGTAATGTTGGGATGATAAAATGATTGAGAGAACCCAACATCTGATTTAGATTGATCATGTTATCCTTGCAAGGGTGTTTTAATTTTCATGGATAATATTGCTTATGTGGTGAAATTTTAAATTCTACATAAGAAGAAAAATGTTCTTGGCTTCAGGGTATTTTTCCTTTGAACCCACCTTATACCATGACAAGGATCACACCCGAGGCACTATTCCGGGACCCTATAAGGGGTTCTAACCCTTGATCCTATAGAGGCTTCTTCCTCCAAACCCTCACTTTATAATTTCATAGCCAAAACAAAAAATGGTGAAGAAGCTACAATGATAAATGAGGGTACAAATTTGAGATTCAAGATAAATCTCGTTGAGTGAGTAACATCCTATTGGAAGATGAAGGAAAGAAAATAATTAGAGTCCTCGAGTTCATCACTAATTCAAAGGATACACGATGCATCAGTGATAAATATTTCATTTTAAGTTCATTGTGTGTAATATGATATGTGTGTGAAAATAATCAGTATAATGCCCTACTAAAGTGATAATGCAAATAATCTAGAAGTTATGGGTATTATATGATCTTGATAGGTGATGTAAGAGGGCCATCCCAATACTTTTTACATAGTTTGGTATATGTGTTCTAATCCATCAAAGATGGTTAATGAGTCCACATGGTTAGTTAATGGCTTACCAATATGTGGTTGATTTGTTCCCATGAGATTTTATTGTAAAAGTTCTAATGCGACACGTACGTAATATAAGAGAAGCACCATGAATCTATTGGTTCAAAGAATGCACATGTGAACGATGCGAGATGTGAATTGTTCCAAGACAAAACAAAACAATCATAAAATACTTCAAATTATGAAAATACAAGAGAGATAATTACAATAACACATAAATAGCTCCAACTCAACACGATCAAATAGAATAATGCAAGAGATGTACATATCTGAGGTGAATGTCTAACCTCCTCCTATAATCATGGCAATCACCACCTAGAATAGTGGTAACCAACACCTAGAATGGTGTAGTCAAGTAGTAACTAACACCTACAATGGTGTAGTTAAGTGTATACGTAAGCAAACATATCCCATAAGTGTAGAGAAACTCCAAGTGAGGTGGAATATCCTAAGTAGGATAATACAAATAAAGTGAGGAAAATAAATTGTACACTCAAGCACATCTTAAATGGGCAGTGAAAAATGAAAGTGGGTCCCTACAACAAGGCCTAATGAGGTACCCACGTACAATGCAATCTCTCATAAGATAGAGTAAAAGGAGAAAACCCAGTGGGAAAAACTCCCCCCAAAAGAGATACATGAATAAGTGAAGAGGCTAGAATGCCCCCTGAAAATGATGAAGTTGTTGATGTAGACTGCACCCCAAAAAGATCTTGTAGATGAATGAACTTGCTCTCAGTGAAAGGTTTGGTGAAGATGCCAGCAACCTGATTAGAAAACTAGCAGAATATCAAATCGATGACCTGATCATGAATGAAGTGCATGTGAATCTCAATGTATTTGGTTCTCTAATGAAGGACTAGATTCCTACATATTTGGATGGTGTTCTGGTTGTCACAAAATATGACAATAGACTACATGATCTAGATGTCAATCTCAGAATCCCCTAAATCAAAATAGCTGTAGTAGTTGTGTTAATAGCTCCCCTGTACTTTGCCTTTGTGGATGATAGAGCAATAACATTCTACTTATTTTTTAACCAACTGATAGGACCAAAACCCAATGAGAAATTATAACTTGAAGTGGACTTATGAAACTCAATGTTGTCAGCCCAATCTAAGTATGAGTAGTTGACCAAGTCAATTTCTGAACCAACCCTTTAGTGAATCCCATATCTATGTGAGCCCTGAATGTAGTACAAAATCCTCTTAGTTGCATTCTAATGCAACTCATGAGGTTCCTGCATGTAACTCAAAACAATACCAATAACATAGGAGATATCAGGTCTGGTGTGATTCAAGTAAATAAGGCTACCAACAAATTGTCGATACAAAGGAGCATCAACCAAGTGTGTGGAACAATCATCCTCAAGTTTGAATCTAGATAAGAAAGGATTCGGAGATGGCTTACAATCAACCATGTATAACTAAGCCAGAAGATCAAGAGAGTACTTGGGCTATGCAAGTGAAATCCCTGAATCGGATTGTGTGATCTCAATGCCAAGGAAGTAGTGCAGTAAACCCAAGTCAGTCATGGAAAATCTATCCTGAAGAGATATTTTCACTACCAAGATAGCCGATGAAGTACTCTTAGTGATCAAAAGGTCATCAACATAAAGTACCAGTATCAATAATGAATCCTCCCTCTGTAATAAATATACATTGGGTTCTGAATGACACCGAGTGAAACTAGAATCTAGGAGGAAGGAATCCATCTTGGCATACCAAGCCTAAGGGGCCTACATGATACCATAGATGTATTTCCTAATTTTGTAAACTAAGGATGAATCCTAAACAAACCCAGTTGATTACTCCATGTAGATCTCCTCATGTATGTCTCCATGAAGAAAATCACTCTTCACATCCATCTGGTGCACACTCCAACCATGTGTTGCAGCTAAAGGAAGTGTGAGCCTAATCAAATTCATCTTGGATATGGGTGTAAAGGTCTTTAAGTAGTCTATGTTGGCTAACTGTGAAAACCCCTTAGCTACCAAATGATCATTGTACTTATCAACTAACCCATCTACTACAAATTTGGTCTGATAAATCCATCGACATCGAACCATCTTCCTTCCCTTAGGAAGTGAAGTCAAATCCCAAGTATAATTGTTGATTAAGGAATGATATTCATCATACATAGCATTATCCCACTCAAGTATGTCTAATGCCTCTCATAATGTTTGTGGATCTGTGACTGAAGTATACATGGCATGTGGCCCACTCTAATAGTCTACTTGAGTACGTCTGTCATCCTCTAGATCCCCTACCAAAGTGCCTACACTCTGAAGTGTCTTCTTAGCCCAAAGAGGGCTTGAAGTGGGTGAGTTATGTGTTGAATCATCTGAAGTATGGCTAGAAGTATATGAGGATGAATCCACATTACTTTTCTCAATTTCAAAATTATAAGAAGTAGAAGATGTTGCCTCAGGAACCTGTTGTCAGTTTTGATGAGCATGATGACTCCTCATATTGCTCATCAAAATTGAGTGAAACGAAAGTAGATAGAGAAGCGTCAAGTACAAAGTTAGTGGGACTCTCCTGAAACTTAACACTTCTCTCAATGAACAAGTCATGATTAGTAAGATAGATAATTCTATAGCCCTTGACCCCCTCTAGATACCCAACAAACATGCAAGGTTTGGATTGAGGCTCCATTGCCTTGTGTTTATTTTTGGGAATGTGTGCCATTGTTGGTGATATGAAGACCTTGAAGTTCTTAGCTTCTAGTTTTTAGTTGTACCAATCTTCAAAGGGATTTATACCTTTTAAACATTTGTGGGGAACTCAGTTTTATATATAACAGGTAGAATTGATGGCTTATGCCCAAAATTGTAGAGTCAAATATTTAGAGTGGATCATACAGTTTGCCATCTCTTTCAGGGACCTATTTTTTACATTTTGCGACGTCATTCTACTGAGGGTTGTAAGGCACTTTCCACTGTAGATCAATACCCTATGTGATGTAAAACTACTCAAATATTTTGCTAACATACTCCCCCCCATTATATATTTGAAGAAATTGGACACATTTCCCATATTGTTTCTCAGTGAGTGCCTTGAAGTCCCGAAAATAATCGAACACTTCAGACTTTTGCCTAAGGAAATAAACCCATGTATATTTGGAAAAATCATCCATGGAGGTGAATGGGGAGAATGCCTCATGACATCACTATGAATCAACTCTAAAGGTGATGAATCTCTTCACGTTTTTCCCTTGTCAAATTTCTTTGCAGGGTGTTTTCTAAGAGCCCTCGCAAAGTCCCTTTGAGAAACAAACTCTAGGCAATCTTGTAACCATGTCATATTGAGTAGTGGTAGTTAAGATGGCCAAACCGCTCATGTCATAATTTTCTAACTCCATTTGAATGAGTAAACAATGTAGTAGGGGAAACATCAGGTGAAAATTGTGAGAAGGTATATAACCTAACATGGTGATCTGCCCTTCCCACTTCTACTATAGTATCGCTATACAATTCCCTGATCTCAACTTAATCTAGATAAAATAGGACTCTCATGCCCTTCCCTATATGAGTCATCTGATACACTGATAGGATATTAGTTAAAAGTGAAGGTACACTAAGAACATTTATGAATGTTCCACCTTCGAATTCAATAGACCCTCTCCCTAAAACTGTGGCTAAATTATCATCACCCAAAGTGATAGAGGACATGTTACAGGGCTCTAAGGAAGATAACTTAACTTGTGATGAACCCATGTGGTGTGAAGCACCAGAGTCGATAACCCAAGAAGGAATAGATGGGGATGCAACTGCAACTAGTGCATTTCCCTTATGTTTTTATTTATCTTTTTCCTTTTCCTTGGTAGATTCTTGGGTTGATGAAGTCTATTTAATACATTCACAGACCCCTATGTTGTTCTTGTCAAGGATATGACTGAGGTGGTCAATTTGCTTCTTCATACATTTGTGCTCATTATGCCCAAGTTTCTTGTAATAGGCACACTTAAAATTTTCCTTCTAAGGCTTCCCATTTGAACTAGAGGTTTTAGTGGTAGACTTGGAAGAGGTAGTGGATTTTTGTTCTTTCTTCTTTTCTAGATCCTTACTCTTTTGCTTCTTCTCTTGGTTACTAGAGGATTTTTGTTTCCCATTCCTGGCAATGAAGGCTTGAGATTTACATAACTTTAAGGTACCCGTTTGGATTAACTTTTCTTATTCCATTGTCAAAATAGTAATGAAGTCATCTAAGGATGGCATAGACCATGTGGCTTTAACAACCCTCTTGGTAGCATAAAATGTAGAAACAAAGATAGAGTAGTCAAGACCTAGTTTGGTAAGCACTAAAAGAACTAGTTGTTCATCCTTCTTTTCTATTCCACATTCTTTTAACTGTAATCGTAGAGACTTGAGATTGGTAAAAAAATCTTTCAAAGTTTCAAAGTTGTTAGGACTTAAGGTGATAAGTTCTATTTCTAACTCATGACCCCTCATGGTGTCAACTTTTCCAAATAAGGTTTCTAAGGTTTTCCACACCTTGTTGGGAGATTTGGATGACTCTATGTGAAAGAGGAGTTTAGGAGACACTATAAGACATAAAATACCAAAGGCTTCATCACACTTATTAAACCACTTAACGTTTTCTGCAGCTTCACTAGGCTCAGGTTCTAACCCCATTGTGATACGATAGAACCCTATTCTCCTAAGTGCAATGGTCATTTTTTATATCCATCCATGGTAGTTAAAAGGTGTAAGTGGGTTAATTTAACTTAGATACATTACTGCAATGGTAGTTATTGCAGAAAACAAATAAATGTGTGGAAAGAAAGAAGTTCTAAACAAGAGAGGAAACACATTGTACACCCCCCAGAAACTATATCAGGAAGCCCCCCCCCCCCCCCCGCAGTTTTAGAACTTTATACCTTAATGTGTTTTACAAAATAAATAGGTCCAATGCTTTGGGAAATGAAGAATATTTAACTTTTGTAAAAAAATGGCACTCGATATTGAGTTACCAATCAAAAGTTTTAAGATAATTATTTCCCGTAAATAATTCCTATTTTAAATGAATTTGCACTAAACTTGAAATGCACATTTTTCACTAAAATATAATTTTAGAAAAAGGAGTCTATACACAGGTTACGGCCACGTTGGATCAATAATATCTTCACTATGGCTCTAAAATTTCCACAGACAAGTGTGTAGTAAACAACTCTGTTGTGAGACTTAAAATAGTAACTCAAGTTGGATCTTCAATACGTGTATGGGTTGTTGGAAACTTTTTTGTAGGTCTAAAAATGCCTCTTGATCAAGAAAAATGCCTTTTGCAAGTCTGAACATGCATGCAAAGCACTACCACATGTGAAAATGCCCTTCACAGGTCTAAAAATGCCTATATCTGGATAAATCTTCCAAGGATCTTGCAACAAGGATTTAGGGCCTACAAAAAAATAATCTCTAGAACTGTATATGTACAATGCAGTCTTATAAACCTCAAAAGCCTGCAAATAGGCTATATACCCACAAACTAGGAAAAATCAACACCAAATAACAGCAAAAAACTTGCAAATAATGATCTCAAAGGAAAATAAATTTGCAGAATAATAACCATACAAATCAATACCATCTCAGCTCTGATACCATATCGGAGAAGCACCACGGATCTACTGGTTTGAAGAATGCACATGTGAATGATGCGAAATGTGAATTGTTATAAGACAAAAAAAACAAGCATACAAGACTGTAAATTATGAAAATATAAGAGAGATAATTGCAATAACACAGAAATATATCCAACTCAATACTCTCAAAGAGAATAATGCAAAATATCTACATATAGGAGGTGAATGTGTAACCTCCTCCTATAATCATGGCAATCTCCACCTAGAATAGTGGTAACCAACACTTAGAATGGTGTAGTCAAGTGGTAACTAACACCTAGAATAGTGTAGTCAAGTGGTAACCAACTCCTAGAATAGAGTAGTCAAGTTTACACCTAAGAAAACATATCCCATATGTGTAGGGAAGCTCCAAGTGAGGTGGAATATCCTAAGTAGGATAATACAAGTAAAGTGAGGAAAATAAATCCTACACCAACACGTAAGTGTAAAGTTTTTGTGTAAGATATGATGCAACACATATATAAGTATGAATGTTGTTATGCAAGCTCCAATGTGGCACATATGTGTATCAAGAGCATGTGCAAGCTCTAGAGTGGCATGTTGCGTAGTGGAATAATGGTGTTTTCTCCCAATTTCATATTAAGGGGGGGTGTTAGGAAAATATGTGTTAGTATTCACATAGTAGTGAGTCATTATTTTTTGTGTGAGTTAATTATTATTAATGTATTTGAGTGAGGTATATATTAGTGAGGATATAAGTGTTATCACATCCCACAATTTTAGTTTGTTTCATCGAAAGGATAAGTCATAAAGTGTTGAATGGTTTACGAAGGTGGGAGAATAAGCCTTGTTGTGTAGTTGAGTATACAGCTACACGTATGCATGTATATCTTGAAAAGGATATACATGCTTACACGTAGTTACATGTGCAACCGCGTAACAATGTTTATCGTCCAACATTCATAAAGTGCTTAGCATTTATAACTTATTCATGTTTTTCTTTGATGATTAAATGCACTTACCATGATGTGTGTGATAATTTTGGTACATGATGTACTGTTTGAATTCGGTACCTGTAACAGATGATCGAATGCACCTTGTTTGGTTGTGTGTTATGGGAGACTTACTTTGTTGAATGAGATGATTTCCATTATTGGGTGCTTTACCTTGTTGTTGTACCTTACATTGATATTGATAGTTTACTATTCTTGTTGGAAATAATGATTTCATAATGAAATGGATCTATACATGGTTGCAATAGTATCATTTCAGTATGGAAGCATAGTTTGATTGCATGATGTTAACCTTATTTCATTGTCATGATGGTCAAAGGTCGTAAAGTATAATAGAGGTGGTCCTCAGCATGAGCAGGTAAAATTGGAGACCGTCAAAGTAAAAATCTCAAGATGGTTTAATGATAATGATATCAGTAAGTTAAATGCAATTTCTTGTATTACAAGAAAATGTTAACTCATTTTATTTAATCTTAATTACTTACTTGACTGTTTTGAAAATCTTGTTCATAGCTTATAAAATGTTCCATTTATATATATGATGATTGCACTATGTTGAGGATTGGAACTTGTTGGTTTGCATACTATCTTAGACCGATCGTAACGCCAAGCTAATTAATTATTAATCACATTGATGAAGCTGGCCTTAGACCATAAAAAGCAAGATAAAATGGATATATTGTGAATGGACTAGGACCATGGTTTTTGGCATTTAGTTGTTTATGTTTAAGAGGTCTTATTTATTAGCATTTCATTTTATACGGGTATTCAACCATGTCCTTGGTCTAAAAATTAGTTCGGAATAATGTGGTTTTTACCATATTCGAATGGAAAAGTGATGGTTTAAAGATTTATTAAGTTTGGTCTTCGACCATGCAAAAATCAAATGTTAATATTGATGATCAATTATAAAGATTCACTTTTCCATGCAAGATTGTCAATTAATGTTTAAGGGTTGATAAACCCACCATGCATTATGTTTGAATATAGTTTAACTTAGAGTTGCTTGGGACTGCTCGAGCACCACTGCCACTTTCTTTGGAGGGAGAAATTAACAAATTTAATGAATCCACGGATGTGGCATCTCCAAATATTAATGTATTTAATAAAACTTCCATGGACTTTGGGGAATGGAGAAGCTTCTAGGTGAAGCTATTGCAAGAGTTATTGTGGTTTGATTGTTCTTTTCCATTTTTCTCGCTCCCTTTTTAGAGATCTGCATGTGTTTTTTTGGGGGAAAGCTATTGTTGAGGTTTTGGTTGCATGCAAGAATATTTTGGAGTCATAATGGTTGACATGACATTACTTATATACATGTTGCATGATTTGTTTTGGGGGTTGTTCTTTCAAATCTGGGACTACATATTTTGAGGGTTTGCGTATGAAATATTAGTGAAATCACGGCTCGACCAGTTAAGGATTTTGTTGGTTTTAGAAAAGAAGCTCACAAACAAAATGGTATGGATTATTTATCTTCCCTTAATTATTTCGTTTCTAAATAATAAAATATTTTTTGTGTGTTTTTAAGATATAGTATTGTTGCATATGGTTATAATTCTATTGTTTGCGATCTCGGTTTTAGTTGGGTGTACGAATTTGATTTTAAATGAAGTCTTTGTATAGAGACCTTGTATGTAAATCCAGCACTATATTCCCTGGTTCTTATCATGCTCCATTGAGAGGTAATGTTTCTTTTAGTCTCGTGGATTTCTTCCTCATGGTTACGGTCATGAGGTGAGGGACAGATTTTGTTAGTAATTGGACCAACTCGTTTTAACAAGTTGCTTGGTTAAGGGTATTTGAGAACCCTTACCTATATCGTTCAAGTCGATTTCTCTATCAAGACATTATTGATCTTTAATTAATAGATTTGTCTTTTCCTTGATAAAAGTCATTAGGAACCTTAACCCAACTGGGTATCTTCCCTTGAACCCAGACTGGGAATAGTGAGCTAATTAAAAATTGTGAATATTTTAATGATAAGATGATAGGTTAGATGTATGATTTGACTATAACAATCTGACTCGAATGAAGGATATCATTCTTCATTTACTCATCTGGTAGCATGAGTATTCTGTATTGAATTTATGTGGATCGTATAAACTTTGTAAAGTAAGTTAGAGGTGAGAATACATGGGGTCCACTCTGTTAACTCAATAGGATTGGGTTAGGAGATTTTCATGTGAAATACTATCTGAATTAAGGAAGTTGTGAAATCTTGTTATCAATTAATCATAATCTAAAAGAGCGAGTTCCTAAATAATGTTTGATTTAAACCCTCTCCCGAGTATGAGTATGACTAATACAAGAAAGAATGCCTTAGTGAAGTTGCAAGACAAATAAAATAAGGGCTTGGTTAACTAAAAAAATCTTTCTGTTGGCAAGTTATTTATGCTTTCAGATAATTTGGTTACATCTATTTGTGGGATGAACATTGACTGCTACCTAAGAATAGAGGCTTGAGGTAAATTAAGTGATGTAACTTATATAAATTAACGACAATTGGGACAATTCAATAGTAGGGAATGTGCATTAGCTATCATCCAGTATCATGAAAAAGAAAAGAAAAGAATTTGATTTCTTCTTGTCTTTGTTTTTAAAAAAGTGACAAGCAAGATTATTTATGAGAATGAATATTGGTTGTAATTGGCTTGTCCATACTACTTTTTGATGAAGAAGATTGTGGAGTTTTAAGTTGTTATTTAATGGAGATTGTATATTTCATTAGATCCCTTTTGTTATGGTGTATGTGTATTAATTACATAGTTCTGGATCCAATTTATTTAAAACAAATAGTTGTTATTATATTATTTCGAATTGAAATAATTAGGAAAAGAGATAATAACCCATGTCAGTTCTTTATGAGCTGACCAGGTATAAACTATCATTTTCAGATTGCAAGGTTGAGAGGAATGTCAAGTCGACTAAAGAAGGATATCATGACATACATTGATAATTTGTACCAAATTACATGAATGAAATGAATGTATTGGCATATGATAAAAAGTGTGAACATGTATAAGTTGAACAAGTTATAGAAATGAGGCTAGAATACTAAAGAAACCTTAAAAGCTTTCAACTTAACTATGAACCATCAAGATAAGAGATAAACAAGAGCTACTCCTATGCATGCATTATAACTTTGAAATAACATAAAATGAACATGTATATTACTCCTTACTCTTTAAATGTTATTAAAACATGAACCTATGAAGATCCTAGCAATCAAATATGATTATTTGATATGGTTCTCAAGCTTTCAAGAATAGTATTTCACCATTAATGGAGGAAACAAGAGTTGAGGATGCAATGATAAAGATGATATCTTAATAAAAATGAAGAAAGGATCTAATCCTATTTGGCTATAGTTTATGCTAGAGGGAGGAAAGTGTTCTTAGAAAAGTGAGGGGGGTATAGGTGTATTTATAGTTTTTTTATTTTAAGAAAGGTATGTTTTAGATGCATGTGGGACAAAGGGTAAGTCCAAAAGGCACTTTTAACAAGTCAAAGCAAGATTTGACTAGGTTTATAGACTAATTAATCTCTTAGGGTTAATTAGGGTTCCCAAGTAGGCTTAGGAAGCTTTCTGGGAGCATCTGGAGGGGGTTTGAATAGATTTTGGAAGCGTTGGAAGTGGGAGTTAGCTAATGAGAAGATTTATTAGTTAACAACAAGAAAAGGGGATTAATCAACGTAAAATGGTCAATTAAGAGGACGCGAAGGGAGAAAGAGTATAATTGACAAAGTGTCGTCAATTTGTAGGGAGCGGAATAGTTAGTGCAATGTTAGGAACAATATTGCTCTGATCGAACTATAGATGTCTACATTTTCCCCTCTTTAGGGTGGTGTAAGCTACGTCACTTTAAAGAAAGTAGAAAAGCGTAAACAAATAAATATTTTGATAGGGGTGGAAGAAAAATTAGTAAGATGAGAAATTCCCCCTCGAGTGTCAATAAGGTGATGGAAGAGGTTGATCGACAATCAAAAAGAAGGAAATAGATAGAAGAATGAGGAGGGACAGGATGCCCAAAGTGAAATAGTAGAATAGGGAAGAAAGAAGAAAAGGGAGATAGAAGAAAACTAACGAGGAAGGGATATTGAGCTAGAATCCATCCATTGCATTGTAAACAACTATATTTTCAGCATATTGCTAGTGATCTTCATCATCGGCCCTTATTAAAAATATAAGCACATGACAAAAGTGTAAAATGTCAAGAAAATCCATAACACGAACAACTGTCTATTGCTAAAATACCAACTCCATGCGACATACAAAATGCAATGCAATACGAGAAGTAAACAAGTTGATCTAACAGGGAAACAAGAACAAACACACATACTCAAACCAACAACGTTCAAGATAGTTGCACAAATGTTTTGTTATCGAGTTGCAGTTCCTAAATGTTTGTGATAAACGAAAAGGGTTAAAAGTGGTACTTAAAGTAAGGATACATGTGGGGGAAATTGATGAAGGACACAGGGTCCAATGAGAAAGCATTGTGTGCTATGAAATAGTACCAGGAAACTCATTATGCCCCAAAGTATAGATGAAGCAAACAACCTAGCTTTATAAATGGTTGTAGATCCAGATGATTCGTGAGTCATTGGGTTTGTAAACAAGTGAAAAATTTCAGCAATATATGAGATGAATACCATGTGTGAGACACAAATTTCAGCCGTGTATGAGCTTTTTACCTAATTTTGTCCATTTTTGAATTTTTTTACGATTTTTTAGTTTTGGTAATGATTTTTACTTCTTTTTTTAAATATGTAATTTTTGTAATTAATTTAGTAGATTTTTTTATTTTTTAGAAGAAATCAGATAAAGTGGAAGATCACCTGAAAGCACCCAATTAAAATGCCCCATGGAGAAGCGATGGGCGCCATGTAGAAAAAATATGCCATGGCAGGACGAAAACGAGTGAAAAATGATCATTTATTAAAAAAAATCATTGCATGACGGGCGATTAGAAGAATTTAGAATGATCACGGAAAGTCCAAATTACAGCCTCTCGGCCATCCCGTGATAGGTGAAAATGCATTGCGGAGGCGGGTCAAAATGACCATATATACCCCTCTTAGGCATGGTAAAATCATCATGTGAATAATTCATTTGTTACTGAGCTCTTGCCATGATTTACTGATTGAGATTTCGCTCTGACCCTTGAGGAGATATGGTGCGAGTTCAGAGGCGTGCAAGGTAAGCATACATAGTTTGGGAGTACATGTGGATGCCTAACAATGGACCCTACGTGAGTACCCTATCCATCTTTGTCAATTTTAGCATTTAATTGCATTTATTAGCAGTTTTAGGGGGGGCAATAATGTATGTGTGCCACCTTAGGGGAATGTTTGCATTATCAGGCTATCGGCGCATGTGTATGCGCTATGGAAATAGGTGCGCGCGAGGGCAATATCTGTTGATAGTGTGTATGCACAAGCACCAGGAGGGTTTAGGTGCAAGCGTGCAGGGTGTGTAGATAAAGTGCACACACATAAAAAGGCACGTGCATGCATCGTTAGAAGGTGCGTATGCGCTAGGGAAGAGGGGGGACAGAATGGTTGCCTACCGGCAACATGCTAAGAAAAGGCGCACGTGCGCCGGATAGGGTGTGCAAGCGCCAAAACGTGGGTAGGAAAAGGGTTTGTGTATGTATGTACATAGTACCAATAATGCGCGCGCAGTGCGTAGAAAGGGGGCGTATACATGCTAGGTGTGCACTCGTTAGACATGTTTTTGCACACATGTTGATTAAGGGCGCGCATGTCGTGGAAGATGGGTTTTGAAAAATGTACTTAGAAGAACAAAGGGAAAGTGCCTTAGAAGAATATAGGGTATGAATATGCCAAGTGTTAGATGATGTTAGATAGAAATAAAGTCTAATAAATGTGTGTATGTTTTATCTTGCAAATGCACAACTACCCTACCTCGGAGGCGCGGGGGAGCAACACGAGCCGAGTAACAAACTCTTGAGGCTGACCTTCTCGTGACGTGCAAGAGGACCTATTTGGACATCACCCTATACATGTTACAAGGACTTAGCTACGTGGCACAGATGCCACATATTACCTTTGACTACATAGCCTCCTTACAACCTTAGCTCGAGAGGTGGCACATCGAGAGCCAATGCTTTCAGGCTTCCTGACAAGTGAGATTACTGATTACCCTTAGAGGATGTTTGGAGGATTTTACAAGTGCCAATCATGGGCCACTTGATAGAGTACGAGGATTGATGCGGCACTAGATTACAGATAGCCTTGATTGAGCTCTTCAGTGTAGACGAGATACCTTGACATGGATATGACAGTACAGATGCATCAGTGTTTCACAAATCCATAGGTTACATCACGTGTACCAATGTATCTCATGGCATCTTGTCAGTGGCATTTCTGCTCACTAACAAGATGGGCGCATCATTTCCCTTTAGGCCTGATGGTACCATGATTCAAGGCCTGATCTAAGAGGATAGTGTTACTATTGGGGACAGTGTGTGCTTGTGCATGTCTATACTGGGATCTTGCATTTGACTACCTACTACGCGGTCAGAAGACTGTGTAGGCCCAGCTACACTTATTACAGATATGGGCCTGGGACCATATAACTATTGGTCACCCCATACAAGAGCATTACAGAGATCGGGCTCTAGATGAACCCTCAGTATCCTGGGATGGGCCCCCGTTGGTGATGATGTTCTACGGACATATGGGGGACACTTACTATTACCGTCGATGCATTGAATGTACCTTCAGTTGTGGATGATCATGTATAAAGACCTTATATGACACTATTAGTGGGTAGAGGATCGTAGTGGAGCTTAACATTGCCTTATGGTGGAGCACTTCTTATTTCAGACAGTCATGGATACATTATGGAGTATTAGAAGGTTAATCGGGCACAACGTGACATTTTTGGTGCCAGTTCAGGATGTTCCCAGGGCTAAGATGTGGTACGGGAGATGGGGTAGGGAGACCTTTGATATTGGTCCACAGATCAGGCAACAACGGGCCAAAGACAGTTTCGAGCAAATGGCTCCATAGGTATGGGTCCCTTTACGACAAATCATGGATCCAGGGTGTACAACGGCTTATGTGGCATGGTACTCTAAAGTTTTACCTAGACAACTTACTATTCCACAAGTTGCATGGGATGCAGGAGTACGGCCACCAATAGAGCAGCCTCCTCACAGAGGGAGAAATTGACAGGGGACTCAGTAAGATAGTGAGGATGAGGATGAGAGTGATGATGACGACAGAGATGATGGAGATGATGGGGGTGATGGGGGTGGGAAGGGACTATGACATGGATAGGGACAGGGCCACAAGAAGGGTCAGGGCCACATGAAAGCATAGAGAGTACCTAGACAGGTTCCTACATAGCCACATGTGTATGTTCATATCCCAATGGATTAGATGGGTATACAGGTGGGGATAGATGTTTCATTAGAGTAGGTACTTCCACAGGCCCATGTACAGCAGCCTCGACATCAGGCTCAGAATGTCACTCAACCACACGGCCCATGAGGTGGTGGAGGAGATGGTTGGGAGAGTCCACCACAGAGCCTTAGAGGTGGGGGATGGGAGCAGATTCCCTCACGTGTAGGTGAGTTAGTTGTGTTACAGCAGTAGCTACAATAAGTCATAGTGGTTTAGTTGCAGGTCACCGAAAAGTGAGATAGGATTATTCTTGAGAGTGTTGAGTTGTGGAGTTCAATTACTTGGGATTAACATGCAATATGAAACTTGCTGAAAAATACAGTAACCAACATCGGTTAAAGAGGGACCGGCATCAGTCACCTATGACTGGCATCGGTCAGGCAAGGAGGAACCGGCATCGATTAGGGCTAACCAGCGTTGGTTACATGTGCGGGAGTGTTTTATTTAACTCTCAGGAATTAAATCTATTTTTATTATTAAAGCATATTTATTGATTGTAATTGCATGGCTAAGTGCCCTAAGTCTGTAAATGACTATATAATCATGAAAGTTAGGGTTTAGAAGTAAGAATTAAGATGAACTTCAATAAGGTACAAGATAATTATGAGAATAATTATGAGAGTGAGAATTCTTGGAGAAAAAGAAGCAAAAGCTTGAGAGAAAGAAAGTAGCCGAACATATTAAAGGTGTCGAAGAATATAAATCTTCATTATATATCTTGTCAAAGCTTTGGATAATAGATTGGCTTGTTTCTTGGTGAATGTAGCCCACACTAGGTGAACCACATTAAATATAGTGTTGATTTATATATTCTTATTTTGTATATTTCTTCTGGTAGAATATCCACTTTTATTTGTCATGTATACTTAGATCTTATAGATTTTGTCTGTATAACCGATGTGCTATCCCCAACAACTAATATCAGAGCTTTGTTTTAGGGTTTTGTGTGTTGACAGATTTACTCACAGAGGGTTTTTTGATTGAGTGGGAGCTACAACAACAGACAGAAGACAACAAATACAAGGTAGAGAAGTTTGATGACCAAAATTATCAATTATGGAAAATGCAAATTGAGGATTATCTGTATAAAAGAGATTTGTATTTACCGTTGAATGAGAAGTCTATACCTATGAAGATGATTGATGAATAATGGAAGATTGTTGACAAAAAGGCTCTGAGATCTATAAGATTGCGCCTGACAGCATCCGCGCCTTCCAATATCACAAAAGCAGACTTCTATGATAGGGTTTAATGAAATATCTTGCAAATTTATGTGAAAAACTCTAATGCTTCGATATAATTTTTATTTGATGAAGAAATTATTTAGTTCTAAGATGCATGAAGGTGAATTCTACATCTAGTCATTTGAATGATTTCCAGATCTATAGTAAATCAATTAAAATCGGTTGCATATACCATTTGGTGATGAAGTAAAAATTTTTTTATTCTTGTGTTCTCTGCCTGATAGTTGGGATAATTTAGTAATAGCTGTTAGTAATACAATATATGCTAATAATGTTTTGAAGTTTGATGGTGTGGTTAGTATAATCTTGAATGAAGAAATTCACAGGAAGAGCACAAAGGAATCATCATTTGGAAATGCTTTGAATGTAGAAAGAAGGGGCAGGTATAAGGAGAGATCCAAGAGTAAGAGTAATGTAAAATCAAAGTCAAAGGATAGAAGATCCAAATCACAGAAGTAAGGGAATTACTTGTTAGAAATGTGGAAAGAAAGGACATGCAAAGAAAGATTGTTGGTCAAAAGACAAAGAGAACCAACAACCGGATAAAGGTAAAGAGGTGAATCTTATTGCATAACAGAGGTAATGCAAGATGCTCTTATCATCTTTCTTTAGATAATAGAATTGAAACACAAGTTTTAGATTTAAGAGCTTCTTTCCATGAAACCCTTAATAAGGGTTATTTTAGAAATTATGTCCAGGGTAATTTTGGGCATGTTTATTTGGGTGATGATGAACCTTGTAGTATTATTGGTGAAGGGGAGGTTCATCTAAAATTGTAGAATAGAAACAGACGGGTATTGAAAGATGCGAGGTATGTGCCAAGCCTTAGGAGGAATTCTTATTTTTGTAGGGCAACTAGGAGAATTTGGTCACATGGTTACTTTTACAGGAGACTCTTGCAAAGTCACCAAGGGTGCTTTTGTTGTGGTGAGAGGTAAGAAGGTAGGAACATTATATTTATCCTACCTGTGTTACTGATTACTTTTTTTCTGCATTATCTATTTTAGTTTCAGATGCAGGTATGCGGCATAACCGAGTTGGGTCATATGTGTCAAAAAAGGAATGCAGATCTTAAAGGCTAAGAGTACGTTTATTAGATTTGAAAGATTTAGATCTAGATTTCTGTGAGCATTGTGTCTTTGGAAAGCAAAAGAGAGTGAGATTTCTAAAAGTTGGGGCAACTAAGAAGGAGCATAAATTGGAGCTTTTACACTTAGATGTGTGGGGACTGTCGACACTAAAATTTTCCTCCGTAATTTCTATTTCATTAATGTATGTATTAGGAATAGGATGTTAAGTGTAATTAGTAGTAGCGTCTGATAGAAAATAACGGCGCCGTCAGTACGGTGCCGCCAATAATGTAGAGTATGATAACAGTCAAAGTACAATAGGAATGTTGTAAAAAGTAAATATTCGTCGTAAGTGGTCCGGTAATGTTAAAATGTCAAAGTTGGGATAAGTAGAGAAGTAGGGTCTACATGATTAGGAATTAGAAATATTACATTGGTAATAAGGACAAGGAGTGAGGTCATAAATATTTTGTGTATTTTATTTGTAAAAAGTCTAAAAATGTGGAACCCATGTAAAATGATAAGGTTTATCTTATCTTAAGAGATAAGCTTACATGTACAGATAAGAGTTAAGGTATGGAATATGATTTGTCAGACCCTGGATGTTGGTTATCCTATCTTAGAGATAAGATGGATCTAGCAATGGAATTTCTATAGATTATTTTTGAGGCCACCCCCCTACATTTAGCATAGAAGTGATCTTCCCTGAGAATTTTAGATTGTATGAAGCTGTTTTGTAAAGGAAGTCATCAGTTTAAAGGTGTGTTAAAGACCAGCAATTATAGAGGTGTAATTGTAAAGTTTCTTCCATGAGTATTGGTGGATTAGGCAAGTGAATTTTCAATAACACTGATGGAAGTATATTCATAGGTGAGACCACTGTAACAATTTCATGTTAATATTATGATGTGTACTTTCAGATTTATTTCAGATTTTTCATCACTCCATCATTATCATAGCTCCACATGCCGTATTCTTGAGGAATTTACGTTAATGTTGCTTACATTTTCCAGATTACATCTCACCAAACTAAATTGGGATTTGTGTTCATATGAGTACATAATCATAGCACGAGGAGTTCCCGGTGAAGAAGGGTTATCATAAGTGCCGGATTGGTGATAAACAGGGACCATCTCCAAAAACCCTAGCTTCTCATGGAGGATCCCAATGGGGATGGTATACTTACTTTTGGAGATGGTAGGATTGACGCTACAAGAAAGGGTATGGAAAAAATTATAGGGATAAATTCTCTAAACCATGATGATTTTTGAATCTTTTAAAAGTTGTGGATTAGTGGCCCTTGTTGAGAATGAATCAAATTCTGAATTAGAAAAGTGTCTTAGATCTAACAATGGTCTTTGGAATAACTGTAGCAAGGCTTTAAATGGACAGATGGGCATCAAGTGAATGAAGATGATGTAGAGCAGAAGAATGGTTTTAAGAACACCATAGGAAAATGGTGTTACAGAAGAAGAATGAAGCAGGACAATCATGGAGCATGCTATCAAGTATGAGGATACATGTTGGATTGACCTTGCAGTTTTGGGTAGACATGATAGTTGCATCTACAATGGTTTATTTGATTAACTGTGGGCCTTCAAGTTCACTAGATGGAGGAATATGAAGAGGAAGTATTCAGACCAGGAAAAGAGGTAGATATTTCTTTTCTTAAATTTTTTGGTTCAGAAAGCTATTTGTTCATCATTGATAAGGAAAATAGCTCAAAAGTCTGGATGCAAAATCCAAGTGATATACTTTCATTGGTTATGGTTCTAGTGGATGGTAAACAGATTCAAGATTTTGAAGATTTAGAGCTCTCTATGCATAAATATGTTTTACATTCAGATTTTTATGCTTTAGATATGGATGTTATGGATACTGTTCTTGGATATCCTTGGTTAGAGAGCTTGGGAACAATTAATCTTAATGTGCAAAAGAAATTCATGAAATTGTGGTACAAGAAAAAGAAAATTACATTGCAAGATATCACACTTAGCATGAAAAATAATAATATAAATGAGGATCATGAAGATGAATTTGAAGCATGGTGAATAAGGGAATAAATATTATTGAGAAGGAGAGGTTGAAGAAATTTGGATGAAAAAGAAAAAAATAATTCATCTACTCAAGGGAAAACAAAAATAGAAAACAAGGTGGATGAGAAAAATAAAGTTGACAAAAAGGTTGATAAGGTTGAGGTTACTAAGGTTGCACCATATAGACACCTACATCATCATGAGAGAGAAACAATAATGGGATCATGTTAGGGACACATAAGGGCATCAATCTATTTAGATATACAAAGAATTGGAGGATCTAATTATCAAGGCTAGAAACAAGGAATCAATGGAGAAACAATTATATGAAATAGAATCATAGGAATAATTATTATGGATACACATGGATGCCAAAGAGGAATGCACATGTGGACAAGGATGGAATCAGATGAGTGCAAGGGAATATGGAATCAATTTTGGAGTAGCATCACCCATTAGGATCTCATATGGGTGGTTGGAGGATCGAGCATGACGCAACTATTGTGCAATAATTTAAATCACACTCATTATATGGCTTCTTCTTATATTTCGGGGATTCAAAACATATCAAAGAGGGAGGCAATGCTATGTACCTTGGGATATGATAATATAATGTATATGGGTTGATGGAGATGCCGACATGTGGGACACATCCCCTTAGCTATATGTATGGGTTCACATGAGATATGATATTATAATGTATATGGGTTGATGGAGATGCCGACATGTGGCACACATCCCCTTAGTTAGTTATATGGGCTCACATAGGAATTAGTTGTATTGGGTAATAAGTCGGCCTACATTGGGATTAGGTGTTACCCATCCTATTTAAAGGATGTGAACATCATTATGAGGAGGTCTTGTATGTATGAGTTGAGTCTTCTACTTGGTAGAGGTATATTGGAGGTGTACCCCTCGAAGTGGATTCCCATCTTGGGAGATTGTGGAGTTACTCCTTCCTTAAGGAGCATTGTATGGTGTTTGCCCTGCCTTAAGGGTATTATTTTGCATATATTGATTATTTGGGAACCTTTCCCCCTATATATCTGGTGTTGTGTTATCTTTTACAATTTATTGATTTATTATATGCAAGGTTCTTATCAAAGCAAAAAATTGATATTTTCAAAGTTGGGGCAACTAAGAAGGAGCAGAAATTGGAGCTTGTGAACTCATACCTATGGGGACTAGCTCAGGTAGTTTCTCATGGAGGATCCTAGTATTATGTTACTTTCATTGATGATGCTACAAGAAAGGTATGGGTTTATTGTATTAAACGTAAATCTGATGTTTTTGAGACTTTTACAAGATGGAAATCCCTTGTTGAGAATGAATCAAATTCAAAGTTAAAGTGTCTTATATCTAACAATGGCAGTGAATATTATAGCAAGGCTTTCAATGATTATTGTTCAGTGAATGGGATACTTAGAAAAAGAACATTTCCAAGAAAACCACAGGAGAATGGTGTTGCAGAAAGAATGAACATGACAATCATGGAACGTGTTAGAAGTATGAGGATACATTCAAGATTGCCCTTGTAGTTTTTGGCAGAAACAATTAATACAACAATTTATTTGATTAATCGTGGGCCTTCAAGTTCACTAGATGGAGGAACACCAGAGGAAGTTTGGACCGGAAAAGAGGTAGATCTTTATTTTCTTAAAGTTTTTGGTTCAGAAGCTTTTGTGCATATTGATAAGGAAAGTAGAAAAAAGTTGGATGCAAAGTCTAAGAGTTGCACTTTCATTGGTTATGGATCTAGTAATTTTAGATTCTTTTTGGGATTTATAGAATTCTAAAATTATTAGGAGTCATGTGACATTGAATGGAATGAAAAGATAATGTACATGGATCAAATTTTGGTACCGAAGGACAAACCGGTTGAGAAGTTTGTGAATGAAAATGAACTCTCGGATTTAAAAGTAATACCGACAGGGTTACATAGTAACCGGTGTTGGTTGACCCCTGACCGACATTGGTCAGGAGAACCGATATCGGTTACAGAAGATCCCAACCGGCATCGGTTAGTCAAGAACCGACGTTGGAGGTTGATGTCAGTCACTGACATATTTGGATACAAATGTCCAGGAGGTCCAGAATGAGCCTCCAGTACCCCAAAATCCTGTGAGAAGGTCACAAAGGGTAAGTAAACCTCTAGAAAGATTTACACCTTCTCTATTTTATTTATTATTGACTGATAATGGTGAACCAAAGAGTTTTGAAGAAACAATGCAGGATGAGACCCACGTCCAGTGGGAGCATGGCATGGATGAGGAGATGGACTCCTTGGAATAGAACCAAACTTGGGATTTGGTTAAGTTGCCAGCAGGTAAGAGGACATTGCAGAACAAGTGGGTTTACAGGATCAAGGAAGAAGAGGGTGGATAGAAAAGGTACAAGGCAAGGCTTGTAGTAAAGGGATTTGCACAGAAAGTAGGTATTGAACTTTGGTGAAATATTTTCTCATGTTGTTAAGATGACTTCTATTCGTATTGTATTGAGTTTAGTTGAAGTAGAGGATTTACATTTAGAGCAACTAGATGTGAAGACGGCTTTTCCTTCATGGTGATTTGGATGAAGAGATTTATATGCAGCAACCACTTGGGTATGAAGTCAAGGGTAAGGATAAATTAGTGTGCAAGTTGAAAAAGAATCTATATGGGCTCAAACAAGCTCCAAGGCAATGGTACATGAGGTTTGATAGTTTTATGCATGAGCATGGTTACTTGAGATGTGAATCTGATCATTATGTTTATTTCAAGAAGCTTGAAAATGGGAGCTATATTATTTTGTTATTGTATGTGGATGATATGCTTATTACAGGATCTAGTATGCAGGACATTGGTGAGCTTAAGGGAAATCTAGCTCACTACATTTTCTATGAAGGATTTAGGAGCTACAAAAAAAATCCTTGGCATGCAAATACACAGAGAAAGGAAGAACAAGAAATTGTATTTGTCTCATGGAGGATTATATCTACAGGGTGTTAGAAAGGTTCAAGATGCAGAATGCAAAACCTGTTAGTACACCTATGGCTGGACACTTCAAATTGAGCAAAGATTAGTGTCCTTCATCACATGAGGAGGTCAAATACATAACACGAGTGTCATATGCTTCAGTAGTTGGGAGTCTCATGTATGTTATGGTTTGTACCAGACCAAACATTGCACAGGCAGTGGGAGTTGTGAGTAGATATATGGCTAATCTAGGTAAAGAGCATTGGAAAGTAGTCCAATGGATACTCAGGTATTTGAAAGGGACATCTAGCATGCAATTATGCTATGGAGGTTTGGATATTTCATTATGTGGCTATGTTGATTCGGATATGGTTGGAGATCTGGATGGTAGGAGGAGCACTCACTGGATATATTTTCACAGTAGGTGGGACGAAAGTTAGCTTGGATTTCAAGATTGCAGAAGGTTGTGGCTTTGTCTACTACAAAGGCAGAGTATGTTGCAGCTACAGAGGCTAGCAAGGAGATGATATGGATGAGTAGGTTCATGAAAGAGTTGGGAAAAGGAGAAAGATGATTGTAAATTGTTTAGTGACAGTCAGAGTGTAATTCATTTGGAAAAGAACTCAATGTTTCATTCAAGAATGAAACACATTCAGTTGAGGTATCACTTCATACGGAAGGTATTGGAGGATGGGCAGTTGAATCTAGAAAAGATTCATACGAGTGAGAACCCTATGAATATGCTAACAAAGCCATTAGCAAAGAGAGAAGTTGGAGCTACACTCCACTTCTGTTGGTCTTCGAGTTTGAGACTTGAAGAGGAAGAAACAAAGCTAAGGAAGGATCCAAGAATGACGTTGTACATGTATGGTGTAGTAATTAATCTCCAAGTGGGAGATTGTTGAGTTGTGGAGCTCAATTACTTCAGATTAGCATGCAATGTGAAACTTTCTGGAAAACACAGTAACCGACATCAGTTATGGAGGGACCGGCATCAGTCACCTATGACCGACATCAGTCAGGCAAGGAGGAACCGACATCGGTTAGGGCTAACTGACATCGGTTACCTGTGTGTGGAGTGTTTTAATTAACTCATGGGAATTAGATCTATTTTTAGTATTAAAGCAGATCTATTGATTGTAATTGCATGGCTAAGTGCCCTAAGTTTGTATACACCTATATAAGCATGAAAGCTAGGGTTTAGAAGTAAGAATTAAGAAGAACTTGCAAAATTTTTGATGATTATTGTGAGAATAATTGTGAGAGAGAGAATTCTTGGAGAAGAAGCAAAAGCTTGAGTGAAAGAAAGTACTGTACATCTGAGAGGTGTGGAAGATTGTAAATCTTCATTGTATATCTTGTCAAAGCTTTAGATAATAGATTGGATTGTTTTATTGGTGGATGTAGCCCACACTGGGTGAACCACGTTAAATCTTGGTGTTGATTTATATCTCTTGTTTTGTATATTTCTTCTGGTAGAATATCCGCTTTTATTTGCATGTATGCTTAGATCTGATATATAATCTGTACAACCTTGTGCTAACCCCTACAGAGAGGGACCAAGTAGTGGTAGAAAAGAGACATCTTCAAGGTGAGCTTTACCTATTTGCAGCTCAGGTACAGTAGGTTACATTAGAGCAAAATCAGCTCTAATTTGCGCACGTAATGGATCAGGCCGAGATTGCTAGACTTTATGCATAGGTAGCCTCATTCCGATGCACTAATGGAGTTGCGGTGACACCACGCATGTACATGGAATTGGCGATAGCTAATGAAAGGGCTTCTTACTATGGATCATTGTATTATGAGGTTGTCTCAGAGGGTCAAAGAGAACCTAATTATAGTCAGGCGTCGACGTCTATGAGATCACAGAGACCATCAGTATCAACTAGATCGGTTAAGTAGCCGCCAAGGCAGTAGTTAGGCCAGCAGGGTCCATGGGTTATGGCCCTCCACTGCCACCTTGGAGAGCAGGAAGTCCCCATGAGGGATCGAGTCTAACATGACTCTATTTGATTCACAATGTATACATTGATGTATGTATGTATGCCTCGATATGAAGGCTCAGTTTTTTATGGATGTATATGTATCATTTTTTATTATGCCTTGTGATGAAGGCTCCTTTTTTATCGATGTATATGTATCATTTTTTATTATGCCTCGTGATGAAGGATTATTTTTATGCATGCCCCTGATGGCATATGTTGTATCTAGATGTATGTATTGAGACACATTTGTATATGGAAATTTGATTTTGACATTTTATATGATTATGATGATGATGATGATGCTTATGGATTTTGCTTATGAAGTTTTAATGATTGTATCACATGTTCTTTGATTACGAGATAGCATATATATGATATCACATGTTTTTATGAGATGTTGCATTTTATAATTATCACATTTTGTGTATGAGATAACAATAGATGATAGCATGTTGTTTTGCTTGTGATACTTGTGATTATCCATATTTTTATTATGGTCTATCTTTGAGGGGGGGACATAAGGTGGTCCCTTTTTCCCCTCTTAGTGATATTATATGGATGTAGCTTAGCATACATGTTTATTTTTCATGTTCATGATTATGTAGCTTAGCTTTTATTGATATATAGATGTGATGATAGATGATAGATGATAGATGATAAATGTTATGATGACAACAAACTGTACAACACAAACAACAAATATAACTCAATCAAATATAACTAATAACACAACACAAATATATACAAGTATGCAAGATAAATTGAACTTAATGCCTATGTACAATAGATTAAAGGAACACTTTAAACTAAGAAAATGAATTTAATTTAAAGCACACAACACAAAAAGATAAAGTGATCAAAACTCTACAAACCAACAACTAAAAGTAAGAAAATTTACTACTTTGTTTATGTGGGATAGTTTTGAAACATTTTCTACTATTTTTGGTATCATCTCAAAGATAAATTTTCAAGGCTACTATTCACATTGTTTTCGGGATTTTCAAACTACAATGTTATGTTGTTTTTGTAGCTTTGTCCCTGAAAAGGGGTTTTTCAGATGTTTAGGGTTTTTTTAACATATTTGAATGTTTTTTGTGTTTTCTCGAAAGGTTTACCGAAACTATGTACTGCAAATGAAGAAGCGTGGATACCCCCAGCAATAGAGGGGATGTATAAGGGCAGAATTCCACACGTATGTTGAAGACTATGAAAATGTGAAGGTTTCCCCAAGCATTAGATGGGAATGTACAAAGGTGATTCCTCACATAAATACAAGAATATATCAGTTAGATCAAGGCCATGAAAGGTAGGTTCAAGAGGATTCTTAGACTCTATGAAAACTAGCCCTAGATAGAAGTGATAGTTTTGCGTCTAGACGTGAGAGTTGCTTATGAAAAATGAATCCTCCTTAAGTTCCAGAAGCTAGTTTTCACCCAAGGACTTTCCCAATGTGCCATAATTGCATGGTTTTCACATTTGGATGACCTACTTTCTTTTTACTTTTTCTTTATTATTTTGATTTTTTTGCTTGTTTTTTCTTACTTTTCTAAGGAACCTCATACTCAAGCATAGAACCACTTGAGATGCATTGTGTTCATTGGTTCCTTTAATTCCTCACCATCAGAGTGAGCCATTTTATATACCCCTAAACTGTACTTAGTGACTACCACATATGATCCTTACTATTTGGGCTCAAACTTGCCCTTCTTTTCTCAATCCTCAACTGTGTTAAATTGGTTTTCCTTTAAAACAAGATATCCTACCTCAAATTGATGAGGTATGATCTATTTTTTGTATCCTCGTGATACTCAGTTCTAATAAACCTTAACATGATTGAGTGCTCTCATACGCTTCTCATCTAGTAGCTCTAGATCTGCTAACCGAGCTACTCTATAGTCTTTGTCTTTGTCTAGATAGTCTCATAGAGATATTCTCAGGGAGGGAAGCTCAATTTCCAATGGCATAATGGCCTCAGTGCCAAATACTAACGAATAAGGAGTAACACCGGTGGGAGTACGGATGGAGGTTCGATAGGCCCAGAGGGAGAGATGGATCTGAAGGTGCCAATTATGGCCATTTTTGCTAACCATATTTTCCATTATACGAGCAAGGGTTTTATTAGTGGCTTCATCTTGTCCATTACCTTGAGGGTAATAAGAGGTTGACCACTTGAGTCAGATTTGAAAGCATTGGCATAATGCTTTAACCATATTGTTCTTAAATGATTTACCATTATCTGTTATAATGGCGTAGGGTATGCTGTAATGGAAAATGAGATGGTTCATTATGAACTTGAAGATTTGCGCATCGGTTATGTACGTGAGAGGTACCACCTCTACCCATTTAGTGAATTACTTAGTGGCGGTGATAATTTGAGTGTGGCCATATGAGGAAGTTGGAATGAGCTTCCCTATGAGATCAAGCCCTCGTTTTGAAAATGGCTAGGGTGTTGTGATGGGCTAAAAAGCATGTGATGGTGCATCTATCAAGTTTCCATATTTTTGACAAAGTTCACATTTCTTGACAAAGTTGCAACAATCTGCTTCTATGACAGGGCAGTAGTAACCTGCTCTTAATATTTTTTTAGCAAGGACCATCCCGCTTGTGTGTGCTCCACAAACACCTCCACGTACTTCTTTAATTTCTTGGACTGACTCATTCATATCAAGACAATGTAATAGATTTCCGTCATAGCCATGATGATATAGGGTGCCCCCTAAGAGGATATAATAGGCTATATGGTGGATAAGGGATCTTTTCTCAATATGGGTAATGTTTGGGGGGGAATGTCATCTTATAGGTAGTTGAAAATAGGATCATACCAAAGAGATAGAGGACCAACAACTTCACATGTTAGACGAGATTCTAGCATGTCATATACAGGAATTTGCAGGTGTTCAACAAAGAAAGGCATTTTGTTTACCTGAGGTGCAATACGTAGCAAAGAACCAATTGTAGTCATGGCGTTTGATGATCTGTTATGTGATCTTGGCCTCTATTCAAAGATAATCTACACAAAGTACTCCTTCAGAGTTTCAATCAATTTCTTGTATGGAACAAGCTTCTCATCTTTAACCATATATTCATCATTAACTTGTTTAATGATCAATTAGGAGTCACCAATGACTTCTAGATGTCTGATGTTCCGTGTGATAGCTAGTTTTAAGCCACCACTGAGCACCTCATATTCTGTAATATTATTCATACAAGGGAATCCCAACCAAAATTCCTATGGAATGACTTCTCCTGTGGGAGTGATAAGTACCATTCCTACTCCTAAACCATGAAAGGTGAATGAACCGTCAAAGTGGACTTGCCACACGAATGATTCCTTGATGTACATCATAGATACATCTGGTAGATCTAGACACAATGGTTCCATCCCTGGTAGGGGAGCTTCAGCCAATTGATCTGCAAGTACCTATCTTTTTAGGGATTTCTTATTAACAAACTCAATGTCAAACTCATTGAGGAGGATGATCTAATTAGTCATCCGTCCTATAAGGGCAGGTTTAGATATGAGGTATTTGAGAGGGTCAACTTTGGATATAAACTTGGTCTTATTATTAAAGAGGTAGTGGAAAATTTTCTAAAATGTAAGGACCACAGCTAGGAAGGCCTTTTCAATCTAAGGATAGTTCAGCTCATAGGCAATTAAGGTGTGGCTAAGGTAGTAAACCACCCTTTCTTTATGGCCAAGATCATATTGGGCAAGAAGTGCATCAATAGTGAATCGTGTAGCTGAGATATATAACATTAGGGGTTCTCCTGGGGTAGGTAGCATGAGAATAGTTGAGCTGGCCAAATATTGCTTAACCCAATTCAAAGGCCTTTTAATAGTCAAGTCCCCAGTTAAAGGTAACATATTTCTTCAATAAATGCATAAAGGGATGGCACTTATCTGCAAGTTGTGATATAAATCAGTGGATTTCTTGAATCTTTCCTTGTATACTTTGTAGTTGTTTGAGGTTCGTTAGTAGAGGCATCTCTGTAATAGTTGCAACCTTTGGGGGATCTACCTCTATCCTTCTTTATGAAACAATGAAACCCAATAACTTTCTTGATTGTATGCCAAAAATGTACTTCTTAGGATTCAAGCAAACCTTATAATCTCAAAGGCATTGGAAGATACGCCTCAGCACTTATGGGTGTTCTTCTCTGGTTTTAGACTTTTCTAAGATATTATCAACATAATCCTCCATGATGTCACTCATCATGTCATGGAAAATGATGATCATTGCTTGCTAATATGTAGCCCTGGCATTCTTGAGCCCGAAAGGAATTACCTGATAGCAAAATGTTCCCCAAGGGTTGATGAAAGCAGTCTTATGTTGGTCTTCCTCTACAATCTTGATCTGATTGTATCCTGAAAATTCATCCATTAAGGACAACATCTCATAGCTAGCAGTGGAATCTACAATTATGTTGATGTTAGGTAAGGGGAAGTCATCTTTGGGACATTATTTGTTGATGTCTCTGAAGTCGGTGCATATTTTGATGTCAACTGGATTTTTCTGGACTGGGACTATGTTAGATATCCAGTTTGAATAGTCAATAGGTTTAATAATACTTGTTTCTAATAGTTTCTCTAGCTCTTCTTTAACAAGTAATGCAACTTTTGGGTGCATCTTCCTTAGTTTCTGCTTGATAGGTTTGGCATATGGGTGTACAACAAGGTTGTGCACGACCAATGTTGGGTCCAAACCTAGCATATATGCATACAACCATGCAAATATGTATGCAAACTCTCATAATAGTGCTACGAGGGTTTTTTGCTCTTATGTTGAGAGTGAAGCTCCCAACTTTATCATTCTAGGATCCTCTTCTGACCCGATGTTGACATCGATCGTCTCTTCAACTAACATCTTTGATGCATCCTCCATTCATGTAGGATCAAGGGGGGAGTGAGATCCACTTCTACAGGTGGCTCTAAAATATTTTTATCTTCCCATGGTGGAACTACATTTTTTGTTGTTGGTTTCATTTGTTCGTCCACAAGCGTCTCAAAGAGCTTGTCACTATGAGACTTATGATTATTCTTGCTACAAGGCTTCTTTATAGTACTTTTGCCCTTACTTTCTATATTCTTTCTCAAGCAACCACACAATTATGCCTCCTCACCAAAGTACGTGCATGCGTCTAATTTGATGGAGAAACACTTCTTATGATAACCACTTGGAATGGTATCTTGAAGTCCCATGAACTCTGCAATTGCCTCATCATTTTCAAATAAATCAACCGACACTTTAATTTTTTGATCCCAATCAATGAGTTCAAGATATATAAGGGTGAGTTAGAAATTAGCTTGGGAATTGCATCTGGAAAGGGTGAAGATAGTTGAATCTAGAAATAGATTGGTAGAGGTAAGGTCCTCATATAAGTTACATTGGGAATCTACATCATTGTCTAAATGAGACGAGTTATCCTCACATTCAGAAGAGGTAACATCTATCTCCAAAGGTGGATCATCATGAGGTATGACACCAAGGCAGTGTTTGTTTGATTTATAACAGGGAATAAGAACATGTTCTAATTTGCCTTGTGCATTTGGGTCGTATCAGAATCTCTTATAACCCATGACATGCATCATGTGGTAACCCTTAACATATTATGGAGCCTGGTGACATGAAGTCATCGTTCCTTCAGGTATCTAGTGGGTAGGTGTATCCAGCATCTTTTCATCTGAAAAGAGACCACTAGGAACAAACCTCTCAAAGGGTTCAGAGCAACTATCCTGAGTGCTTTTGAATTGGAAGTATAGTCTGCCACATGTCTTAGGTGACACTGAAAGATCTGATATTAAAAGATCATGTTGAAGATTGAATTGATCATCTGGATTGTATTTCCCAAATGTTACTTCCCATGAGGTAAAGGGATTGACTAATGTGGTAAATTTCTAATTACAATGATTCAATGTATCTATATCTATATGATCCTTTACAACCTCAGTTCATAATAGGACAACAATATCGGTAGAAGAACACTCATATGTTGCACAAGAAAAGTTGTGTAGTGCTCTATAGTGTGTAAGTGGATCTGAATCACCTGGGATGGTGATAATATGTCCTCTGTGACAAAGCTTGATACACTGGTGGAAGGTCAAAGGAATGGCCTGCATGGCATGAATCCACGGGCGTCCTAAAAGCATATTATATGAAAGGTCCAAGTCAAGGACATGGAACTTTGTATTATGACATGTGGGCCCTACTTCCATTGGGATCACTATGGTACCTATTGATTCACGCTCTTCATTATCATAAGTCATGATCATAATAGTCTTAGCATCCAAATCTACTTCTGTATGGCCTAGCTTCCTAACAAGATTCAATGTACAAATGTTCAGACCGGATCCACCATCCACAAGCACTCTCTTTCTCTTACTTCAAGTAACGAAGACCTCTATGTATAAAGGTAAGTTATGTTCAGGATCGTTACGTGGGATTTCATTCCGATCGAAGGAGATATAATCATTGGGATTAAGATTTACAACCATCGCTTGGAGGTGCGTAGGATCTACATCTGTGGATACTCCTAATCCCTAAAGCATATTATATAGTATGTTCTTATGAGAATTTGAGATTTTGAGGAGATCTAAGATCAATATCTTAGCCGTTGTTTTCTCCAATTGTTCTAATAATTCATACTAACCTTCCTGATGAATAGGTAGGGGAGGTTTTAGAATTACTAAAATGAGCAAGTCGTGTGCTTACAACACAATTATCACCTAAGATCCTAATAGTGTTCACTTGTTCACTAGATAAATGAATAAAACCTAAGAGGGAATCAAAAGGATTGTTGTTTAACGAATACACATAGTTTACATTTCTATAATCATTAAAGGACTAACCTCGATTTGGCTTCTTATTTTCTTGTTTACTATGATTAGGAAATGTTTCTTTAAATATTATCATTTTCTCGTTAGGACCTTCTCCTGATTCAGGTGAATCCACCTCAAACTTTCCTTATTCAATAAGGTCTTGGATGAAATGCCGCAACTTTAGACATATGTCGGTCTTGTGTCCTTTGACACAGTGAAAGTCACAGTATTCATGTTCTTTCAACCATACTAGTTTAGGTGCACCTTTTAGATTAGGTATTGTTGCGATTGGATACTGCACCATGTTTACGACATCTAACTATTTAAGGATGACAAATAATGACTCATTTAACAGGTGTAAACGTTCATTTCAGGGCCATGCTTTCGGTCGAGGACCTTGTGTAAGCTTCAAGATCGGACTACTTTGTATGGCTTGAACTCTTTTGGAGTCTGTGATGCCATCTCTGACGACATGTTTGTTCTTATTAAAGAAATTGTGTTTATCTGATGGATTTGGACTCATTTTTTTCTTTTTTAAAGGACTTGATAATTCCTTTTGCTATGAGAGCCTTCTAAATTTAGTCTTTCATTCTCAATAACTTCTTTGAAGTTAGTGACACAGTGCATCTGTAGATGGAAATCCATGTCTTGATTTAAGTTCAGAACGAATATATTGACCATTTATTTTTCTAAAATGGGATAGGGGAAGCGGCTTGCTAACCCCCATCATCATTGTAAGAAACCAACAAAGGTCTCATTCAGATTTTGCTTCAGGTTGCAAAGATCTGTCATGGTAATATCACTATCCATGTTAAAAGATAAATGACAGATAAACTTTTCAACTATTGTAGGCCACATTACGATCATTCCTTTTGGTATATAGGGTTATATAATCCATCACGATAACCTCTCACATGCCGTGATGGCCAAAATGTGTAATTCAGCCACTGTGATTGTTCTAACCCCTTCTTCTACTCGTCGTAATAATTATTTTTAGTTAATTTTCCACTAATTTGGGGCATTATTTACCTAGCGCTCGTTTCTTCTCCCTGGGACATTTTTATTGTTTCCAGGTGTTGTTTTCATTTTTTCTTCTTCTATTCATCATCGTGATGATTATTTTTATTAAATAATCATTTTAACCCATTTTCTTCTCGTCATGGCATGTTGTTGCTCCCCGACACCCATTTCTTTGCCATGAGACATTTTACGTGCTTTTAGGTAATCTTCCATTTTTCTAAAAATTCTTCTGACCAATCAAAAATGTTAAAATTTACTAAAATCATTCAAAAAATCGTAAAAATTCAAAATTTGACAAAAAAATTCGTAAACAACTCATACACAGCTGAAATATGTGTCTCTCACATGGCACTCATCTCGTATCTTGTTGGTGTTTTCACATGTTTTAAAACAATGACTCGCGGATCATCTGAATCTAAAATCATTTACAAAATCTCAGTTGCTTACTTCGTCTATACTCTAGGGCACAACAAGTCGCCTGGTATTGTTTTGTAGTGCACAGTGCTTTTCCATAGGACCCAAGTGTCCTTCGTTCTGCTTCTTGCATGTACAATTTGCTTAGGGCATCATTTTTAACCCTTGTCATTTATCACAAAAATTTGGAACTACAGCTTAATAACAAAATATTTGTGCAACTATGTTAAACGTTGTTGGTTTGAGTGTGTGTGTTTATACTTATTTCCCTGTTAGATTAGCTTGTTTACTTCTCGTATTGCATTACATTTTATATGTTACATGGAGTTGGAAATTTTAGCAATGGAAATTTGTTTTTATCCTAGCTTTTCATCTCATTTTACGCTTTTGTTGTATGCTTATATTTTTAATAAGGATTGATGATGAAGATTCTTAGCAATATGATGAAATGAATATCATCTTATGAAATGTTACATTTTTGATAGGTCAATTTATCTTCCTCCTACTAATTTTTCTTCTATATCCCCTTTACTTCTCTTCACACTATTCTACTACTTTTCTAGGGGTATCTTATCCCCTTTGTCTTCTATCTATTACCTTCCTCTTTTTTTATCGTCGATCAACCTCTTTCATCTCCCTATTGAAACTCGAGGGGGCATCCTTCACCCTACTAATTTTTCTTCCACTCCTTCAAAAAAAATTAGTCAATTGTGTTTTTCTACTTTCTTTGAAGTGGCATAGCTTACACCACCCCAAATAGGGGAAAATATAGACACCTGTAGTTTGATCAATGCACTAACTATCCTCCTCCTCGCAAATTAACAACACCTTGTCAATTAGGCCTATCTAACTCTTCTTTTACGACATCCTTTTGGTCATATTCCTCTTGTAACCAACTAATCAGGCTAATATAGCCTCATATTAGCTAAACCCTCTTCTCACCTCCTTCTAAACCACTTCTACTAGCTTCCTCGATTATCAATCCATTGTATTGGATTGAGGAAACCCCTCACAACTCCCTCAGGATCCTAATTCCTCACTAACCAAGATTAATTAGCCTAAACCTAGATTAACTAGCCTAAGGCATGTTTAACCTCTTCTAAAGCCATAAAGTGCTTTTTGGATTATTCATTTGTCCCATATGCACCAAAAGTCTTCCATTTATGTAATTAGAAAACTATAAATACCCCACTACCCCTAGACCATTTCTAAGAACACTTCCTCCTTTCTAGCATAAACTATAATATTTTGTTTAGGATTAAGAGCTTCTTTTCATTTGTTTATTGAGTTATTTGTTTTGCTATTGTACTACACACTCAATCTTTTATTAAATGGGAAGAACCATATGGATTTGTAGCCATTAATGGTGAGATCTCATTATCATAATCACAAACTGATTACTTAGGATCTTTATTAGGTTCATTTATAAAGCTTTCAAGAATAGAGGATAATTAGACATGTTAGGTTTGCTTGTTTACTTCAAGATTAATGCATGAAAATTAATGAATCCTTGTTTATTTCTTATCATGATGGTCCATTGATTTTTTTGTTTAAAGATTTAGGGTTTCTTAAGTATTCTTACCCCATTTTCATAGCTTTTTCAAACTCTTCCTTGTTCACAGTCCTAGATATAAGTCTATGCAATTGTTATCACACAAGGAACAATCATGCAAGCCTATGAGTAAACTAGTCAATCAATCAATAGTTCACACCTTATGTTTTACAACGGTAGTTCAAAGTATAGATGATCAACTCGATGTCAATGTTTATGTCGAGTTCAAAATGAACAAGGCATAAGCACTAGCAAGAGGTCGATGTGACTCCCAATAAAAGGATACTATGACCAATTTTAGAAAAAAGCAAGGCCTAAGTCCTAAAAGGTGGAAATTACGTATGTAAGGAACACAACAATACTACTAAGGCACATTAACCAAGTTTCAAGAGAAAGCAAGGTTTTAGCACCGAAATAATATGGATATGATACACAAACAACGTAACCACAAATTTCCAAGATTTGAGGTAATATTTGAAACAAAACTCAGTACAAGTATACTAATGATTTGTTAAGATGTGAGCAGTGCAACACCATAATGTGGACACTTAAATCACGTTCACAAGGAATGAGGTGTAAGTATCGTAATTGTATCGATGTAATGCGAACAAAGTAACAGTGTCTAAGGGAGATCAAAAGGTACATCAAGCCTAACTACATCAATAACGTGTCTAAAGATGGGATTGAGACATAGGGCCTACTAGAACATGATGATGTACCATTCACACTTTCAACTCTTGCATTTTGGTAGTGCAACCTAGTCATGCAAGAAGAATACAAAAGTGGTGGACACGATTATTTCTAGCAGTACCTACATGTGTTGTTTCTCTTTTGTCCCAAATGGGCAACAAGATAACAAAGGTGTAGACCAAGCGATGATGTAACAAACTAAGTATAACTTTAACAGAGTTTTTCCTTACCTTAGGGTAAGTGAAGAACTATGTTAAAGTGACACGTTGTAAGTCTCTGATGAATATCACTTAGTTTCAAATTAAGTGGACTCTTTCCTTGTTTGAGAAACAAGGTTTTGAATCCAAGCAAGTAGTTACTTTGTGAGAGCTCTATAAAATACGATGGCTAGATACGGCAAAGTGGGATCTAAGAAGATATGGATTTCCTAGGTGGTTCTCTCAACTAGTTACCACAAACATCCTCTGTGAGCTTGATTTACCAAGAAAGTCGCACTAACTAGTCTTGGAGTATCTCAACTTTATTTTACCCCCTTCAAATATGATGAGCAATGAATGTGTTCACGCGTATCTGTCACTGGGGTTGCAATGGATAATGTTTTGGCGCTAAACCTACAAGTAAAATCTAGTCAAGTGAGTAAGCGGAGCATTTCCCATTTCATCCATAAGGTTCCCTCTTGTGTGGACTACTTTGGGGTTCCTAGGACCACCCCCATTGTTGTAGCTTAAGGATTATGCCAAAGGGGTTATGTCCTAGTTTAAAGTGGACGTGGCGTACCCTTATCCAAACCTATAAATCAAGTGTGTTGAATATGGTGTGTTTTTTATCTTTTAGAATTAATTTGATTTTAGTCGCACACCATTTGGAAACCTACAATAAATGAGTTAGCCTTCATTTAGATTCTGATTCGTTTGCATGTGATAAAGATCTTCAAACAAAGATTAGTAATTGATCAAATCGTTATATAAAGGAGATAGAATTTTGTTTTTGATTTCCCATATCGTCCTAAGATGCAAGGAAAGAGCATACACAACTAAATACCTCACTGAACTTGCAGAAATGGAAAATACTCAATTAAATGCGAAAATAAGTACTTTTTAACCAACTTTGAATTTTATCCTTTAGAAAACTTAGTTGAAGTGTTTTAAAAGCATAGAAAAGGAATTTGAACCATTTTTTATTCCCAAGATCACCTAGAAGGTGTGAGGGAAGAGCATACATGTTTCAAAACCTTACAAATAATAATGCAACATTCATCAACATAAACTAAGTAAAGTTAGCACAAAAAACCACAATATTATCAAAGTAACCTGCGAAACCTCTTATTAGTATTGATAAGAAACCTGCAAAGTGTTAGAAATTTCAAAGAATTAACCCTACAAGAGTTAGAATAAATTTTGATCTCAAAAAGCAACGCCTGAGCACCCTTTATGGCATGTGCATGCCCCTAGCAACATGTGCACGATTATAATGACAAATGTGCACCTCTGTGAAAAAGACAGGGAGCAATTACACCTACATGGGAAGAATGACACTTGTGTGTTTATTTAAGCATGTGCGCACCTCAGAAAGCATATGCATGTGCAAGGTAAAAAGGTGAGTTTCACACAGAGCTAATAAACACATGTGCCTCCGGAGAGACATATGCATGTGTATGTGAGTATGTGTGTGCCTTTCATAACATATGCGTGACTTTGTGGAAATTCTTGACAATAGGTCAAAAATATGGGATAACAGGTACGTGGCCAAGAAAATGTATGTGCATCCCTATGGATAGATGTGTGTACCTTCAAACAGGTGTGTGTGTGTGTTTTTGATGTGTGTGTGCACTTCAAGAACACCTGTGTGTGGGCCTGAAAAACCATAAAAAATGACGAGAACCAGAAATCTAAAACTACAAACAGGTTAGATTTTTGTCTTTTAACTCAATTTCTAACATAAACCCAATAAATATGCATGTAAAAGGAAGATTAACTACCTTTCAGATTTTCAAAACCTTGAAACTACACTAGTTAACCTTCAAAATGCATGAAAATGGTTAAAACTTGAAGTAAAAAGCTTGAAAAACAAATTCTAGAGACCATGGAGTAAGTGTCCCACCGGGCGTGCCATGTGTGAACATGTATAAGTTGGAAAAGCTATAGAAATGAGGCTAGAACACTAAAGAAACCTCAAAAGCTTTCAACAACTTAACTATGAACCATCAAGATATGAGATAAACAAGAGCTACTCCTATACATGCATCATAACTTTGAAATAACATCAAACTAACATGTACATTACTCTCTACTATTTGAATGTTATTAAAACATGAGCCTATGAAGATCCTAACAATCAAATATGATTGTTTGATATGGTTCTCAAGCTTTCAAGAATGGAATTTCACCGTTACTAGAGGAAGAAAGAGTTGAGGATGCAATGATAAATATGTTATCTCAATACAAATGAAGAAATGCTTTAATCTTATTTGAATATAGTTTATGCTAGAGGGAGGAAAGTGTTCTTAGAAAAGTGAGGCGGGTATAGGTCTATTTACAATTTTCTAATTTCAAGAAAGGGATGTTTTGGATGCATGTGGGACAAAGGGTAAGTCCAAAAGGCACTTTTAGCAAGTCAAAGCAATATTTGACTAGGTTTAGAGACTAATTAATCTCTTAGGATTAATTAGGGGTCCCAAGTAGGCTTAGGAATATTTTGGGGGCATCTGGAGGGGGTTTGAATAGATTTTGGAAGCGTTGGAAGTGGGAGTTAGCTAATAACAAGATTTATTAGTTAACAGCAAGAAAAGTGACTTAATCAATGTAAAACAGTCAATTAAGAGGACCTAAGGGGAGAAAGAGTCTAATTGATGAAGTGTCGTCAATTTGTAGGGAGCAGAATAGCTAGTGCAATGTTAGGAATAATATTGCTTTGATCGAACTATAGATTTCTATAAAAAGCTAAAGACTTCCTTTGAAATTTATAAAGGCTATTGAACCTAATAAGTATTAACTATCTTTGGTAGTCTCTTTTCAGCTATGTAACAAGTATTAACTTTGAAGTTATTGATGGATGAAATGATCATTAAGACAGTGTATATGACTTGTTTTGGTATTGCTGATATATACCTAGTGTTCATTATGAATTGGTCTTTAAGTAATGGTATTATTGTTTAAGATATCTTTATGAATATATTGATTGTTGTTTTAATCATATGATTGGGTTGTAAGACATGTTTGTATCGTTGATAGACAACAAATTCTTCATTATGAATTAATGTTATTGTGTTATCAAAATTGTCTAAGATGTCGTTTTTTTTATTATTGGCAAATAGTTTTTTGAAAGGGACTATACCCTTGAATACAAAAGAAGGCCTGAGAGCTGGAATAAGAGTGAGAAACAGAGAGAATGGATCAAGATCCAAGTGTTACAACGAAGCTCTAAGTAGCTCAGAAATAGCTACTCAATCGAGACAAAACAGCAAAACAACAGCAAAAAAATAGCAAATCGACCGCAGAGAAACAGCAGAAAAACAACTAAAAGCAGCAGAAGCATCCAGAACTACTTCTTGGCAGCTTTATCGATACTGATCTTGATTCTCTTCCAGGCATGAAACATACCCAAATCAATCATATGGGCAGCATCAGTCTCATCAAGCTCCTCAATGGTTCTTTTGCTTTCTTTTTCGTTGCCCCAAAGTGCAGCCGGGACACCGCTGAGGTTGGAAACACTTTTGGCATGACCCTCGATGAACTCCTCAATCACCCTAAAGGTTGCAATGTTGTAATCATGTCTAGTCTTGGCCTTCCCTAAGCGGGAGTCTAAGGAGGTCAGCTTCTTGTATATGTCTTCAATCTGATTGCTATCAATGTTCCCCTCCTCCTCCATGCTTTTCTTACCTTTCTGCTTAGCAAGGTTCTTGACCTCATCCTTCAGCAATTTCATCTCGGCCTCTAAGGCCTCCAACCTCTTAGAAGAGCTGTCCATCCGCACCTCCTGGGGACTGGCACTATTGATGTTCAGCAGGTCATGTGCAATCTCAAGTTCAAAAGGCTCCTTCTCCACAGCAAGAGTCTCAAGGTTGAGCCTCCTGGAAGCCCTGGTGACTGGTCTCTTAGAGGTAGAGGCGAGGTGGGTGACGGGAGCAGCAGCAGGGGGAATGGAAGGAGAAGTTAGTGCAGCCAACATGGGGGTGGCAGCAACGGTGGAGGGGGCAGCAGCAGGGGCAGCAGGAGAAATAGGGCTGGCAGCAACAGAGCCCATCAAAGGGGGAGTCGGGCTAGGAGAGGAAGGAAGACCAGGGTACTTCAGAAGGCAGCATTTATGGATCAACAAAATAAGTCCTTGATGCAAGGGAATCACCCGGGTGTGCTTCTGAAACTCCAAAATGGAGTGTTCAAGGGAGTTCAGCAGATAATGGGGGAAGCAAACCAATCGATTCCTACGGAAGTGGTTCAAAAAGATAAGATGTTTAGCAGGGACAATGACAAACCTACCTTCCAAGGAGATGAATCGAATCATCATACGAGTGACCTCATCATAGGGTGATGGAATTGAGCTGACAAGCAGGCCTGCTGTGCTAAATGTGAGCTTCTCAGTTCCCTCCACAAATCTTCTTTCTTCAGCTTCTTTGTCAACCCTTTTGTTGAAGAAGCAGTACCCCTCCAAACTAAGGCCGGTCGCTTCAGCAATGAGATCTTCATTGATTAAAATCTTCTGACCCCCATAGTCGACAGTCCGCTCTTTCCACTCCTTAGCAAAGCATACAGAAATGCTTTGGTCATGTCCCTACACCTTATCAACGAAGTTGGTGAAGCCTCCTTTGCTGAGAGTGTTCCAAAGCTCTGTATTTTCCTTCCAGTCAAGGTTTGCGCATGGTTCAATTTGGCAGGGAGGCCCTCCCATCTTCTCTATGATATACTGGTTACAGTGATTTCTCAAATGTCTGTGAGCGTAGAGAACTGTCCGCTTCTTGCTGTTGAAGGCCGCACAAAACTGGGAACTATAGCCGTTGGTCTTCTCACGAACGGCTGCGTAACTGCTGAACTGAGCCTGCGGGAAGTCGCGTGTGAGAGTAACCCTTTCCCTGTCAACAATCACATTACATCTATCATCGGTTTCCGAGGAGCTATGAATCCGGATATCAGCAGCTGTAGTACATCCCGCATGCGCGATTTTCAAATTTAGATAACTCCACTTGAAGTTCCCCAAATAATTCTTACTATCATGTATATTTGATATTATTTGCTTCATCATCTTCATTAAAGCAACACGTGTGAGAGTGTTATTGATGCTGATCTTCCTCCAAAGATTAGGACTCATCTCTAGGGATTGCTTGTATATGAAGATCCGCATGAATGCTGTTGTGTAGCTGATTAGGGATACTGTTAATATCCCAGACGGTGAAATTTATATTAATGCCATAATTGGCCAGTGCATCCGCCAATTTGTTGCCCTCCCTGTAAGTATGCATAATTCTGATGCTATTGAAAGTATGACTGATGCTTATGGATTCAGAGATAAAATCCTTAATACTCCAGCTAGGAGATGAGGACTGATTTAGAAGTTTAATGATATTTAGGGAGTCCCCTTCAACAACAAGGTTCTGAATATTTTGAGCCCGTGCAACTCTCAAGCCCCAGAGAGCAGATAATGCTTCGGTAAAATGATTGGTTTGAATTCCCATTTTTCCAGCATATGCAGCAATCAAATTACCTTTGTGGTCCCGTATTGCTCCTCCTCCTGCTGCTGTCCCAGGGTTTCCCTTAGAGGCCCCATCAAATTTCAGCTTGTACCAATTAGGATCGGGAGGATGCCATTTGATCGAAGATCTATCTATACTATTCCCAGGATTGCTCCAATTTCCAATCTGCCAATTGGATAAGATGTACTCTTCATTCTTAGGATAACTCTTGTTCTTGGGAGGTTTGAATCTGGCAATATCCTCTTTGATACCTTTAGAAATTTTGCCAATACTGAGCTTATAATTTTGTTTCTTATTTCTAAAAATGATATCACTTCTGTCCTTCCAAATCCTCCAGATTAAATGTGGGATAGCCAATTTCCAGATCCTTTTGATAACACAATGCCTGAAGGGTGGGTTCCATTGATTCCATAGCTGATTAAGATCCTTCGGCAACACCCAGAGAGCTTCGAATTTAGAAAGGAAAAAGTTCCAAATTCTTTTGGCATAGTCACAATGTATGAACAGGTGACTGATATCTTCATAGTCATTCCTACAAAGATGGCACCAATTAGGAATTATAAATCCTCTTCTCATCAAATTGTCAGTGGTGGGAATTCTACCTCTGATGGCCAGCCAAAGAAAGAAATTTATTTTGGGAGTTAATTCGGGCATCCAAATCTTGTTCCAATTAAAATCAGATTGATTGCTATGAAAAATATTGATATAACCAGATTTGACTGAGTACTTCCCATCATGGGAATTATTCCAAACCAGCTCATCCTTGGAATCCAGCTGACTTAAAGGGAAGAGATCTAAAAGATCCTGAAGGGAGGAAGTAATTTGTTTCAGATCAATTTGCTCCACAGTAAGTTTTTTCCAAATCTTGTTGGTGCCATTTCCTTCAATGTAGTCCTTGACTTTAGTACCATACTTGCTTATAAGGTTGTCCTTAGCCATCCCAAATCTGTCCATTAGATTACCACTAAACCAGTTATCCTCCCAGAAGTTTATCTCCCTGCCATCCCCCACTTTCCATTTGCTACCCTGCTTGATGAAGTTTCTGCTCTTGACCAGATTATTACAAAATATGGAGCCATAGGGGAGGTGTTCATCATGCAGAAAGGAGAAAACAGCTTGATGATTTAAGTATTTTACTTTAATTAAATCAATCCAGGGTTGTTTCTCAGACAGCATTCTCCAGCCCGTCTTAGCAATGAGTGCCTCATTCATTTTCTCAATATTTTTTATGCCCAGCCCTCCCATAGACTTCGGGGTGCAGACCTTATCCCAGGCCACTAAGTGAAATTTGAACTTCTCTTCCATGCCTTGCCATAAAAAAAATTTCTGAGTCCTCTCAATTTTCTCTCTGAAGGAAGAAGGAATTTTGAAAAGCGACATGATATAGATGGGCAGACTTTGGAGAGTACTTTTAATGAGTAGGCACTTACCAGCACTAGAAAGAGTGGCACCTTTCCAACCAGCCATTTTTTTCTAAAATCTCACCAATAATTCATCCCACACCTTGTGAGAGACTTTCTTAGTGCCGAGAGGGAGGCCTAAGTACGTGGCTGGAAGTGCACTTATTTGACAGCCTAGAATTTTAGCAATTTTGAGTTGTCTTTCCATAGGGGTGTTGAAAAATAAAATGGTGCTTTTATGATGTCGTTATGATTTAATAACAAAAACAATAAGTTAACAAGGAGGTACAACAAGACACTTAAAAGAGACATGTATAAAGATATATCTGTTAATTATTGATTGAAATGAAGGTATAAATCGATTTATGAGTAAGAATTAATGGAGACATATTGTTGTCCTTTATATCAGCAATCTACCTTTGGGTGATCAATCACATCTGCAATGTAGTATTATGATTACAATACCCTAGTGGTAAAACAACTACATTGACATAGAACAAGTATGAAAGTAAATTATGATTACTTGAGATAGTATAGTTGTACCTAATTGTATTAGGTAACTTAAATTGATTAAGTAATTAATAATGAACACAAATGATGATTAAGTTGTGTTAAGAATTAGTTATATCCACATTCAACTAAACCCAATCAATTATTGTAGATCGGTATAGTCGATGATCACATGAAAATAGGTACATACTTTACGCAATGACTCATGGAGTTCATTGCTTACCTCTAACATGATTTAGATAACATAATGAAACTCAATTGACCTAATGTCTGAATTAAAGTATGATGAATAGTAATCGGAGGCAAGAATCATGACACGACCTTTGTTTCATGTGAGTTATACCCGTACCAGTTCAGAATGGCTACAAGGAGAGGAGTGGATGAGCAATGACTTTGGCCATTATGTGAATGTACCTTTTCCTGTAGGGATCCCAAAGTGGTACTAACATGAACCACATGACTCAGATGTCAAGTCATGATATATGCAGCTTCAGTAATTGGAATTATTAATTAATATACATGATTACTTAAGACGAGTAACAGTAAACTTAATAAGTGAATAACAGAAATGAATCCTGACAACTATGTTAAGACAGTTGTGTGGTGAGGAAGACAAGTTTCATAGGATTTTGTGCGGTCTCGAAATCAACTTACAAACACAACACCAAATAATTATGCATATAGTAGTGCAAATGATTGATTGCATTGTCTGTTCACCATTTCTTCTTTTAATTGTGTTTTGAGTTGGAGTGTAGTGATTACATACTTCATTGGTTGACACTAAGAAGATGCACATGATTCTATGTATCATTAAAAAGTTCTAACCAAATGGTATACATGGTATATTGGCTTATAAAGAGTGTTTAAAGGGGATCGAGAAGGATCTATAAGCCCTTGTAGTTGCACATGGTTATCATAGGTTGTCTAGATGGATTATGAATATTAATATATGTTGGAATAATTTAGCAGTTATTGTAAATGATGATATTCATTTCAGCATAAGTGAACTTAAGGGACTTTATAAACTATTGTATGCTAGAATTCAATTGTTGTGTGTTAAATTCAGTGAAGGCATTGACTGTAATTAATGAGTTTGTATAAAAAAATCCATTAGTTTTTTGAAGCATAATATAGGTGTTACAAGTGTGATGTATATGAGTTACCTCAAAAAATCACCCTAGGAATAGTGATGTGTGCGAAATTATAGGAGATTAGGTGAGATATCACAGGGATTTGAGAGAGATTGAAGGAAAGATAAGATGATGTTTGATTCCTTTTATGTAGGATCACTCACATGCATTTATTTGTCTCGCTACCATTGAATAAAGTTAAAGAGAGTTTATTGTGTGGTTTGGTGTTTATAGATTGAATAAATTTTAAAAATACATGACATGCCTCAATCAAACCCACTTTGGGAAACACGTCTTGAAATCAGCACATAGTGAAATTCAACAAGTAGTATATTGTAATGCAAGTGTCTCAACTCTTATTGTGCAACAAATTACAAATGTTCAATATGCATCTATAAACAATAAAAGTGGATTCTCTCTCAATTTCCCCACTCGTAAAAGAACTATCATGATCCTCTACTTATAGGTGACATTTGAATTTAATTATGTAATATGAGCACCTAAGGTAACTTCCAATGCCTAAGACCTAAGTTGAAGGGGAATGGTAAATGCAAGTGCACTTGACTTTAAAAATGACATATAAGGGGTATAAAGCATAAAATGAGATGAGAATAAGAAGGGATTTTAAAATGATACATTATAACCTAGAGAAAAATCATAGGAGATTCATAGGGGAAAAGGGAATTAACACATTTGAAGTCAATAAGAGGGCTCATATTGTCATATTAAACCCAATATAACTAATATAATCCAATCATGCTAAACTAATATCATTTAACATTGTAATTTCAAACCATTTAGGTGTCTATATAATGTATCACTTTTACATGTGTGCGTGCATATATATCAAACCAAAACATATAAGCATTTATTGAGAAATATTTTGTTGTAATCACCTCTCCATATGTTAAGAGTTATCGAAGTTAGTATATGAATAATAGCTAACTTAAATTCAAAAGGAAATAGAGTTCACCTAATATCCATGGTGGAGGGTTGGGAATATCTCAGGCCTTACTTCCATGCTTATGTGTTTGGGATATGGTAACTTGTGCTCCTGCGGACATATGGAAACATGTGTAAGTGAATCGATTTCTATATAATTTTTTAATCAAGGAACTCATGATTTTTAGAAAAATGCAAGAGAATAATAATTAATACACCCATATGTGTGTGAATTCTATATCTTAAAATGTGTGTTGTATCTAAATCTAATATGGATGAATCTCAAAGTGAAACAAAGGAAATGTCTTAGAAGACAATAGCCTCAAGATAAAATAATCGGAATATATGTCCCCATTTTGAGGTGTGTGATGGACTTGTGAATCACACATATAAAAATAAAGAGAATGTACACCATGTGTATGATAATAAAATAAATCCATGATGTAAATATAGTAAGATATCATCAGCACAAACACATGTATATGATGATGATAAATGTTTCCCTGATACATGTTTGCAAAAAATCCACATAAACACGAGTGTAATATGCTCCAAGTAGGCCTAAGATATACTCTATGTAAGCACAAGTGTAATATTTCCCTGTGTGGGGCTAATATGTAATTTATCTAAGAACAAGTATGACATTTCCTCAAGTGGTAAAAAACTTAAGTAGTATAACCTAATAAATGCTATAATACCCCTATGTGGGAAAAATATAATAATGTAGAAAATAATCATGTGTCCTTATCCTTGATACATAAATGTTATGGATCATATCAACGTAGGTAATGACATAAAAAAATATTTGGGCATGATATGGATCATGAAACCACGAAACATAACAAATGCATAATAGATATAAAAATAGTAGAAACACGTCATGTATATAAAGTATGAAGGAAATATCTCAAGAACATAAATCATAAAGAAATTATACTATGAAAAGAATAAAACTAAAGGAAACAAATTGAAGCATGTCAAACATATGATAAAACCAAGAACAATATCAATTGTGTCACATATACAATCAAAAACATAGGAACATTATGTAGAAACATCGAAAGGGTACTAAAAATCTTATGTCAACTAACAATATTTAGGGTGTGTTTGGACATAATAGTTAGTGTGTTTTTTGTTTTAGTATGGTATAATTTAATAAAAGGGAAGCACCAACATTCAAACAAATCAAAGGCATTAGGTATTGTTGTCATGCAAATGTGCAACATGCAAATTGACAATTTCCAAGCGGGACAACGATACCCCTGTAGCAAAAATTTCATGCTTTATCATGTCGAGGCACCCTAGGTCTACCCATTTAGTCCAGTAACCTCCAAATTTGTGTTAATTCATTCCCCTAGGTGATTTTAGGAGTTCTTTAAAAAATGCTATCTCTGGGCAATGTTGGGAAGGGCTATCACTAGCCTTCCTAGGACTAAAGAAACCCCTTGGAGTGGAACGGAGGATCTAAAACCAACATGGAGGTGAATTTAAGGCATATAAACATCATGTAAGTGATTTTGTAAGATTCAGGGAATATTTGAGGAGTTTGGAGCAGTTTGATCAAAATCAAGGTTCACAGGCCTAGGCAGTGCACATGACAAAACAATTGTTGAGCTTCCAAAGGTGATTCCGGGAGCTCTGGATGGAGTTAGGAGAAAAAAAACATCTTCAGAAAGGTAATTCAAAGATCTACAATATGGTGAAATTATTTTTTTCACAACACTTTGGTGCAATGGTTTTGAAGGTAGTTTTTATAAAATATAATATTTCAAGGATAAAATGGATGAATCAAGACCCTATACCCACACCATTGGATTTATAAGGCCATTTACAGTCAGGATAATATAAAATTTCATAAAAAAATTCCATCGGGAGCTCAAGATATTTCTATTGCAAGTTGTCCTCAAGGTTCGGGAGTTAGTCAAATTTTCAGCTCTAGGAGCATGGTGGGATGATGTGTCCCTGACGTCCCTCAAGGTCAAGGACATCAAGGTTGAGAAAATTCTCCCAACCCCCTTGAAGCCCTCTAAACCCACATATGACCTCCAGGATCACCAGTTTAACCCCTAAGTGCTTGCAGGAGCTCAAAGCCTCAACCGTCCAATCGCTGCCACGTGTCATCACCAAGAGCGTCGTGTAATTTGATGTCCCTCACATGTTAGGAACATCAAACCTTTAAAAATGCACCCAGCCCCTAAGGATTAATTCTTGTCACCCATATGACCAGATTCCGGCCCTTCAGTGCTTTAAAGCTTATTTTTTAGCTTTCATTCCCTGTCGTCAAATCTTCGCCACATGTCGTTGCCTTGCTCATCGTGGAATTTGATGTCCCTCATGTCCCTCATAAGTTAGGGACATAAAACCTTGAAAAATTCACCCATCTCCCTTCTCAGCTAAATTTTAAATTTTTAAATACTCGCATGCTTCCCGCTTCTAGCGTCTAACTCCTTCGTGCACATGCTATGTAACTCCCTCTGCAGCTTCTCACCACCACTCCACCATTGCCAAAGCTCAAACCAGCTTTGCTACAGAAATGAGCCCCTCTACTCCATGGTAATATGTAGGTATCAGAATAAATATTGACTAAACCAAGAAGAAAAATGAATAACGAAGAAGAAGAACTGTGGAAATCCCTATTGTTGTGAAATCAAATTTTGAAGAAATCTTGCAAACAGATGCACGGATATACGAACCATATTTTATTGTTTATTCCTCTATCAAAAACCATCAAAAAAATTCCTTCAGGCCCTCCTCTCATGCCATCAAACATTCATAGTGAAGAAATCTTCTTTCCGGCCCAACAAAGAAAGAAGTTGGATTTCCCGTCGAATCGGCAGTCGGATTGAAACGAGATTTCACCGTAAGCACAAGAAGAAAAAACCCATATCAAAAATGTAAATTTCATTGTGAATGGAGGATAAAACCAGACCTGCAATTTTTGAGGTCCATTAATGGTTGCCGTGTCTAGAAGCATTGTCAAGTCAAAAATTAAAAGTTTAAAATCTCCTAAACTGTTGATCGGGTAAGCACAAAATTTTAATGGGGTGATATTGAGGAAAAAAAAATATCGAAAAACTTCATTCCGCGTTAATCCGACCTCCAGAAGCCTACTTTCTAAAAATAGCAGGTCTTCTACATAGAGGACTGCTATTTTGGGAAAATCATCAACATAAGAACTTGCAAAGGAGATAGAGACATTGAAGATGCACTACAGCTGAGAATTCATCAGAACTGGCATTTTGATCCAATTTTGGCACTTACCAAAAACAGTTTGTGGTCCCACAAGCACCTACCAAAAATAGAAAATCAATCTAGAAGGCGGGGGGAATGTAGGAAGAAATGGTAATTTGAGCTACCATAATCATCTGAGGTCTAGTTAATTTGTGCACTTGCCAAAAATAGTAAGTTGTCCTGGGATCACTTACTAAAAAATAACATGATTACTCCAAAAGGTGGATTTCCCAAAAAGAGCACACTGGGAGTTGAACATTCAAGTTGACATCACCAATTGGAGCCCAGAAAGGGAAAATTCTTGACACTTGCTAGAAATAGTTTCCTTTTCCAAACATAGTGGGTGTTAAGGAAGATTGAAGTTCATATTCGTAGGGGTGAGAACTGTACAAGTAAAGTTACTTTCATGGATCTCAACAGTGAGAAGGGAGAGAAAGAGGAGGGGGAAGTTACGCCACTCAAAGATAATAGGATGTCTGATGAGTATCCAAATCCCAATGGTTTTCTAGAGGTTAAATCTAGAAAAAAGAAGAGATTGAAGGGATTTGAGAAGATCCCAGATTCACTGTATAATGAAAAGAAAAAGAAAATTGATAATTGGGGAGCTTTAACATCCACAACTACAAGATCTTCTACTAGAAGAATAGTGGATTTTAGAAGCAGCACTAAAATAGGTAGACCCTCTAAGAATACTCTAAGAACCAAAAGAACAGAGGAAGATATTGTAGATGGTACTCAAAGCCAATTGAGACATCAGGCAATTGCATCACCTATATCTTTTAGATGAAGATCGTCTCCTGGAATATTTGGGGATTGAATGGAAAGTCTAAACAAAGAATAATCAAAGAGTTAAGAGTTTCTAGTAGACCTGGCATTCAACTTCTGCAAGAAACAAAGATGAATTCAAAGGTACTTTCCAATTGTAAAAGCAATTTTTGGGAAAATTCAGACATGGCTGCGGTGGACTCTTAGGGAGCTTCAGGTGGCATGGCTACTTTTTGGGATAAGAAGCATTTCACTGGTACGATTCTCTCTGAAACTAGTAATCATCTTATTGTTAAATTCCATGCTATTGAAAATAATAATATTTGGATCCTCTCCAATATCTACGCGCCCAATACGATTAGTGGTAAAAGGAAACTATGGAGGGATCTAAGGGTTTTTATAATTCAGCATAGTGATGAAAATTGGCTCATTATGGGGGACTTCAATTCCCCATTAAATCGAGGAGAAAAACAAGGGGGAAACTCTTGTTTCTCTACTGGTATGGATGATTTTGTTGATTTCGTGGCTGAACTAAATCTCATGGATGTGGACCTTCATGAAAATCAATATACCTGGACAAACCGGAGGTTGGGAAGGGATATGATTCAAGTCAGATTGGATAGAGCCCTTATCTCTGCAAGTTGGATTCTTCATCAAGACTTTCATCTCACATCTTTTCCCAGAATCAGATCTGATCACAACCCGATAGTTTTAAATTTGGTTAACTAGGTTAAGCCCACCAGAAGCTCCTTCAAATTTGAAAATACATGGATGGAGAATGATGACATATTTGATAGGATCAAGGAATGGTGAATTTGGGGGGAGAAGGAACTGCTCAATTCAGGCTTATTCAAAAGCTTAAAAATGTCAAAAAACAAGTTAAAATATGGAATAAAAAGTCTTCAGGAATGTTTTTGTGCAAAAAAAGGAATTAAAACAGAGACTCCAAGATATGGAAAACAAAATAAACTTACAGGGGAGGTCTTTGGAGGATAATTTAATGGAAAAAAATATCCTTTCAGAGTTGCACACAGTTTGTAGCAGGGAAGAATCCCTATGGAGACTTAAATCTAGGGCTATATGGCTGAAAGAGGGTGACAGAAATATGAAATTATTCCATATGACCACATTGAAGAATGAAGCCTATAATAGGATTACAGAAGTCTCTAAAGGAAATGAAATCATCATAAAATATCCACAGATCATCAATGAAGAAGCTCTCAGATTCTAAGAAAAATTGCTCAAGGAGAAGAGTGCTATTAATGATATGGCTGACTCTTTTATGTTAGAAGCTATCCCACAGGATAAAATAGAGGAGTAGAGATTTAAATATATTACCAAAGCGGTTACTTTGGAGGAGATTCAGAAAGATGTTTTTTCTCTTGAGGGAGATAAGGCTTCGGGACTAGACGGCTTCTCAGTCAAATTTTTTCAAAAATTTTGGTAAATTTGATCGGATGATCTCCTTAGGGTTGTAAATGAATTCTTTAGAACTAGATATTTATTGAAAGATATTAATAATACCCACATCATGCTAGCTCTAATGGATGCTAAATATTTCAAATATTTTAGACCCATTAGCTTGGTTAATGCTATCTATAGAGTTTTTACTAAGATTGTTGCCACTAGACTGCAGTTCATTTTGAATGATTTAATCTCAAAACAACAAAGTGGGTTCATCAGAGGAGGGATAATTCAAGACAGGGTGATAATGGTGTATGAGATTATTCACTCTATGGATAATAATAAAAAAATAAGCATGGTCCTTAAACTTGACATGAATAAAACCTTTGATAAAGTCTCTTGGACTTTTCTTGACAAAGTTCTGGCCAAATTTTGATTTCTCAACAAATTCAAAGAGTTATCAAGGCTTGCATTTCAACTACTAGATTCTCTATGGTGGTTAATGGTGAACCAGTGGGGTACTTTACCAGCAGTAGGGGATTAAGATAGGGGGATCCTATATCCCCTCTGCTCTTCATTATTATGGTGGATAACCTCAGCAGAACAATTACCAAAGCTGTTAAATATGGTCTTCTAAAATGCAGTAAACCTACCTCTATGGATCAAACAACTTCTCATCAGCAATTTGTGGATGACACTATCCTTCTATTAGTGGCATCTATAGTGGAAGCTAAGGCAATCAAGTCAAATCTAAAATTTTATGAGGCTGCTTCTGGACAAGAGATCAACTTTGAAAAAAAATCTATTTTCTTTTTCAATACTCATTTGGAAAGACAAAATAAGATTGCTAAAGTATTGGATTGTAAAATCAATTTATTTCCTACTACTTATTTGGGGTTTCCCCTTGGTACTAAAAAAGCCTCAAACAAAGTCTAGAATGACTTATTGGAAAGATTCCAAAATAAATTGGTTGGATGGAAAGGATCCATTCTTTCCAGTGCAAGTAAATGTCTGCTTATCAAAAAACACTCTTCAAAATATTCCTATCTACATTATGTCTCTATACAACATTCCTTCTGCCTTCAAAGAAAAAATTGAAAGGATTTAGAAACATTTTTTATGGCAGGGAATGGAGGAAAAATTCAAATATCACCTAGTTTCCTAGGATCAAGTGTGCACTCCTAAAAGGATTGGGGGATTGGGCATAAAAGATATAAGAAAAATGAATATGGCCTTAATTGCAAAAATGGGTTAGAGAATGCTATAAGAGGATCAACCATGGATTGAACTCATCAAGGCTAAATATCTTGAGCAACAAAAAACTTTCTCCTTCCTCCATGTAGAACAACTTCCCCATGGTTCCATTTTCTGGAACAACTTGATTCTAGTCAGGAATTTTATCAAGCAAGGGTGTAGATGGAAAGTGGGAAATGGCAGAGACATTAATTTTTGGGGTGATAATTGGTCTAATCTTAGCCTTAATGATAGATTTGGTGTAGTAAAGGATAGTCTTGAACATAAATATGGTACTAAGGTCATTGATTACATGGAAATTGATGGAAATAAGAAGAGATGGAAACAACTCTCAGTGGATGGATTTGATTTGAACTCCGTGATGTCCTCTCTTCAGGAGCAACTGGACCTCATCCCCTCAAATCAGCTGGAAGTCAAAGATGAAATTGTTTGGAACAATTCTAGAGATGGGGATTATATGGTTAAATCTAGATATAATTCTTACTTTGAGAATATTCAGAGTGAATTTAATTGGAGCAAGATTTGGATGAATGAGCTAACCCCTAAAATCAAATTTTTATTTTGGCTTGTGCTCAGAGGAAGAATTATTACTAATGATAACCTGATGAAGAAAGGATTCATAATGCCTAATCGGTGCCACCCTTGTAAAAAATATTCTAAAGATATTAAGAACCTTTTTATTCACTGTGAGTATGCTACCATGATTTGGAGTTATGCCTTATCCAAGCTCAATGTTCTCTGGATGGTGTCCAAGGACTTCATTCAATTTTAGATCTAATGGAATCCTCCTTTTCAGCATTGTGTTGTGAGGATACTTTAGAAATTGGTCATGCCCCATATTATATGGAGAATATGGAAAGATAGGAATGATATCATATTCAGAAACAACAAACATCATTGCAAGCTTAGATTTGTTAAGATTGGGCATGCTATTAAAGATAATATTGGGAGATTCAAACCTCCCAAAAATAAGAAATATCTTGAAGATGAAAAATATATTCTTTCTAATTGGAAGATAGGAACTGCTAGTTTACATATTAGGAATACCTCAAACATTGATAGGTCTTTGATTCATTGGATTCCTCCTAAGAGAAACTAGAATAAACTAAGACTTTGATGGTGCCTCCAAGGGTAATCCTTGTTTTTTAGTTGGGGGAGGTGTAATTAGGGATCATCAAGGTTGTTTAGTTGTTTCTTATGATGGTAAAATGGGGTTTCAAACTAATCATTATGTTGAAGCCCTAACTTCTCTATGGGGGGCTAAGGATTGCCAAAGATTATGATATACAAAACTTAATATTGGAAGGGGATTCTCTTAACATCATCAACCACCTAAATCAAATTTCTCCTCCTAGCTGGACTATCAAAGACTTTATTTTGGAATCTATAAATATTTGTCAAAATTTCAAGAATATCATCATTAGACATACTTATAGGGAGGGGAATAAGGTTTTGGACACCTTGGCCAATGTTGGCATCAATAATAATCTTATCATATGGGATAATGAAAGTTACATCCCTAAGGAGGTACAAATTAGCATTAATGTGGATAAATATGGGAATCCTTACGTGGACTAAAAATAATAATGACATGGAGTGGGCCTTAGCAGAGGTGAAAGATCACACATGTGTGAATTATCCTCCTTATTATGGCCATATTAACGCCATTGAACCTCGCATAGGTGGAAGGGATTTCAAAAAATGGGATAGACATAAGGAAGAAATAGATTTAAACGAGGGTTTGGAGCATAAAACTTGTAGGATTAGCAGGGAGAAGAAGAAAATGGGAGGGAAACCATGTCAATTGGAGCCATGCTGTGATCTAGCCTAGAAAAATAATGAGGAGCTTTGGAACCTCTTGCACAAGGGTGATATTTCCAATTTCATTGAACTCATTCAGGGTCATGATCAGAACATTTCAGTTCATTTTGAAATGGAATGGAAGGATAGAAGGGTCAAATATGGTGGCCAGCATGTTACTATTAATGAAGAGATGATTGCTGAGGCTATAGGCCTCGAATTGGAGGGTTATCGATTTTTCAGTAAAAGGATTGATAGGGTTGTTGAGGCCAAGAAATTTTTTGATGAGGGTGAGGAGCTTGACTTTGTTTCTAAAATCATTAGGGTAAGTTCTATTCCTTAGCCATAGGATGAAGTGACAAATATGATGGTTAGGTATATTTCTTTAGAAGGGCATTAGAAAACGGTCCCTATCAAACACATTTTATTTTTAAATCATTTTAGAAGGCATTATGCGGTCTACTTCCCGCACTACCTACTAAATTCCCTTCATTTCTCTGTTCTAGACTTCCAGAAGCACTCTCATGCCATCCCTCTCCACCAGGGCCTCATCTTCCTGTTACATAAGCTTTGTGTCTCCAAATCCCCTAGCTTCTTAACTGATCCTAGTGATCTACACGTTACCACCTCCTCTACTCCTACTCCCATTCTGGATACCCCTTCTAAATCCAAAACCAAGAACCCCAAGCTTCCAAAAATTGACACCCCTCACACTACCCAGATTCTCATAAGTACCAAAGAGCTGGAGGTTGTGAAAAACTTGCTGCATATTAGACAATGCTGGAATGGATATGGCCCTACATCTAGGAGGGGAATCATGTGCCTCATAGATTGGAGTCTCTGGAGAAAGAGATGAAGTATCTGAAGAAGGACATACAACGTATGGAAAATTAGAAAGGAAAAATAAAAATTGATGAAGATGACATTAGAAAGGATCAGATTGCTGATATTTATAAGAAGCTGAACTCTCTAGACAATAGACTGGGGAGAGTTAAAGATAGACATGATCACAACATGGTTGTATTTAAAGCCATAAGTGACTTTTTAAAGCAGTAAGTTCGAAGCATTACCATGCTTAGTGGGATCCTTGGCACTATTTGGGGGAATGATAAAGAGAGGAGCCAGGCCATCTCGCAGTTGAATGCTTCAGACCCAACGCACATCACCACATTGGCATTGTTCACCTCGCTACAAACAATCTAGTCCAGAATTGAAAGAGCGTCTAAGAAGTAAACTCACTTGTGTTGAAGGGATTCGTTATAGATGTTGAACTTTTATGGTCTTTTTGCTATGAATTTTCTACTTTTTTGTTGTTTTGTTGCAGTCTATGTCCTATTTTTTTTCTTGTTTGTAATTATCTCTTAGTTACTGATGGACATAGAGTTCTATCTGGATTTTTATCCTTTTTTGTCACATCTTCATAGTTATATCTGGTTGTTGAGCCCTTTTTGTAACAGGGTATAGTCCCTTTAAAACTATTTACCATGCAGCATAAAAAAATCATTCACCGTGAAGGATTCAAAGGTATCGGTGTTAATCTGATCAAGCTTTTCCAGGAGTCAACACGAGTAAATTCTTCATCGACATGATTCGTCCCTCTTTATTTCTCTCTCTCTCTCTTTCTCTCCTCTCACCCCCCAACTTCCTCTCTCTTCAATGTTCTAATTTTGTGTTGGGGTTGTACTTTTTCATATGTCTAAATATTTCTAATGTAATAAGTCACCCTTAAGATATAAAAGGGGACTTAAAAGTTTCCTAAGAAGTTGAAAAGTTTTAAATTGTGCAAGGGACATATGAAAAGGAATTGGGGGGGTAGATGATGAGTCACCTCTCATTCTATAAATTGTAAAGCCATTCCCATTTCAAAGGGTTGGTGATTGATTTTTGTAAACTCAAGAGTATATTGTACTTTGAGAGAACAAAGGAGAGCCATTTTCTTCCTTTTTTCCTCCTCGCTAGTTTTCCTCCATTCCCACACTATGTATAAGTTTTGTTTAAGCAGTCAATACAAGAAGAAGGAGTTTCTAGCTTTCTTTGAGTAAGGTATTTCTTGATACTTTGTGATCATAAATTCTATTTGGTCTTGTCATTGTTTGTAGAGTTGTTTTTTATCATAAATACATGTGTTGAAGTTTCTAACTAGTGTGTGCAGGAATCTAATTATCTACATATAACATTAGTTCTCCTATATCATTTCTCACTCCCCTTTCCCACCTTACAGACAAAGTCCTCTCTAGTAAGAAATTACTAGCTTTTTCACAGGATTAGTGGAGTGCCCCTATTGGATCCTCGGTCAAAAGGCCACCACAGAAATCCACTTTTACTCGCGCATTCACATATGACAGCTGCACTAGTTAAGTAGATGGACTTAGACTCCCAGAGCGTTGGCAATAAATCCACAATTTTTTCCACCTAACAAATTTTTTCGCGAACAGGTATATAACAGAGGATAAGTGTAAGGCAAAAATATGGTTCCAAATGAGTTGGTTTGATTATTCATGGTAGATACACAAAGTTGGGGGTCAATTTTGTGGCCACTTTGTCCATTTTTCTGCAAAGGTTGTACACCCTTTGTAAAAGTGCATACAGCCTTTATAATTTTGTCCCAAACCTATTTTGAATAGGTTTTGGAAATCCAAAGCAAAAGGGCATACACCCTTTGTTGTAAAAAGGGCATATACCCTATTTACAACAAAGGGCGTATGTTCTTTTCACTACAAAAGTAATACACCCTTTTGACTACAAAGGGTGTACACCCTTTATAGAGAATAAAAATAAAAAAACAAATACACCAATTCACATTTATAAACCCACAACTTCAAAGAGGATTTTGGAGCTCAAATCCAAAGAACATACACCCTTTACAAAATCTTGTTCCCATTTTACTTCATCCTACACGCACTAACATGTCTCCCACGGGCTCAAGCGAGTTTATTTCTTCAATTTATTTGTTAATTTGTTGTTTTTTTATAAATTAGGGTTTTTAAAATAGAAACTAAATATTTTTTTTCATAAATATCTATTAATGGAGGCATTGTTTGAAGGAAATGTGGGGAAGGATGTAAAAAATATTGATAATCCACTGGAAAACACACATGAAAATCCCAGAAATCCACAAGAGACCCATAAACATGAAGAAGGGGAATTATTACAATGATATAATGCAAACCAACAACAACTAGAAATAATCATAGATAGTTTGTGTGATTCCTCGACCAAAAATGCATGTATTGCTCTTGCAAATATGTTGGGAAGTGTTTACAATGAAGAAGAATGTTTCTAGGCAATTAGATTTAATGCAAAATGAAACAGAAACATGCAAACAATTATATGTTGATGGATTTTCATATGATTCCATAAACATCATGAAATTATCAAAACAAGAAAATTTTGCTTTGTTTTGTAAGCCTATAAGAAATGATCCACCGCCAATAAGAAGATAACATATTAGCATTGATTGGTGTATCCATGAAGAAATGAAAAAAAAATTGGGACTAGTGGTAGAAGATATTTGATGAGCCTCCACATAAAAATAAAGAGGTTCAATTGTATTTTTTAAGAAAATTATGGTGTGAGTTTGTGCTTAATAGGAAGCCAGATTATTTTGATTTTAGATAATCTCAAGGAAGAGGAGATGGGTCATCATCCATGAGACCTAGTGTTAGGCAAACCACAAATCATGTCTTATTCCACCTAGCATGATCAGGGAAAAAGGGTTTCAAACCCGTGAATTCTGAAACCAAAATGTACAGAACCATCCCTCGTGAAGTAGGAGGACAAAATTACATGTTGTCATCCATAGTGAAATTCATCACAATGCACGTAGGGAGACCATTCATTCAATTGACAATATGTCATATATATTGATTTCCCATTGGAGGCATATTGGGGATGCACAAATTTCTCAGAGTATAGAGCCTACTAATGGCAATGCGAGTCGTAATTCCCCTCATGGTTTTGATGGTTCAAGTGTCATTGCATGTGGAGATTTAGGTGGTGACAAAGGTAGTGGTGACATTATATTTTTGGTGCACCCATGTACATCTTGTGGGAATATGTGTGTTGGACCATCTACATAGACTACATCTGTAGAGCCTACATCCTAGTTTGTAGAGCTTGATGAAACCACTTTGTGGAACTATACACAGTAGTCTATGTCATCTATGGTTACTCCACCATCTACAAATGCTACAAAAAGTACAAGATTTCCAAGTATCCCCGATAGTTATTAGATCATTTCAGGGAAATACCAGGTGAGATACTAAGAACATAACTATTTCTGATTGTTTATTCACAGAGCTAATTAATCATAATTTTTTGTATATAAGTAATAATAAATTTATCTTAATACATGCTTATAAGTAATTGATTCATAATTTTGGCTTCTTCTTTTTGTTTCTTATATAGTTGATGGCGGATTCCATGGGAACCCCTCCTAGATTAGATTATGTTGTTGCAACAACTATTATTGTCACATATGCATTTATGCAGGTACATTTTTAAAATTGATTGAGGTATTGTTGAGTTATTTATTATTTATTGAAGTTAGTATATTTCTAGCTCTATTTGTGCATTTAAATAACTATAACATGTTGGTGTTCCATTGTAGCCAACACCAGATGAAAATATTGAGGGGGGTGTTTCCCAACACCCAGTTTCCACCCCACAACAACTGTAAGCTACTCGAGTGATGAGAACACATGGTTTAGTTGTAATTTTTTATTTCAAACAATGTTACTTTAAATTTCATTTGTACTTACAGTTTTATGAATATATCTTTAAACTTATATGCATTGTTATAATCTACATGATTCATCAACTATGTATTGAAGGTATCCTAGAATGAGGCAAACCTTTTTCCAGCCTAATGCTCCTTCCCAGCCACATTCACAACCTTTTGGAGAGGTTTTTTCAGAAACATTTATTTCTAATATTGTTGTGGATGCAACACTAGAGGTACAATGAATTTTTTATTTAATAGCTTAAATTGTCATTTTAGATTTGAAATTCATTTTTATATATTTGTTTTAAATTGTAAATTATATCATTGATGATTACAGATTAATGTTTCCACAAACAATAATGTGTCCACCACACTATAGGACCTAAGAAGCCAAGTGAGACATGACAAAATGCTTGCATTAGAGCTATACATTCAATGAAATACATATAAACTTGAGTAGTTTAACATGCTTAATTTGAAAAAAAAATTAATGTCTTTATTTTTCATGTATGAGGGTACAAATGATAGAGAGGAGGGTCTTTCCTCGTTTTTTGAGATCCATCACCCCTGGCTCTACATCTAGGGAAAAGAGGGGAAATTTATTTGGTGAATCGAATGAGCCAAATAAATAATTATAGATATAGTTGTGCTAATCTCTAACTATACCGAGATATATGTCGGGATATTTGTAGTGTCATAGACCAATATGGCCCATTTTGTATGCCTACATCACTCATGTTGTATGTTAATGACAATTTTTTTTATGTTTTTATCACATATATGATACATATAGATGTGCACATTTGACTTAGTTTTCATATGCATGTATATAAAATTATAATTTGTGTATTCCATTTTTCTTATAGTTATCTATTAAATGTTTTATTCATATTCAAGTCATTGAGTAATGATTTCAACAATTCATAATATTTCTTTGACAGTATATCTTTATATAGCATTAGTTAAATTTAATTTTGTATTTGTAGTCCTTTCTTGAAGAAAATAAGTGTTATAGAGTGTAGAGTATGGGTGCAGTTGCAACTAGCATAATGAGTTCTCAAAATATAGCATTAGTTAAATTAAATTTTTGTAGTTGTAGTCCTTTCTTGAAGAAAATAAGTGTTATAGAGTGTAGAGTATGGGTGTAGTTGAAACTAGCATAATTATATAGCATTAGTTAAATTTAATATTGTAGTTGTAGTCCTTTCTTGAAGAAAATAAGTGTTATAGAGTGTAGAGTATGGGTGCAGTTGCAACTAGCATAATGAGTTCTCAAAATATCATTCTACTACCTATGCATAATTTCTTATCTTGCTTGAGATATCTTCTCTTCTATGCATTACTAATTTTCCATCTAGTCATACATCCATGTATATTTATGAATAAATTCTATTGTTTTCCATCTCCATTAAAATTCAAGTACACATAACACATCTTTCAAGCATTGCACAAGCCATATTTAGATGATGTCTAGTGGTTCCTCACTTTGATCAGATATGAGATTATCTAAGTTGATATATTTGGGAATATTGGTGTTGTTCTGTTTTATATATTTTGTCTTATGGTTTAAATTAATAATCATTCTGATTAACTCAATGTGGCTACTCCTTTACAAATTCCTTAAAAAACATACTACATGGCATTCAATTATGTCAAGCTTCATGCATGTATCTTTTAACTAAAGGTTCTAGGTTCATAATTTATTATCCATGTCTAACATGACTTGACTATGGATTAATCACTATTGAAGACCTCCTTATTATTCCCTAATTCTTCATACATGTTATGTCAAATGCAAACCTATGTGTCACCCATATTATGTAGAGTCGTGAACATGGCTATTGTGTGTGTGTGTGTGTGTGTGTTATTATTAACATGCACCAAATTCATTACAAATTGGTATTAATGTTCTTAATAGTCTATTGTTTGTGTAAATCTAAATATATCATTGAGTCAAAAATTTTGTACCATATAAATATTATTTATATTGGTTTGGTAATTAGTTATATTATTTTCTAGTCATTATAATGCTTATTTATTATAAGGTTGTGTCGTTACCATGTCAAAAAAAATCTATATAGTTGTTGTCATGCAAAATGAATGGCATAAAAAAATTGAAAATTTAAGCATGACAACTAAGCTCATGATTGAAAAATCATGTTTCCCTATCACTATGAATCCTTCCTTTGGCTAGCATGCCCTTACTATCACCATCACCCTAAATCAGAGGAAAGTCCTAACAAGGTTTTTAAATTTGTTTCGATCTGTAAGGATGATTACCCAAGATGATTGATGAATTCATAGCGACATTTAGAGTGATGAATTGATGAATTCATAGTGATTTTCAATTTAGTGTGTAATTGAAAGTGTTCCAGAGTATGAAAGGCATTTAAATCCTCACAAAAAAAAATGTTCGAGAGTGATTGACGTGTGTCATGTGTGAATTCTTTTCCAAATTTGTGCTTTAAAAATTAGTTGTGCTTGATTGCAAGATATTTGTAGGAGCACTTGCACTATTTACAACTCACCACATTATTGCTAAATCAATCATCACCAGTTTCATGCCAAATCTACACACATCTCCTACCATATTCGATGACTGAGCTTTTTCTACCTTCCGATTCTTCGATTTATGGTTTGTAATGTTCTTTAATTATTTCATTAGTTTATAGTCGAGGTCATATAGGGAATAAAAGTGTTTACGTCTATGCAATATTTAGGTTTTAGGCCATATAATATACATCTTGTGTTGTTGTAGTGTAGTTTGTATTAGGCCTAAGCTTGTTTAGTGGTCTTTAGAATCTGTAAAGTTTGTTTACACTTTTTAAGTTGTGATTGTCAATAAAGTGTTTGTGTCACTTTTAATCATTATGTAAAAGTGATAGTGAGTGTCGTATAAGGTTATAGTATAATAAGTAATTAAATAATACTTTTTTAGAAAATTTATGTATTTATTGTTTGGTCATGTATAGTTGTTTTGTGTCATTGAAAGTGTTTTTTTTAAATTGCCTTGCAGACATATTATTGGGGTAACCAACATCTGATTTGTAATAGACGTGTCATTTTTGTGGGGGGGGGGAATTTTTTCTCCTAAAATGACATGTAGATGAGCGTTGAGATCACATTTGTTGAGTAAACAACATTCCACACTAGAGGATGCAGGCTCGAGGACAATCAATTTCCTTTCATCATTTACTAACGACAAGGTCATGCATATGATATAGTGGCATGATTTTTTGTGTCTTCATGTTTTTTGTTGTGCTGTGTGGATAGACCTCTAATTTATTCAAGAATCTTGTTTTTTTAGGGCAGGAGAATATTTCAAAGTAAACTCAATATGGATTATTTTCCAGATAGTTCAGGAGCTCTAGGAATCTCGAAGATTCATAATTCAGGAGTTTGGGGAAGGGATCTAGGTATCTCCCATGAAATTTAGCCTAGGAGATATGCCTTTACAAGCATTACAATATCGTTTGATGGAGTTGTACTTGGTCTAAATAGATTTTTTCAAAGAGAATTTATATTCTTTCGAATATGATTCTCTTCTCCCATGTGCACACTGGGGGGAATGTTAGAATTTATTAGTGTGAACACATGTTAAGGAGTGAGATATATTTGTAAATTATATTAGTAGTTATATTTATAAGTAAGTTGTTTACGTTGTTGAAATACTTACATAAATAGTCGTTAGGAGATATTATAGGGATTGAGTAATTGTTTGACTCCACCAAAATAGGCGTTACCAAACCTACTTATATGTACCAATGTTTTTTTGTTGAATTAAATAACATCTTATTGTGTGTTAATTTGGTCAAAGCTCTACCAAAATGAACAGCCACTTTTAATCTCGACTTTAAACATGACATAAATCATAACACCTTAGCCTTACAGTGGAGTTTGGAGCCCATTTTTCCCCATAAAATATTTTTTAGAGCCTTACACGTGAGTATCGCTAGATTGACAACCATTTTTTGTCATCCACTGGGAAATTTGTGAAAAAGTTAATGGAGTTATTAATAATTGTGGTATGCTAAAAAATCCAAAATAAGGGCTTTAAGATTTATATATCTCGATGTTTTTCAAATAAATATATTTAAGATATCTCTACTTGTTGGATATTCGTGTCACAATTTTGTGAAAAATTGTTTAATCATATTACCTTATAATAATTATTAAAAAGAATATTTAAAAATGTCATTATGATAATGAGTGAGTGAACGAGGATTTCTATAGTCCTAGAAACAATTGCAAGATGTGTTAGAGACATATCCAATTTGGAGGAATAAAACACATATTTAGAGGTAATTTAATAGGTTTTTTTGGTGGGGTCATTCAAAAAGTAGTGACCCAATGACATGGCACGACGGTGCACTTTTTAGCAAGATGTGACCCTTATAACCATTAGGTAGCATATAATTACCTCAATCCACACACTCCAGATAAATCAAGGATCAAAATCAAGGCCCTCAAGCATTTTTTATTTTATCTTTCCCATATAATGACTCCTCATAACAAATATTCTAAAATGAATTTAATAGAGAAATAAATTTCTAGAAAAAAGCACACCAAAAAATCAACAAAAAAACTAATTACGTCGGAGGTGTTCTCTTTGAGTAGGCTTTGTTAGATAACGTATGTTTTCTAGCTACCCTTCCAGTTCTGAGATGCCTCATGACATTTTTTCATTCTCAACATTGGTATTGTTCTAGTGACATATGAATAATATTTGATCGCCAGTGTGTTTCGCCTTTTTGTGACTTTACATGTCCTCGAAGAAGAAAATTGACGTCCCAATAGATCCATTTTAAGTCCTCTAGGGGAAAGGAGCCAATGACTATGCATGGGCCAATGACTGTGAGTGCATAAGTACCATTATTTGTTTCAATTAAAGTGAGCACATGTCCACTTTCAAAATTAAAAATTAAATATAAACTAGCCAATAAAGTAAGTCACATCAAGTCACATCAATAAAGTAACCAATGAAATGGTGACAAATAGGCAGTCCATAAATGATGACTTTATTCATAAGTAATGGATCACCTTAAATAAAGAGAGAGATTGGAGCTCTACGCACCTGTATCTACGCGCCTGTTCTACCCCTAATGGTATCTACGTGCGCCCTTGCTCTCACTACACGCAAGCCTGCGAACCCTGTTGATCCACGAGATCAGATTGGAGCTCTTTAGCCAGACGATGGGGGCTCGAATCTAGCTTTAGGGGTTTCTCCTTGGTCATGGATCGACCTCGCCTTTACCAATGATGCGACTGTACGTTCGGACGGTTCTGCAAACCCTAGCCATCTTCAATCACCATCTGGGGGTGCTCCTGGGTAAGGTGAGGTTCGTGGTGAACTCAAACAAGGAGATCTACCTGGAATTCCAATGTTGGATAAAGAGATTAGGCACGGGTCTCTTGAAACCTCCTTCAAAGACGTCAAAAAGCAAGGAATCCTCCATGAAACCTGCAGACATCACCCCATGTATTACATTTGGGGAAGATGTCATCTCATCTAAGATTTACTACAAAGAGCATGCTCTAATTTGTAGATTCGGGGGTTTATGGCCCAGTCTTCCTGTTCTTCACGCGTGGATCTCCAAGCATTGGAATCCATCTTTAACTGGTAAGATAGACTTATATCCATGTGCTAAAGGCATTTTCATTATGGTTTTCTCTTCAATAGCTGATAAAGACATCATTGTTTCCAAGCTCTGGACCTGCGAGTCAAAATATTTGATCATGAAACCTTGGTTCCCATCCTTTAACCCGCACACAGAGTCATTCTCATGGAAACCTGTTTGGATCAGGCTGCCCCATTTACCTCTCCAATTCTAGAGTTATGAATGTCTGACAACCATTGGCAATACCTTGGGTACTACACTCCACATAGATTCTCAAACAACTAATTACACCCATACTACCTATGCCCGGATCCTGGTGGAACTTGACACTAATAAAAATCTTCCTGCTACCATAGACCTTAGAGTGCAAAATAGAACTTGGTCACAAACTCTTGATTATGAAGGTCTACCTTTTCGCCGTAGAAGGTGTTTTGGATTAGGACACACCTCTATTGCTTGTGGGATGGAAAAACGTCAACATGAGAAGCGCAACTGGTGGAAAGACGCACTCCCGAAGCACCTGATTTTTGTGGATAGAAAAGATCTTGAATCTAAAGCAGTAGCTGAACCAGAGTCAACGAAAACCCCTTTATCCGAAACTCAGATTGTTAACAACATGAACAATACACAAGTTGTTGAGGGCAGCATGGAAAATGATAAATATCTCTCTCAGGATAACAACGTGGCTGTTCCAAATGGGACAAATGCGACTAAGGAAAATACTCCTCCTTTGTCTTCTTCTCCAACCGCAAAGGCTCCATCAGGGTGGGTTACGATCAACAAAAAGAAAAAATCTACCACTCTGAAGGGTAACACTTCGCCTTGTTGATTCTCATCTCTGTTATTGGCTGGCTGGGTTTCATTGGTCTCATTTTTCTTGGCCGGATAGCAGAATGCTTCCAATGGTGTTGATATGCCATTGTTGTTTAATTGTTGTACATCAGTTTTTTTTTTTACTGTTGCTTTGTCGGTTGTTGGTGTTTACTTTGCAGATAGTTTTCTGCAGTCAGGCTTAATTGTTCTATCTGGATTTTGATCCATCTCTTGTGCTTTAACTTTCAATTCTGGCTTCTGAGCCTTGGTGTACAAGGGTATAGTCCCTTTCAAAAAACTATTTGCCAAAAATAAAAATAAAATGGGTCACCTTAAATTTCTTTGTATTCAAAAATACTTAATTTAAATCCCTTAAAAATATACTTTCCACACAATTTTAATGCTCAAAAGCAAATTTGTACATAGAAAAAATCTTAATATTTTAAAGGGTGTATTTTTTAAAATATGATAGTTAAGTGACTCTAATAGCCTCCTAACTTTAGATTCACGATCATTGGCTCCTTTCCTCTAGCTCATGCACCATCTTCTACCCAATCTACTTTCTCTTGCATGGGCGCTGACAACATTTACTAATGTTGATGTACCGAAAGTTGCCATGTCATCTAATGTTGCCCTGGGGATTATCACTGTGGTGGCTAAAAGCATGGTCCCATGCAAGGGGAAAGCTAAAACTTTTGAGCAGATGCGGGAGAGAAAAATAACATATTTTAGCATTAATAGGGTCCCATGATTTTTTATATTTTTATGCAAAGATAAATAAGAAGCCTTAACACTAGCCAAAATAGGGTCCCATGAATCCAAAATAAAATTTTGGATGGAAAACTGAGAGGGGAGCTTAAATTAAATGCCAAGTGTCAAAAAAGCTCCCTAAAATTTTTAAGCAACTAATTTATTTTTGTGCCCCTAGCTGCTTTATAGGGCTGGAAATCCTCTCCCTAAAGTATAGCTGCTGAGAAATTTTAGGAACTTTGTTGGGTTTTAGCTGCAGCAATAATTTTTTTTGCAAGCGATCATATTTCCCAAATAAATAGGAGCAGTAGCCCCTAACATGAGACCATGCTATAATAGTGTGGATATTGACTTTCCTTCACCCGTGGTACTAGGTGATTGCACAAAAGTAAAAGTATGTTTTTTTTATTATTTGAGATCGTATTAAGACATTTAATATTTCTTAACAATATAAATTGATAAGAAAGAGAGTATTTCAATAGTTCATATAACTATCGAAATATAATGTTAAAATATGTATTTTATTTTTAAAAATATAATGCATGGTTAAAATGGTTATTTATGTTAATACTAGCAATCACATATGAAATGTGTGATGGAAATGCCGAAGGGGATGTAGACAAGAAGTTAAACTTGATGGAGGAAATCATCAGAGGAGGTAAAGGGAAATGAATATGGAGTGTGAGGGAGGAGAAGTTAAAAGGTGGCAGAGATAGTGGGAAGAACCCTTGCACAAAACTTTCTTTATTAAGAGGAGACAAATATGTAGCACGCGTCATTTTTCAACCATATGAAAGAGAAAAAGGGTGCGGTGTGTAGGTCATTAAGGCAACACATTTTGGAAATATCTTAAAAAGCAAGGCGTTGTTAATGAATACTTGGAAGAAAAGTGTACATGTCTTAACTTAGAAGGATATTTTGTGGGTAGGTCAACATCAACAATATTATATTGTAATGGATCTAGTCATTACAATTTTTTGGATGAGGTATGAAGTGTGAAATTACAAAACCCGACATTGGTGTTATTTTAAAAAGTTAATAATGAATTGTTTCATGAGAATAACCATGCAATATCAGACATGAAGCAATTCCCAAATGTTAGACTAATAGACATTCACCAAGTGTGGATATTTGAATAAGAAAGGCTCTTCCCATTCCAGATGTGGTTTTGGCCAGGAACACACTTTTACATACTCTTCTATACCTTCAAGTTTGCACGTTAAACTCCCTTAACAACTCAAATCCCTCCTCCACCATATATAGTCACCTTCTTTCCTAGAGTAAGTGACATGTGAACTATTTGTCATTTGTGTGAACTGATCCAAGGAGAAAGTGGGTGTGGACTATGTGAATTTCGTATGGAAAAATTTGTTGACCTTCATATCAACAATTCATACCACAAGTTCAATCCCATCACGCTCAATCCCATTTTTGACACATTCAAATTAGTTAAACAATCCCAAGATGTGGCGGCTTTGGTGTCAATCAAAACTCTTTTTCCAATAGCCTCAATGTGGATGACTGAGATCGAAGCACACATCAGTGGCTACCCAAACTAAATCATCTCTACCAAATATATGGTGTGTGTCAGCAACAACCGTCTTGTGTGTCAACAACAACCACCTTAATTCTCATTTAGAAATTTCTATCTACATTATAGAAATTAAAATTTAATGTATGTGGATGCTTTAGAGGGTTAGACAAGGGAGAATAGGTAGGTGACTGCAAATTTTATGCATGATGGCTAATCATAACAAGTATGTAGACTCAGTTTAAATTTGATAGCCACTTATGCGTATCAAACAATTTTTAGGTGACTGTAATATTTCAATATTGCCCTTCAAAAATACAGAATAATGTTATAATATATACATTGTTAATAAGATATAAAAAATAATCTTTGTTTATTGAACTTTTTAAATATATATTTATGTAAAATGCGTAAATAGCCATGTAGAGCACATTAGGGGCAACATGTTGGGAGATGCAGAAGGCCACTGTTGGTAGATGAAAATGTGATAATATCTTCAAAAAGCATTTGGATGTTCTCAAGTAGGTAATGAGTTCAAACAGGCAATCCTTAAGCAATGTTCAGGTTAAAAAAAATGCACATTTTCAATTATTCAGTTATTCTTATAACATTCCATATCAACCCCAACCGGTTTGGTCTAGTAGTGGAATCCTCAACAAAGAAATCAAAACATGTAAATTATAGGTAGCTTATCCAATGTTAGATCTGACTTAAGGTAGCTAGTGGTGGGGAAACCATAACCTATGATGAGAAGCCAAGAAATTTGTAAAGGAATTAGGTGGGTCATGATGTAGTCGATGTATCATCAAACGATGACTATATGGGAAGGAGACCTAACATGGCCAAGATCTGAAAACCGAGATGGTGGATCATGTGAGCACTCTACTCTAATCTAGGGAATGCTCTTCTGGCCAAACCCATAGCCATGGTGTATGCCCTTATTACTATATTAATCCTTGGCCACAAAAATAACCAAACAAAAAATGACAACCCCTGGTGCCAAGATTATTTCCATTCATACTTATGGTCGTAATGTAAAAACATAAATTGTGTAGGCTCTGTTTGTACAGTAAGTACAAGGAATGATTGGTGGTGTGAATTTCAAAAATTAGAGATGAGAAATACCTAGATTCAAAACAGGGGAGACAATGAAAAAAAATCATCTGAAATTTAAACCAGTAGACAAGAACAACCAACAACGATAACAAGTAAGAATAGGTAGGAAGAATTATGAACCAAGAATAATGATGTACATACATAAGAGGAGATAGATACACAACTATCAAACATAAATGCATTGAAGAATGGATGGTAGGACCGAACTATGGCATGTGGCTATACAACCACCCATCACAAATGCATTGACAATTAAGGCAGTGAACAACAAGAGTATTTCAAACAATATCTACATGTTTTTTTATTTTAAAAAAATGTGTTCAACTAATAAAATCAAATTGATTTAAAAATACATATCATTGGAGAATGGACGGCAAGAGTGGTAGAAACATCCTTCTAGGTATTCTTAGTTGAACACAACAGATCAAACCTTCTGGATGTGTCAAATACTCACCGCGTGGTCATTAGAGATTAAATTAGTACATGGATGACCAAAAAATTTGGGCCCTTGATATCTCTGTAGGATGTCAGAATGGGAGGTTGTTTCTACTAGGGAAATGCCTTCAAATAATAATAGATATTTGAGTATATTTTTATTCTAAATTGAGCAACCTCTACAATTTCATGATTTAATTTAGTATCTCAACCATAAAAAGGGGAGATTATTTTTTTTTAAACAAGTGTCTTGTAGTGACTTATTCTTAGGGAACATATTTTACTTGAAATTAAACATGTATACTTGTATTTAATGAATTATATTTAAAAAGTAAAGTAATATGTTGTAGGTAATGTGTTTTGATAAAATGTGAAAATATGGAAAATATGAAATCATGTAATTGGTATGTGAACTATTTGGCTAAATGCTTGAATGAAATGCGGTCTTATTGACTATATTGATCGCAGGATATACACAAAATGGGTCTATTGAAAAGGCCTTAGAACCTTTCCAACAGATGTAATCAACATGTGTAAATCCAAACTCCAGAACCTTTGTCAGCATCCTCTAAACTTCTGCCAAAATGGGAGATTTAGAAAATTACATGGACATCCATCAAAGTATAATGGAAATATGGTTTATGTTAGATGTATTTGTGAATGCCCTAGTCACCATGTATGTAAAATGAAAAATTGGATACACAAGGCATGTAAACTATTAGATAAAATTCCTTGATGCAATGTGATCTTGTGGACTGCAATGATTGCAGAATATGCACAAAAATGGTTATTCTGAAATCAATCCAGTTCTCAAACACGATGGAGAGATCGCCTCTTGATGGTTCTTTACACAATCCTTTGTCATTTTTTATTCTCCTCTTCTCTAGAGTAATCGTATTATATTATAACTATGTTAGGTCCGTCATTTAGGATTTAATTACACAAAAAAGATTATGTATGAAAAATATATATCTTATCATATGTTGTCTCATTTATGTTTATAGGAGAGCTAATATGTTAGTGCACTCAATATTTCTTTTACTCTAATTTAATTTTAACACTTTGCATTCATTTTTGAAAACTACGATATGCACCATGCTCAATTAGAACTTGGTACACCTTTAACATATTTGTCAAACCAATACAAAAGCGTTGATGGATCAAATGTTGTATGTTGGTGTCAATGCTCTCGTGTGTGTCATTTATAAACATTTGATGGTTGCCAACATTGTATGGCATCATGAATAAGTATGCACGGATGGTGTTGGCATGTTAAATAAGATTTTGAAAGTAATACATAGAATTGGCTACAATCAAAACTAATTTAAGGCCCATGAGCATAGTTGAGCTAAAATGCAGCGTCACCAAAATGATCGTTTCTTCCTCTGAAAGGAGATTGACAACCCAAACTACTGAAATATTGGTCACAAGCTCCAAAGTAATAAGGGAATCATGATATTGATGTCACAAAGAGTAGAAAGAGGATATGACAACATGAAAGGCATGTATTGAAGGGGCTAAAATAATATAAAGGTATACATAGAGGTAACACTTCCATTTACCAAAATTTTAGAGCAAATAAATAATTATAAATACATTAAGTTGGAATTCATATTAGTTGCTTTGATCATCGCCATCAATTCATCATCACTCATGCTCTTCATCCCCACTACACCCGCATTATTCTTCAAAATCTCCAACAGTATATAGCACTTTTCTCTACATCTGCTCCAATTTATCCTCCATCACTTGTAAATAATTCTCAAGCCCCATTGTCTCATCCACCCTCTTTCCTATCTTGCCAGATGATGGAGAGAAGGGTAAATAAATAGAGAGAAAGGTTGTTGAGTTAGGCAATGGTAGTGACTATGTATTCAAAATTGGCATGAGGTATTAGGGAGGTTTGCAAAAGGAGAGGGTGGTGAATGCCAACAAAAAAATGCAGACAAGGGAAGCTTCCTTTACACCATCCCAACACCTACTACATTCTGATCGCATTATGTGTCAGTCAAGTGACCACTTCTTGTAAGAAATTTGTCAAGTATATCGTCTGTCAAGAGCTAATATTTGACACCCATATTGCATATATTTTAGGGTTTTTTATATGTATTATTATTCTATGTCTATCAAAACCTTTTTCCTGTCAATTATGACTTGCAAAAATATCTATAAAATGTTAACATATATATTTTACTCAAAATTTGGTAGAATGGATATCCTGCATATCTTAGCTTTCTTTGACATTTTAACTATTGTTGTATGGAAATGTAGTCACTAAATCACGCACTTACTATGTACATCTAGACTCTTTAAATACTTTATTTATATGTATGATTCCTAAGCAAGAAAATTACTCATTGACACCCTTTTACTTTGCCTTGACATTAATTTTATCCTTTTCATCTTATTACTTGTTATTTCAGATTAACAACTTATAGTTTTGCATACCGAACGACATCCTACTCGGCTCTAATTTCATTGTCTGACCTTTTGAGCACCCTGTACAGGACCGCCCATTAGGGATAAGAGTGCCCGGGTGATATTGTCGTCTTTGGGAACCTTTGTCATCTTTACCTATTTTTCTAATATTTCAAATGTTACTTCTTTCTTGTCTTCATTTATCACTCTTGGTCCACCTTTCACTTATTAATGACAAAACTTAAGCAAACGAATCATATATATATATATATATATAGACACACACATGTCTTATTTAACCTTATTAGGGGGGGAAAGCATTGAAGAGTCACAAACTATTATAAGGAGATAATATTTTCTATCTACTACACCAAGGACTACATTTTGGCACTGCATATGAAGCTTTATTATGAATTTTGTAGCACGTATTTACATTAGGACACAGTAGTTGTAGCCTGCTATTCTCCGTGTGATTGGCACTAGGGCATCCTAGCTCAAGGGATACTATTTCAATCACACACACACAAGAACTACACAGAGTCTGAAATATAGTGCAATAATCAATGACAATCACATTGGGGTGACCTCCGAGGTCAGTCCAACTCAAGCATATGCATATTTTTTTTCATCTAATGTGTGTTTGATTATTGTGTAGGTAGCTCAGGTCTATTAAGCAGGTATAGGTGTGACACAATGAATTTGATGCAACTTATAGTGAAGAAGGAGTGACACTAAGCGACACAAAAAGAACCAGATCCTAAGCCATTCCGCATACGTGAACGCCCGTAACAGACACTAACGCCTGGGTAGCCCTGTCCCATTCCAGGAGGCTCTCTCCTGTCAATTTCTAGATCAAACTTTCAAAATCAGACCTTACACAACCTAGAATACATCTGTTCATATCATTCACCATCTGATAATCAGTCCAAACCTATAGCGACAAGCTGAGATATTCTAGAAACCTTATCTATCACTCTTTCTTGTACTTCTATTAGACAAATCTTATATATTATTGTTTATTTATCTTATCAACAATGTCCTTGTCTTAGATTTAAATTGTTTAAATCATTTGGTGAACCTACAACTTGTAGACAATAAATCACGCGCCTGAGTACATTTCTAGGTTTTAATCACATACCACTATTCATATGATTCCTAAGCAAGAAAACTAGCAATTGACATCTATTTATGGCCTCTTTTTTATCTTTCTGGTTTCTTATGTGGTCTTGCATACCCCACAACCCAGTCTGATCTTTGTTGCTTTATCTTTATTATATCTAGACACCTGCGCTCAAGTTCCCTCGTCCCCTCTAGGTGCCCCTGACCTCTTTGTATATTTCTCATCTCTTTTATCTTTTGGGCATATTATTTTCTTATGGGTTGGCCTTTTAGTTGTCAGTTACGAAATTCAACCAATGGAATCATATAAATACAAAGTTATGTGACCAAAATAAAGGACCAAGCTCTAAACATCTACTATCACCACCTAAGGTTGCATCCAAAGGCATTCTAGGAGCATCAAAGCATCCATCTAGCTATTATTCAAGGGACAAGGGACTACATTTTCTACATACACTTCATAGGAGGGGAAGTTCATTTTGTCATCCACATATCTAATTACATTGCTACATCTAGCTATTTCTCGTTATCAATTGCATCTTGCACAAGAGCTTCCTAAGGCACGATTCTACACACACGTACACAGAACTACATCGAGTCTGAGATATAGTGTAACAATCAGTCATAAGTTCACTTTGTCAGGTGACCGTCAGGGTAAGTCTGACTCCCCATTTACATATTTTTATTTTTTAGGATTTGATGTGTTTTGGGGGTTTGCAAGTTATCTCTCTTTACAGGTTACAGGTGAATTTTATAGACATAATGCGACACATAGGTGATCATCAATGACTATCGGTAACAACCCAATGACACAGGAAAATTCAAATTGTACCCATTTTCGCAGTCACATGTGCCCATCAGAGGTCTCTAGTGCCTAGGCACCCCTGACCCATTCCAGGCACCCTGGTCCAACTTATTGCGGAAATTCCACAATTTTCTGAGTGTGGTTGTGACAGTTCCCTCCTCATGTTCATTAGTTCTTCAGTCCATAACACTTCAAGATTAATTGTGAAATCAGCTAAGTCTTCTACTCTCTCTCTCTCTTGCACCTAGGGTTTCATATTTCTTTAGCTCATTACTTGTGTCAGATCTATACTTTAGTGTTTATTTATCACATGTGACTCTATAATATTCTAGGGTTTAGTAAAATTTCCATTTTTGTCAAATCATTTAGCGAACCCATCGCTCGAACCCAACCTTGTTTCTAGATATTTTATCATCTTTTTATCATGGCTCAATCTTATGGACCATTTACTGAAGCCCACCTTTAAGAGCTCAATGATGATCTTGCTAAAGACCCCCAAGATCTAGATCTACTGTTATTCGCTACTCGAGAGGAGGCTACCATTCTTTCAGAGCTTAATGTTCCTACATCCATCCCCACTTCTATGTCTATTACTAATCAACCCCCTACTTCCACTCTTCCACCTACTTCTATTGTTCCCATATGTGTTCCTACTCCTACCAACCATTTCACTATGCCTCTTCTTTCTCACATGCGACAAGTCTCTTACGCTGGCACTCAAGACCTAACATCTCTCTATCGGGATCTCCAAGTTCAAATCCATCAACTGCAACAAGCTACTTCTCATGCATCTCCATCTCTTGATTCCACTTTGCTACTTCATACTACTTTCACACTCGTCGTTTATACTTATGCAATTCCTCCAAACTTTGTCACTTCCAAGCTACCCACCTTCAATGGCCATGGTGATCCTCAAGAGCATCTTTGGGAATTTCATGTATCGTGTCTAGATTATGTAAATGATCATACTTTACTAGAAAATTTCTTTCCTAGAAGCCTCCAAGATTATGCAATGCATTGGTTCTACGATCTAGCTAACCATTCGGTATCATCATTTATGTATTTAGTCGATGCTTTTCTCACTCATTTTTCAATCAATATTGGTTCTAAGATATCCTACACTTAACTCGCACAAATTAAATAAGGATCTAACAAGCATCTGGTGGACTATGTCGTATAATATAAGAACAACTTAGCTAATATGTCTAACATACTCGCAGACTCTGAATTGTAAGATCTATTTTTCCAAAGTCTCTTACCTCCTCTACAAGAGAGTGTCATCTTTAAGACATCTCCTTTATTTGATCAATTATGCCATACTCTTAAGTTATGTGAAACCAAACTACTATCTATGTGAAAGCTTAAACATCATGATCAGACTTCATCTTCTACTCAATATCAAAGAAAATCAAATTTTAATCCATTTACTAAGTCTACTGAAGTAAAATTTGTTGTTACCATTGTCTCTACATTTGAAAAGATTCAATGACAACCTCGAAAGCGTACATTCACAAAGTTGCCTTATGCTTTGAATATTATTACATCTTGTTGAGAACAATCAGATTACACTTCCTCCTCCACTTAATTTGGATCCATCTCAACCTACAGGATGTAACTATAATGAAAATTCCAAATGTGACTACCATCAATGCATTGGGCATTCTACAGATCGATGTTTTAAATTTTGACATCTTATTTAAGATCTCATCGACAATAATTCAATAGAGCTTCCGGAGCCTTTGGCATCTACGTCGGTCAATGAAAACAAAAAGATCAAAATTTTCAATGGTCCATTTCCTAAACACGATAAGTAAATGACTGATTCTTCAGCTAATCATACATATAACGCAGTGTCTCCTCCTTCATTAGGGGCCTTTGATTTTCTAGTTTCACATGCAGAGGCATCTCTACCATTCATCACATTCTCTTATCATGATTTTCATGCTACGTTTTCTTCGGATACATTACATATTGTTGTCCACTCAAAATTCCCCGCTTTGATAAGAGTAAAATTTTCAAAATTTTGAGTTTAAGTGTTTTTCTCTGAAATGCCTAAGTCGTGAAATTGAAAAAATCTGTGTTTTGGGTCATTTTGTGTGATTCTCGGGCCTGTCGGAACTTTTTGTCCCAACTGTCCCAAGTACGAAAGTACACTCTGTTCCCCGATCGGCCGAAATCCCCAAAGCTGTCCCATTCTCGAGCCCATCGGAAAATTTTGTCCCAAGTGTCCCAAAGTTTTTTGTGCGAGTTGTTCCAATTTCGGCCAAATCATCCTTCCCGCGTACTTCGCACTTTCCTGTCCCAAATGTCCCAAAGTTAAAAAGTGCGAGCTTTCCCAATTTCGGCCGAGCCGGTCAAGTCGCGTACTTCGGAACTTTTTGTCCCGAATGTCCCAAGTCCAAACGGGCCCTTTGTTCCAATTTCAGCCGAAACACCCGAATCACGTACTTCGCACATTTTCGTCCCATTTGTCCCAAATGCATTTGTGCGTCCTCTCCCTGTTTCATCCGAACCGGCCGAGCCGCGTGTTTCGCGCATTCACGTCTCACATGTCCCAAGCGTACCAAGTGTCATTCACACTTAGTTTTTCCCACTCACTCCGAGTATGATGCTATTCAAATTGGTGGTTGTGTATTCAATGCGCATTAAATTCATTCCTCTCCTCAAACGGCTATATAACAAGCATACCACCTTTGCATTTTCCACATTGCTTCCTTGCTATCTTTGCTCAAACCCTTGCAATCTAATTCCCTGCCCGTATAGCCCTTTTCTCTGTAATTCCTATCTGAGTTAAGGTCGCAGCTCTAATCTATCAATATGAAGATCAAGTTCCAGGGTCAGGAGCAAATTTCTCCGCTTGAGTCTGCTGTTAGCAATATTGGGGACAGCGAAGCTCGTCATCTCGACTTCGGTGATTTTTGGGCAAGAATGACAGATGCAAACCCTACACCAATGGCACAGATGATTAATGATAGTGGTTTAGCTTTTGCCGGAGGATTCCCAATCTCAGTACGGTGTGCTGATACAGTGCTTTCATGTGGAGCTCACTTCGACCCCGATTCGAGCGAATTGACAAATGTACATGGGGAACTCATTGCCAAGCTGGACGCTGCCGCCATTGGCGCTGCTCTGAGGATTCCGGAGATGGACAATGCTATAGTCGTTTCCCGGGATCAAGCACAGGCTATGTTCAACCAAGACAGTGACAAATATAAGGCTCGAGTGGCAAAGTCTTGGTTGAAGAACCCTAGGAAAGGTGCTTCTCGCCTAACCAAAACCCTATTTCGAGCATATTTCAATGAAGAACTGTCTGATTTCATAATCCTGCTGGCTCGGGTTATGGGTTTGCCCTCCACCAACGAGTTTCATTTCTGGATGTGCCCGATCATCAGCATGGTGTGCGAGGGAACGCAAAACATCAATTGGGCAGAAATCATCTGTATGAATTTGGCGGAGCAGCTATCCAACGTTCAGCAAACAAAGAAGTTCTTTATGACTTCATATCTAATGTATACCCTAGCAGCATCAAGGCAGTGGTTTGGCTTCTCCTATATAGATGCACACAAGGATGATCCAGTGTATGCCTATTGCCCGCAGTTCACCCTAGAGACCAGCAATCAGAATTTCAGAAGGGTCAATGATGCCTTCACTATGTACATGGTCAGATTGCTCGAAGGTGATACTGCAAGAAGGTTTTCAGATGAAGCCATGAACCTGATATCGCAGTATGGAGCCTATTTCATTCAATTCAGGAAATTTTCCTATATCAGGCTTGCTGGCTATGAGAGCACTCCTCTGCGGCTTCCCATGTTCTGCAATGACAAAATGGCCTTGATTGAAATATGCAGGCAACTAGACAAGTTGCACAGAACCTACAGAGACAAGAAGATTTCTGGCTTGCACTTTCCCATCTCTCTGGGAAACTACACATGCAAAACAGCTCTGGATGCTCAGAACATAGAAAGAGCCCTGGTCCCTATCACTGTTCATTTCTTCAAGCCAAGAACCTGTTTTGACTTGAAGAAGTTCATTGAACAGAACATCAAGATAGTCTATCATCATAGGGCAGATACAGAAGACTACTGGGCTGACTGTGCAGATGATTTTGAAGCCAGAAGAAGGCATTGTGGCAGGTTCTCCCTGCAATTGATCCAAGAACTCAGTCTGTACCAAGTTCCTGAAGGTCTCCAGGATGACAATTCTGAACTATACTCGTATGAGTATGAAAATGTGATTAAGCACACTCCTCTGGAGGACCTGTATTGGAACAGGAAAGAGAGAGATGATCTGGCTGAGATTCTTGCTCCAGTCTTGATCAGAACTAGGGTCTGGTTCAGGAAGAAGATCTGAGAATTCAAGAGGCACTCAGGAGAATCCAGCTCCAAAGACGACTCGACACCCATAAGGGAGGCATCAGTTCCAGAGTCTGGAACACCAGTGAAAACCCCTCCTGTCTCAACAGCTCAGGGACCTGTGGAATCTACTCCTTCTCCATCTACCTAGGTATATAAGAAGAAACTCAAAGAGGTAAAGAAGGAGCCTGCAGAGAATGATCCTCCAAGAAAACAGGCAGAATTACCTATGGGGCCAGAGAACATCATTGTTCTCAGTGAAAGTGAAGAAAGTGAGATGCCAACTCCTGCAAGTGTTCCTGAAAATCCAGCAGATAAGGAGGTCCAGAGCACTGAACTTCCAGGTACTACTGATTCTTCTACCGCCATTACCTCCAGTGTTCTACCCACATCTCAGCTTGAGTCAACAGCTGCGCAGACCTTGAGTGTCATGAGCTCCCTATCTCTTGGTCCCCTTGCCTCTCCTACAGATTCTTCTTCCTCTTTTGCGTGGGTGCAACCTCTGGTTGACAAAAGGAAGAGGAAATCTTCTTCTCAAAGCTTGGGACCAAATTTTGATGCTGTAGCAGCCTTGTTGGGCACCACTCCTTCTCGTGCCAAGAAAGCCAGAACTACTTCCAGGATTGTGTCAGATACTCAAGGTCGGCAGTTCTTGGAGATTGCTAAGCCTACAGTGGATAAGTCAGAATCAGACTTGCTGACATCTGACTTGGAGCTTTCAAGGATCCCTATGGGAGAGTCTACCCCTGAAGGTGAAATTCATAACCTCCAGGAAACAGTCACCAGAGTCATTGGAAGGGTAGAGAAAGGGCAGCAGACTATTGAACAGCTGGAAGAACAAGCCCAAGTTCTCACAAGTTTTATCAAGTCACTTTTGTCTAAGGACAAAGTTTTGGACCCTAGCCCCTTGACTGCTCTACCGCCTCCTGTAATTCTAAGCCAAGATGAAGTGCAAAGTATTAAAGATATGCACAAGTATTCTGTCTATGGCAGAGCTATCGAAGCCATGGTGGATGACATGCTTGTTGCCGGACTAAACTTCATCGATGAAGCTTTTAAGCTACATGGAAAGGTGGACAATTTATAACAGAAGTTGTCCTCTACTATTGGGGTAATGGATAAAGAGCTTAAACTCTGGAGTAGTTGCATTGTAGACCTTCGCTTCATGGGCCAGACAGATGAGAACATCTTACTGGCAAACAAGATTTTCGATGATGCTAAGGACAATCTGTCAAAATCTTGGGTCTACAGCGTGGAATGGAAAATCAAAGTCCTGGAGGAAGCTGTGGGAGAAATGAAGAACAGCTGGCAGAAGGGAGAAGCTTTCAAGACACTGGCAGTGGCTACTTTCAAAGATATGCATTGCCATCTTCAGGATGAAAACTCTGGCGTTCCCTTGTCCTTGCAAGAAATCAAAGCTCAGTTCAGAGCTTTTGTCGAAGATAATCTTTTCAAGGAAGACTCCATCTCTAAGGACAAGATAAAGGAAATTTGTTCTCTTAAGTCTGCCATTGAAGAAGCAAACAAAGATTATCATACTCACGTCGAGTTTGATAAAGAGATGGAGAAATGTCTGGGATTTTCGACTCAGTCTGCAACCAACACGTCAGTCCCTCGTGGCAGAGATATAGCTGAGTCATTGAAGAAGTTCAGGCAGCGGATTCTGAAGACAGTGGGTCCCTCCCAATAGCCGGCCACCTGTCTCCTTCTCCTTTCTTTCCTCTTCTTTCCTTTCTTTTCGTATTCTTTGTAATTAGTTAAGGTATTGCAATTGGCGGTACTTAACTATTCTTTAGTTAAAAGAAACGGTTACGAAGAGTAACTGACTTGTAATCTATATAATGGCCTTTCCACGCCATTTTACAGGGGGAGGAAGAACTTGGATATTTGCTGAAAGTGTAAATAGATCTTAAAAGAAATCAATACAAAAGGGCTTTCCATTCTTTGTCTATCTGATTCTTGTGGTCTCTGTGTTTTCCTTTAATATTGTGAAGATCATTTTGTTCCTAACTCGTTTAGTCTCTCTGATTGCATACTGTTCAGTTTTGCAAATACAGCAATCTTGTACAACCAAGAAGGAACTTTGTGTCCTTGATTAACAAATCTGAAGAAGGTTATTTATGGAACTTTGTGTCTTTAAATTTAATCTCATTCAAATGATCTTGTCTTAAATTCTTTGAAGCTTCGCACACACGAAGAATTATTCTGCTACCTATAATTCTGAATGTTGCTATTCTACTCATCTTCTTATTCCCTTTCCTCGGTCCTTGTGTAACTGATGATCCTTGTGGAAAACACTTTCGTAATATTCAATTTTAACCATAAAACAATGTTCTGTACATTTGTAAATAAGTTCGTTTCAGAATAAGGGAACCTCTCCCATTAAAGAGGAGGGACTTTTTGTCCCCTGACTGTTGCTCTTCTAAAAAGTCCTATTTGAAAACCAACAGTTTTTGGCGACTCCGCTGGGGAAAACCGCATTCCAGTACTGCAATTTTTCGATCATCCTTTGATCTGGCGACTTCGCGTTTCACTCGAGGGAGAAGGACCCTTGGTATCGAAGACTCTCAGTTTCAGCTTTTGGAGCAACAGGGTTTTCCTTTCCCTTCAAATAGAAGAACTCGTTCGACGAGCACTCCGCCTGTTCAAGACAGAAGTCCTACGGGTGGTATTCCTTCAGAGCCTGCTAGTCCCAATCTACGAGCTCTGGTCCTTGCTGGTGTTAAAGTTCCCCTCCAAGCCGTATTTCCAAGAATGGCGGCACAATTGCCATGGGGTCAACGTGTCGGGCCCCTGGCCCTTACTCAGCCTTTGCACGAGTTACCAAGAGGTAACCGGAAGAACTTCCCCAAATTTAGAGGAGATGGCAAAGTACACCCTGATGAACACATTGCAGCCTTCATAGTTGCATGTGGAGTCTTGGGAGTTGAACATGAAGATGTCTCAGTAAGGCTGTTCGTTGAGACGTTACAGGACAATGCTGCTGACTGGTTCTATCACCTTCCGGCTGGTGCCATCACCGACTGGAATACAATGAGAACTCAGTTCGAAAGCCGTTTCAAGCCGGCAGAAGATGTGCATGCCCTGCTTGCCCAAATTTCTCAGATAAAGAAAGATCCATCAGAACCCATGAGAGAATTTGTGGCTCGGTTCAACAGACTGATCAACAAAATTCCTGTAAATACTCGACCGGTTGATCAAATTCAAAAATGTTTCTTTCTAAATGCTCAAACGCCCAAGGTCAGTTACGCTCTAAGAAGGGCTAATATTGGAACGTTAATTCTGGATCAAGAACTGGCTATTAGTGTCGAGGATGACCTGATCATGTCAGGGAAGTTGAAGAGAGATCCTCCCAAATCTAAATCTGCTACTTCTTCCTCTTCCACCTCTGGACCCAATACTGATCCATTAGTCCAGAAACTTGCAAATGATCTAGTAGCTATAAAGAAACAATTGGCCTAGCATGCCCCGTACGCAGATGTTCCAAGAAGAAATTTTCAGCCCAGAAATCATTTGCCTGCTCCTCACACAAGGCTAGCACTCGAAGGCCCTCCTGTCAAAGTTCCTGTGAACGCAACCTGTGAAGTTGAAGAGCCCGATGATTATGTGGACGACGAAGCTCGTGAGGAATTCCTGGAGGAATTTGATGATGAGGCGGAAGAACTCGAAGGATCTCGGGTTAATTTCTTTACCACCGAAGGCACTGATGATGGAGATAACTATGATGAAGTGGTAGCAGATATGAACAGTGAATCATTTGCTGTCATGATTCGAGAACAGACGAGGCAGAAGGAGAAAGTAACACAGCCCACGAAGAATTCTAAGGAGCAACCAGCAACTATCCCTGTAATTGCCAGAAGAGGATCTCCTATCCCTACCTCATCTGCACCAAAGGTAAGTACTGTCAATCCTGCTACCAAAGTTGCTTCTTCTTCTTTTTCTCCTAAGGTTGATAAGCCTAGAATTTCAAATGATGATGGCCCATCCACCTCTGGATCCTTTGATATTGTAGATCATCTAAAAAGGACTAAGGTTCAAATTTCAGAAGCTGAATACTACCAAACCCATCCCAAAGCTTTTGCCAAGATGATCCAATTTGTAAATTCCCATTCCAAGACCACCTCTAAAGGCCTTTTGCCCACACCTCCTCCTGCACCACAGCCTAGTCTGGTAGCTGCTGTCACCTCGCCTGGAGACAAGATCAAGCCTTTTTATGTTACACTTCTTATAGCTGGCCATAGGCTCAGTAACTGTGTCATAGATTCCGGAGCCTCTGATAATGTGATGCCTGCCAAAGTAGCTCATGCTTTAGGCTTGACCCTTACTCGTACTTATGGATCTTGCTACTCCATGGAAAGTAAAGAAGTGCCTTTGGTTGGAAGGATTAAAGATGCACAAGTGGCTTTTGTTGCTTTACCTGAAAAGAAAGTCTTGGCTACCATCCTAGTAGCAGACATTCCTCCTTCTTATGGAATGTTGCTAAGTAGGAACTTCTGTAAAGATGTGGGTGGGGAGATTCAAATGGATTGGTCACACGCCCTCATACCTGTCAATGGACAAATGAAGAAGTTACTCCCTGAGAAACAGTCTGAGTATATTATGCAGAAAACAGATGATCCTAAGGCACAAATACTCTATGAAGACATAGGTCATGGTAATTACATGATTCTGTCCCCTGATGAAATCCAACCCTCCAAAGTATCACCCAAAGATCCCAATGGTGTTTGGATTTTAGAATTTGATGGAAGTTGTTCCTCGGCTGGTTCTAGAGCTGGTGTCTTGCTAGTGTCGCCTGAAGGCTGCCTACACCCTTTTTCATTTAAGTTGTAGTTCGAAAACACTAACAATACAGCAGAGTATGAGGCTCTCATTCTTGGACTGCAAGTGGCCAAAGAACGAGGTGTAAAAAATCTTCTAGCTCGTGGTGATGCAGAGCTAATTGTGAAACAAGTCAGAAACATTTTTCAGGTAAAAAATGGAAGGCTGAAGCACTACCGGAACCAGGTTTGGGATTCAATTGAATTCCTTGATGCTTTCTCCATTGAAGCAATGCCTAGAGAAAAGCAGCGGGGCTGATTCACTGGATGTCTCGGGGTCACTGCTGATCCCCCATCCTGAGTTCTCTCAGGATAAGTTCACTATTGAAATGGTTCATCGGCATACTGTCCCTGACAATACCAATAACTGGCAAGTTTTCAACGATGACCAGCATCTGCTTTCCTTCCTGGAACTCGAAGGGAAACTTCAAACAACTATATTTCGAGGGAAGTGACAACCTTCCTCGTGAGAGTGTGTCTTCTGACCAGGCCGTCACCCAAGGAGAAGAAACAGATCAGGAAGGATGCATTAAACTCAAAGGAAACAAGATTCCCAAAGGTTTGGTGAGCTTGGAGGAGTTTTTTGACAAACATGACAGATATGTGAAATTTAAGGCTTCTACTAGACCTCAGCAATCAGGTGAGTATGATAAAATTGATATTGGGAGTTCTGACTGATCCCAAAGCTGGTGAATATTGGGAAATGTTGCACATCTGATGAAAGGAGAAAGAGCAATTGATCTTCTAAGGAAGTATAAAGATGTTCTTACATATTATTATGAGGATCTAAAAGCATTCAGGCCAAAAGGAAATGCAACACTCTATCCCTCTCAAAACAGGAATCAAGCCTTTCAAGCAGAAGCAAAGGTAGTACAATCCCAAAACTAGCTGACACCATCTTTCAGGAGATTCAGAAATTGTTGAAGGCTAAAATTATTTTTTCCCATTCACCATTCAACATGGATTGCAAACATTGTGCATGCTAGAAAAAAGAATGGAGAGATCCGCATATGTGTCGATTTCAGAAACCTGAATCAGGCCTCTCTGAAAGATAACTACCCTCTGCCTATGATGGATCAGATTTTGCAAGCAGTAACAGGTTCTAAGATGTTATCTATGCTTGATGGGTTCTCGGGATACAATCAGGTAGAGGTTAACACTGCAGATCAGCACAAGACAGCCTTCACTACTCCTTGGGGTACCTTTGCCTACAAGAGAATGCCTTTTGGACTGATTGATGCTGGTGCCACTTTCCAGAGAGCTATGGATTTGGATTTTGGAATTTTGAAAGGGAAATGTATAGTCATATACCTTGATGACCTGACAGTGTTCTCAAAGACAAGAGCGGATCACTTTGACCACTTGGAAACAGTTTTGTAGAGATGCCGAGAGCATGGGATTTCCTTGAATCCTAAAAAATTTATCTTCTGTGTTACAGAAGGAAAGCTATTAGGGAACATTGTCTCAAAGGACGGCATCAAGATTGATCCTGAACGTGTTCAGGCCATACAAAAAATTCCTCTCCCCTACCAGTAAAAAAGGCGTGCATTCCTTCTTCGGTAAGATCAATTTTTTAAGAAGGTTCATCCCTAATTTTGCCGAGTTGACCCTGAACATTTCTCAGATGATGAAAGGGAAGCAAAAATTTTGGTTGGTCTTTTGAAGGAAAATAATCTTTTGAGGGTATCAAGAAAGCTATTGCTAAAACTCCAGTTTTGGCCTGTCCTGACTTCAGTAGAGATTTCATCATCTATTGCTATGCTACAGATAATACCTTGGCTGCTTTCTTAACCCAAGAAAATTTTGATGGACATGAGCTACCAATTGCCTTCATGAGCTATATCCTGAAGAATCATGAGCTTAAGTACACCATGATGGAGAAGCATGCTTTTTTAGTAGTCAAAGCTGTCAAGCAGTTCCGTTTCTATATCCTCAATTCTCACTCTATGGTGCTGGTTCCAGATACGACTGTTAAGTCAATTCTTACATAACAAGAATTTGGGTCTAAGAGAGGAAACTGGGTGGCTAAGGTCTAGGAGTATGACATTGATATCAAACCTACCAAGCTGGTTTTTGGCAAAGGTCTTTGTGAGCTCATTGCTGAAGGAGCCAAACATGAGTTGTTGGAGGAGAAAGCTGATATTCCTACTATTCTATTCCTGAGTTCGGTCGATGAATGGTATGCTGACATCGCCCATTTTCTCACCTATGGGGAATGCCCCTCTCATTTAACTACCAAGGAAAAGAGGACTGTTAAATTGAGATCAGCGCAATATGTACTCGTGGGAAAATGCCTTGTTCAAGCATGGCTTAGATGGGAGATTTCTGAAGTGTGTGGACAAGGAACAACAGAGAAAGTTGCTCTCAGCTTTTCATGATCAAGCATGTGGAGGGCACTATTCATCAACAGTCACAGCTCACAAGATACTCCGGGGAGGATATTACTGGCCTTCCTTGTTCAGAGATGCATCCAAGTGGGTGGATAAATGCGAGGCCTGTCAGACCTTTGTGGGAAGACCCAAACTGGCCGCTTTGCCTCTCAAGCCAGTTGTGATTGAGGAACCATTTCAACAGTGGGGTCTAGAATTCATTGGTACACTGAATCCTGCTTCTAGTGCTGGCCACACGCATGTGCTAACTGCCACTGACTACTTCACCAAATGGGTGGAAGCTATTCCAGTCAAGAGCACTACTTCTGAAGTTGTATGCAACTTCCTCAAAGAGAACATCTTGGTAAGGTATGGTGTACCTAACAAGATTGTAACAGACAATGCTTCGAACTTCTCCTCAACTGAGATCATGGATTTCTGCTACGGGTATGGCATCTCTCTGGCTCATTCCTCAGATTATTATCCCCAGGGAAATGGACAAGCAGAATCCACCAACAAAAATCTGGTAACTATCATAAGGAAGTTGGTCAATGAGTCTCAGCGAAACTGGCATAAGAAGCTTTATGATGCTCTTTGGGCAGACCAGGATCACACCTAAAAGAGCCATTGGAATGTCCCCCTTTCAAGTAGTGTATGGAGTAGAGGCCCAATTGCCAGTGACAGTGGAACTGCCAGCCTTGCACCTGATGAAGGCCATTGAAGATACTAGTTTCAGTGATGCTCTGGACAAAAGAATCATGTACCTGCACAAACTGAACGAGGATAGATTGGAGGTTGCTGACAGAATATCTGCTCACCAGCAGAAGGTGAAGGTTCTGTTCGACAAGAAAGCTAGGTCCAGAGAGTTCCAAGTTGGAGATACCGTGCTGTTATGGGACAAAAGACATGAACCTCGTGGCAGCCATGGGAAATTTGATTCTCTGTGGCTTGGACCTTTCAAGATAAGACACTTTGCTGGTAAGGACTCTTTCTATCTTGATTACATGGATGGTTCTCCCCTCCCACTTCCTTATAGTGGGCAGTATTTGAAGTTGTTCAAGTCCTAGGTGACTAGGGAGTCCCTTTGTATATTATGTACAGTGTTTTTGCTTTTTCTGCTTTTGGTGTGTTTCCCTTCTGTTGTGTGTGTTGCCCTCTGTTTTGGTTTGTTTTTGACTCTTTTGCCCAATGGATAAGGCACTGGTCTGCTTCACCGAGTTGTCTAAGTTCTTGCCTTGTCTCATTCCATGAATTTATACCAAGTCATCCCCAGAAGGAGCCAGCTGTTGTCCACTCAAAATTCCCGCTCTGATAAGAGTAAAATTTTCAAAATTTTGAGTTCTAAGGGTTTTTCTCTGAAGTGCCTAAGTCGTGAAATTAAAAAAATCTGTGTTTTGGGTCATTTTGTGTGATTTTCGGGCCTGTCGGAACTTTTTGTCCCATCTGTCCCAAGTACGAAAGTGCACTCTGTTCCCCGATCGGCCGAAATCCCCGAAGCTGTCCCATTTTCGGGCCCGTCGGAAAATTTTGTCCCAAGTGTCCCAAAACTTATTTTGCGTGTTGTTCCAATTTCGGCCGAATCATCCTTCCCGCGTACTTCGCACTTTCCTGTCCTAAATGTCCCAAAGTTAAAAAGTGCGAGATTTCCCATTTTCGGCCGAAACTCCCGAGTCGCGTACCTCACAAGCTCTTCGTCCCAAATCAGAAAATGCAAATCTTGTTCCAATTTTCGGCCGATTTGCCCGAACGCGTCCTTCGCGCGTTTTCGCCCCAAATGTCCCATTCTCAAAAATGCGCCCTGTTTCATTTTCGGCCGAGCCGGTCAAGTCGCGTACTCCGGAACTTTTTGTCCCGAATGTCCCAAGTCCAAACGGGCCCTTTGTTCCAATTTCGGCCGAAACACCCGAATCGCGTACTTCACACATTTTCGTCCCATTTGTCCCAAATGCATTTGTGCGTCCTCTCCCTGTTTCGCCCGAACCGGCCGAGCCGCGTGTTTCGCGCATTCGCGTCTCACATGTCCCAAGCGTACCAAGTGTCATTCACACTTAGTTTTTCCCGCTCACTCCGAGTATGATGCTTTTCAAATTGGTGGTTGTGTATTCAATGCGCATTAAAGTCATTCCTCTCTCCAAACGGCTATATAACGAGCATTCCCCTTTGCATTTTTCGCATTGCTTCCATGCTATCTTTTGCTCGAACCCTTGCAATTTGAAAACCTGCGCAGTATAGCCCCCTCCATTTGTAAAATTCCTATCCGAGTTAAGGTTGCAGCTCTAATCTATCAATATGAAGATCAAGTTCCAGGGACAGGAGCAAATTTCTCCACTTGAGTCTGCCGTTAGCAATATCGGAGACAGTGAAGCTCGTCATCTCGACTTCGGCGATTTTTGGTCAAGAATGACAGATGCAAACCCTACACCAATGGCACAGATGATTAATGATAGCGGTCTAGCTTTCGCCGGAGGATTCCCTATCTCAGTGCAGTGTGCTGATACTGTGCTTTCATGCGGAGCTCACTTCGACCCCGATTCGAGCGAATTGACAAATGTACACGGGGAGCTCATTGCCAAGCTGGACGCTGCCGCCATTGGAGCTGCTCTGAGGATTCCGGAGATGGACAATGCTATAGTCGTCTCCCGAGATCAAGCACAGGCCATGTTCGACCAAGACAGTGAGAAATATAAAGCTCGAGTGGCGAAGTCTTGGTTGAAGAACCCTAGGAAAGGTGCTTCTCGCCTAACCAAAACCCTATTCCGAGCAGATTTCAATGAAGAATTGTCAGATTTCATAATCCTGCTGGCTCGGGTCATGGGTTTGCCCTCCACCAATGAGTTCCATTTCTGGATGTGCCCGCTCATCAGCATGGTGTGCGAGGGAACACAAAATATCAACTGGGAAGAGATCATCTGTATGAATTTGGCGGAGCAGCTATCCAACGTTCAGCAAACAAAGAAGTTCTTTATGACTTCATATCTGATGTATACCCTAGCAGCATCAAGGTAGTGGTTTGGCTTCTCCTACATAGATGCACACAAAGATGATCCAGTGTATGCCTATTGCCCGCAGTTCACCCTAGAGACCAGCAATCGGAATTTCAGAAGGGTCAATGATGCTTTCACCATGTACGTGGTCAGATTGCTCGAAGGTGATACTGCTAGAAGGTTTTCAGATGAAGCCATGAACCTGATATCGCAGTATGGAGCCTATTTCATTCAATTCAGGAAATTTTCCTATATCAGGCTTGCTGGCTATGAGAGCACTCCTCTGCGGCTTCCCATGTTCTGCAATGACAAAATGGCCTTGATAGAAATATGCAGGCAACTAGACAAGTTGCACAGAACTTGCAGAGACAAGAAGATTTCTGGCTTGCACTTTCCCATCTCTCTGGGAAACTACACATGCAAAACAGCTCTAGATGCTCAGAACATAGAAAGAGCCCTGGTCCCTATCACTGTTCATTTCTTCAAGCCAAGAACCTGTTTTGACTTGAAGAAGTTTATTGAACAGAACATCAAGATAATCTATCATCATAGGGCAGATACAGAAGACTACTGGGCTGACTGTGCAGATGATTTTGAAGCCAGAAGAAGGCATTGTGGCAGGTTCTCCCTGCAATTGATCCAAGAACTTAGTCTGTACCAAGTTCCTGAAGGTCTCCAGGATGACAATTCTGAGCTATACTCGTATGAGTATGAAAATGTGATTAAGCACACCCCTCTAGAGGACCTGGATTGGAACAGGAAAGAGAGAGATGATCTGGCTGAGATTCTTGCTCCAGTCTTAATCAGGACTAGGGTCTGGTTCAGTAAGAAGATCCGAGAATTCAAGAGGCACTCAGGAGAATCCAGCTCCAAGGATGATTCGACACCCATAAGAGAGGCATCAGTTCCAGAGTCTGGAACACCAGTGAAAACCCCTCCTGCCTCAACAGCTCAGGGACCTATGGAATCTACTCCTTCTCCATCTACCCAGGTATACAAGAAGAAACTCAAAGAGGTAAAGAAGGAGCCTACAGAGAATGATCCTCCAAGAAAACAGGTAGAGTTGCCTATAGGGCCAGAGAACATCATTGTTCTCAGTGAAAGTGAAGAAAGTGAGATGCCCACTCCTGCAAATGTTCCTGAAGATCCAGCAGATCAGGACAAAGAGGTCCAGAGCACTGAACTTCCGGGTGCTACTGATTCTTCTACTGCCATTGCCTCCAGTGCTCTACTCACATCTCAGCTTGAGTCAACAGCTGCACAGACCCTGAGTGTCATGAGCTCCCTGTCTCTTGGTCCCCTTGCCTCTCCTGCAGATTCTTCTTCCTCTTTTGCTTGGGTGCAACCTCTGGTTGACAAAAGGAAGAGGAAATCCTCCTCTCAAAGCTTGGGACCAAATTTTGATGCTGTAGCAGCCTTGTTGGGCACCACTCCTTCTCGTGCCAAGAAAGCCAGAACTACTTCCAGGATTGTGTCTGATGCCCAAGGTCAGCAATTCTTGGAGATTGCTAAGCCTACAGTGGACAAATCAGAATCAGACTTGCTGACATCTGACTTAGAGCTTTCAAGGATCCCTATGGGAGAGTCTACTCCTGAAGGTGAGATTCATAACCTCCAGGAAACAGTCACAAGGGTCATTGGAAGGGTAGAGAAAGGGCAACAGACTATTGAGCAGCTGGAAGAACAAGCCCAAGTTCTCACGAGTTTTATCAAGTCACTTTTTTCTAAGGACAAAGTTTTGGACCCTACCCCTTGACTGCTCTACCTCCTCCTGTAATTCTAAGCCAAGATGAAGTGCAAAGTATCAAAGATATGCACAAGTATTCTGTCTATGGCAGAGCTATACGAAGCCATGGTGGATGACATGCTTGTTGCTGGGCTAAACTTCATCGATGAAGCTTTTAAACTACATGGAAAGGTAGACAATTTGCAACAGAAGCTATCCTCTACTATTGGGGTTATGGATAAAGAGCTTAAACTCTGGAGCAGTTGCATTGTAGACCTTCGCCTCATGGGACAGACAGATGAGAACATCTTACTGGCGAACAAGATTTTCGATGATGCGAAGGACAATCTGTCAAAATCTTGGGTCTACAGCGTGGAGTGGAAAATCAAAGTCCTGGAGGAAGCTGTGGGAGAAATGAAGAATAGCTGGCAGAAGGGAGAAGCTTTCAAGACACTGGCAGCTGCTGCGTTCAAAGATATGCATTGTCATCTTCAAGATGAAAACTCTGGCGTTCCCTTGTCCTTGCAAGAAATCAAAGCTCAGTTCAGAGCTTTTGTCAAAGATAATCTTTTCAAGGAAGACTCCATCTCTAAGGACAAGATAAAGGAAATTTGTTCTCTTCAGTCTGCCATTGAAGAAGCAAACAAAGACTATCATACTCAAGTCGAGTTTGATAAAGAGATGGAGAAATGTCTGGGATTTTGGACTCAGTCTGCAACCAACACGTCAGTCCCTCGTGGCAGAGATATAGCTGAGTCATTGAAGAAGTTCAGGCAGCGGATTCTGAAGACAGTGGGTCCCTCCCAGTAGCCGGCCACCTGTCTCCTTCTCCTTTCTTTCCTCTTCTTCCCTTTCTTTTCGTATTCTTTGTAATTAGTTAAGGTATTGCAATTGGCGGTCCTTAACTATTCTTTAGTTAAAAGAAACGGTTACGAAGAGTAACCGACTTGTAATCTATATAATGGCCTTTCCACGCCATTTTACGAAGGAGGAAGAACTTGGATATTTGCTGAAAGTGTAAATAGATCTTAAAGAAATCAATACAAAAGGGCTTTCCATTCTTTGTCTATCTGATTCTTGTTATCTCTGTGTTTTCCTTTAATATTGTGAAGATCATTTTGTTCTTAACTCGTTTAGTCTCTCTGATTGCATACTGTTCAGTTTTGCAAATACAGTGATCTTGTACAACCAAGAAGGAACTTTGTGTCCTTGATTAACAAATCTGAAGAAGGTTATTTATGGAACTTTGTGTCTTTAAATTTAATCTCAGCTTGCAAATGATCTTGTCTTAAATCCTTTGAAGCTTCGCATACACGAAGAATTATTCTGCTATCTATAATTCTGAATGTTGCTATTCTGCTCATCTTCTTATTCCCTTTCCTCAGTCCTTGCGTAACTGATGATCCTTGTGGAAAACACTTTCGTAATATCCAAGTTTAACCATAAAACAATGTTCTGTACATTTGTAAATAAGTTCGTTTCAGAATAAGGGAACCTCTCCCATTAAAGAGGAGGGACTTCTTGTCCCCTGACTGTTGCTCTTCCAAAAAGTACTATTTGACGACCAACAACTATCAATAATACAATGATCGATCAATCGGTTTTATATGGGTGTGTACTCTATTTCACTTCTTGTTGCTATCAATTATCCACTCTCACAAATTTCATATCCAGTTCCCAAATTCTATGGTTATGTCAAGATTCCAATCATAGTTGGTCCTCTCACCATGTTTGTGCCATTTTTTGTGGCACCATTCATCGAAGGTTGTGACCTACTCTTAGGTCTTCCTTGGCTCCATGCTACTAAGGATATTTTTTTTATCACTCACTTATTTCTTAATTTCATTCATGATAAACAAGTTGTCTCTATCCAAGGTGTTCCATCATCCACTCCATTTCCTCTACCTCCACTTGAGGTTGTCCTTTCCCTCAATATAGAATTTAGGTCCCCTAAACCTCTCAAGTCTAAATATTAATCTGGTCCTAGCACTCTTGTCTGCACATGACCTACTCAGTCTCATCGGCCCACTATTCCATTGTGGCAGTCTAGGTCCATTATTCAAATGGCTCCTTCATATAGGCATACATCACCTCCTCAGTTTCCGTCACATTGGTATATATCTCCTCCATGGTCTTATTTGTATAGGCATACATATCCTCCTCAGTCTCCTTCACATGGGTAAATATCTCCTCCATGATCTTCTTTGAATAGCTGTGTATCACCTCCTCGGTCTCCTTCACATAGGTGTTCATGCACCTCCATGTTATCATACACATAGGTATTATTGACCTACACATCATTTGTCTCATACACTTGTTGGTCTTAGAGCATAGTCACATGCCTTTATATCCACAAGCATCAGGTGGAGGGCTGTTACCCTTTAATTTTATCAGATAACATGCCCATCATCATGAACTTGGGGAGCATCATGTTTATTCCCCCTATTCTATCATTCTCAGGAGTTTGTTTCTTGTATCGTCATTACATTATGACACATTCTTGTGTTACAGTTCACACTTGAATGTTGAAGGCATACTACATACGTGAACCTCACACACTACACACTTCACACTTCATGCATTCATGACATCTATTGGCTTCTATCATTAACCAAGAACATTATACACTCTACATATTCATGACATGAATTTCCACACATTGCACTTATTACCCTATGACGCACTCTAGTTCCATGGTTCATACTCGGATTGCTGAGGGTCTAAATTTGAAATTAACCTCACCTCACCTCACTCGCACTATCTATGCTCTATGTTTCACGATCACATCTTTCTAGCTCATATGTTAAACCATTTCCCAATGATGCACTCTTTTTCTATGATTCACTCTTGATTGTCAAGGGGTATTTTATAAATGAACCTCATCTCATCTACTCATGGGGAACACTCCCCCTATCACACTCGCATTGCATTCCATCTCACTTATTAACATATTGCATATCTTGGTCGCACATCTTACTATTTCTTACTTATGCCTACATGCACACTTTTTTACACATGCTAGAAATATATTTTGTATGTCATTATCTTTTTTTATATACACATGTGCATTCACTTTCCTTCTAGTTTTGAATGTAGTCCTTTATACAGATCTTTACATGCAGCATTGATGCATAGCATTGCACTTCTTACCAAGTCCACAATAGGTCCTGGGGATGTATACTTGCATCCACATCATAGGTGTTATTCATTTCATTTTATATTGTTTCATATTCTTACTAGCACACTAATTTATATCAGATCATACACACTTTGACATAATTTTTATCTTTCTAACATGATAATGGGTGCTTCATGTACAATTTTTTCTTTAGGAATTCTATTTTCTACCATGGTTGTCTGATACTTTGTTTGTTATTGTATGTCATTGTATGTCATTATTTGCGGGCATTGCCCTTTATCTTGCTTGTGCACATTATATGCTTTTGGCCACTTTTTCCCTAATTGTCTTGTGTACATTATGAGTGATGTACTATGTTTGAAATCCAAATCTTTGAGTTTTACTTGGTCTGCACTATTGATTTTCTACATTGTCTTCTTATTTTCTAGCTTACATGTTATCTTCTATATGCATATTTGTTGTGATTGCACTAACACTTGTTTCCTAGCCACTTTGTTTGCATGTTCCTTGGTTTCTACCATGCACATTCCCTCCCCCCTTGCAGGGAATCAGTTTCTTATTAGCATTTGGGTCCTCTTTTGGGCTACATCCTCCTAGCAACATTGCATACACCCCAAATGAGGGGGCATATATTGGGTGAAACAGTCACCCCATTCAATAGTTCATACTTAGTATTGCAGTATAATTCAGTATAGAAATAGAGCATTCTTTAGTCACACAAATGGCTTAAAATTTGACTTGGGTTCTCAGTTCACAACATAGAGGCGTTAGTGCTTAGATCTAGACATGAGTGCCTGCGTGCCCTTGGCCCTTCCTGGGTGCCTATGACCAAGGGGAAACGTTACATATTTTTTATCATATTGGAAAAAAAATTTAGTAGATTACACAACATCTTTCACCGAAGAGGCACAATCCTCCGACAATCAGACATACATGGTATATCCTTTTCTTCTATTTTCATTGGATCTAATTAGATCAATTTGGATTGGAACTTGAAAAAAACAATATCACACCATCTACAGTGGTGTATAAATCATCGAGGAACCAGTCAAGGTTAGGAGAATAACACTAGAATTTTCTCCCCAACATTTCTTCTTATGTCGTTGAGTGGCGTGAGATCTCCCAGAAAAACTCGCATTTTTGGTTTGAGATCTCCCAAAAAAACTTGTTCTTGGCATGAGATCACCCAAAAAATCATTTCTTCCACGGCATTTTCAAGATCCTTTCTATCACTCTTCACTCATCATGGATCGTGTGCACATGTTCCTTTTCACATTTTTACATATTTGGATCAAATTTTTTTTACTGAAACAAATTTTTCATATACACATATTTGACTACTCTTTTTCTCCTCTCTTTTATAGGTCTGTCCTTATGGGAAGTAGCAGTCACACCATAAAACATAACATCAAGAGACATATATAACAGGTACACATGTGACACAACACATACGCTTTGACCCCTAGGGTCACTTCCTCTTCTCTTATCTTCCACACTTCATTTTTATCACTTCACCCATTTTCTTAGTCTCGTCGCCACACTTTTCACCATCAATATACATGGTTATCAAGCACGCATATCTTATCTACTTTATGTTATTGAGTACTCACTCAACAACATAAAGTGGGAGTAATTATAGACACAAATCACACACTTTGGGTACATTTCTAGGTCCTAGGCACATACTACTATTCATATGATTCCTAAGTGAGAAAACTAGCAATTAACATATGTCTTTGGCATTTCTTCTTTATGTTTACACCTTTACATCCTAGTTGATACTTCACCATTCCATATTTTGTCACTCAAGACATTGTTTTCTAGACTGCAATCATCAGCATCAGGTGCCTACGTCCCCTCTAGGCACCCTTAACCTCTTTGTACTTTTTGCCTCTTTTGGGCATCTTTCATCTTTTGGGAATCTTATTTTCTTATGGTTTGGCCTTTTGATTTTCCAATTACGAAATTTGAGCAAGGGATTTATATAAATATAAAGCTATGTGACCATAATAAATGACCAATCATTAAGCATTTACTATAACCACCTAAAGTTGCATCCAAAGGCCATTCTAAGAGCATCAAAACATCCATATAGCTTCCATTCAAGGGACAAGGGATTACATTATTCTGCATATATGCATACGAGGGTAAGTTCCTTTTTTCCATCCCTACATCTATCTACATTTTACATATCTACATACTATACTCGCTATTCAAGTCTATCTGGCACAAGATCCACCTAGGGCACAATAATCACACACACAAAAATAACTACATGGAGTTTAAAATTTAGTATAACACTTTTTTATAAGTTCACTCCGTTGGGTGACTGTCGGGGTCAGTACGAATCCCTATTTGCATGTTTTTCTTGTTGGTATTTGATGCGTTTTGGGGTTTTTTACAATAGGTATTTTAGTTAGTAGATTACAAGTGAATTCAATGATCTTCCAATGACTTATAGGTGATCAACAGGGAGGTTCTAGTGACATCAGTGTGACTTAAGAAAAATCATTTTGTCCTGAGGTCCTTTGCAATCATGGGCACCCAACAGTGTTCTATAATTCCTAGGAGCCCCTAACCTCATCTAGGTGCCCTATTCCTGAGTTTATTCCAGAAGTTTTACATTTTTCTAGGTTCGGACCTTGTGATAGTCTTCCTTTATGTCTATTCATTAGTTTCCTAGCTCTATACACCTCCGAGATTATTGTGAATCAGCTAAGTACTTTATCCTTATCTCTTGCACCTAGGGTTTATCTTTCATACTAGCTTATTGCTTGGGAAAATATCATGGAGGAATGTTATAACATTTTGAATCTTATTAGATAGTTGACTCTAAATTATGTTATTCATATATGTTTCTAAAATAAATATTCCATATGTGGATATTAAATCACCATACGTACAAAGAATTGAAAATACCTTCATTGGAAACTGGGGTTATTCAATGATTATTAATTTAAGTATGATAACTAGACAGGTACAAGACTCTGGAATTCAGACTTTTCATGATCCTTATAACCCAACATGCATCTGAGGCAACTAATGACTAATTTGGGTGAACTCCATAATACTGGTCTAAGCTAACTTTCTCTACAAGTATTGGTCACCTCTACCCCATGCATTAGACTAGCTTATAACTGACCAAACTAATGATTTGAATCTTATTCTTTGGCGAGTGAAAAGGTCTGAGACACATGCAGGGTTAAGGGCAAGGTGTATTCATCATGTAGTGAATAAATATACAACAAGATCTAATATGGCATTCTAGAGATTCTAATTTCTATCCTTCAGTACCTCACATATGTAGTCTATAACCTGTCATTAGAGCATTCCCTAGAAGCACACTAAGTGCTAGAATTCAGTCATCGCAGTATATAAACCTTGAAGAAGGAGAGACTTAGTTGAAGCTCATATCAAGTTATACAGTCAGGAGTTCATTAGATATACACCGAGGTATGCATCCATTTAAAATACCTTGAATGGATTTTTAGATGGCCCAAACAATTTTGCACGAAGCCATGTTATTCAAATTCCCTTCAAATTGTTTCAACATTTCAGTCCATGGTGTCTACTTATTAACATACCTAGTAGGTGCAGAATTTAGCTCTGGAAAGACACTGGAAGAATTATGTCAAAATATTTCATTAGAGTTTGGACATGGGGTTTATCTCTTAGCTTACAATACTTCTTCAACTAAAACATAGAAGGAAGATAACCATTATTATTCTTACATGAAACATACATTTGACCCTTTGACAAATATAGGGAGAACTATTCCAAGATCTGAGAAATATCATATAGAAACCCAGTCATTTTTGACTTCAATGTTACATTTACTAGGAACGATGATGATGATGTGTAACTCTAGAAAATTCCTCCAAATTAGCATATGCTTACAATGCCATAGCTAATAGCTCAAACTTGAAGCTAGACTTCACTGGCTAACACAGTGGCGAACTCAAGTGTCTTTATACTTATTTAAGAATCTTAAGAACCAATACTTTTCAAGAACTGATCAAAGGTATTACTTATGGAAATAACCTCCGTCCATAAACTATCTAAGGTAAATTGCATGATAATTTGTGCTATCCTTGTCAATAGGTTTTTCCATATCAAGAGAAATGTACCCAACTTAAGTGACAAATAGGTCTTGATAAATATCAAATAGTAATTGGGATTGTGTGTACTATTTCTTACAAGCATTGAAGAATTGCATCTTGATTCTGGAGACCTCCTCTCTAACATAGATGATCTCCATGACATATGACCAATTAAATGGCCACCAATACCTCAAAGGGGATCTCTATACCATGCTCCAAGATAGTTTGAAAATATGGTTTTTGTAAGTGGAATCCACAAATGCAAAACAGTATTCACATGACCTTTTTGACTAGACATACAATACAATTTAAGATCATATAATACCACTCTTTGGAACTTCAGGCCTCTTCACAAGAGCCTACCATCAGCTTTACTCAAGTCACATTGAACATTTAGTAAGTGTTCAAAATTCCATGCTTCTCAACGTTGACATCAGGCTTATATGCAAAAACACCTCTTCCATAATCAGTGACTTGCTATAGCTTCTGACTTGTCCTTTTCTAGCGGTAAGAGAGGAAGGTTACATATATGTAATCACATTCATTAAAATATACACTGTACATGCCTAATAAACACTAATATGATTACTAAGACCACATCATGGTTAAAGAAGCTTATTCACAGTGGAAGATTCATGCTTGGATCCATCTAATCAGAAGTCATGCAGATTTTCAAATGGGTATGGTGAAGGGAGGGAAAAATCCGTACAATAAACAATCATGCTTGAGGTACAGTGGTAAGTCATGTCACTATTTTCAGCAACCTAGATGTTCAATGCAGGACCTCTCTACAGATCTGATTGTGGAGGCATGACTTTTACTAGTGATTGGGAGACTAAAAACCCTATCTTCTTGTCATTGCTTGCGAAGATGAGGGTTTGGAGAGGGTTATGAACAGTGATAGGTTAGTGAAGAGATCCATTTCTTTTCCTTCAACCATTTGACCTAGTAGAATCTTTAGTAAAAGATTTTTATTTCCTATGCTCTTAAAAACAATCCTCTTATGATTCCATCTAAAGAATTCCATTTTAGTAGAGAGGCTAGCACTTTTTGAATGATAGGGCCCACATGTCATTTGGATTATGCCCATTTTTTTTATACCCTGCGCTAGTAAAACATTAGCGATATTCAGACCAATTCTCTTCAAAATTTACATAAAACTTGATTCATAGAGCATGGTTTAATACCTGTGCTATACATGATCCATAGCTAATTATTGGCTCATAGATAATCCTGTAAAGTCAGGTCTGGAATTGTCATTTGTCTATGCACTACACTATAGACACAAAATCATTCAATATTTTTAACATTATTCTAGTCCTCAGTCTGCATACTTCTATTTAGAGGGTTTTTGAGTGAAGAAATCTTTCACTTAATGATCTCATCCTCAACTCCCCATTCTCCATCATTTTAAATTCCCACTACCTACGTAGAAGGAACTCTAAGGAGTTGCACGCACTTCGGGTGAGTTCTTAGACCTATTTTTCAATGAGGTTGCCATGTGTTTGACTATGTTGTGTTGATTTAATAGGGTACAGTGCAATAGCTACTGATTACATGATCAATTTTCTATTGTTAGCCATGATACTCCTCCCATTATGTCTCACTCTTGATGCACTTCAATTGATCATATGCTTAGTGCTTGTATTGTTACATCTCTCTTCGCACCTTCCTCGTCACAGGTTAGAGCATTGTATGCTGATTTAATAAGGATTCCTAATTCTTTCACTATCTAATATCCTACATATGATTCATTTACTATGGCTACACTGTTATCTTATTACATTCATGGGGGAAATATATTCCCCTCTACCTACATTTTTGTCAATAATCATAGGGGATTCATCATACTAGTTTATCACTTATATAATCTTCCCAAATTACACCACATTTCTTCTACATGAAATTCTTGGGTTGTACTTGAACCTCCATCGCTCAATATCCCTTTACTCTTGAAGAGCATTCTTAGTATTACATATGTTACACAAATTGGTGAATCACATATTGATCAACTTATGTTTACTCTTCTCACTATTTCCCACAAGTTCCAATGTTCCAAGTCAATTTTACTTTTCATCTTAATGGGTACATTCTTATAATTACTAGACTTCACAACTCATGACATGTTGGTATCTTGAACAAAATTTTCCCGGTACACCCCTCACTAGATGAAGAATATGCTATGGGTATCTACTGATATCTTCTTCTCTCAGGACTGTTCAATAGAAGACCCTAGTTTTCGCTTCACATATCATGGCATCTCAATCCTAGCTCCATTTTGGATCTGGTCCAAGTTTATATGACATTCACGATGATCTCACTAGGTTCATGCCTCATACTCACATGTGTTCAATCTTTTTATATCAGCTGATCGTGGACCCTCACCTTGTATTCTCATTACATGGATCACATTTGCATTCATATTTGGGGGTATCTCACTCCCCCACACTACCCGATGACACGCTCTTGTTCATGTTTCATACTTAACCTATTGAGGGTTTCATTCACATGGACATCACTTTGCATACACTACACTGGGGGGAATCCTTATTCCTCCCCTCTTAGCTTGTTCTCCTTCATTTATTTCCAAATAATAATATCCTAAAACATGTTTTCTTAGATCTTGATTGGATGTACTCTTGCTTCTTTATACTATTATATGCTGCACCTTTGTTCTCATCATGTGACTACGTTTCATAGTAGGATTGATTATTTTTCATACAAAAATGCACATTCATGTGGTATCTTTAGGAAAATGTAAGTCACTTACAGGTTTTTACACGGTGTACGATGATTAGCCTTTTCCATTACTAGGTCCCACCAAGGCTCTTAGGGGAATGTACCTTTTCCTTACTTTCTTATCAGGTTATATCTGTTGTAATATTTCAGATTTTCCTTCATATATTCATATATTACATTTATTACAATGTTGCATAATATTTATCTTTCCTAACATGCTAATGTGTGCTTCATGTGTAACATTTTCCTTACAAGACTCCTTCCAATCATTGGTTGTCTGATTTTCTTGTACCTTGTTTGCTCATTATTTGTGGGTATATGCCCTATGTTTGACTTGATTTCCTTTTTTGCACAAGCCTTGACGAGGGCTTCCATTGTCTTGTGACATCCTGAGTGGTGTCACATGTATGAAACTATACTACTCATTGTGTCATTTTTTTGTTATTTTGTATTTATGCTTTTAACTAGTTGTTATTTCTAGTGTGCATTGTCTTGTTTGTCACTAACACTTGTATGTTATTATTTTCAATTACTTTGCTTGTGCCATGGTAACTACCATGTGTAATCCCTATTCCCCCATTATGATTCCTATATCATATGTGCACATCAATTTCATTCTTCCTCATTTGGGATTCATTTCACTTTTTTCCATCTCACACACCCAAAACTAGTGGGGGAAAACATCGGGGTGAAACTTTTCACCCTCTCAATAGTCGTACATAAAATAGTTATACAACAGTAGAAAATAGAATCAAAGCAAAATTAGTTACATACACAAGTTTTTAAAAAAAACTTGGCCACAAAAATCAGCATGGACAGAAGCCTGCCCAATGCACAAACATGAATGATGGTGCTAGTGTCCCACCTGGGTGGTCCCATCCTGGGGGCAAAAATAGTTACAAAGTAGTTTCAATAGTTACATAGTTACATTTTTCCAGTTTCAACAATCACACAACTAGTTTTAGATTGCAATCAGTTACTAATAGGAACTAAATAAGGAACTAACTATTTACTCAAGACAAGAACCAAAGCAGGAACCAAATAAGGGAATTTACACCTAGGGTATATGAAAGACAAATGATATGCCTGGAACAATGTGTCACCTTGAGGTAAGTTATAAATTAGGATTTGTGATCATCTGCAGTGACACTTATCCATGGGGAAGCATTAACTGGTTGGAGGGAAAAATAGATGAGTTTCTCCCAATACACTTTCCCTTAGCAGCGACATGACACCTAAATCTGAAGTTTATCATCTAGGACACTCAAATCCCTAGTTTGGTGACAGGATGCCCAAATCCTTTGTGTTATTCCAACTAGCTCCTAAGTAACAAGTCTATAAGAAGGAACAAATTTATACCTCTTTCTCTTTCAACATTTCAAGTGTACTCTAACCCCTTGGTTTAGATTTTTTCTAATACACATTTCCATTTTTACATATTTTATAAGTTAAAGTTCAATTGTATTTACCTAGAGCATTGACTATACTTATTTTCTTTTGCAGGTCCTATCCTATCCGAACATAAGGTAAAAGCACACAAGAAACCATGAAACAAATCTCAAGCACTCTCTGATAAAGATGATATTCCAAGGAACTACACACATGTATCATGTTATCACTCCACACACGCAAAGGTCACCCCTAATGATCCTTATCCTTCCCTCTCCTTAGAGTTTCATGGTACACATTTTTCACTATTCCCTTCGGACACGCTACAAAACTCATTCGACACGTGCTACTTGGGACATAATCTTCATTTTGAATCTCCTAAGGTACAATTTTCTTTTCTACTTTATGCTACCAAATCCTTATTCACTAGCATAAAGTGGGGGAAAATGTAGTCACTAAATCATGCACTTGCTATGTACATCTAGCCTCTAAATACTTCATTTATATGCATGATTCCTAAGTAAAGATAATTACTGATTAACACCCCTTTATTTTTCTTTGACATTACTTTTATCCTTTTCATCTTTATTGCTTGCTATTTCTGATTGACAACTTATACCTTTTTGCATACTATGCAACATCTTACTCAACTCCGATTTCATTGTTTTATCCTTTTGACACTCTGTACAGGACCACCCATTAGGGACAGGAGTGTATCGGTCACTACTTGTCCCCTTTGGATGCTTTATGTCCTCTTTATCTCTTTTTCCCCTATATTTCGAATGTTACTTCTTTCTTGTCTTCTTTTATCACCCTTAATTTGGCAATTTCACTTGTTAATGATGAAAACTTAAGTCAAAGGAATCATATATATACATGTATTATTTAACCTCATTAGAGGGTGAAATCATTCAAGAGGCACATACATCTATAAAGAGCTAATATTTTCTATCTACTACATCAAGGACTACATTTAGGACTGTATACTTCACTGCATAGGAGGGTTTATTTTGATATTTTATACCACACATTTTCATTTGGTACAAATTAGTTGTAGTATGTTATCTCTTTCTTGTGTGACTGCATCTTAGCTAGGGACACACACACACACACACACACACACACACACACACACACACACACACACACACACACACACACACACACACACACAACCTAGCTCAAGGGACACACATTCCAACACACACACACACACAAGAACTACATAGAGTCTGAAATGTAGTGCAGTGCTCGGTGACAATCACATTGGGGTAACCGTCAAAGGTCACTTAGGCTCGAGCATGTGAATTATTCTATTCATCTAATATGTGTTTGAGTACTATGTGAAGGTATATTATGGTTTATTTTGTAGGTTACAGGTGCGACATAGATGAATCTAATGTAACACAGTAGTGAGATACAAGGAGTAACACAAAATGAACACAAAAAGAACTAGGATCTTGACCCTGAATACTTCTAAAAACACCAAGCACCTAGAACAAATACTAGCACATAGATGACCATATCCCCTTCCAGGTGCTCTTCTCCCTGAGATTGTCATTTCCATAATCAGAAACAGAGCTTTTACAGAACCCATGAGATTGTCTCATTCCTAGATTCAGTCTCCAGATCTATACATTAATCCAAACCTACAAATTATAAGTTGATTCATTCTCTAAACCATATCTATCACTCTTGCTTGTACTTCTATTAGCTAGATCTTATATGTCATTATTTATTTATTTGTTTAGTAGTGTCCTTATTTTAGATTTACATTTGTTAAATTAGGAAATACGAGAAAGTTATTGTAAAGGAAGATAAGGTAGAGGTTTTTAAGGAAGAAGTATTAAGATTTGGACTTAGTTCACATTGCACAACTACAAAAGAAATAATGTTTTATTTATAAGGAGATGGAGAAAAGGAAAAAGGAAAAGGTGTGGCGCCCTTGAAGGAGATGTGAAGATGCTTTGCAAAAAGGAAATGTGAGAGAAGGGTTTACAATTAATCTAATGCTTGGACATAATGGAGAGAACATCTCTTAATGGTTGTAGGGGATTGAATTTCACATATAAGATTCTCGTTGTCGACTTCAAGAAATATGACAAGCCACCATGGGATGTCCTCCACCCAACATATTTGTAGCTACCGCCTGTCACATGAGGAAACATTTGTCAAATCCCACTTAAAATGTCGCAGTTTCTCAACACCATCCGTAAGGCATAAGGCATGACACTTGACAAAACAACAATAAACATCGACAATGTTGACCACCAAGGACTAACATTTACAACAATCTCAAGAGTGCGCACACTCAGTGACGTACAAATCTCACCTGATTTTACTCTTGAGCACTACATAATAATGAGGTACACAACAATTGTTCACACACGTAGAGAAGACGAGGGCAAACTAAGTTGTACAAAGCCTTCCCTTCATATTCAACACATAAAACATGTTATAAATATATAAAATACATAACTGTAAAAGTTGCAACCATATGCATGTGTCTAAGCATTGCACCATGTTCGTATTTCTTCGCAACTCGAACCTCTGAAGAGGGCTTTGTTGTCATAGTCCACCATGACATTTCCTATTCTTCCTTGCACTTTGCATAAATAAATATGGCACACACTATTGTACACACACACTTTATTAATAATTGCATCGCTTCCTTTCAAAGATGCTTACTGATACTTGACACATCACCCATTACAGATATTACGAAACCTTTTGCTAATGACATTGCGTTGAATACCACGCGTGATACACCACACACAATGCTGCAACAACCATACAAACTCTATTTGACAATGCATTGCTACTTCCATCGCACACCTACACCATCCTCATACCACACCCCAAAAAAATGACCACACACTAATACCATCCCAAACTACCGAACTAAGTTCTCCTTACCTACACTACAATTCACTCTCGATCACTACCTCTCCTCATTAACTCCTTCCAATATTATAGTTCATGATGCCATCACCAAAAAAACTTATTTCCATATTCAATCCATACAACACAAACCCTACGTCCACTTTTGTAAATACCAATTACACTCAATCACTTCCTCCGACAAACAAAACTACATGCAACCAAAAAAAAAAAAACCGTACACTTGAGAACATTTCCATGACTATTGCGTAGATTAGGTACTCTTACCACTTACATTCATCAACCACTCCGTTATGAAGTCAACATTTCTAGGTAGTTTGAAGTCCTATGCAATTGCTAGTAATTTAAAATCAACCCTTCCAAATAGGCGAGCATTGTTTACCAATTGAGCTTATGCTAGTTTATGTGATATTTTTTTAACCTCTAGGAGCAATGGTATTTAAACCCTAAAAAAAATGTAAACAAAAGTAAGAACAAGTAAACAGATCAGAGGTTCGAAACCCTTCCCAAACCCCTGTTGCGACAATGGCTGCCTTCTGGCTGATTGCAGCACTATTGCTGCTCTCGCCCATTGTTTCTATCTCCTTTTCTCCAGAAAATCCAACGGATCAGCGCCTTCTGGTTCTCCTGGACGACCTCGCAATCAAATCCTCACATTCGCTGTTCTTCAAATCTCTCACAGACCGAGGTTACGCCCTCGACTTCAAGCTCGCAGACGATCCCAAGCTTGCACTGCATAGATACGGAGAATATTTATACGATGCCCTCATTCTCTTCGCTCCCTCAGCTGACAGTAAGGACTCTGATTTTTATTTACGAATAATAAGGTTTTTTAAAATCCAGGATTTAGTTCTAGGGTTTTAATTTATTTATTTTTTATCCTTTTCAATTATCTGCAATTGCAGGACTAGGAGGTGCTCTCGATTTGCCCGCGGTTTTGGATTTCGTGGATTCGGGGCATGATCTGATTCTTGCAGCGGACACTAGCGCATCAGATCTTATTCGTGACATAGCTGCCGAATGCGGGGTCGATTTTGACGAAGTAAGTGAAAACCAGACTTGGTTTGACGGCTGATCAGTTTAATTAAATTGATTTACATAGCTAAATATTTTCTGTTTTTTCTTTATCTGGATTCATTTGTTGACAGTTTTTTTCCCACTTAACATTTTTTATTTTTATTTTCACTGATCCGTGTTAGCTGTTGTTTTTGAATTAATTATTTATTTGTTCAAAAGTAGGCATCCTTTCGAAGGAAAGTTTTATTGATTCGGCTTATCACTAGTCACGAGTTCAATTCCATGGGACTCATATTTGAAAACGGAACACATAGATGCTTAGTTTTCTGGTATGAGTTCAATTTTTTTGATCTGCTTTTTTTTCTGATATGCTTGTTCGCTCAATTCCAATCTGGGAGTGTTTGTTTTCTGATTGGCTTGTTTGTTTGATCAATTGTAATCTGGGGGTGTTCGTTTTCTGAAAGGTTTGATTATTCACTCAATTTTAATTTGGGGGTATTTGTTTTCTGATAGGATTCTTTGCTCCGTCAATTATAATTTGGGGTGTTGATCACGAAAAATTAAGGGGTGAAAATTTTATAAAAAGCACAAAATTTATTATGGCTTCTTGTAAAGTTTGTTGAATATCTTTTATGTACATTTTGCATAAAAAGGCATGGTTCTTTGTGATTTTTTTTCCTAGTTGGTGAGCTGGTTTATGTAAATTTTAAATAATTCACAAAATTAGCAATTTAGGGGAAAATAGCTGACAAAGAATGTTGTGGCATTGATCAATTTCAGGACCCAGCGGCTTTAGTTATTGATCATACCAGATATGCTGTTTCTAAAACCGACACCGACCATACTTTGATCGTAAGCGATGATGTAATTGACTCCAATGTCATATTGGGAGACAAAAAGCTTGAGGTGAGTTTGCAATGATTTCCTTTTCTTCATTCTTTGTGACTAACTCTGATAAAGAGGTGCTTGAAGGGCCATGACTCATTTGGAATATCTTGGGAGACACATGTGTTTAGGATTTTTTTAAATGTGTAGTTTTGCTGCGAGCTTACAAAACCAATCTTCGTGGGATATCAGGGTTTCCAAAACTGTAAAAATACATTCTTGTACCATCACGTGGGAGATACTCGAGCTAGCAGATTTTATAATTTTAAAGTTGGGGTTACTGGGGAAATCATTTTCACTAAACCAACAAATCATGAGATTTTAGGGTTTGAAAATTTGTTTAAAAAGCAAAAGCTGGAGATTTTTTGAAGGAATTAATTTTCAAAATCATGTTAATGAATGCTTACTAAAGTCAGCTTCAGACAGACTGTTAGTGCAAACTGCAGCATTTTAAAGCACACATCCTTTCATCTTTTTGCTAAACAACATCCTCACTCTAGTGTGCCACTCATGCCCTTTGGTGCGACTGTAGTGTTAATTATATCAACATCCTTAAACTGTAGCTACCTTTTAAGAACAATACTCGCAAAATGAAATTGAGCTTCCAGAGGGAAATACAGGCACAGAGACCTTGTTCCATGTAAACTGTTTTGTGCCTTATCAATTTGGACTCGGTATTCCAAATCTGTTGGTATTTACATTGTGAAATTCAGAGAATGATATAATGTACACGCACTTTGGGTTCCTTTAATCTAATCATACTGTTTACAGTGAAGTTTCTAAAAGGTGGTAAGCAGTTTCCACTAATACATAATAATAAACAAGAAGTCCTCAGCTGCATACATGGCTATACATCCTATCAAATCATCAAGACTAATTGATAGTATTACCATTGAAAAAAAACAGAAGTATACAAGAATGGGTGAATATCAAATCCAGTCATATGATATAATCAATAATGCTGTGTTACATGATATAAAATATTAGATGATATACAATATTAGGTCATATGCCCATTATTGCTGACACCGTTCATATTGAACTTCAATACTAAGCATTGTTCAAAACTTTACAAATTTGTCCATATACAGGTTCGTTGACCATGTTAGCTGGTTGATCTGGGTCACACAATATATCGGCTTGAACACTCCATCAATTAACTTTGTGCGGACAGTTCTGATGAATTTCTATGTGCTTGCTGTGGACACGATAAACTGGACTTTTTTGCAGTTTAATGATTAATCACATACTGGTTGTTGAAATATGAATAGATTGATGTTGCATCAAACTAGACTGGCTGCAAGTTGCATAAAACTGTAATGATTGAAATTATTTTATGTGTGACATTTAAGATTGCCTAGTACTTTTCCTCTACCCATGAAAGTGCTATAGTTAGCCGCCTCTTGCTGACTCAAGAAAACACCTGTAGCTGCTACCAAATTGAATGCATACTCAGAAGTAAGCATCTTGTCATTTGCTGATCTGCTTGAATCCAAATATCTGTATTCTGCTAGGCTGAAGTCATTTGTACTCTTACATTAAGTCCCGAAATGCACTGTACGTTTCACTTATCACAATATTTTCTTTGATGTATTCCAACAACCATACCTTGGTGCATTCATAACTTTAGACCAAATACTAACTACATAGTAAGTCTCTTTCTAGTATCTGTCAAGTATATTAATCAACTGATTAGCTTCCCGTGCAAAGTTGCATTAGCTTGTTGAAATCGTCTGGGGCTGATAGTTTTAATCTGGCCTTCATAGGGGTCGATGAAGCCTTGCACTTTCTCATTCTAAAATTTTCTTTATTCCATGTATACTCGATGAAGTGAAAATAGAATTCTTCATTTGCTAGGACTCAACTCCTAGAAATGCTACATTAGTCCCATATCTGTGAGGCATTCCTACAACGGCAGCCAGGGCTGCAATGGATAGTTCACTTTTATTCTAGACATTAAATTTGACGTCCATTTGACCGTCACATGATAATTCATCCATAAATTTGACTTCCATTGGACGGTCATTTAAATGTTTTGTTTTCTTTTTTCTTGGAGAAGTCAATAAAAAATAGCAATATCTTGGCTATAAAGTAGTGTTAGGGCCCTTTTTTCTTTAATAGATTTTTTTAGAGTCCGACACAATTGCACAATGAAATGATTCCATTTAACACAATTTAATGGAAAATTTGATAGATAATTAAATGAAGTTAATTTAATTAAAGTGGTGTGTGAAAAATCTAAGCTAAGAACCTTGAAATAGATATCTATTGATGTATTTCATATAGATTATTATAATATATTTATTTTTTATTATTCTTATTTTTGGTATACCTATACTACACTAGCATAGTTAGATAAGTGCCTCAAGATTGATATCTCTTGGCATATTTTAGATAGATGTATTTAAGATATTTATACTAGTTAACATCATTGACGACATGTCGATCTTCATGCCATGTGCATAGTGTTTTGCTTCTATCCGTACACAGACTTCACCAACTTGCAAACTAATGTTCCTTTCCTTTCGTCATGAATGCACATGGCAGCGTATGCTCTTGTTCCAATTCTTCATGTTGGAACAATTTTTTGATGTCTATCTAGTACCCTCCATCCAACTGTGTTGCCAATTATTCAAATTCTCACAATTGTTTTTACAGAAACAAACATCATATATGTTGGCTGTAATTTGTTCTAGTTCTCGGCATATACCTTGGCTACAAGTCTAGCCTTATGCTTGTTAATGGTGCCTTTAGCCCTTTTAATTTATTTTTTTATATCTGCATGAATCCAACGACTTCCCTTTTTGTTGGAAATTTTATTAGCACCCGAGTTTCATTCTTCGTTAATGTATCATGCTCAAGCTTCTTTACATTTTGCAAAATTTCTTCATTTTGAGCTTCTTCATATGTCTCATACTCATGGACAATGAAGCCAATTTAAGCCTTATTCATGCTAAGAAAATCAGACTCCAATTTTCGCATTTAAAGAAGGCTCTGTTTTTGCTCTGTCATGATGTCATCCAACTGCAGCATCTCATCTAACTACACATCTTTTAATGTATGACAGTACCACTTGGGAATTTACTGTTACAGCACTCTGAAATCCTTGAACTGTCCTCCTTTGGGATCTTTCTGAACATTATCATTGAGAAGTGGTTTGGACTCGTCATCAAATGCCTTTTTGCTACTGGTTATGATTTTATTGCTCGCTAACTCTAGGTTGTGTTCAAGTAAGATAAGATTCTTGCACTAATCATCCAATTAATGCTGTTTCTTTTCAAGAATGATTGCATACTCTAGACACCCATGCATCGTGAATTTATTTTAACTGTTTTTTTTTTCCAGTTTAAGAATTCTAAGAAGTAACAAGTAACATCTTCGACTGCTTTTTCAGGGCTTCAATTTAGTGGATATAATGCTGTGTTCAATGCCTTTCCACAAAATAATTTTAGCAAGCCCCTTTTTATTTAACAAACTACGAGCTTTCTTTGTTGTTCAGATCTCTGCATCTTTATCTTTTGATCACTACATCTCTCTTGCATTGTTTTAAAAGTCGTAGTTGCCTTGGAATTTTCCTTAAAAATGCACCCAAGTTTTCCTTGCAAAGTCTTTTCAGAAGTTTATGAAATGAACTGATACATTAATTCTAGTTTGCATTGGTCTAAATATGCAGTATGAACAAGATTCAATACATGCTTTGGTTGCTGCTTCTCTAAGCATTGGTTTATTTGATTTCTGCCTGGCAAGATTCAAACAGCCCTTTGTAATATCCCGGAAACATACTTTGTAACAAATTTGGATGTGTTGTCAAACCCTAGGGCAGCAGTATAAAAAATTTGAACTTTTATGACAGCAGCAGCAAACTGATTTTTATTTAAAAAACAAAAAACCCCAATATATAGAAAAACAGGTATTTATTTATTTCGAATCAGCTTTAATGAAAAATACTAGAATGTTTGAATACAATTATTTTCTCACAACTGTTGATTTAGATGAAAAGATGGACTTAAGATCAGAGCATGCAAACTGATTCGACTGAAAACTGCCCCCAGATGTGGCGCCAGTACTAAAATTCATTTCCAAAGGGGGGCATCTTAGCTGTAATTGCTGTTTTGGGTGCTGAAATAGCCCTGAATATGATGCCCTAGATGAACTGATACTTGTAACCTGAATGATCACTGCAACCCCTGAATGGAATTGCCAAGCTTAAATATGAGGGTTTCCGTCCTCAGACCTATGTGCAAATGAGAGTTTTCCTCCTCTATTGCTGATGCAAAAGAAGAAGCTACTTGCAAACAATGAAGTAGTTGATAAATTTCCAAGATGATATAATAATAATCCCCAAAATATGTTTTTATAACTTTTAAGGCCTTCTCCCAAAGACGATACCACCTTTTGGAGTTACATGCATGCTTTAAAATATTTAAAAATCATTTAATTGGCATGTCTAAAGTTGGCACTCCATCCTAAAAACATAAGCTCGATGCCCACACAAACATTTATAGCTTTGGTGCCCCATGTTGTAAATTCATTATTCAATTCCTCATACACTCTTTCATTATTTTATTATCATTTCACTTCTGCTTTGTGGCCACGCTTATTAAAATATAATTTAAGTGTATTTTTCCAATTAAAATATAAAATGCCCTTGGATCACTTAAATTAATTTAGTTCCCTCATTAATTCCCCTTAGCCTATGGGAAATAAAAAAGAATAGGTTCCGAGTATCCAAAATCAATTAATTTTGAAAAGGGGACTTTACAATCCGCCCTTCCTAGAATTGCTTGCCCTAAAGCAAATGCAACCTGAGATGCTTAAGAATATTTGCACCCTCCCAAGTGAATCCTTTTAGCGTATCAAATATTTTGTGGTAATCTTGTTACTTAACTTCTTTTCTTTGAAATCTAAAATTACTTTGAGAACCAAAACAACTTTGCCTTCATCATCCAAAGGAGGCAACTCAATAGAAGGAACAATATGCTGTCCCAAAGCCTTTTTCAGGCATGAGACATAGAAGACATGTATTTTACTCTGCCCTGGCAAATCCAGCTCACAGGCAACCTTTCCGATCCTTTGCTTTGCTTAATCATGTATGGTCCATAAAAACAAGGTATGAGCTTCTCAGCTTCACTCTTTTTCAAAGAAGATTGTCTACAGGGTTGCAACCTCAAGAAAACCATGTCACCAACCTCAAAAGACCTCTCATTGGGTGCTGGTCCACATAAAATTTCTGCTAGTTTTGTGCATGTTGGATATTTTCTTTGAGTATCCCCAATATATCTTGGTTCTATGCAGCCAAGTCACTTGCCCCCGACACTATGCTATGTGCAAATACCAAATCCACAAGGAAAGAACATCATAACCATACAAAGCTCTGAAAGGAGTCATACCAATGGACATGTGATTAGTGGTATTGTAACAATGCTCTCCCATGTAGAGCCACTTGACCCAAACTGATTGCTGCACTACCACATAATTCCTCAAATACCCTGCAATCCACTTATTCACAATCTCTGTTTGCCCATTTGTCTGTGGATGGTGGCTGGTACTTGGAGTTAATTCCGTCCCTGTTAAGCGGAAGAGCTCACGACAAAACAAACTAAGGAACTTTCTATCCCTGTAACTCACAATATTTTTAGGCAATCCATGTAGCCTAAAACCCTCTCTGAAAATTAAATCAGCAATCTGTGGAGCCTTAAATTCAAAAGGAATAGCAAAGAAATGAGCATATTTAGTGAGTCGATCAACCACTGCATAAATACAATTCTTACCTAGAACCTTGGGATGAAAACCATTGATATACTTTCCCATTTCTGATTTGGATGGGTAAGGGCTGCAACAAATTTGTTGGAAAAACATGTTCAGCCTTGTTTTGTTGGCACACAATGCACTCTTTAATGTATTGGAGGACCTCTTCCTTAAGTGCTTTTAAAATATTTTTTCCCTAATCTGCTTGTAGGTCTTGAAATACCTTGGGCGACAAGGCAAAGGTGTATCATGGGCAGCCCTCAAGATTTTACTTTTCACCTTTGATTCAGGTACCAAATAGATTCTATCCTCATAGAGGATAAGATCATCAACCACCCTGTACATATTATTCTATATTTTCCCCTCAAGGATCTCTTTAGTGCCATCATTCTTTACATACCATGCTATTATTAATACTTTCCAATCAACAAAGATTTCAAATATATAGCATAGAAAAGTTTTTCTAAATAAAACATTTGCTACAACGTTATTCTTCCCTTTAACATACTCTATGTCAAAATTATAAGCTTAGAGCTTACTCTCCCACTTTTGTTTCCTATCATTCAAGTTCTCGCGAAGAAAGAACTTTAAACTATTGTGATTAGTTTTGACCACAAACCAAATATTGCCAAAATTTTGCCAATGCATGCATCATGATGCCCAACATTTCTTTGTCATAAATAGAGAATTCACACTCTACTTCACTAAGTTTCCGTCTCTCAAAGGCTATGGGATGCCCCTTTTGCATCAAAACAATGCTTACTCCTTCCCTTGATGCATCACATTCTAACACAAAAGGAAGAAAAAAATCAAGAACAACCAATATTGGGAAAGAACTCATTATCTCTTTGAGTTTATCAAAGGTTGTTTGGGTTGTTTCGGACTAGCTGAAAGCTCCTTTCTTTGTCAAATCAATCAATGGGACAACAAGTTGTGAAAACTCTCTCACAAACCGTCTGTAGTAATTGCAAAGACCAAAGAATCCCCTCAACTGTGTCATAGTGGTGGGTGGAGGCCAATCTAATATTGCTTGGATCTTCTCTTGATCAACCTATACTCCTTGGGCACTAATGACATGTCCCAAGCATAAAAATTTAGTAATTCCAAATTCACACTTGGATTCCTTTGCTAAAAGAGCTTGCTATTCCAAATTTCCCAGCATTGTATCCAAGTGTTTTAGGTACTTTTCCCAAGTTTTATTGTGCACCAAAATGTCATCAAAGAATACTAGGACAAACTTCCTCAAATGTTCACTAAAAACATGGTTCATGTATAACTGGAGAGTAGCTGGAGCATTGGTTAAACTAAAAGGCATTACCAAGAATTCAAAATGTGTCCAAAATGACAATGAAAAACTATTTTGTGCACATCTTCATCTCTTACCTTGATTTAGTGATAATTGTTGTCACCCAGAAGTGCAACCTGATAGAGAATGGTGTGTGCACTCTCTCTCTTATTGACAAAATTGGAACACCTCAAGGTTGTGGGTAACCTATGACTGAGGTGAATCTCTAGAGAGGGTTGGTTTCCTTGTGAATCACCTAAAACTAAAAAAATTGACAAGGAAAAGTGAGAAGGAATGCAGGAAATGAAAAATTGAGGTGATACACCAATGATTTGACACACATATGTACTATTGCATACAAAAAATATAAAGATCTACACACCTACACAACTCTAAGCTAATATGCAAAATTAATTCAAAGGTTTGGGTTAAAGGACAACAGTAGAGAGAGGAATTTCCGCACCAAAACAATACAATACCCTGCAAAACACGATGAAAACTCAGAAAACGAACAATATGAGAAGGCAAAATGAAGCTTTTTTATTCAGAAATGCAAGTACAAGCTAGGATTACAATAGCAAAACAGCTGGAAATAGTGTGTATCTTGATTTCTTCACAAAAATCAGACTATAAGGATTGCTGCGCCCTATTTTCAGCCCCTTTGTGCATGCAAAATACTTCTATTTTATTTATTAATTGGCATGGGCAGTATGCACACTAATTTTAACCAATAAAAAACTCATCCTTATCCTGCCTTGGCGCCAAAACTGTCCTGCTGCTGCAATTAATATAATAAATAAATTAATCTTTCACTACCTCATGGCACCAAACCCTAGTGCATGCTGTTTTATTTATTTAATTATTTTTTTCCCTTGCTGCTGCATAGATTTTAAAAAGGAACAGCAGTTCACATTTTCCTTTTTTGCTTTTTGTCTTTTCCTATTCTTGTCTTTTGCACAGTTTATTCTTTTGTTTTTTGTTTGTCCCTTCCTTATCCTCCTTCGGTGCAGACTTTTGGCTTGGAACAACATGCATGCTTTTTTTTTTGTCTTTTGCTGACTTTTGTCTTCTGACTGGCTGTTTGCTTTTTTGCTGACTTTTGTCTTTTGCTATTTTTGGCTTCTTTTTCTTTTTCTTTCTTATTTTAGCGTCCAAACTTGGATTAAAAAACTCTCTATTCGTTAAAATTAGCAACTTGTTACTGCTATTTTTAGCCTATAAACTCCCTATCTTTGGCGCAAATTCTGAGGTGCATGAATTTGTGGTAACAATAATTGGATCTCAAATCGATTTTGGAAAAATACACCACTCCATGCAATTCATCGATCTTGGGTATTTGGTACTTGTTTTTGATAATCTTCTTATTCAAAGCATGGTAATCAATGCACATCCTCATTGTCTCATCCTTATTCTTCACCAAAACAACAGAAGAAGCAAAAGGGTTAGAACTAGGTCAGATATGTCCCATCTTCTATAGCTCTTTGAGTGTCTTGTCAATCTCTTCTTTGTAAGCTCTAGGTGGTGGTGAGGAGTAATCATAACAGGTTTAGAACCTGTTTCCAACTTTATGATGTGTTAGAATCCTCTATCCTATGGCAATTCTGTTGGTTAATCACTGAATACTGTACCATGCTTGTCCAAAATAGATTGTATATCCACATGATAAGATCTATCATCAGTACTAGAAGTAAAAATACTTGCCAAACAATGGGTTGTTTAAGTTACACGTCTCTTACAAAAAGCTCTTTCCATTCGTTTTGCTGTGATAGCCTTAGATGCTCCATTGGCCATACCATGAAGTACAACCTATTCTCCATTGGTTTTGAATTTTAGCTCCATAGTTTGGTAATTCTGTGTGAATTCTCCAATTGAATGTAACCATTATACTCCCAAAACTTCATTGGTTTCTCTTATTCCTACCACATAGAAATCATCACAAACCTTGTGCTTACCAAGAGTAATCTCCAATCCCTTCACCCTCTTGGTGCATGGAATAGTAAAGCCATCAACTACAGTAACATTAAAATCTTCTGTTTTCAATCCTCTTTGGGCCACCAAACTCTCATCGATAAATTTGTGAGTTGTCCCACTATCAATCAAAAATAGTTTCCTTATGCCCATGAACTACTCCACAAACTCCGAAAGAATGATACTTGGGAGCACTTGAAAGTGTAGCAAGAGTACCGTCTGGAGTCTTTTCTTCTCTTTATTTTCAGTTATCGGTTCCTCTATTTTTTCCACATCCGGTTCCTCTTCTTCCGCCTCATCATCTGATGCCACTTCTATATAGTGCTCTTGTCCTTTGGAAAGACATCTATAACCCAGTCCCCAAGGATCTCTACAAGTGAAACACAATTTCTTCCTCCCGAGTTCATTTCTTGTTTCTATCTCCTTGTTGGTTTTAGGCATCTCCTTTTGTTGAAAACCACCCTCTTGAAATGGCTTTTTCTGTTGCCCACAAGGTGCTGGTTTTGGTTGCATTGTAGGTTGTCCTATAGCCTGATATCTCCCTTTTGGGGTTGTAAGTCTCCAAATTCAAAGTCGTTTTGATGGCTTCTTGAAGAGGTAGGAATGAGAGCTTTCACCAAACCCCTAATAGATTCAGTTAAACCATTTACGAACAAAACAACCAATCTTCTCTCTGTCACATCAGGTACCATCACAGAAAGCTTTTGAAATTCAGCTACATAGTCATTACATGTAGTTATTTGAGCAGGGCTGATTCCCGAAAATGAATTTCTAGATCAACTCCGTCAAATGTCTCTATCAACATGACATAAGAATCAAGATGACGGTGCCCCTAAATAATTAGCCCATGGTACCACCACTCATGTGCTATACCTTTCAGATGAAGGGTTGCAAATTTGATGTCTTCCTCCTCTGTCATTGGTTTGAATGGTAAGAAGGTATGTAGCTTCTGTATCCATGCACGAGCTGTACTCTTACCAGAACTATCAAAAGTAGGTAGTGACAATTGTTGTAATGCTTGTTGCAGGTCTCTTTGATTAGTTTGTGGCTTAGGGTCAACTCTTGGTCCACCTCTCGTTTTCTTCATATTAATGAAATTTGTGAGTGATATAGCCTCTCTAATCTCACATGGAAGCACCTTGTACTCCTTACAACTAGCAGCAATGTCATCTGCTTTGGAAGGCTAAATTTTTGCCTTCTGGAATTGCGTCCGCCATACGTAGGAAGTTAGGGTAGAAGGGCCTAACGATAAAAGCAATACCTGTCCTCTGATAGTGCTGATTATGGTTCACTCTTGAAGAGCTTCCCTCATTGTTTGGAGCCCTTTGCACATTCGTGCCCTGCATAGCTTGGACTAACTGACCCATCATATCAACTAACCTATCTTGTCCGTGAATAAGCCTATCAAAGATTGCCTCATCCGAATCCTTGTTACCCATGACTTTTGGCTGTTTTGTAGCTTTCTTTTTCTCCCTTCAGCGGTACCCGACTTCGTTGTCACTACTTTGCATGAAGTTCAAAGTTGCAATTTTTTTCCACTAGTTGGGAGAAAAAATAGCTCTGATACCACTGTAATGTCCATGAAAAATACTTTCTAACAAATCGAGATATTTTGTCAAACCTTAGGGCAGCAATATAAAAAATTGAACTTTTATGACAGTAGCAACACTGATTTTTATTAAAAAAACAACAAACCTCAATATGTAGAAAAATAGAGTGTTATTTATTTATTTCAAATTAGCTTTAATAAAAAGCATTAGAATGTCTGAATACAATTATTTTCTCACAACGGTTGACCCAGATGAAAAGACGAACATAAGATAAGAGCATGCAAGCTGATTTAACTGAAAACTGCCCCCAGATGTGGCATCAGTACTGAAACTCGTTCTCAAAGGGGAAGTCCTAGCTGTACTTGCTGTTTTGGATGCTAAGACAACCCTGAATATGATGCCCTAGCTGAACTAGATGAATATTTGTACCCTGAATGATCATTGAATCCCTAAATGGAATTGCCAAACTTAGATATTAGGATTTCTGTTCTTAGACCTGTGTGCAAATAAGGTTTTTCGTCCTCTATTGTTGATGTAGAAACAAAAGATACTTGCAGACAATGAAGGAGTTGATAAATTTTTAAATGATATAATAATAATCCACAAAATCTGCTTTTATAACTTCGAAGGCCTTCTCCCAAAGTTGTTGCTTCCTTTTGGAGTTACATGCATGTTTTAAAATAATTTAAAATCATTTAATTGGCATGTCCAAAGTTGGCACTCCATCCTAAAAATATAAGCTTGATGCCCATGCAAACACTTTTATCTTTGGAGCCACATGTTGGAAATTCATTATTTATTTCCCCATGCACTCTTTCAATATTTTATTATTATTTCTCTTCTGCTTTGTGGCCGCTATTATTAAAATATAATTTAAATGTCTTTTTCTAATTAAAATGTAGAAGTACCCTTGGATCATTTAAATTAATTAATTTTCCTCATTAATTCCCCTTAGCCTACGAAAAATAAAAAAAGTATAGGCTTTGGGTATCCAGGGTATCCAAAATCGATTATTTCTGAAAAGGGGACATTATATCCTTTGCTCTATTTAATCTTCGGCAAGCTATGTACCATATTTTCCTTGTTGAAGGAACCAAGATATGTGTAAACTGAAACCTCGGCTTACTGATTGCAGGATCTTAACCAAGATATGCATATGCCATAAAGTAAACTGAAACCTCTGCTTAGTGATAGCAGGATCTCGATTTTTGACTAAAGCTACTGATTCTTTCAATTACAGTCACAAACCTGCACTACCGCTGCAAACATTGCAAAGACTAACGCTGAGGCTGAAAAGCAGTGGACTGTATCAAATTCTGCAATCAAAGGGCAACTTCTTCACAAAGTTTGACAGCAATTGTCTCCCCAAAATGCTTTCATGGTATTGTAAAACCTCCATTTTTCATGTGCTGATGTCTGGCCATGATACATCTAAAATTTAAAGCAGCAATGTACAAGTACGGATAACAAAAAACAACACCAAAGGCATATTCTTTTGTGTGTGTGTGTGTGTGTATCATATTCGCTTTACCTCCTAATGAAAACAAAACTCCTCTTACCTGTGTCCTACATTCCTTGTGACAATGATATAAATTCATTATAAACTATGAGTTCTCTAGATATGACTTTCTAAACCATCAAGACTAACAGACATTTCTTACTCTTAACTTTCTATCCAGGGCAGCTAACAGTTCAAAATTATGAAAAATGACATGGCATCAAAACATTGTGCCACGTTCTCTTAAGTATTTTTTTCGAAGTTTTCTGCACAATAGCTGTTGGTTCATGACAAAATGGCTGCTGGTTCACAACATAGTTGTAGTACCTGTATCCATTCTCTACTTCAAAGATGGGCCTGTTTCTAAACAGTCATTTAGGAAACTAGGAAGAGCAAGTTATGTGTCGATAGATTTGCTGCCTGTTCCTAATCAAAACTAGCCATAGATAAAGGGTAAATTACTGAATGGATATCTCATGTTTTATGCAATAAAAATTACTTCCATTACAAATCATTAGAAAATGACTTTATTATTAATATGAATGTACCACTGTCCATATTATATCTAAAGATTCTACACTTTTTGACTAGTTACGAGAGGCAACTGATCAGGTTCATGAAAGCCTCATTTTCAACATGAAAAATTATTAGGTTTTACTGTTTCTATCATGTAATCAATCTATTTTATGCTTGAAGTACTGCTACTAAATCTCTTTAATAAGTTCCAATTTATTTTGTATGCAAGATTTTGATTTAGAATAATATGAGAGGATATTTTAGGCAACATGCTTTAATTTGTTTGTTTTTCTTTTCAGGCTCCTGTTCTTTTTCGAGGCATTGCTCATTCATTGAATCCTTCAAACAGTTTGGTGAGCTTTGTCAATAATTGATACCGAATCATATCAATTTTTGAATGGTCAGCCAAATGTCCATCTAGTGAAAGCTAAAATATTCGTCTACATTTGCAATGTTTGGGCACATCTATTCTATTTAGAGGCATTATGTGAATCATGTTTGCTTTCTTACAGGTGTTGCAAGTTTTATCTGCTTCCCCATCTGCATATTCTGCAAATCCTAAAGCTGAATTGTCTAATCCTCCAGTCCTCATAGGATCTTCTATTTCTTTGGTCTCGGTTGTGCAGGTATGAAATGCTTTATTCACTCCAAGGCAAGAGCATATTTAGAAATTTCCATTTATTAGTTGGTTTTTCCAACTATAGGTCATACTAAATTATTTGTCCCTTTTCTATTTTATTTTCTGATTGTAGGATTTGTATTCATTGTTTCCTGCAGGCGAGAAATAATGCTCGGATTCTCATTTCCGGCTCCCTAGATTTATTTAGCAATAAGTATGTGTCATGGTTTATGATGTAGTCGATGTGCTATAAATTGTATTTTACTTTAGCTGGATTGAATTTCAGTATGTAATACTAATAGTTTTTCCTCGCACAGGTATATTAAATCCACAGTTAGAAGATCTGGCACTATAAATGAGTAAGTATTTAGTCTACTGATTTTGACAGTATGTCTAATATTGGAGTTAGTCAACATTGAATGAGAACTGAGATGTTCTGTCAGCATAATGAAATTGCACTAATGGTTATCCCTACAATTTTTGGTTCTTTTTTTCATCATATTGTATATTAATCTCTTTCGAGTTTCTTCGACGTTGGCATAGATTAGAGTTGTCTGTAATATTTTATTAGTTCATAATAGGTTGAATTCAGATGCCTGATGGTGGTCACTTTGACTTGACAGTTAGTATCCCATAGCTTGGTTAGCCATCTTGTGTCTTGGTGTCCAGTTGCTTCAGCCATTCTCTACTACAATGCACCCTATTTGGACATGCTTCCATGTTTATAGTAACCAGACTTACGTTTATATATTTGGTGTCTAGAGATTCCGGTGATGCTCTGAAATGGGCATTGGGTTTGTCATCTCCTGCCCATAGCTTGGTTAGCCATCTTATGTCTTGGTGTCTAGTTGCTTCAGCCATTCTCTACTACAATGCACCCTATTTGGACATGCTTCGATGTTTATATTAACCAGACTTCAGTTTATATATTTGGTGTCTAGAGATTCCTGAAATGGGCATTGGGTTTGTCATCTCCTTTGCAGGGGCATTCTTGACTTCTTGGTAATACATATCAGCATTAACAACATAGACTAGTTCATTGAATAGTTCAATTTACCAGTGTTATAGAACCTGGAATAAGGATGCCTTGATTGCTAACGTCTTCAGTTGGCTTGGTATCCTAGTTCGTTGTTTCCACCTTATTCTAAAGGTAAAATATTGGAATGGAAAATTTTGTAGGCAAATGAAATTCATGTTGGTATCATTTCAAGATCAAGAAAAGAATCTGTATAAATTGTTGATTACTTTGGTCAGAGAAACATCTAATTTTAGAAAAGACGAGGCTTGTGCAAAAAATAGTGAAGTTACTAATTAGGCAAAGTAGGGTTTACCATTTTCCCCATATGAAAGTTGGTTCAATTCATTTTCTATTGGAGTTGGACTGAGCACTGTTTTGTTAACCTTGTAATCTCCTTACCATCCCCTTAACCTATGTCCACAGGGTTCGCCGAATTTCTTCCTTGAAATTTGAAATTCAACGAACTCAATAAAAACCATAGAAACTTGTCCAAATTCGCCATAAAATTCGTACAGTATGAATCTGGATGAGGTAGTTTAAATGCAAAACCTGAAATTGTTAGAAAAGTCAGATAAAAACTGTTTTAGAGCTTTTGCAGTCATGCTCCACTTCTTTTATAACTTTCCTGTTTGCTGTGCTGAGCGCCAGTTACTGTGAGTAACGAGGGTTGTTCATCATAGACGCCACACCCCATTTAACATACTGCAGCTAGCTGGCCTATCGAATCCATTGTTGGAGGTTTGGAGCTCTTGCTATTCATAGCCACCATTCAATATTCGTCATTCATGATAGGGCCAAAAAAAATTAGGTTAATTTTTTAAACTAGCCTTCTCTTTCACGATTCAACTTTAGCATACTTTTAGCTTTGTTAAATCTCTTATTTGTTATATTAATTTTTACGATTAGGCTATAGCATTAGGTTTCAACTTTTTAAATTAGATTTTTTCTTTTTCTTTTCGATTCTAATTTAAAAACATGAACTTTAGACATTAGATTTTTAAATTACTTAAAATTTTAGTTTAAAAAACATTATAGTTGATTGATAATCTATTAAGATATTTATATACAAATATAAATATGTATATATTAGTATTAATAAATAATAACTTTGAAAAGGATAAATTACGTCATTCAAAGTATTAATATTAGTGTCTCTAAATTATAGAGATTATACTTCAATTTTAGTAATATTCATTTAGATATTAGATTTAATTTTTATTAATATTTTGTTTAGTAATAAGTTTTAGTTTCAGATTTAAGATATTAACATAAATTAGTATTAGAAATTAGGTATTTTAATTAAATTTAATCTTAAGTTCAAAAATTAAATATCGAAATTTATTTTAATTAAATTATATTCTTTGAACTTATTGATGATTTTTTTCCCTGAATTTTATCGGCTAGCTAATTTCTTTCGAATTTTATCCTCGCCGAACATGACCACAAACATGAACTTTGTGACTTAGCCCTTAACCACACTGTTTTTTAATGCACTATAACAGGGCGGAGAAAGTCCTTGGGTGTAATTCTATATTTCCACGCGAACTAGGACTTCCTCAATCAATACTGCCATTTCCTTACTCCAAAAGGTATTGCAGTTGAGGAAGTCCCCGGTTACTGGGAAATATAGAATCAAACACTTCAAATTATATTCAGGGATGTTGGGAAAATCTAGAGAACATTGTGGATTACTAACAAACCATTCTCGTAAAGAGCGAAGGCCTCAAATTGCTGTTGCATTGAGGCAGTCGGATTGTATACCAGGCATAATCAGCATGACTGTACTCAATATGTTCTGAAATATTAGTTTACTTGTTTATGTCTGAACTTCTGCTGGTACCTAGGTGGCTCCACTTCAGCAACTTCTGTGATCTCATTATGCATAAGAGAAAAAGAGACATGGGCTGCATGGCAAAATGGTCCTTGGCAAACATTTCTTGGCCTTAGAAATGCGTTTTTAACTTTTTATATGGCTGGGAAACACAACCATTTCTGGCAATCTTTTTCTGACGTTGTGGAGCCTTACCAAGCTGTTTGACCTGCAGCTATGTTATCGATTTTTCCCCCACCTTGCACTTGTTTGGTTAGTACGCAGTACGAGTCCAGGCATGATTTGCCTGCAGATTCTTCCTGGGTACGACCAGGTTCTTCTGCTGAACCTGGGCAAACCCGGGGTGAACCCACAAGTTTTCCCTCCATTTTTTAATAGCAATGTTGATGTTGATGCTCTCAATGAAGGGCAATATGACGATGAAAGCTAATTTTGATTTGATAATTGATATCTATCATGACATTTGGCATAATCAATTTCTTGGTAGTGATTTTGAGGTTACTTTGTTTATTCTATGCATACTATATGGTTAATTTCCTATTTATTAGGTTAGAATATTTGTTTATATTATTTATAATATATCTTTTTTGTACAGCTACACCCAAGACATGCCTGGGTTAAAAATTAATCCCTTGAATGGCGAACCTAATTCGCCATACCCAAACCTGTACCCAAAATGAACTGGTAACATAGACCTGCAGAAACAGTGTTCTCTGACATTGATGTCTAATGGGGTAGCCCCAAATCAGATATATTTTGTCAGTTTTGATATATGTTTTTGCTAACATATATAATTAAACATTTTGTGGAGTGTGCATATCGACTATTGATGTGACAATATCTTATTTACCTCATTAGTGTTTTTCTAGGTTGCCAAGGTATGGGTTCGAAATGCGGAAACGCAAAACCCTTGGGTACGAAATGGTACAGAACATCCGTACAATATATATTTAAAAAATCTAAATATATATAAAGGATTGCATAACACTAAAAATACTTTGTATTCATGAAGTTTGATACATTTAACATGCTTAAATTTTCATATATACATGATTATAATCTAGATTCTAGAATATATTATCTAGATTTTTCTCAAGTACCCTGAAACAGAAGTATCGAGTGTTTTTATTTTTATTTTTGGTGGTTAGAAAACAGAAGTACTGCTGAAAATGTATGGAAATGTCCCGGGTACGGCTCTTGTTTTGGCATTGCAGTCACGTACTAGGACAGGTACCAGTAGCTGCTATGTCGGTATGCGGGTACGCTGCCCAGGACTGTTTTTATGTTATACTATTTAAGTTTATGACTTGGTTGTCACCTATTGGCTATCCGTATGCAATAAAGCTGTGTAATAATTGAATGTTGTAAAACACAATAGCCATGTCTCACCTTTAATGATGTTTTATTCATCAGCAGTGTGTGCAATTGGTCAATGTCTAAACAGTTGTAAATTTTATACACATGCAAATTTGGGCGCACGCATTTACTGTGCTGAAACATCCTCAAGCCTGTTTCCTGTTATGTTGGCGTTACATTTCCCTTTCTCATTTCTGACAACACAGCTTGCGAGTGTTGAAATTCACACTGGAGAGTATGGTAAATATTATTTAGAATGGACCATAATTGCTTCAGGATGCTGAACCTTACAAAGCATAGATATGGACAAAAGCCAGAAAGATTATCTTAACTTTTGGACATCTTGGAACCCTGCATTTGGGGCACTGAAATGGATGGCATCTAGTAACTAAGTGGATGAGTGCAGCCAAACACATGTCCTATGTGGTGTCAGTCTTTTCCCTTCAAATATTAGCAGTATAATTTGTTACAAGATTTACTTAGTATTAATATCATGAATGGAGACTTATAAAAACTTAAAAAGGTAATAGTAATACTAACCTATACGATTTCATATTCATTAAATAATAAAAAATGAAACTAAAACTTCAAAACTACCTAAATTTTTAAAAGTGAACAATTAAAATAAAATCATGTAAAGCTAAACTTTTAAAAGTGAACAATTAAAATAAAATCATGTAAAGCTAAACTTTTAGAATGAAATAAAAAGTAAAACCTAAAGTTGAGTTAGAAGTTAGAGTTTATTCTAAATAAAAAGCCATTCCTTTGCAAACAGCAACAAACAAAAAAACAAAGCAAAAAAACAGGTGTGGCAAAGCAAAAAACAGTGGCGGAAAGGCAAGGCAAAATGCTCAAAACGCAGGTTTCTAGATGGTGCAGCCATAGAGCATAAATATGGGAAAAAACGATTTTGCAGAGCAAAGATAAATTATTAAATACCTCGCAGCAGCAGCAGCAAAGTGATCCCCTTCAATGGCAAATACAGACCTCTTCCAGAAAACACAGACCTCCTCCAATGGCAAACGCAGACCTGGCAGTGAATGAATAATTTGAGCAAGCCTGTGCAGTATATTTAACATTAAAATGCAGCGTTTTAGGGTTTCAAAAAACGTTTTTAGGGTTTCTTGAAAAGAGACGCGTGTTTTTCAACGGGAAACGGGAGGATTCGTTGAGCAAAAGTCTCTGCGTACGGGAGGCGTCTCCGTACGCGTCTCCCGTACCCAAAACGCGTGCCAGTACCCGAAATGCGTGCCAAGTGTCCAGAGACGCGTCTCCCTGCAACTGTGCTTATAATTAATTCTTTGCATCAGTGAAAATGTTATATAAAGTTGCTTCTTGAATTTGAAGTGGTATTTTTAATTTTACCAGTTCCATATCTTTCCATGCATTTCATAGCAGTCTAAGCTTAATTATTGTTGAAAAGATGGACAGCTGCCTTTTTATGCTTTGACCGTTGGTTAGATTTTTTTCTGTTTGGCTTTCAATTAATCATTGAAGTTTTATGTTTGCAGGTATGCAAAAAGTGGTAATGAGCAGTTTGTGTCGGAATTATGCAAATGGGTCTTCCATGAAAGGGGACATCTTAAGGTGTGCTTGTTACATATAATGCAGTGCTCTATAAGATTAACAATGATATGTTAATGAATATTTTTTGTTGCAACTTAATGTAAACTGTTACTTTTCAAGAAGATTTATTTTGGTATTTAAACTGCAGGCCGTGAATGTCAAGCATCATAAAATTGGGGAGACTGTTGAGCCTGCCATGTATCGAATCACTGATCACCTGGTTTGTGAAATCATCACTTTACAGATATATTCATTGACTTCGGCCAAATTCCGTGTCTCTAATATCATCTGAAGGCTTTTTATTTGAAATCCCCATTCTTGAGCTATCACCGCTTTTGGTTTTTGAGTTTGAAAAGTCTATAATAGTGAATATCTATTTCTGCTTTTGTTGGCAGGAATATTCTGTTGAAATTTATGAGTGGACTGGGAAGGATTGGAAGCCTTATGTTGCAGATGATGTTCAAGTTCAGTTCTACATGATGAGTCCTTATGTTCTGAAGACACTGTCACACAACAAGAAGGTATGGGATAAGTAGAGGCCACTGCAGGGTAGTGAAGATATTTTTCCTATTTGGGTTGAATTCATTAGTAAAATCTGTCAATTGTACACAAAATTTTGGGGAAAACTTTTGATCTGGTCTGATCTTAATTGTTGCAGGGTTTATATTCTACTTCATTCCAAGTTCCTGATGTTTATGGTGTTTTCCAATTTAAAATTGAGTACCAGAGGCTTGGTTACACAAGTCTCTCTCTTAGCAAGCAGGTATGGTAACACAAAATTCAATAATTGTTGTAGTGTTTATATTTTACTTCATTCCAAGTTCTTGATGTTTATGGTTTTTTCCAATTTAAAATTGAGTACCAGAGGCTTGGTTACACATGTCTCTCTCTTAGAATGCATGTATAGTAACATGAAATTCAATGGTGTAAATAAGCATATCGAGGATCAGAGGCATGAAAGGGTAACTCCCAAGGATAATGGTCTGATTTGTAAAATGCTAATTCTTCAAGCTGGAATGTTGATAGTGTACACAAGTACTATGAGAATCAGAAACATGTAATGGTAATTGTTGAGGAAAAGGGTTTAAGCTGTCAAAATGTCTAGGACTATCTTGTCATTTACAAAGATGGGTATAATGGTGGCAAATACTTTGAACTCTTTCTCTCTCTCTCAACAAGAGAATGTAGCAAGTGGAAGATATTTACCATTATCATGACTATAGTTGTGACTCTCATATTGCTTTGCACAGTCTGTCTCTTCAGAATTTTGTCGTTAAATTGCTTTTCTCAAACATTAATGACAATGAAGTGGTTGAAGTGGTTACAATCTACAGGCTGCGCACCTTCGGTTGTCATCACTGTGGCTTCATTTGACGGTCACACACCTTTGGTTGTCATCACTGTGACTTCATTTGACAGTCGCACCTTCAACTGTCATCCCTGTGATAACATTTCTTGTGACAAGGGTTTGGAACTGACAAACATAGTTACTATCACCTTGAACATTCTTTACTTTTATGAAAATTTCAACACTTAAACATAAGAGCAATATATTAATTTGCCAGTCTGATTGGTGGACGCTAGCAAACTTGTCACTGAAAATCTTGAAACACCTGTTTATCCTCACATTCTATGTTTAATAATGTTTAGCCTTCAGGAATACTGTCTTGCCCAACCGATAGATTTTAAGTTTTAATGTCAAGAAAATATTGCCCTTTTCTTCTTGTGCTACATGGATTACTCTAATCTACATTCTTGTTGCTATACAGATTCCTGTAAGGCCTTTCAGACACAACGAATATGAAAGATTTATCATATCTGCATATCCATACTATGGGGGTGCATTTTCCACGGTAAAATTTCTTGCATTTTCTGCTGTCTGCAATAAGATTTAGTTTGTTTCCTTTTTTTGGGTAACACACATACATTGCTTTCCCTTAATTTTCCTCATTATATTGGTGGTATTTGAATTCCCGGCAGTTCAGACTATACTAACTAATTATATTTTCAACCTTTTCACAGATGGCAGGTTTCTTTATTTTTGGTCTGGTCTTCTTATATCATAAATGAAACTTTAATCATGTGGGAAAGCCTTATTGGGATGCCAATAACTGGTAAATGTACGAAAAGAATTGCTCAGGTCACAGGTGGTTAAGCAATTTTTTAATTGTCAATTTTGGAATACTGGCTAAAATCAGCCACTTATCTTAAATGTACCAGTTTAATGTTTACATCCCTACGATGAATTTTATGCACATTGTAATTTTTCTTGAATGTAGGTGAGGCCACTCCAATTTCTCCCAATTTTACCAATCTGTAATGTCATCTATTTTGGTGGGAAGAATAGAAGTTGACAATTATGGATAGTTGCATATTTCAACGTCTAATTTTCAAAGATTGTGCTCTACTTTCTCCACCCTAAAAAGAACAGAATAAAGTGGATCTATATTTGCTGAATTTTCTAGGGAAATAAAATTTCTCAAATTTAACTAACCTCTCTTTTATCTGATATATGGTTACAGAACTTAAATGTTATGCAAAGGGGATGTAAGTCACAGTAACCTGTAGTTTTATTTATGTTAAGCAATCAAAATAGTTGTCAAAAATTCTGTGTAAACAGCAACCTGTAGTTTTGTTTATGTTAAACAATAAAAATTCTTAGTTACAGTTGGGCGGTGGTTTAAGATCTGTATTTTGCAGAAAATGCAATCTACGACCGGACATTGACAAAGCTAATGTCCAATTGGCTGATCCAAAACTAATTTGCCAGGTTCAGATCTTAATTAAATGCTATATTCAAATTTGTAATTTATTTTTGGATAATGTTTTTAGTCTCTTCAAGGGAAAGAATAATAGGTAAGATGATGTTATGATACTTATTATGCCGATAGACTTATATTATTATGGGCTTTTGCCTCGTATGGCTAAAATCAATAGTTGTGCCATGTCTGTACATATGCAAGGCCATTGGGTGAATACTGGCTGTTGATACAGATCAATCGTTGTGGAGCTCTGTTGTACAAAGGACGTCCATCTAGTCAATCTCCATTGTTTGATGGATGAATTGCATGCATTTTCCTAAATAAAAAAGCATTGTGGCTATTCAGTTGACTTGTTACTCCAGGCTCCAGTGAGCACCCTGACGATCTGTCAATACCCATGTTGCTGTAGGGTGAAACCAACAAAGGAGTTTGAGGGCCATACGAGGGTAGTGAAACAACCTTGTACATCATTTCCCTAGGCACTGGGTTTCTGAGTTCTAGGGAGAGCCATCTTTCTCCTCAATATGTTGGCATGGAGACCTCATGAACTCATGTAGAAGCTCTTTGCAGTGACATCCTTAGACATCAGAGCCGAACAGAATGCATGGAGAGCTCTTGAAGAGACGGCCATTTTGACCAACTTGTGATGTCCATCCTCTTCAATGACTTGCTAAGGGAATAGGGTTTGACCAACTTATGATGTCCATCCTCATCAATGACTTGCCACGGGAATAGGCTTCGTCAATCTTATGCCTACCAAGCTTTGGCTTGGTCTTGAGTGCAGCTCCATTAGACACAACTTTGTTGGCTTCTGTTGACATCTTGTCGTCTAGGTTGGCCTTTGCTAGCACCACTCCCAACCTCTGCTGAAACACGAGCTTTGAAGTATCCACCAATGCATTATGGAGAAGGGATGTTTAAATTTGCAAGCATGCAAAGGCATGTGAACTGTTTGACAAAATGCCTCCGCAACTGTGCCAGCCCTACAATAATAAAGAAGGGCAGAGGTTTTATTTTGTCTCTCATGCTTCACTTATCATGAAATATCATGATTACAACTAACAAAAATCATGGGAATCTTCAGGTAGCGTTCACAGGGTTTCACCAAAGGCAACTAACACTTGTCCACCCTGATTAGATCATCTTTGCTAGCATATTGCCAATTTGTGTCGAAGAAGAGGATTTGAAATAGGGCGTGGACATTTGCCAAAGCATTATGGAGAGCGGATGTTTGTTAGATGTCTTAGTTGGAAGTGCCTTAGCAGATATGTATGCAAAATGCGCAAGCATGTGAACTATTTGACAAAATGCTTGAGGTATGCGGTCTTACGGACTACAAGGAGATGAAATAGGTTGAATTGAGAATAGAAAGGCTGGATTTGTATGAAGGATTTTAAGTTTTTCAAAATTTCGTAAAAATAATAATAAAGAAGCTCCTGCATGATACTATTGAGACATAATTTCATAGAGCTTGTAGAGTTTTCTAGAGACACAACTTAAGATTGCTTAGAGGGTGCTTGTGTGCTTTAGTGTCCCCAATAAATATTAACAGCTTGCCTGAGGAAAAAGATCATGAAGTGATTATATATTGATCACAACAAAATGCATCATTCTCAATTTTTGAAACAACTAGAATTAGGAGTGGCTAGTTTTCATATATCAAGTAGGAAATACAACCCATGAGTGACGACAGAAAAGTATGGACTACAAGGAGATGAAATAGATTGAATTGGGAATAAAAAAGCCGGATTTGTTTGAAAGATTTGAGTCTTTCAAAATTTTGTAAAAATAATAATAAAAAAGCTCTTGCATGATATTGTGGAGACATAGTTTCTTTAGATCTTATAGAGTTTTCAGAGACATAATTACGTATTTTCCTTACCCCTCTACAATTAAGATTACTTAAAGGTGCTTGTGTGCTTTAGGGCTCTTTGTAAATATTAACAATGTGCACAAGGAAAAAGGTCATGAAGTGATTATATATTGATCATAACAAAATGCATCATTCTCAATTCCTATTATAAGCAGAATTAGGAGTGGCTAGTTTTTAGATATCAAGTAGGAAATACAACCCACAAGTGATGATAGAAAAGTGCCCTATCGCTTGGTGATTTACATAGATTCATAGAAGATAATCTTTAGAGCCATTGCCAATCCTTTATAAGAGCATATTGAAAAGAGGATTGTTGCTACAACAAAGGGTAAAACTCAGTGTAGTCTCTTTGCTCGCCATCAACAAATTGTGACCCTCTGTTTGAGCCACATAATGTCAACAAAAATCCATGCATGCATATCATCACTACAACTAGGTGCACCTAGATCTCCACAAAAGCATTACGGAGAAGGGACATTTAAATGTGGAAGCACGCAAAGGCATGTGAAATGTTCGACAAAATGCCCCCAACACAACTGTGTCAGCACTGCAATACTAAAGAAAGGTTGAGGTTTTATTTTGTCGCTCATGTTTCTTTTATCACGGAATATCATAATTGCAGCTAACAAAAGCCATGTGAATCTTCACAAAGTGTTCATATTGTTTTTCCACCAAATGCAACCAACAATTGTATAACTTATTAGATCACCTTTGCTAGCATACTCTTAGCTTGTGTGAAAAAAAGCTTTGAAATAGGGTGTGGACAACTGCCAAAGCATTATGGAGAATGGATGTTTGTTAGATGTTTTAGTTGCAATTACTTGTGTAGATATGCATGCAAAATGTGCAAGCATGTGAATTGTTCGACAAACTGCCTTAAAGGTATGTGGTCTTATGGATTGCAACAATTGTAGGATATGTAAAAAATGGTTTTGTTGAAGAGACCTTATTTTGATTTATTGTTCAGTAAAAACATTGTCATCTTTTATTTAAATTTTGTCAAAACAGTTCATGTGCCTTTGGCATGCTTCCACAATTTACATACATCTTTAACATGGCATTTGCAACTAACGAATGCCAATGTTTGTCTTATGTTGCCTAGAATTAGGATATTCAACGAGTTGATGTCTCCTTTAGTCATTGGTGGAGCTCAACGCAATAACCTCTTTGCTTGTATGAGTTGCTTACAAGATTATGTCTGCCATGCTTTCACATTGCCCCTACCATATCCCTATTTTTTGAGACATCAACAAAGGTAGGTACCATGACATAAAGCACTGTCAAGCAATCAACAAAACTGTGTTAACATAATCATGGGAGCCAAATGTAGGAAAAGCCTCCATAGAGAACCCAAGTGCAAATGAAGAAGGAGAGCCAATTGTAGACGCAGAACTGTATACTAATGTTTCCATTGCACAAACAATGTCTCCACCAAAAGAGGATGTATGACCATTATTTCCTCACCAACGTGGGTAAATGATGCAAAGCTTCACTTTCTCCTAGATAGTGGGAATTACAAGTATTTGATATATGTGGAAATAGTGAAGAGATTAAATTTGGTAACAAATCCTCACCCACAACCACAATTTGTTGGTTGGGTCAATCAAGGAAGATGCATTTGCATGAATCGACAATGTCATCTTCCTTATTCAATCAAACCATTCAAGAATGTGGTGGCATGTGATGTTGTATCCTTGGATGTATGTGATATACTTTTCAGACAACCATACATGTGGGATCACCATGGTGTCTACAAGGCCAGGCTTACGAGCACCACCATCACTCTAGATAGTAAGTGCTACTGCATCCCAAAGGTAGCCACTGCTAAATCAATGGTCGCGATCATTGCAAAACAATGTCAAAGGTTGATTTCTCAAACTATGACCTTTGTCTTACTCTTGATCATGATTAAAGATGAGAAAAAGGTTGTAGTGACCACACGAGTTGTCACACCAGGCCAAAAAATGCAACATAAATGGATGGATCAACTATTAATTTCACACATAGATGTATTCATACCATTGACATGTGTGCCTTTGCGGTGTCAGGTGAAACATTCAATTGACTTAGTCATTGGAACCCCACTTCTGAATGCCCCCTAGAATCTCAATACTTGAGAATGAAGAAATCAAGTTTTAAATTTAGGAGCTAATTCAGAAGGGGCACATTCAACCAAGTGCATCACCTTGTAAGATCCGATTGTTCTTACCTAAAAGAAAAATGAGACACGACGACTCTGCATTGACTATCAAGCTTTGAACAAGATCACAATAAAAAATAGATACCCACTTCCATGGATTGATGACCTCTTGGACTAACTTAGGGGAGATGAGTCTTTCAAAAAAAATGATATGAAGTTAGGGTACTACCAAATTCTTATTGATCCAACGGATGTTTGGAAAATGGCCTTCAAATCAAAGGAGGGTTTGTTCATATGGATGGTCATTCATTTTGATGCACCAATAAAATCCACGAGGATGACGAATAATATCTTTTCTCCATTCATTGATTCATTTGTAGTTGTGTACCTACATGCCATTCTTGTCTTCAGTAAGACATGAAGGTATATTTTCGACATGTCCAATAGTTTCTTCAAACCTTGCATCAACATAAGCTCTATGCCAATATAGAGAAGTGCTCATTTGGCATGGAGAGTATCCAATACTTATGATATATCATAAAAAAGGATGATGTGCACATGGGCTAAGAGAAGATCCAAGTCATCCGAGACCGTCTAGTCCCAAAGAATCACAAAGAACTTTGAAGTTTCTTAGGACTAGCCAACTTCTACTACAAGTTTATTCCTAGTTTTTCTCAAATTGCATGGCTTTTGAACTAGGTAACACACAAATGAGCGTAAGTAAAGTTCATATGGACAAAGGAAAAACATAAGACATTTGTATAGATGGAGAGGCTCTATTCAACACCAGTCATGGTATTATTGGATCTACAACACTCATTTGAGATAAAAACAAATGCTTCAGGATATGCACTCCGTGCACTTCTCTCCCAACATGGGAATCTAGTGGCATAACACAATGAGACATTCTCCTACATAATGCGCACATACCTGACATACAACAAGGAGTTGTACACTATTATGCAAGCCTGCAAACAACGTAAACCCCACATTTTAGGAAAAAAGACTATCATACACACATCACAACCCTTTGCAATTTATGTAGATCCAAGGCAAGTTACAAAACGATCGTCGCCATAGATGGTCCACCTATATGGAACAATTCCATCTCAACATCTTGCACAAGAAGGGAAGTGCATCTCAATTGTTGATTGTTTGAATTGGTCCTTGATTACCTCCCTGACAAAAATCCTTGACTCATATGGGTATGAGATATCATAATGACCTCAAATGTATAAACACGACCTTGAATTATTTGACATATCTTAGGGATTGAGGATTAGAAAAGAATGTTCCAAACTATCATTTATAGGTAGGGGTTCTATGCCACACATGACATCTTCGTGTTCTTACATGGGAGCATTAAAAATTGATTTGGGAGGCTCACTATAGTTAGTTTACAGGTCACTTTGGAGAAGAGGAAATAGTGGTAGTCTTGTATAAGTATTTCTGCTAGTCAAATCTTGGCCATGATGTTACCAAATATATTATAACTTGCACAACCTATGCAATTACCAAGTTTTCCAATCAAAAGTAGGGAATTTGCACCCCTTTATCATATCTAAGAACACCACGAGAGTATGTTTCAATGGATTTCATATCAAGTCTCTCTTGCACTAGGCATGACCTTGACTATGTTTTTGTGGTAGTTGAAAGGTTCTAAAAAATGACAACCATAGCACCTTGCAAGAAGACAATCCCAACAACGGAGGCTGCAAAACTATTTTTTGAGGGCGTTTGGGTTCATTTTGGCTTGCCAAGAAGCATAATGTCAAATAGGTATTCCATATTTGTGGGGATCTTTTGGTTTGCATTGTGATCCATGTTGGACACGAAATTGAATAAATCCACTGCATTTTGCCCCAAAACCAATAAGAATATAGAGCCAATCAACCATATGATTGTGCATCTTCTTCGGATGTATCACTGCAAACATCCACATATATGGGATGGAAGTCTTTTATATGCCCAACATAGCTACAACCGAGCTTTTTATAGCTCCACATGACATAACTCATTTTAGGTATGTCTCATAATCTAGCCATTGGCTCCCATTGACGTAACATTCACTATTATGTTGGAAGTAGAATCTTCACATACACACAAAGAAGTGGATAAGGTAACCAAATTCATGGAATATTTTTGACACATCTAACAACATGTTCATGAGATTTTGGAACAAACCATACAAAATTACAAGCAATGTCATGATGCCCATTAGATTCCTCGTCAATTCTAAGTGGGGGACAAGGTTTGGCTACATTTGCAGAAAGAGTGACTTAAGGGTCCATACAAGAAACTCATTTCTCTACTATATGGGCCATACACCATCACCATACAAGTTGGGGAGAATGCATTTGAGTTTGATCTTCCACCCTACCTTAGGTTGTATCTATTTTTCAATGTTGAGCTACTGCGGCCATACTTTCCACCACTTTTGAATACATTAGACATCAGAGAATAGTTGCAAATTATAGAGATGAACCCAAATTGTGCAACACTAGTGAACTTTGATCAAATCATTGACAAGGTGGCCAAGGACATGAAGCATCAACAAATCACACTTTACTTAGTAGTGAAGGCAGGGTAGATGATATACCACAGGAAATGGTTCACCAAGATACAAATTGAGAAGTCATTTCCACACTTGGTCCAAAATTTAGTAGCAATGGGGCCCATTTCTTCATGGGCAATGAATGATCTAGAACATGATTTTTGAAAAGACATGAAAATCTATTTTTAGAATTTTTTTGAAGCTTTTAATGTTTTGCATTTTAGAGGGTCTTCATACCATTTCCAGACTTCATTCTATATGGTGACAGTAAAGTTCTATGTTTGTAGTGGAATTTTTCAAGTTTACTTCGCCATCTTTTCAATAGGTCATTTGGTTTACAAATAAGGTCAATGGGCTAGGAGATATGACATGAACAAGGAGCACTAAAAATGATAGTACTAATAGATTTTGGATTTTTTCCACTTCTTTCCTTTTGAATCCATCCCTAAGGTGGATACAAATAGCCTCCATGTGGTTTGACCTTCTGGTTTCCATCTCGAACTTTTTATATTCTATTTTTAACAGTTTTTCATGTCCTTTATTGTATAGCTATAAAGTAGCTTGTTTTGAATAAAGAGATAAATCTTTGGGCATACATTTCTCTTTCCATTGTCATATAATAGTCATGTTTCTAGCTTGAAGAAGGTCATTGCATAAAATGTTTTAGCCCAAAAACGTTATTGAAGCTTGATAAAGAAGACAAATCAATTTGGAACTTGATAAAATTCTCCAAATGCACACTAAGAGGGTGATGACATGGGCAATTAATGAGTATCTAATCAAGTGAAAGAATCAAGACAGTGAAGTTGCCATATGGAAGGAGGAAGATTTCTTGTACTTGACATCCAAAGATCATCAATGCCGAGTACTATGCTTGTTTGAAGCAACATCCAACAAATCGTCAACATTGGGGGATAATATTGCTTTGACGGGGAGGGGCATACTATGCCCTTAATCCTAAGTCGCATATCATGATATATATATAGCTAACATGTGGCTAATATAATATCTTAACATGTCACGTCTCATTTATTAATGCTTTCATATGCTTAGTAGGTTTGCTTAGTGCTTTTATATAGCATAAATATGGTATATATAGGAGGTAGTAACTAGCAGATGATCATCATATTGAGCATTTGAGTGTTATTGTAAGGTGTGGAGGTTGTCCTCTTAAAGTGGCTAAGTCATATATAGTTGCATATTATATTATTATATATTTCTTTTGGTGTTCTATTTCTATTATTCATTTGATCTATCTAAGTAATTTCCTTATAGAATTCCAACATATAAGGCGTATTAGATAATTATATTTGGAAATTGTGATATATGGTGTACACCTTGCTTTTCAAATAATTCATTACATTATATAAATAAAAAAGATAAGTAGAATGAAAACGATTTTGAATAGAATTAATCAAGTGGTAAAAGAGAAGATACTTCAAAAGGAGAGTTCCCTCTTCAAGTTTGTAGGGAAAACTGGATCTAAATTCAAGTCAACTGGAAACTATGGATATTAAGATAACAAAAGGGATATTCATAAAACAACAGATAACAAGAGAACGTTATTGATGGGGTGCTTTTTTTTTTTTTTTGGAAAATAGTGCTTCCAATTGAAATTGGGAAGATTCTTAAGAAATGCAATGAAGTTGGAAACCTCCTTAATTGGATGGAAGCATGATGGAAGAGTTAACTTATTTAAAACTAGAATTGCAACTTGTAATGTTAAAGATTAAGATCGAAAATTTGGGTACACTAAGAAAGGTAACATCTTAAAATAGGACAATATGGCCTTTATTTTATATTACTTTGACATGCTTGTTTTTGTACAATTATTTTTGTCTAAATTGAGCTTTATTGGTACTTTTTTCAACTTTCAAAGCTTGAATCTTTGTCTCCAAAAGTGCTCTTGAAGACAACTTATATGATTGTTTTTGGCATTTGGTCCCCACTATTTGGACTAATTGTATGACAAAAAAAAAACTCTCTATATTTAATGAATGGGACCATCTAATCCTTTTCGTCCCCTCTAATTCTAACCATTACAAATTAACATGTGCAATAATATTAAGAAATTTGAATTCAAAGAAATATTTAAAGAGACAAGTTTTGTAGGTCTTTTTACCACGCAAGCACTATCAAATAAACATCTAGAAGTTAAACAAATTTGTATTACGTGAGAGGCATATCATGTGATTCCAAGGTTCCCCAAAAATTTCATTGTTCTAATTCATGGGGCATGACTATTGGAGGACTAGTTAGTGGACACTAGCCACTCAAACCCTAATACAAGCCTCAAATACTTGTTTTCCTTAATATTATAGTAAATATTCAAGTGTTACAAGTACATAAGAGTCACCGCATGAGATATGAGGGAAAAAAAGCGGGGAGTGACATGAGGTGAACAAAACCCTAAACTCATTTTTTAGTTCTAAACAATTTGCCCCAATTTGTAAGCTACAATCCGACCATTCTTTGAAGTGAAGTGAAGTATCTTAGTAGTTTACACTAATCATATCCAATATTTTAGATGTCATTCTTCTTGGCTATTTGTTGCATGTTTCCATGTTTATATTTTTGCATCATGTCTTCTAAGATGATGCACATACAAATCCACCTATATATATATGTATGTATCTATTGTATTGTTGTTCCATTGATTAATTAGGCATTATTACTATCATTTTACATTTACTATGATGCTTAATTAAAAAGTGATTCATTTGTCGAATTAAATTTTGGTGTGGCATCTCTTGAAGTTAAACGAATTTGCGTTATTGCCTCATTTGTGTTTAATCTCAAATGTTTTATATTTCCCAGGGTTAATTCTATTGCATGCATGTAGATGTAAAATTTTAGCCCTAATCTATGCCTAACGAGATAGTTATTAATCTCTTGGTCATTCCCACTTCTAAAAATTCCTAAAAGTCTAGTGTCCCCTTGTTCATGTTTGATATATGACACCAAAATTTCATAGATATGGAATTCCAATTAGAACAAATGTTATAATTAGTTAAAATAAAAGTCAATTCATCCAAAATCCTATTGCTAGATATAAGTTAAACTTGAAAAAGAAAATGGATTATGAAGGCAAGGAGCAATTTTTTATTTTTTTTAAAATATAAAATGATGTGTTTGATAATGTTTTGAATCCATTACATCCCATCAAGCTGGTAGTATTGTCAAAAACAATTGCACACTTCTTAACCTCTAATGTCAACTACAACCTATGCTTCTTTTCCACTTACCAATTCCATCCTACATTCATCCCCACCCTCAAAGTCATCAAATGGATGCCATGATGTACACCCTCCATAAAATACAAATAAAATTAAAAATATCTTTCTTGGGTTGAACAAATATACCAAAAAGGTAACTTCCAATGATTTTCTTCTAAATGCTTTGAGCTTTAGACATTTTTTTCTAGTTCTAAGTGCTTATGTTGTTTCAAATTTTGAATTATTAAATGGAAAAGAAGATCCATCACATCATATTAGACCCTTTCATTCTTGTTGTTCATATTTTTCCAGTGATGATCTAGGTTGTTGACCAAACTATTCCCTAGATGATTAAAAGAGTATGCTCTTGTTTGGTTCTATCACCTCCCATTTGGATGAGTTATTTGTTTGACCAACCTTATGGATAATTTCTTGGCTCACTTCCAAATTAATAGTGACATGAAAGTCACATTTTTATAAACTAGCTTTGATTAAACAAAGATCGAATGAACACATTCGTGATTTTGTGCTTACATTTAAAACTATGGTTGTAAAGATAAGAAATAACCACAACAATGAGATAGTAAGCCTTTTTGTCGATAGATTGTTTCTAATTATTAAAGAGAAATTAGTGTTCAATCCTCATCATTCCTTTGATGAGATTTTCCATGTTGCAAGAGAATTCCAAATTATTCATCTTGGATGCCATTATGCTTAAATATTCTTTCAACACTTCCAAATTTCTAAACAAGTCAGATTTTAAGAACAAGAGAAATGCTAGTTTATTTTCAACCAAAATTGATCCAAAGAATACAGTTAATGATAAAACGAACATTTTAGAAGGCCACATCAATCTCATAAAGAAAGACGAGACAATTTTCTAGGCTTAGTGAGAGTACACAATACTTGTTGAAGAAATTACTTGAGTGCAAAATGATTTCTTTTCCCTCGAATAGATCTCGATCCTAGAGTAACCTTTTGATAAGAAATATGACATACATATCGTAACTATTAGAGTCAACAAATATTCATCAAATATGTGCATTTATAGAAGCATAAGATTCACAATCTTACTAAGAGAAACTGAATCCAAATATAAGGAGAAAGAAATGATAATAGTTTTGTAGCTCGCCCAAGCTAACATTTGAAATGTTTCACAAATAGTCTTCCAAATCATAGTTGAGTACAAAATAAAAATGAAAATGTCCACACATATTGATGAGAAAAAGAAGAGTGAAATTTCAAAAATCATTTAGAATTTGACTATAACTCTCATTAATGTGATGCATCCATTTGTACAATTAAATCAACAAAATAAACAAAGACATCAATCTAAGTTGTGTAGGATGAGAGTGATATTGCAATCGATAATGTTGGAAAAAATGGGTCTTATACACAAAAAGTAACATATGGAAGGCCTACTGAAGAAATGACACATAATATATAGACACAAGATTATCCTAGGTGTTAAGATTATCTTTTATAATCCGAATGTTTATTTAGGTGTGTAGCTTTATTCCCATATGAATTTCAATTCATATATTTAGGGAATATGTGAGGCATAAAACCTCTTTTTTCATATCTTGGAGAGAATCTTGGAGTTACATATCACATATAACTCCTCTTACACTTTTGACACACTCCCCCCCACCTCATGGGGATTAGGGACACTTGACACACACCAAGAAGGTTTAGATAAGTAATGATGGAGTTATTTTTTAACTCCCTTTGGCTCTCCTATTCTATTAAAGAGATCTCTCTTCCCCTCTCTTATTATTAGAAGTCTATTATTCTTTTTCTATTCTCTTCTCTTTTTGCTCTCTCTTCTCAAATATTGAAATTCAAAGAATAATGCCTTAAGCCTTCTTAATACACACGAGATTTTCTTTCGTTGATTCAGTTTCTCCACTTTATTTTTTTGGATTGAGGGTAAATTGAGGGTGTTTGAAAGGACCCACATCCTTGTACAATTGAGGATTTTTCTTGAGAGGAACCACAACCTGGTTACAATGAAGGGGACCACTATTTAGGAACCAATTGGAGCAACCATGAAACCATAGTGAAGATGCAGCGACCACCGACAAGGCCGCAGTGAGTGGGACAATTATTAGTGAATGGACCGAGAGGAACAACCACCAGCGTCAGCAGCGAGAGAGCAACCACCAGAATCGACAGCAAGTGGAACAACCACCAGTGACAGCAGCGAGAGCATCAACAATGAGCGGAGCAGCCACCAACGTCGGAAGCGAGAGGAGAAACAAGCGTCAATAGTGAGAGGAGAAACCACCAACATTAGCAGTGAGAGGAGAGCCACCAGCGTCAACAGCGAGGAGTAACCACTAGTGTCAGCACGAGCAGAGAAGCCGCCTCCAGCGGCGAAACCACCTCCGAGGAGGATCGTGCCTCGGGGGATTTGAACCTAGGTTGGCAAGCACACAACCATGTGACTTGACCGCACCACTCCCACCCCATCGGCGATTCAGTTTCTCCACTTACCAACATGTGTTTCAACACTTTTCATGGTTTGGCTTATTTTGTGAGTTAATAGTATACCTTTTGTGCATTTATTTACTTACTATTTCAATGTTATTTTAAAATATATTGCACATTTTTCTTTCATAACATTAGAATAAGGTTTTATTAATGTTCAAAAGTAAATATTTTGCAGTTTTTTGGGTGGAGAAGTAAGAATAATTGTTGGTTTTTTCGACACATTTATTTCGCAAGGGATAACACACTTACAAATATATTTTTATGTCTTTTTATAACCACATATTATTATCGTTTTCTTTTTTCTTACAATCTAACATTTTGCAGAATTTGCTTCATTATGCAAGCTTGTTGGAAGTTCTTTCAAATAAAATTTTAAACCACAGTTTTATGATATTTTTTCTCTTATATTTTTAATGTTTATTTGTAAAAACAATTTAAACAATAAATAAATTTAGTTTATATACTTATTTTGATTAGTATTTGAGATCTCCTAAGATCTCTTATACTTCATATTTTTTCATTTATATTTGTAAAAGGGAAAAAAAACCATTTTTTGGGCTCATTTTACTTTTTTTAATAAATCCCGTAGGAAAAAAAAGGTCATAAATTTTGATTGATGATATGGATCTATGAATTTTTAATGGTTTTTTTCCTTATCTACGTTATAAAAATGCTGTTAAAATTTTAGCCTAACCTAGATTATGGTTTATGAGATCACAATTCTTAAAAATCATATAAAAAAACTTTTATTTTGTTTTATGCATTTAAAAAAGATATCTATATTGGCATTGTCATTGAACTTCCAATTAAGTGTATATGATTATTGCATTTTTTCGATTTCCTTGGTATTGTGAGAATTCAAGGTATGATGACTCAATTATTGTCCCAATTTAAACTCATTTCTTAAAATTACTATTTATGGAAATCAGATATGCAATACATATTTGGCTTCATTTGGTTAATATTGTAGAGGGTAAAGAACCTATACTTGATGAAAAGGTCGCTTTTGAATCTTGTTTTAAGTGACAAGTTAAAAATGAGGAGGCCTTAGGGGTTTTTGGTAAGGCAATGTCACCTGAACTTCATGTTCTAATGTAGCCAAATTATGAACAAACCAGATATACTGCAAATAATATGAACTCCAAAAGAAAATAGATCTCCTTCTTTGTTATCAAATAATGAATTACAATGTTTCCTAAATAGGAAAACAACTCCCAACTCGAGTTGGCCAAGTAAACTCTAGCTAACTCTGACTAAATCTACTCTAGGCGGCGGAAATTACTATTTTTAGCAGTTTACTAGAACCTGCTATTCTTAGTAAGTTTGCATGCTTATTCCTACGGGCACAGAAATTGCCACGCATATTCTACATCCGTAAATTAGAGGAATTTCCAACTTTCTAACTCGTAATGCAACTAATAGACTAAAATTAACTAATGCTCAAAAATAGGAAAAAACCGAACTATAACTTAAATCCTAATTTTCGGCCTCAAGATCGAGGATTTAGGGCTTGAAAACGTGTCGAAAACTTGCCCCAACTAGTAGGGTGGCTTGCCGCTAGCGTTTGTCTCATCAAAACACGTGCTTTAAAAAAAACGGACTCAAATAGACACCCGGAGCTCAAGTTATGACCTTGTCAAGTTCTTGCTAATTATGGCGCATCATGTTCATATTGAAAGTTGTGTTGTTACTACTAATGCTTTGTCTAATCTTAAAGATGTGTACGATGTTGTGAACAAATCTCAAAAAATTCAAGTTATGTTAGGTAAAACTTTAAAGTAATAGTAATTTTACAATATAATTGTGTATTTACTATTAATATAGGTAATTAGGTATTTACTGCGTGGTAAATTGGTTATATGGTTAATTTATTATAACATATGATTATTTGTTTTATTAGTCACACATATAATATTGTTATTTTATTTGTTGGGTTTGTTGAATCCCTATAACAGTGCTAGTATGTAAATAGACTATGCAATATCTATAAATATTGGAGCCTCTCAAAGCCATGCAACATATTTTTTCTTGATTAATATAATCATCACAGGTTACTTCCATGTTTCCGAATCACATTTGGTATCAGAGCAAGTGCCTGCAAAATCCAAGGAAGAGTTTAGGAGATTGCATCAAGGAATTTGGAGGATTGAGAAAAGGCTGATTAGCAAAAGAGAGCCACATAGCCTCTCTGCCCTTTCCCAACCCCATTCCTAGCTTTCTCTACCCCTTGACAACTCTATAGGAGCCTTACAAACATTTTCAAGCAATTTTAAAATTGTTTTATGTGTTGGGAAACGAGGAGTCACCCAGACATTTCCTCCTACACCGGGCAACATTGAGGAAACAAAGGAAAAATAAGAAATTAACAAAAACAAAAAAAATCCCCCCATCATGGATTTTATCACTAAATTTGGAATATCCTCCAAATTTATCTCTACCTACAAATATGGAGGCATCTAGGCTATCCAGGCCATCTCTACATCAAGGTAAGCTGGGGATGAACTCCTAGGTGAGTTGTTTTCATTTTTAGAGAGTTGGGTTTACATCGAAATGAGCCAACAAAGGGCGAGTTCTAAAATGAGTTGAAGAAAAATTGAGATTCAAGAAGGGTGAGTTCATATTTATATTGGATGACCCTACAACCTGGGATGAGTGAGACATAAAAAACAAACAACACCAAAGTGATCGAGCTGCATCCCTATAACTGCTTGCAACATTGAGTCTAATCCGCTATCATACGAGCCAAGAAAAGATCCATAAAGTACCAAGTGGTGAGCTCCCAAGAAAGTGGCCATAGTGAGTCAAGGAAAGCATAAACCAAGACCCTAATTTTGCAAACAAAGAAACAATGACAAGATACCTAGCCAAAAGATAAGTCTAAACCCTAACTCGGCAGCTCAATCAACCAACTCGACTGACAAGTAGATGGGTAATTATTATTTTTAATAAAATTTGCTTTATTTATATAATTTAAATGTAATTTACTACATTATATATCTTAAGTTCTCAGAGTGCTAAGGTGGCCATTGTAAGTTTTGTTAGGCATTAACAAAGGTGATGCATCAATTTGTGTGATCAAACCATTAGTTTTGAAAAGCTAGTGAACCTATTGCAACAAGAAGAATCGATGAAAAAAAAGGATGAAGAAAAAGAGAATGCACTTGCTTCTCATTAGAAAGGGAATAAATAATCCATATCTTCCAATAAGTCCCAAAAGCAAAATCAACAAGGGGACATGTAGTGGAAATAGTGTTTGATTTATGGAAAAGGCCATGATTTTTTGGTACAACACGTACAAGAAGGGTTCGTCAAGAAATTCGAAACCCAACAATAAACAATATCAACATGGAAAATCCAACAATAAGAAAGGGAAAAATAAGGGAAATCAAAGGAAGAAACCCCATCAACAAGTCAATGTTGCTGAACAAGAGGACAACTCATATGATGGAGAATTCTATTATGCTACCCAATCTAGCGACATCTACTAGTGTAATATAATACATTTATTTTGGTGCTACTCAACACATGAGTGATCATGTAATATCATGGAGATGGTGTGATGTAAAATCGATGATTCAGGACTCACGAAGACATTTTGGGTTGAAGTAGCTAAGACAATAGTATATCTATTGAACATAGTTCCCACTATATCTCTTGATGGAGTAACACCACATGAATCATGGTCAGAAAGGAAACCATCTATTGCACGTATAAAAGTATTTGGGTGCAAAAAAAACATGCACATTCCTAAGAAGAAGAGAATGAAGCTTGATAGGAAAGCAGAGAGATACATATTAATTGGATACATTGAAGAAGCTCTTGGGTATAGACTAATGGATCTGAAGAATAGAAAAGTGTACACAAGCAGGGATGTTGAGATTTTTTGAGAAGAAAGAAGCTAAGGTTCCTCCCAAAAACTCACTAGATGTTGAAATCATCTCTGTTGTGAAGGCATAAGATGATGTTCCCATTGATGCAGATCACATTAAAATTTTGTCAAGACCATAGCCCATGAGAACAATTTAACATATACCTAAATGGTATACTAACATGATTTGAGATGTCAAATTGGATGGTCCTCTGAAAACATCCACTCCTAGATCACAAAATCACATCAAAGCTTCTAATGAGGTAAATTTTACCCTAATGAGTAAAATTATTGATTTTTTTGAGCCCTTTATTGTTCAGGAATCCCTATAGTCCAAACCTTGGAAATATGCCATGGAAGTTGAGCACCAGTCAGTGACGAAGAGTAACACATGTTAACTTGTTTATATTCCACTAGGGAAGAATCCCATTGGATGTAAATGGATTTTCAAAACAAAGTACAAAGTAGATGGGACCATTGACAAGTACAAGGAGAGACTAGTAGCAAAGGTGTATGCTCAAAAGGAAGGCATTGAATACAAGGATATTTTTTGTCCCATAATTAAGATAAAAATGAGCATGATGATATTTTCTCTAGCTATATAGTTTGGATGGAAAGTTCATCAGATGGACGTGAAAATGCCTTTCTCAATGGAGGATTATAGGAAGAGGTCTACATGACTCATACAGAAAGTTTTGTCATACTTGGATAAGAAGAAATGGTATGTAGAATCATCAAATCATTATATGGATTCAAACAGGCTCTCCGAGCATGGCATATCAAAATTGATGAGAATCTCATTCAACATGGATTCCAAAGGAATCCCTAAGATCTCAATTCTTTACCTCAAAAAAAGGGAGAGATTGTCATTATTGTTGTCTATATCAAAGATCTTGTCATCACTGGGAGCACAATGAAGATGATCGATGCAATAAAGAAATATATTAATTGATCATTCGACATGACATAACTCAGGCTGATGCACTATTGTCTTGGATTAGAAGTATGATAGAAAGAGAATCACATCTTTTTTTCTTAGTTCAAATATACCAAGACCATGCTCGAAAAATTCTAGATGATGGACTGTATACCCATTGCCACACATATGGAGACAAGACTTTAATTATCTCGTATAGATCCATATCCATAGGTAAATGCAATTCTCTATCGATAATTGATCAGGAGTATCATTTCCCTAATTTATACTAGCCCAAATATCATATTTGCAGTCAACTATCTTTCATGGTTCATCCAGAGACCCAAAGTTTGTCACTGAAAAGTAGCAAGGAAAATCTTGATATGCATCAAGGGTACTATGGATATTGGCCTATAACGCAAGAAGAATGATCAATTAATCTTGACAGGATATTCATACTCAAATCATGCAGGTAACATTGATGATATGAAATCCACCTCTAGATTTGTATTCTTTTTGGGATTTGGTTTGATATCATGGGGAAGTAAGAAATAAACTTTGTTTCTCATCTTCCACAGAAGCCAAATATTGTGTTGTAGGTGGAACTGTCTGCGAAACAATATGGCTATGTCACATACTTGAGGGACTTGGACTACCACAAGAGAAACCTACTACCTTGTATGTTGACAGTGAAGGTGTTATAAAACATGTTCACAATCTAGTGTTTCACGAGAGGATGAAACACATCAAGGTACAAGTACATTTCATTTGTGAACATGTTTTACGACACAACATTCAACTCCAATTTTTCCCAACATTTGAACAACATGAAAATATCTTCACTAAGTCACTTGCATGTGAAAAATTTGAGATGTTCAGAGAGTTCCTCTCCTCTTCACCTGAGACAATGCAAAATTAAGGGGAGAATGTTAGGTAAAACTTTAGACTAATAGTGATTTTACATTGTAATGTGTATTTATTGTTACCATAGATAATTAGGTGTTTACTGTGTGGTAAAGTGGTTATATGTTTAATTTATTATAACCATATTATTTGTTTTATTAGTCACATATATAATATTGTTATTTTATTTGTTGGGTTTTTTGAACTGGTATAACAATGTTGGTATGTAAATAGGTTGAGCAATATCTATAAATATTGTAGCCTCTCAAAGCCATGTAACTTAATTTTTCCTGATTAATGTAATCATCACAGGCTGCCTCCCTATTTCCCAATCAAAAGTTCAAGATCAATTTTCAGATTTAAAGTATGTTGATTTCGAAACTATAAATGGTTTTTTGATTCAATTTCATTCTTTAAAATAACAATTAAATAGTTTAAGTCTTAAAATTTATATTTGAATAAAATTCTTACTATTATGAAAAAGAGTTTATCTAGGACTTCTCAATAATTTATTATAAATATTCACTCTCAACTTTCTTTTCCTACTTTAGTAACTCAGTTGAAGTTTGATTCTTTTTGCAATTTTTTGTGTAGTCTTAAGGCAAATGAACATGTTTTTGTTTCTCAACACCAACACAAGAATTTTCATACTAATGAACATTGTAAGACCAACCACATACATGAAAAAAATGAAAACAAGTAAAACTCCAAACCTAAGGGTAAATTGGTTTGTACTTATCGTCCATGAAGTATGGTCATGATGAAAACCATTGTTTTTGTAAGAAAACATGGATATTAAAAATGAAAAGCAACCTGAAAACACCAGTTTTAGTGCTAGTAACAAGAGTCAACAAATTCAAAATTCTAACACTAGGGCTATGCTTTACTTGTGCTTTACGTGTCTTCTTATCATGTTGAATGAATTGTTGATTATAGTGCCACTCAACATAAGACATTTAATGTTAATTTATTTACTACTTTAGAACTAGAATCATTCTAATAATTAGTCAAGTCTTGCAAATCATGACTTCATGAAATGTACAAGAACATTTGGTAATGTTAGTATTCCTAATGTGAATAATATGATGTTTTATTTGTTCCTAATATAAAGTTAAATCTACTTTCTACTCCTCAATTATGCCAAAAAAGATTACAAAGTATATTTTTTTTCCAAAATACTGTCTGTTATATTAAATTAACATTTGAAGTGATCTTTGAAGTTGTGATGTACAACATTTTTAGATAAATATTTATTTGTTTAAATTTTAATAAATTATCTTCCCTTCTTCTATTCATGCTTTATTTTCTTTTGTTGATGGTAGTTTATCGGACATAAAATATTAGGTTATATCAATTAACAAACCATTGCACTTATGAATTAATTAGATATGGTTCAAGGTTTGCCTAAAAATTCTTACTTCTTATTTTATTTGTATTGGATGCATGGCTAGTAGAATTCATATGGAATCTTTTCCTAGAAACAAATATTTTTGTGAAATTGAAAAAATTCATATCTTGTTCATAGTGATATTTTAGGTGCAATAAAAAATTATTATATTAATGGTGTTATATATGCTCGTATTGTTATAGATGATTGCACTTGGAGAGTTTGGATTTATTTTTTGAAAAAAAACCAAAATCATTGAGTGTTATAACTTTCACTGAATTTCATGCTTTTGTTGAAAAATAATTTGGTTGTGCTTTGTATAATTTACATACATATAATGGTACTGAGTATGTAAATTATGATTTTTTGTCATATTGTAAGCAAATGTATTAATCATGAAAAAATTGTTTATTGCACACACTGTGAAAATTGGCGTTGTTGAATGTAAATATACAATCACTATCCTAAAATGACTAGGTGCATGCTACATGCCAAAAATATACATTGTACACTTTGGGATGAAGTTATGTATTGTGATATTTATATTATTAATATGACTCCCGCTAAAGTTATCTTAAACATTACTCCTAAAGAAGCTTGGAGTGGTAGAAAACCTAATTTAAAGTGTTTACATGTCTTTGGTTGTGAAGTTTTTGTTCATATTCTCAAATAAAAATGTAACAAGTCAGATTATAAATCAAACAAACTTATATTTTTTGGTTATGATGAATAATTTAAGGATTATAAGGTATCTTATCCTCAAAACTAAAAAAAAAACAATATTAAATGATATGGCAGATTTGCTGAAAATGGTGTATTTCATTGTTCTACAACTTCTAATTCTCTTGATATTGTTTTGATGTATTTTCCTTTTGATTCAAGTAATGATTAAAGCATAAAATGTTCAAAGCAGTGTTGATACTCCTTGTGTTCCTTCTCCTTTCTCTAAAAACCTACTATGAGAGAAACACTATAAGAATTGTTGATGTAGATGTTAATGATTCTCATAGAACTAAGAAATGATTTTATAACTATGTTTTGATTTCTAAAACATCACAATGATTCTTAAAATATTTAATAAGATAAATTTCATAACCTCATTGGGAGAAAAATTTATTCATGATGAGTGAACCTCCTTAACTCAAACTTGGGACTTAGGTCCCCTCCCTAAAGGTCAAAATTTGGTTGGTTATAAATGGTTGATTAAAACAAAATTTACCTTATGATAATGAAGTAGACAAATATAAAGCTATATTAGTAGCTATTGGTTTTTATCAAGTTAAATGAACTGATTCTAATAAAACCATTGCTCTTATAGCTAATATGCCCAAGATTAATGTTATTTTAGGTCTGTTACTCGTCATATGCATTGGCTTATTTACCAAATATATGTTGAGAGTGATTTTTTTGAATGGTAACTTATATGAAAATTTTTATACATCTCACTCTCCTGGTTTTATTAAGAAAGGAAATGAGCATCTTGTTTGTAAATTAAGGAAAAATATTAACGGTTTGAAGCAATCATCTAAAAAATGGTATTCTAAAATCTATCAATTTTTTATAGATCAAGGTCATATTGGCAGTTGTAATGATTTTAATATATTTGTCAAAAATAATCCTGATGGTCATAGTTATCATAGCCTTATATGTTGATGATTTTATGATGAATGGTAGTGATATTATTGGTTTCTTCTACTAAAGAAGATTTAAAGAAAAGATTTAAAATGATAAATTTAAGTTTTTTGTATTATTTCTTAGGAATGCAAGTTTGGAAAGAAAAAGATAACATTTCAATTTCTCAATCCAAGTATGCATATGATTTGTTAGTTAAATTCAATATTCTTTATTGTAACCCAATTGCTAATCCTTATGAACTTGGTGTCAAATTTCTTAGTGATATGGAAATTAAACTTATTGATCCTAATTTTATATAGACAATTAGTTCAAAGTTTAAATTATCTAACTCATACTCATCCTAAAATTACTTTTTGTTGGTTTAGTTTCTCATTTATGTCAAAACCACAAACTACTAATTTTAAAGCTGCTAAAATAATTCACCGTTATATTAAATGAACCTTAACCCTTGACATCAAGTATACCTCAAATAATTTTTTTATTTGGTAGGTTACATAATATTGATTAGGGTGATGATCCAAATGATCATAGATCCACACGTGGCTATTGTTTTTCATTAGGATCTAGTTGTAATTTTTGGAATAGTAAGAAGCAAATAATTGTATCCATATCTTCCACAAAATATTAGTATAAAGGATGTAATCTTGCTGCCAGGAAAAGGTTTGGTCTTAGAATACTTCTTACAGATTTGTGGCATCCTCAAACTTCTCCTACTCCAATTTTTGGTGAAAACCTTGAGTGCTATTTCCTTAAGAAAGATTCTAGTTTTTCATGTAAGTTCAAAGCACATTGAGATTCATCATAACTTCATAATGAAAACTCATTGAAGACAAAAAATTGTTATTTATTTTTGTCCTATTGAAGACCAAGGGGATAATATTTTCACTAAACATTATGTAAAGATATTTTTTATTGCTTTGTAACATGTTAGATTGAAGGAAGTTTTCATCAAGGGGGAGTGTTAAGTTATGTCACATCCATTTTTTGTTTAGGTTGTTTGTAACCCCAAAATAAAGTTTAAGGGGGATTACGTTAGGATTGTCCTTTCTTTTGGTTGTATTATAATCATAATGTTTATTTAGGTGTGTGTGTGTAGGTTTATTCCAATATGAATTTTTAATTCATATATTTAGGGAATATGTGAGGTGTCACACCTATTTTTATCACTCTCTTGGAGATAATCTTGGAGTTCCTGTGTCTCATGTAAATCCTCTTACACTTATCACACACTTCCCCCTCACCTCATGGGGATTAGGGACACTAGGTACACACTAAGAAGGTTTGCATAGGTAATGATGGAGTTATTTTGTAACTCCTTCTGACTCTATTATTCTATTTAAAGAGATCTCTCCTCTCCTATATCATTATTGGAAGTCAATTATTATTTTTCTATTTTCTTCTCCTCTTTCTATCTCCTCTCAAATATTGTAATCCAAATAATAATGATTAAGCCTTCTTAATACACATGGATTTTCTTCCATTGATCTGGTTTCCCCACTTATCAACTTGTGTCTCAAACTTTTCATGGTTTGGATTATTTTGTGAGGCAATATTGTATGTGATTTTCATTTATTTACTTACTATTTCAACATTATTTGTAAAAATCTTGTATATTATTCTTTCACTCGAAAAACTGTTTTGAGTAAAAAACTAGCACATAACTAGTCTTATTTATTACATTCAATTTTAAACCAGATTACAAATACAATAATATGACCTTCAAGAAACTTCTACACAATATACAATAGTCCATGTACTTCCAAAATATAACTACAATATGAGTATTCAGGTGTATGTATTTTCTCTATTTTGTCATCCCAAGGTTTGGTTTTTTCATATAACTTGTTAAGACTCAATCACCTTATCAAAACCAACAACTACAATAATTGTTATAACAATGTCTTCCTTGATTTACACCCAGGAATCTACATAATTTAAAATTAGGTGAATGTATTAGGGTTTCCCATAAGTTTATAAGTAATAGTTCTAATATTTTTTGTAACCAATGCATCCAATCATCATTGCCAATATTCTATCACTAGATGTGTTAGAATACTTTAACAATATGTTGTTTTATACCTCCAATCTAATAGTCTAGTTCGAAAACTATTAAAAATGTATCACTTGTTGCACTACAATGTTGTAAAATGCCTCTACGCAACATAATGCAACTCTCACCATGCACATATTCTCTATGCACAATTTTGCACATAGTACTATGCTATGTAGTAAGCTCTAATTCATATTTTGAAATCCCTTTGCAATACCCATGCACACATATACATGTGCACAAGATTTTACACAATAGTGTTGCATACATTTTTACATCACTAAAAATGGGATAAAATACCTTGCACAAACTTATGAAAAGTTGATACATTCCCAAAATTCTCCCACTCACTGAAAATTTTGAATCTAAGAAGCATGAATCCATTCTTCACTAGCTACAAGAATTCAAGCCTATGTCTCTTCAGTACCAAGATAACTTCTCAATAATCATTTCTTTAGTAAATGAATCCAAAACATTTTTATCATTCTCCACTTTATCCAATTGTATCCTCTTTTACTCCACCATTTCCCTTACAAAATGATTTTGCACATCAATGTGCTTTGTGCAAGAGTGGTACTTATAGTTCTTTGATAAAAAAAATCACACTTCGGGAGTTACAATATATCCTCACTATTTTCTATGTGAACCCAAATATGGAACATAATCTCTAAATCGAAACCACTTGATTTCTTGTGTGAGAAGATACCATGTACTTAGCTTATTTGCTAGATATAAAAATAGTTGCTTAATGCTTACTCATCTAACTTACAACTCTATTGTATAAGTTGAAAATGTATCCATTAGTAGACCTTTAAAAATCAAGATCTCCACCCAATAAAATTCCACAAAGCCATGTAGAATCAATTATTTACTTACACCAAGATTTAATTGATATCATATAACAAGTTCATAAATTTCAGGAAGACACTTGAAAATTTTCTTCACCACAGTCTAATGTTCCTTGCCTGGAGTGAAAATATATATGCAATGGTAGGTCTTGTGTATAACATTGTGCACATTGTGATTAATGTTGATATTGCATAGTAAACATGATCCATGTCCTCAAACTTCTCTTGAGTCATTCAAATTTACACAACAAATAACTTCTAGCTAACTAGAAAAGGTGTGCTTATAGGTTTTTTATTGTGTCTTAAACCTTTATAATACTATCTCAACATATTTATTTTGGTTGTGTCATAGCTTCATATTTGCATGATCTCGCTTTATTTCCATGCCCCAAATGAAATTTTCAACACTAAGATATTTCATGTCAAATTGCACTATGATGAATTATTTTTCTTCTTCTTCTTTGAAGTACACAAAAGGGCCCATGTTGCTGCATGCAAGGTCAAGTTTTAGTACATATCTATCAAAAATTTGATTCCAAGTCTTTGGTGATTTTTTAAAGCAATATAATGAAAATTTTAGGAGGTCTACAAAGTCTTCTTTCCCATTGACTACAAAAATTTCAAGTCATGACATGTATATTTCCTCTTCAATCTCTTCATGCAAAACTATTAGTTTTATGTTCACTTAATCTACCTCCAAGTGAAACATAATCACAATCTATAAACGAAATATAATAGAAGTCAATTTTGCAACAAGAAATAATTCTCACTGAATTCAATCCCCTCGACCCAAGAGAATCCTTTCGTAACTGGGAGAGCCTTGTAATTCTTAAGTTTACTTTGTGCATTGTAATTCTTAAAAAACCCACTTGCAACTAACAAGATTTATTCTTGGAAGTAGTTTTACCTTATCCCAACTCTCATTATTATGTAGAGAATCAATATCCTTATTCATTGATTCATTACAAAACATTCCCTTCTTGGATACAATATCTTACCGTAATGTCTTGAGATCTTCACCATTAATTATTGAAAGTAAGAAGGGAACATAAAAACTTGATGGATTATACCTTTCTAGAACTTTGTGCACCTATTTTGATCTCCTATGTTTAGAGATTTATTTTTTTCCTCCTCTTTTGAAACATATTCATTATTATTAAATTATTCTTCACATGAAACCTTTTTAGATTCTTCCTTTGTATTCCCCTACTTAGATTATCCATTGCACACATCCTTTTGTGCAAGAGTCTTTTTTAATTATCTACAGACCACATTCTTGTTGTAGACCACTTTGTCTATTCCAATATTCCATAGCTTGTAACCTTTGATGCCATTACCAAATGCAATGAAGACACACTTCTTAGTATTGTAGTCAAGCTTTGTCCTCTTTTCGTTTGGAATATGAACATATGCATTACAACAATTTTTTTTAGGTGTTTTTAGGATAATTTCTCACAATTCCAAGCTTCATGTAGAGTCCTATTCTCTAAAAATGATGATGATGAATGAATAAAAAAGTAACAAGAAATAATCATAGATTTAACCCAAAACATATCCAAGTGTGGACCACTTAGCACATTCAAGGATTTATCCATCAGTGTCTTGTTTATCTACTATGCAACTCCATTTTGATAAGATGTGTATGTAGTTGTTCTCTGTATTTCAATTCCAAAATACTTGTAAAATTTGTCCTCATTTTTCATGTGTGGGACACTAATATTATTCTACTTATGGTTATATAAAAGGGATTTGATCTCCTTGAATTTATTAAAAACATAAAAATTTCTCCAGAGAAAGTATATTCAAGTTTTTCTAGATAATGTATTTATGAATAACATATAGTACATGACTTTGCCAAGTGATGGGTGTTGGCCATTTTGGGTTTGTGTCATCATTGATGTCAACCAAAATTTATGGAAATTTTTTTAATTAGGTCATACATGGTCTATATGATGTTTCATCAGTATACATGGGTCTGCATTGAGTCATCATGGTCATATCAGTGTTGAGTTAGGTCATTGCAAGTTTGTTTCTATCCCTGGAGCATCTAGAATGAGGTAGATGCATGAAATTTAGAGCTAATTATTATTTTTGGAGCATGGTTTAAGCATGGTGGAAGTTTACCTGAGGTTTATGCTGAGTTTCAGGTCATAATTCAGAGGTTAGATGCACGAATGAGGTCATTGGGAAGCAAACAATTGAGAACAAACAATTTAACATGGGTAAGTTGTTGTGGCTAGATATTTGAAGGAATATATGAGATATTTGATGATTTTTTAAAGTTATAGGATGTTTTTATGGTGATTCATTCCAAGTTTCACGTCATTTTGAAGAAGGAATTACAAGTTATGCAAGTTTTGGAAAAACCGGGTAAGAAACAGTGTGTTTTTGTGACTTAAGTTGATCTTCTGATGCTTGTTGTGAATTGTATGATTTTCATGGGGACATGAGATATTAGGAATATATTATAAGGTCAATTATGAAGCTTTGAAAAAATAATGAGGTGGTTTGATCATCACATTTTTATGAACAATCGTTAAGAAGGTAAAGTGGTTTGAAACTCTAACTAAACCCTAGCTAGGAGTAGTTTGTAGAAAAGTGCTTGTATCAAACCAGTTTTGATTTATAGTGAAAAATTGATGATTGGATGTTGTATAGGACTCTTCCATATTCCAAGAAAGGTATGTTTGAGAATATGTTCATATGTGGGCCCCACCTGAAAATGTCAGTTTATGAAGAAGAAGGTTTTGGGACAAGGTTGTCCAAAGGAGTAACATGAAAAATTGATGGTGAATGATGTATGGGAGCTAATATTGATGTAAATTTATCTCTCAAGACATGTTATTGTAGGTAAATGGTCATTTGAGGTCCATTCAGGTTGATTGGTCAAAGGGCAGTTTTGGGGCCTCAAATAGCAGGGTTCAGTAAAATGGCCATAACTTGAGCTACATGTGGAGTTTGAATATGATTCAAGTTGCATTGGAAATAGGATTAAGATATATTTAAATTTATATATGTTTTTTCTCATGATAATGTGATTTGACAGGGTTTACAACTCATTATTTGGACATGAAGAATTTTGGTAGTGTAGGACAAAATGTGTTTTGGTGCAAGTTTTGAGTTATTTGAAGCATGAGATGGATTGGATGATGTTTTATATCACCTGAAATGTGAAGATGGATGAATTTGGAATCAAATGAATAAATTTTTAAGTCTTGGTTGTATGTATAAATGTTTGTATGAGCTAACCTCTGGAAACCATTTTTTTGGCAAGCTGATATGGTGAAGACAAAAGTAGTTGTGGTTTGAACATCATGTTGATTAAGGGATTATAAATTTATTAGATGTGTTATAAAAGTTTTTTAATTTCCATTAATTGGTTACATAGCATGGTTTGGTTATGTTTAAGTGATTTGGTGGCCCAATGAAGTTTCCAGGTTCTTGAAGGGTGTAGGAAACAACCGTTTTGATAAGTACAAAGCAGACTAGGCCCATTAAATGAAATTATTTGATTGGTTAATGAAAATTGTGACCATGGTTAGTGTTTAAATGATGTATTTTGGCGTCCCAATGCATGTGTTTTAGTGATTTTTGGATCATGAAATGAAGGGTTTTTGCTAGGACGACCTACTTGGGTCACTTGTAGTTGTTGTGGAAAATTTATGGGATGTTTTTAATGATTCATTGGTAAAAAAATGTGTATTACCAACCTCCTTTGTGTTAGTGAGTTTATTTTCACATAAAAGTGATGTTTTGTCTCATTTGGTGAGCTAGTCTTGCGTGGGTGAAGTGTGTGCGGAGACCAATAGGCGAGTAAATTGTAGGTATATGGAAGAGTTTTAGGGATGATAAGATTCATGAAAGGTTGAGGAATGATGGAGAGCATGTGCAAAATATATTAGAAGAAATAAAAGGTGAGAAGGAATAAGATAGAGTAAGATTGAAGACCTAGGGTTTGACCTAGGGTTTGTGAGCTGAATTAGTGATCTCCATCACTTGTGGCATCAACATTATTAGAGATGAAACATATTCAGGTGGATAATTTGGTGATTTTTCATCCTAGGGGTTTGTAGCCTCCTTTTGGAGTTATTACTTCACTAAATTAGGGGTTGGTGCTCTACTAAATTATGGGTTGGTGCTCCTTGTGAAGTTTGCGCTTCACTAAACATATTTTATTTGTGTAATATAAACAAAGTTTCGGTGGGTTTTCTTCCCCACGAGGGTTTTCCACTTACATATGGTGTTCTTATGTTGTGTACTTTGTTTCATGCTCTTGTGATTGATGTTACATATCTAATGCACATTCATAGTTATGGATGGTTAATAGATGAATGAATCAATGAATGCACGTGATGATAAATTAAATGAAAATACATTTATAAGACTGATTCAAGCCCCCCTCTCATTCCATTGTGCTTCCGACAATGGGATATTAATCAACACAAACACATCACTATGTATTACATGCAAGATCCCTTTTACATGCTTTAAAAAATCAAATTTGGTTACTTATCCTTTGAAAATGACAAGTTTTACTATGTTCCCTTACTAAAAAAACACTCACATTTTAAGTCCAATAAATATGTCTCCCCTGATATTTATTGAATTGATCATCTCCACACTTTTTATATGCCATTAAAACATAAATGATTAGTTAATAAAATCAGCAAATAATATTCATACATCAGTCTAGAAATTTTGGCTTTACATCATATGCTTCCTGTCCAGGATTGTACAGTTTGGTCAAGATAAGTCGTATGAACCTAAATGATCTGTACAATCTTTCCCATTTTAGTATATCCTTACTTTGATTTCAATTTAAATATCTTTATTGCATCATGTCTCCATCCTAGGGCCAAACTTATCATAATATTTCACCCAAAACATTCTATATAAGCAAGTCAATATCACTTTATATCTCACCCGACACTCTTACAAGATAATAGTATAAATATCACTCTAAAAAAAATCAAGGATCTCCTAGATCTCCCTAAATCAGTTTGCACATCATTTAAAGCAGTCGTTACTACAAGTCTAAAGAACTCAACCAAGTCAAATAGTCCATCTTCTTCCATTTTCAAGCATGCAAAGGTCGTAGAGCCTTATATTAGTAAGATATAAGTCACTTCAAGCATTATCAAAGGTCCTTAAGTGATAAAAGGGTTTAATCACATAATTGAAGCACACTACTACTATGTTGGGTACATTCCCTATACTCTATATTTATCCCACTATATTTGTATTAAGAGACACGAGGGCACTTATTGAGGGTTGGATTAAATAAACCTCACACTTATACATACACCTAGGAGAACTACACAAGGCTTAATCCCACTCAAGGGGAATGTAGTGAAACACTTGAATTGGTTCAAAAGGGGTTGACCACCAAGGACAATCTAGCCTCACCTCACATATGAGTTTTCCTTTTGTTGTCTAATTCTTTGATGAATGGTATTGTCGGAATATATCATTTCTTTTTTGTTACAATCATTATAGGTTGTGAGAGGAGTGACATACAATGAGACACATTTAAAGGCAGATAAATCACATATAAAATTATATAATCTCACTGCAAAATGGTACAAGACCATACAACCATTCCTATAAAAGTGGCACAATCCTGCACCAACTTAGTTTCCAGTTCCAGTATAAATAATGAAGCATTTTTAGTCTTTGATCACCTTATTCCACATGTCTGCAAATCCATATATTCTTTGTTATGACTTTTATAGCTAATTCTTCATCCCCTCTTATGTATTTAAGACATCAATCTATTTATGTATCATTGTTACAAGTATTAATGCATTGTTCTAATTATGCATGGATAATTACAAATTAATTAGATTAGAATGACCTCTTATAACAACCCCTTACATCCTATATATTGGTGTGTGATTTTCATAACATAATTTAATCAGGGTGTAAACTTTTTGTGAACCTGATGTTTGAATCAAGGATCTAGTTATGCTTAAACCCTAGTCATCCTGTAGGAGTTTATATTTCTTTATTTGAGTAGTATTCTAGCTTGACCGATTATCTGATTTATGATCATGCCTCTGTCCTGGGAATCTCATATGATATTCTCACTTCAAACTCCAGAATGATCCACTCCCTCATTCTAGTATGGGATACATTCATCTCCTTTAATTAGGTCTAACTAGGCATACTTTGTCTGTGGGAGGGGGCACTTCTATGACTGGTTGTAGGTTGCCTCAAGTTGTCTGATGAGTACCTTCAGACTTACCACCTCAAATGATACGCATAATATTACATAAATTCATCCTACTACACTAACACTCTTCACCTCAAAAACTTTGCATACTTCATCCAATGGCTCAATCAACTGATTTAATTTTATGACAGATACAACACAAGATTGACATACCTTCATTGGGTGTAGCTCCACCTTTGCCTCTACCACCCATTACTTCCTTTGTCAAGTCTAAAGTTGAAATCTTACTAAAGTGTTTCCATATACCTTAGAGCAATCTAAATAACTACCCCCAGTACTCAGATTTATCCCTTTATGAGCTATTGAAAAAGGTTAGCTTGTTTATCAAGTTATTATCATTATATCAAGACATGTTAGAATTTTTAACCTTTCCTCCCCAGGTACTTGAAACCCATTGCTTTTGCATATAGTTATAGGAAAATGAATTTTAAAGCTACGGATAAGGATATAGAAATTTAGATAGTTGGATAATATCCTCTTGTCACTCTTAATGTAGCCCTCCAAGTGCTCATCTTCCACTCTTATTGTGACACTCGTTGGAGACCCATATTTTTTCAATGGCAAAATATGGGATTTTCTGCCAATAGCTTTGGGACGAAGTTCCTCCTCTTCAGGAATGGGGAGGCTCCAATTTATTAAAAAATATAAATTCTATCCACAATAGATGCTATTTTCTAGGTGCATTAAAGATATGAGATCACACAGGAACATCTCTTACTAAACTTGTGATAAACCAATGTATGGAGGAAAAGTGTGTGAGGTCCTGAGCAAGATTGACCTCCAAGGAACTAGGCCTAAACAATGTTTTGGGTACATAAATCAGAAATGATTGAGTTCAATTAACCATAAAACTAGAAGTATTGCACAGTGGACATTTCAATTGAGTTCAAGATTCATCTAATATGATCTTCCACATGACAGACCTCACAAAATTTTAGCTTCAAATTCGATGGTTATAGGGCTCAAAATATTCTTCTTGCCCTAGTTGTACAGGACTATGACAAAGCCAAATTGGAGAAAGCTTGTAAAATCCACAAGAGAATCACATTCAAGATCTTGAAATTTTTACATTAAGGGCTTTATTTAGAGACCATATAAAAATAATCTTTACAATGGAGTGGGCCAACTCTTATGGTAAAAACCCTTAAATGATTCAATTTTTCCTTACTTGGACTGAGTAAATTGTGTATTAAAATAGTTTTGAAACTTTATCATCTAAGGTTTTGAAATTAAACCTTAAAGAAATATTTTTATCACATGTGACTAGTCTCTATGTCATACTTGAACATGTTGTAAGGACCCTATCTGGGACACAAAATAACAAGGCCATATACTTCAAGAGACTATATACCCTGACTGTAACGATTTTGTATAAGGAAGAGTGTTTGAGTTCAAATACAAACAACCATGAAGAATTACCTAATGGTTAACCTCCTCCTTCTGAGATATCATTTTCATTCTTATTTAATACTAAATTAGAGGGCATTGAAACAGGGGTTAGCCTAAAGAATGATTTTATTATTTACTTTAAAAACCTCACCATTCACTGAGTTTCCTCTTCCCACAGTCTTAGCTTACACAAACTTCACGGCTTAAAATATGAATTTCACAGTTTCCACCTTTATTGATGATTTCATAAAGCTTCACTAATCCTTCTTATGTTTCTCTTTTTCTTTCTCTTTCTAATGTATTCACAGGTACATTAACTACTTGATACAGGTGTTTGGATATAACTAGGAAAATGCTTTTTTTTTATACTCATAACTTAGAAATACATGCTTCTATTAACTTTTTTTGAATCCTTACCAAAACCCAAAATCAACTGTATAAAAAAATTATATACCATTAGAGACTACATTCAAAAACCTTTACTTGTTAAAATTCCTCAAGAAGGAGGGGTGGACTCTTTACTGATTGATAAAGTCACCATGAAATAACAAGGTTCATAAGAAATGCACAATATTGTTTCTTGTCAAACTGTAACTTTCATTCATAAAAAACTTCCTTTTTGAGCCTCCATTTGAGTTATTTCTAGTCCATGTCTTCGCAAGAATTCTCCAAGAAATCTCTCTCCTTCTCTCTCTCTTTCTCTTTGTATTTAGTTACATTTTGAGGATTTTTTAGGGGGCCTTTTGAAAAAAGTTACCATCCCATTTTGAGGCTTGGCTAGCCTTTAAACACCTAATTGACCTTTTACATACTTTAGAGTTCCAACCCAAAATTAGACCTCCAAACCCTAGGTCTAGCACTATGCCATCAAATTAGACTTCTTATGAAATCTAGGGCTTTAATTCACCTATTTCATGCTTTCCTAATGACATAAAACACTTTAACAATGCAAAATCCACTAAAATGCCTTCGTAAGAATTTGAATTTCATTTTGGAGGGAAACCTCCTAGTTTGAATTTCTAAAGGAATTAGACCAACTTAGGCATTTGAATTGAGCTAATAGGACTTTATTAACACCCCTAGATCCTTACTTAGGTTAACATTCAACCCAAAATATATAATTTATATAAAATACTCAAATATTGTCCATTGTTGGTACAGAAGATGCTCCTGCATCATACTCATTTAACTTGAAGAAAATACTTCATAAATTTTTCTTTTTACTTCTTCTACACATTTCTCTTCACTTTATTGTATATCTTTCTCTTTGTATTCTTTGATAGAGTCTTATATCTTTATCTTCAATTTATTCATTCTATTTTCTTATTCTTGTTCATTTTTCTTTTTGCTTGTTTCAATATCTATCTTTCTTGCCTTCTTGGTTAAATCAAGATAAAGAAAAACTTTCTTATCTTTTATACCTGCACATTCAACAAAAATGTTATAAAAAACAATTATTTTGCTTCTTTCATCTGTAATTTTTTTGTTGGATTTCTTCTTGGCCATGCTCTAAGATAAAACTAAAAATTGTTGATTTTCTTCATATTCTTCCTTAAAACATTCATTTTGCTTGCTTGTCTTCACTTGTGGATACCAAATTTCCTTTACCTTATTCATTTTCAATCTATGTTCAAAAACTTGTGTTACTTATCCTCTCAAACTTGAAATATTGTTTTCATTCAACCCAAATAATATTGAAAGCTAGATAAATTTTGTTTTTCTTGAAATGCCTATAATAGTGTAGGCAATTTTTTCTCTTCCATTTTTCCTCCTTTGTACCTCTTCTTCATCTATTTTCTCTGACTAAATCTGACTTAGTGCAAGGACTTAACTATCCTTTCTCTCTCACATATTCTTTACCTACCTCATGTTTCTATTAGGTCTTCAAGGGCTAATTTCCAAGCCCACTCTTCCTTTTCTATCTTCTTTTCATTTCTCTCATACCTTGCAACTTAATCTTATTCCTCCTTCCTTTTCACAACTCTCTTTCTCTCTATCTTTCTCATTTTTCATCAACCTCACCTGTAATCATTCTTTAGCACAATTTTTTGCTTCTTGGTCCCTCATATAGGACTCACATTGATGTACCTTCTCTAAACTGCTGCACATTTTTCTTCTTGACCTTCAACTTCTTCATGAAAAAGGATCTCATAAACTCAATCTCTACTTGCCTATATTCTTCTTTATCTTCAAAAGAAACTCATACCTCAGGTCCATGCCATAATCTCTTACCACAATAACTTCTTCTTCAGCTGTATATTCATCTTCTTGCCTTCAATTTTTGGTTCTTCATGCTTCTTTAGGACTTCTAGGTCCCTTTCCTAGACTCTTCCCAAGGCATTCTTGTTTCTACTCTATTCACCTACATTCACACATAAGAATTCAATATTAGAATGAAAACATTGAGGCCATATACCTCTCTAGAAGCTTCATGAATGAGCTCCTCTTCCTTCTTTCATTCTTTTTAAGAGATGCCAAAAATCTATTTATGACTTCTTCCTCTTCATTTCCTTTATCCTCTTCTAGGATTACTTTCTTACCCTTCTTCTTCTCTTCTCATTCAATTCTTATCCTCCTTCTCTCTTCTTCTCTTATCTCTTGTCTCAGCTGCAATATCTTCTCTCTCTTTATAAGTGACCTAAGAAGGCCACTTTACCACCTTTTTCATCACTACTTTCTTCTCTATCTTCATTGCTTGCCTTTGTATCTCTCTTACTTTCCTCTCTAATTCTTCTAACTGCTTCATGCTTTTCCTTAACTCTCTTATTTCTTCCTCTTCCCACAAATTTCCATTTGCCTCTCCATTTCTCTTCTTTTTTGCTTCATCTCTTTCAACTTTTCTTTCTTTCTTTGAATAATCAAAACTAGGCAACAACACTTCACTAGATTCTTCATTACCTTCTTCCTCATTCTCTTTCAACCTTTCTTCTTTAGTTCTCCATAGTCAAATTTCTTCACACTCCTCATTCACTTTGTTAAGCCATTTGGGCACCACATACCCATATTATTTAGCCATTTCAAAAAGTCTCCTCTTCTTTTCATATTCTTGACCTGCAATTTCTCATCATCATTTGATAATGCAATTTGTTAGTCCTGTAAACAATTTCTATTCCATTCATCATGTAAGTCAACAACTCTAGTCATCTTAGGTCAATGATAGCTCAAAAAAGCCATAGTTCATTTAACATTATTGCCATACTTCTCCTAAATTCCCCTTCTTAAGGACAAAACTTGGACACATTTTGATAGACTCCACAAATCCACATCTTCTTCTACTTCTTATATCATACTCCTAAAAAGGGAGGGGAAAATTCCCTTTACTTGTTCTTCACTCTTCACTTTCTTTCTTAACCTACATTAGGTAGGGTACAAGGACTGTCATAATTTTAATGTCCATACAAGGACTTAAAGACTACAAATTTTGGGATTAGCTAAGAATGCCTTTCAAACATTATCTCCACTAAATTTTAGCGATTTCCCAAGGGTAATTTCAAGATATGACCAAATCTGTGATGAAACCCTAAAGGTTAGGGATTTACCAGGACAGTGTAAGCAAAATAAATCTATCTTAAAAAAGAAGCTATTAAAATCTTCTAACTTACTTCCTCAAGTTTGTAGCTTATTCTTCACTTTTCTCATTAATATTTCACTATCACAAAGGTTTGTAATCTTACTTACTAGGAGGTCACTTAGTGCTCCATTTTAACTCATAACTTTCATACTAACTCATAATGCTTCAACAGTTCACTTTTCTTTCTAATACTAAGGTCTCAAAGATGCTTGTGCAAGATTAAGTAATTTATTTAATCATTCGTTCTATCCTCTCCTTTACCTGAACTTTTTCCTCAAAATCCTCCAATCAACTTAGATACTAGCATGTAAGTTCTAATGCTCTTGTATCCTAACATACACATCTCATTTTTCATCAAAAAAATGTCTACAGTATATTAAGAGAGTAACATAGGTTAATGATGATTTAAAATACTTCCACTTATTCAACTTGTATCATTCCATATTTCATAACAATATGCAATAATAAGATTCCATATTTTTCAACCAAGAGAAGTATGTACAAACCCTTTACCTATCATGCACAGTTTACGAATCAATGTCTCCTCTTTTTCTTAATGATTCAATTCATGATTATAATGTGTTTATATACCCTTAAAATCATGCACATGGAAGGACACCACAAATTCTTGAATCATAATAGTCTCACTCAGAATTATACAGTCTCAATACAAAGCACACACACAAAACCTAAAGTTATCTGTATAAGAACATATACCTCATCCAAAATTTATGCCTTATTTGGGAATGAGAAATTATCTGATCTTGTTTCCAGAATTCATACCAAACATGATGTAGGAGCCCCTACATTCACCTCATTTTCTTGACCTATTTAGGCAAATTTTTCTTGTATCAATTCTAGGACTATTTTAGGTTGTCTAGTTGTCTAGGAGACCTTCAATACCACCTCAAATGGTAAAACAATATACAAAACATCATCTAAAATAATACTCTTCCCCGATTTGTCAACTTAGATACAAAGCCAATTTATCAATCAACTGATTCAAATATCATGAAGATAGACATAACATTCACATACCTTCATTTGTCTCCATTAGGCTTTCTTACATAACTTCAATACTAGTCTAAAATTGACATTTTAGTTTTCCAAACCTTCAACACTCTGCATCCACATTCATATTCACATTTTCCCAATATTAACCATTAAGAACATCTTTCATCAAGTTATTATCAATTTATCAAAACATGTCAAATTCTACCTTTTAAGGTTCTTGAAACCCATTCTAGGTTACTCATAGGAAAATGAATTTTTGAGATATATAAATATAGAAATTTAGATGTTTCCTTAGTATCCTCTTGTTCACTCTTAACATTCCCTCCAAGTTTTAATCTTCCACTCTTGGTATTGTAACTCTTTAGAACCCAACTTTTGCAATTTCACCACTATCCCTTCACTAGGCTTGTCAAGAACATCTTTCACTCCATATCTGAATTTATGGAAGGTATCAATATCCACCATAGAGGATTTTTGGACATTTAGTTTTATCCCTTGTCATCTCTTAGAAATTTGATAAACCAATTCTTAGTATAACTCCTATGTCCTTTGCAAATTGACCTCCAAAACTAGGCCTAAACTATGTTTCACATCTCAGTCATGATTGTCAAGGAAATTCTCCAAATTTTCACTGTGGACATTTAAATTGGTTCAATATTCATCTAATATGATTTAAAATAAAGACCCTCACAAAATTTTAGCTTCCAAATTGATGGTTAAGGCCTCCAAACTCCTTGCCCTAGGACAGACACTATGACTAGCCCGAGAGGAAGAAATGCTTGTAAAATCCACAAAACTCACATTCAAGATCTAAAATTTTGCACTTAAAACTATTTTGAGACCATCTACAAATAATATTTACTAGTGGGCCAACTCTTATGGTACAAACCCTTAAATGCTTCAATTTCTCCTTACTTAGACTGGGTAAACTATGTATTAAGATAGTTTTGAGGGTTTATCATCTAAGGTTTTGAACTTAAACCTTCAAGAAACTTGTTCTCACCTGTGACTAGTCTCTATGCCATGATTGAACATGTTTAAGACTCTATCAAAAAAATAACAAGGCCATATACTTCAAGATACTACATACCCTGACTGTAACCACTGTATAAGGAAGAGTGTACTGAGTTTCAAATACAAACAACCATGAAGAATTACTAATGGTTAACCTCCTCCTTCTGAGATGTCATTGTCATTCTTATTTTGCTAAATAGAGTGCATTGAAACATGGGTTACCTAAAGAATGCTTTATAGCACTTGAAAACCCTCACCATTCATTGAGTTTCCTCTTCCCACAGTCCTAGGTTACACAAACTTCGGCTTGAAATATGACTTTCACAGTTTCCACCTTTATTGATGGTTTCATAAAGCCACTAATCCTTCTTTGAATGTATTCACAGGTACATTAACACTGATACATGAAGATATAACAAGGAAAATGCTTTTTTTTATACTCATAACTTAGAAATACACACTTCTAACACAAGAATCCTTACCAAAAACCAGAATCAACTGTATAAAAGCACTTATATCATTAAAGACTCCATTCAAAAACCTTTCATATCTTGATTCTCAAGCAAACAACTCTCTAGATTGATAATGTCACCATGAAACAACAAGGTTCATAAGAAATACACAATATTTTTCTTGTCAAATATGAAACTTTCATTCATAAAACTCTCCTTTTACATGCCTCCATTCGAGTTCTTCTTGTCCATATCTTCTAAGAATTCTCCAAGAACTCTCTTTCCTTCTCCCTTTCTCTTTGAATTTAGTTACATTTTGAGGTTTTTGTATCCTTTTGAAAATAAATACCATCCCATTTTGAGGCTTATTAGCCTTTAAACACCTAATTGACCTTTTACATACTTTAGAGTTCCAACCCTAACTTAGACCTCCAAACCCTAGGTCTAGTACTATGCCTTCAAATTAGACTTCTTATGACATTTATGACCTTAATTCACCTATTTCATGCTTTCCTAATGACTTAAAACACTTTTACAATGCAAAATCCACTAAATTCCCTTTGTAGGAATTCAAATCACTTAATTTTGGAGTGAAACCTCCTAATTCAAATTTCCTAAGGACCTAGACCAACTAAGGCATTTGAATGGAGACTACTAGGACTCTATTAACATTCTCCTAATTCTTAATTAGTCTAACTCAACCAAAAATTAACCAATTTGAACAAAAACTCAAAATTATTTTTTGGTGAGAAGATGCTTCCGCATCAATCACCTTTGGTCATGCTTGGGAAACTCTCTTTCAACTCTCCATCCCTGTGAGCAATGGTAGGTTGTAAAAATCAAATCTTTGTCATAAACACGATCTATTTTCTCTCATGTGAAAAAAACACTCATCTTGTAATCATCATGAAGCTTGCACTCACACAATGCATGCCTCAGACTCAGTAACCATGAGCTCTCTTGGATTTGATGGTATCAAAGATTCTTAAGAAACCTCATTGGTAACATAACGATCGTCTGAAATGGAAATAATTACTTTTTTTGAGATGACACAAAACAACAAATGAATGGACCGTGTCTTCATGAATAATATGATTTTATCATATTCTATCTCTTAAATAAAGGTTGGCACAAAGATCAATAATACACTAGTACCATGGTTCCTATCATGAAAGATTTCAAATAATTAAATTGAATGTTTCATGCTCAACAATCCTCTTGTGCACATTGAATTTGGTTGAAAAATGTTTTTTCCCTTCTTATCCAAGCATCTTCAATGGTCGTAATGTGTTTCATCTTGCTATCTTCAGCATCTGGGTATACTGGGAATTCGAGACTATGGAATAGTACTACGATTCAATAACAAACAAAATAATACACACAGGATCTAAAAAATTCCCCAAAATATACATCAGTGGAAGTATAAACTAAAAATCCAAATCAAAATAAAGTACACACACATAACACAACATGTACTGTGGTTCATCCAATGTGGGCTAAGTCCACCAAAGATAGAGATCTCATATGTATAATAAACAAGAGTACAAACCAAATCTTATGCACAAGAGTACGATATATCTCTCCAAGAGTATCTCCTCCTATAACAAATCTCTAAATGGATCTCCATGAGTGCACTACAACTGTGTCTCCTAACATAACCAAATTGTCACATACCAGGAACTACTACATCTCTCACTGTGCAATTAAGCTCTCATGTGAATATGAAAACAAAACCTCTCACATGGGTCTACCAATGTGCAACCATAACACTGCACCAAGAAGTAAGTCTCTCCTCCATCTCTGCATCTGCCACTGTGCAAACAAGAAGACAACCTCCTCTACAATATCTAGATACTATTTGTATCCACAAGCTCTCTAATGAGCTATAATACTAGATTCTTATGGATCAAAAATACAACATGATCTCATGGATCTTCAATACAAGATCTCACAACAACCTGTGGATCTACAAGATGAAATAATATGTGCTTTGCATACAATGCAAGCCATTACAATGAGATAATAACTATACAAAGGAAACATAGTAGAAGATGTTACCCTCTTCTCACCATTGAGATGTACCTGTCATAGTTGTACCTGCTATTTCCTCCTGTCCAGACTCTCTCCATGGAAGCTTTGTCTTCATGTAACCTGTTCTTTCTTTCATTTCTTCCTCATCCTCTCAATCTAGGAGAATCAAGGATCTAATTCAATCCTTCTCTTAATTAACCTTCTAACCCCAGCTTTCATGCTTATATATGCATATACAAACTTAGGTAAACTTAGCTATGCATTTACAATATTTAGATTCAATTTATAACTAAAGTTAGATCTAATTCTTGTGAGTTAACTATAAACTTCCACACACAAGAAACCAATTACGGTTCCCTAACCAATGACGATTAATCTACTGACTGATGACGGGTAATCAACCAACACCGGTTACTGTGTAAACCAACCACATGTAATGCATGCTCATTGTGAAGTAATCTAACTCCACAACCCAACAATCTCCCATTTGGAGATAAATTGTTGAGCTTTTGTACCTGTACCTGTACATCACTTTCCTCTACATACCGTGAAGACCAACTATTATTTCCTTCAACAATTCTCTCAAGTAATTAGGAATATTAAACCATCTTATATAAACTAAGAAGATAACAAACCATGACTTACCATATGCCTGCATGAAGCTACTACTGATTTGTGATACCCAAGCTATCAATACATTAAGCTCCCACTAAATCATAACGCCAAGCCTCTCATGCAATCAAGCCATCATGACTAACACATCTGCAAGAGATCCCACTCAAATTGAAGTAATGCCCTTCTATTGTAACCATAGCCATCTAACCATGTTCTCCAACCATCTATCCATGTCTCCATGCTACCACCAATGTAATTGACCAAAGACAAGTCAAACTGGAATATGCGAAAGTAAAACTAGATCTCGGGTCTAGACAGCCCAAATGAGTACTACATGCAACCAATGGATGCATCCACAACACCTGCATAACTTAAAGAATCCAAACACTTGCAATCTATAAATATAACCTTACATAAACAACTTGTATGTCCAAGACAACCATCTGTAGAATATCTATCATGGAGTAACATAGTAACAAGAGGAAATACAAACATCCCCTACTCATGCTCAAGGCATCAAAACCATGCTCATACACATATCAACCATTCTCATAGGCATCCATGTGCAAAATAAATATCTACATCATCATAGACTCACAAAACATAATTTATCCACATGTACAAACTTGCCATGTACATTCATCCATATCACCAGGCTCTCTAGAAGCTTCCAACTCCTGTACCACCAACTAAACTCTAAAGCCAAATATGAATCATGTGCTCATCAATCTCAACAAAAAACAACCATGCTAAACCATGCTACTAACAACAAGTGAAAATACTAGTAAACATGTCATAAACATACTCTACACACCAACCAAGATGAAAGAAAACAAAGGGTACCATCTATAAATGGTAAAATATACATTGTTGTAAAACCTATAACAAAAATAAAATCCTTCTTAACCATTCAAACATTGAAACCTACTTTCTCTTCTTCACCTAGCTTAATCAACCATCAACTGCCATCCCAAAGGATATCCAGGCACCACAAAATAAAACCAGAAGTGACATCACCATATAATGAAATCAAAAATACCTAAAAAGTTTCCATGATGTCCTCCAAAACCACTTATGCCTCATGCTACTCTGAATAGTAACATTCTCCTCTCACTCTACACATGCATATGAGTCCAACCTATAATGCCAACAACCATGGCTTTTCCCACTCAACATGAACTCCCATGCACTACTTCTAATAACAAGCTCAAAAGATCCAATATATATATATATATATATATATATATATATATATATATATATAATATATATATATATATATATATATATATATATATATATATATCAATGAGAAATAAAGCCAGATGAAAGAAATATAAACCTGATTCCCTTCTTAACAAATAATACTTCTATGTCACAGAAGTTTTGGATTTTTTTGTTAAGTATGTGAATCACCTTCTTTTCATCTAATGTGTACTCAAAATATTTCGTTACCTACAACCGTGTTTCTAAACATGACTTTCCATTGAGGATCTCATCCTTAGACTAGATACCCTTGTCCTCAAGATTCTAACACATCTCTGGAAATAAAATTCAAACACACAAAATATCCATAGTGCATATTTTACTTGTGAACACAATCCAAACATAATACCAGTTTCTTCAAATAAAAGAAATAAAACATGAACCATATAGAGATACTTGACCCAAAGTCTCATTGGACTAACCGAGCCAACTTTGTCCTCTTTCTAATTCAAACATTGAAGTGATTTGTATTATTTCTACCTATACACACTGTGCAAGAAACCCGATCCTCCAAAATAGGACATTGAACCATTCATTCCCTCTTCTACTATAAGAAACCTTGTGTAAACTCATTGTCACAGAGATTGACCATAGTTCGCTAACCGGTACTGGTTACCCTCTGTGACCTGATGTCGGTTACCTGACCAATGCTGGTGTTACTGGAATGAACACAATGCCAAAATTTGGCATAGGTCACCAAACTAGGTGCCTACTCTGACCAAATCCAATAGTTGTGCTAAGCCATTCATTTCAAGAAGCACCCAACCTTACACAAAAAACTTAATAGTAATCATACATGCAATAAAAAATTGCACCAAGATGAAACACATCACCTTACCAGCACCAAAACACTCATCCACATCTTCAACCGAATTACTTGCCTCTCTGATGGAAGCCTCATCTTCATTTTTTTCTATTATATTCTACCTCTCTAAGAATCCCATGCATCTAATTGTACACTAAAGGATGCATAACTACTCCTCTATCTCATACTCAGATCTAGATATGTAATCCCAAACATACATGTGCAACATATAAGCACTGAAATACAAAGGTAACAAAAAACCATACCTCTATAATCTAGATTTGTAATCTGACCAACATGCATGTGCCTCCAAGAACTGGGGACACCTCATCAATCAAGATACATTCACTATATCTTCTCAAAATTCTCAGATATGTGATTTTCTATTTAAACTAGGTTACTCAGTAACCAACCATGGCCACCATACCGATAACATCGGTATCCATAAAACTGACCACGGTTCACTGTCATTTTTCAACAACCTTACTTTTCCAGCTCCCACTTGAGATTTGTCCACTTCAGATTAAATATCTCTCCTATGCGATTTACACATCAGAAAAATAAAATCTTGCTCACATACATCTGTTAGTAATACCACTTAAAAAAACATTGAAGTATAAACCCTTACTCTAAAAACTAAATCCATCTCTGATACCACTTGTTTATATCATACGACAAAGCTAATCCAAGCTCAACCAAGCTCTGATACCAGTTTTTGGGAATTACTGTGGAATAGTGGAAATGGAATCAATTCCCCAAAATCTACAGTAGTGGAAGTGTAAACTAGATAAATCCAAATCAAAACAAATTACACACACATAACACAACATGTATGTGGTTCACCCAATGTGGGCTACGTCCACCAAAGATAGAGATCTCATATATATAATGATGAACAAGAGTACAAACCAACTCTTCCCACAAGAGTACAATGCATCTCTCCAAGAGTATCTCCTCCTCTAGATCTCTAAATGGATATCTCCATGAGTGCACTACAACCATGCCTCCAAACACCACCAGCAGATCTCACATAACCAGGAACTACTACATCTCTAACTGTGCAACCAAGATCTATGTGGATCTAAACAAGACCTCTCACATGGGTCTACCAATGTGCAACCATAACTATGCACCAAGAAGTAAGTTTGTATCTCCATCTTTGCATCAACCTATGCAAACATGAAGACAACCTCCTCTACAATATCTAGATCTACATGGATTATCAATACAACATGATCTCATAGATCTATAATACAAGATCTCACAAAAACCTATGGATTTAATAATACAAATATCTCACAATAACGTGTGGATCTAACATGGATCTACAATACAAGATCTCACCAACATGTGGATCTACAAGATGAAACTCTATGTGCTTTGCATACTATGCAAGCCATTACAATGAGACAATAACTATACAAAGGAAATACAGTAGAAGATGTTACCCTCTTCTCACCATTGAGATGTACCCTGCCATAGTTGTACATGTTATTTCCTTTTGTCCAGCTTCTCTCCATGGAAGCTTTGTCTTCATGTAACATGTTATTTCTTTCTCTTCTTCTTCATCCTCTCAATCTAAGAGAATCAAGGATAATAACTCAATCCTTCTCTTAATTAACCTTCTAACCCTAGCTTTCATGCTTATATAAGCATATACAAACTTAGGTCAACTTAGCTATGCATTTACAACCTTTAGATTCACTTTATAACTAAAGTTAGATCTAATCCCCATAAGTTAAATATAAAATTCCACACACAGGAAACCGATGTTGGTTGCTGATCGATGGTGGTTAATCTGCTGACCAATGGTGGTTAATCTTTGGATTGATGGTGGTTAATCAACTGATGTCAGTTACAATGTAAACTAGCCACCTGTAATGTATGCTCATTGTGAAGCAATCTAGCTCCACAACTTAACAGGGTATACAAATACTAGAACTGAAATGGCCTCATATTCGGAGTAGTGGAACTTCATTGTGTGATTGTGTGGTTTCATTGGAATTATAATGGTGGTGGAATGCAATGATGCAAGTGAAACTAGATTATGAGGCAATTTTTGAAAACTTGAATGGATTTTAATGTTACAGGCATCTAAATTTGTATCTTAGAAAAAATAGGAGAAAATAACATAAAAATTGGACATGAATCAATTCATTGGAAATATATCCTGAGATGAGGAGATTATCCAAATTTGGTGGCAGTCCCTCATCGAAATCAACGAGAAACATAAAAATAATTTATGGCAGAGGTAAAAGCTTGATAAATAGATTTAAAGGAGGATGTGTAAAATTTAGTGCTTTTTTGGGAGAAATTATCATCCAAATGGATTGGTTTTTAATTTTTTAGGAAAGTATTGGGAATGAGAATCTATTCTTCGAATTTGGTGAATTTCTCTAGAGGGGTTTCGGAGAAAAATCCAAAACAATTTTCAGTGTATACAGATTTCTTGAGTGGTTTTGAACATGGATAGTGGTTTTATTCACAACTTTAGAAATCCTTCATCATAGAACATTCTTAATGAATCAAAATGTAGGTTTTAGTGAGGGGAACTTGTGGGCAAACCTTGGGAAGCTTCCTCTGTGTAGATTTTGCACAATCATCAACACAAGTTTTGGTGGTTTGGGAAAAACAAGATTACAATAGCTGATGATTTCACATGTTTATATAAAATAAAATTTTGAATCATATGCCATGAACTTAAGATCAATGTAATTTATCCTTCAAGAGGGTCATGGGGTTAAAATTTGGAAGGGTTTTGACCATAAGATCACAAGTTATGAGCACAACAACTTTTGGAGGACCTAGGGCACAACAATGGTTTTGAGGAGCATGCGAGGTGGAAAGACCATCTTGAAAAATGGTTTCATGGACAAAATTTATGTTTTCATGTATTTTTTATTTTAGAGGGAAGTGGAACTTTGAAAGCAAAGTGCACTTGGTGGTGGAGAATCTACTTTACAAAAGTAAAGTGTATTTTCCATCCAATATGCAAAGCGCATGGAAAAAGTGTGCCTACACCTCCAGCATGGAGCACAATTTTGGGGTGAAATTACAACTCCAAATTTCTCCTTGGTGCAATGAGGCCTTCAATATGTTCTTAGGTGGGGTTTGTGGGACCCACTTACATGATACACTTCACTTTTTACCTTTCTTCGTATTTTTGTGATGAGTTTTGATGGACCGATCATAGGGGCCACACTTTTGCAAGTAGGAGTGTAAAGAGGATAATAAAATGTGAAATCCCACCTCAAAATTCCGCTAACTTTCCAAAGTGCACCAAGTGCACTTGATGACATCATCTGCATAATGTGAAAATAGAACATGAAGTGTCTTTTCCTCCTCGGGGTCCAAACTTAACCATTTTGGCTCGTATAATATATGATTTTGCATGGAAAAATTCCAAATAATACAATGGGAACATTTAGAAACTACGAAAATTAAGTATTTATGAATTTTTTTTATCATACCTCCACTTTTACCTAGGAAGGTGTGTTAATGAGATGAGTTGCCAGAGGAATTTGTAACAAGTATGAACAGAACCATCAATTGGGTCATAAAGGAGGTTTAATATGATTAAATTTGATCTTTTTTAGCATCCAAAATATGCTTGAGGTGCCCAAAACCTTTAGTAAAAATTCCATATCCAAAAAGGTTGTCGTGCTTCAGTGTTGGAAAGGTTTAATTTTGTTATGCTCCGAAAAGTTTTTCTTGCCCATTCCACCATGTACTAGAATCCACAAGATTTATGATGAGTGGAATTTGAGATCCCAACATCACCCAAATTTCTTAAAACCTTTCCAAAATTTGACCCTTCAATAATGCACACACACTCATTTTCCCCAAAAAGTGTCTGGAGAGAAAGCTTTCCCAAGACCACTCGAAAACTCACAAATTCTTTTCTAAATCATACTGCCACAAAAGATTCTGATACCTTTCCTTTGAATACAATCTGGGATCCTGAAACACTCAGAGGATCCTAAAATATTTCCCAAAAGTTGACCTTTTGAAAGAGGCAATTTTGACCAATTTTGACACATTTGACTGAAAGAGGTAACAATTTCAATAGGGTTGTCTAGTAAAATGTGTGGACATTTAACATGCCAACAAACACAAGTTTTAGGGATTCTTCATTAAGATCGCTGTGATCGATAACAACTATGCTAGAAATATTTTTATTAGTTCTTTTCTTAAATAAATGGGTATTTCTATGTTTATGATTGATACAACTAATAATATTTTAAGAGGATTTGATGATATCAAATGATTTACATCAGGCATTATTAATTTTTATCTCTTGGTTAGCCCTGAAAAGTTACTCACTACATTTCATATCATGGATGCAAATCTAAATTATAATATTTTCTTAGGTCACCCATGGGTCCATGTTATGCAAGCTGTTCCATCTACTATGCATTAATGCACCAAAACTATAAATGATGGTTGTGAGCATAATATTGTCTTTGATCTAAACCCTTTTAAATATTACAAATTTGACATGTTTGATTCTCAAGTGCTCGTCCTCCTCAAAAACCCATCCCTATGGATAAATTACATGCCTATATAGTCTGAGAATCAAGTCACCACTCTGATACTACTACTCATATACCTACATTGATTAAAAAAAACACATGTTCAGACCCTAATAATCATGCTCAATCTATTGTTCCTAAATTATATGATGATGTAATGCTACAAGAAAATGTTGATGATTATTCCTCATATAGTGATGTTGATTATATTGTACTCATTGATGAAAACTTGCACAAGCTGAATTTTAACCCTATTGATAAAGATTACTCTATGCTTCATTCTCTTTTCATTTCTACTAGTCTTTGACATCATCAAATTAAATATAATGTACATATACCTCTATTTTTATTACTCATATTAGTCATGACACATCCACTACAAATGGCTTTGATCCATTACGACATGCATTCAACAAACATAATCCTATTCCCACTTTTAGTTCTAACATTATACCATCACATCTCAATACCCTACATGAGTTACTCTCTATCATTTTTATCATGGTTTTCTCACTTTACCTTCTCTTTGGCATTGCTCTATTAAAATGCTTTCTTGGAAGCTGACAAGCCCTTTAGTGACTATCACTGTGTATTTAGACACGAAGTTGATCACTATCAAACTCTCATCACTAACATAAATAAGATAAAATCTAATGGTACTATCACTATCTACCTTTGGGAATCACCACAATTGAAATGATTACATTCATTTGATTTAATAAAATCTAGTAAGCAACCACACTTTGAAACTTTTACTAGCACACTTTACATTCATGGTAAATAATGGGAACATGCCTCGATCAATGTGGATACTAATAAGAATACTGTACCTCTGAATCATTACATATCTTGGGTCCCACTCCATCTAATATCATGCCTCTTCTTAGAACTTCTTACACCTTTCAAGGGTGCATCATGCTTATTATTTCCTTTGGTTTATAGTTTTTTGCCAATAAAGTTTGGGCCACTCTTGACCCTTAACCCCACCCCTTTATCCTAAGAACAATCTTGGTTATGGAGTTTGTGTGGTGTTATTGATACACATAATTCTAGTATTACATTCCCCTTGCTTTCTAATATGGTTACTATTCAAAATGAAGGCTTATCTAATTATTATCCTAATATGATACACTGGAAACAAGTTATGGTTGGAAAAGGGCCACTTTACATGGATGAAGAATATACAAAGCATACAAGTGTGTCCCAATTTGTGGCCATAAATATTTTAAAATATGACTAGTAAATAAATAGTTAAAAATATTATAAAAATTTAAAAAATTAGGTAAATTTTGGATACCCTGCACCTTGGTATTTATAGCCTCTTAAAAATGCAGTGGTCATTTATGGCATATGTGTTTGGTCATGTTTTGGTTGTCAGACATAGTTTTCTGAAAGTACAAAAACTACAAAAAAGTGGGACATAGTTATATGCTTTGACCCCTTGGTCTATCAAATAATGCTTTTGCAATCCGAACCTAGGATATCATTATTATGTTTTGATCCAAGTACATACAATCTAGATTGATGACATTCTAAGCTCTTATGCTTTATCAGTTCAGATACAACCTTCTTTTGTAAAACAATTTAAAAACTTTATTCCTAAATAATTACATAATACAAAACCATTCACAATTTATAACATACAAAATTTCATCCAAAGGTTTGATAGAGCTGTGGTCATTTCATTATACATGTTTTTTTAAACGTTCATATTATCAAGATAATAACATATTTTTCTACTACAATATCTTTAAACATAATTGAGATGTCAATAGGTGCATCTTTTTCCATTTTATGCTATGACATATCAAACTTTTAATATGACAATAAAGATTCAACTTGAATCCTACATTGAATTTCCATTAATCTAAATACAATCTACTACATTGACATTCAAGATGATTTCTTTCATTATGAATGCTCAGCAACGATTTCCTCATTATGCCTGAACACTTAACATTGTGAATATATGATAGAACTTTTTCTGAGGATACTAACAATGTTCTTCAAAGGCAAAGCTTAATATAGCTTTTTATCTAGTGCTTTTTTAACATTAAGTGTTGTTATAGTTTTAAATACATTAAACTTTCACCACACCTATTATGATCCATAAAATCTAGATGCTTGCACCATTACTCTATTCAATGTTGTTGGCTAATTTTGTTATGTCTTTCCTACAATTTCTTACATCTATATTGCCCGATTCCCTTTTTTTTCTTAAGCTGACACTATGGGTGTCTCTATGTTTGAATCTCCTATGCCTATCATGAAGGTATAGCACTTGATTCTGAGTGGCTTTTTGATGTTTTGTGCTACTTATATTCTTGACACAAGCACATTCACAAGTAATACAAATATTACAGCCATCATTTGAACTTATATTGAGTAATTTATAATATTGCTTATATTATCTTGTGTACATTCACTCTACAGTACTGTTGATAATTATAAAAGAATACTATTTACTCTTGTTTTTTTGGCAACATATTTAGGGTCTATTTCAATCATGGTCCAAGGCACAACCCATTTTAGAAGAATGCATTCCCTCTATGGATATTAGTATACAATGAAATCGTTGAAAATCCCAACAATAATTTCAGTCTTATCATAACAATAGTAAACTATCTTGAATATTTATGAGTTACACGCTTAAGTACTTCAGTCTCACTAATGATTAAAAAGACCCAAATTTCATTAGTGATACATTTATTACTGAAGTTAATATACAATGACATGGTGAATATGTATATGATTTGTTGAATATACTACAAGGATTATTGTTCCATACATAAAATTAAATGGCTAAGTGTTAAATTTTGCACTACAATGTAGTACTGTCTTGATTCAAATGTGGACATTGCAAATAGTGGGTGAATTCTATGGAAAAAGGTGGAACATTCTAAAATTATATCAATTATTCAAAGGATTCATGATTTAAGTTTAAATAAATATTGCTCAATTTAGACATTATAAAGGGGGCAGGAAATATTTCAAGTATTATCTCCTTTATGGTAAGGTTAGGCATTTATTTAGGAAATAATAAGGTTTGGGTGCAAACCTTTTTCTCAAACTAAGCTTATTCCAAAATTAGATGACACTCATTAAAGAGTTGCCGAGTGACCTCATGTTGGATCCGGCATGAGATACTCAATTCCTTTTTAATGTGGTTATTTAAAATTATGAATGGAAGTGAAGCTCAATATACGAGCAATGATGAGTGGTCCGTATGATTTGGTGGAAGGCAATATTTCAACATAAATAGTTTGCAAGATAGACCTTCAAACAACAAATTACAAATTTAACAGGGACAAATTATCAAGCTTCTAAATGATTTGAGTACACAATATTCTCTTATTTATAGATGTTTTTTCAGAAGAAGCTCATGGATTGAGGATGGGGAATACTGATTAAGGCTATTGATTTCATTTTCCTTCAACATAATTGGGGATTGTTTTAACTAATCTACAATCTTGAATTACCCCCAATCTCTTCGACATTTAGACAACAATTTGAAATCTACACAAATTAGAACATGAGATCATCCCTTTGTAGAACAAACATGTATTTCATTCCATGTTTTTAGGATTCCTTTAACTTGAGTGGGGTGACTAGCTCAAAGCTTGAGTGAGTTGGCTACAAGTGGAGTTGAGTGGAAGGTGAGTAGATATTTAGATTTTTATTTATCATAAATTGACTACACTCAAATTTGCCAAAGGGTTTATGGAGTGTATAGTGAGTAACACATCGCGAATTAAACAATCAATTCTTGAAATGGGAAATGGGTGAATACACATTTAATAGTATGTTTTGGACGTTATAAGTAATGGGTAATTTTTATGGTGACTGAATTTTACACTCTTTAAGGGGGTGGAATGTACAAATTATAGTAAATCATGCACTTTGGCAATGACATTATTTATCTATGTCTTACTTACTATTTAGAATGGTCACATCTTAAGTCCAACTAGTAAAGTATCAATTATCTCTTTTTTGAATTTATTATCCCCACTCTCTATTATGTCATCCCACCTGACATAGTAATTACTTGATTAATCAAAAGTAGTAATCATCTCCGTGCATCATTCTAGAACTTTCTATTTGGCATCATTTTAGCTTCTTGTCTAGGATTGCTATAATTTAGTCCAACCTAAGTTGTATGACCTTGATCCAAATTATAAGGTCTTCCCTCCACATTTTGGGCATCTCCTGAATCTATTGCAATTTGAACATACTATTGCAGCGTTTCACCTTCCTAAGGTCGGCATTATCATAACATTTACTTATAGAAGGCTATATCAAGAAAGTTTATACACTTATAAATCATAGGAAGTCTTATGAGACCATAATTGAGGGAAATAGCACTCCAAATTTACTACTATCACTCTACATCTAGTTAGTTGCATCCATCTATTGCATTACACACCACATAGCTCACACATCACACACACTAGCAGGATATACGCATCATTTCACTTCATTTAGGAGAAGGGACTATTACTATGTCTAAATGCACACATTCAAGTATTACATCTTTCTACATTTATTATCAATGCTTGTTGAGGTCCTGCAACATGTTTTCACGATATTAAAGTATTCACACTTCATTTTCAAACTAGTACTTATTTGGGAAAAAGAGTTTATTCATGTACAACACTCCATTTAATGCAAACCAATATTTTGGTACTATAATGCGAGGTCAGGTCAAAAAGAAAAAAAATTCAGTTCCTATTTTTATTCTTACATCTCTAGGGTTTTGATAATTCCTGATTGTTAGTTTTGTATGTTGGATTCTTCACTCTTGAGGGAATTATCTGAGCATTCTCGCATAACAGAGAAATTCCTGCGATAAGAAGCGAAAATAGTAGTCATAACTCCCTAGACATATTCAACTCCAAAGTTGATGAGGCTAAAATATGCCTCCAATGTGCAATGAATACTGAATTTTACTACTCCTCTCTAGATCAATTGTCTACATTTCATAGTGAATAATTGAAGTCATGACTGGGCACTCTAAATATAAGTTTAGGAGTAATCTAATCCCATATTTCAAGATGATCTTAGTTCAAATGTCTTATAAAAACTTCCCCACTATGATCCTAACAAGGATTAGAATAAATAGGTCATATTTGGTCAGGATAAGCGAATTGTTAAGTCACACAGTTGGCTAAAATGCGGCTTAGCTCCACTCCAACACACTAGAACTTTACTAGTTTTGGAATTCATGGGTACATTGGAATAATGGGAATCTATAGTTACGCTCATCAAATTTTGGTTCTAGAGAAAAGAATGGGCCTTCCAATAAAAAATATACCAACAATTTTTCGGCTTAGATCACACTCCAAAATATATATGTACAGACCAACAACTGTATATCTAACTGAGGCTTGATCTTCTCGAAATTTCAGTATCTACAATCTGGGAACTATTTAGTTTAACTAGAATATGTAGGTGCCAAGGATAGCTACCTGACCACACTCATGATTGAATTATCTAGGAATCTTCAGATGGAAAAATATTATAGAGAACTGAAGTCTTTCACTTTGTGAGGGATTACAAGTTGTTTCCTAGGTTATGCGAGAAAGATCGATATACAATAAGGCACATTTTTAGGTAGAGTAAAGTATATAGAAAGTTACAGAATCTCACTATGTCAAAATGGTCCAATACTCTACATCCAATGAAGATCATAAAACCTTTTTATTGTACAAAGTGGTGTGGTCGGTTGTACCATCTTAATTTCTAGTTTAATATATCAATAATGAAGCATTCCCAGGTGGAGCAATCACCCTGTTCCTCCTGTCTGCACATCCAAATCTTCTCTAATCATTGGTATTATAGCTATTATTCATCTACTTTCGTACAATTTGAGCTATTTGGCAATCTGTATATTTTATTCATTAATTACAAGTACGGTTACGTTAAGCTATCTATTATCCCTGCAGGTGTTATATTGTTACATTAATTAGATTTCCTTAAAGGCATCCTTTAAACAACCATTACATCCTATAAAGTGTTGTTCAATTTTCATAACAGTGTGTTTATTTTTAGCAGTGTGTTCAATTCTACAAAGTTTGTTTATTTCAAGTAGTGTATTTAATTCTGTAGAGTTTGTTTATTTTAGAAATGTGTGTTTATTTTAGTAATTTGCTTACAGTTTAACCTCAATAAGGCTCTGGCCAAGAAGATATTAAGGCACTACAAAACCCCCCAAAAGAAAAAATAAAAATAATTATAATAACTACAATTCTAGTACTAGTTCTACTTGAGACTTCACTTGTTGCATATAGCTTCAGTACTTCATTGGCATAATATGACATCAACTAAAGTTGATCAAATGAAGGGAATAATGACACCCATCACCAATTTTAGACCTTTTTCCTAGTCCAAGGTGCTTGTTTTACTTACCAGAGTGCCTGTGGGTGCCCCAGTCCAGCCACATCACCCATATCCATCCTTTGTAAATTAAAACTTCATACCAACATTACACATATTGCTACTGAAAACTATATATCTCACAATACTTAGAATGTGTAGTACACCCTTGAAAATGCTGATCATCCCATCTTCGAACCTTAGATTCAACCTTCCTCAAACCACAATCTAGAGAGGGAATTAATCTCCAGAAATAAACTGCGGCCATTATATTCTTTATATTCACAGAACTAGCCCCTGTGGGAGTTCATATACGAGGCTCTAAAGTCGACTAATATACTTCCTTTCATGTATGTGTACTCGAGGATTCCAAGTGCACATCTCCATTTTTAATAAATGGATCCTTTCTGACATGAGGATGAAACATTTGATGGTGTATTCTTGTCTAGTTTCATTTCACAGTCCTTCAAAATTCCATGTTTTTCAATAGTTCTATAATTTCTTCAAAGAAAGTCTCTCTAAAGTCTTAGATATGCTTCTAGACTTCTCACGTTTCCTGCTTAATCTTTGGTTATTTTTTTCCTATGCTCTCCCACACACCATAAATGCATCACCTTGGTGATCTTCAGTGCTTTGTGCCTTATTTCTTCTAACAATAAAGATACAACCATCTTATATATTTTTATCTTAAATGAGGGTACTTGTAATAACTACTACCAGATTATCCCAAGAGTCTGTAAAAGCGAATAAAAGCATGATACATATATATTTCATCCATATTTATATCCATGGGTAATAACTGAATAATCGAGCTATTTAAGGCATTTCAGTGCTTTGTAACCGATTCATCATCATTCATACTCAACGAATGTATATTCCTTCGTAAGACTAGTTTTTTGACCAAAAATTTAACCTGAAACAAAATTCCCAACATACCTCGTAAACCATTTGCTATCTTTTCATTATATGAATTTAGTAAAACTAAATTTGATCGAGCTTCTATATTTCCTATAAATATTAGCTCACTCTTTTTGTTTTGAACATGCAGATCCTAATTATGTCATAACAACCCATTGATATTTATCTAGATCAAGAGATCTTCTATTTTGGATTATCGCAATTCAAAAATTTAACCATTAAATTTATCAATAATTGTTCTTGTGTTGCACAGAATATTATATACACATTAATTTCAACAGTATGGGGGCCTTAAGTCTATTTAAAACTTATTTCAAGCATACCCAAAATATCACACTGAACTCTAAGCCACTTTATACACTAGTAATATGTTGGGGAAAATGAGTTCTATATATAACAAGTAACACAAAAAGGGATATTGAGTTGTAAATTCATATAACATATACAAATGACACACAAGATATAAATTCACAATTACCTTAGGAAAACCCTTAAGGTGAAATAAAACCAAAACACTATAATTTGTTTCATTGCATTCAATTTTAACCCAACCTGCAAATACAATAAGATTAACTTCAAGACAATGTTACCCATTACTCAATAGTTTGTACACTTCGATAGTAAAACTACAATATAATGAGTATTCACTTGTATTTATATAATATGTTTCATCATTTCTAGATTCGATTTATTATATAGAATATCAATACTTGACCTCCTTAATAAATCCAACCATAATAATTATAACAACCTTTTCTTCATGTATTTATACTAGGAATGTGTATGCTTTAAAAGTAGTTGAATGCTTCAAAATTCCCACAAATTTATGAGTAGAATCCCAAGATTCTCTTCAACCATTGTGTCCAATCATCATTTATGATATTCCTCCACAAAATTTATCATAGCATTACCCAAAACAATGCTTTATACCTCTAATTAACACATACAATTAGGAAAGGTGAAATAAAACCAAATATTCAATTCATACGGGATTTTTACATAATGAACAAGCTGCTAATATATAGGGAGATAGTTTCCTATTAAGTAGGAAACAACTCAACCACAAATCTATATATATGTGAGTTGTTATAACTCCCAAACAACTCACGTATATAATATACTAACCTGATATTATGAGTTTGTTTATTACAACTCATAATATATTACATAATATTATTCATCCAAATATATGAATAATGTGAGCACTATATAAGTATTCCTAACATTCCCCCCCTTAGTGCGAACATGGGGAAACAACAATTGCACTTCCTTCTGCAGCGTGCCGCCCGTGCATGCTCATGATCTGGATGGTTTTACAGGACAGCCAACAACCTCAACATGGGATGGTTTTAAAGGACAACCAACAACCTCAACAGGGATGGTTTTACAGGACAACCAACAACCTCAATATCATGATGCTGCTTTTCTTTTGTGCTTTCATCTGTCCACAATGCTTTTCCTTCAGGGAATTATGTAGGAAATATCACTCACTGATTACAAATATGAAAAGAGAAAATGGAACATTGAGACCATGTTCCCCCCCTCAATGTGAACATTTCACTTATTCAAGCCATAACAGGAACACTGAGAAAAAATTACGCTGCACACAACTGGAATCAACTGCAACTTTGAAAAGAAAGCAAACTCACACACACATCATCACCACAGCTTCGTGTGGCCCCGTCGTTGGTGACTGACGAGAGGTCGCTGAATGACCTCCAGCCTCATGTGCCTCCATCCTCCAGTATATGTGCTGTTAACTCAGCAGGATGTGAACATGAAGCACATTTATTTTCACATTGAGCTTATTCTTTTCTTCCCTCCCGCAATGTGAAACACTTTATTTTTCCGGACGTCGGGTAACACCGAAAATGCGTCCGTGAGGCAATTTTTTTATATTTTCAGACTTTTACAATGACACGAATTTTGACTAAAATAAAAAATGACAACAAAAAAAAACCTAAAATCACCTATTTGAATAACATGACAATATAATAATGTCTTTACCAAATTCACGACGCAAAATGACTTTACTAATTATTCAAATCCTTTTAAGAAATGGCACCTGACACCAAGAATAACATGACTCTATAACGACAATGCTATAAAAATAAAAATTCCAATTAAAAATTGGAATTAATAAACCAATGACATTAAAAAAATACGAGACCCTTACTAGACTAAATTTATAGAATTTGATATTGACACACACTTCAATTATATGGGGCAGAATAATGACATCAGCTTTTTATGACTCCAAACTACAAAATAAATAAATAAATAAATCTCAACATAAAACACGAATTACACTCAAATAAAGGACACATCAACTAATGCATGTAGTTGCACACCTTGAATATGAATCTCAGTTTCACGCCTGGAACCAACCACGTCACTTTGCCATACATATTCATGAACAACTGAGCTCATTATGTGAAATGCAAGTCGATTGTTGAATAGTCAACGATAACTATTTATAGAATGAATTAAAACATTCCAAACCAGATCTGATAATCACGTTTCATCCTCCAAAATGTTTTTTTTCAGGAAAATCGACCTCAAAATCTTCGATTGCAAATAATACTCTCCCGCATATGAAAGACTTTGACGCCTAGAAGGAATTTCAAAGACTATAGGGATCAACTCGATTAGTCAGAGCAATGTATGCGATCTGCACTGAACTTCAATCGAAGATAAACCCCAAATCGTAGCAAAACACAACTGTTCTGATTCAAGCAAGACTAAAATAATGCAGAGTTATTCGCAGACCACAATGCAGAGAAAGATGCAACCAAAATAGATCTGGATAGCCGCACGCACAGACACATACAAATTGTAGGTTTGAATTTCAAAATACCATTCGCCAATGACTCTAGCCTTGCGAAGCAATCACTCTGCCAAATATTCCAAACGCGTTTTGGTACTTTTTAATGCACACCACGTATTTGTCAATACGAGAATACTCCCACAATAAATCTTCAAATTCTTGGGGATGCAGATGCTGTTTGGAATTTAACATATATATGATGTCCACGTGGAATTACTCAGTCATGCATCATTGAAATCAATGCAAAGTGATGAAGCGATTTTACAGAATCAAATCAAGTAAACTGTTATGCGCACAACTAAATCATATGCTCTGAATTGGTTTGCTCCACCAATGAGTACGAATGCCACAAACTTGAATATAACAAATGTATAGGCGCCCAAGTTAATCAGTAAATGATTTCTCTCATCCAACGAGGCACAAATTTCTGCCCGTTTGCTAATTTGAAAACTCCATGCAATCTGAGAAATAGCACGCTCTGATACCAAATATAATGGTATAGACAGATTTGCAGATGAATATAATCAACTATATTCAATTCATATGGGATTTTTACATAATGAACAAGCTGCTAATATATAGGGAGATAGTTTCCTATTAAGTAGGAAACAACTCAACCACAAATCTATATATATGTGAGTTGTTATAACTCCCAAACAACTCACGTCTATAATATACTAACATGATATTATGAGTTTGTTTATTACAACTCATAATATATTACATAATATTATTCATCCAAATATATGAATAATGTGAGCACTATATAAGTATTCCTAACACATTGCACTTCAATGCAGAAGAATGCCACTCCGCACCATAATGAAGTTCCCACAACACACATATTCCATGTGCACAACCCTACACACATGATCTTCTTGTGCAATAATGTTGTACAATCCTGCACATCACTAACCATTGTGCAAACTTATGCAAAATTGAGACATTCAAAACAAATAATTTATGCAATTTTTTCTTCTTCATTAGAGATTTCATTGATTCCAAAGAAGGGGATATAATTATGATAGATAATAGTTCATGTTTAGATGTACTATGACGACTTTATTTATAGCTTAGGATTTTTTGAAAAAGATCTAGCTTATATGGAAATAATTATCAAATGATATAATGACATGCTTAAAGAACCCTTAGGGTGTATCTATTTTCCTAGCCTAAGGGGTGCAAAAAAATTACAAAATGTGTTTCATATAGTGCATAACAATGGATGAGATAACAAGCTACTTGGTAGACATTAGCTACATAAAATAAAATCAACACCTTCCACTATGCATCAATGCACAAAATTCTTATGAAGGACATGTGGTAACAATTCATAAAGATCAAAAGTTTCCAAGAGAATAATAATAAGTTATTTAAAGTCTATAGGTGCTATACAATGTCAAATGAGAGTGGTGAGTGGGCTATAATGTCGATGAGTTGTTAAAAATGAATTCTAGCCTGGTAGTTGATTTCCATTTGGTTGTTACTTAGACTTTTTTTGCAGAAGTCAATATAATAATTCTAATACACTAGCCATATGGTGGAGTTTGAAGCCCATTTTTATTGGAAGATTTTTTTAAGTCTAACACATTACTATAGCTATATTGACACCATTTTCACCGCTCATTGGAAAATTTGTGAAGAAAGTAATGAAGTTATCACTAACTGTGGTATGTAACGAATCCAAGATAAGGCCCTTGAGATTAATATATCTTGACATATATATATATATAGGATATTTATATTATTATTAGTCCAAATATCACTAATTATAATGTGTGTTCATGTTTTTATTCCCATGCGTGGTGACTATATTAGCTTATTTCTAACTCTTGCCATAAAATGTTAGTGTTGAACGTACCCTAACCATAATGTGTTCAATGAGTTTCCATATTATTTCCTAAGAAACACATGCTAAGTTAGGTTATATCAACTACCTCCTATTCTGATAATACATCACAATTCATATAAGTGGATTTATTTAAAAGCAGGCAAGCTTGCAAGAACACAACTTTTGAATAAAAGGAAGTCCCTTACTTCAAAGTCATAAGCTCTATGTATGTATATATGTAGATATATACATATATGTATATATGTACATATATACATATATGCATATATGTATATATATACATATATACATACATGCATGCATATATATATATATATATATATATATATATATATATATATATGTATGTATGTATGTATGTATATGTATATGTATATACATATATATATATATATATATATATATATATATATGTATGTATATGTATATGTATATACATATACATATATATCTACATATATATATGTATATATGTATATATATATGTATGTGTATATATGTATATATACATACATATATATATGTATATATGTGTATATGTATGTATATATATATGTGTATGTATGTATATGTATGTGTATATACATATACATATGTATATATACATATATACACATACATATACATATATATGTATGTATATATACACACACACACATAAATATATACATATATATATGTATATGTATATACATATACATATACATATACATATGTATATGTATATGTATATATATATATCATAAACACTTATTTATCAGAGAATAAAAGTAGTGAATTGATCTAGCAACTTTTTGGACAAAAAAGGGGTCATAAGTGGACGTCATATTGCAAAAAATAGTGAAATCTCAACTTGTAGGGATTATTAGCAATACGCGCACTCAAAATTAGAAAAATTTATATAAATATGAATCGTAGCATCCGGAATCTAGTTTCTAAACTACTATTTTTTTTAAAAATGGACAAGTTTAGCTATATTAAACACTTAAAATTATATGACTTGGTTTTTTTTTTTGAAAAAACCTATAAGATTGTAGTCCGTTTGCCCGCGATTTGGATGACCAAATCTTGTTATTTTTTTTCATTTGGTGAAAAGTTAGATGTAGTTGTCTATCTTGGGATGGATTTTATTTTGTATTTTTTCGAGCAATATTTTTTTTTAATGATTTTTTCCGTGAAAGTGGTCTGAAAAGATTTAGAAAACGGAGCGCTTTCCATTTGCCCGCCATAACTATATCAAAAAATATCGAAATCAAATATATATTTTTTAACGTGTATAGAATTTCTCCATGCTTGGGATGGTATAAGTTTTATCACATTTTGATAAGCGAAACAAAAGTTGCAGTCTTAAACGTAGACATGAACATTCGCGGGAAAAAATGTCTTAAAGACCTATTGTTAGTAAAAAATTATAAAATGATATTTATCTTATTCTATTCACTTTAAAATCAATATTTCTACGAAGCTAACAGTCTCCCCTACGCGATGGCACCATTTTTGTGAAATGTTTTCAGTTTTTTCAGCATGGTTCAAGTCTGTGGAAGAGAAAATTTGAAGTTTTTTGACCTTTTACACTTCATAATGACCTTCCATAGCTTTGGTTGGGGAAAAACAAATATTTCCCGAGCCTTAGGGTCGGATTTGATGATACAGATAGAACCGCGATCGCGGTTTATAAACCGTGATCGGGTTTTATAACAAGAACCGTGATCGTGCTTTATAAACCATGAGTGTGGTTTGTAAAGCACGATCACGGTTCTTAAATCATATTTACACACATCCCAATGTTCTAATTACCATGTGATTTTTACTGTTTGACTTTACCGTATGAATTACTGTGAAATTATGTCATTTTCTGCACGTTTTTCTTATCACCGGAAGCAAAACATCATGGGAGACAAGAAACGAAGTCAAAAAAGGAAGTCATTAAGTAAAAAAACACCAAACGAATTAGAGGCAAACAGATTTCAAAATGCTGAGCGAATGCGGAATCTTCGTGAATCAAGAAGAGGTTCATCTTCAACCCCTACTATTGTAAGCAATGAGGAACCAGGTAATGTTTCTACTGTCAATGTTGAAGTTGAATTAAATACTCGTGATGAAGATGTTTTTACTGTCAATGTTGAAGAAGAATTAAATACTCGTGATGTAGCAAATGTTGAAATTGAAGGAGACAATGAAAATGTGAATAAGGAAATTCAGGTTGAAACTGTAGACAAACAAAATTTGACAAAAACACCTCCTAGGATTTTCCGTAAGAAACCTAATTATTTTATTGAAATTGATGAAAACATTTTGAAACCAATGTCTGACAAACTTTCTGAATGGAAAATCAGAAGAAAAGCCACTGAAATTTGGGATAATCATTTTGAAATTTTAAATGATTCCCAAAGATGTCAGTTGTTGGTTAGTTTGATGAAATTGATTAAAATGAGACCTACATTAAACACCTTAGGATTGACAACATCTAATATACGTGGTCAAACCTCTACAATTGTTGAAAACCTTCATGATGCATATCACATTGTTGGTGTCAAGAGACGCACTAGGGATAGTAATATTGTGCGTCGTGTACTTGCTACTAGTGTTGTAAGTGAATCAATAAAAAACAACGTTTGATTACGCAAACAAGTCGAATGTTGCAAGTTAATCAAAAAACTCTAATGAAAGCAATTGAAAGACGTAATATCCTTCAATCACTCAATAACACTGATTTTTGGGCATTTTCTGCTAGAGCACCACGTAAGGACAAAGATAATTCTGATGCTATAAGAGAAGTTGTTATTCAATTTTGGCATGATAACACTAGAGTTTCACCTAATACAAGAGATGTTGTAAAATGGAGAGTTGGTTCTACTAATCGTGAACCACATCCAAAGCATTTCTTAGATATGACTCAAACTCAATTTTTTCGTAAGTTTGAACAAGAGCATCTGGAAATTAAAATTAGTCAACATTTTTTTGAAATGTTGAAACCATTCTATGTGAAAATCAACCACGCTCGCACCACTTGTTGTTGTAGGCAACATGTTGAATTTGCGATGCATTATGCTAAATTTTTACGTATTCGTTCTAATTTTCATTCTGAAACTATGTTATCGGAATGTGGTGTTCAAGTTCCACCAATATCTTCCAGGGATTTCATTCCTATGATATTTTGTGAAAAAGAAGTTGGACAATTTTTTTATAGTCAGGATTGTTTAGATGGAAGTTGTGGTACATGCGGCGGATTACCTAAATTGGAAAGTTGCATCCATGAGAAAATTGAAGGTGCAATAGGACATAATTTAGTTGAGTTTGATAAATATAAATCAGTTGCATACCAGTTGAAAGATGGAAAAGAGTCTAAACGGTGTGAGCTAGTTACAGAACATATGCCTGTTTTTCAATTTATGAGAAAATTTAAGGATGAAATTGTTTATGAGTATGCTAGGCATACACACAGAGCTCGATGGTTGGATGAACAGTTCAAGATATGCAAGGACACATTTCCTATTGGTACTATTGTTTCAGTGGTCGATTTTGCAGAGAATTACACATTGCAACCACAAATGGAGGTTCAATCACAATATTACAACTCAGTACAAGTTGCCATTTTTGTGCATATAACATTTATACATTCTCCTGACAGTACAGAGAATGATCAAATTTTTTTAAGAGAGTACCACTTTTATATCAGTGATGATCGTACTCATTCTACTGAATTTGTGCAAGGGTGTTTCCAGTTATTTTATGGAAACTTGTCTGATAGGGACATCCACTTCAAACAACATTATATATGGTCAGATAATTACACGTCTCAGTTTAAGAATGCATGAATGTTTTATTGGATGAGCAGGATGCACGTCAAGATGGGTGTGCAACATATTTGGAGTTTCACTGAGGCTGGACATGGAAAAGGAGAGCATGACGGTGCAGGGGCATGTGTGAAAAGAGCTCTTGCAAGAGAAGAGTTGAAGTACAAAGATGGTGCTAAATTGAAAGATGCAAAGAGCATAGTGGAATGGTGTATTGACAACATGGCCCGAGGTTCTCAAGAAAATTCCACAGTTCGCAGATATTTTTGGTTGATAGAGGAACAACAAATTGCTAACTATGAGGATTGTATGACACTCACTGGGTCCAGTGATATGCACTCATTTTGTAGCTCAGACGCTACTTCGTGGGCCACATGGACAAGAAAGTTGACATGTTTTTGTGCATCTTGTATCGAATTTGTCACTGCTGAGTGTGATTCACAAGAATGGGTGGATGGATGGATTTGTAGGCCTCTAACTCCGCTTCCTAGTTATCAACCTCCACAAGCATTACGACTTGTTTCTGTACAGATGAAGTTGCAACATCCAAGGACTTTGATGAAATTTTGATTTTGGTGCGACAAGGTATTTATGGTTATTTACAATTTTTGTATTGAGTTATGTCCATTGAAATTTTAATATGTACAATTTAAATTTGAGTTGAAACCTTTATTTTTTTGTAGGACATGTGTTTGCAGTTATTGCGACAGAAGACAATGAAGAAGGAACAGACTATTTCTTATGTCGTTGCATCGAGGAAAGAAAGAAGTTGACTTCTCCTGTTATAGATGGCGAAGATATTGAGTACCCTACAGGGTCAGTGGTAGTTACTGGAACTTGGCTTCGATGGTATCCATTAAAAAACTCCTCTGTTTGGGTGTTTGAAGACTTTGAGACACACAGGAAAATACTCTTATATTCGCATCTAGTTCTAGCGACAAATATTCAGCTGTATAGATATCGAGGAAGGCCTAATAACAAGATTCTTTGGAAGGTTCGAGAGTCAGATCATGAAGCAATCATGTCCGCTATTCAGAGTAGATCCGATCCTGATGGTTCATTGGAATGAATTTACAATGCTCATGTCTGGTATATATAATTTCTTTGATATAATTTCTTTGGTATATATAAATTTGTTAGTTAGATAAATTTAAGTTCATATATTTTATTAAATTTGTGTATTTTGTATATATCTAGTATGGTTTTGATTTGAAACTTAAATTTCTTTGACTAACACTTTTATGTGCAGGTTAGTGGTGCCAGAAAAGCTTCCACCTTCACGTGGTTGGCACTGTTAGTAGAGAATTGTAAATTCTTGAAGCTAAGAGAAGCTTTCATTGTTTTACAAGAAAAGAGAAGCAATTAACAATGATTTATGTACCTGTGGAGGGGGTTCTTGGCTCCGGAGGAGGTAGCCCAGAAGCACCTGGAGCTTAGAGAACCAAAACAACACCTCCCCAAGTGTTTACAAGACCATCCCTACATGTGTGCACAGTCGGTTTGGTGCCATGACCCACCGTTTGCAAAATATAGCATTTGACAGCCTTACACTGGCTCAAACTGCACTATTTCACGTGTTTGCAAACAATAGGGCAGCGAGAGCACCGATTGGAGAAGGAAAAAACTGAGACAGGCTATTGTAGAGGGTCCCTATGCTGAGGTGTAGGATCAGACGAGATGTCTCTAGGTGCCACGGAGTCCAGTAGTCACCCGTCGAAGTTGAATGATTTTTTGGTCTCAGGGCTCTTAAGGGACTACGCCCAAACGAAGTAGCCTGGAAGCAATGAGTGCACCAAAATGATGCCTCCTCTAGCATTCACCTAGCCACCAGACATTTCGGCACAGTCGGTTTGGTGCCACGACCCACCGTTTGCAAAATATAGCGTTTGACAGCCTTACACTGGCTCAAACTGCACTATTTCACGTGTTTGCAAACAATAGGGCAGCGAGAGCACCGATTGGAGAAGGAAAAAACTGAGACAGGATATTGTAGAGGGTCCCTACACTGAGGTGTAGGATCAGACGAGACATCTCTAGGTGCCATGGAGTCTGAGTAGTCACCCGTCGAAGTTGAACAATTTTTTGGTCTCAGGGCTCTTAAGGGACTACGCCCGAACGAAGTAGCCCGGAAGCAACGACGTTGTCACGCACCAAAAAACACCTCCTCTAGCATTCACCTGGCCACCCAGATGTGTTGTGTAGTCGGTTGGTGCCATGACCCACCGTTTGCAAAATATAGCATTTGACAGCCTTACACTGGCTCAAACTGCACTATTTCACGTGTTTGCAAACAATAGGGCAGCGAGAGCACCGATTGGAGAAGGAAAAAACTGAGATAGGATATTGTAGAGGGTCCCTACGCCAAGGTGTAGGATTAGACGAGACATCTCTAGGTGCCACGGAGTCCGCGTAGTCACCCGTCGAAGTTGAATGATTTTTTGGTCTCAGGGCTCTTAAGGGACTACGCCCGAACGAAGTAGCCCGGAAGCAACGACATTTTGTTGTCACGCACCAAAATGACACCTCCTCTAGCATTCACCTAGCCACCCAGATGTGTCGGCACAGTCGGTTTGGTGCCATGACCCACCGTTTGCAAAATATAGCATTTGACAGCCTTACACTGGCTCAAACTGCACTATTTTCACGCGTTTGCAAACAATAGGGCAGCGAGAGCACCGATTGGAGAAGGAAAAAACTGAGACAGGATATTGTAGAGGGTCCCTACACCAAGGTGTAGGATCAGATGAGACATCTCTAGGTGCCATGGAGTCTGACGTAGTCACCCGTCGAAGTTGAACGATTTTTTGGTCTCAGGGCTCTTAAGGGACTACGCCCGAACGAAGTAGCCCGGAAGCAACGACGTTGTCACGCACCAAAAATGATGCCTCCTCTAGCATTCACCTAGCCACCCAGATGTGTCGGCATAGTCGGTTTGGTGCCACGACCCACCGTTTGCAAAATATAGCGTTTGACAGCCTTACACTGGCTCAAACTGCACTATTTCACGCGTTTGCAAACAATAGGGCAGCGAGAGCACCGATTGGAGAAGGAAAAAAAAGACATGATATTGTAGAGGGTCCCTACACTGAGGTGTAGGATCAGATGAGACATCTCTAGGTGCCATGGAGTCTGCGTAGTCACCCGTCGAAGTTGAACGATTTTTTGGTCTCAGGGCTCTTAAGGGACTACGCCCGAACGAAGTAGCCCGGAAGCAACGACGTTGTCATGCACCAAAATGATGCCTCCTCTAGCATTCACCTAGCCACCCAGATGTGTCGGCATAGTCGGTTTGGTGCCATGACCCACCGTTTGCAAAATATAGCGTTTGACAGCCTTACACTGGCTCAAACTGCACTATTTCATGCGTTTGCAAACAATAGGGCAGCGAGAGCACCGATTGGAGAAGGAAAAAACTGAGAAGGATATTGTAGAGGGTCCCTATGCTGAGGTGTAGGATTAGATGAGACATCTCTAGGTGCCACGGAGTCTGCGTAGTCACCCGTCGAAGTTGAATGATTTTTTGGTCTCAGGGCTCTTAAGGGACTACGCCCGAACGAAGTAGCCCGGAAGCAACGACATTGTTGTGCACCAAAATGACACCTCCTCTATAGCATTCACCTGGCCACCCAGACATGTTTTGGTGTAGTTGGTTTGGTGCCATGACCCACCGTTTGCAAAATATAGCGTTTGACAGCCTTACACTGGCTCAAACTGCCTATTTCACGTGTTTGCAAACAATAGGGCAGCGAGAGCACCGATTGGAGAAGGAAAAAACCTGAGACAGGATATTGTAGAGGGTCCCTACACCAAGGTGTAGGATCAGATGAGACATCTCTAGGTGCCACGGAGTCCGCGTAGTCACCCGTCGAAGTTGAATGATTTTTTGGTCTCAGGGCTCTTAAGGGACTACGCCCGAACGAAGTAGCCCGGAAGCAACGACATTTGTTACACACTACACCTCCTCTAGCATTCACCTAGCCACCTAGATGTGTCGCATATTCGGTTTGGTGCCATGACCCACCATTTGCAAAATATAGCGTTTGACAGCCTTACACTGGCTCAAACTGCACTATTTCACGCGTTTGCAAACAATAGGGCAGCGAGAGCACCGATTGGAGAAGGAAAAAACTGAGACAGGATATTGTAGAGGGTCCCTACACTGAGGTGTAGGATTAGACGAGATGTCTCTAGGTGCCATGGAGTCCGCGTGTAGTCACCCGTCGAAGTTGAACAATTTTTTGGTCTCAGGGCTCTTAAGGGACTACGCCCGAACGAAGTAGCCCGGAAGCAATGACATTGTCGTGCACCAAAAAACACCTCCTCTAGCATTCACCTAGCCACCCAGACATGTCAGCGTAGTCGGTTTGGTGCCATGACCCACCGTTTGCAAAATATAGCGTTTGACAGCCTTACACTGTCTCAAACTGCACTATTTCACGCGTTTGCAAACAATAGGGCAGCGAGAGCACCGATTGGAGAAGGAAAAAAATGAGACAGGATATTGTAGAGGGTCCCTATGCCAAGGTGTAGGATCAGATGAGACATCTCTAGGTGCCACGGAGTCTGCGTAGTCACCCGTCGAAGTTGAATGATTTTTTGGTCTCAGGGCTCTTAAGGGACTACGCCCGAACGAAGTAGCCCGGAAGCAACGACGTTGTCGCGCACCAAAATGATGCACCTCCTCTAGCATTCACCTAGCCACCCAGATGTGTTGGCATAGTCAGTTTGGTGCCATGACCCACCGTTTGCAAAATATAGCATTTGACAGCCTTACACTGGCTCAAACTGCACTATTTCACGCGTTTGCAAACAATAGGGCAGCGAGAGCACCGATTGGAGAAGGAAAAAACTGAGACAGGCTATTGTAGAGGGTCCCTACACCAAGGTGTAGGATCAGATGAGACATCTCTAGGTGCCATGGAGTGTGCGTAGTCACCCGTCGAAGTTGAACGATTTTTTGGTCTCAGGGCTCTTAAGGGACTACGCCCGAACGAAGTAGCCCGGAAGCAACGACGTTGTCGTGCACCAAAAATGATGCCTCCTCTAGTGTTCACCTAGCCACCTAGATGTGTCGGCGTAGTCAGTTTGGTGCCATGACCCACCGTTTGCAAAATATAGCGTTTGACAGCCTTACACTGTCTCAAACTGCACTATTTCGCGCGTTTGCAAACAATAGGGCAGCGAGAGCACCGATTGGAGAAGGAAAAAACTGAGACAAGCTATTGTAGAGGGTCCCTACACGAGGTGTAGGATCAGACGAGACATCCTTAGGTGCCACGGAGTCTGCGTAGTCACCCGTCGAAGTTGAATGATTTTTTGGTCTCAGGGCTCTTAAGGGACTACGCCCGAACGAAGTTTTTGGTCTCACCAAAATGGCTCCTTAGCATTCACCTATGCCACCCAGAATGATAGTTGGTTTGGTGCCCATGTCCTGAGGCATGACTTCTCACTACTTGCCTCGTTCATTTCCTAGGACTGCCTAGAAAAGGTAGTTTGTAAACATTTATGCCACGAAGGCTCAAGGAATGCCTAGGAAGGCTCTGGATCGGGTGGTCTGACTCCAATCCTGGGCCTCCCTAGAGCCCACCATAGCACCTGAAGGCATATACCCCCCAATTGAACGTGTTGGCGGTGACAGTTTGTTGGACCACGACGTCCCGGGGCATGACTTCTCGTGCTACTGCTACTCGGCTAGCATCAATGAGATTGCAACAAGGTTAACACATTACCATGTAAATACTCTAATGATTGTTAAATGATCTCTTTTTAAGCATGTTAATACACAATAGAACTTGTTAAGAATATTGTTTGCATATCTTTTTGCCAACTAAGTTAAGAACCTTCAATTTACCATTATATAACATATAACATCATATATGATATGTGTCGATTGTTATATCTTAGTTTCAAAATTAAATGTTAAACAAATAGATTTTTATTAGATGTTAGGGTTTCAAATAAATATGACAAGGATACCTGCTAGCATTTGAAATGCCTAAAAAATTGTCAGTGTATCATCTTTAAAATGCAAGGATGTGAATTATTTGACAATATACATTACATACATATTTATGTGTTCTTATCTAGATTGATATGTCGTAACATATGTACAAACATCCTAAATAAATATGTAAAGAATGTTCACAAATTCCTTGATATATCATTTTAAAATTCATTGAAGAACCTTGAATTTTTTTCAAATACCTTGGAATGGTAAGGATGTGAATTATTTGACAAACCCCCTCACAAAAATGTGTATTTTGGACTAGAAGGATTGTAGGGTATACAAAAAATGGGGTTTTTAAAGTGTGTGCTTAAATACAAAAACATATAGGACTTAATAGGGAAGTGAATCTACTTACGATAATCAAATCATGTGTAACTTCTTAGTTGATTGGCATAGCACCAAATTATAAAGAGATATTAAGGTGTATCTATTGATCAATGGGATAAGCCCTATTAATGGGATAATCTCTAAAACAATACATAAATGCTTCCCTTAATTTCTTAACAATTGTACCATGCAATGTTGCACCATAGTAACGTTATATTCATATAGTTCAAGATGAACTCTACCTCGCTTATTTCTAACAATGTTCGCATTAGTTGATATGCAACAGATGAGTGTTAGCTTTAAAAGAAAAAATGTTAGTTATAGAAATTCCCTCACAACCATTCTTTCAAAGATGTGCACATTGTTAGGAGGCGGGAAAATAATTAGAGTTGCACATACACCCTACGTAATTACTGTGAAAAAAGTAATTACGTATTGCCCTTTTGTAGTTCACCTAGCATGGTTATCATAGGTTTTGCTTAATGGAATAGGTTTGCTTAACAATTGTACCATGTAGTGCTCTGGGACGTGGTTTTTTAATTTTAAATCAAACATACATATAGAACTAATATACATAGAACATACATACATAGAAGGATATCATGTGCAATGAAATCGAATCAAACATAGAAGTAATATCGTTATGAAAACCAACACATGGATATATAATGTATCAAACTAAGTGTGTTGGATGCACGTCTCTGAAAATATAAGTTCATAACATGTGTACATCTCGAACTAAGTGTGTTGGATGCACGTCTCTGAAAATATAAGTTCATAACATGTGTACATCTCGAACTAAGTGTGTCATACATATAGGACCACATGCATGGTCGCATAAGGCTATATATACAATGGACTATATGAAGAATCATGAACTAGGACCAGATGGCCCATATATATATCTATGTACATCCAGGTCCTATGAATCTAATCATGAAACATCTTCCCTCTCTTCGCCCTGCTAGAAGTAGCATGTCCACGACCTGGGGATGTAGTGGAGGGAGATGCCACTACGGATTTCATCTGTGTGGTCCTAGGCGTCTCTAAGCAGGCCTGCAACCTAACCTGCACATTCATAAACAACAAGTTTTTAACACCCAAATTTTTAAAATACATTCAAAATTTAGAAACTTAGAATTTAGTTAAAATGCATGTGAAATCTTACCGCAATGTCATGATCCCTATCAATTTGTCATTGACGCGTCGTAGGGACAACAGTAGACTCACGAGGGGTAAGCTACATACAAATAATTAAATTTCAAATTAAATATTTCATGTACAAAATTTGATATTGTAGATTTAAGTAATAAGAAATAATTCCTCCAAAATTTAACAAATTTGAAAAATTGTACCTCAGTTAGTGGATCTGCAGATGCTATGGCAGTATCTACAGCAGCCTCCACAGTCTGCATATATGGAGGAGTCTCTCTGGCAGTCATAAGCTATACAAAAAACATGTACAAATCAATATTAATCTACATGACTGCCACATAACAGACCCAAAGCATAATCCACGTGAACTTCCACAATTAGAAACAAAGTGTAAAGAGAAACTAACCTGCGTAAAAGTCACGTGAGGTGTGCCAGTAGCCTCAGTTCCCAGAGCAGATGATGACCCGCCAGGCTCCTGCGTATAAAAGACAAACATATATTAATATGTACATGTACAGGTGAAACATTATAATAATAAAAGTGCACAATCAAATGAAATTTGAAATTTAAGTACAACTTGAAACTTACGTTTGTAACACGCCCAGCTGCAGTAGCTAGCATGTCGACACCAGATGTTTCCTTCACCGGCTCTTGCTATTTAAAATAAAATAAAAAATTAGTTTTTACATGTATGTACATGACGTACAATCAAATACATATATATTAAAATCTCAAACATGAATTAAACTATTGTATATATATATTAAATATTTATTTGACATTTACCTGTGAAAGACCAAGATCCTTTGCACCAGTTCCAAAAACATCTGCCATCATCTCATCTAGAGAAAATAAATCATGTGATCCAGCAAATGATGTCTCGCCCGCAGTGCATACGGCACCACATGATCCACAGTGGTGTGGTGCGCTAGAACTGGTGCCTCCACCAACATCACCAGATGCAATCTGGTCACTATGCTGGGTCAGAGTGTCAGTGAGCTCCCTCAATGCATGTAGTGTGTCAATCTCCACAACCTCCTTCACTGTAGGAGGGATAACTGAAGGCAGTGGGGGTTTTGGGGCATGGGGGATCCTTGGTTGACCTATGCGCGTGCACCAGGTCTACTCTGTGCAGAGCCACCTCCTCGCCCATAAAACTCAGAAAAGTCAAAATAATTTGGGACCTCATTAAGCACGAACTCGCAATATAATTTCTTCAAAAAATAGAGAGGAACCTCATTGTTGTTGCATGGTGGATAATCAAAAACCATCCACCATCGGTCCCAAAAATTGTTCTTGATTCGGTCATCGTGGCACCAATGGATTGGGAACCGTTTGCAAGTAGCTGCGGGGGGGCATTGGTTCTTGGGTCAGTAAATAATGCACAAATGTGGTCTTTTCCAAATTTTTTTGTCTTTTACGGCGCATGGGATAATTTATCTGCATACCACCACCTACAATCACCTCTAAAGGTATTCCATCTGTCTATTTGGTTGGTTGCGGAGTCGACTTCGCCAATCAATGTTTGCAATGTGTTGGCTAAAGTCATGCGGGATGGATTTGTGGCATGATTTTGTCTTATAGTCTGAATAAGGTTCTCAATGACAATTTTATTTTGTCAGATTCTTCCAACGATATCAGCTTGTGTTCCTGTTGGTTCTGTGGGGACAGAAGGAGCCACAGGAGGTGGATCTATGTTTGGAGGAGGGTTTTGAGGAATGTTTGGAATGTTTGGAGGGTTTTGAGGAATATTTTGATGGTTTGCAGGATTACGAGCTTGCCGAGCAACTGACAAAACAAAAAAATTGTATACATAAACAAAAAATTGAAAAACCCATGAAAATCACAAAAAATAACCTAAAATGCAAAAAAATTGATCAAAATCGAGGGCTTACCTCTTTGTCTTGGTGGCATGGTTGAAACTATCATGATCCAGAAGTCTGAAGAGCAATTTTTAGGGGGTATTCAAAGCGCGAGTGCCAAAGGTCTAGGAGAAATCGTGGTTGGAAAGGAAAAATGGGGGAAAATGAGGAGTCGCGGGTCTATTTTTTTGTCTCAGAGGACCGCGATCATGGTTTTAGGTTCAGAAATCACCAAACCTATAAAAAAAATTCCGTGAGCGCGGTTTAGAAACCGTGATCGGTACCTAAATTTCAGGTTTTTATGTCCACTTAATTGTCCACCAACAAAGTAATGACATGGTTTTTAGAGAATAAACAATTTTTCTAGAGTAATAACAATACATAACTCTCTAAAGTTGAGACATCCTTCATAGTATCATTGATAAGATATATTTATGTTTGTTTGATTCAAATTTTTAGGATAATGGACATCAAGAACAACAGTAAATTTAATTAAAAATAATGCAAACACGCATGTCACTTCACATTATAATATAAAGTTCGATTAGTGTGAATAACATATATAGAAAAGAAAGGAAGAGAGGAACCAAATTACACATATTAATGGTTTGTAATTTTCAATTTCAATATGAATTTCATCAAGGTTTTACGTCAATATGTAATTGACTTGTGTGAAATTGTAAGGTATTGAATTCAACACTAAAGAAGTAGAAATAAAAAAGGGTATAAAAATGCCATAGGGAAAGTATGTGGTTTCGATATGTGTTAAAATTATGAGTATTTAATAATTAAATAGTTTAATTGTGAGGGGGTGTTTATAATAGAAGATTGATATGTATATTTGGAAATAGGAGTACTATTTACATCCTACAAAAACACGTGATAGACCAAAAGTTGTAGAAAACACACTTATACTGAGGGTGAATCAGTGTAATCCAAGTTTTACAATTTAAACTTTAATATACATAAAATCTACAATTACGTAAGATATAATAGTTTTATGTGGAAAACATAATGGGAAAAAATATACAGAGAAAATACTTCTTGGAGCTACTATCCAAATCCAGCCACAAAATTAATTGTTTTACAAATGTTTATAGGAACTAACCTACTGAAGACACAAATCCCCAACGCCGAGCACCAACGCAACTTGATTTGTGAGCACCAACTCACTGGAGACACCAATCCACAAGGTTTAACACCAACTTAGCTTGATTAGCGAGCACCAAATCACTGGAGATACCAAACCCCAAGGCCAAGCACCAACTCAACAATGCAAATATCCACCCAATGCAATTTCTTCTTCAACTTGATGATGGCGTATAGATTATTTTTCACTTCTTCATGTTGTTTTTGTGCAACACCCACAATTTACGCTTTATTTTTGCACTTCCTTGAGCTCTTCATTTTTCTTCAAGAAAAAATTGGATTACTTGATATGTTATACCTCTACCATTCATGAAAAAATTGCTAATAATTTCAGTTGTAGTTTCCACTGCCTAATTTCCTCGGCTAATTCTCTAACATATAGTCTATCATAATCCTCCTTTATTGATATTTGTCCCAACTATTTTTTCTCAATTTCCATACATATTTACCTTTCTTGATATCTCCTCTGAAAATAACTTACAAGACTTTAAAACAATACAAAATATCAAAATACAAATATATGAGTTAAATTTAATAACAAAGGCACTTGCCTAAGTTTCAAGGCTAGTTAAATATCATAATATTAAAATAATTATTTAAAATTATTTTTATTTTCAACAAAGAGAATTAAATTGGTATGTAAGGGTGGCCACTAACTAGAACTAACATATATGGTTATTAAATTGATATAGTCTTCATAAAAATCATGATAAAATAAAATAAAATAAAGTAAAATAAATTGACACCCCCTAAATGTTGGTACCCTAGGTAATTGCCTAGTCTGCCTAAGCCTTAATCACCTCTTTTTTGTTAATATTTCAAAAGATAATTTAATATATTTCAATGATTTCATCTATTTTCAACGTTTTAAAAGAGAATTGTTTCTTGAGTCATCTTGATTCAAACCCATGTAATAAGTTCTAAAATTCCCATGTGTAGCCTTGCGTATTTTATCACAATTCTACTTCTGCAAAAATGAAAACAATTCTACTTTATTAGAATGTTTGTTTCCATTTTGAAACGTGAACTCATTTATTATTCCTGGTTTCTGAATTGTTTTCTATTATTTTGTCTTGGTTCATAATCCTACACGTCTAGCTCCTCACCCACTTTCCCATATTAAAGGCATAAATTAGTTATATTGGGTCACTTTTTGTGACGTTACTTTCCATACATTTATTTTAGATTTATCTTAGATTATATAATTGAATATTTAATTACTTGTTAAAATTAATAATAGATGGTTTTAATCAAGTTTATTTATTTTTGTTTCAAAAAAATTATTGAAGTTCGATTTTAAGTATGTTATTTTTCAATCAATTATGTAATTAAAAAAAATTATATGACAATCAAATGTATATCATATTCAAGATTTAAAGTACTTTATGATGATTAAATAAATGTCAAATTTATGGCATTATGTATGTCTAAAAGATTAAATAAATATCAAATTTTAATTCTGTCGTAAAAATGTTTATAATGATTAAATAAATGTCAAATTTCAATTCTACGCATTTTTTGTACCTAAATATGTCTTAAATTATTTTAAGATGATTAAAAAAATGTTGAATTTCAATTCTTAAACATAACATTCACCGTTAAGTGTCTTAAATTAGTTTACAATGATTAAATAAATGTCAAATTCCAATTCTACAACAATACTTATGCTGAAAAGTGTCTTATAATGATTAAATAAATGCCAATTTTTAATTCTGTAAATTCTATCAATTTGACATACATTTAACTGTTATCAAATAATTTAAATATTTAATTCGGTTTCCATTTCATTTTCATTTGTAAGATTTTACATTTTAACTAGAAACTTTTATCAAAATTTTCAAATATTTTCACCATATAATAAACTTTGAAGTTTTTTTTGGAAACAAAAAAAACCAATAGGCTGCATAGGTATAGAATTTCCATGGTACAGCAAGCAGCGTGCGTATTCTACTGCAATTCTCCTTATAAAAATGTGTCAATCAAAAGTAAAGCAAAGTGGAGGAAGAATATGCTCAACTGAGAACATTTGTCTTCTTTTAGGAATGTGAAGCTTTCTGATTTTTCTAACTGCTTAGCTATTTATTTGCCCACGTCTATCTGCTTAGCTATTTATCTGCCCACGTCTCTCTCTTTACCGACCTACATTCCCATGCAACATCACAAAGGACTACTTTATTTGTTTGCCATCAAATTTTGCAATGAATCAAAGGCGTGCACGATTGCTTTTTGTTTTTAATGGTTTTCAATTAATAAATTGCTAATATGGGCAATTCAGCGTTGAATCAATGTAATAAGGCATTGACAAAAGGTATTCTTTTTGATTGAGTGATTCACTTGTCTCATCACTTAAGGATGAAGTTGTTAAAGCTAAAAATTTCATCACCATCAATAATTTTCCTCAACGCTTTATATCATGTTAGTACATTTCTATTGATTCACAATAGATATACAAGGAATTACACAACTTTATTGAAGGGTTGAAGAGGTTGTTATTACCTGCACAATTGAATTGTCAAGATACATTGTTTGGAAATGTGAGAACTAATTTTTTTTTCTGGTCGACACTACAACTCCTCTTGATTGTAGTATGTACCCCAAAGAAGATGACAACTAATTACAATTTAATATCACACCATGTAATTATTTGTGGATAAACTCAAAGATATTAGGGACATAATATTTATTGCACAAAAATAAGATGTTTTCTATCATGTTTGTAAATGAAAAATATTTGAATCCCGTGTCTAACGTATTTACATAAATCACGAGGTTTCACTTAGTAGAAGTATGGTTCAGTACATTTGTTCGAAGGGTATTAAAGAATACATTTAATGTTAGTTTTTACCTTCAATTATTCAATTGATAATACCCTCTCCCGTTATATTATTAGAATGAAAATACCCCCAATTTTTTCCATATACCCTACCTATGGAAAAATAGAGGTTATTTCAAACAAAGTAATATGACAGGCTTGCGTATAGAATTAAATTTTCCTTATGAAAATGTGGCAAACTAATGTAAAACAAAGTATAAGAGGAAATTGAATATACTCAAATCAGAACATTTATTCCCTTTTTAAGAAATGTGAAGCTTTCTGATTTTTCTAACTACTTAATTATTTTTTTGCTCATGGCTATCTCCTTGCCTACCTACACTCTCATGTAACACCATAAATGACTATTTTTGGGTTTTTTTTTTTAAGTTGTATTGTTTGCCATCAACTTTTGCAATCAAGTTGTGTACTAGTTGATTAGCATGCATGTGTTACAAAGGTGTTGACGATTGCTTTTTGTTTATCACATTATTAACAGGTTTAGGAAAATTGACAAGAAGCTGACCATTTTTTGTGATTTTAATCATATAATATTTGTAAAATAATTAGGTTGTCATAGACAATAACATGCTAAAATTTAATAAAATCATATAATTTGTTTAAGTGTTGTTGATAAATATATATAAAATACTTCTAAAGGATCTCTATTGCTGAGAACTCATAAAAACATTGTTAGGAAAAAATCCTCCCTTTACAACCATCTCATATTTTCTCAGGTCATTCCCACCTAACTTTATTTCTCCCAAACTACCCATTTTTAAAGGCCACAGTGATCCAAAGGGACATCTCCATGCTTTCCATGTCTCCTATGCCGAAATTACCGCTAAGTGATTACATACTATCCTTGTCTTGGATGTTATTGTTTCCATCTCTAGTCTACAGTACTATCAGATAATGTTGGCTAATAATGTTATCATACCACCTGCACTTCGGTGGTTTCAATCTACGTATCTAGCCGATGCTTTCAATACGCACTATTATCTATCAATATCTAGTTCCACACTCTCTTAGTTCCCAACTTGCTTCAACTTAAACACATGCTCCATGTACAAATTGCTTCCATGATTACATCTTACAATATAAGAATAGTGTAGTCAATATGACACTTAATTGTCCTCACAAACTCAAAAATGCAAGATTATCATGTCTTGAATAATAGTCTTAATGCCACCTCTCCAAGATAGTGTGCATCTTTGAAATATTTTCCATACAAGTAATTGACGTAAAACTTGTTTCACACTTCATCAAATCTACTTTGAAGAACATAAACTTTTCTCAAGTGTACTTTATTTAAAGAACCAAATTTATAATAAGTTTATCAGCAAGTCGTAAATGAAAATGTTATTCTTCCTTCGCCCGCATGCCTAGTAAGACACTGTCTTAAGGCGCTCGCACATAAATATTAGCTTTCTTGCGACAATAGAGACTACCATTAAATGACGTCTCCACTCCTAGGGAAATGTTCTTGTCAACGGGCATACATTAATCCTTGGAATCACTAAACTTAGTAACTGTACTAAGAATCGTATTGCCACAAGTCATTAAAATAGTACCATCTCATTACTAAATACCACCACTTTTACAGCTGGGGACCCATCTTGACCCAAAGGGCGTAAAACCTTGTTGACGACTAGCTCTCAATTGTGTAAAGATTATCAATAAATGTATTAGGCTTGATTCCTAACATTATCATTGCGTTTTAAGCTCAATAACATCTCATCCAATTGAGTTTCTACATGAATAGTGCCCATACTTGAGCTCCCAGAATTTCCTATAACAGTCTGAATCTCTAGTTTATAGATGAATAGCCAAAAACTGGTAAAATCAATTCAGTACAACCCGCTACCCAAACATGAATACTAATTGAAACTCGATTCAGTACTTCTCTAACTGTCTATACATAAATTTCCTTCTCTCCCCATGAAAGTCTCGACTTTCTGTATTTCTCACAGATAGTGATTCATCACTGATCTATGGATGAACTTCTCCAATGATTCCTACCACGCTACGTTAGTATCCAACCATTTACATATATAGTCCTCTATCAGCTCAGACCTCTATTAACAACATCTACAGGTTGATCCCTCTTCCCCATTAGCACATGTTCAGTTAGAAGCTTCTTATGATACTAGGCATGCTACCCTTGCATTCAAGTAAACTCCACTACCCATGTGGAATCGAACACTATGGTATTGTTAAGTTAAATATCACAGTATATTCCTCTCACTCTTCTCCTCCCTTGCCTTGTAATTCAAATTGTTAACGATTATGACTTACTACTCAGTTTTAATTGGATTCATAAAACCCAAGATATTATTTCTATGAAACATTTACACCTCAAATTTGTTTATGACAACCATGTTATTTCTATTAACGAGGTTCCTCCTTCACCTCCATTATCAGCACCTTCTTGTTCTGATCTTCATGTGTCTTCCCCTCTTACTCATATAGCTCCTCTGATAATGCCCACAACGCATTTGATTCCTAATTCCCCACCTCGATTGGTCTCTACACAACCACGCCACTCCATTAGTCCCACACGCCAATATACACATTATAATAAGACAATATCAACACAATGTGTACAAAAATTCGAATAGTGTACATTGATGTTACTTTGCTAGTTGTTATTGAAGGAATAGAATTTGAAGCACATGGCTTATTGTTAAAGGAATAAAACTTGGAATATCATTACTTGCATTATTGATTTTGATTGTATTGACGATTCTAACCACACCCATTTATTGAACACACATCCCTCGTCATGCCCACCTATCATAATTTCCATTACACACTTATGGTGCAATTTCTAGTCTATAATTCTAACGGAGGGTTGAGTCCTCATATTCCCCCTTTTATTTCAAAAAGAAAAAGGGCGATCCATTTATTTTTGTGGGGACATATATATTTATCTTATAATTATATTATGTGGGAACCAATGCCATAATCGTCAGTCTTGAAAAAACCATTAAACACCACAAGTGTCAAACTTGGAAAAGTATGACGTTGGCAAACCATGTCGTCAAAGTGTAAATTTTACGACATATTTGCATTCTATCACCATTTCCATGCATAGCCTACATCCTACATTATCCTATACATACCTCATATATTAGTCATTTATACATCATCTATGTCATACACGCTACAGTAGCTGTCATTACTTCTGAGTCTAGTTTTACATTTCATCCATGCATTCTACATACTACGCTAGGTTACAATATACATGGATGTAGCTTTGAATTCTTCTACTACATCTCCTATTTCTATTGACACCGATCATTGTATCTTACACATTACATATACATTCTACACACCCACATTACATCCTACCTATCTTACTGTTAGTGTAGGTTATTATTTATCCTTTTATTTATTTATCAGGATAATTCTTACACTTGTGTTAGCCCTACACTTGTTGGGTTAGCTTACTTAGGTGTACTAGTTGTGTTGAGTTAGCTTCTCAGTTATGTGGAGTTAGCTTACTAGTCTTTTGGAGTTAACTTAACTACTAATATTAGTTAGTGGGAGTTCTTCACCACTGATTTAGGTAGTAGTTTCACTTCCCTCCTCCTATATGTACATCTCTCTTATTGAATAATTAAAGTCATTCTATTGTAATGTATTAAGCATTATGGATTATGATGGATTTCCATATATGGTATTTTAGCTCTTCTATTTTTGAAAATATAATGTGGTGTGCTATTATCATCTGAGATTGTGGTTTGGAACAATCTTATTATCGTTCCTTTCATGGTATTAGAGCTATAGATGATGTAGACATCCATCTGTAAGTTTTTCTTTACAAGAAAAAGTATATGATTTTCATGTATTTGGATTTTGTTAGCAATTTTCTACAACAATGCATTTTTATGTAACATAGAGTGCGACATTGGATTTTGAAGGTACAAAAACCATAGAATTGACTGTAAAATTGACCATGTTTTGAGACAATCAAATTTGGGTGCATTCTTTTATCCATTAGATATAAACGTATACCCTTTTGGATGCATTCTTTCACCCTTTGAGAATTTCGGTTTTGGATGCAATATTTTATCCACTAGACACAGATCTGTACCCTATGGGTGCATTCTTTTATCCATCTGGATATAAGTGTGTACCTTCCGGATGGAGTATTTTATCCATCTGGATGCAGATCTATACCCTATGGGTGCATTCTTTTATCCATTGGAAATAAGCGTGTACCTTTTGGATGCATTCGTGTACCGTCTGAGTATTTCGGTTTTGGATGCAGTATTTTATCCATTAGATGTAGATCTGTACCCTATGGGTGCATTCTTTTATCCATTGGATATAAGCGTGTACCTTTCAGATGCATTCTTTTACCCTCTAGGTATTTTGGTTTTGGATGCAGTCTTTTATCCACTGGATGCATATCTGTACCCTCTGGGTGCATTCTTTTATCCATTGGATATTAAGCGTGTACCCTATGAACGCACTGATTTACCCTTTTGACATTTTAGGTTTTGGGTGCAGGCTTTTATCCTTTGGTCGCAAGCATGTATCATGTGGATGCACTCTTTTACCCTTTGGACATTTGGGTGTCACGTGTACCTTTTAAAAAGATCAACATTAAAATATTATTTTAATAGCAAAACCTTGTATAGCTCATAACTTTTGATTTGTAGCTCAGATTAAGGTGATATTTTTTTTGAAATTGTGTATTTTTTCGAAATCTATGCATTAGTCACATTTTTATACACATATTTCAAATGTAAAAGGTACTTGTTACTCATTGTAATATTTTCATGCACTCAATTATAAAGTGCCAAATTTCAGGAGGGTGTTATGATCACTTGTGGATGTATTTTTGGTTGAGCCTGACATCCTAAAATTTTAGGTATTACATTATTGTATCTATGAGTGTATACATTTATATCTCTCTTGTTTGTTGAGATATTTTGGATCTGTATTTTCGACACTTTTTTTTTTGGCATGTTGTCAGTCTCTCTTGTGGGAGAGCTATTCTGGTGGAGCCCAGTGTTAGTTTTTCAGTGTTTAAGTAGTTGATTTTGACAACTCATACATATCTATGGTGTCACTCTATCCATTCTGTAGTATGAGAGGGAATGGTTTTGATATTGATTCTTTAGGTGTTCATTTCATTTCCTTGTTACGTGTTGATGCTACTTCTTTGGGTTTCATGTCCTTGCCTTGTTACCTTGGCTTTTTCTTGGATCATGTCACTCCTATTTATTTGAATCCCATGTCCTTGCCTTGTTGCCTTGGTTTTTATTGGATCATGGCACACCTATTTGTGGTAGTTGATCAAATTATGTTTGGTGTTTGTTGTTTCACTTTTCGACATCACTCCATTGACAATCTCCTTATATGGAGCTATTCTGATAAAACCTAGTGTTAGTTGTTTTTTAGTTCTATGATCAAGAACTGGATTCAGACCATAGTGCGCACCACACTTCTTCAGCATTGTACGAGTTTTTGGAGCTCGAGCTTCTAAGGATATCTTACAGCAAGATTTTTCCCTCTCTACTCTGTTATTACTGGTTTTGGGTACCTTGCGGTGTCCAATTTCCCTAGTTTTTGTACATAGGTACCTCATTAAGCCTTGTTGCTAGGACCCACCTTCTTTTTCACCTACCTAAGCTATGCTTACGGGAGGGTGTTATTGTAGGTTATTATTTATCCTTTTATTTATTTATCAAGATAATTCTTACACTTGTGTTAGCCCTACACTTGTTGGGTTAGCTTGCTTAGGTGTACTAGTTGTGTGGAGTTAACTTACTAGTTATGTTGAGTTAGCTTCTCAATTATGTGGAGTTAGCTTACTAGTCTTTTGGAGTTAACTTAACTACCAATATCAGTTAATGGGAGTTCTTCACCACTAATTTATGTAGTAGTTGCACTTCTCTCCTCCTATATGTACATCTTTCTTATGGGCTTACACAAATGTTCAACCACATCAATACCTTTTCCTTTCTAGATGGGATTATGACTACAAAAACAACATGTAAGCCTCCCCTAGCTATGTCTTAAACCCCAATGGTCATGTGAGAATAGAGGAGGTCGATCAAACTTTAAAAATACAATATGGTCAATCCCCTTCAAGTAACATGAATTTTATAGGTGGAACTAGACCTTAAACTAGAGTCTTGTCAAGATCTCAAATTAGCATGTAATTAAAAAAATATGACATTTTTACATGAATTGCTAATCTTCATATAATATACGAGTCCTTAGACAAGATGCAAATTCATACCTCCAAATTTTTCAATAACAATGTATCAACCCAAAACCTTGAGACTCATATCTCTAAGGAAGACAATAATGGTAACACCTCATAGATTATTATAGGATATCACATCTCCTCTCAACCAAAACCTACATAGTTGGAACCCAAACAAGGGACTCAATCCTCACCTACTGATGGCATTTATACCCTAGTAGAGAGGATTTGAGAACTAGAAAGTGCCCAAAATTTACAACCAACTTATGAAATATGGTAGAACATGTGGTTTCCCATTGACAACAAAGGGTACACTCCTAGCAATGCATAACCTATTTAACATCCTCTACAACAAGGTTATGTAAGTCCAATCGACATCCAGGTAATCTTCTCATGTGTTCAAAAAAATGCACTAGGGATGTCATCTCATGGAATGTCATGATCTTCAGCTTATCCTACGCAATGGGCTTGTTGAGAAGTGCATTCTTGGAAATTCTGTTCCTATAGAGAAATGTGACGTTGCACTGGTTTTACACCCAGCTAGACCCATATCCTAATCATTATTCCTCTTTATCCTCGTAGCTATGTACTCAAAATGGGAGCCTTCACACTAGGATGCATATACTTTCCCCTACTCCTTATACTTCATGGATCAAGGGATTCTTGATAGAAGTTGCACTTTGGAATGGTGATCCCAAAATTACACTTCTGACTTATCCATCTTCTGGACTCCTGAATTCCTCATCAAGGGGGTCAACTGGTGGAATCTTATGCGATTTTGAGGAACTCCATGATCATTTAAGTAGTTTAGAAATAACCCCTAGATTTCACAATATGGGGTGTCATGCTTCCATTGCCCATTCCCCTGATCAAGTTTCCTTCATGCTTTAAGGGAGAAGGTTACTGGAACAGCTCATATCAAGGCCTATGTCTACTGCCATTAGGAAATATGACTTCAACTTGTGATACTGTAGTAGATAAAATAATAGTAATAATAGGATAGACTCTCGAATTTTCCACTTGTGTCTAGGCTGGTACTATCCCTAAATTCTATAAGATTCTGTACAATCCATTTACGATGAACTTGTTTGGTAAATCCCATCCAAAGCATTTGACATGAATCTAGTTGCTCATGAACATGGATTAGCCCTAGTTTCCGTGATGCATTACGTAGGAACCAAATGTAATCTAAAACTGCCCATTTCATATTAGAGATAGTGAAAAATTAATTATACTCATCTCAAGTGCACCTAACATTTAGACCAATTTAGGGTTGGAAACTTTGGTAAACCTCTATCATTTACTTTCTTAACCCTAAGATACCAAGGAGGGATTCCAGAAGTTTCCTTTTTATAACTATGCTAGGAATTTTTTGAAGGTGCACTTACAAATTGACCAAACTGCCCTATTGATAGTGGGTGTAAGACTTACGTTCTCAATGGGAAGTTAGTGTCCCATAACCAAAACAACACAAACCATAAAAAAAATGATAGCTAAAAACCAAGGATCCCAAGGTTTGTGAGATCACAATCGCGTGTTATCCACAGATGGTGTTACCGAGTTAAATAAAGCCCCTGTATGAGTTTTACAAATGATGGTAGCATCTAACACTAAAAACACCCTAATAAAAAAATGGGAACATCAAAGAGGCCCTAATTTTTATTCCTTCTAGTCAACTAATGTTGATGTCAATCGTCCCCCTCCTTGACAAGCTCAAACCAAAATTCCTTAACCTAATACTTCAAAATCTTCTAGTGTTATTGGAAACTTTTACTATGAATACAACAACCAATTATCCACCAAGCTATAACTGAAGGTGTACATTCAATAACAAAACTCAAATCAAAGTATTCATTTAGATTATGATATGAGATATATGAACATATGGTTTCACCATAATAATGTTAGTCATTTACCACTGATGGTATTTTTGAATGTGTGGATCGCAACAAGTTCATAATTGGGAAAGTACTTCCCAAGAATGTTTTATTCAAACCACAGACTCTTCCCCTGTGGACCATGTTCCTAGAAAATCCTGAAGGGACCTGTTAGCCTAGTCATACTAAGACCCGTGGCAAATCCTCAGTGACATGCAAACCTAGGCATCTATCAGGAATAGATTCCCTAAACTTATCATGAGAATGGAAAGGTAGATCCTCAAAATGATAAAAAGGGTATTCCTACTGGGAATGATGACCATGATGCCTCATATGATTCTGATTTACTCTCGTAGTTGCACCCTTATCAGATTATGATCATTCAAACTAGATAGAATTAATTAAAGGATGTAAAGGGGAGCTAGTTGAGGTTATTTTGAGTTCATTAACTTCCGAACATTAATTATTGCAAAAAATCAGACAAGGGAATACACTTTAAAACCTCTTCCCCCTTATGTCTACCACTTGCAAGATGATGCTCTTATAATATCACAAGACCTATAGGTACACTTAGCCGATTTTATTTTAGATTTGAAGAAGATTTTGAGTGTGCGCACATGTTGGATTTCTAGATTTGATCTGAAGAATTCCCCCACAGGTGTTTCGTTCTCGACATTGCATAGATGGAAACTGGTTTTGCGCAGGACCATAATTCACTGTTATGAACCCCCACCTGGGGCTGCAAATCAATCTATACTTGACCTCAACGTAACATCCTGAGGTCATGACATAGTGATAAGGATATCAGGTCTTGTCTGTTGATCATAACCCTAGATGTCATCTCATGATGCTAAAATAGCCTCTAAATATTTTGAGTGAGATCTCAACTCTTATACCTACAAGTCTGGGATACCCTATAAAACATTGCATTAAGAAAGCTATGAATTGATGACGAAGCTACTGTTACATGTAGTTGGCTTTGTCACTTTTTTGTATAAGTTGGGATCATGGGGAGACCACACAACATCCTCTACCTAGAAACACGTTGTGAGGGTATGATAGTATTAATGGATACATCAGATTAGAACTATAGTTCTTCATGTATCCCTCGGACCAAAAACTATTTTAATCGAGTTCTACATCATTGAAAAGGAAACTAATACTATAACATGGGGATGTTTTAGTAGGTCTTGGATTCATAGAATGTAAGGCTGATATCCTTCCACCTTATTCCAGGATAGCTAGATTGCTACCTCTAATGATTGTGGAAAAGTATTTGGTGGGATTCAAGGTGATCATTAAGTACCTTTTTTGATATACATTTCAATAGAACCTCAAGAAGAATGCTAAGGGGTGCCAGGTTCTTAAATGAGGTGAACTCCCCATGAACTTTCAATTAAATAAACCACTTCCCTTGAACGTAAATTGGTCATGTGAGCACCTAGAATGTTCTAGAAGTTGAGGTCAAGGACCCAACGAAGCATATCAAAGTCGAAAGATCATATGGAGGATATTTTAGGGTCAAAGCCTGATATTTAGCTAGGAAACGAATGTCCACCAAGTCGACCACAATGGACGATCATAAAAATGCTTAGAGATGTGATTCATCGAGAACTCCTCCCAGGTTGCAACCTATTAAGTTGAGTTGGTAACTTCCTATAGATTCTATGCCTCTCTCCATGCTAGCATAATCTTGGTTTAAACATATCAATATGATATGAAATAAACAGAGAGAGAAGATGAGATGTCTGAGATGTACTAAGTGATACTCACCAAGAGTCTGTTTGTCTTAGGCAAGAGTGTATTGTCAAAATCCCTAACCTTGGTTCCCAGTACTAACATTGTCAGAAATCAAGTGTCATCGTCTGCCCCTCATTTAAGAGACGTGACCCTATAGTAAAAATTACATGCTCAAATGTGATCATCACTCCCTGAGTTTAGAGGACACAATTTGAACAACATTACCATTGTTCGTGTATATTTTTGTCAAGAGAAGGAAAAAAGGCATGCTAAAAGTATCGAAACCTTCAACACAGAGTGTAGTCAATGTCCATAGATAAAATAAATTGAAATTGTAACTCAAGATAGTAAATGATGTTATAATTTTAAATGTGAACTTTTATATAAAGTGACAAGTGATGCAAAATGTGGAAGGAATACACTTATAATTTGTGTTCCTATGGAGGTGATAAGCTCAGTTCTTTGATGATACCATGGAGGGCTGCGTCGACCTGAGTCATTGAACTCTAAACAATTGAGTTCATTTCCCCAATGTCAACCGTTCATGTAGAATCGAAATCAATGATGATGGATTTGAGCACACGTCCCAATACCAAATGTAAAGGTAAATGAGCTATAAAATGGAACTGAAAAATGTTTAGAGTATCTATCCCCTTAATACATTTCCCATCACAAATAGATAGTAAGAGAGAAATAACATCCTGCATGAATTTTTAGTCACAACTTGGGCTAGATCAGAGGAACATGCCACATGAACGTGCAAACACTCATGTCGTGGATGAAAATGGATGCTAGAGACCAATGGGATTACATAAGGGAATCACAAGGGCATTTAGATGGTATTATGATGATAAGTGGAATGGCCCATGCCCCCATTCTGTCGTACAATTGAGTCTAATTATGATGATAATTGCGAGTAACACAAAGGGCATTAGAATGCCCATGCCCCATGACCCTGATATAGTGTAAGCACTAGGGCATTGAGGATAGTCTTATGATGATAAGAAGGAATGAAGCACTCATGTCCCATGTATTATTATTTGAACTATGTCATTTGTAGCTATGAATTTGTACTAGAATTTTGTAAATTTCCGTAAGATTATGAGAATGTAGATTAACTTAATTAATCATGATTTCCCACATGATGGAAACATCTGAGTAAGTGGGCTAGGCCATTATTTTTACATATCTAAATCCTCGATGGATGGTTTTGTACCATATGTGATTATTTTTTCACTTTTTGTATTTATACATCGTGGATTTAGACCCTATATAAACCTACATTTGAATGTCTTCTAATCATGTTTACACTAGGATGTAGATGTATTAATGAATATCCTAATGAATATCACTTAGTGGATTAAGGCATGTGTGATAAAACATTTGAGTGTGCGACGCAAAATAAATTGTGTGTACCTGAATGTCAGATTATATTTGAATATTTAATTCTGTAGTTAGATCACATAGAATGCTATTGTGGTTGCCACTATTAGGATTCATGAGAGTTCTTGTAAAGGGAGTGTGCGTTGTGGAGACCATCGACACACATAAGTTGATGCAAGGGTAAGTGCAACAAGTTGATGGAAAACACTAATAGGATCATCTATGGACATTCATGTGTTAGAGAAGAAAACAACAGGTAATATCAACTTGTAGGGACCATTAGCCATACATACAGTCAATAGTATGACAAAATTATATTCATATCAATCGCATAGAGCTAAAAAAATCCGGACACCATAGTGTCTACAATACTAATTATAATGTAAAGAATGGACAACCCATTATATATAATAAGTAAGCACACAACATAGAATGACTAGGCATTAGAGTCACAAACATGCCGATAAGATTATGGTCCGTTTGCCCACAATTTGGATAATCAAAGCACTCAAGCCATATATTATTTTAAACAATCAAGTAATAAAGTTAAATGCAAGTATCTAACTTGGAATGGATAGTAATCAAGTATTTTTTTGAGTAAAATCAAGATAGGTTATGATTTGTTGCAAGAGACACATGTGTTAGTCTTGTTAATCCATAAAGATATCATATACACAATCCGTTAGCCCGCCATAACTTGATCAATAATTATTGAAGTGAAAGGAATTTTTTTTACACATGTAAATAAAATCATGTGTGTAGTGTGGGATATGGCCCAAATGATTAAGTTCTTATGGACATTCTGACAAGTGATGACACATGTCATTGCAGTATTAATCTACGTATGTCCTAAATATTCATAGCTCAACATAGTGTCATGAATGACCTATTATGTAGTAAAGAGAATTATAGAATGATATTTATCCTCTATCTATTCACTTTAAAACCAATATGATAAGCAACATATGTAATAGTCTCAAGCTATGCAAATAAAGTCACCGTGTAGGTTGTAATGACTGTAGTTTTTATAAATATTTCGGCATGGTTTTTGTCCGTATGAAGACTAAATTTAAATGTTTTGCTGTATTTTAATGTAAAATTCAGGATTTGATGTCCACTTAATTGTCCCCCAGGAGGTGGTAGAGGAGCTTACCCTTAAAAGGGATTAATTAATCAATTAAGGACTGATTAATATAGGTATGTAATGTTGGTGAGACATAGCCCATTAATTAAATTATGGTGGGAAACGGAATTTAAATAGGCAAGCCTAAGGAAGGAGAGTAGATGCGGAACCATAGATGGAGGAATGCACACGTAAAAGATTAGAGTGTACAAATGGAAATGGAGCATTGGTGCTTATATCAACCTTAGGAAGCAGAGATATACAGTCCATCTACTAGCGAAAGTAATGAAATGAAGTTTACCATTGGATTTAGTAGGAGAGTCCACCAGACTTACATGAAATACTGCATAATTGAAAAGAAGCAAATTGAATTGAAGAAAACTCACAACTAACATACACACCACCATAACTTCACACAACCCTAAAAGGAACGATAATAAAATTTTCCAAGCTACAAAGATCTCATACACTAATAGAATATCATATTCAATAAGCTAAAAGCAATTTGACAGAATAATCTTACAAAAAGCTTTGCAAACAAAAAGCAACAATATCATATATTATATCTCATGGAACTCTATGTAATACAATGAGAAGGGGGCCTTTGTTTATATAAGCAAGGAAGATCAATCTCAAGAACTATTAAAGGCCATAGATCAAGCCACAAATCAAGGGGAAATAACTAAACAAGAAAGAACTAGTGAAGACCATAGATCAAACTAGTCAAGACCATAAATCAAGGAAAGAACTATACCTAACAACTAGATAATATTTAAATAGATAAAAAAATATCCATACATAAGTGGGCGAGGATAAATAAAATAGAAGGTAAATAAAGTACCTATGTGAACATGAGATAAGGTAGGAATAACCTACTCTAACACCCCCCCTCAAGTGAAGCTATGGACCCAAAACAAAAGTGGCATATCCAAAATATGAGTCCCGAAAACAAGTCCTAATTAGGTACTCATGTACAATATATCCATGATGAAATCTCCGACCAAAAGTAAGAATGAAAATCCTGCTAGAAGGTGAAAGCACCCTAAACTTTACAAAGAAAATTAGATGACTAACTAAGGAAGGCTAACACCATTCTACACTTCTAGTCAAGACTCTAAGTATAAGAATTTAACATTAAGATAGAAGCTTAAAAGAATGCTAACTAGCATGAATATCATTCAAAATCTAGCTAAACATGTCTACTAATATGTTCAATATACCTAACATGAGCCTAAATAGAACTAAGAGGGCAATCAAATTGGGATGGTTGCAACTCCAAACAAGGTGAAATGGCCTCTCCAAATGACTACATGGTAATTTTTGGATATCCATCTACCTAACCTTGTTGAAGGCTTTAGTCAAGGATTGAACTTGGCTATAAATCATATTTCTTATATGAGATGCAAATCTAAGCATGGTGTAAAGTATTAAGGTATGAGGTGAATCCTTTTTATAGTTTTCCATTTGGGGAAAACTTGTATTTCAGTGCATGTGGGACTAAAAGCCCAAATTAGATTAGAATTTCTAATCATGATTAATCTTTGCTAATCATAATTATTAAATTAACATGTGATTAAGATGTGTGGAGCCTTAATCAACCATTTAGGGTCAACTAGGAGGCTAGAACAAGACTTTTAAAGCTCGCTGAGACGTTGTGGAGAGAAGTGGGGTGATTTTGAGTGGTTGGAAGATGGATTTGAGCCAATAGTAGGGTATATTGACCAAAACAAGGGAAAAATAGGCTTAATTAGCTAATAGAAATGTTAATTATTTGTTTTTGAAGAGGACTTTAACTTACGATTCATCGTAAAGACCGGCATCCTGAATGCGAAAGAGGGTTGGTGATCAACAAAGCGCTTGTTAATTGACCAAAGTGGCAAGAAACATTATTTAATTAGCGTAAATCACTAATTATAATGGAATTGATAAGAATGAGAGTGATTTGTGTGTGTATTTGGCAATAAGATTGTAAAAGTGAAATATAGGTGTCTACAAGAAAAATAATAAATAAGAATGAATATGTCCTCACAAACATTCCCAATGACAAATTTTGAAACCCCAAGCATGCCACACAACTCAAGGTAGTGAGGTGATGCAAAAAGGTTTCGTAAAGATGTCAGCAATATGTTGTTGAGTCAGAATGCACTCCTAGAAAATAACTGCATCTTAAATGTGCCGATGAATGAAGTGTATATGAACCTCAATACGTTTGGTTTGCTGGTGCTTAATAAGGTTGCGAAGTAATGTCAATAATTGTTGAATCCTATGGGAATCCAAACTCTTTCAATAATTGTTGAATTCACGGAAGTTTTTGACTCCTCATAATCACTGCCTTGTACTCTACCTCTGTACATAAAATTTTAATAAACATGTTACTTCTTACATACCCAAGTAACTAGAGAAGAACACAGATAAAAAAAGATAGCCAGAAGTGGATCACATGTCATCAATAGAATTAAATCAATCTAAATCAATATAATCCAAACAAAACTAAGTAGAACCTGTTGGGGTTAGCACATGGTTGTACATATAATATATCAGATCTAAGCATACATGCAATAAAAGTGGATATTCTACTAGAATAAATATACAAAACAAGAGACATAAATCAACACCAGATTTAATGTGGTTCACCCAGTGTGGGCTACATCCACCAAAAAATTAAGCCAATATATTATCTAAAGCTTTCAGAAGATATACAATTGAAGATCTACAATCTTCCACACCTCTCAGATGTACAATACTTTATTTCTCTCAAGCTTCTCTTTTCTTCTCCAAGAATTCTCTCTCTCATAATTATTTTCACAATAATCATCAATTCTTACAATCCTTTATTCTAAACCCTAGCCTTTATGCTTATATAGGCATATAAAAACTTAGGGCACTTAGCCATGCAATTGCAATCAATAGATCTTCTTTAATACTAATTTTAGATCTAATTCCCGTGAGTTAAATAAAACACCCATACACAGGTAACCAATGCCGGTTAGCCCTAACCGATTGTCAGTTCCTCCTTTCCTGACCGATGCCTATCATAGGTAACCGATGTCGGTCCCTCCATAACTGATGTTGGTTACTGCGCTTTCCTGTAAGTTTAATATAACATGCTAATTTGAATTAATTGAGCTCCACAACTCAACAATCTCCCACTTGGAGATAGATTACTGCATTATACTTGTACAACATCATTCTTAGATCCTTTCCTTAGCTTTGTTTCTTCCTCTTCAAGTCTCAAAACTCGAAGACCAAAAAAAGTGGAGTGTAGCTGCAACTTTTTTTTTTGCTAATGGCGTCGTTAGCATATCCATAGGGTTTTCACTTGTATGAATCTTCTCTAGTTTTGTGCTGCTCATCCTTCAATACCTATCGTATGAAGTGATACCTCAACTGAATGTGTTTTGTTCTAGAATTAAATCCTGAGTTCTTTACCAAATGAATTGCACTATGACTGTTACTGAACAATTTGTAATCATCTTGTTCATTTTCCCAACTCTTCCATGAACCTGCTCATATATATCATCTCTTTACTAGCCTCTGTAGTTGCAACCTACTCTACCTTTGTAGTAGAAAAAGCAACAACCTTCTGCAATCTCAAAATCCAGCTAAATGTCATACCACATACTGTGAAAATATATCTAATAGTGCTCCTTCTTCTATCCAAATCTCCAGCCATATCTAAATCAACATAGCCACATAAATAAATATCTAAACTTCCATAGCATAACTGCATGTCAGATGTCCCTCTCAAATACCTGAAAATCCATTAGACATTTTTAAAATGCTCTTTACCTGGATTGGCCCATAAATATACTCACAAACTCCCACTGCCTGTGCAATATTTGGTCTGGTACAAACCATAGCATACATGAGACTCCCAACTGCTGAAGCATATGGTAATCATGTCATGTATTTGACATCCTCATGTGATGAAGGAGACTGATCTTTGCTCAATTTGAAGTGTCCAACCATAGGGTGCACTTACAAGTTTTGAATCTTGCATGTTAAACCTTTGTCGATATAATCCTCCTGAGACAAATACAATTTCTTGCTCTTCATGTCTCTGTGTATTTGCATGCCAAGGATTCTTTTTTTAGCTCCTAAATCCTTCATAGAAAATGTGTGAGATAACTTTCCCTTAAGCTCACCAATGTCCTACATATTAGATCCTGCAATAAGCATATCATCTAGATATAATAACAAAATAATATAGCTCCCATTTTCAAGCTTCTTGAAATAAAAACAATGGTCAGATTCACATCTCAAGTAACAATGCTCATGCATAAAACTATCAAACCTCATGTACCATTTCCTTGGAGCTTGTTTGAGTCCATATATAGAATTTTTTTCAACCTGCACACTAATTTCTCCTTACCCTTGACTTCATACCCAAGCGATTTGTTGCATATAAATCTCTTCATCCAAATCACCATGAAGGAAAGCCATCTTCACATCTAATTTCTCTAAATTTAAATCATGTACTGCAACTAAACTCAATACAATATGCATGGAAGTCATTTTAACAATAGGAGAAAATCTTTCACCAAAGTCAATACTTACTTTTTGTGTAAATCCATTTACTACAAGCCTTGCCTTATATCTTTTCTATCCACCTTCTTTTTCCTTGATCCTATAAACCCACTTGTTCTGCAATGTCCTCTTACCTTATTGGCAACTTAACCAAATCCAAAGTATGGTTTTGTTCTAAGGAGTCCATCTCCTCATCTATGTTATGCTCCCACTGCAACGTGGGTCTTATCCTACATTGCTTCTTCAAAAATTTCTGGTTCACCATTATCAGTCAATAATAAATAAGATAGAGAAGGTGTAAATATTTCTGGAGGTTTACTTACCCTTTGTGACCTTCTCACATATGTTTGGGGTACCAGAGGCTCATTCTGAACCTCTTAGACATTTGTTTCCAATTCTGACAGTGACCGATACCGGTCACCTGTAACCAATGCTGGTTCTACTAACTGATATTAGTTTGGCTCTTTTGTAACTAATACCGGTTTAGCTGACTGATGTCAGTCAGGGGTCAACCAACATCAGTTACTATGTAACCATGTAGGTATGACTTTTAAATCCGAGAGTTCATTTTCATTCACAAAGTTTCTCAACTAGTTCATCCTTGGAGTATCAAAATTTGATCCCAATGTACATTCTCTTTTCATTGCTATTCAATGTCAACTGTGGGGAATCCTGAATAATTTTACCCAATTCTCTAAATCCAAAAAAAGAATCAAAATCACAAAGATCCATAACCAATGAAAAGTGTCATCTCTTGGATTTTGCATCCAACTTTTTTCTATTTTCCTTATCAACATGTCATAAAAGATTCTGAACAAAAAATTTAAGAAAAGAAAGATCTACCTCTTTTCCAGTCCAAGCTTCCTCTGACACAAAAAATATTCCTCCATCTAGTGATACTTACAAGGCCCATGGTTAATCATATAAAGCATTGTATCAACTGCTTATGCTAAAAAAACAGCAAGGGCAATCCAACATGTATCCATGCTTCTTAGCATGTTCCATGACTTATGTTCATTCTTTATGCAACACCATTCTCTTGTGGTGTGATTATGGAACCGTTCTTTTTCTACATATTCCATTCACTGAACATTGACCTAATCATTGAAAATCCTTGCTACAATATTCACCACCATTAGTCAAATCTAAGACACTTTAACTTTGAATTTAATTCATTCTCAAGAAGGTATTTCCATATTTTAAAAGTCTCAAAAACATCAAATTTATGTTTAATATAATAAACCCATACCTTTCTTATAGCATCATCAATGAAAGTAGACATAATACTAGGATCCTCCATGAGAAGCTACCTGGGATGGCCCCCACAAATCATGAGTGTACAAGACCTCCAATTTTTTCTCCTTCTTAGTTTCCCCAACATTTGAGAAATCTCACTCTCTTTTGCCTTTCAAAGACTACATGATGCTCAAGAAATCAATATCTAAATCTTTCACTGATAACTTATCCTTTCCTTTAAGATCTGCATTCCTTTTTTACTCATATGGCCTAACCAATTATGCCACATGCATGCATCTGAATCTAAAGTAGATAATACAGTGGAATCCTTATAAACAAGGATGTAGATAAATATAACGTTCCTACCTTCTTACCTCTTGCCACAACAAAATCACCCTTGGTGACTTTCCAAGAGTTTTCTATGAATGTAACCATGTAACCAAATCACATAGTTGCCCTACAGGAAAATAAGATCCCTCTTGAGAAATTGGACACATGCCTCACATCTTTCAATAACCATATATTCCCATTTTGTAATTTAAGATGAACTTCCCCTTTACTAGTAATACTGCAAGGTTCATCATCACCTAAATAAATATGCCCAAAATGACCCTGGACATAATTTCTAAAATAACCTTTATTAGGGGTTGCATGGAAAGAAGCTCTATGAATCTAAAAACCCATGATTCTATTCTATTATCCAAGAAATGGAATAAGAGCATCTTCAAGCATTACCTATGAAAGCAATATTTTCCTCTTTAGCTTTATTCCTTTACCCTTGGTCTTGGGTGTTGGTTCTCTTTATTTCTTCAACAAACAAATTTCTTTGCATGTCCTTTCTTTCCACATTTCCAAAGAAGTAATTCCCTTATCTCTAGGATTTAGATCTGCTCCATCTCCTTGACTTTGATTTCCCATTATTCTTACTCTTAATCTCTCCTTCTATCCTGCCTCTGCTTTCTACATTCAAAGCATTCCCAGATGATGATTCCTCTGTACTTTTCCTATGAATTTCTTTCATTCAAGATTATACTAACCATATCATCAAAATTCAAAATATTATTAGTAAATGTTGTATTACTAACAACCATTACCAAGTTATCCCAACTATCAGGCAATCCTAACATAAGAATAAGATTGCTTTCACTTCATCACTCAAACGGAATATCAATGAGGATTTTAACTGATTTACAATAGATAAAAAATCATTCAAATGACTATATGCAGATCCACCTTCATGCATCTTAGAAACTAAATAATTTCTTCATCAAATAAATTTTATTTGAAGCACTAGGTTTTTCATATAAATTAGCAATATATTTCATTAACTCTACCGTAGAAGTTCGCTTCTGTAATATTAAGCCACAAAGTGCCCCTAATGCTCAATCTTATAGATCCCAAACTCCTTTCTGTCAAGAATCTTCCATTCTTCATTAGTCATCTTCATAAATTTAGAATTTTCTTCCAACGGTAACTACAAATCTCTTTGATATAGTATAATCCTCAATCCTTGCATCTTCCATAATTGATAATTTTGGTCATCGTAAAACTTCGATATACCTTGTATTTGTTTTCTTCTGCCATTTCATAGCTTCCACTCAATTTGCAAAACCCTCTGTGAGTAAATCTGTCAACACATCAAAACCCTCAAACAAAGCTCATGATACTAGTTGTTGGGGTTAGCACAAGGTTGTACATATAATATACCAAATCTAAGCATACATGCAATAAAATATATTCTACTAAGAAGAAATATACAAAATAAGAGACCATAAATCAACACCAGATTTAACGTGGTTCACCTAGTGTGAGATACATCCACCAAAGAAACAAGAGCAATCTATTATGTCAAAGCTTTAAGAAGATATACTAATCTTCCATACCTCTCAGATGTAAAGTACTGGCTCTTTTGTAAAGATTAAGTTTTTTCTTCTCCAAGAATTACTCTCTCTCACAATTACTTTTCACAATAATAATCAATTTTACAATAACTAATTCATTCTAAAACCTAGCTTTAATCATTATATTGGCATATATAAACTTAGGGAACTTAGCTCATGTAATTTACAATCAATAGATTTGATTTAATACCTAAATTTTACCATCTAATTCATTGTGATTTAAATAAAACTTCCCACACACAGGTAACCTGATGTCGGTTAGGCCCCTAATTGATGTCGGTTCATCCATATACCTGAAAAATTCATTTAGGTGACTGGTGTCAGTCCACTTCTATAATGGTTTCCCCCAATGTCCTGTATCACTGTACTTTTGTTCAAGTTTAAGCCACATGTCTAAACATTTTACCATGTAATTCCCAGATCGTTGGCAACATAAACTTTTGGTGTAATGTATTCCAAATTCTGGGTGCCCTACGGGGATCGTAAAATCCTTTTAGCACGTATTGTGTATTATACTTTCAAGCTAGAATAGAAAAACTTTTCCACTCCAATCATCACAAGCCCGACTACAAAGGAAATACAAGCCTAGTCCAAAATCTTACAGTACACCAGACCTTCTAAAAAAATTTCTTCATACAATAGGATCACAAGGAGGATGGTACAGGTGGACGTAACAGTCAATCTCAGACTAAATAAGTAAATGGACATGGTGTTATGTGTCATCCATATCAAACCCTCTAAGAAGTACTCTTGGCTTACTTTTGTCATTGACTCAAATGAATCCCATCAAATTTTCTTAAAATCATCTAAATTTAGGAAATTTTGCAATCAACTTGTCAATATCTTTTCATGTCAAAATATTTGGACAGTGCCCACTAACGAGTTAAATTTGGAAGATCACCCATGATTCTACCAAGATCACCAGTGATTACTTTGAATCAATTATAATTTTTGTCCTCATTTTCATTTGGAGATCATATTATAGAATCAAGTGTCAATTAACACATCTCAGTAGATAGAATTAAATAATCCATCTTCTCAAGTATCAATCTTCAGTGGTTTAGATTTGTTCCAGGTAGATCACACCCTAGTCAAAATCAATTATACCTCCCAATAATCTAATAGATTGCTCCAGTGGGATAAATTTCATCCTTCATAAATCTCACATGTGTGTCATTAGATTCTCACATGTTTATCTGAGGATATCGAAAACCGACTCATGTTCCTCAACAATAGCCATGTACAAGGTGTATTGAACCACAAAATCTTGGCAACTTGGGTTCAAAGATGATCTAGATTAATCAATACCATTTTATCCTGTGAGAAACCTACAAAGCAGAACATTACAAACCTTTATCACCTTGTCATCTAGCTCCATTTTCCATTTTCGTTGTCTTGATTCGGGTATACCCATTATTATTGACCCAGCCTTATTTTTCCGTTAGGAAGTGAGACTGACATCCTCCAAGGAATTATTATTGATTACTGGAATCATCCTCATCTAAGCCAAGTATCATCCCCAATCTATCTTTTCTAATATCCCTTGTTTAGTTGCCTCTGAATTATATTGTAGATCTTATTTGGAAACCACCTGAGGATCATATAGTTCAAGCTACTTCTAGAATCTTGACATTGATGACTATCCTACTAGGTAGAAGATATTTTATTAAAGGTGTTTCCTTATAAATTGTTATTATGAGTGCACTTATTGTACTTAATGAAGACATAAAATTAAAGGATTTATCGTCAACATCCAAACCTCCCCATTGCTTACTCAAAGAAGGGATCAAGGTGATATAAAGAAGACGAAGTTGGTATGGGAGGATGAAGAATCATGAGGAGAGAAACACTACATCAAGCTAGACATGTTCCAAGAAAAGAACCTCATTATCAGGATCCAAAATGATCTCTCATGTCCTCACATACCCACAAATATCAAGATTTGGTATTCTCTTCTTAGTAGGAGATTTTCCTATTCTTCTTTGCAGACATATGGCCCATGGATTGGTCTCCCCAAAGACATCATTTAAATGAAGACATGAAGATTAATTTTGTTTTCCATATGGGTCAAATGCTCAAGTGATTTGTACAGTGTGAAATTCATGGAATGTATTGTGAATTAACATCTTGTTCTAAGACACTAGGGTTAACTATCCTAGAGAATGTCATAACAAGATGATAATTTTCCATTTCCTTGCTGAAGAAGAAGAAGATCAATTATGGACCTGGACCTTTATGGAAGCCATTTTATTACAGGAGTAAAGAGTTGGAATTTTCCTAATTGATTAGGGGATCAATTTCAGTGTCAAATGTTCCCTAAACTTCCCTAAACCATGAAAGTGCAGTAGATCCTTCAAATATCTTTCCGACGACTATAAGAATGTGAAAAACGGACACTCTGAGCTCAAGATATGTCCGGTCAAATTTTAGTCAACAAGGAAGTCAACTTTGGTCAACAGGTCAATATTGGACCAATACCATTGCGACACGTGGCAAAAGGAGAAAAAGGGAAAAATGAAGGTGGTCTTTTATCATATTTCATTTGGGTCAAATTTCATATTACTTTGTAATTATTTGGCACATTATTTGACATTTATCCAAACCCCCACGCATTTGTCTAAGGATAATATTTTTGGCATATTAATCTCCAAACATTAATGCAAACCCTTATCCCTCCATGCATTATATCCTGGAATGCCACATCCATATTATGATCAAAGTTTACCAAATTTGGGTCAAATACCCATCCACTAAACCCATGGCATTCAAAATGGCTCAAAAAACAATAAAACTCCAACCACCTCCACCGCTTTAGCATTAAAATATGGAATTAAAGCAAAATATCCGCAACAAAATGGTAGGAGGTGGGATTTGATCCCCTGACCTCATAGGTCTAAATAAAATCTACTAACCAACTCGCCAAAGATTCGCTTGGATATAAAACGGGTCGCTGCAACTTATACAAGGGTGCAGGTCTGTGTAAAAGCCCCATAAGGAGGCAAGTTTTCAGAAAGTGCCATTTTTGAAGGCCTTGCACTCAGATTGGGAACTGTGGAGTAAAAAGATGAAATGAAGGAAATTCTGAGATGATTCCAATAAATGTAAGATTTGATATTTTTTGTTGAGTTTTAACCTATTTTTGGAAGCTTTGAATGCAGTTTTTAACAGGGATCTACAAGACAACTAGTTGGAAAACATGAATTTCAATGCACTTCTGGTCCAAAAAGTGACTTGGTGTAAACACAAAAAGTGTTCAGAATTTAGAGATGATCTCAGATATATGATTTTTTTTCATATAATGTTTGTAAATATCCATTTGTAGGTGTTTTTCTAACACAGTTGTAGGGAGATCACATTGTGAAAACACTGTAGGAGCCACGGATCATTCTTGGGACAGTTTCTGCTATTTTTTAGAGTTCTTGGGACATTGATCAGCTCATTTGTAGGTTGTGATTCATTATTGGTTGTTTGTAAGAGTTATTGTACTTACATTTCAATATTATTAATGGATCGGTTCAATCCGAACCGGGGACGTAGGAATTTCCGAACCCCGTAAACAATCTTGTTTGTTATCTGAGTGTTTTCAGTTTTCTGATTATTTATTTGCTAGTAAAAGTTTTCCGCACTTCTATGGATGCATAATAGTAAGAATTTAATCAATTTTTGGAGTTTAGAATACTTAAAATTCCACATTAAGAAAATCATGATCTTTGGAAACTTTTAAAAGTGAAAAAAATACAACACACGTTTTCAGATCAAGTTTGGTATATCAGAGTAGTTAGATTGCTAGATTAGCTTCTAATTGTGTTTGGAAATTTGGATTTCAGTTTCAATATTGATTTCAGTTTTCATAATTGTGCAGACATTTTGGGGCTTAATCTTCTTTCGCAGTGTGCAGTTTTGGAAGTACAAGTTGTGTTTGCAGGAACACAGGAATCATGGGCAAGTCATCCAAACAGGAGCAACTTGATGAGCTTGAAGCCATAAACCGCCAACTCCAAGAAGAAAAATCTTTCCTGAGAGATAATTTTTATTCCTTGGAAGAGGAAATAGTGCGGTTAAAATCTGAGCCACAATCCTCTATAACCAAGAAAGAGGAGTATGTCAACAAGATGCTTGAAGAGAGCAAGAAGTTGATGGGCTTTGTTAAAGAGTTGCAGGAAGAAATACGAACCAAGGATGCCCTCTTGGAAAAGCTACAACAAGGTGAACATAAGAAGGAAATGCCTTCCAAAGCAGATGCAGGTACTATAGAAGAATGCACTGTAAGTTGTTCACATTTTAATTCTTCCTCTCATTCAGTTTCAGATATTCCTTTGGGTCAGTTTGAAAAACACACTAAGGGAATTGGGTCTAAGCTAATGGTTAAGATGGGATTTAATGGAAAGGGCCTTGGTAAAAATGGACAAGGTGATGCTAACCCAATACAGGTAGAGGATCAGCCTCAGTTTGCAGGTTTGGGTTATTCTAGTGGGAAAATGGAAATTGGAGAAAGTTCCAAAGCAGCTGAAGGAAGACAAGCTTCCAACAGCCAAGGATCTACACCACTAGAATTGCAGGATTCTGCCATCAAGAGGAACAATGAAAGGTGTAAGAAAATAGGTAAAAGAGGTAATCAGATTCCACCTCCTTCCACTTACACTAAAAATAACACTAAGGGAAAATCAAATCCTAAAACTTCTAATACACTCTTTCAGTTGGAACAATATAGCTTTGGTAGGCAGAAATATGCTTTCCCTTGCACATTTTGTGAAGGTACTAATCATTCTGTTGCATATTGTTGGAAGAGGAAAAATTTGATTAAGAAGTTAATGCCTTTTGTGAATGATAAGGTAGGTGCTAAAGACCAATCTCACCAAGGAAAGGCGAGAAATGGCAAGAATGTTACCTCTCCTAAATAGGGGAATCATTCTCATAGACAGAGTTCTGAGAATGGTAAAATGGGTAAGACTCCTAAAAATAGGGAAGTTAAATTTTGTTCCCATTGTAATAGGAATGGTCATGATGTTAAGGTTTGTTGGTTTGTTCCTAAACAACAAAATTGGAAAGTTGTTAAAAAGGACAATATTGTAAAACCAATAGTGCTAAACCTAACTAAAACTCATTTTGGTACTGAGAAGGTAAAACAACCAAAATGGAAAAACCCAAGTGATTGGTTGGGAAAAACACTCCTCAACTTTATATTTGCACTACAGTAAATTGTTGATAGTAGACAAGCAAAAAATTCAGAGCTATATTTTAGGGATTCCTATTGATTGATAAGGATTTGTTCCTAAGTTGATATTTAAGCTTTGAAAATGAATGGAAACAACTGAAGAGAAGATTTGAGTGATAGGTTCATCATACTCATGTTTTGGTTTCTCAGATTGGTCAAGGTAGTTCCATTGTTGAAAATAGTATGCAGGGATAGGCATCAGTAGCATGTCTAATTTTGAAGCTTGTAGTTTTATATTCTTGTCATTTGTAATTTATGGATATGTTTCTAAGACCCATTTAGGCACCTATTTTTTATTGTAATAAATAGACAAATGTACCCACATATTTTTATTTGCACTAAATAAGACCCTCATTTAGGGAAAAGAATTTGATTTTTGTAACTAAATGTGGTTGCAATTAGGGTGTAAATTTATGACACTAACAAAATTAGTTTGCAAAGTAACACTAGGTGATCATTTTTGTAGATTATGACAGTTCACCAATTTGGGTAAGCATACAGTTTATGATCTATCCTTTTATAGTTCTGAGTTGATTCGGTTTTGTGATGTTAATGGTTTAATATTCAGGATATGTTTTGGCATTCACAAAGTGTCAATTCTAGCCTCCATTATAGATGGGTGTTATTATCTGACATATTATTTGTAGCTATATTTTTGGGCGTTGATAGTCTATTATATTCTGATAGTGAATACTTGCAGTTGTTACAGTTTCAGATGGGTAGTGGGCACTAGCCTAATTGTGGGCAGTTTAGATGTCTTGTATACTGATCTGTGTTATGGAATTGTAATTTTTGGTAATCGGCCATATCACAAAGTGACAGTTGAACACTAGCTTTCCGTAATAGAATGGGTGTTATTATCTGGTCAGTTATTTGTGATGGCATTACAGTGGGGTATGACAGTTCACAGTTGTGCGTAGAGTTGACAGGGTTGCAGCGTTTCAGTTGAACACTAGCTTAATTGGGTGTTATTATCTGATCGGTTATGTGACTAGATAATCAAATATTTGCATTTATTTAACCTATAATGTTATTTTGGGTTCTTATATGTGTTTGTGCAATGCAGGAAGAGATAACATGTTTTGTGGGTTGATACACAACTTTTTGTGGACAAAAAGCCTTCTCATTAGGGAGGAGTGATCAGGGGATCAATTTTAGTGTCAAATGTTACCTAAACTTCCCTAAACCATGCCAGTGCAGTAGAGACCTTCATAGAGCTTTCCAATGACTATAAGAACGTGAAAAACGGACACTCTGAGCTCAAGATATGCCCGGTCAAAGTTTAGTCAACAAGGAAGTCAACTTTGGTCAACAGGTCAATATTGGACCAATACCATTGCAACACATGGCAAAAGGAGAAAAAGGGAAAAATGAAGGTGGTATTTTATCATATTTCATTTGGGTCAAATTTCATATTGCTTTGTAATTATTTGGCACATTATTTGACATTTACCCAAACCCCCACGCATTTGTCTAAGGATAATATTTTGGGTCATAATAATCTCCATCCACTAATGCAACCCCTTGTCCATTCATGCATTATATCCTACATGCCACATCCAACATGATCAAAACTCCAAATTTGGGTCAAATACCCATCCACTAAACCTTTAGCATTAAAATATGGCTCAATTAAAGGAATAAGACTCCAACCACCTCCACCACTTTAGCATTAGAATATGGAATTAAAGCAAAATCCGTGGCAAAATGGTGGGAGGTGGGATTTGATCCCCTGACCTCATAGATATAAAGAAAATATACTAACCAACTCACCAAAGAGGGTCGCTTGGATATAAGACGGGTCGCTGCAATTTATATAAGGGTGAGGTCTGTGTAAAAGCCATAAGGAGGTAATTTTCAGAACACGCCATTTTTGAAGGCCCTGCACTCAGAATGAGAACTCGGAGTAAAAATATGAAATGTAGGGAATTTTGATATGATTCCAACGATGTAATATTTGATATTTTTGTTGAGTTTTAACCTGTTTTTGGAAGCTTTGAATTTAGTTTTTAACAGGGATATACAAGACAGCTAGTTGGAAAACACGAATTTCAATGCACTTCTGGTCCAAAAAGTGACTTAGTGTAAACATGAAAAGTGTTCAGAATTTAGAGATGATCTCAGATATATGATTTTTTTTCATAGAATATTTTTAAATCTCCATTTGTAGGTGTTTTTATAACACAATTTCAGGGAGATCACATTGTGAAAACACTGTAGGAGCCACGGATCGTTCTTGGGATAGTTTTTGCTATTTTTCAGTGTTCTTGGGACACTGATCAACTCATTTGAAAATTTTGATTCATTATTGGTTGTTTGTAAGAGTTATTGTACTTAAATTTCAATATTATTAATGGATCGATTCAATCTAAACCCAAGGACGTAGGAATTTCTGAACCCCGTAAACAATCTTGTTTGTTATCTGAGTGTTTTCAATTTTTTGATTATTTATTTGTTACCCAAGTTTTCCACACTTCTATGGATGCATAATAATCAGAATTTAATCAATTTGTGGAGTTTAGAATACTCAAAAATTGGTTAAGAAAATCACGATCTTTGGAAACTTTTAAAAGTGAACAAAATACAACACACGTTTTCAGGTTGAAGTACTCCCACTCATTATCAGTAGGAAGGTTATTTATGCAACTAGAAGATTTTTTCTCGACCAAATCCTTAAAGAATTTTAAATGCGAAAAATATCACTTTTTTATTTGAGAAAATAAACCCAAGTACACCTCAAGAAATTATCAATAAATGTAAGTGCATACTTAGCTCCATTGAAAGAGGGTGTAGAAAAAACATCAAGTACTATGAAAGTAGTGTTCTTTCAAATTTGTGCGGAAAAGAGGATGTGATATCCTTCATAAATGAGGAATCAAGAAAATATGTGTCTAGGTACTATGAAAGTAGTGTTATTTCAAAGAAATTAGATCAAATGGGTGATTATGCCCCAAGCAAAGGGATTTATGGTTTTGAAGAGATCTTTCCTAAGGAAGGCAATCCTTCAATAAGAAATTATTAGAGGAAGAAAAGAGAAAGCATTGTTTTAAACAAAAAGTAGAACACAATCTTGCTCATGAGAATGGGGGAAGAATTCAATCTACTGTTGTTAAGAAAAAAGTAGAGAAAACATTTGTGAGGGAGAATAGAGGGTGGTAAGTGATGAACGTTATGGTATCCTTCAAGACAAAAATTCCATGGGAAGATGTGATGAGGGATATATGTGATTATGCCCCCTTGAGAGGGCTGACCAGAATGGAAGAGATGACAGATCTCCCGAAAAGAGGATAGGTCAACTCTACAGAGAGGAGGACGAGAATGGGGTGTAATATAACGAAGAAGTTGTTGTTTGAAAATAGGGAGAGATTTTAATTGACCTTGAATGTTAAGTTTGAATATGTGTTTAAGAATGTAATGATTAATAGTGTTTAAGAACATAATGATTGATAGTGAAAAGAGAGGAAAAAGAGGGGAATGGATAGGAGGATTAGTTGTTTATGGATAAGTGAGGAATGAGGAGAGAAAAGTTAGAGGTGAAGAGGACAAGGGTATGGAGTAGAGAGGACATGGTGGAGAAGGAGAAAAAGAAATGAAAGAGGTGGAAGATAATAATAGAGAAGGATGATAGGAGAAGAAGGTAATGAGGAAGGAAGAACAAGAAGAATACGAGATGAGAAAAGGTGATAGAGTAAAGGGTGAAATTAAGGAAATCAGGGAGAGATGTACAATATGAAGGTAGTGGAAAAGATAAATCGAGGGAGGTGATGAAGATGAAGGGAGATAAATGATGGAAAAAAATGATGATATGATGAAGATGAAGGGATAGAAATGGTGGAAATGTGGAGAAGATGAGGAAGATGAAGAATTTAAAGAAGAGGAAAGAGATGATAGAACGAAGAAAAGAAAGAAAGTATAGAAGTAGGAGGTGAAGAAGAAAAGGGTAGGGAATAAAGTGGACGTGGTGGGTCTGGAGAAAAATAAATAAAAGAGGTGGAAGAGAATAATAGATAAGGATGATAGGAGAAGAAGGTAATGTTGATCAGTCAGACTCTGGAACTTAGTGGAGAAAATATAGATAGTTCACATAGGAGAATAGAGCACATTCAAAAGCGCATGGAAGCATCGGAGAGGATCATGCACGTAGAACATAAGATAGATTCGGGACTTAACCATTTTCATGTGATGAGGATATATTTTTTGAGGTAGCGTGCGGATGCACTCAAACCAATTGGCGACTTGCGCGTCACACATTGGATATTTTTGGATGATCAGCTATGAAGCGCTTTACATGGGATAGGAGGCTAAAGATATATTATTGAATTGATAAGTTGACTAAGGGAGATCTATTATTAACACTCTTGCATGTAAGCCTATTTTTGTAACACATGTGTGGCTAATAATAGCATGCGACCTATTTTGGGTTAGATAAGCGGTGAAGGGAAATTCCCCACTCTTATAAATATGTATAAAACTGTGTAGTAGAGATAACATATAGATAGAGGAGAGAGAGCATAGATATACGTGTGAGAACTAGGGTATAGTGAGATTATGCTGCTAGATCTGTTACACACATGAGCGTATACTACTGTTATTATAATGAAGCTTCTGTGTATTTACTGTAATTAATATAATGGAGATTATTGACTGAAACAAGGTGTTCTCATGGTTATAATTCAGTATTGCATGCTTGATTCCATTATGGTTACCTGTTAAGTCTGTTATGTTCTAGATCTAGGTCTGAATATGCACTGTATGAAGGATATATTAGTTATAGATCTGAATGATTAAAGTCTTCATCATGATAACATCCTACAACATCAACCCTAAAGAGGGGCTTGGTACCTTTTTGTGCTTTGGGTGAGCACTCAGTCTAGGCTGAGTGATGTGCCAGCACGCCAAGGGCTTATATCACTGAATTCTAAGCTGCATCATTGGTTCCATTATCCTGGGACCTCTTTTTCAGTTGTTTTCAAGATGGTTCATGATGAAGACATACCGGTTGACCTTAGCAAGTGTTGAGGAGTGGATACATGATATAGAAGAAGAATACGCATGACGGTTCAGCACTAGATCGTAATTTTAATGCACGCATGTGGGTGGAACAGAAACTATATGATAGTTTATATGAGAGCTTCTTGACTATCTTTCTAATAGAATTGTACGAGTGGCTCATTGCATATGCATCTAAGTAGAATTGGAGGTATCGCACACTTGTCTGGACACAGGAAGAATTTTAGGCCCTTTATGATGCTGATCTAGATTTGGACTTGAGCTATGGATACGTGGTTCCATGGTGTTTTGAACAATTATATCTTGGAGTACTCAATTTCCACTTATTCATGTCCAGAGGTAGCTAAATTCTAGTTTTTACGATATCCAAGGGGAACTTACCTGCAAGGTATTCCACTGGTGATCAAGATCTTGATGGTAACTTTGAATTTGGAGAGTAAACTGATGGCTAACTAAACTCCACAACGTGCATGGGGGAAAGGAGCAGGTTTGGTGAAAAATGGTAGACCTAGCAAAGTAGAAACGCAGAGAGAGGAAAGGTGGCTTAATTATAATGAGGCACGTGAGAGGGAGGTAGAGAAGCAGCAAGTGGGAGGTTGTAGAGATAAATGGCGTTATGGAGAAAGATAGTTTGTGAAGGATTTGAAGTTCACATAGAAGACGTGGAACCTAGAGCCTCAAGAACTCCCCCATTTGGGAAAACATGATAGGGAACCCTCCTTGGCCTCACTGTAGAAGTGCACCAGAAGAGATGACCTGGGCCATGGGTGCACATCTAAATCCACCTGGAAACCTTTCCCTTTGCTTGGTTTTCCATCATCTAGTATAACAAGTAGTCAACAAGTTAATTCAAGCAGTGGGAGAGTAGGAGTGAGTCTTATGAAAGGCACAATAATGGCAAGTGCAAATGGCTTTGTTGTTATATGGGAGTACCTTTTTGGGTGTATCATTCTGCACAGAATACAGGTGCACTCAGATTTTTAGACTAACTTCTGGAAGTGGTAACGCTTCGCACAGATTATCGGGGTACAGTTCAGTTCTACTGTTGGGACATAGGGAAGTACATCTTCTGGTCCAACACCAGCTACAAGTTTAGGATCAAGAGGCATAGGTAGCTCTAGTTCCAGTGGATCTGGTGGTTTTGGGGTATGGGCAAACACAGGGGGTTCTGGATCAGGTGGGCAAGGTCAGCACCAACCCCAGAATATTTACATGGAGATGTCTCTTCATCTTCCAGACTATAGGGGCATAGAAGATGTTGTTGAACATGTGCATATGTGTGAAATATTATGGCATGCAAAAGGAATCATGGCTTTTGAGTGTAGGGCTAGCCAATTTGCTACTACGTTACAAGGGTGCACACACAACTGGTACATAAAGTTTGACCCTGATCAGACTTGCGTAGACTATACAACTTTAAAAGATGCATTCCTTAAAGAGTTTCACATCCCTGAGTTTGAGCAGAAGAGTATAAGTGCACTCAAGAATATTAAGCAAGGCACTACTGAAAGTGTTAGAGAGTATGATTCCCATTTTAAAAAGTTGTTATCTAAGCTTTCTTATGATATACACGCAAGCCAACATGCACAATGGTTCGTTGGGGCCTAATTACCCCTTTTAGAAGGGCATTATCACATAAGACATACACTGATCCATGTGAAGCACTTGAAGTAGCCTTATGCGCTGAGGCAGTTGGAAGTATAGATACTGGGGTAAGCCCATTTTTAGAAGCATAGATCGTAGCTATGGAAAAATAGTTGGAGAAACTATCAACAAATTCAGCACATGAGACACGCACAAGGATTTGGTGTACATATTATGAAGTAGAAGGTCACACAAAGGATAGTTGTCCTCAGCAGATCAGTATGCTTGTTATTGTTGGATTGTGAGATATGCCATTTAAACCATGATGTTAGTCCGCTTGTCCATTATTACACACGCGTGATAAGGAAGAACATTTCAAGCTACTGTAAAATCTGCAGGTCCACGACTCATGACACGGAAGACTATCAGCTGATTGGTCAGATCCATGATGCTATAGATATTGGTGTACGACAGATAGGAGTTTTAGATAACTCTAAGGGAAAGAATGAGCATCAAGACTGAGATCACAATCAAGCATGCACTATGATCAGAAATGAAGGGTGTTTTGAAGGTGGTCGTGGCAGAGGTCGAGGATACCGTCAGTGGATTTTGAGGATGAGGCCATGGTAGTGGAAGAAGTGAGTTCCCTCACAGAACATGTTATACATGTAGATCTCTGACCACTATAAGCATGAATGTCCTCAGAATATTACATGTTATTTTTATGGAAAGAACCATAGCTATGAGGAGTTCCCGGACTTGTATGAGCATCTTAGTAAGCAACATAAACAAGAAAAAAAAGTGCGCGGGAATGGTTAGGATACAATGCACTATGGAAAATCAGTGGATGCCTAAGTTGGAAGCAGAGTCCGAGGCATTGCAAGTGAAGATCATGACCCGTGCTGAGGCGGTACACGCCTAGAGAAGCATTGTAGAAAAATCCTACCATTACTAAGGAGGAGGTTCTACATGCATAGTACCCTAGATCCTCCCCATTAGAAGGAGGTTTATCAGGAAACCATGGAAAGTTCTTAGGAATCTTCAAGGTGAGATATAGTACTTAAAAGAGAAATCACAGAAGATGGAGCAAAAGAAAGTATTAGAGATGGTCCAAACTGATATAGATGACTTAAGGGAAGTGTGTAAAATGTTGTGCCAGGAAAATATCATTCCATTGTTAGGGGATTGGTTAAAGGGAAATACTGTGTAAGTATTGAGACTGGACATCAAATCCTGCATGTGAATCTTCCCCCTCATAGCCTAGATTATGACAAGGAAATCAACTCTGAATGTTGTTTGTGGATGGGTGGCTATTGAGTAATATACTGATTGATACAGGTGCGGAAGTCAATGTTCTTACCTTAGATGCATGGGTACAAATGGGGAGACCCCCATTACAGCCATCCTCTAATGTATTGTTCATGGCTAATCAGACTAAAGCCACTCCCATCAGAGTTTTGAAAGATGCATCCATTACTATACAAGGAGCCAAGTTCACTGGGGACTTTGAGGTTTTAGCACTGGCAGATTCAGATAGCTTCCTAGCTCTATTGGGGAATCCTTGGTGCTATGCAAATAATGTTGATCTTCTAGTTGAACAAGGGTTATATAAGTTTTGAAAACAAGGAGGAAAGAGTTATTATCCCTTTAACAGAATGGAAAATTTAGCACCCTATGTTGAGCCCTTAAGTGAAGAAGATATGAATAGATTTATGTATGTGCCATTCATAGGATCCATAAGATGCTTGAGCCAACTAAAGAAGTAATAATTCAGTGGGAGGATGCACAGTCTATTAGTGATACTACAAGTGTTCCTTGTGATAATTGGGCTCATAACACTTATGAGTTGGTAGGGCACAAAGTAAAGAGCATATTTCCTTAGAGGAAGAAAACTACGTTATGTTAGGAGGATAGGTAACAAATCAGTACCTTGTTACACCGAGGAGAAGGAGATCCTATGGTATTCTTGTGCATGCCATGGAAGAACAGTGGATAGACCCATTGGAAAGAATAAATATGCTAGCATATACACTACGTGGGACAACAACATGTTGGTGGATGGCCCACAAGGATAATCTTGTAGGATGAAATGAAATTAGGATTTCCCTTACTACTAGGTTCTTCAGGAGCAATGCACCTACTCAAATCTATACTTATCATGGTAATCAACCTATGTTCAACACCATGTTCAGAAGTGTGAGAGACTCTGGATAGAAGAGTAGGAAGCTTTACCACCTTCGCTATGGGTGCACAAGTTTTATTCCACTTTATAAGGATGCACTCGTGCTTGGTATGTATATGCAGAACTCCATAGAGATACTGGAAATTGGCAGGATTTAATTGTAGGAATGGCCCAAACGTTTGAATTCTTCTCTACAAAGCCTCCGATGGAAGAAGCATTGAAAGTCATAAATTGATTAACTATGGGAGATAGTGTCAAGGCCGGAGAACTCCTTCAGGAGTTATTGGATGAAGGAGACTCAAGAGCACGTCTTGTTGAAGAAACAAAGGCTTATGCCACACTAATTCAACGTGCTTTCCTTGAGAAAGAAAAAGGAAAAATGGTCTACTTAGTGGATGACGAAGAAGTAGAAAATTTGGAGGTAACCCATTCACCAGGTAGGCGTGAGGTATTGGATAGTGCAAATATGACCATGCACACCTATCATGAACCTATGAAGACAAAGAAGGTGAATATTGGATCATAGACTGAGCCTAAGGAAGCCGTAATTGGGGACTATTGGTCAAACTCTGAAGTGGCAAAAATCATAGAGTTACTAAGGGATTATCAAGACTTATTCCCTAGGGGGTACTATGAACTTAAAGGTGTGCATGAATCATTAGGGGAGATGAAGATAAATCTTAAAGAGGGTGCACACCCAGTTAGAAAGAAACCCTATAGGATGAACCCCAAATTACGTGAAAAGGTCAAAGAAGAGATTGATAAAATGTTGAACTCTAGAATTATCGAGCCCCTTGATGAGTCAGAATGGGTTATTCCAATGATGATTAGTATTAAGAAGGATGGACGGATTAGGATTTGTGTGGACTACAGAGAGATGAATGTTGCATGTGTGACTGATCCCTTTCCTACACCATTCACCGAGGAAATACTAAAAGGCGTTGCAGGGTACGAAATCTATTCATTTACAGATGGGTTCTCTAGGTATCATTAGGTTTGGATTGCCCAGGAGGATTAGGAAAAGACTAAGTTTACTACTGAATGGGGTAGCTTCACCTATACTGTAATGCCTTTTGGTCTGGAAAATGCACCTGTTGTATTTTCATGCATAGTTGTTCAAGCATTCAAGGAATTTATTCACAACTTCTTACAAGTATATTTAGATGATTGGACGGTGTATGGATTACTTAAGGATCATTGTGACAATATTCACTTAATGTTTGAAAGATGTAGACAATTGAGTATCTCCTTGAACATCACAAAGTGCATATTTGCTACACCATTTGGGATATTACTAGGACACATAATATACAAGGAAGGTTTGTTGGTTGATCCAACCAAGGTTGCAGTCATTATAGGCCTAAGGGAGCCTATCAGTCAGAGTGAGGTGCGCATATTTTTGGGTCATATGAGATATTACGGAAAGTTTATCAAAGGATATGCCAAATTTTTCACACCATTGGAAGAGTTACTGAAAGGGAAAGGTACGTTCTATTGGGGATAACCGCAGTAGCGCACATTCGAGACATTAAAGGAAAAAATTACTTCCGTGCCTATTCTACGTCTTCCTTCATGGGACCAACCATTTCATGTACATGTTGACGCCTCTGGCACTGCCATTAGCGCGATGTTAGCTCAACCTGGAGAAGGTATTATAGATCATCCCATCTGTTTTGCTAGTAGAAAGCTGACTCTTGCAGAGTAGAATTATACCACTACAAAGCATGAAACTTTTTCAATGATCTATGCGCTACATAAATTCCGATAGTACCTACAAGCTACACCATTCATCTTTTATACAGATCACATGGCAGTGAAGTATTTCATAAACAAGCCTATTTTAAAAGGGTTGCATATGTCAATGGGTGCTCTTATTTCAAGAATATGATTTCACAGTTGTGGTAAAACTAGGGAAAAGTAATTCTAGACCAGACCATCTATCTAAGAATAATGTCAGGATAAGAAGCACATGCAATTAAATATACCATGCCAAATGCACAGTTATATAGGTTACAACGACTGCCATTATAACTAGAGGACATTATTTTCTTTCTATGAATAGGGATGGCACCAGAAGGAATGAAATCCTTGGAGAAGAAACAAATTTTCTATACATGCAACCCCCTATATGTTGATTTTTGGTGACCTGTAAAAATTAGGCCGAGATGAGGTATTATGCTGACGTGTATTGGAACATGAGCGCATGGATATTATGGAAGAATACCATGGTGGTATTGCAGGTGGCCACTATGTTGGTGATGCCACTACGCGTAAGGTTCTACTCACTAGATTATGGTGGGAGACTGTACGTACCCAAAATTGTAAGGTACTGTACCGCCAGAACAGTGTAACAAGTGCCCCGATGATGATACAGGTCTCCTCGCAAGGTGTTCGGGATCCAGGAAAAGCCCTCGGAGTATGCGTTAACATCCCGCATGCCCCGCTTAGCCCCCACGCCCTTTGTTTTCCCCTTTTTCCCTCTTTCCTTGCCTCTTGACCTCAGTTGAGGGTGGCTTCAGTGACGAGGGCGGCGGTCCTGTAACCGCCGCCCTGCTCAGAGCGGCGGTCCTGTGCGCGTTTTCCAGAATGCTCTTTTGACGCGACTCGCATGAAATATCACGTTTCACCAGCTTTTCTTTGCCGACTTGAGCATGCATTAATGTTTTTGGTCCCCTGGAACAGTGTTTTTCCTTTGTTTATTGTTTAGGAGTTCAATTTGGTTTTGGTTCTTGGATGTTTGAATTCCTATAAATGCATGGTTTGTGTACATGCAAATGGTCTGATTTTGGTGAGATTTTGGTGAAGAATTTGGTCTGAAGTTTTGGCTGGAGCTTTTGATTTGGAAGTTTGATCTTTGCTCTCATTCCCTCATTTTAGTGTTTTAGTTAGTTAGCTTGTTTAGAAGCCATAGCTTGAATTCACTTGCATCTTTTGTTAAATTGCTCAGCTGTTGGTAAGCCACAGACCCATCTTGTGCAAGCAGTGCTGTTGTTCCATCCAATCCAGTTAGAAGCTTGCCTCTGAATTCCTCTTTGCTGTAGATTTGTTTTACTGTGACTTAGAGTTCTTAGTTCAATTCATTATATACCTGGTTAGCTTTATTCAGCTGTTGGTAAGCCACATATCCAACTTGTGCAAGCAGTGTCTTTATTTTGGAACGGAATAGCTTAGGAAGCCATTAAAGTTGTAGGTTTTGCTCTTCGTATAGGATAGTCAAAGGTTCTGGTCGCTTCACGTTGCATGACTTGCAGTAAAATCCCGCTAGGAATCGCATAAGCCAAGCTCTGTACTCTTGCGCTATCCCTCTCCTACTCGCATTCTCGGTCTGCATTCTGAGCTGTCCTTGTCCCAAAATCTACTCCTATCGGTGCTAGCATTACACGCTTTTCTGGATCCAAGTGAACACGAAAGAACGAGAAGATCATACTGAGGGGACGAGATCACATACACCATCGGATTCGCCACTGTTCTGCGGAATCCAGGTTTTACATTTCAAAGTTCTAGTCAGATTCATATCAAATAGAGTAGTTAATCGCTTTATTTCATTTCATTCTATTCTCGATATTGCCAGGGAAGCTATGGGGATTGATAGTTTCTGAGAAACTATGATTCACTCCTCACTTCTGAGGTAGGATCGAGAATCTTGCAGGTAGATTAGACAAACTATTTTTTATTTAGAATAATTCTACAAATCGCACAGGCAAATAACCACACTCGGTTATCTTGTCTGTTTTAAATTATTGTTTAGTTATTATTTCTAGATATGCTTAAAATAGTTTGTTTTTCTTAGAATTGTTAGAATATTTCTTAGAAAGATAAAGGTTATATATGTTAGATTTATTTCACATAGTTAGAATTTCTTTCATTACAGTTAGTTTTGCATTTTGTTTCGTATGACAATCACGGGACCTCAAGAGCCCAGGGAATATATATTTGAGCCAATCGTGCCTCAACCAAACCTAGTCACAGCAATAGTTGACATAGACCAAAATCTCAGGATACAAGTATTCCGAACAACCACAGATTTACAACTGATCAGTTCACAGTTAAGAGGATTAAACATAGAAGACGACCAAGCACATGCGTTTTGGTCAAGTCAGCCAAACTACAGATTACTCTAGAAAACATCCACATGACTGTAGAAGGGCTCGAAAGAGAACAAACATTCAGGTGTGATCCTTTAGTTCCACAGCCAGACGCTAGAGACACCCTCGTAGATATAGATACCAGCTTAAGAATCCAGGTTGCGAGAACGCCTGTAAGGTATTCTGAGAAGATTGCACAACTGTTGGTTCTAAACATAGAAGCTGAGAAAGCATACGATTACTGGATACTAGGGATTAGAACTTGATCTCGCGTATGACCATAACAGGACCGCAACAACCAAGAGTCTACGGTTGTGATCCACAAATCCCACAGCCCAACGAATCCACAAGTCAATTAGATATAGACACTAGCCTACGCACACTAGTATTTCAGGTCCACTCCACTTCCACCTATCATCATCGAACAACTTATCCTTACTAGATATAGCGGCTAACGAAGCTAGGGAATTCTGGACTAGGCCAGAAAATCGTCCATAGAATCGATTGTATTCATCATCCACTATATGACCTTATCAGGAGATATACACGAAACAATCCCAGGTCATTTTCCACGTATTCCGCAACCCATAGATCGAATCACGCCAGAGCTCGATATTGATTGGAGCCTTCGAGCAGTCATCCTCGCTGATCGATCTACCACACCAGTCCAAGTTAGAAGGGCCTTCTTTGCCTTAGATTCACAAATTCCACTAGTGCGTGTCGAAGACATTAGACTGCCTAACTAGTTTGTCTGCATATTCCATCCCCACCGGCTGTCTCGGCACGACCTCGGGAGGTCGGGTACGCGGAAGGGTTACTTGTTGATTCTCACGCTCGCCTGTCACTTTTCCGACGTACAAAATTGGTCTGAAGCTTGGCCCCTGGATTTGGAAGTTTGATCTTTTCTCTCATTCCCTCATTTTAGTGTTTTAGTTAGTTAGCTTGTTTAGAAGCCATAGCTTGAATTCACTTGCATCTTTTGTTAAATTGCTCAGCTGTTGGCAAGCCACAGACCCATCTTGTGCAGGCAGTGCTGTTGTTCCACCCAATCCGGTTAAAAGCTTGCCTCTGAATTCCTCTTTGTTGTAGATTACTTTTACTGTGACTTAGAGTTCTTAGTTCAATTCATTAAATACCTGGTTAGTATTATTCAGCTGTTGGTAAGCCACATATCCAACTTGTGCAAGCAGTGTCTTTATTTTGGAATGGAATAGCTTAGGAAGCCATTAAAGTTACAGGTTTTTCTCTTCGTATAGGATAGTCAAAGGTTCTGGTCGCTTCACGTTGCATGACTCACAGTAAAATCCCGCTAGGAATCGCATAAGCCAAGCTCTGTACTCTTGCGCTATCCCTCTCCTACTTGCATTCTCGGTCTGCATTCTAAGCTGTTCCTTTTCCCAAAATCTACTCCTATCGGTGCTAGCATTACACGCTTTTCTGGATCCAAGTGAACACGAAAGAACGAGAAGATCATACTGAGGGGACGAGATCACATACACCATCGGATTCGCCACTGTTCTGCGGAATCCAGGTTTTACAATTTCAAAGTTCTAGTCAGATTCATATCAAATAGAGTAGTTAATCGCTTTATTTCATTTCATTCTATTCTCGACATTGCCAAGGAAGCTGTGGGGATTGATAGTTTCTGAGAAACTATGATTCACTCCTCACTTCTGAGGTAGGATCGAGAATCTTGCCGGTAGATTAGACAAACTGTTTTATTTAGAAGCTTAATTCTACAAATCGCACAGGTAAATAACCACACTCGGTTATCTTGTCTGTTTTAAATTATTGTTTAGTCATTGTTTCTAGATATGCTTAAAATAGTTTGTTTTTCTTAGAATTGTTAGAATATTTCTTAGAAATATAAAGGTTATATATGTTAGATTTATTTCACGTAGTTAGAATTTCTTTCATTACAGTTAGTTTTGCATTTTGTTTCGTATGACAATCACGAGACCTCAAGAGCCCAGGGAATATATATTTGAGCCAATCGTGCCTCAACCAAACCTAGTCACAGCAATAGTTGACATAGACCAAAATCTCAAGATAGAAGTATTCTGAACAACCACAGATTTACAACTGATCAGTTCACAGTTAAGAGGATTAAACATAGAAGACGACCAAGCACATGCTGTTTTGGTCAAGTCAGCCAAACTACAGATTACTCTAGAAAACTATTAATAATATCCACATGACTGTAGAGGGGCTCAAAAGAGAACAAACATTCGGGTGCGATCCTCTAGTTCCACAGCCAGACGCTGGAGACACCCTCGTAGATATAGATACCAGCTTAAGAATCCAGGTTGCGAGAACGTCTGTAAGGTATTCTGAGAAGATTGCACAACTATTGGTTCTAAACATAGAAGCTGAGAAAGCATACAATTAATGGATACTAGGGATTAGAACTTGATCTCGCGTATGACCATAACAGGACCGCAATAACCAAGAGTCTACGGTTGTGATCCACAAATCCCACAGCCCAACGAATCCATAAGAAAATTGGATATAGACACTGGCCTACGCACACTAGTATTTCATTCTACTCTAATTCCACCTATCATCATCGAACAACTGTTATCCTTACTAGATATAGCGGCTAACGAAGCTAGGGAATTCTGGACTAGGCCAGAAAATCGTCCATAGAATCGATTGTATTCATCATCCACTATATGACCTTATCAGGAGATATACACGAAACAATCCCAGGTCATTTTCCACGTATTCCGCAACCCATAGATCGAATCACGCCAAAGCTCGATATTGATTGGAGCCTTCGAGCAGTCATCCTCGCTGATCGATCTACCACACCAGTCCAAGTTAGAAGGGCCTTCTTTGCCTTAGATTCGCAAATTCCACTAGTGCGTGTCGAAGACATTAGACTGCCTAACTAGTTTGTCTGCATATTCCATCCCCACCGGCTGTCTCGGCACGACCTCGGGAGGTCGGGTACGCGGAAGAGTTACTTGTTGATTCTCACGCTCGCCTGTCACTTTTCCAACGTACAAAATTGGTGAACCCAACGTGAAACAAACAACTGTTTCACCTTCTCTTTGAGAAGTTTCATCTTCTCTCATCCACCTTCGCTCCTTCCCATTATTCTGCGGGTATTCATATACCCCCCGAATATGTCGGGATTCGATGCATATGGCAGACCCCTCCTGGGTCTTGAGGCATACTACACCCAACAGAATAGGGAATCATCACCCTTGCTCTCAGTATGGGGTGACAACTATTCAACTAATCAGTTGTCAACACAAACCCCAAGAATCAGATATAACTCGTCTTTTCAAACTGGGAGTTAGATCAACCCCTCGAACCCAACAAACAGAACCTTCAGGTTCCAACAATATGACGTTTACAGGAGAATCTGGTTCATCTCCTCAAATGTTACTCAGACCACAAATTAGTAGGCAATCAGATCCATACCTGGTCTTAGATGATGGACAGTCAACACGTTATCCTAGGAGTGAACAACACTCCCAGGGAATGTACCCATCTATAGGAGGTTTACAAATACAACCCGAAATCTCTTTTCAAGAAAATACCTCTATGCCACTGCATACAGGAAATATTCTGGGAGAAACTTGGCAAAATAGCGATCAGTTTATGACAGGATATCATGTACCTTTACAACACCAAGGTATACAACAAACGCCGCTCAGGAAAAGTACCGTGGCTTCACCAAATGAAGTCATTTCAACGTTAGTAGAAAGAGTGAGAGGGTTAGAACTGGCTCAAGCAAGTCAAAATTCTCCGTTCATACAAACAGGAAGTTCCAATCCTCCATACCACTCTGGTCAGGTAGATCTCCTTACGGGAGTAGGCACGTTAGGCATGCCTCCTCAATATCCACAGCAAACGCCAACAAGGCCTATCATCTCTAACACTACTCCTCCCGGTCTAGTGTCGAACAGTCCGTTCCTCGACAATACCCCGTCCTATTTAAACATGTACTCTAAATCACCACAAGGAGATGTGTTCTCCTCTCTGGTATGTTTGCTCCAACGCAGGGACCTCCCTATGCCCCTGCCAACGCGTACGCTGCACCGTATCAACAACCTATCCCACCACTCCCTCAGCAAACACCATCAATGGTCGAAAGCTATGCGATAGGGATATATTCAGAATATCTAAAGGAACCCTTAGATTTCACCATACGAAGTGTCATGCTTCCAAGACCTCTCCCTGATTTTCCCAAGTTCAAGGGTGAAGGAGATCCAAACGCACATATCAAAGCTTACGCTACAGCCATACGAGAATTACTCCCTTGGGATGGGGTTGTTGCTAAAATATTCCCCAAAACACTGGAGGGCATTGCTCTTGATTGGTATTATAGAATACCTGAGGCTTCCATACATTCATTTAAACAACTCGTGTCAGAGTTCATCAAAGCCTTCGACATGAACAAACTACTGAGAACAGGAATCAGGGAATTCTTGCATATCAAACAAGAACACAATGAATCTGTCGCTCACTTCATCCAGAGGTGGCGTACAGTTCTTTATTCATCAGCAAGTGCTCCAAACATGGATCAGATGGAACTATGCGATTTATTCCTTCATTCTCTCAGCAGAGAAGTGAAGGAAGAAGTCCAGAAGTTCCCACTAAGGACTTATGATGAAGTACTTGAGAGCGCTCTACGAATAGACCAGGCAGCAATAGATAGTGGTCGTAAGACGTATGGAGCAAACGGGAGGTTAATCACCTCCACTCAAAATACTACAACTACCACAAACGTCAATCAAGGACCCAAAATCCTTAACAAAAATCGTGGGGTAACAACGGATGGGGTAACCGACCAGCCCAAGAGGGTAAATGTTGTTAATACTCCGTCACAAACAAACAACCAGCGAAACAACAACTTTACCCCAACGGTCAATACAGTGGATTTTAACCATCCACAACAACAACAACAACAACGGTGAAATCCCATACAAGGGCCAAGCCAAAACTCATTTGGTTACCAAAACCAAAGTCAAAACCAAAAACAACAATTCCAAAACTTTGGTCCTAATAGGCAACAGTTTGATCGGAATTTTAGGCCACAATACACACCAAACCAACAAAACGGGAATTATAATCCCAATTCTTATTGTGGTTTCCATAAAATTCATGGTCACGACACTAGAACGTGCCGTGACTACAATAAATTTATGCAACGTTTGCCAGAAGAACAAAGACAGTTCTTCACAGACTTGTTTTTGGCAGATCCCGTCTCATCATCACCAAATACTCTCGCAGGGGCAGTTTCCCCTCAGAATGCTCCCCTCAGGATCTTTAACGATCTGCTCCCAAATCATGATGGCAATAGGCTGAATCCAACCAGAACAAACAAAGGTGCAATAACGGGAAACAATGATCATGAAGCTTTGACTTCATTAAATCCGTCAGTTGCGCCACATTTGGGAGCTCAACCAAGACCTAAGATAGTTAGTTTGGTAGAATTAGACGCTGAACTACCTATCGAAGCTATAACAAGAACACGAGAGTATTTCTCTCAACCGAGCCCAAGTCATCTGCCAGAGACAGATAAGAGTCAGCAAATAGTTGAAAAACCCATCGGTGCGTATGATTTAATTAGTGACCTAACAAAGACCTTCTCACACATTTCATTTTTGGACTTACTAAAGAACTCTCCCCCTCACAGAGCTGCTCTTTTAGAAGCATTAGGTCTAGGCCATCTAATTAACATCACTCCACCTCCCGAAACACAAGTAAATCACGTAGATTTTGATATCCACCCTCTAGGGCAGCCGGACAAGGATGTCGAATTCATCTTCGAAATAAGTAAAATGCCCACAGATGCTGAGATCGCACGCTGAGGTGACCCAGCCTTACACTTGCAAGTGTGGGTTTATAATAACTATGTAAAACGGGAAATGGTTGACGATGGGGCTGCAGTTAACATAGTCCCTTTCTCTTTCCTCCAAAAACTTGGATATGGAGAAACAAACTGTTCCACTACACGAAATACCTTGAGAGGCTATGATAGCCTTAAAGCCACTTCGATAGGAACTATAATACTGCCGGTCACCTTAGGGCCCAAAACCATCTTGACTGAGTTTTACATTATAGATCGGGAAACTAACTATAATATGATCCTCGGCCGACCTTGGATACATCGAATGAAGGCAATCCCTTCCACGCTATTTCAAGAAGTAAGATTCTTGCATCTGGGAAAGGTATTTGTAGCCAAAGGCGATCCAAAACCTTTCGATTTGCACCTAGCTGATTTAAAGAAAAGACCAGGGGTGCACTCAGAATTTGAGCTGCCAACAAACCAACTTAATAAACCCTCTGACCCAAAGCCAGAGGAAAAGTTGATACCTACAACGGATCTTGAAACTACCAGCATAGCCAAAACAACTCCAACCCCTAAAGGTAAAACTAAAGAAACAGTATCATTAGGGACTACTGCGAAAATCGTTGAATTGATAGAACAAGATTCACCAATGTTCTTACCATTCGATTCAGTAGGCATAGGATTTTCCCTAGGTGTTGGTTCCTTACCGGTAGAGGATCTCTGTATGATAGAAGTAGAGTGTGCAAACGCAGCAGATGCCCCAACATCTACACTCCCGGCTAAGTATTGGACTCTCCATTTCGATGGAGCTAAATGTCGTTATGGAGCGGGGGCAGGTATAATTCTTACTTCGCCCGAGGAGAAGGTCCTCCCATTCTCATTTAAGTTAAACTTTGAATGCACAAACAATGGCGCTGAGTACGAAGCCCTCCTCCTTGGCCTCACCTTAGCCAGAAGAATTGGTATTAATAACATCAGAGTCTTGGGAGACTCGCAATTAGTAACAAACCAAGTTTCTGAAGTATATGAAACTAAAGCCGAACATTTACAACTCTACAAAAACGTTGTATTAGATTTAAGCAAGGCGTTTAACTTCATATCCATTGAAGCGATCCTGCGAGAGAAAAATCTTCTCGCCGATTCAATAGCAACCTCGGCATCACGTTTTACTCCAAGCAATGAGCTAGAAGATACTCACTTCACAGTATCCATTCGTGACGAGCCATTAATAAAAACAATAACAAATCCTCTTTTAAGCGGAAGTGAATCTACCATCCTAGACCATGTTGGAAATGATGCGGCTACTTTGGATTATTTAAATGCCTATGCAGCATTACATCTCTCCTATCACATGCTAGATTTATCCCTGATCCCACATTCGTCCTCCTACTTCGGAAATCCCGTAACGGATCTTCCGTCACAAAGGGAACCTAACATATACGCAATAGAAAATGGGGATGATTTAGATTTACCTCCAGCACCACCTGAGTTCGAAGAGGGTAACGCCTCTTTAATCGAAGAAACAATCGATGTCAACATTGGGACAGAAGATGAACCAAGAATATTGAAACTAGGTTCTTCGTTGACACCAGAAGAAGTGGAAATACATACTCAGGTTCTCAAAGAACATCAGAAGGCGTTTGCATTTAATTACAAGGAGATGACGGGAGTCGCACCCCACATTGCGGTACACAACCTCGTCACTAGATCGGATGCAAAGCCAATTAAACAAAAATCAAGGCCCATGAAACCCAAAGTAGCTCTCATGGTAAAAGAGGAAGTAATAAAACTCCTTCAGGTAGGATTTATCAAGCCAGTTGACTACTCCCAATGGGTATCTAATATCGTTCCCGTTCTCAAGAAGAACGGAAAGATACGCATTTGCATAGATTTCCGAGACATCAACAAAGCGTGTCCTAAAGACGATTTCCCATTACCATCCATAGACGTTATTGTTGATGCAACAGCTGGTTTTGAACTTTTGTCTCTCATGGATGGATTCTCGGGATACAATCAAATCAGAATATCCAAGCAAGATCAAGCTAAAACCACGTTTATAACTCCTTGGGGAACCTATTGCTACGCTGTTATGCCATTCGGTCTTAAGAACGCCGGTGCTACGTACCAGCGGGCCATGACATACATATTTCACGATCTAATTCATAAAATCATGGAATCTTACGTAGACGACTTATTGGCTAAGGCCAAAAAGCGCTGTGACCATCCCGAAGTACTCCGCATCATTCTTTCACGCCTAATAGAATACGGAGTCACGCTAAACCCAGAGAAATGCGTCTTTGGTGTAACAGGAGGAAAGCTCCTAGGTTACATCATATCGTCACGAGGGATCGACGTTGATCCAACCAAAATTCGGGCTGTCCTCGAAATGGTCCCACCTTCGAGTGAATCTGGAATCAGATCATTTCTCGGGAAGCTGGGTGCAATCCGGAGATTCATCCCGGACTTAAGCTTCGCTATTCATCCAATCAACAATTTACTCAAGAAAGACTATAGCATTGATTGGACCGAAGACTGCAACGAAGCTTTCAACGCAGTTAAACGTTTCTTGCTGTCACCACCTACGCTAATGCCACCTAAGCTGGATCACCCGTTAATCCTATATTCACGAGCTACCAATGTCTCGCTGGCCTGTATGTTGGCCCAAGAAGACGATGACAAGAGAGAACGTGTGATTTATTTCATTAGCCGAACACTGCTCGACTATGAAACACGCTATACACAAGCAGAGCGAGAATGTCTTGCCATAGTCTTTGCTACTAAACGTCTAAGACATTACATGCTGAATCAAGAAACAAAGGTCATGGTAAAGACGGACCATTTACAAAATTTTCTCACACAAGGTTCCTTATCCAAAAAGGCTGGACGTTTTATAACCTTAATGGGAGAGTTCGAATTAACATTTGTAAATCAGAAGTCAGTTAAAGGACAAATCATCGCGGATTGGTTAGCTGACAACCCATTAGACGGAGGCGATCTAGTAGATTTGGATTTTCCAGATGAATGCGTATACCACATCGAAACTCGACCTGCTATTTCTGAGTGCCCTTGGTACACTGATATCATTAATTATATCATGGACCATACGTACCCGGATGCAGTGACACCGCAACAAAGAAGGCGATTACGCATAATCGTAGCCAAATATGTCATTATAGAGCAGGTGCTCTATCGAAAAGCATTCGATGGAATGCTCTTAAGGTGTGTCGACACAGAAGAGTCCAAGAGGATTCTCCATGAATCCCACAGCGGTATATGTGGAGGCCACTTCGGTGGCCATGCCACTGCTCGAAAAATACATCGAATGGGCTATTTCTGGCCCACTCTAGAACATGACGCGATAGAGTTTGCACGCAGGTGTCATAAGTGCCAGGAATTCTCCCACGAGATCCACATGCCAGCACAAGCTCTACAACCAATCGCTACTCCATGGCCCTTTTCTACATGGGGCCTAGACTTAATAGGGAAATTCTCTCCCTCATCCACAGACGGCCACAATTTTATAATTACGGCCACTGAATATTTTACCAAATGGGTGGAGGCCATGCCTCTTACTACCGTACCTGGTTCTATAATCGCTAAGTTCATTTTAAATCAAATCATTTGCAGGTACGGTATCCCACAAATCATTATCTCAGATAATGGAACTTCTTTCAAGAATGAAGAAGTTCGTGAACTATGCAACAAATTTAAAATAAGCCATCATACGGCTTCCTTGTATTATCCCCAAGCCAATGGGCAGGCTGAAGCAACAAACAAAATGCTGAAAGCCATTCTCCTTAAAACGGTGAAAGAAAACAAGCGAGATTGGCATTTGAAGTTATATCCAGCCTTGTGGGCCCACCGAACCTCAATAAGAACACCAACAGGAGCAACTCCTTTCTCGCTAGTATTTGGGGCAGAAGCAGTTCTCCCGCTTGAGGTCGAAATACCCAGTCTCCGCATTTCACTACAAGGGATTCTGGATGAAGACGCTTACAGAGAAGTACGTCTTTCCCAATTAGAAAGCCTAGATGAAATTAGGTTAGATGCTGAACAAGCGGCATAGAGCTTATGCTGACCGAATGTGCCGGCAGTATAACAAGAAGGTTTATGAACGCGATATATACGAAGGTGATCTAGTTCTAAGACTAGACAGCTGGATCGACAAGAAGACCGGCAAAGGAAGGAAATTCCGGCCCAAATGGTTGGGCCCATACCGAGTCACGAAGGACTATGGAAATGGTGCATACCTCTTATGCACGCTAGAAGGTGAGGAATTTGGTGAAACAGTCAATTCCCTGCACCTCAAGCATTTCTACGCATAAGCAGCTAGCACTACCTATATAACTATCTACATTGCATCTTCATATAGATTTAGATCATTTTGTCCACTTGTTCTTACACAAATTGTGATCAAGGAATCTATTCTCAAAGTAATTCATTACAAACTCATGATGTTGTTGGCACAAAAATTTCTAATCATATCTCTCCATTTTCGCGATATCATCAATCACTTCAGAATCTTTTATCAAATAAAATCAAACATGACGAAGTCTTAATGGTAACCATACCAAGATCTGCAAGTTTGTTCTCACTTTGATTTCTTCTTAGGATTGGTGTCTTGCCTATGGTCTGTTCTAGAAGCTTCATGGTGTCACATCTATCCCATATATACATCTCTTTGGAAACAAGCATATACTGACATTTTACTCAAAAAGACAAGTCAAAAAGTGATTAAACAGAAAATTTTATTTTTACACATTTCCTTGCCCTACCAACCTTCGGTGATGAGCTTGCGTCTCTTACTAGTGACGTAGGGTTGGGAAAGGATGGAAATGCCCTTACTCGCCTATGCCTTGCCCACGGTGATAAACCCACGCTTCTTACTAGTAGCATGGGGCAAAGTGTAGGGGGTCCTCTAGACAATGCAAACATTAAAAGGTCATAAACAAACTATTCAAACTTTGAGTCAAAAACGAATGAATCAGATGCTCAAAATTCCAAGAGAGTTAAAAATCCTAAAAACCAGATTTTGTCTACTATGTGGCCATCTACGGGTCTAAGTTTGGATAAACCGCAAAGCAAGTTGCACCCAAAACTATGAAGTCATTCGGGTGGAGTAAGCTTGTAGTTTTCAATTTGGTTCCACCAAAGCTTCGTCTATCTTTCATCACTATCATTTCACCATATTTCATACACTTGCGCCCTTCTTGGCTCTTGGTGATGAGCCCTCGCATCCTACTAGTTGCGTGGAGTTAGGAGTGGGGCAAGTTAATCTGTTCATCATACTGGTTATTTTCATCACTTTGCCAAAACAAACATGAGGTATCCAAATTGCTCACAGAAGCTAAGATTTAAGATCACAATATATCTACAATATCATGTATCAGCATCATGAAACACAAAAATAAAGCAAGCATTTGCATCATCTGTTCTCCATTGCATACATTCTAGAAAGCATATAAAACATACATCGTAGTATACACGAGGAAGTTGGAAATAGAAGGGAAAACACGAGTGACAAAGTTTTGATCCAAAATCAATGCATATATATAAATAATCAATGTTTGTATACAATGCCATCATGCATTAGGCATGGTCAAAACGCTCAAAGAGCCCGTGATATACAAAAGAATCCATGATACAAAATATACAAGGGCCAAGTCACCTCTCAACCCCTACGCGACCCCTCCGAGGGTGCGCGCCCTCGCCTAGGACTCCGGCTACGCCGGCGCTCTGAATGCACGGAGGGCTCAGGGTCTCGAGGAGCAGTCGCGGTCTCCCCACGAGAATGGCTCCTCATAAGACGCTCGGCTGTCCTATAGCCTGCTAACTCTGTACGGAGGGTCGACACCATCCTGGCCACATGCCAAATAGGAGCGAAGACGTCAGTATGCCTACCGGCTGCTGAAGGCTCCCCGGCATCTACAGATAGCTCCGCACGGGTCTTATCCATAGGGATCATCAGAGAATCAGTGCATACCCTACGGATTAGATCCCGCCACTCGTCAACAGTCTCTGCAAAACAAAGAAGAAAGACGAATTAGAAACTAGGCAAGAGGCTAAAATATACAAGATACAAATATAAGGAGAGATAGCAGTTAAAACAAGTCCTAAATCAAACTAACACTGAAAGGGAGAGAGGATGACTTACTCGGGTCACCGGGCCTCCAAGATGGGTCACTAGGGCCAGCGCCCGCTGCAGATGCCGCTGCCGACTGAGGGGCTGCTCCTGTAGTAGGGGCAACATGACGTCCCGCAACAGACTCGTCCTCTCCACCACGGCCCTGAGAGAGTGGCTCCTCTGAAACTAGAGTCTCTCTCTCTGCACTCTGCTCCTCCCTCTCTGCCTGCATAATATCCTGAGTGTCATGCCACTCAGGATCGCTGTCATCCGTCTGCTCCTCTGACCCTCCCTCTGTGGACTCCTCAGAATCAGAGTCAATATCTATAGGGTCATCGCTACTATGAGCAGGACCCGCAGTAATCGGAAGTAAAGGTGCCCGAGGCGCACCAGCTCTCCCTCTGGCCCGAACAATCCCCCTGGCTACAATAGGAATACCAGGAGTGACCACTATCCAACCACGGCCTCTAGGCCCCCCTCTAGCCTCCCGGACTGATCTATAGACTGGTGCCACTGGAGGAAGCATGCCCACATATGGGAGGCCGAACTACTGAGGAACCCTACCGAAAGGATGTACCTCCACCCGTCCCACACGGTCAATAAGCTGCCTGTGGTGGAGCAAGAGATCAATGTGAGAGCCTCCTCTCCCCAAATGCCGGCCATGAGCCGGTACGACGTGGCCTCCATATCTGCTGTGGTGAGGGAAGCTACTCGCTGGTGAGGTGCTCTAAGCACCGACATGTCTGACCATCTGGCTGCCCTCACAGCCCCAGGATCTGCCACCTCCATGCCTCTGCCATAGGGAATGAAGCGCTCATACACCCAACTCATAACTAGAGTAGGGTGACTCAAAGACTGTCCCTCTAAACGGACCACCCTGTATAAGTCGTGATAAGTGGTCCCCAAAATATCTACGCCCCAGGCGTATATCCAACCATGCCCCTCTATCTGTGCAATGATGGGGGGCCCAGCAGTATAATAAGGTATCCCCTCCCTTGTCCCCGATCAGCCTCGAGGCAAGGATCCCCATGATAGCCTGTCGAAATACGGGGATGGGAAAAGAAGGAATGGATCTAACTCTCACTCCCTTCTTCGGCCCCGTGGAGATAGCTGCATCCCCCATGTAGCCTGCCCACTGTGCAATCTGTGCTCGGGACCCTGCTGTCTCCAGTGTGAGTCTCCTCCCGATGATCGGGACCCCCAGGATACGGTAAACATCCTCCAAAGTAATCGTCCACTCACCGCGGACCCCTGGCAGTCGGAAAGTGTTCCGATCTGCATCCCAATAAGAAAACAAGTCACAAAGGATGTGACTAGATGGTCCGACATGAGGCACGCGCGATATACGCAGTATGCCGGCCCTCTGCAATGTGTCCTCCTCATCTGGTGAGAGGGCATCCAACACCCTGGGCAACCAATCACACTCCCTCTCTCGACTCCATCTAATGTACTCCTCTCTCGCCTGCATACACCCAAAAACACACAAAACAGAGCAAGTTAGTATCTAATCAATGCCAAGGGAGTCATAAAAACGTATAGAAGTCATAAAAATACAAGAACAAACTCAAAAGCAAGTCCCTTTTGCTTTCTGTGCAAAACCGCCGCCCTGAGCAGAGGGGCGGTTTTGTAACCGCCACCTTAAGGGAGGCGGTCGTGTAACCGCCGCCCTGAACAAGGTGGCGGTCATGTAACCGCCGCCCTGGCCAGGGCGGCGGTCGCGGTCTGAAAACCCGCGCGGGTTTTTAAACCTAAAAAGCCCAAAAAATACAAAAATTGACCATTTTGGCTAAAAACAAAGCCTACCCAGTAGGCGCCCCCCCCCTAGGTGGACCTTTTGAACCTAGCATTTTCAAAAATACCCCCCCCCCATTGCAAAGAATTTACCATTTCAAATTTGAAGGGGGAAAAATGCAAAATTAAAGAAAACCAACCTGTGATCTCGCGGGGTGGCGTTCCGCACGTGGGGGCATGATCGCTATCTCACTCTGGACGTTTCGACTCTATTCGCGCAAGAAACCGTCACCGTGGGTCCCAGAGCTCAAAATCTATCAAATCGACTCGCGCAAATGAATAGGAAAATGGGCCCACTTTCATATATATATTGTTCTATTTCGTTTTAAAATGACTTTTTCGCAGGTTCGGAGCGCTGACGGAGGTAAGTTCCTATCCCCGCACAAATGGTACGTCCTCTTTCCCTGTTATTTTAGTGTTTGTTTTCCAAATTATTGTATCTATCTGCACTTGAGTTCTCTTTTCATTTTACAGGTAGCGGGAATTTTGGATGGCGTCATTTTGACACACGGACGTGTAAGGTATAACTTCTAACTCCCCATTTCGGGACGGCCATACTCGGACCCACCATTTTATGCCTCTTCATGGCTAAAACACTTCTCCGAGGGGGCAATATGTACGTACCCAAAATTGTAAGGTACCGTACTGCCAGAACAGTGTAACAAGTGCCCCAATGATGATACAGGTCTCCTCGCAAGGTGTTCGGGATCCAGAAAAGCCCTCGGAGTATGCATTAACATCCCGCATGACCCACTTAGCCCCCGCGCCCTTTGTTTTCCCCCTTTTTCCCTCTTTCCTTGGCCTCTTGACCTTCAGTGACGAAAAACCGCCGCCCTGAACAGGGCGGCGGTCCTGTAACCGCCGCCCTGCTCAAAGCGGCAGTCCTGTGCGCGTTTTCCAGAATGCTCTTTTGACGTGACTCGCGTGAAATATCACGTTTCACCAGCTTTTCTTTGCCGACTTGGGCATGCATTAATGTTTTTGGTCCCCTGGAACAGTGTTTTTCCTTTGTTTATTGTTTAGGAGTTCAATTTGGTTTTGGTTCTTGGATGCTTGAATTCCTATAAATGCATGGTTTGTGTACATGCAAATGGTCTGATTTTGGTGAAGATTTTGGTGAAGAATTTGGTCTGGAGTTTTGGTCTGAAGCTTGGCTGGATTTGGAAGTTTGATCTTTGCTCTCATTCCCTCATTTTAGTGTTTTAGTTAGTTAGCTTGTTTAGAAGCCATAGCTTGAATTCACTTGCATCTCTTGTTAAATTACTCAGCTGTTGGTAAGCCACAGACCCATCTTGTGTAGGCAGTGATGTTGTTCCACCCAATCCGGTTAGAAGCTTGCGTCTGAATTCCTCTTTGCTGTAGATTTGTTTTACTGTGACTTAGAGTTCTTAGTTCAATTCATTATATACCTGGTTAGTATTATTTAGCTGTTGGTAAGCCACATATCCAACTTGTGCACGCAGTGTCTTTATTTTGGAAACAGAATAGGCTTAGGAAGCCATTAAATTTTTAGGTTTTGCTCTTCGTATAGGATAGTCAAAGGTTCTGGTCGCTTCACGTTGCATGACTCGCAGTAAAATCCCGCTAGGAATCGCATAAGCCAAGCTCTGTACTCTTGCGCTATCCCTCTCCTACTCACATTCTCGGTCTGCATTCTGAGCTGTCCTTGTCCCAAAATCTACTCCTATCGGTGCTAGCATTACACACTTTTCTGGATCCAAGTGAACACGAAAGAACGAGAAGATCATACTGAGGGGACGAGATCACATACACCATCGGATTCGCCACTGTTCTGCGGAATCCAGGTTTTACATTTCAAAGTTCTAGTCAGATTCATATCAAATAGAGTAGTTAATCACTTTATTTCATTTCATTCTATTCTCGACATTGCCAAGGAAGCTGTGGGGATTGATAGTTTCTGAGAAACTATGATTCACTCCTCACTTCTGAGGTAGGATCGAGAATCTTGCCGGTAGATTAGACAAACTGTTTTATTTAGAATAATTCTATAAATCGCACAGGCAAATAACCACACTCGGTTATCTTGTCTGTTTTAAATTATTGTTTAGTTATTATTTCTAGATACGCTTAAAATAGTTTGCTTCCCTTAAAATTGTTAGAATATTTCATAGAAAAATAAAGTTATATGTAGTTAGATTTATTTCACTTAGTTAGAATTTGTTTCATCACAGTTAGATTGCATTTTGTTTCGTATGACAATCACGGGACCTCAAGAGCCCAGGGAATATATATTTGAGCCAATCATGCCTCAACCAAACCTAGTCACAGCAATAGTTGACATAGACCAAAATCTCAGGATACAAGTATTCCGAACAACCACAGATTTACAACTGATCAGTTCACAGTTAAGAGGATTAAACATAGAAGATGACCAAGCACATGCGTTTTGGTCAAGTCAGCCAAACTACAAATTACCCTAGAAAACATCCACATGACTGTAGAAGGGCTCGAAAGAGAACAAACATTCGGGTGCGATCCTCTAGTTCCACAGCCAGACGCTGGAGACACCCTCGTAGATATAGATACCAGCTTAAGAATCCAGGTTGCGAGAACGTCTGTAAGGTATTCTGAGAAGATTGCACAACTATTGGTTCTAAACATAGAAGCTGAGAAAGCATACGATTACTGGATACTAGGGATTAGAACTTGATCTCGCGTATGACCATAACAGGACCGCAACAACTGAGAGTCTACGGTTGTGATCCAAAAATCCCACAGCCTAACGAATCCATAAGAGAATTGGATATAGACACTGGCCTACGCACACTAGTATTTCAGTCTACTCCAATTCCACCTATCATCATCGAACAACTGTCCTTACTAGATATAGCGGCTAACGAAGCTAGGGAATTCTGGACTAGGCCAGAAAATCGTCCATAGAATCGATTGTATTCATCATCCACTATATGACCTTATCAGGAGATATACACGAAACAATCCCAGGTCATTTTCCATGTATTCCGCAACCCATAGATCGAATCACGCCAGAGCTCGATATTGATTGGAGCCTTCGAGCAGTCATCCTCGCTGATCGATCTATCACACCAGTCCAAGTTAGAAGGGCCTTCTTTGCCTTAGATTCACAAATTCCACTAGTGCGTGTCGAAGACATTAGACTGCCTAACTAGTTTGTCTGCATATTCCATCCCCACCGGCTGTCTCGACACGACCTCGGGAGGTCGGGTATGCGGAAGAGTTACTTGTTGATTCTCACGCTCGCCTGTCGCTTTTCCGACGTACAGAGACCCTGTATAAAGATTGTAAGGAATTTTGTAAGGCTTGTGATCATTGTTAATGCCTTGGGAAACCAGGTCAATGAGATGAAATGCCTCTAAGACCCATTACTAGTGCAGAACCATTTGAGAAATGGGCTATAGATTTTGTGGGTCCTATTTCACCAACTGCACGTGTAGAATTGGATCATGTTACATCATTACACTACATCATAGATTATCTGACAAGGTGGGCAGAAGCAGCACCTACAAAGGATTGTATAGTGGCCACATAGCCAGGTTTCTTTGGGAAAATATTATTACAAGGTATGGATGTCCTTTAAGTTTGACCAGTGATAGGGGCACACATTTTCTTAATGAGACAATCAGAATTCTATTGGATGAATTCATGATTGCACACCATAAGACTACACCCTATCATCCTTAGGAAAATGGGACTGCTGAGGCTTTCAACAAAATTTTGAGCCAGACATTGACAAAAATATGTGATGTTGGAAGAAAGGATTGGGATGATAAAGTATCTGTAGTACTTTGGGCATATCGAACAACATATAAAAGGTTGAACAAAGCCACACCATTTCAGTTAGTGTTTGGCATCGAATTAGTTCTTCCTATGGAATTTATGTTACCTTCTTTGTGTATTTCATGCATGCTGGAGGTCTTGCTGATGAGAAAGCATTAGAAGAATGCATTGAAAAGTTAATCAATTGGATGAATGAAGAGCCATAACACGTTGGAGTCAAAAACAAGAGAAGGCCAAGGCATAGAAAGCATGGCATGACAGGCACATCAGGATAAAAAGTTGGAGATAGGATAGATGGTGCTCCTTTATGATTCTAAGTTTTTACGCCATCTAGGAAAACTCAAAGTACATTGGTTGGGGCCATATGTTATCACTCACATACTGAAATCAGGCACTTGTCAATTAGAGGCACTTGATGGAATACGGTTACCCAGTTACTTCAACGGGAGTAGGCTGAAGCCCTACTATAAATAAGTCTTCTTGGTGTTTGTAATAAGGCAGTGTTGCCATTTAGATTAGGTTTTCAATTCTGCATTCCCTTAATGTGTTTCCTTCTTTGTTGCTATGTTTTGTCAATTTAGTTGGTGTGTTTGTGTAATAAGCATGTTTACATGCCAGAAGCTAATTACTATTTGAAGAATTTTTATGTGCAGAGGACTACACATACCCTTAGTGTGGGGTAGGTTGTTGATATCCAGGTACAAGACTGATGGAAATAAGTCCACATGAAAGGAACTATCTACGGGTGTTATTCAAGGTTGGAAAATTAAAAAAAAGAAAAAAGAGAGATTTCTTCTAGACACAAGGACCATAGATAGAGAGGAATGAAGAAACAAGTATAACGCGAGGTAAACAGGGGCCAGGAAGACTACCAGTGGAAGGCGTAGTGATGAGGTACTCAGGTGCATGGAAGTGCGCTAAAGAGAAGTCTACAACCAAAAGGTAGGAGGGTGCGCTAGAAGGTTATAGCTTGGGTGAAGATGTACCGTGGAAATAATGAAAATGGTCAATTAATGAGAGGATTGTTGGTAGGTGGAGGAGTAATAAATGCACTAAATTTTTGAAATTCTATATAAGGACAAGATGTGAGTTCATTTTTACCATTGCAATTGAGAGAATTTGAAAAGGGTTAAGTGTGAATGAGCCAAGAAATCATGTTGAGGTGTGTAGAGTGTGAAACCAGACGTGGAGAGAAGGGTTGTGCACTGGAGAAGCTTGTGTTCCCATAGAGAAGGGTTTGAGTGAAGTAGATGCATTACAAACAAGATAGGGCACATGATTTCCACTAGGGCATGGAGATTTAAGCTAGGGTTTCAACTTTCTCGACTACAGAGGGAAGAAAAGAGAGATTTTTCAAATGGCACCAAAGAAAGCACCCACATCAGGAGATAAAGGGAAGAAGAAGGTTGAAGTGGAAGAAGAGATTGCTCCTGAGAGTAATTTTTCAGAAATGCAGTATCTGGAGGGTGTGATTGTGGGACAAGAATGGGATTCCCATATCCACCAATGTAAAATCAATGACTACAACCATCAAACATCAGATAATAAGAAGGAGCTCGATGTGTTGTTGAGCACAAAAACAAACAAGCGCACGACAAAGGATATGTCAGTATACGATGACGCTGGTGAGAAGTTGCTGAAGTATAATGGAGTCTACCAGCTGTATGAGCTGCCATATTTTGGAAAGTATGAACCATTGTATCGGTGGCTGATGAGTAGAGTCCATGAGGACTTCTTCTACTTCATCAGAGGTGGAGGGTAAGAATCACAACTGCTTTGATTTCAATAGTGACAGGACTAAGGGCCTCAGGGTTGGATCTGGATAGTGATTTAACTAATAAAGCCATAATCCTGGAGATGAGGAAGGAGCTGGGGTATACCAAGGGTCCACGTGGCATGGACATTGAAAAGTTGAAGAAGTACCCAGTAGTGCAGGCTAGCTGCACATCTTGTGACAAAGCTAAATGACCAAGGAAGGTGGTCACAAGTAAACACAATGTGGTTGCACATGTCACAAAGAAGATGTCTCAAGGAGTGGTCTACAATATTGCAGATCACATAGCAAAGACAATCATCAAAGAAGCATGGACAGGTGACAGAATAAGTTTTGGTGCTGTGTTATTGTCCTTAGTATTCATGGAGATTGGGGTGCCTGATGGGCCAAAGGAGAATATTTGGGAGTACCCCATGGAACACAAGTCACCTGCAGAAAAGGTTTGGCAAGTACTTGTGTGATGGATCAATGAGTGGACCATTCAAGTAGAGGGTAAAGATGTGGTATGATAGACTCTATGCATGACATTCGAAGAAGAGTGGTGCATACCAAAGGATTTACCTTTGGTGGTGGGTAAGGCAGTTCAGTTTTCTGTATACCAACATTTTTGCATCATGTGATTTGTGATGAAGGACGGGGCTTAGAGCCCATGGTGCAAACTTTCTGTATGCCTTCACAGTGAGGTATTTCCAAGCATCAGTTCATCAGTTCTCAGATGCACACCACTTAACCTTCAATGCAGACAAGGTAGATTGTGACTACCACACTCTGAGGAAGAAGTATGTATATCTAGGGTGTAATGCATACATTGAAAGACTTATTTTAGATATTATAAGCATGAAACATGTGAGCTTGGTAGTTGGGGACATCAGAGCAAGTGCTTGTGTACCTACAACTCAAACCCAAGCTGGAGAACACTAAGTATGTGGAGAATGAGTTCGTGCTCCCAGGGCCACCAAAGGGTAATCATATAATGGAAAATGTTCCAACACCCAAGCCCACAGAAATAATTCAAGTCGATGATGAAGAGGAAGAGCATGAGGATAGTGGTGGTTTAGAACATAGAGGTAGAAGAAAGCCTCATGAATAAGGATGAAGCTGAGTGCGTAACTACTCCACCTCAGCCACAAGAGAGAGAGATGATGAGGACTTGGATACAGTCCAAGGAGAGTGACGATTCAAGAGAGTATTCAAGAGAACAAGGACCCAAGGTTGCTACTCCTCAAATAGTGCACAGATCACCTCAAATCTCTCCATAGAAGGAGACAACTGAGAAAAGGAGAAGGAAATTAAAGTTGAATGAGGAAGCAGAAGAGTCAGAGGAAAGCGCATTCCCAATTCTCCTACACCTCTAGAGAACATAGAGGAACAAAAAGATGAAGAAATGAAGGATGGAGAAGAGGAGAAAAAGGTCAGACAGAGACAACAATAAGAGACTGCTCAGGACATAGTAGCACAAGTTCCAAATCTGGAAGCCCAAGTTCCTAAGCAGCCTAGATCAAGAAGAACAAGTGGGGAGTATATTCCACTAGCCATGGGCTACACTAAGGACACAGGTAAAATTTTCCACACCCATTTCCAGAGCACAATGGCACAAAAGGAGTTATATGCTGGGAGTTAATGGATGAAGATATGGTAGACAGTGCACACAAGGAAGCAATTATCATGGTCGATGCACACACATATGGATGAACCAGACTTTGATGTATGTGAGGAGTCATGTGTGTCAAGGAGGTTGAAAAAGAAACCTCAGGCTAGACACATAATAATAAAGCCTATTGTTATGTCAGATGAACAAGTGAGAAATGCTTTGGTGAACGTATTGAATAGATGGTTGCATTCAAAATATGGATAAAGTTGCGAAAAATTAGGGTGCTAAGGGAAGAGATCAAGACTAAGGATGAGGAGATAGTGTGCCTAAAATCTCTCTTACTTGACATAGAAGAAGAACAGTTTTTTTATCAGCATGGCAGAGGAGATTGGTGACAACTTCATGAAGGCTAGGCCACACTTAGAGCCAAAGGTACCCAAGACGTTTCCTTCCAATACATTATGTAAGTACATTGGTGGACTTAGTGCTTGAAGATGAACCTTTGCACTAGCCTGAACCAAAGATCCAAATAGGAAGCAGAGTGAGAAAATTCTTCACTGATGCAAGAATATTACATCATATGAAGGATTTCTTCAAGCTTGTAGGAGGAACTAAAGAAGGTGGATCAAGTGTTGAATATTTGTATCCAAACCAGAGGCCAGTTATAAGGACCAGGACTATTTTGGAAGACAATGAGGTCCTGAAGACCATAAAGGATGAAACATTAGGCCACATAGAATGGTTAACACTTGTTAATCAGAAGCTAATGAGGCCCTTATCTAACAGCTTAGGAACCTTCACAAGGAAAGGTAAGGTTGAGCTTTAGAGACCATCTTGCAGAAATCCAGAGTTTGGAAGAATACCTGGATGTCCAATTGTGTTGGTATTGGCCTTGAAGCCGATTTCATGGATGAGTTAGACTCAAATTTGAAAGCGGAGGTTTCATAGATTGGCAAAGTTTTTTCACCTAATTTTTAAGTGATGGTGGGACAGAAGGCTGCAGGTTCACATTTGATAATTAATTAATCTAACGCGAGTCAATGAGGTTTATTACATGCGATGACAACCACAGGACGAAATGAATTTATTGTGAAAGTTATAATGCTTGCATAGTCATCTCTATTTGTAAAGAAACCTTATCTGGTTGCATATAACAAAAAAATCTACTGTTCTTTAGCAATTCAAAAATCACTTCTCTATTGCTTATTAGTTTCACTTCCGACAAGGATATATTTAGAAAGACACCCATGCTAAGTCACATAACATATCAAGCCAAACTGTTATGTTTGTGAGCACATGCTTTGGTGACAAACTCTCCATGTCACGTGACATGGAATACTCTTTTTTGCAAAGTCTACACCTCCACTAAGGGAGGAGATCAAGACTAAGGACGAGGAGACATGTAACTTAGGAGATAATACATTATTTTACAAATGGTATGAATTATTTGTTAATCCTTTGTTCTAATCCCAATTTCAAGTTAAAATAGGACTGCACTTAGAGCTATAATACCCAGGATAGTTTGAAAGGGTAGGTGAAGCAAAAATTCATAATATTTTGTCAAAATTATTTGTGAAGCTTTGAATCCTTGTGGAGTGCCTAAGCCAAGGTGAATCAATCAGTCTCATATTATGTACTAACAATCAATTTTTTTGTTATATGCGAAATTCTTAATACATATTTATGGATTAGATTCAATGATTCGCAAAGCTCTGAAGGATGGACATGTCATCAAGAATCGTTGGATATCATTATTCACTAACACAGGGGTTGACAACCACTAAGGAAGCCTTAAGCTTCCAAGACCATTTGTGGAAAGGCTGGTCTCGGCTAAACTCATATGCTCTGAAAGATGGACTTATTTGGAAGGGAGAATGACTACGCATGTATTCTAGCATATCTGCATTGAGGTCTTATAGCCCTCAAGAACCTCATAGGAAAAAGGATGGATTGCAAGGGATGGCAAATGTTAGACTCAATTGCAGAATGGATATTCCAGAGAAAGTAGAGGCCACTGGCTCAATGATTGGCAGACCTTAGAGGTAGAGATAAAAGAGGAATATCTAGGAATTGAATTATTCAAGTTGCAGTAGAAGATACTGCAAGTTAAAGACATTATTTCAATTCATCAAAATTCTTTTTATTCTTCTATTCATATTCTTTGATTCATTTTTGGAGACAACCATTTCGACAAGGCAATACAACTAAGTTGTAGCAGAAGATACTGGTATTATTTTGTTCATCAAAGTGCTTTCTATGCTTCTATTCATATTCTTTGATTCGTTTTTGGACACAACCTGCAACTAGTGTATGTTGATCAGTCAGACTTTAGCACTTAGTGGATAAAATATAGAAGGTTCACATGGGAGAACAAGCACATTCAAAGGCACGGAAGCATCGAAGAGGATCACGCGCAGAATAGAGACAGATTTGGGACTTATGCCATTTTCATGATGAGGATCTATTTTTGGAAGATAGCGTGCGAAGCACTCAAACCAATTGGAGACTTGCACATCACACATTGGCTATTTTTGGATGATTGACTATGAAGCGACTTTGCATGGATGCAGGCTAAAGATAGAATGGTGAACTGATAGTTGACTAAGGGAGATCTATTGTTAACACTCTTGTATGTAAGCCTATTTTTGTAACGGTGTGTGGCTAATAATAGCATGTGACCTATTTTGGGATTAGATAAGTGGTGAAGGGAAAGTCCCCACCCTTATAAATATATATTAACTATGTATGTAGAGATAAGATAGAGATAGATAGATATGCATGTGAGAACTAGGGTATAGTGAGATTATGTGGTCAGATCTGTTACGCGCATGAGCGTATACTACTGTGATTATAATGAAGCTTCTGTGTATTTATTGCAATTAATATAATGGAGATTATGGACTAAAAACAAGGTGTTCTCATGGTTATAATTCAGTATTGCATGCTTGATCCATTATGGTTATTTGTTAAGTTTGTTATGTTCTAGATCCAGAGTCTGAATATGCAATGTATGAAAGATATATTAGATATAGATCTGAATGATTAAAGTATTCATCATGCTAACATTCTGCAACAACAACCCTAAAGAGGGGCCTGGTACCTTTGCACACTTCGGGTGAGCACTCAGTCTAGGCTAAGTGATGTGCCAGCGTGCCTAGGCTTGTATTGTTGAATTCTAGGTTGCATCAGGTAATGAGGAATGAAAAACAAGAAGGAGAAGATGAAATGAGAAAGGGTGACAAAGGAGAGAGTGAAAGCAAAAAAAGGGAGAGAGATGTGCAAAATAAAAGTAGAGGAATAGAAAAGATACAATGAGGGAGGTGATGAATATGAAGGGAGAGAAATGATGGAAAAATATAGGAGATGACGAAAATGAAGGGAGATAAATTATGGAAACATGGAGGAGATGAGGAAGATGAAGAATTGAAAGAAGAGGAAAGAGACGATAGAACAAAAAAAGAGAAAGAGAGTAGGAAGATGTGGAGAAGATCAGAGAAAGGAAGAGAAATGGAAAAGGATATGGGTGGTAAAGAAAAGAAGGGGGGAATTTTGAAGGCTAAAATAGTGGGGAAAGAGGGGATGACAGAGTGGATACAAAGGTAAGTAATATGGTTTAGACCGCATGGAAATGCATTTGGATTATAATGGGGCAAAACATGTGGGTAGTGTGGAAGAGACAAGGTAACTAATGGGAAAGTAAGAAGGTGACATGTGAAAAAAGAGGAAGAAAATGTAAAGAAAGAGAGAAACAAGAATGAATATTGGGAAGGAGAAGAGGATAACAGAGAAAATGATGCAGAAGGAAGGGAATGAAAAATATAGATATGATGTAGAGATTGGGTAAAATAAGAAAAGTAGTGAGGAGAAAGAGAGTAAGAACAATACAAAGTGGAAAAGTTGTAGAAATGCATGAGATGAGGATAAGAGGATAAGAGGGTTATATGATGAAGACAGTAAAGATATTGAAAATGGTGAAGGGAATATGGGGAGGTGGCGAAGAAGTGAAAAGAAAGGGTGGAGGTGGAGAAAAAGAAGGGGATGAAAAGAGAGAATGGATGATAGAGGAGGAAATGCCAATAAAAGAACATTAGGGAAAGATCAATAATAATTATTGTTGGTGAAGGATGAGAGGAAAAGTGAAGAAAGGAAAAAGGGAATGGAGAATGGAAGAGGCAATGCCAATGAAGGAATGTTAGGGGAAGACCAACAATAATTATTTTTGGTGCAAGATGGGGGGAAGGAGTGGAAAAGAAATGAAGAAGGACGAAGAGAGTGAGAAAGGAAACAAAGAATTATGTAGAGTGATTTTTAGGGGTTGACCAACAATAATAGTTATTAGTCTGGAAACTGAAGATGATCATGAAATAATTTTAGGTGGAGACCAACAACAATGACGATTAGACATGAGAGTGAATATGTGGTAGAATTCAAGAAGATGGAGTGGATAGAGTAAAGAGAGGAATGATGAATTGTGAAAGGATGAAGGCAAGGAGAGGATGCAGATGGATGGGGTTGAATGAGGTGAATATGAAGAAACAAGACATGAAAATAATGGTAGGAAGCGGTACGAAGGATGATGGATAGAGAGGGGGAAAATGGGGGGAAAATTGCAAGGTGGAGATGGTGAACATGCTATGTGATTTGATAGGTTGAGAAAGGGCAATTGTATGACAAAAAAATTGGTTGGTAGGGAATACCAAGAGGAAGGAACGGTCAATGGAGGGAATGACGAGTGAGCAGAAGGCGTAGTCCAGAATGACAAATTTACTTTAAGTATGATTGCCATGCTGCGTGAATAGTTAAGTAAAATTGTTAAGCCGAAGATGAAAAGAAGAGTAGTTGAAGGGAGCATGAATGGTGAGAAGTGTGATGTGGGGATAAGTGATGAGTGGATAAAAGTGATGAGGGATGACAAATGGATCAAAGACATTTTGAACATGGGGGGGATGAGGAGCTGCAGGATAATGAACTCTCCTTGAGAGGGATCCTCAAGTAGGATTTAAAAACTGTAGCAGAGGTCAAGTAGAATTCCCAAACTGAAAGGTGTATTATAGATAAGGTTCATAAATGTTAATAGAATCATGGAATTATGGATGATGTTAGTAGATGTAATCATTAAAACTAAACATATGGATATAAATGGCATAGTTTGAAATTAGATATGTAAGAATGTGACCTTGATAAAAGGTGATCATAACAAGAGAAATGACACATAATTATTACAAGGAGCATACGGGGAAACCATGCTTCAAACCGAGTTAGAGGTAAACAAGAAAGGGTACCACTCAAGGCATTGCACTTGCAACCAATAGCAGGTGTTAACACATAACCAATGATAGTTAGCTATACCAAAAATACCCTGAGGGAAATATGGATGCAATAATCTCATAAACCTAATGTCAACATGACAAAGGGGTTTCAGATGTAACTTGTAAGCAAGAAAAAGGTTCTCCATAGGTAGTTGTTCCTAGGACTACGCCCCAACTCTGGGAAGGGGAAAGATGGAAACTAATCAATGCGGGAAGTCTGCAATGTATATGAGAAATTTGATCAATGCGGGAAGCTTTCTTAAGATGCTATGATATATAGAAGGTCGATCAATGCGGAAATCCTTTGCTGCCATGATACGATAGAGTAGCCATCCATTGAGGGTATGGTCTATTTTGTGATTTTTGAAATTTTCTTTCAGATTGAAGGATGAGATATGCATGAAAGTTTTCCTTCAGAGGATCAATCTATTTTTATTATTTACTTTTTATGAACAACTATCCTTTAAGGGATCAATCTGTTTTTGGATAAGATAGCATGAGATAGGAGTATCCATAATTTTGACTCTCTTTTTATTTTTTATTTTTTATTTATTTTGATGGGGAAGATCTAGGTATAGCTAGGTAGACCTCTTAGGAGGGGATGATGATTGTTCAAGTGATACTCCTGGACCCTTAGTGTGGTTCCAATAGGTAAACAAGAAGGTGATGTGTGTAATGATCATGGAGTTCTCACCAAAAAGGGAGAAACCTATCCATAAGGAAAATGCTATGGACATAGCCATGGTGCACATATTTAAGGTCATGTCTGGGAAGTGATGGCAGACCACATAGTTCCATATCATTACAATGATAGATGGAAGGGGCTAATGATGGAGGAATGATCTAAATATATGACTATTTTCTCATTGGTAGATATGCTAACAATAGAATGGTCGTAAGTGCAATGCATTAAGAGTTTTGTTTCTGGTTTACCATTAAGGGAATCCAAACAATATGCCCCAGACCCGTAATTTTGCGTAATATTGTAAGGTCCAATCCAGTTGGGAGCAAACTTTCCTCATTGGCTGCTTTCTAGAGTAGTGACATTTTGATTTTCTTTGAAGACAAGGTCACCAATTTTAAAGTCACGTTCTTTGATATGTTTGTTATAAGCATGTTTGATGTGCTCTTGATAAACATGATTATGCTCAAGAGCAAGAAGGCCACACTCATCTAACAACTCAAGCTATGTTAAACACTCTTGACAATAATCTTCAGTAAAAATGAAGTCGCGAAGAGACATGTGCAAGGATGGAATTTGAACTTCGATCAGAAAAATGGCTTCAAATCCATATACGAGAGAAGGGGGTAACACCCATGGAGGTATAGATGCTAGTCTGGTAAGCCCAAAGAGTGAAAGGGATATGGAGATGCCAATCATAACCTGATCTGTTATCAGTCTTGGTAAGAATTTTATGAAGAGTTTTATTAGTCGCTTCGGCTTGGCTGTTAGATTAAGGATAATAATGAGAGGAGAAGCTAAGATTGATATTGAATGAGTTGCATAAATTCTTGACATCTTTGTTTTTGAAGGAATTTTCCGTTGTTGGTGATGATTTTTTGAGGGACGTCAAAGCTGAAAATGATATGTTGATAGTTAAAATTAACAATTTGATTATCTTTGGTTGAGGTGAGTGGAATCGCTTCCACCCACTTTGTGAAGTACTTAGTCATGGTGATGATAGAATGATGATGTTGTGAAGAATGAGGATTGATGGTAATGATGAGATCAAGGCCTTATCGCGAGAAGGGACAAAGGTCTTGAGATGGTTGTAAGGCCTAGCTAGGAATGCAGACAAGATTGGAATGTTGCTAACACTTGACACATTTCTTAACCTATTCGCAAAAATCATGATTGAGAGAAGGCCAATAATAGCCAAGGCGAAGAACGCATTTAGCGACTGCTAAGCCACTAAAGTTTCTACCACAAATGTCATCGTGGACTTCTTCAAAAGCACGAGTAAATTCATGGGATTCAAGGCATTGAAGGAGAATACCGTTGAACCCATGTTTATAGATAATTCCACCAAGAATGACATAGTGGTTAGCACATTAAAGAAATGAACTCCTATCATTCTTAGATAAGTCAGAGGGAATTATGGTTTTGGATAGATAATCAAAAATTTAAGAGTGCCAAATATCTAATGCATTGGATTCAACAAGATTGACGTGGGGTAACCCATGGACATTAGATGGTTGATCATGATGATGAAAAATAGAAAGTTTGGATTCATTCGTTGTCCATGGGATGAGAGATGTAAGAGATGTCATTGTTTTAGCGAAATGATTGGTTGATCGAGGGATGGCTTGGATAGTGTAAGAATCGAAGGCATCAAGGAGAAAGATGACAATGCCCTTATATTTTTGAAGAATATAATTTTTACATTGATAATCACCTGTAACTTATTTGATGATGAGCTCGGAATCCCCATAGATATCAAGGATTTGTGCACCCAAAAGGATGGTGGTTTTGAGGCCCAAAATGAGAGCCTTGTACTCTTCCATATTGTTAGTGTACTCAAAGTCAATCTTTTGAGTGATGGGGATAGGAGTATCCTGATGAGGGTTGTTAATCATTGCCATTAATAATGTCAATCCGGGTTGGTGTCTGAAGGTTGTATGCATTAAGAGAAGAAGATCTTGGAAAGAAGCTCCCTTAAACACAATCCAAACTTGCATAAATTAAAAGCACACATGCAAAAATTTAAATGCACACTTGTAGAAATGTAAACACACTTACATAAAGGAAATCACACTTGCAGGAATAAAACACACTTTTATAAATTGAAATTTTTGAATTGGAAATAAGTAAAATTAAATGAAACACATGTAGGTTTACAACAGACCGAATGTTAAAATACAAAGAGAAGAAGAACACAACAAGATGATAACTATAGAAAAAATAAATAAAATCAAATTATTACAAAATAAAAACATAAATATACAGATCCATCTTCTTTAGAATGAGTGGTCAGCTCATTCCTTGGAAGAGGGTTTAAACCATGCTTCGAAATCTTAACTCAAAACTGCAAAATATTGGAGAGAAAAAGAGCATATTCATTTCTTGGTAGTAAACATTACATATCTGAGTGTGGAAGGTTGTATTTATAATTTATGCATCCAACCAAATCCTTATTTTGGAAGATACAATCTGATCTTATCTTTATTCTAATCCTAACAACTAACATCTCCATCTCCACAAAATATGGAGAGAGATATATTATTGGAGTCAAAGTCTTATCTTGTTTATTTTATGAATATTTGCTCCCAAATCTTCTCCTTGCTTTTTGGTAACAAGAATTACAATAATTTTATTCTCCTATATTATTGGAAGGAGGGTTTTCCTCAAAATATGATTTGATCGAATACCTTTCCCTGATTTTCCATTTGATTTTGTTGTTTTTGATTGTGAAACTTTTGACACTTGTCTGATACACTTTTTTGCTCGGACTACAGTTCACTAAAAGTTATATATCTCTTCATTGGTAAAACCTATAGAAAATTTTAATGAGGTTTTTTTTAAACACATTTCTATGAACAAAAACATCTCTCATATTTTCCGTTTGACTTTTATGTTTCTGTTTATGAAACTTTTAGTGCTCGTCTGATACACTTTTTTCTCGGAATACAGCTCACTAAAAGTTATATTTCTATTCATTGTTAAAACCTGTAACAAAACTGAATGAATTTTTTATTAAACACATTTTTATGAACAAAAACCTCTCTCAAATTTTTCAATTTTGACTTTTTATGGAACTTTTAGTGCTCATCTAATACATTTTTTCCTCGGACTGCAGCTCACTAAAAGTTAGATTTCTCTTCATTTTTAAAACTTGTACCAAATCTGAATGAGGTTTATGTTAAAGAAATTTCTATGAACAAAAACCTCTCTCATATTTTCCATTGGATTCTCTTATTTTTCACAATTCCTCAAAAATTTTCATTCCATTGATGCAAGTTCTAGAGGTTATACTATCATTCCTTTTATGCAAGTTCCAGAACTAAAGTTTTCATTCCTTTTATGTATTCTGGAACTAAATCTATTTTTTCCATGAATTGCAAGTTCTGGAACTAAATGCCATTCTATATCTTGTAGCTTTGTCCATTGTTTTAATTGCTTGAAAATATAAATATACGAATTGCAAGTTCCAAAACTAAATATTATTCGATTGATGCAAGTTCTGGAACTAAATCTGCAAGTTTCGGAACTAAATGTATGAGTTCTAGAACTAAATATGGGAGTTCTAGAACTAAACCTGTGAGTTCCAGAACTAAATTTATGATTTCTGGAACTAAAAATGTGAGTTCCGGAACTAAATCTGCGAGTTCCAGAACTAAATTTGTGAGTTCCTGAGCTAACTTAAAACAACTATAACTTTTGCATGCGATCTCAGATTGAGATGATTTTTTTTTTAACTTGGATAATTTTTTGAGAGGAATTAGAATATGAAATCATATTTGAGTTTAGATGTATTTTTCATGATCAGTTCCATTTTTCCCAATACTAGCATTATATTTCCTTTATGGCCTACATACACAAGACTTTGCATCTTTTCCCAAATAATAAATAAGATTAGTCAACAAAATAGATAACAAAATATTTATAAAGAATGAACAATATATGTATCCTATATTCTATCTTAAGAAAACTATAAGTTCCTAGATTACATTTAAATCCACTTTTAAAGGTAACTTGGAAGGACAAAATAAAGGTAATTTATGGCTAATTTATGGTCACATCATATCCCAAGGACGAATGATAATGATCTCACCACCTCCCCATGGTTGACACTTAAAGCTGTAAAAAAAAGATATCTTAAGAGGAGAATCCTCATGGTGGAAATTATTGATGGATTCATCTAGAAACTATTCATTAGGAAGATGGGCATCAGGAAGAGGGGCTTCAACTAATTGGTCTACAATAGTTTGGCTCTTGATATACTTTTGATAGATGAACTCTAGATAAAACTTAGTCATGAGAATGAGCTAGCGAGTGATGCAATCATTGTGAGAAGATGAGAGCTAGTGACGACATAATTTTTGTGATAAAGAAGATAATGCCAAAGCTTAGAAGTGGAAAATAAGAGGGCATAAAACAACTGTTCAAGTTCTGTGTAGCGAGTCTCATAATCATGAAGGGTGAGACTGATGTAATAAATGGCCTGCTCAGGGTCTTAGTCATCACAATGTTCCAACATAGCCCCTAGGGCATGATCAGTGGTAGAAAAATATAGATAAAATGGCTTCTCCTTATGTGGAGGTGTAAGCACAAATGGTGAGAGGAGATACTGCTTAATATCATCAAAGGATTTTTGGCATTTATTGTCCCAGTGGAAGTTGGCCTATTTATGAAGAAGATAATGAAATGGTTGGCAAGGGTCTGAAATTTGTGAGATGAAGCAGCACATAGATTGAAGCCAACCTTGAATACTGTGAAGTTGCTTAATATTACAAGGACAAGGCATCTCAATGATAGCCTAGATTTTTACGGGGTCAAATTCAATACCCCTAATAAAAATGACGAAACCAAGTTTTTTTCCCATAAGAACTCTGAAAACACACTTGGTCGAGTTGAGGTAGAGGAAGAAATGAATGAGACGCTCGAAAATGATTTTAAGAACAAAGAGGTGATTGTGTCGATGTTTGGACTTTCCCAAGAGGTCATCAACATAGTCTTCTATGGTCTTATGTCTAAGATCGTGAAAGATATAGGTCATGGCTCGTCGATAGGTGGCCCTAGCATTTTTCAAACCGAAGGGTATGGCACGATATCAAAAGGTCCCCCATGGGGTTATGAAGGAGGTATTATAATGGTATTCTGGTGTGATGATAATTTAATTATAGCCAAAAAACCATCCATAAGAGAAAGCATCTCATGACCCGTGGTAAGATCCACAAGTTGATCGATGTTAGGAAAAGGAAAGTCATCTTTAGGGAAAGTGAGATTAAGATCTTGAAATTCAATGCATATATGAAGTTTTCCTGACACTTGAGCAACAGGTACGATGTTATAAATCTAATGGGGATAGTCAATGGGGATAATGAAATTGGTAGATAGAAGACGTTGTAACTCCTCTTTGACAAGCAGAGAAACTCTAGGATGCATTCGGTGAAGCTTCTGCTTAACTGATTTAGCGTTGGGAAAGGTGAAAATGTTATGGACAACGATGGAGGGGTCAAAACCTAGCATGTCAAAGTATGACCACGTGAATACCTGGTTGTGTTTGGATAAGAAATAGGTGAAGGCTTCAAGTTCTTGAGGCTCTAGAGATGGCCCACATTAAGGATGTGGGGCTCCTGAGGAGTCCGGATATTAATGTCGATAGTGGACTTGTTTAGGAGAGTGGAAGTGTTAGGGGGAAGGGAATTTTGGATATGAGAATCCTTGACCCCCAGGTAAGAAAGAATGGAGTTATTATCACTAAACTAAAGAATGTCAATGGTAAGGGAATATTCCCCTATCATCTCTAGATGTTGGAGAGGAAAGGATCAAGTTTCGTTTCTAACCTTATAAGTGACCGGTCCAAGGGAAATGGTGGAGACTAAAAAAATATAGGGGAAATGGTACGGTATCATCTGGATCTATGAGATATTTAGATGGAGATAAGGGAGGTGAATCAACATTGACGGGAGACGATGCAAAAGTTCCTGAAGGGGGGATAGAGGGATCTTTGTATCGCAAGCAAAAAATTTCACATGGTTTACGGGTTTGTTTGAAGACATGACCATGAGAACCTTGTTCATAATGCCCCATACCAAACCCATTCCATGCACAATGGTGGAGGTATGTGTAGGAAAAGGATGGTTTTCCGAGGATGCCAAAACCATCGGTTTATGGTTTGACATGAGGGCGATATTTGGCATGAGAAGAAGGTTGATCAATGCCACCATAGAATAGGCTGGTTTTGAGAAAAGAGAGGCCAAATGAGATGATGTCCCCAATGTTGGATTGATACATAAGGGCCTTATCAGGGTGACCGAGGTGGTTGGGATAAGGAAGAGAATTTTGAGTGAAAATTTAATACTCCCCTAAGGCAAGGCATTACATCACATCATCGGTATATCCATCATGGGGTGGATGCTTTAGAAAGAGGGTTTGATTTAGGGACAAGCACGTCATTTGATTGATAATTCATACATCATGTCTCGAAAGGAGGGAGATCGCCGGGGAGAGTATGAATTGTCCCTTCATATTCATATTTAATACAATGGTGGAGGGTAGATGGGATACAGTGCATGACATGAATCCAAGGATGTCCAAGCATAACATTATACTGAAATTATCCTTCTATAATGTAGAAGAGCTCATGAAGGATTTTATGGCCATGATGTGAATAAGAAGGATAACTGTACCCAATGGTGGGTGACAGAATCATTGAAGGGACAAAGGATGGTAGGGGATTCAACTATAATGGTGTCAACTATTTTGAGTTGGTTAAAGGTGTGAGAAGAAATTATATTGATATTAGCACCATTTTTAATCATAGTCTATCATATGAATGTGTCATTGATGCAGACTGTGATGAAGAGAGGAAGATCATGTTCTTCAGGAGGAATGCTCGGGGATTTCTGAATCCTCAAAGGATATGGTAGGTGGATGTTGTGAAAGCATTAGCTAGATCCAGTTAGGGGTTGAGGCTCATTGGATGATACGAGGATGCATTATAGAGCTTCAATAAGAGCTTGTTTATGGTTAGGAGAGCTTTGAATCAAGCTCGTAGAGGGACATATTAACATGAGCTTGATGCAACTATTTTATGATGGTTTGTTTGATGGAAGTGGGATTAGGAGTACCCAAAATAGACACCTTGGCCTTAGAGGAAGATGGAGGGGATGATAGAGGATAAGTGGTGGGAGCAGATGATGATAACCTTAGGTTTTGATGAGGATGTGGATGATGTAAACTCCTTAGGAGGAGGGATGATAAAAAAGGTCTTTGGTTTCAATTGAGCTATTGGTTTGGAATTGTGTGGACCAAAATGGGTGGTTATCTGAAACAACATTGATTACCAAAGGGGGATATTATCCTTTAGAATAATCATCTTTTCTGAGGAGGGATGGCCATAAAAGTATGTGAGGAATGAGGGGAATTATGCATTTGGATGGATGAAGTCGAAGGTGTAGGTGTTGGAGTGGATGTGGAAGGAAGAGAATTGTTCACTTCAAGGAGAAGGTCATCTTCCTCAATGATATTATGGACGATGGTTTGGAGTTATTTACAATGTTCAGTGTCATGTCTAGGGGTTCAATGGTAGGCGCATATGAGGTTGGAATTGAACCACAGTGGTTTCTTATTATTTGGGTCAAAGGCCTTAATAGATGGAAGCGTGATGGTGGAAATTTGTAAGTAAGTGTTGGAGGAACCTCCACATATGATTGAACCATAGGTATTAGGAGGTGCCTTGTCTTTGTGTTAAGTCTTGGTTTTAGAAGATGCTTGATGATTTGAGATGGTTTGGATGTCTTAAGAGGGTTTAGTTCAAAATGTTTCAAGGTTTTGATTTTGTTTTGGTTTTAGATTTTGGCAATAGTTTATGTCTTAGAAGAAGAAAAATCGTTGGATGGTTTTGGATTTTGGTTGATTGGTGGATTGAAGTGCCTTTTGATGAAGGGGTTGGTCCTAGAAGAGAAGGATGGTTACCCTAAGATAGATGATGTATATTGGATGATCTTAGATGTTGGAGGAATATTTGGTCCTTTTGAGTGATGCATGAAGTGGTCCTAGATATATTGTGGATGTGCCAAGGTTCTTAGATTTGGATTATGAAAGAGAACCTTTTGAAGGGATGATAATGATTTTGTCCGAAGGGTCTAAAGGTTGGTTTTGTGGTGGGGGATCCATAGGTGAGAGAGTATTTGGTATAATGATGGTAATATTAATGGTGGAAGATTTTTTGATGATGCATTTAAAAATTTCCAAAGGTGATATGGATGATAGGTCATTTGGATGTTGCTAAAAGTGATAGAAATGATTTCATACTTGTATTCGTCAAATAGATGATGGGGTAGTCATAGGTACAATTTGATGCAGTTGGCACATGTAGAGGTGATTGGTTTTGTAGATGGGGCATATGATATCATTCTATGGTGGTCTTAGGTAGGGGTGGAATTGTGTCATAAATGTTTGAATGGATACTAGAGTATATTTTCAAATTGAGATGTAGATATGTGTGTGATTACATAGGGAAAGATGTGTATTGGTGAAGAAATGAGTTTATGTGGAACAAATTTGTAGGATGGTGAGGATGGCGAAGTGGATGGTAATCAAGTATAAAGAGGTTGTAGTCATGGTTGATATTTGGTGGAGATGTGATAGATTGGTGTAGTGGGTGGAGTTGTTGGTGAGGTAGATTCGTGATCAATAGTATCAGTAGTGTGAATGGTGTTAATGGTCTAGGCATTAGGAGGTTGGGATGTGGGGAGTAGTGGTTTGATTTGTTAAGAGCATGATTATGTTGAGGAATGGTTGTTTAAATACATCTATGTGGTTGATTTGGAGGTGATGTTGGGGTTGTCTACTTGGAGGTCACCTTAATTAAGGAGTTTTTAGACTAGATCCCTAAAGGTTCTACATTTTTCTATGTCATGTCATTGTAACTTGATGATGAGTTTACAAATAGTGATCCTCATAATACCACATCCATTTAGGATTAAGTCTCATCTAGTGGTCAAATGGGGGTTGGCTACAGAGATGAGATGAACTTGTCACCAACTTATCAAAGATCAAACTGTATGATTATCCAAGAGGAGTATAGTTGAACACGGTCTTTCTAGGGGATATTTTTTGAGGTCACACCTAGAAGTAGATACGGAAGAGGATTTGACCACCATAACATTGGCTTTTTTTTAGATTTATCATTATAGGTTCGATGATGTCTTGGTAAACTAGTCTTGGGTTTGTTCATTTTAAGTTTTAGATGTCCTTGCTCAAGGGCACGAGTATAATTGAAGTTTATGAGCCATGGTGAAAGCCTTTGAATGTTTAGAATGGTATTGAATTTCCCAACATGGAAGAAATGTGCTTTTCACAAGAGCATGAAAAGAGTTCGATAAGCTATGTTTTGAATAAGTAAAAATGATAGTTGGTTTATGATCCCAGGGGTCATCATGTGAAAAGTCTGCGATGGACTCATGTCAAATTGTTGAATGGCATACAAATCAGTGATGGTGATTTTGCGATGCAATATTAATTGAAAATTTCTCTAAGAAGTAGATTGGGATGAGTTGAGTGAATGAAAATAATGAATGTTGAGGAATGCCATTGTACCAATTCAACGCGGGGACCATGAAAAGACATAGGGAAGGTGCAAAGCATAAGGTCATTGATCGTGAGAAATAAGGTAACATGACATTCCTAAATGCATGTAGAGATGTTATTGTGGGTCCTCCTTACTATTTATTTGGAAAACTTTGATGTAATTCCCAATGAGGAGGATATGGTTTATTGGTACCGATTATCAGATGAAAGGTCCTATTAATATTTTCTCATAAGAGAATGTAACTTTGGGCCCTAATGTATGTTGCCTGGTAGTTAAGCAACCTATTCATTAAGGCATGCATGGGATCATTTTCCATGTGTTGATTGGTTGGGATTGGGATTGTGTGGCTAAGTGCCCGTAGATAAATTGATATGGTGGTTGATAAGTTTTGGATGGATAGGTGTTTGAGGAATGGCCTATTATGGTTGGAGTTGTAAGTTAATGGTTGAGATTAAAGAGGTTGTTTTAATGGAACATGTTGAAGATAAGGAATTTGTTATGATTGTTGGGATTGGATTGTTGTGGGAGTGGTGAATAGGCATTATGGTAGGTTTAGATGAGGTTGATGCTGGGGATAGTGGATGGTCGAAATGGGAAAAAAGCACCGTATAATTTTGAGAATCAATTGAGAAGGATGTGTGAGTTCAGGAAGAAATGAAATTTGTAATCTATCCCATGTGATGTAGAGAGGGCCCAAAGGAAGGAGTTAAGAGTTTGGATATGGGATGTGATGATTTGGATAAATTTCTTTGAGTAGGGATGCTAGTGATGATAGTTGAATAAATGAAGAATATTAGGAATGCATGTGGTGATGGTTGACTATTGATTGGAGGGAGTCATTCATTAGGAATTGATATGAAGAATTGAGTGGTTTGATGAAGATGGGAGATTGGTAGAAGATGAATCAAGTTCAAGTTGGGCTATAGCAAGCTTCACTCATAGCTCGAGGGAAGAAGATTTCTAATTGTGAAGAGAGGATGTGAGTCGTTTCAGGGTTAGATATTATAGTCATAATTTTTTTGAATAAGTGGACCATCAAGTAGGAAGTTAGGTTGAATTCCTAAGTAAGTAATCATGAAGAGCCACTAGATTGGAATCACGAAGCTCTTGAAACTCCACACTTCTGCGAGGGATGATAGGAGGTCCAAAAGCCTCGATGATGTGACAGGGAGGTGTGGCATAGTCTAGATTGAATAAAATGATGGTATGGATTAGTCTCATTGTGACATAGATGTTCGAATAAGGGTCTCCTGATGAGATGGATGGACAGTCATGGATTGGGTAACCATAGAAGAGGTGACCATGGGCATGAAAGAGATAATAGTCATGTCGGATGTTTATTGAGATGGAGTAGCTGATGTGTTCAATGCGATATCTTGTTCCATTTTTCTAGCTACTTAACATGTGACTATGGGCATGAAACAAAATAAGAAAACAAAATTTTTTAATTAGATCAAGTAAGTCAAGCAACAAATGTTTTCTTATCTTAATTAGCTTATAAAAATGTGAAATGAAATAAAAAGGCTCATAAAGGACCTAGGAAATGGCCAATCTATGTTTGGTTTCAGGACGTTGTGGATGGGGAGTCCTCAATATACCTGAAGGTACGTGAGGCCTGAATCTATGCAGGATTTATAACACATTTAGAATACTATGCGATGGCTTCTTATTGGGTGATGAAATCCAATCAGTCCACCTGGTAGGAAGATTTCTAGATGTGTAGATTGATTTGTGAGTTTAGTTGTGTGTGATGGAATGTGAAATGCAACCGATTAACCCCTACTTAAGCTATGTTATCAAGCAGGATGCAAAGGGTTATTTTTAAATCAAATCCAAATGTGAAGTTTGATGAAGAAAAACACCCAGGAAAGGGAAAGTATGATGCAAAAGGAGAAAATAAGGGAAAATGAAGAATACTTGGAGAATGCTTTTCCTTTTTATCTGACTGCAAGATGACGCAAGTGAAGAGTGGGCTCCAAGAAATCCCAACACAAGCAAGAAAGTAATGTAGACTAACTTGCAAAGTTAGTACAACAGAAATATAGAAGAAAATATGGAGTTATACGAAGTGAGGATGTTGATTAAAATATGTAAACTACTATGTGATCAAGGACCCTGCAGAAGCAATTAGTAGTTTTCCAAGATAAACAAAAAGAAAATGATGAAGGATACCATAGTGCGTTTCTGATTCTCAAGATCACTTGTAATAAGCATGAGAGAAGAGCATACATACAACGGGTCACGATTATCTTCACAAAAAAATAAAAATAAAACAACAACAATATGAGGATGAAAGTCACCAAAAAAGGATTAGATGATAACACAAAGTGAGTAAATGATAATGACGTGTTTAAAAGTGGTACTTAGTGACGAGATACGTCCAGGGACCCTAAATTTGCACCATTTAGAACGAAATTTTGGAAGATATTGGTGAAAGCGGTTTGATTTGTGTATATGTGTGAAAAAGTTTGGTCTTTGACAATGTATTGTGGTGGTCGCAACGTTGTAGAGTTCACCTGTAAAATAAAATAATACAATTAGTTCACGTGGTTAAGAAAAATGATATAAATGTCCTAATTATTTTTGTTTTTCAAAAAGAGCCTATAGAAAGAAATAAAAATGATTAATGTAATTAATTAATAAAAATTGTATTCCAATGTGCTTATTCAATTAAAGTAAATAAGATATGAAAGCTAGCGATAGACTATAAAGTGTAAGAAATAAACTATGAAATGGTCAACTATAAAAGAAACTATGAAATGTGTTAATGGATTCGAGATGATAAACTATGAAATAATAAATAATATAGACTATAAACTATAAAAATAATCTATGAAATAAACTATGAAACAACTAAATGTTAAACTATGAAATGATAAATACAAACAGCTCGCACATAGGCCCACACAACTTGGGCACTCTATATATTGTGCGGTAAAACATTAGTGCATGGACATGCCATGATTTAAGTATGATCGGCCAAGCCTTATAAAGGATTCCCCACTTTTCCTACCCATGTATGTGGGATAATAAAACAGTGCCACAACCAACCAAATATGCCAAAGTAACCCACTTGGCAAGTCTATGTGAACTTGTTAGCATTGGAGGTTAAAGGCCAGCATGGGAGATAGGGGAGGTGAATGGATCTGGAGATGATTGGAGTGATCCCAAATGATCTCATGGGAACTATTGTATGGTGATCCAAGGGCTTAGGGGGATTGGATGACGTGAGGCATGTTTGAAACGAGCTGAGGGCTCAGTGGAGTAACTATCAGGGTGGGGAAGAATAACTATCGAGGGGTTTAGGGAACCAAGAGGCTCTGTGTGTCAAGTTAGGTATGAGGTCCATAGGGAAGGTGTGAGTTGAGGCTTGGGGTCACAAGGAAATGTGTGGCTATATGTGGCCAAGTTGGTGAGTGAGAGGAGAGGAGTTGGGGGTGTCCATGGGGATTGGTTTGAGTTGGGGTATCAGGGAGAGTTAGGAAGTGGCTCAGGGAGCCCTGCTTGCAGAGTAGGGGTAAATAGAGGGGGGGTAGTTGGGGATGAAAAATTAGGGAGGGTTCTTATCAGGTTGAGTGGGGATTCATTGGCAGATAAGTATGAGTGGGGTGGAACGAGAGGGCTCAATGAGGGGGGAATCCATAGCGAGTGAGGTGAGGGAAAACAAGGCAGGGGCTCGAGTTGGTCTAAGTAGGAGGGGGTGTTCGGGGCTGTGTCGGGGTAGTTCTTGGGACATAAAGTGTCAGGATATGGGGATGGGATGATTGGGAATGGTGAGGGGAGGTTTGGAATGGGGATGGTATGGTTGGGAACGGGGATGGGATGGGGTGGCCAAGTGGCTAAGGGTGGGAGTCAAGTGTTAAGTTGAGAAGTTAGTTGGGTGAGGGTGTGAGGGAATAGCTCAGCCAAGTTGGATGAGGTGGGGGAGGGAGGGGATAGGGTTGGGGGTAGTTTAGGATAAATTTTAATAAAAAAAATTATTGATTTTTTTTAATACTAATAATACTTTGTTTTTTATGGGTTTATACACGCGATATTAAGACCTTTGAAAATAACAACCTGAATTACTATAAACCACAAAATGAAAAGTAACACCACCCCCATACAACACTAAAAACCCTACAAACAAGTGATTCTAAAATTGAAATGTTCCCAAAAAAATTCAAATAGACGACAATGATAAATCAAGACAACTGTTATACTTTGGACACTTACACAAGACAAGTAAAGTGATGAAAAACGACAAGAACTGACTCAACACATCAAATATGTAAGCTAGTATTAATACAATGATACAAAAGGGTGATTAACATGGAACAACAAAAATGTTAGGAGTCCATGACAAGATAAGCAGCCTATCCACCGTTATCAGAACCTACATATACACCCTAAGACAACACAAAGCAATAATATCTCCCATGATGTAAATGTTAACCCAACCAAAGAATGCCATATGGAACATGGAGAATGAAACTATGATAACAAACACCAGTAGGAAAATAATGGATAAAGTAACAAGTTACAAAACTAAAAAACAATAAATTGTGGGTAGGTCCCACTAGGAGTGCCAGAATGTTGACCAAATTTCCTCGGTGTCCATATTAGTGAATCTTAAAGAAAAAGTAATCAAAACATATGAGGGTTTAAGGTACCTCAAGATGACACTGATGATGTGGATGGGTGGAAAATAGCTCCTCCTTTTTGGAAGCTCGATAATCTGCACAATGAAGAAGACTAAGAAGAAAAATGGATTAGTAGATATATGGAGGGTTGTCCTGACTAAGTTGGATCCAAGAAATGTGAGCTTCCTTGGATGGATGTCAACCCTCTTGTAGATAAAATAAGATAAAATCAAAATGATTGGATCTGGACAATATGCATAGATCTGATATAAAATGGAAACTCAAAATGCTGATATATAAGGAAAACACGGATCTGATCAAAATAGATGTAAAGCAAACCAAACCTACATGAATCAATGGAAAATTTGGGTTGGATGAGAGGAACCTGCAAACTCTTTTGTTTTGGATGAAAGGATGCCAAGAAATGGGATGGCTAAGGGAATCACCATTTGGATGATATTATGATGATGAATCACAAGGGCATTATGATGGTATGATGATGATAAGTGGAATCACAAGGGCATTAGGATGGTTTTATGATGATAAGTGGAATTAAGCTGAATCACAAGAATGCCATAGTTTTTGCTATGATTTATATCTTGTTCGAAAGAGGGGGGAAGGCTCTTATTTATAGCTTGAGGATGTGATTAGTTTAGGTAATCATGATTTAGAAAATTTACCTTGATTAGGTGAGTGGGGATTATATTTGAATATTAAATTCAAAGGTGGATTGCATATGGATTATTTTTTAATATTAAATTCATGAGTGGATTTCATGTGGATTATATTTTAATATTAAATGAGTGGATTGAGTGGATAATTTTTAAATATTAGACTCAATGGTGGGATTGGATGTGGATAATGAATTTTTAACATTAAATTCATTAGCGAGATGACATGGATTACTTTTTTTTATTAAATTCATTAGTGGGATGACATTGACTATTTTGGAATATTAAATTCATAAGTTGAAAAAGGGATTTAATTAATCAATTAACATTGATTAATTAGGTATGTATTTTTGGTGGGAAATGGAATTAATTAAATTTTGGAGGGAAAAGGAATTCGAATGAAATTAGGAGGGAAAAGGAATTTAAATGAGAGAAGACACGGGGTGAAGTAGATGAATGACACCAAAATATGATGTCTACAAATGAAAATGGACAATTGGTGTTATGTTCCCCCCCCCCACAATGTGAAATTTCCATTTATTCAGCAATACACCAAAAAAATGGAACACTGCATAACTGAAAAGAAGCTAATTAAACTGAAAGAAAACTCACAACTAACATACACACCACCATAACTTCACACGGCCCTAAAAAAAAGGATAACCAAAATTTTCCAAGCTACAAAGATCTCATACACTAATAGAATATCACATTCAATAAGCTAAATGCAATTTGAGAGAATAACCTTACAAAAATATTTGTAAACAAAGAGCAACAATATCATATATTATATCTCGTGGAACTCTATGTAGTAAAATGAGAAGGGCCCTTGCTTATATAGGCAAGGAATATCAATCTAAGAACTATTCAAGGTCATAAATCAAGCCACAAATCAAGGAAAGAACTAGTCAAGACCATAGATCAAGGAAATAACTATACCTAATAACTAGATAATATCTAAATAAGATAAAATAAATATCCACACATGAGTGCGTGAGGATAAATAAAATAGAATGAAAATAAAGTACCTAGGTGAGCATGAGATAAGGTAAATAACCTACTCTAACACTCCCCTCAAGTGAAGCTACGGACCCAAAAAAATGGCATATCCAAAATATGAGCCTTGGAAACAATTCCTGATTAGCTACTCATGTACAATATATCCATGATGAAATCTCAACCAAATTTAGGAATGAAAATCCTGTTAGAAGAAATAGCAATAATAAGTAATATGTCCTCACAAACATTCCCAATGACAAATTTTGATACCCCAAGCATGTCACGCAACTCAAGGTAGTGAGGTGATGCAAAATGCTTTGTAAAGATGTCAGCAACCTGTTGTTGAGTCAGAATGTACTCCAAGAAAATAAATGCATCATGAATGTGTTGACAAATGAAGTGTATGTGAACCTCTATATGATTGGTCTACTGGTTCTCAACAAGGTTGCAGGAAATGTGAATTACAATTTGGTTATCACACCAAAGTACAGTCATTGAATCCTATGGGAATCCAAACTCTGTTAATAATTGTTGAATCATAAGAATTTTTTGACTTGCCATAATCATTTCCTTGTACTCTACCTCTATAGATAAAATTGTAATAACCTGTTACTTCTAACACACCCAAGCAACTGGAGAATAACCAAGACAAAAAATATATCCAGAAGTGGATCACATCTCATCAATAGAACTGACTCAATCTAAACCAATATATCCAACCAACTAAGTAGAACCTCTGGTGTAGGGTATTCCAAAGTTTGAAGTTATCTATAGATATCATAAAATCATTTTAACATCCTGTCAATGGCTTCAACGAGGAGTATATCAAACTAAGATACAAGCCTTACTACAAAGGAAATATTAGGGCAAGTATACATCAAGTACATCAAACTTCCAAAAAAATTCCTATACAAGGTAGGATCACAAGGAGGAGTGGTGCAGGTGAACGTAGGAGTAACCCCAGAATGAAAAGGATATGGACATGTCATAAATCATCTGTATCAAAACAATGAAGAATATCAAGGGTGTACTTTTCCTAACTCAAATGAATCCCAACATTTGTCTTAGAAATTTGTAAATAAAGGAAATAATGCAATAACCCAAGATTTTTCATGTCAAACTATATGGAAATAGCCCATTGAATAGTTTGAATTTTGGAAGAAGAGCTATCAGTAAGTATAATATCATCAACATACAAGACAAGTATAACAATATCCTCACCAACATGTTGGAGATATATTATAGGACTCAAGTGCATACGAACAAAACCAGCAGATAGAAGAAAATAATCCATCTTCTCATATCACGTGCAAGGGGTTTGTTTGAGACCGTAGAGAGACCTTTGGAGTCAAAAAACAAGAGAAGATTCATGAACAAACCCAACAAGATGCTCCCTGTAGATTTCCTCCTGTAAATCTCCATGTAAAAAGGCACTTTTCACGTTTATATGGTATACGGGCCACCCATGTGATGCAACAATAAAAGGTACAAGGTGTATTGAATCCATCTTGGCAACGGGTGTAAAAGGCTTAGATCAATCAATACCTTTTACTTGTGAGAAACCATTTGCAACAAGACAAACCTTATAGTTTTCAATGGATTCATCAGTTGCGTATTTGGTTCGGTATACCTAATTATACCCAGCCATATTTCTTCCCTTAGGAAGAGAGGATAAATCCCAAGTATTATTCTTCATCAAAGAATAATACTCATTTGCCATCGCATCATCCCACTCATGTATCCCATGATCCTGTGAAATATATTGTGGATCCCCAGAAACCACCTATTACAAAAGTCCAAAACATGTAGAATGTGCATGATGATTCCTAATGGGTAGAAGGCCTTGTATGGTGTTTCCTTAGAAATTATATTATGATCCCACTGTGGTATAATGAAAACATAAGTGGTAATAGGATCCTCGTCAGCATTCATAACCTCCTCAGTTTCCTCCTCAAAGAAGGGATCCTCAAGGTGAGATAAATAAGAAGTAGGCATGGAATAAAATGAATAATCATGAGGAGAGAAAAGCTCATCAAACTGAACATGTGTCCAAAAAATAACCTCATGAGTATCAGGATCCAAAAGTCAATAATCTCTCATGTCCTCATAATACCCTACAAAGATCAATATTTTTCTCTTCTTTTCCAAGTATTTCCTTTTCTTCTTTAGCACAAAGGCCCGAGCATGGCTCCCAAAGACTCGAAAAAATGAGACATTGGGCTTAGTTTTGGACCAAGTCTCCTCTAGAGTTAAATGCTCAAGTGATTTGTGTGGTGTGTAATTTTGAATGTAGTGTGAAATTAATTATTTTTTCCCAGTATATAAGAGGTAAATCTCTATAATGCATAACATAGTTAGCCATTTCCTTTAAAGTTTGGTTCTACCTTTCTACTAAGCCATTTTGTTATGGAGTATGAGGAACAAAATGTTGGTGAAAAATGGCATGAGTTGTCAAAAAAACATAAAACTCTTTGTTGAAGTACTCCCACCCATTATCAGTGTGAAGGTTATTTATGCAACTAGAAGATTGTTTCTCTACCAAAGCCTTTAAGACTTTAAAGTGCGAAAAAACATCACTTTTGTATTTGAGAAAGTAAACCCAAGTACGCCTCAAGAAATTATCCATAAATGTAAGTGCATACTTAGCTCTGTTGAAAGAGGGTGTAGGAAAAATCATCAAGTTGCTCTGTATAATCTAAAGTGGTGAAGAACCTCTCTTGGACATACCCTTACAAAAATTTGAAAGCAATTTGATAGAATAACCTTACATAAAGCTTTGTAAACAAAGAGCAACAATAGCATATATTATATCTCATGAAACTCTATGTGGTACAATGAGAAGGGGTATTTCTTATATAGATAAGGAAGATCAATCTTAGAACTAGTCAAGGCCATAGATTAAGCCATAAATCAAGGAAAGAACTAGTCAAGACCATAGATCAAGGAAATAACTATACATAACAACCAAATAATATCTAAATAATATAAAATAAGTATCCACACATAAATGGGGGAGGATAAATAAAATAGAAGGTAAATAAAGTACCTAGGTCAACATGAGATAAGTTAAACAAATTACTCTAACAACCCCCCTCAAGTGAAGTTAGGGGCCCAAAACAAAAGTGGCATAGCCACAATACGAGTCCCAACTAGAAGGCCTGATTAGGTACTCATGTACAATATATCCATGATGAAATCTCGAACCAAAAGTAGGAATGAAATTCCTGCTATAAGAAAGAGAAAGAAAAAGTAATGTCCTCAAAAACACCCCTCCCAAGGACAACTTCGTAAACCACAAGAATTCCAAAAGGCTTCGTAAAGATGTCAGCAACCTATTACTGATTTGAAATGTACTCCATAAAAATAACTCCATCCTGAATGTTTTGACAAATGAAGTGTATGTGAACCTAAATATGTTTGGTCTGCTGGTGCTCAACAGCATTGTATGAAATTTGAATTACACTTTGGTTTTCATACCAAAGTACAATCGGTGAATCCTTCAGGAATCCAAAACTTGTCAATAACTGTTGAATCCAAAGAATTTTTTGACTCGCCATAAGCGTTGCTCTTTACTATACCTCTATAGATGAAAGTCTAATATATTGTTTCTTATTACACATCCAAACAACTAGAGAAGAACCAAGACAAAAAAGATAGCCATAAGTAGATCACCTATCATCAATAGAATTGGCCCAATCTCAATCAATATATCCATCCAACTAAGTAGAACCTTTGGTTTTGTGTATTATGAAGTGTGAATTTCCCTATAGCTATCACAAAATCCTTGCAATAGTTTGTCAATGGTTGTTTTAAGGATAATGAGAAAACCAAGATACAAGCCCTACTACAAAGGACATATCAGTGCGAGCATGCATCAAATACATCATACTTCTAACCAATTTCCTATATAAAGTAGTATCACAAAGAGGTTTGGTGCATGTGGAAGTAAGAGTAACCTCAGACTAAAAAGGAGATGGACATGACTTGTAATCAGTCATATCAAAATGATTAAGAAGATCAAGGGTGTACTTTTGATGACTCCAATGAAACCCTAAATCTATCTTAGAAATCTACAAACTAAGTAAATAATGTAATAACCCAATATTTTTCATGTCAAACTATGTGGAAAGGTCCCTTTGAATAGTTTGAATGTGGTAATAAGAGCTATTAGTAAGTAGAAGATCATCAACATACAAGACAAGTATAACAATATCCCCACCAACATGTCAAGGATATACTGTAGGACTCAAGTGGCAATGAACAAAACCAGTAGATTGAAGAAAATAATCCATCTTATCATATCAATCCTGAGGGGCCTATTTGACAGCATAGAGAGACCTTTGGAATCAAAAAACAAGAGAAGATTCATGAACAAACCCATAAGGTTACTCCATTTAGATTTCCTCCTATAATTCTCCATGTAAGAAGGAACTCTTCATGTTTATCTGGTATACAGGACACCCATGTAATGCAACAATAACATGTATAAGGCATGTATTAAATTCATCTTGGCAACAGGTGTAAAATTATCAGAGTAATTACTACCTTCGATTTGTGAGAAACCCTTTGTAACAAGACAAGCTTTATACTTTTCAATGCATCCATCATCTCCATATTTGGTTTGGTATGCCCACTTATACCTAACCATTTATCTTCCCTTAGGAAGAGAGACTAAATCCCAAGTATTATTCATCATCAAAAAAGAATACTCATCTACCATCACATCATCCCACTCCTTTATCCTGTGATCCTGTGAAAAATATTATGGATCCCCAAAAATTGTTTGATACAAAAGTCCAAAACCTATAGAATGTTCATGATGAGTCCTAGTGAATAGAAGATCTTGTATGAAAGGTGTTGCCTTAGAAATTGTATTAAGAGCCCACTTAGGCATAGTGAAAACATCAATGGTAATAGGATCCTCGTCGGTATCCATAACCTCCTTAATTACCTCCTCAAATAAGGGATACTCAAGGTGAGATGAGAAGAATAAGTAGGCATAGAAGAAAAATGAAGAATCGTGAGGAGAGAAACGCTCATCAAACTGAACATGTGTTCAAAAAAAAACCTCATAAGTATCAGGATTCCCCCAAAAGTTAATAAGATCTCATGTCCTCACAATACCCTACAAATATCAAGGGTTTTCTCTTCTTATCCAAGGATTTCCTAATATTCTTTAGCACAAAGGCCCAGGCATGGGTCCCAAAAAATAAAAAAAATAAGACATCAGGCTTAGTTTTAGACCAAGCCTCCTCTGGAGTCAAATGCTCAAGTTTTTTTGTGGTGTACAATTCTGAATGTAGTTAGTGCAATTAACTACTTCTTCCCAGTGTATAGGATGTAAATATCTAGAATGCATAACACAGTTAGCCATTTCCTTCAAATTTTTATTTTTCCTTTCTGTTAAGCCATTTTTTTGTGGAGTATGAGGAACAGAATGTTGGTGAAGAATGCCACGGGTAAAGCATGATAACAAAAATATTGTTAATGTAACGAAACAGTAGTAATTTAGCAATAGAAGATATGTTATTATAAAACTAACGCATTCAATGTAGAAAACAATTTCCAAACATTTCAATCAATGTCACACAAAAAAGCAAAAATACCTACAAACATGCTACACCTGTGGTGTCACAAGACAATCAAGGCCAATGAGCTTGCAAATAATAGATACTCAACCACACACAAGGTATTACACTATAAACATAGGACACCCATGGTTTCTCAAGACAATCAAGGCCCTTAGGCTACAATCAAAGTAGGAATCAACATACACATACATAACTAGCAATCATGGATAAAAACAATCATAGCAATATGTGATGTAAAACATGTGATATATGATATATGAAAGAGCTAGCAATAACTGTAAGCGTTGCATAAAACATATGTGTTAGTTTTGTTAGTCTAAAGGATAGCAAATACACAAGATATATATGTAATTGAGCATTATGAGTAAATAAAATAACAATAATGGAAAGATAGCACATGGATTTAGTATGCAAAAATAAGATGCCCTTAGAGGCTAGTAGTTTATGTAAATGGCAGGCCAATACCTATCATCGTGTATTACTTCATGCATGTCCTGCATCATGCTCAATATACCACGTGAACACGTGTGTAAAGATTAAATGTTATCTATCAAACAAAAGGAGTAAACAACATGTATAATGTAAAGTGCAAACAATGTATGCTATCAAAAAAGGTCCTGATTTTACATTTTTATTAATATTTGAAAGACTTTATGTTTTGGGCCCTCTATGAGGGCGTAAATGAAAACTTATTCTTTGAAGAGAAGGAAGGTTGATCTAAGCATTCCCCCATGAAGGGGAATAGATAAAATGTTACGAATAAATAATGGGAAGAAATATTTCCCCCCAATGTGTGTGTATGAAGTGAGGTTTAGGTGTAGAAATTGTTCCCTCAACAATCAAGTTAAACCTATAGACTAAGTACGTCATCGGCTAACGAGGGAGAATCAGATACACCCTAAGTATTGGAGATGGAGTCATATAGTGGTGCATGTGGATGAATATTTAATATATAGTAACAATAGGTAGGCTTACTTATCAATACCATGTCATGGGTGAGAATGTAGTGATAGATGCATGAATGCTTGTTATGTTAGGTGTGTAACACAATGACTCTTGGGTTCTAATATAATTACTTATCAAGAGGATGAGGACGTGGGTTCAATAGGGCATTATATTTTTCCATCTTTTTATATTTATGCTTTTCCACTAGATGTTGATAAATATGTAAAGCTTCTAATGAAATAGTGCCCTCTTCTTCGTCAATAGGCTCAAGATTTTACATGTTACCCCCATAAGACATTTTAGATTCATACTTAGGACTTAGACGATAGTTTCCCATGCTTGTAGAGATCCATAGATCATCATATAATTCATCGATATATGTTGTCATGCTAGTAATAGGTTGTTTTTATACAAATGTGCAATAGGAAAATTCTCAATTTTCAAGCACGACAACAGACCCCAGTGTCGAAACCTTTGGTTATAGGCCTTTCTAGACACTTTCCCAGGTCACCCTAATCCTTGAGTCAACCCCACTTCCCCCTTTAAGATAATTTCAAGGTGTCATGTTAGTGGTCCCATAGGTGATTTGGGTATCCATTCATTTCAAGTGCTTTCAGAATAGGATTCATCAAGATATGATTTTTGGCAAGCTTTAGGAAAGGCTACTCCCTTGTCTTCTTGAAGTTAGTGTACATCACCCGAAGCAGAAAAAAAGGCCTAAGCTCATCAAGGAGGTGTACTGAAGAGACAAGAAAAATTTTCAATCAGTTTTTGAAGGTTTTGGAATGTTACAAAAATTTTGGAGCAGTTTCAGCAAAAGTGGGTCTTAGAGGCCTAGGCAATGCACAGTGCAAAAATAGCCCCTGAGCTTCGAGAAGTGATTTTGGGAGCTCAAAAAGGATTTAGGATTCAAAAAATATATCTTCAGAAAGGTAATTCATATCCCTATAATATGGTGGAATCACATTTTTCCCAACACCTAGGCACATTATGTCTACAACCAGTTTATAGCAGACATAACCTTCAAGCCAAAATAAAAATCCTATATTTAATGGGGTAAATGGTGGAATAAAGTCTTAAAATCCCATTTTTGGATTCATAAGGCCATTTTTAGTCAAGATCATATAAAATTTGATCAAAAAAATCCTCCTGGAACTCAAGTTATGGTCTCGAAAAGTCACTCTCCAAGGCACAAGTTCAAACAGTTAGCCAATTTCTGGGTTGGGAATCCAACCAATGAGAGAGTGGCACACTTTTTTGCACCAAGTGCACAAAATATTTGGTGCAATAGGTGCAAAAAATATCACCCAACCTCATTTTATACCCTTGGACCCTCATATGATCTCTTTGGAGCCTAAGCAAGACAGTTTAACCCTTATGCACCATTCATTAGCACCCCTCGTCATCGAATCACTCTCCGCCATTTTTCAAGATAGGTTGAGAGCACATTTTTGTGCACGTAATGTCCAAAACACTTGAAAAATTTGGGACACAAAATTTCTCTCGGCTCCATGAAGCTTTGGAAAGCCAGAAATTGCAAAAAACTAATTGTCGTGTTGTTTCTCCATTGTTGCTTGTGAAACTCATTACAGGAAGAAATATGCAAAGAACTTGCAAACCTCCATTGCCCCTCCTCATTTATTCTTCCCTCCATTTTTCTTACAATTCAAGGAATGCAATAACATCAAAACTCTATTTTGTTTTAGCCACCACCATGTTTGTTCAGTGTCAGAAACCCTCATGAACCAAAATGGTGAAATGCTCGTATCTCACAATTCAGAGCACGGATTGAAGTGAGGTATTTTGAAGACTTCCTTATTTTCAGAGGCTTTAAATATGAAAAAAAAATATAACATGATTCCCTAGATTATTAACTAGAATAAAAACTCCATTTTGTGCCCTAGCTTCTTCTCCTTTGATTTCCCATCAATCTGGCAAGCGAGTGAAGCTAAAATTTTACACAAAAAATCTAGGAGAAAAACCTATTGTGAGGGAGTTTTTTACATTACAATTGAAGGTGGAAAAAGACCCTATAAAAAAAATCAAGACTCCATTAATGGCTTCCATGGTAGCTTCGTGTCTAAAGCTTCACCAGGAAAAAAAATTGTTTTTAATTTCTGAGCTTGCTGGTGAGAAAAACCAAGTGAAATTTGGAGCACGAGATTACAACGACGAGCTGAATCCAAAAATATATTTCCTGTCGCAAAAAGAGGCCATTTTTTCCACTTTATAAAAATAGAATTTTTTTTCTCTTCTTCATGCTAAAAATAGTAAATCCGCTAAATTGAAAGGTTGGATCACACAGGACAATCATAGAAGGTGTAAAATGGTAAACATGGCAAAAATGACAATTTTCCCAAAATAGCAGATCTTGAAAAAGCAACCTGGTAAAAATATCAATGCTTCAGCAAAAAAAGAGGATGGAATGTGCCAAGAGGTTCAAAAGGTTAAATTCAAAACCCAAAAATAAGCATTTCCTAAAATAGCAGCTCCTGGATCCCGATGGCTAAAAATAGAAAGTTCCAGTTTCATGTATAAAAAGTTATAGTAGACTCCATTTTTCAGCTATCTCTCAACTTTTTATCATCTTCCCGGGGTTTCAAGATGGTTTCATAGCCCAAAAAAATTAGTTTATCCTTCTCAAAAATTTTAAGGCATCAAATTTATGTTCAGAAGCAAGACTGAATATGTTACCTATTAGTGCAAAAATCATAGCACCCCCAAATGAGTTCTATAGATCTACTTTTCTAAGGTAGATTCATTTGGTGTGATTTCACAACATTGAACTTTTCCCAAAGTGTGGGACTTTGCAGAATTGGAAAAGCTCTCCAGGTTAAAGGTTGGTTCCTATTCCTCTGTTTAGGTGCATACACAATAACTTGCAGAGGATATATCTTCTATTATTTAATCTAAAACTTTCCAAGGGGATAAGGATAGAAAGGGATATAAGAAACAAGAAACAACTAAACTACAAGGTGATGCACTGAAGGAATGATGGACACTAGTTTCGCGATAGACACAAACCAACAAAATACATATAATAACAAAGCATAGATAACCAAATTTATAATGAAGGACCAGATGTGAGCAAAAGAGAAATAAAGGATCTAGAATCGATCACAAACATGTTTTATTTCTCTACAGATTGATTAAATGCATTAGAAAACAGCCAGGAGGCAAGAAACATATTGTAATTTTAATGGAAGGCCTTAACTCCACAAATTCCTTTGCTAGAAGGAAAAGGGAGCCTACAAAATGAAGAATGTCCAACCCTTTGCAATGAATCATGCCCATGTATTTATAGATTCAATCAGAGGGAAGAAAGAGAGAGAGAAGCAGGAAATCAAGTTGAAACTCAACCAAAAAGATTTTTCCTCCATTTTTCACCTACCAGGGCCTAAAATGGTTTTTTATCTTTCCATGGTGTAGAGGACATCGATACGCTTCCAACAGTGTAAGATTTACAATATTTCGAGCCCTGAGTCGAAAGATATGCCCCTTTGAAGTTTGTATCAGGTCTGTACAAATGGGTGGGAAAATAGTTTGAAAAATGGTCCCCCTTTTTAATATGGGACATGTGGCAGCCAAATTAGGGGAAAAATTGGGTTTACGGGTCCATAATTCATCTTTTTCCCCTTTTCTGAAAAATGCAAAACTTAGAAAAAACCTCGCGGCCCCGAAGCTCCGCTTAGATACGTGGCCTCCTTTGGTTGGCTAGGGAGATGCACTTCAATTTTTATCTTTATGTATTTTGACAAAAGGAAAATTTTCACCTTTTACTCTGACTCCCCACTTTGACTTTGACTCGGGCTCAAATGCTAAATTTTTCCTTTGGGTGGAGTTGATACCCATTTTGCAACTTTTACATCTTTGGAATAACAAGGGGCAAAAAACCAACTTTCCCCCTGATGGCCCACTTTAGCACTATTAGGGCTCAAATGCTAACTTTTTCCTTTGAGCGGGGGCGCAGCCCATTTTGCAGCTTTTATCCTTTTGGGATGAAAAAGGGAAAAAAACTAACTTTTCCCCCCGACAACCCGCTTTGACCTGGGACACACATCAGCTTGGCGCTCATTCGGAAATGCTTAAATCAGCACCATTTAAACACTTGGCAGCCTCCGCCGGTCTGCCCCATGCATTGACTATTCAACTGACTCTACCCCTTTCTGAGATTGGACACGTGGAGGCAATGCACTTGCTTGAAAGCCCGATTCGAAATTTGCCTTTGAAGGAGCGTCAAGTTAACACTTGGTAGTTGTACGTACCCAAAATTGTAGGGTATTCCACCGCCGGAACGATGTTACACATGCCCCAATGATGATACAGGTCTCCTTGCAAGGTGTTTGGAATCTAGAAACGCTCGCCAAGTATACGCTTGTATCCTGCATGCCCCGCTCAAGCCTCCACATGCTTTGTTTTTCCCTTTGCCCACCTGTTTTCTTGCATTTTAGGCTTCAGTGATGAAACCGCTGCCCTGACTGGGCGGCGGTCCCGTGACCGCCCGGGACAGGGCGGCGGTACCGTAACTGCCACCCTACACAGGGTGGCGGTCTTGTACGCATTTTCCAGATTCTTCCGACGATCGTGTCAAACGTAAATCTTCAAATTTACACGCTTTCTTCAACCACTTTGGCTTGCATTAATGTTTTTGGTTCCCTGGTAATAGTGTTTTTCCTTTGTTTATAGTAAAAGAGTTCAAATGGGAGTTACCTCTGGTAAATGCATTGGTTATAAATAGCCAGCTTGTTTTCAAGCAAATGGCCCCTCATCTTCTCAATTCTCTTATTCAGTCTTTCAATTTCTTGCTTAGAATTCTACTAGCTTCATGTTTTGCATCAGTTATTAGTTTTCCTTTGTTGTTTAGAAGTCATTCAATCTTCTTGTTTCAGTCTTGTTCCATTGCTGCTCCATACAATTAGTTTAGCATAGAATAGCTTCATTTCTAGACTAGAATCCATTAAAGTTGCAGGTTTTGTTTTGTCACAAGGATAGATTCTAAAACTCTCGGTACACTTGTGTTGTATTCCCGCAATAAATCCCGCTAGGAATTGCATAGTCAAGCTCTGTTCACTTGCGCTATCCCTCTCCTACTCGCATTGTATTCGGTCTATATCCAAAGCTGCCATTGTTCGAATACCATCTTCTGTTGATACTATCATATACACACTTTTCTGGATTCACGAGGACACGAAGGAATGAGGAGATCACACTGAGGGGATGAAATCACACACAACTAGATTTACCACTGTTCTGTAAATGCCAGGTTTGAGCTATCAAAGTTCTAGTTACAACATATCAAATAGAGTAGTGAATTATTTTATTTCAGTCAAAAGTTCACTCTCGATATCACCAGGGAAGCTGTGGGGATTGATAGTTTCTGAGAAACTGTGATTCATTCCTCACTTCTGAGGTAGGATCGAGAGTCTTTCAATTCAAAATATATAGTTGCTTAGATACTTAGGATAAAATCACAACTGCACAGGCAAATAGCCATACCAGGCTACTTTGCTTGTTTTTATTCTGTTACTAGATTAGTTGTCCATTTTATAAATATACTAGAGTAGCTGCTCTTCAATTTCATTGAAATACGTCATTGAAAATACAAAAATAGAAGAATGCTTGCATAGTGTAAATACTTCTTTAGTAATCAGTTTATTAATTTTAGTTAAAAGTTGAATCATTTTGTATGACAATCACAGGACCTAGAGAGCCTAGAGAGTATATATTTGAACCCATAGTGCCTCAACCAAATCTACCCACGACATTAGCTGATATAGATCAAGACCTTAGGATACAGGTCTTTTCGAGCAACAACAAACTTACAAGCAATTAGTGAGCAACTAAGAGGATTAAACATCGAAGACGACAAAGCTTACACATTTTGGTCAAATCATCCTAACTATAGACTGCCTTGATAAAATACCCGAATGACCGTACAAGGATTCAAAAGAGAACAAGCATTTGGTTGCGATCCTTTAGTTCCACAACCTGACGCAGGAGACCTCCTCATTGACATAGATACTAGCTTACGCATTCAAGTTGCCAGAACACCTGTTAGGTACTCTGAGAAAATTATACAACTTCTAGTTCTAAACATAGAGGCTGAAAAGGCATACGATTACTGGATAGTTGGAAGAAGGGATTGATTCTTCACATGACCATAACAGGTCCACAACAACCATGAACTCATGGTTGTGATCCCCAAGTCCCACAACCCAACGGGCCTACAAATCAGTTAAGTATTGACACCGGCTTACGAACACTGGTATTTAGATCCTCACCACTCCCGCCAGATATTATAGTACAGTTCTCCGTATTAAACATAGAAGCCAATCAATCTAATATTTTCTGGGCTAGACCAGAAAATCACCCATAGTTAACTACAAATCCACTAAATCGCCCATCACCATTTTCATGACCTTGTCTGGAGATATATACGAAGCTCCCACAGGTCACTTCCCACGTATCCAACAACCAAGAAACAGGATCTCGGTAGAGCTCGACATTGATTGGAGCCTCCGAACAGCCATTATATCTGAACGAACCATTACACCAATTCAAGTTAGGAGGGCCTTCTTCGCCTTAGATTCACAGATTCCATTATTGCGTATTGAGGATATAAGATTACCCGATTAGCTTGTCTGTATCCATTCACATTCAACATTCACCGGCTGTCTCGACACGACCTCGGGAGGTCAGGTGCGAGGAAGAGGTACTTGTAGATTCCCATGCTCGCATGTCACTTTTCCATCGTACAAAATTGGTGAACCCGACGTGAACAAACTAATATCTTCCTCTTTCTATTTTTCATTTCTCTCATCCACCTTCGCTCTTTCCCATTATTCTGTGGGTATTCATATACCCCCCGAATATGTCGGGATACGATGCATATGGCAGACCTCTCTCAGGTCTTGAAGCAAGTTATAGCCAAACAAATAGGCAACCATCGCCCTCGCTTTCTGCATGGGCTGATAACTATTCAAGTAATTACTTGTCATCACAAACTCCCCCTCAAAGAACTAGCTCAAGTTCTTCATTCCGAATTGAGGAGTTTGATCAGCTTGCACAAACACAACAGCCAGAGCCATCAGGCTCTAACAATATGACGTTTACTGGAGAATCCACTTCATCTCCTCGGGTCTTGTTCAGACCACAGATCAGTAGACAGTCAGACCCACTCCCCTTTTTGGATGAGGAGTACTTAGCACGCTTCGCTAAAAGTGAACAACGCTTCCAAAATATGTATCCACCTATAGGGAGTTTACAAATACAATCTGATACCCTATTCCAGGAAAACACCCCCATTCCTCCACCTATGGGAAATACCCTCGGTGAAGCTTGGCAGGGTAATGATCAATTCATAGCAGGGTATCATACCCCTTTACAACCTCAAGCTATACAACAAACGCCCTTAAGGTAAAGCACTGTGTCTTCACCAATGGAGGTCATTTCAGCCTTAGCTGAAAAGGTTAGAGGGCTGGAACTTGCTCAAGCAAACCAAAATTCATACTTTGGGCAAGCAGGAATCCCCAACCCTCCGCATCATCCCAGTCAGGTCGACCTCCTTACAGGAACAGGCACGTTAGGCATGCCTCCTCAAAATCCTTATAGTTACCCACAACAAACACCAACTAGGACCGCATTTTCAAATGCCGCTCCAGTTGAAAACATGACACCTCCCGGCTTGGCACCAAACAACCCATACCAGAACAATGCTCCTCCTTACTTAAACATTTATTCAAAGTCACCACAAGGAGACATGTTCTCTTCTCCCGGGATGTTCGTTCAACCACAGGGATTCCCTTATGTCCCTACAAATGCATATGCTATGCCATATCAACAACCCATTCCACCTCAACCCCCTCAGCAAGCCCCATCGATGGTCGAGGCCTATGCAGTAGGGACTTATTCAGAATATTTAAAAGAGCCCCTAGACTTCACCATACGAAGTGTTATGCTTCCAAGACCTCTCCCGATTTACCCAAATACAAAGGGGAAGGGGACCCAAATGCACACATTAAGGCCTATGCCACAGCCATACGGGAATTACTCCCTTGGGACGGGGTTGTTGCTAAAATATTCCCTAAGACCTTAGAAGGTATTGCCCTTGATTGGTATTACAGAATACCTGAAGCTTCGATACACTCATTTAAACAACTCGTGTCAGAATTCATCAAAGCTTTTGACATGAACAAATTGTTAAGAATGGGAATCAGGGAGTTCTTGCATATTAAACAAGAACATAATGAATCCACTGCTCATTTTATTCAAAGATGGTGTACGGTTCTCTACTCATCAGCAAGTGCTCCAAACATGGATCAAATGGAACTATGTGATTTATTCCTTAATTCTCTCAATAGAGAGATAAAGGAAGAAGTCCAGAAGTTCCCACTAAGAACTTACGATGAAGTACTCGAGAGTGCTCTCTGAATCGACCAAGCAGCGATAGATAGTGGTCGTAAGACATATGGGACAAATGGGAAATTAACCACTCCCAATCAAAACACCGTGGCCTATCCTAATACTGGGAATGCTAATCAAGGACCTAAGATCCTTAACAAGAACCGTGGAGTTACAACAGATGGAGTAACTGACCAAGTTAAAAGGGAAAACATTGTAAACATTTCACCACCTGTTAATAATCAGTGAAATAACAATTTTACTCCAACAATCAACGCATGGTGGATTTTAATCGTCCACCATGGCAACAACAACAACAACGATGACAAATCCAAACACAAAGTCCAAATCAAAACCCAACTGGATATCAGAGTCAAAACCAAAGGCAACAACCTCAAAATTTTAACTCTAACAACCAGCAACCTTATCAGAATTTTGGGCCACAACAGGTTATAAATCAACAGCCTCGAAATTATAATCCCAATTTATATTGTGGCTTCCACAAGATTCAAGGCCACGATACTAGGACTTGTCATGAATACAATAAATTCATGCAGCGTTTGCCAGAAGATCAAAAGCAACTCTTTATAGATATGTTTTTAGCAAATTCTGTAGTACCCACACCAAACACTTATGCAGGGGTAGTTTCCCCTCAAAATGCACCCCTCAAGATCTTTAATGATCCACTCCCAAACCATTCTAACAATAACAGGCTAGATCCTAATGGAACAAACAAGGGTGTCATAACAGGAAACAATGATCATGAAGCTTCAACTTCATTAAATCCACCAGTCGCACCCCAACTAGGAACTCGACCCCAAACCAAGATAGTTGGTTTGGTAGAGTTAGACACCGAGCTACCCGTAGAAACCATAACAAGAACATGGGATTATTCTTCTCAACCTACTCCAAGTTATCCATTGGAACCAGACAACAGTCAACAAACGTTGGTAAAACCCATAGGCGCCTATGATTTAATTAATGATTTAACTAAAACCTTCTCTCACATCTCCTTTTTGGATTTGTTAAAGAACTCTCCCACCCACAGAGCTGCCCTCTTAGAAGTGTTAGGCCTTGGTCATTTAATCAACATCACTCCTCCTCTGGAAATGCAAGTAAACCATGTAGACTTTGACGTTTATCCTCCGGGGCAGCCAGATAGGGATACTGAATTTATATTCGATATAAGCAAAATGCCAACAGACACTGAAATTGCACGAAGAGGCGACCCAACTTTACATTTACAAGTATGGGTCTACAATAATTATGTTAAATGTGCAATGGTTGATGATGGGGCAGCAGTTAATATAGTCCCCTTCACTTTTCTTCAAAAGTTAGGATATGGAGAGACAAACTGTTCCACAACGTGAAATACGCTAAGAGGTTATGATAGCCTCAAAGCCACTTCGATTGGAACCATAGTTTTACCAGTCACTTTAGGACCCAAGACGGTCCTCACCGAGTTTTATATTATAGATCGGGAAACCAATTATAATATGATCCTTGGTCGGCCATGGATACACCGCATGAAGGCAATCCCTTCCACGTTATTCCAAGAAATAAGATTTCTACACTTAGGGAAAATATTTGTGGCACAAGGTGACCCAAAACCCTTCGATATACACCTAGCTGATTTGAAGAAAAGACCGGTGTTCACTCTGAGTTTGAACTCCCAACAAATCAACTCATCAAACCAATTAATTTGAAACCAAAAGAAGAGTTGATACCCACCACAGAGTTAGAAGTTACAAATCCAGCCGAGGACATTCCAGCACTCAAAAGTGAGACCAATGTTATAAAAACAGTGTCACTAGGGACTACCACAAAAATTGTCGAGTTGCTAGAGAAAGACTTACCTATTCTCCTACCATTTGATTCCATGGGTATGGGACACACCCTGGGAATTGCTTCTCTTCCATCAGATGAAGTTTTTATGGTAGAGGTAACCGAAGCAAAAGAAATAGATACGACAGATATCCCAACATCCATTTTTCCAAACAAGTATTGGACTCTCCACTTCGATGGAGCTAGATGTCACTTTGGAGCTGGGGCGGGAGTGATCTTTACTTCACCTGAGGGAAAGATCCTACCTTTCACCTTTAAATTAAACTTTGAATGTACAAACAACGGGGCTGAGTACAAAGCTCTCCTCCTTGGCCTCATCCTAGCTAAAAGAATGGGTGTCGACAACATTAGAGTGCTAGGAGACTCGCAACTGGTTGCAAACCAAGTCTCTGAGGTATATGAAACTAGAGCTGAACACTTACAACTCTATAAAACAACAGTATTAGATCTAAGTAAGGGATTTAACTTCATATCAATTGAAGCAATCCCACGAGAGCAGAACCTTCTCGCAGACTCAATAGCAACCTCAGCTTCCCGTTTCACTCCAAACAGTGAGTTGGAGGATACAAATTTCACGGTATCACTTCGTACCGAACCATTAGTGCGTAAAATACCAACAAACTCACTCCTGACTCATGGAGAAGCTGAGGATGATTTTTCTATCATGGATCACTTTGACGATGATAGAGTCACTCTCGAATATCTAAACGCCTATGTGGAGCTACACCTTGCTCACCGTATAGTTGATCTTTCCTTAATACCACATTCCTCTTCCTATTTTGGAAATCCCATGGTAGAGTCTCCTCCATAGAAGGATCTCGATATCTACGAGATAGAAAATGGAGAAAGCTTGGAACTACCTCCAGCCCCACCTGAATTTGAAGAAGGTAACACTTCTTTAATAGAAGAAACCATTGACATAAACATTGGAACGGAGGAAGAACCAAAGATTTTGAAGTTGGGATCCTCGTTAACTCCAGAGGAGATAGAAATACACACCCAAATCCTCAAAGAACATCAAAAGGCTTTTGCATTTAACTATAAAGAAATGACGGGCATTGCACCACATGTCACGGTGCATAATCTTGTCACTAAACCAGATGCGAAACCAATTAAACAGAAGTCAAGACCAATGAAGCCAAAAGTGGCTCTCATGGTAAAAGAGGAAGTAATAAAACTTCTCCAAGTGGGATTCATCAAGCCCATTGACTATTCACAATGGGTATCTAATATCATCCCTGTCCTAAAAAAGAATGGGAAGATACGCATTTGCATAGATTTTCAGGATATTAACAAAGCTTGTCCCAAGGATGACTTCCCATTACCATCCATTGACGTTATCATTGATGCAACAACTAGATTTGAACTGTTGTCCCTCATGGATGGGTTCTCAGGGTATAATCAGATTAAAATATCTGAACAGGATCAAGCCAAAACTACATTCATAACTCCCTGGGGAACTTATTGCTACGTTGTCATGCCATTTGGTCTTAAGAATGCCGGCGCTACGTATCAGCGGGCAATGACATATATATTCCATGATCTTATCCATAAAATTGTGGAATCCTATGTGGATGACTTGTTGGCCAAGGCCAAGAAATGTTGTGATCATCCAGAAGTGCTCCGTATCATCCTCTCACGATTAATTGAATATGGCGTCACATTAAACCCAGAGAAGTGCGTGTTTGGTGTGACAGGAGGCAAACTTCTGGGCTACATTATATCTTCACGAGGGATTGATGTTGATCCAGCCAAAATACGGGTTGTTCTCGAAATGATCCCACCATCAGACGAGTCTGGAATCAGGTCATTTCTTGGGAAACTCGGTGCAATCCGAAGGTTCATCCCAGATCTAAGTTTTTCCATTCATCCAATCAACAATCTATTAAAGAAAGATTATAACATTGATTGGACTGAAGAATGCAACGAGGCCTTTGAAGCAGTTAAACGCTTCTTGTTGTCTCCACCCATGCTAATGCCTCCCAAACCAGACCGCCCTTTGATCCTATACTCACGAGCCACTCATGTCTCACTAGCCTGCATGCTGGCTCAAGAAGACAATGATAAATGGGAATGTGTGGTCTATTTCATTAGCCGAACGTTGCTTGATTATGAAACACGTTACACACAGGTAGAGAGAGAATGCCTTGCCATAGTCTTTGCAACAAAATGTTTAAGACATTACATGTTAAACCAAGAAACAAGGGTCATTGTAAAGACAGATCATTTACGAACATTCCTCATGCAAGGGTCTTTATCTAAAAAGGCTGGACATTTCATAACCTTAATGGGTGAATTTGAGTTGACATTCGTAAACCAAAAATCCGTTAAGGGACAAATCATTGCAGATTGGCTAGCTGACAATCCACTAGATGGAGGTGATCTGGTAAATCTGGACTTTCCTGATGAGTGTATATACTTCATCGAAACCAGGCCTCCCATCTCTACATGTCCCTGGTATACTGATATCATCAATTTCATCATAGACCACACATACCCGGAAGGTGCCACATCACAACAAAGAAGGTGGTTACGCATTATTACCGCTAAATATGTTGTTTTAGAACAGGTACTCTATCGTAAAGCCTTCGACGGCATGCTTCTAAGATGCGTCGACATAGAAGAATCCAAGAAGATTCTTCATGAATCCCACAGTGGGATATGTGGAGGCCACTTCAGTGGTCACGCCACCACTCGAAAAATACATCGGATGGGCTATTTTTGGCCCACTCTCGAGCATGATGCAGTGGAATTTGTACGTAAGTGCCACAAATGCCAAGAATTCTCTCACGAGATTCACATGCCAGCACAATCCCTGCAACCAATAGCGACCCCGTGGCCCTTCTCCACGTGGGGTCTGGACTTGATAGGGAAATTCTCTCCCTCATCAACCGATGGCCATAACTTTATAATTACAGCCACGAAATATTTTACCAAATGGGTGGAGGCCATGCCTCTCACCACCAGTACCAGGTTCGGTAATTGCCAAATTCATTCTGAACCAAATTATCTGCAGGTATGGTGTCCCACAAGTCATTATCTCAGATAATGGCACGTCCTTTAAAAATGACGAAGTCCGTGAGTTATGTAGCAAATTCAAGATAAACCATCACACGGCCTCTCTTTACTACCCTCAAGCCAATGGGCAGGCCGAAGCGACAAACAAAATGTTAAAAGCTATTCTCCTCAAAATGGTCAAGGAGAACAAGCGAGATTGGCATTTAAAACTATATCCGGCCTTGTGGGCCCATCAAACCTCAATAAGAACACCAACAGGAGCAACCCCTTTCTCACTGGTATTCGGGGCAGAAGCAGTTCTCCCGCTTGAGGTTGAAATACCCAGTCTCTGCATCTCATTACAAGGGATTCTGGATGAAGAAGCTTATAGGGAGGCACACCTCTCTCAACTAGAAAGCCTTGACGAGGTCAGGCTAAATGCCGAACAAAGGCACAGAGCCTATGCCGACCGGATGTGCCGGCAGTACAACAAAAAATTCTATGAGTGAGAAATATATGAGGGAGATCTAGTTCTAAGACTAGACAGCTGGATCGATAAGAAAACTGGTGAAGGAAGAAAGTTCCGGCCCAAGTGGTTGGGCCCATACCGAGTCATGAAAGACTACGGAAATGGTGCGTATCTCTTGTGCACACTAGAAGGTGAGGAATTTGGTGAAACTGTCAATTCCTTGCATCTTAAACGGTTTTATGCATAAAACATCAAAATCACCACTTGTACATTATAGCTACCTACATTGCATTAGTCATTTAGCTGTTTCATTTTGTCCACTCATTTCGTAAAAATGGTAGTCCAGGAACTTACTCTTAAGCAATCTGTTACAAATTTCTGAAAATATTGGCAAAAGCATTCAAATCACATCTCTTCAAACATCATCAACTATTTTCAAATCTTCTCATCAAGTTCGACAGACAAGTATTGATGAAAACCATACCAAGGCCTGCATACTTGGCTTTGCTCTTTCTTTCTACTAGGTGAAGTTGTCCTTGCCTACGGTCTGTTCTAGAAGCTTCTTGGTGTCACATCTATCCCTCTTAAATCTCTTTGAATGAAAGGATATCCCAAAGTCATAGATCAGAAATGTCAAAATCAAATGAAATCAAAAGCACCAAGCAAACAAAATATTTTATTTTACACACTTCTTTGCCCCATCAACCTTCGGTGATAAGCCCACATCTCTTACTAGTGGTGTGAGGTTGGGAAAGGAAAGAAGTGCCCTTACTCGCCTATATCCTGCCTTTGGTGACAAACCCATGCTTCTTACTAGTGGCATGAGGCAGGGTGTGGGGGGTCCAGTCACACAAATTAACAAATCTTGGTATGCTAAAAACACAAATCAAATTCTATTAAGAGAAAACAAATATCCAAATTCCAAAGAGATCAAATCCTCAAAACCAGATTTTGTCAACCAGTTGCCATTTATGAATCTAAGTCTAGATAAACTGGAAAGTAAGTGGCCTTCTAAGCCTGGTGGTAGTTCTGAGTAGGGTAGGTGTGTAGGTCTAAATTTGGTTTCTGTTACTGGTTTGTCTGTCTCTCATCATTCCATTCAGTCAAACTCATACAACTTGTGCCCTTCCTAACTCTTGGTGTTGAGCCCTCGCATCTTACTAGTTGCGTGGAATTGGGATTGGGGCAAGTTCATCTCTTTATCACTATGCATTCATCACGTTTTGCCAACATAAGAAGAAATTACAAATATTTCCCAAAGAGTTTAAAAGTTCAGTACTACCATATGTTAGTATCATCTCATATCAGCATTACAAAAACATACAAAGTAAAACATTCTACTCAATATTTACTATCATTTGTTATCCATTGCATACATTCTGAAAACATGAAAACAAGTATTCTAAAAACATCTAAGTACACATGTGGAAACAAGTCACAAAATTCTAGGCACCAAGAGTCTGGATCCAAAAAGATATATATATATATATATATATATATATATATATCAAGTTTCATATACAATGCCATCATGCACTAGGCATGGTCAAAACGCTCAATGAGCCCAAAAAGTACAAAAACACTCATATAGATATCTGACAAAATGCTACAAAAATGGTCTCTCAATCCCTATGGGATCCCTCAGAGGGTGCATGACCACGCCTAGGACTCCGGCTACGCCGGTGCTCCGAATGCACTGAGGGCTCATGGTCACGACCAGTAGCTACCGTCTCGCTATGAGAATGACTCCTCCTCATCAAGCGCTCGGCCATCCTATATCCAGCTACCTCAGTGCGGAGAGAAGTCATGATCTTTGCCACATGCCAGACAGAGGAAAAAACATCAGTATGCCTACCGGCTGCTGAAGGCTCCCCCACATCCATGGAAAGCTCAGCACGAGTCTTCTCCGAGGGGAGAAGCAAGGTATCAGTGCATACTCGGTGAATCAAGTCTCGCCACTCATCAGCAGTCGCTACAAGTAAAGGAGAAAACAAGTTAGAAAATGATCAAAGATAAAACCAAGAGTAAACAAAACAAAAAGAAATAACAAACTAAGACAATTCTAACTAAAACAAATGTCAAGAGAAGAGTGACAACTCACTCGGATCTCTGGGCCTCCAAGAAGGATCTCTAGGATCCTGCGCCTGCCACTGATGCCGCCACTGACTGGTGTCCCTCTCCCACATCTGGGGCAATGTGACGGCCTACAATGGACTCACCATCTCCACCTAAGTCCTGAGAGAGAAACTCCTCTGAGACCAGAGTCACCCTCTCTGTGCTCCACTCCGCCCTCTCAGCCCGTAGGATCTCCTGAGTGTCATGCCACTCGGGATCACTATCATCTCCCCCACCCATCTCACTGATCTCCATCTCCTCTGTCTCCTCCTCTGTCTCTCCCCCTGTGAACTCCTCAGACTCAGAGTCCACGTCAATGGGCTCATCACTGCTATGGGCGGGACCGTGGCAATCCAAAGTAAGGGTGCCTGAGGAGCACCGGCTCTCCCTCGATGCACGTACCACCCTCCTGGCCACAATAGGAACACCAGGAGTAACAATAGTCCAACCCGGCCTCTAGGACCTCCCCGAGCCTCACGAATAGATCTATACACTGGCCCCACCGGAGGAAGCATGTCACTATAGGGGAGGCCGAACTGCTGTGGTACTCTATCAAAGGGGTGGATCTCCAACTTCCCCGCCCTATCTATCAACTGGCTGGTAGTCTGACAAGCAATCAATGTAATGGTCTCCTCTCCCCATACCCCTGCCATGGCCTGATAAGGAGTGGCCTCCATGTCTGCAGTGGTCAGAGAGGCCACTGGCTGGTGAGGTGCTCTAAGAACTATCATCCCCATCCACCTCGCTGCCCTGACAGCCCCGGGATCCTCTACCTCTACACCTCTCCCATATGGGGTGATATGCTCATACACCCAACTCATGACAAGAGTCGGTGGCTCAGTGACTGTCCCTGTAATCAGACTACCCTGTATAAATCATGGTAGGTAGTCCCGAGGATATCTACTCCCCAAGTGTAGACACGTCCATGGCCCTCAATCTGTGCAATAATGGGGGCCCAACAATATAAGAGGGTGTCCCCTCCCTTGTCCCCAATCAGTCTCGAAGCAAGGATGCCCATGATGGCCTTGCGGAGCACGGGAATGTCTGACTCAATAATAGAGTGGATCCTCACTCCCTTCTTCGATCCCATCGATACAACTGCATCTCCCATGTAGGTGGCCCACTGAACCACCTGTGATCTCGATACTGTTGTCTTAAGAGATAGCCGCCGCCCAAGGATCGGAACCCCCAGTATACGGTAAACATCCTCCAGGGTGATGGACCACTCACCCCTAACTCCTGGCAATCGGAAGGTGTTCTGATCCGCATCCCAGTATGAAAATAAGTCACATAGTATGTGACTGGCAGGTGCAACGTGAGGGACCTGTGCAATCCTCCAAATGCCAGCCCTCTGAAGGGTATCTCACTCTACCTGAGAGAGTGCCTCTAATACTGCTGGGAGCCAATCACACTCCCTCTCCCGGCTCCATCTAATATACTCCTCCTTCTGCATACACCCAAAAACACAAAAAAGGAGTAAGTTAGTACTAAAATCCAATTGGAAAAACTATTAAAAACATGTAAAAATGCTAAAAATGCAAAAATAAATAAAATAAAGCATTGTTTTAGCTTTCTGTCATGGACCGCCACCCTGTGCAGAGCGGCGGTTCCGTAACCACCGCCTTCTAAGGTGGCGGTCCCGTAACCACCGCCCTGCACAGGGTGGCGGTCCTGTCCCAAAATACAAATGGGTCGTATACCCTAAAAAATGCCCAAAAACAAACAAATACACCATTTTAACTAAAAAAGAAACCTACCCTATGGGCGCCCCCCCTAGAGACACGTTTAAAACTAATATTTTCAAAAATGACCCCCCCGAGAGAAAGATTTCATCATTTCCACATTTTAGGTCTAAAAACAATAAATCGAGAAGAACTAACCTGAGACTTCGTGGGTCGATGTTCCACTCTCGGAGGCATGATCGCTATCTCACCATGAACATTTTGACTATACTCTCGTCGAAAACCGTCACCGTGGGTCCCAGAGCTCAAAAACTATCAAATCAATCCGTAAATGAATAGTAAAATGACTTCATTTATATATATATAGCTTTCTTAAATTGATTTTGAATGTCTTTCGCAGGGTCGGAGAGCATCGACGGAGGTAAGTTCTAAACCCCGCGTAGATGGTAAGTCCTCTTTTCATATCAATTCAGCCTTATTTCTCAATTTATTTTATCTATCTGCACTTGAGTCCCCTTTTTCATTTTTACAGGTAGCGGGATCTTGGATGGCGACTTTCCAGCACACGGGCATGTCAGGTATAACTCCTAACTCCCCATTTCGGGACCACCATACTCGGATCCACCATTTTACGCCTCTTCATGGCTAAGACGCTTCTCCGAGGGGGCAATATGTACGTACCCAAAATTGTAGGGTACTGCACCACCGGAACGATGTTACACATGCCCCAATGATGATACAGGTCTCCTTGCAAGGTGTTCAGAATCCAGAAAGGCTCGCCAAGTATACGCTTGTATCCCGCATGCCCCGCTCAGCCTCCGCATGCTTTGTTTTTCCCTTTTCCCCCCCTTTTCTTGCATTTTAGGCTTCAGTGATGAAACCACCACCCTGCCTGGGTGGCGGTCCCATGACCGCCACCCAGGACAGGGCGGCGGTCCCGTAACCGCCGCCCTGCACAAGGGTGTCTTGTAGGGCGGCGGTTTTGTTCGCATTTTCCAGATTCTTCCGATGATCACGTCAAACGTAAATCTTCAAATTTACACGCTTTCTTCAACCACTTTGGCTTGCATTAATGTTTTTGGTTCCCTGGTAATAGTGTTTTTCCTTTGTTTATAGTAAAAGAGTTCAAATGGGAGTTACCCTCTGGTAAATGCATTGGTTATAAATAGCCAGCTTGTTTTCAAGCAAATGGCCCCTCATCTTCTCAATTCTCTTATTCAGTCTTTCAATTTCTTGCTTAGAATTCTACTAGCTTCATGTTTTGCATCAATTATTAGTTTTCCTTTGTTGTTTAGAAGTCATTCAATCTTCTTGTTTCAGTCTTGTTCCATTGCTGCTCCATACAATCAGTTTAGCATAGAATAGCTTCATTTCTAGACTAGAATCCATTAAAGTTGCAGGTTTTGTTTTGTCACAAGGATAGATTCTAAAACTCTCGGTGCACTTGTGTTGTATTCCCACAATAAATCCCGCTAGGAATTGCATAGTCAAGCTCTGTTCACTTGCGCTATCCCTCTCCTACTCGCATTGTATTCGGTCTATATCCAAAGCTGCCATTGTTCGAATACCATCTTCTGTTGATACTATCATATACACACTTTCTGGATTCACGAGGACACGAAGGAACGAGGAGATCACACTGAGGGGATGAAATCACACACAACTGGATTTACCACTGTTCTGTAAACGCCAGGTTTGAGCTATCAAAGTTCTAGTTACGACATATCAAATAGAGTAGTGAATTATTTTATTTCAGTTAAAAGTTTGCTCTCGATATCACCAGGGAAGCTGTGGGGATTGATAGTTTCTGAGAAACTGTGATTCATTCCTCACTTCTGAGGTAGGATCGAGAGTCTTTTCAATTTAAATATATAGTTGCTTAGATATTTAGGATAAAATCACAACTGCACAGGCAAATAGCCATACCAGGCTACTTTGCTTGTTTTTATTCTGTTACTAGATTAGTTGTCCATTTTATAAATATACTAGAGTAGCTGCTCTTCAATTTCATTGAAATACGTCATTGAAAATACAAAAATAGAAGAATGCTTGCATAGTGTAAATACTTCTTTCGTAATCAGTTTATTAAAGTTAGTTAAAAGTTGAATCATTTTGTATGACAATCACAGGACCTAGAGAGCCTAGAGAGTATATATTTGAACCCATAGTGCCTCAGCCAAATCTACCCATGACATTAGCTGATATAGATCAGGACCTTAGGATACAGGTCTTTTGAGCAACAACAAACTTACAAGCAATTAGTGAGCAACTAAGAGGATTAAACATCGAAGATGACAAAGCTTACACATTTTGGTCAAATCATCCTAACTATAGACTGCCTTGATAAAATACCCGAATGACTGTACAAGGATTCGAAAGAGAACAAACATTTGGTTGTGATCCTTTAGTTCCACAGCCTAATGCAGGAGACCTCCTCATTGACATAGATACTAGCTTACGCATTCAAGTTGCCAGAACACCTGTTAGGTACTCTGAGAAAATTATACAACTTCTAGTTCTAAACATAGAGGCTGAAAAGGCATATGATTACTGGATAGTTGGGAGAAGGGATTGATTCTTCACATGACCATAACAGGTCCACAACAACCATGAACTCACGGTTGTGATCCCCAAGTCCCACAACCCAACGGGCCTACAAATCAGTTAAGTATTGATACCGGCTTACGAACGTTGGTATTTAGATCCTCACCACTCCCGCCAGATATTATAGTACAGTTCTCCGTATTAAACATAGAAGCCAATCAATCTAATATTTTCTGGGCTAGACCAGAAAACCACCCATAGTTAACTACAAATCCACTAAATCACCCATCACCATTTTCATGACCTTGTCTGGAGATATATACGAAGCTCCCACAGGTCACTTCCCACGTATCCAACAACCAAGAAACAGGATCTCGGCAGAGCTCAACATTGATTGGAGCCTCCGAACAGCCATTATATCTGAACGAACCATTACACCAATTCAGGTTAGGAGGGCCTTCTTCGCCTTAGATTCACAGATTCCATTATTGTGTATTGAGGATATAAGATTACCCGATTAGCTTGTCTGTATCCATTCACATTCAACATTCACCGGCTGTCTCGACATGACCTCGGGAGGTCGGGTATGAGGAAGAGGTACTTGTAGATTCCCATGCTCGCATGTCACTTCTAACTGTGTGTCATCCAACCCTGGGGGGTTGGATGTCATCCAAATTTCCATACACATCTGACCCATCCAACCTTGAGTCTGTCATAGCACTTCCACAATAGTCAGCTGACCAACCCGATTGTCCATCCCAAGATTCCAACCTAACCGACCAACCCATCTTCCATCCTATTTTTTCCAACCTGACCAACCAACCCCCAAGCATCCAACTGTCGACCAACCCATCATCCAACCTCGAATTCAACCAATTTTAAGATGAGCCTTGTCACCAATTTCCACCATTGTATCGTGGCGAGCTGGAAAAAACATGATCTACCCTGAAGATTGCAAAGAATTAATTTTCCCCTTCAACTTCTAGTACTCTAACCTATGTGGGGTTGTGGCTGATCCAATATTTGCCTAAGGGTGCACGAAATATGGATAAACATTTGGGGACTCATTGGATGTATCTGTCTGTTAGATCTGAAAATACCAGTGACCTTAGTCAGGATCCATTGGGCATGGAGTCATACTGATTGCTTAACTTGTCTGAAACTTGGGGAATTCTAACTCTGATTCATTACTCCTTGGAACACTATTCAGGGAACTGTCAATTTCTGATAAAAAACCTTGGGTTGGAGATTGGATGTTCCATCAGAGTAGAACCTTGTTTTGAACCTGGAAAGCCTGCATCTAGCAGTAAAAATGTAGCTATTGCACAAGAGCAACAAAGTCATACACATCACAAAGGGAACTATGTACAAGAATTGCACAAGCACTTACAAAAAGCAACCCTAAACTACAACATGTAGAGCAATGTATCACTACACTTAGGAGGAATTAGAAACCTAGACTAATTATATATAAGGGTGAGGACTTCTCCCTTCAGTAATAATGCTTAAGGTAGATTCCATTGACTGGAATCTATGTAGCTCTTCACCATCCAACTGTAGATAGTTGGAAATAATTATTACTCTTGCATCTTGTAACCATGTAAGGGACCACTCTATATGGCATCAAACTTGGAATGCCTTACCCAGTTTTTTCCCGAACTGCTTCCCACTTTCAGAACTAGGTCCCCTTCTTGGAAGGTCCTTGCCTTGGCTTTCTTTTGAAATGACCTCTTGATTAATTTGTAATCCTAATTCTTCTCAATGTCCTACATTACATATTCTCTTGTCTATCTATCCAATTCCATAAGCTCCGCATACCTAACTTCCATTGGTTCAAATTCAGACATCTCTAGCTATCTTCACGAGCTCCAATGCTGGCAACTCAAGTGATATAGGCAACACTACCTCTTTCCAATAGACAAGTTTGAAATGGAGAGTCTACCTTGTTGATCTCTTGGTCTGTTATCCTATCAGCCCATTAGGCCGATTTGAGCTCTGTATACCACGTCCTTTGGTATTTTCATCCAAGAGTTCCTTTCTGATAATTTTTAGCATAGGTTCTTATTTGTGGAATTATGCATGTTTGTTACCCTAGGGGTAAATAGTTTAAGGAGGTGCTTAAATATAGTCCTGCATTCCTAATAGCCCATTCTGTGACCTTTGAAACTATGAAATTCCAATGCATTATCTTATATGATAGTAGCTAGTACACAAAACCTTGTCACTATCCCTTCCTAGAAGTCCAGTATGTTAGACTCTTTCGCCTCCTTCAGTATTACCATGCCTCGGTCCACTTGGTGAAATAATATGTTGTTGACATAATCCATTTATGGCCTTCGCCTTGAATGTATATGGATCGATGACCCCAATGAATTCTAATCCCTTTTTCATGCATGGATGTTCGATTGCAAATAGGATGTAATGAAAGTGTTGCTATCTTCTCTTTCCCTGTGAAGAATGCACACTTTCTTACAACTTCTTGACCCAAGTGCATAACAGTCACTAAATATTTTGGGGACAATAATTACCCTTGACCTTCATTATATTAAGAGCTTATCAACCTGTAGAGCCAAAATGACATCCATCCTACCCCATCATGAAACTCTTGTAACATCTTCTCTTAATCTGGTGATTTTTCTTAATGCACCTCAGTAGGATGACTTTGTTTATGTCCTCTTTTGAACAAGAACACTATCAATAAATACATATGGAATGGCTTGTAGTCTGAAATATATCACTCTTTTCTATGCTCAACTCATGGAGGACACAAGACCTATTTGAAGGAAATTGTACCATATCTTGATTCCAACAAAGGGCGGGTATACATCTTTGTAGCCTTCCTCTTGGCCTATCCTGTAGAACACCAACAACCTGCTTTTTCACCATGATTTGACTTCAACATGTTGATCTGGAAGATAATTGTTCAACACAATCCCTTACTACAGACCAATTTATTGACCTTTATTTCTATCTCATACTCTATTACACGGGTGATCCATCCTACCCGTTTCTCATTGAAATCTTTATTTTAGAGGAAGAATTCTTTCACTCCTGACATGAGATACTAACAACTGGATTTTATAATTTGAGACCAAATGCTTGAACTTCTTTAGACTCCTTATGATTACTACCAAGAACATGTTTTTCAATGAAAGATTATCTTACCTCATAATCCTCTAGGCTCTTAACTGAAGAAAGATATGGGTTGTTTTGTACCTTCTTTTTTCTGCTAGACTAAGATTACAAAAATTGTGTCACTACCACCAAAGCATACAGTATGAAGTCTTTAGAGAAATTTGGATTCATGAGAGTTGGGGCTTGTGATATAGTTTCTTTTATGGCCTCAAAGCTTGCCTTTCCTTCATCTATCCAGCTGAATGCTAATATCTTCTTCAACATTAACGTTATTGGCTTAACAATGGCAGCAAAGTTAGGTACAAACCTACACACAAAATTGATTTTTTTCTAGGAATATTTGAAGATCTTTCTTATGGCTTGGCAATGACAATGTTCTTATTGATTCAACTCTCTCTATGTCAATTTCCAATCCTTTCTTTGATACAATATGGCCTAGAATCCTACCCTCATGGGCCAAGAATATGCATTTTTTAGGGTTCAATGATACCCCAAATATTCTACACCTTTGAAACACCTCCCTTAGGTGAAAAAGGTGGTCTGGTGCATTTTTGGAAAACACCATAACGTAATCTAGATAGATTAGTATTATTTTGTTAATCACCCCTTTGAATGCCATATCCATTGCACTTTGAAAAGTGGCTCTAGCATTAGACAATCAAAAATGGTATTTTTCTGTAGGCATAAGTGCTCCATTTGGTGGTGAAAGTTTTTTTGAACTAATCATCTTCTTTTACCATGATCTAGTTGTACCCCGAGTAGCCATCTAGGATGGAGAATCTCTCTGATCCAGACACCACTTGCAAGATTTGCTCAATTGAAGGGAGTGGGTAGTGATCTTTGAGGGAATATCTTTTTAAGTCTCTAAAATCTACACATAACCTAATCTCTCCATTTTTATTCTTGACTGGGACTAGGTTTACAACCCATCTTGAGTGTTTGATTGGAAATATGATACTTGCCTCTATCAGCTTATTCAGCTCTTTCTTCATCAGAGGCTCAATGTGTGGATTGAGTAGTATATGCTTTTGCCTAATGGGATGAGTAACTAGATCTACTTCATTGTGTGTTGTGATAGCTTTGGATTAAAACCTCTTAGGTCTTCATAGCTCCAAGAAAATACATCTATAATTTCTTGGAATTTTTTTATGAATTTTTACCTTTCATGCTCGGTGGCCACTTTTCCAATTTGAATTGTTTTGCCTTCTCAAACTAGGATTGACTCTAAATCTTCTCCTTTGATCTATATGTTAGGCTTATCTTTTCTAAACAGATAAATAGGATTGAAGATATACTCAAATGTCACTAAGCCTTTGGGAAGATTGTTTATATGAAACTAAACTATTTTATTTCCATATTACTGTTCTAATCTACTTTGATTTCTAGCTGAGAATTCAGCTTCTTCTTGCAAAAAATTAATGATCTGTTGATCATTCTCGAACATCGGCCATCATGTGTTCTTATCTGGCACTGTTGTCCTCACAACTATATGGATATGTGGCTTCTCTTTGTCTCTTTTAATGTTTTCGACCACATCAAATGTTGCTCTAACTGCTCCAAGCCTATCACTAGCTTCATTCTCCTTCCTCGGTATAGACACAATGTTGAAGGCCTTAGAATCCTCCATGAGATCCCATACCCTACTCTTGTATCTCTTGAGAAGGTCATTCTTAACAACATTAAGTCCTTTAACCTGATTGATAACTTATTAACTATCAGTAAACACTTGCAAGTTCTTGATTCCTCACTTCCTTGCCCAATGAAGACCATGTACCACAACCTCATATTTAGCAGTTTTATTTGAGTAGGAAAACTAAAATTTGAAGGCTGAATAATATTTCATACCTTTGGGGGGACACAATCATAGCTCCTCCTCCAGCTCCTTTCCTACTCCTTGAGCCATCAAAGAATAATTTCCATAACTCATTGTCATCTTTATAATTTGGCTTAACTAGGTAAGGAAGAGGATGATTCTCTTCATGTATACGATAAACACCTAGCTCGGATTATTCCATCTCCTTATAAGGGTTAAAATCATGTCTTTTGTTGGCCCACTCATCGAGATTCAAGTCTTGGATACATCCCACCTTGGTATCTACTTCACAAGTACTCAGGAGGTCTTCTTGATCAAAACTTGAGTAGTTGGAATTGATGGGGTTAGGCACATAAGATTCAATATGATAATCAACAATGGGATCAGATCTGATTGTGGCCTTTTCCCCATAGCTTTTTATAAAGAGAATATGTGACCAATCAGTAGACAGATAGCCTCTAATTTTGGCAGTGAAGTTCCTGGACAAACATAAAGAAAAATGTGGTGGAAAATCTATGATTGATACATTCTGCAAAACAATCACATTGGGATAGGCATGCAAAGTGAAGATTAGATCCTTGATGATTCCAAAAGTTGTCACTATTGTCCCATCCAATTACACTACCCCTATAGAGATGACTTCATATTGGAGACCCAGTTGATCAACTATTTTCTTAGGCATTATAGAACTACTTGCCCCAGAATCCATCATACAATTGTGCACCAATTTGTCTCCAATAATCAATGAAACATAGAATGGAGGAGGTCTCAAGTTCGTACCTTGTTGTTCTCAATGGTTTCCCCCATGTTGAGATGTGTTGGTAAGCAATTTCTCTTGCTAGTTAGGGGTGTGACTTGAGCTTGACAAATTTTTCATAGCACTCTGCAATATATCCTTGGAATGGCCAATGACTCCCATAATGAAATGTTCACACTTGTCCTCTTCATTTTCTCAATGATGTTGAATGAGTTATCCGGTTTCTTTCCCTTTCCAGGCACATGTTTTTCTTGCAAATGTATTGTTACAACCGGTACTTGAATGGATTTGGAAGGTGGATTGGATTTGTTTTTTACATTAGGAGTTGTAATTTGAATGCCAATACCTTGCTGAGAAATGGAGGGTTGAGGATCACCTGATCTTGGTGAATTTACTTCTCCAATATTTCTCCTCTTAGACGGTGTATTGGCAGCTATACTTTGAGAAGGAGTCTTATTCATTCCACATAAGTTCTTAGCTTGCCAATTAACAAGCATAGTTTCACTTGGAGGTCCCTCTTGCTGAATTCCTTGCTCCTGATCTCCTTCTAGGATAGGTTCATGTGATATCATGCTGGTTTGCACCATCAATGCCTAATTTAGTGCACCATTTGAATCACATCAACTGATTATGTGGCTGATTACATGGAAAACACTATTCATACTCTTGTGCCAAGTTCTTCTATGCTGGGACTGATTCCCTAGATGTTGAAGTTGTGTTTGGGTCATACGACCTAAAAGTTCTAGAAGCTTGAGGTTTCCCTTGGTGTTGACTCTGATTTATAGCCTGGGATGGTGGTCTATTTTGCTGATACTAGCGTCTAGTCTTATACTAAGCATGAGGCAGATATGGCCTAGAACTCTAAGCCTGGACTGTCTCTTCGATGGTTACTAGCTCAATTCCCAGGTTTTTAAGTTGTTTCATCACTTCCTAAAGTTCCTTAGAGGTGTTAGATGATGAAGTGGAGGCTTCAACTAAACTTTGGCTCCTAAGGGTGGGTATAAGAGCTAATGCGGGCATTTGGCTGGCACATAGCGTTTCCTAACTTGAGGATAAAAAGGCATGGATGGCCTAGGGGTAAGTTTTACAGCCTGAATCAAATGGTTCTCAACTCCTATGGAAAGACTATAGGCTGCAAGAAAGGTTATGCCCCCCATTAACTGAATCATCAAAGAAATATCAAAATTCAAAGCTCTAAAAAATTATAGGAAGGCACCTTAATTAGTGGGTCTTACTGCTAGTTGGAATCCTGTCCCAAGTCTATTGAAATCTTAGGTTAAAATCCATTAGTTGCTCATTCAGAGCTCTCTTGATTGTTGTTCAGTTGCTCCAAAAAAGATAATTTATCACCCTTCTCTCCAAATTGGTCATGAAGATTTGTGCACAGCTGGTTCCAATTTTGAATAGAGCCTACTTCAAGACTCCTGAACCATTGTGAAGCTTTACCTTTGAGTGAAGATGCTAACAACTTGACTATAATTACAATCTCATGGATCTCATGGATTATACAAACATTCGCAATATCTTGGACATGGTTAGCAGGAGAAGTCTTGTTTTCCCCAGTGAAATATGGGATACTCTTTAATGCTGCTATCAGGACTGGATTTTATGCATTCAGAGTGAGTGGGTTGCTGCCAGTGAAATTTACATAAGGATTTGGCTGAGCCATTCTGATCAGCCCAAGCACTCTTCTTGATTGAAAGAATGGGCTACTAGAAGGAGGGGTTGATAAGGCTCTATTTGGTGGAGATAGAGACCTTTGGGATCTTATTTCTCTCCTCCCTCTATCTGGGAACAAGTCTAGATAGAAAAATAATCCATCCTCTCTGGCTCTTGACCATGTTTGTATTCCTTCTCATGAACTTGGGAACTTAGACTAGTGAAACTAGTAGATTTTGTTCCTTTTCTAGTCACCAGATGTACAATTTTAAAACTTCTTAAAAGATAGAATCAAAAAAAGTGTACATCAATCTTATTGTAACAAGATGGATACTTCTTGCCCCATCAGGCATGACAAAATTCTTAGTGCAAAATTAAAACACCCCAAAATGAGTTCTATGAATCTGCTTTTATAAGGCAGAGTCATTTAGTGTTATTGACATAACATTGAACTTTCCCTAAGGTGTGGGACCTTGAAAAAATGGAAATCTCTCAGGATTAAAGGTTGGTTCCTATTCATCTATTTAGGTGTATACGTGAGAATTTGCAGAGGATCTATCTCTACACCTAATCTAAAATTTTCCAAGGAGACAGGGATAAAAGGGACGCAGGAAATCAAGCTAAAGCTAGAAGGTGATACAACAAAGGAATGATGAACATTCATTTTTCTAGTAGACACAAACCCAAAAAATGTGTACAACAACCAAGCATAGATAACTAAATTTATAACGAAAGACCATATGAAAGGAAAATAGACAAGAAAGGATCTAGAATCGATCACATGTGAGTTTTATTGCTATGTAGATTGATACAATGCATTACAAAGTGGATAAGAGGTAGGAAACGTATTACAGTCTAATGGAATGTCTGAAAACCCAACGAGTTCCTTTTCTATAATAAAAGGGGATCTTACAAGATAGAAGAATTTCCAACCCTTTACAACGAGTCCCAACTTAGTATTTATTGACTCGATCAGATAGAAGAAAGAGAGAGAGGTAGGAAAATAAGGTTGAAGCTCAACCACTACTCTTAATGCCTCTTACCAAATTTTTCCCCAAATCCATCTTGATTGTATCAATCTCTGGTTTGACACCTTGAAGTAAGAGGAAATGGAGAAACAAATCGAATCTGATATGGTTATTGAGGCTGGAAGATCCTGTGTTAAAGGCTTGAAGGTGTTTCCTCAATTTTTCACCTACCAGGGCCTGAAGAAAATGGTTTTTTATCTTTCCATGGTGTAGAGGGTGTTGAGATGCTTCCAATCAGTATATGATTTGCAATATTTCGATCCTTGAGTCAAAATATATTGCCCTATCAAAGTTTGTATTCAAGTCTGTAAAAATGGGCAGGAAAATAGTTTGAGAAATAGGTCTCCTTTTTTCATATTGGGCACATGTGGTAGCCTAGATTATTAAAAAAATCAGGTTTGCAGGTCCGTGATTTATCCTTTTCCCCTTTTCTGAAAAACACAAAAATTAGAAAAATTCCCGTGGCTCTGACAGCTCTCACTTGGACACGTGGCACCCTTTTATTGGTTGGGGAGATGCACGCTTCAATTTTTATCTCTATGCCTTTTTGGCAAAAGGAAAGTATTTCAACTTTTCCTCTGACTCTCCGCTTTGACATTGACTCGGGCTCAAATGCTAACCTTTTTCCTTTAGGAGGAGTTGCGGCACATTTTACAACTTTTACACTCTTTGGAATAACAAGGGGAAAAAAGCCAACTTTCCCCCCGATGGCCCCTTTAGTGCTGTTAGGGATCAAACGCTGACTTTTTCCTTTGGGCGGGGGCACGACCCATTTAGCAATTTTTATTCTTTTGGGATGACAAAGGACAAAAAACTAACTTTTCCCTCGATGGCCTACTTTGACGTGGGACATGGGCAGCCTGGCACTCGTTTTGAAACCCTCTCTTTATTCAATCCTTGAATTAGTGCCATTTGGAAACTTGGCATCTCTCCACCGGTCTGCCCCATGCATTAGAATATTCAACCGACTCTACCCTCTTTCTGAGACTGGACACATGGAGGCGTTGCACTCACTTGAAAGTATGATTAAAAAATTTTCCATTGAAGAAGCATCGAGTCAAGACTTTGAAGCCTTCACGAGTCTCTGGAATTTTCAACGATCTCCTTTTATCCATTATGGACTCTAGGCCACGTGGAGAGCTCAAGCTCATTTGGGTCTTTGGCTTTGAACTAACTCTTAGAAATGCGCCAGGCTGACACTTGGCAACCTCCGCTTGCACTTTATACTTACCCAATTTTTTAGACCTGCCATGTCTGCCTTTTGACCTTGTTTCGAGCCATTTGAAATACGTGGAGGGCTGGCACAAGTTTGATTCTTCACCCTGGGCTCCTATTTCAAATTGGTTCACTCGAGCTGACACCTGACACCTTCTTTTCTGATCCTGTTAAATCCATTATTCAGTCTAGCTTGTGACAAATTTTTAGGGTTCTGGATGCATGGAAACCTCAGGGCTCATTCTATGCGGCTTCATTTCTGGATTCAACTATTAGAGAAGCACCGAGGTATGACACATGGATGAAATTTCCACTGCCTCCTCCATAAGGTAGTTGATTTTGGACTAAGTTGGTCCCAAGTTGAGATCTAATGAGACTGAAATAACTTCATCAATCAACTGTCAAGGAGGATCGTCATGGGTACATTTCACAAACAATTGTGTCTAGCCTTCCTGGATTCCTCTACGTCACTACCCCTCTCATGGTTTACTGACCTTGTTATTCCATTTTTGAGTCTACGTGTAACTTATAAATGGAGTTTAATTTTCATCAGAAATGGAGTCGACATATTCATTTCTCATGTTGTATAGGGTCTTCTTTAGTCTCCTTCTCAGCCTTTCTTCCACTCTCATTGATGAGTCTCTCCTTGTGACCTAATTCTACATTGAGATCTAAATGAGTTGTATCTCAGGTTCTTATCTCTATGGGGTAAGTGGCCTGATTTTCCATTATGTAAAAGTATTCTCGTCGAAATATGGATAATAAGAAATGCAAAGGGTCATGGAAAATGAAAATTCACAAGTATGGAAGCACAAATACATAATAAGGGGGGTCAAAGGATCAATCCTTAGATTCCTCCATAATAAACACGCTGGCCTCTCCATTTCTCAAGGGATTCCAAATTCACTGAAGATTTCCCCCTTGATAGGTATTTTTAAATGGTGTTTGTTGGACTTTCCTTTCACAAATGATGGGGACAGGGGTTCAAAGCCACAATGAACTTCAACTTTCTTATTTTCACCTCAAACTATATGTAGGGGATTTTGTAAATATCAAGAAACCAACAATAAAGTTTATGCCCATCCAAGCCATGTGGTTTAATGAGTGCAGAAATGTCCATACCTGGTTCTCCTCACATCAACTCCAAAATCCATCAAGCCATATGATGCTATGGAGAAAAAAAATAAAGGAAACAAAGCAAGGATACCATGCTTTACATACACTTTGTAAGCATAGCTGACACACAGATCAATGTATATTCAACTAACAACTGACATACCGAAAAAACAAAGAAGTGTCTCAATGGATCCTACCTCACTAGAAAGTATTCCAAAACTGTAAGTTTCTCCAATCCTCTATCCAATGATGAATTAGCTCTAAGTTACTAGGTGTAACTCCCACAACCAAAAAATGTAAGAATGACAAAGTGAATTTATCTCCTTCCCTCCTACATTGAGGATAATATCCTAAAGTGTAACCAAGAGAAATATCCTTTTCTACAGGTTGAGTGAAGTGTCCATGTGTCACCCCTGCTCAATTCTGTCCCCCAAGATTCCAAAATTTAGAAAGAGAATAGGAACAAAAACACTTTAAGAACATGGGAGTATATCACCCAAATTCCTTACAGAGCGACGTAATACCCCGTGAATATTGGTGGAGACACCTAATTTTTCCACCTGAAAATTTTCATAAACCAACCATAGGTGTACAAGACCATGGTGACTTGTTGTTGCAATCGGTCATCAATAAGGAGTGGATTATAATCTATCATAACCTGATGTTGAAAAGAAATATGAAGCCTCCATACGTAATAGGTAGGGTGCAAGGGCTTATCAATTCATGCTAAGAGGATCGCACACTTAAACTGAAATGGGGGTCTAATCAGTATAATAGCCAGAAAAATAGGCCAATTTAAGGGTTAACATTCATAATGTTTGGAAAAACTATGGAAGATATAACATTGGGGCCCACCCTCAGGGTGTTTAAGTAGAAACCCTAACTTCGGTAAACACAAACGTACCTCTAATGTAAGTGTGGACCACTCGGTCTGCTAAAATAGGTTATCGAAGACTAATATAACACAAAATTAAACAAATTACAAATGTTTGGAGTCACCAACCTATGAGTGATACCTATAAACAATACAAACTCACCAACTTAGGCCTCATTTTTGACAACCAACTCATGGTTAGAGACTTGGCCCAATCCCCAGTCGATTGTGCACCAACTCAAGCTTAATTTGACCTTAAAACCCACGTTCCCCTGTAATCCTTGTCACCAACACACTCATTGCAAAGATTACCAATGCATCTATCTAATAAAATGTACTGAAATTAACCACTGCAATAAATCAATCAAACTATAGTTGCCTCTATAACCTGATGATGGAAGTTAGATCATTCAGTCAATGAATTCCTAAATGTTTTTACATACACAATGCTTCATACTAAATTCATCATGTGTAAGCTCACTTTTCATTAACATATAAGGAAATTAGCATCCATGTTTTCTTAAGTATAATAACATCAAATCCTCTAAATACATTCTCATGATATCAAGATCTGTGATTAACAACTCATATGTCCATCATATCTCCAATTTAAGATCTTTTAACATTTTAATATGTTAGTATCCATTACCAATCCATTCATCCCACTGAAATTTGGAATTTATTCCATACTAGTCAAATCTAAATTGGCATCTACGTGCCCAAATAATCATGACTGTGTCCCACGAAATGATTAAATATCAAGACATAATATACAAAAAGCAGCCATGAATCCATGGCCTTTATATCATCAATTATGGGTAGGGGAATATATGGTGTTTTTTCTAACCCCACCCTGACTTTCCAAAAAATTAACTTTTTCATTTTTGTCTTATTCGTCATTTTATGACCACAACTGACCCATTTCTTGACTTACACGGCACATCACTTGACTTCACACACACATTCACACTTGACATTTTATTTCACATCATGGCATTCACACTTACACACACTTTGTACACATGGCATCCCATGACTTGTGTGGTTTTCACTTCGTTGTGCGGCACACACACTACACTTCAGCAGCACACTATTTGTTGTGCACACACATCACACACTTTGTAATGTGGCACACAAAATTATATAAATGTATATGTATCTTATGCCCATATATCAAGGTTTGACAGGACCAAATCGCAGTTCATAGTGAAACCCATGGAACAAAATTTTAATATCTTCTTTTCTCAATATGTAATGCATCTAGAATTTCCATTAATTAAAGTCAATTGTATCCATAAATGTCAAAGTATACTAAAAACCATTTCTATATGCCCATAGGAAACATTATTTACACTTACATTCCCATACTTGTTTACAACATTGATCAATTTGATTTTCAAGTTGAAAGATTATTAAGTAAAAAAATACAGTGACAACTATGAATTCATTTCAACAATGTTGCTATTCCTACTTTGAAACAAAACCATATCTTAACCCATTTATCATCATAGTTTGAATGTTTCTCGCATTGCAGTACAAGGTAACAATGTTGAGTTACGTGCAGCTTAATAACTTCACATTGGCATGCTTTATTACAAACTTGCTGGAATACACAGTAACCGGCATCGGTTGACGTAACCACCATCGGTCACCTGGGATCGGTATCGGTCAAGCAAGGAGGAACCGACAATAGTTAGGGTAACCGAACATCAGTTTCCTGTGCATGATTTTTTTATTTAGTCGTGGGAATTAGATCTAACCTTTGATATGTAAATTTTATCTAATGGTTGTAATTGCATAGCTAAAGTGCCCTAAGTTTGTATATGCATATATAAGCTAGAAAGCTAAGGTTAGAAGGTAGAATAATTGAGTGAATTGTAAGAAGGAATTTCCTTTGGAGAGAAGAAGAGAAAGCTTGTAGAGAGGAAAAATATTGTACATCGTGTAAGGTGTGGAAGATTACAAATTTTCATTATATATCCTCTTTGATAATAAATTGGTTATTTCTTGGTAGACGTAGCCCACACTGGGTGAACCACGTTATATCTTGTGTATTGTTTCTTCTTGTTTATTTCCACTGTATTAATCTTTTTATCCTTAGTTCTTAATATATATCTGTACAACTGGTGTGATTAACCCCATCAACTGGTATCAGAGATTTTTTGTTTGAGGGTTTTGTGTGTTGACAGATTTACTCGCAGAGGGATTTCTGATTGAGTGAGAGCTAAAGCAATGGCAGAAGATGGAAATTTCAAATTAAATAAATTTTGATGGCTATGACTATCTATTATGGAATATGTAGGTGGAAGATTATTTGTATCATAAAGATTATACTTATCGTTGGATGAGAAGGAAATACCTACAAAGATGACTGATGAAGAATGGAAAATTCTTGATAGAAAGGCTCTGGGATCTATAAGATTGAGTCCTAGAAACATCTGTGGCTTCGAATATTACCGAAGCAGGAACCATGGTAGAGTTGATGAAATCTTTAGCTAATTTATATGAAAAACCTAGTGCTTCAAATAAAGTTTATTTGATGAAGAAATTATTTAATTCTAAAGATGCAAGAAGGTGAATCTGCATCAAGTCATTTGAATGATTTCCGGTCTATTGTAAATCAATTAAAATCATCTGAATATTCCATTTGATGATGAAGTGAAAGCACATTTTATTATTATGTTCTTTACCAGATAGTTGGGATAACTTGGTAATGGTTGTTAGTAATATAGCGTCTACTACTAATATTTTAAAGTTTGATGATGTGGTTAGTATAATCCTGAATGAAGAAATACGTAGGAAAAGTACAGGAGAATTATCATCTGGTAATGCTTTGAATGTAGAAAGTAGGGGAAGGCAGAAGGAGATATCCAAGAGCAATAATAATGGGAAATCAAAGTCTAAGAATGGACAGATCTAAATCCAGAGGTAAAGGTATAACATTTTGGAATTGTGGAAAGAAAGGACATGCAAAGAAGGATTGTTGGTTCAAGGAAAACAAAGAGAATGTTTCAGAGAAAGGTAAAGAGGAAAATGTTGCTGCAAAAGAGGTAATGCAAGATGCCCTTATTCTCTCCTTGGATAGTAAAATTGAATCATGGATTTTAGATTCGGGAGCTTCTTTCCATGCTACCCCTAATAAGGGTTATTTAATAAATTATGTCTAGGGTAATTTTGAGCATGTTTATTTAGGAGATGATGAACCATCGCAATATTAATAGTAAAGGATGAAGTTTATCTTAAATTGCAGAATGGAAATACATGGATATTGAAAGATGTGAGGCATGTTCCAAGCCTTAGGAGAAATCTAATTTCTACAGGATAACTAGGTGAATCTGGTTACATGGTTACATTCACAGCTGACTCTTGGAAGGTTACCAACGGATCTCTTGTTGTAGCAAGAGCCAAGAAGGTAGGAACATTGTATTTGTCTACCTGTATTATGGATTCCTTTTCTATGCTATCTACTTCAAATTTAGATGTAAGCATGTGGCATAATCGGCTAGGCCATATGAGTCAAAAAGGAATGCAGATCTTAAAGGTAAAGGGTAAGTTATCAGATTTGAAAGATATAGATCTTGATTTCTATGAGCATTGTATATTTGGAAAGTAAAAGAGAGTGAGATTTCTCAAAGTTGGGGCAGTAAAGAAGGAGCAAAAATTGGAGCTTGTGCACTCAGATGTGTGGGGACTAGCCTAGGTAGCTTCTCATGGAGGATCCCAATATAATGTGATTTTCATTGATGATGCCACAAGAAAGGTATGGGTTTATTGTATTCAATTGTAAATTTGATGTTTTTGAGACTTTTAAAAGATGGAAAACCCTTAAGGAAAATGAATCAAATTCAAAGTTAAAATGTCTTAGATCTGATAATGGTGCAGCAAGGATATCAATGATTATTGTTCAGTGAATGGAATACGTAGAGAAAGAACGGTTCCTAGAACACCACAGGAGAATGGTGTTGTAGAAAGAATGAACAAGACAATCACGGAACATGCAAGAAGCATGAGGATACATGTTGGATTACCCTTGTAGTTTTGGGTAGAAGTGGTAGACATGGTGGTTTATTTAATTAATCATGGGCCTTCAAGTGCACTAGATGGTTGAATACCAGAAGAAGCTTGGACTGGAAAAGAGATAGAATTTTCTTTTCTTAGAGTATTTGGTTCAAAAGATTTTGTGCATGTTGATAAATAAAATAGAAATAAGTTAGATGTTAAATCCAAGAGATGTAATTTTATTGGTTATAGCTCTGGTGATTTTGGATTCCATTTTTGGGATTTAAAAGATTCTAAGATTGTTAGGATTCATGACATTGAATGGAATGAAAAGATAATGTACATGGATCAAGTTTTGGTACCCAAAGTTGAACTGGTTTTAAATTTTGTGGAAGAAAACTCATTTTTAGATTTAGAAAAGACATCTATAGGTATCAGTGTCAGTTTTACTGAACCGGTATCGGTTGGACAGAACCAGCATCAGTCACCTAGACCAATGTCGGCTACAGAACAACAAGACCGGCATGGGTTAGTAGAACTAGGTCGGAAGGAGGTGACAGGTTTTGGTGACTTTCTAACATAGATACAAACTTGTAGAATGAGAAAGTTGAGCCTCTGACACCCCAAATCTCAGTGAGAAGGTCACAAAGGGTAAGTAGACCTCCAGAAATATTTTCACCTTCCTTATCTTTTTTATTATTGACTAATAGTGGTGGACCAGAGAGTTTTGAAGAAGCAATGTAGGATGCGACCCATGTGAAGTGGGATCATGGTACTGATGAATAGATGTACTCCTTGAAATAGAACCATACATCAGATTCGATTAAGTTGCTAGCAGGTAAAAGGACATTGCAAAACAAATGGGTTTACAGGATCGAGGAAGAAGAGGGTGGACATAAAAGATACAAGGCAAGGCTTGTTGTAAAAGGATTTGCACAAAAACCAGGTATTGATTTTGGTGAGATATTTTCTCCTGTAGTAAAAATGACTTCCATACGTACTATATTTAGTTTATTTACAATAGAATATTTGCATTTAGAGCAACTTAATGTCAAGAAAACTTTCCTTCACGGTGATTTGGAGGAAGATATTTATATACAGCAATTGCTTGGTTATGAAGTCAAGGGTAAGGAAACACTTGTGTGCAGGTTGAAAAAGAGCTTATATGGGCTCAAACAAGCCCCAAGGTAATGGTATATGAGGTTTTATAGTTTCGCGTATGAGCATGGTTATATGAGATGTGAATCTGACCATTGTATTTATTTCAAGAAGCTTGAAAATGGAATCTATATTATTTTGTTATTGTATGTGGATGATATGCTTATTGCAGGATCTAGTATACAGGTCAATGTTGAGCTTAAATAAAAGTTAGCTCATACATTTGCAATGAAGGATTTGGGAGATACAAATAAAATCATTGGCATGCAAATTCACAGAGACAGGAAGAACATGAAATTGTATTTTTCTCAGGAACATTATATCAATAAGGTGTTGGAAAGGTTTAATATGCAGAATTCAAAACCTGTAAGTACACCTATGGTTGGACACTTTAAATTGAGAAAATATCAGTGTCCTACATCACATGAGGATGTCAATTACATGTCACAAGTTACATATGCTTCATCAGTTGGAAGTCTCATGTATGTTATGGTTTGTACCAGACCAGGCATTTCACATGCAATGGGAGTTGTGAGTAGATTTATGGCTAATTCAAGTAAAGAGCATTAGAAAGCAGTCCAATGGATTATTAGGTATTTGAGATGGAAATCCAACATGCAGTTATAGTATGGAGGGTCAAATATTTCTTTATGCAACTATGTTGATTCAGATATGACTAATGATTTGGATGGTAGGAGAAGCACTACTAGATATGTATTCACAGTAGGTGGGACGACAGTTAGCTGGATTTCTAAATTGTCAAAGGTTGTGGCCTTTTCTACTACAGAGGTTGAATATGTTGCAGCTACAGAGGTTAGCAAATAGAATACATGGATGATTAGGTTCATGGAAGAGTTGGAAAAGGAGTGAGAGGATTGCAGATTGTATAGTGATAGTCAAAGTGTGATTCATCTAGAAAAGAACTCAACATTTTATTCAAGAACGAAAAACATTCATTTGAGATATCACTTCATACGGCATGTGTTGGAGGATGGGAAGCTGAAAAATAAATAAATTCATACAAATAAAAACCCTGCGGATATGCTAACGAAGGTTTTGGAAAAGGATAAGTTGGAGATACACTCCACTTATGTTGGTCTTCGAGTTTGAGACTTGAAGAGGGAGAAACATGCCCAGGAAAGGATCCAAGAATTGATTTTATAGTACAGTGCAACAATTTATCTCCAAGTGGGAGATTGTTGAGTTGTGGAGCTTAATTGCTTCACATTAGCATGCTTTATTAACTTGTTGGAATACACATTAACCGGCATCAGTCGACAGACCGGCGTTGGTCGCCTGACGACCGGTATCGGTCAAGGCAAGGAGGAACTAGCATTAGTTAGGGTAACTGACATCGGTTGCCTGTGCATGATTATTTTATTTAACTCAAAGGAATTAGATCCAACCTTTGATATAAATTTGATCTAATGATTATAATTGCATAGCTAAAGTGCCCTAAGTTTGTATATGCATATATAAGCTAGAAAGCTAGGGTTAGTACATAATAATTGGGTGAATTATAAGAAGGAATTCTTGGAGAGAGCTCAGAGAAGCTTGTGGGAGGAAAAGTATTGTACATCATGTAAGGTGTGGAAGATTACAGATCTTCAATTGTATATCCTTTGGAATAATATATTGGTTGTTTCTTGGTGGACGTAGCCCACACCAGGTGAACTGCATTATATCTTGTGTATTATTTCTTCTAATTTATTTCTACTTTTATTGTTTGTATGCTTATATCTGAATATATGTTTGTACAACTACTGTAATTAACCCCAACATACAGTGTTAGCCTTCATATTTTCCTGCATATGCTCTTTATGTTTAGAGGCCATGTGTAGTTGGTTATGTTCAACTAGTATTTTTGACATTGTTTTTGTACTATAGTATGACTTGCTTCATGTACTGATGGTGGACTACCAAAGGTGGTATCATGTTCAAATCCTTAGGGTGATGAGATGACTTCTCTTGTATGTCTAGAGGTGTATCATTCACTATCAGAGTATGCACATTAGAGATAGGAGCTATATCTTTTAGTTTCCATTAAGATGTGTAAACTGGAGATGAAGATGTAGTAAATGAAATAAATCCCTTACGCTTAAGTTGTTGGATTCTTCGTTGTAAATTATAGCAGTCATTATCATGATGTCCATTAATTACATGATAATTACAAAATTGTTAACCTGTGATTCTTTTAATCTAATAGTATGGATAGTAATGAGTAGGTAATAAAGTGATTTATCAAGTATCTCAAAGAGGATATCATGTTGTGTAACATTCATGTAAAATCAAAGAGGTTGATCTCATGGAACATACACATTGTTGCCTCTATGTAGGACGTTACCCTCACTTGTATGAGCACATTTAGTAAGCATAAAACTTGTATCATAGTGCATAGAGTTGGCCTTATAAATATCATGATGCATAGAAAGAGAATTGATATGTGTATTGGAAGTATCTTTGAGATCTTATATCTCATCCTTGAGAGATGTAATCAGAGTATGTAAACATGAAACTTATCTTGAAAATCATGGTGTAAAGCTTGAATAGACTTTAAGATAGATTTATGGAATGTGTCATCATTACTAATAAAAGAATCTGAAAGATAACTCAAAATTGAATTCACATGGGAAGATTTCATATTAGCAAGAAATTGTATTTTGTGCACTTGTTTTGTGAGAGTATCTCTATATGATCGGTGTCAGTGAAGAAAAGGATACAATAATTCTTTATAAACTGTGGCATGGACCATGATGGAAAAAAATGATATAGAGAACTCCAATTATATAGAAAATAATATGAACCAATATATGAAGAGCCAAAAATCAAAAGACCAAGGGAAAAGACCCAAAAAGTGATGTTGAGCAAAAAGAAAATGGCATCAAATGAATAAAATGACCATATATCGAAATAGAATTTAAATTTTACAAAACAAAAATATGTAATGTTGAATTCGATAAAGTAAAAGAAAAACATCTAAGGGACTTTTCGTAAAGTGAATATGCCCTAATTACTAAAAATAGTAATTTTGAATTTCTGAAAAGTGTGTTAAAATTTATGGAAAACAAAAAGAATTTTTCGTTAAATATGTAATAATTAAAAATATCCTCAAATTAATTTGAAAATAGATTTGAACTACTCGAGATATGAAATAATGAGTGATTTTGCAGTTAGGAGCCCTAAAAGTGGCCCAAAGAGGAAGACCGGCCATGAGACCTTTGGGATAAATTTGAAAATTAGTTCAAGGTCAAGAAAGGGGATGGAATCAAAATGGAATTTTAATACAAACACTAGAAAAATTTGATATATCTTAGACCAAGTACGAAGAAGAATCCCTAGGGAAACTGAAAAGATTCGAGTTCGCCAAATTGTTCGGAAACTAAAAAATGTGTTAAATCTTATGGAAAACAAAAAGAATTTTTCGTTACATATGTAATAATTTGAAAATAGAGTTGATATGCTCGAGATTCGAGTTCGCCAAATTGTTCGGAAACTAAAAGATTCGAGTTCGCCAAATTGTTCGGAAACTAAAAAATGTGTTAAAGCTTATGGAAAACAAAAAGAATTTTTCGTTACATATGTAATAATTTGAAAATAGAGTTGATATGCTCGAGATATGAAATAATGAGTGATTTGGCGGTTAGGATCCCTAAAAGTGGCCCAAAGAGAAAGACCGACCATGAGACCTTTGGGATAAATTTGAAAATCAGTTCGGGTCAAGAAAGGGGATGAAATCAAAATGAAATCTGAATACAAACACTATAAAAATTTGATATATGTTAGACCAAGTAAGAAGAAGAATCCCTTGGGAAACTAGGGTTTGATCCACCAGGATAATTATTTTTGTGTTTGTCCCCTAATATCCTTTTACTAGCATCTATTTTATCATTTCGTTTCCCTTTCATTCTTATTTCAGCTTAATGATCTTAGTTAATCACCTATTTCATGTAGGCTTCTTAATTGAAATATATCCCTTTCCTAAGATCCTACTGCTGTAGAAACTCCTCCACCATTTTCCATTCCATTGAACAACAATTATCACTAGAAATGTCTTCCCGCTCCATAAATTCTACTTAACACTCTGGCGTTATCACTTGCACAACATGGGCATCCTAATTAAGGATTCCCCTCACACTCTCCATCGTACACTGCATACATTCCTCCGTTCATTTATGTTACACTCCTTTGTTTCTTTCTTTCCTTATTATCATCTTCGTATACATCTTCTCCTCGATCACTTTACTTACGCACTTTTGCAATATGGAAAATATACCTAAGGGTCCCCCTTCAGTCCATTTTGTCATTAACTCTTACCATCAATCTTTACACATCAATCTTTCTAACCATCCAATTCTTTTCATCATTCTTCTTCTTCTTCGGCTTGGCGATCCTACTTAACCATTCCTACGGCATGGTGATCTTACTTAAGAGTCTCTCTTAGGGATGATCTGACTCTTTGCGTTTCCCCTTTGCTCCACATTCCCACAGTCCACATTTTCTCTTCATTCCCCATAAACACATCCTCTTCCCTCCTCTTTCTTCCTCACACAAAATATCTCAGACTTCCCCAAATATCATCTCCATCATCCCTCATTTGGAAATCTAACTTAACTACTTCATTCCATTTCTTACTATGTCTCATTCCTTCATCTTTACTTCCTTCATCTTCATCCACATCCTCATCCATTACATCCTCTCCTCATCGTCATCTCCACATAAATCATTATCCCTCCTTTCTTTACGCTTTCCACTCCACCTTCTAAAGTTATCCCACATATCTACACCTCATTTACCTGCCATTATTGTTAATATTCCTCTTACATTTTTTCATCATCATCTTCCATTTTCATGTTAATAATTATCAGTGGAATTCTCATAAAATTCATCTGTCCCTGTTAACTCCTTTTTACCTCCTCCATTTTCTCTTCCTTCCTTTTTTTCTTTTCTGCCCTCTAATCATTATCAGAGGATTTCTCCTAACATCCCTTCACTAGCATTACCTTTCCATCTTATCTTTGCCTTATTTAATATCTCTATTGTCTTCATCATACACTCTATCCCTATTCTATCATCATCAATTCCACATCTTTTCCAATCCATGTTATTCCTCCCCTCTAGCTTCTCTTTACATGCCTTATAATGGTCACTCTTCACTTCTTATCTCCCATTTTGGTTTCCTCCTTTTTATATCATTTTCTCTATTGTCCTCTCCTCCTTTATACTCATGGTTTTATTTCACTTCCTCTGTATCATCTTCATCCCCTCTTCCCCTTGCGCTTTCATCTTACTTCCCCATTAATAACCTAGCTCACCAGCATTGTCCCATCTTTTTTATCATCCCATTCTCCACATGCATTTCCATGCAGTCTGTTTCATATTCTTTACCTAGGTCTTATTCCTAACACTTTGGTTCAATCCCCTTCCCGTTTCTGGTCTATCATCTCTTCTTTCACTATTACTTCCACCTTCCCATTACCAAACCTATTTCTCTACCACCCCTACCTTATTCCATCGCTATATATCAATTTCTTTTCCATTCTCTCATCTCCTCTATAGCCTCTTGGCTCCTCATTGTTCCTTTCTTTCTCTTCTCTATTCTAGCTCCTCTTTCATCTTCTTTAACTTCTTCCTCCCCTTCATTTTTCCATCCTTCTCTTCCTTTTTCCTGATGTTATCCCCTACCCTCATCATGTCTTATTTTTCATCTCTCCTATCATCCTTCGCTAATATTCTTCACCTCTTCCTTTTCTCAGCTCTGTCATCTCTTTTGTGATCCATTCTTTCTCTCCCTTCATTTTTGATCCCTATCTCCCTTTCACCCTATCTTCTGGCATTTTCTTGTCTTCTTCTTGTTTTTTCCTTCTTCCCCTATCATCCTTATCATTCTCCATCTTTCATCCTTTGTCTCCTTCACTCTTGAATTTTCTTGTTCTTTTCATAATAATATTGTCTATTTGTTGGTTTCCATTGCTTTCATATTGCACATTTTTCTTCCGTTTTCACCCTCGACTCTGTCCTCTTCTCTCTTCTCTTTCCCTTTTACTTTTCCTTGCTCTTGAACCATCTTCTCTATCATTTTCTTTTCCTCTTCTTCTTTGTCCTTTATCGTTTATCTCCCCTCTTTATTATATTTGTTGCTTCTTTACTATGGCACATATTTGTTTCTCTTCTATACATTCACTATCTCCTCTAATATATTCCCTCTTCTCATCTCATCTTCTTCTTGTTTGTCCTTCCTCATTCCCTTCTTCTCCTATTCTCTTTCTCTATTTTATTTTTCTCCAGGCCCATCACGCCTTCTCTATTTATTTTCCCCTTATCTTTTCCCACTACCTTCATATTAACTATCTTTCTTTGTCTTTCGTGATTTCATCTATCTTCTCTCCTATCTTATCTTCCTTCTTTATTATTCTCTTTCTCTTATTTCCATCACAATCAATCACATTTCACACTCCTCATTATCCACAGACAATGGTTTCTCCGTCCTATTACACCTCGTCGTCTTTATCCTCTTTCATTTTTTTCTCCTCCTCCACCACGTCCGCTCTACTCCATTCAATATCATCTTCCTCTTCTATATGAAGTTTATCTCTTCTCCTTTCGGAAGCGATGTCATATCTTCCATTCTTGTCAACCCTCTCAAGGAGACATCATCATATATAACCCTCATCACATCTTCCTATGGCATTTTTTCTTGGAGGATACCATAACAGCCACTACTCATCTGATCTTGTTCTCTTCCATGAATGTTTTCTTTGTTTTTTTGTCACAAAAGTAGCTTGACTTCTTATCCTACTTACCAAAGAAATGGGACTGCTTTCTCTTTTTCACCCTATAATTTTCTGTCACTTATGAATCTTTCCTATTAAACATGATTACTATCATATTTATCACCCTTTTAGGAAATTTTATATCACCTTTCTATCCCATCTTCTCATTGTGTCCACATTTATGATTATTCCCCCTGGGGAATTTTATTTACATATCTATCTTCAATATCGTGCCTTGTGTTGGGGCATCATTATTTTCATCCTCGTCCCTTTTGCAGATGCATGATTTTTTTTCACTGGATTCCTTGCATACGAAGGATTTCACATACTCTTCGCATTCAGTTGCACATATTTTTATGTTTTCCTATAACACATTGGTCTTCGTAGTTTACATCCATATTGTAGTGGTCTCCACCCACTCACTGGTCTGAAGAACGTTGTCACTCGTCTCCGATGAGACCGCAATTTTCCTATACCAATGTGATATTGGAGTCACCACCATATTTATCATTGTTATGACGATTTTTTTTTCCTGGGGCATCTTTCCTTTGGTCATGTCTTTATCCATCCTCAAACACATGACTTCATCCAATCCTTTTTGTTTTTGTCTCGTGGCTTGCTGTCGCAAACCACTCCACAAAAGGGGAAAATGTAGACACCATTTTTTGGTATTACTCCTCTCCTTCGTGAAACTTTCCCTCTCATTTTTCTTTTCCCCTAAATTTGAATAAAATCCATCCATTTACCCACCCAATTTTTAATTAATTAATGGGCTCCATGTAAACTCATTTAATAATTAAATTTGGCATTATCTCATATATCCCAAATTTATTCAATTCATGGGCAATAATACATACATCTGACATCTCACTGCTAAATTCAAAAATGGGATGTTCTTATTACACCTAACCATGTCAATCATGCTCCCCACTCCATCCTTATCTCTTTGACCTCATAATTCAAATTGTGAGCCCCGTTTGATCACATCATGTCTCTTAACCGGGGTTACTTTACTAAACCTGGATTACCTAATAACCCACAATCTAACCTCACCCCTAGGCTATAAATATGGGCCTTCCCCCCTCGTCCAAACAAGTTGAAAATTTTGGAAAAATACTGTTTTGAATTTTTAGCCTCTTTTTTATCATAGTATCCTCAAAATGTCCTTGTAATAACATTGAAATCCCCACAATACTCTGCTCATGATTCGGTAGTTCACTTAGCATGGTTCAGGTTGCATGCTGTGTCTGGATTAGATCAGTAGCTCCATCTACATACTAGCATCTTCAGGTTTCTTTGTTCTTCAGCTCGCATGTTATCCATTTATCTTGCATTATATCATTATTATTTATCACACTGGGGTTGACAGCCACCGAGGAAGTGAACGCTTCTCGGGTCCGCTTTGTTGGGAAGCCCCCACATAAAATATCTAAGCAATTTTTCTCTAGTGTCTTTGGGTTGCAGGTTTTCTGAGATCGCAATGAGGAACTCATCATCTACTTTACACCCATATCAGTCATCACCATCTCCAAGGTAATAAGCCCTTGCATATTCAATGTTGTTTTGTGTTTATTGATTTCTCGTACACTAATCTGGACAGGAATTAGGAAACTCTAATCAACATTTTGCATGCCTGGTGGGACTGGACCCAAGTTTTGGTCACTGTTCTTTTTTCTGACCTTGTATAGGTGTCGCAAGTATAACAGTTATTGTGTTTCATAGTTCTTGTCAATCTACATATATGTTACACATATTTTGTTTGTAGACTCACCCGCTGAAAGGAACGATAAGAATATTGTTCCAAGCCATGATCTTAGATGATAATAGCACACCACATTAGATTTGCAAAGTAGAATAGCTAAAATACCATATATGGAAATCCATCATAATCCATAATGCTCAATACATTACAATAGAATGACTTGAATTATGCAATAAGAAAGATGTACATATAGGAGGGAAGTGCAACTACTACCTAAATCATTGGTGAAGAACTACCACTAATTGATACTGGTAGTTAAGTTAACTTCAAAAGACTAGTACGCTAACTCAACATAACTGAGAAGCTAACTCCACACAACTAGTACACCTAAGCAAGCTAACCCAACAAGTGTAGGGCTAACACAAGTGTAAGAATTATCCTAATAAATAAATAAAAGGATAAATAATAACCTACACTAACACCCTCCCGTAAGCATAGCTTAGGTGGGTGGAAAAGAAGGTGGGTCCCGGCAAAAAGGCCTGATGAGGTACCCACGTACAACAACTGGGAAAAATGGACACCGCAAGGTACCCAAAACCAGTAAGAACAAAGTAGAGAGCAAAATCCTGCTGTAAGATATCCTCAGAAGCTCGACTCCAAAAACTTGTACAAAGTTGAAGAAGTGTGGTGCACACTATGGTTTGAATCCACTACTCGATCATATAACTCAAAAACAACTAACACTGGGCTTCACCAGAATAGCTCCATGCAAGGAGACTGTCAATGGAGTGATTTCAAAAAGTGAAAAATAAACACCAAACATAATTTGATCAACTACAAATAGGTGTGCCATGATCTAAGAACAACCAAGGCAACAAGGCAAAGACACAAGATCCAAATAAATAGGAATGCCATGATCCAAGAAAAAGCTAAGGTAACAAGGCAAGGGCACAAAACCAGAAGAAGCAGTATCAACACCACACCCTCCCATACTACTGAATGAGTAGAGTGATACCACAGATCTGTATGAGTTGCCAAAATTAACTACTCGAACACTAACAAACTAACATTGGGCTCCACCAGAATAGCTCCCCCACAAGAGAGACTATTAACATGCCAAAAGTGTCGAAAATACAGATCCAGAATATCTCAACAAAAAATAGAGATATAAATTCATACACCCATAGATATATGAATGCAACACCCAAAATTTGAGGACGTCGGGCTTAACTGAAATTGCGTCCACAAGAGATTACAACACCCTCCTAAATTGACACTTTATAATTGAGTGCATGTAAATATTACAATGAGTAAAAGTACCTTTTACATTTGAAATATGTGTATAAAAATCTCACCAATGCATAGATCTCGAAAAAATACACAATTTCAAAAAAAAGATCACCTTAATCCGAGCTACGGATCAAAAGTTATGAGCTCTAGAAGGTTTTGCTATTAAAATAATATTTTAATGTTAATCTTCTTTTCAAAAGGTACACGTGACACCCAAATGTCCAAAGGGTAAAAGAGTGCATCCACATGATACAAACTTGCGACCAAAGGATAAAATCCTACGTCGAAAACCTAAAATGTCCAGAGGGTAAATCATTGCATCCATAGGGTACACGCTTATATCTAATGGATAAAAGAATGCACCAAGAGGGTACAGATCTGTGTCCAATGGATAAAAGACTGCATCCAAAACTGAAATATCTAGAGGGTAAAAGAATGCATCTGAAAGGTACATGCTTATATCTAATGGATAAAAGAATGCACCCATAGGGTACAAATCTGCGTCCAGTGGATAAAAGACTGCATCCAAAACTGAAATACCCAGAGGGTAAAAGAATGCATTCGGAAGGTACACGCTTATATCCAATTAATAAAAGAATGCACCCGTAGGGTACAGATCTGCGTCTAGTGGATAAAAGACTACATCCAAAACCAAAATACCCAGAGGGTAAAAGAATGCATCCGGAAGGTACACACTTATATCCAATGGATAAAAGAATGCACCCATAGGGTACAGAGCTGTCCAGTGGATAAAAGACTGCATCCAAAACTGAAATACCCAGAAGGTAAAAGAATGCGTCCAGAAAGTACACGCTTATATCCAATGGATAAAAGAATGCACCCAGATTTGACTGTCTCAAAACATGGTCAAGTTTACAGTTGATTCTAGGGTTTTGGCACCTTCCAAATCCAATTCCGCACTCCATTTTGCATAAAAATGCATGCTGTAAAAAATTGCCAACAAATTCCATATACATGAAAAAAATAAACCCTTGCTTGCAAAGAAAAACTTACTGGATGTCTACATCATCTATCACTCTGATACCATGAAAGGAACGATAAAAATATTGTTCCAAGCCACGATCTCAGATGATAATAGCACACCACATTAGATTTGCAAAGCAGAATAGCTAAAATACCATATATGGAAATCCATCATAATCCATAATGCTCAATACATTACAATAGAATGACTTGAATTATTCAATAAGAAAGATGTACATATAGAAGGAGGGAAGTGCAACTACTACCTAAATCAGTGGTGAAGAACTCCCACTAACTGATAGTGGTAGTTGACTTCAAAAGACTAGTAAGCTAACTCAACATAACTGAGAAGCTAACTCCACACAACTAGTACACCTAAGCAAGCTAACCCAACAAGTGTAGGGCTAACACAAGTGTAAGAAGTATCCTAATAAATAAATAAAAGGATAAATAATAACCTACACTAACACCCGCTTATAGGATCTTTGGTACTGTCTTCGTCCATGTGTTGTGGTTCGTACATTTAGTCATTTATGTCATCATTCAGGTAAGTGGAATTGTCATTTGAAAGGGTCTGTTATTAATTTGTTTATAATGGATGTAAAATTTTATTGTTATTGCTAAAAGAAAAATTCAAAAAAAAAAAAAAAATTAAGTAAACTAAACAAATTAAACAATTATTTATAGTGTCCTCAAACATCCCATCTCCTTTCCACTCACACCGAGCTCACCATCCCTCACCCACACCGAACTCTCCACTTCACCCACACTGAGCTCTCCACTTCACCCACGCCAAGTTCTCCACTTCCCCTATCCCAAGCCCAATCTAACTCCACCACCCACCCCCATCAATCCATCCAACTTACTCCACTTCCCCTCGACTCAGCTCCTCAGCCAAGCCATCGCCATTCCCTCTCAACACACCACCTCCCTTCTACCCACCTCTCTCCAACTCCTTCACCATCCAAGTTAATCCCTTATCTCTCCACTCACCTCCCCATCCATTGTTTCACTTCACTCACGAGCTCCCACCTTCCCTACTCTTTACCCACACCCAACTCACTATCTAACTTCCTCCACCTTGTGTGAATCCACTCCCCGAGCTACTTACCACATCCAACATGTCACTTAACTCCCTCCACACACATAGCTCTTCCACTCCCTTCGAGCTCCCATTTAACTCCTCCCTACCCGAGATCTTATCCACCTCTATGTTAGTATATAAGGGATAAAATATGTGGAATAATCCCTCATAGAATCGCAACAGTAGAAACTAATATGCAGAAAATATTACAGATCTCAAATAAAATTGTAGAATAAAATAACACAACACAAAGAGACAGTATTTAACATGGTTCACCCAATTTGGGCTACGTCCACCAAGAATCACTTGCTCAAATTTTATTACAAGCCACCGCTCTTTCAATACAATACCCAGATCTGTTTGGAGCTATGCTCAACAAACTCTATAGAATTCACATCCGAATTCAAAACACATCTGCAATGTTTTTATATTACCCACCATATGCACAAAACCATATAAATAGACTACTACTTAAGCATTTTTACAAAACCATGGGTATCAAAACCATGGGCCAAAACCATCCCATAAACCTATGCGTCAAAATCCCACCCATATGAGAAAAGCACGTTTCCCAGTAAAGCGAGACAACTATGGAAAGTGTATAGTACTCTTAGTGTATAGTCTTCAACACTTTCTCACATGAAAACAGGCTCCACAACCTTACACTCTCCACCCGAGCTCCCACCTTTTAGCCTCACTCACCTCACTGAGTTCTCCCCTCATCCCCGCAAACATCCTTAACCAACCACCCAGCTCGTTTTTCGACCCAAACCCACTCCCAACTCTCCCTGCACTCGAATTCCCATCCACCTCTCATCCTTGATCTCCAATCCATTTCTCCTCCCCAAGATCTTATTTGCATCTCTCACATCTTTTTCCAATTCCCACGTCCCACGTCTTTTCCCAACTCTCACGGATCTCTCTGGTAAATCATTGTCTTTGAAAACTTGAAATCTCGGGCCTCAATCAGTTTGTCGATAACATCACTCAATGGAATGTCCTAGGTAATGCCAAAACTGGAAACCCCACAGATACCCTTCTTATGATTTGGTGGTTCATCTTATCTTGGATCCCATGATTGCATGTTTAAGTACCCGTGATCACATTATGTAGCTCGTAATACATACCTAGCACCTTCAAGTTTATTTATTCATCAGCTTGCACGGATTAATCGCATTTATCTTGCATTTTATGAATTTCCCCAATATTATCACATAGGTGTTTATAGGTCCATCCAGGGAAGCTGAACCATCCCTCACTCTGAGTCCGCTTTTTCCGGACAGACGCCTGCATCTCTCCATATTCTCCTCCGTATAGACTCTGGTTTGGTCTGAGTGTATGTTGAGTTGCAAGGAATTCACTGAGATACGCAATAAGCGTCTACATCCCTCATCGAATCTCTACTTTGTTCTTCGTGTATAGCTTGAGTCAAAAATTTCACTCGACATATACCGACCCACGTGTACTAAGCCCTTACATCCATTCAAGGTTGTTCCCGTGTTTATTTATTTCTCACACACTAAGTTGAACATGACAGTAGAAAACTCGACCATCAGACATATTTGGCATGCCTAGTCGGGAACCAGATCCAAGATCTATTCATTTTGTTTGTTTTGTTACTTTTTCTCATTCTTGTATCAGGTGTCGTGAGTATAACGGGTGTATGATTTCATGAGTTCATATGCCACCATTTAGATAGCCTACTTGTGAAGATTTCATTTAGTTGAATGACTTATTTGTAGGGTGTTAGATTAGCACTCCATTGGTCTAGTATGAAACTTACATTTCACTAGTCTTTCTTCATCATAGAGGGTAATATCTACAACCTTCACGATCCACAAATTTGACGTCATCAAAGATCAGTTGTTGATTTTTACATAGTTTCAGTGCCACAGGAATCCCTGATCTACCAACCCCATATGTGATTGTGAATGTTGCAATTATAGGGTCAGTCTGTTAGATGTTCCATTGTGCCACTGAAAATTCGATCATTTCACAAACTCGCATTAGATCACTCTGCATTCAAATCTGTATGTGAGAAATCCCAAGTACTCTAGGTATTCCTCATTTTTGCCTGCATAATTTCTCCTATTCTGTTAATTAGAATAATTATCCCTTTTATAATCAAGCTTTGATTTTAACACTTCATTGAACATTCAGGAATTTGGAATTATTTTTCTTATTTTTTCGACCACGTCCACTAATTGTCTCATTTCCTTTTGTAGGTGAATTCCTCAACGTTTCGACCACAACATTACGTTGTCAAACCTAATTATTCAAAAAACAAAAACACACCTAAAATTCCTTTCACCTAGACCCCTCCTCAGTCGTGAATGGTGCACTTTTAAAGTAACCAATGTTCCAAGCCATCTGATTGGCACTTTATAGATACATCAATACCAAGTATAATCAAATAACTATAGAAAGCATTCTCCAGGTATTCCTCATTTTTTCCCTATTTCTCCTTTATTGCATTGTAATTTCCCTTTCCTGGGTAATTATCTGTATCAAACTTCATATTTCGAATTTGGTCTAAAATGAACCTGTGCATCCTGCCTACTCACATAGCTTAAATAGGGGTTTAACTCTTCGCATCACACATTTTACCACACATTACCTGAAACCTCACAAATTAATCAACACACCAAAACATTTCTTTCACCTGGTTCACTGATTGGGATTTGATCACCCAACAGGAAACCATTTTCAGACATTTACCATACCACAACTTACATAAAACCTAACATAGTTTACCTTCTTCTAGGTCCTCTTACATTCATTTTCTTCTTCTTCTCACACTATGTTCTTCATCAAAAATAAAAAACACAAAAATAATTGTTTTCTTAACTTGTCTATTTCAAATGGCACAAAACTTCACCCTAAACAGTTCTTAATATGTACCAATCACCACAATTTACCAACATTCACACTTCTTGTATGTACCCAAAATCAAATATGTTAATCCAACCTCAAGAATCCTATCAAACATCTCCTCTAGCTTTAACATACCAAGACTTCCTATATCCTTATCTATCCACTCCTTGTGTTGTACAACCAAGACCATCTTATACCTATCCTACACACACACTAACCATAACTACAACCTCCATGCATATCACATCAATTACTACTACTCCTTAGATAGCTATCATGATCAATACCTCTGTGTTTGTCTCCATCTAGCCCCCCTTGTACAAATACTTTCACCATAACTCTAGTTCTCAACCACAGAGTCTTACTTTATCCCTGTCACCTTATGTCAATGCTACACCTGCTTCATTTACCCCAATTCATGTACCTCAACAATCTCATCCATCCTACTATGTCCCTACTTCCCAACATTACACAACCTCCCAACCAATTCGATCTCAACTCCTAGATATCTTGCAAAAAACCTTCCCAAATCCACCATCAAAAAATCCATTTCTACCTTCCACACCACACGATTTTGATTCTTATTCAATTAATATTGTACATCTAGCACCTCTTTCAATACCCATACCCACATCCATTGTTGATTCCACACCTGAATATACCTCATCCACTTCATCATCCACATCTATTCCATATTTACCCATAATACCAACCATAGATCCAATCCCAGTTCCTGCACCTACCACATCAGTCATTGAGACCACATCCACATCGTCCTCCCCCTCCTACATCATTTGTAGAAACATTTGAAAGAACTTCAAATTACTTCAACTTCAAATAATCCTTCTACCTCATCAGTGCAACCAAATCAATTTCCACCTTCCTTAGATTCCAAAAACAAATATTCCTTCCTACGCCTATATTAGTACCACCTCAGGAATTCCTCCATGTAGAAATTATTGTCGTTCCTCCCAAGGACACAACCTCTCAAATATTGCCTCAAAAATCCCTTATATAAGAAATTAATATTCCTTCTTCTAAAAAATCCAACCCCACACCCCTTCAACTAAAACCGAAATCATCCAACACTATGAAAACCACAACTGACTTCCGGCCATCAAGATATAAACATGCTCAAACTTTTTCCTCAACATCTGAATTATCTCAAACATCCACTTCTTCTCCAAAGAGCAAGAGATTCCACACAGAAAAATCACCTCCTAATGCTTCATGGTTGAATCATGTACGGAGGTATTTCGACACTTGTTACAAATTTTTGCAATCACACTTCCACCTATTAGGGCCTTTGACCCTAGTAGCAAGAAGCCATCATGGTTTAATTCCATCCTTGTTTTCGCATATCATCGTACCCCTAGACATGATATTGGACATTGCAGAGCATTTCAAGCCATTGTTCATGACTTCATTAAGGAAGGATACATCCTTCCCAAACCAAACCAATCTCTTCCTTCCACTTCAACATCTACACCTTTGACCTCATCTATCCAAATGCAAATGTCCCCTCGTTCTTCACAAAACTTCCACAACCATGTCACCTCCAAATGAAGAATCTTTTAAAGAGGATCCTTCATTGTCCATCAAAGTTATTCAAGTAACTCCTCAGTCTGGTCCACGTGACCCTGAATCATCAACTAACATTAAAACTAAAACCAAAACACGAAACCACAACGCAATCCATCCCCATCCTCAACATCTATACTGGTTCATACATCGACATCCCAGACTTCCACATCTAAATCCAAGCCAAAACATCATCTTAAAACCCATAAGAGTTATCTTCTTTTTGACACTTCGATCGGGTCCTACGCAGATATCCTTCAACATCTAATTCAAACTTCTGTGATCATGCTTCCTCCCATTAGACATTGGGATCCTTATAGTAGGAAACCTCCATGGTTCAATCCCAATTGCATTTGCACCTATCATCGTGTTCTGGGCCACAACATTGAGTATGTGTAGGGCCTTTCAGACCATCGTCCATGACCTTATTAAGGAAGATGATTTCCTCATTCAGGGGGAACATCCTTCCCCTTCCACAACCAATACAACTCATATTTCTACATCCTCATCCATCAGGTTTCCTAACACTCCCCCATCCACATCTATTCCACCTTTACCTATCATACCATCTATTGATTCTATCTCAGTTCCTCTTTCCACACTTCTACTCATGCCAACCACATCAACTAGTGTGACTGTTACCACATCATCCTCTTCTTCCACATCATTTGAAGAATATTGGAAAGCACTTCAACTTACAACAACTTCAAATAACCCTCTCATCTCATCTACAGATGCTTCCACAACAAACCAACCTTCATTGGACATCACCATGAAAACACTAATCTTTCCATCCCATATCAACTACGACACAACCTTTAGACCCTCCAACTGAAATCAGTATCATCCCTTCCAAGAATGCTCCTTCGCCATCCAAATCCAAGATCCTTGGTACACTTCCACAACAATATCTTGTGTGTCCCCAAAAGAAGATAGACATTTCACCAAAAAATACCAAATATGCATCATCTGTTTTGGGGAAACATCAATCTCCATCTAAGGCATCACAATCACTCCACCAACCAAAATCAAAAACATCCAACATTCCTTTCGAGATTCGAATCTTCCTCTAAATCTTCAAGTGTCACTAAATAGAATCAAAACTATGGAACGACATGACTCAATCCTCCAAGACAACTCATACAACCACATCCCAAGCAGTTGCATCCAAATCTAAGTCTAAGGATTCCAAAGAAAATACATATACTAATGTATCAATTGAATCTTATGCGGAAGCCCTTCAACACTTATTACAAATTTCCACCATCATGCTCCCACCTGTCAAGGAATTTAACCCAAATAGTAAGAAGCCATCGTGGTTTGATCCCCACCTCATTTTTGCCTACCATCATACCCCGGGTCATGGCACTAAGTGTTGTAAGGCCCTTCAGACTGTCATCCATGATCTCATTGAAAGAGATGACCTTTTTTGAGGATTTTCCCTCTACCATTTTATCTGCAACTAATTCCATGTCTATCGAAGTCTCTAAGTCTTCTCCTCCATCCTCCATTAACATCTCTCCTTCGCATGTTATTCCTCATACATAGAAGGTCCTCCCTTATTCATCAACATTTTTTTCCTATGATCCCTAACTCATCTACCTAATCCAAATCTAAGGTTATCATCATCCAATCTCTTTCACTTATCCACATCTAATTTGCCTACAGTGATATAATCTCTTTCGCTGGGGGAGTAGCCTCCCCTCGTCCTTGAGCATATCATTTGTATTAACTCATTTCATATCTAAACAACTCTCCTTTCATGCTGGGAGGCTTTAATCCTTGACATTGTTTTATTTACCTCATCCAAATCCATCCAATCTAAACTAACCCCATCCAAATCTTCATCTCATTTTAAGCCCACTTTTGTGGCCATATGCGTCTATCCCTTAGGGGACCATTTATTTTCATCTTAAGCCCACTGTTGTGGCCATGTTTGTCCTTCTGTTAAGGGACCATATTTCTATATTTTTCATAAAGTCCACCTTTGTGGCCATGATTGTGTCATCAAAGTCCTCCTTTGAGGCCATGTTTGTCCTTCCAATAAGGGACCATTTATGTTCATCAAAGTCCACTTTTGAGGCCATATTTCGTCCTTCCATTGAGGGACCATATTTTTTCTTTGTGGCCATTATGTCACTTTCTAAAGCCCACCCTTATGGCCATGTTTCATCTCATGCATATATCTTCTTATTCACTTTTATCTAAACACATTCCATCTTATCCAAAATCCACCATTGTGGTCATAATTTCCCCTCCTTTCAGAGGACCATCTATTTGTCTTGTTAGGGACGCATATTTTTCACTTCCTTAAAGGGTAACGCATAGTCCTTTTTACCTTCACTCATCTATCTCATTGTATCATCCTACCAAGTTCTTATCTTATCTCAACATGACATTAATCAAGGAGCCAATGGGGAAAATTTTCTCCCAACTGGATTGGACCATATATTATCACGCATAAGTATGGGTCTGGGGCTTTTCACTTGGCTTCCCTTGATGGTAAACTAGAGATCAAACCTCTTAATGCATTGCACTTATGACCATTCTATTGTTAGTACATGCACCTATGAGCATAGTCATATCTTTAGACCATTTCTCCACCATTAGCCCCTTCCGTCTATCATGGTAATGATATGAATTATGTGGTCTACCATCACTACTTTGATATGACCTTGAATATGAGTACCACGGCTCTACTCATAGCATATTCATTGTGGATAAGTTCTCCCATTTGGTGAGAACCCCATAATCATTACATCCATCACCCTCTCATTCTCCTATTGCAGTCATGCAAAGGGTCCAGGGGTGTCTCTTGTACAGTCATCATCCCCTCCTAAGTGGTCTACTTAGCTATTCCCATCTCTCCCCCATGTAAAGCTAAAATTCATGCATGCAAAAAGAAAAATCAAAGTTATTAAAAACAGACTGATCCCTCGAAGGACAATTGTTCATGCAAAAAAGAAGAAAAAAAGGAAAATAAAAAGAAAAGCATGCAAATCAAAGTCAAAAGAAAAATCATAAGAAATAGACCGATCCCTCAAAGGATGGCTATCATATATATTATTCTTACCATCCATATTATGTATAAAGTAGACCATACCCTCGAAGGATGGCTACTCTTTTATTATGGCATTTGGAAGGTTTCCCGCATTGATCAACCTTCCTTTATCAGCACATCCCAGAAAGCTTCCCGCATTGATCAACTTTCTTCTATTATTATTCTTCCCCTTTCCCAGAGTTGGGGCATAGACTTAAGGAACACCACCTTTGGAGAACCCTCTTCCCGCATACAAGATACATCTCAAACCCCCTTGTCATGTCAACATTAGGTTGATGAGAATATTTCATTTATATCTCCTTCAGGGTCTTTTGGTATAGTCAAATGTCATTGGTTATGTGTTAACACCTGTTATTGGCTGCAAGTGCAATGCCTTGAGTGGTACCTTATTTTTGTTTACCTCCTATCTGGTTTGAAGCATGGTTTTCTTGCATGCCCCTTGTTATGGTCATGTGACACTCATCTCATCAAAGTCATCTTTTATCATAATCGCATTCTTTGAAATCAAATTTCAAATCATAAATCTACATCCATATATTTACTCCTAAGGATGTCCCCTATTAGCATCATCCATAAAATCATGAAATCAGTTACTATTTTTAAACACTCTCTTTAATGCACTATTTGGTTTGGGAATTCTACTTGATCTTGTTGCAGTTTGTGAATTCTACTTGAGAATATCTCTCAAGTAGCATTCATTATCCAACAACTCCTCATCCCCCACCATGACCAATGTGACCTTTCTCCATCCATCCTCTTGCATCGTCCTTCTCTTCTCACCAATTATCCACCCATTACCCTTCTCATCACTCTTATTCATGTCTATCACTTAGTGCAGACATCATCTTCTTCACCATTCCAGGATTTTCATCCCCAGCTTGGCATGTCTACGTAACTACCCATGCAACACAAAAATCCTACTCAAAGTAGACCTGTCATTCTAGACAAGGTCTCATTCGTAATCATGTCTGTTGACCATTCCTTCCTCCTAGTCTCCTTTGTCAACCCAATTTTCTCCTAAAATTCACCCCATCTCATTCTCCACTGCTCTTCTCACCCACTTCATCCTTCTCCATTGTTTCTTCGATCCTTCACCCGTCCTCCACCCAGATAATTATTGTTGTGTTTTTCCTCTATATCCTTTTACTGGCATCTGTTTTATCATTCCATTTCCCTTTCATTCTTCTTTTGGCTTGATGATCTTACTTAATCACCCATTTTGTGTAGGCTTCTTAATTGAAATATATCCTTTCCTAAGATCCTGCCACTGTAGAAACTCCTCCACCATTTTCCATTCCATTGAATGATAATCATCACTAGAAATGTCTTCCCGCTCCATAACTTCTGCTTAACTCTGGCGTCATCACTTCTCACAACATGGGCATCCTAATTAAGGATTCCCCTCACACTCTCCATCCTACACCACATACATTCCTCCATCCATTTATGTTACACTCCTTTGTTTCCTTCTTTCCTTATTATCGCCCCTTCCCACCTCTTGTCTTACTCTATACCACTCACTCTTTTCCATCCTTCCTCCTCGATCACCTTACTTACGCACTTTTGCAGTATGGAAAATATACTTGAGGGTTCCCCTTCAGTCCATTTTTTCATACACTCTTACCATCAACCTTTCCAATCATCCACTTCTTTTCATCATTCTTCTTCTTCTTCAGCTTGGCGATCCTACTTAACCATTCCTATGGCATGGCGATCTTACTTAAGAGTCTCTCTTAGGGATGATTTGTCTCCTTACCTTTCCCCTTCACTCCACATTCCCACCATCCACATTTTCTCTTCATTCCCCATAAACACATCCTCTTCCCTCCTCTTTCTTCCTCACACAAAATATCTCAGACTTCCCCAAATATCATCCCCATCATCCCTCGTTTGGAAATCTAACTTAACCACTTCATACCATTTCTTACTATGTCTCGTTCCTTCATCTTTACTTCCTTTGTCTTCATCCACATCCTCATCCATTACATCCTCTCCTCATTGTCATCTCCACACAAATCATTATCCCTCCTTTATTTACTCTTTCCACTCCACCTTCTCGAGTTCTCCCACATATCTACACCTCGTTTACCCATCATTATTGTTAATATTCCTCTTACATTATTTCATCATCATCTTCCATTTTCGTGCTAATAATTATCGGTGGACTTCTCCTAAAATTCATTTATCCCCATTCTACACGTCCCTGTTCACTCCTTTTTACCTCCTCCATTTTCTCTTCCTTCCTTTTTTCTTTTGTGCCCTCTGATCATTATCGGAGGATTTCTCCTAACATCCCTTCACTGGCATTGCCTTTCCATCTTCCCTTCGCCTTCTTCAATATCTCTATTGTCTTCATCATACACCCTCTCCCTATTTTCTCATCATCAATTCTGCATATTTTCCAATCTGTGTCATTCCTCCCCTCCAACTTCTCTTTACATGCCTTATAATGCTCACTCTTCACTTCTTATCTCCCATTTTGGTTTCCTCCCTTTTGCATCATTTTCTTTGTTGTCCTCTCCTCCTTTCTACTCATGGTTTTCTTTCACTTCCTCTGTATCATCTTCATCCCCTCTTCCCCTCGCACTTTCATCTTACTTCCCCATTGATAACCTGGCTCACCAGCATTGTCCCATATTTTTTTATCATCCCATTCTCCACATGCATTTCCATGTGGTTTGTTTCATATTCTTTACTTGGGTCTTACTCCTAACACCTTGGTTCAATTCCCTTCCCGTTTCTGCTCTATCATCTCTTCTTTCCCTCTTATTTCCACCTTCCCATTACCAAACCTCTTTCTCTACCACCCCTACCTTATTCCATCACTACGTATCAGTTTCTTTTCCATTCTCTCATCTCCTCTACAGCCTCCTGGCTCCTCATTGTTCCTTTCTTTCTCTTCTCTATTCTACCTCCTCTTTCATCTTCTTTAACTTCTTCATCTTCTTCATCCCCTTCATCTTTCCATCCTTCTCTTCCTTTTTCCTGATGTTATCCCCTACCCTCATCATGTCTTATTGTTCATCTCTCCTATCATCCTTCTCTAATATTCTTCACCTCTTCTTTTCTCAGCTCTGTCATCTCTTTCATGATCCATTCTTTCTCTCCCTTCATTTTTGATCTCCATCTCCCTTTAACCCTCTCTTCTGTCATTTTCTTATCTTCTTCTTGTTTTTTCCTTCTTTTATCATCTCTATCTCTTATATCCTTCTCCATCTTTCATCCTTTGTCTCCTTCACTCTTGAATTTTCTTGCTCTTCTCATAATCATATTGTCTATTTCTTGGTTTCCACTACTTTCATATTACACATCTTTCTTCCATTTTCACCCTCGACTATGTCCTCTTCTCTCTTCTCTTTCCCTTTTACTTTTCCTTTCTTCCACCATCTTCTCTATCATTTTCTTGTCCTCTTCTTATTTGTCCTTCATCATTTCTTTCTTCCACCATCTCCCCTCTTTATTATATATGTTGCTTCTTTACTATGGCACATCTTTGTTTCTCTTCTATGCGTTCACTATCTCCTCTAATATCTTCCTTCTTCTCATCTCATCTTCTTCTTGTTTGTTCTTCCTCCTTCCCTTCTTCTCCTATTCTCTTTCTCTATTTTCTTTTTCTCCAGGCCCATCACGCCTTCTCTATTTCTTCTCCTCTTATCTTTTCCCACTACCTTCATATTAACTATCTTTCTCTCTCTTTTGTGCTTTCATCTATCTTCTCTCCTCTCTTATCATCCTTCTCTATTATTCTCTTCCTCTTCTTTCCATCACAATCAAGCACAGTTCACACTCCTCATTATCACAGACGATGGTTTCTCCGTCCTATTACACCTCATCCCCTTTATCCTCTTTCATTTTTTTCTCCTCCTCCACCATGTCCGCTCTACTCCATTCAATGTCCTCTTCCTCTTCTCTATGAAGTTTATCTCTTCTCCTTTCGGGAGCGGTGTCGTATCTTCCATTCTTGTCAACCCTCTCAAGGAGATATCATCATATATATCCCTCATCACATCTTCCTATGACATTTTTGTCTTGGAGGATACCATAATGGCCATCACCTATCTGATCTTGTTCTCTTCCATGAATGTTTTCTCTTACTTTTTCACAAAAGTAGCTTGACTTCTTATCCTACTTACCGAAGAAGTGGGACTACTTTCCTTTTTTTCACCTATTAATTTTCCTTCACTTAAATCTTTCCTATGAAACATGATTACCATCATATTTATCACCCTTTTAGGGCATTTTATCTCAATCTGTTCTTCATATCCACATCTACTCATCATCGTTCCCCACATTTATGATTCAACATTCCCCCTAGGGTCATTTTTATTTATGTATGGGGCACCTTTATATCGTGCCTTGTGATGGGGCATCATAACTATTTTCATCCTTCATCCCTTTTGTGGACGCATGATTTTTCACTCGATTCCTCATGTACAAAGGATTTCACATACCTTTCGCATTCAGTTGCACATATTTTGATGTTTTCCTATGACCCATTGGTCATCATGGTTTACATCCATACTGCAGTGGTCTTCACCCACTCACTGGTCCGTAGAACGTTGTCACCCATCTCTGTTGAGACCACAATTTTCCTCTACCGATGTGATATTGGAGTCACCACCATATTTTTCATTGTTATTGTGATCCTTTTTCACCTGGGGCATCTTGCCTTTGGTCATGTCTTTATCCATCCTCAGACACATAACTTCATCCAATCCTTTTTGTTTTTGTCTCATGGCTTGCTATCACAAACCACTCCACAAAAAGGGGCAAATGTAGACACCAGTTTTTGGTGTAACTCCTCTCCTTCATCCCACATTTATTCTCCTTCATGCAAATTTCCCTCTCACTTTTATTTTTCTTAAATTTGAATAAATTCCATCCATTTACTCACCCAAATTTTAATTAATTAATGGGCTCCATGTAAACCCATTTGGCATAATTAAAATTTGGCATTATCTCATTTAATAATTGAAATTTGGCATATCCCAAATTTATTCAATTCATGGGTAATAATATACCCATCTGACATCCCACTCCTAAATTCAAAAATGGGATGCATTATTACACCTAACCATGTCAATCATGCTCCCCACTCCATATCACATCCTTATCTCTTTGACCTCATAATTCAAATTGTGAGCCCCACTTGATCACATCATGTCTCTTAACCAGGGTTACTTTACCCAACCCAGATTACCTAATAACCCACAGTCTAACCTCACCCCTAGGCTATAAATATGGGCCTTCCCCCCTCATCCAAACAAGTTGAAAATTTTGGGAAAATGTTGTTTTGAATTTTTAGCCTCTTGTTTATCATAGTATCCTCATAATGTCCTTGTAATGACACTGGAATCCCCACAATACTCTACTCATGATTTGGTGGTTCACTTAGCGTGGTTCATGTTGCATGTTGTGTTTGGATCAGATCAATAGCTCCATCTACATACCAAGCATCTTCAGGTTTCTTTGTTCATCAACTTGCATGTTATCCATTTATCTTGCATTTTATCATTATTCTTTATCACACAGGGGTTGACAGCCACCGAGGAAGTGAACACTTCTCGGGTCCGCTTTTTCGGGAAGCCCCCGCATAAAATATCTAAGCAATTTTTCTCTAGTGTCTTTGAGTTGCAGGTTTGCTGAGATTGCAGCATGAGGAGCTCATCATCTACTTTGCGCCCGTATCAGTCATCACCATCTCCAAGGTACTAAGCCCTTGCATATTTGACGTTGTTTTGTGTTTATTGATTTCTCGTATGGGTCAGGTTATGGAGTTAAACATGGAGTGATGAACACGCATTAGATAAGAACTATAGAACACTTGTGGATGAAGCAATGGATATTTTGGGGAAAAGTGGAAGATCAAGCATCATGTAAAGTATTAGAGCTAATAATAGGATTAGATCTAGAGTTAATTATAGATGAATCTATTATTATGCGACAAAGCTTGCATGCTTCTTAGTTTCTTTTGTAGTGGCACCGCATGGCTATTATTAGCATGCAACCTATTTTGAGAGTGCATGGAGTAGTGAAGGGAAAGTCCCCACTACTTATATATATGTATTGATTTGCATGGTTTAGGGATTGACTATATTGAGACAAAGTTATGTTGTTGGTATGATTTTACGTGCATGACTTTGTGATGGTAATTGTAATGTATTCAAATATTGTGTTTTGATGGATTAATATAATGGATCTTTGTGGATGGATACTGGTTATTGACATCTTTGTTACTAGTTATTGTATGGTAAATCTGATCTTGATCCTTGTTTGATTCATTATGCACTATGGTTGTGATCTAGTTCAAGTTATATTTTACCTTTAATTGCTTTCTATGTGTATGGAATACTTGTGTGATCATGCTAACACCTTGATAAAGATTTGGTATAAAAAGAGGGACCTGGTACCTTTGTTGCTTCGGGTGAGCACTCATATTTGTTCTGAGTGATGGGCCAACATGTCTAGGGTTTGAGTAAAAAACAAGACTACATTTTGGTTCCATTGTTCGGGACCTCTTTTCAAGTTGTTACAAGGATGTTGCATGATGAAGACGTATCAGTTGACTTTAGCCAACATTGAGAGTTGGGTTATGGATTTAGAAGAACAGTTTGATCACATAGATATAATATTGGACCTGATTTTGATGCTCACACATGGGTTGAAGAACATCTATATCATGAACTCTATGAGACGTTCTTTTTTGTTTTCCTATAGAGTTGTACGAGTGGCTGGTAACATATGCATCGAAGTAGAATTGGAGGTATAGAACAATTATTTGGACACAAGAAGATTACAGTAGGATTTATATGATGTTGATTTGACTTGGACACGCATTATAGATCATTGGTGGAGTGGTGTTTTTCATAGTTACACATTGGAGTACGTTGTTTCTACTTATTCTTGTCCAGAGGTTGCTGAGTTTTAGTTCTTGTGCAAACCCAGAGGATATTCTTTGTGCACTATCCCTTTAGCAATTAAGATCTTGTTGGTGACTCTGGATTTGGAAGAAATGACCTATGGCTAGCTAAACCTCCACCGAACATGTGGGGTAGGATCAGGTGTGGTGAAAGATGGTGGACCTTGAGGTAGAAAGGTAGAGAGAAGAAAGGAAAACTTAAGTATAATGAAGTGCGAGAGAGGGAATTGGTGAAGAAGCACGATATTGAGGAGTCTGTGGAGTTGTGGAGGATGATGTCTCATGAAGGATTTGAGGCTCACATGGAAGATGTGGAGCCAGAGCATCAGGCTCTCCCCCACTTAGGCAAGCACAATAGATAATCCCCTCAACTTCTGATGAGAGCGTGTCTGATGAAGAAATATTGAGGACCGCAGGTGTGCATCTGATCCCACCTGGCAACCTTTCCCTTGCACTTGGTGTTCCAGTTCCTGAAATAGTTATTGAGAAACATGCTAGTGTTGGTGATAGAGTAGCAACAGGTAGATTTCATTTTCCATTGAATATAGAAGTCTCTCAATAGACAACATCGATGGCATCACAAGTGACAACATCTTTGTTTTTTGGAGGATTGGTTGGTGGTATATTTTTAGTGCATCATCAGGATAGAGTGTAGGTGTGTAGAACGTTGGTAATACATCTGGAATCAGCACACAACTTCACAGACCATGGGAGTTCAATTTAGTACAACAGTTGGGACACAAAGTAGCTCATCCTCTAGTCTGGTGCCTGTTACAGGAGGTGGATCAGGAGGATCTAGAGGTTTGGGATCTAGTGGATCTGGTGGTTCTGGAGGTGGAGGGAATACTGGAGGTAATACAGGTTCTAGATCTAGTGGGCATGGTCTACACCAGCCACAATAAGTTTATTACAATATGTATCTTCACCTACCAGAGTACATAGGCCATTGAGGATGTAGTGGAGCATGTGCATATGTGTGAGATACTATGGCGTGCTAAGGGAATCACAACTCCTGAGTGTAAGGCAAGTCAGTTTACTACTACTTTGCAAGGGTGCATGCATAGTTGGTATAGGAAGTATGATCTGAACTAGACTATTATAGATTACAACACATTGTGTGATGCTTTCTTGGCTGAGTTTCATATACCTGAGTTTGAACAGAAAAGCATCAAGTGTGCTGAAGGAGATTAAGCAGGGCATGGCTAAGAGTGTAAGGGAGTATGATGCATGCTTTAAAAACTTTACTATCAAAGTTGTCTTATGATATTCACCCTAGCCAACATGCATAGTGGTTTGTTGGTAGTTTGATCACACCTTTCAGAAGGGCACTCTCTCATAAGACATTTACAGATCCATGTGAGGATTTAGAGGTAGCCTTGTGCGTTGAGGTAGTTGGGAGTGTAGACACTGGAGTTAGCCCATTCTTAGAGGTGCAGATTGCATCTATGGAAAAACAGTTGGAGAAACTTTCAGCAATTCAGCTCATGAGACACAGTAGTGGAATATGGTGTACAGATTGTGAGGTGAAAGGACACATACTAAGGATAGTTGCCCTCATAAATCAGTGCACGCCATGTTGCTAGATTGTGAGATCTGTCACTTGGATCATGATTCGAGTAGGTGCCCCTTTAACATGCGTGATTAGGAAGAATATGTCTTGTTACTATAAAGATTTGTAAGTCCCACACTCATGATACAGAGAATTGTAGATTGATTGATCAGATTCATGAGGCTATTGAGACTGGTGTATGTTAGACTAGTGTTGCAAACATTCTAAAGAACAAGGTGAACATCATAGTCATAACCACAATGAAGGGCACTCTGATGGAGGTGGTAGAGGTAGAGGTTACCGAGGAGGATACAGAGGCCGTGGTCATGGTGGTGGAAGAGAGTGATTTCCCATGAGGAACCTGTTTTACATGCGGATCCCCTGATCATTATAGGTGTGAATGCCCTCAGAACATAGTCTGCTCATGGTGTGGGAAGCAATATAAGTTTGAAGAATGTCCTGAGTTATATGAGCACATGAGTAAGAACTATAAGAAGAATGATAAGGGCATGGGATGATTAAAGTGTAGTGTGTTGTGGAAGATCAGTGGATGCCTAAGATTGTGCCTGATCCTGAGATGTTACCTATGTTAGTGACTACATGTGCTGAGGCTGTGCATGTTCAGAGGTTCTGAAATTAGAAACTATTATTACAAAGCAAGAAGTGATAAATGTGAAATATCCAGATCCTTCCCATCAGAAGGAAGTTTATCAGGAGACTATGGAGGTTATTAGAAACTTGCAAGGTGAGATACAATGCTTGAAGGAGCAATCATGGAAGCTGGAGCAGTGAAGAAGGTTGAAGCTTCCACAAAAATATGTTGATGACTTGAAGGAGGTTTGTAAGATGTTGTGCCAAGAAAATATCATTCCTTTGTTAGGGGAATGGCTGAGGGAGAAGATACCACATTGGATCTGAGTGCATGAGAGACAAATATTGCATGCAAACTTACCTCCTCATAGTCTTGAGTATGATAAAGAGATCACTCTGAATGCAGTTGTTGATGGATGGATTTTGAGTAACATACTGATTGATATAGGTGCAGAAGTAAATGTAATCACTTTGGATGCATGGAATCATATGGGGAGACCACCATTATAGCCCTCTTTGAATGTGTTGTATATGGCAAAATAGGACTAGAGCCACACCCATTGGAGTATTGAAGGATGCCACTATTACTATACAAGGGGCCAAGTTTACTGGGGACTTTGAGGTCTTGACACTTGCTGAAGTAGATAGTTTTCCAACATTACTTGGGAACCCTTGGTGTTACGTGAATAATGTTGATCTGCACTTTAATAAAGGTTACATCAGTTTTGAGAACAAAGAAGAGTGTGTGATTATTCCTTTGACAGATGGGAAGGTTGCACCGTATGTAGAACCCTTGAGTGAAGAGGATCTGAACAGGATATATGCATGTACAGTTAGGGATCCTGAAGTTACTTGAGCTATCTAAGAAGGTATTATACAGATGGGATGATGCTCAGTCTATGAGTGATACAACTAGTGTTTCCTATGATAACTGGGTGCATGGAACATATGAAATGGTCAGTGAGAGATCAAGAATACAATTACTTGCATGATCAGGCCACACATTGTTAGGTGTTTGAGTCATAACCAGGTACCTCGGTACACTGGTGAAGGAAACCCTGATGTATTCTATGTGCCATGGAAGCCCAGTGGAAGGATGAGGGTGATAGAAGAAATATGCTAGTTTATACCTTATGTAGACAGCTGGCTACACTGGTGGACTACACACAGAGATAACCTTTTGGAGTGGTGAGAAGTGAGAATCACCTTCTCTACTAGGTTTCTTAGGAACAATGTACCTTCACAGATATGTGAATTTCATGGGAAGGATTCTGCTTCGCACACATGTTTAGAAGTGTGAGAGACTTTGGATGGAGGGGTAGGAGGCCTTTCCACCATCACTCTAGGTACATAAGTTCTATGCCACTCTAAGTGGTTGTGCGTGCACATGGTATGTTCATGTAGAGTTAACAAGAGAAAAAATTAATTGGCAGGAGATGACTTCAGGTATGATTCAGACCTTTGATTATTTTTCTACTAAACCTCTAGTGAATGAAGCATTACAGATTATAAAGCACCTTACGATGGGGGATAGTGCAAACGTTGAGGAACTCCTGTTAGATATGTTTGGAGAGTTAGATTTGGAGGTGCTTTGAAGAAGAAGAGACAGATGAGGAAAACTTGGGTGCACTTCTGGCTGGAAAAAGAAAAGGGTAAGTTGGTTTATATGATTGATGATGAAGAAGTAGAGAATATGGATGTTGATCACACTGTAGGTATGTGCAAGGTCTTAGATAGTGTTGATGAGAAGCACGTACTTATCATGAGCCTATGAAAATGAAGAAGGTCAACATTGGGACAGATACAGAACCTAAAGAGGCTATTATTGGTGACTATTGGTCTGAACAAGAGGTGGCTAAGATTATTGAGCTGTTGTGTGACTTCCAGGACTTATTTCTGTGAGGCTATCATGAGTTGAAGGGAGTGCATCACTCTTTGGGTGAGATGAGGATAAAGTTAAAGGAAGGTGCATGCCCGGTTAGGAAGAGGCCTTATAGGATGAATCCTAATCTGTACACATCAAAGTTAAGGAAGAGATTGATAAGATGTTGAAATTTGGAATCATTGAGCCCATTGAGGAGTTCAGAGTGGGTTAGCCCCATGGTGATAAGCATAAAGAAAGATGGTAGGATAAGGATCTGTGTGGACTATAAAGAGTTGAATGTTGTTTGTGTCATAGACCCTTTTCCCACACCTTTTACTAAGGATATCTTGGAGGGCATTGCAGGGTACGAGATTTACTCTTTCACTGATGGATTCTCTGGTTATCATCAGGTGCAGATTGCTAAAGAAGATCAAGAAAAGACAACTTTCACCACTAAGTGGGGAATTTTTGCATATACAGTTATGCCTTTGGGTTGAAGAATGCACCTACAGTCTTTTCACGCATTATTGTACAAGCATTTGAGGACTTTATACATAAGTTTTTACAGGTTTATTTGGATGATTGGACTGTATATGGGCTGGTTAAAGATCACTGTGACAATTTGAGACTTATGTTTGAGAGGTGTACCAGTAGTTGAGCATCTCCTCAATATTAAGAAGTGTATCTTTGCTACACCCTTTGGAACTTTGTTGGGACACATTATATGCAAAGAAGGTTTGTTGGTAGATCCTACTAAAGTTGCAATTATCTTGGGTTTAGAGGAGCCTACCAATCAGAGTGAGGTGTGTGCGGGTTTTTAGGACACAGGTTATTATAGGAAGTTCATTAAGGGATATGCTAAGATTTTCATGCCCTTGGAAGAATTGTTGAAAAGTAAAGGAAAGTTCCATTGGAATGAGGCACAAAAGCTAGTGTTTGAGACATTGAAGGAAAGACTTACTTTATGCCCATTCTGCACTTTCCTTCTTGGGATAAAACCATTTCATGTACATGTTGATGCCTTCTGGCATGGCCATTGGTGCCGTGTTAGCACAACCTGTGATGGGATTGTTGATCATCCTATTTATTTTGCGAGCAGGAAGTTGACACCAGCTGAAGCAGAATTATACGACTACTGAGCACGAAGCTTTGTCCATGATTTATGCGTTGCACAAGTTTAGACAATACTTGTTGGAAACTCCCTTTATATTTTATACAGATCACATGGCACTTAAGTACTTGGTTAATAAGCCTTGTTTTACAAGGGCGCATATGTCGGTGGATTCTCTTATTTCAGGAATTTGACTTTACAGTGGTGGTAAAAGCCAGGAAAGAGTAATTTTAGACTGGATCATTTGTCAAGGAATTAACTCAAACAAGGATGCAGAGCATTGAGGACATAATACAGATGCACAACTGTTCAATTGAACTGCACCCTCTTGATTTAGAAGATATTGTTGTTTTTTTGCGTACTGGTGTGGCGCCTGAAGGGATGAAGAGCTTAGAGAAGAAACAACTTTCCATACGTGTGCCATGCCTTACATGTTGATCAGTGGAGATTTATACAAGTTAGGCCATGATGATATTTTATGCCGGTGTGTACTGGAGCATGAGCGTGAAGCTATAATGGAGGAATCTCATGGTGGAATTGTAGGAGGACATTATGCAGGAAATGCTACTGTGCGCAAGATTTTTTTGGCTGGCCTTTGGTGGGAAACACTATATAAGGATTGTAAAGAGTATGTTAGGTGTGATCATTGTCAGCACCTTAGGAAGCCTGGGCATAGAGATGAAATTCCTTTGAGACCTATAGCGAGTGCAAAACCTTTTGAGAAATGGGAAATTGACTTTGTGGGTCCTATTTCCCCACCTAGTGCATAGGACTGGGTCACACTATATTATTACATGTACAAATTATCTGATCAAGGTGGACAGAAGTAATGCCTACAAAGGATTGCACACAACTACAACAGTAAGGTTCTTATGGGAAAACATTATCAACAGGTATGGATGTTCTGTTGAGCTTGACAAGTGATAGGGGCACACACTTTTTGAATGAGACTATTAGAATATTATTAGTTGAGTTTATGGTGGCGCATCATAAGACAACACCCTATCACCCACAGGATAATGGTACTACTGAGGCTTTCAACAAGATATTGGGACATACATTAACAAATATATGTGATGTTGGAAGGAAATACTGGGATGATAAAGTCTTCTGTTGTACTTTGGGCATACAGGAAAACTTACAAATGATTGAACAAAGCCACACCCTTTCAGTTGGTGTTTGGCATAGAGGTTGTTTTACCTAGTGGAATTTATGTTACCCTCCCTACGTATTATGCACGCAGGAGGAATAGATGATGAACAAGCACTTGAAGAGCATATAGATAAATTGATGTAGTTGGATGAGAGACGCACCATCACACGTTGGAGCCAAAAGATAGAGAAGGCCAGGAAGAAGGCATGACATGATAGGCACATTAAGAATAAGCAGTTTGAAGTTGGACAAATGGTTCTTCTTTATGACTCCAAGTTTTGTGCGCCACCTGGGAAATTGAAGGTGCATTGGTTGGGACTGTATGTGGTGACATATATACTTGATTCAGGTGCTTATCAGTTACAGGCGTTGGATGGAAACATGGTTTCTAGTTATTTCAACGGGAGTAGGCTGAAGCCCTACTATAAATAAGTCTTCTTGGTGTTTGTAATAAGGAAGTGTTACCATTTATATTAGGTTTCCCTTTAATGCATTTTCTTTATATGTGTTTCCTTTCATATTGCTATGCTTTGTCAATTTAGTTTAGTGTTTTGTTGTAATAAGTGTGCTTTACACCAGTAGATGATTACTATCTATTGAATTCATGTGCAGAGGACCGTGCATACTTTTAGTGTGGGGTGGATTAGAAATAATAAGTGATTGGTGCTATGTTACCAATTGGTGCGTGAAGAGAAAAGGAAACAGGTGCTTGGATTGAAGGTGTTTAAGGAAAAATTACTCAGATTAAAGACCACATGTAGATGAATGGACACGCTAGTGTAACATGAGGTAGGAAATAACATGGGGAACTACTTGATATAAGGCACAGTGGATAGGTACTTTGGTGTAGGGAAGCATGTGAAAGGAGGTCTGTGGCTGAGAAGTAGTGGGTGTGCCAGAAGGTTATGACTGGGGTGCAAAAGAATATGACATGACATAAGAAGAGTGAAAGGGTGGAGTTAATTCATGTATGGTGGTAGTTGGAAGAAATTAATGTGGGAAAATGGAAAAATTTTGAACACAAACATTATAAAGGGGGAGCATGTGAAACTTAATTCTTACCTTACATCCTTGTATTTTTGAGCTACGAAGAACAAAGAAGTATAGTGTAAAGAGTGATTGATTGACCAATGAACCAGGTAGATTTAAGACATGAATTGATAGAGCTCCATGGAGAAGGGTGTTTGAGCATGGTGGGTGTGTAAGGAAGGAAGGTTCACATGGTTAGGGTTTCAAATAGAGACAAATTTTCATCTAGGGCATGGGATATTTGAAAAGGCAGAGGAAATTGAGACATGTGTGAAGGTAAGATAGTGTAAAGATTACAATTTTCATAGCACGATACCAAGATTAAGAGAAACAATGGCACCAAAGAGAGCTCAAAACCATTGAGAAGGAGACTGAGGAATCACCACATGAGTGGTTTATAGAAATGCAATACCTAGAAGAGGTTATTGAAGGGAGATCATGGACATCACAACTAACAAAATGTAAAATAAGTGATTTTAATCATTGCACAGAGGCCACCTAGAAGGACATAAAGTCAAGAGATGATTTTGAGGAAAAATCAGGAGGACTGCAGATGGGTAGAGAGTAGATGGACAAATTGATTTATAAACTACTTGAAAGTGTGGGGGTTATTTAGTTGTTTGAGTTACCATTCTTTGGGAAGCCTGAGTTCCTATACCAGTGGCTTATGTCATGAGTTCATGAAGATTTATTTTATTTCACAGGAAGAAGGATGTAAATAACAATGAAATTAATCAAAAAAGTTACAAGGTTACGTGACTCTGGAATAGAGATTGCTAGGAGATCTATCAGATGATGATGGAGTAGAAGCAATGATTGTCATGCTTAAGTATCAAAAGGGAGGTTGAGATTTCAATGTTGAGAAAATAGAGGATTTGGCTACAAGGGTAGGACATGATTTGTTAGCTGTAAACTCGGAGCCTCAGAGAGGTGGAAGGAAGTAAATAAGTGCTGGTTGTACATAGCACACAAAATGGAAAACAAAACATATTATAACATTACAAGCTATGTTGCAGAGGGTATAGTGGAGGAGGTGCGCGTCCAAGCAAGACAAAGGTGAGAAAATAACTTGGGGCGCCATTTTTTTGTTAATTGTGTTTAGTGAAATTGGTGTGCCCGATGGGCCAAGGGATAAGATGTGGGTATATCCCAGAGAAAACAAGTCACCTGCAAGGAAGTTTGTGAGCTTCACGTCCCACTATAACAGGAACTTATAAGCAATGCACAAGAGAACTTATACAACATGTTTGAAAAGAATGATGCATCCCGTGGGAAGTGGTTCTGAAGGGGAAAGCAGAGTTTCGGCCTATCAACACTTCTTCCTGGGGAGTTTTTACATGAAGAGTGAAAAGAGCCCTTGGTGTAAGTTTCCTTTTGCCTTTACTACCTGTTACTTCAAGGATTCAGTGAACAGGTTACATAATGCATGTAAGTTACAATTTGATGCTGATAAGGTAGACACAGATATCCACATTCTGTGCAAAACATATGTCTACCCCAATAAGGAGGCGTATGTAGAGATAATGGAGTCTGACAATATTGACATCACTCCAGAGGTCATGGCTGTAGGGAAGATTGAGCCGCATGTGTATATGTATACTTAAAGATGAGGTTTAAGGAAGGAAAGATTATTAAAGGTGAGGAATTGTTACTCCCAGGCCCTCTGAAAGGTAAAAATACTATGGGCATGAGGAGCCACTTGAAAGTACATCCCCAAAATAGGGAAGGAAAGAACATAAGGGATTGGAGAATGTTCTTGAACAAATAATTAGAAAAGGAGGACAATACTACGCTAGATCATGGTAGAAGGAAACTACAGGGGGTAGAAGACTACAAAAGTGTGGTGGGTACTTCTCAGCCTCTAAGAAGATCACCGCACATAACTCCCATTAAAAAGGTTGAAGAAGAAAGAAAGAAAAGGCGTAGGTATGTGTCGGTGAAGGACAGTGATGAGGAGAAGTCCTCACATGGAAGCACACATGAGGATGTTGCCACACCTAGCCTGGAGGTGTGAGAAGATGAAGAGATAGGTGGCAAGAAAACATTGTTTAATGTAGATGTCCCTAATGTAAGTATGCATGGGAATGAAGAAGAAATCTATGCTGGTGGAGATAAAGAGATTGAAGACAATGTTGTGTGCAAGACCAAGGGACCTAAGGGTGAAGATGAGAGGAAAAGAAGGAGGGAATTGGAACACAAGAGCATACAGGTGAGCATGCCAGTGAGCACAAGGAAGAGGAGATGGTGTAGATATGGAACCTTGGGTAAATTGATGACCCAACGAATATTATATGCACAAGGTTCCAGATCACTCTTTCCACGGGAAAGTTATATGGATGGGAACTGATGGACCCAGAGATGGAAACCACATGCACCAAGAAATAATTATCATGGAATATGTAGACTCATGTAGATGAGCCTAAATTTGATTTGTGTGAGGAGTCATGTTCCTCAAGGAGAATGAAGAAGGCCCCACATTCTAGGCATGTGACCATCAATCCTATGGTGTTCTCTGATGAACAAGTGAGCAATGCTTTAACAAATATAGCTGTAGAGGTCACGTGTGAATTTTTTGACAAGGTGGCCTACCTTGATAAATTTATTTTAAGGATAGGAAGGATAAGGATGAAGAAATTGAGTGCCTAAAAGAGGAGAAGGAAAGGGAAGAAAAGAAAGTGAAGATTTTCCTCGAGATGGCCGAGGAAATGGGAGATGAAATTTTGATGGGACGGACCACAGTATAAGGAACATGTAGATGGTACTTTTCCTTTAACCTTAAATTATTTTTAGACCTTCGGTGCACTTGCTATTGAATGAAGGAATAAATGTGCATGGCTCCGAGTAAAGAAGAGGTGATGGTGATGAAAGAGAAAACTGTTGTGGTTTCAAGGGACAAAATGAAGGCACAAATAACACACAAAATAGTTGAATATGACATCATTCTTGATACATTAAGGATAAATTGAAGATAATTTGACATTAATAATGTGTGAAGATCTAGAAAACATCATTAAGAAAAGGACGTTGGAGAAAGAAAATTCAGTCCTTGTGGTAAGAAAATGACACATTGGGGCATGAGGAGAGGTTGGCATTACTAGAAGAGAAGTGTGACATGATTAAAGCAGCCAAGGGATCCTCATGATGTCAAGATCAAGGAATTGGGGAAATTAATGGCCCATCATATGGATGTTATGGATGGCATGGTATTAGGATTGGTGAATGTCATCAAGGTGTTAAAGCACAAAGGAGAAGAAATGACTTTAGATGAAATGGATGTTGTACTTAGTGACATCTATGCTAAAGACAAGAAGGGAATCAGTGATTGGGAGGAGTTGGAAGCAGACATCAATAATGAGTACTTTGAATTGTTGATACCTAAAGAGGATTAGCACGTTGATTGTTGAGATAGTTTATTATTCTCGCATTCTTTCTATAAATTTGTTGTTATACTTCATCCTTTTTTCTTTGAAGATGTAGATTAGTTAACCTCATTACCAAGGGGGACAATGCTATTAGTGTGGGGTAATGTTTCCTAGGTGATATAATGACTAAGTATAAGAGCATGCATGAGGACAGGGCATACAGGAAGAGGGTGCATGGTTAGGATGCAAAATTTTGATAGAATTACACCCTGAATATTCACACCTAGAAAGAAATAGTTTGAGACTTATTCATTTTGTGTGCATGGGATAAGAATGGATTAAGTGTAGAGCATCAAACGCATTGGATAGAGATAGAAGACTTGGAGTCTAAAAAAAGATATTTTGGGAACAAGAGGAAGATGAAGAGTCATGCAAAGTTTGAGCTAATAATAGGATTAGATTTAGAGTTAATTATAGGTAATACCTATTATTAGGTGAAGCTTGCATGCTTCCTTAGTTACTTTTGTAGCAGTGCATGGATATTTTGAGCATGCAACCTATTTTGAGAGTGCATGGGGCAGTGAAGGGAAATTTCCCACTACTTATATATATGTATTGATTTGCATGGTTTAGAGGATCACTGTTGAGATTTGGATTTGTAACAGAGTTATGTTGCTGAGTATGTTTGCTATGCATGACCTTGTAATGTAACTTATGGTGTATTCAGCTATTATGTTTGTGATGGATTAATATAATGGATCATTGTGGATGGATATTGATTTGTTGATATCTATATTACTGGTTATTATATGGTAAATCTGATCTTGATCCTTGTTTGATTCATTATGCACTATGGTTGTGATATGATTCTTGTTATGCTTTACCTTTAATTACTTGTTATGGATATGGAATACTTGTATGATCATGTTAATATATTGACAAAGCTAGTATAGAAAGAGGTACCTGGTACCTTTGTGCACTTCGGGTGAGTGCTCAGATCTGTTTGAGTGATGGGCCAACGCGTATAGGGTTTGTATGGGAAAATAAGACCACCCTCATTTTTCTTCTACTTGCACATCCATCTATACCAAATGAATTATTTTGGTTCTATATACAAGGATTCCTATCCCACCTTCTATCCACTTGGAAATTGATACACATAAAAAAAATCTCCATTTGATTGATCTAAGTGACCAAATCGGTACTATCAAATTTCTGCACCTCCACTTTTTCAATCATGTTTCTACTCCCCACATTAGAATAGGATGAGTGCTATGGTTTTGTTGAATTAGAGGCATGGTTGATGGTGGGACTTGACTGGACTGGTTGAAAGTTAGTGGTCTATGGTTGTAGACTAGAAATTTTTGCCATAAGTTTGATTCCATTGTAGTAAGATCATCTTGTGTCAAGTTGCGATTAATTAAAATTTTCACAACTCAAACTCAAGATAAATTACTTTATAATTTTTTTAGGAAAGCCATAGGTTTTAGGATTCATTAAGTTCTCCTTCTAATTACATTTCATGATTATTTTTTCCAGGAGTGGTATTACCCTTTCCTTTTCCTCTTTTTTTTGGCCTTGTCATGGCCTTTTCTTATATTAAAGGTTCGGGATTAGGGTTTAGGGTTCAAATTAGGGTAGGGATTTAGGGTTTTAGGTTACATATGGATTTCAGTAGAATAAACAAAAAATGAGGAAAAAACCCTAAATTACTTTTTTTAATCTTTTTGAATCTGTAAGAAACTTAAAACAAATCTAAAAATTGTGACTATGAAGAATTTATGAAAGAACCTAAAATGGATATAACTTGTAAAAAATAATTCAAACAATCTTGAAATTTTTATAGAACCTTACCTTATTGACTTTGCCACTTCACTTAAAAACTTGTAGAAAATTTTGACACCAATTTGGTGATATATCCAAATCTACAAAATTAGGGTTTTGACCAAATTTTGGTATATATCGAAGCTCTGATATTATTTGTATGGAAATTACCTAGATATATCTAAATATAAGCAACAATATAACACCAAATATAGATAAATGATTACAATATGCAAGTAGAATGACTTGTCCACTTCAAGGGGGCAACCTCCAAACCATACAACAAGACTCGAGTGCTCAATATGATGATCATATACTAGTTACTAACCCTTATATACCCTACTATGTCATGAAAAGTACAAAGGCCAACCTAATAATCATATGAAATCATAAATACATGTGATATGACGTGATTATAAAAAATGTTAGCCACAAGTCGGTCATACATATCTAATATATGACCTAAGAATAAGGGCATAACACACAAACAACAACAAATATGAGATTTTGGCTCTTCTTTTTCATATATTTGTGCTTATAATATGGAATAAATACAAATGATTTACTTTTGAAGACATTAAATCTAGAAACATCAAGTTTCTCACTTGACCAATCTTCTTCAGGAGTCTTCTCTTACACTGCCTTGTGAGGAATTCGATTTTGGATGTAATTTACACAATTTACTCCTTCAACCCAAAACTCTAGTACCAAGTCCTTGGATTGTATCATATAATTTATCATCTCCTTGATTATTCACTTTTTCCATTTCGCTTCTCCATTCTATTGAGAGGTGTACGGTATTCTGTATTGATGCATAATACCATGATCAATACAAAAGTCATGAAAAGTATTACTGATGTATTCCCCCATTATTGGTGAAAATATTTTTTCAGTAAAAGTTCTCATTACTTCTCAACAAAAGACTTAAATGTATTGAAGTTATCAAACACTTATGTTTTTACTGCAAGAAATACACCCAAGTCCTCCAAGTGAAATCATCAATGAAATTTAGTACATATTTAGCACCAGAGAATGACCTAATGGGAAAATTCATCAAATTAGAATGTACTAACTCAAGTGGAGTTGTGGCTCTCAAATCTTGTCAGTTTAGAAGGGATATTGGTGATGTTTACTAAGCATGCATCCTGGACAAACACCATCACAATTACAAACCTCTGGAATCACTTTTACCATGTTTTACGAGATTGTCTATTGTAAATACTTATAATTCAAGTGACCAAATCGTTCATGCCACAATTTTCTCACTATATCAGCATGAGCAACAAGTGGTGACCCTATAAATATGTTAAACTTATCAAATACATAAATACATGAATGATGGTCCACTATACATATAGCTACAACATCCTGAGGATCAGATAATTCTATAATTACAACACTTTGTGGAGTGCACTCCAAAGTTTCCCCAAAATAATCCACTTTTGCCCCTTTTTGCATGGCCTTGGACCCCTTCAAAATGGGGTTCTATAAATTTTCGAGTCCTTTGGTGGCATGGAAATGTACTTCACTGTGAAACCCTAGTTATCACACAGTATCAATATCATCTGTAATTAGTTGAATCACTCCAAAATCCTAACCATGGGTGGAAGGCCTTGTAAGAAGGTTAATGTTTGGGTTAAAGTGCAATCTATGCATCACCTATGTCAGAACTACTCCAAAGAGGCCTCAAACCACACGTAGTTATCTGCCTAGCATGTAACATCTATATGAATTTGGGTAGTTAGCAACTTGAGCCTCTTTTATCATGCTTGATAGAATTATGATCTTGTTAAGACTTGGAAGTGATAACTTAGTGTGCTTGGATTTCATGGAAGTTTGACACCTTGACCTAGTTGAGTGATTTATAATTATATTAGTGTAAGACCTAGTAGATGTGCATCAACTTTGGGAGAATTTATGGAGCTTTGAGTTCCTTTTTTAGTGTTGCAAGTGAGTGTAAACACTAGGTTTTTGTCACCCGCCTACCCCCTTGGACAACACATTATTTTAATACATAGCATTATAAAACATATTCTTGAAACATTTCCCCCATCCTGTAAAATCAACTTTTCACATCCTCTAAAAATTAGCTATTTACCCATCTAAATTACCTTAACCCCCTCTAAAACCACTGTAACCATTTTCAAACTATCCCTAACCCATTTTACCCCAACCTCATAACCTCCTCAACTTGTATAACCCATTTAGAACAATTTTCCCTCATCAATGAAACTTGAAAACCCCATTTAGGAAGTGGTTTCAACCACTTATAAATGTTTTCCCCATAATTCCTCGGATCACCAATAATTGTAAAAAATCACAAATCGATTATAATTAGGAGTTTTCCACTCTTGTTTCATGGATATTCATAATTCCACTTTACACGTTCTTACACTCTTGATTTTTTCTAAATCACGCATTGAATCCCTATCACTCTAGAGATCCTCAAGACAAGATAACATCATCCAACAACACCAAAAATATCTCCAAGAAGCCTTCACATATCAATTTTTGTAGTTTGGTCCTCAACACACCTCCCATAGGAGATCAACAATCAAGTGATATCGATCCTCAAATCACACATTTGCAAAACTTTTGTGCCTTCTTCATCACTTTAAGGGTACTTATATTTACTTCATCATTGTCTCTTCCATACATATAAAACTTTAGCCAAATCAACCATTTTGATCTCTATATTTACATCAAATTATCATATTTAGAGAATATCAAGCTATTTTGATAGTGATCGTCAGTAATTCCTTTGAATTTCCCATGAATTCCTTTGAATCGCCCATGATCACCTAAATTTCCAATGCATTCCTTTGCATCGCATGCGATTCCTAGTTTCTCGGTATATTTTTATTAATCACAGAATTTCTATCAATATCTCTACATTTAACATGTCTTCTACAAGTCTGTATTTTGCTTTGGATGACAGTTCTAGGCCAATCACACCCCATTATAAGAATTTACAACTCTTCTAATTTTCCCATCAACCTTTATTTTGGGAAAAATACAACATCCTTCATAAGCTCACACTGTGTGCCATTCTGATTCATAACTGGCATCAAATATATCAAGGATCTAACTTGAGCTCCTTCATGATATCCAACAAGAAGCAATTGACCTACTGGTACAGATTATTTTGAAGTCATCCAGATAGCCTCCATATTAGCCTGGGCCACATACGATGCAAAATGCAGGACTTGCCCTTTGATCTTGAGTTCTAAGATTATTACCCATCATTTGTCTATCATTGTCTTTATCTATCATTTTATCAATTTAGCAATTCAATTAATTGTTTAAAAATGAGATGAAATCCTCTAAGGAAGTCCCTTTGGATTCTTAGAGATTGACCTTTGTCCTAGCATCTCATCTACCCATCTGTATTTAACATGTCTTTGTTTAGTTTTCTCTGATTCATTGGAGGTCTATCGCATTTGAGCAAAAGGAGGAACACTTCTTACGATCATCCATCAATTATCAACATCAATCACCACGGGTATCAGTAAACCCCACCATCTTCTGAGGTCAGTTAGTTTTATTTAATTCCATTTTATTAATTTAGAATAGGAAAGAAAAAACTCTTTGTACATTCTGGCACGCCCGGTAGGACACCTATCCTTTCATTTTCATTAAATATTAATTTATAGCTATCTTTAAGGTCTTTACTCTGTAATCGCTGGTAATGATCCAATCAAATCACCAGTGATTTTGGTGAATCACTCCACTGATTCCTTCAAATCATTGAATGATCTCTATAGATTCACATTTGATTACTTAGTTAGGTTACCTTTAGGGTTCTTTTTATTTTTTACTTTTCTATATTGTTCTAACACTTGTAGGTTTCTCTCTTCTGGAGCATCTGTTTTTGCATAAAAATCTAACAAAAAAATCTAAAAAAATCAAAAGCAAAATTACAAGTACGCATTTTATTTTCTTGTTTTCTTTCCTGTAGCATTGCATTTTTGTTTGTTGTCTTCATCAAACTCACACCTTTTTTTGGAACTTAAAACAAACCTTTCATGTTTGCTTGATCATCTGGTCTAATTAGGAAGTTAAAGAATTACATTCACTTAATTTCCCCCACACACAACAAAATCACTTTCAATACAAATTCGCATCAAAACATTCTCTACCCTATGGTGGACCTACTTAGATTTCATCACCAAGAGGATAAGTCCAACTAGATTGTTCTGGAAAAGTATAAAAAATTGGTGGGTGGTATATTGGCTAAGCACCTGACACCCTTATTGCTACGGGACAATGTGAAGTGAGGGGTAGGCCCCCAATACCATGCCTCGTACTGACACCAACACAAAATCAGAGCCTCACATACCTTTAGGTATATCAAGGAATCTACATCCTTTAACATCACTTGAAACCAACCATAGAATGGCCATTTCCTAGGACCCCGTTAGGACCATTTTTCACATTTCACCTTTTTCTAAAGTTAATCAAGATAAAAATAATCTTTCTGGTGTGACTTTTTCTTTCTTATAATCAAACTCTCTAGATTTAGTTTTTATTCCATTAATTATTTGTTTTCATGGTATTGATCATGACAATAACCCCCCATTTACTCATTTACAAAAATCCAACAGTCTATGGAAAACATCTAGGCTCACCTTGATGACATCCCTCGCATCGATGAATCGAGTATCTATTCACCCACACCAAACAATCAAGAACCTCCACATTCTCCCAGCATAGTCAATCTAAGTCATCTAAAATACCCAACTCCACTAAGTCCTCATTTCTTTGATAGTGGGGATCCAGTATTTTCTTGATATCTTAGATTCAAACCCATTACCCTTAATGCTTATCTAGCTTGCCCGAGGGTGTTCATCTTCAACGAACTCACACCTAAACCATGACCTCTTGTATCTAACACCACATATGACTTCTCCTCAGCTTGTTGATCCTAACCATGAGCTAGTCATCCAATAAGTACATCCTTATCCCACTTCAAGTAGTCTCAGAAACATCTAATGTCATGTCTTCAACTCCTATCATCACCTTTGGACCTTAATGTCAGTCTCCTCATAGGATATGACTAATCAACAATCTATGTCTTCACCAAACCTCTCATCCAGCTCCACCTCATCCCAAAACAACACCAACGACTTCATCCACAATGATCCCATTAGTTTCCTCCACCATCCAGACCCCTCTTATAAGTTTAAATATCTATTCCATTAAACATATCTCAGCCTATCTCATCTCAACAACCCACATCTACTATGTCCAAAATATAGTTATGTCTATCCCGACATCAACACCACTCATTAACACAAGATCTATTTCTACTTGTTTATCCCTCCTCACAACAATCATCCACCATCCCTACCTCCTCTCAATATATACCTCAACAATCTCAACCTCTCATTCACACCTTCATTCCTTTTCCAATACATACCTCAACAATCCCAAGCCACTCATCCACTCCTCTACCCCTTTCCAGCACATACCACAATAATCTCAACCTTTCATTCACATGTCAATTCCCTTTCAACATATACCCCAACAATCACAACCCCTCTTGAACACTTCCATGCCCCTTCAATATCAATATATTCAACCTTCACAACCCATAACTTCATAACCTACATATAGTATCCCCATGAACATTCCCCTCCAAAATAATATTCCATCACAATATCAACCATATCAACAACCAGAACCTATCTACATATGCAATCAACCTGGTTCATCCTCATCCAATCCCAAATAACAACCATTACAAAAATGACCCTTTGTAAAGTATTAATGAATGGGATATCGAGCCTTGAAGCCACTTCTATGGGTCCTAAAAACACATTATCCTATGAACAAATATGTAATGAACCCATCCACCCATCAGTACTCATACAAAGCATATCCTCCACACTGGGAACTTCCTAAGTTCCTCAAGTTCTATAACAAAGAAGACCCTCAACAACAAATATGGGCCTTCTGACATACATGTTACCTCATAGCACACAACCAGGACCTTATGCTGAGGAAATTCCCCATGTCCTTAGCCAGTCCTACCTTAGATTGGTACAATAGCATCCCACAAGTATTCAAATTTTCTCATTCGCTACAGTAACTTGCGCAATTGTTCCTATAACACTTCTTGATCAACATTGTACATAAAATCACTATCACCGACTTATATTCCATCAAGAAGTTTGAAGACATGAATCCATCACAGACTTTATCACCCACTGGAGGGGCTATTAATAAATTATCATTTTCCCCTCCCACAGACCAAGTTAATCGATCTATTTTCTTTCATTCATGTGCCAAACACATTTCATCCACATTACAAATCCAATCTTTCCAAATGTTTGACGAAGCCTTCACTATGGCTCACAAACTTAAGCTTCACTCTCTAAGATGGTAGGGTTAAACTTAGATCAAAGAAACCTAAGCCTGAATCTCCATTTTAAACCATCTTTTAGCCATGACAAATCAAAAACATCAGCAAACATGGTCATCATGAAAGACTTACTTCCAAAGAATGTTTGACCTTCAAATGCAATCTCATCCTCAACGTAACTTACACCCCCATGAATGAAACTTATAGTGCAGTATTTGACAAGATCTTGGTTACTAATATGATCACTCTTCCTCCCATCCACCCCATCAATACATCTATCTCAAAGCCCTCTTAGTATAGAGATAATGATTATTGAAAATACCATAGGGTCAAGGGCCATGACATCAAAAGGGTGTTGTCTCATTATGAAATTTTCTTCAAGATCTTATTGACAAAGGTGATTTAGAAATAGATAACCCAAATGCACCTAAAATACAAAATTTGGATGTCTTTAAACAACCCTTCCCAAATCACTCTCCATGTCTACTATTCAACCACAATCTAATCTTATCCATTCTCATCACACTATCAATACATTCAAATATCAGTCATCTATATCATCTGATAATCCCATCATAGAATCCTCATCTAAATCATCCATCAATAGCTTTGTCACCAGAAATGATAAATAAAACACCCACCGAACTCAGCATATCCCCTGATTCAGTCATTAAAAAGAAAGCAATTTCTTCCACATCTGCTTCATCCTCTTCAAATCCATCTACAAGCTCTTCACAAACCCCACAAAAGAAACCCATCTTACAACTTGTGAAAATATCTTATGATGACCATGTCAATGCTAGCATTAATTATGTAACCTTCACAAACCCATTGTCACACGACCACACAACCCTTTCATCTTAAGAAGGAAAAAATCATAAACACATCAACATATGAATTTCTTCAACATAAACATCAAACCCCTTATCTTTCGTATCTTAGGGTCACACCCCTCATCGAAATTACCAATCACTATCACACACTCAAAAACCATTCCTTAGCATACATCTAAATAACCCACACAAAAATTGACCCCTTTGACTTTTGTACAATCAAAATAATCATCAGTCCCTTTCAACCTCTACCTTGAGAGGACATTATGCACTAATATTTGAAAAGGCTCGTTCAATAATCCATCATAAAATTACCCCCTCTTAAACCTCTGGCTCTAGAGGGTGGAATCCTTCCTTGTATAACTTTTTAGAATCCTTTTATTACCATCGTACACCAGGACATTCTACAAAAAATTACCAATCCTTCCATGCTACTATCAAAAGCCTTAAAAATAAGGGCCTCCTCCCTCTCAGATCTAGCAAACATAAAAAACACCTCAGAAAACATATACAATCACTACATCTAAATCATTCATCTATACTTACGATTTCTGAAAATGGAGGACTCTTCTAAGAAATATCCTCATCATCATATTGATGTAGTACATATCATCACTAGAGCACATACCCAAGACCCCAATAATACCAATAAAAACAAATTTACAAGGTCTTTGTTGCACTCACTCCTGAGTCATCTACTCCAATGCACTCCTATTAAGGATAATGTTTCCATCCTTTCCGCTCCTCAATCATAAACCACCACTGTAGTATAAAATGCCATCATCTAACAAGTTCACTAAGCTCTGGTAAAAATGTCCCTTATGATCTGGTACAAACCTCACCTTCACATCGACAATCCATGATCAAAGCACTCCAATCCATATCAGTGCCCTCAGACGATCCACAACCTTTTAAAAATCTAGTATGCATATGCAAAACGTCCATTGTTATCTCTTTTGATAGTTCTGAAATACCGTCGTTACAACCAGAGGACCACGATCTCCTACTCTTTATCACTACCCAAATCAAAGACACCCTCATTAAGAGATTTATGATTGAAAATGGTGCCAGTATAAATATCATATCATCACATGCATTTAATCAACTTCAATTACCTAACACTATCATTTCCCAAACACTAGCCATGCTTCAAGCTTTCAATGACACCATCACTCCCACATTAGGTATCATCATCTTACCTGTCATAATCAATGTTAAAACCCTCCCTGAACTCTTATGTCTCGTAGAGGGAGAATTTAAGTATAATATGTTATTAAGCCGACCTTGGATACGCGTTATACATTTTATCCCATTTACACTCCATCTATGTATCAAATATGAGCATGAAGGTAAGATATTTATAGTTCCCATTGATCCAAACCCCTTTAAATCCTTCCACATGACATATTTTCCAAACGACGTGCTCATTTCCAAATCGAACTTAGGCTCTTCTAATGAAGCCTCCACTAATACATCCATTCCATCATCAAAATTACCAAATGACACCTCTTTTGATGACATCATGCAACGCTTTTCAACAAAGGGAGTATCGTCTCCTTACACTTAACTCAATTCCTACACCAAATACATATGGCGTGCATGATAAATAGCCCATGTACAAACCTAACTTTGGAGATTTCATATCCTATGGTGCACCACACCTAAAAAAAAATCTCATCTATGGAGGGATTGATCACCCTTCTACATGTCCTACTTACCAATGTCATGCCAAACCATTCATATCATATTTTAAATTTTTGTATAACCAAGTATTTGCACATATGTATCTCCACCATTGTTCCTGGAAAGGCTTCTGACTTGGGTATTATGAATAAGTAATTCATGACCTAGTTCTTGATTACTCCCACAAGTTACATGAAAATTATGGGTTAGGTTTCAAAAAAGCAGCCTCCAAATCTTCGACCAACATCATCTCCAAACTCATCATAGAATTTGAACCATCTTCATCCTCAACACACAACAAACCCATATATACTGATAACACTGTTTCCATCTAGCCTAAAAAAATTTAGTCAATCCTATTACATTAGGACCACTGACCTATCAAACTAATCATGGTACTAAAACCCTTCCCCTCATCTGGCCTAAAATGATAGAAGAGGATTCATCCATTGTTGACATCTTTCAATGCCAAGATGACCAGGCCATCCTCTCACACATGGGTGTAGAGGATCATTATCTTCAAAAAATCTTACCACCTTACACATCGACACTCCTCAATGAATCCACTATCAACATCAATATAGGGACACCACAGGAACTTCACATAGTTAAAGTTGGTCAATCTTTAGATCTGTAAGAGTTAAATAATTTTATCACCTTCTTATCTAAGCATAATCAAGCCTTTTCATGGTCATATAGTGATATGCTAGGCATAAACCCTAACATCATCGTCCATAATATCTTCACATATCCTAATTCTAAATCAATCAAACAATAATTACGTATAACGCACCCTCGTGTAGCTCTTCTTATCAAAAAAGAGTTACAACATTTGCTTTCCGGTAATTTTATTATACCCATTCATTACCCACAATGGGTCTCTAATATTGTTCCTATCACCAAATCCTCAAGAAATCCATGCATCTGCACCAAATTTTGAGATCTCAATCTTGCTTGTCCTAAAGATGAATTTCCCCTTCCAAACATTGACCAGCTCATCGATCTAACCGTTGGCCACGAAATGCTCTCACTTGTGGATGGCTTCTCTAATTACAACCAAATCCTCATCGTCATTGATGATCAACACAAAACTTCCTTCATCACTCCTTGGGGGAATTTATATTACCGTGTTATGCCCTTCAAACTCAAAAACATAAGGGTTGCGTATCAATGTGTTATGGCATACATTTTTCATGATCTTATCCACAAAATTGTAGAAAACTATGTTGATGACCTTTTAGGGAAATCCAAACAACATAAGGATCATCTCTTCATCCTTAACACAATATTCCCTCGTCTTATCCAATACTTTCTTTGTATGAACCCCACTAAGTGTGTTTTCAGTTTGTTACTAGTAAGCTATTAGGGTTCATTGTGTCTATCCAGGGCATTGAAGTAAACCCTACTAAAATCAAAGTTATTGTCGAAATGTCTCCTTCTTCAAACCTTAAATAGCTATGCAACCTTTAAGGTAAGCTTCAATCTATCCACCATTTTATCTCACAACTTTCAAATTGTTGTCAACCTTTCCACCACCTCCTTTGAAAGGATGTAAACTTTAAATGGGATCACAATTGTTAAAATAACTTTGATGATCTCAAACAATACCTCATATCATCACTTTTGCTTCTACCTCCATGTGAGAAAGAGCCTTTCTACCTTTACATATTTGTTACTAAATATTCCTTGGGTGTTATGCTCGCTCATCAAGACAAACAGGGTCATGAATAGGCCATTTACTATATAAGCTACACTTTTCATGACTATAAGACTCATTACATGGAAGCTGAAAAGTTATGTTATGTCTTATAGTTTGCAACTTCTAAACTACGCCATTATCTACTCAATCACAAGACTTACATCGTTATCAGTTTCAATCCTCTTAAAACCATGCACTCTAAACCATATCATGGTGACTGCATTACTCGGTTTCTTATGCTCATAACTGAATTTGACCATGAATTCATCTAACAAAAATCTATCAAAGGACAAGCTATTGTCGATCATCTCACCAAAGCTCCTCTACCTGATAATCAACTATCTCACAAATAGTTCCATGACGAATCTATCAAAATCATCGATCACGAATGCACCCCTCTCAAAATCACAGTTTTCTTTGATGGATCTGAGTGTCAACAAAGGGGAGGTGTCAGCATCATCATCATACCTCCCTGAGGGACTCCTATCCCTTTATCATTCAAAATAAATTTTGAATGTGCTAATAACATGGTAGGATATAAAGCTCTAATAATGGGTCTCCAGATCACTATCATGCTTGGTGTTTAAATATTGGACATCTATGGAGAATCATAACTCATCATCAATCAAATCAAAGGAATTTATCAATGCAAAAATGAAATTTTACAACAAAAAAATCCATTGTTGAATTCCTCCTAGAATCCTTTGACAGTTATATTATCCAAATAGTTTTGCGATCCTATATCTAATTCACAGATGTCGTGGCTTCCCTTGCATTCCTCATCCCTATGTCAATTGACGATCCTAAATTGTTAATTGTTGTCCATAGACTTGATCAGCCATCTTATAATAATGAGCTTCCATCCATCAACACCATTGAAAACAATCCAACTGACCTTTGGTATACCCATACATTTTATAATCTCTAGGAATCTAAAATCCCCTCTAGCCTATCTAAAAACACTAAATGATCTTTTCTCCAACACACAACCTGATATGTCATTGTAGGCGGTGTTTTATATAAACATGTATTTGATGGTCTCTTGTTAAGATGCTTAAAATCCCATGAATCAACCTAAGTAATTCAAGAAGTACATGACGACATATGCAATGGACACTTTAACGAGACATCGGTCGTTAAGTGTGTCCTTCGGATGGGCTATTACTAGCCTAATCTTACCCAATATTGTTGTGCATACATCAAGAAATGTATCAAATGCCAACAAAATTCAAATATCACTCATATTCCCAATCAAGCTTTACAACCATCTGTAGACCTATGGACCTTTTCATAATGGGGGCTTGATATTATAGGTTTCATCAATCCTCGTTCGTCACAAAGACATCACTCTATCATCATAGCTACTGAATACTTCACTAAATGGGTAGAGGTTATTCCTTTTATCTCTAATAAAGCTAATAAAACCATCAATTTCATTTATCAACACATCATCTATCGCTTCGGTATCCCTCATAAGCTAGTCATTGACAATGGAAAATTTAGTAGAACAAATAAGTTAAGAAATTATGCGACACATTCAACATTAAACTAAACTTCTCATCACCGTACTATCCACAAGAAAATGGACAAGCTGACGCTTCTAACAAAACACTTAACAAAATCCTCATGAAAACTGTTGATCAAACAAGTAGAAATTGGCACCTCTAGATCCCATTCACTCTTTGGGCTTATCATCCTAGCATCTATACTCCTACAGTTGCTACAAATTTTTCTCTAGTCTATAGCTCTAAGGCAGTTCTACCCCTCAAAGTTTGAATCACATCACTCCGCATATCCCTCAAATATTTTATCCTTGATGAGGATTACTCCCAAGAACGTCTAACACAATTATAATTGCTAGATGAACAACGTCTAATAGCTCTCGAAAATCATCATGTCTATCTAGAGTTCATCAAACGCACATGTAACAAACATGTAAAAGAGCATGACTTTAACATAGGTGATCTTGTTCTTGAAGAAAATCAAAATTTCACTACTCTGGAAAGGAGTAAACGTGGAAAGTTTGCCCCTATCTAGATCAGTCCATATGTCATCACTCACAAGTATGGATCGGGAGATTATCATCTAGCCTCCTTTGATGGTACACCTGAAAAAGAACCTTTGAATGTCTTGCACTTGCGGCCTTTCTACTTATTGGTTTGAAAATCTATCGGATGGGCAAATCGTGGGGAAACAGGCCAACAGTGTGTAGGGCACAGCCCCTCTTTGAGACAGCAAAGTGAAACTAGTTTATTGCTATTCTACCAGCAGGAACCTATGTAAGTCTTATAGTATTCTACCTTCAAGGGGTTTGGGATCTCATCCCAGTAGAGGTAGTTCTGAATGACAAACAAAAATGCGAGAGGGGAAGAATGGAGGAAGGATAGATCTGAAGGGAGAAAATAAAGGAATTCCAAGATAGAAAGGTCAGAAGGTTTATGCTTTAGGATGGTAGTAAACAGAGCCAAACTTACTTGCATAAACAAATAAAGTAATACTAATGAACAAATGACAAAAACAAGAAAGAATCTAATAGAAAAGGAACACAAATCTAGCTTAAGAGAGATCCAATGCACATAACACATAAATTCAGCACAAAGTCTCAATGTATGTATTCATATTTTCTCCTGTTACAAGAAAGTACAAAGTATTTCTCTCCTCACTTCTATTTTTCATACAAAATTGTCCACACGGAATACAAGTATCCCAGTATTTATAGAAGGAGGAGGAGAAAGAAGACAAAAAGGAGCCAACCACTTATTTACAAAATATCTAAAAAATATCTAAAAGTCAAAATTTGACTTTGGGGCAATTTTAGGATGGCAACATCCCATGGTGCAACATGGATGATGTCATCATGTGTGCCAACATGCTTTTAAATATTTTACAAAAATGGAAAGTCCACCCCTGAGGAAGCTATTCATCATTGTCTCTCAGCTCGAATTTAGCTTCTGGCTGAGGCTCAGGAGAGTCAATGTGGCACTGCGCCCAATACTCTGCGAACTTGTTGATTATCTTCTAAAGTTGATACTGATCAGGACCTTTGAAATGGTCGTGAATCACTTCGCAAGTCTCTTTCTCATTTTTGATATTGTCTGGCAAATCAACGTACTCTTTGTTTGCATCGATCAAAGATCCTATAAAGTAGCGCTAGGCTAAGAGGTTGTTGATGGACTCTTAATCGAAAGTGACCTCTTGCACCAGACCTTGAGAGACAATACCCTTGAAGACTTGGAACATGTCATTTGCTTCTCTCAACTCATAGGATGCACTGAGCAATCTAGGAGACATCTTTGAAACTATCTTCTCCATGTTGTGTAGTGCGTCCAAGGCTTCCTCCTTAAATTTGTCGATTCTTTCCAAGATGAATTCCATTTGATCGACCCGGTAATCTAAAGCAGTGAGAGCTTTATAATGTGCCAGCGGGTGATCGATAACGCCGACCTTTAACAGGTCATCAGCCGAACAATTGACCATGGTCTGGAAAGTTCCCTACTGCAACTTAGTGTTATCCAACTCCTCAGAAAGGGAGATTGCTACTGCTTATAGCTCTTTATTTTCTCAAGTTATATCTTGGTGCAGCAATGTGAACCTACCATTTATTATCTAACCATCCTAGAGGATCTTCTCAATCCAGGATGACACAGTTGTACCTTGTTTAGCAATCTTTATGTATTCATCTATTTTTTCTTGGCTAGGAGCTTGAACAGGTTCTATATTAGTTGTTGAAGGAGCTCTACCCATCTTCTGTAAAGCTTGGAGGATATGTTTGTTCTGTTCTTTGAGTATTCTCTTCTCCTCTTTGGCCTCTTGTAGCTTCTTGCAGAAGGCATCGATAGCTAACAAGGCTTCTCCTTGCAGGCTTTCAGATGATGTTCCCATTGTGAATTGAGTCACTATGAAGTTTGTAGAAGACAGATCTTCTTTCTTCTTTATGGGATCTAAATAGGCTATCTCCATGACCCTTTCTCCCGAGGCACTTTTCGAGAAGCGAGTTAACACTTTTTGCTTCTTGTGTCCCTTTGTCGGAATGACAGAGAAGTCCATAGCTACAATGGGGACCTTCCTCTTGTGTTGACTCAGGTGGTCGGAGATCTAACCAGGACTTAGGGGATCAGGATCGGAAGAAGAGGAGGAAACGAAGGTGAAAGGGGGAGCAACTAGAGTGGACTCAGGGAAGAAAGTGGAAACACTTGGTGGCGGCATGGATGAAGAGTCCAATGCACTAGTGCTTACGGGGCCCGGAGTCACTACAGGGGAAGAGAAGGACATGGAGACAGAAGGGATATGTAGTTGGATAGAGGAAATACCAAGCGACATATCCGCAAGGGAGGAAAAGATGGAAGAGGTGGGAGATGGAAGGGAAGAAGATGGAGGAGAAGACACAACCAAAGGAGCGGTTGCCTAAGTGACGGAAGGAGGAGGGGGAGAAGAAGAGGGAACGGTGGGCATCTTCACTATTGTAGCTATGACAACATCCTGAGTGGATGTGTCTGTTGGAACATCTGTCGCTTCTTCTTTACCCGGTGACACTAAGTCCACTATTTGCTTTGAGGTAGAAGGAGGGCTATCAGGAGCTTTCTCCTATTTGCTTGACTCTCTAACTTCATCCTTTCCTTTGCCCTTTGGCAAGTGATCTAGATTTGGAGGAGCTCTTCCTAAGGGGGAAGTGGTGAAATCCACCCCAAGGTAGATGAGACCATTTCGTTTGCACCAATGCTCGGTGTGTTACAGCATGGGTTGGACCCTTTCTTCTATGGTCTTGGGTGCCTTGGTCCTATCGATGCTTGCAAATGGCCAATCATCCCCATCCATATCAAGGTAAACCTGATCAATTTTTGGATTAGTTTCTTGGAAATCTTTTGGGATGATGGCAACTCCATAGTGGATGATCTCTGCCAGTGCCATCCGGGAGTGATCCTTTTGCCTAATTTCAACTTCGTGGTTCACGTCTATCCATATGTCCTCGATCTCTGGGACATGAATGGGATCGATCCTTGCCTTGGGGAGGCAAGCCCGGCAGTTGAAGGTTGGCCTTGCTAAGAAATTATTCTTCAGGTTGAGCAATTCCAGCTTTTCAAACATTTCCGAGGCTTTACCCAAAGAGGCGCAGGTGTATCTACCAACCGTGAGGGTGAAAGGAGTTCCACCCTTCTTCCTCTTCATACATTTTTCATGATATGTTATTAGCTACCTGAGAGCTCCAGAAGGATCAGTTTGGGCCCTGCATACCTCGATAACTTGGTTGGTTCTCCTAGAAAGTTGGCAGCCCTGAGATATGTGAAGGTGGGGAATTGTGTGAACAAAGCCCCCCATTTATTGGTGGCAGTAATTACGCTCATGCTGGTTCGACCGTATCTCATGTTCAGCCTCATCAGGTAGATAAACTCATAGAAAAAGGTGTCGTTGATCTTGTTGAATTGGGCAATACTAGCCTCGAGCCTTAGCTCCCGGTAATACTCATATATCTTGACCTGAGGCCATACCCCACTTTGAATCAGTCATGGGTACTCTCTTTCTGAGGCAACGGCATATACGACATAGGAGTTCATGTAGAACCTCCCAATCATTGAAACCTACTAAAGTTGCTGCGAGATAGTATCACTGATAATCTCTCCCCAGTCGAAATGTTGCTTAGGCACATTCTTGCTCATGGTCTCTAAGTACCTGAGCATCCATTTGTGAAAGTAGTGGGTATCAGGAAGCCCAAATACTCTGCTGAGAAAAGTGATGGTATCACTTAGTTCCTCTGAGAAGTCACTGTGGTGGATGGTCTGTCGCCATCTACTCGCCACCTTTTTGTTCTTTAGGTAAAATTCATTCATCATCTGCATGCACTTGTCCTCATTTTCGGTCCAAGTCTTTATGCAGTCTTCTCATCTTACTGCCACATATTGGCTTTGGTGAGGAATGCCCAACATGACTTTGAAATGTTGGGCTATGAGGTTAATGATTACATTTCCCTCCTTTTCTTTCACACATCTTGTGTCTTTATTGTAACAACGAGCCACCAACATGATGAACTCATTGTTTATTGCACTTACTGGGAGTCTTGCTGCAAAGTGTAGTCCGCTGCCTACCAGTTTGTCTATCCATAGGCCACCGGTAACCTTCGTGGTCCTCTCCCAGAAGTCATCCATATCTATGTGCCCCAGCTCGAAGTCTCTGATGTCGAGATAGCATTCTACAAGCGAGTTAGGCATCCTGACTCTCCGATATTTGTATTTCATTTCTTGTTCTGTCAACTTAGCTTTTCCTTTAGAATTAGTTGGCTTCTTGCTCAACAAAGACATGTGTGAGCTTGAGGGTATCTGATGTTGTTCTGCATGGAGAATCAGAGAATTCCAACATAGGAGATCCATGTCAACTATCATGTTTTCCATAGTTTAAAACTTTCAAAATGAAAAATGACCAATTATAAGCCTTAAGGCACAAGGCGCAGGTTTATAGCATGTTGCAGGGGCTTAAACAGGTTGGGTGAACTTTTGAGGATGCCAACATGAAAAAATATGCGCCTGTGTTGAAAGGGGGAAAGCCACGCCAAAGGATCATAGAGGGGCACACTTTTCAATAGTGTTGCACAAAAGATCTTAGCGTCAAAGAGAAAGGTGCGGGGCATGGGTTTGGAACACACAACATGCAGTGTTGGTGTTAAGGTTCATGCGCCAGCGCCTTAGGAAAATTGCTAACTGGGCATTGCTAAAGATGATGTTGCATGGTTTTATAGTGTACCGAAGGTGCGGTTTTGAAAAGTGTTGCACAGGAGCTTAATGTGCCAAAGGGTTTATAAAGGGTGCAAATTTGAGGAACACAACATCGAATGTTGATGTTGATTGAGATGTGCATGTGCCTTAAGGAGATTTGTCAAGTACTTATTTCATTATGCAGGAAGATTTTATGCTGCATCGGCGGGAAGTGCACCTATGACATGATTGTGTGGTGTGTAGCATGAAGGAGCAGTTCGCAAAAAGAAAAAAAGGCCACTTTTTGCATTGTCTGATCTCTTTTCCCGTTGCATGACCCTTTTCTCTCCTTTTTTAAATTTTTTTGTAAAATGTCAAAGAGAGGGTTGGTGGGATTTGCAGCAAGGTAGAGCCTTCTCAGATACAAAGGATGGTTTATTCAGAGGCAGAGCCTTCCCAGATTTGCAGATCTGGAAGGAGTGGGAAGAGGGGTTTTCAGCTGGCTGATTTGGTTTGTTAAATTCTTTTTTTAGGTTCTTTGTATTTAACATACAATCCTAATCACCTACTCTGACATAAAAACCACAAACAATAACAAGATGGGCAGAAACCACTTACCAGGATATATATAATGACGAAGGACAGATGTGGGATCCACAAGCGCGAGGAACGGCATGTGAGGCTGACAAGGATAACTGACAACGCAGAGGAAAGACTTTTCTTGATTTTTAATTCATGAAAATGACAGGTTGAATGCGCCTATATATAGAAAACCTGGAATTTATTGTGCCACCAACCACCTTTGGCGCGGTTGGTGAAGTGTCGACACGGAGGAGATTGCACCAATGGCGCACTTAAGATGATATCAACATAACGTTTTCAACGCCAAGTGGAAAAGGGCGCACACATTTTCATGTGTCGACACATCAATTTTTGTGCATTAAGCACGTTTCTTTGGCGCAAGTTTGAGGATGCCAACATGTAACTCTTAGCGCCTTAGGGGAGCAACTTTTGTCATGTTGACATGCCTTTTAGGGCACCAAAGGGGTGCACTTTTCTTGATGTTGCCACAAAAAATTTTGCACCCAGCTCAAAAAGGCTGAAAATGGCTAAGTTCCTAAAACTTGATTTTCAGAAGGGAAATTTTAGGCCATTTTGAATGTTAATGGACCTTCTTAGGGGACCAAAACAAAAATTTGGTAAGGTTACCTGTAAAATTGTCCTTGTCACTTTTACAGGATAACACTACTGTTAACACATAGATCGTCATGACAGTGGTCACACCAAAGATTTTAACCCATCATCAACCCTTCACTTTATTATTGTAATGATTTGAAAGTATGTGGTCTTCTGTCACTATCCTCAAAACCTTAAAGATGAACACCATGACTTTGTTCATTGCAATATTTCACATGGAAAAGTTCCTCCTTAGTAGGAACCCCACAGTCATTACATCCACCTGCATTGTTTACCAACTGAAGACATGTATAGTTTGTGTACACATTTCTTCCCCTCTTTTAAATGTCCTATTAGGACTTCCCTTAGTTAAAATAAATTCAAAAATATATATGGATGCATCTTATCAAGATTAAATATATTGATCCATCGAAGGACATATCAAAAGATAAAAAAGTCAAAAATCAAAAAGAAAAAAATAGACTGATCCCTCGAAGGATGGATATAAAAAAATCAAAAAGCAAATCATAGACCACTCCCTTGAAGGATGGATACCCATGTAAAAATGCTTTCTGCATCGATCATCCTTCAAAAATTCAAAATATCAAAATCATCTTAGGAAAGCTTCCCGCATCGATCAGTTTTCATCAAAAATAAAATGTAAAAGTTGGGGCATCTCTTTACGAAACCATCCAAAGAATAACCTACTCTCTGGCACAACCTACATGTGTCAACCCTTCCCATGTCCTAGAAAGCTACACTTTTCACTTCCATCTATGCCTGAGATCCTACATGTGACTACCCATTGTTAGTCATATGTTAACATTTGTTATAAAGGCCAAAAAGTGCAAAGAGCCTTCACTATATTGATTCCCATCACATATGTATCAAATCCAGTACAAAAGAAATCATTTCACGTTTTATTTTTATTCAAGATTTGAAACACATTTTGGCATACATTTTGATCTCAATAAACTCAAAATATCCATAACATATCACACCAATATAACACCATTTATCAACATCAACGTCGATCAAAACATCCATATAACATCAACATTTATCGAACATCTATACAACATTAAACATTAATCAAAAACACATCTCAATATCACATCACAATAAAGGAAAATTAACACATGAATCATGGACTAAAATCATAATCACCATATATATAATCATATGTCTCATCATTATTCATCATCTGGATTCCCAAACACTTTGTATATCAAATACATATACATAAAAAATGGGCTTCATAAATAACTGTATACATCAAAATATCATATCACTCGGTAAAATTGGCATTCGACAAGTGAATGTCTCCTGTTAGGACCACCTCTGTCTGGACCCTAAGGTGGCTTGCCCACACTGACAACACTAACACTAGGACCCACTTGTCTCTAAGCTTGATAAACAACAACACAAGGATCATCAAGTAGCCTCCGTCGAATAATCTCCTCAAAATAACCAATATCCTCACACAATGACTGGTAGTTGGCCATGTTAACACTACTAGGTGGGCCCATACGTCCGCTAACCTAATCTTTGTTTACATGTAGCTTGGCCCCTAACACCAAAGCACCTATGATCCTAAGAGCCTTTCTCAAGTTCTCTCGCTATTGTTTGTACCTATCTCAGTTAGTTACAGCCTGTGTTAGCTCTTCTTATACACCCGCTAGCTACGGAATCAAACTATCACACTCACCCTGCAACCCATCCCTCTCTGTAGTCATAGTAGTCCAGTTAGCTTGTAAAGAGGCCTTCTCAGCCTCAGAGCGTGCAATAATAACATCAAAAGTTGCTCTGTCAACCCCACCACTAACTCCCTCGCAACCTCCATCACCTCCCTAGTGTGTCGCCTCAACAAGGGCCCGCACCCATCTATCTCCGTGAGCAGACTAAGCCCACCACCATGCAATAAATTCCTTTGTGATAACAACATCATCTACAACCACCACTGCCCCCTGATCATCCACACCCATAGCTCCTTCCTCATCAAGTATGGAGTGAGGCATTGTAACCACTGGAAATAGTGTCCCCACATCTTCATCCTCATGTCTATATATTATTAGTGCCCTCGGCACATCCTAAATCAATCCAAATTATCACCTGATGTGACTAAATTGAATAATCTCCCACTCACCTGGTCGTCACCCTTGCACCAATAGATTATGATGGGTGGCTCTAAGATCACCCTCCTATCCCTCCCATACTGGAAGACCAATATATGGTCTCGATACAATATCTTCAACCTGCAAACCTAATAAGAGTTGTTTATAATAATCCTCACTCCGTAACGACCAGAAATCCCTATTATTAGAACACCACCGAACAAACCCAAATGATCTCTCCAATACTCCTGCATCTCCCCATGGCAAACTTCTAGGCCAAGCCACTACAATGTGCTTATATGCCCAACACTATAGTAGAAAACCAACATCAATCCCAAACCTCTTCTTGATATTCCAAGACCAAAGCTCTTTGTATGTTTGTGTTAATAATGTAAGGGCCAAAGCAAACACAATCCTCTATTCCATCATGTTGGCCAAAACACCAGTCATCATCCATGGAAATCTACCCCCAACAGAGTCAGGAAAAACATAACATGCAAGCCCTATCATCATAAGGGTCATCAAGGCACAACCCTCTGTCTCAAGAGCATGTAAAGCCCCATATTAAAATCCACCTGATGAAAACTTTACACCCTCAACATTATCACCATATAATCTCCTCATCAACTAGGCCCTCTCCATCTGATTAATCAAATATATCCCCTCTCCATGCACATGTAATCTCATGATCATGTGTATATCCTCCAGGGTGATTGTCATCTCACCCATCAAGCCAAAAAGTACAAGTAGTGGGATTCTACCTCTCCAATAAAGCCAGTAATAATCCCCTCTACTTGTGGATACGCCTATAATAACGCACCACCCCCAACCCTACATCCTCCAAATGTAACTAATCCTCATCTAACAACCAAGCCCTCATATCCTCTAGGATCACATGAATCCCATCTTTAATATTCAATTTATCCCTCACTCGCATCCAAAAAACATAAAAATCATTCATTAAAAAAAAGATTCAATCAAAATTTTATCAAATTTACATAAACACAACAATCGTTAGCAGTTCACCCCAATCGTCAACGTTTCATCTAAATCACAAGTGATTCAAAAAAATCTTTGGTGATTCTGATGACTCAATAAACATGCCCCCATACAGGCCCCTAAAACAAAACAAAACAAAAAAATTAAAAACTAACTAAAAATCACAAAACGACAAAAAATGGTACTTACCTCCCCCTGGGTGGGCCTCCTCTGCCTTCCAGATGCTCTTACAGCCTCCATCACTCAATTATCACTCAAATAATCATTCAATTAGAATTCTAGAACTTACAAATCACACGATACAAATGAAATTTTCATAACCAAACAAAATATTTTTAGGGCATTGAGTATCTCACCTTGGAATCGTAGGTGATTTCTATAATCACTGACGATTCCATAATCACCAACGATTGGGCTAAATCGGCTGCAATTCTTAAAAACCGATTGTGATTCCCCTTAATCATAAAATAAAACATTTTTTAGCATCAACAGTTATTTCAACAACATTATCACACTTACATGGCATATTTATCCAGAGCGTGACTCATTTTAAGGGTCCCCAAAACCCTCGCAACTAGCACTCCTACGTGGATTTGTTTTACAACCTCAGCATTAGTCAGCCATGTGTCTATAGGACATGAACCCTTTAGTTCCCCTACCACTTGCCCCCTTGGTATTTTCAACCTATTTTTACTCCCTACGAATCATACGTCTATAGGACACGAACCCTTTGGTTCCCCTATCACTTGATTCCATGATGAAACCCATCTTGTTTCAATACCTCATCTTGGAGTAACGTAAAACGAAACATGCATGTTAAAACCATCCAATCAACTCAATCAAACTAGTGATTCTTGCACTTCATCATAATCACTGCCAATTTAAGGGGGGATCAACCTTCTAAACACAAAAGAGACTATCTCAAACCATTTTTGTCCAGCAGTTTGGTCGTCACAGACTACTCAAAAAAAAGGGGAAAATGTAGAAACCGAGTTTTATTCACCTGCCTACCCGTTGGACACACACATTATTTTATTCACACATAGCATTATAAAACATATTCTTCAAACATGTCCCCAATCTCGTAAAATAAACTTTTTACATCCTTACAAATTACCATTCACCCATCTAAATTACCTTAACCTCTTCTAAAACCACTTAACCATTCCCTAACCCATTTTACCTCAACCTCCTAACCTCCCCAACTCGTATAACCTATTTACAACTATTTTGCCTTGTCCATGAAACTAAAAATCTCATCTAGGAAGTGATTTCAACTACTATTAAACATTTTCCCCATAATTCTCAGATCGCCAATGATTCTAACCAATTGTCAACGATTATAAATAGGAGTTTCTATTCTTGTTTCATGGATCTTTCAGAATGCTTACACACATTATTATACTCTTTTTTCTTTCAAACAGTGAAGCCCTGTCACTCTAGAGATCCTCAAGACAAATAACAACATCCACAACATCAAAAATATCTCCAAGAAGTCTTCACATATCAATTTTGTAGCTTGGTCCTCAATATACTTCAGAGGAGATCAGCTTCAAATAAACATTTACAGGACTTTTTTACCTTCCCATCACTTCAAGGTACTTACATTTACTTTATCATTATCTCTTACAATATTAAAACTCTGCCAAATTAATCATTTTGATATCTTTCTTTACCAAACTATCATTTTTAGAAATATCAATTATTTTAACAGTAATCATCAGTGGCTCCTTGAATCACCAGTAAGTTCTTTGAATCACCCATGATTGGATGAATCACCTATTATTCCCTTAAATCACTCATGATTCTTGCTTTCAAGCATCCTTCAACTAATCATAACATTTTTATCAATTTCTATCAATATCTCTGCATTTAACATATCTTCTACAAGTATGTTTTGCTTTAGATGATAGTCCCAAGCCAATCTCACCCCATCACAAGTATTTATGATCTTCCAATCATCTCATAACCTTTCTTTTGGGAATAATACAACATCCTTCACAAGCTCACGTTGTGTGTCATCTGATATGTGACTGACATCGAAGACATCGAGGACCAGTTTGAATTCCTCCATGAGATCCAGCAAGAAAACTGATTATTATTACGATAATTTCAACGTCGTTAAGATAGCCTCTACATTAGCATGGGTCACATTTAAATTTACGGAGGACTTACTCTTCGATCATGATTTATAAGCTTCTTATCCATAATTTATCTATCTTTGTCAATATATATCATTTTATCAATTCACTTAATTGTTTAAAAACAAGTTGACATCCTCTAAGGAAGTCCCTTTGGATTCATGGGATCGACCTTTGCCGAGCAGCTCATCTATCCATCTCATCTAATATCTTTTGTTTAGCTATATCTAATTTGCGGGTCTCTCCACTTGGCAAAAGGAGGAGGGCTACTTCCATCAATCACTGAGGGTATCGGTAAACCCTGTTGATTAACTAAAAAATGGACTAAGTAGTGCAGTGATAGTTAATCTAAGCTATGAACAATTGTACTAAAGTAAGTAAATGTAGTAAATATGAATGTAAATAATCTAAAATGTTATGCAAAAGGAAATTCTAACCCTAATGTGCAATAAGGAAGAGGAAAGAACTCAGTAAAATAACAAATACATGTCGAAAGGTGTCGCAGAGGTGACTGGAAAAATCAGGAGCAAGAACGACTGTGTAGGAGTCCCGAAAAGTATGGATCTGGAGGATCTAGTTGGAATGGGGCACCTGGAAGAGGACTAGGGCACCCACGAATGCTCTACTATGAATTCCAAGCACCTTGGTCTGTGTAAAATGATAAAAAAGATGAAGGAGCGTGGAAACTAAAGATGAAAAATGCACAAATAAAAACTAATGAGAGTGAACCTAGGGTGGAATGCGTGTGTAGCAATTGCGGTGTGTAATGTACATGCATGGTTAGTAAAGCATGTATTGTCGTAAAGTTTTGTTGTTGACATTGTTATTTTTGTTGCCCCCAATTTGACTACTTGTTTCTCATACGACCAGACCTGTAAGGAGAAAACAATCAAGTAGTCAAATATATATGTACGTAAGTGTAAAAACACTATACAAAAGACACATGTGTAAAAACACATGTAAGTGTAAAGTACGTAAAATGAAAAGTGTAAATGAAACATGTGCACCTAATCCATGTTGAGAGAAAGGGTGTATAAGGATGTCCTATACCGTCAGGGTTTTTTGGGTGATCCAACGCAATAGGCCCAAGAAGTGTAGGGAGGAAATGCTCTGCTTCCTCCAATCTCTAACTGCTTTCCTGAACTAGGAAGAGATCTCCGTATCGTCCTAGTTTTTTGGGCGATTTGACACTATCGGTAGAAGAAGTATAGGAAGGAAATGTTTTGTGTCCTCTAACCTTTAACTTCTCCTCCAAATGCTAAGGAAATCATGTCATGTAAAAGACGTTGTGTATGGAGTTCGTAGACTGGTCTAAACTCACTCGATGTATGTAAATCCAAAATGCCAAGGGTAGAAAGTGAACTGAACTGAACCAGTGTAAATGCGTTATGTAGACTATAAAACCCCAAATGATGCCCCCATTTTTGGGGGTGCATGCAACATCACTAATAGGAGAATACGGCCCCAAAAGAGGACTAACCGTATGAACTTTGTGCCCTACAAGGGAAAGGGAATGCACTTGGTAGAAACCAAGGCGCGCACAAACAAGGATGGATAGACAACACAAGTGTTAGTATAAAAACATATGCATGTAATAAGACAAATGTAAAGTACACAGATCATGTAAAAAATACCAAGCATAGCAATGTAAACATGCAAGAAAGAAAGTAAACTGCATAAAGTGGGTCACAAACATGGGACATCACTCACGATGCCGCAAGACACGCAAGGCCATCATGGCCAAAAACAACAAGCAAGTGTGCACACAAAACATAGTGCAAAGCCCACATACAAGAAGCAAACAAGTACAGACAAGTAAATATAAACAGACAAAGAAGTAGTCATGGAAGCATGTAATCCTGTAAAACAAGTGTTGCACATGGAATACACATTAGCATGTTAGAGAAATAACAAATATGTCAAAGCATGAATAACCAAGTAATGTAAAGTTCTAAGTACAAAATGAAACATTAACACCTGAAAGAGACAAATATGGATGCCCCCAGCAACAAGTATAGGAAGGGTAGAAGGAGAACATCCATGCTACATGCAAGAGGCATGTATCTACGATCACATTAAATAACTATGTGGATGCACATGTGTGGATAATATGAATAATGACATATAAGAAATCAATATAACATGTGTAGTAAAGTGAACATGTAAAACACTAGTAAACAAGAGTAAATGCCCCCCAGACAATGCAGTATGATGTGGATGGATGGAATGGAATGCAAGATGGAATGATAGGAGCCGCATGCCCCCTAAGTGAATGGAAGTGTTTACAATGAGGTTCATTTTTTTTTCCTCAGCAGTTAAGAATGAACCGTAAACAAAAGTGTCATCTGGAAATGTTCAGAGTGTAGGTTGTGTCTAGCGTGTTGTGATGAGTATGTATGTAGTGTTGATGAAATGTGACATATAGAATAAACATGTGTGACCCTTATAGCCTAAATGTATATCACGAATTGATGAATGGATGAGTGATTATTTAGCCCTACCCATATATCACTATAAGATGAATTGATGAATGGATGAGTGATTATTTAGCCCTACCCATTTTCACTATAAGATGAAGGGATGAATGATGATTTAGCCCTAAGCGTATATCACTATAAGATGAATGGATAAGTGATGATTTAGCCCTAAGCATATATCAGTATAAGATGAATGGATAAGTGATGATTTAGCCCTAATCATATATCACTAAAAGATGTAATGAGGGAGTGGTGATATAACATAAGGTGTATACCACTACAAAATGATAGAATAGGTGACAATTTATCCTAAAGTGTATGTCACTAGTTTAGAAATGTCACATGATGAAAGGTCAAAAAGTAAATGTGTGATGAGTGTAGGGTCCATTTGATTAGTAAACCCTCGGTAGTCAAGTATGGACCGAGGAACTAAAGTGTGTCATAGGGTGGTGATTGTAGCGCATAGAAGAAAATACAATGGTGAAAATAAACAACCATGTGATGAGTAGAATATGTAATTACACGGTGTATGAAATGCAATGGTGGGTATGTAAAATTCATAAAATGTAATGTATAATGCGTAGTGTACGACATGTAGATAGATGAGTAATGTAGTATGTAGGGATGAATGTAATGCTAGACTCATATGTGATGAAGACTAGTATAGTATGTAGAAAATGTAAGATGTGAAGTCACATAATGTATGGTGTAAGGGATGTGACACTAGGTGTAAGATAGCGAACACTATGTATAGAATGTGATGCAATACGCGTATATAATCTAATAATGTATGTATTGTGTGATATGGACAATATGATGAATAATATATGACATTATATGAATAATGATGGGTATGATAATGTATAGTGTATGAAGCGCAATGTGTGATGAAATGCAATGTATTCTGCCTAGAGTGCAGTGTGTGAGGTTCAGTGTAGTAGTAATCCCTCAACAGTCAAGTGTGAACCGAAGCACAAGAGTGCATCATCAGGTAACAACAGTGCTAAAACATGTGATGAAAGTGTCTATATGAAAATGCTAAGATGATAAATGTGCAAATGATATGAGGGAGGGGGTATGTGAAGTGTTATGCCCCCCAAGTGTACGTGCAAATAAATCATGTAAAATCATCAAGGAGATTGTCATCTTCTAGGTCAAATTCAAATGGATAAGCATTGGTGACTTGATAAGAAATAGTGTCTGGTTGATCATGTAATGATCCATTAATGTGTAAGTTGCACATGCCCATAACATATTCCTCATTGGTGAATGGAGGATGTGGGCAACCGTGTGCATACCACCAAGTGAGATTTTGTGAATACCCAAGGAAAGAACTATTGCAGATGAAAACATGACCAAAAGGCATATGAAATGAAATGTTCGATATGACTAGGATCTAATGTGCCTCTAATATAAGTGAGTCCAGGATTCCCCTAATGTGAGTGGAGAAGAATGAGGGGTACGCGATAAATAGACTAGAAGATGAAAGACACACAAACCATAAGCAACAGTTATATTGACAAAACCATAGTATAGATGAGGGGCATGAGTAGAAGTATGGAGATCCTCAAAGGTGAAACCAAGATGAGTTAGACCATCATGGGAACATGTAGTGACATCACATGTAGGATTTAATAGAATATGTTCCCAATATGAGTTATGAATGAAAAGTGTGCAAGTGAATGGTGGGTGTGCCAAAGTAGGGAAGGTATGTGGAGGGGGATGTGATAAATCGACATCCATAGACTGGAAATGCCCCTGATAAGGAATCATAGTAGTAGTAGTAGCAGGTGGCATAGAAGAAACAATATCTATCACACAAATAGTACCATCAAGTGGTGGTAAATGTGGTGGTTTGTCCATAGGTTAGGGGTCATTTGTAGTATTTATGCATGGGATAGGAAGACTAGTGTTAGGATCCCGGTCACAATAATGAAATGGATCATGGTCATGAAAAATGGTATACTCCATGACCTCATGTAATAATTTAACACAATTATGGATAGTAGGCGTGACATCTTGCATGGCATGAAGCCATGGCCTACCCAAGTAGACAATCATAGGAAATTGGGAAATAAACAATGAAAAAGACCATGTGGATAGTCTTAGGACCAACAATGATGGGTAATGTGATGTGACCAAAACATGGATGAATGGAACCATCATAAGCACGTAGTGAAACACTAAGAGGGACTAATGTCACGAACAGTGAGACCTAAAACTTTGAGAAATGACATGAGACACAAATTAAGCTCAAATCCGTTATTAATCAAAGTTTGTTTAACAACGACATTATGAATGTGAGAGATAATATGCAAAGGCAAATCATTGTCAAAAGTAGTAAAGTCATTATGAGGATCAGATGGGAAAGAAATATGAGTTGAGAGAATGCATCTGCAAAGGTATTATAGACTACATCTAGATGAGTGTTGTCATGAATATGGGTAGTGAGTAAAAGATTAATGATTTTATCTCGTAATTCAAGATGAAGAAGTAAAAAGTCATAAATGGAGATAGTCATGATGAAGGAAGCCTGAGGAAAATGAAGATGTTAGGAGTGTATAGGTCGAGTTGGGTTCACCAAAATGATTAACTAAAAATGGACTAAGTAGTGCAGGGATAGTTAATCTAAGCTATGAATAGTTGTACTAAAGTAAGTAAATGCAACAAATAGGAATGTAAATAATCTAAAACACTATGCAAAAGGAAATACTAACCTTGATGTGTAAGAAGGAGGAGGAATGAACTCAGCTGAATAACATATGTCTGTCAAAGGGTGTCACAGAGGTGACTGGAAAAACTAGGAGCAAGAATGACTATGCAAAAGTCCTAAAAAGTATGGATCTAGAGGATCTAGCTAGACTGGGGCACATGGAAGAGGACTGGGATGCCCACGGGTGCTCTGGTATGAATTTTGGACACCCTGGTTTATGCAGAAGCTTAAAAACTAATTTTTACACGGTCAGAAGGTGGTATGAAACCCTCGCTATGTGTCACATCAACTTCATTGTCCTACGCGGAATCTCACAAATACTCCAAGATGAATAAAACACATGCAAGACCCTAAAACAAGCATCAAAACCCTAAAAAAAGAATAATGCATTCAGACTGTCCTCAGCAGCCACAATGGTGGACTTACTAACTGAGCATTTCACTACATCTCAAACCCGATGTAGTTTTATGTGTGTGTGTGTAATCATGCCCTAGGTGTTCTTGTGCCAGTCACACTTTGTGAAGTAGCGAACAATAGCTATGTGTAGAAAATGTAATAGAATGTGTGCATAAAATAGAATAGAATCCCTCCCCCTATGAAGTGTGATGCAGACATCCTAGTCGTGTGCCTTGATAATGGAACTATGTGGATGGAAGTGATCTCCAATGCAATAGATGGATGCAACTCTAGATGGAGTGATAGTAGTAAGTGATGTTAGGTCCCTCATTATGGTCTCATAACTTTATATTTATAGGGTTCTTTTGTTCTAATTTTGTAATTGACCCTGAAAAGGCCGAACACTAGAAATATAAAGATGTCAAACAGCTAGAAAGAGCCCAAAAAGTGGTGGGAAAGTTCAAGAAGGATCGGGTGCCCCAGGTGGGACCAAAGTGCCCATGGGCACCCCAGTACTGGCTCGAGTGCCCTCGGTAGGGGCTAAAATAGTGGGAAATGACTGAAATAGACTGGGCATGTGGACGAAAATAGGTGGTAATGATGAAATAAAATAAAATAAGATGGTCAAAAGATGGGGGTTAATTAGTAATTGCTTCACTCAAGAACCTTCTAAATAGTATTATTAGACTGAGATAAATAATTGTCTAAAGGGCGTGATTTTGTGACTACACCTGCCATCTTCTGAGGTCAGATAGTTTTCTTATTCCATTTTATTAATTTAGAATAGGAAAGAAAAAACTATGGTACAATGAGTGTCAATGGAAGCCCATGTGATTACCAGGTGAGTAAATGAGGTGATGTTAACTTACTAATGTAGTGTTCCAGAGGTAAATTATCATGATAAGGATGATCCATGCAGATGAAAATACCTAATAAAATATTTGCATCAAAAACAAAGGTGAAAAATGTTTCAGTGCAAGACCAGATTATGCAACCTAACTGAACTGTGCGGTTTTGAACAGAGATAAGCTAAGTAAAAGCTAAAAGTTACATCTTGAAACACATGGTTGTATTACTAATCTTATGTATTAATATTTGTATTTTGTTGACACATAGGAGTATGAAAATGAACAAGTTAGGAAAGATATAGTTATTGTACTGAATGTGGATAGGATGTGGTTTTTTTTCTTAGCAAAGAAGCACAATTGTAATAAGTAGTGTCAAGAGATTAAATTAGAAAATTTGAGTGTCTACATTTACCCCATTTAAGTATGAAATGAAAATTACATGCTTAAAGGAAAATATACCTGAGTATGTGGACATAGTTTGTCTTCACTTGGAGTTTTTGTTGTCTAGAAATGTCAAGGTTGACATGTTATATGATGAAACTGGAAACACCGTGTATTCAATGTCCATATTAGAAATTGAATTGTAACTCGATTATAAATATAGAATTTCAATTTTTATAAAGTGAAATAAAGATATTTAAAACATGGAAAGAGCACACATGTTTTTGTGTTTGTTGTGTGAAGGGAAGAGCTTCTCATTCCTTGCTTACAATTAGATATTTGGATTGTTTTTATTGAGCTTTGTTGAAGGTTTGGGGTGATCATTCGTTGATTATGCCAAAGAAAAAACTAGATTATTGGGTACATGCAACTCAAAACTGAATGGAAGGTAGAGAGAGGAGAAGAGAAAGGTATAAATGCACACTTTGAAGGAAGAATATCGTGTATCAAAGTATTTAGTAACTCTTATATAATCCCATTTAATAATGATGAGAGGAAATATTTCCTATGAAAAACTTAGCCACTTTGATACTTTTCATAATCCCATAAACCACACCACTGCAAACAGATCTAGGCCCAATGTTTAAGTATATAGACACAAAGTATATAGAGAATGAGTGCCCCCATGATTTTCCTGTGTGTTGTAATACTGAGTGAGAGTATGTAATAAATTGAAATATCAAAGGGAAAGGATACCCATTCCCCAAAAATAATTGGGTGTTGTAACAAGAATTGAAAACTAATGAGGAGTGAAATATTTCGTGCCCCCTGTAAAATAATCTACATTGTGTCTATTGAATTGTGACAAAAACTTATATTCATGTTGAGAAATTTAAAATTATATAAATATTTTGTGTTTTTTCCTTAAGGAATATAAGTATGGTATGGTCAAAACCACCCACATGGTCTTGACCCTTCTGTATGGTTTTTACTCTGTGTGCTTTTCACAAAAATTTGATGTTTGGACTTGTTCTTGAGTAATTATTCCCTATGAAAACTATCAGATTATTCTACAAGGATCAAAACAAAACCCCATGCACATCGAAAAGGTTACACTTCTAATGGTGTCATGAACGCTCTAAGTAGTAAGCAAGATATCAAATCACAAATGAAATCAAGCATGAAAGAAACAAGGTCTAACATTCTCATAGATAAAAAATAAGAGGTATATATAGGAGTGTTGTGTAAATCTTGTGCATGACATGTGGACACAACCCTAAGTAACCCTAATGACCTATGATCTCACTAAGTGATGTTACTAACTATATGTGGTGGACAAGACATCAAATGACAATGAGACAAGTCATACACCAACACCCCCTTCATCAAAGTTGAGGTAGAGGTCATAGAAAGTCATAATAAAAAGAGATCTCCCCTAGAAAACTAAGAAAGATGTGTCAATGGGGCCTACAACATAAAGTCCTGATAAGGTACCCATGTATAAACAACATCTCTTTGGAAAAGAAGAAGAGGATAAAAATGGGTCTTGGTAACTAGGCCTAATGAGGTGCCCATGTACAATAAGGATCTCAAGTAATGGAGGAAAACCCCTAAGGGAAAAATATCCACTTGCAAGAGATAAAAGACTCCCCTAAACAACCTAAGAAAGAAGCATCAAATGAGTCCAATAAACTAAAGGACTTATAAGGTACTCATGTACAAACTACAATCTCTTTGGAAGAAGGAGAAGAGAAGAGATGAAGGAAACAAGAGAGATAAGATGAGATGAGAAGCTGTAATGAACCTTACCCAATACAAGAGCACAAATAAGGATACTTGGCCTCAGTAAAGGGTTTAGTGAAGAATCATGTAATGGATTGGAAGTCTGTAACTCTATAAAGTCTCTAAGAAGAGTTTCGATGATGTGGTCTTCCGCATGTAGACTGAAGAAGGTCCATTTACATCGAACAATGTTCTTACCCTTAGGAAGGACAGAAACGGAGTACTGAAAGTATTCCCACTCTGCGAAGGAAACAAAAGGCAGCAGTATGAAGAACTCTAAATTTTGTCCACATAAATGTGACATATGTTTAGCAAATGAGTTCACAAGAACTGAAGGTAATGCCACAAACATGGAATTTTTAGAGTGTAAGAGAGAAACATCTACCAAAAGAATGCCCAAGTGAAGTGAAGCCAAATTAGAAACCCCCACAATAGTAGAAAGTGGGTCCACAAGAAAGGGTGGATCATTGATGGTATCCAAAAAAGTGGAAGTGATAAGAGTCTCAGAAGGGTCAGTCTAAACAAAGGAGATGAAAGACTCCTCCAAAACACATGTAGAAGGATAAGAAACTCCATGTACTGCATCACAAGTAGGCACTGTGAAGAGACGACTAAGGTTTGGCATATACTCATCCCAAAAGGTTGGCTTGAAAAATAGAAGAGCAATGTCTGACAGGTATTAATCATCAACACGTGAAGGAGGAGGAGTGAAAGAGGCCTCACACATGGGAAGTGGAAAGGAGACAGATGTAATGAGAGTACGAGGTTAGGAATAAAACTACCTAATATTTAATGGGAAGGGAGGAGTGTCAACATTCTCTGAAAGGTGGGTGAGAGGAGGAGAGAAGTCCTCATTTTTACTGTCGTGATCAGAACTAGAATAACGATCCCTGTCATCAGGGATAGGAACAAGTAATTTTGTGTTAGCAGAATTGTCATCACATAAGGAAGGAGAGGAGACAATTGTATCAATGGGAGAAGCAACAGTGGCAATCTTTTAAGGGTCTCTAAATAAGGACTGAAGAATGCTCAAAATAGTGTGAGGACACTTTGTGTGCGTCACATGATGATGGAGAGGCCTGGAAATGTATGTCAACAAATGACCAATGACCATGTTACAAGTATCAAACCAGTCTTCAAGCTGATCAAGATCATTGGGGGCAAGTAACCATCTATACAAGTAGAGATGGAGGTCATCGTGAGTGATAAAACATTCCATGCTCAAACGTTACAATGTATATTTAGTCGTAACAAGAAAAATAAGTGGAGACTGTAATGCAGAAACGAGCCTATGAAGCATAGCTCTGGGAAAATAAATCTCCATAGTGCATCGACAAATAAAGAAATAAGTGTAGAATGCAAGAAATAAGGGTGTGAGAATACACACAAGGTTGCAAGACGTCAGACTCAGTCGAGAATGCGTCTGTATGTAATACAACACCCAAGAATAATGATAACACCCTTGTTTGTAGTATTTGTAAGTAGTGTGTTGATTACAATAGGGTGTGTTCATGAGACGTGGGACATTTGACCACTCACCTTACAGTAGGCGACGAATCGTGCAAGAGTGGAGGTCACAATAAGTCTCAGTCGGAAGCAGCGAACAACATGTAAATAAGCACAAAAAAGGTATAAGTAATTAATAAGGGGACAAAACAAAGTCTATTGTGAGAAAGTGTTTCTCACGTCACAGTAAAAACCCCCTTGTTGTAATATTGCGGCGGACACGCTCACTAGTCCGCAAGTAATAAGAAGAGTGATTATAATGCAAAAAACGGGCTAAAGACAAGTCCTAAGAACCTCCAGGATGCCAAAAATTTACCCGGAAGCAAAAAATGTTAAGAGGGGCGCTACACACTCCACTAAATTTGTTAGTAGCAAAAATTCACCAATAACGTTATAAAATTATACTTTTAGTTTTCCTTATTAACTTAGTTTTACAAATTAAAAAGGAAAAAAATGATTAGAAACGACAACAACGTTAAGAAGAGACAATATAAATTAACCAATAATCAATTAAAGACCCTGATTAATGAGCTAATATTGATTAATTAATCCTAAACTAGTTTAACCGTCTGGATAAATTAATTAACCCTCCTTAAATTGCCACCTTTGATTAAATTAAGATAAGATTAGATCCTATATTAAAATAAGACCTAACCTTTAAAACATTAACCCGCCTTATACAAACATGCCACTACTAATAAAAATTGACCCTTAAAAAAATACACCGAACCACTTTAATAAACCATGCCTTTAAAATTTTAAAACGCCACTTAATTAAAAAAACTATGTAATGAAAAAAAAATAGGCAAATAGGAAGAGGGCAAAATCAACATGGGAGAGGTCGAGCTTGCTCGAAAGAGTCGAGCTAGGTAGAGGCTCATGCGGAGCCCGAGGTGGTCGGAAGTGGATAAATATGACTTGTTTCCTCGGATGTGAACATGGCATGGAGCTCGAAACGAGCTAGCTCAGGGCTCAAAAATGTAGGAGGGAGAAGCGGTCATGGGAGAGTTATTCAACAATGAGCACGACATGGTTTTATGGGATGCATAGCAAGTCAGTAGGTTTAATGGTTGGGTGAGGGCTGAAGGTAATGCAAATTTCATGGATGCAAATGATCGTGGTATAAAGGATCTGACACAACTCACTAGAACAATGAAGAGCCAACAAGGCTTGCAAACAATACAAAGCAATTCTCGACCTGTGCAAGGCAAAGAAAGGAGCAGAGAAGTTGATCCACGTAAAAATAAGGTCAAGACAAACAAGATCTTTATGCAAGGGTAAATCAACATAAATGACTCAACCCGAGGTAAAAATATAAACCCCATCAGCAAGCTCACAATTAAACAAGCAAAAAACGACCCAACAGAAGATCTCAACTTGTTGAGTATGTAGAACAACCCATCACAAGAAAACAATAAGGAAAATAACTTGACCTACAGGGGTAAAACGCCTTAGGACAAAAAAACCAACTCTAGATACGAGCCAACAAAAAAACATGCACATAGTAAACCAATAACCAGCTCATGGGGAAAGTAAGGCAAGACGAGCTCGCAGGGGGGCACAAAATGAACTTTGCAAACCAAGCAAGGCACAAAAAAAACAAAGACACCAAACTCGGTGCAAAAGAGACCCAACTTGGCCAATGAGGAACAACTCACAAGGGAGCTCGCTGAGATTTGCAAGAGCTTGGTTGAGCTGGTAGGGAAGTTGAACAAGCAGGTGGGGTAAAAAATAAAAAAAGCAAACCAGTAGGGGGGAGATTCAAACAGGTCCTGAAACAATTTTTCTTTAAAATCAGTTTTAATTAAAAATTAACTGATAAGACCATAAATGTAAAACCTACCTCCAGATATAGATTTTCCTCCAAACTTAGTTGCATCTAGCTAGATCTAGATGAGAAACACCTGAAACCTACACATGCACAACCAAAAAACTAGCACAAACTCCAAAAAACAAGATTGTTAAACTTGTTAACAAAATTCTAAAGGATGATCAAAAACTTGCACAAGAAGCAAAAAAACCAAAAAATGAAGTAGTTAGTAGCCAGAAATCAAACGAGTGCACATTTACCGAACCTTGCTCTAATACCATATCAGATTGTTCTACAAAGATCAATACACAACACCATGAACATCAAATCAAAAATGAAATCAAGAGATCAAATCAAGCATGAAAGAAACAACGTCTAGCATTCTCATAGATCAAATAAGAGGTACATATAGGAGTGTTATGCAACTCATGTGCATGACACATGGACACAACCCTAACTAACCATAATGACCTATGATCTCACTAAGTGAGATGACTAACCATATGTGGTGGACAAGATGTCGAATGACAATGAGACAAGTCATATACACCAACAAAAACCTATGTCTAAACATATGATTCTTCTTGTAAGTGTAGAATATACCCAATGAAATCCCCCTCTTTTGAGGCGTGTGTGAAAAAACATGTGTGCACATGTCTCAAAAAAATATGTGTGTGTTTGTGCATTGTATGTCTGAGAATTTGTGCAAGAGTGTGGAAAGCTATAGAGGTGGCCAACCTGTAGAACTTACACCTATAAAAAGGGGGTTGTGTATGGCGGAAACCATGGTGCACAAATAGACAATCAACCATAACAACAAGAGGAAAAAAGTAGTGATAACAACAAGTTTAATAATTATAACAACAATATAGATGTAATAGAACTAGGATAAAGACAAAACAAGAATCAAGTGAGAAAACAAGAGCAAGAGCATGTAATAAAAGTCACATCAAGGCATAGAGATGCAAACATGGGACACCCATGATGTCATAAGATAATCAAGACACTTAGGCCACACACAAGAGAATAAATGTCACGCAATGAAGCATAGAGCCACAAACATGGGACACTTAGGGTGTTACAAGACAAGCAAGGCACTCGAGCTACATACAATGAAGCAAAAAATTAGTAATAAAAACAATTAGCAAACATGTATAGCAAGCAATAATGTACAACAATGGAAAGAGGAATATAAGTAATAAAAGAGAAATATAAGTAATGAAGTAAGATGTTTCAATGTTACACAAGACAAATGTGTTAGTCATGTTAGTTTGAAAAATAACATATACATGCTATATGTAATAAGTGTAATGAGGAAGTATAAAGGAACTATAATTAAATAATAACACGTGTATAATGTAGAGGGATTCCCTCAAGATAAGAATCTAAGGAACTAGAGTTGCTCCTATTAGCATATAATGATTTGTATGTCCTACATCAACCTTAATATACCTTGTGAATGCATGTGTGTCAATAGTAGAAAATATATGTTATTAATCAAACCATTATGACAAACAACATATGTAATGTAAAGTGATAGTAATGATAGCTATGTGTACAAGTCATGCTTTTTTATTTTTGTAAATATATGAATGCTTTTGTATTATTGAATATAGTTGTGTACATAGGGGGGAGAGCAAAAGAGTTTCCCAATGAGAACCTCATGAGCATGTGAAGCTGAGAAAGGAAAAATGAGAGGTGCATGCCTCAATTATTACTGAAGAATGCTCATATATGTTAGTGGTGCAAAATTAGTATCATGTGCCATAAGAACCCTAAAAGGAGAGAAAGGTGGACTAGAGCCCCAAGAGACCGTGTGTGACTCGGTAGGTCTATGAGGAGGACTTGAAGAGTGAGAGACATGAGAAATGAGATGTACAATAGAAAACTTAGGAGGAATCTTACGAGGGCAAGAGCCATTGAATGTAACATGTGTGCAAGAAAACTTAGGAGGGTAAAATTCATTATAAATAACCATGTGCAAATGTAGAACCCAAAATTAGTGAAGGAGGGGTAGACCTCAAATATGGCATTGTATGTGTAGAAACTGTGGAGGGGTCATAACATGATAGAAAGTCGAAGTGGGATAGACTTAGTAGAAATAGTATGGGTAGAAGGCGATAAATTGAGATTTGTGATTAGAATGCCATGTCCTGAAGATATTTCAATTAATTGATATTAATTTTGATTACTACAGGAAACCCATTGTGACTAAAGAACATGTAATGATGATGGATAATATTAGAAGTATTAGTAAACATATTGGAAGTATCACCCCTATTGAAGTACATAGGGGCATATATAGTGTAAGGAAACTTATTCTTGGAAAAGAAGGAAGGGAGATTTGCATATGCCCCTATGTAATTGGGAAGGGTTTATACATTGGTGAATGTAACTAAAGATCAAAATATTTAGGTGAGAATTGAGAGACCCACTAGCAATAATATGTCATGAGCGAAAATCACACAAGTATCGTAAAGGTTTAATGTTATGTGCATTAATGTTTACTTTGTTGAATTTGTTGAATATTTACACAAGGGTGTTACCCACAAGAACTCATTAAAATTATGAGGGGTGAATTCACTGGGGTGTTATATTTGGCAAGTAGGGTTCATTTTAAGACCCCCCTCCGAAAAAATAGTTTATAATTGGTGGCGAATCTCCAAAATTGACTTTCGCATCGATGGCAAAATTTCTAAAAAACCATTTCGTGGCAAAGCCGACTGGGTGGGATAGTCGTCCATCATTTGCCGTACAACCTAGGTTAGACATCATCCAACCCAGGTTATACGACAGACGATGAACAACCATCCAACCTAGGTTCGACGGTCTTCCATTGTTTGTCATCCAACTTAGTTAGCCAACCTAGGTTGGAGGGTCGTTTTGAACGTAGGTTATACAAAAGATGATGGACGGTCGTCTGATATGGTCATACAACCCAGCTGTCCAATCTGGCTGTCCAACCCAGTCATCCGGTATGGCCATCAAACCCAGTCGTCCAACCCAGCCGTCCAACCCAGCCGCCCAACCCAGCCATCCAACCCAACCGTCCAACCCAACCATCCAACCAAGCCATCCAACCCAACCACCCAACCCAACTATCCAACCCAATCGTCCAACCTAGGCTGGATGATTGTCTATCGTCTGTTGTCCAACCAATTCATCCAACCTAGGTTGGCCGAATGTACATTATCTGTCATCCAACCCAGCCATCCAACCTAGGTTGGATTGGGTACATACATTATCTAACATCCAACCCATCTATCCAACCTGGGTTAGACAACTATACATTATCTATTGTCCAACCCCATCCGTCCAACTTGGATTGGACGGTCGTACATTATTTGTTGTCCAACCTCGATTGGATGGCTAGGTTGGATGACAAACAATGGACAACTGTTCGACCCAAGTTAGATAGCCATCCATCATCTGTCATCCAACCTAGGTTGGATAACAGACAATGGTTGTCCATCCAACCTAATTTGAATGGACAATTGCTCTTTGTTGGATGTCATTATTAAATGGGTACCCCCGTAGAACTCCCCAGGCTATGTATTATACCTCAGCGAATACATGTATAAGCTAATTTTTTACATATAAATAGTAGGTGAACTGACCCATACAAATGACTTGTCGGCTGATTTTTTTGGCAAATTGGGTGGCAGCCGACTACTGAAAAATTGCCATTTCCAATTTCTAAAATCCCCTAATATTCATGAGTTTATGAAAATTCGCCACTAAAATGTTCCTTATTGGTAAGTTGTGTAACTTTATCTCAACATCTAAATGTTGAGAAAATATATAATGTTTTTAGTGAAATAGTGTCCTCTTCTTCATGAATAGGCTTGAGAATTTGCAAGTGTTCATTAGACATATAATGGTGTTTATATTCATCACAATAGTAATCAAGATCAAAATCATCTCTACCATGAAAATTGACTAGTGATAAATCATGACTATCAATGAGATTATTTTGCATGTTTCCCCCAATAGAGTTGGGAGCTATGGTGGTAGAAGACTGTTTAGAAACAAAACTTAGGATTTAGTTGTTATGTTATTATACTTGTAGAGATATACATTCATAAAATCATTGGTAGTTATGTTTAGATAATTCCATCCATACCTAATAGGTGTCACCTTACTAGTAACTGGCACATGACAACTAATATCATTATTTGGATTAGGATCCATCCTAGCTTGTTGCCATAAATGTAGAGATATGCATAGAAGGTTCACTTGGTGATCAATTTGTTCATCATCACTAGCATCAATATCAAATTCAGCTCCCCCAACGGAATTGAATTCTAACATGCACAGATGGTCATCAGACATGTCAAATGGTTCATAGTGATCATAATGATATGCCTTGTACTTAATATTCTCATCGATTTCATCATCTGATTCAAAATATATCTCAAGTTGTTGTGAAAGAGTAGAGATATTTGTAGAATTCATTAATGTGTTACCCACCTATTGGAATTGTGTATGCAATAAGTGATTTGAGGTCATGGGAAATTGTTCATGCTTGATCGCCTATTGTTGTGTGCATAATAGTAGGATATGATTATCTCATGGAGAGTGGTTCTTCCAAACGATGCATTACACTCTTATACACTTTGTGAGTAGATGACTTGTGTTGTATATCCAAAGGTGTATCATGTAGTATAACATTATGCTCATTTGATATAGTTGTTATAGCTTTTGGTACCCATGAGGTTTAGGTTCTTGAAACGATTACGCATGAGAATGTCACATGTCAAAGGAAATCAATCCCTTATGCTTAAGTTGTTGGATTATTTGTTGTAAAGCATAACAATCATTATCAAGATGTTGGTTAATTCCATGATAATTGCATAATGGTTAGCCTTTGATTTTTGTAAGCTGATAATGGGGGTAGTAATGAGTATGTAACAAAGTGATTAATCGCTTATTTAGTAGATTAGATAGGACATCATCTTGTCTAGCATTATTTTCAAACTAAATAGGTGTTTTTGGTTGTGGTTACCTTCGTATTCTAGATTGATTATGTATAAAATACACGTGGTATCCTCTATGTAGGACTTTTGCTTCACTTATATGAGCACATATGTCATGCAAAATGTTTCTATCACATTTCTTCTTAGTGACCTTAGAATTAGATTGATCATTATGTGTAGAGACATTAGGGACATGGGCATAATAAGAATCCTTTATATTGTAGACACTCAAATTTGGCAATTTACCCTTTGACACTTTTGGTTATGACAATGCACACAATCTTTCTATCCTCACCCAATACATCCGAAGGTCTCTTATCTAACTTGATTTTTCATACACATTGATATGTCAACATATATTGAGAGTTAAATATATAAAATCCATAGAAAAATTCTACCTAATAGGATGCAACCTTTAGTTTTCAAGTTTTTCATCCCTATCCAAAAACGTCCACTTTGGTCGGTTTGTGGAATCCAATCATGTCCGACTTGTCCAGTTTTGGACTAACATATCATCCATATGATCTTTCAATTTTATATTCTTTTTTGGGTCATTCACCTCATTTGGGTCAACCTTTCCATAATAATTTACCTTCAGAACCTTACATAAGCAAGTTAAAATCACCTCATTTGCTAACCTGACATTCTCATGAACTCTTATTGCAAACACTAGCACAAAATGTACCCAAGACTCCCTATACCTCTCCAAATTTCATGCACAATCATTAGGGTAGAAATCACTACATGTATAAAGCATTCTACTAGGTCAAAGAATCAACTTTTCTTATCTTTAAACACTTAGACATCCTCATTTCAAGTATTAGCAACAACCAAACTCAATCCAAGCATTGTAAAAGAGGTTACAATGGCCAAATCCTAGTTGTATTCATTTAGATAGAACATGTTAGGTGGATAACAACGTGTGGTTTGAGGCCTCTTTATAGTAATGTCGACATTGACAATGCAAGGATTGCACTTCAACCTAACTAATTGTAGGGTCTTCTATTCATGGCTAGGGTTTTCATATCTTACTCAAAATATTAAGAGGTTTTAACAGCACGAGTGATAATTAGTGTTTGATAATGACATAAATTTCCAAACATGTGACAATCTCAAAAACTTACAGAGCAAGGTTCAGAGTAGCGTCAAAACCATACAATAGGTATAAAATTATATGGATGGTTCCAAAAAAGTTGTATGGTCTTGCATTAAGTCATTTTCCAGCTACGGTTCCATAATCGAAGCACTTGCAGGTTCAAATCTCCTAGTTCCAATAGTATACACTTATTTCCTTGTGTTTTTAAGCTTATAACATATTGTATACATTAGTTGCAAGAATTAATGTGATGTTCTGATATTACATAATTAATGTTGGAAGTTAATAAATCAGAGTAACCTTGTATAGCTCCCTTTACATAATTTTAGTGTATTTAACTCACTGATCTATTATTTTTAACAAGGATATAAAACATTTGGTGAACTCAACTTGTGACTCAATTTTTGCATCGACTCTAGTTATCTTAAGGATTGTTTATGACACTCCTCTTTCCTATTGGTGTTGTATTTATCCTTCTATCTTATATCATCATGTCATTGCCTCAAATGTTCTACGATATTTGAATCAAACCTAAAGGCCCACACACTCATACTTGGTGTTATAAAGGCAAACCCTTTTCTCATCATTTGTTTGATCATACACACACAGTTCATAATGCTCATTCTCCTTCTGATCATACAAACATGGTTCTTAATGTTCTCTCTTATTCTACTACTGACATATTTTCCAAAGTTATTTTTACTATTACCATTAATCATGTGCAAGGTGAAGGCTCCAATACTAACTTTGACAATCATTCTCATGGCCTTGTTTAAGATGAGGAACAACATCTTATGTGTTTCTTACAAGAGATCCGCTTAGTATTGATATTCTTCTATGTGTTACATGAGATCAACTTAAGCATGCTTCATTATCTCATATAGAGACATCTACTATTCAAAAATCTATGAATCTTACATCCTTGGGGGCACCTCATAATTTAATACACAATGTCTCTATGCCTATTTTTGCAACCACTATTGTTACTACACATCCTATTGTTTTCACCCTTTTTAGATTTCATTAAGATTCAAACGTAACCAAAAAGGAATGAAATAGAAGCTATTAGGGGTTATTTTGATTAATTAAATTCCAACATTAATCATTCAATATAAAAATAATGCATTAATACTTGCAACAAATGTAAATGATATAATACAAGCCCATAAATACATGGGTTTTAGTGTGCTTAGTTGAATACAAATGATTATGAGAAATTATGGGTGATCTGAATGATGGAATAGGGACATATAGACCTGGGAATGCCTTAAAACTGTAACTATAACCTGAAGATGCTCCTGGGTAGGACCCTACAATAGGGGTAGGAACATTCATACAATCTTGACCTATATGTACGGTATTGACCTTTCTCAGAACTAGGATCTATAACTTTCTAGGTTTGTCATTTATTTGAATATCTTTCTCACTCTCTATCGGTCATTGTCACACTATGGGAACCTCAAAATAATCTACTCAACCTTTCAAACCCTAACCATGGATAGAGATTCTTGAAAAATAAATATTATTTGGGTTGTGGTCACCCTCATACACTGCTGAAATTATAACTACTCTGAAGAGGCATCAAACCACATGTCGTTCTCCACCTATAATGTGATATTTAGGTGTAGTGCAATCAGATTTGGCATTCTTTCTTTGACAAAGCTTGACTTGAGTTTCTCTCTTCCAAATCTACTTGAGTGAGAGAATTTCAATGCTTGAAAATGTGGGAAGCAATCCCTTAGGCCTAGCGAGAAGCTTTAGACTTGTATATAGTGCTACCTTAATGAATGTGCAGAGGTATTTGTGAAGTATAGGGAGCTTTGGGTTCCTTTTGTGCTAGCTTTTGCAATAGGAGTCCATAAGGGTGATAAGATCTAAATGAGGTGAGTTTCACTTGTTTATATATACTTGTGAAGGTGACTTAAGTGATAAAGGTTGACTGAGGAGGAGTAAATGACCCAAAGAATAATATGCAACTGATATTTCAGGATCAAAGTGAGAAAGGGCAAAACCGTACACTAGGGTCGGGACCGTATAACACAAATTGATCCTACTGTACATTTTTTACCCTGGAGAAGAAATCTGAAGTATGAGGTTTGGAAGTTAACAAGTGAAGTTACTAAATGGATTTCATGCATTAAATTATCAGAATATGTCAACATATGAGTGTATATGACCAAGAAAGCTAGACAAGAGACCTAGAGACATACCAGATGAGAATGGGTAAAGTGTATTCATTTGGGAAAGAGAGCAATGTCAAAACCAGTAGTGTCAAAGAGTAGAATTACTAAATTTGATTGTCTACACCTATGTGCAATCATAATGGTTTGCAAGTTCTTCATCTAACACACAGAATTGTGAAATTGTTGTTCATATATTATAATCACAAACCTTACAATTATAACAAGGTGTATCCACTTCTCTCCATGTTATGGATTCTACTAAGTTGCTTCAAAACCTGCTTGCACCCAAACTTGCTTCTTATACTTTGCCTATTGGCTTTGTTGCTCCTAAAATTCCTATCTATGATGGAAAATGTGACCCTACATAACATATTTAATTTTTTCATGTGGATTGCATTGATTACACATCTTATGACATCTTACTTACCAAACTCTTCCATGGAAGTCTTAAGGAATTTGTATTACAATGGTTTTCTGATCTCCCCGCACTCTTTGTGTACTCAAACCTACGTTGGCCAATCAATTTTTGGCACAATTCTCTATCAACATTGAGGACAATGTTTCTTATGCAAAATTTTCTAAAATGTGACAAGGATATAATTAACCTATCAATGATTATGTCTTACGTTACAAGATCATGTTTACTAAGATGAACAATATGTTAGTTGACACTGAATTACATGATTTGTTCACACAAAGCTTACTTTCTCCTTTGAAAAAATTGGTCATATTGGACAAATTTCAATCATTTTACAATTTATGTCACACACTCAAAGAGCATGAAGCTAATTTGTTACATATGAACAAACTCAAGTATGTTGCAAGTAATCCTAATATAAATAATGCCAAGTTTCCAAGCAAATATACATTCAAAGGAAAAACTAATTATACTAAGGATAATTCTAAGGACATTGTTAATGTTATTGCTCAACCTACTAAGCTAAAATTACATCCCACATGATGATAGTTTACACGTTTACCTTGTGCTCCACACGTTGTATTTAAATAATTACTTGAGTGTAATCTCATTTCTCTCTCGCTATCTTTCGAGATTGATGCAAGTAAGCCTCAAAGTAAGAGTTTTAATGCTCATGCTTACTGTGATTATCATAGATGTATTGATCACCTTATTGGTTGATGTATCAAGCATCACCGTGTTATTCAATATCTTATTGAGCCTAGTGCAATTGAATGGGACAATCCATTGAATCTTCTAATCTAACCAATGATAATGCAAAACTAAAAAATCATCAATGGTCCATGGGCTAAGGATAGAAATGATAATTCATCTTAAAAATTGCACAATACTTTTCGTGTGGTGTCGCTGCCAATTTTTTATGATTTCCCTTTAGATGTGATTATTGGCATTGTCAGTCACATGTCATCTTCTACACTGATTATCAATTTCGACGACTCTAATATAGATGACACACTTATTTTTGATACTTTTTCCATTATTGTCTTTATTAATCAAGTACCTCTATGTCGTGTTTTGGTTCATCGATGTAACAAGGATAATATATGATCTTTGATGTTACTTCTCTCTTGTCATTTCTATAAAGGAACTTACACTCGATTATAATCTTTGTTATTAATACATTTCTCTACATGTTGCAGTTGGCTTTATTACTACAACAATTTTAGTCTTGGTTACTACTGCTCTTACCTCTAGTGCATTGCATTCAGGTCTCTATTGGCTACAATATATTAGGAAAGTTCCACCAATGTGTTAATTTCATTCATAAGTAGCGGATTTTCACAATTTAAGGTATTCTTTTTTAGGATCTTTCTACTAGCTTGCTTAGTCATTCTTCTACATTTCTATCCTTACTCTTAGTGTATCTATAGATATGTCTTTGGTTTCACACACTATCTCTCATGACTCTAGTCCTCCAAGGTCTCATGATACGCATTTGATTGCACGCATCATATCTAATAGCTCTAGCCTCCTAGGTATCATGATAGGTCTTTGGTTACACACACTATCTCTCATGGCTCTAGTCCTCCTAGGTATCTAGATAAGCCTTTGGTTTCACACATTTCCTCTACTAGCTCATACTATCATAATACCCCATGCAAGTTCTCTAGTGCACATGTTATCTCCACATTTTCTCACAGATCTTATAGTGTACGTGGTATGTTTAGGAGTAATCACTCTTCTCGTCCTTCTCTCATGTATTCTACTTCACATCTTACTCATGGATCAATTCAACTAGTTCTTCTCTCAGGAATTCTTTGGCATACATCACTATTATTGTACCCCCTTTCATTTGAGTCACGATCTTTGGCACAATTGAGGTCTGAGCCTCCATGTTCTTTGATAATTGTTTTGCCTCTTTAGGATATTTTCATTGGGTAGCTCTTGTGTTACCCCTCTCCTTATACATATCCAAATATTCAAAAATACAAAAACATTCAAATATTTGAAAACATACAAAACCAAGACTTGTACATATAGCTTCCATTGTTAGCACTTTACATTATACATGTTATTTGTCACTTGGGTTTGATATATAATGTGAATGCATGTGTGTAAAGATTAAAAAGGTGTGTTTTCTATCAAACTCAAGTAACAAACAACATGTACATTTGTGTAGCTTAACATATAATGTGACCTTTGGGGGAATCTCTTATACATTATACACAAGTGTTATTATTTAATTATTTCCTCATTGCATTTGATTACATTTATTGTGTACATGTTATCTTTTGAGCTAATAGGACTAACACACATGTCTTATGTAGCATTGACAACCTTTTACTTTAGATGTTTCTATCTATATTAGTTGTTATATTACTTCACCACATTATGACACTCTTGTTTTCTATACATGCTTGTTAGTTGTGTGTGTTATTACTTGTTTTCATCACTAATTGTGGCTTGAGTGCCTTGATTGTCTTGTGACATCATGGGTATCCCATGTTTATTTCTCTATGACTATCTTGCATAATATTACTTCTCATGTTTTCATGCCTAAGGGCCTTGATTTTCATGTGACACTGTGGGTGTCTCATGTTTGTCACTCTATGCCTTTTTGTGTGACATTGTTTGCATCCTATTGACTCTGACTTCATTGTTTCTATATTTATGTAGTTTTTTATTTTACATGCATTATTACCATTGTTTCTGTTGTGGCTATTAGTGTATGTCGTGGTTTCTACCACGTGCATCCCTTTTTACATGTTTAAGATCCCATCATCAGTGGCCACCACTACAACCTTCTATGTGTTTCTATATAAATTATCAGACTTATCAAAAATGGTTATAAGTCTATTCTTTTGACCCACACGTTCAAATGATTTATCACACATACCTCAAAAGAGGGGAATTTTTCCATATATATTCTACACTTACAACATTCACAGACAAAATTTTGGGCTTAAACATGGGTATACACAAGGTACATTTACTTAGAAACACCATCAAATACAAACATTCATAAAATCATTCACAGGTTCAAAAATTGTCCACCTTGGTCAAGATCGTATAGATGGTTTTGACCAAGGGCAGTTACACCAACTTTCCCAACTGTGTCAAATTTCCACCTAAATCCATAGTTTTGTAACACAATTTCAGATTCATTTGTCTTAGTTCAAATTGATTATTGGGGTCATAAAGTACTTCACTCCTTCACCATGGTACTCAATTTTAATTATACTTTCAATGATCTTGAGGGCATGAGACTCCTTTCTCCGTCTAGATTTTAGTACATTACAATTGTTGTTCAATCGTGTGACACATTAGATTTTAGTACTCTCATTTGTTAACCTGGCATTTTCATGAACTCCTATTACAAACATTAGGACTAAAGGCACCTAAGGCTCCTAAATCTCACCAAATATCATGCACAATCATTACGTCAATGATCACTATAGGTCTGAAGAATTCTACTAGGTCAATGAACTAGCTTCACTCATTTGCAAGAACTCAAACATCCCTATTTCAAGTATTAATAAGAGCTAAACTCAATCCAAACATTGTCAAAGAGGTTCCAATGGTCAAATCCAAGTTTCATTCATTTAGGCATCACATGTTGGGTAGAGAGTGATGTTTGGATTGAGGCATATTTGGAGTAGTGACAACATCACTGGTGAAAGGATTGCACTACAACCCAAATAATATTTGTTTTGCAGGGTCTCCTACCCATGGGTAGGGTTCTTAGATCTTACTCAAAATATTCAAAGGGCTTCACAACATGAGTGAAAACTAGTCTTTGATAATGACAAACATTTCCAGGTTAGTGACAATATCATAAAGTTAAAGAGAAGGATTTAGAACAGGGTCAAAACCGTACTGATGGCTTTGAAAGAGTTGTACGAAGCTACACCAAGTCATTTTATAGCTACATTTCAAGAAATGAAACACTTATAGGTTCAAATGTTCCAGTTCCAGTAGTCTGCACACATAGAACTTCCTAGATCCATTTGTAATTATTTAAGTGCACTCATTTCCTTGTGTTTTTAAGTTCATAACATATTATATACATTAGTTACAAGAATTAATGTGTTGTTCTAATATTTCATGATTAATGTTAGAAGTTAATTAATCAGAATAACTTCTTATAACTCCTCTTACATCCATTTAGTGTACTTTCAATATCTTTTTACCAAGTAGAATACTCAGCACATACATGACATTGTTCATAATCATATTCATCTCTTTTATATAGGCATACATTACGTTTAGTGGGCAGGTAACACCTAATCACTGTATAGGCCAACTCATTATCCAATATACTTGTTTCATAAGTTACCTATGTGACCCCATTTATTATAAAGATATAACTCACTAAGGGGGATGTGTGTCACATGTCCACATCTCCATCAACCCATACACAATATCACATCATATCCCTAGGCACATAACATGTCATCCCTCCTTGACATATCTATTACCAAAAACATGAGAAGAAACCATGCAATGAGTGTGTTTCAAATCATTGCACACTTGTCGAAGTGCTTGATCATCCAAACACCAATATGTGATCATAATGGGTGATACATATCTAACCCTAATTCCATAATCCGTTGGACTACTCTGATTCCAATCATGTCCATAGTTGTTCCTCCTTCATTTAAGTGTGTTACCAAAGTAATTATTCACGTGATTCCTTGTGACATAATTATTACACCATTAATTCCATATATAAACCATAGTGATTGCTCCTCCAATGACCGGTCTATTTGTATAGTTCGCTGCTCTAATGTGAGGTGATATGCCTCCATGATTTTTGTCTCTCATGATTATGTGGGTTTCTATATCTCGTATCTTTAGAATCCTCAAACCTTTTCTTTCTACTTTCTTTTCCTCTTCCACCTTTTTGAATGCAAGATCCTTTGTCTCTTCAGTAGATGGATTGTTCTTTTCATCGTTTCCTTCAATTTATTTTTGTTCTTTTAAGTCTTCTTTACTCTCTTCTTCATCATCTTCATATTCATCCTCGTGCTCAACCTTGGCCTTTCTTTGTTTTTTGATAAGTGCGATATCCCACAAAGTGGCCTTCTTTCTCTTGTAACCAAATCTTCATGAATTTCTTTTGCAAATTAATATTGATTGTCCCCAAGGTCTCTAACCAAAGATATCCAAGAATAATATTCATACCATCCATATCTAATACATAATAATTTGAATGCAAAACATATTTATCCATTTAGAATTTCAATCTTCAAAAATTTGAATTTGGTTACCATCCACTTGAGCTTCCTTGATATTCCTTGATTTAACATGTAGATGTCGAACCACATCATTATTTAATGAAGATATAATTGGCGCTAGGATCTATAGAAATAATTACTCTTTTCCTTTGAACGAATCCTTGAAACTAAAATATTAAGGATTCCTTTTTTGGAGCTAACACTATTTGAAACCTTATCCTCTACTTCTCCATCTTTATCCTCTGCCTCAACCTCTTCATCATCATCATTGTCTGTAAGGATATTACTTGTATAAATCAGAACATATACAGCAGAATAACATGAGAGAACACCAAAATATAGATAAATGATGACAATATGCTCATATAATAGCCTTGCCACTTCGAGGGGGCAACCTCCAATACCACTTCGAGGGGGTAACCTCCAAACCATACAATAACACTCCAATACTCAATATGATGATTAACTACAACCTTCTAACCCCTATATATACCATTCTAACCTATGGACAATACTGAGGCCGACCGCCTAAGCATAATAAATCATAAATGAATGATATAATAAGATAAGGGGATGTGAGCATTGGTTGCAGCAAAATTTCCTTCTTAAAAGTTCGGTTCTACCTCTTTCTGGTTCCGACCATTTTCCTATTTCAGTGGATCTCAACTTCGACCTCCCTCCGTGTCGTACCCCCTTTAAATTCGAGAACATGTGGCTTCAGGACTCCTCTATCTGGTCGCTTGATAAAGGGTTGGTGGGATTCCTTTGCTGTCAAAGGGACCATGATGTTTCAACTCTCAAAAAAGTTATCTTTGCTCAAAGATAAATTACAAAGTTGGAACCATTCGAAGTTTAAAAATATTTTTCATGAAAAGCTTCGAGTTGAGAAGACTCTTCGTTCTCTCAACGAGAGTATTCTGTTACATGGGATGTCACAGGAGGATTACCAGAAGGAAAAAATTCTCCTCAAGGAATTGGGGGATATCCTTCTTAAAGAGGAAACTTTTTGGCGTAAAAAATCCAGGGAAACTTGGTTGCTGGATGGTGATAAAAACACCAAATTCTTCTTTTCTTCGGTCCGAGCTAGAAGAAACTTCAATTACATTTTCTTCTCTCAAACTCGAAGATTCCACCATAGCCACTTCGCAAGCTCAGATTAAATCGGTAATGGTGGATTTCTTCCGCAAGCTCCTGAATGATACAGATTCCCCTCTTGGCCCGCAATCTCTCCTTCATTCTCAGATTCCCCGTTGTATTTCAGATGTTGAAAATGATCAGCTTCTTTCACCCTTTTCCTTGGAGGAGGTTCGGAAAATTGTGTTCTCTATGAAACGAGATAAAGCCCCTGGCCCGGATGGTTTTCCTGCCCTCTTTCTTCCAGGATTTTTGGGATATCGTTGGTCCTGCTGTTTGGCAGGTGGTTGAGGAATCCAGAGTTTTAGGGAAGATTCTTGGGAACCTCAATCACACTTTCATCTGTCTGTTCCCCAAAAAATCCCCAGATGAGAAGTTAGATGATTTCAGGCCAATTTCCCTGTGTAATACAACTTATAAAATTATCTCCAAAGCAATTGCCATTAGGCTCTCCCCATTGATGCATAAATTGGTCACCCCGGAACAGAGTGGGTTCATTCCTGGAAGGTCTATTACAGAAGGTATTATTATTTCTCATGAACTCATTCACTCCCTTCATAATTCTTCCAGAGCAGGAATGTTGCTAAAATTGGATTTCAGCAAAGCTTATGATCGGGTTAACTGGAGGTTCCTTCTTATTTCTCTGCAAGCTTTGGGTTTTGGTGCTCACTTCTGTAAGTGAATATTCGACTGTATTGCCTCCCTGCGCTTCTCGGTTCTTGTCAATGGGTCTGTGGAAGGCTACTTTCAGAGTAGTAGGGGTATTCGTCAAGGAGACCCGCTTTCTTCCTTCCTCTTTACAATTGTGGCGGAAGCTCTTAGTCACAGCATCAAGGCCGCGATTCTTAAAGGTTCATTGAAAGGTCTTCACATCTCCTCCAATCTTCCTCCTCTTTCTCATCAGCAATTCGCAGACGATACTTTTCTCTTCGGTCAAGGGACTGTTCCGGAGGCTAGGTGCATTTCCTCTATTCTGGATTCCTACTCTGTAGCTACGGGACAAGTCTTAAACTTTCATAAATCTGTGATATTTTTCTTTAACGTGGCCCCCAGGCTTCAGGGGAGAATTAAAGAGATTCTTGGCTTCTCTTTGGGTAAGCTTCCACACACATATCTGGGAATTCCCCTGTTTCATGGGATGGGGTAAGGCTCTCCTCTGGAACGGGCTTTTAAATTCCATCTCTGCCAAACTCCTCTCCTGGAAAGGTAAATGGTTATCCCTTGCAGGTCGTGCACTACTCATCAACTCGGTGCTCCTCTCCATTCCTATATACATGCTTTCCATTCTACAGATCCCTAATTCTGTTCTACTCAAAATTGAGAAGGTGGCCCGTACTTTTCTGTGGCAAGGTCTCAATACCGAACGCAAATTCCATCTTGCTAATTGGGATCTGGTCAAGCTTCCCAAGAATCTGGGTGGTTTGGGTATCCTGGATTTGGCTATTCAGAACATGGCCCTTGGTGCAAAATTGGTATGGAACTTCATATCTGATAATAGCAGACTCGCCTTCAAGGTCCTCGCTCATAAATACATGGAATGGGCACCGAAATGAGCTTTTTCTTTCCAGTTCTGAGTTACCTAAGGGCTCCCACCTCTGGAATTTTTTGTGTAACTCCAAAAATCTTATTGCTGATCGGGTCTCGTGGAAGCTAAACAATGGTCGGTTAGTGTCTTTCTGGGATGAAAGTTGGAATGGCTTCCCTCCCCTAAACTTGCCTTCCCTCTCTCAATGGTATTATGAACTCCTCCAAACTATTATGGGGCTCTCTTGTTTCTGATTACGGAAATCAGCATCCCAACGGTTCACCTACTTGGTGTTGGAAAGATATATTGTCTCTCGGCGCATCTGCCCATGAAGCTGCCCTCCTATCCAATTCTTTAGAGGAACGCCATGCTTCGTACCTTAACAGTAATGATTGCTTATTTTGGGTTGGAAATAGCTCTGGTCTTTACACTGTTAAAAAAGGGTACAACATTCTCCTCTCTCAATTCGGCAAGGGTTCTCTGAGTTCCTATGGATGCTGGCACCCTCACATTACACCGAAGATTGCTTACTTCGGTTGGCTTGTATTGAAGAGAAAGGTACTCACCCAGGCTAGAAGGCATGTGCGTGGGGCTTCTCAGGTCCCTCTAAATGTCTTCTTTGCGGTGAGGCTGAGGAGGATCTGGATCATCTCTTCCTCTTTTGTCCCTTCACCTCCAAGTGTTGGGATTGGCTCTTCAATAAGCTAAATCTCTCCTGGGTCCCCTGTAACAGAATTGATGCTAATCTTTCTTCATGGCCATCTTTTTCCCATAACAGTTTGCACAGCTCATTATGGCACGTCAGTCCTTACTTCTTGCTTTGGCATTTATGGTGGGAACGCAACCTTCGTCTTTTCAGAGAGCAAGCGGTTGAGCTCCCCTCCTTCCTTTCCAAGCTGGAGGTGGCCATTTCTGAATGTATTAGTGCTAAGTGTTCTTCTTTTCCCTCCTTTTCCTCCAAGGACTTCGCTACTCTTCATCAATGGTCACTCATCAAAATTCCCACTCCTGGGTCTATTATCCACAAGGGGCTCTCACAAATTGAAAAGATGCTGCTCAGGAAGAACACTAGATGGCGTCCCCCCCCCCAAGGGGCTGTGGAAACTAAACTTCGATGGGGCCTCCAGAGGTAATCCGGGTTCTTCTGGGGCTGGTTGCATCCTCAGGGACGATCGAGGTCTCCTCATCCATAGCGGGCTCCTTCCCGTTACAAGACGGCACATGTAACTCTGCTGAAGCTCAGGCTCTTCTGGAAGGGGTCAAGTTGGTGGTCCATTTTGGTTGTACTGAATTATGTATCGAAGGGGATTCTCAAATCCTTATTTCTGCTGTTTCCAGGGGTGCTTCTCAATCGTGGAAATTGAACCTCTTTCTTCCTTCTATTCATTTTTGGCTAGGTAAACTCCAGTCCTGGAACATTTCACATAAGTACCAGGAAGCAAATCGGGCAGCTGACTTCCTGGCCAACTTTGCCATTGATAATCCCTCTGCAATCGTTTCCTCCAACAATGCACACATGTGGCCAGGACTTTCTACTCTCCTCTCCCTCGATCGGAGAAACACCTGCGACTAAGACTTCCGCGCCTCCACTGCGTTTGGCAGTTCCCCCGTGCATCGGTCTCTTCCTCCCCTCTCCTCGGCAGCGTCCTTCCCTTCCCTTGATGCTCTCCCACACGCTTCATCTGGCCCCCCGTCATTTCCAAGCGTTTCTTGCCAGGTTCCCCTCGGGACAGTTTCTTCTTCACTTTCTTTTATGCTTGTTTCGCAGACCTCCTGGACTGTCTTTCTTAGCTTTCGCTTTGCTTCTTCCCGGTGCCATGTCCTTTGTTGGTTTTCCGTTTGTGGCCCTCCGTGGGCAGTTCTGCGAACTGGCAGATGTTTCTGCCATTGATAGGCGGCGTCTGGCCATGATCTTCAAATACTCTTCTACAGCCGAGGCCGAAGCCATTGAAGCCATTCTTGGCGACTCTTACCGCTTCAACGCTCGTCACCCACGCACCAATTCTGACGTCGCCTCCACCTTCGTGTCCTTCTATGTCGCTGCTTCATCCCAACATTTCAGAAGTGGAACTGGTCGACCTCAGACCTTATTTACGCTGTGCATTGTGTTGGCCTTCACGACCAGCTCGTGGATTTCTCACTTCCTGACCCTCTACTGTGGGTGGAAGATGTGGATGAGTTAGCTACCGGTTCAGGGAGGGATATTCGCTGGCTCAGCGGGCAGTACAGGGACCTTGTCACGTTTGCACAGAACTTTCATCCTTCTCTGAACCAGCGTTTTCTCCCGGTCGTGGATATTGATGCGGCTCTGTTTCCCCTCCATTCAGTTGTTGATCAGTTGAATGCCCTCAAGGATCGAGCTCTCCATGCCTTCAACTTCCTGCTGCATGCGGCCTCCTCGTGGGCTGGTCACTCTTCGGGTCATTCGTAGCAGCCTTTTGTCCTTCGTTTCACGGTAGCTTCCCTTGTCTCTGCGTTCTCTTCCTCTCTCAGTTATTTGCTCTTCTTTTCCTCTTCTTCCTTCGTCTTTCTCCTTCTCCTTCTTCCTTTTTTTCTTCGTGTTTGTAGGGTTGGGGTCCCTATCCCCACCGGTTCATAGCTCCGGTCAAAAGCGTTTACCAATAAAAAAAATAAAAAAATAAGGGTGTAAAACATATCTCACTCTTGAGCGATGTGATCTAAGTATTCATAATTTGAAATTAAACTTGCAAACCATGGTATAAATCTTGAATAGAATTTAAGATAGCTTTATGAAAGGTGTCATCGTTACTAATATAAGGAGCTAAAATACGTCCAAAAATTGAATCCACATGGGAAGGTGTCGTATTATTTAAGAGCTTGGTTTTGCGGGAGTATCTAGATATGTGTGATGACATTAAAGTAAATCATACAAAGAGACTTGATAATCTATAACATAGGCTATGATAGCAAAAATAATGTTAGAAGAAACTCCAATCAGATAATAAATAATAAGGATCAACACATGAAGGGTCGACAGTTGATAGATCACGAAAGATAAGACACAAAAGTAATTTTGAGTAAAAAGTGACTGTCATCGAATTAATAAAACAACCATAGTGAATTTTACAAAACACAGAAAGGTATTTTAAGATATGAAAAATTAAAACAATAGCCTCTAAGTGATTTTCAAGAAAGTGTATTTTTTCTAATTATGCCATAATTACTAAAAATATTAATTTTATATTTATGATAATTGTGTTACAAATTAGGGAAAATAAAAAGTAGCTTCTATTAAATATATAAAAATGAATAAAAACCTTAAAGAGATTTGAAAATAGAGGTGTTATGATTGAGATATGTAATGAAAGGATGTTTGATAATTAGGAGCCCTAAAAAGAGGCCCAAAATGGTTTAACCAACCATGAGACCCTAGGGAAATTTGTGTAAACCAGATTTAGGGTATGTGAAAGACGAGAATCAGGTTAGGCTCTGAATATACAATGAAGAAATGAAACCCTAATACAACTAGGGTTTGAGCAAAAATGTTCACTTCAAGAGCCAAATACACCAAAAAATTTACACCTTTTGTAAGTTCTATAAGATTTTGTTATGGAATACACAACAATAAAAATGAATGTAAGCTTAGGAAACCAGGATTTATTATGATAAATTAACTTCCAACATTAACTATATAGTATCAGAATAACATATTGTTTCTATAATGAATGGATACAAGCTCAAATACATAGAAGTAAGATGGGCTTAGCTATACAAGAGTATATAGGAGATATTTGGGTGCACGTAGTAGAGAATCTATGAGTGTAGAGCTTATAGAAGCTTCACTATTAGTATTTGAGCCTTAAAATTCCCTGTTGAAGGATCGTATGGTCTGATCGGGATGTATATTCCACTCTTGCCCCTTTATGTATGGTCTTAGATGCCTTTAGAATGGTTTTTAACTTTTTAGGTCCTTTTGTGGTGTAGAAATGTACTTCACTATGAAACCCTAGTTTTCACACCATCTCGATATTATTTATAATAAACTAAATCACTCCAAAACCCTAACCATGGGTGGAAGACCTTATAAAAAGGTTAGTGTTTGGGTTGAATTTCAAATCATGCACCGCCTATGTGACCACTACTCTAAAGAGGCCTTGAAGCACACATAATTCTCCACTTAAAATGTATCATCTATATGAATGCAACTAGTTGGCAACTTGAACCTCTAGAATCATGCTTGATAGAATTATGATCTTCCTAAGACTTGGAATTCAAAACTTTATGTGCTCAGATTTGAGGGAAATTAGACTCCTTGACCAAGTTGAATGCTTTATAATTATAGTAGTAGCTGCCCAAATGGACGTGCATTAGCTTTGGGAGGATTTACGGATCCCTTGAGTTCCTTTTATGAGTGTTGCAAGTGAGCATGTCAATAAAAGCCCATGTGATTGTCTGATGAGTAAATGAGGTGATGTTAACTTTCTTATATAGGATTTTGAAGGTAAATTATCATGAGAAAGCTAACCCAACAAGATGAAAATACCCTACAAATGATATTGTATTGAAAAAAACAAAGTTATAAAATGTGTCGGTGTAGGACCGTACAGGTCAGTGATGATCGAATTGTACAACCTAACTAAACTATACATTTTTAGACAGAGATGAATTAAATAAAATTTGAAATTAACATCTTGAAAAGCATAGCTTTACTATTATTCTCATGTATTAATAGTCATATTTTGTCACCACACATGTATGGACATGAGAAAGTTATGAAAGAGATAGTAATGTGTACTGAATGGGGATAAGATGTAGGTGTTTGTCTTACCCTAAAAAAACAATTGCAATAAACAACGTCAAAAGAGTAAAATTCCAAATTTGACTATCTACAATCCTTCTCTACAGTGAGCACAAGAATGTTTTCTTAAAATACCCTCCATATGCATCTAGACTAAGAAATTTTCTCATCTTTGGTTTCCAGGTATGGTAATTGGATGAGTTGAGTAGTTCAAATAGTCTAAAATCCATCATTGATGTGGAAGTAACATAATTCAAACCAAAAGAGAGGAAGAGCTTGGACATTACCAGTAAAAAAATATTACCCCACACATATTATAGCTCCCATAATCTCATTTTTAAACAATATATATTTTCCTTAAAAATCTCTATTATGTCTACCACCTTATTGATTTGGAGACAACTTCAAAGGAAGTTGGACTGATTCAAGGGAGAGTGTTTTCTGCTGAGTTAGAATGAGTTGAGCCAGGGGTCAATGCTCCCACCATAGAGTTGGACAGGGTCTTGATGTGATTGTTGATCCAGATGAGTCGAGAAAGGGTTTTATCTAATATTATACTAAAGATAGTTCGAGCCAGAGATCAGTCATAAAAAAAGAGATCGACCAAATTGAATACTTTATAGTCATAGATGTGTTCAATTTTTTTGTAGAGATCTAATACAAAGTGTAAGCTATGAAAAATACACTACTAACAAGGAAGTAAAATACCAATAATCATACCTCCTCCTTCGCGTTCCGTAGCAAACCTCAGAATGGGCTAGGAAACTTGGATTGAGCCCTGATTTTGTGATATGTAGGTGCTTTTCTTCAAGACGGAGCAAGACCTTCCTGCAACAACGATCCTCTTACTTTGCACTGGATGGGAAAAAGGATTATGAGACTATTTTGGCATTAGGACTAGGCAAAAGGATGTTCTTTGCTCAAAGGATGCAAGAACTTAGATATGGCATGAAAGCTTATTCTCCGTGTGTTTAGAGGGGAGGGGTAAGGTTGTATTTATAGCCTGAGGGAGTGATTAGCTTAAATTAATTTAAGTAATCATGGTTTGAAAATGTGGGCAAGATTAGGTGGATGGTTTGAAAATGTGGGCAAGATTAGGTGGATGGTTTGAAAATGTGGGCAATATTAGGTGAGTGGGGGCCACGAAGAATGGGTGAGGATTTGAATTATATTTTTAATTCATAAGTGGAGGATTTTAGGTGAGTGGGGACCACGAATGGTGGGTGAGGATTTGAATTTGAATTTTTAATTCAATAGTGGAAAAACATGGAGAATAATGACATGTTGTGAGGATTAGATTATTTTTAGATTTGGAAATGGATAATTAATCAAATTATATTTGATTAATTCAAAGTGTATTTTTGTGGGAAATGAGGAAGGGAAATTAATTGATTTAGGATAGATGTGAAATTGGGGTGTCTACATTTGCCCCTCTTTGGAAGGGTACTATGAAAGTAGTGTCCTTTCAAAGAAAGTAGACGGTATGGGGGAAGAATTCAATCTACTTTTTAAAAGGTAGAGTGAATGTTTGTTGGGGAGAATAGAAAGTGGTGAGTGACGGATGTCATGGTATCCTCCAAGACAAAAATGTCATGAGAAGATGTGATTATGGATAGATGTGGTGATGCCCCCTCGAGAGGATTGACGAGAATGAAATATACGACAGAACTCTCGAAAAGAAGGGAAATGGATTTGGTGGAGAAGAGGACGATAATGGAGTGGAAGAGACTGGAATGACCGCACGACGCAAATGGAGAAAGGATTCAATCGACCTTGAATGCTAGGTGTGAGGGTGTGTGGGAAAGAGAAAAGGGAATGGGATAGGGTTGGGGGTTGATTATGAGAAGAGTAAGGGAGATAGGGGAGGGGAAAAAAACAGGAATGAAAGAGGTAGAAATAAGAGAGAGGGATGATAGGGGAAGAAGGGAATGATGAAGGACAAACAAGGAAAAAAGAGGAAAATGACAGAGTAGAGGGTGAAGGGATGAAATAGAGAGATGTGCAAAATGAAGGAAGCAACAGAGATAGTAAAGAGGGATACGTTGGCAGTGAAATAAATGAGAGAGTGAAGAAAAGTAGGAAATGGGAAAGGATAAATAAGAAGGAGAAAACGAGGTGGGAGTAGGGGGTGAAATGGAGGGAAATGGAAAGAGGACAAAAGAAGAAGTAGAACGGAGAAAAAAAGAAACTATGAGGGGCGAGGGAAAGTGGTGAAAAAGGAGGAGAGAAAGGAAGAGAAACATATACAAAATGAACAAAAAAGTAGGGGTGGTAGAGAAAAGGGGAAGTGGTCAGAATAAATGTGAAAATTAGGGGAGAGGAAAGGAAGATAGAACGAACTACAAGGAGAAGATTGAAGGAATCACGTCATTGCGAGGAAGACCAAGGTAAAGAATATGGAACAGACCGTATGGAGATGCATGTGGAGAGTGGGATGATAAAAAAGACAGGACAACGCTGAACAACCAGGTTAATCGATGGGGATGTAAGGAGGAAACGTGATGGAAAAAGGGGGAAGAAGATGATATAGGGGAAGTAAAATAAGACGAGGCGGTGGGAGAGAGAAGAGGATAACAAAGAAAATGATGGAGAAGGAAGGGAATACAGAAAGGGGGTAATAAGTCTGAAAAGGAAATGGTAGAAGGAATGTTTGAAAGAAGAAAGAGGGGAGGAATGATATCGATTGGAAAAGATATGGAGATGCATGAAATGAGGATACTAGGATGATGGGAAAATAGAAAAAGGATGTATGATGAAGACAATAAAGATAGTGAAGAGGGCAAAGAGGAGATGGATGAGATGGGTAAGAAGCGACAAGAAAGGGTGGGAGTGAGGGAAAAGAATAGGAGGAGAAAAAGAGAATGGGGGATAGAAGAGGCAATGCCAATGAAAGGATGTTAGGGAAAACTCCTCTTGACAATGAGTGGTGGGGAAGGGTGAAAGAAAAAAATGAAAAAAGAGAAAGCGAACGAGGACTGGAAAGGGTAACGCCCAACAAAGGGACGTTAGGGAAAACCCATTGCCAATGAGTGGTGGGCTTAGAGAAGGGAAGAAATGAAGGGAAACTCTAGAAGGTCCAAGGGGAGTGAATGAGGTCGTGTGGAATGAGGATTGACAATTTTTAGGGAAAACCCGTTGACAATTATGAGTGCGGGAAGAGAAGATGATGATGAAAGAATGATATAGGAGTGTTAACAGTAATGGCGAATATGTGTGTGGGTAGAAATGTAGGGGGAATGTGAGAAGATGAAGGGGAAGAGAGTGAAAAAGATGGGAGGGGAGGAGTTAGGACAAAGTGAAAGCGAAGAGAGGATGGGGGTGATGAGGATGAACGAGGTGAGGATGAAGAACCAATACATGAAAAGAATGGGAAGAAACGGTGGGAAGGATGATGGATCAAGGAGGGGAAAATGGGGGAAAAGAATGTGATTGTAGGTAGAAGAGATGAGTTGTATGTTGTAAGAGGATATGTGGAGAAAGGATAATAGTAGGAGGAAAAAGTGGGTAATAGGAGATACCAGGTGGAAGAAGCGATCAACAAAGTGAGACGAAGAATGAGGCGGGGGAGAAGTTCATGATGACAAGTTAAGTGTAGGGAGGACCCTGACATAAGAATGTCATAGTGACGGAAGTGGTTTAAGTAAGATTGCCATGTGAGCAAAACTGGAGATGAAAAATGGTCAAGCGAGGAAGTGGTGTTTGCGAGAAGCAAAAAGGAGGTGAAAGGATGTGATAATGGGGAATGAAGAGGAAATATGGATGGTGAAGGGTGTGTAGTGATGGGGAAAGGCAAGGAGACAGATCATCCTTAAGAGGGACTCTTAAGTGAGATTGCCATGCCGAGGTGAGTGGTTAAGTAAGATCGCCAAGCTGAGAAAGAAGGATGATGTTAGAGTTGGTGGGAATAGGGTATGACAAAATGGACTGAAGGGGAACCCTTAAGTGAATTTGCCATACTACGAGAGCGTGTAAGTAGGATGACCAGGCATAAGGTGGATTTGGGGAAGGATGAGAAAAGAATGAGTGAGGTATGCCTAAGTGGTATATGATATGAGATGAGGTGATAATAAGAAAGAAATGACACAAAAGGAGTACAACATGAATGGATGAAAGGAATATATGTAGTGGAGGGTGGAGAGTGTGAGGGGAATCCTTAATTGGGATGCCCACGCTGGTGAGAGTAATGATGCGGGAATGGGAAGTAGAAGAGGTGGAGTTGGAAGATGTGTTTGGTGGTGATGGTTATTTGATGAGAGGGCATGTGGTGAAGAAGCTTCTACAGCGGGAAGATCTTAGGGAGAGGGTAAACCTCTACTGAGGATTCCATATAGAAGGGGTTATTAAGTAAGATTGTCAAGCGGGAAGAAAACGGGTGAAAGGAAAGAATACCAATGGGTGAGAGGGGACAGGAATGGTGAGAAGGGTAATATGGGTATAAGCGGAAGAGGAGTAAAAATGAGAAGTGAGAATGAATGGATCAAATACATGGTGATCATGGTGGGGGAGAAGGAGCTGCTGGATAGTGAATGCTACTTGAGAAAGATCGTCAAGTAGGATTCGCAAACTGCAACGGTGATCAAGTAGGATTCGCAAACTGGAGAATGTATTAGTATGAGCGAATGAAGGATGGGGTTGCAAAGTAAGATTTTTGATCATGCAGGAAGATACTCACGTGACGAAAAACATCTTAATTTTAATATAGCACATAACAGGATGCATCGTGATATAAAAGATCAGGATGACTAGACTGTAATATGCATGATAGCATAGATAAGGGCCATCAAAAAGAGTTTGATGCCCCAGTACGATATGCAAATGGAAGAGAGCATAGACAGAGGCCATCAAGAAAGTATGATGCCCCAGTACGACATGTAATCAGATAACATAAGAATATGACAGAGAACACCAGGATATATAAAATCAAGATGCCCCTTGTAATATATCAAGATACAAGAAAGCAATTAATAATTTGCCACTAATAATGCAACACAAGAACCAGTAAACATGTCCCTAACGTGTTTCCACAGTGATGATTGATTAGATGTGCCCCCAAGTAGAGGTACAAAGGATTGGGCCAGTCCTCCTCAAACAAGGAAACAATGAGAGCCGGATTTTCTCCCCAAGCGAGGATTTCACGCGAGGAGAAGTGGTTTGAAATTGGTAGTCATAAGGTGGTTGGACCATTCGTTTGGGATAATAGTTCAAAGGATGAAATGTGTTACTTATTGAGTTTTTATGATTTTGTGGATGTTTTTGGTCTTTTGAAAATTTTACAAATGTTTTTGTATTTTGGATATTTTCTAATGTTTTTGTTTTTGGATTTTTGGATTTTCTAATGTTTTTGAATTTTTAGGATGTTTACCACTGTGTTTGGATTTTTGACGATTTTCAAATGTTTTTGGATTTTTGGATTTTTACACTGTTTTTAGATTTTTGATGATTTTCAAATGTTTTTGGATTTTTGGATTTTTACATTGTTTTTGGATTTTTAGATTTTGGACACTGTTTTTGGATTTTTAGATTTTTTACGCTGTTTTTGGATTTTTGATGATTTTCAAATATTTTTTGATTTTTAGATTTTTACATTGTTTTTGGATTTTTTTTACGATATTCAAATGTTTTTATGATTTTTACATTGTGATTTTTTTACAATTTATGGACCAGAGTGCAGACTTATTTTTGAGAGACGATGTACCGTGTTCCGCTTTGTAACTTATGCTCAAAATAACATAAATTCACTTTCCATTGGCATGATATGGTTGGTGATGATATGATGAAAAGAATTCCAACTCCATTCTTGACTCCACACAACTAGTAAGATGTGTGGGCTCATCACCAAGAATCAAGAAGGACGTAGGAGGTAGGTAATGAATATAGAGACAAATGCTAACAACAATCCCTTTAGGAAATTGTGACTCCATTCTTCATAATGGTACTAAACCGGTTTTAAAAATAGCTTTCACTTTATGAGTCACATGCTAGACTTAGACAGTTATGTGGCCTGCTGATTGATAAGATATGAGGTTAAGGGATAGTTCTCTCTTCACTTAGGCATCTAAATTACGTGTTTGGGGATTCTATAATTTGTAAGCACTGTAAGATTTTGTATTTTTGAAATGACTCCCTATGCCTTGCCCCATGCTACTAGTGAGAAGCAAGGGCTTATCACCAAAGGCAAAATATAGGCGAGTGAATTTCCTTTTTTGTCTTTTTTTTTGTTTTGTTTTGTTTTTTTGTTGTTTTTTTTTTTGGAATATTTTGCAATGTTTTTATGCTTGTATGAGAATGACCCTCTACGCTTTGCCCCATGCCACTTGTAAGAGGCAAGGGTTTATCACCGAAGACAAGACGTAGACGAGTAAGGGCATCTTCCTCCATTCCTAGTCTCACACTACTAGTAAGAAGTGTGGGCTCAACACCAAAGACTATGAAGGACGAAAGATGTGACAATGAATTATTCATAAGTTATTGAATTGATGGATTTTTTTACAATAGTGTTTTGTATTTGGGAAGAAACATTTGCCCCCAATCTCAGCCCCACACGACTAGTAGGACGCGAGGGTTCAACACCGAAGACTGAGATGGACGACCCAACGAACTGGGTAACGAAGTTTAGAGCTTTGTTATGAAAGAGAGAATGTATTAGAAGGGGATATATTACCATCAGTAAGCTTCTAGGTATGACCATAGAGGAAAACGACTGAAAATGGAAGAAGTATGACGCTCACAAACTTAATAGGATTTATACTAGCACTTGTCTCATGATGATAAATATAAAGATATGATTTTGATAAAGAAAATATCCGCCAATGGAAATGAATAGATTTATTCGGAGATAACCACGACAAAAGGAACAATGTACACATTTTTGTTTCCTGGAATATAGAGTTATTTCAAGAATAAAATTTCTTTGAATGGAATGCATTCATGGGTTTTTCAAGGACTTGGCCTGTGTCAATGGCCAATTTATAAGCTCCAAACCTAAAATTATCTATGATTTCGTTGGGCTCAAATTTGTCTTGTTTGTCTCGTTCTTTGGGTGTGTTCTTTCGAGTTTCTTTGAAAATGAAATGATTGACCTTAAATTTTATAGGTTTGAATTTTTTATGGTGGTTATGTCGTAGCCAATTTTGATATACTTGAAGATGATCTAGGGAATTAAGTCGTTTTTCATCAAGAAGCTCGAGTTCATTAAGGCGTGACTGTTGATAATAATCTTTATTGATTACATCTTCGAAGGATATTATGAAGGATGAAAATTCAACCTTGACATGTAAAATAGCTTCCCAACTATAAATAAAGTAGAAGGGAGTGGCTCCAATAGGTGTGTGATAAGATGTGCGGTAAACCCAAAGAGTGGGATAGATTTGGTTAAGCCAATAGCTTCCATGTGTGTTGACAATGATGGTTTGTGTTATTTGGTTTGTTGCTTCTATTTGTCCATTAATGGATTGTTTTGAGGATAGATTCATGATTAAAGATGGAAAAAGTGGCGTAAAGATATTCCTGGGTATACTTACCTCATAGAATGTATGCACATAGAAGTCTCTATAGGTGAGAATAATTAGTGATGAGATTCCTGCAAGATCAATTGTTGAAAGCATGATGGACACAATAGGTTGCATTGTCGCAAGTGGCCAAACTCGATGTGGTTGTGTTTTGACAACAAGGCTAGAGATGTTAGGCATAAGAGCCAATATTGGAATGATAGAATCAAACTTAATGGTACTTGTTAATGAAACCTCATCTGTAGTGTCTACAGTAATATCAAGGTTTGAAAGGGAGTCTTGAAACGAGATCAAGGTCTCGTTAGATGTTGGAAGAATGTTGTCACCCAAAACAGGTTCAATATATGTTTGGGCTGAAAGAGAGTCTTGAAATAAGTTCAAGTGCTTAGTAGATGTGGGAAGAATGTTGTTGTCTAAAACAGGTTCAATGTATGTTTGGCTTGAAAGAGTGTCTTGAAATAAGTTTAAGTGCTCAGTAGATGTTGGAAGAATGTTGTTGTCCAAAACAGGTTCAATGTATGTTTGAACTAATGGAAGGAAATTTGAAGAAGATATGGATTGGTTTGGAATTAGAGAGTCTTGACTATTGTCGTCATGATCTCGTGGAATTTCAGTATATATAGGAGTTTCGACAGTCGTCAACTCTTCATGGAAAGTTGTGGTATTGGATGTGTCGTTGGTTGCAAGAGCATTGTCATCAAGTTCTACAGAGATGACTTCGTCGTCAATTAAGTCTTGGACGTAATTCTTAAATCGTACACATTTATCTATGTGATGACCATCAATGCGATGAAATTCACAGTATGTGTTAGGTTTGTACCAGCATGGCTTAGCTTCCCCTTTGACAAAGGGTTTTGTAATTGGATATCTTATCAGTCTAGCCTCTTTTAGTTGATGAAAAACACTAGAGAGACTTTCTCCAAGGGGGGTAAACTAACGTTGGATTTTACTTGAAGTGATTTCTTCATGAGGTTGTATGATCGACTTTTTGGGTGATTGCTCGCTGATTTGGGTAGCCATATGAGAGAGTTGTGTTGTCATCTTATTAATTTGTTCTAATAGCTCATTGTGTGATGTTTTTCGTGAATTCATCATGTTTGAAAGAGAGGGAAAATGAAGAAAGGTGCGATGAAGAAATCAACCTATTGATTGTGATCTTTGTTTTGGCTTAATTGAGTTTTAACAAGTAAGGCTATAAGAAGTAAGCTCAAACAAGCTACTCGGGATACAAGTGGGATATAACTTAAAAAAGCTATGACGAATATGTTGATTGGTTCGGATTAAACAAGCTTAGCAGATGAAAATGTAAGGAGTACACTCAAACAAGGTACTCGATACAAGTGGGATGTAGCTCAAACAAGCTATGATGAATATGTTGATTGGTTTGGTTTTAACAAGCTCTGGATTTTTGATAGGAAGAGTAACTCAAACAAGTGACTCAACACAGTTGTGAACTCAAAATGAGTTTTGAAGGGATTTGTGTCAGATGGGATTTTGTTAAACTTGACAACTGATGAAATAATGAGTAAACTCAAACAAGTCACCCAATGTAATTTTGATATAGCTTGAAACAAGCTATAAAGGATGTTCTGACAATTGATGAGATAAGGAGTGAACGCAAGTCACTCAATATCTATTGAATATAGCTGAAAATAAGTTATGGCAGATGTATTATTAGCTAAAGCAAGCTAATGAAATTGGTGCGATGTTTTGGTCTGTGTGGTTGGATTGTTTGGATGTTTTCGCTTGGTATTGAATTGGTCGAGAACTGATTTTTCGTGGAACACAACTAGGGTCTAAACTTTTACAATGAACACATTGATATCAGCCAAGTTTTATGATTAAAAAAAAATAAAAATGCTAAACTATTGTGTTTTCAAACAGCAAGCAATCATGTGGATTCAATTGTTTTGGCTTATGAGGTAGCTTCTTCAGGAATGATCATTGTTTCATGCGATCATATAAGTATGCTGTGAAATGGTGGATGCAGGCTCTTATTACTCCGAGAAGATGCGTCCTCCGATATACCCTAGTCCTGATATACCTAATTCTGTACGGGGACAGAATTGGTACGGGGAACCTTTAGAGCACTGGAGGAGACTCACCAATTCTTACTTGCCTGTTTCGGAGTGAATCACCACGTCCAGAACAGGTTTTGTGAAAAGGTGGAAGGCGATGGAGGGATGAATGTGTATGGTGTCCTTATAACTCCCCAAAGATTTACAGGGATGATGCCCAGGCTTCGTTGTTACAGCTATTTAGGCGTGACTCGCATGCACTGCACGACAACATTACCTGTAAGTGAAGAGCAGCGGTGAGGTAAATACCGAACGCTGTGATGAGACTAGGTCTCAAAGTGCAATGCAGATGCAAATGTTGTTGGTGCGTGGTAGTCAATTCCACGTCACCGGTGTAGCTTTGGTGGTGATAAAATCCACCTTGTCTACATGCTAAAACAATATGATGAAGTGATTAAACGCAGGGTTCTTTCCAATTTGAAATAAATCACTAGCAGAAAATAATTATGTACCTGAGTGTACTTTTTTTTTTTTTTTCAGCAATTGTCTTTGAATGGTGGTATTTTTGCGGGATTTTTGTTGTTTTTGTTTTTGACAATATTCCAGTAATGCAGTTCTACAGAAAACAAATTAGTAGTTATCCTGCAAATGAAATGTTAGAAAAGTGATCATGGTTGTTTTTTATTTGCCAGATCGCTCAAAGGCGCAGGAAAAGAGCATACACAACCAACGACCAAACAAATATTAAGAATATGACAAAGGAAAATAATTATTAAAATGACAGTTGGAAAACAAAACTAGAGGATTCTGCAATGTTAGAACAAGAAACTAAAAAAAATTGTGACCGTTTCTGATTTTCCAGATCGCTCGAAGGCGCAAGAAAAGAGCATACGCGGATACAATTGGAATAGTTTTTTTTTTTTTTCAATGTTAATAATTATTGCAATTAATCATGATTGCTAAATAGCGATAATGATTATTTTCACAAAAAATAAAAACGATGAAAGAAGAGGGTGAAAACGTTACCTTGAAGTGTTGTCATGGAAAAGTTAAATGTAAGGCAAAAAATTAAAAATAAAAATTTATTTTCTAGAGCTCGAGTGGCATCACGTTTCTGATTTCCAAGATCACTTTTGAAGTGCGAGGAAAGAGCATACGTGTGAGGATGTTTCGTGAAATAAATAAATAAATAAAACTATAATTTTGTTGTTTTTTTGTTAAAAAGATAGGTGTTAGAAGAAATGAAACCAAATTTTTTGTAAGTCTAAATCTAAAAATTATTTTTCCATTGCATAGATATTTTCAATACCTTTCCGTTAAAAAAAAATGAAGTCATTCCGAGTTTGGGAGCAAAAGTTATGGCTTCCGGAAGATGGGCTACGAGAACGCTCTGAATGGAAATTTTGAACGTGAGAAAAACGTCCAAGGAGCTGTTTTTTTTATTTTTTGACTTCTGTACTTCACCTGAGAAGCTAAAATTTTGACAGCAAGGTTAAAAAATAACAATAATAAGAAAGAAAGAGTTAGATCATAAAATGATTGACTAAAATAAAAGAAAGAAAAAAATAAATAAATGATTAACTTCCTACAAAGCAGTTATTTTAGCAAAAGGAAATAAATAAATATATTTTCCGGATTGGTTGTCCCATGACACTAAGATGATAAACTAATGATTAGTGCTTGTGTTTCTATAGATTACGAGTGAATAGAAAAATCAGAACTACTAAACACCAAGCACCGAGGAGATCAAAGACAGGATGAGCTGCATAGTTTCATTGTTGCTATAACCTGCAGATACACCACAAGACACCACACAACAAAAACACTACCCAAAGCGTGAAGGTTAACCAAAGAAGACCAAAAGGAACAGAAAAGGAAATAATAATAAACAATAATAAACAAAGAACAGATAAAACCACTAATTGAGAAAGTAATGGTAACAGATCGAAAGTAACCGGGCGTGCCAGAATGTAAGCTATGAAAAATACACTACTAACAAGGAAGTAAAATACCAATAATCATACCTCCTCCTTCGCGTTCCGTAGCAAACCTCAGAATGGGCTAGGAAACTTGGATTGAGCCCTGATTTTGTGATATGTAGGTGCTTTTCTTCAAGACGGAGCAAGACCTTCCTGCAACAACGATCCTCTTACTTTGCACTGGATGGGAAAAAGGATTATGAGACTATTTTGGCATTAGGACTAGGCAAAAGGATGTTCTTTGCTCAAAGGATGCAAGAACTTAGATATGGCATGAAAGCTTATTCTCCGTGTGTTTAGAGGGGAGGGGTAAGGTTGTATTTATAACCTGAGGGAGTGATTAGCTTAAATTAATTTAAGTAATCATGGTTTGAAAATGTGGGCAAGATTAGGTGGATGGTTTGAAAATGTGGGCAAGATTAGGTGGATGGTTTGAAAATGTGGGCAATATTAGGTGAGTGGGGGCCACGAAGAATGGGTGAGGATTTGAATTATATTTTTAATTCATAAGTGGAGGATTTTAGGTGAGTGGGGACCACGAATGGTGGGTGAGGATTTGAATTTGAATTTTTAATTCAATAGTGGAAAAACATGGAGAATAATGACATGTTGTGAGGATTAGATTGTTTTTAGATTTGGAAATGGATAATTAATCAAATTATATTTGATTAATTCGAAGTGTATTTTTGTGGGAAATGAGGAAGGGAAATTAATTGATTTAGGATAGATGTGAAATTGGGGTGTCTACACAAAGGAGTTCAATCTAGGATCTCAATTGTATGCCTTCAAGATGATCGATTTGACCTAGCTGTAAAGGAGGAGAGGTTGTTTGACAATTTTTATTTGCTTTGGAATTTTATATGATTTGAATATCCAACGCTTAGTGCAGAGTAGGAGGAAATTTCTACAACTAGGACAAAGGAATGAATTTATCATCAGTACAAAATCTACCAATGCAAATTAAGAAAGATTGGGCTTACTATGGTAAAAAGATCTGATACCATATAAGGACAATGGGAAGGATCTAACATGAGACCGATAATGACCGTAAACCTTTAATCTTGACAAAGACTCCAATTTTCCCAAAAACTAGACAAAATCACTACAACGATATACTTCACAATTATATTATTTACACACTCTAACGTTCTAAATATAAGAATGTCTAGTAAATAGGATTTACAAGTTTTTATAATTAATAACTCTATTAATGCCTAGACTAATCTAATTTAGACTATGGTTATACGAGCACTAATTTGGTTTTAATAAATTAACAAACTTGGTCACACAAAACTAATTATCTCCATATAACAAGCTTACATGTGTGAACACTAAAATAACTAGCAAGCTAGAAAATAACTCAAACTACTTTCAAACTCTTTTAGTGTGAACATAACTCTAATAATATGTGGTCTCATGGATTGTGGGATATGCGGAAAATTGGGTTTGTTGAAAAGTCCATGAAATTTTTTAGGCAAATGCAACTGGTAGGTGTAAAGCGATAGGCTACAACCTTTGTCAGCATCCTCTTAGCTTCTATCAAAATGAGAGATTTAGAACATGCAATTTTCCTCCTCGATAACTAACATATGTCAATGTTGTGAATTGCATGACAACACCTAATATATGGTGGAAGCAGAGTGTTTTTTGTTGCTTCTTTGGGTTTTGGTGGCATCCCAAATAGTTTTAAAAGCTAACCAAAAGAAAAAAGAAAAAATGCCAATGGCCAAAGGAGGTTTAATCGTAGAAGCAAATAAAAGTGAAGAATTTAATTCATTAATAATCATTAACAAGCTTGACATTTTTTCGAGATTGTTAGCTCTACACAGCCTCTTGCATGTTTCCGCTCTACCCAAACCACATTACACATGTCAATAGAGTGTTATGGATCTTTGCATTCAAAGGGGAAATTAATTCCTATTAATGTTAATGTTAATGTTAATGTTAATGTTTGTCTTTCTCTAATGGTTTTTGTTGTTGTTTTTTAATTAGTTAATTATTCGATCCTAATAGGATGTATTTGTATTATTTGTGAACATGGGTTTATTAAGGTGAAATAATTTTGCAGCATATTATTGTTGGTGGGAAATTTATTAATGTCTCATCCATATCCTTTTTTGTGGCAAATTTCATGACTTTTTGGATTGTTTGTTCGATATGTCAATGAGGGAGACTCTATGGTCACAACTCCAACCCATGTTTAACATTGACATCCGTTTACATGTAATTATGTGGTTTTAATTATAATTAAATTTAAAATATCCGTTATACTGATAGGCCTTGGCAAAATAAGAACTTTGTAGTAGGATATGGTGCATGCACATCCATCAAGGAAAAATAAGCAGTGTTTTTTGTTGGATGTTGTAGATGTACTATATTGTTCACTTCCTCCCCATCACACAAACTTAAAACAATTTAAGGTAATATACATTTCACCACAAATTACAACTTGAACAAACTTAACATTTTTTGCAACTCATGTGCAATTGCTAATTTAGGGACAATGAGTTTGACGAATTTTACCTCAAATGTTGAGTTCTATGTTTATGAGAAGAATAAATTAATTACTTCTAGTTTTAATGTGTTATGTAAGCTATTAATTTTTTAATTTGTAGTGAATTGAATAAACTAATTACTTTTAATTTTTTGTTTTTTAGTTGTATCTAATATGTTTCTTTTAAAATATTAATTTAGGGTTTGTATGTTATTAATTAATATAGAAAATTTTAAATATGTAAATTTAAATTAAGCAACATATTGACAATGATGTTGATAAATGTTGTTGTTGATCTATGTTATTCATAGACACATGCTTGGATTACATGACTAAGAATTGGATTAGATTCAAGTGTCACTCATCCATCTTCAGTTCGAGTGATGTTTTTGATGTCACCAGAGGCAACGACAATGGACGTGGTTGGTGTTGTGGGCTCGATGTATCTTAGAATTGCTTCTATGACTCTAACATTTCTCATTAAGCCAAAAAATCAATCCCGCCTAGGGTGGTTAGCCTTACTTACGATAATATATCACAAGCCTTATGCTAATAGGGGTAAAGCCACACTGGAGATGGCCCTCTCAATAACATAATGGTTGATGAGCGGAATAGATATGTTTTCTACCTTATTACCCAAGCTGAATATGCCTCTTCAATGCATCTTGGAATTGCTTCAATAACCCTACAAGCCTTATGTGCCTTACTACCTAGATTGAACATACCTCTTTAATGTATCTTGAAATTACTTTAATGACTTGAAAAACCCTCATATTTTAACTATCAACATCACATTGCACCTCTTTTTGGTGCAAATGCTAGTTTAGTATAAATATTGTCATTTCTGTATGTATTAGGAATGGAAGAAGCACTTTGATGTTATTTAATTTATTGGTGTTATGATTCAAAGATTCTTAGTGGATGACCTTCCTATATTTTGTTGTTGGTATAACTATTACACCTCCTTTTGGAAAAAATGCAAGTATAATTTGTGGGTGAGAAAAAAATAATATACTTACCTTTGAGAGGGTAACAAGGCCATGAAATGCCATATCCTGCCAAAGGTGGTGTATATTAAATTAAGATAATCAAGATTGCAATAGTAAAAGTTGTGAGTGGAATAAAACAAAAGTGTTAGTTGGCGAGTTGTAAACATAACTTCATGCTTGTTTTTATTCATAATTTTCATTTTACGAGTTGTTAGAAATGTTGATAGTTTGGTTGTCTCTTCATAATTCTATATTAAATGTGGCACTACCTTTGCATAGGGCCAAAGTTATGTATGTCAATTTCGGAACCTTGTTGTTGGATATGTAGGTTTTGTATTTTTTATCACACAAAATTTGAATGCATGTTCCTCAAATTTAGAAAATTTACAAAAGCAGGTGGACACCTGTCAACTAGAGATTTGAGCTTGCTTGGGCCTTTTGTCTTAAGTCACATCAGATCACATAAATCACATTTTAGGTAGCTTTGTTTTTTGGAAAAGGATAGTTAATTAAAAGTTTTTAAAAAGTCATAATGCATCTGAATAACTTCCTAGATTTATTTACTTATAATTCTATTCAACATGTTTTATTTGACTATCACCATGCCAAAATTTCATGGAAACATGTTGTGTTTAGATGGCATTGTTTTGATAAGCAATCACATGGGAGGGATGTCTCGACATGATCAAATAGAAGTATTAAACATGAAAATACAATTTGACACCTTATGTATTGTTATTTATGACGAAGTTACATGGTATTCATGAAATAACGAGAACACAAATTATGATTTTTATGATTACATAATTTTTCGTGCAACTATGAATTCAACTATAAGACTTGAGTCAATTCTTGGAGATTGGGCATTTCCCCAACAAAGGAAGATAGACTGGGAGGGAGATTTATAAATACCCCTTTACCACCCAATGATAAAATTATTTGAGCCTTTTAAGATATCTTTGCATATAATAAATGATTAAACTGAATAATATGTAGGATATAACACAACACAAAAACATATTGATGGGCCAAGATGCCCAAATATTCAATATATTCAGATAAATACCCTGAAGGTAGGGAAACATTGTACAATGATCCTTGAGGAAGTAACTCCAAGATCTCCCAATATGGAAACTCCACTTCAAGGGGGATACCTCCAATATACCTCTACCAAGTAGAAGACTCAAGCCATACATGACATCTCATAATGATACATGTATCTTTTATATATGAATACATTACTCTTAATGGATGGGTTATACCTAATACCAATGTAGATTGACTCATCACCCCAATATAATTAGTTCCTATGTGAGCCCATATATTATAAAATTATAACTAAGGGGGATGTTGTGCCATATGTTGGAATCTCCAACAATCCATATACATTATAATATAATATCCCAAGGTACATAACATGTCCTCCCACCTTAACATGTTTCGTCTTGGAAACATGAGAAAAAACCATATAGTGAGTGTGCTTCAAATCATTGCACACATTTCGCCATGCTTGATCATTCAAACACCTAAATGAGATCTTAGTGGGTGATAAATATTGAAACCTGGTTCCATAATCCATTATTTTATTATGATTCCATCCATGTCCATATGTGTTCCTCCTTGACATCCATGCATATATGTAGTAATTACTCCTTTGATTCTATGTCATATAATTATTGTCCCATTGATTCCATGTATAGCCATAGTGATTGTTCCTCCAATTATTTGTATATCCATATAGATTTCTTCCCTCATGTTCCCTAATATGCCTCCATGATTGTTTCCTCTCATGATGATGTGGGTGTCTATATGTTGTAGCCTTAGTATCCTCGACCTCATCAACCTTTTCCTCAACTTTATTTTCCTCTTCCACCTTATTGTTTGCTATATATTTTTTTGTCTTGAGTAGATGAATTATTTTCTTCCTTTTCATCATGTTCTTTGTGTTTTCCTTTTGAATCATTCTTATTTCCTTGTTCTCCATCTTCAAATTCATCTTCAAGTTCCCTTTTGACATTACTTTTTCCCTTGTTAAATTCCATATCCTAAAAGATAACCTTCTTTCTCTTATACCATATTTTCATGAATTTATTTTGAATATTAATATTTATTGTTCCCAAGGTTTCTGTTGGAGCTCAAAATTACACCCTTCCCTGAGTCATAGACAACCCAGGATTTTGAGGCAACATGGGTGCGTCTCCAAGTTGTGGGACTTGAACTAAGATAGAACTCCAAATAAGGTTGGTTCCTTTACCTATTCCTAATACTAAACTACTATTGGAAATTGAAATGCAACTATCTAACTCTACTCTATCATTCCAAGGGACCGGGGTGAGAAGGAGATGCATAAAACTGAAATCCTACACTAAGGGAGGTGCGTACCAAAAATAGGGGAATAACACTTTTAAATGAGAGAAAATGGAAGAAAATTAAGGCAAAGAGGGCAGAAATGAAAGCCACAGTCCATATCAGCATTTAAACTCCCATTCTCATACAATGCACAATAGAAATAAGCCTTGCAATATGGAGAAACATACACAACATACCTGCAAGTAAATGAAGAGGCAATAAAATGCAACAAATCGCCAACTAGGGAAGAATAATAGTCACAAAACAAGTATTTTATTGCTTTAAGATGATGCACAGATCGTTACAATGGAGGAACAAGGTATAAACACACTGCACAATCATAATCTAAGGCCTGCAACTCAAAAACACTTGTGCATCACTGTTCAATTATGCCCTTGCATTCTAAAAGTATCCAACATTACAAATGAGCATCACTTTACAATTTATAGAGAATGGGAAAGAGAGAGAGAGGACTAAAAATAGAGGGAACTCAGATTTCCACCATCACCCACCAATAACATGCATTAAATCTATGAAAAGAGGCATGGGCAACCTTCCAAGGCCATTCGTCCATTGTACATTTCTTGCAGGAGAAAGAATGGGCACCATACCTCATTAATTCTGGTAGTTGAGCTACCTGAAACTGCTCATTTCAATGCTAGGAGAAATAAGTTCAACGGGTCTAGGGTTCCACACGAGCTCCTATAGTCCACAATTAATTCATTTTCACCCTTTCCTTCATTGCAGGTATTTTGGGTTTTTGGGAAACACGGGGAACTGAGGAATTGGTTCCATTTGTGCCTTTTATCTCCACTTTTGCCACAAGGGTCGGGGTTTGTTTATGGATCGAAATTTTGAGTTTGGGGTAGAACCGTGAAATGGTTCCTCCCTACCTTCGTTCTCCCGCATCACACACCATCCACACTACACTTTGCTCCCTTTCCCCTCGCCTCGCCCTTGTCTCTTGGTCCGACCTCTATTGCGGGGAACTAATTCCCCAACAAAACTAGTTTCATTGTTCCTCCATTCATCTGCATTTCTGCACTATATTTTCTCTGCCCCCCCTTACGCTCCTTTTCCTTGTGGCTTGAAACACTCAGCGGGGAACTAATGAATCCGCAGAACCTGTTCTATTTGTTCTCTAGGTTCCCACGACTCATCCCTGATCCATAATACACATGACTGTTGTCCAAATTCCTTCAATGTGGATTTAAAGGGGATGCAGGGGACACTTTGACCAATGGAACTAGTTCTACTTATTTATGAAATCTCTGCCCCGTTTGCATTAAACCACTTTCTTTGTTTTGCGGGTCCAAAGGCAATGTGAAGAACCTTGGTTCCCAAGGAACTAGTTCCACCTGAACACCAAAAGTCTTCAATGCACTACAAAATGCCATTTTCCATTTTTTCCAATTTTTTCTATGTGTTTTGGATTCTTTGAGCTTGGAGAGAAAGAGAGAAATGCATCCAAATAATTTTATGTCCCCAAAAGCAAGTGTAAGTGCCCAAAACATGAAAAATAAAAGATTTTTCCAGATTCTTCACCAGTCCCATGAAAAAATTAGCAAAGGGGTGCAAAATGGGATAACATATTCTAACTAAGGATGTCCAAGAATAATATCCATACCATCCATATCTAAAGCATAAAAATGTGAATGTAAAACATATATATACATAGAGAGCTTTACATCTTCAAAAACTTGAATTTGCTTACCATCAACTTGAACTTCTTTGACATTATTTTCCTAAACATGTAGTTGTTGAGCTACATTCATATTGATGAAGTTATACTTGCTTCTATGGTTTATGGAAACAATTACCTTTTTCCTTCAAATGTACCCTTCAAATTGAAATATTGAAGCATCCTTCTTTGGAGATGCTACATGAACTCTTCTCTTGATCTAATATCTCTCCTTTTAAATCATCATCATCATCATCATCGTCGTCTTCTTCTTTTTATTCTACCTCTCTTTTTACATCATTTGTAGTCTCATCGTTGTCATCATTGTCTTTAGCTTCATCTTTTGCTACACCATACATTTATTTCTCTTCTTCCATACCCTTCTCTTTTTTATCCACCTCAAGCTATGGCCGCATTTTTTGGAGGAGTTAATTAATTAAAATATCTTCTTGTCCTAGCTAGGAACCATCTTGGGTTATACTTTGCAAACCCCAGTTAGGACACCTCTTGTGAAATAACTTCAGAATTAATTATTTTCTTTTCAAATTAAAAAATATTCTATCTTTGTAAAATAACTTTAGAATACATAATAATTACTTTATTTCATTTTGATTAATCACTAACTTTTAGAACTTTAATATTTTGTTAATGTGGGGAAATTATCACATAACAACATCAAGTAACTTTCAATATTATTAACTTTTGATATTTTTTACCATTTTGTTGATAATATATTTTTAAAATAATATTGTAAAAGTAGAGTTACTATACATTTTTACAGTCACTAAATTTTGAAAGTAAAGAGGAGTTTGATGAAAGGCACATTTTTTTAGAAAATTCAACTAAATGGAAAGCGAGAAAAAATAACACAACAAAACTAAAACTAATTTTTACCTAGTTGGTACCAAAAAGTAGAACTATTAGATAGATCAAAAACACAAAAGAATGTTACTCATTTAAACTATCATAGCTGAATCCAATTAGTAATAAGAAGAATAAAGAGCATTTTGTGTGCATGAGAACCACCTCATAACACGACCTGATACCAAGGGGACTATGCACTTTTTTTGGGAAAATATTACAATGTGATGAAAATAAACTTTGATTTAAATGTAAGGAGAAATACAATTAAAACTAAACTAAATGTTTTACCAAATCAATAAAAATTAAACAAAACAATGCATTTTTGACATTGACCTAATTTAACATAGTCTTACCACGAAAAAATTAATATTCCATTAAGCTTGAAGGGCGTTACAATATTTTTCAGGGGATCATTTTACTGCGTAATGTCTCTAAAGTCATGCCTTTTAACATTGGTTAATAATCCCCTTTATTGTGAGTTATTGAAACAAGATAAAAACATAGTTTCATTTTACAGATTGTCCTCCAGACTATTTGGAACATTTCTCTCACTCGGTCCAATATACACTGGAATTGTTTGTCAACAAAACATTACTGTACACAAAATGTAATATGCAAAATGAAAAATATTGTAAGAGAATGCCTTTCTAAATGTGAATGCAGTTAAAGCCCTATATAAGACTAGAAATTAGTTGTAATCAGATACCATAAAATAAACAAATAACGATGTTGTGAGAGTTGGCCATTTTTTCCCTTCATATTAACTCAGTTTTGGGATTCGATTACTCAATTGATTGTACCACTTTGACCCTTGTTCTTCCCTAGCATTATCATGACCTTTAAATCCATCAAATTTAATCTAGTAAATATGTAAACAACAATTGCAAAAAGAAAAAAATTGTGTAATTATTTTTTCAATTGAAATGGCTTAAAGTTTGCACATTGTCTCTTTTGACAATCTTCCAATTTTCAATGAGCTTTTCTGCATCCTTCCTACCTAATTAATTATTTATCTGGTTCAATTATTGTCGTTATGAACTATATTAAAACCTTAAATTATTTTGAATCAGGATCACATATTTTATAAATTTTCTTAAATCACAGATTGGTCTGCATGTAGTAATCAATTTTCAAAACATCAGAATTGTTTCCACACCACCAAGATACATAAATTCTATAATGTCATAAACTATAATTACAACAAAATATACCTTAAAATCCCATGTAATCTCTTGAATGAACCTTTGAAAAGGTAGTTTCTGGATCAAAAGCTCAATGCTTTTTTATTACTTTATGAATTTCGTTGAAACACGCTAAAAATATAAAAGAAAAAATAATCTTTGACTCATTAAACCGTCCCAAACATTAACAAAGACACATCCGTAGAAAACATTTCATACTTAAATTTGAAAACCGTCCTGAAATTTTCAAATTTAAATAAAGATATCAAATCCAAAATTAATTGAAGACATGTCACAGAGCGACAGTTTTGGGACAATATTTGTGTGGATTCTTCACTTCCCCTATTGTTGTACGAGCAACCTCTAACCTAAAATGGAAACAAAAAACTATAAATCAAAACATCCAAATAAAAATACACTTATTGTAAAGCACATATAAAAGAAGGTAAAAACCCCTTTGGTTAGCTTAATTATCATTTATTAAATAAATGATTAATTAATTAGTGTGCACATTGTAGATAATTAAATTTGTTATTTAAATGGGAAATTACTTCCTCATCCCAGTCAACTCCACTTCACCAGTTTAGTTAACTCAATTTCTAGAATCCTAAAAAGGTGGGGGCAATTCAATTGCACGTACAACCACCTTTCCGGATGCAAATTTTGTAATTAATTCTTTTACTGCCCCTCAATGGCATTTAACTTCCCGGAACTATTACAACTCCCTCAAACATTATTTTTAGCATGTGCATTCAACCACTGTCAACCAACTTCCAACCACTACTTAGCCCTATAAAACACAGGCTTACCCTCTTACAAATCCTCTTGCATTTACAACACAATTACTCTGTCAATTTTCTCTCCAATATCCGCATATTGGAGGATTTCTTATCTGTGTTTATAGTAATTGTATCTCTATTTTGGAGGTCATTAAAGAGCACCCAAAATAATTTTCAAGGTTATATTGGCTAAGCTTCCACAACCTTACATCAAGGTTTGAAAGGAAAAGCTACATGGAGGTTTGCACACTTGTTTGTTTGTCTTCCATTTTAATTATTTTACACTGTTTACACCTAACTATCATCGATTGAGGAAAAATTTGTGTAGTCAGTGCAACAATGTTTGTGCATGAAAAACCAATGTTTGAAGCAACGATAGTAGCTTTGCCTTGTTGATAAATTGAATTTTCTCACCAACTTTTCATTGGAGTTCTGTATAAACAATTCAATACCCAGTCTGTACCCATCTCCTCTCCTCTCCCCTGTTGCGGGTGGGGCCAGTGGGAGTGCAACTGCCACTACAAGCAGTGTATGGTATAAAATACCAAGGGGTCACGTCTCACATGGCATGGTTTTCCGTCAACTTCAACCAATTTCTTCCTCTCCCGTGGCCACACATATGTCAACTACCATGACTTATTCGAAAGACCGTTTACTCGTATCATTACACTGAAAGGCGTGTTTACTATGGGAAAACTTGGTGGGATCTGACGTCAAAATTTAATCCACATCGACCATGTAATCATCCTCATCAATGTATAACACTATAGAAATATGAATGTCCATGGGTGTCAACGTCTACCTTAGTATGAACAACTCATCTTCCACCCACTTTATAATGAAGTGCATTAATACAACTTTGTTTCCATTGTACAAGCTTCATAATTAAGGAAACTTTCTTATTTGATGGTGTCGAACAAGTTCTTGTTTTTACTAATAGTAGATAGACTTTTTCCAAAAAGATGGAGATGAGAAATGGATCTCAATTGTTTCTTGTCGATGCCAAAACAAAGAAAGAAGGTCCTTGTGCTGTGAGGATGCCACTCTGGGATCTCAATCTTCCACCTTCAATGTTGTTCAAGATCCCCTCATAAAGAAAATTTGTTTGCAATTAGTTAATCATTTTCTTAATACATGTTTCTGATGCCACAATTTGGGAATTTTATAAACCCGGTGATATTCATATGAAACAAATGTATGTTGTGTACGAAGTCGTGACCTTTTTCTCCCTGAAAATATGTGTTTTGTTTCGCTTTAGTATTACATTTAATATAAAAATGTTCCTATGACGATGATGGGTAAACTAGTATGGATGGTATTTAGGAACATTTTTCCTACAATGTGGATACATGTCATGTATGACAACATGGATAAGTGTCGTGTGGGGGAAATGTGGAGGAATTTTTTATAATTATGCCAAAAGGCATGTTTACAGTGGGAAAGCGTGGGGGCTCTGACAAAAGATTTTAATCCTTGTCGTCGATGTTGTATGTTGTATCAACGTCCATGTACTAACGAAATAGTCACCGCCCATGTCATCAACTATATCAACACCCAAATCAGTATCGTGTTTCTTTTTTGACCTTCAACAACTGTGAATCATTGGTTGACAGTTGTATATATTGATACTAATTTTGGTTGTTGATTCAATTCAACAGACGATGGAAACAACATAGTTGTTTCCATTCCATTTTCAGTATGACCCCAAGACGGGCGTTTCAGGCCCATTTACAAATTGTTTTGCAGTTCCATTTTCTGTACTAGAAATGCCTGGATGTGGGTGGGGTGCGTTAGAGAGGAGGGATGAGAATTTGCATACAACGTAGAATTGAGGATGTCATTTTATGAAGTGGCATAGAAAAAATCATTTTAACAACCGAGGAGAACAATGAGAGATTTCACAAAACAATAGGAATTAGAAAATGCTTCCAATTATCTTGGAATATTTATTATCCTCGCGTAGAAATGATTAGCAAGAATATTAACAGGTGTGAAATGAACGTGAAGAACAATCTTTCTCATTAGCTTGTCGTATTTCAATTGCTAAGGGAAGTTAATTGTGTATTTTATAACATGTAGAGTGACACCAATGTTTTTTATTTTATCAAATATCCTATCGGATGCGTACCTTGTATGTCTGTTATTAACTTGATGGCCACTTGTTGTATGGGATTCTCTAACAATAGTTATTGTCTCCACAAATATTCTTTAACATCAACGTGACTAGAATTAAATACTAATTAGAAACCCAAAATAACAACCTCTATTTTAGCTATTTTTTTATTATTGGTACCTTGGTTGTATATTTATGTGTTATTACACTGAAAAGTATGTTTACAAAGGGAAAGCCTCGGGGGTTTTGACAACAGATTTTAATCCTTACCGACGACGTGGTCTACCATATCAACGTCCATGTACTAAAAATATCTTCATCGTCCACGTCATCAACCATACCAACGTCCAAGTTAGTATTATGTTTCCTGTTTGATCTTTAACAACTACGAATCATTTCTTGATAGGTGTATATATTGATACTAATTTTGTTTGTTGATTCAATTGAGCAAATGATGGACAACGATTTTAGTGTTTATATTTTCCGAATTGATTTAAAACGAAGCATGAAAAAAGTTCCATCAATAAGTAATTTAACCCCAACGGAATGGGAGTAATTTTGTAATTAATGAACAACAATCTAAATAATGCAGCTAATAGTTCCTAAATGATTCATCTTAAGGGTGGTCAATACTAACAACAAAATGTCTTAGTTGTCTCCGATTCACAATTTAATTAACATGAATAAAAATTGAGACTGTTGTAATATTAATGTTTCAAGATTAATTTTTTGGGGCAAGCATGATTAATTCCTCGTAAGATGAGACCAAATTTTAATCGTAGAAAATTTCCACTTTAAAAAAGGAAGAGATAAATGTGTACATCCAATATAGCATTTTCTTTCCAATAATCAAACACAAAAGCAACCGTTACAGTGATAATCACAACAAAAAAAATCCCTAACTTCTTAACGTTAAAAACATTGAAAAGAGGAATATATGTTATGTGTTAAAATGATAATCACTATATTTATTTATCATGATCCAGATGAAAAAAGAATTGGCACGAAGAAAGCCATGTTATACATAATAGTCAGGCACATTCTCTATAGTAATTTCCAGTCAGCACGAATATCATGGAATTCATATTTTTGTAAATCTAAGGAAATAAATATAAATTGAAAATACTTTAGATTTACGCAGCAGTCAGTAAAATTATATGCTTAGAGAGTGAGAAGGAAGCTTGGTTGTTTGAGTAGTGCATTTTTAAAGATACTCCCATATGCTTATTACACCAAATCTCATTGGAAGACTTTGTGGCCATCAAGAAAGGAGTAATGGTGGCTTGTTCAACATGAAATTAATTGAGATGAGTTCTCAAAGCAATACTAATCCATGCCAGGAATTAGAGAAGGGTTTATAAAAAGACTATTTTTAGAAAGTCCTAGAATCTATTTTTAGCAGGTTTTGGCAGTTTTGGTATGTTACAATTTTTAAGGGTCTTCAAATAATTTATGGTATTCAAGAAAATATGATGATACCATATGTTCTATATTTCATAGGTTATATTTTAAATTTAACTCTATTATCTTTCTAAAAGATCTTATGGTTCTGCCAATCAGGTCAATGCAAGCTAAGAGATATGACCCCGACAAGGAGCACTAAAAATTAATTAAAAAAATATTCATATTTTGTCCTCTTTTCCAATTCAAATTCACCAAAAACATGGATGGATGTCATATCCATGAAGGATTTCCTTTCGAATTGTATTTAGAACTATTCATTTGATGAACTTTCATCTTCTATTTGGAATCCTTCATTTGATGAACTTTCGGATTCCATTTGGAACCCTTCATTTACTATTCCTACAACATTTTATCTTCAACATTGGTTCACTATAAATAAGATGGTTTTGAATGAAGACATAAGTTTTAAAGTTGAAATATTTTATAGAAGCAAGTTGAAATAGGTTAGAAGTTTACAAGTTTAGAGGCACACATCTCTCATATAGAGTTATCCCATTTATATACATCTTCATTTGCAGAAAATTGCAAGGCATACATCTCTCCTACAAAGTTTTCCCATTTCGCATCCATTCTTGTCTGCAAAGAGATTTGACACACATCTCCCCTATAGAGATTTCCCACTTTGTATACATATTTAATTAAGTTATTTTACTTTTACAGTTACAATTTTATTTCTGCAATACAGTTTATTGCTTTTACAATTTTAGTTATTTTATTATGAATGTATTGCCATAACACAGTAAATGCAACCATTAATGTGTTGTCCACCAAATTCCAAAAATAATTCAAATCAATGGTAATAGAGCGTGGAAATGAAATTTTCAAAAATTTGCAGGTTTTGAAAATGATGGGAAAAACCAACAAGAAAATATAAGAAGACGACATAATTCAAGATGTGGATCAATTTTAGCACAACAAAATGAGCATGAGTCAATTCTCGTAGAAAACAAATTTTTGATGGAAGAGAACCAACAGTTGTAATATAATTTGAGCATGATCATGGAGAAGATGATGAAAAAGCAGAAAAATATTTCCCATTTTGGAAGTCCCATTGTGGAAGGATTGCTCTAAGTAAAGGTAAGATGTAATGAAGTTATACAAAATTTACAAAATCAACTTAAAGAAAAAGAAGCATTTTGGGAAAAAATTCAACATGACCTTGCCATCTTGCAAGGTGAATTTGAAGAGTTGACGGAAAATAAGAAAATTGTTGTAGATACACATCCAAAAGCAGATGAAAACATGGTATGTTTTTCTTGTTCATCACATCCTGATAATTCTTCATATGTGATTGATAATTTTGAAAAACATAAAAAAGGTATTGGTTTCAAGTTGTTAAATAAAATGGGGTATGATGGACATGGCCTTGGAAAATATGGAAAAGGAATTCAGTAACCTCTCAAAGTAGAAAAGAGACCCAAGAATTTTGGTCTATAACACACTGGGGAATCAAATCAACCCACTATGGGTCCCACATTCATTAAAGAATGCATGTAGCCAAAATATTCTTCTCAAAATTGGTGTGAACCTCGTATTCATGCATATGGAAGGTATTTGATTCATCACACCATTTGTAGTCATTATGGTAGAACAGGTCAAGATTTTACTCGTTATTGGAATCTTCATCCTTGTGATATTTCTGGGAAGTGCAACCATGATAGTTCTACATGTTGTTTTACTAATATTCCTACACATAAGTCTCTCAAAATAATAAATAGGAATTTTGGGTGGGCCACCCCACTCAAGTGGAAGGGTATCACTTCAACACTCAAAACATCTCATGTACATCAGAGGTCAATCCTACAAGCAATGGGGCCCATTTCTTCTCAAGGAAGGGTGAATGATCCAGATGAGTACTCTGAGCAATATTAATCCATGTTAGGAATCAAATAAGGGTTTATAAAAAGTATATTTTTAGAAAGTCCCGTAATCTATTTTGAACATGTTTTGATAGATTTGGTATTTTACAGTTTTAAAGGGTCTTCAACGAATTCATGGGATTTAGATTATATGATGATACCATAGTCTATTTTCATAGATTATATTTTCAAGTTCACTCTCTTGTCTTTCCAACGGATCCAATGGTTCACCAATCGGGCTAATGGGCTAAAAGATATGACCCCAACAAGGAGCACTTAAAAATAATAATATGATATTCAAATTTTGTCATCTTTTGCCCATTCAAATTCACTCCAAACATGGATGTATGACATCTTCGTGAAGGATGAGCTTTCATATTCCATTTGAAACCCTTCCTTTGATGACCATTTGGCTTCTATTTTAAACCCTCCATTTGATGACTTTTCGACTTCCATTTGGAACCCTTCATCTTTGACATTGTTTCACTATAAATAAGATGGTTTCAAATTAAGATAAAAGTTGGAAAGCAGAAATATTTTCTGCACAAAAATTGCAAGTTACAGGTTTTCAAGTTTGGAGGCACACATCTCTCATATACAAAGTTTGTTCCATTTGTATACATCTTCATTTGCAAAGAATTGCAAGGCATACATCTCTCCTACATAATTTTCCCATTCTGCATCCATTTTCATCTACAAAGAGATTCAACATACATCTCTCCTATAGAGTTTTCCCACTTTGTATACATATTTAATAAAATCATTTTACTTTTACAGTTAGAGTTTTAATTCTGCAATACAACTCATTACTTTTACAAATTAAACTATTTTATTATGAATGTAGTGCCATAACACATTAAATGCCACCATTGATGTGTTGTCCACCAAATTCCAAAAATAATTTGGATAAGATATAACCGGCCCTCGTGTAAAGTTGCCTTAAACGCTGCAGTTTGAATTTTTAATATCGGCTGAGGGACTATCAACATGGATTACGTCGTCGCCTTTAAGTTGGGCAATGACAGTATTGTTGTTAAGGCATCATCTTTCTTCCTTGACGAGGGGGACACTTTCACATGTGTATCCAAGGATCTGCTCCTTCGTCGATTCGAGGACCCTTCGTGTGCCAAAAAATAGGGAGTTTGTTTGTTGTAGGGTTAAAAACACATAGTTTTGAATTGTGTTATTAAAGTTTTGTTGTGGAAGATATATTGCAAGTTCTTCGTGATTGGATGTTGAATGGACCTTACCACTGTCAGTTTCGATGGAAAACTGTGAGAAATAAAGCTATCTCTCCATGTCATCATTAAATATATATAACTGAGAGCTTATATATCATTTCCTTTCCAGTTAGTTAGATTTATAAAATTTGCTTATTCACTTTGTAATTCATAATTTATATGACACCATTAGAATCACGTTGTTAGTCATCTATTCTTGCCATATACCATAAGCCACGCCATCGTTACAAATAATAAGACAAAATAGAAGCAATGGGCATAAATTTGTCAAGAAATAGGGCTTGAAGCTTTTCAAATCAACTTCAATAAGACCCACATCCAACTGATTTAGTTGTTTAGGTATGTTTTTAGTTGTTTCGTTTGAATTGATTTTTTAGATTTATTAGAATTGAATTTTGAGATTTGTTTTAACATTTTTTCACACATTTGAACTCTAATTTAAATTTGAATATTATTAATAGATTGCATATTTTAGTAGCTAATTATTCCATGACTGTAATTTGCAAGACATCAATTGCTTAAACATAGACTAAACACATTAGATCTTAAATTAAGAAAATAAGTAGCCTTTTTTTGTCTGTACATTGCATGGTACAATTTGATGGTTTTATTAGTTCAAAGATCTCTTTTGAATGGCAAATAATAGCCACCTTTCTCTCATTTTGCCAACTACTTGAAGGACTTGAATATTAATGACTTTATTGCACTAACTTTTCTCGTGTGCTTGCTTGAGCTTAAAAATGATAAGGGAAGTTTTTTGGTTTTTTTTGTCCTCCTTGAACATTCCTTTTATGTATCATTGCCACCTGATCCTTCGGAAGTAATTTCAACTGCTGGGTTGCCATCTCAACACACCTCTCTAGCGAAAAACTCCATTTCGAAAATCACTTTCCATTTCCCTTCATGCTTCCAAGGTGTGCTTCACCTACATCATTCACATCTACAAAAACTACGTGCCTCACGGTTAGAGGCAAACTATATATGTTTTGCTGATAGCTATACAAAAACCTTACTTGCAATTGTGTATGAAACCCCATCACTTGGGTTTTAGGTCCAATTGACATATCCTTGTCTCTAAATTATCCATTAAAACATGCAATTGAATCGTCCTTGTAAAGGTTTAATTCCCTTGTTTTTATTAACTCGTGGAGTAGGTGTGGGACATGCAGGTATTTAATTCTAGGGTGTCCTTCACCTACATTGTCCACACGTGTAAAAACCATGTGCCTCATGGATAGAGATCAAAAACCCTATTCTTCTCCTTTACATCTACATAGAAATGTTGATCCCTACTTCGTAAGAAACCACTAATCACAATTATGTATATAACCATTTTTTGCATATGCGTATAAAGTAGAGCACATAACATATATTATTTGGGTAAGAATGATCTAAATTGAGGAATAGGTGTGGGACATGAAAGGATTTAATTCCCATATTTTTACTAAGTCGTGGGACATGCATGCATTTAATTCCCATGTTTTTATTTTAAAAGCCCTCTTTCGAATGACAAATACAATACACTTTTTGCTCACATGGCCAATCGTTACAGTGGCTCAATTATAAATGATTGTTCAAGAATCACCTATTCCCCTAAAGATAATCAAGCTTAAAATTGAATAAAAATGTTTATTAGGCTATCCTCATTTTTTACATTTTAGTCCATTTAAACACAACTTGCATTCATGTGCATAACACGTGTCAGAAAGAGATGAAAAAATACATCACATAAATCATTTTAATTTTTATCCTTCAATTCATGTCTTTGCATTCCTTGAACATTCCTTTTACGCATCCTTTTTGTCTGATATGAAGGGAGTAATGCCAACTATTGGGTTGTAATCTCTACAGCCCTCCCTCCCTGTTGCAAGCATCGCCCTGACCACAAGCACATTGCATCACCCTTCACATTTCATGGTGTTTTTATTTTCACATTGACTCCTCTATTCCTACTTCCTTTCCATTACCCATCTCTACCCTCTGACACCGTTTGCTACACCCATCTTCCTTTCCCATTGTTCCTCTCCATCTAATTTCGCTTCTTCACTATATCCCTTTCGGCGTTAACATCATACTCCATTTTACGTAAGGTAGCAAGTAATAAAAAATATGGCATGAATATTAAATTTGATATATGGTAGCAATTGATTGAAATAATTGGCCGATAGGCCTTCCTAGAGACAATTTTTTGTTAACTGCCACTTCTCCCATCATCGTCCTTTTCCCATGTGATTTTATTGGCTTTATTTTTAAGACTTCGCAAGTTTTATCACTGTTTGTTTTTTCTCCATATATCTTTTTAAAAACACAATATTGAAAAATCATGCAGCCTTTGGAAAATGTAAATTTGACTCAACGTTTTTCCCTGAAATGGAATTAGCCAGAAGCATGGGTGGAGAGACCAGAACCTGTGCAAGCAATAGAAAAAACATTTGAACTTACAGAAGATAAAGAAAGAGGAAAGACGTGTGCTCGCATGGAATAAAGAACATAAGGCTAAAATAGATTTTTTCACCAATGGAAAAATCGAGATTAACAACTAATTTGAGATTGAGTTCATTCATTTTAGAATGGTTGCTTTTTTATCTCCCTATTCTTCGCTTGTAATTTCCTACTTAAGCCTCATTAGAGGTGTTCTTTTTGTTGTGTGTAATGCGCTTGTGTGGTTGTCTCGGTGCTAGTGCTAGTGTTGCTGCTGCTGAGAATTGCTCGTTTATCTAAGTTGATTGCCTGTTGTCGAACACCAATAAATTCCCATTAACGATCTTGTAGATTGTTGTGCAGAGAATAGAAAGGAGGAAAACATATTGCAGAGTAAGTGGCGCCATAGCCAGTTGTAATAATACTTGGTGCGGAGATGATGTAATGGATTATGTGGAAGAGCAGGTTGAGGGATCAAGGAATGAAGAAGGAGGAGGAAAGGGAGATGGCGGTTTATATTATTTCAACTATTATAAGAAAGGAAAGGAAATTGAAGATGCAGTTGTGACAGTGAAGTGTTCAAGTGCATGTTTTCTGCAAAAGTTTCCTCCACTATATTTATATCACCCATACAAAGAGTGAGATTCTAGAGCAAATAAAAATATATGATACTTCCGAAGAATGTGGAATTTGCATGGAGGAGGTGTTGAATTCTGATCACCCAAGAATCACATGCTGCAAGCATTTGTTTTGCATTTCTTGCCTAGACAAAATGTTAGGCAAAAGGAATTCGTTGGCCTCAATGTTTCCCTCTGTGTAAGACCCCTCTTAGATATTGGAGCAAGATTATTCTTAAATGTTAATATATGAAGCTTGCCACCCTCATTAATGAAGGATTTTCAAAATAAAATGATTGATGAAGGATTGTAATTGACTAATGAGTGATTTCATTTGGCGAGGAGACGATCATTTGATAGAATCAGTCAGAAAAGTAAATTATCAAATGGTAGTGTATTTAGGGGATTAGAATGACTAATAGGGATTCATTGTATTCATTGTATATATATATATATATATATATATATATATATATATATATATATATATATATATATATATGTGTGTGTGTGTGTGTGTGTGTGTATACATATATATATAATTCCAAATTTGTAAACTTTTATTTAAATTTGATTGTTTCTATTTTTCTTGTTTCTACAAAATATCTTTGGTTTATACATATTCAAGATAGTTTATAATATAGATAATAATAAATTACATAAGTTAATAGTTTGTTTAATGATATTTAATAATTTCTTCTTCCTTCAAGATATATTCTTCTTATACAATATGAATCAAAATTCTCTGCTTAAATTGTTCCGAAGTTTTGGGATGTGTTGTTATAATATGGGCCTGTTTTTTCATATTTTTGTCCTAAATTATAATTTTAAAAAATATCAAACTGTATAGTTAGACAGGTTAATTTTTTTTTATCTAAAACCATAAATTTGACATGTTAAAATATTAATTTAAATTTTGTATATTTGGCCTATAGGCCTTCCTAGAGACAATTTCAAAATCATTATAATATGTGAAGCATAAAATATAATATGTTAGTATCACTTCATTCATTTTAAAAAAAGAATGGAAATCATACTATTTAATTATAAATTTAGTAGTTACTAATTTATCTTCAAATACAATATTTTAGAAAGTGTTTTATTCTTTTTTGTAATTGAGGGTAAAAGATAAATACAATTATTCTTAGTAGCTTGTGTTTTCCAAACCTAAAAGAAAATTTAGAAACTTTTTTAATAATAAAAGAATACTATATCTTTGGAGTTTCCATTAAATTATAATTACATATTGTTTCTTATTTCATTCATTTTCCATTTAGATTTCATTGGAGTCTCTTTATAATAGGTGCAAATTAGATTTTAGGTAAGACTATTTGTGTTTTCCTTAAGTCACATTTGTGCACTTATTAAATTTGTAGCATTCTCATTTGTATCTATATTAGGCAAGGTTTTCAAGAGTGACTGCCACGCTCTTTCATTGACTTTTCCACTACTAGAAATGTTATCATCAAGGTTTAAACATACGACCTAGCAATGAACTGTCTAGTGATTGCCGCATTGGCTCAGTCGACAAATAGAGGATAATGATAATCAGTATTTGAGTGGCACCCATTGGCATACTACGTGGAGAGGTGGGTAAATCTTTTACATCACGAAGCTTCTTTTTTTGCGCCTATAGATAGGGAAACTTGTATATGTTTGATTTCCACACTTTGCATATGTTAGACATTGAAACTCTACATGTAGGTTACCGTCTATTGCCAATTTCACACATATTTACTAATTGGGTTTCTCTCTAACAATTACGGTAATGATTAGGGTTTAGCCCATCAATAACCCTGATGACATCATTCATTAATAATCACTAACACAAAACCCTCGACCATCCATTTCCCTGACCCGATTGTCTATTTCATTTGCATTTGTTAGACACAACCACCAATACTCCCATTTGGAAAAAGAGAAAAAGTAGTATTCTCATGTTCTCTTGGGTTTTCCTCTAATGCTCTAGCGCATGTGAGGTTATAACCACGGAACCGATGGAACCCATTAACCCTTCAATTTGACGATTATAATTCAATTGATTTAGTTAAGAATTTTGAGTATTAAGTTTTGACATGATTACAAACCCACATTAGCCCCTTCCACACATCATAGCATTCACCCCCCACCCTTTAATAAATTTAAAATTTTGACATATTTATAAAACAATAACAAACAAAAAATATTCATTAATCAAAATTGTAGGTTTTAATGTATTTTAAGATGAAACTAACATTTGTAGATGTATTTTAATTTTTTTAACATATGCATATTCTTTTTTTATATAAATGTGTGATCTCTTTTTCTACTTATTTGGTATCTATGTTTATACATAAGAACAATTAGATTAAGGAAATGGACTCTCTTTTATAAAACTTATTCAAGGAGAAATTATAGTGTTTTTTTGTCTATATCTTGTTCTTCACATAGTTCAACTAAATATCTTTAGTCTCCATTTGCATGCATTTGCTTGGTTGCCACAGCACAACTACTTGCTCAAAATTTCCTTTACATTCAACTCATTAAACATCATCTTTCCTTTGTTCCACAATTGTTGTGTTATATTTACGTGTTGTTGTGCTTGTTTGAGTACTTCATAAGGCAGTGAATCTCTTCTTTCTCATTTTTCTAAAGTTCGAATGGAAAACCATAATTTCTTTAAATGTGTAATCTATTTTTTACTTATTTGATCTCTATGTGATTATGGAAATGATTCCTTTTTTTAAATTAAAATTTTTGACATATAGATGTTCTCGTTTCTTTAAATGTGTAATTTCACTTTTTACTTATTTGATCTCTAAATATACTACTTTCAAATACTCCTTGATCTGCCTATCGGCCTCTCGCAAGCACCTTTGTATGCTTTTGCTAGTAATTTAATAGAGTGGATAGGAGCAATATACCTGCCTTAGGTACGATAATAAATGTTGGATCTTTAAATTAAAGAAGTCATAGTCAAGCCACCCACTGTAAAGTATCAAAACGATATGAATAATGAAATTTGCATTATACACTTAAATATCTTTGCGTACTTTCTTACACGAACTTTAAGGTAAACAATGAATGTTACCTAAGACTAACATAGCAGGTAAATCAGTGCCTATAAATGTAACGCCAACACTAGAAAGTCGAGTTACATTTCTCTCCTCAGATCTGTTGGAGAAGCAACAGCTTTGATAACAAGCTGTCTCTGCGTCCACGTTATATATTTCCCTCCTAGATTCTTACATTTTCAGCCAGATTTTAAATTCTGTTTCCACTAGGGTTTGGATGGAGCAGTTTGCCAGGGTTTCTCCGGAAACCTTGTCGTGCTTGCAGAAATATATTGAAGCAAATTCAACGGATACTATGTTTTCTGTTTAGGGTTTTAAGCAGTTCTCAAATTGTGTTACAATGGCCGCAGATTGTGTTTCTGTGTTGGCCATGGCTGATCCGGTAGCGGGAGAGCCGTTTTATGTGCCGCCATTAATAAACAATCCCATGAAGGAAGCTAACGGAGTTGCGTATTCAGAGTATTTTCCTCAGGTAAGATTCTTAATACCCGTTGTGAATTGTGAATTAGGGTTTGTTAATACGGCTCGTACTGCCTTAGGGTTTTTTTTATATGGCTTTGCATTGCGTTAGGGTTTTTTTAGCCCCAGGGACATCGTTACAGTTCCGTGGGTAAATTGTTGATAAAATAATTGGTAACTGAGTTAAAATATCGTAGAGATATCAAGATTTATTTTCTGGAGAAACGCTCTCCAAACCCTAAATATGGCTCTGGAACGAGTTAGGTTTTTTAGCCTCAGAGATATTTTCACCGTTCCTTGGGTAAATTGCTGACAGGAGCAATCAGCTATCGAAATAAATATATCACGATACATATTGATAAAAAATCACGTTGGGAAATACTCTCCAAAATCTATTTAACGGTGTCTTAGGCCGATAAATGTTAATAATTTATGGATATTGGTCGACAGTCAATTAAAGTGATATAACGATACACTATTCGAAAAGAATTAGGAGAAATAATTTCAAAAATCTAAATCTGACCGGGTTGTCCACTGTTAAATGTTGTGATCTTTCTTTATTCATTTTGGGTATTGGATGTTGTGATCAAAGGATTCAATTGAAAAAGGTCCATATAACTGACATTCTGTTAAGTAAATTTCTTTTTGCTTATTCATCTTTACTTTTTAGCGGTTGCTGTAAATTTCTTTATCATATCCAACACGGCTTTGTGGTTTGTGTTTTATTCATCATTTTCTGCACACAGGGCTTTAGATTGTACTTACATTGGGGGTATTTATAGCTGGTGCTTGAAGGGGAGCTGAAAGTTTGCAGCATCTGCTTAAGAGATCTGTCAGAGTGGTCCTTGTGTTGTTTGGTTTAGAGTTTCATATAATTTACCACATCAATATTCACTCATAATTTTGGATTAAAATGCTTAAAAGGATCCAGCAACCCCTACTGAGAGAACATATGAAGTGACCACCATCGGACAACTAGCATAATTTCATATACTGCCTATTCACCATATTCTGATCACTAGTCTGATGGTCATTGCATTAATATTGTGTATTCTGCTCAGTCACCAACAGAGTATCACTTTCAAATTAATTATACTGCTTATGCTCATTGCCCTGCTCTTAGCAGTGTGCCCAACAGTAAGTTAATTTTGTGTATGTTACCCAGTCATTCCTCCTCTTCAGAAGTTGCATACACACTGATGGGCCATACACATTTTCACTGGCAAGTTGGTGCTCAGGAAGGAATTCAAAAACTAGAGGACCCTTTACATTTATTACATATTTTGTATTTGATCATGATAATTGCACCTTCATTATCAAATACTGAACTGGATTTTTGGAACTCACTTGATTCAGGTTTTAGTCAAGTTCTCTTTTCACATATTCCCGCCTTTATTAAAATTTTCCATGCCTTTCTGAACTGCATAATGCTTATGCGTATTTCCCATACATTGCTGCAAGAGTGTTTGAGGTGAAATCACAATGATTGGAAGCAAGTCCAATGAACCTCTAAACTTTGAGTGGTATCCCTACTTGTATTTTATTGTTTTACGCATACTAATTGTGGAAAATTATGAGCAACTATAATATTTTAGAAGATTACAAATATTGGCAAATCCTTTTCAATATACAATTCTTATTTCTAAAGTTTGGAAAAAAATAAAGTGATTACTAATTTCGTTGAGAATTTTTTATGTTATTAAGTACTTATAGCTATTTCTTGAAGATTTCTGATTTTTTTGGTACAAATCCAAACAAATTTTCATTTTCAACTGAATTATAGCCACTTGGTAAATGCTAGCCACACAGTTTTTCTTTGAAAGATTTACATATCTTATTGAATCAACAATTTTGAGCTGACAATTATTTAAGTCTATATTCCATCATATTTTGTGTGTTATTTGGGCGCTAATAAGAAATATCCTTACAAAAATCGCTTGAATGAGATCTTTGCAACAGTGAGTTTGAGAAACCAACTCTTGCAACAATGAACTGGACTTAAAGGCCCTTGCAACAATGAAATGAAGAAATAAGGTCGTAAAACAATGATATGGAAAAATAGTGTGGCAGTCTCCTAGATTAGATTTCATTCTGAGATTTGCTTCCTTATACCCAACACACGTGGAGATGATAAGTTGCTATATAGTCAGTGCATATTGCATATCTATTTATGCAACATGATATGTGCTTGTTATTTCATCATTGAGCATGCAATGGAAAGAAGTTTGTGACAAATTTACATTCATTAAGCACTCATAAAGCCTTTATAGAGCTACACCTCGTGTGGTTGGTGCAATGTGATAATTGCTGGCACAGAACGAGTTCTCTCTCTTTGTTGCTTTACACATAGTGGTTACTTTCTTGATTGTGGCATGCCACAAGCCTTAACGGAGATGCGGACTGCAAATATGACAAACGTCCAAAATTCTTAAGAGAGAAGGATTTCAAGGATGTAAATGAGAATCCAAGTGTATAGAATCTTGAGGTTTAGGCTGCAATTAGAAAACAAGGCACATATCTTTCTTCTTAGACATAAAGAATGCTTTTACCTCTTCAAATGATCTTTACTTGACTAACGGATTCACCTCGTATGCACAAATCTTCCTAATGTTCCTTAGAGTAAGCATCTCCTTGTGAGCCTGAACACAGCCCCATGCACAAGCATCAGTGGAAATTTGAGAGGTGATACTTATAGGCCGTTTATAAGGGTTCATGGTTATGGCCCACCAATAATATAAAAATGTGTTTCACCAACATTGTAAGGTCATTGGGACTCGTGATATGTATCAACCACCAAGGAAGGTGTGTTAACGTTAATTATAGCGCATTTTGCAACCGCAGGATTTGAAGCAGGTGGCTTAATGTCATCTCACGTTTAAGTTGCTTCTTCTGAAAATGATTGTCTGCACTCGAAAGAAAATGCGTAAACACTAATTACAATTCATTTGGAAACTTACGGTATGAAGCAGATGTTTTGTAACATTCTCTCAAGTTTAAGTTGCTTCTTCCTAGAATTTTGATTTGCTCTCCCATTGGCTTATTCTTCATTCACAGGGGCATCACTTTTCGCATGCACATATATAAGGGGGAGCCGCTTTGGGTCAAGGCGCTACTGACCGTGTTCAATCTGCGACATCTCGTTTCTGGGCTGTTTGTACTGCTGGGATGATGCTCGCAGCCCAGCCCCCCAGCCCTATTAGAATTCTGAATTCTTTGTCGGCCGGCTGATCGGCTAGGGCTGCGGCTGGACTTGAACAACAAAATACCCATCCCGTGGGAGACGGAGGGGGCTATTGGCTCGACGAGAGGCCCCATCTCTCTATGGGGATCCTCCCTATCAAGGGAAGTATAGCCTATTCTATCTTGTACTAGAATATACATAGTAGTAGAATAAGGGGTGAGCGATATGGTCTAGAACTATACTTCATTCCGCCGAATACTCTGCTGCCATCAATCAGCTATATTCTCCAGTAGGGGTACGGTCGAGGGGGTGAAGTGATGAATCGAACAAACAACTTTTGGGGGTAGTGGCCCAGTGGATTCCCCTGTATTTTTCTGTATCTTGCCCATGTATGGGGTGAGAGAATTGAGCATCACTCATTTGTAGTAAAAGTTTAGAGGGGTTGATTCTTTCAAATTGTTAAGAAAGGGCTGTGTTATGCTGAAAGAGATGAGTTGAGTCATTCAAGGTGTTAAGAAAGAGTAACGTCAGGCATTATAAAAGAGAGGAGAATATATGTTACATTGTTGGTGGAAAAACAGACTGGGTTACGAATTATTCTCTTTTGGAAAACAGGGAGGCAGAGACTTTTTAAACCCTTTTGTCAGGTCTGAGGTGGAAAAGAGGGATTGTATTCTCAACTGCTTAAGAGTGAAAATTGGTGGGAACCAACTATTTGAACACTTATTAAGTTGACAGAAAACCCTCTCCTTTTAGACTTCAAATAGTTCTGAAATGACTATTAGTGCAACTTCTTTTCTCTACATTGTAATTTGAAAACCTGCAAAATGATTGGAAATCCCTTCTTGCACTGCAAGCAGCTGTTTAAGATTTTTTATGTGATCTGAGTTGTTGCTGAGGCATCATGGACTGAAATTTTTTCAGAAGGTTCCAACTTAAGCAACCTACTTCGTCCTTGCCCACAGGCCAGTCAAATTTTAGGAATTAGTTAGTGCTTCCTCCATTTTCTAAATAAACCCAATTAGTTAGTGCTTCCTCCATCTTTTAAGTAAACCCATTTTAAAAAATGGCCACGATCATCATCAACTATTAATGTTCATTTTTCTTCTTTATTGTTTAAGTTTGCTATGTAATTAATTAATCTAAAGTAACAAAACAATCCTGAAGACGAGTTTGTATTCTTTTTTCTGCTGTAAACACTTATATTTAGCATTTTGTGCACTAATTTCTCGAATGATGATTTCGCATGTTTTAATATGAGCAATGTTGTGCCCTTTGTCAGGAAATGAGGCTAAAGGTCTTGAGTGCCATGCAGCAAACTTTCGTATAAGTGAATTTACTATCACGATCCATATAGTTAAATATTTGATGGATATTTTCCCTGCTTTTCAATACGTTTAATCTGTAACACGAAAAGAGGAACATATTATTTAACTACTAAGTTTTATGTATTTATGAATGGCTTAATTATAGTGGCATTATTTTAGAGTATAATATAGGATATCCATAATGGCTTTTGACTTTCCGTGAATCCCTTCAAATTTATATGATCAGTTGTTTACATGTTTTGCATCATAATTAGCTTAGAATTCTTGCATGATGTGTCACGTGCTTAATTTTTAAACATTATGCATTTTATTAATCTAAATAATATTTCCTAAAATTTTAATCAACTTATGCTTACAAAATAAAGTATAAAAACTAGTGAACAATACAGCTATTGTAATAGATGCATTGATTAGCCTGCCCCAAAATATTGGTTTCTATTATAGATTAAACGCATGGCTTTGAACAAGTTTTCTTGAAACCAAAATTGGAAGGAAGATAATTTCTTTTAATTGATTATCCAAGAGAAATGATTGTAATTTTTAATACAATATTCTTTTAATTTAATTCATTTCTTTTTACAATGCTTTGAAAACATTTGTCAATGGTAATTACTTGTACGATACCTTTCTTGTGATTTATACAAGGTCTATTTGTTAATTGAATATATTACTGTATGCTTCACTGGAGGCCCACATCCACATACTGGTACGGTTTTGGTACTAGTACTTGTCTAGGCACCTTTCAGATTCTGGGTACATGACTGTTATAATTAAAAAAATGTTGGTCAAGTTATGGCAGCCATAAAAACAAAGAGCTAACCCAAAAATACACTAGAATTAAACCCACAACTTACTAAACTGTTGCTAGACCTACTGCACCTGGTTCTAATGAATCAATTCCTGATTGGAATGCTCTTGATGAAGAGTAATATTAGGATATGGTCGTGTAGTTCCATACCCAATCTGTACCATACCTGGGGTCCAAAATAAAATACGAACCCATGTGCCCAAACCCTGTATCGGTAACTTAGATGATTGATTTTGGTGTTGTGTGTGCCATCCCATTGCTCAAGGGAAAGTTGATGCATCCTCTTTATTTTGCCTTACCAGTGAAATTGTGAGACCATATAGTGTTTGTAATATATGTCAATGGTTGTTATGTTGGATTCAGATCTGTAACTTATTTCAGTTAGTGATTGACCATATATTATTGACAGACACAAAGCGGTAAAGAAAAATCTCTGTTTGACCGTAATTTGTTCCGAGTATGTTTTGGCAGACTCATTAATGTCTATCACATCCTTCTTTTTCCAGTTCACATATCAGAGTGCGAGCAGAGGCTTAAGAGTGAGAGATGCAATTTCTGAAGGTTCTATAGGTTTGAATACAACAAGAAATGGAAGAGAAACTGGTACAGAATATTCTGTAGGTTCGTTTGAGGCTAAAAAAAGGCGCAAAATGTTAAATGGGAGGGTCCAGTATTCCACTCAAGCAATTATTAACACAGCAAGTGTGGGAGAAGGTATTATTTACACAACGAATCACCATGAAAGCAAGTTACCTGAGCAGTGAGTGTCTTCATTAATTTCCTCCCTCCTTTTTCAGTAAACTTTTCATGTCTTTGATTCTCAGTTATGCCTTTGGAATGAGAATATTTTTGCCCAAAAAATCTTCTTGAACTCAATTTACTTCACTCGTCTCTATTTTGATTTTCCATAAGACTTCTTTATGGTCGGGCATTTCTTTTAAGTGTATGTGCTGGCCTTTTGTGTTTTATATATTTAATTAATAATCTTTTTATCATTTATATTCCAGGTATCCTACTGGTGCACATTGGGTTCCATTTGAACACAGTACATATGGAACAAAAGATCTAAATTCCTTACAGGATAAAAAAAATACACATGTGAATGCTGGTATTACTGCATCAGAAGTTTATTTTAATCAAGAAGATGGTAATAACAACTATGCACAGTTGGCAACTTTAAGAGGCTGGATGTATGTTAATGATCGAGGGCAGATGTGTGGGCCTTATACAAAAGAGCAGCTTTACGAAGGCCTTTTAACTCATTTTCTTCCAGCAGAACTTCCTGTTTACATAGTTCTGGATGCAGGACTTGGTGAATCTGTACAATTGAAGTCGCTATTTTATTCAGACTATAAAATTGCTTGTACAATGGGTCAGAGTACAGATGTAGTTCAGGGTTGTCATTTCCAAAATTTATCTACATTGTCAACTGCTTTATCTAGTGAAACCATAAATTCAACCAAGTGGGCAGGGGATGCATTGCACAACAATTGTTTTTCCCAACCTGCTCCATCCAAAATTCAATCACAGACAAATATGACTGCTTTTGCTAGCTGCAACTCGTCTAGCAATCAACAGGAGGGTTTTGGTGTACAACCTGACTGTACCTTTTCATCTACGACTTCTATGCAAGAGGAACAGCACTGTATGCGAAGTGCAAGCAAAGAGGAAAACACCAGTCTTATTCAGGTATATGATTTGCTCATTACTAGCTCTTTAGATCTAATCATTTATCTGTATTGGAATAGCCTGCTATTTCTAGAAGAAGATGTTTACATTTATTCTTTAATGGGTGCAGTCTTTTGATGAGCCATGCTGGGAAGTCAAAGGTACAGATGGCAAATTGAATGGGCCATTCACTATTTCGGAACTTTCAAGTTGGCATTCTATGGGATGTATTTCAGGATTCTCAGAGGTTTGTTTTGTTTAACCTAAATAGTATGTAGCATGAAAAATACAGGTTGATGCAAAATATCCATCAATTGATCTCATTGTAACGAAAAATAAATTTAGTCTAACATGACACCGATATATATATTAGTGTTTGTTGTAATGGACTGTATGATTTGGTTGGCAAATGTAAAAATTTGGCTGACATTATGCGGAGAGCAATTTGATTATCTGTATAACTTACTCGACTATCATTGTATCGTGTTTTTGAACTTATATATCATATTAATAAACCTAGTGATAATATCAATTGTGTCTTCTGTTTAATTTTGTTTATGATGCGTGATTTGGGACCTTTTATGTTTATCATGCACAAAATATGGATATTATTTTTTGTTTATGTATTTTTAATTTTTTTTTGGCATGGACATTTGCATGCCATTTCTTATCCAAGGTTCTGGGAAAATTGGTTCTCCAAACCTGTATTCTGGTAACTTATTATAAATATGATACATGTTTTTTTTTTGTTTGATCTTATGCTTTTGGCTAACAGGATTAGTTTTTTGCTAGTGAATTGTTCAACGTAGGTGTACCATAGCATGTCTAGTGGTACACAAACATTACTTGTGTGTAAAGACTAATTTGTCTGTTTGTCAATTGTATGTTGAAAGGGATATGCCAACAGCACGATAGCCTGCTTCCCTGAAGGGAGAAGACAGGTTGTAGTCAGTGTTTTAGGTGTTGATTGTAAAACATATGAATTGTGGTTAAGGTTAATGAAGAGTAATTTATTTTGTGTGTGTTGCTTACATAGTTCTTATCCTCCAACATCTCGACTGAATAAAATAGGAATTACAGTGTTGTAAGATTTTCCTGTAATGTCATAGAGTCAGGGACATGATATTTTATCTATAATATAACTTAAGGCATATACAATAACACATAAAAGGGGCAAGGGGAGTCTTATCTGATGGATTTGAATAATTCCGAGCTTATCTGTAAAAGTATTATGAATTCAGATTTCTTTAAGGATAGCTCAATATGGCTAACCACTACATGGAGTAGATCTCCTTTGGAGTTGAAGGTACAGATTTCATACGAAGGAAATTTCCAATATCTTTAGCTAGAAGCAGAGTGTTTCATGGAACAGACGATGATAGAAAAGAGAGAAGCAAACATGCTTTATTATTAATTCACATGAGCTTGACTACATTGAGACCATACTAGGCACCTACATATCTCCCTCTGAAGGTGATTTTCCTGCCTACAGATATCTCCATCAAATCGGCTTCTCGAGCAATGCTTATAGAGTTACTTAAAAAATCAATTGCACTTCAATTAGAAAAAAGCTTAATTGCTCCTTGGATGGGTTGGTCTTTGGATTCCCTTGCTTTTTGTTGTAATGGTATGCGGCGATTTAGTGATTTGGCCAATCATTCATTAACCTTTGTTGTGGGTGCCACATCCATGTGAGGGTTCTGCTCTTTCCCTGATGTATTTCTGCAATATCGGCCGCTTCATGTGCAGTTGTGCAGGCCTTTGTCTTGCAAGTGGATTTGCACCGTATGTTATAGCTAAAATGAGTAGTATGATGGGGGATACATTCGTTGGTATGGTTGCAACATGCTTCTATGAAGTTATTATTACAATTTATACTCTAAACTTCTTATGGGTGTTCTACATTTCTATTTTCAGTTGGGTTGTCGTCCTCAGCACTCTGCCATTAAATATTGTATTTGTTTGTGGACTTGCATGTTGATATTTATTTTTCTAGAATGATAGCCGTAGAAAGTTAAAGGTCTTGTTGGTGCCCTCTATATCCTTTTCTAAGTGTTGGTCCCCAACATTCTTGCTACTGCTCTGAAAATGTGCTATTTGTTTGATTGAAGCAATGTTTTAGAAATGCAGATAGTAACTTTGTAGGCTTCTTGTTACGTCGAGAGGCGTTCCTACAGTGGCAGCCGGGGCTGTAATGGCGTGAGTGGTTCATTTTTTGGGCCGACATCAAAAAAAGAATGATACCTCTAGTTGGATGCACTCTGTGCACCCCATCTCACTCACAAAGTACTTTCTCTAGGCTCTCTACTCTTAAGATTCCTAAAATACAATTGTTATTTCCATTCCAATTCACTTCCCCTCATCCATTGGGTGATCACCCTTTTTATAATATCCAAGGGGTAGCTACAACCAACACACCCTTTCATTATGTAATTAAGTCATAGCTTCACATTATTATTCTCATTCTCCCTTAAATTTGGTTACACTATTATTTCACAAAGAATCATTCCCTCTTTGACCATGTCTTTTTCACGAGATACATAATATGGAATATTACTTTTAAGTAATCTTTTATTAACCTTTCTTTATTTCCATCACTTTACAAATTTATTAATATGCGGAGATTCAGTCACATAACAAGAGCTGTGCATGAGACTTTATAGATATTAGCTAGAGGAGCTCTTGAAAATAATAGTTAAGTAAATGAGTGTATTAGACGTGCTTATATAGGGTTTTGGGGATATAATTTCACATTAAGGCTGACCCATAGAGGAGATGCCGACCATAAAAGATATACAAATTGAAAAATTGACTGTTGGGTGGCCTAGGACAGGATCGTATTGCATAGGACCAAGCTGTTGGATGGTTTGTTACAGCAATGAGTAGCGGTGATGTGAAGTTCTATGCATGATAATCAAGAGTAATGGATTTGTTGTTACAGATATGAGTATTTCAGTAAGTTGCTGAGTAGTGCAATGAGGAGAGCAAGACTTGCAATAGGACTAAGGATGGATTGGGATATAGCAATTAAGCTCATAATAGGTGCACAATTCATGATTAAAGGGAATAAGTCAATACTGACACTAAATAAATCAAGTGATAAATTACCAAATTTAGGTGTCTACACTAAATCAACGAGATCTTTGGTATAACAAATCTTACCCAACATTACTTGTCAGACCATCAAATCTGCATCCTTACTGACCAAACATGGACTGTAGGGTGTTGATTGGTATTTTTTTAAATAAAGTTTTATTACATAACCTGATATCAAGGAGTATATATAAAATCCAAGTTGCAAGACCTTTGACTAAAGTGATATTTAACTTCAGATGGTAGCGCACACGCACACACACACACACATATATTAACTGTCCATCATTGTTGCATCCCTTCCACTGCCAATGTTATGTTTTCATTTCATGGGCAGAGTTGTTTCTTCATCTTGGATTGGGCAAGAGAAGTGGAATCATTTGCTTGCAAGGTATTTGTCACGTGCCTCTCTAGATATTAATGGACACAATTGGCATCATTGTGATCATTTCTTTTGCAATGCAAGTAAAATCAAACTCTCTTGGTTTTCATTGCAAAGTTAGATGTCTCCAAGATTATTTTTGGGTACACTCACCGCTCTCACAAATCAAGAGAAGGGTTCTTCATTGACAATCTCCATGTCTTGTGTCTTGGTATTCTTAAATTTTTTGCTGTGGCTATAAATGTTTTGGGGTGGGTTGTTAGGATATCTTGTTGCAATTATCGACTGGTCCCATGGGGAAAGGGTTGCATGCATTCTTGTCGGCTGCTACTGAGTAAATTTAGGAGCCTGTTATAGTTATATCAATATGGTCCCAAGGGACATATTTGTTTGGTACATTCAAAAAAAAATCTAATTTTCCCACAAAAATTACCATGAAATATTTTGGAGGTTTTTTACCAACTATTTCTAATGCATTTTCTGTTGTCAAATGGAAATGTAAGCGCATAAGCAGATGCTGCATGTATTCAGCTGTCCTCTTCAGAAGCTAGACACGGTCCTAAGCTTTGGCCACTTGCCACTATTCACACAGATTAGTCTATGTTGCCAAGATACGGATACGGGTTCAATATGTTGATTTCAAAAAACCCTTGGGTATGATACATCTTGGATACCATCCGTACATATGTAATATATATATATATATATACATATATATATATATATATATATATATATATATATATATATATATATTACATATACTCTACGTAGCCAGGATACGCCTTGACCCCCCACGAATCCTGTCTGATATGTATCCGATACGGATACGGATATGCCACGGATACTTGTGGGTACCTCCCGGATACGTCACGGACTCCGAGACGTATCCGGGAGGTACCCACACGTATCCGTGGCGTATACCTTCCTAAATACATCTTTTAAAGGTTTTAATTCATTTTTTAATTTTAATTTTTTGACTTTTCTAATCGCTAAAACCGAACCCTAAAAATAAAATGAATAAAATAAAACACCCTAATCACCACATGAACAATGAAATGTAAAATCTTAAGTATATTGTATGTTTTGCAAATTTGAAGATGGATCCTAGTATATTTTTCAAATTTCAAATTTTGTTCGTATTCATGTTGACATGATATTTGTATATCATATGTATGGCAGCCACATGATCAATAAAAATGCAGTCTTAAGTATATTGAATGTTTTGAACATTGATTCAAATTTTGTATTACTATTTCAGTTTTGTATGGACTAAAAAATGAGTAGATGTACACACACACACACACACACACATATTTTAATTTTTTAATATATATGTATGGACGTATCCAAGACGTATCGTACCTAAGGGTTTTTTAAAATTGACGTATCCGTGTATCGTACCCGTACCCGTACCGATAGTCGTACCCGTATCATGGCAACGTAGCATATACTCATTTTACTCATTTTTTAGTCCATAAGAAATACAAAACTTGAAAAATATAGTACGCTCAATGTTCAAAACATTCAATATACTTAAGATTTTACATTTTCTATGATATACAAATATTATATTCCTTTGTGTTTCATCCATAACCTTTGAGATTAATTTTTGTGTTGCGATGGTGGCCATAAAAGATGTATATAGGGAGCTGTTAAAGGACCTATTTAATGAGATTGACTCTAACCTGCCAATGATAACTAAAAAGGTCAGTCCAATGGTTGGTTCTTGCATTCATATTATCCAAAATCACCTTCTAATCCTCCTTAAGGATGTGGGAAGGGGTCAATACTGTGCCTTGGCAGTTTCTGGGAAAGGATGCTCTTTGAAACTTTAAGCTATGCAATTTGTGGTTCCAAATGTTTCTATTAGTATTGAAGGTCACCTGAGATTTGATCTCATAAATAACTTGTACGGAGGCTCAGATATATGTCCAAATTTCTATGAAAAGCTTCTTTCCTTGGCCAATTCCGATGAACCCAAATAATAACCTCAAACATTCTTGATATCCTTCGAATAATTTCTCTTCAATAAACTAGAGGGATTTTAAACAATCTCCAAGTTTCCTTGTGGTTGACATGCCCTCCTAGTATAGTCCTCAATAAAACTGAAGTTTGTTTGAGTTAAAATAAAATAAAATAAAAACTTTTTAGAGCCCCCCCACTGCCCAACCCTGTGGGTACATCTAGGTACGTCCCGGGTACACCCTTGATACGTCAAAGTGTACCTGGGATGTACCTGGTATGTACTTGGACGTACTTGGGACGTATCAGTACTGTAACTGGGACGTAGTCATACTGGGTATGTATCCGTACCGGGTACATATCTAGGGGGTACAGGAGGGTGGGGGACGAACCCTGGTAACTTAGAAATTACTCTGTTTGAGCGTTACCCACATCCGTGGGACTACCTGGAAGTCAATGGAAGTTCCCTTAATGGGACTCTGATCTTACAAGTTCCACAGTAAAACAAACATTAATTTCCAATGGATTGTATTTTCTGCAAACTGGGCCTGTTGAAAGGTCTATTTTCTGAACTCTTTTTCAATTATAGTGTATGATCACTGAGCCAATAGAAATCAAATCTAGAGATTACAGCCGGAAATCAGTGCCATCACACATCTGTCGCAAGGTTTGGGCCAGAAGCACTAATGACATCAGCCTCTGGCATTGCAAGAGTGCCAATTTCACATTTTTTTTACCTTTCTGCTGAACAAGAGTTATTTTTCAGGTCCTCGAAATCGTTCTAAAAGGGGCCTATTTAGTTGTTTAAAATGTGATACCAGTAAAGGGCAGTATTTTTTGCTGGACCACCATAAGACATTGAAAAAAGATTCTTTAGTTTTCATAAGATTTTAAGATTTGTCATAAACTGGCCTTCCAATTCCCTCTTCTTTACTTTCATTGATGAAAACCAATGTATAAAAAAGGGAAGTTGATCTATCTACACTTTATATATGTGAACAGATATATGTATTTCCCAGAGTTGCATGGATACGGATATGGATGTGGATACCGGTATCAAATACGGATACGACTAGTTTTTAATGCCCCTTGATATGGATACGGTTGGATATGGCACAAGATGTATTATTTAAAATACTTTCTTTTTCTTTGGTTATAAATTAAGATTATATTGATAATAATTATCAAATTTAAATTATAAACAAACTTTTACATTGGATTAAAATTACACGCAAATTACACACTTCCAGCCCATGGGAAGGTATGAAATTTGTTATTGAATCGATAAAAAAAATTGCAGGTTTTGTAGGCCAGCAGAAAATAGATGAAATGAAAGAAAAGAAATAGAGAGCTAAAAAAACAGATCAAAAGAATTGCATGTTGGTAAGAACCAATTTGAAAGCTTGAAGTAAAACCTAAAAGAGTGAATCAACATTCTCACCTCCATGTCCTCGATTGTTGCTACTAAAATGCATTATAGAAGATCATTTGAAGTTTTTAACATCTTTTTAACCTTTTGAAGGGTTTTTTTGGGAATTTTGTAAACTATTAAATCAGATATGGTTATAGTTGCCTTGCTTACTGTATCCGGATGTATCTGATACAACACAATTACGGCCTTGTATTTGGATATGGCTGGGTACAATATCCAAGCCGTCTGAGTAGCGCCTGAGCTGTATCCGTATCTGGCATGCGGATATGCACGCCCTAGCAGTAGGGCGAAGTATCTGGCAATGCTAGGACTATTTCTCCTCTTTTTTGGGCTAACCTTTGGTTTAGATGACATGGGTGAGGGATATCTCTTCTCTATCAAATTCCATCTGGGATTTGCACTCCTTGTTCTTTGCAGTATGCCGAACACATGAAGTTGGATGCAGTATCTCACCGAATTTCAACTCTTAATCACGTCTCTTTGGATTTGAATCTGGTCCTCCATTGTGGAAACTCAATGCCTTCACCACTAGCTCTTCCCCTTCCTTGTTTACACTCATATTATTTGAGCTCATATATTTATGTGAGAGTCATTTTTGTCTCATGAAGGATATGTGAATGTAGTGTTAAGATGAGGTGTTTTAAAGCATATCATTTTGACTGTCTTATGGCCTCAGTTATATTAAATTTCTTCACAAGGTTTGGTCCAAAATTGCCACGTCCACCTCACAGACCATGCAGGCCCTACAAAGATGGCCTTCATGGTGACATGCCATTCCATAATTTCTTGTACAAGCTAATAAATACTATTATTTAAAACAAGACAGGTTCACTAACAAAGCTGGACCCAGCGAATCTGCTTTAGAGCCAAAAACTACTACCATCATTTTGTGGGATACGGCAGTGCAAATCCAAAATACAAAAACATAACAGAACAGGGAACTGTGGCTTCACTAATGGAAACACTTGTAAATGCACTGGATTCAGGTCATACATCTTGACCAGGAACCCTTTCCTCTGTTGGGTTCGTCATCCACCAGCAGAAATGAAGTCATAAGTCCTTCCACTCCACTCTTGCGCATCTCTTGTTTGCACCTTCCCCACTCTTTGACACACCTTGTCCTGGTCAGCTTTCTGGTTCTTCACCTCAGCTAGAATAGCAGATTCCATCAAATCACAGCATTCTTCCATTAATTTCACAATCCCTCACTGAGAATTCCACATTGTGTCTGCCCTTCGGGCCTTTGAAATTACCCATACAGATGTGAAGCCACCAAATTCATGCATGATTAGTGTTATCATTAACAATTTGATTCACGAATGGCTCCTGTGGTTTTGACATCTGCTCCTTGTTTTAAGGCACATAGTCTGGTGTTGAGTTACAGTAAGGCCTCCCATTTAAGGGGCTTGACTCAGATTCACAACCATGATAAAACCCAAAGTCTCAACTCAGAACTTTTTGCAGCAATTCACAACAGGCTAGCAAAATGCAGAGCTGAAGCAGCAAGTAAAGTGCTTGGCAACTTATAACTACAGGTTTTACTTATAATCTTATATAAAGAAATGCAAATCACGTTAGTGATGATGAGTTTACTGCATAGTTTCCAGGTTCGGCTGGATTTGTATGAAATCCAGTTCGAACCGTATTTTTTGAAGCAACCGAATAAATGCGGTTCGGTTCGGCCATTTTTTTCGCAGAAAAAATAAATTCCTTTTTTGGCAAAAAAAAAAAATTTGATTTTTTGGAAAGGGTCCGGGAAGATGTAGCAGCAAAAACTTGCATGTGCCATAACTTTCATTCTGTGGCTCCGTTTTAGGTGTCGTCTTCTCTAAAAGTGTATATTTTCTCGAGCTCTATGCATTGATGGCAATATTTTTCTTATTTCCATAAAATCCATTTTTGCACCTTTTTGGACCAAGCAACTTCTTGCGATCTTTTGAAAGAATCATTATGATGATGATGATTATGGTAGATGGATGCTTTTTTGTATGATTTGTCTATATATAATGATATAAGTATACAATAATATAAATTTATAATAATATAAGTATATATATTCCGAACCGGATTTTTCCGTATTTTTTCGAATTTTTTCGAGAACTCTGTATTTTCGGATTTTTTTGCCCTTCCGAATTTAATTGGATTTCCAAACCTGGTAACTATGGTTTACTGTCCCAAGGGAAGCCTTTTACTGTTTGAAATGCTTCTTTGTTGTGAAATGATCATATTTTGTATCAGTCTTGAGCCTCTCACAACTGGCTGCATGTTTATAACCACCTTGGCCTCCATGTGGCATTTCCAATATTTCCACATTTATTTCAACATACAGTCGAGTCACATCATACTTTTTGGGTATTAGGATACACGTTTGGTGATTGCAATGGACATTGTTAGTGCCCATAATACTTACACATTGGCATATGCCCTTTATCTCCAAAACATCAACAATTAAATTGTTCTTCATTGTGAGGTGATCACATATAGTCATCAAAAAATTTATGTAGCAGAGTTTTTCCCAGTTCTAGATGTGGAGAATTTTCATTCTTAGAGGTGTCTCTTAAACCCTCATAAGTATCACATCATGTTTAATATGTTTTTTAAATCATTTGCAATCTTTTTGTGAAATCGCCCAATGACTGTACACAGTCTTTAAATGAAATACTTTTTTAGATCTCGTCCATTAGGGTAAGCTACACTCGGTTGGATGTGTTATTTTATCCAATTGCAACACTCTAATTGTTTCCTAGGGATTTGAACCTAGGGCTCTGTTTTGGAAGACCCAATGTTTTATGCATGAGCTCATCACATTTGACTGGTCTAAAAATTAAGTATCACTTTCATTTAGTTTGTTGGTATAAGTATAACTTAAATTATATCCTAATTTTTATCTCATCACTATGAGACTGCGTGGAAATATAATGAAACTAAATATCTTGCCGATACATTGTCAACTATGTGCTTCCAGATCATTTTTTCGAATACGTACAGCCCAGATTCTTACAAGGCAGCCAAAGACTTTTTAGCTTCAACCTGTCATCACTTTGCTTAAATGGCCTGTAAAGTTTTAGACATTATTCTCTTCTTCTTTGCTACTCTTTGCGTAACCAAGCAGAAACGTCTGACGCAAGTGCAAAGCCCTTCATATTACCTGCTTTAAATTTTAAACATCCAAGTAAAGACCTCTGCAATAGGAAAACACGAGGCCAAATCACTATACAAATGAAGGGTAAACAACTGTGGACAAACAACTTTGCAACTGTTTCCCCAAATAGAAGATTCAAGGGCAACAATATCTGCAAATGTGAGGGTAATAATTTTGCTTGAGTTGCCAGGAGAGGAGAAGGTAGCTTGTTGACCAATGGGTGAAAATTCAGTAATAATGTGATTCTTTGTTTTGTTTGACAAATAACTATAGTCTTACTACTGATCCCTTTAAATAACTTCATCCTTCTTAATCATTTAAATTAAACAAGTGAGTCTGACGAACATAATTGAAGTCTTCCAGACATCCAAACTAAATCAAAGAACTTCATGAATTTTTACCTGCAGCCTTTAGGATTTTTAAATGTATTTTGTCAGGTACTCTGTTACCAGGAAACGCCTAAGGGGCCCATGTTTTTGCCTGGAAACGTTTTGGAAATGCGAATCGGGTACGAAATGCCTTGGAAACGTCTGTAACGTTTCTGGAAAAGTCCCAGACGTTTACAAGGCGTTTCCAACAGTTTTTTAATTTTTAAAGCATCATAACTTTTAAAAAATAAAAATACCTTCATTTGTTGCACCTAAACCTAATCTACCTATCTAAATTTGCTAAAAACACTTCCTAAAAGCTATATAAAGACATCTTGGGTCCATTCTAAATCACACTCTCATTTTTCTCTTACTAAATTCAGTTTTCATTAAACTAACATCTCGAGAGTAGTGACTTTGATGCTTCTGCTGCTACTCTTAGCCAACTTTCACTGCTTGGTATTGATGAAGAATAATCGGGATCTTTTGCACAAGGGATGGAGAGTGAAGCTAGTGGTAGTGGAGCTGCCAGTGGTGTTCATGGAGATTATTATGAGGAAAATTTGGATGATATATTCTAGAATCTAGATTATTATCACGTATATGTGAATCATTGAAATTGTAACCATGTTGAATGATGACTCTTTAGAAGTTCAAATTTCAGTGAATACAAAATATTTTGAGTGCTTTATCAATTATCTCTTATGGTCTACAATTATAAAATGAGTATTATGCATATATATAGTGTATGGACGTTTCCGGTAACGTTTCGTATCCAAGGTTTTTTGAAAATTGCCGTTTCTGCGTTTCGTATTCATTTCCGTTTCCTGGTAAGGTAGGTCAGGTATGATGAATTTAGAAACATGGTTAGTTGCCTGTAGAAGAGCAAATGTTGTCTTTTATAACAGTTCATGTGCTTTCCACAGCTTTGTTGCAAATATGTATTGAGTTGGAGAGATGGTAGTCAGCCATTTTTCTCGTTTGAGAGAATGACATCTACAGAATGTTCAGATTAATAAAACATGATTGAGTTCTATATATCTTTCTCCTGGTTTATGGATGAATATTAGTTCTGTTTCTGATTTCTGTTTTGTAATTTGCTTCTACTCATGACACATCTGAATATCAGCAAATTAGAGGCTTGTCCACCACATATTTTGTGGGATCTGGATCAACAAATGAAATACATTTTCTGTTGCGGTTGAGATTGGTGAATGACTGCTGGAGGCAAAAGCAGTGTCTGCCAATCCTGTAATATGTGGGGTGGATTACCAGAGGTCTTAAACCAGATTTGGAGGTGGCTAGGCTGGGGTCATGGTGTTTGAGTTATGTCGATTTAATTCCATGATTTCAGCTATCTCACTTCCCAAAATCCTTATATACCTGATTCGGCTAATGTAATGAAGTTGTGATCACTTCTGTTCATGAACAAATAAAAGGAAAGAGTCCTGTGCATATTTCTCTGCATTGATTGTTATGTGGTTTGGATATAGAATTCAGATCCCCGATTAAAAACTGCCATGGTAATTAACAAGTTGCAGTGGAAATACTACTGCTGCCAGAACCATAAGGGTTATCTGATAATTGATGTTCATATCACTTACCAGATAAATTCCCTTCTCCAGAGAGATTAACAGACAGTTCAAATGGGTTGCTAAGGGGTGCAGTTGCTACAACAAATGTGTCTGTTTTATAGGCACTTATCAGTTAAACTAACTCCTCCAGAGAGAGTTTAATGTTGGTTGCTAAGGGGTGTGGTTGCCACAATAAATGTATCTATTTGTATATTTGCTTCGAATTTAGTATACTGAATTGTTATGTCAAGCTTGATGTATGCATTCTATACATTATCTTATGTCAGTTTTATACTTTCTGAGCAATACTAATAATTGTTGAATGAATAATTGTGTAAAAATCTCTTGTGGGGAAGTACACCTTATGTAATCACTGACCTCTACACGAGAAATTTGTATGTAAAAGTTCTACTCCTTAAAGATGAACACCCTGTAGTGCAGTGCTGCAGAATACTCTAGTTCTGTCGTTATTATTTTTGGGGACAACAGTGACAGCAGAAATGATATACAAGATATTTTAGGACTATGAAATTCCTAATATATATATATAAATAATGGATGTTAAAGGCTTTTGTTTAACATTGACAGCAATGTTTATGGCAGGTCTATCATACTAGTAAGAAGTTTGGCCCAAACAGTCTTGAGCATCTACTTATGATGCAAAAGAATGGCATGACAAACTTATCTGAGCTGAATAATGATGGTAATAATTGTGATTCCCTAAAGAAGGCTTTAGTGGATATTGTCGAATGTGTTCGTTCAGAGTTACATTCTCGGACCATGAAGAAGGCCCGTACTTTTGTTTTAGATGAACCAATCAGTGGCTCTATTGAAGGTTTTTTGGACTCCAAGAAGCCCTTGCACCATGAGAAAGTAAAACATGAAATCTGGCAAGTTAGTAAGGAACAGTCTACAGACAAGCAACAAATGGTTCGTAGAGATCTAATCGAACGAGACTATTTGTTTTAGATTTTTCTCATCATTATAGATACATTATTGCTATGTCATTCAATTCTAATTTACATACCTAAAATCCTTTTTTTACTATGGAGTCTAATTTTGAGATCTGTAGGTTGGGCATATTGTCACAGGAGATTTGTCTGTTCCACCTGGGTTTGAGCAAGTTTCTGATGTAAAACTACTTATGAACCAAAAGAATGGCAAATCAAACTTATCTGAGCTGAGTAATGATAATATTAATTGTGATTCCCTAAAGAAGGTTTTAGCTGAGATTGTTGAACACGTTTACTCAGAGTTGCATTCTCGCACCATGAAGAAGGCCCGTACATTTGTTTTAGATGAACCAATCAGTTGTTGTGTTGATGGTTTTTTGGACTCTAAGAAGTTCTTGCACCTAGAGAAAGAAAATCTGGATTTTAAGAAGTCCTTGCACCATGAGAAAACAAAACACGAAATCCCGGAAGTTAGCAAGGAACAGTCTGCAGACAAACAGCCAATGGTTCGTAGAAATCTAATTCAATGAGACTATTATTTATTTTATTGTTTTATTGTCATTAGAGACATGCTATATTTTATGTCATGTAATTTTAAGTTACATTCCTAAAGTCTTCTTTTTCCTATGGAGTCTAATTTTGAGTTCTGTAGGTTGGGCATATTGGCACAGGAGATTTGTCTGCTCCACCTGGATTTGAGCAACCCTCTCCTTCTAGGGGTGGACCTAGACAGCAGGAGAAGTTCTTGCACCTTAAGAAAGAAAAACTGGATTTTAAGAAGTCCTTGCACCATGAGAAAACAAAACACAAAATCCCAGAAGTTAGCAAAGAAAAGTCTGCAGACAAACAGCCAATGGTTCGTAGAAATCTAATTCAATGAGACTATTATTTATTTTATTGTTTTCTTGTCATTAGAGACATGCTACTTTTTAATTTTATGTCATGTAATTTTAAAGTCACATACCTAAAGTCATCTTTTTCCTATGGAGTCTAATTTTGAGGTCTGTAGGTTGGGCATATTGGCACAGGAGATTTGTCTGCTCCACCTGGATTTGAGCAACCCTCTCGTTCTACGGGTGGACCCAGACAGCAGGAGAAGTTCTTTCACCTTAAGAAAGAAAAACTGGATTTTAAGAAGTCCTTGCACCATGAGAAAACAAAACACGAAATCCCAGAAGTTAGCAAGGAACAGTCTGCAGACAAACAGCCAATGGTTCGTAGAAATCTAATTCAATGAGACTATTATTTATTTTATTGTTTTCTCGTCATTAGAGACATGCTACTTTTTATGTCATGTAATTTTAAGTCACATACCTAAAGTCTTCTTTTTCCTATGGAGTTTAATTTTGAGTTCTGTAGGTTGGGCATATTGGCACAGGAGATTTGTCTGCTCCACCTGGATTTGAGCAACCCTCTCATTCTAGGGGTGTACCCAGACAACAGGAGATCCTGCCAGGTGCAAAACTGCACGGTGGGAGCTGCAGTAGACATGAAAATAGTAGGGAATCTTCTCCAATGTTTAGAACATCTGGAAAAATATATAATGCTACTGAAATGCTTTCAACAACTTGTCAGCATTTGCATTCAGCTTGTATGAAAGTCTTATGGCGGGAGCTCTTTAGTGAGCCTTTGAAAGACTATGTTGGAAGGTGGGCTAAGACAAAAAGGTCAGAAGGATCTTCACAATTATCAAATACTATCTTCAGTCATGTGCTTATGTCTTCTCATCAGGTGCGACATACTGATCTGAGTTTTATTTCTTCTCGATGCTTGGTAATATAATGTATTTTTCTTTAGGTTTATTTTCAAGCACCTATTTTAAGATTGATATAGCTAATTTACAGGCTGAATTACAACAACAATCTTCTGATATAGAGATGGACTATCCCCCTGGGTTTGGGCCATATTCTAAATCAAGGCTTGATTTGAGATATCCATGTAGTCCTGATAGAATAAGTGGTGGTCATGATGATTGTTCCATGCCTTTCCAAAAGGAGCACTGTTCTTACATCTCCAAGCAGGTAAATGGTCAAAGTGACTTTGGCTTTCACGGAAATATGTGCAAAGGAGTACAGAAGACTGTCAAGGAAGAACTGCATTCCAAAGCAATGAAATCAATTTCTAGTTATGTTGAAGAAATTGTGTGCTTTGAACTGAAGAAGTGGGTAATACCTCACAGGAAATGTGAAAGGAATAAGGTACTGAATGACAATTGTTTGCGAGCTGTTTACTAATTTAAGAAAATACAAAGTGCTTTGTGTCTAACTGATAGAAAAATATTTTGTTGCTAGGATTTTAAATGACTTTTGTAGCACAAGTCCTAACAGAATGGCTATATTAGGTGAAAGCTTGTGTTGCGCTTGATTTATTGATGTGTTTTTAAATTCGGTGGCAGGTTGACAGTGATTCCAAAAGTGCGCATGTTAAAACTTCTGGAGTTTGCTTGTCGTCTTCCAAAGAGTCTGTACCAGCTGTTTTTTCAGCTTGTGTGGGGACGGACAAAACTTGTACTGTTGATCCTGCTTTATCTGCTCTTAGGGATGTAGTAGTGAATTCGGACATGCCTAGTACCTGCACACAAGATTTAGATAACTTCTGTCACCGAAGATTGGAGGGCAGTTCAAGACATTTGAAAGGGACTAATGTATGCCAGTACAAGTCAGAAAAATCTCATTTTTGTATTCTTGATGGCAAGATAAAAGAAAAAAAGTATGAGGAGGAGCCTCTTCCACCTGGACTTGAAGAGGGGCTGAAGCCAGTTGAATATCATCATACAAATGGAGATCACATAGTAAAGCCATCTCAAGACTTGTCAAAAATGGATGAGTATATTGCTAGGACACTTTTCCGACAGGAGTTGCACAAGGCTGTAGTCAAAGCATCCCGCACAGTTATTCTTGATGATGCTATTTCTGAATATCTAGGAACTTGGTTTGCATCCAAAAAACTAAAATCTGTTCATCTGCTGAATGGCACGACTGGTATTCGGCTTGGCAGGACATCCCAGGTAGTAATGTATTGTTTGTGTCATAAATTTCTCCATTAGTATGGAATTGCACACTGGCTTTATTCTTCTTCTTTGTAATTGTTTCTGTGGTTTCTCTACTTATTAGTAGGTAGAGCCATAGAGGAATGAAGTTATTTATTTCTTAGCATAATCATAATTCTAGTCTGCTATTGTGGAGTTTCACGTATAGGTTTTGTTGACTTATACTTGCACACTTTACAGGAATCAAGTAGTCAAGATTCAAGTTCTAACATTGGGATGGAACAAGCAGATGCTTATTTGAATGTAGAGACAATGTCGTGTCAAGAAAATTTCCCAAGATTGAGAAATCCACCTGCAGTTCCTGCGGTAATCCGTATGAAATCGGGTTTAACAAGTGATGAAACAACTCAAAAGAGATTAGAGGCTGTATCAGATCAGAAGAAGGGTTGTCTGATTCAAAGCCAAACAGTATTATTGAATCAGTGCTCGGTCAAAAGAAAAAGAGACAGAGAGAGGTTGCAACACTCTATCCATCATTTGCAAGCTAATGTTTCAACAAATTCTAGCTGTACTGGAAGTTCTGCGGGCAGCAGCTCTCCGGATAGCTGTCTGACACCCGAAATGTACAGTGTTAATATTAAGGGACAGAGAAAGGATGCAAAAGAAACTGTAAAATATAGGGATAATGTGAAACATCATATTCGGAAAACACCGAATCAGGTTTCAAATTCTTATAAGTCTCGTACCATCTCTATGGATGTATTATTATCCAAGGTACAACCTGCTTCTTTGGAAAAGATGGCAGGTAAGGGGCTCAATGGTATAAATGGTAGTGACAGAAATATATCGTGTTCCATTCCAAGCTTAATGTATTGTAAGGAGGCTAAGACACAGAATGTAGCTATTGAAAGTTCATCTTTACAAGGCAAGTGTACATTTGTGGTAATAAATTCCAATACTGTTTGTATAGCATTTGATATTGTTTTTCTGGTAGGTTGGTATAATCATTCTAATCTGTATGTTCTTTAATTTTCTGTGCAGTGTCAATTTTTAAGAGAAGGAATTTGAAAAAGAAAACTGTAGCCGAATTGACAGAGAAATCTTTTTGTGATGACAAGATGATTGCACCATTTGTGGATGGTACAAGCAAGGATTTGCCTAGACGGTTGAGAAAGAAGAAAGAAAAATCTCTTAAGGTTAATGTTAAATTTAAATGCCCTGTGTCCGATGGTTGTGCCCGTTCTTCTATCAGTGGTTGGGCATGGCACGAATGGTCTCACAACGCTTCTCCTGCTGAGAGAGCACTGGTAAGAGGTTTTCACATTCTTGGATTTAATCAGACCAGCGGTTCACAAGATAAGCCTTCAAAACTGATAAATAAGAGCCAGTCAGCCCGAACAAATAGAGCAAAGCTTCGGAATCTAGCAGCTGCTGCAGAGGGTGCTGAGCTACTCAAAATTACTCAATTGAAGGTAAAAAAATTAGCTTCAGTTTATATTTTACTTGGTTTGTATCAAATCCATCATAGAGATTTGATCGTTCTTTTCTTTTGTAGGCTCGGAAAAAGCGATTGAAGTTTCAGCGAAGCAAGATACATGACTGGGGTTTGGTTGCTCTGGAACCTATTGAGGCAGATGACTTTGTGATTGAATATGTCGGGGAGTTGATTCGACCTAAGGTACAGTAAGCGAGTCATTTAATTCGTATTAAATACTGATGTTTCTGCTCTGATGTGCCATATATGTATAGTGTAGCCATTTTGGGGACATAGCCAATGGCTTTTTTCCTCTCCCTGTCAGACATGTACTGTGAAACAATAAAAGGATTTTTAAAGCTTTCTTTGTTTTGAAAGCGATTCTGATTCCTAGTATCATTTTTTTTTTCAATATTTTACAGATATCTGATATTCGCGAGAAGAATTATGAGAAAATGGGTATTGGCAGCAGCTATCTGTTCCGAATAGATAATGAATATGTGGTAAGTTTTCTTTTCTATATTTTGGAGGCTTTCTCACTCTTTTCAACATATTTCTCATTAGTAATTATTTCTTAACCAGTGGTTGTTTCTGCATGAAATGTTCAAAGGATCCTAAGATGATGCTATTTCTTTGCATTCTAGTCGGATCTTTAAAATCTACATTGACTTGTTACAAATAAACTCACTGAAATAATTGTATGGTAAGGTGGCATATAACCTGACGCAAATGGTTCCAGAACCAAATACTTCCACGATAATTTTTTTGGGAGTGCTGAAGGGGATGGATCTAGCTCTTTCCTAGAGGATGTGCAGTCTTCTGATTTGTACTTGCGTGCATGCTTGCTTCTTGGTTAACATTGCTGCTGAGCATGTTTTAATCTTTTTTCTGCCTTTCTTCTTTGACCTGTCTGAAATACCTGCATGTGATATGTCTGCAAGAAATGTTTTTCTCTTCTGAACTCAGTTGCATGTATCAACTAGTAAACTGTCTTTTTATACCAGACCCTAATTGTTAAGCATTAGGTACGTGACAAATTCTATATGCAATAACATCATCAGATTATTAATTTTTGAGGGATTTTACTCTTGTATGTTTAAGCCATGTCAAGGCGACCTCCATGAGTAGTCATTACCCTAATGACACTTTTCTCATGTATTTTTGGTAATAACACAACACACAAGGGGAGACACTTAGCACAGCAATACTACAAGCATTTGTTAGTAGTGTCATGACCAATATTTCCAGAAAATAATATAATTTTGAAAGTACTCTATAATCATGTTGTCATGAAAATTCCAAAGAAATATTATAAGTGATCATGTGTATAATTATTAAAGAAAAAATTCATCAATACAATTTTAAAGAAAAGATGAATATATACACAAACTAAACATTAAAATTTAATCTTTAGTTCATTAATATTTAGAGGGTTAAAATACGTATGTAGTGGGTCCCTGATGGATGGCTATACAACCCTGTCAAGTAGAAGTACTTGAGCACAACCACACTTGCGCAAATGAGGAATCTGTCATGAACTCATGTACATATGATTAACCAATCCCAACCCCCAGTCGGATGCACTATTTGCACCGTGTCTTACTTGCAAGGTACTTGTTCTAGGCTCTACTCTCAAAAGTTTCCAAAATAGTACAATTCTTATTTCCTTTATATTTTCTTACTTTCCCTCATCCATTGGGCGATCACTCCTTTTATAATATCCAAGGGGTAGTTACAACCAACACACTCTTTCATTATTTAATTTACTCATTGTTATACATAGTAAATCTTATTCATCCACATTATCGGGTTGATTTATTATTTTATTAAGAATCATTCCCTTTTTACCATATCTTTTCACAAGGTAACATAAAATTAAATATTACTTGGGTAATCTTTTCTGCAGCAAAGGGGTTGTGGAAACAGAATGGCCTTTCATTATGGAGTGCTCAGCATATGATGATATCCGCATCCAGTACGAAAATGATTTAAAAGTGGACAACGTAAATGAGTTATTTGAAGAAACAAAACTCCAAAGGATCGCTGGTTTTGTGCTCAAGATTCGCAGTAGGAGAGCTGATATTGCAAAGAGTTTGCAATCAGCTTAATGTCTCAGTTTCTTTTGGTCCCTTAGACTCTTCAGTCTTGTGGACGTCAGTAAAATCTTTCATTTCATTTCATTTTACCAACCACTCCTTATCTTCATCACTTAAACCCATTTATTAATATGTGGAGATTTAATCACATAACAATTAGGGGCAAGGAAAAGTGAATGTTATCCATCGCTTTGGGTTTCTCACCCTATCCATCACTTCTTCTCACCCTGTAGCCTCTTTCTCCATTGACACAGCTTTTGGAGCATGCAATGTCTTATAACATTGGGCTTACCTTTATGATCATTGGGCTATCAAAAATTTTCAGATTATTATTTAAATGGGAGCAGCAAACCTTGCCAATTCTCTTTGTAGCTTTTGCTGATTGCAGGCATACAAATTGTGTCGTGATACATATTGTGGATATTTTGTTGTTGGTCTTGATCATCTATTTACTTTCATTCTTTTATTAAGTTTTTTGCTTTATTAAACTCTTTTCTCTGTGTAGATGACTGCTTTTCCTGGACATAATATAGACTCCGTTCAAACAAAATAAGAAATGGAGGATTAGTTTAAATTTTGTCTTGCCTACAACTTTGGCTGGATAATGAAGTCTTGACATGGGAACTTGATTTCAGCAAATATTAGTTTGAACTTTTGAACATATGAGTAACAATCTTTGTGAGATTGATTGATTAAGAGTATTCCATATTAGCAACAAAAGTTGATAACATGGTCTGATGATACTAAAAGTGCTAATAGCTTTTGGCAAAGTAGTCTGGCACAATTGAATTTATGGCTACATTGAATAAAATTTGATGAAATTGTAATATGATATACCTCCATAGAGTTCTTGTGTCAAGTGCTTTACATGGGTTTGTTTATATGTTTGTCTAGATGATTTTGAATGTATTCAGGATTTTTTTTTGTGAGCTTTTGGTTGATGATACAACCTAATGGACAGGCTGGTTTTTGCGTGGAGTGCTTTACAGTGTTTTGTTTTTATATTTGTATAGATGCTTTGATTGTATTCAGGATTTTGCTGTCTGAAATTTTGGTGGTTGATACAAACTAATTTTCAGGTTGATGCCACAAAACGTGGTGGATTGGCAAGATTTATAAATCATTCGTGTGAGGTAAGCTCTACTGGTGGACGTTAAGTGGTTTTCTTTTTGACTCTATTTCCTGTATACTGGGACAGACTTCTGGTTTACAATTTATGCTTCATATTGTTTATCCAAATAATCTAGAAGACTTAAGGTTATAATTAGCCATGGTTATGACAATTTGTTATTTCAGCCAAATTGTTACACGAAAGTAATAACTGTGGAGGGTCAGAAGAAAATATTCATTTATGCAAAGAGGCTAATCTCTGCGGGCGAGGAGCTTACATATAATTATAAATTTCCACTTGAAGAGAAAAAGATACCTTGCAACTGTGGTTCCAAAAGGTATAGTGAATTTCGCCTGAGTCAGCATCATAAAAATTAAATGTCTTGTCACCTTTGAGTGATTGTCTCTTGGATGTTCAAATGACCTGTATATTTGATTAAAGTATTTGCATTTTCAATGATGCTTGAATCTCAATTAGATTTCCAAATGTTAAAAGGTTTTTGGATTCTCTTCTTACAAACATTATCCACATATCTGGATGGTGAATGGGGGCCAATGTTTGTTCATCACATCTTTTGCTTCATGCATCTTCCCCTTGGCTTACCATGGTCTGGGAATCCTCCAAAATTATGGATGTGTTAATAACTCTCTACCTGAAGGCATTGGATATCAGCATGCATACATAAAAAACCTTTTCTTTAAGAGATTTTCCATTCTTGAAAAACTTATTATTTCTACCCTGAGTGAGGAAGGACTGGAATATTTGGGGGGGGGGCGGGGAGGGGCGGGCGGGGAAGGGCGGGTCACACAGAAGTTAAAACTTTTACAGAAACTGTTGAAGTGAGAACAGTGAAAAATAACTCAGCTGACTGACAATTGCAAAGAATATAAAAATCAAATGAGCCAGCATATTTCAATTCTAGGGTATGCTTCGTCTTAAATACTGTGTAACCTGTTGGAGGTACCACTATAAAGGAGCAAGCTGCTGTGCGTTAACGCTATTATTCAACACGCTGAATTCCATTCCAACATCAATCAAGGGCAAGCCAAACACTTTGTATCAACAACCAGCAAAATAAATCATAAGTATCCTCTACATAGAAGCGCCACACCCCGGACATATCCACCAGAAAACACGCCCTTGTTGCCACAATTAGAGCAGGACATAACCAGCAGGCAAACAGTTCTATAACAAAGAGAAATAAAGTAACAACTAAGGCATTGAGAAAGGAAGCAAAGCCTGTAAAAGGCACCCAATGTCATGAAAAATTATTTGGAGGCAATGACATTAGTCCACTTTTGCAGAAAAAAACCATAGATTCCTGCACATTCCAAGAAGAAATGCACGGTCAATGGCAATGACAAGAAGCCAAAAGTAGGAAGAAAGAAATGCCCCTGCAATAAAAGAGCTTCATGCTTCTGACCAAGACATTGAGAAAGGTGACCAGCCTCATCCCATTCATCGTGGCAAGGGCACCCAAAGATCTCCTCAAATAAAGTCTGTAACAAATAATTTTTACGTAAATGCTATTAAAGGCCGAGGCCTCGCACTTTGAAGGATCCCAAATAAAATTCTTTGCCCTAAACTAGATTTTTATACTTGTAAATGAAGAAATGGAGCTGTTGAAACCCTTGACCAACAAACTAGGGCAAAATGCAGCCTTTCCTAGCCAAAGCGACTAGGGTTTTGAATGGATCTCCACACCAAACACACTCAAAATTTATGATATCTTTTCCCCTTTAATTGCCAATATTTTTAGAGCTCAAATAATATAAAAATCAGGAATAATTGCAGCCAAACAACTGGAAAAAACCAGATATGAAATTGAATATAAATTGCTTGAAAACCCTCTTTATTTGGATCAGAAAAACTAAGAAAAATACAGCCTTGTTGCATAAGTATTTGAAGATATCTGACAACAATTTTTAGAAGAAGAATACCTCTATAAATGATGCCAACACAGTCCTCATTAAGTTGACCCAGCTGCTGTAATAAACCACTGAAAATACCTCCCAAAACACTGCTGATAACAACCTGGAAATCTGATTATAATCGCTGGAAATTTCTGAGTGAAATCCCCTCTCAATTCCTTGGGGGTTTTCGTCCACAAGAGATGAAATCCACAAGGGTTTCCGTCCTTGGAATTTCTTACAAAAGCTTGAAGCTTCTTGCAATGCAAATCTGATAATAAAAATTCTGGACGATATCTAAGCATGTCAACTTGCTCATATAAAGGGAAAACAGCCCTAAAAGCACCTCTAAACTCAGCCAATAATATTCTTTCTTTCCCCTAGGCTGGTCGCAGTTTTTCCCATGGGCCAAATGACACATTTCTCTATTTATGACTCCCAAGAGCAAGTTGCATTTTTTCCCATAATACAATTAAATTTAATTGTATTTTGACATTGACATTATACATTACATTAGTAAGCTTTATTATTTATTATATCAATATGTGCAACTTATAATGATATTTTTAAAAATGTTTGCACAATATAATAAAATAATAAAAACTTAGTCACCCTAGATACCTCCCTTGGCCGTCGGGTAGACAAAAAGGGCCAAAGGTCTTTGTCCTAGCTCATTTGGAATGAGGGGATAATACACACTTAACATGCTCAGCCAAAACATTAATGCTATTAATAAGAATGCACAAGTAAAAAAACCAGAAAAAACCAGAAAAAACCAAGCCTTATAATTTGTGCAGGAAATAACTACAACCTCAAAGTTTTTTTGTAAATTTGAAAACACAGCCTCTTAATCCTCTGAACTATGCTTTAGCGAGTCACCAAATTATTTATCTTTATTAGCATCGGGCCCTTAGCTGGGAATCAAAATTCAATGCCCCAACCTTGATTCTCTCAAACTATCCATACTTAAAAATCTTTTTTTGAGTGCCTTGAAGAAAACTTTCACTTGAGACACAACCCCGTGTTTGGCTAACTAGTCTGCCACCTTATTTTCTTCTCTGAAGCAGTGGTTGAAACATAGTTCACTGCAGAAATTCTTGAGATTCAAGGCTTCACCAACTATATGTTTAACTCTCCAGCTATGACACTTGCTACACTGTGTTGCCTCAATAATAATTCTAGAGTCCTGTTCCACAACAATCCTCGGGATTTCCTTCTCAACAGACAATTTCAGCCCCCTCACAAGACCCTCAGCCTCTGCAACAATGTTGGAATTAATGGCAATAAAATCCATCCCAAAACCAACCACCTTTCTTATCTCTTGGCCCCAAAGGGCATGGGATTGTCTTTGGAAGACCCGTCAAAATTTAGCTTCCACCACCCATCCCTTGGAGGCGACACATGGTTAGAGACCTCTCCCTTTCAGAATTCCCACCCAAAGATGTCTTTGTCCCCGCACTAATTTTCTGCACACAACTGTAAACATAAAAATCCTTGAGATTGTCTTTGGAAGACCCACCAAAATTTAGCTTCCACCACCCATCCCTTGGAGAGGATCACTTCGTTAGAGACCTCTTGCTTTTGGACTTCTCACACGAAGGTGTCTTTGTCCCCACACTAATCTCCTGCACCCAACCGTAAACATTAACCAACTTCTTCCTATGCTCGAGAGTTCTCATAGCCTCTAGAGATCTTTACACCTCCTTCAACACATCCATCTGACAGCTACTTCTCATTTCGAAAAAGTCTTCTATTTTTTTCTAGCCAAGCTTTCTAGCAAGCCATTGCATGAGCAGCATCCCACCTATCTTTCAAAGAGGTTGGTATTATGTGTCAGCTTCTAATACAAACCTTAAGGTTCTGGGGAAGGGCCTATTTCATCTCAAAAGAAATAAACAAACTTATCCAAATATATTAGCAAATTGGCAGTTAAGAAGAATTTGGTTGCCTCTTTCTTCCTCAGCCAGACAAAGCTTGCATCTAGTGAGCCCAGAGAAACCCCTTATTTAGATTCTTAACTGATCCATTGTGAGAATTTTGCCCTGTACAGTGATCCGAAGAAAACAATCATTTAAATTGCAGTACAACCCCGCATCTAGTGATTTTGATGTCTTAGTTTTCTAGATGATGACATTTATTGATTTATTGTGATTATAATGATCACTTTCGAGAGGCAAGATTGGAAATTCTTTCATATGCAAGAAGATTCTAGCGACTAAATTATGTTTGGTGACCAAGTGGATCACAAAATGTATCATTTTCTGAGTTACCTGTGAAATGTCATTTCTGTATGATTTTTTTGGGGAAGGTGTAGACGCACAAAAATTACAAATTTTCTGTGGGAAGTTTACTGTCGAATTTGATCTGCAGTGAAAAGGCCATAGACAATTGTTGTATGGGGATAGTATTAAACAAAAAAATATGCTTGATTAGGAACTACATGTCCTACTCTAAACCTCATAGTTCCTTTATAATTATTTTTCCTGTTTGACTTTTCTGCTTTTGCATGTGGGTCTGTGTAACGTTCCTTATAATTTTTTTTAATAACCTTTTAAGCCACCTTATTCATGTGGGATGGTATAACATTCAACACTTTTACTTCAATAACATTTTAAGTCACCTTTTACATGTGAAATGGTAAACTTTCCATGCAACTTTAATTCATTAAGTTTTAATGTTATACTATTTTCCAATAATCTAAGGTTACATAAAGCTTTACTGCCCTCGATTGATAACATTCCTGTAATATTTGGTAGGTTCGAAACTGGGCATAATCTCCTGGGATAGTATAATAGGGCCTATCTGAGTTGTCCTCCGAAGAATGTTGAGTGTTTAAACTGAAGCAGGATGAAACTGGTTGAACGCCAGTTCCAATTTGATGAAATTCTTTTGGCCTGTGTGATGGCCTTCAACATGGTAGGATTTGAATGGCATCCTTAACACATTGTTTTGTCATTCTGTGTGCTGAAATCAGACTATTTGCACTAGGTACATCCTCAGCATCTATAGGATCAACCATGTCAGTTAACAAATTTTCTTGTACAGCTCATTAATGTTAGGGGATCCAACATATACACCAGTGTAAGCACTTCATTTTCCATCTCTTGTTAGCCCTTAAGGGACGTGCTAATTTAAACTGATAGAAAGTCAATCAAGTTAAAATCTAACCTGTATGATAAATGTAAACTCTTCTGTAGGTCTGTGTTGGCCAATCTAACAACAGCTCCCAAGGATATATTTTCATCATTTAATTGAATGATGTGGATGATCCTTCCCGGGTACTGTAGCTCATGTTTTTCAGTGTCTTGAGTGTGTATAAACTTGAAATAGTCATTGTTGTGTCCTATGCGGTGGTTTAAATAGACACTGCAGATTGGTGTTGCCAATTGTGGCCTCCTGCTTGCAATGTTAGTGTGGGCGCTGCATTTTGTTGTAGGCTTTACTCTCGTGGATAATCTATTATCTGAACGAACAACTTCCTTAAAACATGCAGGTTACTAAGGCTAAAAGGCCATTTTATGGTTACTTATTCCCCTTGCCCCTTTTCTCCTTTTGCATGTGGAGAAGTAAATTTACATTTAATGGGACATTATTAAGCTTTTGTCCTTTTATCCTTGGTTCTAATATTTCGACACTACAAACTTTGATGTTCTCTGTCTCATATGCCATCCTTTCTAATACAAAGCTGGACTCTCCTTTTTTATGAGTAACTGTTTCTTGGAATTTTGCAAAGCTGAAATTTATATTTATGCTACAGGTTTTATCACCAGCATTTTACGAGCAATTTTATTGTTCAATGCTATTGTGGAGATCTGTAGTTTAGGATGGTGTGAATAGAATAGGATGGTATGAATAGAACCTTTACTGTTTTCCAAGTTTGCTATTATTTTGTTTCTTAGTATTTTAATCTGGTTACAGGTGCCGTGGGTCATTAAACTAAAGATCTCATCTGATGGTACAAGGTAATGTATGCTACATGTCCTGTCATTCTTGCCATATGAATTTGTGATACTGGTCTGTAATTCTTGTTTATTGTAGTGTAGCATGTACATTTCATTAGCCAATATGTCTAATTTTTATTTAATCTTAATTTTGTAGGTTATTGTTGAAGGTGTACAAGATCCAGCTATATTGACGGTTGCTTACACTCCCTGAATAGGAAAGGAAAGATTCACAAAGATTTTGGAAGGTCAGCTCCATATGAAAAGAATTTTTGAAGATATCTATACTCCATTATCTTCATTGTTGCATTTGATTTACAACTAGGATACATCTTTTAATCTTTCCCTCTGGTGTGTGAGGCATACTAACAAGTAAAACAACAGACAGTACACAAGAATGTATGCATGTGCACACACTTCCTATGTGCTGGTCTACTTGTGCTAAAGTGATCAGAGCATTACATAACCTGTTCATGATATACTGTTAAAACATCGAACGATTCTAAGTTTTCCCACTACTTATTGGGTTTCTGGGTTATTGGTTTGTATGGTTATATTAACCACTAAGCCTGTGCTGGGGTAATCTTCTAAATAATAAGTGCACTCAAATGTTGATGCAAAATGGGAACTCCTTCAGCTGTATTGCTAAATGTTACCTTCAGCAAATTTTGCTGTGAAGATCTCTCTTGCATTAACTATTATCTTATGTTTTTTACTCCACTTGTAGTTTTCAGAAAAGAGTGTTCTCAAATGTGCAAACATTCGAATTTATGTTTTTGCTTGAATGTATGTTATGCATTCCAATCTTAATACTACCGAATAGACCCATGCACAATGTCTTGCTGCAGTTCATAGCTGATTGAGTGCTTATAAGATCAGTTTTTTGTTTTTTTGGTTAACATCTTTTGGGTACTTCTTGGAAATATAGTTTTATGTTTTTCACACAATTTAGTGATTGTTGCAGGCGAATGATGTGATAAGCATGGCCTGTATGCACTACAGGAACCTCCTGGAATGAGCTCTTCTGCTGCCTGTGCTGGCGGTATCCAACATTTAGACAAGTGACAGATGCTTGTAATGCAAGTACTTCTCTTTTCCTCTTCCTGTAGGCATGTGTATAACAATACGCTAATTTGGAATTTTTTTTCCATTTGTATGCTCTGCATTTCTGTATTTGGCAGCACCTTCTGGGGAAGTGTTTTTATTTGTATGACAAAATTTAAGTCAATTGTTAAATTTCCATGGAATAGAAAGTTGTTCCCTTTAGACCTGACTATTATTATGGTGCATACTATATACAATAATGTTCATTTAAATGAACATTATAAAAGATGATGGCTAATAGCCGAGAGTCTGTCATTAGTGAAAAATGAAGAAAATGAAAATCAATTTTATGTCTTTGATTTTTTCTATGGTTGGATTGTTCTTGTGGTTGTAATTTTTATTTTGTAGGATTTTGAACTTGTAGAAAAAGTTCTAACCTTCAGGCACCATGGTCAAATTTGAAGTAGTCGTTTTATAGTGTTCATTTCCCAAATTTTTATCTACTCTACTGCTTGTTCTTTTTGTGAATGACAGAAAAGAACACTTAACAAACTTCTTGACAAATGCAGATAAAAGAAAGTGAATTAAAATAACATTAGTATCAAGTTTGGGCTCACAGAATAGATTTACGATATGAGCTCGTGATGCCTAAAAGTCCTAGTTTTCATTTTTATTATATGATGCTGTTCAGAGCACATCATTCAAAAACACAAATTGTTTGACAACGAGATTGCCAAATACAACTCTGTACACAATTTTCTGGGCCCATGCTTATTGAATGTATGATCTATTGAGGAAAGCATGTGTGATGTCTCAGTCAGTTTTAATTCCTATCTGTTAATGAAGAGGATATGGATAAGGAAGAAATTGATGCTGAGATTGTATTAAGGAAAGAGACAATATGGTACTGTAGAGAATGCCACACATTCTAATATGTGGGCCACAAGGAAGGAATGTGTTTGGCTCTTCTTGATGGTTCATGTAAATCTGAAATTTGGCATTAAGCCTCAGTAATGACCTTCTTATTGGAAGGGGATTTGATTACATTGTTGTCTATATTATAAGAAACAAGAGATGATTATTAAAATGGGAAAGGGGTTGAACCTAGAAACAGGGATCAAGAAACATTTTGGGATGTTTTTTGATAAACAGTGAACAATTAAATTCAACTATGAATACACAAAAGCCTGGATTACTCTCAAGTTTCTACAAGCAAAATGATATATCATATATGTACGGATAAATGCTAACAGAAATTTGATTCTAACATCAATGGCTGGATTATTTCTCCGCCAACCACCGAGATAATCACTAGTTGATTTAATATCAAGTATTCTACGAGAGACCACCACATTTTTGTGAAAGGTTCTTGTTATAAGTCGTATTTATCTGTGGAAGATTTCCTATGAGCCAAGGTTTTGTCTTTTGAATGCATTGGACGATACCTCTATGTTGCCTCTTTAGAATGTTAACACAAAAATTGATCCCATCCTGATGCCAACAAAGAAGAGACCAAAAAACTTGGTCGAAGCACTCATATGCTTGACTCGCGCAATCTTATTATTGAATCAGTTAAGACTAGGATAACTCATGATAAGAATTAGAGGTTGGTGCCTTCTCAAAATTCTTGGCCTGAGACGTTTTTGAGAAAACACTGTAATAATATGTCGAGGTAGTAGAGCTTCATGTGAGAAACAGTAGATAGGACATAGATTAAATATCCTCTATAATGTAGGTTGAAGAAAGAACACGGCATTCTAAATAGTAAATTGTAACTGTTCGTTAGCATGCTTTGGTAATAAAGCTTTGAAAATATGTTATATTGAGCATCCCAATTATTGTGGTTCATAAATCTATAATCTCAATTGAATAGAAAAGTCCAGCACCAGCAGAGACTTGTGCCGCAGCAAAACAGTTCTCTTCCATTGCCTTGGGGTTTTGATTTTTTTCTTTAAAATTTTGATGCAGGAAGCAAGTTCTATTCTTAATTTATTTTATTTATTTTTAAATCATGTTCCATTTTTCCCACTTTTAATTAACTGTTATTTTCAAGGCTAATCTGCCTTTCAGAAATGGATAGCCGTTTTTTGAGGAACAGTCACTCTTTCTTTATGAATGTTTTGACACACTATGAATGTGTCGTGATGGCCTGGAATGCCCTTTTTTTTTGTTCTTGTCCTGTTTTGGGTCCATTCCATGCAGAAAGCATGTTCTATTCTTGATTTCTGTTTTCTTTTTTTAAAACTGTGTTCCATTTTTTCCACTTTTGAAAAACTTTTATTTTCAAGGTTAATCTGGCTTTTGAGAAACAGTCATTCTTTCTTTATGAAAGTTTTGACACACCATGAATGGGTTGGAATGGCCCTAAATGCCCATTTATGTTCTTGTACTGTTTTGGGTCCATTTGATGTGGGTATGGTGCTAAAATATGCGGAGAGAGAGAATAAAGAAATATTAGAATGTACAAAGAACTAACAAAGAGAAACCATAATGCACACATTGTTCATTGTGTGTCCGTCCTTTTATCATGAGAAAGATGGTTACAAAGTGGTTGAAGAGGTTACAACTGTTTATTAGTTAACACTTAATTAATATTAACATAACACTAATAAATAAGCCTTATATTTTAATACCCTCTCTTAAGGCTTACTCGATAGAACATATTGACAGAAGATTAAAATAACAAAACCACACAAGACCACACATTCTTCATAAGCTTCCCTTTTGAAAATAATGCTCTGACCAGGTAGAAATCCATTAAGTTGCCTCCTTGACTCTCGTAAAGGTGTAGTTAGCAAGTTGAATTTCCAAGGTCCTGGATTCCACCTCCCCGAACTCCGAATTACAAAATCTCCCGAATTGTTTGACAACCATCCATATTGAGCCATCCACAAGCTCCATCAAGTTGTCTCATGACGCTTGTAAGGGTAAATTCCTGAGATTCGCAGACTCTTGAACTAACTAGACAAGTTTCCATGCTGAGTTTACCCACATTGGATTACTTCATGTCTTAAAAGTGTTGCAATTCTTTTAAAATGCACATTCTCTATCAGTGGGTTCATCAATGTCAGCATCCAAAGTGTTGCAATTCTTCTAAAATGCACATTCTCTATCAGTGGGTTCATCAATGTCAGCATCCAATGGATTTTCAACATTGGCTTCATTTGGTTTGTCATGGAATTTTCCCTTCATTTTTTTCTTTACGATCTGACCCTTCTCTTTGAAAAATATTTCGTTCAATAACTTAATAATATAAACTTTCTTCATAATTATTTAGCAGTGGCTCTAAGAGTAACAAAGTTCATTCATGGCCAAATAAAAAGCCCTAGTTTGTGATTTGCGACAGCATAAAGGATTCCCGTGCATGCCCTAGATGACTCTACTTCCTTTTTCGATTCCATTATCTTCTGATTCTCTGTTTTTTTCTTTTGTTTTTCTTTCGCACCCTAATTTTGTGACTGCAATAATGCACTATATTAGTGTAAATCATGATTATAAAACTGTCTGAAATTGCTACTTTTCATGGTTGTAAAGACGTGACTATTTGTGGTTGTCAAAACTCTTCTGCGACCCTGTGTTTTTGCGTGACATTTATGACTAAATTTGTGGAATATTTAGCTCTGGATTCTCGACTATGATGATGCTCTTGATTCACGTTGTTTTTGTTTTGCTGCAAATTTGCAACTGGTAAGCCGATTGTCTTTACTGCTGTAATGGCTTCACATTCCTTGCACGACTGTGATTCTGGTTTGACAAAAATTGTGGCTGTTTTGCCCATCTGTTTCGTGCTGTTTTGCCCTCGGCTGAGCCCTACGATTTTCAAAAATCCTCACAAAAATGTGAATTTGAGAATCGAAATGTAAACGTTTGGATTTTCTCAACGTTCCTTAACGAGACTCGTGAAAATGTATTTCTTCTCCTCTCTTTCTCCTTGCTTGCCGTGCTTTGATACCAATGTTAGAATATGCAGAGAGAGAGATTAAAGAAAGATTAGTGTATAAAGAACGGATGAAGAGAAATCGGAATGTACACATTATTCATTGTGTCTGTCCTTTTAGTATGTGAAAGATGGTTACAAAGTGGTTGAAGAGGTTACAACCATTTATTAGTTAACATTTAACTTATATTAACATAACATTATAAATAAGCCTTATATTTTAATAAATGGTGCCCTGTTGTTCGCTTAACGTAGGTTGTTGGTAATAGTACATGATAGCTGTTGAGGCTATTAGCTAAATTAAAGAACATATTTGTGATGTTGAACACAATCTAATTACATTGTCTAATAATATATGATGGACGTATCTAGGAAAAATGATTGTTTTGTTCATAAATAAGGGGTGTAAAAAACAAATTACCTTGAAATCTAAGCGGCATAATACCAAGTGGTTGTAGGATAGTGGACGGTGTAGACTTTCAATTTTCTCAAGAATATTGTTTTTAAATTCTGATGTCTGCCTCTCACTGTTCGTCTTTCTTCTCTGTTTCTCTGTTTTTATTTGTTATCAACTCTATCCTTTTACTCTTGAAGCAAAATGCTTGCACCTCTCTTTGTTGATACATGTGCTGATTTTTGTTGCATGTGTTTGTGGTTACTGTTTACATAGTACATGTTGTTTTCATTCATGTATGCGGCTATTGCACCTTATAATATCTTACTAATGAATATTTGTACTTAGCGGAGCAATGTTTTCTTCGCATTGTTTTCTTCTTGAAGCAATATACTTGCACCTATTCTCGTGGTTGATCATTGTGCCAAATTTTGTTGCATGTGTATGTGGTTATATAGTCCGCAATGCCAATTTTTGTTGCATGTGTATGTGGGTATTAGTCTGCGATGCCCAATTTTGCTGCATGTGCATGTGGGTATTAGTCTGCAATGCCCAATTTTGTTGCATGTGTATGTGGTTATACAGTCCGGAATGTTGTTTTCAATCATGTATGTGCTATTGCACCTTAAAACATCTTACTAATGAATACTAATACTTAGCGGAGCAATGTTTGATTCCCATTGTTTTCTTCTTGAAGCAATATACTTGCACCTATTTTCTTGGTTGATCATTGTGCCAAATTTTGTTGCATGTGTATGTCGTTATATAGTCTGCAATGCCGAGTTTTGTTGCATGTGTATGTGGTTATACAGTCTACTATGCCTAATTTTGTTGTATGTTTATGTGGTTATATAGTCTGCAATGCCTAATTTTGTTGCATGTGTATGCTGTTATATAGTCTTGAATATTTTCAATCTTATATATTGCTATTGTACCTTAAATTATCTTACTTCTGAACATCAATTCTTAGTAGAGCAATGTTTGATTGCTTGTAAATTTGCTAGATTGTGGTGCCCTTTGCACATGTTTTTTGAGGGCAATTTTGTTTTAACGTAGGGTCCTATAATTCTTGTAAGTTGTGTCCTTGTTCTTGCATATGGTTTGTTGTTACTCTCAATAATTATGCCTAGAGGCATTCTACAATGGCAGCTGGGAAGGAGCGGTGAGTGTATTATTTAATTATGACCTTAAATTTGACGTCCATATGGCTGTCACTAAGAGGATTTTCTTTTTTCTTGGAGAAGGCAATCGGAAAATTGTATTATTTGTGGCCATTCGGTAGAGTTTCAAGCTCATCTTTTTCTTCAGAAATAGTTTTGCGCTTGACACATTAGTGTAGCTCGATTGACAACCTTTGTCACCATTCAACGAGAAATTTATGAAGAAGGTTATGAAGTGATTATGGTATTTCCAAAAATACAAGACAAGGGCCTTGAGGTTGATTATCTTATGGTATTTAAGTTATATGTACCAGTATGTAGTATATTAGGGCGGCATGTGTGTAAGAGTATAAACAAGGTACGAGTACAAATCACCCAATGTTTATGCCCAAACCTTGTGTATGCATGTACAAGGGTACGAGGGTATGGTTGTGTAAGAATTATAATAAATTCTATATGTGCATTAAAAAGTATGAAGCTTCGCAGATTATAATAAATTCTATATGTGCATTAGAAAATAGGAAACTTAGCAATGATAATTAATATTCAGAGAACAAATAATAATTATATTCATCTACTAATACATTTTATTATAATAAAAAACGTAGTTTTATCGGGTTTGTAAGAGGCGCACTTTTAAGTTGTAGACTTGTTATTTAGACACTTATATACAAATAAAATTGATAAGAGACCGTGTTCTCTAAATTGGTTACCCATTCGATTGCAAATCTTGTAAGCTGCAGACGACGAGGGTGTTTTGAAATCTACTCATGTAAATTCAATTTGTGTGTTAAGACGATGAATTTGCAAATAATTAGTTAATAGATTGCAGCATCCTCCTTTTTGAGAAATGTTTGTTGGTAGTTCTCTAGTACCGTGGAAAGAATGGCATAAATTCTTTTGGAGTGGAGAACACTCACGAATCTAAGATCACTTTTGCATATCATTTCCATTGGTTAAATAATCCACACACACACACACACACACCACTATTTTGATCTCAAGATCATGCACAAAACTATTTGTGTATAAAGTCTTTATATATGTGCATATCTCACGTGGTGAATAATACAATAGCCACTTTGGAATAAATAGCTAATGTGGGTTTGTTATGCAGATGCAAGTGGTTGGAAGTGTTGGCTAGTATGTATAATAGAAAAAACTTTTATGTGCAAGACAACTTCAATTCAGAAATATTTCTCACCTAATAACAACTTGAGCCATTTCAAGCTTAACCCATTTCTAGTGTGAACCTATTTAAAAACTAATCTATCGTGAAAACCAACAAATTCCTTGGGTTGATCATTATTGTGTTAAATCATTGAATAATCATTGCATATTTTAAAATGTGCCTATTTTTTTTTGAAAATGGATACCTGATATTCTTGACTTTCAAAATTGTAAGTTGAAGGGTTAGCATCATGTATGTATGTAGCTAGTTCCATGCATTTGGATAACCCTTTTATTATTTTAGGCTTGGTAGATTTAATCTAAATTGAATCACTTTTTGTTGATGGCATTTTTACCGTCTCACTCCTTGTCGATGGTTCTATAAAGACAATTTGATGCCCTTGCTTTTTGTGAGATTTGTATGCCGGGAGTCAACCTTAGGAAAACTAAAGTCATCTTATTGAACACTTCCAATTTTTTTGTCCTTTCTTTTAGAAAGGGAAACCTTTGGATATCACATTGGCCTACACTTACTTGGAGGGTCCATTTTTCTTGACCGTATTTTAGTATTGGTATGAGGTTTGGGGACTTATTTTGAAGTCTATGTATTGAGCTCGTACGGAAAGGGTTTGGACCAATGATTTATCATATGATCGGTAGCAAACAAATTGTTCCACATTCCATTGTGAAAGCCGAGTCTATCCCCCGATCTTGGTGCCTTGAGACTATTTTAAGGGCTACTTTATACATTCATAGATTCAAAACCATGGGGATTCCACTTTAGGCTGCGAGAGGTATCCATACTTAAACCCTATGATGTGAAGAGGGTTGCATCATTCACTATTAGATATTGTGGCATTAGTGATATTATTTGCATCTAAAATTGTTATCATTTTTGCTTAGATTTTTTTTTTTTGGCCGTGATGCAAATTATGTCGTGTATGATGCAAATTGACAATTTTATTGTGACACTATTTCATTAGAAATCTAGTGAAATTTAGCAAAAGCGTAGGTGACACAAATTGCATGAGAGTACATCTATTGACTTTGAATTGTGTGCTAGAATTTGTCATAAATAATTTTGAATTGTGCTAGAATTTGACATAAATCTGGAATTTGCTTTATGAAATTTGCATAAGAGACTTTTAAGGTGCATTGAGATTTGTTAAAAGCAGATTATTCATGATTGAAAGCAAGTTTTTGTTTGTACAATATCCATTATCACATCTATACATTTCCTTATAGCAAACTTGGATTGGAATGGTATGAGGACATAGGTATCCGTAGGTTTCCAACCTTTGCTAACATACTACGTTTTAATGCAACCAAAATTGGTATGGGGACAATTGTAGGAGTGTGGAGAAGTCCATGGATGGTTGAAAAATAAAAGCAAGAGTGTGTCTAAGGATGGATCTTGCCCATATTGGAGTGTTCAACTTGTATTAGGTGTTCCTTGGATACCTCGTCAGATCCTTCCTATAAATGATGGCATCATTAGAGTTGTTAGAGGATATTTGCATGCAATACAACTAGATCACTTGGGCCTCTCGTACTTTGCCTCAAGCATGCCTTGTATGTTGAGTGTTTCTTGTGAGTAGTGGATGGTGTAATCCATTGTCTTGACTTTCTCCAATGCCATTAGTCTTATAGTGTGAATTTTTGGTTAAGATAGTTGTGGGTTTACACTAATGATTGTATTCCATGTGGGGATTAGATTTGTTGGCTTTGCTTCCTTCGTGTGGTGGAGACAAAGGAGCATTCCATGTGCGTTGTCACTAATGATTGTGTTCCATGTGGGGATTAGAGTTGTTGTCTTTGCTTCCTTCGTGTGGTGCAGATAAAGGAGCACTTAACTTTTAGGTTACCCTTTGATTATGAAATCCAAGGAAATGCTATTGTCTTCATAGAGACCTATGATACTCCTTGCACTTTTTTTCGGTACTTGGAGAAACAATCCTTGGTTGTTTTTTCAAAACGTTGTAACCCTTTAATGCACGATCCTATAGGGAACCCCCTAGATCTCTCAGGATGATCACATTTTTTTTTTAGCCCATCACCGATGTTGTTAGCTTTAAGTGCCCTTCAGATAATGGTGCTACACACATTGTGGGGGGTAGGTCAATGAGGTGGTGCTCATCTCTGTAGAACACTATTAAGGTTCCTCGACACACTATCTCTCGGTGTCGGGGACCTACTCCTTTGCTTCATGGATTAGTTCCTTAGAGTTGTGGATTTATTCCTTCTCGATTGCTTCTTAGACTGCGAGGACAAGCACATTATATTATTTTTTTGTTACCACAAGAGTTTCTACAATCTTGGATATTAGAAGGGATTCTAGGGTGAATGCCTTTTCCTAGGGTTACTCATCCTAACCTCCTAATCACTAGACACTTCTTAACAAATATTAGCAGATCATGCATTGACCTTGACCGACCTTTCACAATGATAGATAATGGCACATATGGTTCGACTAACCCATGCTTGGTCAAAAATGTTTGACGGGACTACCATCTAGTCCCTACTTTCATTAGGCCATGCTCTTTGAGGGTTCTTGCCTTCCCACATGACTCTTTGTATTGGTACATTTCCTTCTTTATTTTCAATTTCTTTTTGAAATTTTGTTACGCTTTGATCATAGGGCCTTTTACCCCAACACTTTCTATCGTAGTGCAATGTATTCTTTAGTTTCAATGAACGACTTTTGGTCATACACGAGTATTTTTCTTTCTATCTTTCTTTACAACAAGATAAGAACTCTAGATTCTGTCCTTGAAGAGTGTACTGAAATACCCAACAAGAGATTACTTAATGCCATCCTTGTCATAAATTGATTGGAGTTTTTGGCATTGCTTTCTTAATTGTATTCAATTTGACTTCCCACAATCCAATGTAAAGGGGTCGTGGCAATGTTTGCGATCAAATTTCTGTCACCTTATATACCCCCCTCCCCCCCTTGAATGGAACATATTTCTCATTGGAATATGTTATGAAGGGGGTGGACCTAGTTAAGTTGGACACTCTAGTTGAACTGACAAGAAAAAATACATTTGTATTTGAATATTGAAATTTAGATCTTTCAAATAGTAATTCTCAAAATGATCATGCAATGTTCCTCTTGATGTGTGTTTGATTTGTCTAAATGATTAACTCATAACATTTAGTTCATAATAATTTGCTACAAAGGTTGTGACTGTTGTAGTGAATGTTACCTTCAATCACATCATATGATTTAAAAAAAATTGGTGTTGGGCCTTTAAACTGGGAGGGGGGGGGTGGGGGGGCAAAGGTGTTTATTTGGATAGACTTATGATATATTTTTGACATGAAAATGCCTTAGCATTGGGATAAATAAGTGGCAATTAGGAAAACAATTTGTTTAGGGTTGAGTGCATCGAATTTCTAGTTGGATGAATATAGAGATATTGCTAGAAAGATCTCAAGACGCATTTGTTGGTGGGGTAACTTCCATTTATTATATTTTATTTTGAACTCAATGTTTTCATCAAGTTTTATATTTTTATTATTGCGTTGTAAAGGATTTATTGTGTTGTACAAGGGTAGATGTAAAATGTTAGGAAATAATTGAAGGTTTGCATAGATTTGAGTACTTCAAAACTATACTATGGTCATTAGTTGACCTATATAAACCTATTTAAAATGATGACATATCAACTAACATGACCTTAGCACATTAATCATAAAATGTACGAAATTTATTATTTAATTAAAGTGTAGTAGTGGAGGGAAAGTTCAGTGTTTTGAATACTGTTAAGTAGTTGATGCAATCAATCTTAATATTTGTTAAAAATTAATTATATGTGATGTCATAAATGACGATATTGTGAATCAATACTATTATGATGCGAGTGATGTTTTCTTCATTGTGTTTAAGCATGGGTGGCTTTGCCAATTTCCATCCTGTTAATTCCTTTGTTGTTAAGACTAACTTTGTAATTTGATGGTTGTATACATTAATTATTGGGCTTGTAGGTTTAGAGTTTCATTTTTTTGACTCCCACAAACATGTAGAAATTTGTACTTCACTTTGGTGTGGCCTTGATGTAGATGGAACTGATCTCACGTCGCATCTATCCACATGAGCCATCCTATCATGTGGTAATGATTTTGGTATTGGATTGACAAGGTTTGGGCCTCTCTTGAGTGTTGTTATGAGGTGGAAAAAATCTCCAAGGGTGCAAACTTTTTAAAATGTATAAGATAAATGGAAAGTAATCCCTTTGTGGGTTTCCACAAGGGGGTTGAATATGCGAAAGTGTTGTTTGGCGTGTTTGTGACCTAACAAATAACCTCCTCCTTTTTATCTTTATATGGAAGTCATCAAAGATCTATAAATGCGTTTCCCTTACGAAGTTGTCTTTCCTAAACCAACATGTCTCACATAATAACTGCTTTCATCATATTAAAAATCTTTGCATTGTCTTTTTGTTTCTCCCCTTTTTAAATGATATTATGTTTTTGCTAGTTTGTGTGTGCGTTAAGCTATTTTATTTAACTTATTCCCAACCTTCCCACATGCTTTTAGAAGATGTTTAGATGTGCAAAGCTTTTGTCATTTGTGGCTTTATGGTATGGCCAAGTGTTAGTGTTTATGTGTTCTATGTTATTATTTGCTTTCATTGGACTAATATTGTACCCCCATTCAAAACATTTATAATAGTTTTACGTAATTGAGGAATTGTAAATAGTTGAAAGAGATTGCCGCCTAAGTTAGTCATGCATCGTTCTCAAGCTACCTTTTGGGTCAAAGTGCTTTATTTTGCAATTATTGATTCTTTTCATCGCTAAGAATCAACCTCTTTGTTTCTTTATTACCCCTTTTGTTTTTCTCTAGGTCTTTTAATGTTTGTTCCATGTTTGAAAACATATTTATGAGTTACCCGAACACGGTATTGTCTCATTGATTGGCCTATCCATTAGGCTTTGCATATTCTTGGACTAATTATGGACTTGTACAATAAGATGGTGTGTCTATTCATGTTTCTAATAGGATTTGCATGTTTTTGGATTGTCCTTTGTAATGTATAAAATATTTGTGTGCGAGTGTGGGAAGGTGGATTTGTACTTGCTCTAATAGTATTGTCACTGTGCACACTACTGTAGTAGTGACTTTTAATTTGTCATTACTCACCAAGTTTCCTCTATATTTTTTTTCTCACTATTCAATGCTATATTCTATGATTTGTTTGTTTATATTTAATTTGCTTATGTTATAGGGATATAAGTGAGCTATTTGTTTTGCGATGCAATTTTTCTTGAAGTAAAAGTTTTGTGAACATGAACTTTGAAATGATTTTATTAAATGTTTCTGTGTTTTTTTTTTAATTTCTTGAGATTTCTCATCTTCATAAATTCTATTTATTATATTGACGTGCCATGTGCGCTTTCATTCGTTTGGTTTTGGTTTTGGTTTGCCTTTGTAATGTAGTGTTGAAGGTTACCTATACTTTTTAATTTGTTCCAAGGTTGAGTTTTCGTCTTGGTGTTTTCGTCGTAGTCGTTTTGTTTGTTAGTCTTGATCACTACCCAAAAAGTTCTTGAAATGTTAAAGAGGTAGACAATTATTACATTTTAATATCGTCCATTACCAAATATGGGGCTTTAGCTTTAGGACCATTGCCTTTTAAAAATAATTTACTTGAAACAATGATCACACATGACCATCAAGTATTGTTGCAAAGGATAAATTCCTTAGTGTTGTTTTTTATGCATTTATTTTCAGAGTGGGCGGAGTGGAGGTGAAAGGCAGCAGGGAAAGGTAGATAAATAGGGGAGGATGGATTATGTATAATGATAGTATAAATTGTGAAACAATAGGTAACAAAAAACCAATTAGTGACTTTGAATAATAGAAACAAAATTGGCATGTGAAAATGAACAAACTTAATTGGATGATAAGACTATATTGTGAAGGACAATTGGAATGCAATAGAAAATGATACTAGTATGAGAGAGAAGATTAATGGGGGGATCAAATGTGAAATAATGATTTGATGATTAGTGAATGAATTTGGTGGGAGTTAAAATAGTGTATAAGATAATTGGAATGCAATAGAAAACGATGCTAGTATGAGTGATGAAATTAATGGGGGGAGCAAATGTGAATAATGACTTGATGACTATTATTCACATTTTAGTGGGGGGCAAAATATTTTGAAGATTGACATAATTCTTATGGCACTTGTAGTAAATAAGTTAATTTATCTGATGAGAGGTAGGTTTGTGGTTAAAACAACCATATTGAATCTCCAAAGGAATCGATGTTTAGTGTTTCAAACATTGGCTTGGTCAAAGACCTCATCTAGTTTAGATACATTGAGAATAGTACCAATACAATAAAGGTGAACACACAATAGCAACTAATAATTCCCCTAGTTTATTATTGATCACATTGGTTAAAGCTATCCATGTATAAACGAGGTTCATTATATAATTTTTTATCGCATTACATCCACGATTGACCTCTTTGACACATCCTAAGTATCCAATATAGCTTTGTATTTTTAATTTTCTATTTAATACTTCTTTTAGAGTTATACCTAATGATGTGGGAGAATCCCAAGGGGTATTGGCAATCCTGCATCGATTAAAATTGTGTCATTCATTGAGGTGATTTTGTTGGTCTGCTTCATGATTGCATTGTGGAATTATCGCCATAGGAATTTATGGCAAACATTAGAACCCTACCAAGTTTTTGGGACTAAGAGAATTTGGTTTCAAATGACAAACATGGCTTTATTGAATGTTTCTGTTTGATGATAAAACATCTTGTTTGTGTAGATGTACCATTTCAATTAATTTAGACTTACACCCCCAAAACTAGACTAGAGAAAATAGTAGTTCTAGCATGCTTTCTATTGAAAAATTGTGAGATTGCTAATCTGCTGTAATTGGCAGTTGTAAATTTGCCCCAACGGTCACATAACCACATATATGCATTGCATGGCTGTTTCAACATGTTGATTAAATAATTGAGTCATTGGTTTTCAAATCTTGGGCATTCTAGAAAATGATGGGACTAGAAAAAAGTGACTTTAGAAGGAAGAGGGGATCTCTTGGGGGGAACATTTTCTTGTGTCTCTTTGGGGAAGAGGTTCATGAGATCAAAGAGGTTGTGGAAGAATGGGTTCACACAAAGATATATCACTATGTAAGAACAACAAGGTTGTGCACCTTTTATGAGTAAGATAATTGAGGTGGCCTCTTAGGAATATGAGATTGTGTATCTACCTCGGTTTTAATGATTTTTACCCAATTTGTAATCAAGAAGATTTGAGAGATAATATGAAAGCTATAATGTGTCGAAGCTAGCTGCTTATAGAGATATCTAAGGTCATATTTCTTTGTTTAGTTTCTTATAAAGAGTTGAGATGAATGCTAAGGCTGTTATGCATTCCAAATTTCAACAAGTCTTGTGTGTGTGATCTTAGTTGAATTAGTTGTGCAACTAGAGTGTCTTGGGTACACATTACAAGGACAAGACTCGTTATTAGATGATTGCATAATCTTTCATCAATAAGTTTTATTTAGTTTACTCATTAATGGCCATTGTTGATGCTGATTTGATGAGAAATCCAAAAGTATGAAAACTTAATTTGTTATGTGAGAAATCAATCAAAACTAAGAAAAATAAACCCAATAAAACACAAATGATACTACAACATAAATGAGAACTCTATTGACAATGAGAGCTACAATGCTATGCGAATTACCTTTAGATGGCAATTCCTTTATAACCAACTCTTAGATAGAAATGAAAAGGCAAAGAATAAAAAAGAAATGATTATCCTATGAATTTGAAGAGCCATGCGATAAGTGTTCTCTCTGGAAATGAAAAGGACTATTAATACACAAAATTGGGTGTTTGATTTTTACTTTTGATTTTATGTATTTTTAATTTGTGAGGCATTTCAAAGCATTTTTGGTGAGTGATGCTAATGATAACCATGTTGGAGGTTGTAGGGCATTGACTATGTGTTTTAATGCTTTTTGCATTTTTAATTTGTGATAAGTAGTGAAGTAGTTATGTCTTTAAGGTAACCTTTTAGTTTTTGTAGTACATATATTATTTTTTTTTCCCGTAAACTAGTCTACCCCAGTATGCCCTATTGGTTCTTGTTCAAAATGCGAAATAACTATCCTTTAAGGCGAATAATTAGTTTTCCAATAGTTTTATTGGTTTTCCCCCAAAACTACCACCAAAACTAGTTTCCCCCAATGACCCATTTTTTCTTGTTTTAATTATCAACATAGATTTTTTTGTCATTGTAGAAGTGATTTTATTCAACCTAACTGAGGTAGTGTATCAAACATTTGTTTTTATTGATTGTGAACAATTGTTTATAGTGCCAACAAACCAACACTATAGAAGTATTTGGGTTGTGCTTCTTACTTAAGTCACAAGGGTGAAGATTCCAACTTTAACTAGACTTGGACCTCTCATGCCTCAATATACCATGGTGGTTTGAGATGTTCTTTCCTGATCATTGCCTTTAGGGATTGTCAACACTTTTCATTATCTTTTCCAAGACCTTTGTCTATATCACATTTTCTTTAATATATTTAACCAATCCCTTTCACGAGTTTATAAAAATTCCCTAAATAATCTAGGCGTTAAAAATCAAAAGGGCTTACCATGTTGTCATTCATGTTTCTGTTGGTATATTTTGTCAAAGCTTGGTTCGTTTGTAGCTCTTCACATCTATTTGTGGATTGATAAATAATTCATTCTTAGTTTGTAAATGTACCATGAAGCTCATCATAACATGGTTGTATATTTCCCAAACTCAACGATTGTGTTCAAAATTATAAAATATCGTTTGGTATGTTTGCAATTTACTATATTATGATATTAGGGTTGTTTTGCAATTGTTGGTTCTCATCCCTTAAGAGTCAATTTTCTTAATGAGTTACCAATGCTTGTTTTGTGTGTGCTAAATGTGGACTTGGATTTTTCTTTGATAAAAATAATATGAACTTCTTGGCCTTTTTTAAAGATATATTATTAGGAGCTACCTTTTGTTTTTTAAGATTTAATCACCTAAAATGATTATGACATTATGTGGCATGTCTTTTTTAATTAATAGTTTAATGAAAGAAAACATCACAAAGTTATTTGGGGTTTGTTACAAATGAGGACCTAAAAGTGATGCTACAAAAGTTTCATGGATGGAATGATAAGTGGGGCATGGAATGTGGCATCAACATGTGCAAGGTCATGAAATGTTTTGGTGATAAGGGGGAGTTAGATCAACATGAGTTTTTGATTGGTTGTAAGAAAATTAGGGTGTGTTAGTTACAAGTATCATGGGATAGAAATGATCTACATTTGTTTATCAAAAGAGTTCTCAAAGAGAGCAATGCTAGGTAGTAGGACCCTTCACGGGGCTTGACACTTTCTCGCTTGTAGAAGATTACTCACGTGGTCAAAGATCTTGGCCTTTAAAGCATTAGGCTTCCTTGTGCTCACATTTGGTATATAGCGGTGATTGGAATATTTTATGTGGTCAAGTAGAATACCTTATAAAGAATGATAGTAGAAGTCATGAGATGGATCTTTGGTAAGTTGTCTACTTCAAACTTGATACGACATGTTGTTATGCACCGTGAACTTAACATCTACCCTGTCCCAGTCTTCAACGTTGGATAGAGGCTTTGGGCCCTAGAGTAATGCAAAGGTCTCACAACGTTCGTTGTAGATATAGTTAACCACACACCCTTTAGGGTGGACAAAATTTGGACTTGGATGCATAAAACTATCAAATGGTTGAAGAACGCCCCTAAGGTGAAAGGCAAACGTTCTCTTGTGTGTGCACATGCATGGGATGTTTGGGATAATAAGTTGAGACAACAAGATTCCTTAGGTTCTTCAAGTTGATTAGGTTGGAGGAAACTCAAAGATATATCAAACGGGCTCAAAGATATGATAATGCTTTTGTGGAGGTTTTTTGTTGGCTTCTCAATGCCAAGCTAGGCGAGGTTGTCATTCGCAATCACGTGGGTAGGATTGAGTTGGTTGATCTCTCTTGTGGTAGTTAGTCCCTGTTGTGTGGGGACATTGGAGGGACTCTCCTCACGTTGTCCCTAAGTGCCAACACATTAGGTTGTGTGAAGCAAGAATGCAGGTTGGTTTTCAAAATGTTGTGCAGTACCTTTGGTGCGTTGTCCTTACAGATGCTAGTGAGAAACAATTGCTTGCATTATTCCTTAGTGGGGAGTGCTGCTTATGACTTCTATTGTGTTGGGTAGGCGATCATTTGCATTGGAAGGGAAATGCAAGCTTTGTGCATATGGCGAAGTTGCTGGCTGTGGCACTCCCTCTGTATCAGAAAGCCTTTCGGCGTTGACGGATGGGGGGATGTGCTTAAATTGACTTTGGAACAAACATGGGCCTTGGAGATACCGAACCACCAATGAGCCAATGCCTAGTCGGGAAGGGCAAACCCTCTTGTTGGGTGCACAGGATTGACGAGAAGTATGGGTGTTACTTGGCATATGTTTCGCGTGTAGGGGTGGATGCCCCTTACGTATGACGTTTTGTTAAAGCATTCCCTAGACAAGAAGATCATGAGTAGTTAATACGCGACAACGGTGGTAGCGCATGTTTGGGGTAACCCTCGAACGGTCGAGGATCAAACTCGAAGGTGGATATAAGTTGGCACATGCGTTGTCCCCGAGCGTCAGCTGCTCAAAATCAAAAATCACAAACTCTTCATCTTGAAAGGACTTGATTGGGTATGGGAGGATTCATTGTTTTGCTAACATGTATATTACTTGCTTGACTCCTCCAACTGACTGTGTATACTCAAGGGTGATGTGTTGTTTGTAGATTCAACATCTTGACTACGTCGTCAGAAATTAGATTATTCTATTTTTGCCTTTATAAGTTGAAGTGTCAAGAATTAGGGAGGCTTGGCAATCTTTAATCAAGGTTGGTATGAGATATCCCATTAAAGTTTAGTTTAAAAAAACTAGGCTACGAGGGAGCCACTTAGAGTTTGCGCATTTGATATCACTCTAGGGAAAGCTAATGTCAGTGAACCATTAAAAAAAGATAAAATATATAATTTTATAAAATCACATTTAAAAAAAAAATTGCATATGAACTATTTAGCCTTAATTAAAGAAATATTTTTAGGAGATACCTTTGGTATTTGTAAAGCTAATCTACAATTTATTTGGATGCTTCATCACATAACACTTATCCTGAAAGGACTTGATTGTTATAGAAGAAGACATTGCTTGCCAACATGTACATTCCTACCTTGAGTCCTCCAATCGACTGTATATGGTTGAGGGTGCGGTGTTGTGGGTAGATTCATCATCTTGACTACGCCGCCATTTTGAGAATAAAGTGTAAGATTGTTCGTATCACTTACGATCGTGAGTCAAATAGGAGCTTTACATCCTTTGAGGGCATAGATTGTCTTATGGCGACGATAAAGTAGGGATCAACATGTATTAGTTGCTATCCTTTGTCCAACATGGTTATTGATGTTAGATCTAGAATTGTAGGTAGTTCTAATTTTTGCATCTCAACCAACACTGCATGTGTGACATACCATTCTTTGTCAAATTGTCATTTTCCCTTGTGGGGATGTAACACTTGCTTGTTTCTCACTATGATTTATTATCTAGCAAAACCTTTTTCGAAGGAATCTTTAATTGGCTGGTGGTAATGGTATTGGAATCAATTTTTTGTTTTACTTAGACTAGATGTGATTATTATTAAGAGTACATTCATTTTTGCCTTTATGTTCAAACCAAATTTGGATCTTAATTACATTATGACAAAAGCTTTCCCAGTATCCTAACATCTTATTGACACACTTCTCTTGATGTCCTGATCTTCAAGATTACTATTTCTTCTTCTAAATATAATCATAAGCTGTTGTAGTTTTATAGAACCCCGCGTCTATTTATGCCTTGTTTATCAATTTTCTTTAACAAGGCATGGATTGCGTTGGTATTATTTTGCCTTATTTGATCCTAATCCTAATGCAATCGTGCAACATTTTGTAGTGGGCAACTTTAATTTCACATGGTAGCACTCTGTGATGATCTATAGAAAGTAAATCATTGGTAAAGCCCACTAAATATTAAGTATATTTGTTGGTGGGATATTAAGAATGGGTAAATGGGACCACCTTTTTACTAGAAAAGGAAAACATCTCTCTTGTTTTTTGTTAAATTTTAAAAATGTTTACGTAGGAGTTGTTTACGCTATGTGGATTTAGTTTTGAAACAATTGATATTTTAAAGGTTATTTGTACTGAGAGGAAGCTTTTCTAGAAGGCTAAATGGAGATTGGAAACTAGTAAGGAAGAGGACATTGTTGTACTCATTTGACCGTGTCCATGGCAACTATGACAAATGTAATGAACCTACTATATTATTGAAGTAGACTCACAATATAACATGACCAAGACACTTGGAGGTGGCAACCTCCACAACCTTACAATAAGGCGTTTGCAATATTGAACATTTGTAGAGTCTATATGGAATCTTATTCCTGCTATGTTGAATGCTCTCTCGACAAGTTTTTCCACTTGAGAAGATACTCAATGATTGCCCTCGTCGACATTCGCTTGAATCAAATTTGGTTCTAATATGATTCTTCCTTCCTCATTAAGCTCAAGTTATACATCTACATGGGAATTATTTGCTTGGAGTGATTGATTCTTTACCTTGCCTGCTAGTTTGAGAATTTGTGATACAAAAATTCATTTTCACCTTTGACCAAATTTTGACCAGACTAATTTGCAATGAGGCCAACCTTCAATCGAAAAATAAAGAGAACAAACCCATATTGATTTTTTGTGATCTTTTCGAAAGTGTAAGAAATCAAATTTATTTTGAAAATCACACCTTGTAGAGTGAAATTATGTAAAACAATAATCTTACAAAAAATCACTCAAAATTGATCGCAAGAGGTTGCACATTTTACTGTACATTTCGTCAATGACTTTCCAACTTCCATTTTTTTTTGATTGCTATTGGTGAAAACATTTGTGTACATTGCATTGATTTTTCTTTGAAAAAAAAGGATATCTAAATTGCCACTTGTACAATAGATGTGGTCACCATGGAACGAGCCTACCCTAGTGATTGTTCTTAACCTGATGTCAAGCTATAGAATTTGTTTAGTTTTTATTTTTAATCTGGTTTATATACTTGGATTAAAAGAAATGCTTTTATAACCAACGATGACCCTACAACTTGCCCAAGTATCACTCATAACGTGATGTTAATTTACATAATTTGTTTAATTTCAATCTAAAATTTGGTTTAAACATGATGATTAAAAGAAATGATTTTATAATCGACTAACTGGGCCAGCTAGTGGGTTCATGAGTAAATCGTTTGTAAAGCCCACAAAGTGTTAAGTATATTTGTTGGTGGGGTATTGAGAATGAGTAAATGGAACCCTCCTATTTACTAAAAAGGAGAGTTACAAAAAAATAGTTTTTGTTGAATTTTGATTTTTTTTTGAATGATCTATTTCTTTTAGCTACTTCTGCTAGCAAATGAACAGTAAAAAATAGAAAAAGGATTGATTTGGCCAATTTTTTTTGCTCCTTGACAAGTGTTGTTCCCCTAAGAAGAGGAGAGGACTTGTGACTTGAAACTTCTCAATGCATGAACTTTTGGATTTCATTTTTTTTTTAAATTCCAATATTTATGTTTTGCAATGTGAAGGCCCTTTGAAGAATTTCTATACAATCATGTAATTTTTTTCAAGTAGTATATATTGCAATCTATAGTCTTCGATACGAGTATGATATTTATTTGATGCAAACATGTCCAAGATACGTCTTGGATGGTTTGTATATGTTTGTAGACATATTTGGGCATATCACGATCGTGTTGGATGTATTTGGGAAAAATGTATTTGTTTTTTTCTTTATCGACATTTAAACATAAAGTGACTAAGAAAAACACGATGAGTACCCTAAAAAATAAAAAAAGACTATAAAACAACACAAAAGACAAAAGGAACACCTATCTCATTCATCTCATTGCATATTTACCCTTCTTTGCTCATTAACATTGTAAGACCCATGTGGGAGACGTGGTTCTAATGAATCACATCATGATGTTGATAGCTCTTGATAAAGAAGATGAATATGATAATTAAATTAATATTTCTCATGACATTGTGAGTTGTTATTTGGCATTATATAAAATGTCACAAGTGTTTTGTGGTTATTTTAATTTTTATATGCATTCTATGTGACTAGTTCGTATTTAGTAGGCTAGACTTTATATATGTTGTTTTTTTCTTCGCTATCCAAAGGCATGTCTGGGAAAAATAGAAAAATTCGTCTTTGCATTTCGGATTCCACGTATTCGTATCCACACTTGAAATGCACCAAGTACTTAGATATTTTTTTGAAACACATTTACGGGGTCAAATTCAATTTCGTAATGGATTTAAGCCCCTAATGATTGATTGAGCTTTTTGGTTTTTTCTATAAGTGCGTCTCCTCGATCAATTTTGATACTTGAATTACATATGGTCTTTTTGATGTGATAGATGGAGGTTTGAAACCTTACGAAAAATTGTTGTATCTTTCACGAATCTATTACAATGGTCACAATGATTTTTATTTCTCTTAAAAAATAATTTAAAACGTTGAAAATTGATATACGATACTATGCTATTGACTTGTGGTGAAATCCAATTGATGGTAGTGTTTAGAGGTATGACCCATCTTAAGTTTTATACTAAATAAGCAAGTTTATAAATCACAAATATATTGTTTTGGGCTTATTTTGTAACTTAATCAATCACATGATATGATGCTTTTAGTAAGATATTTGCATCCTCAATATCCAAGCTAGAAGCAACAATACAAGGAATAATATGCATGATGTAAAGAATCTAATATGGGTGTTGTGATAGTCTGGAGTTGTTTTTTGTTCTTGTGTGATTAGGATGACCTGGAATGGACACGAGTATACTCGTGGAATCTATAATATTTTTTTGGCCATGTTAGATTATTTATCTTAGGCATGAGCATGCCCATCCAATCTTATATTATTAGGTTTAGTCGTGTTAGGTCATTGAGGTGTTCTTGATATTTTGATTGAAAGGTGGCAGTTGAGTCCATTTCTTACTGTGTCCACAAATGTTGGACATTGTGAAATTTAAATAATGCCTCTAGTAGCGTCGCTTATACAAAGTTTAATATTTTTTTTTTCCAAAGTGCTGATTTCGATCGAACTATGGCGATATAGAGAGGATATATAATCTGTGCTTGTAGCCATCCTAACTCTTAGCGATCCACACTAGGTAACATTTGCGCTAATAGAGTGAAATCACATTACGGGATAGACATCATAGCGATAATCAAACATGTTTTGCTCTTTTTCTCCTCTTTTGCCTTGATAATTGTTTTTCCTACACCCTATAAACTGCACTAAACCATGTAAGTGCGTTTAAAATCCCTACTATATAGTGATTGAGTAGTTAAAAGTCACTAATACTATTTTTGTTATCATCATAACCTATGTCAAAATAAGATGAACTCTGATTGGGGAAGAGTTTCTTTACTAATCGTCTGAGTTGCAAATACTTTGCTCTACATTCATACAAATTGTGGAGTTCTTCAAATAACTTGGAAACTATTTTACATAGTTACGCAGGGACACATTCCCCCCCAAAATTTTGACGTCCGGGACGTCACGAACGTTTTAAGGACGCCGAGACGTGGGGGAAATGTTTTCCCCACGTTTCCCACAGGCCAAGGAAGAGAGGAAACATCCCCGAGATGTTTGGAGAGGGGGAGAAACTTCTCGGGGACGGCTGGGGGACGACTGGGACTTTCGTTTTTTTTTTTTAAAATTATTTTTAAATTAATTTGTTTATTGTTTTCTCTCTATAGATGTTTATGCGTTAACCATAACCCGACTATTTTATAATATATTTGAAATTTCAGCTTGTCTCAAATTCAAAATTCAAATATATATCATGAATTTTCAATTTATGACATTAACATATGGATATTATAGTATTAAGGAATGTACTTGATGTTTATGAGTTCAAGTTTCACGTTATTTAAATCTCAAATGGTTTTATTTTAGCTTATTTATATAATTTAGTCACTATAGCTTTATATTTTAAATATTTATATATTTTTTAGTTAGCCGTACCCCAGCGGTCCCCCCGTCTCAGGTTCCAATGCTATTTTACAAAATACCCCTAATGGAGAATGCTTGTTTGACATTGTTAAACCGTCGTTAATTGTAAATAACGTTGCAAATGCGCTTAAACCCCTCGTTATACATTGATTTGACGGTTTGAATTGTAAATAATCCCACGAATACCCATAAAACCTTCATTATGCATTGATTAATGATTTTTAGTTGCAAATAACACTGCAAATTGATAAGAGTTGTGTAGGGGTCTCAGTGAAGAGAAGACTAGCCACAACGATAGTCTAATTGGTGTGTAGTATGTGATTTGTATAGTTATTAGTTGAATATTTAAATTATTTAATCCCGACAACACGAGTTTTGGGTGTGATGCTTTATTGTTTTGGATAACATTGGATGAAGGCCAATAATACCAAGTGTTTTTTTTTTATCAAGAGTAATGAGATAAAGGTAAAACAAGCATGAATGAAGATATGTTCACCATGTTATAGTACTTTGATTGTCCAATGATTCGTAACGTCTTGGTGTAAAATCTAACAATTGGATGTGTTTTCCTTATAAATAATCAATGATGTGTATTCAATATAAATAAACTATTGATTAATGAATATATTTATTTCTTTATTGTCTTTTCCTTATCAACGAGTTGAATCGACCCCATGACAGTAGTAGCATAACAATGATTTATATTTATTATGGTATATTTGCAACCAAAAGAAAGTTTGTGTAGATATGGTACACTAGTCAAAATACACCAATCAATCGAGCACTATGAAAATGCATATGAACCAAGAATCAATTCATCTAAAAGCTTGAGTAGCAGTAATGAAAAAACTATAGCAATACCATCCACAACATGTTTTGTATAAGAACACCAAAGGTGATTGAGAAAGCACCCAAGGACAAAGTACCTATTATAGACAACTCAATTGTGCACCCAACCATCATTACTCTAAACACTTTAGCGAACATGTCTTTGTACATTTTCACGTGGAAAACTTGATGGAAAGAAATACCATACAATATCGATGAAAGTCTAGAAATCTTTGCCTTCATCTTCAAGTCTCTTGAACATTGATGCAACCCATAGAACTATCACTCATATATAAAAAAAAAAAATGTGTGAAATGATTTGAAAGAAATTACAAACAATTCAAGCATACATTGTAACGATTTCGACAACATTATAAGTCATTAAAAAATGAATTTGCTGAAAATAGAACTTCATCATGCATTTGTAGGGTAATATCTATGGTATTGAATTGGATAGGTTGTTCTATCCAAGAGGCCAAATGTAAATTTCTTGTTATGTGAACGGGCAAGTCAAAGTCTTTTTGATGTCAAATCGTACATTCTATCCTTGGTTTTGAAGAAGAAGTTTAATGCATCATTTTAAAGTGAAGTTGAAATGAAATATGGCAAATAGATGAAGCGGCAATCGCCAACTATTTATGTGTAGATGTTAAGGTTTGTGAACTAATAATGGTGTTGTGATGGTACAAAACTCGGAGATGCATTAATTAAGTATTTTCTGACAACATTAGTATATAAGTAAAACTTGTTGAATGACATTTGAATAAAACCTCTCCATTTATATGAGAATAAACTTATATTTGCGGTTGGTTGACGATAGTTTAGCTATCACTCAATGCATAATATGTTTTGTTAGTATTATTTATATGGAGTACATAACACTATATAAAGTAACATATAATGAGTTGGATAATTGTGTCGTATTTGCATATAGACCCAACGAAGGCATGTTTGATTGTGGAAGGAAGACTTGAATGACAAATACACAATGAGTTGGACAATTGTGTCGTTCATGCCACAATTCCCAACATACTGATCATTTGTGACTTCTATCACTCCATTTCGCCACCTTTGATTTTTACCACCCCACTCACCTTGGTTGACTTTTATCAGCTCGCTCCACCTTTGTTTGACTTTGACCATCCTGCCCTCCTCGATAAAATATATAAATATTCATAATGTAATCATAAAATGTTGCGACTCATTCATAATAACAATTTTATCATTGTTTAGAAATTAATGAGTTTCCTCATTTTTCATTATTGTTTAGAAATTATGATCACTCCAAGGTGTTAATTTAAATATTTTTAGTGTGTGATTTAAATTTGATAATTCACGTAATTGAAATTTGTTCTCAATGAAGTTTATTTTTTGTGATTTTGAACTCAATAAGCATATAAAGTGTTGCATCAAGTTACATAATGGTATCGGCATTAAATCTTTACATGAATGCTCCCACAGGGTTGTGATATGTAGGCGCATGATTGTTTACATGCTTCAAATCACTTGCTTTGATGCCCTTGACGGACATGGTTTCCTTGTTGTTACTTGGTATCAGGTACAATCTGTTTCAAGATTTTGTTTATGCATAAAATTGCATCATGTTGCTTCTAAGAAACATCTATTTGCATGCAAAGTTACAATGTTACGGAGGCGCGCACAATTGTTTACATGTTTCAAATTCGCATGCTTTGATGCCCATGACAAACTTGGATTCCTTGTGGCTGCTTGGTATCAGGTACTATTTGTTCCAATATTTTGTTTATGGATAGTATTATATCTTGTTGCTTTTAAGAAACACCTATTTGTATGCAAAGTGAAATGAAACTAATTTTAGAATTGATTATACACTGAAATATGTTATCATCTAATGTAATTTGGCATGCAATGAACTTTAAGTTATCACTTAATATAATTTGGCATGCAATGAACGTTTACTTGTTTTCGAGTTCCCCTATAAACATCTCTTTATTGTCACGAGCTCTTTTCTAGAGAGATGTCTTTGAAAATTCAGAGATGAAAAATTGTCTTTTGAGGACAAAAAATAATCAATGAATTGATTGAAGGTATTGAGTGCATTTTTATTGTTTCAGATATGTTTGTGAATGAAAAGGCTCTATAAATAAAATAAAAATTGAATATGCTCTAATACCACTAATTACTAATTGAATGGTTCTAATGTCATCCTTGTGAACCCAAATGTTTGGATACCATCATTATGAAGATTTATGAATCCAATATTGCAAAAATAAATTTGATTATACTTTTATTAGCCAGTCTTTTTGAAATAATGATAGTGGGGAGTAGAGCCCTATCTCTTTAGTGGTGGTGGGTTCAGTTGTAATTTCTTCGAGAAGGTAAGAAAAAAGAGGCAATGGCGAATATTCTAGCCAGAGCCCCATATCTGTATGTGGGTGCTCTTGTGTGAATTGAGCCTCATTTCTTGTCCTATGTATTGGAATAAAGATCAATTTTAACAAGTCGCACACCAATATTCCATTTTTTTTGTAAAGAATAAAGAATCAATATGCTAAGATAAATAATCCGATGAAATATAAGAGAGCAAGACGTAAGAGATGGGCATCTTTAGTATACTAATAATTAATAGAAACTTAGATCATGAGGTTGATTTGTGGTTCTCACTGTGTTAGAGCCTTGCTCTTCAAAACTTTGGGTCACTGGATATTTGTTGATGCTTCTAGATTACCTTAAAAACAATTTTTCTACATAATTTTTTCTCATAATCAAAGACACGAGACTGTGATAAAAGTTGTGGATGTTAATATATCTATATAGTTACAATAAGGTGCTTGTAATCCTTTTGCAATTTGGATGCTTCTATTGGAGCGAAATAATGAAAGATGTTATCTTATATCAAAGCACATATAGGTAGAAACATATAATCAACATAACCTTAAAAATCATTGTGATTTGTAATCCAATAAATAAATTATTATTATGTGGGCTTAAGTCATCAATGGTTTATGATTTTTTAAATTGTTTTTTAATTTATGTTGAATTTTGGTTTATAGTTATACAAACTTATAAACATAAAACATAAGCACCAACAAGCTATCTTGCTTGTCTCTAGAGGAAGAAACAATTGTAGGGTATTTTTGGGTTAGGATGTACTTTATAAACCATTATTTTCACATTTATTACTAATGTGAGTTTATATTACAAACAATATTTTTTACTAGAAAATCCTATTATGTACACCCACTAAATTGTTGGATAATTTTGATCCTTTCTCCCTTTACTAATAAATGCTTAGAGATAATGTTGGAGGGTTTGTGCGACTCCTTGTTTTGTGATTATTAACCAATGTACATTATCAGGTAAAAGATCATAAAGAAATGACTACTTATGGTAAATATTTTTAGTGCCGATGGCTCGAGTATTAAAAGTACCTCCATGTAATTGAAAGATCAATAAAATTAAAATACAAATTAATACTACATTGGAAAAAAGTTGGATAGTGAATAATCACATTCGTATTAATTGTTATAAAAAATATTAAAATCTATTTTGCAAAGAATTTATATGGCATGCATGTAATGGTTGGACTCCATTGGTGGACATTTTCTTTTGTAGAGAAATATATTTGTAAGTATGGATATGATCCTTGTGCCAAGACTCGATAGGTTTCCCATAGTCCTCTTATTGGAAAATGCAAATATAATATTAATTGTAAATCACTAGTTGTGGACAACTAATCATATCTAAGTTACTTAAGCCATTGAATGTAATCACACTACATTATATTATGTGAGCACTAATTCAAAGAATAAAATATTTGTTGAATTCCCCCCTTAGTTTGACATGGGAGAAGAGAAACATATCCTGCAAATGTTGCTACTTGAAAATAATGCTTAAACCAAGTACTACTCCATTAAGCTATCTTATGACCATTGTAAAGGTGTACCTCATGAGCTGAATTATTTGGGACAATATTTGGACCTCTTTCGTTGAACTCTCGAATTCTGAATACTCTTGATTCCTAGAGCTCCTGAGATGAGTGGGCAACAATCCATTTTGGGTTTACCTTGAAATTTTCTCCCGCTCATTAAGAGTTCGATTATTTGGAATGTTTCTTTCCTCGATGTTGCAATTAAGGTCTTATACAACACAATAGAAACATGAAAACACTTAATTGTAAAACCTCTAAATGCATAAGGCCAATAAATTTGCAGTGGCCTCGTCATTAGTGATTGATGAGAGGTCACTGGTTGACCTCCTTCCTTTGTTGCCTCCTAATTCTAGAAGCATGCTACTCATTAAATACAAAAAATATTTAGAATTATACCCACTATCTACATTCATTAGTACATTGTCATTATCTGGTTCTTTTATGATTATATTAGCTTTAATTTTGAGCTTCTCGTTGATCGTATATTTTTCTGAGTTTTATAGTGCCATTATGTGTGTTTTTTTTTTCTTGCAATAAAAACATTGAATTTCCTCCTTATTTATGTCGGATTTTTATGGTCGCTCATTGAATACAACACACTTTCCTCATTTATATCCTCCGTCGTTCACTTTTCTTCAGCAAGGAGAGTCAAAATCATATCTTCCATTGATTTAGAAGGCATCTGACCAAGTGTAAAAACAATATTGTTGTATTTGGAATCCGAATTGTTCAATAATATAGCTTTTGCATCTTCATCATCAACTCGAGTTTTGACTTCTACCAATTCTCTCATGATTAATTTCAACTCATTGATATGATTGACATTGTAATTCCATCATTCATTTTGAGTTTGAATAATTGTTATTTTAAAGAAAAATTTGCATTGATTGGTTTATGACGAAAAATTTTATTCAACAATTTATAGATATGTTGATGCTTTTTCTAGATCCATATGATGTAACTCATTATCGGAAAGTGCATGTTGAAAAAAGGCTCTAATTTTATCATTTTTACTTTGCCTTTCTGATAACTTGCTAGAATTTGTGGCTGCATTCTTTTAAGCACTTACTATTCGATACAAGTTTTTGTTCATTAGCTGTATCTGAATCTTGACTATCCATGTGTGAAAGATGATTCCAATGAATTTATTGAATTGAGTGTCCATTGTTGATTATGAACACTTAGGTTGTTGGTTTTTACAGAAAATGTGTCCTCAATGTAGTTTTATATTTTAAATATTCTTGACACTTCAACTCTATAGTTTGAATTGATAATTGTCATTCAACATGAATTCATGGACTTATGACACAATAGTAGACAATTTAAGGTTATGATTTGATAGTGACACCAATAATGACATTATTGTTTGGACAAGACATGACACATTAGTTCACCCAACAAAAAGCTATTATATAGAAATTAATATCTATGACAATTGTTTGTCAGTAATGTTATCATCCCTTGAACAGCGAACCTAGATAGATAACACATATTCATGCGGATAGAGTCGTGACAAATATACACATTAGGTCAATAGTTTAGAGGAAGAGTTTAACAATTCAAAACTATATCATTAGAGCCAACAACATAGAAAAGACTTCGACCTTAGAACCCGTTGGGATACCAACTAAAAACATGTTAGATCAATCTGCTTGGATTGTTATTATAAATATAAATAGGATGTGAAACTTTTAAATACAAGAGGTTTGTTTAGTAACACCTTATTTTTTGTTGTAGCTCCTATGATCTCACTCATAATAATAGTCTTATGTACATTATATATGATAAGTTGTCCATGAAAACTCATCATTTACATAACAATATTATACTCCCATTACATTATACTATGTGAACAATAATACAAATACCGATATATTCGTAACAAAAAAGTTAAGCTATGTTATTAGTTGATTAGTCGTTAACAACATTAATAGTAATTTTGATGGAAAGATAAGCCAAGTTAGAAAGAAGTTGGGCAATGCGCATAACATTGATACTAATTATGAAATAAACCTTTCATAAGAGAGAAATTAGAGTGGAAAATCACTTTGATAAGAATCATGAATTAAGGAAGGTTGCGAGGCATGACGTTACATAAAGATATTTCAATTAAAAAATTAGAAATTAAAAAGTTGAAAAGTATAAATATTAGTAATATATCTATTAACATTCTAAAGCTATGTTATTCATTGATTAGTTATTAATAACATTAATGCTCATAACATTGATACTATTTATGAAATAAAATCTTTGACAAGAGAGAAGCTAGAGTGGAAAATCACATTGATAAAGAATTGTGAGATGAGGAAGTTTGTTAGGCATGACTTTACCCAAAAGATATTTTAATTAAAATATAAAAAGGTGAAACACATAAATATTAAGATTATATTTATTTTCAATGATCTTACCCAAAGATGTTTTAATTAAAAAAATAGAAAATAAAAAGGTGAAACGCATAAATATTAATAATATATTTAGTGACATTCTAAAACTATATTACATTAATGGTAATTTTTAGGGAAGGATAAACCAAGTTAGAAAGAAGTTGGGGAATGCTTGATACTAATTATGAGATAAAATATTTGATGTGGAAAATCACATTTATAAGAATCGTGAAATAAGGAAGGTTGTTAGGCATAAGAATCGTGAAATAAGGAAGGTTGATATGGAAAATCACATTTATAAGAATTGTGATATTTTAATTAAGAAATTAGAAAATAAAAAGTTGAAACATATAAATATTTATAATATATCTATTAAATTTTAATTGTGACTTCTATTTTAATATTTAATTAAATTAATAATTTAAATATAATAAAAATTAAGATATTGAATATAAGTTGAGGACAATACAAGTAGTTAATGTATTTTTTTTGTTACTTTTTAAAAGTTTTATAAATAGTTTAAAAGACAATTTATTGCGCTTCAAATAAATTCCTAATTTTCATCTATGGTTTCCTTTGCTTATGAGTTGTTGTACAATCCAAAGGCATGTTACTTGCTAACAAGGCACGGGCAACACTTATGGTAACTTTGAGGGAAAGAGTAAAAGAAGATTGAACAACGTTATGTATATAATCAATAAAGGTAGGCTTGATAAATGACCTTTCATATTTCATTAATGAAGATTAGGCCAACAAACGACCTTACATATATCAACAATGAAGATGGGCCTTGTAAATGACCTTATATGTGAATAATTATATTTTTAAAGATATATTTTTCATTAATATTGATTATATCTTTTGGACATATGTGGTTTTCTCCATAGATAAGGTAACAACTTATATTTTATTTTTAGAAATAAGACCTATTTGGTGTGTTTAAAGTGACCTTTACGATAAGGGGAGTGCAACAACTAAGAGGAGTAATTGTTTTAAAGCACCTGTCGAACCTCTTCATACTAAACTCCTGTCTTCACGAAGGGCCATCACCCTTGCGTTGAAGACAAGTCTTTAATGAAGCGAGTGTATACAATCTTATGAAGTGCTCGTTTAAGAGATGTTAAGGGTAATGACCATCATAGCTTTTGGTATTTCATCTTGTTCTTGTGTTTTTTTTAGAGGTTATTTGTAGGTTCCCATTCCATGTCATGGCCATTTATACCTATCAAATTCCTTGATAAATTTTGTGTAATAGGTCATCGAGCCCTTATTTATATTGTTGTATATTCCTAATTTCAGGCTTTGACCCTTGGAGATGCCATTATTGAAATTCATTGAGCTACTTGGATTTTTGACTTATATATGAATCTTTATGACACTTTATTTTTTCTAGTTTTACCCATACATAGGCATAGGCTTGGACAACTCATTGCACCGACAATACTTACTTAGAATGATCTTAGTCTATATAAAAGCACATTAAAAGCCTACATGTCTAATTTGCATTTCATAAAATCTCGATTCGTCCCCTGAAAAGGTACTATCTAATGATTTTAAAACTCCATCGTACTTGCCCTTTCATGAACAACGACAAGTTTTTAGACATGGGCACTTTCATTAGGTCAATTTCAAAAGTACTGTAGATGTCCTTGAAAGGGCAACAACTAGTTTCCAAACACAAGCACTTTCACATGTCGTTCTAGGCTTTCATTGATAGGTAGACTTCGGTGAAAATTTGACATTTAGGCTCCTATATATTCAAATGACCCTTTAGATTATTTTTCATCCACAATTTTGACAAACACCTTAGAGATTATTGTACATGAGTGATGTAGGAGCATGTGGGTTCATAAGCATTACTGCATCACCTAAAAATACTTAGAATTAACAAATACAAAATTGTGTAATGCGGTGCTACAGTTAAGCCAATTGCACAAAGACCCTCTGTCTTAGTAGATTCGTGGAAGTTGCACAACACTACAAAAGCAACGTAAGGTTACCCAAACCACATAAAAATATGCTTACCCAAGTCGCACAATACCGAGAAAGTTACATGACCTTATCTAAAGATGCGCAAAATTGGGATCATCTTGTAAGCTTGTTTGAAGTTGCTCAACATTGGAATTGTTGTGAAAACATGACTTATGCCTTGATTGTTAAAGACGTTGAACACTACCGATGTTTTAGAATACTCCATCCCTGTGGGAACCCTCCTAGCTGCTCTAACAATGAGATTTGTGCTATATTGATTTACATTTGAAGATCACGTTAGTTGACCAAGGATACACAGGGTCCTCGATTCATCTATTTTGGCCAGGGACGAACAAAATAATTCGACTCAATACAACGCAATGAAAGGGTTTCTAGGGGAGCTGATTAATGACTATGGAAAGCAGCTTGAGGAATTTTCTATAGGGGAAGCTTTGTTTGTTGAAGGTGTTATTTTTTACCACCAAAGTTTTGTTAATTCTAGAAATAGAAGGGGTTTATAAACTTGTAAGGCATCTTAATATGAGGTATTAAGGTTGAAATTCCAAATTATGGAATTAGGTGATCATCTCTTAAAGAGTGAGATTAACATGGTTTCATAGAAGCTTTCTTGAGTTTGCATGCTTAGGATAGGCCTAGAACTAGAATCCTTAAAATTATGCTTGCAAAGTCTTGTCATATGACTTTAATTGGGTTGTTGATCTATTGTGCCAATTTTTGTAACCTTTCTTACATAAATAGAACACCATTGTTGTTTTGTTGTCAATTTGTTGTGCTTGAGATCTTGCTTTGGTGAAGTTTAATTGTGACAAGTGGTTGAGTAGTATAAGGCATCTTTACACGTGGCAACCTTCATCACGACTACATTAGGTTGTTATAAGAGCCAAGATTTGGAAGTATTATTAAAAAGATTGGTAAATACATCAATTTGTATTGTGCGAGTAACCTTAGGATTTGTTGATTTCCATATTAGGGGTGTTAGTAGAAAGTAGTTGTAGACATCTCACACATCTTGGCTGGATAGACTATGTGAGGTTGCAAAATCTTTTTTTGAAAGATTGTGAGGAAAGGATGGCATGCAAAGTGTTTAACATGCAAAGGTTTACATGATCAGAGGAATGCTAACTTGTTTGGAGGCTATGGAAACCACACAATAAAGAGGAGTTGTTTTAGATGAAGTTAAAAATGAGGATGAATGTGAGGTGAGGGCACCTACAAATGAAGAAGCTGCAACAAAGCATGTAGATAAGTAAGAGGGTTATTTCTTGCATGCAATGAGGAGGATTGGAAGTAAATTACAAAAAACAATAACATGTTATTTTGGGAGCTTAGATCCTTAAGATATGGTAGATTGTATTTGCTTAAATGGAGAAATTTTTCTAGTATGAAGGTATTGAAGATAACAAGAAGGTGAGATTTGCGTGTACCGAGTTGAAAGGGCATGTATCCTTGTGATATAATCATGTTTATGATGAGGGTTAAAAAAGGCAAAGACAAGCTTAGGAAGTGGGACTGAATTGTATCGATGTTGAAGGCTAAGTTCATGCCTGTAGATTACCTGTCCCATTTGTTCAAATAGTTGTAGAATTTATGGGAGAAGGAACTGATTGTGAAGTACAACGAAGAGTTCTATTGGCTCAACATAACCACTCGACATGTGGAGGACGACATAAAGCAAATGTCGAGGTATGTCAATGTACTAGACATTTCTATTTAAGATGAATCTAATATGGTTATTCTTAATCTGTGGAGGAAGCCTATTCATTTGCACTGAAGGTTGAGATGTCCCACAAACAATAAAGCAACCCAGAGTGGAAAGGAAAATTTCCTCACAGAGGTGGAAACTTACACAATGATATATAAAGTCATGCACTTGGAGAGGAAACAAACACCTCTCCCGATTAGAGTCATGTACATAGATGTGGATATAACGAGGAAGAGGAAGAGGATATAACGAAACCTATTTTTTGATATGAGGACATTCGACATTGTGCATTCAAATGATGGAAGCAATCATGTTGTTCAACACATAGACCCTAAATGTCATGTATCAACAAGTTGAATAAAATAGCCAAAATGTGGTGAAGCGCTCTTGATGAAAAAGGTGTTGCTAAAACCCGCGAAGGAACATAATGTACTTGTGTAAAGAAAGAATCTGTTCAAAGCTTTGCAAGTCTGGAGGTAAGTGGAATAAAGTTATTGTTGATAGTGGTAGCACTAATACTCTTTTTTCTGACGAGATGGTTAAGAAGCTTGTTCTGAAGAGGATTGCACAACTGAACCCATGTAAGGTGTCATGTTTCTTGAAGGGGCATCAATTTCTCATTAATGAGTAATGCAAAGTGCGTATCAAGATTGACACATATGGAGATGAAGTCTTGTGCGATATAGTGTACATGTATGTATGGCATGTGTTTTTGGGGGACCTTAGCAATATGATATTGAATATGTTTATGATGTCCATGCAAATACCTACCCATTGGTAAAAGACATATGAGAGTGTGCTCTAAGTTCCTTCAAGGAATCAACTTTGGAGATTGAGAGGATTTCAAAGACATCGTTGGTTTCTAAAAAGGAGTTCCTAAATGTGGTGAAAATGGACAAGGGATGTTTTGTGTTCATTACAAGACTCACACATAAAATAGGTGAAGTCGGAGTTGTGCAAGAAGAGATCCTACAAATGGTATGAGAGATATTATATGAGTATGTGATTATCAAGATGAAGGATATGTAGTTTAGCACCTACATGCAAAACTTGTCATCATATGAACTTGATGCCATCAATTAGTGTAAAAAACAAAGCCTCATATATGTTATGACCAATGGAGATTAAGGAGACGAGGAAGCAAGTACATGAATTGATTGACAATGGGTTGATAGGAGATTCTCCAAGCTTGTGTGTAGTAATCACATTATTGGCACACAAGAAAGGAGATAAGAGAACATGCATTAAAACCAAAGCCATCAACAATATTACTATAAAGTATAGATTTCCATTGCCATGCATGAATGATTCAATGTAATGTATAAGCGGAGTAAAGTACTTCACCAAGGTTAATCTAAGAGCGGATAACTCCAGATCATAATTAAAGAAGTTGAGGGGAAGATGACTTGGTCATGCCATTCGGGTTACAACCTACCAATGGCATTCATGTTAGTGATAAACAAAGTGTTGAAGCCTTTTCAATGTAAGGTTGTCATTATTTCTCTGGATGACAGTGTGATTTTTTACAAAACACATGGACCATTAATCCATTTACGAAATTTGTTAGAGCGTTTGTGTGAAGAGAATTTGTTAGTGAATTCGAAGACATTCAGTTTCATATAAAGAGAATTAATGATTGAGGTGTGAGCTATAGAGAGGAATATTTTTCAATCACAACTTTGATGATCCATGAGGTTTAATCACGTAAACAAGGTAACAAGTAGGGTGGTATATGATGGTCTTTAAGAAGGCTACTATAGACCAATTAGAGAAGTGTTTTCACCATGTGCTCAAAGGGTTAACTAAACATTGATTTGGAGTTCTTAGTCGTGTTGCTATAGAGCTCATGCAAAACTAAGGCCGCCTTCGCAAATGTTGAAGGGAAATGATATAGAGAACAATGTTGTAAGTGATGGGCCAATGCCATTTGGCAGGAGAACAAGCTCTGAGCTACTGTGGGTGGTAAGGAAAATAAGGTACAATGGTGTGGTCTATATTGGAACCATGTATACTGCCCTCATGTACTTGGTCAGCTTGAGATGGCGCAAAACCCCTATCGGTGTAATCAAATGTGTAACCTTGCAATAGGAGAGAATACACACCCACTCTCATTGCCACATTCATTCGTGCATAGATGCACATTCATGTGCTCTCCCGTTGTGCGCCTTTTTAACTTTTGCTTTTTCGAACAAATACGTACAATCCTTTGCGCCATGTGAACCTTGCAAGTGCAAAGAGCCACGCTGCTCAACTTTGAGGACGTTTTCTACACTTCAAGCCCTCACATGAAGTCCTTCAAGTGTTATGCCCCATGTGAGTCATATTTGAAGACCTCCTCCACTCTCCATTTTTTCGTGCAAATCACTTTGCCTTGTGTGTTGCCATGCCGAACACAACTTTTCTATAGTCATAGCCTCATGTGGAATACCTACACACATCATAGTTCAACTCCTATGCAAGTCCTTCAATAACACACACTAGCCATGTGGACCTTTCACACCATACACCACGACGACAAGTGACATCTCTAGGGCACACATCACTTAAACATAAATGACAAATTCCCATGCAAATGTGGCAACCAACATGTTGTAATAGTCATAACGCAAAGATCCACACGTGGAATCCAAAGTGGTTACTCTCATCTTAATGACTTTGTTTGAATATGTACACATTTGTATCCTTGGATAGGGAGTAGATAGGTAAGAGACAAATAATGATATATTTTTCTCAAGAATATGACGTGAATAAAATGCACAAATAAATAAATATGATAACTCTTCAAGTATGATATCTCTTTTTTGTTTCACTCTACAGTAAAGCTTTTGCATATGCTTGCAACATATTTAGATCTGCATCTAGAGTGTTGTCTGTTAAATGTGTTGGGATCCCGTAATTATCATCATTACAGTTCGTCTTTAATGTCCCATCGATTATAGTAGAGTATTAGAGTCTTGATGTTAAACCACAAAAACTATCATAATACCTCTTGAGCTATTTTGACAAAGTTTATATGGAAAAATCAATTGAAGAAGTGATTCATGCAATGATCAAGAATGAAATATCATAAGCACTCATAAAACAATGAGAATTCAATTCAAGTAGTTTGGAGAAGTCCTTTTATGGGCAATTTCATTGACTTAATTATTAATAAATGCTCATGTTCCTAAATTCTTGTTCCTTGCATTGGTCTATGTTGATGGTGTAAAAACCTTTAAAACAACAAAGATGTTTAAGTTGATTTGAGCAAAAACACATAAGGATTAACATGGGAGACGTGCACAATGTTATGCGCAAAGACTACAACGTGTGCGTGATCTTTGGAGTTTCAAATACAATAATGTTAGAGGATTGGATATGGTGCACTCTCACTTCAAATACAACAATGTTAAGTGGACATTGTGCATTTTCACCGTTGAAACCATAAAGCCATGTATGTTGATTTGAGCAAAAGGATTCACACAGGAAACTTGTGTGTAATCTCATGCACAACAATGTGGTGTATGTGTTACCTTTGAAGGTTCAAATACAACATTGTTAGAGGAGTCGATATTATTGGATTCACCTAATAATTAATTGTAATCATTGTGTCAACTCAATCACGTTATCATTTAGGCCCTATCTTACATAGGGGATTAGGAAACATTTAATATCATATGTGTCCATTGTAGCTTCGAGGGATATTTGACGCATATGTGGTTAGGTTGCTTAATGAAGAGTTTCCTTAGACCATGTAAGCTTAAGGACCACATGTGGATACCTTGCAAATAACTTATAATAGAATCGAACAACAAAACTACACAACTTAACATGTGCTACGCCCTTAACATATTGCTTGTATTAGGATATGAGTAGCCGACTTGTGGCTTACCATATCATTTTATTATATCATTTATACTTTCTCATGCTTAATAGGTTGGCCTTGGTGATGGACATAGCATATGAATAGTATATATAGGGGATTATAGGTAGTATTTCATGATCATTTTGAGCATTTGAGTCTTATTATATGGTTTGGAGGTTGCCCCCTCGAAGTGGCGAAGTTATTCTAATTGAATATTGGGATCACTATTCTGAAATATTGTGTTATTTGGTGTTCTATTGTTGCTCTTAATCTGAATTATACAAGTAATTTCATTACAAGTGGTATCAGAGCTGCGATCTGGGGCGGAAATTAGGGCAAAAACCCTAATTTTGTTTTCGCCACATATTGCGAATAAGAGCAAATTGGTGGGAGATATTTTTACCAGAGTTGCGAAGCATTTCAAGTAAGGTTCCCTAAAAATTTCAAACTTTCTAAATTTATTTTGCAAAAGTTATTACAAATTTAGGGTTTTTCATAAAATCGCTCCCTAGGGTGCAAATTGTGGAAAATTTTCAAGTTCTTTACATTTTCGGAAAGCTCTCAAAAAAATAGCATTAGTATCTTCTCTGTGTTTTTTTCCTGTTCGGTCCGAAATTGTATCAAAACCCTAAACCCTAAGGTTTGACATTATGGCGGGGCCTTCCACAAGAGCAAAAAAGAATCCAGTTACTCCGGGTAAAACCCCAGATAAAGATGGGGTAGTGATTGAAGAGATTGAGTCAGAAGGGGTAACTACAAATTCTTCAGCATTAGGGTTTACCTGAGTTGATCATAAGACTCCTCAACAAATGGAAGAAAAGAGAGCAAAAAGATTATGTTTTAACTGTGATAGCAAATATGGACCGGGACATAAATGTGCTGAGAAGAAGTTGTTTTATATTGATGGAGGTAACGAGGATGATGAGGAAGTTGAAATTATAGGAGAGGCTGAGGAACCAGTAGAAGATGTGTAGCACCCCAGTTTTGGCTACTCCCAACTTCTCAAAAACCTTCATTGTTGAATGTGACGCTTTAGGATCAGGATTGGGAGCAGTTCTAATGCAAGAAGAAAGACCAATTGCATTTGAGAGTCGCCAATTCAAAGGAAAAGATCTGCTCAAACCTGTCTATGAGAAAGAAATGATTGCTATTCTTCATGCGGTCAAGCAATGGAGTTCCTATCTCATGGGTAGACGCTTCAAGGTAAAAATTGATCATGATAGTTTCAAATACTTTTTGGAGCAAAGGTTATCATCCGAGGAACAACAAAAGTGGCTAACAAAAATGTTGGGTTATGATTTTGAAATCATATACAAAAAGGGTAAATAAAATGTAGTAGCCGATGCGTTGTCCAGAATGGATACATCCACAAATGCTTTACTATGTGGAATGTCCATGTTGACGGCCGATTGGGTGGATGAAAGAAGATTGGAATGGAATCAAGATAAGGATACACAATCTTTAATACAGAATATCAAGCAAGGATCTATGACATCTAACAAATTTGAGTGGAAAGGTAATGCCCTATGGTACAAGGATAGGTTATACTTGAGTAAAGATTCTGAGTTGAAGCATAAGATTCTTGCAGAGCTACATGCCTCACCTGTTGGAGGACACTATGGGTTTTTGAAGACATCATAGAATAAAAAGAGAATTCTTCTAGGAAGGACTCAAGGGGGATGCACAAAAGTTTGTATCAAAGTGTTTAGTGTGCCAACAGAACAAAGGGGAAACAATTAAGACACCAGGTCTGTTGTAACCCTTACCAATTCCTAGCCAGAGATGGGAGGTCTCCATGGATTTCATCACCGGATTGCCTTGTTCAGAGGGTAAGAATGTTATTTTCGTGATTGTGGATAGGCTCACAAAATATGCCCATTTTTGTGCCCTATCACAACCATTTGCAGCGAGTATAGTCGCAGCTATTTTTTTGGAGACAATGCAAAGGCTACATGGAACCTCAAAGCTAATTGTAAGTGATTGTGATCCTATTTTCACAAGTAATTTTTGTACGGAATTATTTTCATGTTTGGGTACTCAGCTAGCTCACAGTTCATCTTATCATCCTCAAACTGATGGGCAAACAGAAGTGGTCAATAAATGCTTAGAGGGGTATTTACGTTGTTTTGTATTAGATAAGCAGGAAATGTGGATTAAATGGCTACCACTGGCAGAATGGTGGTATAACACATCTTTTCATACCTCTTCTCAAATGACCCCCTTTTTAGAATTATATGGTTAGCATCCACCTTTTATCACTTCCTACTTGAGGGTGCAAACTAAGGTTAGAGATGTTGAAGAACACATTCAACATCAACAACAGGTTTTGGCTAGTTTGATGGAGAATTTAGCATTAGCACAAAACATGATCAAACGACAAGTAGATCAACATCGTAGTGAAAGACATTTTGAAATTGGTGACTGGGTTTTTGTACGTCTCCAGCCTTACAAACAGATGTTCCTAAAGCAACAGAAAAAGGAAAACAAACTTGCTCTTAAATATTATGGCCCTTATCAGGTTCTACAGAAAATTGGTAGTGTTGCTTATAAACTAGAGTTTCGTTCATCTTCACACATACACCCAGTATTCCATGTTTCATGCCTGAAGAAGGTTATTGGACAAAAATTTGAAGCCCAGACAGAGTTACCAAAATTTGACGGGGAAGGAAGAATCATTTTGGAGCCAGAGAAGATTATGCAAACACGTACTAAGAGGCTGAGAACTAGAGACATTAAGGAATATATGATCAAGTGGAAGAATCTGAGCATAGAAGACGCCACCTGGGAGGATGAAGGTTTTCTGCAGTAACATCCGGGATTATTCAACGTTGAGGACAATGTTGGGTTGAAGGGGAAGGGCATGCTACGCCCTAACCTATTGCTTGTATTAGGATATGAGTAGCCGACTTGTGGCTTACGATATGCTTTTATTATATCATTTATACTTTCTCATGCTTGATAGGTTGGCCTTGGTGATGGCCATAGCATATGAATAGTATATATAGGGGATTATAGGTAGTATTTCATGATCAATTTGAGCATTTGAGTCTTATTATATGGTTTGGAGGTTGCCCCCTCGAAGTGGCGAAGCTATTCTAATTGAATATTGAGATCATTATTATGAAATATTGTGTTATTTGGTGTTCTATTGTTGCTCTTAATTTGAATTATACAAGTAATTTCATTACAACATGTTTTATTCATATACTCAATGAGGATTAACATACATATACCGATCGCCAATGATATAATCACTCAGACATTGTGTGCTCGTGTCATATTAATTCATTGCAAAGACACTACTTCAAGCTTTAAGCTCACATCCACACCGTGCCTCACTACTGAGAGCTAAACTTGAATTACTATGAATTGACTCTCTTAAGGTATCTGGGATTTTATTTATGTTTCCAATCAATGCCAAAATCTAAACTCCTTAAACTTGTTTGAAATTATTGTCCAAAGGACCCAATACAAATCCAACATACCTTTCTGAGCTTCACGACTTCAAATGATCTTTGTCCAGTGGTTCGCTTCATGGCTTGGCTTCCAAGCATCATTGCAGTCTTTTCTTGGTCCAAACAATATTGCATGGCTTATTCAAGCTCACATGAATCCCAATATTCTTGCACAATTTGCTTAGTGTTTTGTGGCTTCCACCAACCATTCGATGCTTATAAGCCTAACTTCCATATACTACACACTATATCAAAAAATGTACAACCCTATTGAGCACTGTACTGATACTACGCCATGGACTTGTGCACTATACAAAGTGCAACATAGTATTCTAGGGCTCGCCAACAACGTAATGTGTGGCCAACGATCCTAGATGCTTTTGCACCATACATCTCGTGTAATTTGGAAAACTTGAGCTCTTGCTTAAGGAATATGAAAGCTATGTTTCATTGCATTTGCAACACATAGCCAAGTTGCATCTTCAACATTTTCTCCTTTCCATTTGATTGAACGTTGCTTATGCCCCTTTCTCCATGTTTTCTTGATCTTTGTGTCAATAACTCCTTTCGCTTCCTCCGACATTCTTTCTGGCATTTACTCTTTGCAATGAACCCCATCATCTTTTGAATGTGAACTCTCAACTCTTTATATTGCACGATATGGATATAGATCTACCAAATTCAATAATTAGAGATATCAAAGACTTACGACAGAGGTGTATCAATGCCTTTAGTTCATCTTTTTCCGACTTTCAACTAAATTCAATGCTTGATAATCATTAAATATCACAAATTCCTTTGGCAATAGGTTGGGCCTCCACTTGTTGAGTGTTGACACAATTGCATAGAATTGATGACCATACACATTATTATTCCTCGTCACATCATACAAGTTTTAACTAAGATACACTACAAACGTACCCACATGGCTGAACACTGCACCAATGAAAAAATCACTAACATCACAATCAACTTTGAACACCTTCGCAAAATCTGGTAATGCCAATACTGACTACTTTTTGTCCTTCCTTTTGAGCTCGAGAAAAATGTCTTATGTACACTACCTGCAAACAAAATTCTTCAGATCTCCTCAAATGGCTTCTCTGATAGGTGCACATGTACCACCAAAGTCGTTTTGAACTTTCTATAAAACTAGCCAACCCACGAAAATTACATGCCTCAAATGGTCTCCGTGACGATGGCCAATCTGTAATTTTGTGGACATTCTTTGCATCCATCCTTAGACCCTCATCAGAAATCACAAATCCTAGATACACCAAGTCTTCTTGCATAAAATTGGACGTCAAATTATTTATCAAACTATCTTCACGTAAGCGTTAGTACATGATCGTCAACCTCATGAAGATACACAATTTGTTGCTCAATACGAATGACATAACTAAGCAGTTGTACAATTCATCCCGCATCTTGAATGTTGTCGTCCATTTATCCCATTCTTTAATGTGAATATGATTGTATTTTCTCTACATATCAATCTTATTGATGCCAGCCATGCGTGGCAACGATAATCTATACTTCATGCACACCTACCATTCACCACCCTCTTTCGATTCTAGAACCATTGGTACTAAGCATAGGTTTAGACTCTCTTTAATTGAGCCACTGCTCATTAAATCCTCAACTTGTAGCTATATCGCTACATTCTCTTATGGTGTCATCCTATAAGCTGCCTTATATGGAAAACTCGAACTCATAATCAAGTGCATGCATCGACTAATGCCTCACATAGGTGGTAACCCTACTAACAACTCGCTAGAAACAAGTTTCACAAACTCTCTTAACATCTCGTTTATGTATTGTGGTATTGATTTACCCTTTTCAGTTGTTATCGCTGCACACACTATCTTTGCGTAGACTTCACAATTAGTGAAAAGCACACACAACTATGCTTTACGTCATTCATGATCTTCTTACTTGATTATAAAAGGTGATGCCTACTCACGACTTTGCTTTATTTCATTGGATTTAAAGTGTACTCATTTCCATCCTACACTAATTTGTAGGTTTTTTTATAGCCATCATTTTGCGCATTCCGGTTGAACTACCAAGGCCTTCCAAGTAGCACATGACATGCATCCATGAGCATGTTGTCTCACAATACTTCATTCTCATCTCGCAATCTAGAATTTTTGTACACATTGCTTATTCGTTAACAACTGATGCCCCTTTTGCAACCATACTATCTTATAGTTATTAGGATGTTGGATCCTCGTCAAGCCCATCTTCTCCTCCATTTCATGCTAATATCAATCTTGCAACAATCCATAATTAATTTGAAGAATTTTCCACCAAACTTGAATGTTGTTTTGAAAAACCTTTCTATGTTCAAGACCAACCTCATCTTTTGCTGATTTCAACAACATACACTTAAACATCAATATCCATCACCTTGCGCAATGTGCACACTTGCATTGCCTCCCTTCCCATCACTATAGGCGTGTGGGCTTTAAAAATCTCTATACATGTTTCTCAACATCAATAACATGTGTTGTTGAATCCTCGACAAGGATCCCCTTCCCGTAGCAACATTTATTCTTCTTCCTATTTCCTCACTAAATGGTGTTGAACTCGCCTCACCTTCATGATGCACACACATCTCTTCCACCACCTTGTTTATGTCTTTGCTCGACATTCCCGTTATGTGGGTAACACTGCTATTTTGTATGTCATCTTTGCTTTCACCTTCAGTACATATTGACAAGCTTCGTCAATTGATATTGCTTTGATCATCTCGGGTTCATACTGAATTGCAATGCACAATCCATTCATATTGTATTAGATCTTCTACATGTCGTTTTCCACATGTCCCACTTCAATTGTGAGTTGGTAAAACTTTATAGTGTATTCTTTCACACCGAGGTCTATTTGTCACAAATTTTGCAACTTCTTAAACAAACCAAGTTTGTAATCCGTGGGCAAGAATTTTGCCTTCGTCTTTATAATTGGCCTATCCGATGTCTCGATCTTTTGTTTACCTTTCTACACATGACTTGTTTGGGTGTGCTCCCACAGAAGAGATGCATGGCCTTTCAACTTTGTGCAAGAAAATTTGACTTTCTTGGTATCTCTCATGTCTTCATACTGAAAGTATTTTTTAGCTCCATAATCAAATCACATAGGTTCATTTATTTTGAATTACTAGAATATCTCGATGTATCTTATCTAGGCTTACTCCCCATTATACGAATTGTGCGTAACTACTTGTCTTATAGAGCATCTTGTGCTTCTTTTTCTTCATTCATGTTTCTGGTCGTGGCCGACACTCCTTATTGTACGGGTTGTCCACCTTTATGATCATTGCGATCTTCCACAAGAACAACTCAACGCTTTTTGTAGCTTCCATGGCCTCTAGATGTGCTTGCATAGTTTCTATTAACTTAGTAAAAATTTCAAGTCTGACCGCCTTATTTTGACGAGCTCCAACAACATTCCTCCTGTGTGTTATTTTGTTTTCTTAAACAAATGCGAGCTCATCACTCTTTCACATCTTCTACCCAACAATCCCTCATTGGAAGATGTCCGCAATGACTCTTTACTTGCCTTCGCAAAAGTGGAAAACCAACAATTGTTGCTGTGTAATCTTCAAACCTTCAATCCAACAATTGTTTGTTGGAAGATGTCCACAATGATTTTCTACCCAGACTTGTAAATGTGGAAAACCACCAATATATGCCGTGTCACCATTTGCAAGGAACAAAGCCGCGCTCTAATACTAAATTGACACAAACTTGTTATGGTGCTCATTGAAGAGAACCCTTTGACCACACAACCTTTGTGTTGATTGTGTTTGTTGTATTTCCGTGTGTTGAATCAAATAAAGAGCAACGGTTGAAGTTGGAAATATTATTGAATTTCCCCTATATATTCTAAAGGTTGTGTTGGATAAGACATCTCTTAATCGAGACCCTTATTTGCGATTGCATGAACTAATTTTAACAATGGTAATTCTAGTTAACTAAATGATGAAATTCTGATTCGCGCTAATGAAGGACATATCTCAATAGTGTAACCGAATCTAAAATTTATCTATTTATTTTTTGTCCATAATTAACCAATGAGGGATAATTAGTACCTAAAAGCTACCTTGAATTTCCCCCATATATTTTAAAGGTTGTGTTGTATATGACATCGCTTTATTGAGACCCCTATTTGCAATTACATGGACTTTTAGTAACAATGGTAATTCTAGGCTAGTAAATGATGAAATTCTTATTGGCACTAATGAAGGTCATATCACCATAGTGCCAATGAATCTAATTTTTTTTTTCAAGAATTAATGAATTAGTTAAAATTAGCGTCTAAAAGCTACCTTGCTTCGAGAGCCTCGAAAACTACTATTTATAATTGGTTATTTTTTAGTTAAAAATCACATATTTTTTGAAATTAATTGCACATTGTCGTGTTGTAGGGCGGAGTCACTATCAGAATCATTGTGAGAGGAAACACCTTTAGAGATATGGTGCGAAGGTTCAGAGGAGCAACAATTATGTGTCCATTAGACATATAAGTAACAACAATGGTTATAATTAAAGATGCTATAACCACATATATGCATAATATAAAAGTAGCAACAACCATAGAAATGCATAGACTTTGGGTGTTCCAAAATTAGTAATGATGAAAGACATTCTTTAATGATAGTTTGGATTGGTGGTGGTGGATTGTAATATCTTTGAGGAGTTAAAAATTAATTTTAAACATAAAATTTGTTGTCCATTTGACAATCCCGTGCCACTTTCAACCTTAAATTTGACGTCCACATGATTGCTAGATTTTTTTATTTCTTTTGTTTGGAGAAGTCAATTGGAAAATCCTATTGTCTTAGCCATTTTGTGGTTTAGAGCCTTTTTAGGTAAAATTATCCGAAAAAGATAAAAATATTATACTTGTATACTATGTATATGTAATTTTAGATAATTTTGTGAAGCTCTCTTTTTATTTCAATTTTTGAAGCTAAATATTCATATCTATCTTTATTTTTTTTACTATTTTTGAAACCAATGTTTGTATCAATTTCTTTGTATTTTACGTCTTTAAGTGTCTTTGTTGTGATTGTGTACAAGATGTGAGGGAATTTGCTGTTGTTTTTGTTGTCTTTTTTTGAATTGTGTCCAATCTATATTTATGATAAAGTGTAAGAAACCAATGTTTGTATCAATTTCTTTGTATTTTACGTTTGTGTGTGTCTTTGTTGTGATTGTGTACAAGATGTGAGGGAATTTGCTGTTGTTTTTGTTGTCTTTTTTTGAATTGTGTCCAATCTATATTTATGATAAAGTGTAAGACAAGGAGAAAGAATGTAATATCGAAACACTTATACGATGTTATTTAACAATAATAGTAAATACATTCCAATAATGCATTATATTTAATAAAGTGAAAGATAATAAGATAAAAAGAAATATCTTAAAAATACATCAATATGAGACTATACAAATATCTTAATAACTTACTCTTGAATTGTTTAATTAGTATATTTTATTGAAATTAAATGTTACAAATATGAGTTTTGAGAAGATATTTATTTAACCTTTGTTGATCAACTTTTATGTGGTAGTATGAATAAAGTTTATCTTCATTTTAAATATAAATTATTGTTACACTTACTGTTTTGAGTGTTTAATTTAGTTGTTATTGCTAATTTATTGTTGAATTATTTAACTTGTATATTTTATGGAAATGATTTACTAACTGTTTTGAGTGTTTAATTTAGTTGTTATTGTTAATTTATTGTTGAATTATTTAACTAGTATTTTTTAAAGGAAGGTTTTGTTAAAACGATGAATTACAAGAAAATCTTAATATTATCTATGTTGGTCAATTTTTATTTGGTCATTACATCTTCAAGTGTAATATATATTCCCTATTAGACTAACACAAATGTTCAATCAAAATGCAATTAATCATTTATAGTTGAATTGTTTTACAACTTTTGTAAATGAAATGTTAAAAAAAATGAGTTTCAACAAGATCTTCATATTATCTACGTAAATCATTCTTATGTGGCAGGTATTTTAATGCAAGAGTTTATTGTTAAGCATTGTATTTTTTACTAATTTATTTTGAAGAAATATAAAATCAATGCCATATTTGATTATGATCAAATCAAAAATATTATATCCCTTTCAAAAATGTTGATAGGAAGTTATTTCGGGCGTAATTTCTACTTAGATTAAAAAATGGATATTGACTTCTCAATAATGTTCAATTTTGTAGAATGATGACTAATATAGGAAGACAAGGTGCAATGTAATTGGTGATTTTGGTCAATTTTTTTACTTAAACAAAAAAAGGTTATTGATATTGCATAATAAACTTAATTTTTTTTTAACATGAATTCGTTGTTCAAACTTGATTTCTAAACATAAATTCATCATTATTGCACCCAAATAAAAATTATAATTATCAACTTCAAGATTAGCCTCAACATATTTCTTTAAATTGAAGGGTAGTTCCAATAAGACCGTAAGATGGGAGACCTTGCCAAAGCAAATGTAATTGATAGATATGTGAGAAAGTAATATTAATGAAAATAATATACAATGTGTATAGGATGATATGTGAGAAAGTAATATTAATGAAAATAATATACAATGAGTATAGGATGAGACTAGATTATAGCTATGGTTTTATTGTGCTCGGTAATTATTTATATGAGATTAGTTGATTTTTATGATATTAATGTGTTTACTCTTTTTTTTAATTATATGATGAATGGTGATTTTAGTGTATTTGTGTTTTTATTAATTATTTTTAATCTTGGTATGAAATTAGTTAATAGATAATATTGGTGTATTTGCGTGTTTTATATTGATATGTTATTATTCAATTGGTATCATTTTCGTGTATATTAATTATTTTATCGGTATGAAATGAGTTTTTAATTACTAGTAAATAATTATTGTATGTAATTTGTTGGTGTGAGAATTATTAATTAATATTGTATTAGTTTATTTGTAGTTGATGTGATATATGTGAAAGGTGTGTACTTTGTAATTATGGAATCAATTCAATATAATTAATCAAAATTATAGTGGTAAAAAATTGTTTCGATTAATGTGAAGAATAAAGGGTAGAGTTTTAAGAGACCAATCACGTGGGATAAATATATTCTATAGTTAATTATAAAATGTGTTATTTAAGAACATTTTCTCAAAACATTAGAGATTGCAATTGGATTGAATGAAAAAGACACACTAAATCAATTTGAAGGTTATATACCTACTTTTGGTAGGATAATAACTTTGTACGAAGAGCTTATTATTCATGTAAGGAGATGCATTCTTTTGGGTTATATATCAATTAATAGGTGTATCCTTATTTTTTTTAATAAAATATCAAGGATATGATATTATTGTGAAAACGATAGGCTTATGGAGCACATGTTCTTTTGGGTTATTTATCATTTAATAGGGGAACTCTTATTTTTTAAATAATATTGAAGATATGATATTAGTTGTGAAAACAATAGGCTTATGGAATACATATATCCGAAGGTTGCATAAAGAAGCGTGTGGTTATATCCTTGTTTTCCTTGTTTTAAGGTTTTTTAGATAGAGATTATTATAGGGGAATGCAGTATTCATTTTTTGGTTGAATATTCTACTTTTTATGTAAACAATAGTAATGAAAACATTAGAGAACGCGATTGCGATTGGATTGGATGAAAGGACACTAAATGAATTTGAAGGTTATATACCTACTTTTGGTAGGATAATAACTTTGTATGAAGAGCTTATTATTGTAAGGAGACACATTCTTTTGGGTTATATATCAATTAATATGCGAATCTTTATTTTTTTTAATAAGATATTGAGGATATGATATCATTGGTAAAACGATAGGCTTATGGAGCATATATTCTTTTGGGTTATATATCATTTAATAGCGGAACCCTTGTTTTTTAAATAAAATATTGAAGATATGGTATTAGTTGTGAAAACAATAGGCTTATGGAATACATGTATTTGAAGGTTGCATAAAGAAGGGTGGTTATATCCTTGTTTTAGGTTTTTTTAGATAGGGATTATTATAGGGGAATAAAGTATTCATTTTTTTGATGAATATTCTACTTTTTATGTAAACAATAGTAATGAATGAACTTTTTATGCAAAATAACTGTGAAACTATGGATGATGTTAATGTAGGGGATTCACAGTGAGTTTAACCTATCATTTAAGGGTTTTCACCTTCACTCTTTGACCCCATAATTAAAATTGTCCGGTATGTGTAATTGCCTTATATTCTATTTTACTCGCAATTGTTATACATGCGGGATACATAGATCGATGCCCATTCTAAAATGACATTCTGGGATGATGGCAACAAATTGTAATGTGAATGTGAGTTAACAATTATTATGACCTTTATTTTGACATTTGTTTTGATTAACATTTAAACGTGAAATGTGATTTAAATTTTGATAGTAACTCAAATTCTTTTCTTTATGTTTAGAAAAGTTGATTGAAAATGTATAATATTGTGGCTATGTAGTGGTGTCTGTAGTCCTTTTTTTTCAAAGACATTTTAAAGCCTAAGATAGTAGGTGATGGAAGAGCATTCGGGTTTAAGTTTAATCTTTTGTTAACCAAATAATGTTAAGAACAAGGGAATAAGTAAAGTCTAGAAGTGCGCGTTATTGTTTGGTGCAAGGTGTTTTTGTATTTGTTTGCAGTCTTGTAAGTGTACATACATTATGTTCTTTTTTGTCTATATTTAAAGGGGCCATGCTTGTCTTTTTACATTTTTGTGTGCGACGTTGTTTAATGGCTCGAAAAAGGTTTCGATGCTTCAGTGATCACAAATAACTCCTTAGAAGTTGGCTCAAGTATAACCAATGGTGTAGAAAAGGAATAATGGTTTCATAGTTCGGTTTTGCACAAGCAGAAGGATATTCAAAAACCACTATAACACCTTCGCTTTATACATACACACTCCTTAGGATAACACAAAATTTGTGTCTTGGCGTGAGATCAATGACATGGTATAAATGATTAGAAAATGACGTAAAACCGGTAAGGCTTTATACATGCATGACAAGACAAGGTATTTTAGAAACTTGCATTACAAAAGAAGACACATCTTGATACCATGCATCTACTTGTGAAATGTGAAGATTGTTGAGACATATGCACAAGAGTTATTGGAAAGCATGATGTGTGCATATTTAGGTGGAAGAATGTGTATGGGTATCAGATGACACATATGGTGGGATCACTTGTTGACTTAGTCGATAATGACTCACCTAACTCAAATAGTGTGATCATTGGGCTAACTTATATATTTTTTGAGTTGTGTTTTAATATTTGCAATGTAGTTAATAACCATATTGTTAGGATGTATGGGCCTATACATTGTATATAGGTGATCATGTGTGTTTATAAACACATCACTACATTTGTAGAAGGTATTCACATTTGGTTTGAGTTTTGGGGGAATTAATCTTATGTGCTATTGCAAGGAATACTACAATTAGGGATTTATGCACATATTTGGGAGGGATTAATAGGATTGAACTATTTTGGACAACATTGTGTTGTTGTCCTGTTTGTAAGCTTGTGGGTGTTGTGTATGTATTGTTGATGTAAGAGGTTATAATCAACAAAGTATTATTTTTCATAAAAAATAATATATTATTTTTGTTCTATAATTCCACTATGTAAGTGTGTTAACTTTGATTGATCACATAATGATGTGCCAAAATTAGCAGGAACTTGACAAGGTGATAACTTGAGCTCCGGGTGGCCGTTTGAGTTCGTTTTTTTTGAAACTACACGTTTCGATGAGAGAAACACACCGATAAATCAACCATACCGTTTGAAGCAAGTTTAAACACAGTTTTGGGCCCTGAATCTGCCATTTATTAGTTGCATTATGAGTTAGAAAGTTGGCAATTCCTCTAATTTAGGAATGTAGAAGATGCGCGGCAATTTCTGTGCACGTACAAATAAACATGCAAACTTACTAAGAATAATAGGTTTTAGTAAACTGCTAAAAATAGAAATTTCCGCCACTTGGAGTAGATTTATTCAAAGTTAGAGTTTGCTTGGCAACTCGAGTTGGGAGTTATTTTCCTATTTAGGAAACATTGTAATTCATTATTCAATAACGAAGGAGATCTATTTTCTTTTGGAGTTGATATTATTTGCAGTTTATCGAGTTTGTTTAGATTTTGACTACATTATCTGGTATCAGAGCTGGTTCAAGTTTAAAAAAAAAATGGCAGGAAGAGGAAGAGGAAGAGGAGGCGATATTGCCTAGATGAATAGAAATATGCAAGATCTGTAGAGGCAAGATGCTGCGCTTGCTACAATAATAATGCAAAGAGGAAATCAAGGTAGAGATGACACAAATGAAGAGGAAGTTTGTGAAGAGGAGGAAACGCAAGTGCCATCATTAGCTTTTGAAGAAAGGATGCTTCGAGCATTAGAAGGAAAAAATGACGGGATAAGAGTTGATGTTTCAGAGTAAGAAGGTAGTCTAAAACCATAGGAGCTGATAGACTGGTTGACTAGCATGGGAATTTTTTTTGAGTGGAAGGCTATGCCAGCAGAAAAGAAGGTAAAATTTGCATTTACGAAATTAAAAGGTCATGCTATGTTATGGTGGGATCACCTACAGAAAGAGCAGTCAACAAAGGGGAAAGAAAGAATTAGGACTTGGAGTAAGATGGAGAAGAAGTTGAAAGATAAATTTCTGCCTGTGGATTATGCAAAAACTTTATACAGAAGGTTTCAGAATCTCAGATAGAACTTATAAAGAGTGCAAGAATACATAGATGAGTTCTACAAGTTGTTCATTTGTGTAGAGCATGAATAAACTGAGGAACAAATGGCTGCAAGGTATGTAAATGGATTAAAATTTTGTATTCAAGATGAGATAAGTATGTATAAGATTGAGAGCATGGAAGATGCCTATTAATTAGCCTTAAAGCCTGAGGAAAAACAAAGTCGTCAAAGTTTTAGGAGATCACCTGCAATGAATAAGGGGGCCTCATCTTCCTTTCGGGGACGAGCTGGTTTCAGCGAAGGTAGGGAAGAATCACCTCGCGGAGTGGAAAAGAAAGAAGGTACGAGACAAGATTCCCAGAATCAACAAAGAGGCAGAGGAATTTCTAGGGGCAGAGGATATACTGGTGATAGAGGATGGGAGGCTCCACGAAGACCATTTGTTTGTTACAGATGTGGTGAAGAGGGGCATTGGGCTTTTGAATGCACGCATTCTTATACACATGACAAGAGGCAATGAGATGCTTTAAGAGTGTATCTTGTTGAAGCTGTACAAGAAGAAGACAAACAAGATCTAGAAAATCCACCAGATGTTGGAGAAAATTTGATGATCAAGAGGACGACGAGTGCTCTAAGAAAGGATATCAATGGGGATGCATGGCTGCATACAAATATTTTCAGAACAAGATGCAGTTCAGGAGGAAATGTATGCAATGTAATGTTATTATTGATGGTGGTAGTTGTGAGAACATGGTTTCAAATGAGATGGTCGACAAATTGGGTCTGTTTTGTGAGAAGAATCATAACCTTTACCGTATTGCATGTTTTAAGAAGGGTAATGAAGTTACTGTTGATAAGAGATGTTTACTAATTTTTTCTACTGTGAACAATTACAAGGATGAGATTTGGTGTGATGTTATTCCTATGGATGCATGTAATATGCTGCTAGGATGACCATGACAATTTGGTAGAAAAGTTATTCAGGACGGGGGAAAGAATAGTTATACTTTTTGGAAGGATGGCACAAAAATAGTTTTGCTACCTCTTAAGGAAGAGGGGAAGGCTAAAAATATTTTTTCTGCAAAGATATTTGTGAAGGAGGCAAAGGCAACCAGTTTTTGTTATGCAATAATCGCAAATAAGGATGAACCTGCAAGTGCACAAATACTAGTATAAATAACATATAATTAATAGAAGAATTTTCTAATGTTATTCCTGATGAGCTACCAGATGGATTACTGCCCAAAAGAGATATTCAACACCATATTGATTTGATTCCAATGTCTTCACTCCCAAATCAAGCGACTTATAGGACGAGCCCAACATTGCATGCAGGGTTGAAGAGGCAAGTGGCAGAGCTCGTGAGAAAGGGAGTCGTAAGGGAGAGCATGAGTCCGTGTGAAACCCCAACTTTATTAACGCCAAAGAAGAATGGAACATGGAGAATATGCACGGATGACAGAGCAATCAATAAAATTACAATGAAGTATAGGTTCCCAATATCTTGCCTTGATGATATGATGGATGCGCTTGTTGAATCTAGGTATTTCACCAAGATTGATCTTCGAAGTGGTTACCATCAGATTCAGATCAGAGAAGGAGACGAGTGAAAAACAACATTCAAGACAGGAAATGGATTATATGAATGGTTGGTGATGCCTTTCAGGTTATCTAATGCACCTAGTACTTTTATGCGACCGATGAACACCGTTCTGCGGGAGTATAATGGTAAGTTTGTTGTGGTTTATTTTGATGATATTTTGATCTTTAGTAAAACTAAAGAAGAACATTTGAGGCATCTAAGGGTGATATTTGAAGTGTTAAGGAAAGAGAAACTTTATGCAAATATGACGAAGTGTACGTTTATGCAAGAGAGTTTGGTATTCTTGGGCTTTATTATTTCAGCAGATGGGGTACAGATGGACTTAGAAAAGATAAATACAATCATTGAATGGCCTACTCCACGGAGTATAACAAAGGTAAGAAGCTTTCATGGTTTAACAACATTTTACAAAAAGTTTATTAAAATTTTCAGCAATATTGTGACACCTATAACAAATTTGCACAAAAGGAAGGGAGTTTTTGTGGAAAAAGGCAGCTGAGGATGGTTTCCAGTTCTTGAAGAAGAAGGTGATAGAGGCATCCATTTTGGCACTACCAGATTTTGATAAATTATTTGAGGTTGATTGTGACACCTCACATGTGGGTATTGGTGCTGTTCTAAGTCAAGGTGGAAAGCCAATAGCTTTCTTTACGGAGAAACTGAATGAGGTAAGAAAGAACTACTCTAGTTATCATGTGGAATTTTATGCAATTGTACAAGCATCAAGGTATTAGAGACATTACTCAGTGCCTAAGGAGTTTATGTTATTTACAGACCACATTGCTCTAAAGTATGTGAATACACAAGAAATTGAATAGTAGGCATGGAAAGTGGGTATCTTTTTTGCAGGGTTAAATATTTCTCTAAAACATAAATCAAGAAAACAAAAGTAAGTTGCAGATGCATTGAGTAGGCGTGTGACTATGTTTACCACTATGGAAAATGAGGTGGTGGGTTTTGAAGCAATAAAGGGTTTGTATTTTTCTGATTCTGATTTCAAGGATATTGTTGAAAGGTTAAGTCGTCCATTGACAGACAATGCAGGAGATGTCGAGGATGAGTACATTTTATAGCATGGCTACCTATTCAAGGGACGCCAACTATGCATTCCAGTTGGGTCTATGTGAGAGAATATAGTGAAAGAGTTACAGAGCGGAGGATTGGCTGGGCATTTTGGTAAATATAAGACGATAGCGTTGGTATTAGAGAAATACAATTGGCCAAAGTTGAAAAGAGATGTAAGATATGTAGTTGGATTTTTTCATGTTTTTGGGCATTTGTTAATTTTAGTCTATTAGTTGCATTATGAGTTAGAAAGTTGACAATTCCTCTAATTGAGGAATGTAGAAGATGCGTGGCAATTTCTGTGCCCGTACGAATAAGCATGCAAACTTAGTAAGAATAACAGGTTCTAGTAAACTGCTGAAAATAGTAATTTTCGCCACCTAGAGTAGAATTAATCATAGTTAGTTAGAGTTTGCTTGGCAATTCGAGTTGGGAGTTGCTTTCTTATTTAGGAAACATTGTAATTCATTATTCAATAACGAAGAAGGAGATCTATTATCTTTTTGTAGTTCATATTATTTGCAATCTACCGAGTTTGTTTAGATTTTGGCTACATTATATGGCCTAAAACATCCTTTCATTAGGGCCGTTATTCATGACTTTATCAATAATACAACTAAATTGATACCATTTGGCATATGTGAGTGAAAATTTGCAAAGAAAGTAATATGCAAAAAAAATGAGATGAAGCCCTTGAGATTAATCTCTTCGAACTTTTGTAAATTGATGTCTGTAATAATTATTAACATAGGTTTGATATAAAATATTGAAGTGTATCAAGATTCTCAATTTATTTGACATATGTAACTTTATTTATAAACAACACATGAAAGATTCCCAAAATAACAACCATAAGTAAAAAATGGTCCATAGGACATGTCTATTAAATAATTGGAAATACTGATAGAGAATAGTCACGAGAAATATATAAACATACTACAATTTAACATTTTCATCGGCTAATCTTTTCACCCATAATTATAGTTTGTGGTACTAGTAAATATCATATGAAAGGCCTTAAAACCACCAAACTCCTATTATTTGGCTTAAATGTTTTCAACATTGTTTTGGTATTGATGTGAATATGAATGAATTTCTTATATTTTTCTTTCTGGTATAATTTTAATTAGATTGAACCCAAAATGGAAAAAAAAGATAAAAATCAAGATTTTCTAATAACAAGAAAAACACTTTTTTTTTGCATTATTGTCCTTGTGAGTTTACCACATTGTTACTATTTGTTATTTTTATATGAAACTAATTATTTTCCCGCTTCGAAAACATTTTTTAACATGGTAATATTCAAAACATTTGTTGTAACACATGTTCCAAGTACGTCTCAAGAGTATACATCAACGAATAACTTTTTCTTGCAAGACACAAAACAACTGAAAACACTTGAAGGTAGTTTCAAACAACTCATTATACTTATATTGTTATAATTGGTTGCACGCCACTATACTACTACTACTATTATTTTATAATAATGAGAATGGGAATGTGTTATAATTAATAAATAATGATTGTATTGAGTAACCATTTCATCTCTCTTTTATTCTGTTCCAAGATGATAACATGTTTAGGCATGATTTTCACATTTATCTATTTCATGTTTCTTTTATGTAATTCCAAAAATGAGAACATGTCTCAATATACTTTCACATTTTGTTGTTTCTCTAGAGTTATGTTGACGGCAATGAGAGATGTTGGTCAAAAAATAAGAAAAGTGGTATGTCATTATGAAGCTTGTCCAAATCAATTGAATTCTCTGTCTCCCATACAAATTTTTTATTTTATTTGGGCTTTTATTTTAATGTTCATTGTACTTTAATACAATCTAATGTATTGGAAGATCACAGGTGATAATTATATTGTAAAATCATTGAAGAAACGTTCTACATTTAGACTTTTCTTTAGTAGTGTGGTAGAGAAGAGCCTTATTATTAATTTTGTTTTCGTCAAAAAGATTTTATTTACATCATGATCATGATGTTAAGTAATTTTTTTTCTTTGCGTTTTTCATGAAGCTAAGTATAATATTTTTCGAGAAATGTTGAAAAACACTTTTAGCATTCATTTATTATTTAGGTTTTGAGTTATATGTTAAATTATACAAGTAATTAGAAGTTATAAATTGTATATTTATTTGGCGAATTTCCCCCCCCACAAAGTTAGGGTGTGAAATAGTTAGGAATTTCTTCATTCATAATAACAAAGGAGTGAAGATTCAATAGCAAGCTTCAAGTGCTCGCTCTTTTGTTGAATGCATTTACTATTTTTATTTTTTTTATTTTTTATGAAATGTTTGAATATGAAGGAAGCCTTCATTCCTTGAGGTAAGACAGGGAAGGTTGTCAAGACTCCAAAAAAATATTTTGGAAACTAGGTTGGGTAACATATACATTTATATTAATAACCCTGTTGAAAGACCTTATAGTAGGAGACATGTAGATTGATTAAAATGAGGATCAAAGAGTATATTATAGGCATTTGTTAAAAACATGTCGGAAATAATGACACAACAAATCAGTCAAATGGGATTGGACAACACATTTGTATTGAAAAGTCAAAACAATTCCTAAAGAGAGACATTTCTAAAAACTGTAAGTGGGGAGGGAGTATTATTTAGTTATTGTATGATTTCTTGACTAAAAATGAGGGTTTGAACTTGAGTCACATGTGGAGGGTGATCTACTATCCTTAAACATAAGAGAAACAACCACCTCAATGAACAATTTAAATATTTTTTCAATTTAATGTGTAGAATTATGAAGTTGAAAGTAACTTCTGTAATGACTAGTTTATTCAAGCAACATACAATGTTATAAATATTTGATGTTCTTTCTATGGTTGGGCTATGCTATTGTTTACTTGCAATAAAAAAAGTATCTATGTGGGAAGATATAAGTGTAATGCTTACACCTCCACCATGATGATAAATCAAATAGTGTGATCCAAAATGCTTATCCAACTAAATCATTGATTGATTTTGTAGTACTTTGTTTTCTAGTGTCGTTAAAACATGACTTAAGTTGGATATAATAAGAAAGTATGTCAAGTTGTTTTTAGGTGAGTGTAATTTTTTTTTCTTCTAGGTTTAAAAATATATTTTTCAAAAGGGTTATATCTGAACAATTTTGTTGCAAACACACACACACACAAAAAACTAACATATTCTACAGCTAATCCTGTACGTCTTCCACTATCCAGGGTTCTCATAGCCCCCCTGTAAACCTTTACAACCAATATTATTAACATTATAACTATTTGACTAGCAATGTAAATTATGTGTTTTATTATTTAAGTTAATATTCTTATTCACGACAAGTGTGGCATGGCCCTTTGTTTACTCTTCACTTTTAATACTCTTTGTAAATTATGTGCCTCATCAAGCACATAGACAAAATAGTGGGACAAGGTTCTCATGATGCCTTCCAAATTGGTGCTGGCCATCTCACTGATAAGCTCGTTTGTATCCATTGGAATTGATCACTATTATTGAACAGTTCCTTGGCTTTCTTTTATTTGATATCGTGTTTACTGAGGCTTCTGTAACATGATAATCTCATCTCTTCCACTAATCACAATATGTAGTTATGTTGTCATTTCGATTCTTGGGTTTTTGTAATGTTGAGAGTTATTGTCGAACTCAAGTTTGGGATTATCCTTGATTCTCTGTGTTCCTCCAATGTCATTTGTTGTCATCTTGACTAGCTTGGTGGATGATATACTATTCCAAGAGCACTTCGATGGTTTTGACATTGTTCTAGTCTGTATGTGTCTTGTTCATGATTGTGATTTACCGCATCAACTGAAAAGCCTTTATGGGAGATAGGTTCTAGTACTAACAATGCACCCATATACAACAAATTTTTGTTTTAACAAATAAGACATACATTTATTTATCTTTTAATAGGCTTATGATGTAATGTTTTGAACCAGAAGGTTTCATGTGAAATCTTTATCGTGGGTGTTTGGGTTGGAAAATTTGAGCATAAATCACTTTTTCGTATGAAATTTACTAAATTATCTACAAGCTTCTACGCTATATTAGTGTCTAAATACACTAAATAGACTCTGAAACAATTCAATCTATAAATCTTAAAAAAGCTAAGGTACAATTGTTTTACTTGATTCTTTATGGTGATATAGGGCACATCTTGTCATATTTTTCAGCGATGGACCTTTTTTGTTTGCAAGATATAATTATTATAAGATTCTTCCACGCAAAAGTAAAAGTTTTTAATGAAAACTATAAAAACAAATTGTAAGGCATTTTCTACATATTTTTTTTTTGGTTAGGTTGCCTGGGAAGACGACCCTAGTCCATTGTGGCATCACTAACCCACACTGGCCGTGGAACCATCTAAGGATGGAAGTTTTAAGTTGTTGGCTAGCTCACAGATTAAACCACATTACCATGGTGCTCTATCCCCAGGGTATCTAAACCGTCGGTAGTAAGCCACCTTAACATAGAGTTGAGATTTGAACCTTGGACCTCCCAATTATTAGGAGGCCCACAAACCATTACACCACTACTTGTTGGATATGCCTTTTCTACATAATGACTTACAATGTAATGCAACATTAAATGTTGACCAACACTAGGTTTTGATGTTCAATGTTACTTGTTTTAATAAAATTAAGTTAATGTCAAAAAAATTATATGGATGTCACTTGAATTAGAAAATTTAGTATGCACATCAAAATAAATGTTTATATTAATTAGTAAAAAATGTAAATAATTTATTTAAAATAAATAAATAGTTTTTAAATTTTAATTTTAAAATTGAAATATAAAATTATAAAATAAAATAATTATATTTTTAGATATATAGTATTATATTAACATAATGCCAAATAAAACATGCTAATTAAAATTTACATAAGGAAAAATAAGTACATCTAAGAGTTAAAAATAATATTAATTAATCATACTTTTAGAAATTGATTTGTTCGCTTTTTTGTTGTAAAAATGAATACTACAATAATCAATTCAAAGAGCTAGAGACACAAAATGAAAATTTATAAGATCATTAAAACACTATTTTGAATTACATTTAATATTATGGAGGAAATTAAAACACTGCTTTAAATTATTTAAAATAATATAATTATTACAAAAATGATGGAAATGACTCACTAGTGCAAACCTGCAATTGTGTAGAAAATGATTTGTAACTTCCAGAATTCCAATACCAACCCTAAAGTTTCCAATTTTATTTGCAAAATGTTAAATCTATTATATGTAGTCTAGTATAAATTTATAAGAAATCAAACAAATAAAATCAAAGAGAACTAACTATTAATCAGAACCAAAAGAAAAAATATTTAATAGAATAATAAATAAATAAAATTAAAAAAAAAAAAAAACTTATAGATTTATTTATTTTCTCAATGAGATTTTGAATGTAAATTTTATTAATAAGATATTAAGATGTTTCTATTTTTTTAATATTTTAGTTCAATTGATGTTAATTGTAGGAATCTCACAAATTTACAATGTATAATATGTAATTTATAAATTATTTAAAACTTTATATATATAAAATCGTGGTTAAATTTATGATGTTTAAATTACTATTTCACATGTGAATCTTGATTTTCATTTTTTGAAAGTGTACTCATTTGATATCTAAAATGAGTAAAAACATCTAAACACCTTACAAAACCCAATACTGAATTGTTGATTAATAATAGATGAATTGTTGACTAAAAATAGACATTGTTTAAAAACTTATAACTAAATTATTCTTTCTATTTTTCAATAAATTCCATTTTCCCATTATTCATGCCATTAGTTCTCATGGACTCGGTTTTGCTTCTGGGTTTAAATCCTCTTCTTCACCTTTCTCATGTGCTACTTTTTCTAGCAAATATATAATTTTTACCCAATAAAAGGAGTTGACAATCGTACCAAAAAACAACACTTAAATTTTTAACAACCATGCATCCTCAACCTTTTTTATGCTTCTAGCGAACACTCAAAACTCATCTAATTGCAAGTAAATCTAAGCTATTTGATTTTTTAAATAAGGTAATTGGAAAATCATCAATAGGGGCAGCAGCAATGAAGACTCTCCTTGAAAATTAATACACTTTAATATGCTGAATTCTTTCTCTGATACCAAAATTGTTTTTTTTGTTATGATGATACTAGTATAATCTCATCATCAACACATAGACACATGCACACAAACATACAAATAAAAAATGAGCATATCCTTCAATATAGGACTTGATTATTTCATTTAACAAGAAACCCAAAACGCAAATGTAAAATGAGTAGATCCTACAATATAAGATATGATCATATCATTTAACAAATAATCCAAAATCTCATAATTCTATCTATGGGTGTTTTCAGAACCACCTATAATCCTCTAGTAGATATTTTGGACTAATAATCTATATTATTGGTTTGATTATTTACACCTATATGCTTTATCTATATCGAATAAGCTTGATTTCCTAAAATTTGTTTGCTATACCCCTTACATTCACGATTCGTGTTTGGCATGTTTACTTTTTGTTTGGCTTGCTTATTATAGATTTGGCTTGTTTGTCCTTGCTTGGTGTGTTTCCAACATGTATGGTTTTCTTCAATGTGTTTCCTTTGTTTACTTTAGGCTCTATAGTATAGTCATTGTTTTATATGCTTGTATATCATTTCATGTAATAATTGTTTACTATTCCTACTCTATGTTCAATGTCTCTTAGTTGCTTTTTATATATGCTTGCTTATAATAAATGTGACACATTTTATAGCATGTAATCTATATTTATCTTGTTGAAGTGATTGCGTTGTTTCTCATATATGTTTAACACTTCTTGTGCATTTCTTTCTTGATGTTCCTACTTTGTTATTGTTGTTCCTGAGATACTTCATCCATACTTTATATATACAATGTGTTTGTGTTATTACTTGTATCACGCTTGTGATACATTCATCCCACCCCTAGGCATTATCCTTTTTGAAGCACACAATATTTTATCTTGCCCATTGTGAGTTACGATCCTATGTGCATTTACATGACTTACGTCTTCCCACTTGGGGCGAGACTCTACTATGATGCGATATTGGATAAACTTAGTTGTGTATAAGGCAAATTTATATATCACATCCATTCTTTGCATGATGATATCTTTATATGTTTGTAGCATATCTTTATTTTTTTTATCATACACATGGTATACACAAAACCCGTCTTGTGAGAGATGTGATTTATAAGTTCATCCGACAACATAAAAAGGGGGCATATATTCAAATTAATTATCTCCAGTCTTAAGTCTCTAGATTTACTTTTAAAGAGATGTTATTCACTCCGTCATAGAGATGATGTGTGGAGTACCCATCTTAGATAAAAATACCTTGGTCCTCACTATGAGACAAACCTTAGATCATTATTTATTATGAACCCTGTAGGGATTCTAACTAGTTTTGATATAAATAGAAGCATTTGTATTATCTCATCTTTTCTAGTTTTCAGATGTTCCTTGATTATGATTTTATATGTATGGATGTATTTTCATTTGCTCATGTTTCTATATGTTTGTAGGAGAAAATGTATCATAACGTATGAACACGAGTACAAACTCAAAGATCTTCAAAACACTCCACTTGGGAGATAAGGTGACCTCTTTTTCGATTTGATAAATTGCTTTATTTTTTTCTATTGTTGACTTAGATAACTCTCAATAGATAAGGAGGAGACGGCAACAAAAAACTACCATGAGTTACAGGTTTGTTTATCTTTACTTAGATATCTATGCACACACACATCAAAGGCAAGGTATTATGTGAATACTTAATATTGGTATGCGACAAGCTACTTTCTATGGTGGCAGTTTATTTGTGCTTATAGATCGCGGACATTTTTTAGGATTTTTTTTTTTTTGATAATTAAGTGGTTTTGGCTGGAGCATAGAACCGTGGGGTTGGCGGGACCCCACCCATTAGAAAAGGTATTGACGTTGAAATATTGAATGCATAGTTGACCCAAGAACAAATGATACACCAATGAAAAAGGACCGAACACCTCATCCAAAGAAATCCCAAGACGAAATACACCATGACAAAGATGACAACGCCACTCACACATTACTTGCCCCAAACAAGGATTGTGCTTGAGGCGCGAGAGAGGCAAACTGAAGCGGGGGAGGGCGGCTCCAAAGCAAGAAGGGAACAACACACAAACCAAAAACAAGACAAAATCGGGTCTACACCCAGAGACCAACAAATCGCTACATGCTTAAGAAAACCAGGGGCAAACCAAACCGCCACAAGCTGAAAAAACCACGAAGTTGTACTAACCAGTATCTCCCAAACAAATAACCAAACATAGTCACCCACAACAACATGGCTGCGATACAAAGCCCAGAGGGAGAACCAAAATAAGTGAAAACCACAAACCCCAAAACACAAAGCAGAAACACCTGGACACTACATTCGCTGTTGTAAATCGGGTCAAACTAAAAGGGAGACTGATAAACCCATGGACGTTTCCTTATACGGGGCTTGGGAAACCATCTCATCCGAGCCTTGAAATGGAAGAAAAGGAACCAAACAGACCCCTTAACGGACCAAGAAACAAAAATGCATACATTGTTGAGTTTCCATTTTGACACCAAGCCTGACCAGAAAAAATGCTGATTAGATGCAAAAAGAATAGGGAAAAAGATCCCCAAAACAGACTCTTCGGAACAGGAGAAAAACTTTAGTCAAAGATGAATCGCTTTGCTAAACACAACCAGGCATTTTAGGAGAACCACCCAAAGTCACATTAATCAAAGAAACCAAATATGTCGGTGGATTGGGAGCCTGAAACTTGTTCGAAAGCCAACCTTGGATCAACCACAGAAGGAAGAATTCCAAATATTTGCACTGCCTTAACAGACGAGGGTTCCATAGAAAACTTGAAGTGAGTACGATGAACCTTCTTCTGCTCCACTTCAACTTGATTCTCAACTCCCAGTTGAATTCTAGAAAAATGCAAAGCCCTATCCGTGAGTGACGCAACCCGTAACCCCACCGGCGGACAATGCAAGCAAGAATTAAAGCTTAACGAAGGACACCTCTACCTAAAAGGGGGCTATCTTAACCGGACCAAGATCGTTCCTTAGAGCAACCAAGAATGCTTTCACATCCTGATTGAGGAGGAACCTAACGAGCTTATAAGCTTCCTCGAAGAGCTAAACAATCAAACATTGCTCAAGCGGTTTCGAGACATCCCTTCCATGCAACGTTCAACCAAGCAATAATAGAGAAGAACGAGCTTCTCCACCTTGCTACATGCTTCTCCTGCTCCCTCATCGCAACGCCATTACCTTCACAAGCCACCAAGGTTTGCTCGAACTAGAACCCTAACTCCTCCCTCCTCCGGACCAACCTCCCACCTACCCCATTAGTATGATCGTCACATTTTAGGATGTTACTAACACATTTTCGTTATGTTTATTGACTTCAGACTCTTTTTATCATGGTTTTGACATCTTTGATTTTATTCCTCTTATTGAATTTATTTTAGTCTGTTAGGGGCCCATTTCTCTCTTTCCCTATATTTCCTTTTTCTCTCATGATTTTTCTTATATTTCACTTTATACATATATCTTTCCTTTGGTCTATTTTAAACCTCACTTTTTGTTTACCTTGGACTCTTGAAAATATCCCAATAAGTTGAACACACTTATAAGCTAACAAAATGACTTTATTTTCCCTTGTCTAACCCTCAATAGTCCTAGAAAAACAAAAACATTGTTTGGCACTATTTTGATCATTGTGACAAGAAATATGTAGATTGCCAATTTTATAGTTATTGCTGATTAATATGTTTGTGGTCATTTGCTTTGGTGTGCCCCATCTAACTCTTAATTGTTGGTTATCCAATTTTTTAGCTTTCCTGTCAAATTTCTCACTCATTATGTGTCTTCTTGTGAACTAGTATACACTTGATTTGAATTCAAGAGACATAAATATACAAGTGCATTGATAACAAAACGAAATAAGTTGAACATGTTTTTGCAGTTTAGGGTGCGAAGAATTTATTCACAACATTAAATTCATCGTTGCTAGAGATGACTAGTAACACAGGGTTTTCTAGTGTCATAGGTTTTTCTCGTCTTCATAATTGTGGTCAACATTGTTTTTTAGTATTTTTTAGTGATTTGCTTGTCTTTCTGTTGCCTATGACTAATGAGTGCCTCCAAAGTTGTGAAAAAGATTAATATCCCACAAACCCTAATTTTTCTAGGTATTTTATGGTTTATATTTTCTATGGTGTAAATAACATGTTTTATGGAATTAGGTATGATATTATGATTTATATTTGTTTACATTTGAATTGTAATGTGTTGTGGTTTGTCTGGTGCATTTGTTAATGTAAAATCACATTCTACATCTACACTCATAACATATGTAATTAAACTTAAAATGGATGTAAATTAATAAATAAGATTTGTTTTAATTTTTTAAACACTGAAGCAATAAATAAATATGTAGTGTTTATGCTAATTTTGTTTTAAGGAGTGATCATAAGATAGTCATCAGAATGTGCAAGCGTAGACTAGGGTTTTATGGTAGATAGAAAGAATGTAAAAAACTTGCACCAAACATGGACCATTTTCCAAACTGTGGTTTGCGCAAAATGCATTGTATGGATAATGAAGATGCCATTATCAACATATTGCTCCAAGTTGAAATTTTCTTTGAAATTTGGATTTATTTATTTTTGTTGTAAAAAACCTTTGGTTTGATCACTGTGAAAACAATGCTATATAACATCATGAATATGCTCCTCTGTAGAGATAAATGATGCATTCCATGTTGTCTAGAATTGAAGTCAGGTTCCTATTAGCATCAAAATTGCAATTCATATTATAATATAGATGTATGGTACTAAACAATAACAATAATCGAAATACCAAAATATTAATACATAAAATATCTTTTTCCCCTTTATATGTGAGAAGAGTGAGTGGAACACTGATAAATATTGAGAAGGAAAAAAACAAAATTGTTTGTTTTTTAAAATAACATATAATCATTACTTGTTACAAAGAAATTGATAATAATAACAGAAAGGCTAGCTTCTAAAGGAGCAATTAATGGTAAATATCATTTAAGGATTTTTACCTCACCATATATAAAGAAAGTGAATTCAAAAACAAAACTTTACCTCACTCTTACCTTTTATCGTTTAAAATAAAGTTCAAAGTGTGATTTACTATGGGTGATCGACGATGATTCCTAACAAAGATTAGATAGGGAAACCTCTCGATGCATTTGGTGTAGTCCATGCCACATGCTTACCTGCTATGTGTTAAACACACTTATTCTGAGATGTGGCCGGGGTGAGGGGCGGGGGGGGTGGGTGGGGGGTTGCAAATCACTATAAGATAAGCTTTTAATAATTCAAAGGTAATAGTCAGAATAACAACAATCTCACAAGATCTAAAAATTGTGCAAAACAATACGAACACAATATTTACGTGGAAACCCTTTCGGAAAAAACCATGGTAAATTATTTGCTTATATATGTCTTTTACAGTTTTTGTAGGCACCAACCTACTAGAGACACCGATCGCCAATGCCAAACACTAATTTAGCAATTCATACACCAATATTTTCTATTGAACAACAACTTGCAAGAGACACCTATCTTTTCATTTTATGAGGCTCCAACCTCCAAACCGATGATGATATGTCCTTCGTAGTGTTGTTGTTTCATCGAACCATGGAGGATTTTATTTCCTTTTTACAAATTTGCTCGTCTTCTCAAGATATAACTCAAATTCACACTTATAAAATTGTGCTCTTCTTCCGAATGATATTCGATCAAAATTTTTTATTTAATAAAGATTTGCACTTCATAAAAATCTTTTCCTCACTCACGCTTCTTATTCTTTAATGATGTATCAAATTCATCACTTACTTTCTTTTCTTCATCCTCGCACTCTATCTTTTATGGCCCCTTAATATCTCTTCGCGAAGGGATATGAGTTTTAAATGGACACATAGTTTTAAAGAGAGGTGACCCTTCATTTTTAAAATCTTTGGGCGCCAAACTGAATCCTTTTGAACTTGGATGACTTGTCCCAAACATGAGCGCCAAAATGGGGGGCCTAAAAAAATCTCTTGGGCCCTCTAATTAAATGTTGTCCCTTAAATAAGTAGCTTCCCTTTCATTGATGCATTACTGCTCTTTATTGGATAAATAAATCATTGTTATATGATATGATTGTTGTACATTATATTGATATTTATATTAAATCTTATAGTTGTGCATTTTCCTTTGTTATTAATGACTCATTTGACATCAACAACCCCTTTGACATAAATGACAATATTTCCAACAATATCCGCATTTGTCATTGATAGCAACCATACAAAGAAATAATTATCTTCAAAACAAAATGCTCTTGCTTTCTGTACTTCTTCCTCTTGCTGTACTACTCCCCCTTTCTTTTACTCTCCCACTTTCTTTTCCACGGTGACAAAGGGTTGTCCACGGTGCTACCCCTGAACTGATGCTACTCCTTGAGACTTTAGTGACTAAATGAGAAGGGCATCACACCAAACTTTTGTCTAAGGTACTTAAAAGTCCATTTTGAAAGGGGATTTGTGAAAATGCCGCTATCTGCTCCTCGGTGGCAACTTATTCCAACTTAACATTATTTTGAGCCTCCTCCTGTCTTGAGTAATGTTATTTGATTGAAATATGCTTAGTTTTGGAGTGCATAACTGGATCCTTTGAAATTTTAATTGCACTAGTATTATCACAAAATATATAAATGAGGTCATCTCTTTCTAACTTAATAGATTGTAGATTCTGTTTCATCCATAGAACATGTGTGCAACATGATACTGCTACTATGTATTCTCCCTCCGCCTCGGACAAGGAAACAAAAAGGTTATTTTTTGGCTCAACCAAGACACTAAATTTCCACGAAGAAAAAAGGCTCCTCCACTTGTGTTTTCCCTATCATCTATATCACTTGCCCAATCTGCATTTGTGTATGTTGTTAAGGTGTAATCTTCACCTCGTGGGTACCACACCATATTCTAAAATACCTTTTAGATATCTGAATATTCTTTCAACTGCTTGCACATGTGTTTCTTTCGGGGCTTCTTACAAACCTGCAACTAAATCAACTGTTTGCATGATATCCAGCATAGAGGTTGTTGTGTACAATAATATGCCAATCATTGACTTGTGTAGAGTCTGATTTGCTTCGGGAGACTCATTATCCTTACTCAACTTGCATCCTATAACCATAGGTGTGCTGACCGGTTTGTAATCTTCCATTTCAAACTTCTTTAACATCTCCTTTACATACTTAGTTTGAGATAAATATTCCCTTTTCAGATTTGGAGTTTTTTAAATGAAGGAAAAATGACAATTCTCCTAGCATTGACATCTCAAACTCATTTTGCATATCTTAAGCAAATTCTTGGTACATTTTTCTATCGTCTCCTCCAAAAATAATTTCATCTACATACACAATAACAATCAATTGATGATGACCTTGTGTCTTAATGTAGTGATGCGCCCGAATTAGCAGGAACTTGACAAGGCCATAACTTGAGCTCCGGGTGTCCGTTTGAGTCGTTTTTTTTTTGAAACCACGTGTTTTGATGAGACGAACGCAGCGGCAACCCGCCCTACCGGTATGGGGCAAGTTTTCGACACATTTTCGGGCCCTAAATCCACCATCTTGAGGTCGAAAATTAGGATTTAAGTTATAGTTTGGTTTTTTTCCTATTTTTGAGCATTAGTTAATTCTAGTCTATTAATTGCATTGTGAGTTAGAAAGTTGGCAATTCCTCTAATTTAGGGATGTAGAAGATGCGTGGCAATTTCTGTGCCCGTAGGAATAAGCATGCGAACATACTAAGAATAGCAGGTTCTAGTAAATTGCTAAAAATAGTAATTTCCCGCCACCTAGAGTAGATTTAGTTAGAGTTAGCTAGAGTTTACTTGGAAACTCGAGTTGGGAGTTATTTTCCTATTTAGGAAACATTGTAATTCATTATTTGATAACGAAGAAGGAGATCTATTTTCTTTTGGAGTTCATTTATTATTGCAGTTTATCTGGTTGTTCTTAATTTGGGCTTCATTATGTAGAGATTACTATCTGCTTGTCCTCTTTTGAACCCTTGTTGAAGAAGATGTGTTAAGTCTTTAGTATCATTCTTGGGGGGCTTGTTTTAGCCCATATAGTGCCTCTTCAATTTGCACTCAAAATCGTTGTTTTTCTGAAAAAAGAAATTCTTCTAGCTGCTCAATGTACTTCAATTTGATTCTCAATTTTTGTCTTTCCATCATTGAGACTGAGATTACCTTTTCCTGTTATCCTGCTGTAGCGTTGTCTCCAAATTTTACTGTTCCTTTGCTTACTTTCTTCAAGGAAAGGAACTTGCTATTATCCCCTGTGATATGACTCGAGCATCCACTATCATTGTAGCAATGTCGCTCTTCATTTTGGACATGAAAAGTAGTTTAAACAAGCATATCCTTCTCTTTCTCTTCCTTTTGTTTCTTCTTCCAAGGTTTTGTAGATTCTGTTTTTTGCTTGGCCAGGGTATCCACTTTCTTGGTTTTCTTTGGATTCTTTACAAAAACACTTCTACAATATCGTGCTATATGCCCAACTTTGTTGCACTTATAACAAACAATATTATATTCATTGTAATTCGATAGTGCAAACAAATGAGTTATGATTTCTACTTGAATAACCATAAGCAATTTTATTCCAACCATTATTTGTTGTCTGAAACTTACAATTTATTGCCTTATGACCAAAATTATTGGACGAGAAACAATAGCCATTAAAGGAGTTTTTATACTAGATCATTTAAGGCTGCCTTGGATAGAAAGATCTTCTGAAGTTTCTCGCGGGATCCTTGTGCCACTTGTTCTCATCTTTGTTATCCTTTTGAGGAATGTTGTTCTTATGAGGAGTCTTATCTTCTTTCTTCAGAGGTTCAACAATTTTTGAATTCAAATCCTTCTTCGTAACGCTCTGTTTTTGTTTATAGCCAAGACCCGTCTTAATACATGGTCACCTTTTGCTATTAAGAATGCTACCCAAGACCTCGGTGCTCGTTTCAAAATTTAAGCTATTTTTTAGCTTATCACTAGACTTTTCCAATTCCTTTATTAAATCAAGCAATTTCAGATTCAAGCTGAGCACAATTTTCCTCTTCTGATTTCAGCTGATCTCTTACTACCTGCTTAATTCTTTTAGCCTCTTCTAATTGAGTTTTCAAACTGATAATAATCTTTTTAGACTCTTCGAAGCTTGGAGATATGTTCAATTGCGAATTTCTTCATTCTTAATATTTCTGAAGCTGTAATTTTTGGTTTAAGTTCTTATTCTTAAGCCTCTTTATTTCGCCCAAGGCATATACAAGTTGTTTAAGATCCACTTCTCCTTCATTGTTAAATTTTTCTTTCTCTATCATAAACATTTGGTTTTCATCGTTATTTGTTTCTATTGCCAAGAAAAGAATTTTTTCTCTATCACCCTTTTCTTCTGAGCTACTCTCCTTGGTCTAGAGGCTTTTCTTATGAATGTCAGAGCTTTTCTTCTCTTCGTATTTTCCTGACTTATAACTCTTTTTGTATGAATCTTTGGTCATTCCTACCTTGGCATGTTCTTCTTCATCACTACTATCATCTTTTACATGGGGACACTTAGTAGCGATATGCTCTAACTCACCACAGTTGAAACATTTGAAATGAAGCTTACCTTTATACTTGCTAGATCCCTTTTTTAGATTTCTCACAAAAAGAGGTTCTTCTTATTTTGATTCATCACTTGACTCAGGTTTTGTTTTTTTAAAAGCTTTTTGAAGCTTTGAAGGCAACTTCTTGCTTTGACAACTTTTCTGTTTCTATCCTCATTTCATATGTTGTGAGGATTCCATTTAAATCATCCATCCTTTGCGTGTTTAGATCTTCTATTTCCTTAATTGTGGAGACCTTAGGATCAATTCTTAAGGGGAGAGATCTTAGCACCTTTTGTAATCTATCAAGTGTTTTGAAATCCATATAAGAGGGGAATTGAATCTAGGTTTATGTAAGTCAAACAAAGTATGCATCATGGAGGTCATTTCAAGATTTTAAATATAAAAATAAGACGAGCTATACTAGTTTGGAATAGAACCAATATGCGTAAGAGTAAAAGGACTAAAAGTATGTGAAGCAACTAGATGCATGTTAAGAGGAAGCAATTTTGGAATCATAGAATTTATAATTGGAATATGTTTGAGAAATCTGAGAAGGGAGACATGTTTATGAACTGGAAGAAAATGTGAAGTAATGGGAACATAATTATGGATTGAAAGAATTGGTTTTTGAGTGGAATGAGAAATATTAGAAAGAATATAAGTGATAGAAGCATGATTATGCTGAGAGGGAATTTTGAAATGGCTATAAGAAGGTATATTTTGGGAAACACCTTCTTTCAATGTATTCATAATTCTATATATCTCAACAAGGTTGTCTAAGACAAACTTTCTAGTATTATCAATGTTCTCATCCAAATGTTGCTCTTTTACTTAAGTTTGACAATCACAATCATTTTCATATTTATATGCGTTATTCATGATCTATTTATGATGTTTCCATTTAAATAAGTTTGTCTTTCGCAATAGACGATACAAATTTTGCAGCAATATTAGATGGATTACTATATTTCTTTTTTGTTTTTAAGTTTGATCAAAATCAAATCTAAGGAATACGTAGATTTGATCTTTAGAGTTTTTCGATAGTTACATATCATAGGACAATTCAATTATAGAGCTAACACATCATTTTATAATTTACACAATTAATGGCTAAGGTTTAAAGAATTTGTGTTCGAATGAAACTTTTAAGGGTAGGTGCATAAACAATAAAAAACCTGGCAATCACAAGACTGGTTAAAATCAAAATTTTATAAATTTGCAATGATTTAGGACTTTAAAGCAAAATGTGAGCTAGGTTTATGTGATTTAGGATGATATAATGTTATAAACCCTTAAAAATGATATTTTTTTTTCTAACTTGACTATTGAAAATAAGACTTAATCGTAGAGGAGAGAATATAACAATTGGCCCTAGGAAACATTGGATTTATCTCAAACAGCTACAAGATCCAACTCAAAGGGTGTAAGAGAGCATGGTTTACTAAATATGAAGCCCATTGTTGTGTGCAAATCTGTGTTGGTTCACAAAAAAGTATTATGGGCAAATGGATTTTGAATTAATTTTTCAAAGAAGTTCTCATAACACATGTAATTAGGCCTAAAATATATATATTGATAAACTTGAACTAATTAAATTTTAACACACTAGACAAATAAATAAATATGTAGGATTTAGGCTTATTTTATTTCGAGGTGTGATTAGAAGACAATCACTAGATTTTGACAATGGAGACCTGAGTTGTGAGGGCAAATAAATTGAACATAGAACGCTAGTCGCAAACATTCCTCTTTTTGCAAATCGTGGTGTTGGAAATTAAAATGTCTGGAACTTGAAGGTTAGGATTTGAAAAAACTGTTCTAAATTTAATTTTTATTCGATGATTAGTCATTTGTTTCCTCATTTCGTTAAATCATGTTTAGGTTTTTGAAACTTCATTTTGATCATTGGGAAGTCAATATTCTTCCGCTTGACACTAATATGGTCATTGAATACGTAATTGTGGGGAAGATAGTGTTTTTTAAGGTTCGAGTTACTCTAGAGAATATATGAAATACCTTGATATTTGTTATTGCTGTCAACATGACACGATATCAAAAAACACACACTTGACACTTAAAATTAATAGGAGAGAATGAAGAGAGAGACGGGGTAGGAAAGAGAAGAATGTTAGGGTTTGTAATATTAAGCGGGAAACCACTTTATTAAAAACCCGTCAAAGTCTAATAACTTTGGCTTATAACTTATGTTTAAAGCATAAGTAAGTTGATCCACATTCCAATAAGTATATGGCTGTTAATTCATATTTGAATTATAAGAGTGATGCGGTAAAACCGATCACCCGTTTTGTATAAAAGAAGGTGATCTCATTTGAGATTGTTAAATAAAATAATGATGCATGATGCGAGCTATATGCGAGCAAAAGCATGAAACATGATTGTGAAATATGCGAGCTATATGCGAGTAGAAGCATGAAACATGAATGTGAAATATGCGAGCTAGTACTTTGCATTTAGTGAATGTTGTTTACACTTTTTAATACATTTGATATGGTGTAATTGTTGGGGATCAAGGAAATAGTGGTAGTGTTGGGTGAAATTCAATTCTCAATAGAGATAAGCGATATTTTTCATGAGTTTTTTACTGAAAGGTTTTTCCACTTAAATCCCGCGTTATTTGTTCATTATTTTGTGTTATGGGCTATTTACTTTCACTGTTATTCATGCAATCTATGGTTTAATTCATTAGAATTTGTTGTATAGGCATAAACTATAATGCTTGACACATTTATGGTGGATATATAATCCATGTTTATTATTTATCCCTGCTTTCCTAACAAAAAATGGAACAAAGCTACAAAAAAGGACCAAAACAACACATAATTGTTGTCTAATTTATACTAATAATCAATTAGTATAGAGAAACATCAGTAACATACAATTTAACAACTAATAAAGAAGCGACCCAAACAATTTCAGGTATGTGCACTTTTAATTTTTCCAATTTCTTTTATTTTACACAATTTAATTTTTCATTTTCTGTTATATTCAATTTGTGTAGGTGCACTTTTATTCTTGTTACTAAGTACAAAGCAATGTATATTTCCATATGTGGTGCATACTTGAATTTTACTGAATAAACATCCCTGTAAAAGAAGAGAATAAAGGTTGTGCTCTAAATGTGGATATTGTTTTATTGATGTGGATTATCGGGTGTCATTGTTGTATGACTATTTAATCTAATTATCATTTGTGTGGGTGCATAATCAATCATATTCTCATTAAATACTGAAAAAGAGCTAAATTTATCATTTACTAATAATTTTCTAAAAATATTTTTTAATAAGATTAACAAATTCATTGTAAAAGTGGATTAAAATTTATGACCATGAATTTCATTAACACTCTTCAAACATTTTAGTTTTTTAATTTAATTTTAAAAAGAGTAATTTAAGTGATATTTTATATTGGAAATTATGTGAATATTAACACAAACTAATTAATTATTTTAACTTGTTTACAATGAAAGGGGATGAGGTGTTTAGATTAGTTTTTAGTTTGGGGTTGTATTTGTTCATAATGGGAATGATTATAAGCCCTCTTCTCAAATTGTTTTTGAAGATTAAACCCTCAAATTGGTGTATTAGATATTATATAAAACCCTTAATTTGGTATATTGTTTAGAGGGGAATTATTTTTCTTTTTTTTTGTTTTGAGTTTTTAGTTAAATATTTGTATTTAAATCCAAAAAAGCCTTAGGCATGATGTATAGGAGATTAAGAAAAGGTTTGGTCTTTTATGTGTGTAAAAAATTATAATTATAGAAGAAGTTTCACATATCGTAAGAAATTAGGAGGAGAGTATATAAGTCTTGTATCTAAATTTGTATATTATTTTGTATGTTTGAGAACGTTGTGTACGTAAGTTTAGTTATGGGAGGATATTATTTATTGAAGGATAAACATCCAAATGTTTGTACAAGTTATCACGATGTGACATACTTTGGATCTATCATTATTGTTATAGATGCTAGTTTAGATTTTCCTCTTGTATGCTTTTAGTAGTTATAAAATAATGATTCTACTCATAAAAAATTATGGCTTAATACCTTAAAAAGATTTGTTTGGGATTTGATATTAAATTTTAGAGGCTAAAAGATAGATAAAACAACACATGCGTTCTAGCTTTAAATTTAAAGAGAACGAAATAATCCTATGATTTTAGAGTATTATTTATTTATTTTCAATTAGGCAATACACAACTATACTAAAATAAGAATATTTGGTTGGATATTTTTTTTGGTGAAACAACAATTTTTTATCTTGTAGATTTTGCAAGTGGGTATGTAGTAACAAATATATTAAAAACGTTGTATCAAAGAATAATAAGGTAGCGAACTCAAATACAATTGAACGCTAAACAATACGAATTGCATGGATAAATTGACTAGTTTTGGAGCACAAAATAATTAGATGCTTATGTATTCCATTAGACAATGAATATCTATACATAATGTAGAACTAATTAAGCTTATTCACTAACACTCTTTAATAGATTCTTGAGTTTGTAACTATGTGACAAACTCATAATAATAGGCTAACCTATTAACAAAATCATGTTGTAGTGTATGGACGTTAGTAATATAATTGACTTATGGGTTAGTTGTTTATTTTGAATAACTTTAGTTGTATAATGCTATAGTATAATCTATTAATTATTCTATCATTTCCCCTTAATTCATTATAGTGTTAAGAGTACAAGTGAGAACTATGGAATGCCTCAAACTTAATTTATGCAATTGAGTTGGTGAAGACATATGTGCCTTGATCTTGAGTTGGAAAATGGTGTAGTTTGATGTTGTGTTGTTAAGCATGCTCATGTAAGAAATGGACTTAAACCTCGACATGTTTTATTCGCTCAAGGAGCAATGGATTGAAAAAAAGTTCTAAACACTCTCATTGTCATAGTACAAGATTGCTAGTTGTTTTTGTGATACTAAAAGTCTTGCATGTATATGACATGATTATGTAACTTTTTAGACAACTCATGTTTCTTGAATTTTTGAGATTTCCAATGTGAAATCGAGAAACAAAGTTATGTTTCTCATTCATCCATGATACAAGATGAAATCCTAGGAAGAAAACAAATCTAGATATGAATTTATTGTCATAAACATAACCTGCATGATTTGTGTTCTTCTATCATATTAAAAATTATTGATTACTCTTCCTGTATTCAATATCTCAATATTAACATTGCTACTTTTTAATGACACATCTTTGGTTCTTACATGAGTGTGAAATATAATTTACATAAGTAATGTCTGACTTATTGTTGGTTAAGTAAATGATATTTCCAATCAATTGTTTATAGAGAGTTACATTTACTGGTTGTGATGGATAAGAACAAGATAACTAAAGCCCCTTTTTCATGGGTGTTGCAGTAGCTTACAATCCATTGTATAAAATTTTCTTGAGCATAATCCTGACATACTTCATTTGAGAAACAATGATGATGTCTCTCTTTTGCTGTATCTCCAAACCATTACAATAGTGTAAAATAGCAACATTGAGCATGTTGAACAATTATTTGAGATCTTTATTAGTTGGATCAATCATTTTCACCAAGTTTCGAGTGAGTACTAGATCTCTGAAATAAATTCAATGAGAAACACAACCTCCCCCCTTGTTCCTTGTGGTAGAGGTTTGGATCATATAGAATCTATGTCTTCTTGAGACCATATAATGATTTGATAAGTCTACACACCGCTTTTCTTGATTAGTTGTGATAAAACCGTTTGGTTGGGTCATGTAGATGTCCTCTTACAAATGTAGATTTAGGAAATCATGTTTAATGTCTATTTTGTCTCCCTTAAATGATAACCCACTTTTGAGAGAATTTGTCGATGTGTTTTCGAGGAGCCTTCTTGGGATGCGACCATGTCATGAGGTAAATTTCACCATCGATTTAGTGCCCAATGCAGCTCCTGTTTCCCGAGCACCTTATCGGATGATTACACCTAAGCTTCATGAGCTCAAGTTTCAGTTGGAGGAGTTTTTAGAGAAGGGACTTGTTCGTCTTTGTGTGGAGCATAGATTAGATGTTTTGTTTAGTGAGGGAAGAACTATTGCAAAATGATGTTTGTATAGTGAAATCAAATAACCAATGCTTATTTGTTTATATCTAATTTGTGCATCTTGTATGATCATACACACAAGTGAAAATTTGACAACCCTTGTGTGCGCCAATAATACTATTTTTCATGTCGACCTATCACACTAAGGAAAGAAACCTTAGCGCAGTCACCCGAGGCACAAGAAGTTCTAGGCTCCAATCACATTAAATTTTTTTGATGATGAAGTGTTGAAATAAGCAATATATTAGAATCAAAACACACTTATAGCAAGAATAAGACACATGATATACAAAAGTTCATGTACGTAACGAGTCTACAATATACTACTTGATATTGATCAACTAAACATAACCTCCCTAGATTGAACATCTTTTTGGTCTCAACTCATGATTTCGTGTTTCTTAAAACTAGCAAGATAACAAAAAATGTTTGTCTCTCCTCTTTTTATAATGATCCCCAAGGGGTATTTATACTAGTGGGGACTTTCCCTTCACTAGTTTAACCAAATTATATCTATCCTTGAGTTCCAAAAATAACTCCTAACTATTACATAAGGGCGACATTTATGACACTTATCTTCCTCTCCTTGCTTCTTGGCCTGCATGGAACTTCGGTCGCATCTAGATGTTTACTTTCCTTGTTTGCATCTTTTCTAGTCTGTATTTAGGATTACTTATTTTAAATCAATTATTTTCGTTGTGCGTTGCTTGCTTTTCTTATTTTATTCATGCACCCATATAATCGGTTTTCTTTCTTTAGCTTTCTTATTCTTGACGTGCCAAAATTCTTGCTCATGCAACATTTTTCTTTCTTTTTGTGTTTTTCTTACGAAAGTTAGCTGTCTATTTTTAGATTCTTGTCCTAATTTTGCGCATAAGCCATGACCCGATTCTTGTGCGCAACTCTTCACTTTTCGCAAAATTCTTGCGCAGTCCAAAGGACATCATGATTACAAATAAGGATTTGTTACCAATGTGGAACTTAATAAACAAATACAAATTTTTTGGAGCCCAACATCACCCCACACTAGCTTCATTGCCTTCCCTCGGGTAATACTTTTCTGACCTCTTCGAACAACTTCAGGACCTATTTCTTCAATAAATCTACGTATGGTTTCTAATCATGCAAGGCCTTTGAAAGGAGGGGGCCTAATTGATCAAACTTCCAGGCTATTTCAGTCAAAATGTTGGTACCTTTCCTGGCATCACGTGCTTTGGCCTCAACTTCAACTTCCTCTGTTTTAAGATATTCTATGATGTATCATTCTTGTTCTTCCTTCGAGAGTTTTCTTATCAAAGTACTACAAGAGTTTTCTCCTGAAATTGACTATTGAGAATTGCTAAAACTAGTCATGCTCAAACTAAACTCACTCGAAGCACTAAAGTCTTACATGACCCTTTCTTGTACACTAGTTTAGCCTTCTTGTTTTGTTTGGTTTGAAACCTACTCTAACTTGCATTGTGGCGGCTTGGAGCCCGAAAATTCCTTATTTTATTGAAGAAGCTCGACCTCGACGTTTACGGCAAACGACAGAAATTTGCAGAGCTCGAATAATTGACTTCCTCTGTCAAAAGTTATCAACTTTTTTTACTACTAGTTTCTTCTACTGCTTCTCTTTCACTAGTTTCAACCATGCTACCTATAAAAACTTACCATGCTTCGTAATGATGGTTTTTTTTTGTTTTTACAAAATCTAAATAATCTTTTTACTTGTCTTTTCCGTTTTCACTTTGAGCTATTGTTCGTTGAATGCTTGGTAACTTAGAACTGACTTGTTACCCTCCTTTTATATCTCTCCAAACTAGGTAATAAATATGCTTTTATTGGATTCACACACAAAAATTTCATTTCTACCAACCACAATCAATACAAAGTGGTTTATAGTTCTTACCCATTCTTTTTTTACACGTTTTCCTTTATTCAAAACTTTCCATAAATGACTCATCCAGTTGCAAATATGTGCCACAATTTTTGCGGATTTGTGTTGGTTTATGAGCATGCCTCTAGCTGCATCAGATTTCTCTGTGCACTTTCTTTTCTTGCAGATTTCTTTGTGCAAACACCTTACTTTATCCACTTAGATATTTTCTCGTGCTTCATTTCCATTTCCTTAATCAAGTTTGTGCAATAGACCAAGTTCTACTATGCTTCCATAATTTTTTCTCACCAAAATATTTTTGAAATCCCATCTAGGTACCTTATTTTCTTACACTTTATTGTTGAAACCTTCACACGTGTTAGCTTCTCCACGTTTTTGGTGTGTGACCATATGCAAAATCTCATATTGTTGTCTTTTAGCGTGCATAACTTTTGAAGTCTTTTCCCATTATTGACTTTTATTTTAATCATCTTCCTCGCACATAAATTGTGTGCGTGGTCCTTTGCGTATAAATATATTAATTACTCCAGTGGAATTAATAGAGGATTTGAAGGAGTAGATCATATAGTTATTTTTGAGAACATGATTTTGAATATACTATATTGAGTTTATTCTTTATGCGCAACATACACACTTATTATACACTTATTATATAAAGAAAACATGCATTGAAGTAAACTATCCTAAGTACGTGAATGAAACTATCATAGAAACTGAAATAACATCTATCTTATTGGCTTACAGTTTATTCATTTAAAAAGTAAGGCCTTCATTGGAAGTAGGGTTTTATCCTACATCCATAAGAGTGACTTGGTTAAAACTCACTATTTAGATTCTTCAATTTACATGCCCTTATCGACAAAATTACATGCATCTCAGAAGGGCCCAACCAGTGTCTTCAACTTTCTTGGGTGTTGTTCGAATTTCAAGTAATAAAATAGTACTCTAGTGCCAACAGTTAAAAATTTGTTCTTTATTTGATAAAAATGCTATGCTTTTCATCACTACTTATAAACCCTTGGTTCCATTGTACATGCGCCCTTCTTTCATCCAAAAATAGTAGTTTAGTTAAGTTGTTTGTTATTGAGCCTTTATCATCCAGATTTGTAAATAACACTACCCTTAATGATGTAACCATAAATTCAATTAGTATCAATACTTCTTCGCCTGCTGCTGTGTCTGATGCATCGATGTCTACATGAAATGGCTTATTCTAGTCAAGGAATTATAATATTGGTGCATTAGAGAGACACTCTTTCAACTCTTTAAATGCCTTTTGTTGTTATGTGCCCTAATCAAACGGTTCTAATTTCTTCAATATATTTTCTAACAACACAAATATTTTTTTGAATCCACTTATAAACTTATGATAGTACCCATAGTGACAAGGAACACATGCACATCCCTTTGTGTTTGTGGGGTATCTAACTGTAGAATCACTGCTATGTTTGTTAGATCAACATGTAACCCATCATTAGAAACAATGTAATCAAACATCCCAAAGTGATTTGCGAGCATAAATTTTTGAAAGTGAAAGGTGATTCGCAACTTTAGACTTTGTTGAAACATCAACGAAATACATTCATAGCGATCTTTTATGAATACATATATCATCTAATCATATAAATATACTTTACAAGAATTGAAGTATGGAATCTTCAAACGTGGCTACAACAATTTGCAAGAAGACCGTGGGCACGTTCTTCAATCCAAACTCCTGCACTATGTAAGCAAATGATCCTCATTCGATAGCAAGATTTGTCTTCCTGTGATCTTCTTTAGCTATTTAGACTTGATGATATCTAAAAAACTCAGTTGTAAATGTTGTTTCCGTAATTTATTTGGAAAATGGGGTAAGAAAGGAGTCGATGACACATACTACATTTAACAATTGATATCCTAAACAAATTCTTATGTTATGATATTTCTTAATACCTATCACCGTTAGGCTTACCTAAGCAAAATCTTCAATTAGAATAATGAATCCAATGACTAACTTTCCATCAATTTTCTCTTTAACTTTGGTGCATATGTTTGGATTCAACCTATATTGTTGTTATGTATTGGTTTGGTGCCTTCAATCAACTTGATATGAATCTTACTCAAGGATGGGTGTAAACCTTTCATCTCCTGATAAATTTTTAGGAGGAGGTCCTCATAGTTGCATATGTGTTTTACTATCTTTGCAATTTTAGCTTTGGACCAATAATCTCTTATTGTTGCAACTATTGGTGAGTCTTCACTTTGGACTTTAATAGTTCATTATACGGAGGGTTATTTTATTTTTCTTATCTATCACCTCCCCATAGCCATAAGGAATTTCAAAATCTAGATGGTTTGCATCTACTTCTTCATCAATTTGACAAACCATATCTTGCTTTCTCTTGCGCTTCTAGTTTTGCTCTATCCAAAGAACCTCGATTTCTTAGCTAGAATCATCAAGGGCATTCTGCGCCTGAAATATATTTGGTAGTACCATTCCTATTTCATTTTGAAGCCTTTCCATTTTGTCTTCAAATATGGCCCTCATTTCCAAATAGTGCCTTCTTGATGCTTTGTAGAGATGGATTTACTCCGTGTACCTTAGATGTAAAGGAGAATGTTTGCACAAAATTAATGTTTAGGCTTTTCCAGCTAAATGTTCCTTGATGTCCTTCATAATCCACATATCATGTGCCCGTCCAAATGTGTAGTGTATGATAGAACATATTTATCCATAGATCTAGTTTGGGGTTTTTGGTTCCCATGAGCCAATCCTAGTCAAAATGCTTTGTGTTCTTTTGGTTTTGTTTTTTTGCTATAACTTGAAATTCATCAAATATGGTTGCCCTATTCAAATCTTGTGCAAATAGTTTCACTTATTTGGTTCCATGTTTTTAAGTGTGGTTGGCGAGATACCCACCATCTAGCTGTTGTACCTCGTATCATATGCACAATTTAATTTATTCGCGCTTGTTTTAGGGGCATATAATTTTCTATTTGGTGTAGATATAGTTAGATGCTTCTACCACTTTGATTGCTCGTCCTCAGAACTTTGTATTCTTTACTAAGCCTTACGACATACCTTCTTGCAAAAATTGGTTTTGGTTTACTTTGCAGTTTCTTGCTTTAGTTTATACTGTGACAATCATGCCCAATCAATTAAGAAGACCCATGCGCCCAATTTTAAAATGCCACGTAGGTAGTATCTGAGACCGACATTGCGTTATCCCATTGGAGAACCCTTGCTTGATTTGGTTGAATATTCTCCAATCCTTCAACCCTTATGTTGTAGATATGTTCTAGGTGCGCGATCTCTTCAACATCTTCGATGTACAACATTCCTTGCTTAGGATTCATTAGGAGAATCATGCGATGTGGATCGTTTTGAAAGCTTATATATCAACTGTTAAATTGTAGATGTGCGTTATTTGCATAACATCACGGTCTTCTAAGTAGCGCTTGGAAGTTGTTTGTTTCAGCCAAATTTATTACTTCAATGCCCATGTACTACAATGAGGTGATGGGTGGAGCACTAGTCGCCCCATTTTGTTTCATGGATTCATTGTGAGAATGCTTACTACGACGGACATGACTACCAAGATTCCATTAATGTTCCATCCATTTATGCATGTGTCAACTAAGATTTCCTTGTGGTAATGTTCCATTCCTAACAACTCGATCTCTTTGTTATGCGTTTGCGCATGCCCCAGTTGCTTTCCAAGCTCCATAGTGTGTATTAGATGACATAGGCATTGGTTGAGCAAAGGGATTATTCCTCTGGTGTGTTACATCATACAAATGTTGGAGATTTAATTCTTTTAGGTCCATGCCTTTCCGTACCTAGTTGGCAAGCTTATTGTAAGGTGACCAATTTTTATAACATTTGATTGTGGGCGTTGTGTGCAAACTAACCGATTTGATTTCTATGGAGCCTTGTTGTAAACTCAATTTGTGTGTTATGGTGGAGCTATTCTTACCATTAATTGACCTAGGGTGGAACTTCATTTGGAAATGTCATGTTACGCCAAACAAGTCTTAACCCTTTTTTGAGGAGGGATATCATAAGTCAAACTTTGTTTTTGCATGTTCCATATTTTTTTGTTTTAGGAATTTGTGCGAGTGTTGAGTGTAAGTGTAACTCACTATCGTAACTAAGTCACGAGTGTGGAATCATAAAAGATATTGGTGTGAGTTTAAGACCAATGGGCACCCTTTCATATTAGCAAAAATGTTTTACCAAATATGGTCAAAAGTAGTAATGGTGTTCTTACTCACAAGGGATCCCATGTGAAGGCTCTGGCAACAAGGGGCACCATTAATTTCCTTGGCTGTGTAAGCCATTCACCTTCATGTATGCAAGTTAGGCATGTAAGATAGTATTTGGAAAGGGGATTTTTGTTGTTATATGGTTGTCAAGTGTGGAAGAGGCCCATTGAAATATTGGGAGGGTGTGTGGGACTGTTATTTTCCTTGATTTATTTTGGGATGAGCACATTCAAATGCTTGTCTCTGTGTGGGAAAATCAGGGGCAATGATGTTGTTTTAAAGTGTGGTTATACATGTAGATGTTTTTGATTGGTGCAAAAGTTTGGTGGAGGTTGGATTTGTTTTAATTAAATGACCGAACCAGATGTCTTCAAATGGAATGCTATATTTTCATCTCTAGGATGCATGAGACGAGTGTGATAGTCTCCTTGACCGCAATGTTTTTAGGAAATACATTGCTAGCTGTTGAAATGGGGTTGGAAACTTCTAAGCAAATGCAACTTAAAGGTGTCCAGTCTGACCCATTCACCCCTTATGTCAAAACATCGATACGTGGGAGCTAAATGCGTCCCCAATCTGCAAAAACCAAGAGTTTTGGGGACATATATGGATGCCCTAGAAAGCTTAGTGTAGTTACAAGTGCCCTGGTAGACTTGTACACAAGCTTTAGACAAGGCATGTGAACTCTTTGGTAAAATGCCTGAAAGAAATGTTGTCTCTTGGCTTGCAGATGCCTATGAAATTTTTAACCTAACGCTTAGAAGAAATGTGGCCTTGTAGATTGCAATGGTTGCATGATATGCACTAAATGGGTTCGTTAAAAGACTTTGGAAACTTTAAAGTTAATACAATTGGTAGGTGTAAAGCTAATGTACACAACTGTTGCTAGCATCCTCCCTGTCTATGTCAAAATGGGGGCATCGGAATATGTCAAGGGACCATTCACGTGATTTGCTTATGAATTAACGTGGCCGTGCTTAGAATATTACATGGGCATTGTGTCATGCACTTTAGGTGAGGTTGCATTTTTGTTAATTTTACTGGTATGCATTGTGTTAGCATTACATATGCACTTGGAAAACTGGCGGGCGTACGAGTTAATGTGGCATTTTTGGTTGGCAATTTAAATGTTGGCCCTTGTGTGGAATATGGAGCTTAGTGGTTGAGCACGCCTAGCTAGCCTTGGATGTAACTCTATTCGGCAATGTGGAGAGTGAAATAAATAATGTGACTCACTAATTTTATGAGCTCGATGATGATGTAGAAATGAGCTCGTCTGGAACTCCCGGAAGTATGAGCTTGCCATTGATGTCGACTCTTAACTCATGAAAAAATGAGTACCTAGAAATGAGATATGTATGCGATTGTGGAGGCTTGCTTTTGACATGTGAATTGCCTAAAAACACGCCTCAAAGAAATGTGGTATCATGGATTATGAATCTGGCCCTCCCAGAGTACCTCTCATACCCCATCTTAAATGCTTTCAGGCATAGTTTTCTTCCTCCTAGCATTTTTCTCGTATTGTTTATTTTATCTTCATAATTGCATCTAATTTAAAATCAATTGATGAACATGTCTTTGGTTAAACAAAACAAATTTTTTGGTTTAAAATACCAAGAGTTAAATTGTTCTCGCCCCACTAGAATGTCTTATTTGGGGTGTGTACCCTTCCTCACAGAATCTGTTTGAAACTAGTTAAAGAAGATTTGGAAAGTGTAACCGTTAATTGTAAGTCAAATGCAAAATTCGTACAAACACTCTATCGTTAAACACCTTGCAAAAATTAATAAAACATTAATTAAAATGACGTGTAAAATAACTTCATGAGTCTCGCAAATATGTAAACATTTGAGTTTGTTCCCTGGTGGCCTGGAGTGTTACATCAACCCTCAAACCATCTTGAGATGATCAGTTGATCATTTAATGACATGTGTTTTTGAACCGAGGTGGCTATTTCTCAACTTAGCACAACTGTTAAAAGTTAGAAATATGTTTTTGATTTGGCTCGTGGTTTGGGGATTTGTGTTGGGAAACAAATTGAAACCACCACATACCTCTAGAGTTTCACCACGAGAATTGCAATCAACTTTTAGTTTTGAGAAAACTTCTTTCACAACTAGTTTTGCAAGCAAGTTTTGTAGACCACTTGTCGTTTTGCAATAAGAACGAATCTGTGTGTTTATGGTAATGGGCTTCGAAAATGAGGTCGCAAATTGAAACCTGGTTTCTAGAAATCAGTTTCTTCGATTGTGAGGGTTTCTTTTATATATGAGAGTGATTAGGAATTGACAAAATATGTGTATGGGTTTTGGACGTTGGTTTTTGAACTTTGTTTCGTAGCCTATGAACTGACGATTTTTTTTTGAACACCATCGCATGGCTATATTGAATATCTGTTTGTTACTTGTATTGAGAAATTTGATTGTGATAAATATTGTGTTTCTCTCTCCTCTCTCTCTAAAGTTTAAAATTACAATAAAACTAAAGATGTATTCCTTACCCTTTTTAACTGCAGGCAAAGAGTTTGATATTGTTTTGAATTGAAAACATGCATACGTAGAATGTGTTTGAGTGTAGGAGGATGACCATGTTTGGTGTTTGGGCTGCCATGTTTTTGGTTGGAGGTACCGTGGACAAAATGGATTTATTAGTGTTGTGTTATGATTTTGCGATAATATGTAATATTTGAAGGAAATGTAATTAAAATGAATGTATCTTCGTTAGTGTTATGAATGGAAACATAATTATTGATTTCTATAAAGGTTATGAAAAAGTTTTTTATATTGGGATGTTAGAAAGTGGGCATATGACATGGGTGTAAATTGTGATTATGAGATTATAAACTAATAAGGGTGTAGATGTATCTATTAATTGAAAATGAAATGACATCTTATAACATTCTATTGTGTGGAATTAATCGATGTGCTCATTGTATGATTTACTGAATACTTGGGAACATGAAAGGAAAGAACCAAAGTGAAATGAATGATTCAAGAGTAATTTACTTGTGTGGAATGTCTTTGAGTGTAGTCATCTTCGTAGCGTAGAGAATGAAAGTTGTAAGGATGATCTTAGTTGTATCAAAACATGTCAACATCAACTAACATAGAGAAATTAAGATCACAAGATTAGGAAATCATTTCAAACATGTATGCTAATGGTAAAGATATACGAAGCACCTTATTTGAATTGACATATGGTCAAGCCCCTTTTTGGATGATGGCCTAAAGATCAACATGGGGAACAACGTCTAGTAATCCTTGTGAATGATTTTTAGATGTGCTAATCGCATGTCTTTCTCCCTAAATATAATCAAAGAAAAGTTGGTTGTTCAAGAATGGCAGAAGAAAAAGGAGAGGCTTAATATCGAGTGACCTCGCTCAATAACCCACAAATTAGGTTGATTAATGTTATAGACCCAATCTTCATATGTACTCCTAGAGACCTAATGGTACTTATATATGTATGTGTGTAAGTATGTATGACAAAAATCGTCAAGTGGTATAATTATGCTTATATAAACATAAGGGATAAAAGTGTATAAACAAACAAAATTGAATGACTAACTTTAGAAAGCTAAGCTATAATGGAGGTGACTAAACAATGTAGTTGCATGGTATCATGGGTGAAACAAGAGTGAATGTAAAAATGGGACTTTAAAAGTTATTGAACAAACAGTAGTAAATAGAAGAATGAGGCGAAACATTCTCGTTAGTACAAAAATGGAAATCCTTATTTTGAATAATAGATTTGGTTTTGAAATAGAAATGAGTGTGTGGTTCTTGTTATGAATGTTCTATTCATAATGCAACATTGTCATAGCTTTTTATCAAAACCTTGACCCTTGGATGATAATAAACAAGAAAGGCACTAATACCATAACCCCACGGAAAACCATACTTTCATAGGAGAAGATGAGCTTAGACATTGTCAAAAAGGGGAATGGGTGATTTGCAATATCAATATTAGCGACTCGAGGTAAGTTTCTTCCTTGGAGCCATCATAAAATTGATGTTGTCGCATGAAATGACTAAATGAAATCTTAATCCTATGTTTGATCTTGGTCTGGGTTGTTAGATGAACTATATTTATAGTATGACCTTAGAGATTTAGAGTACTATGATGAACATGGAGAAGTGACTTATGTCTTGTAAGAGTGATCTAACACCACACATTTTAATCTTACTTTACAATTTGTTTCATGAGTGATTCTTGGTTCAAAGCGACTTGTTTGGAAATTAATGCCCACACTTTGAAACTTATAGCATGGGACATGGGAATTATGGCAGAGGCACACACACACACACACACACACACGCACGCACGCACGCACGCACACACGCACGCACGCACGCACACACGCACGCACACACGCACGCACGCACGCACGTACACACGCACGCGCACGCGCACACGCACACACGCACACACACGTGCATGCGCACGCACGCATGCACGCGCACGCGCACACACGCGCACACACGCACACACGCACACACACACACGCACACACGCACATGCACACGCACGCACACACGCACACACACACGCACACACACGCACGCACACACGCGCACGCACGCACACACACACACGCACACACACACACACACGCACACACACACACACACACCAATGGGGTTAGTAGGCCCTATTACATGCTTAACCCCACTTAGGCTGACCTCGTAAATTGGTTAAAGAAAAAACATAAACAATAAAGTATTAATGATTCATTGATGAATAGATGTCGTAAATTAACTGAGACTTATCCTAAATCATTTTTGACATGACATAATCTCATGAAGGGATCCGAAAAAGAAAATGAACCTTGTTGAGATGATTGGCATAATATATCGTGGTGACGTTAGATTTTCTTATGCATTCTATGATCTCTCAAGTGGTGGAATAAAAAGTATACGAAAAACAACCCTGTGAATGATGTGTTAAATGGCTGATGAAAACTGTGAGTGTCAGTGTTATTGGGGCTTAGTGTTGTGTATTAGGTGATTAGTGCAACTATAGTAAGTGTTTGTCAAACAATAACAATTTTCTTGCTAGATTTATAGTTGAATTTCGGGTTGAAAAAATTATGGGGTGTTACATTTGGCATCCAAGTGAGGTTCAGAGGTTCAAACACTTTAACCTCATGAGGCATATATTTGTGACTCTATGTGTAGCGTGAGTGTCATGTCGAAGGCCGCTTGTGGGTAATGGAAAGTTATTGAGATGTTGTCTAACTCCACATATGGTAGTTGTACATGTCACTCCTTGCAAACATTTTATATAGTGAATTCCATTTTTCTATGATTTAAACTTGTGTTGTGTGGAAGCATATTGCACTGGATCCTATGAAGACCGTAATATTTTGATTCACTCGTATATTTTGATACACTGTTTTGTTAGTGAGGTATTTGGAAAGTTATACTTGTTAGAAGCACAAGGGACTGAGTGGCGTTGTGAATCACTCCTTCAAAACATTTACACTAATTACTTTGCTTGGTATTAACTATTTAAACTAATCATTCATCATCCTTCAACCATGTGTGTGCTTGTCAAACATGTTGGAAGCACAATGGATTGAGAGGGGGGGTGAATCAATCATTACAAAACTTCAATCAATTTCAGATTTGATTACTTAAACCATAAATTATTCAAGCATGCATTAATGTGTGCATAACATCCAATTAAATCAACACAACCATGAAAGAGACACCATAACACAAGATATAAGTGAAGCACCAACTTGATAAACAGAACTAACCCCAAGTTTAGTAGATCACCAACCCTATAAGGAACACCAACCCCTAGTTGATTGAACCACCAAGTCCACAAGGAGGCTATAACCCCCTAATATGATCAAGCACACACTCAACCACTTTTGAATGAAGATATCTGATGTATTTTTGCTGCAACAATTGATGGAGATTGCAAATTCAACTTACGCTTCATTCACCTAGCTCGCTCTTTCACACACTTTCACAACTTATTTTGGCTTCAAACGTTACACAAACTCTCTTAAACATTCCTCATCCTTTTTCCAACTCTCTCAGCTCAGAAATAATGACTTCATTTCCATTTCAAATTGTTTCTTAGGTCACACTTTTTCCCTCTCTCACAACTAGCTAAAAATTGAACTCAAACCCTTGCTTTATATGCATTCCAAGTCAAAAACATAAAGGAGGTCGGTCGCATACATTTATCTTGACCAATGAAACTTAAAAAAATCCCAACACATTCATAAAAACATTCATAATGGAGCCATGTGGGTCGGCCATGTTGAAACATACCAAACAAGCTCACAACCCCATCACATGGATGGCTAAAAACCACAAACACCATAACCATGATTAGTCAAGCTCCCTAATTGCAAACATATAAAAAATAATATAACAACATCATCCATGGTCATTAATTAACTTGCACCAATCAAATTTATCATAACTAACTCAAGAAGGCTCATATCCTTAACCAAACAATTGTTTCTAGGACCTTGTCTTCACCTTTGGGCCTCAAGATCACCTAAGAACATCTCATCTATAGCATGTAACTATTCATTGGAATCCCTTGGACTTATAGATCACATCAATGCTTTCTAGAGCTCATGAAACATCCATATGTGCAAACTACATTCACTTTCCTGTTTACCAAACTAAGCTGCCAAAGAAGTAGTTTTTGAAGCATAATTGGTTTGCACCCTTTTAACCACTTTCAAGACCTCAAAATGCCTTTAATAGGAACAAAATTCATCCCTTTTCACTCTCTAACTGATAGCAAACATCAATCAATCCATCTCACGCCTCATCTACCTCAATCTTTCAACGGAAACAATTGTCTCGAGAAACAACAAACCTTCTTCTGTACAAATTGAGCTAAATGACCCATCTAATCTCATCATCATGAGACAAACCTTATACCTTTAGAAATCCCTATGAATCATATTTCTATTACATCTTACATTTCCTTACAACTCCAAGTGGAAGGCCTTAAACCAAGTCCATCTTTGAAAATTGCTTGGAACTGTCCGAAAGTTCCTTAGGACTGATGTTCATAAATAGGGCACCCTTTGCCATTTAGAAACACCACCATGATCTGAAACCATCATGGAAATCAAGTAAAAGTACCATACTAAAAAGAATGCCAATTTATTTTACAACTCCTTTGGACAACCTTGTCCCAAATTGAATTTATCTAGAAGCTTGCATTTTTAGGTGGGGTCCACTCAGGACCACATGATTTATCATACTATTCTAGAAATTTGGAGTCTTACACAACATTCAATCATCTTAATAGCGGAAGAAATTAATTCTCGGCACTTATGATCAATATCTGTCATATGGCTTTTGAGCTAGTGTTTCAAACACACAAGAAGTTGTGTACCTTCTTCACATTTGTTCATAAAAACTTGATGAAATGATTATTATTTTTGTAAAACCTTCTTAAATCAATGAAAAATAATTCCTGAAATCCACAAGGTCCCATGCAAAGCACACAATTCATGGTGAGCATCAGAAGGTTCAAATTGAGCTAGAAAACACTCTTTCTTGGACCCTATTTCATATAAAACATCATAACTTGCAAAATCTTCTTCAAAATGACTTCGAATGTTTTTCACACATTTAGGAAACCCCTGTGCACCATATTCAATTATCAACATAGCTCAAATATGTCTCTATATTGTCAACCTATCTCATTTGCATGACTAGCCGTTCGGGTTTTACATGGTTTAGGCTAGGTTCAACTGTAGCAACACTGTAACCCATCATGACAATTTTGTAAAATACCCTAACATACCTATAATAACATGTATGACACCCTTGTATTCTTCCATGAGCTCACCTAGCTCTCTAACTCTTCCTCCTACGTCTAAGTACTTAGACCTACTCAGAATGAGCACCTGCAATTGAGTCTTCTACTTGTACTTGCACCCTAAAACTTGTATGACTGCCTAAACAGTCCCCAAACATGCTCTCCATGCTTCTACCATGCTCGTCAAACCACCAAGACACTCAAGCAATCACACTCCACCAAGGCTAGCTAGGTCAATTTATTAGGTTTGCTAGACCAAGCCAATCTCACCGAAATAACTCATGCCATCATGAAACCATTTGAATCTCCGTGTCACCACCATAATGAACTTCCTTTTACTCTACTCCATCAACTTATTTTTCATTAATGAGGTTTTACATCAATAACAACACCTAGAATAAAACATGCCAACAAGAACACAAGATGTTATTGGGAAACCTTCAAGGGGAAGAAAACCCACTGAAACTCTTCTTATATTACTCAAAGCAAAAATATTTAGTGAAGTTCCAACTTCACAACGACCATTGGCCCTTACTTTAGTAGGGAACTAACCCTACACGGAGCAACAATCCTTAGTGTAGTGAGGCATCAACTGCAGAAGGAGGCTACAACTCCCTAAGGTGATTAAGCACCAATTCAACCACCTAAAAATGGTTGATCACTGCAGATATGTTGTTGCAACAATAGATGGTGATCACAAATTCAACTTCTTTATCTAAAAACTCTTCTCAAATACATCTTGTTCCTTCCTTAAATCTATCTCTCCTCAAGTTGATTTCTTCTTTCCCGTAGCTAGCCATTATATTCTTCCTCTTTAACATAATATCACATACACATTACCCTCTCATTATGGTCGTTCAGACCTCTTTAAAGCTCCAAAATTATCCTTAGGTCATTCAAGTTGTCTCACAAACAACTAACTCTAATGATTCTTTTAAACTTGCTTTTATACCAGTTTCTTCTCTCCAAAACATTTAGGTCGGCCTTTATAGTGAAATTTTTATGAAAACATAATAATAACAAAATAATCACATCACAAAGTTGACAAGGTAGGTTGCCCATATTTTAAACAACCCAAAAATACTCATTTGGGACATAAGAAACCCAAATGCACCAAAATAAGCCAACTTGCTAAAACTGAATGGAGAAGACCAAATCCAACTTCACCACGGCATAGAACATGCTTAGACATGTTGTATAAGATCTTTAAAACGTCCAACAAACTTGAAATAACTTAGAACTATCAACAAACTTCGTAACGCCTTTTGAGACATCCTTAACCAAACACCCTCAAAATCGACCCTCAAAGAATAGGTCATATCTTGCTCAAATATTTGCAAAAAGTTAAGTGTGATATATCATTGAAAATTTCTTGGAACCAAGATCATGACAAAATTTAAACTAAGTCATAACTCCACATGTAGCTCCTCCAAAAAAACTTTGTTCACAGACTGCTCAAAATTGCCCCAAAATAACCGAAATACTAGTGTTCGTAAATAGGGAACACTCTGCATTATAGATTCGCAACCATGATATGAAATTATCATATACATGTAGTAAAACTCATAGTAAATTAATTAATAGGTTCAATGGGAAACTTTTGCACAAATTGAAACTTTCTAGAAACATGCATTTATGAGTGGCTCATACATACAATGAAAGAATTTAAATCACACCTGGAGATGTCTGGAGGAGTCCTCTACAACATCTAATCATCACTTTTTGCAAAACTATCACTTCTGGACCAGTACAAGCATTTTTTTGTAAGTCACTTTCAACGTAGGGTTTTGAGAGGGTTACAAACCTGTTTACCTTTTTAATGATCGTTCATAAAAATGTGATGATCAAACTACCTCATTCTTCTTGGAAAATATTCATATCTAACCTAATTAGCTATGCCAAAGAGGTTAGGTCCCCATGCAAAGCATACAATCCAACTCAAATATCAAAATGTCAAGTGTTAATACAAAAACACACATTGGAGAACCTACTTTTGGAAAAAAATAATATCTTAAAAAATACTCATCACCTTAACTTGAAATTTGGCATGAAGCATCATGAAAACCTCCCCTAATTGATCCAAGTATCATCGATGCTCACATGTGTAGTATTTTATTTAGCCAATCATAGTCAGGCACGCTAGCACTTCATTTAGACAAGTATGAAATCTCACTTGAAGCGCGCGTAGCCTCTTAATCCCTCCTTTGTTTGCTTATCAAGATTTTATTATTCATGTTCATAATCAAAATCATAAAAACCATTCATGCTGGAAGATTCATCATAACATAAACAATCAACAACACATATAATACGGAAGTTCAATCATCATAAGGAAAGATCAACAATATTTGAATTCCCATAACACTATATTCGGATACAATTATCTTAGCAATATAAAAACAACTATCCATGACAACAAATAATTGATTACATAATAAGAGTATTTATTGCATCACTACTAATTACGACCATGCGCTAGACCATGCATGTTCTCTTATAGACTTTAGAATGAGCTTACATCAAGAAGACCCAACACTGGTCAACACTATGAGAACTATCTCACATCTAGCACTAACAAATACAAGGAAACATGACCTATTTATACATGGTGAGGACTTGCCCTTCACCGCCTTCATGCAACTCCCAATAATAGGCATGCTCTAAAGATAGCTTGCATACTTTTTCAACTCTTTTTTAACTATAGTTCAAGGTAAAAATAGCTTTCTTTATACATGCTTAAACTTGTATTATTTAGAGTTTCTCCAAGCACTGGTCTTGTTCTTATTTACACGTGCTTTATCTTAATAAGATATATTTCTTTTGTCTCAGGTCCTCCTATTTTTCTCTATTTTTAGCCCTTATCCCGAAATGGTTGAGTCCTAAATACTCTGCTTGCACCCGGGCAAGCCTTGTGTGTAAATTGTTTCATTGTATCGCCGCACACTATCTTGTTTTTCTTTCCTACTTGTGCACGCACTTTTGTGCGATTGTTGAAACCTATATACATTTGTTTGTCTTCTGCGTGCACCTTCTGTGCACAATCCTTCGTGCACGACTGATAGTTATTTCTTGTGGCCAACATTTACCCCACACTAGGGATATTATCCGTCCTCGGCAATATTCATACCAAAGATTTTTTTAAAAGAATAAATGAATAAGGAATTTGAGCAATAAGATTGGTTGTTGCCGCAAGAATTAAAAGAATTAGAATCTGGCATCTGCGCACGTGTTTGTACTCAGGCAATCAGGGGTGGAAGGAGTTCTAGAAACTCCCTGTCTACAATATTTTCTAACTCCTTCAAGCCTTGTAGCTCTCTAGCATCTTTTTCCGGCGCGATATCTATAATAGAAAGCACTTGCGGGGATTCAATTCATCTATCTTCTCCTTAAGCTCCTTGAGCATCACATTAAGGTCCTAGGCCACATCTTTGAATGCATCCATCCTACGCGTGACCTTCGTGGCCTTAATGAAATCTCTTTTCTGTTCCACCTCGGCCATTACCTTTTCACGCTCCACCATGTTATTCTTCATGTTGACTTTAATCTCCTTCAATTCTACCTCCTCATTGGCGGTGTGCGTGCTCACAATCGGGTCAAAATCTTTGCAGTTATCAAAAACAAATTCGGCCCTCCGCAAAGATTCCTTAACCTCTGTTGCCAAGACTTCATATTGTGCAATGTGTATTTCCACCTCCTTATCATTGTTCTTTCTCGCAACTACTTCGTCCACTGTTTTCCTTGTCCCATCCTTGTTTTCGTGCATAACATTCACACCAAGTACTCTAAATAATGCAATTCTATGGGGTACTCATCTTGGGTGTTCTTGACTAACTCTGGGCATATATTTGTGATGCCATTCACTGTGTTGTCCACCTTCTTATATGCTGTAAATGATCGGCCCCTTTCTTCCTTCAAGGTCTGCTAGAGTTTTTTAATGCTATGATATTTGCGTTGCTCGTCTTCGCATATTCTCTTGATTGTAGCATCCTTATCAAAAATTATTAACCCTACCTCAGAAGCCATTTTGTTCAGCGTATTGCATGCTTGTTCATCTGTGAGCAATTGGAATTCTATAACAGGAAACATTTCGCCTAATTAAGACTTCAATCTGGTTTTAGAGAGTGACTCCTAAATTAGTTCAAACTCCAACTCTTCCATGTGCGTGTGATAGTTATGGGAGAGCATTTTTTTGGTGTCGGAGAGATTCATTTTTATCAAACATTCACCTACAAAATAATTCATTTGTGCCACTGAATTCTGGTACCTAGTCCTTCAGACCTTCGCAGGTTCGTCAACGTATTGCATATGGGAGACTTGTTGAGTTTGCCTTCGTGTTCTACCTTTTCCGTGTTATTTCTTAGGCACTTCATGCATAATAGTATGCTTTGCACCACAAGTTTCTCCCACGTCTGTACCTTCCCCAGTGCCTTCATCCTTCACTTCCTTCTCGTGATCAACCTGATGCTCTTCCTCATGCTCTCTGTCATCTCCTCCTATATTCCCCTTAGTAGGCTCCCCATGGCCGTCTTCCTCTTCTGCATTCTTCCTTGGTTTTTCTTTATTGCGTTCATCACAATTCCTCTTCATCATCGTCATCCAAGTTATGAACAACCAAGTGATCCTTCTCGTGCCCCTCCTTTGCTTCACCATTTGTTTTCTCTAAGTCCTCTGCCTCTTTATCATTGGACACCACCCTTGGATTTTTCTTCAATGGTGTCTTCTTCTTCAGACTTTTTGTTTTAACGTGACAATAGACAAATTCTTGGGTGGCTCAGTAGTGCTTGTGCCTTCGCTTTTATCTTTGTGCTCCTGTTGCTTCCTTTGTCTATGGATTTTATCTAACACATGCTCTTCTTCCTGGTCTACTTCCTCGTCCTCATCTATTTTCCGAGGAGGAGTCTCCTTGCGCATTATCTTAGTTCCCACAATTTGTTTCCTCTTCGGGGGATTTGGGAGATGAAGATCACACTCATGTAAATATCTCCCGTCCTTCAGTTTGGGCTTGAGATAGTTAAACGCCTTGAATGTCTCACTTTACGAATACAATGGTTGTGGGACTTTGGTTTATATTATCAGACTCTATGGTTTCCACATAGGCTGAGCTTGAGAGATAGAAAAATTTTGTGCATAAGGTGTCATAGCCTTAATCCACACTATGCGCTTGAAACTTCAGCTTGTGCTCCTCTTTGATTTGGTTTACCGCACTTTGGAAGTACTTTTCCATGAAGGCAAAAGGTAACTTGCACCATGGGATGAATTCTCCATTTGTAAGCTTGAATCTGCGCAAGCAGAAAAGTTGATGCACGACAAACTCTTCTTTCCCATCTAGTAGAGAGGGCAATTCCTTCGGTACATGCCATTCATTCTTAATTGCCTCGTGCATCCGTTTGTAACATTTTTTTATGCACAACTTGTATTGGTTTTTTATCGTCCCCTCACAAGTAAATGCTGCAAACTTCTCCGCGGGGGACTTACGGTCCACTGGGTAAATCCACATCTTATCTTTGGGACCAACTGGCACCCCAATCTCCCAAATCCAATTAATAACAAGATTGCGCCCTATGTTATCTTCTCTCCCTTCTCCACCTGGATCCTTGCTTCGTCCATGAGCCCTTTACCAATGTAGAGTGCATTGTTAGAAAGAGTTTTTTGTGTCATCTTATGCACTATATATAACGACTTCTTGTTCAATTTTAACAGACGCTCCGATGTGCCTAGTTTGTAACTAACCTAGCCTGTTGCAACTCTTTTACATGGATCAGTGATGCTTGTAACATCCATCACGTAATTTCCCCTTTGATAATTAAACTTGGTGGTAGTGGCCTCCAGTTCCACATTATCTCCTAGGTCTTGCCCAATCCCAACCCTTGAGTTGCGCAAGCCTGTAACTCTTCTAATCTGTTGCGCGGTAATGCGCATTCGCCTCCATGCAAAGTAAATTAAGTCTTCGTGAATGCACGACATTAGGCATTGGTAAGTCTCTTGGACTTTGCAAAGTAAGGTAGCTTGTATAATTGTAGAACTCTGGTGCTCTCCAAGTACTTCACTGTGTCATCTATCACCAACTACCCTTACGATGTCCTTTGCGCTAACTCTTTCATGACATTCATCCTTATTTCTACCTCATGGGCCTTTGTGCGATGATTGTAGTCAGTTATGTTTACATTTTATGAGTTGTGATACCCACGACTGCCCTACCAATACCTTATTAGGGTATTGCATTTTAGAAAACCATTGCTCTAGCATGTCCTCAACAACAGGATTCTTACCGTTGTCCTTGCCCTTAAGTGACTGCTTAACTAGACCTGCTTTCTTTGGTGCTATTGCTTAACTTCACAATTCTTCAAATTTGTAGTTAACAACTTCAACTTTCTTCCACTTTACCTTCGTCAATTTCAAAATCCCAAACATGTAGATAATTCACGCCCTAGGTGTTGAATAAACCTACTCAAATGCTTGTACCTTTGTGCCAAGATTTCAACTCTTCAACCCCTCTTTACATTTGCTTCAAACGTTTCTTTTGTCCGACTCAAGTTTGTGTGCTAGCTTCACCCTTCTCAATGCCGTTCCCTAATTCGATCTTTGTGAATTTATACTTTCTCAATCGCTAGTTCAAACCTTCATTTCTAAATATCCTTGTTGTACACCTTTTCTCGATGCTTATACTTCAACATATGGAGCTCTTATATTGAAGGCTTCCCTAGTTTGTCTAAATTATCTGCTTCAACCTTTGACTAGCTCTTTGGATTTTTGCTCTTCAATCACTCAAACATACAAGTTTTTCAATGAAAACGTAAGAATGAACTTTGCCCATGACCTTTTTATAGTTTTCCAAAGTTTTATCGCATTAATTTCTCATCACCTTCCACCGTTTTGCAACTTTAAACATGCTTTTTGATTTTTCCCACCTTTTTCTTGTTTTCCTCAGTGTGTGGCTGTCATAAATTTCCGAGGCACTACTACTTCCAAGGCTGCAATATTTCTTACACGCCCCTTCCTGCGCCACAACCCATCTTCCTATGTGCCACATATCAAGTAGTCTATCTTGCCACTTCCTCCGTAATGTTACAATTCATGCCTATCTTTCTCGGGCGGTTTTTAACTTTGAGCAATTCTTTTTAAACACCATCATCCTAAAGCACCTATGACACTTTCCTTTACTTTCGTGCATACCCAGTTCATATTCATCAAGCGAGCTTCTTTCACATTGTTGTGCACACCCATAAACCAACTCCAAGAGATGTACCAACATCACATAGTTTTTTTAGTGCACTCCTACTTGTTTCACCCCACACTAAAAATATGCATGGTCCTTTGCGCACCAACTTATCTGATAATAATTAGCTCATGTGCGAACACACTTATTACAACAACACAAGCAAATAAAATATGAGAGGGAAATCTAATCAAAGCGGCTATACTGCCTTATTACAAACACAAGGGAAGCTTAATTATGGTAGGGCTTCAACATACTCCCATTGAAGTAAGTGAGTACCACGATTCCATTCAACGCTTGTAATTGACATGCGCTTGATTCTAGGATCTTTGTTACGACAAATGGTCCCAACCAATGAAATTTGAACTTTCTTGGATGACGCACAAATTTGGAGTCATTTAAAAGTATCACCTTTCCCACAACAAAGGACTTGTTCTTGATGGAAATGTCATGCAAAGCCTTATATCTTGCCTTCTCTGTCTTCTGACTCTAACACGCAATGGTGCACCTCTCATCTAATTGCATTAATTTATCAGTGTGCTCATCAACTTCCTTTTCATCATCCAATCCTCCTTTGCGCGTAATACTTAGGGATGGCAACATAACTCAACAGGTAAAACAACTTCTACGGTAAACACTACTTGAAAAGGTGTGGCCTTATTCAGTCATTTATAGGTTGTTCTATATGCCCAAAACACTGCTGATATCTTATCATCCCAATCCTTCCTTCCAACATCACATATTTTGGTTAGTGTTTGACCCAAGATCGTGTTGAAAGCTTCTCCAGTCCCATTAGCCTGGGGTAATAAAGGGTAGTCTTATAGTGTGCCACTATAAACTCTGCCAACAAAAATCTAATAGTCTCATTGAAAAAGTGAGTCCCTCTATCACTTGTTAGAATCAATGGACATCCATATATGTTGATGACATTTTCCTAAAGGAACCTAGTCATTGTGGCTGCATTGAAAACTTTTGTAGGCGTAATGTCTACCCATCTTGTCAAGTAATTTGTAGAGCTGATAATATAACGCGCACTTTTTCTGTGCGCAAGGGTGCAATAGGTCTTATAAAGTCAATTGCCCATTTTTCAAATGGTTCTGTGCACGCAATGGGCGTTAACAACATCTCATTTCTATTTCCAGGCTTGTTTATTCTCTGACATAGATCACATGCTTTGACGTAAGCCTTGGTATCCTTTTACATTGTTTACCACCTTAATCCAACCAGTGAGATCTTGCACACTATACTATCTCTTGCATAGTGTCCTCCAACGATTCTTGCATGAGGTTCTTCCATGATAGTGTTATGTTCACGCTCCAGAACACATATGCGTAAGACCTCATCTCTACCCATCTTGTACAAGTCTTCCCCAATGCGCTGATATAGCGCTGCTCGAATAGCAAGATGCTTATTTTCTAAGGTCTTCATCCTTTCCCGTGCTAATCTAGTGCGTAAAAAAACTGTAATATCTTCCAAATTTGATGGTGCGCGGTTCAATCAGAATAATTGTGTATCAATCATAATATCCTCAATGCTTTGCGCGTCCTCTCCAGAGTTGATCCTTGACAAGTGGTCAGGTCCTAAGTTGATCTTGCGTGGCTCTACTATGACTGTGAAGTCAAATTGCCGAAAAATAAGTATCCACGGACAAATACGCCCTTGTAAAAATGGTTTGTTGACCAGTTACTTCAATGTCATGTGATCTATATGAAGGATGAATGGTGTGGCCTGTAAGTATAGTCTGAACTTGTGAAGTGCGTAGATCATGGATAACGCTTCGAGCTCCATGGTTGTATAGTTTTTTTTGTGGGTGCCATCTTCCTACTTGTAAAAGAAATACGGTGATCAACGTTTCCTTCTCTGGGTTGCGTGAATTTTTTTCTAATTCCTTTCCAGAGGCATCCACATGTACCTGGAAAGGCTTGTTCCAAGAAGAAAACCGCAATATAGGCGTGGTGGTTAGCTTCTCCTTTAAGGTCTCAAAATCGTGTTACTATGCATCTCCCTAATTAAATTTTCCTTTTGACTTCAACAAATCTTGCAAGGTTGGGATAATTTTTGCATAACCCTTAATATTTTTTTTATAGTTACATGTCTGCCCCAAGAAATCACACACTTCAATTTGATTTGTTGGTTCTTCCAACCCCAAAATCACTACAATGTAAGTTGGATCTACCAAAAATCCATCCTTGAAAATAATATGCCAAAGCAATGTTCTAAAAGAGGCGGCAATTATACACTTCTTAATGTTCAAAGAGATGCTAAGGTGCCTACATCTTTCAAACATCAGCCTTAGGTTTTCACAATGATCATTCACTAGCCCATAGACAATCCAATTGTCCATATAAATATGCAAAAACTTATGAATGAAGTCTTGGAATGCTTTAACAACGATGCGTGAGAATACCGTTGGTGCATTCTTTAATCCAAAGGGAATTAATGTATATGCAAAACTTCCCCGTTCAGTTGCGAAGATAGTCTTTTCCTGATCTTCACGTGCAATGTGTACTTGGTGGTATCATGAGAATCCATCAATGAATTAATAAATTTCACGCCTGCAAAACCTTCTAAGATCTCTTCAGTGAATGGTGTAGGAAACAGATCTATGACACATGAAGAAATGAGGACCCTATAGTCAACACAAATCCTTATTTTGCCATCCTTCTTTATGCTGATCACCATGGGGCTAACCCACTAAGATTCCTCGAAATTCTCTAAGATCCTTTACTTAAGCATCGAGTTGATCTCTTCTTTTAACTTCTTGTGCAGGTTCGGGTTCATGCTATAAGGTCTCTTCTGAACCGGACGCGCACCTTATTTAAGCTTAATCTTCATCTCCCCCAACAATGGATATACACCCTTTAACCTATGATATTCCCTTTGGAATAAATCCTAGAATCCACGCAACCATTCAATATCTTCATAACCACTATTTCAGACCAATAATCTTCGCCTACTTAAGCGCATCCTTAATCCTAATGTTCACCTTTTTAGTCTTCATAGGCACATGGTTTGTGCACGCCTTCTCATCTGTAGAATCCATAACTATGTGCACACCCTTAGTGTGCTTTATATGCAAATCTTTAAATTCCTCGTCATCAACGAGGTAGACCATCCTTGTTTTTTCTCTCTTTCCACGGGCGCCTTAGTAGGGTTTCTTATGTTTCCACTACATCGTCGCGCGCCTCAGTCTTAGGTTCTTTTAACAATTGAACCATAAGTTCCCCCGCCCGTGCACTATCCCCTAACGTAATGCAATTCATGATTTGCAAGGACTTATGAACTGGTGGTTTAGTGGAAAAATAGTTAAATGTGTCAACAATACCTTGCATCATATCTTGCCAACTTGCAGTTTCTTGTTTTAACTCAATATACACATACCAAGTACACGCACATCCTCTCAAAGGAGTAAAACTTTTATACTCAAAGGGATGGTGGGATAACTTCTTATCCTTGTGCCCATTATCTCTCATGATTGTGGATGTGTACGAAAGCAGGAGCCTTCCCATCATAATCATGTACAAGAAAAGGAACATTGCTTTGAGTAAACCTGGTTAGAAAGGATACCCTTACCTCACGCTAACCCAAGAGATTGTCCTTATGTGTCGCTCTCCAGCTTGCTATTGTATCGCATAATGTGTGGATCGTCATGTTTCGTCTATGTCCCTCCTTTCGCCACTTGTCTTTCATCGCACACAAGAAAGAAATCAATTTTTCTTCTCCAGTGTAGCTTGATAATTGTTTCTCTTCCAAGTACCTAATCATGGGTGACCTAATCATCCTGGTAACATTTCCCTTGATCTAACGACCTACCATTTCATAAGTGTCATGAGCCCAATTGTAACATGCCACATTGGTAGTATCACTAATATATTGAATGTTTTCAGAGTGAAACACACCTTCTTTTGATGGCTCCATGTTTTCTGGATTGCACATTGTATGTGCATATATTCTGTTAAGCTCTTCTGCATTGATAGGCTCTGTATATGGTGCAACCTTTGCTTCATCCAAGGCTATGACAATGCGCTCCTCCTTGTTCTCAAAATTGATACATATTTTGTTGGAGCGCAAGTATGCATTATTAGCATAACACCAAGGTTGTCTAAGAAGTGTTGGGAAATTATCTGCCTTAGTAAGCTCCAACACTTCAAAATCACCTGTAAATTTAGCTTCTCGAATAGTGATTGAAGTATTCTTTAACACTCCAATGGGCATGGCCCTTGTTTTATTTGCCATATACACCACATTACAGGATGGATGTAACGGTGGCCTCCCCTTTTGGTTCCAAGAGTACAATGTTAGGACATACCTCTGCACCCGTGTTAATAATAATTTTACTCACCAGTGAACCATCTATCCCTGCGTTCAGTGTAATCTCATTGTTCTATTCATGCCAGTGGTGGTAAATTTTCATGATGGATCTGGCGCCCTCGTTTAACTCCGGCATGCAACACCTTCTCACGTAACTACTCTCCTAAAAAAGGAATTAATTTCGCATGTCACATCATCCTACATTCTTATTTCAAATCATCTACATCCTTTTGAGGAAGTTCAGCGCTCTGCGCGCATTCCCTCTCATGCGCTTGCTCTTTCAAGCATTGGATCTCGTCTTGTAACTCACATATGACTCCCATGGTCTCCTGATAAACCTCCTTTTGATGAGCTGTATTATTATAGTTAACATGTATAACCTCCTCTTTCTTGATTAGGGGCTTCATTTTATTATGCTCATGCATGCGTGCGCTGGTTCTACTTGTGTAGTGACTAACATAGGTTGAAGGTCCAGATCAGCCATCTTAGTAGGTTCCCACTGTTCATGTTTTGCGTGTACCACCTTAACCATTTCCCTTTTACTGTTCTTGCACATATGTGGCATAGAGGTCTGGGCAATCCTAAACCTTGTGTGCCTTTCCACGGTACACACAAACCTAGTTCTTAGGACACTCACGCTGATAATGATTTGGTGATATACAAGTATAAGATGTGCTACACGCGAACCATCCTCTACCTCCACAACCTCTGTTCCGATATCCATCTCGAAATCGAACATTTTCACCATTGAGAACTACTGGCTTATAATGGTTTGTCGTAATCCAATCTTATAAGCCTCATGAATATGATCGATTAATCGACAACCAACTATATCATGAGTATATGTGTCAAAAATATTGCAATACATAAATATGTTGTTTTGTGTTGTGCGTTGCAAGAGTGGACAATTCCAGACATTACGATTCTTGTGGCTAATCTCATAAGATGTTAACAATGCACACACATTTCTCTGCGGAAAACTATCCTTTGATGTCATTCCACTTCGCAATCAGCTGCGCCATAATTGACTGCGTGTCTCATACGCTGAATTGGTAGACAACATCTCTAATTGTGTAGCCATTTCTGCTATCTATGGGTTAAGAAAAGAGCTTACTCTTGTATCACCGCTCCCAACTTCTTCAATGTATTGAGCTACTTCCAAGGCCTTGCACGGATAAGTGAATGTTTTATGTGATAATTCCCTTCAAAAGGGAGTCAACAAGCCTCCAACAAACCACTATGTATGCTGGTTTTGATGAATATTGTAGGAGAGTTTAGACAATAGAGTTTTATAATGTGCATCATACTCCCGCACACTCCCGAACATACACTAGTTAATCTCCTTTAGCACTCTAATGCTCTTTTGCTTGAACTCTGGGATATGAAACTCAGCTACAAAGACATTGTGAAACGCATCATAATCCACCACAGTTTGATGTGGATCATATTTCATATACCGGGTGTGTGCATGCCCTTGAATTTTTGTGGCAAAACTGACTTCCCTTCCTATCAGGAGCTGTTATTCCCTTGGATCTCCATGATAAATCACACTTATGCACATGCTTTGATGCATCTTCCACACCTATGTACTCTGGTAAGTGAAGTGAAATCTTAAAGTAGATATGAGGTGTCTGTTGCTGGGGTAGGAGAAGTTGTTGAGGGTGTAGTTTTTGCTGATGTGGCCCTTGCCCTGGAGTGGGGTTAGATCCTGAACATGAACCTCCACCAGGAATTCCTTTGCGTGGTGGATGGCTTGAACCTCCCGTCCTAACATATGACCATGTAGATGAGCTTCCTTGCATCCCAATAGTTGTGCTAAAATGGACACCAACCTTCTGTGCTATAATTGCAGCTATGAGATTGATTCTAACGGGTTGCTCGCCAACGCTCTGTCTTGATGATGTGCCTGTAAAGTTACCTCCAAAAATACTTTTTCCAAACACGGGTGCCTCCTGTGTTGCCATGTGCATGCCTTTAATCTTCTCTACCTCCTGAGATGATACTAAAATATGCCTACCTCTCTTTCCTACCCAACACGGAGATCCTTCTTGCTCGCATTCACTATGATGTTCTTCGAAAACAACCTCTGAATTCTGAACACCTTGTGTAAGGGCTAGGTAGCTAGGCTGGGTTAGATATGTGCCAATGTTTCTCATTCTCTCCTAGGACTCACTCTCATTAGATGCCAAAGGGATGTCTCTACTGCGGTTCCTTAATGTTGAGAGGATATGATCTTGCGGTCCGTCACCTTCCGCGGGGTTCTCATCACTTCTGCTAGTTATCATTCTTCTCGATGTCAACACCTCCTCAACTGCCCCCTGTGGCGCATCATTATACTTGAGCCGTCTTTCCTTCCTTTTTGTTTCCTCTGCTAGGCCGCCACTATCCTTCCCAAAACTACTTCCTGGTTGTATGCACGGTGGGGTTTTTAGCTCTCCATATGTAGGTTCCCCATTCCTAGTTCAACCATCAAGATCTTGATAGCTAAAGGTGTTGCGCGTAAATAAGATCTTCTTGGGTTGCATAAAAACCATAATTCTGCTTCTTCTGGGAAAGAGTATGTCGAAATTGTGTAATCCAAACTATAACTATGCAACACACATTCCCACAAACGATCTATTGCTTTTGTGCACGACTCATCCAAATCAGAGAGTGCCGGATAATCTTCTTGTCTTTAAGCTTTCTTTCCTTCCTATCCGGACACTCATGTTAGCCGCGGGAAGCTACCAACCATTGGTACATTTCTACTTTGAAAAAGCTGAATAAAGTCTCATATAAGAAGTCATAGAGATTGTCTTCCACCTACTTTCATGCATTAGAGTAAGGTCCAATGTTATATCTTCACGAAAACGTGTCGAAAACATCATATATCCAATTCTCAATATTCTCCACAGAAAATCAAAACGCCATGTACGTGCAACATCATGTAGAAAAATTTAAAAAGAAGCCTGCAACAGAACCAAAACATAGTCTTTTATTTATGCAATGATAGCTAGGCATGCCGACACTTCATCCATACAAGTCTGGAGGCTCATTCGAAGTGCGCACAACCTCCAAGTCCCTCCTTTGTTTTCTTATTTAGATGTTAGCATGTATGTTCATAATCATAACCATAACAACCATTCATGCAACAAGATTCATCATAGTATAAACAATTGGCAACACATATAACAAGGAATTTTAATCATCATAAGAAAAGATCAACAATATTTGAATCCCCATAACTCCATACTCAGATACTTTAATCTTACCAACATAAACACAATTATCCATGGCAAAACCTAATTGATTACATAGCAATATAAAATCCTCATACTCATCATATACAAAGCCACAAAACTCCTACCATGCTTGTACTTGACTTTCCTACTCCATATCTCATGCTTCCATACCATGCCCCATGCTATAGGTCTAGGAACCGGCTTTAGGATGACCACTTCACACCATGAATTGATCATGATGACTTGATGGTAGAAACTTTGAGACCTCTTACACATCATACTAACCATGCTTGACATCATGAAGACTTCATACAACCTTGAGAGATCTCATACTATGACCATGCATGCTAGTACCATGCTCAAAACCATGGCTAGACAACATAAGATCACACCAAAACAAGACACTACAAATTATCCTTCATGTTTTACTTTGAATTACACGTCATGGTGACTCATATGGAACCATGAAATCCTTTTCCTTTAAAGGCTTTGTCATTAATGACAAATACTAGAGACAATGGCCCAACAATAATGTGGGAGACATTTAGAGACATGAATGGGAGAAATCAGGAGATTAGTGAGTTTTTTTCTTGAGTTGTATCCTTCAGTGGTTATGATAGTTACATCAGACATTTGGCAGTATTTGTGACTTGGGGGACTGTATTTCTCCTTGAAACACTTGACTTGGTATTTGACTGTAATGTCCCCTTTTTCAAACTTAAAGAAATTTGAAGACCTTCAACCCATTCCATTCCTCGTGGTTTCAAGGATTAAGCTAGGGGACTTCTTTGAGACGTCTGTTGCATTATTTTCTTGCATTGTAACCCCTTGGCATGCATGCGCTACAAGTGGGAGTCATCAGTAAATTAGAACATCATAAAGTACAATTAAGATTAGTACTTTTATATTTTAATTATGTTTTCTTATGTTTCCCTCCAAAAAAGGATTAGGTTGACCATTGCTTACGTTGCACCCCTTAGCTTATAAACGGAGGATGCATGGCGTTAGAGAGGGATGTTGAAAATTTGATAAATTGAATTCTTCATGCTTGAAGAAAATGGGATGTAAGCCCTAGGTTGCTACTGTTGCTTTTTGTTTGGCAATCAATTTGGAGTTGGATTGTAGATTGGATTTGAAGTTTATTTATGTAAATAAAGTGTTTAATCATTACTAGTCTATGCCCTAGCTGTAGCAAATTTCCTTGGGGAGTTATGCGTATTGTTTGTGTTCATTATGTATATTTCCTATTCCATATGGAGTGAATTACCTGTGGGTGTTTTGCATGGTTAGATCTTACCTCTGGGGCTGAAGCGACTTGTATGTGTGGGGTTTTCATCCATTTTGGAGGGTTTTTATGCTAGGAAAATTAGGAAAAGTATAGTTCTAGGTACTTTGGAAAGGATTTATCATGATTAGAATTCATATTCTTGTTCTTCTTATTTTTGTGAGTTCGTGCATAGTTTATTTGTGTGGATCAAAGCATTATTGAGTGAGTTATGAATTTTTGAAGTTGCCATAATTTTATGTAGACAAGGGTTTGACATAAAATAATATCTCTAGATCTAGGTCACACTTATGCAATTTAATATTTTTGGGCAAACTTATGCAATTTTGAGGTTAAATTAAGCCTAGTTTCAAGGGTTTGAATTCCCCATACCAACTGCTCCATTGGGAGGAGAATTCTGTTCTGTAAGGAGTTGTTTGGTAGTGATTAAGGGGAGTCTAAAATCAATATTGAGTTGCTGGTTTATGACTACCATTTTGAGATTGTGAAATTCATATTTTGGGTAGGGTTTATAAAGTTTAAATCCCTCATATATATATAGGCTAATTCGCCATACTTGGGAGGATTTGCTTGTTGGTTTATGATTGTTGCAAGATCATTTTTATGCTCTAATATTTGTTCTTTACAGTTGTGTGTGATAAGATTTGTGGTGATTGTATCATTTTCCAGTGTGCCCGAGAAAGGGACATTACTAACCATTCTCCACCTTACACCTTATGACCTTATTTATACATTTTTGACCTTATCATGATGCTATAATGACTATAATCCTAATATATCTCATTCTCGTTCATGGTGAATTAGATATCTGATCATACCCATAACAATTTCATTGATGACCCTACCTCCTCTTATTACAATTGACGGCCAAGTAATTATTTTTTCACAACTAATCTCTTAGTTCTTGAAATTTCTATGTTACCTATCCCGCGTCGATGCATTGAACCATTCCAAAATTCCTCTCAGGCCTTCAAGCTTCAAACCTTTAATAACCATAATAGTCACTCTTGGACTATTCGATCAACTAATCATGTGAGTACCTAAGTGATAACACTATTGGATACCTTTTCTTTGGTCAGGGTGACATTCCTTGTGTATGTTATTGTTAGTAGAAATAAATTATCTTATTCCAATCATGCAAATATTTTGGGAGATTATGATTCAGTCATAGATTATGATAGTTGCATTATTTGATTAGTTATTATGTTTATATGCTGAGATGTACACTTGATGATGTTGTAACCCTATATGTAGCCACTAGAGGATGCAAAATTATTGTGATGTGGATATTATGATGTGTATTTTATTTGTGAACTTGATTTTTTTAGAAATTTCTTTTTATTTGACTTATTAAAAAGCTTCAATGCTCTTTTTGCTTGGTTTTTACTTTGTTGCGAGATTATTATAGTTTGAATGCGGCTACTTAGCTATTTGTATTTGGTTGTTGAGATTTCTTGGTTTTTATCTTTGCAACTCGAAGTTGGAAAAAGGGTTGTGGAATTTGTATTTACACTTGGTAGTCACATTTTCTTGAAAGTTTCTCAAGACTATTCAATGAACCTACTTTGTGCATATCCTATAATCAACAAGCTCCATGGGGTTGCATTTCTTTCAGGTATAAAGTTTATCAGTTCACATGCCAAGTACTTGTTGCTACATTTTGCATAGATATCTACTATAGCACCTATAACTTCGACATCTGATAATGTCCTGCCCCCTTCCATACATCTACCCTACAAACAAGAGGCATCATTCCATGCCATGTTTTAGAACTTCTATTTTAATATAGGCATAGAATTGCACAAGAGGAATACATCGAAAATGGGCAAGTAAATGATGGGAGTATACATCCAAACTAGATTCAAAGCTTATAATCTAAATCTCTAAGCTCTCTCTTCTACAAGTTGAAGGTATTTCTTCAACGATTTATGTACATGCGGCCATTTGCATTTGCTTCTAGGTTTGCAAGGTTGTTTCAACAAGCCAAAATGATGAAAGGAAAAACCTAACACACATTCTCTTTTCCCTAAATGCTAATCTCCCCCCTTTTTACTTTAATATCTTGGTTTATTTGTTTATTCATTTTATTTTGCTAGTTTAAATTTATTTTATTATATATATTTATTTAAATGTTATATATATAGGTGATAACAAAAATGATATTATTATTATCTTATCAAATGTAAAAATATTAAAAATTGTAGGATGCAATTATGTATTATGGGATTACTCTAGTCGTAAACAAATAACTCCAATATGCTAGACGACACCCAAACTCTTAACAAATTTATCGAAAGGCACCTACAATTGGACTTGACGAAGGTTCACTCAACCAAACTTTAGACTTTATTGACATAGACATATCATTTTCTAATGAGATTGATTTGAATTCAAATAAATTATAAATGTAAGTCCTCACCAAAACACTAAACCAAGGTGTTTTCCAAGAGTAACTCGAGGATGCAATTCTGTATTATGGGATGATAATATAGATGTTAAAAAAATGATATTAGTATTATCCTATCAAATGTAAAAAGATTAAAAACTTGAGGATGCAATACTATATTATGGGATTACTCTAGTCATGAACAAATAACCCCAATATGCTAGACAACATCCAAACCCATAAAAACGTTATCGAAAGGCACCTACAATTGGACTTGGCGAAGGTTCACTCAACAAAAGTTTAGACTTTACTAGCATAGACATGCCATTTTCCAATGAGATTGATCTCAATTCAAATAAATTATAAATGTAAGTTCTCACAAAAACACTAAACCAAGGTGTTTTCCAAGAGTAGCCATTTCGTGAAAGGTTCTTCACCCTCATTGATCGGGCGTAATGGTGTGGGGAACTACATTTCCATCCCTTTATAAGAGCATTTCCTTAATGCGACACTATGCCAAATTTAGCTAAAGGGAAAAATAAGTGAAGGAAAGTCAACAACGAACAATGTCGTATATGGAAAAGGACCTAGTTGCTAAAACACGATCATAAGGAAGCCAATCACATGTTCAAATTTTCTTATTTTTTTGGTTATGTGAAGATTGTTAGTTCATTTAATTTATTGCTGAGTAAGTCTTTTCCTTTATATAATCTTTTTGATTCAATGCTCGCAGTATTATGGTTGTTTAACAATTTAATTGAATAAATTTTGCATGGTACCAAACAATATATGACATCACGTCATACAAGGTCGAAAACATAACGTAATCAGCTTCACATGACTCCCTTTAACACATTTTCACAACTATAAATCAACACAAGACCACCAACGCAACCATGGGAAGAAAAGTACCACGACATAATACATAATACATATACACATGCCCCTGAGATAGGTAATATATATATATCTATAGTTGATATATATATATATAGTATGTGGATGTATATATATATATATATATATATATATATAATATATATATAATGTATGTATATATATATGTATGTATATATGTATGTATGTATATATATGTATGTGGATGTATGTATATAATTCTACTATATGTTATATATGTATGCATGTATATATGATGTATGGTGTATATATATAGATATATATTATCTAGAGGGATGGATGGATTATATATGGAATGTAGGGTAGATAGATGTATATGTATACATTACAGACAGATACAGATATAGTATATACAATAAATACAAGAGAGAGATAGATCTAGATATATAGCTTAGATAGATATATATACATACATTACATACATACATATAGATAGATATCTTATATATAGATCGAAGAAGGGAGGGAGGAAGAGAGAGACAGACAGACATACAGAGAGAGAGAGAGAGAGAGAGAGAGAGAGAGAGAGAGAGGGAAGGGGGAGGGAGAGAGAGGAGAGAGCGAGAGATGAGAGACAGTAGACAAGACCAGAGAGAGAGAGAGCGAGATAGGCAGACAGACAGAAACAGACAGAGAAGGAGAGAGAGCGAGAGGACAGACAGGCAGACCAGAATCAGACAGACAGATGAGACAGGAGAAAAGAGAGACGAGAGAGAGGAGAGAGACGAGAGAGAGGACAGGAGAGAGAGAGAGGAGAGAGAGAGAGAGAGAGAGAGATGAGAGGGAGACATACGTTCAGACGAGAGAGAGCGAGATAGACAGACAGAGACAGAGAGAGCTGAGAGATACAGACAGAGAGAGAGAGAGAGATAGAGGAGAGAGAGGAGAGAGAAGACAGGGAGATATAGAGATAGATATAATATATATATATATATATAATGTATATAGATGATATACCTACATACATACATATATACATATATACACACACACACACACACACACATACATACATACATACATACATACATACATATATATATGTGTGTGTGTGTGTGTGTGTGTGTGTGTGTATTTGTGTATAGACATACATGTATGTCTGTACACACACACACACACACACATATTATGTGCCTAACATAACCGTAAGACATCACAACAATATATATGCAATATGTTAAACATGATTCAAAATCACGACTGTATCCACACAGTGCCAATATAAGATAAAAAATTACATGTAATCAATTAGGAGCGTCAAGCCTCAAGCATCACGATAAATAAAATAAGACTCACATGAATACCTCACGAATCAGCTGATATATCATATATACAACTAAATATGCCTCCCAAATAAGAGAATAATAATAGTACGAAAACCAGGTTGGGTCACTCCATGGACATGAGCACATAATGTCCCGTCACCTAAAAATCTAAAGGCTTAGCGACATGCAACCCCATACAACACAGTCCTATGACCTCTAGGCGTACCCTGTACTCTACAAAAGGACCATATTAGGACGATGGATATAGATAATCACATACACCATGGTAGAACCAACTCATTCAAACATTTCGAAAAGTACACATTAGACTACAAATGACCAAGTGGCATCAAAATATATAAAGCTTCGAGTTTTGAAAAATAACCAAAAGATGGAAGTCTCAATAAGTAAAGAAACAAATGGCCAAGTAGCCGCATTCAAACACTAGAAAAATCCCAAAAAGAATAATAAGCCTCAAAGCTTAGCAAAAAATCAATTAAAATTGTTGGTTTTGAGTGCAATTGAGTTTACAAATAAAATACATATGAAATGATTCACATCACAAGGGACTATAGTAACCTTCAAAGAGGTCACTCACTAAGGTACTATGTTATTGAGCATGCTTTTCGACATCACGAATCCTCTCAGAAAGTAAATATAATGTATTTAAATTATGAAAGAAAGACATAAAAATACAATTTCATATCAATAAATGCATATACGACATAAAATGACATTTTTTCCTCCTTTCATAGAGTACCAAAGGCACGACTATTCATAGTTCAAATCAATTTCAATGCATACATGGTACAATAATTTTATACTTCGTTCGCATTGAATTAAGGTATGATTATACAAAATGACAATATGTTTTTAAAAATATATACAAATTACATTTCATATACAAGTATGGACATAAGCATTATCATTCATTGGTTTCTATTTCATTGCGCTACCTACAAACTGCATTAACATGATGTCAGCGCTACGTTGACATGGACCGCATATTTTATAATTACAAAATCTAGGTTTTAGAGAGAGATAAAAGCAAACATTTCCTCTAAATAAAAAACCAATTATTCACAACACAAGATAAGGTGAGAAGAAATTAAGAAAGTTATTACATGTTTCCTTTGGAGTTTAACATGTTTCGAATTTCTGGAGAGTTGATCAGTTTCAACGTAGTCTTGTCCTTCATTGTCACTAAGGTTAAAAGGGTAGTACGATAGTTCACACAAATTGAGGTACTTAGTCAATCAATTACGTAAGTTTTAAAACCAACTTATTCATGGTTAATATTCACATTTCCAAAGATCTAATTTTTAACCTATCAGAAACACCTCGAAGGATTCAAAATGGGTGCATAGTGGCTAGTTGCATTATTGTAAAATCTAGCTTTAGTGGCTATAGAATGGCCTTGTGCAAAGGGCACCAAACATCTTGTAGATGCCAAATTTGGGTCACTCTCCTTGGTCCCCTTTTAGTTAATCAATGTAACACATGGACCTAGTCATGACCCTTGTACCCCACATTGATATTAATTTAATCACTTGTAATTGAATTAATATTTATCCTCACATTATTAATTAATTTTATTATTTTAATTAAGTTAATTTAATCCTCACATGTACCTCACCTTGGATCCATTCTAGGGGCTTTTAACTCATAGTGACCAAGTAATCACTCCCCATGCTGAGTCACCACTTGACCTAACTAACTGAGACTTCTTCCTAAACGTAACTGGACTTCTTCTATAATCCTCCTATATTTTCTAACGAGAACTCCACTTCCTTAAGTGGACACAACTTGGAAAACATGCCAAATCTGGGAAGATCTACCTATTTTTTGATAAAAGGACTATTTCACTAGAACTAACAACGGTTTATTCTTGGCCGGAGCTGATTACCTAACTGCTATTGGTCACTTTATATACATTTTCATAACTCTTCACCTTGGTCGGTGATTTAGTTGTTGAAGTTCTATTGCAATCAAGCTCAAATCTTGAAGCCTTCCTACATCTAGACGACGAACACTGACAACCACAATGCGAGATAAGCAATTGGTTCTCCTTCTAGAGCGCTGGAATACTCACGGGAGCACCCAAGTTGCAATGCCGCGGCATTGGACCTATCCATCTCTTCTCCGATCAATGACCAACCATCATCCTTCATAGGATTTGCAAAATACGAAGTAAGTACTGTGATTTTAACCACTTGTGCTTATTTCATTGTAGATCTCTTGCTCCTTTTAATATTTCATTTCTTCTGTTACCAATATATCACTTTCTTCCCATCAACCTACTATTCAACCACCCCAAGCCCTTTCACCCTTCTTAACCTCCTTCTTAGTATTTCTGAGTCTTCTTAACCATATTACGACCCAAAACACACTACCCTCACTCTCTGTGCAATCACAGCGAGCCTAAAAACCCATTTTAATAGTTTACTACCTATTGCCCCTACTGACGTTGGTTTCCTAACTGCCATTGGTTTCGTCCCATACCGACATCGGTCACTCGACTGATACCGGTCTTTGTGTTATTTTATATTTTCAGACTAGCAAGCTTTCCATTCATCCAAAACTAACCCAGACATCAACCTACCATCCCCAAACCCTTACCAGACCTTCGTGACTTGAACAAATCCCGGTTCTAATTAGATTTAGTGTTATTTTTGATATCTAGGACAAAATCTAGTTCATTGTGTGTATGAGTAACCTAAATCATCACATTATAATAGGAACTATTTATTTCAGTTTCATGTTTACATTAAATTGTTATTAAAAAGTGGATTGACAACCTTTTTAGGAAGCACCACGCTTTTTGGGTCTAGCATACCTTAGGCAGTCCACTATCCGGTGCTATTTAATACTGTTTATGTGGTTTTGATTTACATCTACAGGTAGTCCTTCCCAGAGACAAAGGAGTTCTCTACGATCGACTTGGACAACATCAACAACACGCACGTTCTACCATATACATAATCACATGTATTCCTCCTTGACCATTTACCTTCTATCTGTTTTGTTGTGTAAAGCTTAAACTTACTGGTGAAACACATCCTAATGGAGTATTTACCACTCAAAACCTATTATCTACTATATAGATAATCCCAAGGGACAAAATGGACCCAAAACTGATAATAAGAGCTCTTGGTAATAATTTTTTGTGGTCAATTGGTTGACTTTTGTGTTGCTCTTTAGCAACCTAACCCAAGTTGGCTCTAAAATAGGTATGAAAAAATTGTCTTTCAAATTGTCTGAGAAAAACCAAATATGGAAAGCGATTCCCTGTATGACAAAGAAAGGGTTTACAGTGGCAAAATTTATTTCCAGAGTCCATGGGCACAAAAATAGAGACGATTTTAGAGGGGTTCTGTAGAGTTAAGTTGTTTCTTCCAGCAACCATATCTTCACATTGGTCCCAAAACCCACTTTGAAAATCATCTGAAACAAGTTTTATGAAGGTATACTTCTTGCACAGAGGTCCATATATAACGGGAAATGGGTTACAATGATTAGAAAATGGGAAAAGGGTTGGGAGACGCCTTTTACGTGTCGATCTTGAAAGGCATTTAACATGATTGATGGTCTGTTTAAGATTGCAATATTTTAACATTTTAAGCATTTTTATCATATCACTTCGATTACTCACTGAACATGAACGATTATGGGCACATTTACAGTTTGTTTAGGGATATTTCATAATCACCTATTTTTTTTGTAGCGCCCACAACTAACTATTTTCACTACTGGTTAAATTTAGCATAATAGTGGTTTTAAAGCGGTATGAAGGTCGATTTTTAACATCAATGAAATAATTTTACATTTTGATCGATGTTAACATTTTTTACCCCTTAAATTAGAAATACAATAATTTGAAAACAAGTGAGAGAGAGTGGAAAAAGGTCCATGGTTGGAGACAAAGAAAATGTGCGTGAAATGTGCAATACGACTGGTTTAGGAGGTTTATGAAGACCACATTTACACCTTGAATTGTGTCAAACAATTTGTATTCCTTCAATTTGCTTCCACAATTTGTGCTTCAAATAAATACCCACTTCGAATGATTTTTTAAAATTCTATACCCTGCTTCAAAACTCCAAGTTTGGCACAAGCTAAGAGGATGATAGAGAAGATTGTCGAGTTTGGATTTACACCATTAAAGTTCATTTGCTTAAAATCTCCAAAGTTTTTTCGATAGGCCCGTTTTGTGCATATCCAACAATCATCATTTTCCACGAGGACACATCTCTTTGAGGCATTCTAACAAAAATTCCACGTGCCTTTTCTATGCTTCCACATTTTGCATACATGTCTTCCATGACACTTGAAGTTACAATATCTAAAAAAATGTTTTAATTTATGTTTTGATGGGTATATATGTTATATTCCAAAGCTCCCATTTTGGCACAAACAAGGAGGATGTTGGAAAAAGGGCTATGGAATTTGGCTTTACAACTGCCAATCACATTTTCTTGAAAGTTTCTCAAGCTTTTTTAACAAACGCATTTTGTGTGTATCTCGCGATCAATAGGTTCCATGGGTCCACATTTGTTTTAGGCATTAATTCGATCAATTCACAACACAAGTTCCTTCTACTAAATTTTGCTTACATATCTATCATATAAATGCAACTCTAATATTTGACAATGCCCTTCCTCCTTCTACATGTCTCCTCTACAAATTAGAGGCATAAGTCAATGCCTTGTTTCAGAGCTACTATTTTAACACATACTAAGAGTTTTACAAGAGGAGGACACCCAAAGTGGACATGCAAAGGCTGGAAGTATGTATCCAAACCAGATTCAAAGATCATACTCACAAAATCTTTGAGATCTCTCTTCTACACATGGAAGGAGTTTTTGCATCCATTTTTTTCCATGCAACCATTTACATTTGCTTCCTGGTTTCCAATGCCATTTCAATATGTCAAAAAGGTGATAGGAAAAACATAACACACATTATCTTTTCCATAAATGTTAAATTATTTTTTTCAAAAAATTAATATCTTGTTTTATTTATTAATTTGTTTATTCATTTTAGTTTGTGAGTTTAATTTTTATTTTATTATGAATATATGTTGGGCCGAAGAATTGACTAAGTATAGGACTTACGTGAAGGTTGAGAAGTATGTGGGAGTTGTGCGCAATAGTATGAAGAAGGATGTGTGAAGGTTTGGTGTGCAGGAACAGGAGAAGATGCGACACATCCGAGCATGATATGTGAAAATATGTTATTAAGGAGAGATGACTTGATCACCAAGCAAGCTAGAAATAGGAAAGCGTGGATAAGAATTAGACAACAATAGGATAAGAGCGTGCATGGTTAATTATAGATAAGGCAAACATATGGATATAACAGGGCTATTTATAGTGCATGTGATGGAAATAGAGACTCGAGAAGAAAAAAATATTACCTTTGGAGAACTGTAGGTTTAAGTCTAAGTATAGATAAGTGTGAGTCTTCAAGCATGCATTCTATGTATAGCACTGGTCTATTTTTGGACTAAATCATGATAAATTGGTGAAGGAAAAGTTACCACCATATAAATACTAGTAGTATTCATGTAATAAGAGAGCATCGTCTAGAAAATATCTGAGTGTTGTGTAATGGAGTGTGTCATGTAAGTCTTGAGAAGTCATGGAGTGCTTCGTATTGTATTGAGGATTGTTTGTACTTATTCTGTGTGAAGCTACATATATGTATCATATCATTGTTCATGAATGATTAATCAACTGTTTCTTAATGCTATGTTTGGTTATGTTTTCACATGATATAATTATTTGATTATGTATTCTCCTTATGGCATGCATGTATGTTGTAATCCCTGCTTCAAAATACCACTTGAGACTAAGAACCAAACTAGGATTAGCTAGGAAAATTATGGAATAAATATTTTTTGATTTAGAGTGTTTGCAAAGAGGGTTACAAGATCACAGTTAGCACAAACAATCTAGGGATTAACAAGCAATACTGACTTGCAACAAGTACTCCAAGCAACTAATAACAACAAGGCACAAGGTCAAAACAAGAAGTTAAATTCATCACTTAGGTTAGGAGAGTGAAATCCCTCTCATCTCTGCCCAAACAGGCGTACATGGTTTAAATTGTTTTTTCACACATTTAGGGCCATCAAAACTTTTCTAAATCATGTCCATTGGATAGGAAATTCTCTCACCTTTCCAACCATATAAAGAAGTCTTCCTAACTCCTTATAAATCTCAAGTTATTGCCTGACGGAGTTCTGGGGAGAAATTTTCCTTTGGGGAGTCCGTGGGCTTAGGGATAATTTTTTTTCCTTGAGCGGATTTGGGGAGGAAGGACATGTGTTGCTTCTTGATTGGTGCGTGGAGAAGCGGACCAGTGGAACAAAAGGGGAAATTGAAGTTTTATGATTTAAAATATCAAAGGAGAGAAGATCTCTGCGCTCTCGCCGATGTCCAATTTGCCATGTGTCAGCATGTGATTAGACAGGGGCCGGCAGGTCGTGGGGAAATATTGGGAATCTTTCTCAAGGTCAAAAATCAAATTTTCCGAAGGAAAATTTGCCTTCGTACCTCTGATTTTGCTAAAAAGACCACGTGGCGTCCTGTGATTGGACGTGGGTCGGCGGGGCGAGGGAGAGATTTAATGTTTTGTGCCAAAAGTATTTAAAAGTCAAAAAGACTTGCGCAGGCCCCGCACGTTCGTTAGGACACGTGTCAGTGCCTAATTGGCTACGGGGGTGCAGGGCCGCGGAGAAAAAGGTAAATTTTTTCCAAAAGAGTTTAAATGATTAAGTTTTTAATTTTATCCGCGTGCCCACCAAGCCACGTGGTAGCACGTGATTGGCTGTAGGGCCGCGGGGAAAAAATGGAAAATTTTCCCAAAGTCAAATTTTCAAAGAAAGTTAAGTTTTTCAAAAGGTCCGCCCCTCCAATGTTGCACATAGCATCATATGATTGGTTGTGAGGGTGGCGGGACTGCAGAATTTTTGAGGAAATTTTTCCAAAGGTTAAATTTTAATTTTTATATAGTTAGATTAATTTTTGGATGGCCATTTTGAAGTAAAACTTCAAATGGCCATAAATTTTGATAGAAAAATCAGTTTTGGAAAACAAGACGGGTCCCACCCCTTTCCCCCCCCCCCCCTTTTTTTTTCCCTTTGTTTTTTCCCTTTTTTTCTTTCGTTTCCCTCTCCTCACTCCTCCTTACTTTTACTTTATTCTTATTCTACTTTTCTTCTCCTCCCTTCTTCTCTTTTTCTTTTTTTTTCCCCCTCAGTCTTTCCCCCTTTCCCCCCCTCCTTCCCCACTCCCTTTTTTCTCTCCCTTCTGCCCCCCTCTTTTTCTTTTCTTCCCCCCCCCCCTTTCCTTTATTTCTTTTCCCCTTTCTTTCCACCCCCCACTACCCCACCCTCAACCCCTCCACCCTGTACCCACCACCCACCCTCCCCCTCCACTGCACCCACAACCTATCTCCCCTTCTCAAAGCAACCCCTACACGCCCCTCCCCGCCCTCATCGGTATTCCCCCTCCAAAAAACCCCCCCCCCCCCGTCATACCCGCTTTTCCCTGCCAGCTCATATAATTCCAGATACGTCTCTCGACCACATCCCACCGACAGTTGTATTCTGAGCTCCACCCTCCCCCCCTCCCCCCCTTATTTCCCACCACTTTTAACATCGTTTCTCCTAGCCTGTTCTAGGGGAATGACGTTTATGATTTAAAATATAAAGGGGAGAAGACTCTGCGTATCGCCGATGTCCAATTGCCATGTGTCAGCATGTGATTAGACAGGGGCCGGCAGGTCGTGGGGAAATATTGGGAATCTTTCTCAAGGTCAAAAATCAAATTTTCCGAAGGAAAATTTGCCTTCGTACCTCTGATTTTGCCTAAAAAGACCACGTGGCGTCCTGTGATTGGACGTGGGTCGGCGGGGCGAGGGAGAGATTTAATGTTTTGTGCCAAAAGTATTTAAAAGTCAAAAAGACTTGCGCAGGGCCCGCACGTCGTTAGGACACGTGTCAGTGCCTAATTGGCTACGGGGGTGCAGGGCCGCGGAGAAAAAGGTAAATTTTTTCCAAAAGAGTTTAAATGATTAAGTTTTTAATTTTATCCGCGTGCCCACCAAGCCACGTGGTAGCACGTGATTGGCTGTAGGGCCGCGGGGAAAAAATGGAAAATTTTCCCAAAGTCAAATTTTCAAAGAAAGTTAAAGTTTTTCAAAAGGTCCGCCCCTCCAATGTTGCACATAGCATCATATGATTGGTTGTGAGGGTGGCGGGACTGCAGAATTTTTGAGGAAATTTTCCAAGGTTAAATTTTAATTTTTATATAGTTAGATTAATTTTTGGATGGCCATTTTGAAGTAAAACTTCAAATGGCCATAAATTTTGATAGAAAAATCAGTTTTGGGAAAACAAGGACTTTCCGAAAAGCTCTCGAAGTCCTTTTCGCACATCAATCATCAATTTTGGATTTTGAGGAAGTTTCAAAGGTCAATTTTAAGAAATCTATCTGTAGGGTTTAAATTCAAAACTGACAATTTTTGCAACTTGTCAATTTGATTAAATTTGAACTCCTCCTTCACTCAACATGTCAAATAGACATGGAGGATCAATATAGGGATGGTTTAGAGTATTTTAGTGAAGTCAAACTGTGCTTCCTGTTTGAGGTTGCATTTTTCCGGCAATAGACAGAAAAACAACTGTGCAAGTTCCCGTTTGAAATTCATTAAGTTTTAGTGATTCATTCTTGAATGTTTTAGTGAATTAGAGTTCCTTAGGTCTTCCTAATGTGAATCTCAAAGTTTTATAAGTTATTGTTGTGTATAAGTCTGAACTGCTCATTTTTAATAAAACATGAATTGTCAGGATGAAGTTTTAAATCGGTGAACTGTTTTCTTTAAGTCTGTATGTCAATTTATCTTTAAAAAGTGTCTATAGTTGTCTAATTGGTTTCATATAATTGCTTATTAAGTCTTCTATGCAATTCTGAGTTAGATTACAATTCAGATTTGAATTTCAATTATACATCTTGCAAGGAATACAACATTATCCATCAATTCCACGCATTCTTTCTTTTCAAAATAGAAATTACAAATATAACATCAATTAAAATGCAATACAACAATGCAAGTTGAGGAAGAGAGGTACTTTCATTATTGATTTCCAGCAATAACTTAACAACTTATTTCTTTCTTCAAATTTTAAAGTGCAATTTACAAACTGTATGACATTCTTTTTCAAAACAGAGAATGGAATATAACTCTTTACATTTTGTAATGAATCTCAATCTTTCCTTTACAATACAAGGTGCCTTATTATTACAAATAATGATGCAATTCATCCACTTCAAGTGGGAAAACAATAATGAAATTTCTCAAAGGATGGGACTGTCAAACTGTGTTTTCTCCAAGCTCCAAAACAGTAGCATGTTGATTTCTCCTTCTTTGCAACTTGATCACAGCAAGGAAGGGGGAAAGGCAATGCTCTCCACCCAACCAAGGCATCCAATGGGAAAGGAGAATCCATCCTTCCCCATTGGCCCCCGAGACCCAACCATATTGGAATAGAGAATGAACATAAACACATAGCAACAAGGCTTCTTTCACAACAAACAATATTATTTTCTCATCCATAGAACAACAAAATGCACAGTCCAAACAAAGACAACATTTCACAACTGCAATAAGAATCATACACACATCACATGGGCTTGATCAAGCAAACCATCAAGAGCAAGAACTATGGGGAATCTCCTTATGCCTCCCAATTTGGAATTGGGCATCCACCAGAATGCATACTGCCAATAAACACATCAAACCCATAAACCTTATATCTCCCAACCCCTCCTTATTCCCCCCCCCCCCCCCCCCCCCCCCCCCAAATTTTCTCCCTTATGCCCCCCAAGAGTAAGAAATGCAAGTAGTTTCTTTTCCTAGGTGGATCCCAATCCAAAACTCCCTCTAAAATAGAACAAGTGCCATTGACAATCCCTTATGCGCCCCATATGAAGTCCCCATAGTCTTCTCCTACACCTTGACTTAAGCATTCTACCCCACCAGCCATGAATACACAACATAATTACCATTTCATTCATGCAAGAAAAGGGAAAAACAACATATAAAAAGGACAAGGTCCTACCTCTCCATAGTGGAGATTGTTTCCAAAACAACAATTCCTTCAATGCTCAAATATGCAGTCCAAAACAACAACACCAAGCATGCAAATTCAATTTCTAAACTCTCTCCACAAGCAAGACTCCAACAACAATAAAAATTCGACCCCAAGGGCAAAGAGCAAAGTTTCAACAACCTCCAAATGAGCAAGAAGCTTCACTTTTATAGGAAGGGAAGGAGAGAGGATGATGTGGATCCAAGTGGGATGCCACATCATTTTTTCTCATTCCCAAGAGGAAATCAACATCAACCAACAAATCACAATAAATAAGAATGACAAAATGACTTCCACACTTCAAAACAACCCACACTCTAAAGGGGTCTGCATTAAAAATATGTAAGGGAAGTGCAATTAAAACATAGAAATGTTATTTCAAAAAGTATTATAAATGCCTATATTTACCCTCCAAACCATAGGCATGGTTGGTGGATTATTTTAAGAGGTGCGGGACAAATTTAACTTGTTCCACAAGCCTCCAAGGTCAAATTTGAAGTTCATAAAAGATGGAGTGTTTGACCTTCCAAAATCAACATTACATACTCTTACATATATCTTACACATCCTTACAAATTGACTTACACAATCTTCCAACATTAATATCTAAGACAACAATTTTATTAATTACATTCCACATCCCAATTAAATTTAATTAAAGTTTAACTATATAGCTCCCACATTAAAACTATCACATTTAAATTAAAAAATACATACAACAATAATAAAAAGGAACACATAAATAAAACACATATCCCACGGTCACATATAATGGAAATCCCCCCATGGGAAATCCTAACATAACACAACACACAAACAATTACAGTTGCCATGGTGACCCTGTTGATTTCACCCGGAATTTCAATATGGTTAGTCTCCAGTCCCCCGACATTGTTGTGATTTTTAACCTGTAAAATGCAAATACCTCCTTCGACCTCGTGGCCGCATCAAACATCCAAAATGATATAAACAATATTTCAAAATCATCTAAATACACAAATCACAACAACATCATTAATTTAACATTATCATTTTTAATAAAATAAATCAACTATATCATCATCAAAATTCCACCATACCAGATGTACTCAAATATCCAATATCATAAGTCCAAATCAACATCTATAATATGTGCATATCATAACAGTATATCATCAAACACATATAGAAATGTTTCTAATAATCATCAATCATAATAACTGAATCCAGATCAATACTAGTCCATGATCTAACATCTAACCATCATACTAAAACAAACATAATAGTGTCCATAATATGATCAATAGTATCAAAATCGGTATCGAAAGTGTCAAAGGGAAGTGGGCACTACATATGTGGTGATAACCATGTGTGTAAGATTTACATCTTAACAGTTGACACATGATTTGCGCTTAGACTTTTGTTTGGGTGAAGTGCCAACAGGCTTGGTTGTGTTGTGCTAATCCTAGACTACAACGTGACATTTGTGTTCCGTTTCCAGGATCTTCTTTAATTCGAAGTCTTAAGATGTGGTGTGCTTGCGACATTTCAGTTATCTTTGGATAATATTGAGCATTGGATATACAAGAGCGGAGATAAATTTGCACTAATATACAATACCACTACCACATTTAATCCACACAAATGGGTCGAGGACAATCTTTATGATGGGTATTATGAGATGTTATTTAGCTTCTTTCTAGGGGAGTTATGTATATGGTTAACAACATGTGTGTAAAATAGTGGGAATACGATGGGACAGACATAAATCTTGAATTAGGACAAGTATCAAGTGTTATCCGAATTGGACACGCCGTGGACATGTGCGGTAGACCACTAGTGGAAGGGTGTTTTGAACAATTATACTTTAGAGTACATGATCTCTAGTTATTCGTGTCCAGAAGAAGTTGAGTTCTAATTTCTTCGTGAACCTAGAGGATCATATCTATGTGCACTTACGCTTATCGTTAATATCTTGATGATGGAGCTTGGACTTGAATATCTAGATATGGCTAGCTTAAAACCTGCCATGTGCAAATAAAAGAAAAGGGGTTAGAAAGGGTAGCATCGAGACAGATAGAAGTGGATAAAGAAGAAAGACGGCACATGTATAGTGATGCACGAGACATGGCGGTTAAAGAGGTGTTCAGACAAAGGAATAGGGAAAAGCGGTAGTGATGTTAACCCTGAGGAAAATGAGGGGCCAAAAGACTATGTCCCTTTGATATCAGGAAAGAGTAGAAGAACCCCTTTGACATTTGGTGAAAATGAGTCTAGTTGTTATTTGGAAACCATTGGTGCGCATCTGGATGACCCTGATTTCGTAGCCCTTGCACATGGTTCTCAAGATTTGGAAGTTCATATAGAATATTATTATAGTGAGGGTGACTCAAGTGAAGAAAATCCAAGATTGCCACGTTGGGACGAAGATACAGGTAGAAGTGTGTTAATAACCGTTCAGGAGGTGGGTAAGATAAAAGTAACACGAATAACATTGAAAAATGTTTTACAACAAGATTTGATACCTAGTAACGAAATTTTGTTTGGGAGCAATACCATAGGCGCAACACCAATGAATAGTGTTGGTGCGTAGACTAGGTCTACCACCGGCGCACAAAATATCTCAAATACAGGCGCATAGATAAGAATTCTGGTAATAGGGGGCTCAAAAGACTTTGGTCTTCCCACGAGAGGAGGAAATACTGGTGGAGGTTTGTGGGTAGATTTTGTTCCTTATCCAGGACAAGGTAATATCCCTCCACAACAACCTCATATTTATTAGGAGATCTCACTCCATTTTCCTTGATATAGAGGAGTCGAGGATGCAGTTGATCATGTGCATAAATGTGAGATATTATGGAGAACCAAAAGGATCACCACTATAGACATGAAGGTAAATTAGTTTGCAACTACGTTGCAGGGATGAGCACATAGTTGGTATCGAAAGTATGATCCACACCAGAAAATATTGGATTATAATGCCTTGGGTGACGCCTTCTTAGAAACATTTGATATCCCCGAGTTTCAACAGAAGAGCATCATCGTGCTAACAGAAATCAAGTAAGGACTTTTTGGAAGTGTACGTGAATATGATGCATGTTTAAATACTATGCTATTAAAACTATATTATGATAACTATCAAATCCAACACGCACAATGGTTCGTAGGAGGACTCTTGACACCCTTTTTGAGAGCATTGTCGCACAATATATTTACCAATGCACACATGCTTCTAGAGGCAGCTCTTTGTGTAGAAGTAGTTGTAAGTGTAGACATTGGGGTGAGTCCCTTTTTGGAAGTACAAATCACAGCCATGACCACATAGATGAATAAGCTAATGGATAACTCAACGCATGAAAATAACAATGGAATATGGCGCACCGATTGTGAGATAGAGGGGAACGCTAAAAATAATTGTCCCTGTTGGAATGTGCACACTTTATTGTCATCTTGTGAAATATTTCAAAAGGACCATGATGTCTGGGAATTTCCACTCCCTTAATGTGCCACACATAAGAATGTATTTAATTATTGTAAGGTTTGCAAGGCACATACACATGATACTGCCTAATGCCGATTAATTGATCAAATGCATAAAGCATGTGAAATAGGGTTGTGCCAGACTAGTACAAAAGCCAACTCAAAGGTGTGCGAAGGTAAAAAGCATGGTGTAGGTCATACCAACAATGGAGGGTATAGATGCGGTTATCGAGGCAGATGTCATGTTTGTTGCGGAGGGATGTTCTGTAGAGGCACATGTATTCATGTGGATCACCTGATCAATATCAGTGTGAATGCCCCAAAAACTTGTCTTGTGCCTATTGTGGAAAGGGGAATAAGGTGGAAAACTATTTGGATTTGTATGCGCATATGAACAAGACCAAGAATGAGAGGGGCACGACTAGGATACAAGTTGTAAGCTCCAAATAAGGATAGTTGAATCCTAAATATTTGGTGATAGTCGAGAAGGAACTGTTATTATTCACCACATGCATGGAGGCTTCACGCACACAGGAGTGAGAGAGATCTAAACGACTCATCAGAGGTGAGGAGATTTGAAAGCCTTCTTAGTATCCTGATGCTGATCACCAGAAGGAGGTTTTCTAGGAAACTATGGGTCTAATTAGAGATTTCTAAGGGGAGATATTGTGCTTAAAGGAATAACCCTGAGATAGTGAGCACGCGAAAAATACAGAAGTACCTAACAATGATATTGATGAAATCAAAAAAGTAAGTCGAATTCTTAGAATAGATAACATCTTACCCATGTTAGGTGAATGGTTATGCGAGAAGGTTCCGCGCATGAAAAATTATAAGGATAAACATTTATTGCATGCGAATCTACTACATGAAAATCCTGAATATGATAAAGAGATCACCTTGGATGCAGTAATTGATTGCTGGTTGGTGAGAAAAATCCTGATTGACATTAGATCAAAGGTAAATATTATCATATTGGATGCATGAAACATGATGGGTAGGCCACCACTACAACCGTCTTGTAGTGTGGTTTATATGGATAATAAGACAGGGGAACTGCCTATTGGGGTCTTAAAAGATGGAAACATTACTATATAGGGGGTAAAATTTAAAGGTGATTTTGAGGTTTTAGAATTAGTAAAGGATGACAATTTCCCTTCCTTACTTGGACGACCTTGGTGCTACACAAATAAAGTAGATCTGTGTTTCAATAAGTGCTATATTAGCTTTGAAAATGAGGATAAGCGCGCGATTATTCTAATTGATGGTATTCAAATCATGCCCTACATGGAGCCAGTAACTGAGGAAGATCTGAATCATATCTATGCCCAAACTGTACGAGATCCAGAAAGAATGGATCCAACCAAGGAAGGAATGCTAAAATGGGGAGAAGAGTAATCGTTCTGTGAAACTACTAGTGTTGCATGTCATAATTGGGAACATGAGACTTATGAAACAATTGGCCACGAATTTCAAAGGAGAGTAACTAGGGTAACCAAGACACAAACAGTTTGATGATTAGGAAGGAATGTGATTCTGATGTATAATGGAGAGGAGAAGCCCAAAACATTCTTGCATGTCATGGAAGAACAACTACGCAACAGAGGCGATAAAATAAATATGTTGGTATATTCGCTAAGAGGAACAATGTCAAGATGGTGGGATGCACATAAAGATAATTTGTTAAGATGGCGCTGAATAAGAGTTGCTTTCCTAACTCGTTCTGATAAGGATAATCTCCGTTTGAAGATACTAGACTATGATGGGAAATCATCTCCCGTAATTCACATACACAGCTATTATAAGACTTGGCTTGAGGGTCTTGACGCACTTCCACAATATTTGTGGGTACACAAGTTTTATTCAACTTTTTGCGGGTGTGCGTGTGGATTGTATATTCATGTTGAGATGATGCGGGAGACTGTAAATTGGAAAAAATTGACCTCAAGTATCGTACATGTCTTTGATTATTTTTCATCTAAACCTCATGTGTATGAGACCTTACATTTGATGAAGTGTATTCCATAGTGTGAAAACAAAGGAGGTTGTGACCTAGTTACATGATGAGATTAATATGGATGAGCACACCGATGAATGCGCTTGGTTGGAGTCAGATGAGCATCTTTTAGAGCGCACTTAGAAAGAAAAGTAGAAAGGAAAGCTTGTATACTTAATTAATGATGATGAAGTATTAGATAAGGAAGAAGAACATGCATGCACGCATCACTTGCATTGAAGAGAAAGAAAGTAAACTTTGGGACGAAAGATGCACCGAAGGTAGTAATCTTCAGATATTACTGGTCTGTGGCTGAAGTTGCCAAAATTGTTGAGTTGTTGTGCGACTTTAAGGATCTCTTTGTTATGTGCTATCATGAGATGAAATGTGTTCATCCTTCCTAAAAAAATGAAAATCAAGCTAAAAGAGGGTGCAGGACCAGTTCAAAAGAGACCATCTCGGATGAATCCCAATCTATGTGTCAAGGTTAAAGACGAGATTGATAAAATGCTACAAGCTAGTATTATTGTGCCCATAGAAGAATCCGAATAGATTAACCCTATGGTTATCAGTATATAAAAAAGTTAGAATCATATTTTTTTTGGAATACAAGATATTGAATGCTTCTTAATTCTTTGATCCATTCCCTATTAAGTTTATTGAAGAAGTTCTTGAGGGTGTAGTATGGCGTGAAATGTAGTCCTTTGCATATGGTTTTTTGGGGTATCATCAAGTTTGTATTTCATGCAAAGATCAGGTCAAGACTACATTTGCTACAGAGTGGGGTTGTTTTACCTATGCAGTAATGCCTTTTGGACTCAATAATGCACTAGTAGTGTTCTTGTGCATTGTTGTACAAGATTTTGAGGATTTCCATCATTTTTTACATGTATATCTTGATGATTGAAATGTGTATGGATTAGTAAAGGATCATTTTTCTTGCTTAAGATTAATATTTGAGAGATGTAGACAACTAAGTATCTCTTTGAATATTAAGAATCGCATCTTTGTTACACCTTATTGGGGCATAGTATTTGCATGGTGAGTCTTTTAGTTGATCCTGCCAAGATAGCGATTATCTTGGGGTTGAAAGAGCCCACGAATCAAGGTGAGGTGCACAAGTTCCTTGGTGATACAGGTTACTACCAAAAAATAATGTAAGGATATGCCAAGATTGTTACGCCACTGGAGGAGCTTTTAAAATCTTAGGGGAAAATCTTCTGGAAGGATGCACAACAACATGATTTTGAACAATTGAAGGAGAGATTGACAACTGTGCCTATCCTTCATTTTCCTACATGTAAAATTTATTTTCATGTTCATGTAAATTCCTAGTAACCGCAATTTGAACCATGTTATCATAGCGTAGTGAAGGAAATGATCATCCCATTTGCTTTGCAAACAAGAAACTAAATCTCGCGGACTATAATTATATAACTACAGAGCATGAGGCTTTATCCATGGAGTATGCGCTTCATAAGTATATGCATTATATTTTGGCTACCCCTTTTATATTTTATACTTACTATATGAGTCAAAAATACTTTGTCAATAAGCATGCGTTATAAGGTTGCATTTGAAGATGGATTATGTTGTTCCAGGAGTTTGATTTTTCAGTAATAGTAAAACCAGGTACGAGAAATCTGGGACATGATCACCTTTCACACATAAATTATGGGGAGGATGCAAAAAGTATTAAAGATACCATGCCGAATGCTTAATTGTTCAGGCTATAGCGCGTGCTGACATACTTAGAAGACATAAAAAAAGATTTGCGCACATGTGAAGTGGTAGATTGGAGGGATTACGAGGGTGCATAAATTATATTACCATGTCATTGAGAAATTTTCATGCATCATACTCGATAGTAGGCCAATAATAGCCTACACACAATATATTTTTATGCAAGACCATTCCACTTGTATGTGCACCACAAATACCTGAATGCACTTTGACTAGTGTTTGATTTTATTCTTCTTGATTGAGACATCTTAAGAGATTCCCATCATAACATCTTATCTAAAGGGTGTCAGCGAGGATAGTGTACCACAAATAATGTTGTGTTAAGGCTCTTTTATGGACTGAATTCATGTTTGGGAGATAAGATTTATCTTGGATAAATTTATAGATATCGTGATACCATGGTTTTTCAAGACCAACAATCTCACACACTATGGTGGACTCTGCTAGATCATATGCAGGCACCAAAATATGTTTGATGAGAAACTTATTGTGTTTGATTTGTATCAAATTCAAGAAGGGATACGATAGTTGCCATGGTATCTGTTGTTTTATTCTATTCATGAGGAACTTGTTCAAATGTAATCATCTAGAAATAACCTTTGAGACTGTCAACCATTCGTTTATAGGTAATAAGATTATAATCCCTTACCTGATATTCTCTATTTACTTTCTTGATGATTAAGAGGGAGTCCCCAAATACTGTCATCTCTTAGAGCGTTCAAGATATAACAAATCCTAAACATGATTTTAGAGCTTTATATTATGTGGTGTTGTTAGTCCATGGGAAACTAATGCGGTATGAATTGGGTATAACATCACCATCCGGTGTGCGTAGCACAATGCAGGCTCCTGATCCATGAATTTTGCAAGAGAAATCAAAAAATAGATTCCATGAAGGATTACATGAATATATAGCAAGTCTTTGTCAGGGAATTCAAAGTGAAGGGGTTGGGAGCTCGATAGTGGCAATGAGGCCAGTTGATTTTTCAGAGCTTGCCCTTTTAGGGACTTTTGATTGAAAAATTATATGTAAAAATCACTTAGGATTACAACCCATTTAGACATCTAGCCAGTTAATACATGTTTGGAGAGTAGATACTTCTAATGATCTATCGTGGTAAAAATATTTGTTGTGTGGTTAAGCAGGTAATGTCACAACTTATAAAAAGTGAACGTGATTGAAAAATATATTTTCTCAACATGAGAATACTTGAGTTCATGGTCAATCAATGTTCTATTGAGGTAGTACACATCTTGTTCTTTTCCTATATCATTGTTCTGAGATTTGAGTTGGTCGGCGAGTCATGAGGAGTTCGAGTTTGTTGCTGATTCACCAGGCGAGTCTTCAGGAGCATCAAAACAACAGACTCACGGAAGGCGCCATGTGTCAGCTTGGCTTAATTCCAAAAGGCACATCAAAACAAAGACCCCAAATGTGCGCAAACCCTCCACATGTCCAAAGTCTCAAAAATTTGCAACGGCCGTAACGAAAGTCAAAGGACTTGCGGAAGGCGCCACGTGTTAGCTAGGATTAACTTCAAAAGAAGAATCTAGAGTGGGTTCCCAAATGAGCGCGGGCTCGCCATGTGGTCAAAGTTAAAAAGGGGACAGACTCAGCTGTTGAATCAACTAAGTATAGAAGGGTCAATGAACGACGCCACACATTAGATTGACACATCTCCAAAGGTCAAGCCCAAAAGGTGGTCCCTAACAAGCGCCAGCCTACCACGTAAGCATGGTCTAAAAGGGGTTCTCATCAACTGTTGAAAAGTCACAGACCCACGGAGGGTGCCATGTGTCACCTCGGTGCAGCTTCAGAAGTGAGACACAAGGGACAATCCCTAAATGAGCACAAGCTTTCCATGTGTCCCAGGTCAAACATAAAGCCTTCGTCAAATAGAAAGGACTTGGGCTGAACACGAAGAAGGTAGAGCAGAGCCACGGAAGGTTCCACGTGCATCATCGACGTAATTTGAAAGGCGCGGCCCAAAGAGAGACCCTGAACAAGTGCCAACCCTCCACGTGTCCTAGGTCCGAAAAGGGGACATCAACCGTTGAAAATTCCAAGCTCGGGACAAGCCAAAGGAAGCCTCCATGCGTCAGATTAGAGTATCTCCAAAGGTCAAGCCCAAAAGGCATTCCCCAACAAGCGTAGGCTCGCCACATGGCCAGAAGTAAAAAAGGGGCAGAACTGGTCGTTGAATCGGCTAAGGAAAGGAAATCCAGCGGAAAGCCCCACGTGTCCGTTTGGCGCTCTTTCAGGGGATGAATCCAAAAGTAGCTCCCAAATGTGTGCTAGCCCTCCACGTGTCTCGGGTCAGGCAGAACATCTCCGCCAACAAGAGGGGATAACTCGGGTGGAGTCGAGTTTAGGTTAAACTATTCAATGAACATGCATTTTCGAATCAGAGATACAGTAGATGATTCCGCATTGGTTATGGCGAGTCTATTAGTGTTTGGAAGAGAGATCGACATCATGAACAAAAGCAAATGATTTAATGGAGGAACTTGGTCAATGCAATGAACGATGGAGCTCAGACCCAACTCGGTGAGTTGGCTCGGCGAGCCAACCCCCGAGTTAGACTTATTTTTAGTCTTTTCTTCATGGACCCCTCTGTCCTCACCACAAACCGGTCAACATGGGGCCCACCAGTAATTTAATTAAATTAATATTTTTCTTTAAGTATTTTAAATAACGATATTTATTATTATTGTTTAAATATTTTATTTAAATATTATTTTAATTTTGAGAAGACTATGTCAACATGAATTAATGACGCTTGATGGAACCTTTTAAAGTGGTTCAACCAATTGTAATAAGTGATACATCACGTGCCTTCCATTTAGGGAGAGAATTTATGACTCCTCTCTTCTCTCTCAATTTCTTCTATAAATGTATGTTGGAGACTCAATTCAAAGGGTTCAAACAAGTGAGTTTCGACAGGTCATACAAGTTGGACAAGTTAGACACTTTTGAAGCTTTCCCCTCTCTTCACAAGTTGAGATGTTGTGAAGCTATAGGCTCTCAAGCGTTTCTTCTCAAATTGTAATGATAGCCTATGCCTTTTCATTGATGGAATGACGGACTGTGCAAAGTGCTTGAAGTAATAAGAATTATGCGTTGTGATCATTTGTATGTCCTTTCATGATTTTTTTGCTTCTACTTGCCTCTCTATCATTTTTTCAGGTGAACTGTGCAACCAGGGTTTCCTTGCAAGTTTTGGAGGTCATTGTGCTTATCAAGGAGTGAAGTACTGTATGTAAAAGTGGGTTTGTAATGCATGTCGTTCTTCCTCACGATCATCTCTCTTCATCGGCAAGCCGGAATTTTTTCTAGCAACACCCTTTCTTGGTGCATCACCACTTCTAGTATAGGTTTTATTTTCTTACAAATATCTCTCCCTAATCCCTTGAAGATTTTAGCTTAGGATTAGATGGTCATTTTATTACACTAGGAGTAGTAAGGAATTAAGTTTAGGAAGAGGAAACTAGCCTTCTCCGAAGGTTCTCCTCAAGCCCAAGTCCCACAGCTTGAGAGGTGAACCCATGTGTCCCAATCACACTGAATGTCGTGATTTATTTTCAGGCCATTCGGGGGGTGCAGTGATTTGGAGATAACACCAACTAATTGAGTCTGTGATTCTGAAGGTATGCTCTGCATCAAGGTGAATGTGATAGTACCACAAAGAAAATATATTTAAACAAAACACAAAAATGCTTAAGCTAGCGTATACACTCTTACACTAATGCATGCATAAATACACTAACACGTGCAAGAAAAAAAAAATAGTTTACTACTGTGTAGAGCACTACACTAACAAATACAAAGCTATGCTAACACACACAATAGTATACTAGTGCACTCCTCGAGTGATACTAGTGCACATAGTAATACACTAGAGAAGACTTCCTATAGGTAGTTAAAAATATATTGGCAGTATGAAAATTTGACAAGTTTTTTTGTTATATTTCATAGTTTTCTCCACTAAATGACCTCAAAATTGGACAGTAAGTTTGAGATGAAAAAAATAAAAAAATGGTAAATTTAGTTTAATAAAAAATAAACTATAAATAATAGAAGAGGTGGTGCGTGTCCCACCAGGCGTTCTAGAAATGTATACAAGATAAACTTGCAAAAGTGAAAGATAAACAAATACTTAGAAATAAACCTTTCTCCAAGCTCCTCATACAACATCGATGATGAAATTGCTAAAGAGTGAATGCACTTGTTGAATTTATTATGATATTTGGATTGTGGATGGTCTAAATTGATCTCCAAATGAAGAAATGATAATGCTATGAGTAAATTTGGACACAAGGAATGTAAAGTTGGATAAAAAATTTGGAAGAGGTTGGCTACAATTACACAAAGCTTTTAGGGATTTAAAGAGGATGTTTGTGAAGGATATGGCCTATTATTCATAATTGCAGGAGAGACCATGGAGTGGTGTAAGATTCATGATGAGGTTTTAATGAATATTCTTAAAATATCGTTAGAGGAAGTTGCAACATTTCAAATGCATTGAATATCCATTGAGGGGCAGTACATTTCTATTTTTTATTCAATGAGGTGGTTGTGCATGCAACTTTGTTGCTTCCACCTTTGTAGAACTCTAGAATTAGAGTTGGATGGGGTGATTAGGATAGTGAAGCGAAGTCCAAATGGAGGATGATTAGGTAAGTAACTATTTAATTAATTAAATTAATTATGGGTCATGTGAGTATAGTGTAAGTGTATTTAGAATTTTTTTAATTAATTCTAAAGAGATATAAGCACGATATAATTAATTCAAAAGGAATGAGATATATTGAATTAAATTAAGTCTTAAAGGGATAAATACTCAAAGTATGAATTAATTAATTCTAAGGGGGATGGGAATAACTGTAGCGCCCACCCATGTATATATATATATGACTTTCACTTTACTGCTACAACTATGCAACACCTTAAAGACTCAGGAGAGAATGCTCATAACTACATGTAATGTTTACACCAACATGAAGGACATGCAATTAACAAAATGACACAAGATACAAACCAAAGCCACACTTATATACGTGACCAAGAATGAAACCATGACCCAACCACAACATGAGCTTCAAAAATAAATATATTCCACCATATCACATTTTTAGGTTTAACTCTTTATTGTAATCATATTTCATTATTAGCCTTTAAGGTTCGAAGATCACTTGACATGAAACATAAATTTTCCTCTTTCTCTAGATTGCATTTCCTTTATTTTGTTTAATATGTAATTTAAGATGGTCCCCTTTTCAATACCATTTACACTCCCTTATTTAACCTTATAGGCATCGAAACCATTTATCATGTAAACATATATTCATATTCATAATGTTACATATTATTTATTTCTTTTCTAATGTAACTTGAACAAGTACACTTAATCACATGATAAGAGTGAAAATTGGTTTTAAAGGGGATGGGTTCCATATTTTGTTTACTCAAGAAGTCAACATCTTAGGGCACTGTTTGATAAACAAGGTTGAAAAAAGTCTTAGAACAACAAGAACATACAAAATGTCCTTGGTTTAGATTTACTTATATTTACACTCAAGGATTTTACGTCTAACTAAAGGTCAATTTTAGAGTGGTTCAAACACCTTTATCTGACCATCCTCCAAGTTTTACTTTCTTTCAAAAAAGAGGACACCTCAAACATACAAATTAAATTTTAAAGGTTATTAAGCAATTCATCCACATTTGACTCTTGTTGTCGCAATCGAGAACATAATCTGGACAACGAGATCTAAATGCAAAATGCATCCAAAACTAAACCTTCTAAGAGATATTTCAAAAAAAATATCCTATTTGAGTCACCATAGACTCTCCAAGACACTTGCGTACAATAATTGATTAAGCTATAATAAGTTTGAGTCAAGATTATTTTGAAATAATTAAAAACATGAGGGAATCACTGCACTATGCGGTTTACCAAGGTTTGATTGATCACATTACAAGGAATGGTAATTACCTTCCTTACTTTCCTTTAAGATCCCATACACATACATTGATTAGCCCTTCCATAGAGGGTTAGGATGGCAATAAAACAAATATTGTTAAAGATGACATCATTCATGTCACAAGGTGATACTATACCCTTAACTACAACAACATGCACACCTCCACATTCACACAAAACCTTTTTAGGTGAACGAGATACGAATAACACAATGCTCAAGGGTAACCTTCTTAAGGGTTGATAGATTTGGGGTCATGCAGATAAATTTTAACATAACCTCCTAAAAGAGGTCAATGATAACCATTCCTAAAAAAAGTGGGTTTCTTTCATCAAAGTTTTACCAAGTATTTTATAAGGCACACACGAATAAATAATCATTACTTTCACATAGGAGCACAAAGGAGTTCATTAATTAATAACACACAAAAGCACAAAGGAGTTCATTAATTAATTTACTTTCCAGTTAAACTCTGCATCTACATCATTAGCAGGATATATATACCTATAATCAAAATCAATTTTAGAATTGAATGCTAGTTTCCAAAAATACCAATATACGAAAATTTATCACTCATTTCAAAATAGTCCATAGATAACATTCGTGTTTATAAACATAGTTTTGAAACATATACTTAATATTACATGTATATTTCAACGATGTTCCATATTACAAAAACATCAACAATGATACCATTTCCTTCTTGTCCCACGTACATGCATCCACCACATGGTCAACACAATTGTTGACCACGACATCAAACTATATCCAAACACGGTTTATGATTTCACAGCTTGCTAATGATAATGAAAATATATTTAACACATTTCAAAGGAGAGTAAGAATTTTTAATGCCATTTCATTTCGTTTACAAAGCCATGAGAGAGATAGAGAGAGAAGAGGGAAAACACCATTTTTCCATATTTAATTTCTTTTCAAGGAAGTGTCAAAAAAGGTTTCCTACAATCATGTATTCATTTTATAAGGTTTCTCTATCGTTATTTTACTTGTATAAGGGCATCTGACAGTTTTCACCAATTAGTTACAAGTTTCCAAAAACGTCAAATTTTAGACAAGTCACTAAAAATTTAGCATTCTAAAACCATCTTTGAGAATCAAACACACAAAGGTAAAATTTTTATACCTATTCCACCTATATACAGGGAAACTCTCGGAGCTGGACGGAACCCCAAAATGGAAAACATGATTAAAATGGAGCTCATCTTTCCAGAGCTACCGATCGTAAATGCACTTAACGGCGGCCTTGTCACCCAACACCCAGATGCCTACAAAACTTATCAAGGAAAATTAGCTTTTGGTATGTTTTTCTCTAAACTGAGGGTTTGTAGTAATTATATCGTAGAAATATTAGAGGTATGTGGGTGAAAGTCTGTTTCTACTCCCAGGGCCAAAATGATGGGTCAAAACCAAACTGCATTTTTTAACTTTCAGCAGCTGTTTAAAATTGCAAACTAGCCCACTGGGATCCTAAACTCATTAAAAAACGAGGCCAAACATATAACAAAGGAACAACCCAGGGTTCAGTTGAGCAGTCCACACGATTAGGTACATAGATAAAGTTTGGTTTTCCTCATTTTGGGGTTTATGATGATATTTTGTGCCTCCATGAAAAGAAGTTTTTATTAACGTTAAACAAAGTCATCAAGATGTAGTTTTTACTAAGTTTCCACTTTATCTTGCAAATTGCACACGGTTTCCATAATCCGAATCTATGTATCAGTAGATTATCCATCCATCATACAAAGTAAAAGAGAGCGGTGTTTTCATTTCCGATTACTGGTTTAGTTATGTATAAAAAGAAGTGCAATTTTCTATAGGAAACATGTTTGTTTATTTCGCTCAAAATTTATTCTTATTTAGTTTGATTTACAACTCCTTTCAATTTAAGAAAACTAGAACATATAAATTATGCAAGGATAATGTGAGATGACCATGCCTGTGTGAGGGAATCTAAGCGTCCCACAAACACGATCTAGGAGACTATGCAATTGAAGAGGATTTTCGTCAAATGGTTCATGTGCCTTGCCTAAGATTCCAAAATTTTACATCTAATCCAAAATTTCATTTTCAACGTTGCTGATGCATACCCATATACTCATCCGAAACCCCCCATTTTGAGTATCTTAAGAAATCACTATATCCGAAGATACCATGTTTTCCTCAAGGAATTTTGTCGAACAATTTACATGCATTCTAATAAATATCCCATACGTCATTTACAATCGACCTCCAAAGGTATTTTTTTTCACTTGATGGAAGGAATATGAAAACAATGCACCGTTTCACCACAACAATAATCATGTAATGTAAATTCCCTACCACTGTCAATCTCTGACTAAATTTCATGCATTAAGAAGAGGAGGGCTAGTTGTAAGAGGTGTTGGTCTGATTACATGGGACATGAAAAAAATAAATTCTATTATGTTTTGATGGACAACAACAATCTAAAATCTCTCATCTTGGAGCAGGCTGGTAGATGTTGGCAGGTCTGCAGTTCCTAGCTTTACACCAGTCAATTACATTTTCTTTGAAGTATCCAAAGCCTTTTCTAACATAACCATTTTTTCTACATCTTGCAACCAAATGTGTCCCCTTGTTTACTTTTATTTATTTTTTTACAATTGCCTAATGAGGAATTCAAACAAAATTTCATCCTCCTAGTTGTAGCGTCCAATAAAAGAGGCCTCTTAAGCATTTTTAAGAAATCCATTTTGTGTAGCGTCCAATAAAAGAGTCTCTTAAGCGTTTTTTATATCTACATGTATAAAAAAAATTGCACATTTTTAATGCATAACTACCAAATAGTCTGCAAGCATTGCCCTCTGTAGATCCTAGTCTCTTATTTATGACACCCAGGGATGTAAGTGAATTGTTGGAGGGGAGGTAGAACACGTTGGGCACCATTTAGGAGAAATAAAAAACATCAATAATCCATCTCCCAAATTATATGCATACCCTATAGTTTTTACAGTCTATTAAACACATTTCTTCCACAACTTACACACCAAATTGGATTGGGGTGCCTACCACTAGAACAAAAGACATAAAACTTGTTTCAATTGCCTTAGGGTGTCTAAAACTGTATAAAACTTTTGTTTTTTTATCCCAAAAAATGTTGCATCCCATGAAACCTCTTTTCATTGAGGCGCCTGGCAAAACATTCCATGCTTTTCCTTTTTATTGCATTTTAGCACAAGTTAGAGGACATGAAAAAGTGTGATGAAACAAAAAGAACCAGTTTTCTAATGCTCTGGGCATCCAAGCTGTTGTTCCTATGTGCTCCATGGTTGTTCCTGCTTCAATGACTAACCTTCATGCTTTCTCCACCCAAACAATTCCCAAAAACATTCATTCCCCACACATGCATGCCTAGAATTGCAATAACATTATTTGATATGCATTAATCCACACACAGATCAGAAATTTGCAAAATCTAAAATTTCATACAATCCTCTCAAGGTAAAAACTCACAACACCCAAGATAATTTCCATTAATTCTTTTCTTGGTAAGAGTTTTGAAACAATCCTCAATAACTTGGAAAACTTTAGCAATATTAAACATATTTATCGATTTAATTATTTTCATATTCCTTTTGTTATTTAAAATCTAATATTAAAAGAATTAAGTATTTATTTATTTCAAATTGCTTTATCCAGAACCACATCAGATCTGCATTAAGGCACCTTTTTTATTACGTAAATATCCTCATTTGAAAATTATGTGGATTACTCTTATCGATATCGAAAAATAATTTGATTAGGACGTAATAAAATCTACATACATATCTCAAACACAAACCTTGAAATGCTCTAGAGTTGAATGATTCGTGAGGTGAATGACATCACCTCACGAATCAAAGACACGAAAATACACTTAGTATATGAAGGACAACTTCAACATTACACTCTTTTTATTAACACTTAGTTCAATTTATTTTAATGCTATTTGTATTTTACGATCACTCCAAACGCGATACAATGACCGCCTGACCCGAGTGTTTTTCAATAATCCACACAAACCATCAAGACTAGAGCAAGGGGAAATATTCTATGAGTGGAGGGGAACCACATCCTCCCTCCCTTACAAAAGCATCGTCCAAGATGTGACACACTCCAGGCATTAAGAGGGGTGAACAAGCACGAGAGGCTAACGAAAAAAATTTCAAACCATCATTAAGGATTATGTTGCTTGAAATGCAACCACTAGCAAGCTAAACATACTTTAATTTTTTCTCAAATTTCTTAATGTTCCATGAAGATTGGTGTTTTCGTGCAAATGTGCAACATGGAAATTGGAAGTTTCCAAGCACGACAACTATACCCCTGTGTCGAAAGTTTCATGTTTTATCATCCTTAGGAATCCCAGGTCAAATCCGTTAGTCTGGTCACCCCCTATTTGATGTCAAATTGGTCCCCTATGCGATTTTAGGGATTTTTGAAAAGATGTTATCTTCTGGGAGCATTGGGAAGGGCTATCGTTGCCCTTCCCAGGACCGAATCAAATCCCCTAGAGCGGAATAAAAGGGCCAAATTCAACATGGAGGTGAATTGAAGACCTTAGAACATCATGGAAATAATTTTGGAAGGTTTTGGGAAGTTTTGAAAGACTTGGAGCAGTCTAAGTAAAAAATAAGGTTCACAAGCCTAGGCTGTACACAGGCCTAAAACAACTGTTCGGCTTCAGAAGAAGATTCCGGGAGCTCCAGATAGAGTTATAAGTAAAACAAAACATCACCGAAAAGAGGATTCCAAGACCTACATGATGGTGATATCGTATTTTTCACAACACATTAGCGCATAAGATTGGAAGGCAGTTTTTCTCAAGCACAAATGGAGTCTCAAATAAAAAATCCACTTTTTCAGGGATCATATGTTTGAATAAAGACATGATACCCCCACCATTGGATCCAAAATTCCATTTCCAGTCAGGATAATACAAATATTCACCAAGAAATTCCACCGGGAGCTCAAGTTATCATCGTTCCAAGTTACCCTCTCAAAGGTAGTTCAAGACTTAGTCACTTTTTGAGAGGACACATGTTCGCACTAGGAGCCTGGAGGGATTTCATGTCCCTGATTTCCCTATGGTCATGTACACCAACCTTTGAAAAATGTGCCCAGACCCCATGTGACCTAGGTGATTTTTGGGAGTTCTGAAAAGATGTTATCTTCTACCAGTATTGGGAAGGGCTATCTCTGGCCTTCCCAAGACTGGATCAAACCCCCTAGGGCAGAATGGAAGGGATAAATTCAACATGGAGGTGAATTGAAGACCTTATAACATCATGGAAATGATTATGGAAGGTTTAGGGAAGTTTTGAAAGACTTGGAGCATTCTGAGTAAAAAACAGGGTTCATAAGCCTAGGCAGTACACAGGCCTAAAACGACTGATGGGCTTCAGAAGAAGATTCTGAAAGCTCCAGATGGAGTTATAAGTAAAACAAACATATATAGAAAGAAGATTACAAGAATTACATGATGGTGAAATCATATTTTCACAACACCTTGGTGCATAGGATTGGAAAGCAGGTTTTCTCAGGCACAATTGGAGACTCAAATAAAAAATCCACTTTTTTAGGGATTGAATGTTTGAAACAAGACATGTGAATCCCATCATTGGATCCAAAATTCTATTTCTAGTAAGGATCATACAAAATTTCACCCAGAAATTCCACCGGGATCTCAAGTAATCATCGTTCCAAGTTACCCTCTTAAAGGGAGTTCAGGACTTGGTCATTTTTCGAGAGTACACATGTCAGCACCAGAAGCCTAGCATGATTTCATGTCCCCGACGTTCCTGAGGTCAGGTACACCAAGCTTGTAAAAATTCACCCATCCTCCATGTGTCCTCAAGGACCCTCATTTGACCTCCAGACTTGATAGTTCAACCTCGGGTGCATTTTTGGAGCATCCATTCCCTGCCATCAGATCAAGCGCCACATGTCAGCTCCAGGACCACCGTGGAAACTGATGTCCCTCATTTCCCTAAGGTTAATGACACCAGACATGGAAAAATGTGCCCAGCCCCTATGGGGAGTCTTTTGGTTAGCCACGTGACGGACTTTCATCCCCCAGGTGCATTTTTGGAGCATTAATTCCCTGTCGTTGGATCAAGCGCCATGTGTCATCTCCAGGACCACCATGCAAATTGATGTCTATCATGTCCCTGAGGTCAGGGACATTAGACATGGAAAAATGCACCCAGGGCGTATGTGAAGTCTTTTGGTCACCCACGTAACTGACTCTCAGCCCCCAGTGCTTTAAAGAGACTTTTTTCACCTTCATTTCCTGTTGTTGGATAGCCGCCATGTGTCATCCTCTTGACCACCATGGAATTTGATGTCCCTCACATCCATGAGATCAGGGACATCAAGCATGGAAAAATGCAGCCAAGCTTCTCCTTCCATAATTTCAAAAATTTAAAAATGTAACTACTGCTTCACATACTTCCAGTGCTTCCAACTGCTTCCACTCCCGTGCACAGATTTTCTTCATCCCTCTTCTGTAACTTCTTACCATTATTCCTCCATTTTTGAAACTTGAACTAGACCTGCCACAGAGGTACTCCCCTTCCACTCCATGAAAGCACGCAGGTCTTAAAGGAAAATTGGAGCAAACATAAAAGGAGAAGCAAAAAATGAAGAAGGAGAAAACAGACTAAACTCCATGGCCATGAAACGAGAAGTTGAAGAAATCTCACAAACCGACGCATGAAACCACAAGCTATATTTTGCTGTTAGTTCCTCTACTCAAGGCTATCAAGAAGACACTTTAAACTCTCCTCTCGTGCAATAGAGCATCCATAACGAAGAAATCCCACTTCTGGCTCAACGAAGAAAAAATCCAATTTCACGTCTAACTGTTGGGCGAAACGAAGTAGAATTGCATGTGAAGCATCAAAAGAAGAAACCTATCGCAATGAAATTTATTTCATTGCAAATGGAGGAGAAAACCAGACCTGCAATTTTGAGGTCCATTAATGGCTTCCACGTCTAGAAGCACTTCTAGGTAGTTTAAAAAATCTTGGACTATTAAGCGGGTGGGTTTGAAATTTTAGAGGGGCAATATTGGGCAAAAAACCATATCAATAAACTTCATTCCACGTCAATCGGACCTCCAGAATCCCACTTTCTAAAAATAGTGGGTCTTCTACATAGGGACTGCTATTTCAGGAAAGTCAGCAACATAAGAACCTACAAAGGAGATAGAGAAATTGGAGGTGCACGACAACTGATAATTCACTTGAACGAAGATTTTTAACACTTGTTAAAAATAGTAAGTGGTCCCACGGACACCTGCTCAAAATAGAAAGTCACACTGAAAGAGCAGTTTTGGCACAATGGTACATTCAGAACTTTGTCGCATCAGAGCTTTCCATGAACAAGGACCATCAAACTTAATTACGGGAAACATCTTCTCATATTCTCTCTCTTTCCTCTCCCCCAACTTCCTCTCCCTTAAAATGTTCTAATTTCTCATTGGGGTTGCACTTTTTCATACATTGTAATGCTCCTAATGTAATAATTCACCTTTATGTTATAAAAAGGGACTTAATATTCTCCTAGGAATTCAAAAAGTTTTAAGTTACACAAGACATATGAAAATCCATTGGGGGGTAGATGATAAGTCTCCTCTCATTCTATAAATTTTAATGTCATTCCCATTTCAAAGGGTTGGTGATTGATCTTGTAAACTCAAGAGTATATTGTACTTTGAGAGAACAAAGGAGATAGCCATTTTCTTCCTTTCCCCCCCCCTTCTCAATTTCCTCCATTTCTCCACTATGTACAACTTGGTTTAAGCAATCAATACAAGAAGAAGCAGTTTCGAGCCTTTTTTTACTAAGGGGTTTATTGAGACTTTGTGATCATAAATTCCATTTGGTCTTATTGCTATGCGTAGATTTGTTTCCTCCTAATTTTAATGTATGTGATAAAACTTCTAATCGATGTATGCAAGAATTTTATTTCCTACTTGCAACATTAGTTCTCCTATCTAATCTCTCACTCCACTTTCCCGCTCTTTAGACAAAGTTCTCTCTTACAAGTATCTGCAAGCTTTTCTGTAGGATCTGTGGAGTGCTCCATTTGGATCCCCAGTCAAAAGGACACCACAGAAAGCCACCTTTTCATGCACCTGCATATACGACAACTGCACCGGTTAAGTAGAGAGACTTAGATTCCCAGAGCATTGACATTATTTTTAAATTATCCTTATTAAATGTTCTCGCTAACAATTGGCATTATTCCTTATTAAATTATCAATTAATCTTTTCCTTAATACTTTTATTTAGTTTCAAAGCTCACAAGGCTTTATTGTTCAACAATTCAAATCCATAGTTCACTTGTTCAATGTTTATAATGTTATCACTTTTAAGGATTTCAAATTTCAAATTTCTAGTACATTTTCCAAATAGTTGACCTCACATTGTTGCACAAGGCACAAAGCACATTACAAATGACCCACATAACAATTTTTTAGCACATTTTCACGAATGAATCACATCACAAGACTTCTAACCCGCCATGGAAAGACAACAAGTAGTCTACGTAACATAGGACTCTCAACCCCCAGACATAGATCCAACACACCCATGTGGCTAAAATACAATGAGCCATCACACTAGTACATAAGGAACATGTATCACATGAATCAAAACCACAACTTTACACACATAACATAAAGATAAGGTCCAGTAACACATGCCAACAAGGAGGAATATCAAGCCTTAACATAACAATACATAACAAGACTCACATGAGTAGCTCCATATGCCTCCCAAATCTCCATGTGCCTCCCATTAAACTCCATTTGCTTCCCATTAAACTCCATTTGCCTCCCAATAGAGAAAGAATCATAGTGCCAAAACCAAGCCGGGTCACTCATCATAGAGCCCCATCTCCTTTTTTCTCCATATCGGGTCACTCACCAAAGAGCCCCATAACCTTATCTCTCCATTTAATGAGGCCGAATCACCCTATGACCCTAGGCACATAGTAACTTGTAGCTCAATACTACACAATCCTATGAACCCCTTGGGGTGTACCCCCATATAACGAAGTAGGTCCATAGGTCCGTGCACTCCATGGTGAATCCCATGACCTTATTCCATCACATCACAACATTAAAACCAATATATCAAACATATTCAAAAGCCAAGTGAAAACAAAACTCAAGCCTTGGGCTAGGTTAGGAAAATTTTAAACTCAAAGGTAGTTTTCAAACTAAGTGTAATAAATGACTAAATTTCTGCATCAACACAAGGGTCTTTTGTAAGAACAAAACCAATTAAATGCCCAAATATTTAAAGATGCATCACTCAATAAAATTGTTTGTTCTTACAAGAAAAGAGAAGAAGATAAATTTATGAATAAAATAAGAACATAGAAAGATCACATTACGATCACTACGTGGACTTTATGTGGCCACCAAAGGGGTACTCATCGGTTGCTAACACTCAGATATCAAGCATCAACTTGCAAAATACATATAACCAGAATAAGTATATCTCCATATATCCTGGGTTTGATGGGGAATACTGATATCCTGCAAAGTAAGGTGACTATTAAGCAGGGAAAATTTTAAGGAACCCTCCTGAAAAAACTTATAGAAATCGTGGTGAATATACCTGTAACCAGTTTCATGATTTTGGCGAATATTCATGTACACTGTTTCATTTTTTCGGTGAAAATGGTACAAATATAAAAATATAGTTGGAAATCGATTGATGAATCTCTTGTAACTAGTTTGGCGAATACCCTCTATCGAATTTAACTATAATAAGACCCAAAATTTTTCATTTTTTTGTCATGCCTTACGTTTACACTCAATTGCCTGCAATGTGTGACACTTGACCACTCGGAGGAACATGAAAATGACACATGGTATTTTCTGATTGCTCACTGTCACTCTGCCTTACCTCATCAACACCATGGACCCAAAACTTTATTGAATTAGTTCATTCTATTGGCTTGAAGTCCAGGGAATACCTTTGCCTGTGGGAGGCCCGAAATCCTGCCACGTGTTTGTCTAATGGGAATGAAAGGACTGATAACTTTAATAATAACGAAAAAATAACTTATATTTAATAATTACATAAATTATAACATATTATAAGCTATTAAATTATTAAATAATTGAATCATTTTTACTATTGGAATTGTCCTTTATATTAAATAATTGAATCCTTTTTGAAATATATAACACCTAACAATAATTTCATAATTTAATAACTTAATAACACATAACATATAACATATATTTCAAAATTATAAGTTATTAGATTATTTTTTAGATGTTATTAATTTTTACATTTATTAATTCTTTGCATGTGGACTATTCTAGATGACATAAAAAATCATAGTGGTTATGAGGATAAGGGTGTTTAGGCTTTGTAACAAAATAAATGAAACATGATTTAGAAATCATATTTAAGATGCATTTTATGAAAATTATAGCATTGAAATATATACCTAGTGCACTGTAAGGAATTTTTTTGAGTTGGTAGAGTTATGGGATGAAAATCGACTAAGGCATTGGAGTCTCATGACATTCGTGATACCATAAAATCAAAAAATGACATAAATAACTTACAAAGGAAAAATCGCAGATAAAGCTGTGTGAAATGAATGAAAACATGTCTCAAATAGACTCCTTGTAGTAAGTGCTTCTAGGATGTAAACTACAATGCAGTAGCCAGGCTGTGATTTATTTTAAATTTTGTAAGCAAATTGCAATATGCTTGTTCAGTAAATTCTTTTCTACTACTTCGCAAATTGGAAAATCGAGGGATAACATCTACATCGGGGAAACATCTTCATCGAGAAAACACACACACACACATGTATGTATATACATATACATATATGTATACATATATGCATATATGTTTATATATACGTGTGTGTGTGTGTGTGTGTGTGTGTGTGTGTGTGTGTGTGTGTGTGTGTGTGTGTGTGTGTGTGTGTGTGTGTGTGTGTGTGTGTATTAAAAAAATCCTGTGCATGTTGGCAAATGAGTCAAAAGGACCAATAAGGTTCCATATATTTCTTGGCAAAACAAGAATGTTTAAAAATTCCAGCTCGTCGATCACGCAACAAATCAATATTGAAATATACATTGGGATTAGATATACATTGGCTATTCACATGGGACATATTATTATTTGTGGATATTTTGGGTCAAACTTGGGCATGGACATGAGCCTAAAATTCACCAAAATTGAATTCTGGATATTCTACTATTCGCCAATCTATGAATATTCACCGGAACATTTTTCACTATTACTAAGGGAGACAAGGTTGGTGTACAAGAGTTCTTTGAAGATAGGATCTCCACTAACAAATAACTATGGGAGAGGTGGTTTGAGAGTTTCTAACATGTTTGATCTAACACTGGTAGAGTGTGGTGGTTATTGGGAAATTTTTGTGGATTGTTGTAGTGGGTATGACATATATGTAATATTCTAGATTTGGGACTGTTATCGAGTCAAAACCATGAGATAGCAAAAAAAAAAGAAACAATGATATTTGTTTAATGCAGATCACACAACCAACGAGAAAATTTTAATTATGTTGATTATCTTGAGAAATGTGTGAAAAGAATTTTTTTTGTGTAGAATGTACTAAGAATTAGGCCCACTAAGGTTGCTTTCAGGTGTGTTTAGGTGAGATTCCTTGAAATACCTAAAGGTACATGAGGCCCATATATGTGTTGGTGTTGGTACAAGTTCCTACCCCCTCACTTTGTGGTCCTGCATCGATAAGGGTGTTGGGTACTTAGCCAATATAATACCCACCAATTATTTATATTCCGCTAGAACATCAAGTCAACTTCTCCCTCAGTGATGAAATCTAAGTAGACAGACCTGGGAAAAATGGTTAGGTAAGTGTGTGGAGGAAAAATGGTGAACATAAGTTTTAACCTCTACATAGACAAGATGACCAAAAGAAAAGTTATATTTTGAAGAGGACAACCCACAAAATGCAATGCTTGAAAGAAATACCTCTATTCTCCAAATAATCCTTTTTACACTCTCTAGGAAGTCACGAGAGAACTACTGATGATTATATTTGCAGATGAATCACCAAAGTTGTGGGAAATCTTAGAGATGTGGGACTTGACCCCTAAGACAACCTCCATATTTTATAGAAGTTGGATCTTCTCTTATTTGGGTTGAGATAAGGGTAAGATAGAAAACAAAATAATATGTAAATCTTATCTAAAGAGATGTGCCAGATCTTTACTAAAAATCACAGAGATTGTTAATGAAATATATGCTAGACCAGTTAAAGAGAATTAAGCATGATCAACCATTCCAGAGATATCTCAAACTATCAAAGGCATAATGAAACTAAAATATAATCACATCCATAATGAACCAATTTATGTAAAAGATCTAAGGGCATGCAACACAATAAATATTTAAACATTAATCAAGAACTAGATAAAAAGAAAACAAGAAGAGATAAAGGACATATAAGATTGCGAACTTTAGTGCAAAGAACAAGAACTCTTATTAATAGAGAAAACAATACATAAGGCTAGAATGGCAAAAATTACAATATTCATTTACAACAGAGCTTTGCTAAGGCCAATTAATGCAATAGATTGAACCTAAAATCCTCCTTTGTGAGGTTCTGGAACTCTTTTCCCCCCTTTCTTCTATCTTAAGAACATTCTATTGTAGACCACGCGGCTCTTGCTCTAATGTGCCCTCAATCAATAATTCCGCCATCCGCATTTGGTTTCTACCTACATGATCTTCGTCCTTAGGATTAAATCTCAACTGCATGCCTTAGATTCCAAGATTGCATTCAATCGCCAAACCTTGAGCCATCTTCTTCTTTAGTTGGTCCTTTTGATGGTGGTAGATTCCTTGTATGACACGTGGAGACCCCACGCGGTTCTGGGGCTTCTCCTTTTCTCTCTCCTTTTGAAATTACATCTGGGTGACGCGTGGAGGCTTGTGCGTTCCTCCTCTTTATCTTTGAATTTTATGCCCACATGGGTAACTTTTTTGTGCTTTAACCAAGTGGTTGATTCTCGCTGCTCAAAGGCTCCCAATTCCTTGTGATTTATCCAAAATGTGCCAAAGGGACACGTGGATACCCTTTGCGCTCAATTCCATACTTAGGAAACATTCAGTCCTGACAAAATACAAAATAATACTGAAAGGAAAAAGGGTTCAGCGTGACAAAAGGCTAGCAAAAATGGAAGAGGCCCGAAAAAATGTAGAATTAATTCTATAATGATTTGGTCTGAAAAGTTAGTCAATTTGTAAGAAGTAAATAAATCATTAATAGATTTTAGGATACAACGTTACTGATGGTGGACACCGAGGATGCCACGTTGTCACATCGGCTTTGTGCATCAGATATGAATCTAAGTGCGGGACCTAGGTCTGTTGCTGTGGTGAAAATTATTTTATAATAGGAAGTGTATAACCCATGCATCAATGTGATAATCCCCCCTTTCTAGGGTTATTGAGCTAGTTTCTTGTTCAAATACTTGACCACATATTTTCTTGACTTGCACTTTGTATGCAAGCTTTCTTTCTCAGCCTCTGAGGCATGTAGCTTCATTTGAAGCGTGGTAACCTTTTCTTTCTTGGAATTGATCTCTTGCTGAAGGAGATTTTTCTCCTAATCAAGCACACTGACTGTAGTTTTAGATGCTTCTTGATCGAATTCTAATTTCTTAGTCCTTGCTTGGGAAGCCGTAAGATCTTCTTGTGACACAACCTCTTTTAAATCCTTGCGGAATTGTTTTATTTCCTTGCCTTTGCCTTTGATTTCGGAATTCAGGTGGGCCATAGTATTTTATATCAGTAGGAGGCTAGCCTCCATTATTTTCAACTTGTTGATTTTGAGATAATCTGAGGTGACCACGACATTTTTTTTTCACTAGTTCAACCTTATCCTGAAGCCAAAACTAAGTAAGGTCCACCGCAACAACATTGATGGAATAATCATCTGGCTGCATTTTCTCAGTGGGATTTTGGATATTGAGGACCATCTAGGAGATGGTCAAGGATCTCTACTGATGGTCATACAATGACCGCGTCTTCCTCGTTTCTCCTACTGCCATTTCCTTCTTCTTCTTCTTATCTTTGGTTGTCTTTGCTTGATTCAAAAACTCAAAGGGGAAAGGGACTATCTTTCCTGCAAATGGGAACCCTGATGGTAGGCCATAGGGGACCGTAATTGGTTGTGGGGGCTGAGAAGTCACGAGAGCTGAAGAAGGTCCCGTCATAATTCAGGGAGAGAATGTGGGAATGGTGGCGGGTGGTGGAGGAAGAAGAGAGGATCTGAGCAGAGGAAGAGTATGGGTTGGGGTGGCCAAGATAGGAGCACACCCAGTTGAGGAAGTGAAAGGCGGAGGGGAAGGAGATTTAACAACGGGAGGAGGTGAAGGGGTAGAGGAAGAAGAGACCTTGTCGGAATTCAACTTATTCTTCTTAGGGCTCTGGGGGCTTGCGCCTTCACTGATGGTTTTGGAGGGAAAGACTGATGGTTGTTCTACTGTCTCCAAATTCTGAGGGCTTGGTGCCTTATGAACCATGGGCGTATAGCCTGAGGGATTCTGCTGAGGAATAGAGGGAGGGGGCCATGGTGGTGTTTGATGTTCATTCATTCTATTATTGACCCCTTCTGGGTCAATTTCATGTATAAGAGGCATGAAATGGTGAATTCATATGCATTCGGGGAGTGGGACAACACATGAGTCCATGCAGATACCAGGATGACCTTTTGAGGGCCCACCTCCATATCCCACAGCTTCAGGGTCATAAACTGGCTAAGGAATTGGGCGTTCTAGTACAAAATGAGGTGGAACAAATAGGAAGATTACTTGAAGGTGGAGTTAATAGAGAATAGGGCCAACTGCTAACAAATAGAGCTTGCTAGGGCCTTAGAAAAGTTGAACTGATATGCTTGCTCTTTCTTCACCGATTTCATCCTGAACATGGCCAAAAATTTCCAGTTATGGCTATTTCTATCCGAGTCTTGGCCAAAAATGAAAACCAGCATGGAGCAGGCATCCTGAGAATCTGCCATGAACAATTTTAGCGAGGTTGGGAATCCTGGTGTTCCAGAACTGGTTGAATCTAATTGTTGCAACTCTTTGTTGATGAATGCGGCTTTATTTTGGCACTGAGCCCAAACGTCCTGGAGTTTTGCCATGTCGTAGAAACTAACTTATTTGTCATAGGGCAGGGCAAACATATCACTGATGGCCCGTGGTGTAATCACTACCTGCATATTTTTTCCCTTGATGGTATTGGAATCAGGGTCAAAACAATGTGCACACATTTGCACAAGCTCCAGATATGGGTACACGAGAGGCACCATGTATTGGGTGAGTGTGGAGGTCAAAATTATGGAGGAAAAAGACTCAGAATCCCCCAAATTCAAGAGTCTGGCATGGGAAACCTCTCTCATTTTGGCTTCTTGTTGAGGACGAGATTGAAGACCTCATTCGTGAAAGCTGTGACCATGGAAGTGTCAATGAATTGTTTTCCTTTGTTTAGGAATCTTAACCTATGGTTGAGAGAGTGATGTGGCACTGGGTGTCATGCATAAGATTTTGGCTGAGGTAAGGATTCAGAAGTTACCATGGCTGCTCTAAAATTTCTAAAAGCTTTGGTTCTTCAAACTGGGGATTCAGGAACTCGGGGCAAAATACATTTAGTGCTCAGAATGAAGCTTAGGTGACTTTAAAACTTACCTCAAATAGCCTCCCCGATTCATGAGAAATAAAGGTTCCTGCATACATTGGGTTACATCATATAGTGGCACTTCGGTCGAATGACCCCTAACGCTGATTTTTTCATTTCCTAAGAGATTTTTCATTAACGCTCTGATCCTTTTCATTAATTATTCCAATGGACAAGACTATTTACTTCGGGGAAAAATAGGAAGGTACAATACCTTTAAAATTTTCAAAAAGGGCCAGAAAGGTCTCCGCAAGAGACATGTGTCCAAAGACACTTAGTCGAAGGGGCGACATCGCAAAACCAAGCAAAAGACAAAAGATGGGGACTATACATATGGTACAAAATTTACAATATTAAAAAAGATTCAATGGAAAGGTTTAAGGTGGATCTTGTTTACCGGAATCACCAGGGGCTCGCCTTCTATAGTCTCAAGCTCTAAAGCATTGTGTTCTTTTAATGCAGTGATCTTGAATGGTCATGTCTATAGAGGGTCAAATTTTCCATGATTGTCAGGATTGGCGGCCCTCACGTCCCACTATAAGACTAAAGTGTTGACTCGGTATTTAGGTTTTGAAGTCTTCTGATCAAACCAATTCTTGACAATCTGCTGACATATTACCATAGATTCATGGGTTGCATCCCATTTTTCCTGAACCTCTATCAGCTCCATGAGTCTTATTTTCATCATTCCACGTTCCTCGATCTCAATTTTCTTCAATAACTGCAAGGCAGGGAACTCCACATTGATGGGCATTATGGCGCTCTTACCAAAGACCAAGTAATATGGTGAGGCCTTTAGGATTTATTTGGGTTTTATCCAATTGGCCCATAAGGACGTCTTGACATGCTCATGCAACGATCTCTTATTTTCATCCCCCATCTTTTTTATGATCCTGATTAGATTCTTGTTGGTTGACTATGCCAAATCGTTTCCCTGCGGGTAGTATTTGGAAGATGTATTAAGATAGATTCCATGCCTCATTGTGAAGTCTAACACTTTGGCATCCAGAAAATCCATAGCATTATCTGATATGATGGTGCAAGGGGATCCAAAGCGGGTGGTGATACCTCATAGAAGTTATGGGATTATATTATCTGTGGCTTCTTTTAACAGAACTGGCTTTGTCCATTGGGTGAAGTAATCAGTGGTGGTGAGAATTGACTTATGAATTGCGTTTAAAAATGGATTAACCATTCCGATGAAATCCAGGCCCCATTGTGTGAATGGTTCCTCAACTAAGATATGGTTAAGTGGTAGTGTGACATTTCTCTGGAAGCCCATGTAGAACCGGTAAATTTTTTATTTACTTACCATCGAATAACAATCTTTAAACAAACTTGGCCAAAAGTATCCTGCCTATAGGACCTTTATGGTTGTGGTTTTGGCCGAGAAGTGGCCTCCTTAGTTTCTTGATGTAACTCACGTAAGAATTTTTCGGCCTCCTCAATTTCTAGGCATCTAAGAAAGATCCCATCAAAGTTCCTTTTAAAAAGGAAATTATCAATTATGACAAATTCATATCGTTGTTGTCTATAATATATTTTCTATTTAAGATGAAGGTGACCTGGATACTCACCCATCTGCATGAAATGCATCCTGTTCGATACCCAATTTTTGGATTCGTTCTCTTGAATATAGAGTACCATCTCAGATTCTTCATTTGTTGGGGCCATTGGCTCTTGTGTGAGCTATTGGCACATACCTCTTCCTTTTACCATCTTCGTGGGATTTATCTCTATGTCATAGTCTAAGATCTTAGTGATCCAGTTAGCCCTTTTTTAGGTTATTTCACCTTTTATGATGTATTATTTGACACTGGAGTGTGCCACCATAACCGTGATTTTGCTAATGTTAACGAGGTGTCTGAATTTCTTCAAACCTTTAACAATGGCGTAAGTTTGTCTTTCCACAAAGTTGTACCTTGTCTCATAATCATGGAGAGTTTTTGAAAAGAAAAAAACTAGATGCTCCTCTCCTTGTGAGTCTCCTTTCTGTGTCAGCATGGATGTTACACTGTGCTCGCTCCCATATACGTACATAATGAAATATTTGGAGAAGTCTGGGTTGTGTAGCACTAGAGCAGATGGGATTGCTTTTTTGATCTCCTCGAAGGCTTTACGACATTCAGTGGTCCATTTGAAGTTTATATTCTTGTTTAGCATTAGTATGATTGGGTGGATCATTCCAGCAAAATATGAAATGAATCTACTAACGAAGCTAATCTTTCCTAGGAAAGATTGCACTTCCTTCTTGTTAACAGGTAGAGATAATTCCAAAATTTCCTTGACTCTTTCTGGATCAATTGAGATCCAATCTTTTGAGACAATGTGTCCTAGGAATTTTCCTTGCGGTACTCACAAAACACACTTCTTCAGATTCAGAGGGATTCTAAATTCTTGACAGTTTTTAAATACAACTTCTATGGTGTCGAAATGATCCTCCTATAACATTTTGGTAAATATTGTGAGGTCATCAAAGTATATTAGGATTACCTTGTTAATCATCTCTCCAAATGCGACATCCATGGCTCTTTGAAAATTTGACCCAACATTGGTGAGTCCGAATGACATATTTCACATATGCAAAGGTTCCCCACTTTGTTATAAAGGTGGTTTGATGTTGGTCTTCCACCACAAGCCATATTTAAATTGTAGCTTCTTAAAAAACCATCAAGGAAATAAAATATTTTCGAACTCTCCTATTTTTGTAGTACACTTTTCCATGGAAGGTAAGGGGTAGTGATCCTTAAGGGACACTTTATTTAGATCTCTGAAATCCAACAGAGTCAGATTTCACCATTTTTCTTCCTTACCGATATGCAAATTGGACACCCATGTGGAAGGTTCTTGATTAGGAAGATTATTTTAGCCTCTAGGAGCTTCCTGGCCTCTTTGGATTTGTCCCATGAGATAAGAAGGTATCAATATATTCTTAGGTATCTGCTTCTAGGACGCACATGTTTTTTCGAAATCTTCTAGATCAATAGTAAGGCCATTTTGGATGATGTCCTTATTATAACCATGTAGGTCTTCATATATCTTAGGAAATATTACCTTATCATACTTATGGCATAGAGCCACAACACCATTTCTCTTTCTTTCTGAGTGACTAATTTCCTGACATTTAACTTCTTCCCATTGGCTATTATCTAGCTTGACGTAGTCTTCCTTGACTGCCACAACCCTCTTCCTATTTTGAATTAGCATCATCGGAGTCATCCAAAAATATTTTCCTTAAATTAGATCAGTCCTTTTGGAACATTTGTTTTTCTAAAAGGTTGATGAATTGATGAGTCTGTATGACATTCTTCAATTTTGAGGTTCCCCAATTTTCTGAGAACTCATCAATGTTGCATTAAGAAGAGAAATATAATATTGATCACTTTGGAATACTTGCATAATGATCCACATTATTAGGTATGGATGGGGATGATCAATTTAGGACCACGTCTTGTTTATAGAATCAGATCCCAGGGTCGGGTCAAATTTTGATTCGATCTGGAGGCCATTATATGTTGCATTCTATGCTTTTAATCCCAAGGGATAACCTTGAATATTAAAGGCCTCAAAGTCTTCAACAAGATCCCATACCCTGTGACGATAGGACCTCATCCTTGTATTTTTTACTGACAGTATTGTCTCTAAATTATGTCACTACTGACTTAAGATCCCCAAGCGACTCTCAATTTTGTACGCCCTCTTTGCAGGCAGTGTAAATGTCTTAAACCATGCACTAAAGACTCATACTCTACTTCAGTTCTGGTAATTGAAGTGGAAGAGAAATGCCATTTTGGAGTATCTACCTTCCGTTTGGTGAAGATAATCAATATTCTTAGGAAATCCTGAGCCAAGTTCCTGCTTTGGCTCCATCAAAATGGAGAGTCTCAACAGATTAGGGAATCCCTGATGGCCATTTTTTCATTTTTACTATCTTCCCTCATAATCTTTGGGATGTTGGGGTTCTCATGAAATATCACATAAGTACCTAACCCAGTGGAATCAAAATTTCTAAAGGGGTCTCCTCGTGACACGTCAACACCATAATTTCCGCTTTGATGGTGGATCCATCATCTAATTTATGACTCTTCTTCTTAAATGATCATAACATGTGATGCCTCAAAACCGAGGCCACTTGTCGTAATATGTTCCTCGGAGAGGGGTTCTGATAGATACCTTCATATTTTTTATCCATAATTAGTCTGCAGAATGCAACAATGATACCAATCTAAGGGACATGTAGCCACAAGTATTAGCTGTGAAATTGTCGGATAAACACATATCTTTGAAGACTGGCAGAACATTGATCACCACTATATTATGAAGGTTATGTTCGGGAAGGAATAAAGCTGTAATGGGAGATCTTTATTATAACCCAAAATTCCATGCAAAGATAATATTTCTAAACCTACTACTAGTTGCATTATCTTCTCCATGGAGGGAAAGCTCATAGTGGTCCTTTAGAGGCATCCACTTAAATCCTTGAAATTTGTGCATCTGTAGTTTTTCCATTCTTCTTCCTTACAGGCACCAAATTAGACCCCTCTTTGGAATGTCAAGTTTTGAAATATTATTCTAGCTTATGAACTTCCTGGAGTTTTGAGCCATTAGAGCTCTATCATTGGTTTGCATGGGTCTTTTCTTTTGACAACAAGTTTATCCCCTCCTCGGATCAATGGTGATGTTGAATGATATCCTTATTATAATTTTCTTAGGTCATCATAATCCACAGGCACTACCTTATCATTACTTTTGGCATAAAGCCACAAGCCTGAATTCTCTTTCTCTTTGAGCCATATTATAATTTCCCTACCTTTAACATTTCCAAATGGGAAACTTCTATCTTAGCATAGTCTTCCTATACTTCCGCAAATCCTCGTATGTGTTTCTTCATTCCCAGTCAAAATGAAATTTTCAGAACATTGTCAGTCTCGGCAATATGGTTCCTCTTAGCTGGATAAATTTGTCTTCATATTCTTCTTCAATCTTGGGTTGGAGTTTCTCAAATTCATTAGCACCAATCCATCAGAGTGCTTACAGAAAGAGAATATCTCTAAAATTGGTCAATCTTGAATACTTGCCAATGATCCACATTATCAGGTTGGATAGGTGCCATGATCGGAAGTTTAACAAAGCCCTTATTTTCAAGTAGATCCTTGGTAGGGTTGAATTGTGATGGACCTGGACCATTGATCCAATTCCAATTTTGGTCTCGAGGGATAACGTCTTAATTTTAAGGCCTCAAATTTCCAATAAGATCAAATACCCTATGTCGTTATAACTTCATTCTCGGGTCAATATTTTCCAAAAAAATATTTCTAACTTGAGTCATAAACTAACTCAGAGTCTCTAAATAGTCAGTTGCTGGATGCCATCTTTGCAACTAATGTCAAACCAGGCCCAATTAAACCTTCAATTTCTACATGTTGCTGGTGCAATTTGAAGTTTAAAGAGTAATTCCTAAAGTATCTTCCTTCTTAACTTGCTAAGATAGGCATATTTAAAAAGCTCGTTTTCCATTTCTACGTTTCTTAGCACCATCGAAGTGTCGGGTCCATGATCTGGGAATAAGTTGTATGGGACTATTTCCATTACTTGCTCAATCCTCTTTCACTGATTTTTGGAATGCTGAGGTTATCATGAATCCATTGTATAAGTTCCTAATTTTGATATTCTAATATTTTTGAAGGGGTCTGGAAGAAAGTCAACCAAATAGTTTCCACTTTTTCAATCTGCCTTCATCCATATATGAATCTCTTCTGTGAATCATAGCATGCAAGGCTTAAAAACATGTGTTCTACTTGATCAATCTCATATGTTTGAATCAGTGAGGGGTTCCTATAGCACCTTCATTTTGGATCCATTCTATAGTCTTCATAATTAGATGAGAATACTTAAGGGTTTTCAAAGTAGCGTCTCTTTTAGCTATGAAATCATGGGATAAAAATGCCTCCAAATATCAGTGGAACATCAATCACCACTATATCCTCATGGAACGGTTAAATTTGGGCAGGCTTAGAGCTATGAATGGAAGGCCTCTAATAACACGAATGGTCTTGAATGTTTTTCCCATCTAGTTACAATGAATAATTCCCATTTGTAGGAGTTCATATTTGATTCCCAAAGAATCCCAATTTATTTGGGATTTCATGATGGTGCTTGTGCTAGAGTCTATCATGGAGTTATGTAACAATTTTTTCCAATTATAAGAGTCATGAAGAAGGGTTGAGGTCTCGGTTTTCTTACTCCTTTTCTTGTTCATCAATACTCGCTCTATTTGAACTTGAGTTATTTTGAGTTGCTCTTTCCCCTTCTTTTCTAAGTTGGACTATTGCTGGATTTTAACACTTCTTGAAGCAATTCCTTTTGTTCTAGAATGCCCAATATATCCCATAAGGATGCATTATTCGCTAGTGCCCTTTTAAGTTGCTCGACTATGTTCATTGGCCCGAGTGGTTGTGCTTTGGTGACTTGTTGGTATTTCACCCTCTCAGCCGACTGGATGGAAGGTCCTTTGATTTTGAGTGGATACTAGAGTCTCTTGTCTAGCTGTGGGAAAAGGGATGGTGAATGTTAGAGGTTCCTTGCTCCATTCATTATTTTAGGAACAGGGATTGCAATTCTATCATCCACTCTTGGAGTGAGTGTTGTAGTTTGAATACACTGGAAGTTAGAAGTAGATACTTTGTTTGTGAATACAAATTCTTCTCCTTTGATCCAAGAGAAAAGAGCATGTTTAGGAGAATCTATGCTTCTTCTTCTAGGGACATCCCTTGCATTTGTCACAACCAAGGCCGCATTTTGAATTCTTGAGGACTGGTAAGGTCCGAAAGTCATTGACCTCATAGCCTTCCTTGCTCTTTTTCTACTACCTTTTGTTGTAGATTCCATTGAGGGAAATATCTTGGCATATGAGGGGTATTTTAAGGAAAACACCAAGCATTGGGATCTTGCACAAATTATTTGTCCTGGAATCATGCTCTCTCCCACTATTGGGTGGGAGTGTCTGGAGTGGTGTCGGTACTAGGACAATTTGGTTAGATGGCTGTGGTGGCTACGGTCTATAGGCATTTTGATATTACGCAGGATAAGTGGGACTATTCCCTTGATGGCCTTGATAATTCTTCCTGGGTACGCATTTCAAATCCTCTTAAGATTAACTATCTCATTAGAGAAGTTCTCTAAGGATGTTTTTTACTTCCTCCATCTCTGTAGAAGATGATTATGATGATGATTCCATAGATTCGGTGGCTCCTTGAGAAGGATGGGTAGCTATATATGGACACAGGAGCTTGGGTAGAACTTAAGGCCTGTGCCTAGGGAAGGGGAGTTATCTCAGAGATACACTGGTAGAGGGATCCTTGGGGAAAACTTCTCAACATCTCTCAAATTATTCTCAGCTTGGACTGCAAGATGATATGATTATGGAAAAGAATCCCCTCCTAAGTTACTGAATCAGTACATGGAAGATATTCAAGTTTAGATACTTTAGATAAAATACAATAGCCATACCTACAGGTGGCCTGGCTAGAACTGGAATCCTTTTCCATGTCTTGTGGAATCTAGTATTGAAATCATTCATAATATCTTGTGGACCTTTCTTGATATTGATAAGTTGTTGTAAAGTGAAGATATATCTCCCTTTTCACTGAATCTTGTAAAAAATACATTTCCCAATTGATCCCAGGTACATATAGAGTTAGGAGTCAAATCAGTACCATTCGAGAGCTTTTCCTTTAAAGGAGGCAGCGAGTAATCTTAAGGAAACATCCTTGCTCCATAATGTAATGTACTGTGCATATCTCTACAACTTATTGAAGATGTTTTTTTTGGGTCTTGAAGTCTTCACCACTGAATTTGGGTAGTGCCTTTAGTGCATTTTCTGGGATGGGATTCCATGTTATCGGAGGTACTAGACAAGAAGATCAAACTTCCTTGATTCCATGAGACAAATTATCGTATGTAGAGGAGGCTGATGAGCCATTATAATGGGTCTAAGAACTCTAGTGGATTGCAAGAAGGGCCTACCAAGTGGAGGTGCTGAAAGAGTTTGGTTTGGAGGAGATGGATATATCTTCGAATCTTTGTTCCTCTTCTTCCTGCTTTCTAAGGATAACTGCAAGTATTCAAATATGTCATTCTTATCTTGTTCTAGACCTTGTTTGGATTCTTCTAATGAATCAGGGACATGTATGGATCATAAGTATTGACTAGAACCATTTGATATGTTGAATGTAGTCATCAGATGTGTTATTTCATAGCCTACAAAGGCTAGAGTTTCATCAACTCGAAACCCAAAACTCTGTAAGTCTAAAATTTTGGACTTTCACATTTCGGAAGTCTTGATGAGCGTGAAGTTGGAAAATGGAGAAAAATTTCTAAAACCCGAAACTCTGAAAGTCCAAAATTTCAGAATTTCAAGTTTTGGGGATTCGGGAATCTCTATGGGACAAAACAAAAAAAAGTGAGAAAAAAATCCCGAACTTCGAAATTCCGAAAGTCTAAAATTTCAGACTTTTGGGTTTCGGAGTTTCAGAGGTTCAAGATTCAGGATTTCAGAGCTTTGGGCTTTCGGGTTTCTGAGTTTTGGATCTCTCGAGGTGATTTGGGCGATGAACAATGAAAAGTTTCGAAAAGGCAAAATGTTTGAAAGTCTGAATTTTCAGACTTTTAGGTTTCAGACTTTCGGAGGTTCGGGTTTCAGACTTTCGGAACTCTTAGGAAAGGTTGGCGGATGAAAAGTATTTCAATCTCCGAAATGGAAATTTCCTAAATTCTGAATTTCAAGATTTCATAGGTTGCATGCGTTTCGGACTTTCAGAGTTTAGGAACTCCCAACCCACCGTTTTTACAAAATAACACCTTGACCTTCAGATGGCCACAACTTTTGACTGGGAGCTTGGATTTGCACAAGAAAGTACTTTTTGGAAAGATTATAATCTCCTTTAAATTAGTGGGACTAAGTTAGTCAAAGTGAAGAAATAAAGTCCACCCTTTTTAGAGGGTGTCAGACTTCTCACCTACCCCAATAATGAAGTATGGGCTTCCTTTCTTGCCCAACAAGGAACAATACATGGAGGCATGGGTTTTGCAGTAGAACCCATCATTGTTGCAGGTGAATTCAATGCATTTCTTAGGTAGTTGGGGTAGGATTTCAAAATTATTCTATCTCCTTCTCTCATTCTTCCTATATATTGTAAGGAGGGGCATTTTTTCTAAAGGTTGGACATTTTTTGCTTTGCACCCCTCCCTTCTTCTCTTTCTGAAAGTGGATTTGTGGATTTAAAACCTCTCATTCAAGTTGTAATGCAAGTTTGTGCCTCTTGGCCATTATAACGGATTGTATCAAATTTGTGGAGCAATAATACATGTTTGTGGATGATTTTCAACCCTCTCTTGTGTTCATTGCACCTCTCAAATCTCTCATTGCAATATTGGTTATATATCTATGGTGGTTGTGTTACATTTCAATGGTTTGTGTTTAATGGCAAAGAAAATGTTTAGCATTCCTTTGATGCACCACCTCTATTAGTTTAGGTTTAATTTCTTACATCTTCTTAACCCTATCTCCTTGGCAAGTTAGATTAGGTTTTTGAGTAGATCCTCTACAATTTTAATGTGTGAATTTGAACAAATGAATAGGAATCGGCCTTCATCCGAAGAGCTTTCCCGATTGCAAAGTCCCACACTTTGGGAAAAGCTCCATGTTATGCAATCACACTGAGAGTTTCAACCCATCGAGTTGCAGACATTTAGGAGTGCTGTGATTATGCATCAATGGTTAGAAATATTGATTTCAAGTCCCACCAGGTGTGCGGTGAAAACTGTTGATGATAATCTTTGCACATGAATCAACAAAGTTGTGGGAAATCTTAGAGATTTGGGACTTGACCCCTAAGATAAGCTCTTGATTTTATAGAAGCTGGCTCTTCTCTAATTTGGGTTGAGATAAGGGTAAGAGAGAAAACAAAATAATATGTAAATCCTATGTAAGGCAGTGCATTGAATCTTTACTAAAAAGCACATAAATCGTTAATGAAATATCTGTTAGATCAATTAAAGAGCATTAAATATGATCAACCATTCTGGAGATATCTTAATCTATCAAAGGGAAAATTCAACTAAAATATAATCACATGCATAATGAATTGATTTATGTCCTTTTCAAATTGTGTCTAGGTGACGCATGGAGGCTTGCACATTCCTCCTCTTTATCTTTGACTTTTCAACCCACTTCAGCTATTTTTTTTGCTCTTTAGCCACGTGGTTGATTCTCGTTGCTCGAAGGCTACTGATTCCTTGTGCTTTCTCCAAAATGAGCCAAAGGGACACGTGGATACCCTTCGCACTCAGTTCCATACTTAGGAAAAATTCAGGCCTGACAAAATACAAAAGAATACTGAAAGGAAAAAGGGTCTGAGGCGACAAAAGGGTAGCAAAAATGGAAGAGCCCCAAAACAAATGGAGAATTCGTTCTACAAGAACTTGGTCTGAAAAGTTAGTCAACTTGTAAGAAGTAAACAAGAAATAAAATCTACTATAGAAATGTAAAAATTAATAAAAATAGATTAGGGTCCCACTAGGCGTGTTAGATGTTTTAATAGATTTTAGGATTCAATTTTACTTTGGGAATTAAATCATTATAACTTAGAAATGACAAGGTTTAGCGAAACCTGAGTGGATGATGATGAAAATGAAAATGGTAACTTGCATACACATATGAAACTTAACAAAAGAAATATTATATAATTATGAGGTGAGTTTCTTAGAAAATGCCAATTACAAGAACCAAAGGGATTCTTTTAGCATATGTCAACTAGCCTTTAGACAATTAAGCTGGAAATAATCAGTGAATAAGATTACAATTGATAATATAAGGTGATATGGATAATAAACTATGGATAGAAAATATTTGAATGTTATGATTCAATCGATGTCCTCGATGATGGGTTGAGGTGGAATGAAAATTTTGTCCCAATAGAGGAAGGCCTCATCACTTTGCTCGAGAAGAAGATCCAACTATTCAAGAATGTCATATGGATTGAGTGTAAGGACAATGACACATATGCTCAACTCGTGGTTGATATCAGATTGTCCCCACACGAATGGTTGACATACTATGTGGAGATCATAAATACACGTGGGCTCATAATTTTCTCTTGGAATGGTCATCTAATAGAGAACCAAGATTACAAGTAGAAGAACATTAGCCATGATTTCAAAATATTAGGAAAATATATCAAAATATATTTAGAGTGTAAAGTTGGGTATTTATAGAGGGATTGACATTGATCTCTATGATTGATGTTGATCTACATAATCAGTGTCAATTACTGTGTATATAGCCAGAAATTTGAAATGGCACCAATTATTTAATGAGAATGATAAAACAAGAATGTGCATGGTTTGGACATTTGTTATTACACATGAATACAATTGTCTTCCAATTCAGAGGATGGACATACCTTTGCAAAAATGATGGTTTGAATTAATGGATTGAGAGTGTAGCTTCTCCAAAGGGAGAATGATGTATTGAGATATTTCATCTATTTTATGTCAATATGAGGATTTTACTTAGCACCGAAAAATGTTCAATACATGAGTGCAAAATTCAGCCCTGCCATCTGTAATATTTTTAGATCCTTGGAGAATGAATCATGCCACCTTTTATAGGATCGCTGTTGTTTTAAATGAATCGGCACCTACCGACACCAATTTATGGAATCGGCACCGATTTCTATCTTTTTCGAGGAGAATGGTTGAATTTAGTTCCAACCATTTCCTTTTTCAGGATTTCTGTGTCTTATAATGGTTTTGAATTTGTTTAGGCTCGTGGGAAGTTTGTTAGGTGGTTAGGGTTGTTTAGGTTGTTTATTTTGTGGTTATGGGTGGTTATGAATGGTAAAATGGTGAATATATGTTGGTAAACGGGTAAAGTGACCATGTTGGATTAGAAGTGGATGTCTTATGGTTTATACGTACATGTAAGAATTAGGGTGACCTTATTCTATTGTCTACACTCACCATGATGTGAGTGCATGTTGAGAAGGTGGCAATATATCATAATGGATTGAGATACAACATTCAAGATGAAATTAGTTTATTGAATCCTATATTAGTAGAGGAGTGCCACAAATTTTCTCTCAAGGTTGAGAAGAACTCATCAAGGAAGAAAAATCAACAAAACAGAGGAAGAGGTAGAAATTTCAGAGGGAGGGAATAATAAGGAGGTATAAAGCAGATGTAAAGAATAAATTCAAAGTCTAGTAGCTCTTGAGGAAAAACATACAACTCAACAAGTTGCTTTGAAACTAGGATAAGGATACCATACATAAGAGGTGGCCAATCACAAAGAGGAGGAATAATATTGGGCAAGTGTTTAAAGTACAATTATTATGCAGAGCATACGTTTTCGGAGTGTCCCAAGGGTCTAAAAATAAAACAACACATGAGGGTAAAAATCATATTGTTCAATGAGAAGAGATGCATGATGGGACACCATTGTAAATTGAGGATCCTAAAATTTGTGAATCCTTGCTGATAAAGAGGGTGTTTCTCAAGTCCAACAAGGAGATGGATCCTACTCAAAGGAAGGCATTCTTTAGGACCACATGCAAAGCAACAGATAAGTGTTGTCAAGTTGTCATTGATAGTTGTATTGAAAATTTTCTTTCATTGGATATGGTAGACAATATGGGATTAGAGAGAATGAAACATCCCACTCCATAGAAGGTCTCATGGATTCAAAAGGGTCACCAAGTGTTGGTAAATGAGAAACATTTGGCAGAGTTTCAAATTAGTAGTTATAAGGATGAAATCGTTTATTACATCATCCTTATGGATTATTTTCATGTGATATTGGGAAGGCCTTGGTAATATGATAGGAAGACAATCCATGATGGTAAGAACAACACCTACACCTTAGGAAAATATGGAAGTATTCATAACTTGTTTCCCTTGAAGGATGGTGGAGAAAAAGAAAATATTCCTAAGGTGATGAAATTAGGAGAGAAGGAGTTCTTAATGGAATTGAAGGAAGAAGAGATGGCTTATGCAATAATTTCAAAACCCAAAATAGTCACCACAACCACAATATTGGATCAACTTACTATGTAGATTCAAAGTATGTTGATATAGTTGTAGCTGAATTTCCAACTGAGTTGCTACCAATTAGGAGCATCAGTCATCATATGGATTTCATCCCTAGAGTAATTTTTTCTACCAAAGTTGCATATATGATGTCACCACACGAGAATGAGGAGGTCAAGAAACATGTTTAAGAGCTATTAGAACAAGGCATAATAAGATAAAGTCTCATTCCATGTGCAGTCCCAAATATTTTAGTTCACAAGAAGGAAGAAGATTAGAGGTTGTGCACTGACTCAAGAGTCATTAACAAGATAACAATAAAGTTAATATTTCCTTTACCTAGAATGGTTGATTTAATGGATTGCTTGAGTGGTGTCAGGTACTTTCTAAGATCAAATTGAAGAGTGGATATTACCAAATAAAAATAAGGGAAGGTAATGAACGAAATATAACTTTCAAGACAAATGAAGGGGTGCATGAGTTGCTTGTAATTTCTTTTGGTCTCTTTAATGTTCGAAGCACCTTCATGAGGTTGACAAATGAGGTTTTGAATCCTTTCATAAGTAAGCTTTTGATATTATATTTGGATGACATTTTGATATTCACTCAGTCAAGGGAGGAACATCTTTATCATCTCGAGTTGGTGTCGAAGAAATTACAAGAGGAGAAATTGTTGGTAAACTTAAAGAAATGCATCTTCATGGAGAAAGAGCTGATATACTTGGGATTTGTGATCTCAAGAGATGTTTTGAAGATGGACAAAGATCAAGTGAAATATATAGTGTAGTTTTCAACTCCAAGAAGTGTTAATGTTGTAAGAAGCTTCCATGGTCTAACTAGTATTAATAGAAAATTCATTAGACATTTCAGTTGTATTTGTGCTCTTATAGTAGAGAAAATCAAGGGAGGTAAAACAAATTAGTGGATTGAATTTGATGAGATAAAATTTCAACTATTGAAGAAAAAGAGCATTGAGCACCCTGTTTTGGAACTACCTAACTTCAAAAAAAAATTCAAATAGAATGCGATACAAGTGGTGTGGCCATTAGAGTTGTTTTGATTTAGGAGGCTAGACCTATTTCCTACTTCGGTGAGAAGTTGAATGAAAAGAAGAGGAAGTATTCAACCTATGACCTTGAGTTCTATGACATTATTCAAGACTTGAAAAAGTGGAGACACTATCTGCTGCCCAAGGAATTTTTTCATCTATACTAACAACCATGCCTTACAATTCATAAAAATCAAACAAAAGTTTCATCAAAGACATATCAAGTGGATTGAGTATTTGCATAACTTCTCATATGTTCCCAAGCATAAGAAATTACATGCCAACAAATTAGTAGATACACTAAGTAGGAGAACTTTGCTCCTACAATAAATTTAGTTATAACATAGAGGATTTGAATCACTTAAGCAGATGTATGAGTAGGATCCAAACTTTAAGGAGGCCTATGAAGTTTTCAAACATCCTACAAGAAGAGATAGGATCCCATGGATGGAAAGGATTAATATTCAAAGGAATTATGTTATGCATTCCTAGAGGTTCTATGAGGGATAATTTTTTGAAGGAGAAGCATAATGGTAGTCGTTGAGGTCATTTAGGGATAGATAAGACATTAACTTAGTTAATTACTTTCAACTATTGGCCCAAGATGCAATCAGATGTCAGAATATTTGTGGAAAGGTGTAGAGTTCGTCAACATGCCAAAGGAAAGAGTCAAAATAAATTTCTATACTAGCCTTTTTCAATTCCAAATGAACCATGGGATGTGATATGCATGTAATTTGTGTTGGGGTTTCCAATAATCGAAAGAGGTAATGACTCTATATTTGTAGTGGTTGATAGGTTTTCTAACATGGTTCACTTTATATATTGTAATAATGTATATTACAAACTTGATTTTGAAGGAGGTAGTAAGATTGCATGGTATTCCAAGAATTATAGTTTCATATAGAGACACCAAGTTTTTTGGTCACTTTTGGAGGAATATTGGGAAGAATCTTTGAACCACCTTTAGGTTTATCTCATCTTATCATCCTCATACTGATGGCCAAACTGAGGTATTAAACATAAGTATAGCCAATATCCTAAGGTGTTTGATAAGTGATCATCTCAAGCAGTAGGATCAAGTTTTGGAAAAAGATGATTTTGTTTACAATGACTCCCCAAATAGAAGTACATGTATGATACCATTTCATATTGTATTTGTAATCCATCCAAGGGGTGTGTATGAGTTGATAAATTTGTGCAAACAAGAGAAGAGAAGTGTAGATGGACAAGATTTTGCAACAACAATGCAAGAGATGCATGAACAAGTCAAGAAACAGTTGGAAATGAATGCCAAACATTATAAGAAACATGTAGACCTGAAGAGGAGAGAGGTGAAATCTCAAGTGGGTGATTTAATGGTGGCATATGTGAGAAAAGAAAGGTTTTCCCAAGGAGAATACAATAAGTTGAAATTAAAGAAGATTGGACCTTGTACGGTCTTAAGGAAATTTCAGCTAACTCCTATGAGATTGTGCTTCCACCACTTGTTGGAATCTCACCTATATTCTATATTTTATACCTTTACCCTTACATAGTTGGGGAAAATATGTAATAAAAGGAAGGGAAGGATGATAAACCATTCATTTAATGGGCACAACATTTTCCCAAGGTAAAACTGGAGGCATTAGAATACATTCTTGACACACAAGCCTCTAAGAAGACTAGAGGGAAGGATTATATCAGATATTTGGTCAAGGGGAAGGAACACCATATTGAGGATGCCACATGGATGATAAAAATAGATATAACTAAGTATGGATGCACTCTTGAAGACCTCATGAATAGGAGCTCATGAGTGATTTTCAGCCCATAGAGAGTATGATGCAGGAGCATCATGAAAGAATATTTTTTTTAATGATTTTCAAATGGGAATTTTTGTATGAGAGTGTGTGGTAATTGGTAGGATGTGTGTGTAGTCATAGAATTAAAATTTAGGCTTGTAATGGTGTGTTTTTTAGTTTTCCCTCCAAAACTTTAAATTTGTTAAGGAAATTTGGAGGATCTTTTCAAGTTTTGGTTCAATGTAAAGAGGTAGGAGAGTATGTAGGAGTCTTAGGATGTTGGATCACATGTATATAAGGACTCTTATGTCCTTATTTGTCATGTATTGAAACATCTTGGTCAAAGGATAGAATGAAGACAAAATTGGGAAAGAGAAGAGTCGTGAGAGACAAAACACCGAAGGGAACTTTAAGAAAGGGTAGATGAAAGGTGTATACAAGAAAAAAATCAGGTAAATGAAAGACAAGAAAAAAAATGTTGCAATCCTTTCTGTAAGCTCTTCTTGCAACTTCAAGATGATATAGTTGAAGTTTTTTAAACTGTTGTAGGATTTTGAGACGGTTTGGTTGCGGATGCTCCAAGTTTTCTTCCAAATGGAGGAGGAATGCTACGAATTTTTTTTGTGATCAAATGGATAACCTTTCAGTATACAATTTCGAATGGAAAAAGAGTAGAGGTTTGCTGCAATTTCTTAAAGCTTCCAAGAGATTGTTTTGTGAAGGATATAACTTGTTATTTATAATAGAATGAGAGGCTATGGAGTGGATGAAGGTTATTAATGAGATCATGAATGTATTTTCCTAACATAGCCATTGGATTTGGTTATGGTAGCTTAGATAGATTGAATATCTATTGAGGAGAAATGAATTTTTGGTTGGCAATAATTATTTTATTTGATAAGGTGGTTGTACGTGCATTATTTCCACTTCCACCTTTATAGGATTATAGTTGTGGAGTGGAGTGAGGTAGTTTAACTTGAGTGAATAGGATAAATGAAGTGGAGTGTGAGTAGATAAATAGATTTATTTCTATTTAAATAACTAATTAAATTAGCTAAGGGATGTGAGTGGGTACTTAAATATTTAATTAAATTAGCTAAAGGACATTATTAGAATTAATTAAATTAACTCTAAAGGGATGTGGGCAAATTTTGGTGAGATGTAAGAGGATAGTGGTTTAGAATGCATTCTAGAACCAATTTTGGTATATTATGGAAAGGATGTGGATAATTAGGAATGACTAGAAATAGGTATGTATTTTTAGGGTGTTTACATTTACCCCTCTTTAAAGTGTTATTATGAAGTATTAACATTTTAAAGATAGTAGAAATATGTAGACCAATGAGCAGATGACAGGGAAGTATGGTGGATCTGCTTGATATGCCCCGAAGAAGCATTTGGATGCCCCATTGAGTGTGGATTCTAAGGGGATGCCCCCTCAAGAAAATGGGTGATGCAACAAAGCGGTGGACAACTGATTTATAAGAAGAAGGAAATGGAAGATGGGTCAAGGAGTAGAAGAATAATGGGAGTGAGTTTTCTCATAGCACGAGCTTCCATGTAAATAGTGAAAGTTAGAGAAACCTTATTTTGTTGTTGCACAACATATTTGTCACCATGATTATGAAAGAATCGTGATGTTTAGTCCATTATGTGCGTAAACAAACACACACACAAAAAAAACAAAAGATAAAAAGTAAAACAAACCCAATATACACAGTATATGTATATACCATGACTGTAAATGAACCAATATGGGAACATAATATTGGTAATTGGTCCAAAGAAAAAGATAATACAAAAAGGAAATAAAACCCAATATACACAATAAAAGTATGCATCATGGCTATAAATGAGCCAAGATGATAACACAATACTTGTAATTGGTCTAGAAAAAATAACAATGCAACACAACTTGAAATAAAGACAATTAAATATGCCCCCAATGTGTTCCACAGTGATACAAAAAGTAGATTTAGATGCCCCCAAACATGGATATTGACATGCAAGGGAATGGGATCAGAATGAAAGAGAGGAGTTAAGTAACTCCTCTTAACATTCTTTGTTGGATTGACGATGAAAAATGATCTGAGATTGAAAAGGGTCATTTCCCCCAAGTAATGACACTAACACGAAAGGGAAAGAATGAGAGCCAAGATTACCACAAGTGAGGATGCACGTGATGGAAATGATTGATTTGATTTTTTCTAAGAAAGAATACTGAAATGTAAAGGATAAAATGATTTATTATGATAGTCATAAGATGGTTGGAACGATCACTAAGGTAGGAGTTAAAAGTTTCATTTCGTTAAATTGTTTTTGGATTTTTGATGTTTTTGTAAGATTTTAGGATTTTGTGATTATTTTGGTTTTTTGATTATTTGGATTTATTTTTTTGATATATATGATTTTTTTTTTGGTTTTGATGTTTTAAATTTTTTATATTATGGAGTTTTGACTTGGTAAAGAGTGCGTTGTTTGAATAAATGAAAGGGACATGGTAAGGAATGTCAAATGTGCCTCGGTGAAGCGTTTGGATGCCCCAACGAGTCAGAATTAGTTGATCAGAGTGCCCCCACAAGTGGGTGGGAATCACAATGGAGCAGCAGACAACCACGTGATAAGATAGAGTAGAATCTGTGGATAGACATTTAGAGGAATGAAGAAGAAAATTAGTGGTTTTTGTTATGGAGGTAAAAAATAGGAGAATTAGGGTTAGGAGGGTATAAATAGATGGGTGGAAGGGTTAGTAAAGATCATATGTTATTTGTTCTATTAGACTCCATTTTACATTTGAGTGAGATTTGAGCTCTGACTTTTTAGGGATGGCTCAATGATCTCAAAAAAATCATCATATAGACTGTGTCTGAGAGTTCAGGCATAGACCAAATGAGGGTGAGATGGTAAGTAGTGATTTTTAAAAGTGTTTTAGTGCATTTATTGCTAGTTAGATCTAGGAGAAAAAATAAATCTAACACTAGTGCATGTACTTGAGTGTGCTAGTGTAGCCCATGAAACGTGTCAGCATCATCATGTAGGTGCTAGCGTGCAAGTAAGAGAATAAGAGTAAAGGTTAAAACACTCTAGCATATTAAACGTACTAGTGTTAAAGTATGAGCATGAGCTTTAATGTTAATGTGCTAGCGTAGATGCGCTAGCATTAAGGTGCACGCGCTAGCATGAGTGTGATAGTGTATAAGTAAATGTGCTAGCATATTAATGGGTGTGCTAGCGTGATTAACATTTTTTTTTTTGAAAATTAGAATACAAAAATGATGATCTAACAGTGTTGTGGGATGGTTTTAATGAGACATTGTTATCATTAGACATCTGTGAGCGTCATAGAAAGTTACAAAAATTCTAGAGGAGATTTACACGTAAATAACAGAGACAGCTGTGCATGCTACTAGAGGCAACATGGATAAATTTTATTTCATAGTTAGCAGACATCTCTCTTCCACTCATGAAATTTACCCTAACTAACTCTTTACATGTCTCCATAGGCTCATTCATGGCCATTTTTTTCTAGTTACATCATTTTATCTTTTTCTTTGATTCATATACTTCTGCTAGGACTATTCAACATGTCTTTGACACACCTTATACATCTAACCTCCTTAATACTTCATATGATCTCTTTTACATGTTTTTTTTTTTTTCAATTTTAAATCATTTAGGAGGGGAAGTATAATAATACAAATTCAAATTTTGAACATTTTCAACACCTTTACTTGACTCACATTGGCTTGCTAAGAACTTAGCAGCACTCTAACAACCTAAGATAAAAATTGCATGCTCTTTATTCCCTGATACTCCTGCATCAAAATGGGTAAGAAACACAAAAGTTCTATTCATTTTACTAACAATTTTTCTCTCTCCAGACCTCTTTTTTGAAGCGATAGGCAAAAATTGAAATGTTTTGACTCTAAATCATGTGTCCTTGCAAAAATTTTGCATGTTATCTGATATGAATCTATTCATTTTGAAAATTGTGCCATGAATACCTACCAAATAAATACTATTTCTATCCATGAAGTGATAAGGGAAGTCATGTTGAAGAGTGGAATAAATAATGCTCATCTCAGTCACCTCCTTGAACTCAGAACAATCAACCTAAACCTATCATTGTGATTGAAGAGATAATTTGTGTGTGAGCATGTTATTGAGCTAATAAATGACCATGAACTCCTTCACAAGTCATAAATGATTTGTTGGAGCTCACACGTGCTTTGATAAAGTGTTATGTGGTTCTTATTTCATATCTTTACAACTATCTCGTATAATTTTGACAAGAGGAATGAATTATAAGGTTGTGTTTGTAAAGAACCCTTTACACACTATGCATTCAAGGTATTTAGGGTAATGTATATGCTCTTCTTGAAGTACTTCTTACACAAATGGGTTGTGAATAAAGGTGTAATGATAAGGAAGCTTCAAGTTCAGATTGTCATGTGATATTTCAACAAATACTCATTTTTCTTGGTGTTTCCACTTGGTAATATGAGTCAGAAAGGTTAAGAAATAGTCAGAGAAGCACTTAAGATTACATGGTAAAAATATCAACCAAATAGAACATCTTATTTCTAGACATGATTTAGTCCTTTGTAACAATCAAATAGGAGTGTGAATGTAGGCTAAAGTCTTGAAAAATCTCATATCAATCAAGGAAAATAAACTTTGAAATTGTTGAGAGAAATATGATGAAGTTATTCTTCTCATGCAGTGGCATAAGAGTGAAATCAAATGTGTTATAAGTCCTAAAGTAGTGAATGTGGGTTTGGATATTAAAACCCTAGTTATGCAAATGTTTTAAAAATCAAGTTAGTCAAAATATGGTGGCATTTTATCTGACAAATCATGAACTTGAGGAGTTATGCCACATCCTAAACCTTCTTGTGAGATGACTTTGAACTCATGCTTGGGTGAAAATGTGAGAATTCGCTAGAAAAATGAATAAGTATCTCAATTTATGTAAATTGTGAATACCCTATTGAAGAATCACGTTTCCTTGAGAAGTGTTGTGCTACTCTAACCTCTTGGTGGTCATGATTGTTCCAAAGCACATACAAGGAGTCTCTCCAAAGTTTGATAATAGTCAGTATCTTGCATCTCTTATCCTGACAAGAATTTCTCTAACTTTTTTGAAGCTCCTCCATGACTGTGAGTTATTAATTGTGAGGAAGAAGAATAAATGATGCTTTATATCTTGGTGTGATGATGATCAAGCTCTAAGTGGTGATGTTATGATGCTTCATTCCTTGCTTCAAATGTTTTTCTTCAAATGTTTGTTCAAGTTATAATTCTTTCTTTGGCTCAAGTGAAGTTTGAAGAGTAAATTGCGAAGAAGGGAGAAGAGTTAAGGTTTTGGAGAAATTGAAAGGTTTTTGTAAAATTCCATGTAACTCGGAACACTTGATGAATAATCTTATAATCCATGGAAGAATCCTATTCATTGGGGGAATAAAACAACATTATGTACATATGTTACAAGACAAAGTTTTCAGAGACAAATTGAATATCGAATGACATGACAAAGTACAAGGGAGTTCAAGAGACTCCATCTATCACTCTTTTGTCCTAAGAAGATCTTGAACGAGCTTGCATACCATGAAGGTGAAACTGAATCATGACAGATGTCATTATGAAATGTCAAGGCCGTTATATGTGAAGTATCTTTATATCACTTTATTCGAGTTGTCAAGGGGGTTATGTGAAGATTCGAAGGCATATGAAGTGCAAAGGACACATGTGAAATATTATTCATGTATTTATGTTCTTTGATAGGTTTGAATATTGTTGCTGATACATGATGAAAATTTGATATCTATTGTGAACTGATTGGCGTCATGAGAGGAGAGTGAAGGTGAAAAAGAAAAGAAAGGTGTGTGTAGTAGAAGCCTTGTATGATAGTTCGTTACATCTGATTAGACAATCAAAGAAGAATATTAAAACTATGGAAAAATAGGAGAAGAGAAGAGGAGAATAGTGAGCTGAAATGATGATCACAACATGTTGGTGTAAGAAACCAGGTGATGAAGGTGATCAAAATTTGTATGATAAAAGTTCGAGTTGTTGCTAAGAAATTTGGGAGCTGGTACTTCCTGGCAAGTAGTTGCTTTCCAAATCAGTCAAGTGGGCTCTTTGCTTTGTATTGGAGTGGGTGCTTCAGACTGAGTGGGTGTTCACCACATGGTGAAATCATTGTAATCTTATAGGATAATTTTTCCAAGCTAGTTCTATGATTTTCACGGGTTTTTGCCCCTTGATGGGTTTCCCACCTTAAATCTTGTATTCTCATGGGTTCATGTATGTTTATTTCTTCCTCTCTATCATGGTTAAGATAGTTAATTCTGGTTGATTGAATCATTGTAAATTGCTTCAAAAGTGTTTAAAGAGCATTGATTCACCCGCCTCTCAGTTCCTAGAATTTATAATGGAAGTATTGTCATTGTAGCATTTTTCATATATGTCAAAGGGAGATAAGCATCAAAAACATGTTAAAGAGTCAAGCAGGTGTGTTTTGTCTTGTGTGTTGTTGTCAATGTTTTTGAAGATAGTTGTCATCAATGACAAAGGGGGAGATTGTTAACCATTGTGTGTTAGTGTTGTCATTAATGTCAATTCAATTGATGGAAAAGGGTGTCACGGTGTTGTGTAATTCTTCATGAGGTGTCATTCAGTGTCAAACATGAAGGTTGATTGGTAGTGTCCAGATTTGGTGATGTATTATGGTGTTCTAGAGCATGTTTCAGTGTGTATGGTTTTTGTTTGAGTCCTCCCAAGTGATTTGAAGGTTGGCGTGAGGTTCGTCATGGTTTGTATAATGTGTCACAAGTGTTAATGAGTTCGTAAGATGCCATCAAGGTCAGTTCATGGTTTGTCATGGTGTGAAGGAATGATTCAAGGGTTATTCCAAGCCCTGGAGCTTGCATAATGGTACGAAGGTATGAGTTTTGAAGATTAAAAATATTTTTGAAGCATGGTAACATCATGGTGATAGTGTATATGGCATGTATGGTGAGTTTCAAGTCAGTAATTAGAGGTACATTGCATGTTTAAGGTCCTTGGGAAGCAAGAAGGTGGTAACATGCTTGTTGAAGTTTTCTGATTGCTTATATAACATGTCTAAAGGTTCAATGATTTGGTTAATCTTGGAAGTTATTTTGGAGGCAATGGAGCAAGTTCACCTCGAAGCTAGTTGTTGTGTCCTAGAAGGCTAAATGAGAATTTTCAAAGATGGACTTGGTTGAAGGCCTTCCACTTAGATTTTGAAGGAAATGTAAGATGTTATGGAAAGAGGATTTAGATGTATTTTGAATGGTATAATTTTTTTCTCAAGATGGGGCGATTTGATAGGTCATCCAACTCAGTTTGTGAAGAAGAAGTTTGATTGTTTTTTAGGACAAGATTGCTCTGGCTAGAAGATGGAGGTATAAAGGGCATGAGATGGATTAGTTTTTACTTTATATCACTTGGAGAGTGAAGAGTGATGAAGTATGTTCCTATTGAAGGCCTTTGGAGGTATTGAAATTGGCAAAAATGGTCCAAACTAGTTGAGTTTCTAAAACTACTTTCCGGGAAGCTCAATTTGGTGAAGAGGAAATTCAGCATGATTTACATGTGTGTATGTTTCATGATATCTATCAAGCATGGATGTGATCTACAAAAAAGGGGAATTCTAATGAGTGGTTACATTCCACAGTTGAGGTGTTCTTGGAGCCTAAAGGTGAAGAATGGTTCCTGCAAACAATTGTTTTTAGAAGGATATGAGCCTTCCTAGTTGTGTTATGAAGAATTTGATTTGTGAAAGATAATGTACAACCATGGATGATGTTTTAATGTCATTTTTGACATGTTTGATAAATTTTGGAGCTTGAATAATCATGTTAATGAGATTTGTAGGATTTTGGTCATCCAAGTGATGGGGTTTTGAGTTGTTTTTAGCTTATTTCGTGAGATTGAGCATGACAAAACAACATGGGTCTATTACAAGTGATTTTATGAGTATGGTTGTATATTTTTAGTGTATATAATTGTATATTTTTACTGACATATGTTGCATTTGTGAGTGGAAAATCATATAAAAGTAATGTTTTGAGTTCATTGTTGAACTAGTGATTGAAGAGGGAAAAATACAAGTTGAATGAGAGATAAGAGGTGGTGTTATGGCATAAAATTAGAGTAGATGAAGTGAGAAAAATTGTGAGGAGAGTTAGAGAGCATGTATGTTAGAGATTGAATCTAGGACAAGTCATGAAAGAGTGAGATATAACGAGTTGAAGGAATAATGGTTTTATGAAAGTGTGTGAGCTAAACTAGTTATCTCCATCAGTTGTGGAAGAAAAAAATTTAGAGATCTTCATCTACAGGTGTTTGAGTTGGTTCTTGATCATCTTAGGGGTTGTAGCCTCCTTGTGGAGTGCGTTCTTCATTAATTTAAGGGTTGGTGTTCCTTGTAGGGTTGGTGCTCTACCAAACTAGGGGTTGATGCTCCTTGTGAAGTTGGCGCTTCACTAAATCTCTTTAATTTGTGTAATATAAGCACATTTTCTATGGGTTGTTTTTCCCATGAGGTTTCTCACTTATATATGGTGTTCACGTGTCTTCCTCTTTTCTTCATGTACTTATGAATACTTAATACACACCTAATGTGCTCATATGGTTTTGAATGTTAAATGGATGAATGTAAGTAATGGCGAATGAAATGAAATTTTTGTAGGACTAATTCACCCCCCTCCTCTCAATCCATTGTGCTTCCAAAAATTGGTATTGGAGTAGGTCCTTGTGAAGAAAGTTTAACAACTTTAAGGAGATCCTTTGGAGCATAAGCATGGGTAAATCTTTAGATGTTGAGGTTGCATTAAGGATGAAATATGAACTTGCATAGTATTTGATTTATAGTCTACAAGATCAAATAAATTACATGGATAAATAACATGGTCAAGCTATTAAGGGTTTGGAATTACAGGTTGATAAAGTGATTAAAGCTCAAAAGGGAAAAGAAGAAACTTGTCTCAGGTATGAAGAGAAGTTGAAATCCCTAGAATCTGAATTTGAAAGTGCATATAGTAGGTTGAGGATGTAGGAGAAGTTAGAAAATGGTATTGAATCTCTTGATGGGATATTGGAGAGAAAAAGAGCTGCAAATGAAAAAGATAGACCTAGGTTTCAAAGGTAAGCAGAAGGATAATGATGAAGAATTTGGACTAAGTACTCAATCAGACATGAAGGAGATAAAGAGGAGTGGTTTAAAAATTTCTTACTCTCTTAGACAACCTAATTTTGTTAGCTATGGTGCTTCTTTTAATGGTTATTTCTATGTTTGTTATGATTTTTGTCATAGAGCTAGAGATTGCAAAATAAGGTCTCCTAAGAATGGAGTAGGCCTCTTCAAAGGTGAATTTCATTCATGTTGTGAGTATGGCTATAGAGTTAAGGACTGTGGTTGTAACTTAAGTGTGTATGTGTCAAGAAGGAAAAACAATGATATTGTGTGCCACAAATGTCACAAAAAGGTCATATTGTAAGACATTGCTACCTAGGTAAAAATTTTGGGTTTAACAACAAATTTGTAGCTCAAAATGGAAGAGTATTCAAGAAGAATACTCCCATGAATGATTCAAAGAATGTCATGCCATATCCTAAGGTAAAGAAGATGGTTGATCAAGAAATAAATGTTAAGAGATAAGATTCTCATTCTGAAATGCATATCATGAATCCTAATCCAATAAGGTTTGTCAAAGAGGGTTCTAGTGGCATCAAGATGGGAGAAAATTTTATTCAAGGAAGCATGTTTTCCTTAGATGAAGAGATTAAAACTAAAGAAAGTCATATGTGTCTCATTGCTTGAAGAATTTTGGACTCTAGGATACTTAAAGATTAATAAGGTATGGGATATGACTTATCCATGTGGTTTTTGACTCTTTGATAATTTGTAGGTGTCTGAGTTTGTAAGAGTATGCATAAGTAAGGTTCTTGTAGGTGTATTTTTCATGATAAATAGTCTTGGTCAAGACACCTTGTCTCAGTTCACAATTATGTAGAGTGTCTTGTGTACAAAAATTCAAATGTTTATTCATTGTAGTCCAATGTTTAGTTGAACCATCAAAGAAGGTTGTGTCAATTCTGAGGTCATGTTCTTGGTCTAAATTTGGCATTGTTTGATCATGGAAAGTTTGTTTCATGTAATGAGGGTATGTAAATGTCCAAAGGAGCCTAAAAAATCAGTAGATCTAGTTGAGTATGCATAAGTTAATCCTAACTAGTCTGAGTTGCAAAACTGATAATCCTAAATGCACATGAAAGAAGTGTAATAAAGTCCTAGAGAGAAATCCATGTTTCTATTAGACAAAATTGTGATCACTCATGAGATGTTTCTGCTATGTTAAGGTCTGGTCTAATGGTATGTAACAATACTATCATAAAGTGTCTTGAGAAGATATTCATCATTTTGTTGAAGAGTTTTATAAGTGAAATATGTTTCCAAGGTGGTCATTTTTCATTTGTGTCAAGATAAACTACAATCTTAGGTCTCTAACATTGAGTCATCCTATATTAGAAGTACTTGATTCATTTATCTTAGAATGAAGTTTATGCAGGAACACCACCATCAAGCATTTGAGCACAAATGAAGTCTAAACAAGCACATGAAAGGCACTGAGCATATGCAAGGACTGTCAAAGTTTTCTACCTCCATTTTTATTATTGTTCAAGTCCAAATTTGAATGTATATTGTCATGGTAAAAGTGAAAGCATTGTAACGAAGGGTAATAGGTCAAGTTGACTAGGTAAGAGTGGTTAAGTAGGTGTATATGAGTTTTTATTAGTTTGATACGGTCATGAAGACCATAAAAAAAGGAATATGCAATGAGTTGTCAGGTATCCTTGGATGAATATTATCCAAAATTTGCTATGTTTAAGGTGTAGTTGAGCTTTCTTAAGGCGATTTGGTCTATTTAGAAGCTATTTGAGCTTCTTAGGGAGATAGAATAGGGATGTAAAACATAATGAATGAAATAAATTCAAAGGAAGAAGCTTGTAAGAGTGGGATCAATGATAGAGGAAGCATGTATGATGATTGAGAGATTTTTTTTTTGTTTTCAAGAAAATATGCATGTTTTCTATGGAATGTGCATGAAATTGTAACAAGACAACGGTTCCCACATAAGAGAGGAGAACATGAAGGTATAGTGGATGTCTTTCTCACAATTTAAGTAGGGTGATTATATGACAGGGTTCCTGATTTCATAAGAAGAGTTGTGGACTGAAATTGGCATGTAGGGGCAAATAATATACTAACATGTTATAGGTGGGAGTCTTGGTATCCTTTTGGGTGAAGTAACTAGTAATGGCTCCAAGATGATATAGATAGGGTGAATCAAGCCACCTAGTGAAGTTGAGAGGCAAAATATATAACCTTGAGAAGGACAATTAGATAGTAAAGAGATTGTATAAGAGAAGGGATGGATTAGATAAGGTTTGAAGGGTAATGAGGATAGAAATAACAGTCAAGAATAGTACTTAAAGCACTTGTCATTGTTTATATGCTTGGAAATCAGTTTTAAATGTTGATTAGGACAGAGTTAGGTGTATGCAAACAATCAAGGATTAGAGGAAAAATTTCATTCATAATCCTAGGACATGATATATGGCATGATATGCATGTCAAGGTGGATTAGCTGACCTAAGAAGTGCACCATTTTATGTATCAGACCAGAGAAGATACCACTTTTGATATTTGATTTCTATTATGGATGTTGAAATGAGTTAGTAGGATGTTTACTTTGTTTTGAGGTCGTATGTTATTGTGATAATGGTTGAATGAGGATGTGATACAAATTTGGAGGTGAATGAGAAGAGAAGAGAAACTCAAGTAGTCAAGAAGGATGAAGAAGTTAAAAGAGCCTAAGAAACTACAACTAGCAGAGAGGAAGATTGGACCAAGAAGATTGACATAGGTACCATTGAAGCTTGAATAGGTGAAGAAGTTTTGAGAAAGAGGAAGAGGTAGCCAGATATCCAAGAGGAAACTTGCATAAGATAGATAAAGAAAGCTATAATCCAAGGTGATAGAGACTTGGATGATATATATACCATGGAAGCTATACCATGGAGACATGTAATTGCTTTGGTATAGGAAATGAGAGAGGTAAGAGTGGCAGGAGAAAAGAAGAGAAAATAAGGGAAGAAAGAAAGAGATGTATCTGAAATAAGGAGACATGCTGAACTCCTTGAGAAAGAGATAACAACAGTAGGGAAAAAGTTAGTTGGTAGAGCATATGAAGAGGTTGAAATCATATAGGATGATATGATGGATACACAGGAAGATCTAAGCTTCATGAGTGAAGCATGTGAAGATTCTTGTAGAGATGAGACAAAGCATGAGTATGAAGACTTCATAGATGAAGAGAATGAGTGGTCTAGTGAATATGAGGAAGAACCACAAAGATAAGTCAAGAAGAATGATGAACAATCCATTTAAAGTACATTTTTGAATGCTAATGTTATGTCTAAGTCTGATTTTACAGGTATACATGGTAGCCTAGTGAAGGAATCTATGATGGATGAGAGGGCAAGTAAAGAGTCCATAACAAAAGTGAAACAATGAATGCATTTGAAATCATTTAAGCATGAGGGTATGCAAGAAGCAAAAGGGAAGAAAGAGGAAAGGATAAGTATAGAGGACCTTGTAAAAGAGTATGGATACATAGTGCCTCAATGGTTTAATAATACATCACCTAAGCAGGTATGTGAAGATAAGAAGACTAATGAGCTAGTTATTGTTCCAAGAAGCTGCTGGAAGAAGAAGGTTGATGTCATTCTAAGAGAGGTAAATGAAATGAGAGATAAAGGTAAACAAACTGAATTTGATTCATTAGTTGATGATATTTCAAGCATGGTTAATGATAATGATAAATGTATGACTGGATTTTGCAAAGATAATATAGTATGGAATAATGTGGAAGCAGGTGAATTCTGTTATGGAGGTCAAAATGAGAAAATAAAGGAAAATGTAGACTTCTTGGAAGAAGTACAACCGTGTCTAAGTGTTGGACCTAAGTTTGATGAATACCAAGAAGATATGGATGATTTCTAATTTTCTTGTTGCAGGAAGAATTGAAGAAGGTAGAAACTTTGTTTGCAAGTCAGCCCATGGATGAAGAAGAGGTGGAACCATGGAAGAATGATGAAGAACAGTCACAAGTGCATGAAAATGAAGAGGTAAAATGTGAAAATTTGAAATCATATTTTGTTTGTTTTGATGATAGTATGGATGACACAAAACTAATTGAGGAGATGTTGTAATTTGAACAAGAGGATGAGTTTGTTTATGAGAACATGGAGCAATTATAGGCCGAGGTGAATGCATTAGAGTATGCTTTGCATAATGAAGGACTTGATGATTGTCCTAAACTGGTTGAGATGGAGAAATTTGATGAATTGAAGAAGGAAAATGAGTTACAAGGAGGAAGAATAGTGAAATAAGAAACAAATGCAGCAGTTGTGAGAGCAGATTGGAATGAAAGGATCTTTGAAAAGCCTAGGGATGAAGCAACGCAAGGAAAACATAGGGATAAGAAGACCAAATTGATATTGGTCAATGAAAAAACAAAATATGAAGAGGAGAAACAACATCATGGAGAAGCTTCATGGTTTCCAAATTTTGTGTCTAAGGTTGTTTCTAGTGTTGTGCATGCAGGTATAACAATTGATAAGGTAGAAAAATCTCAAGAATATATGAGAGTACTCTTGGAAGGAGAACAAGAAGACTTTCAAGACCTATACGAAGATGAAACAATATCATGGAACCTAGTGAATGAGAAGCAGATAAGAAGAGGTGAGTACAAGAAAATAAAAAGGAGCAAAAAGATGAGATATCGAAAATACAATAAGAAGGCACAAAGACTAACATGGAAAAGGATGACAGGAGACCCAGGTACAAGTCAAGGAGCAAGAAAAAGATGAAGACTCATGAGCAAGGAGCTCATGAAAAATTTCAAGATGGATAGCTTGATGCATGAGCATCACCATGGAACATTGGAGCATAAAATGAAGTCTAAACAAGCCTATAAAAGGTACTAAGCATATGCAAGGACTGTCGATGTTTTCTATCTGCATTTTTTTTGCTGTTCAAGTCCAAATTTGAATGTATATATCATTGTAAAAGTGAAATCATTGTAACCAAGGGTACTAGGTAAAGTTGACTAGGTAAGTGTGGCTAAGTAGGTGTGTATGAGTTGTCATTAGTTTGATAAGGTCATTAAGACCATAAATAACAAATATGCAACGGGTTTTCAAGTGTTCTTGGATGAATATTATCCAAAATTTGCTATGTTTAAGGTGTAGTTGAGCTTTCTTAGGGTGATTTGGTCTATTTAGAAGCTAGTTTAGCTTCTTAGGGAGCTAGAATAGGGATGAAAAACATAATGAATGGAATAAATTCGAAGGAAGAAGCTTTAAAGAGTGGGATCAATGATAAAGGAAGCATGTATGATGATTGAGAGAAGAATTTGCTTTGTTTTCAATAAAAATTGCATGTTTTCTATGGACTATGCATGAAACTATAATAGGACAGTGGATAATAAACCCTCAATGGCATTGATTTGTTGGATTTCCCTTAACTGCTAAGGTGAAAAGGTTCTAAAAGTAATGTGGATTACAACTATAATTTTTATGATTCTTGAAACTGTGTAAAATGATTTTAATAGCCAAATGTGTGTCCTCGGGCTCGTTTCAGGGCCTCTCATATTTTTTGATTTCCCTCATGAAATTATCCATAATTTACAAAATTTCTCTGTCTTGGCATTTGTAGACACCTGTAGTTTGATCAAAGCACTATTATTCCTAATATTGCACTAACTATTCTCCTTCTTGCAAATTGATGACATACCATCAGTTAGACCTATGTAACTCCCCTCTTACAACACTCTTTTGGTCGTATTCCTCTTGTAAACCAATTAAGTAGGCTATTATAGTCTCATTTTGACTAAACCATCTTCTCATTCCCTTCTACACTACTAGTTTCCTAGACTATCAATCCATTTCATTGGATTGATTAGACCTCTTAAAAATCTTTCAAAACCCTAATTCCTCTCTAAACATGATTAACTAGCATAACGTAGTTTAACTAGTCCTAACCATGATTAACCTCTTCTAAACCTAGTCAAATCTTAATTTGACTCCCTAATCAACTTTTTGGCTTATCCGCTAGTCCCACATGAATCAAAATTCCTCCACTTTCGCAAATGGAAAACTATTAATAGCCCACTACCCCCCTCTCATTTCTAAAAACTCTCCTTCTTCCTAACATAAACTATAGTATTATTGTTAGGATTAAGAGTTATTTCATTTCTTTCATTAAGCTATTGATTTGTCATTGCACCACACATCAAGCATTGAGTAAATGGGAAGAACTGTTGGCCTTGAAGCCATTAATGGTGAGCTCCCATTCTCATAATCACAAACTGATTGCTTAGATCCTTACTAGGTTCATTCTTAAAGCTTTCAAGAGTAGAGGATTACTAAATATGCTAGATTTTCTTATTTATTTCAATATTAATGTATGCAAATGGATGAATCCTTGTTTATCTCTTATCTGATGGTCCACTGACTAGTTGTTAAGAGCCTTTGGGGTTTCTTTAGAGATTCTTACGCCATGTCCATGACTTTTGCAACTTTTCATTGAACACATTTGGCATGCCCAGTGGGACACTTAGTCCATTCCCCATTAATGGGATCATTTTGAAGCTTTTATTTCAATTTCTAACTTTTTAGGTTTTATGTAGTTAACCCTTATTTTCATGCTTCTTTGTTAAGTTTATGCTAGAAATTGCATTTAATGGCTAATTTATAACCTATTGACACTTTTAAATTTTCATTTTCCGTGTTTTTTGGTGGTTTTTCAGGCAGGGCCGCACACACCTTTTTGTCATCGCACGCAACTTGAGGGAACACAGGTATATTTTTTTGATCCGGATTTGTTCACATAATTTTTCGTGCTCCTATTGTTTTTCATATCTTTTTACCCGTTGACCCGATTTTGGAGTTTGAATAGGCGTCAGAAAGAGAACGAAGTGAACTTTGCAAGGGAAGTTCAAAAAATAATATACCTTTGGTATCGTTACTTCTGTCATCGAACTCCCAAAGTTCCTCGGAGATCTCCAAAAATGCAAAATACTAAAAACCCTTAAAAATTGCTAAAAATAGATTTATGGAATTTTGTAATATTTTTTGGTTTTCTAACTTTCTCACAAGGTTATGATAGTGGTTTGCAGGTTTATTTTCCTTCATATTTTTGTGCCAATTTAGTTGAGTGTTCACATTTTTTAAATTGTATGGGTCCTTTGAAATGCGTATGCTCCTCCCTCACACCTTGGTGATCTTGGGAATAAAAACGTTTCAGAAACCTTCTATTTTTCTTCCAAAAATAATTCAATTTAAGCTTTAAATTGGATTAAAATTCAAAGTTGGCTAAAATGAGTTTCCTTTTTCAAAACACTTTAAGTATTATTTTCCATAAACTTGTTCTAGTTGAGTTTTCCGCGTTGTGTATACTCTTATTTCACGCCTTTTTGGTGATCTTAGGAATAAAAAAACAATAGGAAAAATCTCTTTCTTATTTGATGGAAAATTACGAACTCTTTGCATGTAGGGTCTAACACTTGTCAAAGAAAGAAATAAGTCGAGACAAAACAAAAAAATTCTAATACATGTGTTTTCATGCAGTTGCCAAACAATGTGCTACTTAAAACCAACATTAAGTTAAAGCAAGATAAAAAAACACACCACTTTCATCACACTGTATTGCAGGTTTCAGAAAAGGGTACGCCTCTATCTACTCAACTGGAACATAACCCCTTTGGCATAACACCTTAAGCTACAACAATGGGGGTGGTTCTAGAAACCCTAAAGTAATCCACCCTGTAGTAACCTCATGGATGAAACAAGAAGTGCTTCGCTTACCCACTTGACTAGATTTACACTGCAAGTTAGAGTCAAAGTTGTATGTATTGCGACCCCAGTGATGATACAACTGAACGAACTATTTGCTCATTGTATTAGTGCGACTCTTTAGGCAAATAGAGCTCACATTTAGACAACTTGTGACACTTAGTTGAGAAATCTTATTAGGGAGGCCATTCTGTTTTGGAGCCCACTTTGCTAATTCGTTATCGCGTCAAGACATCATGAAGTGACGACTCACTTGGAGTCTAAACCTTGTTTCGAATAAGGCAAAGAGCCCACGTAAGTTAGAACTAAGTTCCTTTCATCACAGAATTAAACAACGTCTCACTTAGCTTGGTTTCATTCTCACCTTTGGATGAGGTGAAACTCTATCCAAGTGGCGCTTAGTTTATTTTCATCCTTTTGATTCATACCCTTGCGTTCTCGCTGCCCATTTGGAGTGAGAAGGAAGCATATCTCGCGGGTCTTATCAAAGATAGTATTCATCACTTTTTTGTCTGTGTATGCCCATCCATGTTTATGGCTAGGTTGTTGAACGTCTAAAGTGTGTAGGTATGTTTTAATATCTTTGATAATTCTTTGATCTTGATTTCAAGATCATCTTCACTACTACGATTTCGGTTTATCATTTATCTCTCCTTAGGTTGATAGTTTTTTTCTCGCATTCTAGTCACACAAATTTGGTACTTACGTACTGTTTTTAATTTCTTGAGAACTTGATATAAGTCCCCTTTATTGTGTGGTTACGTTTCTTGCACAACTAAAAACTTCTTGCTATACTCATACTTCATTTCAGTTCATACGTCATCTAAGTCTTTTTTAGGGTGTCGATATTGCCTTATATATACTGAAATAACGTCATCTTGTTACTAACACCTTGCTTTCTCGGTTAACGTATCAGGATAGTGTTGTTATGCTATACATACTCACAACTTCTATTTTTTCAGAAAACTTAGATTTCATCGGCATTCAAACTAGTTTTAGTATACCTCGTTGAGATATTGCGTCAGTACCACTTTAATATTTAGGTCTTGTTACAATTCTAACTTGACCTATTTATTGATATGATATTGTCATTGGACCCTTCGACGAAATCATAGTTAGGGTATAATCTTGGAAAAAATGACAATTTGAGCGATCATTGCATTTAAGTGTTCTTTGAATTATAAAAACAAGTGCATAACATTACTTCTAGAACACACTAGGTTATTTCAACATCACATCGAGTGAATTACACAAACATATGCCTAGGTTTAATGTAAACTTCGAAGCACATTAGAAAAAACCTAGTATCACTTCGACTAGTGATGCCTAGAATCACAAAGATGGTGTCCAAACCAAACGATCGTAACTTGAGAGAAAACCCTTTTGAGTCCTTCCCATTTATTGAAAAAAACTTAGCACCTCTCTTTTCATATCTCAAGGACACATGGCCGCTGATTGATCATAGCAAAGATGAGCCTAACTCTTCTGAATAAAATCATGAAGTAGACCCAGGTTGCTTTGCCAAACTCTTTTATTACAACAAAGATCAAGTACTCGCAAGAATCTTAGATTTAGGAGTCAGGCTTCCATAAGAACGTGAAGTGGAAACTAAGGTCATTAATCATAAATCAGAAGAACGAATATCCCTCTTAGACATAGATAACCCCTTTGACGTGGGGTACGCTTCTACTTCTGTTCAACATCATGACACCGTTGAAGGAGAGCCATCCAGGCCACTTGGTGATCCACAATGACCTTATTACAAATATTCATGTAAAGTGAAGATCAAGCACAAAGCCTAACCACATCCGAAGTTCTATGAGGAATAGGATCCTTTAATTGAAGAGTAGATCCTTCAAAAACAGATCCTGAAACTGAAGCCAAAAATTAGTAAACTTAGGCTCTTCAAGTAGGAACATATACAAAGACAAACTCAAAATGAAATCTAGTGAGTTCCTCTTTGATCTGTATAGTGACATGACTTTTAAAGTGGCGAAGGCGCAAAGACCAATCTCACCTACCAAAGAACAAATCATTAAACGAGAATTACAATCAATGAAAGACATGCTTACTATGCTACAAGAGGGAAACATAGGACATAGTAAGAAAATATTTGTATGAAGAACTATGCCCTTACCCCTTTGATAAGGACATGTTACGACAACACTTCCCAAAGCATTTTACCAATCCTAAATTCAATAAATATAAAAGCAGAAATTATCCTCGTGATCACATAAAAGACTTTTATATGGCTTTCTAAGAGGTCACATACAGTGATAACTTCTTAATACGAATCTTCCCTCGCAGCCTAGGGGCATTGGGATTGGAATGGTTCTATAATATACCCAAGGGCTCCAATATAATGTGGCCCACGTTAGTAGAAAAAATTGTACGACATTATTCCTACAACATGGAAAATGATATCATAATGAAAGACCTCTGCAATGCAAAACAAAATCCCAACGAAACATTTGTGAAATTTTTACAACTATGGTGAGGGTTGGCAAGTCGTTTCCCTTGTGCCTTGCCAAAAAAGTAGCCGGTAAGCATATTTGTGCCTAACTTCAACCCAAAGATAGCCTTCCATTTACAAATGCAATGTGGTTCTTACTTCGAAGAAATCATAGAGAAGGGCAGTCAAATCGAAAAGGCCCTCATCGCAAAGGGAAAAATTAAATCAGTTTTCAAAGACAAACATGAAGTAAAATCCTTAGATAATTTGAAGTTCTTCAACAAAAACAAGCATGTCGTTGCAGATGGCATTATGGACTCCAAGAGATTCCAAGTCGTGCAGTCTGGTCCGCTTTTAAAACTCTCACAAGGACCTCATCCCAAGGCACCCACTAAACGTGAGTTCACGGCGTTAACAGAAACCCTATTTGCCATACTAAAACAAATAGGTAACGTAAACATGGTGGAGTACCCAACTACAATGGTACCATACCCAAAAAAATGCTCCAAAACCCATTTGGTTCAAAGAGCACGAGTATTGTGACTTCCACTGTGTTAAAGGGAACAATATAGATAGGTGCTTGAGACTATGCCATTACATACAAGACCTTATTTGAGAGGGAAAAATTGTCGTATATTCTCCCCCTGACTCAGGACAAGGTCCAAATGAGAAAATGGGTATCTTGAAAGAGCCCTTTCCTAACCATGCAGATAAAAACAAAAGGAAGCCAAATCATGAAAAAACTTTCAATGACTATAGGACTACCCTTATATTTATTCCACCAATGATCGTCCCTTTGATTATCTCATAGGATGTACCATCCATTTGATGAACATGTGAATACTATTAGGATCTTAGAAAAGAGTTGTGCAGTAGGGATGAGACGTGATCGTTTAATCATACCAAATCTCGTACGTGTTCCTCAGGAAGGTCAGTACAATTTGATATACTAGTTAGAGAAGACGCCCACTAGGATATCAATCTTAGATCTCCTCAAAATATCTACTGCACATAAAAACATATTGTATAAAACATTGTAGAGTTCAGGGGTCTCCACCAATGTAGATCCTGCACACTTCTAAGCCATAATTGCACACCTTGACTCCAACGATCATATCACTTTTGATCATGCCGCAATCCCGTGTAATGACCCAGAGCACAAGTTTCCCTTATATCTAGAAGTGGTTGTTACCCGTCACAAGATCAAGAGAGTACTTGTGGATGGTGGATCAGGTCTAAACATTTGTACTTTGAAGTTGGTTAAGAAGCTAGGCCACTCAGAAATGGATCTAGGTGCCAAAAAAATTACAATCGCGGCCTATGATAATGAGGAGCGAGAGTCAACATGCACTATAGTGATTCCAATGGTAGTAGGGACGAATTGTCATGATACAATGTTCCATGTTCTTGACTTGGATCTACCATACAACATGCTCTTAGGATGCCCATGGATCCATGCCATGTAGGCCATTCCTTGAACTTTCCATTAATTATCAAGATGTGCCATAAAGGACAAAGAATCACCATTCAGGGTGATCCAAAACAATTTACACATTGCAGAGCCTTGCACAGTTTTTCTTGTGCAACTTATGAATGCCCTTATGTAGACATTATTGTTCCTTAGTAAACAAAGGCTATCGAGGAACGTGTGGATCTAGATTCACTCACTCCTTGCAATCAAGACTTTCCTTCATTGGTCAACCCCTTTTCATCATGGAAGGTAACGTTGGCAAAATATGGCCCAGGTGAGTCATTCACCCTTGAACAAACTTTATTAATATCAGATTTATCAATGTCACCCAGGACATGTGGAAAACCCTATTTTTAGTTCAAAAGCACTCAAGATCAATGCCCTAAAGCATTGGATAAGTTCATTACTAGTGTTTTCTCATCTGAAGAAAAGATGTTAGAATATTCCACCAGCAGAGTACCTTAAGGTACCATGGCTTCATGCCATCAGGCCCCACTATATGTCAAAGGCCATCATATGATGTACGTCATGGGTTACAATGGGTTTGGATGTGGTATCAATGCACAAGGGATATTAGAACCCATTCCTATCCCTTTCTTCAAATCAAACAAGCATGGTCTTGGAATAAGACCTCATGACAATGCACCCTTTGAGATTGATTCCACCTCTTTCGAATGTGAGGATGACTCATCTCATTCAGATAGCGACGTAAATTCCCAATGTAGCCTCTACGAGGATCTTGCCTCCACTAACGTATTCCATGATTCAGTTGTCCTTACCTTATCTGGATCCAATACTCGAACCAATTTCCAAGCAACCCTTTTATATGTCGAACTTGTAGATTGGGATAAAAAATTTCACGAGCCAATCAATTTCTTTGTGAATGACGATGCATTTGCGGAATTCATGGGTCTCAAAGATTTTATTCCAACCGGGGATCACAAGAAAGGATTTGCAATTAGACTAGAGACACCTGCGCATAATTTGGAGAAGAAGCAGAGATGTGTGGACACTTGAGTAAGAATACCAAAAGCAAGAGTAAGAATACTTCAGATAAACCTTGTGCAAAGAATAAACGCAAGTCTCATTGCGAAATTTTTTTTAAAGCACTTGTAGACAAACAAAACAAATAGCCTATGGACAAAATGATCTATCCATTCAAGGATGATGATAAGTTACCTAAGGAGGTTGACCTTACTCTTCCCCCCGATCCTACGCGGATGGAAGATACCTAGAAGAAACCATCAATGTTAACATTGGCTTAGAAGAGCAACCTAGAATGATAAAGTTGGGAGCTTCACTCTCAGCTCAAGAATAAAAGGTTTTTGTGGATCTATTATGAGAATATGCAGATATATTTACATGGTCATATGCCAATATGCCTAATTTGGACCTAGACTTGGTCGTGCACAACCTTGTTGTGCACCCAGATGCCAAACCCATCAAGTAGAAGTTGAGAAAGATGCACCCTAAAGTTGCACTCCTTGTCAAAGAAGTACTGGAGAAATTATTAGCTGTTGATTTCATTAATCCCATTGACTATTTAGAGTGGATATCTAACATAGTCCCAGTTCAGAAGAAACCTATTGGCATAAGGATATGCACCGATTTCCACAACATAAATAAAGCATGTCCCAATGATGAATTCCCCTTGCCTAATATTGACATGATCATTGATTCCACCACTGGTTATGAAATGTTGTCTTTAATGGAGTGGATACATGCCATAGTTGAAGTGTTCTTGAGGCCCAAAGGTGAAGACTGGTTCTTGGAAACAATTTTTTTGAGAAGGATATGAGCGTTTTTGGTTGTATTATGAAGAATTTGATTCGTGCAAGAAAGTGTATGAAAATAGATGATTTTTTATTTTACATGTGTGATGAATTTGGGAGCTTGAATAATCATTGTTATGAGGTTTGTGGCTTTTGTTCATCCAAGTGATGGGGATTTGAGTTATGTTTTTATCTTATTTGGTGTAATTGAGCATGGACAACCTACATGGGTCCATTCTAGGTTATTTTATGAGTGTGATGTTATATGTTTCAGTTTTATTAGTTGATTTAATTCTATAGGATGAACCTATGTTGCATTTGTGAGTTGAGAAGTATATAAAAGTGAAGTTTTGAGTTCATTTTTGAACTAGTGATAGAAGAGGGAAAAGTGCAAGTTGCATGAGAGATAAGAGGTGTTGCTAGGGCTTCAAATCATAGAAGATTAAGTGATAAATTTTTTGAGGAGAGTTATATATCATATATGAAATATATTTAAACCAAGACAAGTCATGAAAGAGTGAGTTATAATGAGTTGAAGGAATGAGGATTTGATGAAAGTGTATGAGCTGAATTAGTGATCTCCATCAGTTGTGGTAGCAATAAAATTCATATATCTTCATCTACAAGTGGTTTATTTTGTTCTTGATTATCTTATGGGGTTTTATCCTCCTTGTGGAGTGGGTTCTTCACTAAATCAGGGGTTGGTGCTCCTTGTAGGGTTAGCGCTCCTTGTGAAGTTGGTGATTCACTAAATCTCTTTCTTTTTGTAATATAAACAAAGCTTTAGTGGGCTTTATTCCACATGATGGTTTCCAACCTATATATGGTGTTCATGTGTCTTCCTCTTTCCTTCATGTACTTGTGAATGCTTAATACAAACCTAATGTTCTCATATGGTTATGAATGCTAAACATATGAATTTAAGTAATGGAAAATGAAATGAAAGTTTTGTAGGAATGATTCCACCCCCCCCCCCCCCCCCCTCAGTCCATTTTTCTTCTAACATGCTTCTCCCAAATTGGAAAACTATAAAATCAACCTAGTACCTTCCTACCAATATACACCTTTACAATCTTGTACATCTTATACCCATACTCAAGAGATAATTTTTTTTATAGGAAGGCTTGGCAAATTTAGAATCCCCCTTACTTTCTAAAAGTATTAAGAGAATATTAAAACATGGCCTTTGTCCCATTTTGAGGAGACCTCTTCCTATTATTAAATATCCTTGATCATGTGTAGCTTGCATTCAATGTACAAGGAAATGTCCACATGTCAAAAGTGAATCCAATTTTGAAAGGGCGTTTGCATTCTTTTTTTTTAACATTTTGTGCAAGTTTATTAACTTTGTTTCGTGTTTTTATCTTGATGTAGTTACTTGATTGAATAGATATAAGGTCTATTTGGTGTTAGGTCCTTCGCATATTTTTATTTATTTTATTTCGTATGCATACATATGGCATGCCCTGTTGGACTATGATGCAGAGCACACATGCACACACTCACATAACTAGGATTGATTTCATAAACAATTTCAACTTTGTCTTAATCTTGCAAAATGTACTATAAATTTCACAATGTTATATAACCTACCAAAACATGAAAATCCACCTTATATTCTCAAAGGGCCTTGTTCAAGGATTAAAACATATTTATCACTGTCTAATCCTTCTATTCCAACCAATGAATGGACTGGAATTACAAGATTCAATCAATATGACCACATTTTTCTAAAACTGCATAAATTGGCTTCTTGAGAACAATGTTGATGGAAGGTTATGAGTTATAACATTCCACTAGGTCCCTAAAGAAGATATTAATGTTTTTTAATACCCTTTATCAATGCCTAAGTGAGCATGCAAGGTTTTATATCAAGTCTTCTTGAAAATTCTTCTTTCTACACAATCTTCCTCTTAAGCTTGTTTTTCTTTACCACCCCCGGGTTTCACTAAAATCCTAGTCTATCTTTTGATGTAAGGATGCGTTCCACTAACCCATATCCTTTTTGGACACCCATTTAGATAATAAATTAGTGTGCAAAAACTCACCTTAGCTTCCTTTGTTACATCTGCTTAAAAACCCCCACTTTTAGGTGTTACAATTAGGTTTCCCCATCTTACTACAATGCCACACATCAATTGTCATGGATTTATTCTTTGTATGAAATTTTCAATTCAAATTCTATCTAGATTCCTATTGAGAGGACTGTGTAGAGTGTTTCTTAAATTTTTTGGCTTTTGAAATGGAGAGTAAGCCATCAAAATGTTCAATTTCTGTAAAACCATAAGAGTTTCCCTCTACATGCTCGAGAGCAAAAATTTTCTCACCATTTACTTTGTATCACTTTATAATTATTCTAACCACCTCGAAAGGGTATGTGCACACTACTAGAAATGAGAAAACTTACTAGTAGGTTACTTTCTCCTTTAAAACACGTACTAGCTCTAAAAGTTGCTCTGCCTTGCCCTGGTGAAAACATGGTATTAGACTTGCATTGTATGAGTTCAATTTACAGCCACTGAGTTACTTTCCACATATATTGAAGAGGTTACTATTCCCGAGCACGAGTTATATCACCTACCCTAACATGGTTTCCAATCCTGGGATCAATTTTATCGTTTCTACAAAACAGTTAGATTCAATCACCTCCTTTAACAATAAGCTATAGACTTTTCAAGCCTATCTAAACTCTTCAAACATACAAACTACATTGCATTACTTGATAGTCTCTTACCATAATTTCAATCATGAATATTTATCATTTTCAATATAAAAAATTCATACAATTTTCCTCTCACATGTTACACTCTTGTCTTGCTTACATGCATGCAAACATCTTAACATTGCAATATATAGACTTGGAATCATGGAACTTGGTGCAAAAAAATGTCTTTTTCCCTATACACATACTTTGGAGATCCATCTCTTGTTTCCTTTTATTGATAAATGAATCTTAAAACAATTATAATATGGTTTTTATACCTCTTTTGGCTCGATTTATTTCATAACTGACTTTTATTGGGCCATACACAGGATTACAAGATAGTGGTGACATGTGAAAGAGCTAAACCATGATTAGGAGTTACAACCTCAAATCATCATCCTAATGAGGCCTCAAGATCCCATTATGACCTAAAAAAACTACAACACTTTTGAAAAACACTTTATGACCTTTACACTAGCCTAGAAATCCAAAATTGGCTCTAGAAATTCAAATTTTCATAGTAAGAAAAAATGGAGGGAAACCTTCCTATTTGAATTTTTGACCTCTAGAGCCTAAAAGGACCACATAATGAATCTTAAGACATCCTAATGACATTATAAAATCCAAAATGTGATTAAAAAATCCCTACATTAACCCTTGTAGTGATGCCCTTACATCATACTGCCAAGTGGAAAAGGAAGTTTTCCACGGTGTTGTGCTTGCAAGCTGGTTTCTCTCCTTATTTCTTTTCTTCTAATTACATATAATCACTTAAATTTTCTCCTTGACTTCACTCTTGACTTGTTTCATCTTTCCTAGGTGTACCATGCTCCTTAGAAGTGTTTTCATCATTGGATCAATTATCTCAATGAGCCAATTGACTGTATTCGGATACTTTGATGTTCTTTTCACCCCTTGATTAAGTGTACATAGTTGATCCATGTTAATTTGTGATAGGTTTCCTTGTTCTTTGAATTTAATACTATGCTTAACACCTTAATTTTTCTCTTCTTGATTCATTCCACTTTTAAGATTGAGAGTTTATGGTGTTGGCTTGAAGTATTTATCCTCATGTGATTGTTCGTCCATAATTTGAAGTGCTTGTACTGTACACACAATATATAGATAAAAGTTAGTTTATAAAGTCTAAGTCACTCCTTCATTCTTGACCTCCATCTCCACTATATGCTTATTCTCTCCTAGCTCTGGCAATATCATGTCTTCTTGAACTATTTTATAATTTTTTTTAGGATTGTGTATCTTATCGGTAGGGTCTAATTGGCTCATTTTCACCTCATATGTTGGTTGTCTCCTTCCTAGATTCCCTCTAAAATATCTTTCTTGTCTTTGTTCTGAGCATGGTATGTAAATTCTTCTTCTTCTTCATTTTTCTCACTCATTTTCCTTTGCAAGTTACCTTGGTATTCTTTCTCTCCACTTATCCATACCCACATTTTCTTGAATGTTCTAACTCTGCTCTCTTTCACTTCATCTTCTTCTCTCTATTGAAGGAATGTATTCAACCCCATGAACATCACTATTAAATGATCCTTAGGCCATGCTTCCCTATCATTCAATGGATTCAAGGTATGCCTAATCCCATCCTTCACAAATGTATATGTATTTTCCCATCCATCATAGATATCTTTTCTATCAAATTTCCATGTTTTTTTCAATAGAAGATGACATGCATCCATGGGAATTACATCACACAAAAATTGATCATGATATCTACCCACTTGAAAATCAACCAAACACTACTGATTTACCAATATTTGATGCTCTTTTTGAACCCAAAAGAATCTATATGGGTTGGGATGCCTTACTTTCTTCAATTTCAGTTTATCAACCATTTCAGTGGAGACTAGATTATCAATGCTACTATTAGCTATGATGATTTTATAACATTTACCTTTGGCCTTGTATATGGTTTTGAACAATGTTCTCCTCTATACTGGTTCTTCATTCCTTTTTCTTGCATTCACCAAATCTCTTCTCATCATCAATTCTTCACCCAATTTAGGCTCCTCCACTAAGGATGGTGATGCACACTCTCCTCCTCATATGCATGTGTTATCTAGTTTCTTGCCTCATTATCCTTGTTGCTGCTTGCTTGTGGATGTTTAGGGAACTCAAATGATCTATGTCCAGCAAATTTATTGTGCTCAAAGCATCTCCCTGTAAATTCACCTCTTCCTTTTCCATGTCCACCTCCTCCTGTATATGATTTGACCACCTCTTGTGTATCCACCTCCGAATGTATTCTATGTTTGTGAACTATTCACTTCTTCCTCATTAGTTTTTTTCTGCTATTTTCCTCTTCCTGATTGCTGACCTCTTTCTCAACCTCTCAAATACTGAGTTTTATTTCTAGACAATTTTTCCTCTGACTTTAATAAATGCTTGATATGCCTCTTATAATAACCTTAGATGAAATAAAATGATCTCATCTTCTATATTCAACCTCAAACCATTTACATACCTTGTCAGTTCTTCAACTTTATCCTGTATGTGACTAGATCTCATAGCCAATATGTATAATTCCTTAGTATAATCAACCACACTTAGTTCTCTTTGTCTCAAATTTTGAACATTTTTGAATAAACTAATTTGGTAATCTTAGGGAATGAATTTACTTTCAAATTGGCCAATATCCTGTCCCACTTATTGATTTTTTCCTTGTTTTTGCTTACTCTTTCTTGTTGTACAAAGTCCCACCATATTGCAACATGTCTTGTAAGCTTTTTGCATGCAAATTTCACCTATTTATCCTTTGCAATGTTTTCAAAGTCAAAGTATTTATCCCTCTTGGCTATCCAGTCTATTATCTCCTCTGGTTGTAAGCTTCCCCTATATTTTGGTACTTTCATCCTTGACTTTGTACTTTCTCCCACAACTAATTTGAATATTCTAACCTCTGGTCCTTCTTATGCTCTCTCTATTGCTACCACTTCTCTTTCTCTCTCATCATCACTATCATCTTCCAGTGCCTTCCCTCTTCTCTTAGCTACTTCCAGTTTTCATAAAATGTCTTGAATATTTTCTAATAATGCAACCAAATCAACATCACTTGGCTGCCCTCTATTTCCTCCTTTGGCCACTCTTCTTGGTGGCATCTTGTCAACTCTTCAATTCTTTCTCAAACTCTTTCTCTTCACTGCTTATTTCTCTTTCCTTTTTCTGCTTCCTTTTCAATTTCTTCTTGTTTTCTGCTATGACACCAAATGATGCAAAGAACACATGCACACACTCACGAAACTAGGTTAGATTGCATAGATAATTCAACTTTGTTTTAATCTTACAAATGTACTCTTTTCACAATGTTAGATAACCTCCCAAAACATGAAAATCCACCTTATATGTTCAAAGGGCCTTGTTCAAGGCTTGAAAAATGTTTATCATTGTCTAATCCTTTTATCCCAACCAACAAATGGACTGGAATTATAAGATTTAATGAATATGACCAAATTTTGCTAAAACTACCTAATTTGGCTTCTTGAGAACAATGTTGATGGAAGGTTATGAGTTATAGAATTCCAATAGACCCCTAAAGAATTTTATTAATTTCTTTGAGTACCCTTTTTCAACTCCTAAGTGAGGGTGCAAAGTTTTAGATCAACTCTTCATTCCAATGCTTCTTTCTACACAATCTTCCTCTTAAGCCTGTTTTTCTTTACAAGCCTAGGTTTCACTAAAATCCTAGTATATCTTTTGATTTAAGGATACATTTCACTAACCCTTAACCTTTTAGGACACCCATTTGGGTAAAACATTAGTGTGAAAAAAATCAACTTAGCTTCCTTTGTTACATTTGCTTTAAAACCCCACTTTTAGGTGTTACAATTAGGTTTCCTTGTCTTACTACAGTGCCACATAACAATTGTCTTGGATTTCTTCTTTGTATGAATTTTTCAATGAAAATTTTCACTAGATTCCTATTGAGAGGAATGTGTAGAGATTTTCTTGAAGTTTTTGGCTTTTGAAATGGAGACTAAGCCCTCTAAATGTTCAATTGCTCTAAAACCCTAAGGGTTTCCCTTTATAGGCCCGAGAGAACAAATCTACTAACCATTTACATTGTATCACTTTGTAATTTTTCTAACCACCTCGAAAGGGTTTGTGCACACTAATATAAATGATAAAACTTACAAGTAGGTTAGTTGTTCCTTTAAAACATGTAATAGATCTAAACATTGCTCTGCCTTACCCTGGTGAAAATTGAGTATTAGACTTGCATTATATGATTTCAATTAATAACCAATGAGTTACTTTCCATATATAATGAAGAGGTTACTATTCTTGAGCACAATTTATATCACCTACTCTAACATTTTTTCCAATCTGGAGATCAAGTTTCTCTTTTCTACAAAATTGTATGATTTAATCACCTCCTTTAACAACAAGCTATAGACTTTTAAATCCTATCTAAACTCTTCAAACATCCAAACTACATTGCATTTCTTGATAGTCTCTTATCATCATGTCAATCATGAATATTTATCAATTTTAATATAACAAATTCATACAATCTTCCTCTCCGCCTGTTACACTCTTCTCTTGCTTACATGCATGCAAACATCTTAACACTGCAATATACATACTTGGAATCATGGAACTTGGTGCAAAACAATGTCTTTTTCCCTATACATATACTTTGGAGCTCCAACTCTTGTTTCCTTTTATTTATCAATGAATCTCAATATAGTTACAATATGGTTTTTATACCTCTTTTGGCTTGAGCTCTTTCATAACTGACCTTTCTTTGGTCATACACAAGATTACAAGATATTGGTTACATGTGAAAGAGCTAAATGATGATTAATAGTTATAACCTCAAATCATCATCCTAATGAGGCTTGGAGATCCCATTATGACCTAAAAAACTACAACATGCTTGAAAAACACTGTATGACCCCTACACTAGCCTAAAAATCCAAAATTGGCTCTAGAAATTCAAATTTTCAAATTAAGCAAAAATGGAGGGAAACCTTCCTATTTGGATTTTTGACATCTAGAGCCTAAAAGGACCACATAATGACTCTTAAGACATCCTAAGGAATTTATAAAGCCAAAATTTGATTACAACATCCCTAAATTAACCCTTGTAGTGATGCTCTTGCATCAAACTATATAAATTCATAGGAAGATTAGTCATTCTTGGATAAGTAGGGGTTCACTTTGATGTGGATTCTATGAAGCGAGGGCTGAATTTACCTCCAATACCTAGGCCCTAGACTAGATCCCACATGAAACAATTTTTCATTTTTTACCAAGCTCCACTGAAATGGATGGAGTGAACGGGAGGGGGAATTTATCCTTTTACCTATGTCTTAGAAAAAAATTCCTAATTTCATTAACTTGTGCCACATGTACTGAAAGTATATTAAGGATGCCTTAGAACTTGTTTGTCGTAGCGAGATGGCCAAATCATGGGGATAGGTTGTGATTTCTTGATTTCTCCCAAAAATTGTGTTTGTAAATAACTTTAAAACCAAAAAGTGGTAGTTATTCCAAAATATTTGATTCACAAAGAATCTCGAGGAAAAACTCTTTTTGAGTTAAGACATTTTTGAAAAGAAAAAAAAGTGAAAGTATTTCAGATTTAGACAAAAGGTGTTTTTCTAAATCAAACTTTGACTCATCAAAACCCGACGAGGCAAGAATTTATCCAATTCGTGGACCTTGTTTTCACAATAAAATAAGGTAATGCTCCGACTGAGCTAGACCAAGTGTGTTTTTGCTAAATTTGTAGACTTAGTCCATACTTTTGACTTAACATATCAAAACATAAAAATGTGTTACTCTGTCAAACTTTAAAATTGTTTGTGTACACAAAAATTCAAAAATTAATATTTTTTATGAGTTAAAACTTCATTTTAGTGATAAAACAAGGTGAAACTCTATTTAAATTGAGCCACGTGTTTTTCATCACAACAATATTCTTTCATCCACATTTTGGCTTCATTTATCAAATATTTAACATGGAACTTTACCAAAACTTTACCAACCATTCTGACACTCACATTTAAAACTTTTTTCCCAAACTTGGTTGATTATTAGAATTGTGTTGTTATGTTTTCAGATTTTTCCTAGTTTTCTTAGAAAAAGTAACACGTCCAAATCTAGGAAAACAATCATTTGGAGTAATTACACTTCCAAAATTTTGTATTTTTCCTACGAAACATTTGCAACATCAAAATCTCAGAAAATTTCCATTTTCATCCATTACGCTATCAAAATTTCTTAGGTTTCCTTGTTAATTCTTGATAAACATCTTTAACTTGGAACATCTCAAATTCACTGTCATTATGTGTCCGATTTTCAATTAGATTCCTTTCATAAATTCACACATCCAAGTTTTTTTCAAAATCAACTTAGGAAATCTTCAAATACAACACACATTCAATACGTAAAACTCATTCCATAAATAGAATACATAAACCATGGACCTAATCCTTTCCTTTAAAATCCTATGGGACATTCCTCTGATGAGGAGAAGCGACTTGATGATCACAATGTGGGTGAAGAAGAAACATCATATGAAATTTTGAACATAATTTAACCCACGTAGATAACTTTCTTTTCCAAAAAAAAGATCAATTTTTACTATGCCTATTTGAACTAGGTGCTAAACTACCTTCTGATTTCAATCCATTCTTTCTAACTGGTATGATTAGATGGGAAGGGCGAATAGAATCTCCTCCTTTTAATACGGTTGATGACATACTAAACCTAGAACATGCCTCTACGTCGGCATAACAAGAAGGTTCTAATGATGAATCGATGACACCCAAGACTAAAATTGGAAACTATATACCCTTTATCAGAATCAATCGTGAAACTAGAACAAAGGGCGAAGAATCCCAACCTACCCCATGAAACGAATACGTGATGATACAAAAACTCCAAGAACTTAGTCACTAATTGGAAACTTTAGCTTACCATATCCACAAGGACATACATAGAGCCGCTCACACAAACACAATCTAAGGTGAAATAAGTCACGCACCATACGAAAAACCATGGAGGTGAGGCCTCCAAATCACACCAAACTCACATATCATCCACACTATCACGCGGCCTAATCTTTGAACAGGAATGGTAGTTTATAAATGATGCACTCATTATCTTACATGAAAACAATAGTGGACACAATAAGAAATATCATTTCAAAGAACTATGTCCCTACCCCTTTTATCGAGAAATGTTGCATACTCCCTTTCTACCTAACTTTGATTTCCCAAAAATTGATAAATATTGTGGCAATGGTGACCACACAAATCATGTAAAATAATTCTTTATTGCATGTCAAGAAGTTACACATAATGATAACTATCTTATTCACTTGTTTATATGGAGTCTTAGAGGTTAGGCGCTTGAATAGTTTCTCCATCTCCCAAAGGGTCTATATCTACTTTTACGGACTTATCTAAAAAGTGTGTTCACCATTTCTCGTTCAACATGGAAAGTATAATCATAATGTTTGACTTGTACAATGTAAAACAATGCAACAATGAGAACTTCACTGCTTTCCTACAACGATGGTGAGGGTTAGCTAGTCGCTTCCCTTGTTCCTTTCCCAAGAAATAGCTCTTGAGAATTTATGTGCCAAACTTACATCTCAAAATTTCCTTCCACTTTCAAATGCATTTTGTAGGAACTTTTGAAGAGTTCATTGAAAGTCAAATTAAAAAATCCTTGTTGGAAAAAGGGGTCCTAAAACCCTTTCAAAGAGATTATGACTCAAAACCTATGGACAAACCCAAAATTTTCAATAAAAACAAACAAGCGTTCCAAAACAACCCACACCTAAAACTCACGTATAGACCATTTAAACTAGAAACCAAATGTGGAGAATATACTCTACTTATGGAGTCCCTGTCATTGATTCTAAAATTACTTGATTTGGAAAATATTGTCAAATTTCCGAACACCAAACCTTTCGAAGATGATGCACCTAAATTATCATGGTTTAAATACCATGAATATTGTGTGTATTATGATATAATCCATTCTACATGCCCTATCCCCATAGAAACAAAAGGGAAGAAGGGAGATATATGCATAGTGTTCCGCGTAACACTCGTCAATATATTCTGCAAGAAGCCCCACCCGGGCAAGTAGTTTGCTAGTCTACTAGTGAATTAAGCATTGAGAACTAGACTCACATTCATACCATATAGAGATAGGGTGCATATCTCTATATAGGGAATCATTCATGTATTATAGACATGATACGACTGATTATGGATGTTATATGACCAATGATTCTTCAGTCAGTCTTAATCTAGCATCACGTTGTGTCAAAGTTCATGGGAGGGATTGGTGTATGAAATTAAAAAACTTCATTCAAGATCTCATGGGTCAAGGAGATATTGAACTTAACGCATAAGAACAAAAAAATTCATCCAATAATCAATTTCGAATCTACCCTTATACATACAAGTGATCATTACCCATAAAAATTTAAAAGGGTTCTTGTGGAAAATGGATCAAGTCTAAACATATGTACTATGAAACTTGTTAAACAATGGAGACATACAGATACTAAGTTGGAGCCTAATGTGATCACCGTTAAGGCTTATAATAATATGGAACAAAAATTAACATGAACAATCACATTACCTATAGAAGTTTTGTCTATCACAAATGACACTAGATTCTATGTCATTGACTTGCAACTACCCTATAGCATTCTCCTCAGTTTCCCATGGATTAATGTCATATAGGTCATTCCCTCCACATTTCATCAATGTATAAAAGTATATTATCAAGGGAAAGAGCTCACAATTCTTGGTGACCCGTAACCCTTCTCCCATTGCAGAGTGTTGGGTTGTCACTATCAAAAAAAATTTCCTTCTACATAACTGGCTTTTAAAACGAGTCAGAGGCACTTGCCTCTCATGTTAATTGTGATATGTTTTATCCTCATAAAGTTGATGTTTCTACCTCTGCATCCCCTTTTTCCACATGAGAATCTAAATTGAAAATCATTAACACTTTCTGTGGAGAGTATGACCTCTAACGATCCCTCCTTGTGTCCAATCTTTCCCTATAAAAAAAACACATGGCAAGCCAAAATTTTAGCTATAAAGAACTCAAGAGCCTTGTAGTCTTGAAAAATTCATCCCTAGTGGTCTCTTGGAAGATGAACATCTAAATAGTACATAAACATCCCAGTTACCTAATGAGAAGAAGACATTTTTCTATCAATCCCCAACATATGTTATCCCTAACAAGATGATGTATGTCATTAGATACCAAGGTTATGGGTGTGGATTACATGAATAGGGTATTTTGGAACCTCTCCCAACACATTAAAATATAGATAGATATGACATTGGTATTGAGCCTTAAGGGGCACCACCTATAGAAGCTGATGCCACCTCTTCTAAACACGAAGATATCTCTTTTGATTACGACATCGAGCTAGAGTTCCCTTGTAGTCTTTACAAATACCTTTCCTCCACAAACCTATTTTTTGGATATTTCCATTTTAAATCTATCCTCCTCCACCATTATACTAGATCTTATACACCCATCCCTTATTGATTGGTACCAACAATGACACATATTGATTGATTTATTTCAGAATGAGGGAGTGATTGCATAGTTAATGGGGTTACGTGATGGCATTCATGTTGGGGATCATAACCTCGACACATACACATACTTCAGCAAGGAGGATTAATTATATGGTCATAAAAAATAAAAGGAGGCCAAAATATCTTCCAAAAATCCAAGTCCCATAGTGAAAACCTCTTTGAGGAAATTGTAGAAAAACAATGTGAAAAATAAAAAATGGATTATACAAGTGATCATTCTATTAGTGAAAATATTGTTAATACTTTAATAGAGGAAGAACTCAATCTCCCTCTCGATCCTATGCATATGGAAGATGGTTCTAAGTTATTGGTTAAAGATATTATTGATATAACATTAACACAAAGGAAGAACTTAAAATTTTCAAGTTAGGGGCTTCTCTTACTTCACAGGAACATAAAACATTCACTATGCCTCTTTAAGAATTTTCTAATGTGTTTTCTTGGTCTTATGTGGACATGCTAGGCATATATCCTTCCTTGGTTTTACACAATTTAGTTGTTCACAAATCAACTAAGCCCATAAAACAAAAATTGTTTAAGATGCATCCTTCTCTTGGTCAAAGAAGAGTTGGAGAAATTATTGGAAGTAGGCTTTATTCGACCTATTGACTATTCAGGGTGGATTTCCAATATTGTTTTTATTCGAAAGAAACCATTTGGAATTAGGATTTTCGCAAACTTCAAAGATATTAATAAGGCATGTCCTAAAGATGATTTTGCTCTTCCTAATATCGACATGATTGTTGATTTTAATGTAGATAATGAAATTCTATCCATTATGGATGGATTTTCTATGTATAATCAAATCAAAATAACATATGAATACCAACATAAGATTGCATTTACTACTCCTTAGGGAACCATCTATTATCAAATCATGCCTTTTGGCCTTAAGAATGCAGGAGCCACATATTAATGCACCATAATTGTCATATTTCACGATATAGTAGAGGATTACATGGATGATATTCTCGGTAAGTCCAAAATAAGAAAAGAACGTGTGGTAATCCTTCAATACATTTTTTAATGGCTTCAAGAATATAACATTTGGATAAATCCAAATAAGTGTGTGTTCAATGTTATTTTAGGAAAATTATTTGGCTTCATTATTTTTAGAAGAGGAATTGAAGTAGATCCGGCTAATGTTACAACTATTACTGACATGCCTCCTCTAATAAACCTTAATTATCTTTACATCTTGTAAGGAAATATACAATCCATTCACACATTAATTTCCCAACTTGTTGATAAGTGTCATTCCGTCACCCACCTCCTTAAAAATAACGATGATTTCCAATGGGGTACAAAATTCCAACAAGCCTTTACACAATTAAAGAAATACTTGGCCAATCTAGCTATTTTAATACCACCTACCTGAAATGAACCCATGTTGTTGTACATGTCAGCTACCCAATTTTTTATAGGTGTTATATGAGCACAGTATGATTCCCAACACAAAGAGTTATCCATCTATTATCTCAATTGCACCTTAATATCTTATGAGCTAAATTACCCATAGATTGAGAAGGCGTTTTTAGATGTCATCTTTGATTTCCAAAAACTTTTCCATTACTTGCTTAATAACAAAGCTAAGCTTATATCCAAAGTTGACCTGCTTAAATACCTCTTATCTAAACCATCTCTTACCGGAAAGATGGTCAACTGGATCATACTACTTAGTGAATTTGAGATTGAGTATGTAAATCAGAAAGTATTCAAGGGGAAAGTCTTAGCAGATCAACTTGTGGAAGTTTCCTTACCAGGAACAAAACCACAATATCTTGACTTACTTTAAACTTCTATCTTTTTAATTGAATAATATACCACATGGAAGATTTACTTTGATGGATAGTTTACTTTCCATGGTTCAGGTCTGGGTGTTATCCTAATCACCCCTACAGGTGATGTGATTCCATGAGTTTTTAGAATTGGTTTCCCTTGTACAAATAACATTGTTGAATATGAGGCCCTTATTGATGGCCTCAAGATCACCATCAAATGGAACATTACACAAGTTTAGTTAATTGGTAATTCTCAAATCATTATTAAACAATTTAATGATGAGTATAATGTAAAATATGAAAATATTCTCCTTATAAGTGTATGGTGGATAGTATCAAAGAATGTTTTGTCTAAATATCTTTTCAGAAATTTCCAAGAATTTAGAATAAGTTTATGAATGTCATGTCCATAATTGGTTCACTCTTAGGCCTACCACAGGATAGCAAGGAAGTTCATTTCCTTGTTGAACATTTAATGGTTGATGCATATGATATGCCAGAATCATGTTTGGTATGTGAAGTTGTCGGTCTCTCTTCCCCTAGTAAGTAGACATATATAATTACCTGCATAATGGTACCTTTCCACTTGATATTTCCCACTCACAAAAACAAACCCTTATCCATTGAATAACACATTATAGCCTCATTAGGGGAACTCTCTATCGTTGAGGCTATGATGGGAATTTTTTATGGTGTCTTAATTCAGAAGAGGCTATTCAAACAACTAAAGAGGTGCACAAAGGAATCTTTGCTCATATGAGTGGCATAGTTCTATAAAATAAACTCTTGCGTGTAGGCTATTATTGGCCTACCATGGAAACAAATTATTGTCAATATGTAAAGAAACAAATATTGTGTCAAAACATGTCAACATGCCCTATATCACTCTTTACAACTTATCACTATATCGTGGTTGTTTTCCAAATGGGGCTTAATATTATAGGGAAGTTCACACCTACTTCATATGATGGCCATAAACATATCTTCATAGCCACTGAATACTTTACCAAATTGGTGGAGGATGTTCCTTTCACCTATGTTATCGGTTCTCAAATATCTAAGTTTATCATGAACTGCATCATTTTTCGTTATGGCATCCCTTTTGTTATTGTCTATGATAATGGTAAATCATTTAAGAAGAAGAAAGTGAAGACCCTTTGTCAACACTTTCAGATTCGTCAAAATTGGTCTACCCCTTATTACCATCGAGGTAATGGACAAGTTGAGGCCACTAAAAAAACACTTGTGCTCATCATGGAAAATTTGGTTAGTAAAATAGGTCACAATTGGAACCTCCATATCCATCCTACCTTATGGGCTTACCATTCTTACATATGCACACATATAGTTAAAACCCCCTATTCCATTATTTTTTCACTGAAGCTATCATTCCGTTAGATATCGAGCATCCTTCTTCACGCATATCCCTAAAATATTATTTGGTTAATGAAGAGGATTACAAAGTGGCTAGACTGGTAGATCTTGATCTGCTTGAATAAAAACACCTCCATACGTTGGATCGCCTCAAATTGTATCAAAATCAAATCCACACTAGCTACAACAAGCACATTATTTCTCATGAATTTTAGGTCAGTGATATTGTTATTAAAGAAAATCAAATCAATACCCTCAAGGAAAGAGAAAAGAAAGGAAATTTTGAGCCTATTGGTTAGGGCCATACAATGTGGTAGGTAAATTTTCTTCAAGAGCTTATAATCTCACCTATCAAGATGGTTCAAAATTCTGGGATCCCGTGAATGTCATGCACCTTAATGAATTCTACACCTAAGCTCAGACGGATTTTAAAAAATATAAAAAAATCAAAAATCACAAAAATAAAAATAAAACATTAAAAATAACAAAATCAAACAAAAAATAATAAAGATAAATGTTTCTAAATGTGAAAACCACACAATGATGGAAGTTTGGGTAGGTCCTTTAGTGAAAACTGGTTTTTGGTGCCATAGGAGGATTTTGTTATTCATAAGAACCTCACACTTGGGGGCATGATCTCTCCTTCCTATCTTTTCATTATCTTGAGTTTGTAATCTCATTGAACATATCCTGCTTAGCCTTTGATTTATCTTGTCCTATACTTGTATATATGTATGGTATTTCACCCTTGTATATTCTCACCTCTCGATGGGACTGACTTGGCACATTTTTATTCTAAAACATTCAAAATACATAGAAAATTCATTAAATCTGTAAAATCCAAATGCATTCAAAAAATCCTAAAAACGTTCAGAAAACCTAGAAAATCTCAAAACATTCAGAAAATATAAAAAATCCAAAATTATTGCAAAACATAACACAAAACCCAAAAATAGTGTCTAACATAAAAACACTTAAAAATTAGAAACTATACCATAAAACATCCTACTTCAGGGCATGCTAGTTCTGGCACACGACATGTGGATCATCTTGTGATCTTTTTTCATCAACAAGCTTGCTTGCTTTTAATGTTTGTCTTCCTGGCATATATCATTGCTTGGGTTAGCTTCATAGTTCCCATTTAATTTTCTAGGGAATTATACATCTTTCATTTTCCCCCTTACATGTATCCTTTCTTTAGGTAGCATCTTAACCCTTTTCATATACCTACAACATTTGGATACTGAAGACAGATAACAAAAATGTCGGTACAATTTTCTTGAACATTGTTTGTTTGAGTGTATTTGCTTGTAGTTGTTTGTTTTTTTGGTTTCTTGTTCATTTACTTTATCATGTTACATTTATTCTATATTTTTCTTTGATCTAGTCCTGTAGCATCTTACAACTCTCAGTATTATGGCTTTCCATGCCATTTAACTTTTTTTCGTATTCTTACATCAAATAAAAATATATTTCCAAATTGTGATGGTACACAAGTTATGCTACGATCTTACCATCCCTCATCACATAAAATTTATGTATAAAAAACTCATTCATTTCTTCTACTCCACCTGAAATGACAGGTAGGTGATGGAATAAAAAATAAAAATGGTTAATCTATCTATTTGAAACAAAAAACACAAAGAAGACAGACAAAGCATATCTAGGAAGTGAAAAAACAAGGTACAATATTATCATATAATCATCATATTTATTATAGTCATACACACATATACAATAATTTATCCAAACATCATAATAAACAATGTTATACATCTATCATGAACTAAACTAAAAACATCATTACCCTACTCAGGGCATACATAGACAAAATCCAAAAATAGTCATCTATATATATATATGGGGATGCCAAGTGGAACTCTAGTTTACAAAAAAGGTATCAAGACTGTATGATACATCTCATCATAGAACAATAAAAAATAATCATATCTATCACAAAGTTATATATTGGCATGAATCTCCCCTAGAGATGGACTGTTAGATGGCCCTGGAGATAGTTAGTGTCAATTCAATCCTCCTGGAACCTATACTGATGACCCTGGTAGTCCCATGACTAAAGGGGTGCCAATTGAATCTCATGATCTCAGTGAGGTTGATGGTTGTTGTGACCCACTCACTATTGTCCTTTTTTAGTAACTCACATTCCTCTAGTCTACTATAATGGATATCTATTATAAATTACTATAGTATCTATCCTCTTCGTGGAGCCATGTGATGTGATCTATCATATCTATAATACCTTGGGCTCTTGTTGCTACTCGGTTTTTATCTCTATCTCTTCATAGGCGATGCTCCACCACTCAAGTGGCATCCCTCTTGTTGAGATTTGTATCACAATCTCCTTATAGGTTGTGCCTATCACTCCACACCATGTCTCACTTTAATAGGGTGGTATCCCACTCTACAGTCATCTGAGTTAAGGCCAATTTCAGTCAAGACACCTTTGTGGATAAACATGTTATCTTTATATCTCTATCTATGATGGGTTTCTGCCTACTAACCATGTTATCTCAGCCTCCCTGGATGATATCTTAGTAACCACTACTTTGGCTACTCAAGATAGAATCTGCACTATACTTGATGACCTTTCCCTTGTGCTAGGAAATGTCAGTGCAATTTAGTATTGTGAGCCAACTATGCTATGGTCACTTTAGTATTTCCCCATCCACCTCCATCTCCACCATATCCTCCTCGGGTTGTCCCCCCATCCATCCCATCCACATGTGGGATTTTTGGTTGTCACTGTGGAAGCTCCAATCATGGAAGCTCTACTCCCTTCATCCCCACCCATATATACATTGCTTGTTACACATGCCTTACTCCTTGGGGAAGCTAATGGTCGAGCCCTACTAATATTAGCATCTCTAAGTCATCATTTCCCCTTTTTTATCCTCTTCTTGGTGTTGTGACAATTTGCACTATCGACTGGTGTTTCACTATGCCCTAGGTTACATTATGGATGTCGGCAGTGTCATACTATCACTGCTACCTCAACCACAATGATTGATCCCCATCTTGGTATAGTGAATCTAACTAGGTGAAAATGTTGGTATCACACACAATTTCATGTATTCCTAAGATCCATGACATTTCTCCTCATATCCTACAATGTTTGGGAAATATTGGCCCAATCTACTACGGCCATGGTTGTATCTATAGTAGGGCCCCATGATCATATCTCTTTGTTCACATGCGCAAACACATGTGGTATTGTAGTAACTCCCTATGTATAGCCAAACCACTTTATAACTCTGTCAGGATTGTATCTCTCTATAATGATATCTCTATGACCCATGAGGTAGCACTCTGTCCTGACATAGGCTAGCTCTACATAGGTATCAAGCCACGCTTGCATGGATAGATAGGGCCTCCAAGTAATGTTTATAGGTACAATCTCATCAATCACTTGTTTATATAAGAGGAGCTCCATATAGCCATGTTGGCCCCTTCCTGATCTAATCCACCCAAAAGGTCATGGATTTTCATCCTCTAATGCCTTGAAGGGCCCAACTGGTCAGCCCATTGTGATATGCTCCTAAGCCCATATATATAATAGCATCATGTGCCCAATGCTATGACCCTGTCTATGAACCACCAAGTGTAGATATCTGTAAAGCTGACCCAACATATGGTAACCCTAGGAAAAACACTCTGTGTTGCTCTACCATATCAACAATAACTTCTATGTATCTAGCTACTAGGTATCATCCACTCGGTGTCAGGTAGCATAATGCCGCTAATAAGAGCCATCAAAACTAGAGGCAGGTCCTCAATCATGTCCTGGATAAAAGTCTCGCCAAACACTATGTTGGTCCTCAGCCATCTAGGAAGCTCAGACCGTCTTGTGGCTCGTATCATCTCATAGTCAATCATCGCAGTGTCATAGTATATGATAGCTCTAGTGATAGGCATGAATAGTATCCTATGTGCAACCTCCAAGGTCACATTCATCTCCTCGTTCAATATCTAAAATGTGCTAGTATTGGAGTGTCATCTATCGACCAATGCGGTCAATAATGGCTTGTCTACTTGTAGCACCGACATCAAAGCCACATGGTATAGTGCAAATGGACCAATCATGTGGATGGAATGTCTCCAATACCTGAAGGGCATGAAATTAGAACTCGTGAAACTGAATCACACCTAACCACTCATGCAATCACACAAAAATCATGTGGTTAAATTAAGCCCATTTTTGCAAAAAATTCTGAAAATAATCACAAAATGGGTAACTACAACTAAAATTGGTGAGGTCACTACTACATGGGGCAAGGCCACCATTTTCAAGCAAATTCACTGCTATATAGCACAAGGTTGTTGAATACACTCAATGTCGCTACAAGTTTTAGTGAGATCACTATTAGAACTATAATGTTAAGTGCATCATAATATATAGTATATATTTAAATTATATAGAATAAACTATATCCATATTATTTAAATATAAAATTTATATTAGGTGTTGGTTAATCTAATTAATCAAATAATTAAATCGGGGAGGTATGCCCCATTACTTAAGAAAGGACATAACCCTTCGGATTATTTAAATATGACCTTAGGTCATAGATTCAGGATATTGAATAATCAAGATACGAGATTATAAAATCAAGTAAAAATATTCCAATATGGAATATGAAGCTAAATGCTAGTAAAAATATAGGGAATATAAGTTAGGAAGGAGTTACTGGACTAGTAAATGTAAAAGTTTCTCTATACTGGATTTATTTCGTGGTTTTTACCCATTTAGGGGTTTTCCACATTTCATGTTGTGTTATGTGTTCATTGTGCTTTATTTAATTTATTCATGTTATAATGTTTAACTTTATAATAATTAATTAATCTTGTGAATGTACCTTTTCACCCCCTTGTCCTGGACATGGTACTAGAGCGGGATTAATAAATTAAATTTAATCCTAATATATCCTAAGGTTGTAATGGTTGGGAAGGTAGTTAAACTATTTGAAATATTATTTAAACCCCCCCCCCCCCTTCTCGTTCCACATAGATGGTTAGATGAATATTGCATAGGTGAAAAGGCATTTTGGAATTTCAATTGCGTGAAAAGAATTCAACTTCAGAAATTACCAGGCTTTGGAAAATAAGGTAAGGGTTATAAATTCTTTGAAATATTTTATATAGTTTTACATACTTTGCAAGGGATTCAAGAAAATCAATAGGGGAAGTAAAAATTCAGAGTAAAACTTGAGTTTACATGGGGAGACAAGACTTAAGAAAATAGGATTTTCTATTATTTTAATTGGTCAAGTAAATTCCTTGTCCCCTGGTAATACATTTGTTTTTATATTGTTTACTATGAATTTTGAAACCCTTATTCATGTCCTGAATAGGGACCTGAAATTTTTTCTCTTATAGTTTAAATACAAACTATAATAGTTGTATAGTTTGTTTATAAAATATTCATATTTTATAAAAATAAAACACACACACACACACACACACACACACACACACACACACACACACACACACACACACACACACACACACACACACACACAACTATATGAAAAAACATATATATAATGTCATGGTTTATATAAACCTAAAACTAAAATATATAAACCTAAACCTAACCTATCTAATCAAACTGCTTATATATATATATATATATATATATATATATATATATATATATATATATATATATATATATATATATATATATATATAATATATATATATATATGGGGGCGATCCCCTCCATATCGCTCCCCTCCTTGGTTAGTGTCATGTGCCACTTGCTACATGCTTCTACGGACCCCTCTGTTATTCTGCCACATGTCCCTATGTGGGTTCCCGTCACCCTCTGCTTCATGTGAAAATGACCCCTCTCCTTTCATTGTGGGTTTAGTCCCACATCGGGACGACACAGGTAAGGGGAAGGCTATAAAATCCTTCCCACGGTGACTTGGTGGTGTGCCTTAAGTTACACCACCCCTTTTGTTTGATTTTCGTCACGGGCACGGTGAGTGGATCGAAAGTTAGATAATGTGGCTCGGCCATGGTTCTTACATAGCTCAGCTTACATTGCAAGTTGAAACTAATGCTTTGGTATAATATATGGTAGTTATAAATTGGCATTTGATAATAATATGGTTTGCATTGATAATATATAAAACATTGGCATTCAAGATATAATGTGGCTCAATTCGGTTTGCAATATAAATATGGCTCGCCTAGTTGGTTAGCCAACTTGGCCGAGTTGATAAGAAAATCGCACTTAAAGGGGCAAGAGCTCCAAAAAAAATAGATAACATTCTTTTAGAAATTACATATAAATAATTTGCTTTTTTGTTCAAAAATATAGACAAATTATAAATCATTTTTGTAAAAATAGTAAAATTATCGTTTTAAAATGATATATTCCTATACGACTACAATTTTTCGTCGTCATTTTGATAGAAAATTTAAAAAAAATCACTTACATTTCAATTTAATTTTTTTTATATAATTCTAATGTATTCATGTATAGAATATTTAATTAACAAGACCTCCTTTTTGGCGTAAATTGATCGTGATTGATTACAAGGGTTAAAATACGATAGGGGGAATTTCTATAAAACTCTTATTTTAATCCTTATTTATTAATCATTGTTTATCTCTATTTTATGCAAAAATGGGGTCTAATCAATTTTTAATTGATAAATTTCAGATGTTGAATGGAAACAAATACAAAATTTGGAAGATTCGATCGAAAGTAGAATTCACCGGCTTGCAAATTGTGGGTAGTTGTAACTGGAACTGAGATAGCTCCTACAGGAAGACATGCAACTGCTGATAATGTTGTTTGCATATCACAAAAAGTACAAGAAGTGATGTCTATTATTTTGCGAAGCGTATAGGATGATTTTCTGCTTCATATCATATATCAAGAGAGTCGTAGTGAGGCATGGGATCAATTGGAGTCGATGCACAAAGGTACACGTTTATAAAAAAAATATTAAATTGATTTTAGAGATTATGACAACTCCCATGAAGGTAGTTGAAAAACTGATAGTATATTTAGCAAAAATTAAAAATATTAAGTCACGGTTAGATGGATCTAGCAGTAATTTGATTCAAGAAAAATTGCTTTATTTTATTATTCAATTGAATATTCATGAAAAATTTAGAAATTTGATTTCAATTTTGAATTCTAAATATCAAACAAAACAAGACATTCCATATTTGCAAACCCTTGGTTCTCTTATTATACAGGAAGAACAAGTAATGTCAAATTTTGATTCTAAGGAGAATGCCACACAGGCACTTCTGGCTCAAAAATCAAAAGGTAAAACCTCTAGATTCAACAAAAATACAAAGCAAAATTTTAAATCTCCTAGTAAGGATAAAAAAACCTTGAAATCTAAGAGTTATCTTTGATGGAAAATGTCATTATTGTGGTAAATTTGGACACAAGAAAGAGGATTGCAAATTTAAAAATAACAAAACAAATTTTACATTTCAAAAGGGTAACAAATCTATTCAAGACCAAAACCAAAATCAAAACCAAAACAAGAATCAGAAAAATCACCAAAACTTAAGGGATCCTTACTTTTATATGCCGCGTTTGTCACTGCAAGGAATAAGATGCATGAAATACTGGAACAATGATGCCTCTAGGCACACCTCTACATTGTGGATCTGATTATGCTTTAAATCCAAAGTGATAGTGAATATAATGATCAGATCTATTTGGCTCCATCACTGACAGACAAAGAAGTAATGCAAGGAATTTTGGGAAAAGTAAAAGTAGAAAAAGATTTTATGGCCAAAGAGTTGTTAGGCTTCTACTATTTGGACATAGTGGAATAAATTTTCATGTGGTCGCGTTCTCAATTTTCTCACAGTGGAAGCTCTACCATGATATTGCTTGCAAAGGACCCTATAGAGTGGTTGGTGGAAGCACAATGGAATATAGCTGTTCACTATAGTTGCCACTCCAATTTTCTACAACGAGAAGCTCTCTATGTATATCCATGCAAAGTTTTCCAATAGAGTGTTGTTTGGAAACTCATGGGAGTGACATGCACTTGAATTGCGTGAGAGGCTAGGTCGTGCAATACAATTACTCTCACTAGTAGCTAGTGTCTTCATCTTGTCTCGAGCTAAATCTGGAGTACTTACTAGTTTGCCATTTATTTCATAGAAATCATGAAACTTGACTGAAGGGTGCTTAAGAAGGTAAGCAAATTCTGGTCTACATTCATAGCACAGTCATCATGATTTTCTTTCTCATGTAGAACTAGGGTACAAGGAAGGTCCATATTAATGCAAAATGGACCCCTAGAAGTTCCTTCTCTTGATGGTTCTCTGTATGTTGTCACATCCATGGAGGATGATCTTCTTGATTTGAAAATGGCCCTCAATAATTTTCCCCCTCATGATATGTGCCTGCAAAGGAGCACAGCTTAAGAGTTGAACCGAGTAGTTGTAGATGACATTCTAGTAGTGGAACTAGTAGACTTATAACATACCTTGATGTGGCAATTGACCTCTATTATGTCAGATGAGATATGACTCTAGAAACCTTCACATTTGTGACTTTTTGTCATTTTGCATATCATGTTTCTGATGCATTTCAATGAACTGCTGTTTCTCAATTTTTCGAAAAAGCTTCTTGATGTTCTCCTGATGATGGGTTCAGATGAATGTGACCCGAATACGAATACATTGCTTTGACTAAAAGATTTCACACATGGTTTTCTAGTCCCAAAAAATCGCTGTTTCGAAAATTGCAATGTGTATGTGGCTCTAGATTTTTATAACAAGATGTAAATACAATATGCTTCTGACAGTGTAGAGGCCTTCAAATCCAGACTTGTAGCTTGAGAAGTTGACTCAAAAACAAGGTATGAACAACATACAAACATGGAGCCTACTAGTCGGAAAAATGAGCACAGTATGCTTCTTAATTTCCTTTCTTGCTTGGTATGGTTGGGAAATCTATGAAATGGATGTAAAAAAATGATTTTTTTGAATGGTGATTTACAAGAAGAAATTTATATGACCCAATCTAAAGAATTTGGAGAACCAGAAAAAAGAAATGTATATTTGTAAATTGAACAAATCTTTGTATTGTTTGAAACAATCTCCTAGAACTTGATATACTAAAATTAAAAGTTTTTTCAATGAAGTTTGTTTTTCTAACTGATTATCTAAAAATGATTTATTTGTTAAAATTGAAGAAAATGCTATTATTCTCATTATATTGTATGTTGATGATTTACTTATCACTAGTAATTCTAACACTTTAATTATGGAAATTAAAGGAAAGTTAACGAGATATTTTGAGATAAGAGATTTAGGATTATTGCATCATTTTTTGGGCATGGCTATCTTGCAGGATAAAAATTCTATTGTAGTATCTCAATCACAATATGTAACTAATTTTCTTAGAAGGTTTAATATGTTTGATTGTAAACCAGTTTATATCCCTTTAGAAGTAGGATGTAAACTTGATCCTAAACCTACATGTGCAAAATATAATCCTACTTTGTACAGGAAACTTGTAGGTGGTTTGATTTATCTGACTATTACTAGACCTGACATTGCTTATGCAGTAGGGATTACTTCTAGGTTTATGTAGGAACCTTATCAAGATCACTGGAAGTTAGAAAAAAGAATTTTACGTTATGTAAAGGGCATAATTAATTATGGTTAACATTATATTTCATCTAACAATGAATATTATGTGGATATTGTGATTCTGACCATGTTGGTGATGTGATAGATCATAAATCTACAACTTGATATATATTCAAGTTTGGTGTAGGTGTCATTACTTGGAGTAGTTAAAATAAATCGACATTTTCCATTTCTTCTACTAAGGTAGAATATAAAAGTTCAATGGAAGTAACAAAAGAAGCCATGTGGCTGAAGAGGTTATTGGAAGAGATAAACATTAAAGTTAAAGGAAGTAATCCTCTCTTGTGTGATAGCCAGAGTTGTATTTCTCTCACTAAGAATCCAATCCAACATCAAATGACGAAGCATATCAAGATACATATTCACTTTATTCATGAGTAGGTTCTCAGCAGTGATATGGATCTCCAATACTGTCTGAATGAAGAACATGTTACAAACTTGTTCACGAAGCCATTGTTTGCTGCAAAGTTCTGCAAGTTTCGTGCAATGCTTGACCTTTCATAGTTTCCCTTAAGGGGGAGTGTGCATGGCAATGCCACCTCCTAATGGTTGGCCAGTTGATTGACTACTTCTCCTCTGTACTTCTATTCTGGTTTAAAAGCATTGTAAAAAGATCGTGTATGATCTAAAGTAATCTGATAGAGTTTATGGGAAAAATACAATTCAGTGTGCATATAATTGTAAATGAGGTCCTTATGTTATAAAAGGATCCTAGAGATGTGGTATAAGAATATTTATACGAGAAACGATGATATTTAGTATCAAAAATACATGTGCTGGCCTAAACCTTTAGGGTTTATGGATTTGTAAATCATGTTGTATAAATGGGTAATGTTGGCATATGGATCCCCACTTAATATTAAGGGGGTGTTAGAAATATAATATTAAGTGCATCATAATATACAATTTATATTTAAATAATATAGAATAAACTATATTCATATTATTTAAATAAAAACTTTATATTAGGGATTGGTTAATTTAATTAATCAACTAATTAAATCGGGGAGGTGTGCCTCGTCACTTAAGAAGGACATAACCCTTTGGGTTATTTAAATATGACCTTAAATCATATATTAAGGATATTAAATAATTGGGATACGAGATTATAAAATCACGTAATAATATTCCAATATGGAATATGAAGGTAAATCCTAGTAAAAATACAGGGAATACAAGTGAGGAGGGGGTTACTGGACTGGTAAATACAAAATTTTCTCTATAGTGGATTTATTCCGTGGTTTTTACCCATTTAGGGGTTTTCCACGTTACATGTTGTGTTATGTGTTCATTGTGCTTTATTTAATTTATTCATGTTATAATGTTTAACTTTATAATAACTAATTAATCCGGTTAATATTCCTTTTCATCCCTCATCATGATAATCACTAACGACGAGGCCACTACAAGGTGTAGCGGGGTTCCCTATTCAAGTGAGGTCACCACAACTTTTATGGACACCACCAAAACACTCGTTAGGCTGCTAAAAATGCTACGGGGTTGTTACCTCTTAACGCAGCAATGATAAAATTGATCTAGGTCAATTTCAGCAGCCTTGTACACCCTCATTTTTAGGGAATTAAATACTGTCAAATTAAAAAATGCCAAAATTGAAATTCAAGACATAATCTACGTACTCCTCATGTCGGTGCATCCATTGCTACTTCTGAAATCACTTGGCACGATGAAGAAACTCTAGTTTCGTCATCTCTGCTCGTCGCATTTTCCTAGAGCTCTTTTCTACTAATTAAGAGGGTGAAAATGACTTGTTTTTACCCCTCCCACCCTATCTATAGCCCTCTCTGTGATGGTTTCGACTGTCACAATGGCCTACCAGCTTCCGCGATGGTATTTTCTTCAACAATGATCAGTTTCTCCCTGTTTTAAAGCGTCAATCATCCTTTTTTATCACCCCATCGACGCATGAGGGGGCATCGTCCATCCTACTAATTTTTATTGTACTCGTACAAAAAATAATTGTCTATTATCTTTGAAATGGTGTCGCTTGTGCTATACCACATCAAAGAGGGGAAAAATTATACACCTGATTTCCACCATGCAATTTTAATACCAAAATTTTACTAATTGTCATCTTCATGTCATCGCACTATAATCAATGACCTTCTGCTAGTTAGAAAATTTTCCCTCGTCCTGGATACCAATTAAGGTCATTTCATTAGTTAAAATCCTCTTTCAATTAATTAATTACCCATTATTAATTAATTACCCTTTCACAATTTTTTATTTAATTAATAAACCCTCTTATTAATTAAATACCCCTCTTAAACCCCTCTAATTCCATTATTTCCCTCCAAATCATCTTCAAATAGTGTATATAAGCTAAACATGGCATATTAATTAATCCCAATTGATTAATTAAACCTTCCCTAAATCTCATGGGTTACGAATTCATAATTAACCTCTTATAAAAATGTTTATCCACTCTTAATTCTACATCTCTTTTATCCCACATTCATTAGGATGTATGCTTCTCTCAAATTGGAAATCTATATAAGCAACCTAGTACCTTCCTACCAATCTATACCTTTACAATCTTGTACACATGCTCAAGAGAGAATTTCTATTATATGAAGGCTTGCCAAATTGAGAAACCCCTCACTTGCTAAAATTAGTAAGAGAAGATTCAAACATGAAATTTATGCCATTTTTAAGATACCTCTTCCTTTTATCAAGCTTCTTGATCGTGTGTAGCTTGTGTTTAATGTATAAGGAAATATCTACAAATAAAAAATGCATCCAATTTCGAAAGGAGGTTTGCATTCTTTGTTTTAAAATTTTTGTGAAAGTTTATTAACTTATTTTCGTGCTTTAATTTTATGTAGTTACTTGATGGAATAGATATAGGGTCTACTTGGTGTTATGTCCTTAGCTATTGTAGACACCTAAATTCTGCTTTTGCAATCTTATTGCCAAACACACACAAATCACTCTCATTCTTATCATTTATGTTATAATTAGTTATTTCCACTAATTAACTAATGTTTCCTACTATTTTTATCAATTAACAATGCTTTGTTGATTGCCTAACCCCTTTCCCATTCAAGATGCCACTATACGATGAATCATAAGTTAAAATCCTCTTTCAAACAGACAATTAGTGATTATTAGCTAATTAAGCCTATTTTACCCTTGGTTTGTTCAATATACCCTATTGTTGACTCAAAACCCTCTTCCTACCACTCAAAATCACCCCACCTCCATCCACAACATCTCAACAAGATTTAAAAGTTTATCCTAGCCTCCTAATTGACCCTAAGTGGTTGATTAAGAATCCTCACATTTTAATCACTTGTTAATTCACTAATTGTGATTAGAAAACTTAATCAGGATTAACAATTCTTAAAATACTTTGTGATCTTAGTCCCACATGCACCAAGATGCAAGTTTTCCTCAAAGGAAAAACTATAAAAATGACTGACCACGTACCTTTAAACTTTACACCATGCTTTGATTTGCATCTCATATAAGAAATATGATTTATAGCCAAGCTCAATCCTTTCCTAAAGTCTTCAATGGGGTTAGTATATGGATATCCAATATGATCTTGTAGTCATTTGGAGAGACCATTTCACCTCTCTTAGAGTAACAACAATCCCATATTGATTTCCCTCTTAGATCTATTTAGGTCTTTGTTAATTTAGCAATTCAGTACATAGTAAGGATGTTTTGTAGATTAGTTTTTAATTTCATTTAATTTACATTCTTAACATGATTTTAAGCTTTGATCATTGATGAGTTGTTCCTAGACTTAAAGCTTGACTATAGGTGGCAATGGTGTTAGCCTTTTTTAATTAGTCATACTATTTACTTTGTAAAGTTTGGGATGTCATCATTTGGCACACCAGGTGGGACAAACCCCATTTACATTCATTTTTAAAGCTTTTAAACTTAGTTTCTAAGTTTTTCATTTCAAGCTTTCTAGATTAGTTTTGATTTTTCTAGTTTAGATTCAAGCTTTCTATATTACTTTCAAGCTTTTTAAATTAGTTTCTCAATCTTTTTAGATTAATTTCAAGTTTTTAGAGTAATTTTCAAAGTTTTGAAGATCAATTTTCAAGCTAGATAGTTGTTTCAAATAGATTAGTAATAGTTGTGTTTTCATGTTCTTTATAGGATAAAAGGAGGCGAAGTGCTATCAAAATTTCCTCAAAAGACCAAAGTTTTGATCTTTTTCAAAAATTCCTTGTCAGAATTTGTATTTTGATCACCTATAGGAAGGCTGGCGCCTATGCATCAAAGTATACAAATGTGCATCGCTAGGGGTGCTTGTGCATCACTATATTTTTTCCCTCTGTGTAAAACTTACGTTTTTGGATCAAATTTTGTGTCCACGTCTCTCTTGGGGCATCTGTGCATAATTGACTGTGCAAAACTTGATAGATGTGTGCTTGTGCATCAATGTATGAGCATGTGTTTCAAGGTTTTTGCCCATGCTTTATAGGCCACACATGTGCATAAAGAGGTGCGATGGTGCAATCAGGTAAAATTACTTCAAAGTTCAAAATTCCAATCTATGGTTTTTAGTGTTCCTATCTTTTTTAGGTTTTTTAGTTGTTACTATCATTTTTTTTTTGTTAGTGTAGGTTATTATTTATCTTTTTATTTATTTATTAGGATAATTCTTACACTTGTTGGGTTAGCTTGCTTAGGTGTACTAGTTGTGTGGAGTTAGCTTCTCAGTTATGTGGAGTCAGCTTACTAGTCTTTTGGAGTTAACTTAACTACCAATATCAGTTAGTGGGAGTTCTTCACCACTGATTTAAATAGTAGTAGCACTTCCCTCCTATATGTACATCTTTCTTATTGAATAATTTAAGTCATTCTATTGTAATGTATTGAGCATTATGGATTATGATGGATTTCTATATATGGTATTTTAGCTCTTCTATTTTGTAAATATAATGTGGTGTGCTATTATCATCTGAGATCGCGGCTTGGAACAATATTCTTAGCGTTCCTTTCATGGTATCAGAGCTATAGATGATGTATACATCCATCTGTAAGTTTTTCGCAAGCAAGGGTTTATTATTTTTTTGTATACGGAATTTGTTAGCAATTTTCTGTAGAATGCATTTTTATGGAAAACGGAGTGAGACATTAGATTTGGAAGGTGCCAAAACCCTAGAATTGACTGTAAACTCGACCATGTTTTGAGATAGTCAAATTTGGATGCAGATCTATACCCTATGGGTAAATTCTTTTATCCATTGGATAAGTGTGTACCTTCTAGATGCATTCTTTTACCCTCTGGGTATTTCGGTTTTGGATGCAGTCTTTTACCCACTGGACGTAGATCTGTACCCTATGGGTGTATTATTTTATCCATTGGATAAAAGTGTGTACCTTCTGGATGCATTCTTTTACCTTCTGGGTATTTTGGTTTTGGATGCAGTATTTTATCCACTGGACACAGATCTGTACCCTATGGGTGCATTATTTTATCCATTAGATATAAGTGTGTACCTTCCGGATGTATTCTTTTATCCTCTGAGTATTTCAGTTTTAGATGCAGTCTTTTATACACTGGATGCAGATTTGTACCCTATGGGTGAATTCTGTTATCCATTAGATATAAGTGTGTACCTTCTGAACGCATTCTTTTACCTTCTGGGTATTTCAGTTTTGGATACAGTCTTTTATCCATTAGACACAGATCTGTACCCTCTGGGTGCATTCTTTTATCCATTGGATATAAGTGTGTACCCTATGGACACAATGATTTACCCTCTGGACATTTTAGGTTTTGGGCACAGGCTTTTATCCTTTGGTCGCAAGTATGTATTGTGTGGATGCACTCTTTTACCCTTTGGACATTTGGGTGTCACATGTACCTTTTAAAAAGATCAGCATTAAAATATTATTTTAATAGCAAAACCTTGTAGAGCTCATAACTTTTGATCCGTAGCTCGGATTAAAGTGATTTTTTTTTTAAATTGTGTATTTTTTTGAGATCTACGCATTGGTGACATTTTTATACACATATTTCAAATGTAAAAGGTATTGTTACTCATTGTAATATTTACATGCACTCAATTATAAAGTGCCAAATTCGAGAGGGTGTTGTGATCATTTGTGGATGCATTTTCGGTTGAGCCCGACATCCTAAAATTTTGGGTATTGCATTCTTATATCTGTGGGTGTATACATTTATATCTCTCTTGTTTGTTGCGATATTTTAATCTATATTTTCGACACTTTTTGGGCATGTTGATAGTCTCTCTTGGGGGAAGCTATTCTGGTGGAGCCCATTGTTAGCTTGTCAGTGTTCGAGTAGTTGATTTTGACAACTCATACAGATCTGTGATGTCACTCTACCCATTCTGCAGTATGGGAGGGTGTGGTGTTGATATTTCTTCTTCAGGTTTCATGCCCTTGCCTTATTACCTTGACTTTTTCTTGGATCGTGGCACTCCTATTTATTTAGATCTCATGTCCTTGCCTTGTTGCCTTGGTTTTTATTGGATCGTGGCACACCTATTTGTAGCAGTTGATCAAATTATGTTTGGTGTTTATTTTTCACTTTTTGACATCACTCCATTGACAGTCTCCTTGCATGGAGCTATTCTGGTGAAGCCCGGTGTCAGTTGTTTTTGAGTTATATGATCAAGTAGTAGATTCAAACCATAGTGTGCACCACATTTCTTCAACATTGTACAAGTTTTTGGAGTCGAGCTTCTGAGGATATCTTGCAGTAGGATTTTACTCTCTTGTTTGTTATTATTGGTTTTGGGTACCTTGCGGTGTCTATTTTTCCCAGTTATTGTACGTGGGTACCTCATCAGGGCTTGTTGCCGGGACCCACCTTCTTTTCCACCCACCTAAGCTATGCTTACGGGAGGGTGTTAGTGTAGGTTATTATTTATCCTTTTCTTTATTTATTAGGATAATTCTTACACTTGTGTTAGCCCTACACTTGTTGGGTTAACTTGCTTAGGTGTACTAGTTGTGTGGAGTTAGCTTCTCAGTTATATGGAGTTAGCTTACTAATATTTTGGAGTTAACTTAACTACCAGTATCAGTTAGTGGGAGTTCTTCACCACTAATTTAGGTAGTAGTTACACTTCGCTCCTCCTATATGTACATCTTTCTTATTGAATAATTAAAGTCATTCTATTGTAATGTATTGAGCATTATGGATTATAATGGATTTCCATATATGGTATTTTAGCTCTTCTATTTTGCAAATATAATGTGGTGTGCTATTATCATCTGAGATCGCGGCTTGGAATAATATTCTTATCGTTCCTTTCAATTTTAGAGAAATATTTCAAACAAAATTGCTTTAGGGTTTGATAGTGGATTTTTTTTAAATTGGCTTAGGATTGTATGAATGATTTTTATTCCATGCTTTGTATGCGTTGGGCATAGGGTTGTGTATGCTCTTTTCTTGATTTTGTGTGATCATAAGAATCAAAAGCACCTCTAAACCACTTTTTTCTTATTTGGAGTAAGTCGGAAAAATCATCATTCATTTCTATCCTTAAGGGAATAAAATTTCATTTTGACATGTACATGATCTTTTAGTTTAAGAGCTTTTTCACTTGATAAACAACCAAGGCTAAAATTTGCGTGTGCTCTTCCCTTGCACCTAGTCTGATCTTGGGAATCAAAAGTAATTTTAGTCTTCCATTAAGAAGCACTTAGATTAATTGGGAATAAACATTAATTTGTAAAGTTTTATGGAAGTTGATTGATTTATAAGTTTTTCATCTAGTTGGGTTACTTGTTGTGTATGCTCTTCTGTTGCACCTAGTATGATCTTGAGAACCAAAAGCAACACTTAATCCTATTTCTATAATATTGTAGATCTTTTTGAACTACTAATCATTTGTGTGAAGGACTTGACGCTAGTCAAAGAAAGGAGGGCTCTCTTAAAACCAAATTCTAATATTCACGTGTGTTGTAGGTTGCCACTAGTGGTCAAAACCAAATTACCTAATCCAAAAGATAAAAAAATATGCCAACACACCATTCAAAACAATGTATTGTTGGTTTCGTTTAAGAGCTACCACTTGTCCACTTTAAACTAGGACATAACCCCTTTGGCATAAGCCTTAAGCTATAACAATGGGGGTGGTCATAGGAACCCCAAAGTAGTTCACGCAAGAGGGAAACTTGTGAGCAAAATGGGAAAGTGCTCCATACTACTAAATTGACTAGTTTGCCTTGAAATATTAGAGTCAAATTTATTTCCATTGCGTCCCCAGTGAAAGTAAAACTGAACGCATTTTTATGCTCATTATACTAAGGGGGTAAATTAAATCCAAGATACTCCAAGATTAGTCAATGTGAGTTTCTTGGTAAATCAAGTTCACAGAGATATCTTGTGACACATAGAGAGAGTACCCCTAAGAAAGATTTACGGCGTGGATCCAATTTTGTTTTAGTTATTATACTTGAGAGCTCTCACAAAGTGAAAACTTTGTTGGATTCAAACTCTTGTTTTTCAAACAAGGGGAATAATCTCTTAAAGTTGAAATTGCATGATTTTTAATCTCGAAATCTTATTAGTGTTACTTTTTCCTATTTTTTCATTTATCCTAAGACAAGGTGAAACTCTACCAAAGTTACACCAAGTATTTTTCATCACTAGTTGGTCTACTCCTTTATTTTCTTGTTGCTCATTCAGACATAAAATAAGAACAAACCTATATGGATACCTACTAGGAATAATTGTGTCCACCACTTTTGTATTCTTCTTGCATGACCAAGTTGCAATTCTAGAATGCAAGAATTGAAAGTGTGAATGGTACGTCATCGAGTTCTAGTAGCCCCATTTGTCTCAAAACCCATATTGATACTTATTATCATTTTTAGTTAGGTGATATCATCATTGGATTCTTTATAGTTGTTACGCTACTTGCATTATAACCATATAATTGTGACATTTATGTCTTGTTTCCATTGTGAAAATTGGCCAAAGTCTCTACATTGTATCGTTACACTGCTTGCACGCATAGTAATTCCTTGATATACTTAGGCATAGTTTTTATATCCTAGCCTTGTCTTGAGTTTTGTGAGTGTTGAGGTTACTTTGTTAGCATCAATATAACACCATTTTGATACTGAAATATTGTTTTTTACAAATCTTGATTAATGTGTCCAAATAGTGTTGTTACGTTGCTCACATTTGTATTGTCCATTTTAGAAGACTTATACTTTATTAGTGTTTAGAAACTGGTTTTTAGTATATCTTGTCAGAGGATCGTGGAAACGCTCTCTTATCATTTAGGTCTTGTTTGTATTAAACTTGGCCTAATTGGTGATATTGTGTTGTCACTATTTGGTTTCAAACCTATCTCAAATAAACATAGGGAGTAAAATTTTTGTTGTGACTAATTTTGAGTATTATACGTCATTATATTGTCCTATATATCTCTCGTCATACATTACCTTGTTAGGGTAGGTCATTCTTTATTCTTTGGTATCTGTCGACACTAAAATTTTCCACCATAATTTCTATTTCATTAATGCATGTATTATGAATAGGATGTTGTTAAGTGTAATTAGAAGTAGTGTCTGATAGAAGATAACGGCGCCGTCAGTACGATGCCGCCAATAATGTAGAGTATGGTAACAGTCAAAGTACAATAGGAATGTTGTAAAAAGTAAATATTTGTCGTAAGTGGTCCGGTAATGTTAAAATGTCAAAGTTGGGATAAGTAGAGAAATAGGGTCTACATGATTAGGAATTAGAAATATTATATTGGTAATAAGGACAAGGAGTGAGGTCATAAATATTTTGTGTATTTTATTTGTAAAAAGTCTAAAAATGTGGAACCCATGTGAAATGATAAGGTTTATCTTATCTTAAAAGATAAGCTTACATGTACAGATAAAAGTTAAGATATGGAATATGATTCGTTAGAGTGGATTTCTTATCCTATCTTAGATATAAGATGGATAAGCCTGGAAGTTCTATAAATAAAGAGGCCACCCCCCTCATTTAGCATAGAAAGAAATAGTGAGAAATATTGTATGAAGTGTGTAAAGGAAGCCATTAGTTTAAAGGTGTGTTGAAGAAGCCATTAAGAGGTGTAATTGTAAAGTTTCTCCCATAGTATTGGTGGAAGGCAAGTGAAGTCAATAACACTTGAAGTACCTCATGGGTGAGATTGTAACAATTTCATGTTAATATTATAATTTACTTTGATATTTCAGATTTGTCATCATTCCGTCTTATCATAGTCGATGGTATTCTTGTGTTATGTTTGTTGTTTTGTTTCCAGATTACATCCACCAAACTAAAGGCTGTGCATTAGTAAATAATAATAGCACGAGGAGTTCCCGGTGAAGAATTATCATAGTGTCAGATTGGTGATGACATTTTGGTTGTGTTGCCAGGACCATTCCTCGTTAGTGGATTGTCTGGAGATATATTCCCACTTAGTCAAAAATAAATTGGAGGGTGACCTTTTTTTTTACTGTGCATAGTAGTTACCATGGTAAAGTCATTTTTACCGTGAATAGTAGTTACCATGGTAAAGTCATTTTTGCTGTGAATAGTATTTACCACAGTAAAGTCACTTTTTACCGTGAATAGTATTTACCGCAGTAACTTCACTTTTTACTGTGAATAGTGTTTACCATAGTAAAGTCAGTTTTTACCGCAGTAAGTCAAGTTTTACCATAGTTTACCATGGTCATTTCTATTTTCTATTATAGTGATTTTAATTATTGGTGCACATAAGTCTTGTTGATTGTACTTTTGGGTTGGTATTTCACTATGGTTATTTTTGAAAATGAGGAAGATTCCTATTTTTTCAGCCCAATCTAATGAAGATGCTTCCTCTTTCATTCAAGAGTTTAAGCGATCTTGTATTTGTAATGGCCTTATAAGAAGGGAACAATGGACTGAAATTTTTCCTACCTTTTTGGATGGTTCAGCCCTTAGGTGGTTTGAAACACTAGGTGATAATGTGAAAAACTCATGGGATTTATTAACTGAAAGTTTTCTTGAAGAATTTGGTGAACAACAGAGATATGCAGATCTCATGATCGATATCACAAAGTTAACCCAAGGAGAGCAGGAGAAGATAAGGGATTATCATACTCATGTTCTAGAGCTAAGGAGGAAGCTCGACGCCCAGATCCGGAAGGAAGGATTAGCGGATGGGTTGATGAATGGCGTGGATAATCTCCTATGTAAGCACTTCATTCTTGGGATGAAGCCAGAGATCAGACAACGAGTGAAGTATGACCGCCCAGCTACCATTGAACAAGCAAAGGAGATTGTAAGAAGACAAGAAAAAAGCATGGAAGAGGAGCCCAAAGAAATTTTTGCTAAAGTAGAACCTACACCAACACCTTTGATCCAGAATCCACAACCACTCTCGGTGAGCACAAATCTTTCTCCTAGTACATCTACTGAGTATGAAAATCTGCTCAAAAAGATGGGTCAATTAACTATTAATCTTCTTCAAGGAAAAGAATTTAGTTCTCAGGGAGGAGATAGAGGTCCAAAAAGAAATATTTCTGAAGTTGTATGTTATGGTTGTTATAAAAAGGGTCATTATAAGTATAATTGTCCAGATAGAGCTTCTACATCTGGTAAAGGAGATAATGATAAAGGAAAAGCACCTGTGACTTCTTTTGATGTAGTAGATAAGAGTAGAAATAATGAAGTAGATGTGTTTGTAACAAAAAGAAAGAAAGAAAAAGATAATCAAGATGGAAATGATCCTAAGAAGATGAAAGGAGAAACTAGTAAGAAACATAGGAGAAGAAAGTTGGGTGTGCAGGATTTTCTGATTTCACAGGGGCAAGGACCATACTCCATCTTGGAAGATCTGTCCAAAAGGCCTGCAAATATTACATATGGTCAACTCTTGGCTATGTCTTCTGAGAAGAGGCGAGATCTGCGAAGTGGACTCAATGCTCGACGAAGGAAGGAGGTTGAGGTCCCTGTTTTGGAGGCAGAGGCGGATTCCTATGCTCCACAAGCTAAGGTATTATGTAATGGTATTTCAATTCATGATATCTTAGTTGATGGAGGTGCTGCAGTTAATGTAATGACTGATTCTGTAATGAATATGTTGGGTTTAAAAATTGATCGCCCTTCAACACTTATGTTAAGGTCATTAAATAAGGGAAAAACTAAACCAGAAGGTGTAGTTTCAAATGTGGCAATATCTATTATGGGTGTTGTATGTGTGGTAGACTTTCAGGTGATGAAAAATGGTACTGTTGCGTACCCAATGTTGCTGGGAAGACCATGGCTAAGGAGAGTTCATGCAAGAAACTACTGGAATGAAGGTTTCATGACACTTGGACGTGGTAGAGAGAGGGTGAAGATAAACGTGATCCGTCGACATCATAAGGCAGAACCTGTGGATTCAAGTAATGAAACTGATGATTGGACATCCTCTGATTACTCTAGTACCAGTGAAGTGGACACTGAAGATGAAGAAAGTGAGGTTGATGTTTCAGTCATGGATATCCTTCTAGTCACATCGACTCATGAACCCATAAAATTATCTGAAGAAGAAGTTGATGATCGTCTCCAACAAATAAAGATTGGTGATGCTGTGATGAAGAGTGAGAAGGAATCCTACCTCCAGCTCTTTCGAAGGTACATACACATATTAACTTTTGATTACAAGGAACTCCATCAAGTAAGTTGGGTAGAACATTCTATTGAGCTGGTAGATGGTGTTAAGCCTATAAACCAAATGCCATATAGAATTAATCCTAATTTTTCCAAGACTGTAAAAGAAGAAATAGATAATTTGTTTGATGCAAGATTCATATTTGTTGTGGAGAATTCAGAATGGGTTTCTCCCATTGTGATCTCAATAAAAAAGAATGGGAAGATACACATTTGTGTTGATTACAGGAAGTTCAATAAGGCAACAAAGAAGGATCATTACCCTCTTCCATTTTCAGATCAGATCTTGGACGAAGTAGCTGGCCAGGAGTGTTATAGTTTTGCTGATCGATATAGCAGATACAACCAAGTCCGTATAGCGGAGAAAGATCAGCTGAAGACCACGTTCACCAATCCTTGGGGAACGTTTTCTTATAGAGTTATGCCTTTTGGGTTGTGTAATGCTCCAGCAACATTCTAGCGTTTGATGAATAAGGTGTTCGAACCCTACATTGGGACTTTCATCAGAGTATTTCTGGATGATTTTTGCATCTATGGGAGCAAGTTGGACCACCTGCATCAGATGGAGACAACATTTCAAAGGTTGGATGAAGCACAAGCCTCACTAAATCCTACAAAGTGTGTCTTTGGATGTTCTAAGGTGTTTTGTTAGGGCATGTTGTATCCAGAGATGGTATTAGTACTGATCCTGATAAAGTTTCAAAAATCAAAGATTTACCATTTCCTATGAATAGAAGTAAGTTGAGATCATTTTTAGGCCATGTGGGTTACTATAGAAGGTTCATCAAGAATTTTTCAAAGATTGCACAGCCACTAACCCACTTCTTGAAGAAGGATGTTACTTATGAACCAAGAAATAAGGCACATGAAGATTTTGGACAACTGAAGGAAGCCCTGGTGTCTTCACCTGTTTTAAAGAATCCAGATTGGAGCAAGCCATTCGTTGTGTACACTGATGCCTCAGATGCAGCACTAGGAAGTACTTTGAGCCAAAATGATGAAAATGGGAATGAACATCCAATTTACTTTGGGAGCAGACAAATGAGCAGTGCTGAGGTAAATTATACTGTAACTAAAAAAGAGGCTCTAGCTATCATTTTTGCTATACAGAAGTATAGAAATTACTTGCTAGGGCAGAAATTTATAGTTGTAATAGATCATCAGGCTCTAAAATATATTGTCAATAATCCTAACCCATCAGGGAGGATAGCAAGATGGATAATTTTGCTACAAAAATTTGAATTTGATATTATAGATAGGCCATGAAAGAAGCATGTCAATGCAGATGCACTCTCTCGAGCCTATAATGGTTTAGGATCATCTTGTGATGATGATGATTTCCCTGATGTAGCATTGTTATCCCTTGACACAATCCCTAGTGAATACATAGATATTTAGAATTATCTGAATGAATTCAAGTTTCCTGATGGTGCCAATGCAAAGACTAAGAGAAAGATTACTCAAGCCAGTCATCCATATTCTATTCTGCATGGAGTATTATTTCGAATAGGACCTGATGGACAGTATAAGAGGGCAGTTGGACGTGATCAAGGGAAGGAACTGCTAGAAGAATTCCACAATGGTACATGTGGAGGGCACTTCTCTGGACAACTTACAACAAGAACGATCTTGGATGCAGGTTATCACTGGCCCACTCTTTTTAAATATTGTTATAATTATTGTAAGACATGTGATATTTGTCAAACACATGGTAACCGTAAGACTTCATCAGCTCCATTATGTCCTATTCTTCCACTTGGTCCCTTTGAAAAGTGGGGAATAGACATTGTAGGTCCACTTCCAACTACCTCACACCAAAATAAGTATATTGTAGTTGCCACAGATTATTTAACCAAGTGGGTTGAAGCTAGGCCATTGAAAACAGCTTCCATGGATGAAGTGGCAAGGTTCTTATATGAACGCATTGTCACCAGATTTGGTTGTTCATTAGAAATTATAACAGATCAAGGAAGTCACTTCATTAATGAGGTAGTAGAAGCCCTAGTCAATAAATTTTCTATTAAGCACAGGAAGGCAACAACATACAAGCCAAGCACAAATGGACAGGTGGAACGAACAAATTTTGTGTTATGTCAAATTCTAGCAAAAGATGCAGCCTTGCAGGTGCATAAGTGGGATAAAAGGATTCATGCAGCATTGTGGGCATATAGGGCAACATCAAAGTCAGCAATAGGATACTCTCCATTTCAGTTGGCCTATGGCATTGATCCAGTTCTTCTTATTGAGTTTGATATTCCCACTGTGAGAGTTATGAAAAATGAAAGGATGGATGAAAGTGATTCAGTAAAAGAAAGGTTAGTACATCTTCATTTGCTAGAGGAAATGAGGGAAATAGCAAATGATACAAGCCATAAGAAGAAAATGAAGCAGAAGGAATACTTTGATCAAAAGATCCGTTGGTCTCCATTTCATGTGAATGACTTGGTTCTAGTATATGATTCTAGATACAAAAAAAGAAGACAGAGAAAATTTCTTCCAAAATGGATGGGGCCCTACAAAATAGCAGTTGTGCATGAAAATGGTACGTATCGACTGGAGGAATTGGATGGCACTCCCATTACAAAATGGGTCAACCACGACAAGTTGAAGATTTTCCAAGCACCAGAATAGTCTACTCTGAGGACGGAGTAGAAGCTAGGAAGGGGGAAGATGTCGACACTAAAATTTTCCTCCGTAATTTCTATTTCATTAATGTATGTATTAGGAATATGATGTTGTTAAGTGTAATTAGTAGTAGCGTCTGATAGAAGATAACGGCGCCGTTAGTACGGTGCCGCCAATAATGTAGAGTATGGTAACAGTCAAAGTACAATAGGAATGTTGTAAAAAGTAAATATTTGTCGTAAGTGGTCCGGTAATGTTAAAATGTCAAAGTTGGGATAAGTAGAGAAGTAGGGTCTACATGATTAGGAATTAGAAATATTATATTGGTAATAAGGACAAGGAGTGAGGTCATAAATATTTTGTGTATTTTATTTGTAAAAATTCTAAAAATGTGGAACCCATGTGAAATGATAAGGTTTCTCTTATCTTAAAAGATAAGCTTACATATACAGATAAAAGTTAAGGTATAGAATATGATTTGTCAGAGTGGATTTCTTATCCTATCTTAGAGATAAGATGGATAAGCCTGGAAGTTCTATAAATAAAGAGGCCACCCCCTCATTTAGCATAGAAGGAAGTAGTGATAAATATTGTATGAAGTGTGTAAAGGAAGCCATCAGTTTAAAGGTGTCTTGAAGAAGCCATTAACAGGTGTAATAGTAAAGTTTCTCCCATAGTATTGGTGGAAGGCAAGTGAAGTCAATAACACTTGAGTACCTCATGGGTGAGATTGTAACAATTTCATGTTAATATTATAATTTACTTTGATATTTTAGATTTGTCATCATTCCGTCTTATCATAGTCGATGGTATTCTTATGTTATGTTTGTTGTTTTGTTTCCAGATTACATCCACCAAACTAAAGGCTGTGCATTGATAAATAATCATAGCACGAGGAGTTCCCGGTGAAGAATTATCATAGTGTTGGATTGGTGATGACATGTCCTTAGGTTCATATTGATCCTTTAGATTCGTGACCATTTATTGTTTAGTATTCTTTGTAAATATTTGATGTCGTTAAGCCATTTGGTTTGTCCTAGGGCCCATGTTTTCCAAAAGTCTAGTTGGTTTTTGTTGTGTTGCCCAAATTGACACAGGACTTCCTTCCAATTGAAAGATTCAATTACATTATCTCAGTTTAGACATTTGTGTCCTACAAACACCAAAAATTGCCAACTATTGCGAGGATCCTTATACGTACGACACTAAGGAATCAAACTTTCAACATTCCCATCAAAGGATGCCCATCAGGGTTAAGCCTCATTTTTCTCTTCGATCTAGAGAACTTGATTGGGTACCCTATTCACCACCTTCATCTCATAGTCGGTGGTATGGTTTGGATGCTTCTGATCCAAATTATTATTCAGGTTCCCCCCACTCTTCTTATAATTCCAATAAAAATTGTTCTTCTGATTCTTTGGATTCACCTCGGTCTTCTGAAGATTCTCATCAGATCTATTCACCTCATTCAAATCTTAAGTCACAGTTCTCCCTCTCTTCGCAGGACTCCCCTTATCAGTCGCCTAAACAGAATATTCCTTTAAAGATTCGTGCGGCTCCAAGATTCATCAATCAAACATCTAATTTGGTTCTTAAATCATGATCCTCCCTTGCTTTGCAATACTTCCCTTATTTTTCGCCTCGACAACCTCTTCCTTCATTGAATATCTGGGAGAATTTGCATTCATCTAAGTCAACTCCCATGTTGCAATCATCTAAGTCGACTCCCATGTCACAATCATCTATTTCTACTCCCATGTCACAATCTCCTAAATTAACTCCCATGTCACAATCTCCTAAGATGACTCTTATGTCATGATCATCTAAGTCGACGCATACATTACAAACACCTCAAAAGATCCCTATGTCACAATCATATGATGATTTTCTACACGATCCTCGTTGTTTCCCATCAATATGTCATCTTGTAAGCAAACCTATACTAATCACTTCTAAATCTACATCTTCTTCTACTTGCGAGACATCTAGATCCAAATTTGGTTCTTAAATCATGATCCTCCCTTGCTTTGCAATACTTCCCTTATTTTTCACCTTGACAACCTCTTCCTTCGTTGAATATCTAGGAGAATCTGCATTCATCTAATTCAACTCCCATGTTGCAATCATCTAAGTTGACTCCCATGTCACAATCATCTATTTCTACTCCCATGTCACAATCATCTAAGTCGACTCCCATGTCACAATCTCCTAAATCGACTCCCATGTCGCAATCTCCTAAGATGACTCCTATGTCATGATCATCTAAGTCGACGCATACATTACAAACACCTCAAAAGACTCCTATGTCACAATCATATGATGATTTTCTACACGATCCTCGTTGTTTCCCATCAATATGTCATCTTGTAAGAAAACCTATACTAATCACTTCTAAATCTACATCTTCTTCTACTTGCGAGACATCTAGATCCAAATTAGGTTCTTAAATCATGATCCTCCCTTGCTTTGCAATACTTCCCTTATTTTTCACCTCGACAACCTCTTCCTTCGTTGAATATCTAGGAGAATCTGCATTCATCTAAGTCAACTCCCATGTTGCAATCATCTAAGTCGACTCCCATGTCACAATCATCTATTTCTACTCCCATGTCACAATCATCTAAGTCGACTCCCATGTCACAATCATCTATTTCTACTCCCATGTCACAATCATCTAAGTCGACTCCTATGTCATGATCATCTAAGTCAACACATACATTACAAACACCTCAAAAGACTCCTATGTCACAATCATATGATGCTTTTCTACATGATCCTCATTTTTTCCCATCAATATGTCATCTTGTAAGCAAACCTATACTAATCACTTCTAAATCTACATCTTCTTCTACTTGCGAGACATCTAGATCCAAATTTACTTCATCTCTTAAGTCATCATCTTCTCAATCTTCCACACCTGTTGGACCCATTTCTTCTAGTCAACCTCCCATGGTCGAAGAAAAAAATACCCATTCCAATCGATTCATTTCAGAATGAAGAAGCAATCACAAAAATCATGAGGTCACATGATGACATTCCCCTAGAGGGTCACAATCAAGGATTATCTTTAGACACCGATATGTTTATGTATTGCGGGGAAGAGGTTTATTCTATTCGTCATACCATAGAGGAAGATCCTAGGATCATCAAAATTGATCCTCCTCTTATTCTTATGTCTTCACATTCTTCATTGTGTGATGAAATTCCTGGGTCTCGCATTGATCCACAGCCTATCTTCTCATTACCTAATCATTCTTTATCTATCAAGATTCCTCCATCGCAATCTCATCTTGGGTCACCATTTGGTAGCCCATCGTCTTCCTCTATATACAGGACACCTCCAAGTAGCCCCACATCATCTATATGTAGCTCACCTTTGGGTATCCCATCTTCATCTATTCTTAGGCCACATCCTAATAGATCATCATCTTCTACATATGGGACAACCTCTAGGTAGTCCTTTATCTTTAGTGTATGATACGCCTCCTGGTAGCCCATCCTCTTCTATCCTTGGGCCGCCTCAAATAATCCCTTCATCATCCTTATGTGGCTCACCTACTGGTAACCCATTTTATTCTATAGGTGGTTCACATCCGGGTATCCCCCTCTTCATCCATATTAGGGGCACGTCCTTTAAATCCCTCATCTTCTATTCTTGGGCCATGTCCTAGTAGCCCATATTTTTCTATATATGGGACACTTCCATGTAATCCTTCATCTTTGATCTTAGGGCCACATGATAATATCCTTTTATCTTACATCTATGGGACACCTTCTAATAGCCCATCCTCTTCAATTATTTCACCATATCCTTTATGTCCATCATATTGTCCTTCTAATGATTTTGGTAAGCCCACCACACTCCTCTCAAGATCATATTGTGGTAATCCCATCATATTGTCCTTCTATTCGTCCACTTTCTTCTCCCACTTCTCAGGATTAGACAAGTCATGTATTAGCTTATAGGAAACCCAAATGGTTCCTTCATCCAACTTAGATTAAAAATTCCAAGAGCTCCAAAGCTCACAACAATTTAAACTTTCTTAAAGCTCATAATCAAACGCGATTCAACAATGCACATCAATGCACCCATGTTTCATAATAAAAATGCAATTATCTATTGAGTATGATCTCACCACAATCATTGAGATTGGGGATAATATGACTATTGATAAGAAAACATGCCTAATCTTCCTTATAAAGGAAATCACTAACATTGTTGTTGAATCTTATAACGCTGAGTGACCTTGTGTCGGTCCCAATTTTTCAAAAAAGACAAAATATTTTTTTTTGAGAAAACATTTCAAAAAAATCAAATTTAAATGAACACACATTACAATCAGGTATTGTATACACATGGAAGTTATTTCTTCCCTTTCTTTACTCTTCTTTTTTAAGTCTTCCTACCATTTTCATCTCTTTGATGATATTTTGGTTAGCCTATCCACATGCATTTTGCAGCATTTACCTCTATGGTATCCGTTTGGCCTTGGTCTTTTTATCACCTTGGTAAATTAAAGAACGACTGACCTCATAAAGATTTCATCACAATCAACATCTAAAAACACTTGTTGCGAAGAACTTTTGGACATATTTGTTGACACTATCCAATGTCATCATCACAAGAACTTCTGCCTCCTTCCATCAAGCCATCAATGGTTCTTAACCCATTGTCAAACAAGAGAGCTGAAATAAGTTTTTAGAAAGAAAAATAAAATTCAATCAAATCAAAAAGTCAAAGCTAAAAGCAAAAGCAAATTAATATATAACTATGTCTTGGGGTATTTCCAATAATCTCTACCGGGGCTATGGATGCATGACTGGTAGTAGAGAAATGTTGCGATGAGAATCAAATGCATCTTTGTTAGGGTTTATGGACTTCTGGCTGGAAGCGAAGCAATGTATGGCTCTCCCTTCCACAATCATCATTCACAAAAAAAAACAACTTTGAAAAATAAATCATTCCTACACATTGACTAGGGTGTTCTTCACTTGTTGTCTATCAAATCTTTCCTCCAAGAGGTAATAAATTTTCACCTACACACACTTGTTCAGGACACTTACTCTAGTTTGTATCTTGTCTCACGATTCGTGCCTTTGGCTAATCGCTTCTTCATCACAAGGCTTCTAAGATACATTCAACAACATTTATGTTGTTCTACTTCATTCAAAACATCCATGTGTATAATATTTCCCTTTTTTCCATGTTTACAAGCACCTTTTTCCCCTTTATTAAAACAATCTTCCACTTCTTTCTATCATATGCTTCTTGCCCAGCTTATGTTGGGGGGCATCCTTGCTACTTCCTAACATGTCATTAGGTTACGTTCATCTATCATGTTGAACTTATCTATATTGTCCTTGATCCAAATTTTGTGCATGAATATTTTTCCTTTGAATATTCCCATCTAACATTGGGGGCAATTTCACATCTTCACTTTCTGGCACATACATGTGGCATTCTGCCCTTGTACATCCCATTTAATGTTGGGGGCATCCACATTTCTTCGTTTCCTGTACATAGCTTCAAAAAACTTCTAAAAAAATAAAAAAACATTTAAATATTTTAGTCATAAAAATCAAAACATCCAAATAATCATTAAAAACCCAACAAAAAAATTGGTAAAATCATTAAAAATCCCAAAAAAATGTCGTTAAAATTCAAAAAAAATAAAATATTGGTAAACGACATGCACGCATCTGAAGCTTGTATCAAATGCATTATCCTAAAAAATCTAAATTTGTCCTACAAAAAACATATTTCTTAGGTTCTTGCTTGTTCTTTTCTCAAACGACTTGCAGATCATCATGATCTAGCCCCCATTAACAAAGTTGGTTTGCTTACTAGGTCGGTACTCCTGTGCAACAGTGAGTTGCCAGAGACTATTTCATAGTGCACAAATGATTTCCATGGGACTAATTGTGTCCTCCATTATTCCCCTTGCATGTATCCTTGCTTGGGGCACCATTTTTAATCATTTTCATTACAACACGAACATTCGACAACTGAAGCTTGATAACAAAAACATTGGTGCAACTATCTTTAACGTTGTTTGTTTGAGTATGCATGATTGTACTTGTTTCTCTGTTAGGTAAGCTGGTTTTATTTCTCGTATTACATTGCATTAAATATGTTTCATGGATTTAATCATCATGTTAATTTCTCATAATGCATTTGCATTATGTATGTTGCATGGAGTTACATATTTTTAGCAATGAACAAATGTTAGTAATTTAAATTTTCATGTTATCTTACACTTTTGTTTATTTTAATAAAGGCCAATGATGTAGATCATAGGGGAAAAATAATACAACAAAGTTACTTATTGAACAGATTGGAGGCAAAGAAAGAGCTATTCCCATTCTCCATTATCATTTCTCATCACTACTATTATTTTTCTTCCAAATCATCTGGGGAAATAAACAACCATATTTATCCACTATCCTTGTTCTCTTCTATCCATTTAAAATCATATCATTGATTGAATTCTTCTATCACCCCATCGACAATCGAGGGGGCATCCTTCATTCTATTATTTTTTATTCAAAAATTTACTTGCTTATGCTTGTCTACTATATTTTAAGTGAAGTTACTTACTCTTCCCTCAAACAGGGGCAAATGTAGACACCTAAATGTCTTCTTTTACAATCTTATTGCCAAACGCACACAAATAACTCACATTATTACCATTTTTATTATAATTAGTTATTTCTGCTAATTAACTAACGTTTCTTACCATGTTGTTCAATTAACAATGTTTTGTTGATTTCCTAACCCATTTCACATTCAGGATGTCACTTTACGACGAATCGTAAATCAAAATCCTCTTCCAAACAGTTAATTAGTGATTATTAGCTAATTAAGCCTATTTTACCCTTGTTTTGTTCAATATACTCTATTATTGGTTCAAAACCCTCTTCCCAACCACTCAAAATCACACCCCACCCTCCCGTTCGCAACATCTCAGCAAGCTTTAAAAGCTTATCTTAGCCTCTTAATTGACCATAAGTGTTTGATTAAGGCTCCTCTCATCTTAATCACTTGTTAATTCACTAATTGTGATTAGCAAATCCTTAATCAGGATTAGTAATTCTCAATATACTTTGTGATTTTAGTCCCACATACATCGAGATGCAATTTTTCCTTAAACGGAAAACCTCTAAAAAGGACTAACCATGTAACTTTAAACTTTACACCATGCTTTGATTTGCATCTCATATAAGAAATATGATTTTATAGCCAAGCTCAATCCTTTTCCTAAAGTCTTCAATGCGGGTTAGTAGATGGGTATCCAAATATGATCTTATAGTCATTTGGAGAGACCATTTTCAGCTCTCTTGGATTAGGGAACAATCCCCAATTTGATTGCTCTCTTAGATTTATTTAGGTCTTTGTTAGTTTAGCAATCCAATACATAGTAAGCATGCTTTATAGATTAGTGTTTTAATTCCATTCAGTTTACATTCTTAGCATTCTTTTAAGCTTTAATCATTGATGAATCATCCTGAAACTTAGAGCTTGACTATAGGTTATAATGGTGTTAGCCTTTCCTAGTTAGTCATACTATTTGCTTTGTAAAGTTTGGGGGTGTTATGAGCTATAGTTTTATCTATTCTATTTTGTATGTATACAAAAAATTAGTGAATTTACATATCATAGATGGTGTGAACAGTTTTATAGGAGGACAACTTGTTGGGGTTTAACCATATCACATTGTTTCACATATCTAAAATTAGATAAAACATACAAACAATGAATGCATAAATAAATCGGAAGATAAAATAAATAAGAGAAAGATAACACCATATTTAACGTGGTTCACCCAGTGTGGGCTACAGTCCACCAAGAAACAACCAAAATTATTATTTAGTGCTTTACAGAGGAAATACAATGAAGATATGTTATCTTCCAACACCTCACAGTATGTTCAATATGTTTCCCTCGCTCAACTACTCTTTCTTGCTCACCAAGAAAACTCCACATGCAAATAATTGTGTATTTTCATCTCGCATACCCTCATATAATGCATACATGCATATATATCTATTCTGGGTAGCTAAATATGCTTTTACAATCAATAAATAATCTTCAAAGAAAAATATTTATTCTAATTCTTGTTCAAAAAACAAAGCACCCTTGCCACAGGTCGACCTATGTTGGTTACTTCCTAAACGATGATGGTCACTTCCTGACCCCATGCTAGTTGATAACTAACCGATGTCGGTCAGTCTGACTGATGTTGGTCACTTCTTGACCGATGTCGGTCACTGTCAAATCTAGAAACATGTAAAAAACAAGATTTTTGTGAAGTAATTAATCTCCACATTCAATAATCTCCCACTTGGAGATCAATTGTTGCACCGTACTGTACATCACCATCTTTGGATCCTTTTCCTTGGCCCATTTCTTCCTCTTTAAGTCTCAAACTCGAAGACCAAAATAAGTGGAGTGAAGCTTCAACTTCTCCTTTACCAATGGCTTCGCTAGCATATCCACAAGGTTCCATCCGTATGGATTTTCTTTAGCTTCAATTTCCCATCCTCTAACACCTACCCGTATGAAGGGATACCTGTTGTCCACTCAAAATTCCCTGCTCTTAAGAAAGCTTGAAATTTTAAAAATTTTGAGTTAGTTATGGGTTTCTTGTTGTACTGAATCCATCAGTTTAGGTGTCTTGAAGAAGCCATTAACAGGTGTAATAGTAAAGTTTCTCCCATAGTATTGGTGGAAGGCAAGTGAAGTCAATAACACTTGAGTACCTCATGGGTGAGATTGTAACAATTTCATGTTAATATTATAATTTACTTTGATATTTTAGATTTGTCATCATTCCGTCTTATCATAGTCGATGGTATTCTTATGTTATGTTTGTTGTTTTGTTTCCAGATTACATCCACCAAACTAAAGGCTGTGCATTGATAAATAATCATAGCACGAGGAGTTCCCGGTGAAGAATTATCATAGTGTTGGATTGGTGATGACATGTCCTTAGGTTCATATTGATCCTTTAGATTCGTGACCATTTATTGTTTAGTATTCTTTGTAAATATTTGATGTCGTTAAGCCATTTGGTTTGTCCTAGGGCCCATGTTTTCCAAAAGTCTAGTTGGTTTTTGTTGTGTTGCCCAAATTGACACAGGACTTCCTTCCAATTGAAAGATTCAATTACATTATCTCAGTTTAGACATTTGTGTCCTACAAACACCAAAAATTGCCAACTATTGCGAGGATCCTTATACGTACGACACTAAGGAATCAAACTTTTCACACATTCCCATCAAAGGATGCCCATCAGGGTTAAGCCTCATTTTTCTCTTCGATCTAGAGAACTTGATTGGGTACCCTATTCACCACCTTCATCTCATAGTCGGTGGTATGGTTTGGATGCTTCTGATCCAAATTATTATTCAGGTCCCCCCCACTCTTCTTATAATTCCAATAAAAATTGTTCTTCTGATTCTTTGGATTCACCTCGGTCTTCTGAAGATTCTCATCAGATCTATTCACCTCATTCAAATCTTAGTCACAGTTCTCCCCTCTCTTCGCAGGACTCCCTTATCAGTCGCCTAAACAGAATATTCCTTTAAAGATTCGTGCGGCTCCAAGATTCATCAATCAAACATCTAATTTGGTTCTTAAATCATGATCCTCCCTTGCTTTGCAATACTTCCCTTATTTTTCGCCTCGACAACCTCTTCCTTCATTGAATATCTGGGAGAATTTTGCATTCATCTAAGTCAACTCCCATGTTGCAATCATCTAAGTCGACTCCCATGTCACAATCATCTATTTCTACTCCCAGTCACAATCTCCTAAATTAACTCCCATGTCACAATCTCCTAAGATGACTCTTATGTCATGATCATCTAAGTCGACGCATTACATTACAAACACCTCAAAAGATCCCTATGTCACAATCATATGATGATTTTCTACACGATCCTCGTTGTTTCCATCAATATGTCATCTTGTAAGCCAAACCTATACTAATCACTTCTAAATCTACATCTTCTTCTACTTGCGAGACCATCTAGATCCAAATTTGGTTCTTAAATCATGATCCTCCCTTGCTTTGCAATACTTCCCTTATTTTTCACCTTGACAACCTCTTCCTTCGTTGAATATCTAGGAGAATCTGCATTCATCTAATTCAACTCCATGTTGCAATCATCTAAGTTGACTCCCATGTCACAATCATCTATTTCTACTCCCATGTCACAATCATCTAAGTCGACTCCCATGTCACAATCTCCTAAATCGACTCCCATGTCGCAATCTCCTAAGATGACTCCTATGTCATGATCATCTAAGTCGACGCATACATTACAAACACCTCAAAAGACTCCTATGTCACAATCATATGATGATTTTCTACCACGATCCTCGTTGTTTCCATCAATATGTCATCTTGTAAGAAAAACCTATACTAATCACTTCTAAATCTACCTCTTCTTCTACTTGCGCGACATTCTAGATCCAAATTAGGTTCTTAAATCATGATCCTCCCTTGCTTTGCAATACTTCCCTTATTTTTCACCTCGACAACCTCTTCCTTCGTTGAATATCTAGGAGGAATCTGCATTCATCTAAGTCAACTCCCATGTTGCAATCATCTAAGTCGACTCCCATGTCACAATCATCTATTTCTACTCCCATGTCCACAATCATCTAAGTCGACTCCCATGTCACAATCATCTATTTCTACTCCCATGTCACAATCATCTAAGTCGACTCCTATGTCATGATCATCTAAGTCAACACATACATTACAAACACCTCAAAAGACTCCTATGTCACAATCATATGATGCTTTTCTACATGATCCTCATTTTTTTTCCCATCAATATGTCATCTTGTAAGCAAACCTATACTAATCACTTCTAAATCTACATCTTCTTCTACTTGCGAGACATCTAGATCCAAATTTACTTCATCTCTTAAGTCATCATCTTCTCAATCTTCCACACCTGTTGGACCCATTTCTTCTAGTCAACCTCCCATGGTCGAAGAAAAATACCCATTCCAATCGATTCATTTCAGAATGAAGAAGCAATCACAAAAATCATGAGGTCACATGATGACATTCCCCTAGAGGGTCACAATCAAGGATTATCTTTAGACACCGATATGTTTATGTATTGCGGGGAAGAGGTTTATTCTATTCGTCATACCATAGAGGAAGATCCTAGGATCATCAAAATGATCCTCCTCTTATTCTTATGTCTTCACATTCTTCATTGTGTGATGAAATTCCTGGGTCTCGCATTGATCCACAGCCTATCTTCTCATTACCTAATCATTCTTTATCTATCAAGATTCCTCCATCGCAATCTCATCTTGGGTCACCATTTGGTAGCCCATCGTCTTCCTCTATATACAGGACACCTCCCAAGTAGCCCCACATCATCTATATGTAGCTCACCTTTGGGTATCCCATCTTCATCTATTCTTAGGCCACATCCTAATAGATCATCATCTTCTACATATGGGACACCTCTAGGTAGTCCTTTATCTTTAGTGTATGATACGCCTCCTGGTAGCCCATCCTCTTCTATCCTTGGGCCGCCTCAAATAATCCCTTCATCATCCTTATGTGGCTCACCTACTGGTAACCCATTTTATTCTATAGGTGGTTCACATCCGGGTATCCCCTCTTCATCCATATTAGGGGCACGTCCTTTAAATCCCTCATCTTCTATTCTTGGGCCATGTCCTAGTAGCCCATATTTTTCTATATATGGGACACTTCCATGTAATCCTTCATCTTTGATCTTAGGGCCACATGATAATATCCTTTTATCTTACATCTATGGGACACCTTCTAATAGCCCATCCTCTTCAATTATTTCACCATATCCTTTATGTCCATCATATTGTCCTTCTAATGATTTTGGTAAGCCCACCACACTCCTCTCAAGATCATATTGTGGTAATCCCATCATATTGTCCTTCTATTCGTCCACTTTCTTCTCCCACTTCTCAGGATTAGACAAGTCATGTATTAGCTTATAGGAAACCCAAATGGTTCCTTCATCCAACTTAGATTAAAAATTCCAAGAGCTCCAAAGCTCACAACAATTTAAACTTTCTTAAAGCTCATAATCAAACGCGATTCAACAATGCACATCAATGCACCCATGTTTCATAATAAAATGCAATTATCTATTGAGTATGATCTCACCACAATCATTGAGATTGGGGATAATATGACTATTGATAAGAAAACATGCCTAATCTTCCTTATAAAGGAAATCACTAACATTGTTGTTGAATCTTATAACGCTGAGTGACCTTGTGTCGGTCCCAATTTTTCAAAAAAGACAAAATATTTTTTTTTGAGAAAACATTTCAAAAAAATCAAATTTAAATGAACACACATTACAATCAGGTATTGTATACACATGGAAGTTATTTCTTCCCTTTCTTACTCTTCTTTTTTAAGTCTTCCTACCATTTTCATCTCTTTGATGATATTTTGGTTAGCTTATCTCATACATGCATTTTGTGAGCATTTATCTCTATTGTATCCATTTGACCTTGGTTTTTTAATTACCTTGGTAAATTAAAGAACAACTCACATCTTAAAGATCCTCATCACTATCAATATCTAAAAACACTTGTTGGGAAGAATTTTTGAGACATATTTTTTGATAGTAGCCAATGTTATTCATCACAATCACTTCTGCACATCCTTCCATCAATCCATGAGTGATTCTTAACCCCTTGTCAAATAAGAGAGATGAAATAAGTTTTCCAGAAAGCAAAAGAATCAAAATCAATCAAATCAAAAAGTCAAAATCTAAAATAAAAATAAAATTGATATATAACTCTCTCTTAGGGTATTTCCAATAATATCTATTGGAGCTATGGATGCATGACTAATAAATAGATGTAATGCTGTGATTAGAATCAAATTCATCTCTGTTCGGGTCTATGGACCCCTTGCTGGTAGATGAAGAAATGTATAGCTCTCCTTCCACAATCCATTAACAAATCACCTTTGAAAACTCAATCATTCCTACACATTGGCTAGGGTGTCTTCACTTTTTGTCTATCAACTCTTTCCTTTAAGATGTAATTCATTTCCATGCGCATACATGAGATCTCCATGAGTAAAAAGCATTAGTATGTCATCAAGTGTTGTTTTTTTTACCTTGTTGAAACTCTTGCTTTAGCACATGTCTTGTCTCATGATTTTTGCATTGGGATAATCAATTTTTCATCACAATTCCTTATAAGATATTTTCATAGCATCCTCTGTTCTTCTGGACTTCATTTAAAAAATCCATTTGTATAGGATGTCCTTCTTTACCATGTTTGCAGAGCACCTTTTGTCCCCTTTTAATAAGACAATTTTCTACTTCTTTTCTCTCATGTGTTTCTTGTCCATCTTATGCTGGGGGAATCCTTGCTACTTCCTAACATGTCATTAGGTTACGTTCATCATCATGTTGAACTTATCTATATTGTCCTTGATCCAAATTTTGTGCATGAATATTTTTCCTTTGAATATTCCCATCTAATTTTGGGGGCAATTTCACATCTTCACTTTCTTTGGCACATACATGTGGCATTTTGCCCTTGTACATCCCATTTAATGTTGGGGGCATCCACATTTCTTCGTTTCCTGTACATAGCTTCAAAAAACTTCTAAAAAATAAAAAACATTTAAATATGTTAGTCATAAAAATCAAAACATCCAAATAATCATTAAAAACCCAACAAAAAAATTGGTAAAATCATTAAAAATCCAAAAAAATTGTTAAAATTCAAAAAAATAAAAAATTGGTAAACGACATGCACGCATCTGAAGCTTGTATCAAATGCATTATCCTCAAAAATCTAAATTTGTCCTACAAAAACATATTTCTTAGGTTCTTGCTTGTTCTTTTCTCAAACGACTTGCAGATCATCATGATCTAGCCCCATTAACAAAGTTGGTTTGCTTACTAGGTCGGTACTCCTGTGCAACAGTGAGTTGCCAGAGACTATTTCATAGTGCACAAATGATTTCCATGGGACTAATTGTGTCCTCCATTATTCCCCTTGCATGTATCCTTGCTTGGGGCACCATTTTTAATCATTTTCATTACAACACGAACATTCGACAACTGAAGCTTGATAACAAAAACATTGGTGCAACTATCTTTAACGTTGTTTGTTTGAGTATGCATGATTGTACTTGTTTCTCTGTTAGGTAAGCTGGTTTTATTTCTCGTATTACATTGCATTAAATATGTTTCATGGATTTAATCATCATGTTAATTTCTCATAATGCATTGCATTATGTATGTTGCATGGAGTTACATATTTTTAGCAATGAACAAATGTTAGTAATTTAAATTTTCATGTTATCTTACACTTTTGTTTATTTTAATAAAGGCCAATGATGTAGATCATAGGGGAAAAATAATACAACAAAGTTACTTATTGAAAGATTGGAGGCAAAGAAAGAGCTATTCCCATTCTCCATTATCATTTCTCATCACTACTATTTTTTCTTCCAAATCATCTGGGGAAATAAACAACCATATTTATCCCTATCCTTGTTTCTTCTATCCATTTAAAATCATATCATTGATTGAATTCTTCTATCACCCCATCGACAATCGAGGGGGCATCCTTCATTCTATTATTTTTTATTCAAAAATTTACTTGCTTATGCTTGTCTACTATATTTTAAGTGAAGTTACTTACTCTTCCTCAAACAGGGGCAAATGTAGACACCTAAATTCTTCTTTTACAATCTTATTGCCAAACGCACACAAATAACTCACATTATTACCATTTTTATTATAATTAGTTATTTCTGCTAATTAACTAACGTTTCTTACCATGTTGTTCAATTAACAATGTTTTGTTGATTTCCTAACCCATTTCACATTCAGGATGTCACTTTACGACGAATCGTAAATCAAAATCCTCTTCCAAACAGTTAATTAGTGATTATTAGCTAATTAAGCCTATTTTACCCTTGTTTTGTTCAATATACTCTATTATTGGTTCAAAACCCTCTTCCAACCACTCAAAATCACCCCACCTCCGTTCGCAACATCTCAGCAAGCTTTAAAAGCTTATCTCTAGCCTCTTAATTGACCATAAGTGTTTGATTAAGATCCTCCTCTCATCTTAATCACTTGTTAATTCTTCTAATTGTGATTAGCAAATCCTTAATCAGGATTAGTAATTCTCAATATACTTTGTGATTTTAGTCCCACATACATCGAGATGCAATTTTTCCTTAAAGGAAAACCTCTAAAAAGGACTAACCATGTAACTTTAAACTTTACACCATGCTTTGATTTGCATCTCATATAAGAAATATGATTTATAGCCAAGCTCAATCCTTTCCTAAAGTCTTCAATGGGGTTAGTAGATGGGTATCCAATATGATCTTATAGTCATTTGGAGAGACCATTTCAGCTCTCTTGGATTAGGAACAATCCCAATTTGATTGCTCTCTTAGATTTATTTAGGTCTTTGTTAGTTTAGCAATCCAATACATAGTAAGCATGCTTTATAGATTAGTGTTTAATTTCCATTCAGTTTACATTCTTAGCATTCTTTTAAGCTTTAATCATTGATGAATCATCCTGAAACTTAGAGCTTGACTATAGGTTATAATGGTGTTAGCCTTTCCTAGTTAGTCATACTATTTGCTTTGTAAAGTTTGGGGTGTTATGAGCTATAGTTTTATCTATTCTATTTTGTATGTATACAAAAAATAAGTGAATTTACATATCATAGATGGTGTGAACAGTTTTATAGGAGGACAACTTGTTGGGGTTTAACCATATCACAATGTTTCACATATCTAAAATTAGATAAAACATACAAACAATGAATGCATAAATAAATCGGAAGATAAAATAAATAAGAGAAAGATAACACCATATTTAACGTGGTTCACCCAGTGTGGGCTACATCCACCAAGAAACAACCAAAATTATTATTTAGTGCTTTACAGAGGAAATACAATGAAGATATGTTATCTTCCAACTACCTCACAGTATGTTCAATAGATTTTCCCTCGCTCAACTACTCTTTCTTGCTCACCAAGAAAACTCACATGCAAATAATTGTTATTTTCATCTCGCATACCCTCATATAATGCATACATGCATATATATCTATTCTGGGTAGCTAAATATGCTTTTACAATCAATAAATAATCTTCAAAGAAAAATATTTATTCAAAATTCTTGTTCAAAAAACAAAGCACCCTTGCACAGGTCGACCTATGTTGGTTACTTCCTAAACGATGATGGTCACTTCCTGACCCATGCTAGTTGATAACTAACCGATGTCGGTCAGTCTGACTGATGTTGGTCACTTCTTGACCGATGTCGGTCACTGTCAAATCTAGAAACATGTAAAAAACAAGATTTTTGTGAAGTAATTAATCTCCACATTCAATAATCTCCCACTTGGAGATCAATTGTTGCACCGTACTGTACATCACCATCTTTGGATCCTTTTCCTTGGCCCATTTCTTCCTCTTTAAGTCTCAAACTCGAAGACCAAAATAAGTGGAGTGAAGCTTCAACTTCTCCTTTACCAATGGCTTCGCTAGCATATCCACAAGGTTCTCATCCGTATGGATTTTCTTTAGCTTCAATTTCCCATCCTCTAACACCTACCGTATGAAGTGATACCTGTTGTCCACTCAAAATTCCCTGCTCTTAAGAAAGTGAATTTTCAAAATTTTGAGTTTAAGTGTCTTCTCTGTTGTACTGAAAATGTTAGAAGTCGTGAAATTGAGAAAATCTACGTTTTTTGGGTCATTTTGTGTGTTTTTCGGGCCTGTCGGACATTTTTGTTCCGCGTGTCCCAAGTTCAAAAGTGCACTCTGTTCCCCGATCGGCCGATTTCCCCGAAGTTTGTCTTTTTCGGGCCCGTCGGAACTTTTTTGTCCCAAATGTCCCAAGTCAAATTGTGCAAGTTGTTCCATTTTCGGCCGAAACACCCGAACCGCGTACTTCGCACTTTCTTGTCCCAAGTGTCCCAGGTTCAATTGAGCAAGTTGTTCCATTTTCGGCCGAATCGGCCGAGCCGCGTACTTCGCGCTTTCGCGTCCCAAATGTCCCAAATGCTTCCGGACCCATTGTCACCTTTTCGTCCAATCCGGCCGAGTCGCGTGTTTCGTGTCCTTTCGTCCTGCATGTCCCAAAAGGCATTTGTGCATCTTTTCCCCGCTTCGCCCGAATCGACCGAGCCGCGTGTTTCGCGCATTCGCATCTCACGTGTCCCAAATGAACCAAGTGCCATTTGTGCTTATTTTTCCCGCTCTACCTGAATATCATGCTTATTCAAATTGGTAGGTATGTATTAAATGCGCATTCATTGTCTTTCTCTCTCCTAATCGGCTATATAACGAGCATACCCCCTTTGCATTTTTCACACTGCTTCCATGCTATCCTTTGCTCGAACCCTTGCAATATAATTTCCTGCGCGTGTATCCTTTCCCTCTGTAATTCCTTCCCGAAGTCTAGCTCGCGTCTCTGTCCTCCAAATTACTATCAATATGAAGATCAAATTTCAGGGACAGGAGCAAATCTCGCCACTAGAATCTGCCGTTCACAATATTGGGGACAGTGAAGCTCGTCATCTTGATTTCAAAAATTTTTGGGCAAGGATGGCAAATGCAAACCCTACACCAATGGCGCAGATGATTCACGACAGTGGTTTGGCTTTTGCTGGAGGTTTCCCAATCTCGGTACAGTGTGCTGATACAGTGCTTTCATGCGGAGCTCACTTCGACCCTGATTCGAGTGAATTAACCAATGTACACGGGGAACTCATTGCCAAGCTGGATGCTGCCACCATTAGCACTACTTTGAGGATCCCAGAGATGGATAATGCCATAGTTGTTTCCCGGGATCAAGCACAGGCCCTGTTCAATCAAGATAGCGACAAATACAAGGCGCGGGTGGTGAAGTCATGGCTTAAAAACCCTAAGAAGGGAGCGTCTCATCTTTCTAAGACTCTCTTCCGAGCAGATTTCAATGAAGAGTTGTCAGATTTCATAATCCTACTGGCTCGGGTTATGGGATTACCTTCTACTAACGAGTTCCATTTCTGGATGTGCCCGCTCATCAGCATGGTGTGCGAGGGAACTCAAAATATCAACTGGGGTGGAGATCATCAGCATGAATTTGGTGGAGCAGCTGTCCAATGTACAACAAATGAAGAAGTTCTACATGACTTCGTACCTGATGTATACTCTGGCGGCATCAAGGCAATGGTTTGGTTTTTCTTACATTGATGCCCACAAGGATGATCCTGTATATGCCTACTGCCCGCAGTTCACCCTAGAGACCAGCAATCGCAATTTCAGAAGGGTAAATGATGCTTTCACCATGTACGTGGTCAGGCTGCTTGGAGGGTGACACTGCTAGAAGGTTTTCAGATGAAGCCATGAAGTCTGATATCACACTACGGTGCCTATTTTATTCAATTCAGAAAATTCTCTTATATCAGGCTTGCTGGCTATGAGAGCACTCCTTTGAGGCTTCCCATGTTCTGCAGTGATAAGATGGCTTTGATAGAAGTATGCAGGCAATTAGAAAAATTACACAGAACCTACAGAGACAAGAAGATTTCTGGTTTGCACTTTCCCATCTCTTTGGGAAATTACACTTGTAAAACAGCCCTGGACGCACAGAACATAGAAAGAGCCCTGGTTCCTATCACCGTTCATTTCTTTAAGCCAAGAACTTGCTTCGACTTGAAGAAGTTCATTGAGCAGAACATCAAGATAATCTATCATCATAGGGTAGATACAGAAGACTATTAGGCTGACTGTGCGGATGATTTTGAATCTAGAAGGAGGCACTATGGCAGGTTCTCTCTGCAATTGATTCAAGAACTTGGCTTGTACCAAGTTCCTGAAGGACTCCAGGATGACAATTTTGATCTATACTCATATGAGTATGACAATGTGGTTAAGCACACTCCCTTGGAGGACTTGGATTGGAACAGGAAAGAAAAAGATGATCTGGCTGAGATCCTTGCTCCAGTCTTAGTCAGGACTAAGGTTTGGTTTGACAGGAAAGTTCGAGAGCTCAGAAGGCACTCAGGAGAATCCTCTTCCAAGGATGTTTCAACACCAAGGAGGGAAGCATCGACTCCCATATCAAGACACACCTGTGCAAACCCCTCCTGCCTCATCAACGCAAGGACCTGCAACTTCCACTCCTTCATCCACTCAAGTGTACCAGAAGAAACTCAAAGAGGTTAAGAAGGAGCCTGTGGAAAAAGATCCTCAAAGTAAACAGGTAGAAGTGCCTTTGGGACCAGAGAACATCATTGTTCTCAGTGAAAGTGAAGAGAGTGAAATGCCAGCCCCTGCAAATGCTCCTGAAGATCCAGCAGATAAAGATAAGGAAGTCCAGAGCACTGAACTTCCAAGTGCTATTGATTCTTCTACAGCAATTGTCTCCAGCGCCCCACTCACATCTCAACTTGAGACCACAGCTGTGCAAACCTTGAGCGTCATGAGCTCTATGTCTCTTGGTCCTCTTGCCCCTCCTGCTGCTTCCTCTTCCTCTTTTGCATGGGTTCAACCTCTTGTTGACAGTAGAAAGAGGAAATCTTCCTCTCGGAGCTCAGGGCCAAATTTTGATGTTGTCGCAGCCTTGTTGGGCACTACTCCTTCTCGTGCCAAGAAAGCCAAAATCACCTCCAGAATAGTGTCTGATGCTCAAGGTCAGCAATTCCTGGAGATTGCTAAGCCTACAGTGGACAAATCAGAGCAGGACTTGCAGGCATCTGACTTAGAGCTCTCAAGAATTCCAATGGGAGAGTCTACTCCTGAAGGTGAGATCCACAACCTCCAGGAAACGGTCATAAGAGTCATTGGGAGGGTAGAGAAAGGGCAGCAAACTATTGAACAGTTGGAGGAACAAGCCTAGATTCTCACAAGTTTTATCAAATCTCTTTTGTCTAAGGACAAAGTTTTGGACCCTACCCCATTGACTACTCTTCCACCTCCTGTAATTTTGAGCCAAGATGAAATACAGAGTATCAAAGACATGCACAAGTATTCTGTCTATGGCAGAGCTATGGAGGCCATGGTGGAAGATATGCTTGTTGCAGGATTGAACTTCATCGATGAAGCTTTCAAACTCCACAGAAAGGTGAACAATTTGCAACAGAAGCTCTCCTCCACTATCGGGGTCATGGATAAAGAGCTCAAACTCTGGAGCAGTTGCATAGTAGACCTCCGTCTCATGGGACAGACAGATGAGAACATTTTATTGGTGAATAAGGTTTTTGATGATGCAAAGGATAATCTGTCAAAGTCCTGGGTTTACAGCGTGGAGTGGAAGATCAAAGTCTTGGAGGAGGCTTTGGGAGAGCTGAAGAATAGCTGGCAGAAAGGTGAGGCTTTCAAGACACTGGTTGTATCTGCTTTCAAAGATATACACTGTCATCTTCAGGATGAAACTTCTGGTGTGCCTCTTTCCTTGCAAGAAATCAAAGCTCAATTCAGAGCTTTTGTTAAAGACAATCTATTCAAGGAAAGCTCCATCTCCAAAGAGAAAATGAAGGAGATTTTCTCTCTTCAATCCGCCATTGAAGAAGTAAATAAAGATTATCATACTCATGTCGAGTTTGATAAAGAAATGGAAAAGTGTCTCGGATTTTGGGGTCAGTCTACAGCCAACACGTCAGTCCCTCGTGGCAGAGACATAGCCGAGGCGTTGAAGAGATTCAGGCAGCGGATTTTGAAGTCAGTGGGTCCCTCCCAGTAACTGACCACCTGTCTTCTTCTCCTTATTCTTTTCTCTTCTTCCCATTCTTTTTCCGTTTTCTTTGTAAAAATTTGAGGTATTGCGATTGGCAGTCCTTAACTAATCTTAGTTAAAAGAAGCGGTTACGAAGAGTAACTGATTTTTAAGCTATATAATGGCCTCTCTACGCCATTATGAGAAAGAGAAAGAACTAGGTTTATTTTCTGAAAGTGTAAATAGATCATAAAGAAATCAATACAGAAGGGCTTTCCATTCTTTGTCTATCTGATCTCTGTTATCCCTCAGCTTTCATTTAATTTTTGTGAAGATCATTTGTCTCTAGTTTGTTAGTCTTGCCGATTGCATACTCTCCAACTTTGCAAGCATGGTGATCTTGTATAACCAAGAAGGAACTTTGTGTCCTTGATTAATGAATCTGTGTTATGTTAAGAAACTTTGTGTTCTGGCAGATGTTATTTACAGAACTTTGTGTCTTTAAATTCCATCTTATTTATATGATACAAAGGATCTTGTTTCAATTCACTGTAACTTCCAATACATAAAGAATTACTATGTTATCTATAATTCTGCATGTTGCCTTTCTGCTCATTCTCGTACTCTCATTCCTCAGTCCTTTTGTAATTGATGATCTTTATAGAAAACACTTTCGTAATATCCAAGTTTAACCAGAAAATCATGTTTTGTATATTTGTAAATAGGTTCGTTTCTGAATAAGGGAACCTCTCCCATTAAAGAGGAGGGACTTCTTGTCCCCTGACTGTTGCTCTTCGTAAAGTCCTATTTGACGACCAACAATACCTCAACTGAATGTGTTTCGTTCTTGACTGAAATGTTGAGTTCTTTTCCAGATGGATCATGCTCTGACTATCATTGTATAATCTACAATCCTCTTTCTCCTTACCCAACTCTTTCATGAACTTACTCATCCATATTATCTCCTTGCTAGCTTCTATAGCTGCAACATACTCTGCCTCTGTAGTAGACAAAGCCACAACCTTCTGTAATCTCGAAATCTAGCTAATTGCCATTCCACCTACTATGAAAACATATCTAGTGGTGCTCCTCCCATCCAAATCTCCAGCCATATCTAAATCATCATAGCTGCGTAAAGAAGTATTTGACCCTACATAGAATAAATCCATGCCGGATATCCCTCTCAAATACCTAAGAATCTATTGGACTGATTTTCAATGTTGTTTACATGGATTAGTCATAAATCTGCTCACAACTCTCATTGTTTGTGCAATGTCTGGTCTAATACAAACCATGACATACATAAAAATTCTTACTGCAAAAGCATAGGGAACACATGTCATGTACTCAACCTCCTCGTGTGATGAAGGACATTGATCTTTGCTTAATTTGAAGTTTCCATCCATAGGTGTACTAATAGGTTTTGAATCTTGCATGTTAAACCTTTCCAACATCTTATTGATATAAGCCTCTTGAGACAAATCAAACTTTTGGTTTTTTTGTCTCGGTGAATTTACATGCCAAGGATGTTCTTTGTAGCTCTCAAATCCTTCATTGCAAATGTGTGAGCTAGTCTTTCTTTAATTTTACCAATGTCTTGCACACTAGATCCTGTAATTAGCATATCATCAACATACAATAACAAAATAACATAGCTCTCATTTTCAAGTTTTTTAAAATAAACACAATGGTCAGATTCACATCTCATCTAACCATGCTCATGGATAAAACTATCAAATAGCAAATATCATTTCTTTGGAGCTTGTTTGAGCCCATATAGGCTTTTTTTAATCTACACACAAGTTTCTCCTTACCTTTGACTTCATAACCAAGCGACTGCTACATATAAATCTCTTCCTCCAAATCACCATGAAGAAAAGTTGTCTTAACATAAAGTTGTTCTAAATGTAAATCTTCTATTGTAACCAAACTTAGAATAGTACGAATAGAATTCATCTTAACTACAGGAGAAAAAATATTATCAAATTCAATACCTGCTTTCTGTGTAAATCCCTTTACCACAAGCCTTGCCTTGTAGCTTTTCAGTCCAGCCTCTTCTTCCTTGATCTTGTAAACCCATTTTTTCTGTATTGTTTTCTTACCTGCTAACAACTTGACCAAATCTCATGTCTGATTTTGTTCCAAGGATTCCATCTCCTCATCCATGTCATTATCCCACTACACGTGGGTATCTACCTACATTGCTTCTTCAAAGCTTTCTGGTTCACCACTATTAGTCAATAATAAATAAGAAAATGAAGGTGAAAATCTCTTTGGAGGTCTACTTACTCTTTGTGAACTTCTCACTGAGATTTGGGGTTTCTAGGGCTCATTTTGTGCATATTGCACAATCATGTCAATCTCTGTCAGTGATTGATGTCGATCTCCTAATACTGATCACAGTACCTCTATTTTTCGACTGACTGCAGTTGCCTCACTACAACCGGTTCGAGGAGTAATAGCACTGGTTCCAGTAGTTGTCTATTTTGAACCCAATCCTGTCTTCCAATACCGATTAACCTGACCAGTGCCGGCTTCTATAGAACCAACATCGGTGTTTGTGAATGTTTTTTTTAGATCCAAAAGTTGATTTTCCTTCAAAATCTCATCAACATGTTCATGTTTAGGCACCAGAACCTAACCCCTATACATTCTTTTTTCATTCCAATCAACATCATGACTCCTAACAATATTAGAATCTTCTAAATCCCAAAAACAATATCTAAAATCACCAGATCCATAATCAATGAAATTACATCTCTTATATTTAGCATCCAAATTCTTCCTATTTTTCCTATCAACATGTACAAAAGCTTCTGAGCTAAAAAATCTAAGAAAAGAAAATTCTACCTCTTTTCCAGAGCAAGCTTCTTATGGAAGTCCACCATCTAGTGTTGTTGAAGGCAAACGGTTGATCAAGTACACTGTCGTATCCATTATTTTTGCCCAAAACTTCAAAGAAAAACCGACATGTACCCTCATACTTCTAGGACATTCTATGATTATTCTATTCATTCTTTCTGTAACTCCATTTTCTTGTGGAGTTCTAGAAATCATTCTTTCTCTTCGTATTCCATTCATTGAACAATAATCATTGAAAGCCTTGCTACAGTACTCACCACCATTGTCAGATCTAAGCCACATTAATGTTAAGTTTGTTTCATTTTCCACAAAGGCTTTCCACATTTTAAAAGTCTCAAAAACATCATATTTATGCTTAATACACTAAATCCATACCTTCCTTGTGGCATCATCAATGAAAGTCACATAATATTGGGATCCTCCAATAGAAACTACCTGAGTTGGTCCCCAAACATCTGAGTGTACAAGCTCCAAATTTTGCTCCTTCTTTGTTGACCCAACCTTGAGAAATCTCATTCTCTTCTGTTTCCAAATATGCAATGCTCATAAAATTCAAGATCTAATTGTTTCAAATTTGACAACTTACCCTTAGCCTTTAGGATCTGCATTCCTTTTTCACTCATATGGCCTAGCCGATTATGCCACATGGTTCCATCTGAATCTATAGTAGATAGCCTAGAAAAGGAATTAGTAACACAAGTAGACAGATATAAAGTTCCTACCTTCTTACCTCTTACCACCATAAGAGATCCCTTGGTAACCTTCCAAGAATCAACTATGAATGTAACCACGCATCCAGATTCACCTAGTTTCCCTGAACATATTAGATTTCTATTTAGGCTTGACACATGCCTCACATATTTTAATACCCATAAATTTCTATTTTGTAGCTTTAGATGAACATCACCTTTACCAATAATATTGTATGGCTCATCATCTCTAAATAAACTTGTCTAAAATCACCATGAACATAATTTCTAAAATAATCCTTACTAGGGGTAGCATGGAAAGAAGCTCCAGAATCTAAAACCCAAGATTCTAATTTATCATCCTAGGAGAGAATAAGGGCATATTGTTTTACCTCACTTACAACATTTGCCTCTTTACCTTTGTATGATGTATTCTCTTTGTTTTCCTTGGACCAACACTCCTTCTTTATGTGTCCTCTCTTTCCACAATTCTAGCAAAGTAAATCTCTATACTTGGATCTAGATATACCATTTCTTGACTTTGATCTCACATTCTTCTTTCTCTTTGATTATCTCTCTGTAGATCTTCCGCTACTTTCTACATTTAAAGTGTTTCCAGATGATGCTTCCCTTGAAATTTTCTTGCATATTTCCTCATTAAGGATTACACTAACCAAATCATCAAATTTAATTCTTTAGAAGAAGACGTTGTATTACTAACAACCATTACAAAGTTATCCCAACTATCTGGCAAAGAGCATAAGAATAAAAGTGTTTTTAATTCATCATCAAATGGAATTTCTACCAATATTAATTGATTTATAATAGACCATAAATCATTCAAATGATTAGATACATATCCAACTTCTTGCATCTCAGAATTAAATAATTTTTTCATCAAATAAACCTTATTCGAAGCACTAGGAGTTTTATAAAAATTTGATAAAGATTCCATCAACTCTACTGTAATTTTTACATCTGTAAAATCCAAATCCACCCATGTTGTCAGGCTCAATCTTATAGATCTCAGACCCTTGTTGTCAAGAACCTTCCATTCTTCATCAGTCATCATGACCGGTTGTGCATGCTCATCCACCGGTAAGTATAGATCCTTCTGATACAAATAATCCTCCACTTGCATCTTCCATAGTTGATAATTACGACCGTCAAATTTCTCTACTCGTTATTTAATATCTTATGTCATTGTTATGCTCCCACTCAATTGGAAAACCCTCTGTGAGTAAATATTGTCAACACACAAAACCTCCAAACAAATCTCTGATACCAGTTGTTGGGTTGTAACCATATAACAATGTTACACATATCTAAAATCAGATAAAACAAAAAAGCAATGAATGCGGAAATAAACCCAAAGATAAAATAAACAAGAGAAAGATAACACCAGATTTAATGTGGTTCACCCAATGTGGGCTATGTCCACCAAGAAACTAACAAAATTATTATTCAATGTTTTACAGAGGAAATACAATGAATATCTTTTGGCTTCCAACACCTCATAGGATGTTCAATATTTTTCCCTCACTCAGCTAGTCTTTCTTGCTCACCAAGAAAACTAACATGAAAACAATTGTTATTTTCATCTCTCATACCCTCATGCAATGCATACATGCATATATATTTATTATGGGAAACTAACTATGCTTTTACAATCAAGAAATCATCTTTAAAGAAAAATATTTATTCTAATTCTCGGCCAAAAAATAAAGCACCGTCACACAAGTCGATCGATGCCGATTACTTCTTGACTGATGTTGGTCACTGCCTGACTGATTTCGGTCACTTCATGACCCATGTTGGTTGATAATTGACTGATGTCGGTCACTTCCTGATCGATGTTAGTCACTTCCTAATTCATGTTGGTTGATAACTCACCGACATCGGTCACGATCTGACCGATGTTGGTCACTTCCTAATCGATATCAGTCACTGTCAAATCTAGCAACATATAAAAACAAGCTTTCTGTGAAGCAATTTAGCTCCACACTCAAAACAACTAACTATAGAGATCCTCTGATCATCGAACTTTATTGAAATATGGTCGGTTGGTGATAAGTTCACTAGAAGTGAAAATGAGATAAGTTCTCATATGTATTTGATCATGTGTGGCAAGATCTAGACAGTAATGTATAAACCTAAAAGTATAAATTAGCATACAATTCTATTTCCAGTTCAAAACGTGTATGGTTCTATTAACCTTTAAAATTACCTCTACAAGAAGGTACTTTAAAAAAATGTCAAATTCCTTTAACCTACAGAAGAATTTTCTTGCCTGAAGATGCTTTCAAATTTTTGAAGTTTTCTAAACTCCGAAGTCCAAATTTTCAAACTTCAGAGGTCCTCTTATTCATATTTTTCTGTCGATTGCAAAATGAATTTTTTTTAGAGTACCGAACTCCAAAAACCCGAAGTTCTGAAATTTCAGAACTTCATACTTTCAGGGTTCAGAGTTTTCCTTGGCATTTTCATTATTTTTCACTGCCGATCTTTGAACTCGGAAACTCCAAAGTTCCAAAAATTTCAGAACTTCAGACTTTCGGGTTTCAGAGTCTCGCATTACCTTCGTGGATATTTTTTTTCTTGAACTTCCAAAGTTTGAAACCCTAAAGTTCTAAAATTTTGGAACTTTTTCCTTTCAGAGTTTTGGAGGTTCAGCCTTTTGGAGTCGAAGCTTTTTTAGAGTTTCAGAGGTCGAAGTTTTAGAACTGCGAGGTCTTCGTAGTTTCGGAAGTTGGATTTTATGATTTTTGGGGTTTGTGATTTCGAGTCTTCCACAAACATTTAATGTCCAACTATTCCCACACATGTCGGCTTCTCAGCATTAATTCTAGGGTTTCCTATATAAACTTGAAATTTTACCTGTCATTTTCACTTGTTTTTTTCTTTGACACTCTGATTTTACCGCATCATTTTGTACTTTCAAGGCATCACTTTCAAGGTAATTATTTAGGTTATTTATTCTATTTGGTTTATGATTAATTAGGGATTTTTGTTTGTTTATTTTTTATGTTCTTCTTTTCTTGTTTGGCATGAAATATCTTATCATCCATTGTTCGTCTTTAACCATGTCATCCGATTATTTTCTCAACACTGCAAGCTTCAATTCATGTAGGCATGTAGTATAATTAAATCCAAGGATTGTGCAACAAGTTCCTCTCAGATATCTAGAATATTTAACTTTCACTCTCTTGAAACCATGCCTTTCAATGACTTCGGAGTTCGCATTGCTTTCATGTTTTTTAGAAGTTTGATTTTTAGAGTTTTAGAGGTCGGAGTTGTCAGTGCTTTCAAATTTTTAGAACTGCGAAGTTTTCAGACTTTCAGAGTTGAAGCTTTTTCAGAGTTGCTATTTTTAGACTTTCAAACTTCGGTATTTCAAAACCTTTAAGGTTTCTTATAGAGTTTTCAAAGATAAATCAGATTCCCAATTCCAAATTTATGTCAACTTCTTCATCAAAGGGAAAGGGAAAAATGAAGTAAACATTCTTAGGATTTTCTCCTCACTCATGCCTAACTTCAGATTTGGCGAATATTGGAGATAATGATCTTGGACAAGTGGATATGCTAAACTTCTGGGAAAGATTAAAGGCCCCTAATAAGAAACCTTGGATGAAGGCCATATTCGACAATGGACTTGCTCTCGCTATGGGTTTTCTATCATCCATGCATTTCCCTGAGTTTGTCTTGGTCACAGGAGGTCATTTTGATAAGGATTTTGAATTTGTAAAGGACGATGACAGCAAGGTCGTGATCTGGCTGGATGCCAATTTATTCAAAGATTTATTTAAACTTCCAGATGTTGAATTATAGGAAATAATTTCACCATAAGCTATAATTAAACATTAGGATAAAGACACCAAAATGTGTACAAAGTTCATGATGAATAGTTACTTGGCCAAGAATGTCATCAAGCTTCCTAAAACATTATTCCACTCAGACTTCATCCAGGAATTAAATGATATTATTGTATTGTTGAGTAGAGTTTCGGGTCTCGCTTAGGTGAGGGAATTTTAGGAATGGATGTTCTTATGTATTGCTACTATCAAGAAGAATAAGGAGTTCATACGACGGGGGGAACATATCATCAGTTAAATTTTTTTTTCCGTTGAGAAATGTTTTGACTTATAAAAACTTCTTCATGACTTCCTTCCTCGTTTATGTTGCATTTGTCATGGGAGAATTCAATGGTTTGAATACAAAATGTGTTAGAAGTGTATCGTAGATTTATCAATTTTATCCTCAAATTACAATGGAAGAAGGAAACCAACAATTCTGTAGGGTCAATGATGCCTTTTTTAATGTTCTCCTTTATCATTTTGATAAAAATATGTATAATCAGATATTTTTTATGAAACTTTTAAAGAGGTAAGAGAATTGGAAGCCATCTATCTTCAATTCTTGACATTCACATACATTAGGATTCTAGGTTTTCTAGGTGCTCCTACTAAATGTCCACGATGTCCTACTGATAAATGGATCTTGTTATAATTGGTTTGATAATTGTTGGATTACCATAAAATTAAAAATAAATGACATAAGGCAAGAGTCAAGTTTCCTATTTCAATACGAAGGTATACATGTGCTAGTATTTACAAGGAAAAGAATGTGAATGAAGAGATTTCTGAAGTTACGTTGTGAAATTTCCATCCCAAAACTAACTTTGATTACCGGGTTAAGTTTAGTGAAACAAGATTGGTCAGTTCTCACATTCCTCAGTTGGAGGATATTTGGATTCACTTTCAGGATGATATTATTATCAAAAAATGAGAATATGAGAGGTTGACCTTGGATAAAGTTAAACAATTTAGTATTTTCGGTATTCTGGAAGGAATGGAGGACGATGATGAAGTATTGAATCTGATTTACATGAATAATAATGTTGTTAATCAACCTTTGTCAGGGATTGATTACTACCAAAAAGAACATTGCAATACTAAGGAAAGGGTGGGGGCCATTCTACAAAGGACCATATGATTGGTTAGCTACCTTGGGAATTTCACCCAAAGGGGTTAGATTAATCTATAAGAATAGAATCCCAACCAATATTGAGTCTCCATGCACCCATGAAAGGTAAGAGGTCTACCCAAAAGGATAATATAACTCCAAGGAAGATCTCATTTGTTTTTGGGAGTTCCTCTCTTTAAAAATTTCCCATTGCCAAGGTTGTGTCCTCTACAACACAAGTATCAGAAGTTGTTGAAGTTAGTGATTCTCTAGTTGTGTCACAATATTTTCCACCCCCTCCTTCACTACCATTGTCACTATCTTCAGCTCCACTTTCCCCATCATTATCCAATGCTCCTCCACTCATCTCTGCTTTTCCATCCCCATCCATGGCCCAAGTTTTTTCATCAACAGATTTCATTTCCTTCCATTTACACTTCCAATCTTGTTGCATCCACTCTCGAGGATATTTTTACCTCCACCCCATCTATCATAACCACCTCCATTTCATTGTCAATTGATATTACCAGTGCCATTGGTTTATCTAGTGCTACAAGTGCCGAACAAACCATGCCACTTTCGTTTGCATCTACTATACCTAAATGGCTATATCGCCAAACCCTAAAGAAGAAGAAAATTTTGCCTCTTATAGATGTGATAGATCTAAGCGTGTTGGAACCTACTCCAAAAAGAAAGGCCAAACGACCAAGGATCGTCTCTAATTTATCAATAAACCAGTCAGGAGAAAGGTTCATGGAGGTAGTTACTCCTGTCGAAGGGAAAACAAAAGAAACCATTATGGCAGGAAATTATCATATCTCTAGGTTTTCACAAGGAAAGGCAACGCATTAAGGTGCCAAACATGATGTTCAAATGGCCCTTGGAAATTTGTTGGAAAAGTATGACAAAGATAAAGCTTCCAAAGATGATTTGAAGTCAAAGTTTGAACAACTTACTACTCTTTTAAGGAAAGTAACACAACCCACTCCAACTACTGATCCTTCAACTACAATTGCTTTGATAGTTTTCTTTCATTTTAGATGATATTTCATATCATGAAATTGATAAGATAGGTTAGAAGGGAAGATCGGTATATGGATGGATAGAATGCATGCTTCAGGAAGCTAATCCTTTTATCAAAACAGTTGTTGAATTGTATAATGATTTACAAACTGAAAGAACTTCTATTTGCGGGATAAATGAATTCCTCTATGAGGATAATAATAATTTGAATATGAATTTGACTACATGGGGAGAGATCAGAGATTTGGACCCAGATTTACTCCTTCAAGAAGAGGTAATTGATGATACTTCTAAATTGTTTAAGTTTCAAAAAGCTATGGAATTTAGATCCCAGGTATTACAGGATTTGATCAAGAAATTGGATGATAAGTGTGTGGAAATAATGGATGGTCTAAATGATATTTCACAATAATTCGATAATATTGACAACAATTTTTTCAATGAGAATATCGATGCTCTTCCAGTTGACCAAATTAAATCAAATTTCAAATATTTGGTGAAGAAGGATGATGAAGTGACTAAAACTTTCAATATCAATTCAATTTAAAGGTTATTCTCATGCCAAAATTTCATAAGTCAGCTGAAGGAAGTAGTGAATAAGTTTAAAATGTTTCTAGCCAAAGTTGCGACGGATATTGATACAACGGAAGTGGTAAATCATTATGCATGTGGGCTAGTGGAGAAGGAGGTACATAGAATCATCAAATGTTTTGTTGATTACAAACACTGGATGGCTATGTGGGAAGAAGATCAGGGGAAAACTGAATAAGAGAAAGATGTAGTAGGTCCAAGCTAAGCCAAGCGGCCATGATTAGGACGGTTCCAAGCTCTAAATCAATCAAATTTGTAGGGTTGACTTAGTCAAACCTTTGCAACAACTTTACTATTTTTATGAAATCTTGTTCCCTTGAACTTATTATACTGTATTTTTAGTAACTTGTTAGTTAAGGTTCAACTATAATGGCTCAATCTCTAGAACTTATAAATAGTTAAATACATTAAGTTTATGTAGACCTTTTAGATCTTTTGAAAAGTTACGCTTCAATCTTGGAAGAGTGCTTCATATACTTTAAGCCTTTCAGTTATATTCAGAATAATATTTTGCCGTGAAAATTCTGGTTTATTGTGTTAGTCATTGATAAATTTATAGTTTTTGAATGTTTAATTCCTTTATGTGATTAGTTAATCTGCCTTTATCCCAGTTATCTTATTTCAATCTATGTGAAAAATGATATAATTACTTTTAATATCAGTTGTGGAAAAGATAATTCCTTTTTGTTATAAGGTTCCATTATTATTTATAGGCGTGGATGGAGAAAGATTGAAAGACACGTGCTTATCATATATTGTTGTGAGGAGTTGATTGTGCATTTAAGTGGGTCTATCTGTTCAATATACTTGGTGCATCATCTTATCTTTATTTTGTTTATCTATGAATTTAAGCCCATAAGTTGAGTAGATTAGAGTTATTTTCAAATGTTTTAGAATACATATTGATCTTAAATCAAGTGCTCCAAGTCTCAAAGGAAGCTGGCCTTCTTAGAGGTTCATACCAAGGCAACAAGGTCCCACACCCTTGGGGATGTTCCAACGTTGTACGGGATCACTCAGAGATTCAACTGGTGCACAATCCGGGTGACAACAGGTTCTTCTACCATGTTCGCGCTAGGGGGGATGTTAGAAATAATTTTTATTGCTCAGAATGGTTAGTAAAATAATAATTTGGATATAATATATTGTAATGTGACGTTAGTTTACTATGAGGAAAATAGTGTGTAATTTTTTTGAAACAACTCACACATATACGAAAATTAGTAAGATTGGTTTGATATGTGGTTGAGTTGTTTAAACAACTCATATTTTTGGTAGAGCGTTTTTAGCTCTCCTATTTTCTATATAAATGTAAATGTGTTTTGAATGAATATATTGAATTTAAGGTGAGATTTGATTGTGTAAAACGTTTTACAAATTCCAAGCTAAATGTTGAGATGTAAGCTAGGCTCGAATTAAGCCATAATCAAGGTCAGCTAAAGATTTCTTGAGTTAAATACCACCCTTATGATAGTTTTAGAAGCTATTTAAGCAGTGTAATATCCCCATTTTTTATTATTGGTAAATGGTTTTGGGAGGGACCATACCCTAAGATACAAAAGAAGGCTCAACAACTAGATAAACATAGTTACATCAATGGTTTGTTGACAAGTGGGGACCATATCCCAAAGAAAAAAGGCCTAGAAGCTAGAATAGGAAGATAAAAATAGAAGCAGGGGACAACCCATCATACAAAGCAAAATAACATCATCACCGTAACCTCACAACCGAAAAAAAACCAACAAAACAGAGCAAAAATTAGAAATCAGAATTACCATCACTTGATCACCTTGTTGAAACACTTTTTGACCTCCTCCATAGCATTAAAAATATTGAAGGTAGTGAGTTATGAGGGGTCATCCATGTTGATGGTGGAGATAACATGTTTCTTCTCTTTTCCACCCTTCCATATCTTAGAAGGAATTTCTTGAGATTAAAAACCTGTTTAACTTGAATTTCAATGAAATCTAGGAAGGCCTCGTGCATGGATAAGTGATCAAATTAATTGTTAACAATATGCCCAATAAAATCTTCCAAAGTTGTCCACTTCTTTGAAATTTCTTCAATTGTGGCCTCAAGCATGGAATTAATATCCAAATATTTCTTTCTCTTAGGGTCTTCTTTGAATAAATGAGCCACATATTTTCTTAGGTTCTTGATCCTTTCTTCATGCTTCATAACCCGAGCCTTCAGACTAGAGTGGGTACTTTTGTTATGAGAGGTTTGGCCCATGGATAGAAGGCTCTCAAAAATATCCAGTTATTTCCCTTTGTCATTTTTTTGGAGGACACGTTTGGCCAGAGGAGGAGAAGGGGGTCTAAGATTCTTAGTCTTCACCTTGCATTGCAGAGGGTGTTCATTAGGAGGAATGGAGTGGGTGGGGACGTTGGATGAAATGGTGTAGCAATATTGGTGTAGTAGGAGAATAACACCCTGATGAAGAGGGAGGCCATGTTGGTGGGAATGAAATTCTTGAATGGATTTCTCAAGGGTTAACAAGATAAAGTAAGGTATGCTCACTTTAGGGATCCAACAAAAAAATGGTTCAGAAGAATAAGATAATGTAGGGAAAGGGTTGTAAAGCAGCCCTCAAGATTTACATAGCACACCACCATGCAGGTAACTTCATCAAAAGGGGTAGGGATTGAAGAGAAAACTAGCTCAGCTTTAACAAAATTAAGGGTTTCAGATACTTCTTTAAATTTCTTTTCCTCAGCCCCTTTATCAAATTTGTTTCTAAAAACATTAATACCATCCATGCCAAGTCCAGTAACAAAATATATAATATTTTCGGTGATGGTATATTCCTTACCTTTCTAAGTGAAAACCCTTTCTTTCCAACTCTTTGCGAAGGAAACTGAGATATGCTTGTCATGGCCTTTGATTCGCTATATAAATTTTGTAAATCTATCAACATTGAACACCTTCTAAAGCTCTTCATTGTTTTTTCATGTTGGGTAACAAACCGGTTCGAATCTGTAAGGAGCACCACCCATGGCTGCAAAAGAGAGAATTACGCCCATTAACAGACCACAAGCATGCCTCTGACGGCACCCAAAACGCTTCACAACAACTTGGGAATCAAAGAGATAATAAAATATCATTTTGCTTTGATTAAAAATCATGGGGGGTCATGGTAATAGCATGCAAAATAATCATATAACCATAGATTCACATGCTCCTTTCAAATGGAGGTACTAAGCCTTAGTATAGTTGGCCATTTTTCTTTAAAGATGATATCACTAAATATTTGGGGGATTTCACTATTGACATGTCAATAATTAAGGTGTTTACTAGTAGCCCTGAAATTGGCAAAAGAGTCATCCACTTTATTCCCTTCTCTATAGGTATGAAAAAAATTGAAATTTGAAAAAATGTTACAAATTCTATTGGCCTGTCAGATAAATTATTTAATATTCCACCTAGGTTTGAATACCATTAAGATGGTTGATAACATTTAGGGAATCACCCTCAATAATAAGATTAACAATGTTACGTTCCTTAGCAACTCTAAGTCCCCAAAGTGCAATAAGTGCCTCAACATAGTGATTGGAATGGGTACTTATAGGACCTACATAAGAAACAATGAGATGGTCGTGATGATTTCTAATAATTCCACCACCATTAGCAACTCCTGTATTTCCTTTGGAGGCACCATCAAAATTCAGTTTGAACCAATTCACGTGAGGAGGTATCCATTGAATGAGGTAACAATCAATGGTAGGAATTTTGTAGTAGAAATTTCTCCTCATATTTAGGAAAGTTATACTTTTTAGGAGGCTTGAATTCGAGGAAATTTTCCTTAACTTCAATAGTGAGATCTTTAAGAAATTTATTACAATTATTCTTATAGTTTTTTAAAATGACAGAGTTCTTGACCTTCCAAATTTTCCATGTAGTATGAGGAAATACAAGCTTCCATAATTTCTTAAGTAAACAATACTGGAAGGGGATTATCATTGCACCCACGTTTGCATAATATCTTCTGGAAAAGTCTAGCATACCCCAAATCTTGAAAAGATGATCCCCCACAAATTAGAAGCATAAGAGCAAGGAAGAAAAACTTGGTGAATATTTTCAGCTTCATGCCTATAGAGACAACACATGTTAGGTATGGTAGAATCTTTTTTGATTAGGTCGTCAATAGTGAGAATCCTTTTATTTAGGACCAATCAAACAAAATGATTTATTTTTGGGGTAAGTTCTTTGTGTCAAATCTTTCTCCAATCAAATTCATTATGGATGTCACCTAAGATTAATTGGTAATTAGTCTTGATCGAGTATGAACCATCAAAAGAATTAATTTAATGAATTCATCCTTGGAATTCATTTGGAGGATATGGATGTTACCAAGAAATTTTTAGAGGGCATAAATAATGTTCTCAAACTCGAACATCTCAAATTGTAGATTCTTCCATTGAAATCTCACATTAACACAGGTAATGTAGTCACTTACCTTATACCCAAACTTGGAAATTAGGTTGTCTTCTAGTTGATTCCAAGATTTGTTACTATCAAGATTTTGAAAATAAACCGAATTATCCTTCCAATGCAAAATGTCTTCACCATTTCCCAGCTTCCATTTACAACCCTTCTCATGACAACTTCTGGTTTTGATGAGATTGTTCCAAAAGACTGAGCTAGTAGGAATATTTTTCAGCATTGAGAAAAATTTGTGCACTTTCTTGGGCTAAATATTTAGCTCTTATGATGTCAATCCAAGGCTGATCTTCTTTTAAAAGCCTCCATCTCATTTTGGTGATAAGGGAAACATTCATAATTTTGATATTTTTATGCCCAATCCCCCACTTTCTTGTAGGTGTAATCCCTATCCTAGGACACAAGATGAAATATGTTTTTCTCCTTTGTACCTGTCCACAAGAAATTATTTTGATTGTTATCAATTCTATCAATCACAACTAAAGGAATGAATAACATAGAAATAATATAAATTGGAAGATTCTATAGAGTACTTTTAATGAGTAAACATTTTCCAACATTAGAATGGATAGCCCCCTTCCAACCAGCAATTTTATTGTGGAACCTGCCAATAAGTGTATTCCAGACAGTCTTAGAAAATTTTTTAGTCCCCAAAGGAAGTACAAGATAAGATGTAGGGAGTGAATTAATCTCACAGCCCAGAATGTGTGTAATCTTTCATTGACAATTGAGGTGAGTGTTGAAGAAATATAACAAGTTCTTCTCAAAGTTAACCTATTGTCCTGAAGCATTTTCATAATACTTAAGGATGAGTTTCATTATTTTATCCTCCAAAAGAGAAGAAAGAAGAAGCATAATGGTATCATCAACAAATTTCTAATGAGATTGAGTAATCTCCAAGGATGTGGGCTTATAAACCTTAAGGTAGCAAAGAGAAATGGCTCTAGTAATGGTGCGGTTGAGGCTATCAGCCATAATGATTAAGAGAAGAGGGGAGATTGGGTCTCCTTGCATGATGCCCTACTACTGGTGAAGAAACCCACTGGAGAACCATTCACAATGACATATAATCTAGGAGTGGAAACATAAGACTCTATAACCTTCTTGAAGTGAGAAGTGAATCCAAATTTCTCCAACACTTTGTCAAGGAATAACCAAGAAACTCTATCAAAATATTTGTTCATTTCCAGCTTAATAACGATACCTATTTTTTTACTTTTTTCCATAGAGTGAATGTTTTTTTAACCATCACCACCCCATCTTGAATGAGCCTCCCTTTGACAAAACCACCATGTTGTTTAGAAATCAGATTCGGTAAAAGAAGTTGAATTTTGATAGCCAAAGTCTTTGTAAATATTTTGTTTAAAACATTTGTAAGACTTATGGGCCTAAATTTTTTGAAATCCTTAACACTAGGTTTCTTTGGGACCAATACAATGAAGGTATTGTTGATCTCCTTAAGAATATTGTTAGTTCTGAAAAATTCATTAACAACCTTAAGAAGATCAACAGAACAAATGTCCCAAAAAATGTTGAGAGAAGTTGGTTGAGAAGCCATCAGGCCCAGGGGATTTGTCACCTTCAAGGGAGAATACAGTCTTCTGTAATTCTTCAATAGTAACCGGTTTAGTAAGACCATGGAAGTCTTCTTTAGAATACATATTACTAGGAATGAAGTATGGCTTAGTAATATCCCCATTGGTGGGAAGATAATTGTATATTTATTCAAGGTGTTTAAAGTAAATAGAATTTGGTGTGTTGTATTTATCCATTGTGTGACTTTGTTATAGGGACTCTAACCTTTAAGGCACCAAGGTTATAAGAAACACACAAGAGATTTATTGTCATGATGGTTTTTTATATCAACCTTAGGAAGAGGGAGAGACACAAAGCCAATCACGAGTAAAATAGGTAATATAGAATCATTAGGATCAATTGAAATATACCAAGGTGTACCAAAAGTAGTATATGCAAGATTAACATGAGTGACATCATACAAACAAGATATATCCAACATATCATAGATAAGTGCATCATCTGCAATAGATGTAAGATCAAAAGAAAAAATGGTATCCATTTGCATAGTATGAGATATGGACTTAAGTATGTGTGAATAAGTATGTATAAAATTCATAATCAATGTAATATCAGGAGGGGGGAAAACATTTGCCTCAAAGAGGTAAGAACTATAGATGTAAGGATAGTTATAGGGGAATAGAAAATATCAATGGAAATACATGAAGGTAAATTTGTATGAGTCCTTATAGACAATTTACCCAATCAATGTGGATTAGTAGCATTAATTGAAGTAACGATACAATCGTCTGGATCATAAATCGTAATATCATTAGAGGTGTATTGAGATTGGTTCCAAGTAAAATATTTTAATGACATAGACATTGTAAAATTTTGAATGGGAATATAGACTTCACCCAATGTCATGGGTATAATATAAGTAGATATAGGAAATTGATTTTCAATATTAACAATTTCCTCAGTATGATGTAATAGAAGTATCACAAATAGGTGTATCATGACTAAGTTCATATTATATTTTAACATGATTTTTGAGTGTATTAGTGTGTATGTCCATTTTAAGAAAAGATAAATAAGTATCATCATGTGCAACATCGTTAGAATTGGTATTGGAAAGAGTATCACTTGCATCATCTAGAAGATATTTGTTAGCCATAACATTTGGGAGAGGAGTGACAAGAGAAAAAGCTACCTAGAAAATATATTTTAAATGATGAATAGATGTGTGAGGAATAATCTGAGAATTTTGAAATACTTTTACTTTAATTTTAGTTCCAAACTCTCTAATAGGTCCTTTACTCCCTCTAGGTTGTCTTTTCTTTGATAATTCACCTTCATAGCCCTATATAATTAAGTTAACACTACCTCATTTAATAACATGGAAATCCTATGGCACTACATTGATACACTTACTTCCAACACTTACAAAAATAACCAAAAGCTCCATGATTCCCACAAAAACTCATGTACAGTCATTAGGGTGGAAATATCTACAATTCAAAATCTTCTTACCAAGTCAAGGCATCGATCTATCTCATCTACAACACTCAAACATCTATTCTCCAATTATTTTGGCAAGAGAAAAAATCAACTCAAACATTGTCAAAGAAGCTTCCAAATCTATTTTCCTTCATTTACATATCACATGTTGGGTGGAGAATGACATGCAGTTTGAAGCCTCTTCAAAGTAGTGCCAACATCGGTGGTACACGAGGGTGCCCACAACCCAACTAATGTTTTTTTGTAAGGTTTTCCATCTATGGTTAGGGTTTGATATCTTGGTCATAATGTTTATAAAGCTTCAAAACTTGACCGAAAACTAGGGTTTGACTTCAATAGACATTTCTAGGAAGGAAACAATCCCAGAAAGTTACAAATCGAGAATCCAAGTAGGTCCAATACCGTATAGTAGGGTCAAGACCATACAGATGGTCCTAAAAAAAAATTACGGTCCCAAGTCAGTTTCCAGTCACAGTTTCCAAAATGAAACATCATCAATCTCATACATCCTTATTTCAGTAGTTTGTACTCCCAAAGATTCATAAATCCACTTGTAAATAGCTAAGTGTACTCATCCTCTTATGTCTTCAAGTTTCTATATTGTTACAGACATTAGTTGTGAATATTATTGTTTTGTTATGATATTAGATAATTACTTTTGGAAGTTTCTTTACTAGAATAACCTCCTATAGTTCCCCTTACATCCATTTATGTAGTAAAATTCGCTAACCTAGTTTTCATATAATCTAATAACGGTGTTAATATTTTTGTCAACCCAACATTGTAACTTGCACCTTCTTTTAAACCCTAGTTTCCCTAGGGTTCTATATCTACAATGTATATTCAAATCAAACCTAATTTTCATATATCACCTACCCTAAATTTTGCTTCCATACTTTTCTCTAGGGTCTCTTTTTAGGGCTCTTAATTGTTAAGTCTCCTTTTGTTTCATATCTCAAGCATAACATCTCTATTTTAAAATTCCTTTGAGGTTGTTATTAATTTTTATATATTTAATGCATAAATATATTTTTTGTCCTATTTTTAGAACACTTTTCATAAAGTAGAAATTAGAAAATGTACACTTTTGGGAGGATTACTTGGAGCTTTTTCTTCCACGTAATCAGATGCAAATACACCTCTCTCAGTTTTTTCAAATTCAATTTCTATTTTCATATATGGTTGTTTTATTAATTTGAAAATGGTCACTTTTTCTCAATATCACTTTTAGGTCTTATCATATATGATCTCTCAATTTTTGGCCTAGGGAGTATGATCTTCTTCTGGGCTTATTTATTCTACTTCTAGTTGCAATAATGGCTTTCTTTCATGAAAAAAACATATCATTCCTAAAATATATCAAGTGAAACCCCACATATAAGTATGTGTTTCTTCAAATCATTCACAACACTCCATTTCATCCCAACAAACCCATTAAGCATGTCTAATATGTTATTTAGGATTTATCTTTCACTATTGATGAGAAATATATTTCAACTTCCTCTATTATTAATAATTACTTCTTTCATAAATCTATCTTAGAGTCTATTACCATTTTACACCATAATTTTCAAGATCAATTTCAAGCTATGGATATTGAGCTTACATATCTCAAGTTTGAGAACGCACATCTGAAGGATTCTTCTAAATCCCATGTCCATATTGTCTCTACACATAATGATCAATCTATTTCTAAGCCCACTGAGAAGCAATGTGATTCACACATCATGCATGATACATGTGCCCATACACGTGAAGTAAAATTCCTACATAGAGGCACCACTATGAATGTTGCACAAGAACAATCTCAAATACCAAGGAAACCAAAATCGAAATCACCTCTTTGATTTGAAAATAATGCTAGACAACATGATATTATATATGAGCTACTTGACAATCACTTAATTACTTTGTTACCTACTCATTACTACCCCCACTATCAGCTTAAAAAAATCTAGGGTCAACAATTTTGTAATTATCATGTAATTAATAGACATTGTGACAATGATTATTATGCTCTACAAAAACAAATCTAACAACTTGAGTGTAAGGGATTTATTTCCTTTGATACATGACATTCTACTATATAATCATATCGAGCTCCAAAATATCAATGGGTACCAAAAGCTATTTTTCCTACATAGAATGATCATACTACACTACTAAATGATACACCATTACAAAAAGAGTCATCTAATCAAAAAAAGGATATGAATGCAATTCCTCCTTAGAATAATCCAATCTTGGTGTCAAAATTACACCATATTATTTTTCAAATAAAGATGTAAATAATACCCATCAAGCATAACCAATTGCACATGGCCTCAGATCACATAGAGAATACAAAGGAAAATATAGAGGATAATACCAAATTACAAACATTGATCCATTTGGAAATAGATGATAGCTAGGTAAATGATTGGGATTATGATAGCGGTGATGATAAACAAACTGATACACCAAGTGAGCCTTCTGTGGATATATCTACTTTTCCACCACAAGATTGGATAGATTCTAATTCAATTTACGATATCATTTGAAATGAAAATACAACCGATCATGTTCATATGTTAGTTACTAATAAGGACATGCCTATTATGTTTGGATGGCATTATCCAAACACAACTACTAATGATATCATAAATAGAATTGATTTATCACTACTACTCAATTATGATGATTGAGATGAATTATATCCTAATTACTCTTGCAAAGAATCTAAACACCCTAATATGTTTGGTGATCATTTGCAAAATCTCGATCTTATTGATGAAGAAGAGGACATTATTTCACCAGAAGCATTATATATTTCTCAAATTCTAGTTATCAAGCATAAAGTTGCACAAATGGAAAAATATAACACCCTATTGAATCCACCTCCTCACACTCTTGATAATGTCTTATGGTAGAACCCTTGTGTCACTATTATACAAATTCAACTTAGCAACCATTCATACATCCAGCATTACATTCTCACTCATAACATACTATTGTTAGTGTGCTTATCAATTCTTGCCTCAATCTTCACTCTTTAGCCACATACAAAAATGTGTCATCCATTATCAATTACTGAGGGGCATATGAGAATCTCCCTTCCTTGTTTTCCAAGAAAGGGTTTCCTTGTACTATATATACCCCTACATAATTTTGTAAGCATCACATTTCCAATATGTTTGTTAATCTTGATGTGTCATATCTCTTCCATCACAGTGGGTTTTACACATCAATCAAAATTAATATCAATCAATTGAAATTTATTTTATCATCATGTTATAATCAAAAATTTCATTTCAAACCATCCTACTCATAATATTTCTAATGTGTCTATCCACCTTAAGCTTTGTAATATGTTTTGATTCAACTACAATTTTCTAGATGTATTATGACACATTTGATTCCTATTCCTCCACCATTTTCGGTTCTACATTTACACATGAGTATCTCTAGTGACTCTCTCCCTACTAAGGTTTGTCACAAGACTTCTAATGCATGGAACATTTCTCCAAGATCATCTTCGCCTCCTCTTGAGGTTCTCATTAGGTAGCACAATGATACCCCATTCTTATACATAGCTGATGCATGAGCATCATCAAGAGGCATTTAAGTATCAAATTTTCTAGTTATGAATTCATGGGAAAGAGAGAGTCAAGAGTGTGAGAATTTTAATTTCAAATGGGAATTTCCCACGAAAATATGTAATGCAATTATAAGGACATGTCAAAGAATGTAAAGTGTGTGATTAGGTGTTTTTAAGTGCTTTGTTAAGTGGTTAAGGGGGTGTGTTGAGTCCTTGTGTGCTAGAGAATCATTTAGATACTTTAAATAATGTAAGAGTGGTATTTATGAGTCTAGGAGGTAAATGGAAGTTAAAGAGTCACAATGTGACAGTCATGATAAGTCTTAGAATTTAGTTACATTTCATTGAGTAGATATATGCACAGTAGGATTCAAATATAGTAAGATATAGGTGTGTGGAAGTTAGTTATTTGGATTCCATTCCTCGTGTAGAGGATAGAGAGGATATAGAGTAATAAGGAATTGAGTATTTTGTATGAAGGCATATAGTAAAATATGTGTATATCTCTATTTGAGAAGATAAATTATGATTTTGTATTCAGGGATGATAAATCCTTTGCATAATCTATTTTATGACTAATAGTAAAGTTTTACATGCATTTTTCTTGGGTTGGCATGATGGGCTAGTGCTCTTTTTTGGTGCATAACTGACATAAACAATGAATATGATTGTAACCAATAATACTTGGCTCTTAGATTAGTTTCTTGTTTGATTTCTCATTATATAGGTTGAATGTAGGGTGTATCATGTCTTGAAGGAGATTGTAATACCTTCTAAGTGGTTGAGATGCATGTATTGAGTTGTGACTGTGAAGCATTTTAGAATTGTGCATGTCAGTCTCTAAGATTGTGGTGTATGGTAAATCACTTAAAGGGTAAAATGGTTCAAAATTTAGCATATGATATTCTGATGAAGGAGAGTATAACCTAGGATATTAAAGACAATACTTGTTAGATTGCATGATTTGACTGAAAATTGTGTATTACTACAGGCAGGGCAGTGAAGACGTGAATGAAAGAAAGATCGTACATGTTTCTTATCTTCCACTGGTAATAAATTTTTGTTAATAACCTCAACACAATCCTTGGTTCAATATTTTTTGGTTTGAATCAAAGTTCTAGGAAAGTTATACCAAAATAACTTATCTCGGGTTCACTAGGAGGGTTTCATGGAGACATGACCAGGGCATGAAGTTTGAGTTAGAAAACTAAGTTGGTTTCACCTAAAATTTGGAAGTAATAATGTTAGGAGATACCCTTTAGATATTCAAAAGAAATTTTGGCTTTTCCTTGGTTATTTTTTGATATTTTCCTGACATTTGTGTGAGAGGTCCTGAAAAATAGTCCAAAGGCTAGTCTAGTGGGTTATTTTCCAAAGAAAGTACACCTTAAATTTTGAGTTCAAACTTGAAGCTTAACATGCCTCTATAAATCTATAATGGGTTCCTGAAATGATTGAGTTTGTGTATTGGAAGGGTGTACATTGAAAGTTATGTGAGTTGTAAGATTGTCCTAGGTTAGTAAGGGTGTTTAGGAGCAAGAAGTGAAAGGGTGAGCTAGAAGGAGTTAAAGAAGGATTAAGAGTCTAATATTTAGTGAGAACCTTAGTGATGCCAAAATTGAGGTCATGAATCTTGTAGGAATTTCTATGTATCCTTCTATCAATGTCATTGTTATGGCTACATTGTCTTAAGGGAAGAATATTTGGAAGTTTGACAAAGTGGAGAAATTGTGGAATCTTGGTTAGCTTGAGGTCATTTATTTAGTAGTTCTAACAGTTTTTTGAAGTACATGAATAGGTGAAGTGAATTTATAAGTGCTAAGGCAACGAAAGGAAAAGTTGCATGTTGAACCAAAGGCACTAGTCAAGAAACTTGAAGGAAGAGATGAACAAGGAAAGGAAGGATGAAGAGTGAGTTCTTTGATGAATGGAGTAAGAAGGATTGATGTTGTGAGAAGTGTGAAAATTCAGGGTGAAAGGAGGATAAGCCATTCAAGGTGACATTGTATCAGTTTTAGTATTTTGCAAGTTCTAGCCATTTTAGGCTTATTGTTGATCCTCTTTTGCAGAGATTGAGTTAAGTGGTTGTTTGCAAACTCTTCAGAAGTGAATATATGAATTTTTTCTACATCATTTGTTATAAGAGCAAGGTCTTTGTTGTGATTTGGTTTTTTATAATTAAATTTATCATTTTTTGGCTAACAATGTCTGGAAGTGTTTATAGTGAGTAAACTGATAGGTGAAGAGTGAAGTGAAGAGAAGTGAGATAAGTGAAAGAAGAGAGAGTGAAGACACCAAAATACATAGTGAGGCCAAGGTGAGGCGTGGAAGAGAAGAGGCAAGGTGAAACAAAATTGTCATAGAAATAATGGATCATGTAGAAGTTGTGAGAGAGTTGTGAAGTTGATTAGCTACAAGAGAAGACAAGAAGAAATAGAGAGAAAGAAAGAAAGACAATCCAAGAAGAAATAAGATTATCGGAAGCATGAAGAATGGATGGAAGAATAGATAAAGAAGATGAGAGTATATATAGAGATGTTGACATATATAATGATGTAGCAACCAAGGCATGGAATTGAGTTTGTGATGAAAAGGAAGGCTAAATGTCCTGTGATGTAGATTATAAGGAGAAATCAGAGTTGTCAGTTAAAAAGGATGATCAAGAGTGAAGAAGAGAAGAGAAAAGAGGAAAAGAAAGAAGAATAAGGTTGAAAAAAGAAGAGTGAAGATTAAATTCAGAACCAAGAAGATGAACTCATGGCAAGCATTAAAATTTCAGAGGACAAAGAAGAAAAGTAAGTCAAAGGTGAATGAATGGTAACTAAAGTTGATGAAATTTTTCTTGGTATTGAGGATGATGTGAGTGAATGCCTTGATATTTTCCAAAATGAATTCATTTGTGCATTTGAAATTGACAAGCATAATGATAAGCAAGAATGGAATGAAGATTTTGTTGATGATGTTGATGATATTTTGTGAAAAAATTAGATGATTTGGATGGAAAGAAGAAAAGTGCAGGTAAAACTAAGACAAATATGATTTCTTGAGCATATGATGATGTCAATGGAAGAAAGGAACAAGAGAATACAGGGTTAAGGAATATTGAGGTGATGAAGGATGAGAATGAGCAGGTGGATGAGAAAGAACATGAAGTTTTTGACAAAGGAAATGATGATTACATGGGATGTATGTGGATGAGCAACAATTTAAGGGAAGAAGAAAAATGTATTATTTTAATTTTTGTGCTTATGTGTGCAGGTATCAAAAGAGGTGGCATGAAGATGATGAAAGCAAGAATGAATATCAAGAAACAAGAGAGTGATGTAAAAGAAAATAAAGGATAAAAGACAACTATGTGGGACCCAAGTGGATATGAGAAAGCTAATGACATTGGGAGCAAGGACAAAAGACAAAGAACCAACAATGAAGATAAAGACATGTGCAAGAAAACAAAGAGTAGGAACACTTTTTCTCCACCATGGGAGTATGATGCATGAGCATCATCAAGAGGCATTCAAGTATCAATTTTCCTAGTTATGAAGTCATGGGAAAGAGAGAGTCAAGAGTGTGAGAATTTGAATTTCAAATGGAAATTTCCCTCCAAAATATGTCATGCAACTATAATGACATGTGAAATAATGTTAAGTGTTTAATTATGTGTTTTTAAGTGTTTTCTTAAGTGGTAAGGGAGTGTATTGAGTCCTTATGTGATAGATAATCATTTAGATACTTAAAATAATGTAAGATTGGTAGATATGATTCTAGAAGGTAAATGGAATATGAAGAGTCACAAGTTGACAGTCGTGATAAGTCTTAGAAGTTAATTACATTCCATGGAGAAGATATATGCATAGAAGGATTTGAATATAGTAGGATATAGGTGTATGGAATTAGTTTTTTGGGATTCCATTCCTCGTGTAGAGGATAGAGAGGATATAAAGTAAGAAGGAATTGAGTATTTTTTATGAAAGCATATAGTAAAATATGTTTATACCTCTGTTTGAGAAGAGAAATTTAAATTTTGTATTCAGGGACGATATATCCTTTGCGTAATCCATTGTATGACTAATAGTAAAGTTGTGCATGCCTTTGTCTTAGGTTGACATGATGGACTAATACTCTATTTTGGTTCATATCTGGAATGAACAATGAATGTGACTGTCTTTTTTGATTTCTTGTGATAGAGGTTTAATGTAGGGTGTATCATGTCTTAAAGGAGATTGTACTACCTTCTAAGTGGTTGAGAAACATGTGTTGAGTTGTGACTGTGAAGTATTTTAGAACTATTATGTGAGTCCATGAGACTGTGGTGTCTAGTAAAGCACTTAAAGGGTGTAATGGTTCAAAAATTAGTGTATGATATTGTGATGAACGAGAGTATAACCCATGATCTTAAAGGCAATACTTGTTAGATGCATGATTTGACTGAAAATTGTGTATTGCAGGCAGGGAAGTGAAGACGTGAATGAAAGAAGGAACCTACATGTTTCTTAGCTTCCATCGGTAAGAAATTTTTGTTAAGAACCTCAACATAGTCCTTGGTTTAAAATTTTTGTTTTGAATCAAAGTTCTAGGAAATTTATACCAAAATAACTTCTCTCGGGTTCACTAGGAGGGTTTTGTGGAGACGGGACTAGGGCATGAAGTTTGAGTTAACAAAATAAGTTATTTTTGCCTAAAATTTATAAGTAATCATGTTAGGAGAGTCCCTTAAGAGATTCAAAATGAATTTTGGATTTTTCATGGTTAGTTTTTGAGATTTTCCTGGTAGTTGGGGAGAGGTCTTGAAACATAGTCCAAAGGCTAGTCTAGTGGGTTGTTTTCCAAAGGAAGTATACCTTAAATTTTGAGTTCAAAATTAAAACTTAACAATCCTCTAGAAATCCATAATGGGTTCCTAAAATGATTGAGTTTGTTTCTTATAATGGTGTACATTGAAAGTTATGTGAGTTGCAAGGTTGTTCATGGGCTAGTAAGGGTGCTTAGGAGCGAGAAGTGAAAGGGTGATCTCTAAGGAGTAGGATTATAATATTTTGGAAGCACATTAGTGATGCCGAAAGTGAACTAATGAATCTTGTAGGAATTTTTGGGTATCCTTAAATCCTTCTATCCATGCTTAGTGCAGGCTACATTGTCTTGAGGGCCATATTTGGCAGTTTGACAAAGTGGAGAAATTGTGGAGTCTTGGCTACCTTGAGGTCATTTATTTAGTAGTTCTAATAGTGTTGTGAAGTACATGAAAAGGGGAAGTGTATTTGGAAGTGCTAAATCATCCAAAGGACAAGTTGCATGTTGAACCAAAGGCACTAGTCAAGAAACTTGAAAGAAGAGATGAACAAGGTAAGTAAGGATGAAGAGTGAGTTCTTTGATGAATGGAGTAAGAAGGATTGATGTTATGATAAGTGTGAAAATGTATGCTATGAGGAGGATAATCCATTCAAGGTGTCATTGTATCAGTTTTATCATTTTGCAAGTTCTAGCCATTTTAGGCTTATTGTTGATCCTCTTTTGCAGAGACTGAGTTAAGTGGTTGTTTACAAACTCTTGAGAAGTGAATATATGCATTGTTTATAAATTTTCTCTGCATCAATATCTCAAACATTAAAAAAAACATTAATATAGTTTCAAAATATATATATATATATATATATATATATATATATATATATATATATATATATATTTGTAAAAATGAAAAATCGGGACCTATACACTTAGCTTGAATTGTTTACACATTAAATTATACATGTTGATTGTCACTATGGATTTCATAGATTTCATCTCTATTTACTTTTTACATACATGTGTTCACATGGTATATTGAGATTGATGCAGGAAAAACACATAGAGCAATACACGATGACATGTATTGGCTATCCCTTTAACCAAATTTCTTATACATCTAGGGGCATATATTATACATGAGACACATGTGTTATTATTCTATTATAGTTCATTTATACTTCCTTATTACGCTCTTACATATATTTTGTATATGTTATGTTGTTAGTTAACAAGACTAAGACATGTGTATTGTGCAACGTTGACACCTCTTTCTTCACATGTATATTTCCATATCAGTTGTTGTATCATTTTATCATGTTTTTACACCCTTCTTTTTCTGTACATACTTGTTTATTTTGTGTGTGTGTGTGTTGTTACTTGTTTGTTCCACTGATTTTGTCTTGGGTTCCTTACTCATCTTGTGACACCGTGGGTGTCCCATGTTTTTTGTCACTATGCCTATTGTGTGTGCTTTTGTTTGTAGGCCTATGGGCCTTTAATTTCTTGTGAAACTATGGGTGTCCCATGTTTGTAGGATTTACACCTTTTGTGACACTTTTTTCATACTATTATCTCTAACTTCATTGTTGTTGTACTTGTTTTCTTATACATGCATTATTATTGTTTGATGCAGTCACAATAATGAAACCATGTATAACTCAATCCACAAATAGGATTAAATTGTTATATTTACTCATACCTTGCAAACAAGATCATAGATCAGCCCAAAAATGACATATTTTTTTCAAATACTGATATAGCCACCTAAAATGATTTCATTTCCACTAAACCATGTCCTATCTTCCTCACACCTTGTCCTTTTAAGTTCCAAAGTTGTCAACTTACCTGAAGAGCTCATACACTCTCACCTTCCTTTCACTTGCTCTTGGACTCTTACACTAGTTCTTGGTTAAATGTGTATTTTGTCCTCCCTTTTCTTATTCAATGATTTCCATATCCTTTGATATGATACAACACTCCCAAAAATAGTATATATATCTCAAAGTCATCTTTAAAAGGTCTCAAGTATTAATAGTCACCAATTTGACTTCTAAATTGCCTCTCTAGCACACTCCTATCTCAACCTTGTCTTAGAATTTTCTACCTTCTTGATTTCTTCCAATATTCTCTTGTTCCTTGACCCTATTATATACTTGATCCAATGCTAGGAAGAACAATAAAAATTCACTCAAACCACTCATATACAATATTCTATTCTTATCAGTCAAGACTTCCTCTAACTTGTTCTCAAGAACATATTTTTTTGCTCTCATCTAGGTTTTGTTATTTCCTTGCTCTTATCAGTGAACTATTTTCCCACATAGTTGTGTTCTCATGCCCCCAACATTTTTGTAAATTATCTAGGCTTAACTCTTAGTCTAACTCCTATTGTCCCACCTTTTACAATTTATCACCAAACCCTCATTAGGTTTGCTATTTTAGACTATTAAGGACAAAATCATTCCTAAGGGGCTTCAAGATAGAATGATAAAAATTTATGAGACCCATTTCCTTGTTCCATCATTGTACCAAGTGATTAGTATAGATTCCTTCTTTAGTTACTACTTCCTTTGTAGCATGACTCTTCACACTAGGCCTCTGAACTGTGCAAGTTTGCCTACATGTAGACTGCGAAACTTATTTCAAAAATCACCCAATGAAAATCTAAAATTAATTTTTAATCTCTTAGGATACCTCTTCAACACTAGTAATACCAAATTTAATACTAAATTTCATTGATTATTTCTCTCAATTTGCGAGGCCTAGCCAAGACTGTATTGTGCACTTCAAAAGCCCAAGAACCTTCAATTTACTTATATCTTTATTTTTCCTTATTTTCAAGGTTTCAATTTTTTTTTAAGGTCTACATACTCTTATTAAACTTTTCTGGTCCATTATTGGGTCTCTACTAAACCTATATATATGGATTTGAACCATTGTTTAACTGTTATGGTTTGTAGTGATAGGTACTAGTTTCTTAAACCCTTAATTTTCATAAATCACTCACTATGTTTCCTTTTGGTTTTTTAAAACCCAAATAAGCTTTAGATACAACTTCTACAATCTCTTTACTTGCTTCTATTGACATGCACTTCACTTTTCATAGTAATCCAAGATAATCTACTCAGGTTTTGCTTTAACATAGTCACAGTTAATTTCTTTAGAGATTTTCTTAAGCATGCCAAGTAAGTTCACAAAGAAACCAACCCTTAGGATATTGAAAAAACTCATCAAAAATCTTACACATGAAATCAAACAAAAAGCTTACCAAATTCTTGGAAATGCAAATACAACTATACTTTCCTTTGCACAGTCTTAAGCTTCTTCATTGTACCAAAACAGGGGATACACTATACAAGTCTTCATAAGATCTTTTCTAGAGATTAAAACATGCTCTTCACCATTCAATAGGAATAATCCACAAACCATTATTATCAAATTTAGAGTCATTAAAATTAAAATCCCAAGGTTCATAAAAATAGAGTTTTATTGCATTAATTAAGCTTTACATACAAAATTTATTGATCCTCCGAGTTCCTCTCTCCTCTGGCTCGAGGAATTATTCTTTCCTACCTTCCTTAGAAGGTTTTCTCTCCCTCTTCAACACAAACTAAATCGAATACATCCTCCTTAAAACATTTCACTTATAAAAACCTAACTAACTCTTCATATGCCTCCATACTCACACATGGAAAAATTACATCATTTTGTATCTAGGACTCGTATGCACACCTAATAACTCACTTTAGGACTCTAACCACTCACTTAAACAGTAAAATGCTCTTACAAGTTCATTAGACTCATTTCCATTCTTTTGAAATTTGAATATCCCTTTTAGAGGGAAAACTTGAATTTTAATTTTTCAAGCTTGATAATTCATCTAAACTCTTCTTCATGACTTGGGCATGCCTTAACACCTTCATTCTTACTTCTTCAATTGTGCTTGAATGAAAATTTGCCTTTTTTGTTATCGTATGATGATACTCCTACATCATTGTTGATATTATCTCTAATGTTTCTATTATTGCTCTTGTTATGCACAATGGTTATCACCATGCACAAAAACCTCTTTCTTACAAATATAGGTTTGTAAGGTGGACACCTCTTCAACATCGTACACTCTTCTACATCTTCTTATCCATCTAGTGTTTGGGAAAACATCTATTCTTTTGATCCATGTGCTCAATATGGTTTTTCACACACACCTCAAAAGAGAGGGTATTCATCTAGGTATATTCTACACTTACAACCTATATATGTATAAGTCTAGGGTAGCATACATGTACAAAAAGGGTACATGCACTCAAAAACAACTTCAAACATAGGAATCCAAAAAATTAGGAATAGGTCAAAATTTGTATAATTTGATCAAAATTATATGTATGGTCCCGACCCTCCCTCCCACATGGTTATTCTTAGGGGTAGTTACATCAACTTTCTCATAATTTTCATATTTTTACCTACAATTACAAGTTTTTGAACCCGTTTCAAATCTAGTTCACTAATTTTAGGTCAGTTATAGGGGTAGTAACTATTTCACTCCTTCACTACAACCCTCAACTTTAGTTACAGTTTCAAGAATCTATGGGGCAAGTGTATCCTTTCTTCATCTACATTTCATTACATTATAATTTTAATTTAGTTGTGCAATAAGTGGGAAGGGTATTGGGGCACTCGTTCTCTTTTCTATTAGGTGTCCTTATTTACAAAATTGGGACTAGACCCATCTATAGTGGTGTATTCTCTGGGGTTACAAAAGGTATCGAAGTGGCTAAGTTCTTTATAGGAATTCCTTCCTTTCCTCGTACATTTAAAGGGGAAGATTTCATAGTTACTGAATGACTTTGATGCACAATATTATTCCTTCATGGGTTGCTTCAATACTTCACTCTTCTTCTCTCTCCTTTGTTTTCATGTGGGTTGCATGCACCTAACACTTTAGTTCTCCTCGGCATAATTGGGGACTGATCACCCCCAATCTTTCAACAAGTTCAACAATGCAAATCGTCAAGTACAAGTAAAGCACAAGAGTTTCTCCCTCTACAAAACAAATAGGTGTATTCCTTCCTTGTTTACATATCTTCATTTCATTTTTTATGCAAATACAAATATTTCATGTTAAAATTTACGTTTGAGTTAAATTTCAATTATTTATTATGGACATTAACTATATTATGTGTTATGGGTTTCATCGTGGAACATGCCAACACCAAGCACAACAAGACTCTGCAAAACAAACTCTGAGAAAATACAAAGTGTGTCTACACACTCAATTATCTTTTCCTTTAAGCATGTATTTTTCATTTCATACTTAAAGGGTGGAAATGTAGACACTCAAATTTGGAATTTTAATCTCTGATTTTGTTGGTTTTGACAATGTATTCTTGTTAAGATAAAAACAGCCTTTTTATTCCCACTCAATACATTTCAAGGTATCTTATGTAGTTTTTTAATCATTTCACACTAATATGCCAACATTTTTTGATATTTCAATGCGTAAAATATATATACTAAGTCAGCCTAATATGATGCAAACCTCATTTTTCATTTTTTTCATCCCTAATCAAGGTCATACAATTTGAGGAATTTATATTTGATCTTGGCCTTTCTATATGGTTTTACACTATCATATCCTTCATCTTTGCTTTCAGTCTAAATTCTCTAATAAGTCCTTTACTCCCTTTGCGTTTTCCTTTCCTTGATAATTCAACTTTAGAACCTTATATAAGTAAGTTAACACTACCTCATTTACTAAATAAAAATCCTATGGCACTACATTGATAAACTTACTTCCATCACTTGTAAAAGGTGCTACAAGCTGCCTAAATCTTGAAAAATGTCATGTAAAATCATTAGGGAAGAAATATTTATAGGTATGAATCTTCTTACTAGGTCAAGGCATCAATCTCTCTCATATACAAGCACTCAATCATCCATTCTCCAAGTATGTTAACAAGATCCAAACTCAACTCAAGAATTACCAAATAAGTTTTGAAATCTAGTTGCATCCATTTAGATATCACATACTAGGTGGAGAAAAATATGCGATTTGAGGCATCTTCAGAGTCACGCCAACATCGACGGTGCATGGGGGTTCCAAAAACCCAACTAATGTTTGTTTTATATGGTTTCCCATCTATGGTTAGGGTTTGAGATCTTATTCAAAATGTTCATAGAGCTTCATAACTTGACTGAAAACTAGGGTTTGATAAGGACACACATTTCTAGGTAGGTGGAAGTCCTAGAAAGTTACAAAGCTAGAATCCAAGAAGGTCTAATACTTTACATTAGGTTCAAGACTATATGGATGATCTTGATAGAGTTGTATGGTCCTGTCCCATCTTAATATCTAGTTAGAGTTCCCAGAATGAAACATCAACAGTCTCATATCTCCTTGTTTCAACATTGTGCACTCCAAAACTTCCCATATCCATATACATAGCTAAGTGCACTCATCCTCTTATGGTTTCAAGATCCTATATTGTTTCATAAATTAGTTGAAATTATTAATGCATTGTTCTGATATTGGATAATTAATGTTTGAAGTTAATTAATCAAATACCATCACGTAGCTCCCCTTACATCCTTTAGTGTACTAAATTCAATAATCTATATTTTATATAATCTAATGAGGGTGTAAACAATATCTATATGGATACCTCTAGTTGAAAACTTGAACCCCTTGAGCCATGCTTGATTGGATTGTGCTCTTGCCAAGACTTGGAGATAGGAACTTGGTGTGCTTATATGTGAGGGAAGATAGACCCCTTGACTTGATTAAGTGCTTCAAAAATGTAGTAGTGGTTTCCATAATGGATGTGCATCATATTTGGGAATATTTAGGGAGCCTTGAGTTCCTTTTGTAAGTTTTGTAAGAGAGTATGTTAATAGAATGTCATATGATTTCCAAGTTAGTAAATGAGATAGTGTTAACTTACTTATATAGGGCTATAAAGGTAAAATATTATAGTAAGGATGACATTGGGGGGTAAAAACATATAAAAAATAATGGTGAATTGAAAAAAGAGTTAGAGAATGTGTCAATACAATACTATACAGGTCGAACAGAAGCATATTATACAACCTGACCGAACTATATAGTTTTACACAGGGAGAAGGTAAATCAAAATTGAAAGTTTCACAATGATGGTAAGAGCTTAAGCATTGATTTTATAGACTTATATTCATATTTTTTTATGCATTAGTATGTAGGAATAATAACTTTTGGAAAGAGATGACAAGACAAATTGAGTGAGAATAGGATGTGGGTGTTTGTCTTAGCCAAGAAGCATAATTACAATAAGTAGTGTCAAAAGGGTAAATTCTCAATATGAGTGTCTAAAGTGTGATGTATGATGGATGATTTTTTTCTTGACGAAGACATATTGGGCCGAAGATACCAAAATGGAAGTATATATATTGAATAGATTTCCCATTGTCTCTCTCGATGGGGCAATACCACAAGAAATATGGTCATGGTGAAATCCACCTATTGCATATCTCAGAGTTTTTACATGAAAAACGAGCATGCACATTCTTAATAAGAAGAGAACAAAACCCGATATGAAATTTGAAAATTATATATTCTTAAGTTATAGTGAATAATCTCTTAGTTATAAACTGATGGATCCGAAAACCAAAAGAGTCTATACAAACAAGGATGTTAAGTTTTTTTAGAAGAAAGAAGAGGAGGCTCCTTCCAAAAGCTCACTTGATAATCAAATCAATCATCTCGTGAGGTGATAGTCTTCCATCTAATAAAGAAAGTGATGATGGTGATGACTTGATAGAACCACCACACATGAGAACAACTCAGTGTATGCCTAAATGGTATAATAATTTGATATGCGATGACAAATTGGATGGTCTCACATACACATCCACACCTAGACCACAAAATCACAGTAAGGATAAAGATGAGGTAAAATTTTCCTTAATGAGTATCGTTGTTGAATTTTTTGAGCCATTTACAATTGAATAATTCTTACACTCCAAACCTTGGAAAGATGTCATGGATGTTGAATATCAATCTGTGATGAAAAATAACACATGGAAGCTTTTTGACCTTCCACTAGGGAAGAAGTCCATTGGATGTAGATGGATTTTCAAGGTGAAGTACAAAGCATACGTAACTTTTTACAAGCACAAGGAAAGGATAGTAGAAAAGGGGTATGATCAGAAAGAAGGCATTGATTCTGAGAATCCTTTTGCTCCCACAATTAATATCAAAAGTGTCAATATGATTTTTTCTCTAGCTACACAGTTTGTTTGAAAATTCCACCAAATAGACATGAAAAGTACCTTTCTCGATGGATATTTGTAAGAAGAATTCTACATCACTCAACTAGAAGGTTTTTACGTTCCTAGAAATGAAGAAAACATATATAGAATCATGAAATCTCTGTATGGTCTCAAACAAGCTCCTCGGGCTTGGTACATTAAGATATATTCTAGAGGAATCCTTATGACCCCAATATCTATCTCAAAAATAAAGGGGGTATATTGTGATTGTTGTTGTTTATGTCGATAATTGAATCATTACTGGAAGTTCAATTAAGATGATTGATGCCACCAAGAAATGTCTAAATCAATTATTTGACATGACTGATCCCGGATTATTGCATTGTTGTCTTGGCTTGGAAGTATGGAAAAAAGAGAACCACATTTTTGTATCTCTAATTGAATATGCTAAGACCATGCTCGAGAGGTTTTAGATGATCGAATGTAATCCAATTGCCACACCTATGGAGATAAGGATTCAATTGTCTTATATAGATCCATCACCATAAGTAAATCAACTCTCTATCGACAGTTGATTGGGAGTATCATTTACTTGACCTACATTAGGCCAGACATCAACTATGTTGTTTGCTATCTTTCATGGTTCATGTAGTAACCAATGACATGTCACTAGAAAGCAACAAAGCATATTTTGAGGTACATCAAAGGAACTATAGACTTTGGACTAGAATAAAATAAAATGATAAGTTCCTATTAACAAGATATTCAGACTCAGATTATGCAAGTAATATTGATGACATAAAACCCATTTTCTGGGTATGTATTATTTTTGGGATTTGGTCCAATATCATGGGGGAGGAATAAAAAACATTAATTTATCAATATTCCATAGAAGCCAAATATCATGTTGCATGAGGAGGTGTCTGCAAAGTGATATGGCTACGACACAAACTTGAGGGATTAGGACTACCACATGATCAAGCTACCATATTGTATGTTGACAATGAAGGTGTTTTAAAATTTGTTCTTAATATACTGTTTCATGAGAGGATGAAGTAAATTTAGGTACATGAACATGTTCTACAATACAACCTTGAGCTTTAATTTTTCCCGACACAAGAACAATGTGTGGATGTCTTCACAAAGTCACTTTCACATGACAAATTTGAGGTATTCAGTTAATTTCTCTCATATTCACTTAAGACCATGTTTAATTAAATGGGGAATGTTGGGTAAATTTCATGTAGTAAATGGTTAATTCATCATGTAGATAGTTATTCTACCTAGTTGGTTATATGTTATGTTAATACATTAAATATTGTTTGTTTCGTTAGCAAGTATATTTTATTCCCATATAGTTTTTGTTTCATGGTTGTTTGGTTTTTTTAAACCCATGTAAATGTTTACATGATTTTGTTATGATATGTAATGCATATATGCATTAGAACATACTCATGTTTTGGGTAATCATGAAGCTCTTCTACATATTAATAAATTTGTTTTAGGTTCCTATTCACATTTTTTCCTCAAATTATGAAATTCTTGAGAAAAATCATATAACAATCGTAAAATATCAAATTTCAACTTAGAAAATTTCTTATCCCAACTCTTGATTTTATCTTTTCCTCTTCTAACCTTTTGTCTTACACATTATCCCACTATAAGGATGCAAAATCATTCAATTTAGTGCACAAAAAATTCACTCTTGCTCTAGGTCCTCCACTTGTTCATATTAAAAATTATTTTCTAGCCATGTGATCTAATCAATGAGATCCTAACAACATAAACTTCATGACTAACTAGGGGTGTTCAATCTTAGCGTACCTCCCATATTGGCAATGGAGATTAAGAATGTATAATTTGGTTCATCAACTAGCTCTTCAATCTTTTTTTAGTGTTATTTCTTTGTATTCGTTGATATCTACTACATCTTTTGTACATTATGAAATTTCCATAACATATAATCTAGCTTGGTTTCCTCTCAACATCGCTATCAAGTATGTAACTCGTGGAGTTATTCCTTATCTTCCAAGAGTTAATCCTTTGTGTGTCATTTATATTATTCCTCACAAATCTTAATAATGCATTAATATTTTCATACTCTTTCCAACCTAGAATAAACTCAACTAGAGCCTCAAACACTCAACTAAGTAGGACTCGACCTGCTTTGATACCAATTAATGTAGGATGGATAAGATGAGACCAAATTAATGGTAGACTTTCCCACAACCTAGATCTAACTTTTTCTTATGGACACGCAGTTGAAAACACAAAATAAGACTTGAGACCAAAACAACACTCTATAACAACCAAGTGACCATTTGATAAAGGATATGTTACACATTCACACTTTCTTTATTATTTAGATTACAAAAATGAAGATACATACATTCCAAGTACGATTCCTCCTAAAATGAACTTGATACCGCTCTTTATTTTCTCTTACATATACACCCAATTCTCCCTAGAAATTTCTATCTTCTCTCATTCCTATTATTTCTTCCAATTAAATCTCTCCAACTAGTGAACTCATATGTTTTTCTAACTACCTATGACTCTTGGGGTGCCTCTTTAAACTCCCAAAAACCTTGAAAATTATCAACCTCTAACATTTTCATCATTCATGTTCGTTACTGATATTTTTGCAACTATCATGGGTGAATATTACCACTTCTTGTAGAATGTCATTTTCATAATCGTTAATTATTACATACTAGCAATTTCATAACCATCACTTATTTTAACTAACAATTTTGGGTAAGTGCAGGAAGTTGATGGACAAAAATGGGGTCATCCGTGGACGTCATATTGCAAAAAAACAGCAAAATCTCAACTTGGTTGGTTGTGGAGTTGACTTCGCCAATCAATGTTTGCAATGTGTTGGCTAAAGTCATGCAGGACGGATTTGTGGCATGATTTTGTCTTATAGTCTAAATAAGGTTCTCAATGACAATTTAATTTTCTCAGATTCTTCCAATGATATTATCTTGTGTTCCTACTGGTTCAGTGGGGATAGAAGGAACCACATGAGGCGGATCTATGTTTAGAGGAGGGTTTTGAGGAATGTTCAGAGGGTCTTGAGGAATGTTTTGACGGTTTGCACGATTTCGAGCTTGCTGACCAACTGACAAAATAAGAAAATTGAATACATAAACAAACATTTCAAAAAACCCATGAAAATGCAAAAAAAAACCTAAAATGCAAAAAAATAACCTAAAATGCAAAAAGAATGATTAAAATTGGGGGCTTACCTCCTCGTCTTGGAGGCATGGTTGAATCTATCGCGATCCATAAGTCTGATGAGCAATTTTGAGGTGGTATTCAAAGCTCCAGTGAAAAAACATCTAGGAGAAATGTGCGGTTTGAAATGAAAAATGGGGAAAATGAGGACTCGCGGGACTGCTTTTTTTTGTCTTAGAGTTCCGCAATTGCAGTTTATAATTGTGCTCATGGTTTTAGGTTCGGTTATTGCCAAACTTGCTAAATTCAAGAACCGTGATTGCGGTTCCTGAATTTCAGGTTTTTATGTCCACGGAATTGTCCACTAACTTCGTGCACTTACCCTTTTATCATTTGTCTAAAAGAGGTCAATTTGATCTCTAACCGATGATTGGAACCTTATGCACTTGAAGTTCTTGGAGTATTGGAGTTTTGGAGATGTTTCTTGGGTTGTTGAACATCTTTAATATATGTAATAATTGTCAATATTGTCAACAAATTACAAATGCATACAAACATTCAATTATGTTTTGATCGATGTAAGAACACTCTTTTACCTAGATACTATAACATTACTTCCAAAGTCATTGCACCTTCTAGGTGGGCCTCTCTAGTGCTAGAGGTGGCATAATCTTTTGTGTTGGCTCCTTCTTCGCCTAGGTGTAGATTTTTAGCTCCTTTGGCTCCCATATATATGTAAAAAAAATGGGAGGTGTTTGATCCTTGTCAACGAAGATTTGGCGTGGGATTCCCTCTCACCGAATGATGATCCACCTCTTCCTCTCGTGTTGTCGTGGTGTATGCTTGATTCTCTTGCTCTAGGTTTTTTTTTTTTTTATGATGTGACAATAGTTTGGTGTTGATACTCAATATTTTGGGCTATTGTTCTCATGAGTTGTGAATATATAACAACCACCATTTTATTGTGAATCATCACATATTATGTTCATTCTAGTTTTTAAAAAACCAATCAACCAAACATATGAACACATTCGATGCTACAAACCAATTCGGTTTAAAGAAAGTTGTGAACGTCATCTTATATCAACATTTATAGGTATAAATATGATTCCCTCCCTTTTTCAGCATCAAATAAGAGATGATAAAGAAGCCTATGTTTTAAACAAGTCAGACATGTCTCCTAACTACATCTTGGAATCGGTTCTACGACTCTAAAATTCTCATTCATTCAAAAAAATCACTCTTGATTCAAGTCCAAACACAAGGGGAGATTAAGCCCTAAGCAAACTACGCAACTACCTAGGGTGCCAACAATCAGGGGGTGCCTAAATCCAAAAATTTCTCTTATTGATTTATAACTTAGCATTACAAAAAGTAACTTGCATATTCAATAGTAATTGACCCATTTATTAATATTATTATATGGTAACATAAATTTCACACATACACATAAAAATGTATTATAATGTATTTGCAAGTAAAAAAAATGTCATATTTCTGAGCTCAAATGATTTTGTTGTTACTGTTACTCATTCTTTGATGTAGCTCCAAATTACGTATGTGTGTAATTTTTTCTATGAAAAGGTTCGTGCATTTTTTTATAATGTCATTGATGTAGCCAATAAAGGTGAGTAAAATTGGCGGAAAGAAGTATTTAATTCTTTGTTCCTAATTTTTAGGGGAAATGTCTATTATTTTTATGGAAGAATTGGTAGGTTAGTCCAAATACCACTCTTTATAAAACCATGCGAGATACAAAAGTATTTTTATTGCTTTACGGAAAAATGGTGCTTTGTTTAGGTTTGAGTCTCATCGCCTACTTGATATTAGTAAATCAAATTTGCAAGCAACCTTGTATAAAAAATTATATTTGTTACATTATGAACACCTCTTACGATTAATTCTCTCCATCCATGGAATATTTCTCGTATTTCTGTGATAATCTTATAGGATAGTTTTATTCTTTCTGTAAAACATTTTCTCTATTTTTTTAATTAATTATGATCTTGACGCAAATTTTAAAATACAAGAATGTGGGCAACTTTATTTATTTACTTGATGGGAAAAATATATATTAACTGAAATTATGAGAAAGACATCCACTCGAACTATTACGTAGAGGGCTCCTAACATTTAATCTAGCTCCATCCAAACATTAATGATAACATGACAGAGTCTACTTAAACTTATCGCTATCTCAAATTGAATGCCTTTACTCTAAAGGCAAATTGAAAAGAGCATTGGAGTTCCACTTTTTCACAAAGTTTGAGATGTTTTCATCTTGAGATGTGTCACAATCCACACAATAATAGTCTCCTCCACCCATGTTAAGAATTTTTCCTCAAAGGAGAGTTTCTATGTAGAAAAATACAATATAAAAAGCACTTTTTATGTAGTTAAATTAGTGAGTCTCAATCATATAAATTGCTCTATGACCAAATAATCACAATTAAATGATGCAATTGTGAAATAAAACTATAAACGTGAGGATTGTACACAAGTCCGACGTAAGCATTAAAATAAAATAAAATAAAAAATAGCACATAGTATACGTGGGACCCATACAAAAAAAAGGTACAAAGGCAAAATAGCTGTCACACGACCGACGCTGCCCCCCTGCCCGTTACCGACACTGCCCGCTGACCGCCCCTGGCCAGCCTGGCAATTGATTTTACATCCACAGAAACAAAATATTAAAAAAATTCTTAATCGAATGGAGAAAAGAAGGAAATTATCTGTCGGCAAGATCTGCCAGACTGGAGGGTCTTTTTTGACCGTCCGTGTACCTTCGGATCGGACGGTGCACGTGGATTACGGACCCCAGTTTCTTATTGAAATTTATGAAATCTTACACGTTGCCTGTGCTCCTCCTCTCATTTAATTATTTTTTTGGTGAGTATGAAAATTTTGTTGTTTTTGGGGTTTGGTCATGGCGCCAACGTGAGTAACGTTATGGAGAAGGTGAGATACCTCTTTTTCCTTAGCCGCCCCTCCAAAATAATGTGAATATGTTGGCATATATATATATATATCTATATATATATATATATATATATATATATATATATATATATATATATTATATTTTTTTGGTTTATTTGTTAACTAATTTATTTCTATGGTTTAATAATTGAAATGTATAAGATAATAGTTATCAGATTAGATTTTTTTTTGATATTATATATGACTTTTGATGAGTAGTGCACTCATTTGGGTACTACATTACACAGATTGTCGACATCTCTACTCATGTTTCAGAGGAAGTATATAGCGGTTTTATAATTACGAATAAGTGTATAACTAGACTAGTGATCACCTTCAATTTAAGCAGCTACGAGTAAGGGGCATCCACATCGTCAAAGTCACCCAAGACATAACCCTGACCTCAACCATTTTGACTCTCTGTGTCGAGTGTCTCCACGCCTCGCACTCATCAAGATTTAATCTCTGGTGGACTCATTGAAAGCCTAACAATTTCACCAATAGACCAAGAGCCCTTCGATACTGCATATGATTTTTACATTATAATAGTGAATTATTTAATGTAATTTGAAAGGTCACTGGTAACAAAATTTTTTTGTAGTTATAATTAAAAGTCTTCAACTCTACATAATTAAAAGCCTACAAATCTTTGATAATTATTACATGTTTACTTTTGAAAATATCAACAATTACTCATAAGCATAATTTAAAAGTCAAAATTTTAAAAACAACACATTAATAATAATACAAACAAATATTTGATTTTAAGAATATATGTTAAGGATTAAGTGTGTTGTTCTAAATAAAGTTGGTTGTGTTGTTCTAAGTAAAATTGGTCTTTAGTACTCACTTTATATTAAAAGTTCGGTCATCAAAACTTTAAATCATTAAGTATCCGTTGATCCCTCCAAATTCATAGAACAACAATACAAAATAAACAAACACTATTATAAACATTTAAAAAAGTCAATTTTAAAAAATAAGGATAACCCATAACCCTAACTACAAATATGTATGCATTTATTGTTAACTACATTATAATCTTGTATTTGGAATTGTATGTTGGTGACACTGGTACCCATCAACACATAATAATCAAACGGTCAAATTTAACAAATTATTGAGTTTCATACCGACTTCAAATTTAATTTATTAAGCTCAATAAGGGTGTTAGGTATGGCATTAATCCAAAATGTTAGACATTTTAAAAAAAGATTTGTAATGTTGGTATCAAAGTGCCTTTTAATTCTAATGTCTTGTGACAGTTGTGCATTGTTCATAGAAATGGTATACATCTATTCTTACAATGATTAGATGTTGACACGGCTTTAAGAGAGTTTTGGGTGTTACATCACAAGGGTTACATCACTATAAAGATATTTTAGTTGTCCATATCAAGTATGTATCACATTAACATTAGATTAGAATATTGTATAGTTTAAGTTCTTACATTCCTCTTTTTAACTTCGAAATTTTCAATAATTTATCGAGATAGAATTTTCGATGGGAATACTTGTCAATGTGGGTACTAGGCACTTTACTAAAGGTTGGAGTAGAGTCTAGAGTAAGAATCAAATTTTGGATTCATAAGTTAAAAAATAAATTTATGACGCTATCTATTGAATAAATAATATATGTGGGGATATAATTATTTCTTTTTAAAAAAAAAAATCTCTTTTCCAATTTCTCTTTTTTAAATTGTTAAATTGAATTTTTTTTTAAATCTATTTACAATGGTAATTTCTAAAAAAAAAAAAACAATTCATCCTTTTATTTATTTATTTTATAGATGTTTATTACTCTAAGTCAAACATATCTCTTCAATACATTTTAGAATTGTTTCTACGATTTTAATAATTCTTGTTAAATTAAAAAAATTAATCAAGTACATTGTTTGATTGGTTTGGTCCACAATAGCAAATAAATTCCGATCTATTATGATCCTTATGTCAATAGGAGCGACATCTCAATGGAAGTGACCCCTCTTACTAACACACTGATTGAGTGGTTGCAAGATGAGTATGCTTGCCAAAAAAACTTCCAAACCCGCTCTAAATACATGTTTACTATCCCAAGTCAGATATAAACCCCAATATATCACGATCCTTATGCTAATAGGGGTGATGTCACAATAGTAGTGATCTTATTACTAACATACTGGTTAATTGATCATGGGATGAGTATCTTTGCTTGCTTAGCCTCCCCCTCCCCTCTTTTGTGGTTTCAATTTGGAAAGAAACCTTTCAATTGTCTCTAAATTCATGCGTACTACCCCAAGTCAAATATGTCTCTTTAGTGCATCTTGGAATTGCTTCTACGACTCTAAAAATCCTCATTAAATCAAAAAATTAATCCTACATTGGTTGATTGACTTGGTCTATGGTAGCGTATAAACCCCAATCTATCGTTGTCATTATGTCAATAGGGGTGACACCCCATTAGAAGTGGTTGATTAGTTGTGGGATGAGTATGTTTATTTGCTTGATCTTCCCCTCTCCTCCTTTGTGGTTTAAAAAAATCTAAAAACAATCCTCCAAAAACCACCTCTAAATACATGCTCACTAAACCAAGTTGGATAGGCCTTTTTAGGACATCTTGAAATTACTTCTACAACTATAAAATCCTCATTTAAAAAAATTCCACTATATTTTATAGTTAACTTTTTAAAATACATTTATAGAGGTGTTGAATTTAATCCTTTATTTGATCACAAAGAGGAGTTCATATGAATGGATGATTGCGTCCGCAAATTTGAAAAATCATAAAAGTCATCAATCATAAATTCATTAATATGGTAAAATACGAATCAAACATTTATGAATTATAGTGAATGCTTTGGATAAGACGGTGGTAGCAAACATTGTTTCGATTTGATTGACCTAAATATTGCTTGCATAGTTTTATCCAAAAAACATTCACTACAACTTAAATGGACTAAGGAAATATCTTCTCTTAAGAAATTATGAGATTGACTTATAATTATAAGCTTTCTAACCGGAAAAACAAGCTCCTAAACCACTAATACAAAAAAATGATTAGGCCATTACTTTAAGCACACTCCCTTGGTTAAAGAATTGAATATATATTTTTATTATAAGTGAGATTTGGCAGCATGTTTTTTATATTTTAAAATATTTAGTCCATAAAGTTAATTTTACTTTAAATGTACACTATTACATAAAGTGTGAATAACACCATTTTAAAGTCAATTTTATGTTAGAAATCGACCTTTTTTGGGGGGTTTTCGACCATGATTTTTTGAAGAATTCATGTTGTAAAATGTAGCGTAATGTTGATGTAACTATAAAAAAAATTATTATGTCACATTTGTTGCATGTTTGCGGAAGACATTAATGACGTCAACCCTACCAATTTTGCACTACTAATTGGTGCAAATGCGACACAAAGTTCGTTCAAAAAATTGAAAAATGTACCATAATTATTTGAAATATCAAATAATTGTATAGTTTTAATATGTGTATACATATATATGTGCATGTCATGTGTGTGTGTGTAAACATATACATAATATATATGCATACATATATATGAGTATATATGTATATATGTATGTGTATACATACATACATATATATGTATATGTATGTATGTATGTATGTGTATATATATGTGTGAGTGTATTTTATTTATGTATATATAATAAACACACACACACACGTATATATGCATATACATATATGTGAGTGTGTATATATTATATGTATATATGTATGTGTAGACACCTAATTTCAACCGCATAATTTTTATACTAAAATTGCATTAATTGTCTTTTTTCCCATCATTTCGTTAGAATTAGTGTTTTTTTGCTAATTGGCTAATACCCCCAGCTTCTCAGCTAACTAACAACATTTTGTTTATGAATTAGCCTTGTCCCTCATCTTGGATGCCAATTAACGTCGCTTCGTTAGTTAAAATCCTCTTTTAATTTATTAATTTAGTACCCTTCCATAATCTCGTATTTATTAATAAAACCTCTTATTAATTAAATCATCTCTCAAACCCCTCAAATTCTACTCATTTCCCTCCAAGTCATCTCTAAATGGATCCTATAAGCTAAACTTGGCCTATCAATTAATCCCAATTGATTTATTAAACACCTTCAAACTCCCATGAGTTACTAATCTCTAATTAATCTCTTCTAATCATATTTATCCATTTCTATTTCAACATTCCCTTTGTCCCACATTCATTAGGTTGTAAGCTTCTCCCAAATTAGAAAGTTATATAAGAAACCTAATACACCTTGTCACACCTTATAACTTGTCCTTGTAAGACATCATATATCTCAAGAAAGCATTTATATCATAAAGAAAGCTTGCATAAATTGAGAACCTCTTTGCTAAAGTTAGTACGAGAAGATTCAAAAATGGAACTTAAGCCATATTGATGAGATCTCTTCAAATTTAGTAAAACCCCTTTGATTGCATGTAACCTATTTTTGATTCGCATAGGGAAGTATCTAAATATTAGAGCATATCCAAACATCAAAAGGGAGGTTTGCATTTTGTGTAATTTAATTAAGTTTTTCCTTTTTAGCTCAATATTGATGTATTTGTTTATACGAACTAAGTTACGATTTATTTGGTGTTAAATCCATTCCATTAGCTTAGTTTACTTTTACATGCATACATATGGGACACCCCTTTATCTCCTGCACATTTCTTTATTTTTTAGTTTAGCTTCCTTTACCACATTCATGCATGTTATTTAAATTTGTTGAAATTTCTATGTTATTGTATATGTATGTTGGTATATGTTAGTGTTGAGTCTTCTTTATAGGTAGAAGGGAGGAAAAGTGCTGTCAAAATTTGATCTTGATAAGAAAAATCCAAGTTTTGTGTTGTTTTTGCCTCATTTTTCATGATTTTCTGTTTCAGCGGCCTCACCCTATGTTTCGACAGCCTCAGCCTACAGATTTTATAATGTCATTTTGTGAATTTCAATGACCTTGTGGGAATGTTTCAATGGTTTTGATCTATTTTGGTGACCTCACGTGGTATTGTGGTGGTCTAGTCTTGTTTAACGGCCCCGTTATCGTGTCTAGCGACCTCGAACACTTTTAATGGCCTTGTGTCCTATTTTGGAGGCCTTGCCCCATCAAAATGCATACTCATTTTAATAATATTTTCTATCTTTTTGAGCTATTTCTAGTTTTTAAGTCTTGTTTTAGCTTATATCTTCATTGTTTTAGCTCTATTTTTTCTAATTATGTACTTATATGCACTTATTTACATGTTTTCATCAAAATATGAGTGTTTGTTATGTGTTTTGGGCTTAGAGGTACCTATTTTAAGCATCTAGTGAGATGAACACTAGCTGAAACAATACAAAAAAGATTTTAAACAAATCCATAAGAAAAGACATCGGGAATGTAAAAATCAGCTAAGTACACTAATTTGCATGACCATTTTTACTGTTCAGCGACCTTTTCATGTATTTCAATTGCCTCACTTAGTTTCAGTCACCTCACTTAGTTTCAATGGCCTTGTGGTGTTTTGTGGTGGCCTTATTTAAATTGGTGGCTTCACCTTGTAGTGCAATGAACTCTCTAGTTTTTAGCGGCCTCGTTTACTATATTAGTGGGTTGTGACAAAGAGTTGTAATTTTGACTTCACTTTAATTTTTTCACATAGAGTTTGTTTTTGAGAATTTTTAGCTTTCAAAACTCCTAATTCTTGTGTGCATGTTTCCATATTCACTTGCTAAAGATAAATTGCTCAAACAAACAAACCAATTAAACAAAAATACTAAGTTGTGTGAACATTATTTGTTGTTATCTTACTTCACACTTTGTTTGTTGTACATAATCATAATTTCCCTTGATTATTAACATAGCATTATTGGATAAATCGTGTTGTTAAACACATAGGTCACATGGTTAAGTATATTAGATTAGCTCTTGCTACCTTAAAAAACATAAATTGCTTGCAAATTTTCATATATTGGATTGATAATTGTCTTAACCATTTTCAAGGGTGTTTCTTTCCCTTCGACATCATTTGTTGCATTATTATACCTCATCCTAACTATGTATGCTCTTTCCATGTGGTGAAAGGTGATCTTGGAAATCAAAAACAATTTCGATGCTTTTTATATTTAGTAGGGTTCAATGGTTAGGAGGTTATTACCTAATGATTCGAACAAAGCCCATGTGTCAATGGGCTATTTAAATTCGTGAGAGGACCAGTCATTTTGGCTAAGTAGGGGTTCACTTTTACATGGCTCTTATGAAGTGAGGGGTGTATTTGCCTCCAATACCCAATCCCTAGACTGAAGGTCCCACAGGAACCAACTATCATTTTTGACCAAGCTCCACTGAAACAGATCAAGTGAAGGGGAGGGGGATTTGACCCTTTGAACCATGTCTTAGACAACATTTACTAATTTCACAGAACTGTGCCACACATACTGAAAGGTATATTGAGGATGCCTTAGTAAATTGTTTAACCTAGCTAGATGGAAAAATCTTAGCTATAGGTTTTGATTTCTTGATTTCACCCAAAATGATTCAAAAATGGATCTCGAAGTACCTAATTCTATGTATTCTCTTTATGAAACTTGAAAATCATACCCTCATCATGTTCATTATTATAGAAAATGGTTAAGTCATGTTGATGGTGATCTAGACACCTTCAAATGACAAAAGAGGCCATTTAGTGTTTTATTTTATGTGATAACTGTATGATGGTCACGGAACCAATGCAACAGTTGTGAAACTGGATCTCTTCACATAGTAGTGTTTTTGTAACAGTTGTGGAAGTTACAGGACCATTTCCTGAAGAAAGTGCCAGTTAAGAACCTCTGCAAAGGCTCTGTAACTACCCCTATAGATAACGACGATTTTTTCCCCTACGATGTCAAAATGGGAATCTGAATAGTTGTAAATGTTTGGACTTCCTAAACTAGCTTGTTTCTCCTTTCCTTCCATCCTTGGGAAGAACAACTATAAATACAAGTTCATTTACTCATCTATGAATTGTTTTTGTTGTGTTCATAGACAACTGAGTTCTTTCTTGTTGAGGATTATAAGAAAGTAATACAAGTAGAGTGAGCTTGAATAATTATTGAAGGCCATCTATTGGCAGTGAACTTGTGTTGTATTGGAGATTTACATAGTGAAGGCGGGTAATTGCTTACCCAACTAGATTTTTGCCCAAATTGGGCTTTTCTAAGATAACTTTCTTGTCTCTTTGTCTTTCATCTCTCTATTTCAGTATATTATGAATGATACTTGCACAACATATTGGATAATATGAATCTTAATGTATTTTTCATCAATTATCACTAATATATGATCTGTTTATTTAAAAAAGATGTAGTTTGCGGATCAGATTAGTATAAGAGTAGTTAAGATCAAGTTTTTTTGTGTAGTTTAACTTGTGTTCACATTTTCAGTTAAATGCCCCTCACCTGGAAGGGTAGTGAAAGTGGTGAAGGTATCATCATTCCTTTTGAAGCATATATTTCCACCAAGAAGTGGAAACAAGGAATCTAAAACATGGTTCATAGTGGAGATGCATGTGAGACTAAAGAAGAATGTTTCTACACGTTGGAGGTGGATATGGTAAATATGTCCACAGATGTGGGAAATATTTCCTGGTCTATGTGAAAGTTGGAGTCCATCATGGGATTTCTCATGGACAAGCTTGGTGTTCAAAAATAGGCACTAGGAGACCATAAAGAAGAAACTCATGAGTATGAGGAAAAGTAGCCATGTGCCAACCTTACTAGTCATCCATTCAAAGCGGAAGCGAAGATAGAGATTCATCCTTATGATAGGGATGTGAATGCCGAGAAGCTAGACCATTGGCTAGCTTAACATAAGGTATATTTTAGTTTACATCAAATCAATGAGAGTCATCAAATATCATTTGTAATGTTAAAATTAACCAATCATGCTTTAAATTTCTTTGAAAGATATGTTCATTCTTTGGTTGTTAAGAAGCTTCCTCATATTTCTAAGTGGGATGAATTTAAGAAGTTAATAAAGAAGAAATTCTATCCTATTTTTTATGAGGAAGAGAGATCCATGTATTGGCAATATGTCAGGTAGAAGCAAGGCTAAAATGTGCAACAATACACCAATGAGTTCCAGAAGAAAGTTGTCCAAATAGGAAAAGGTGTGGTAGACCAAGATATTTTGATACAGTACATCAATGGACTCCATAGCCACTTGAGGAGACAAGTTCTCTTGGCCAATCTAAAAAATTTAGATGAGGCTTGTTCTCAAGCCCACTATCTAGAGATGGACAAGAATTAGAGTTCATCTACCTCTCATAATGCTTCAAACAAACAAGGTGACACCAAGCAAGAGGAGATGGAAAAAGGGAAAGGTAAGAATAATGGTACTTCCATTTCTAAGAAGGATACTAAAGTTCATTGTGGTCATTTTGATGTTGACACTCATTCCAAGGAAAATTTTGGAAGCTCCACCCAAAATTACATCCCTTTAAGAATAATAGGAATAAAAATAAGGCCATGACCTCCATCTAAGGGGAGGAAATATTTTTTCCACAAAGAGGTGGATGAGAAAATGTGTTGCACCTCTATCTATTTAGAGGTATTTTTAGGTAATAATACTAATGTTCACGATAATGAACTTACTAAGCTTTTTCATATAAAATCCAAGTGAAGAAAACCAATGTGGATGCTCTTTTTTATGCTTGTTCTCAAGCTAATTTGATAAGTAAGGAGGTAGTTGATAAGATAAAGTTATAGACTTACAATCATCCAAATCCATATACACTGGGTTAGGTGAAGAAAGGCATAGACATAATGGTTACCAAGAAATGCAAAATTACATTTGGTATTGATATAAAGTTCATTGATGAAACTTATTTGGATATTGTTTTGCTTGATGAGTGTCATGTAGTGTTTGGCACCCTATACTTGTATATAAGGGATACCATATTCATGAGAAGAGGCAACTGATACCGCTTTGTGAAGGATGGTAAGAGTTACATCATTTCGTCCATTGCAGGAGACTCAAATATCTCTTTGGTAAGTGTCTATGAATCTAAAAAGCTTATTATTACTAGTGGGAAATTTGCATTAATTATTTTTAGAGATATACAAATGAGACTTTTTCATCCTAATATTTTCTTCCTACATCACAATTTTTTTTCAAGGTTTATCCCAAGATCTTGTTGAAAGATTTTTTAGTGACATTTTCCTTTGGGTGATGGGGGGTAATATTATGATGTGTCACCATGAATTCAACTAACAATATTCTAATTGTCTTATTGTAGACACAAAATCACGCACTTATTACTATTATTATACCGCCAAGTATGTTGTTTTATATATGGATCTTGTATTAGAAAAGTACTCATCGATGACCCATTCCATAGTCCATCCGCTTGTCTTGTCGGTCTTTATCTTCTTTTGTCTTTAATACTTTTCACTCATACAGACATTTCTGGTCAAGTCATGAGGATCCCTGTCAATCAATCTTCACTCATTTATCATCACTTGTCTCTGGACACTAGTGCCAAGGATTGGACACTAGCATTAGACGCTCCTATCCATTTTGAGCACCCGTGTTCTATCTATGTTTGATCCTATTTTTGACATTTGAGGTCGGTATTTTCGGTTTTCCTTCTCATCTCCCGAGGTACTAGTCAGAATTTTGCGTCATTAGTGTTGAAATTCAAACAAGAGATCCCTATATAAACACTACATACATACTATTACAAGGGTGAACAATTATTATCTAGCTATCTACATAGAGTAAGGGACTGTATTTGGGCACATTAATTTGCATACATACTGCATAGGAATGGGATTTCATTCCATTCCATCCACACATTTGCATTTTTATCTAGCTATTTTATGCTATCTTGGTGTCATTGGTGCAAAGGCGACCTAGGAGCACTATTACACACACACTATTGCACCAAGGAGTGAGAATAAATATTTCTCATTTCGAATACCAATGGAAACACACTGTCCTAGTGGGATTTTTCTTTCTTAATCTCCTCCTTAGCATATTTCACTTTTGAAGCAGTAGTGAGGGAAAATTCAAAAAATGAGATTTTTTTGGCAATAGTACATTTCCTTTCTTCTGAATCCTTTAAACCCACTAATTTTTGGCTCTCCCTTGCATTGTGTATCCTAGTGCTCTCTTGATCATATGAGGTCGAAATTGTTGATAGGAGAAATGGCCTATACATGAGTAGGTGGCACTACATTGGGTTCCAAGAAGGATTGCGCATTTGTTTGTACTCTTCATCTCATTGGGTTCCAAGAAGGATTTCTCCTCCAATTTCTTGATTATTTGTTTATACTCTTCATCTTGAGTAAGCAAGTAGGCCATAGACTCCTTGAAAAATGTACATCACCTTTATGTGTGGATATCCCCAAGGATATTCGGGTCAACTTCATAATCATCTTAAGTCGTCTCTTCCATATTTTTTACAAATTTTGGGTAAGATCTACCTTTACATACTAAGTCCCAGAGACTCCACCGAAGAAATAAGAGGATAATTTTTCTTTCTTGTCCTCACTTGATCTTCATGAATTTGGAGATAGCCTCAAAATTAGGGGTTGCATGGCTTGTTGCACCATCCTTGACTCACTCCCAAGTAGCTTTTGAATGCATGGGAAATTTTCGATTGAGAGTAGACACAACATTCAGGCATGGGGGCAGCTTTCAAGGTGCTTGATAAGGGACCACATTTTACTCATGATGGGCTATGATCTACTGCCACTAAGAAGGATACACTTATATTTCAGTGAAGAACTAAGAGACTGTGAAGGATCATATTTAACATGGCTCAAGAGGCTCAATGGGATCTTTAATGATATTATCCTTCTTATGGAACATTCCTAGGATGGGAATATTCAATGCTCTCTTCTTCCACCATCTTTATCTTTGAATACTCTTTTGAGTGAGTAGAAACCCATGATATTTTTGCATGCCCTCAGTGATGAAGTGTTAGACACCTCTCTAGATAGAGTTAGGAGGACGTCAGACTCAATGAAAATAATTCTCTTCCTTTTGAACCATTCTCTTGATATTTGAATTACTACTAAGGTCCTCTCCTTAATATCACCTGATTCTTTGGTATTCCACGGATTCAAAGGAAGGGGTGAAGATTGCACTGTTTAGGACTCAGGAACATACTAGTCCAACCCATAATATTTTATCCTCTCAATGAACCAATAAAATTTGAGATCCCTTATTTTGTCTACCACCATGTACATATAGTCCCTTTTGCATACCTTGAATTCATATGTGTAATTAGCCCAGTAGTATTTAATTTTGGGTGTATGCTGCAAACCTGAAAAAGGTGAACTTCTATGGATTTCTCTTGATATTGAATTCAAACCTACATATGTAGGAGTATATGCTGAGGGAAGAAAATGATGCTTCAATATTCACCACATCTATGTCATTCTTGAATGAATATATTCCTAAGGAGATGGAAAATGACAACTTTCTTTTTGCTATTATTACACTTGACATGAACATGAGCCAATTTCCTACACAACTTGAACATTATGATTTTGTCACTTGGGTACCTGGGTAGCCTACGAGGAGTAAGATCATATCTTGAAATTCTAATGTAGGTAAAAGTAGGGAACTGGATGAAATGGCTCCCATAACTTTTAATTATTTCCACTTCTTGAGAAGATATCCTCCATTCTGAATTCCCTCAAGGACCCTAATAATGAACATAATGAATGAATCATTCACCCTGACATAGTGGGAATTTCTCTCCTTATGAGTCAGTTGTTGATACTTCTCGTATGCATGTGATTTTTGAGGCACATGGGGAGATGTCAAAAATCCTTTGAATGGTCTTGTGAAGGCAAGGGTATACACTAGGTAAGAAGTCATGGTGAACTTATTAGTTGTGGACAACTGCAATAATTACACATGAATGTTGTCACCGATGATTTTACCCCAATCCACCACCTGGTTTCCTTCAATATCCACGAGAATGAATAGAGCCATCCAATATTGTAAATATTTTTTTGTTTCTTCCCTCATCACTCTGCTCAGTACAATAATTGCATCAAAATAGGTCTCATGAAATTCACTCCTTGAAAATTTCTTGGTAATACAAGAAGGATTTATTCCTTTTCTAAGCCACAAACTGAGTGTTAGACCTTGAAAATATGAGTAAGTCTTCACCCACTCATGTGAATAAAATTCCTTGGTAGTGATGACCATGTTAATACTGGTGGGAATTTACATACACTGAGAAATAACCTTTGGAGTGAGAACTACAAGAAGTGAGTTGTCATTTTCCTGAATTGTCCTAGAATCGGCCTCATAGTGTTATGTATATGCTAGGAATAGTTCAAAGCTCTGAATAGATAATGGGTGACCTCTTGCTCTGAATATTTTGCTCCAGAATATTTTTCCTCCATTGGTTCAAAAGGTCCACCAAACATTCTATTTTTCAAGTCTTGTAGGGTCATGTGGGTGATGTCATTATCTCCCACACCATGGTACTAAGTGATCAGAGTGGAAATGGGCTCTAAACCTGAATACTTGAACTTCATGGTGTCAAAAAATAGTGATATATGTGGGATGTTAGTTAACACAATTTTCTTGATCTCAATTGTAATGCTTTCTATTTTTATCAGGTCCTATCTAGGATAACTATTTTTAGTAAGTTTTCACAATTTTCACCTTCTAATAGTTTTTACTTGTTTGGAGTATCACAGGTGTTGAGAATTTGTTGTTTTTGGAAACTTAATATATTTGGATATGTGAAGCCTTGCACACTTACTATTTTTAGATGGATATCTTCTAGATGTTAGATTGCAACGAAATTTGTCTCAAAACTTTAGGTTATACTCCAGGATCTTCAGCTCAACTTTTTGAGGGTTTTCATTCGTCATAGCTCCATAAATCTAAAAGGGAAACTTCTAGTCCTAAAAATTTCAGATGTATTCTATAAATTATACATATCATCAATGTAAATTCCTTTATAGACAACTTGAAATCATTTTTGGAAGGAGTATTATGGAAAAGTTTGATTGAAATCAGGTGTACGTTTAGAGAGTTATGAGTGTTTTTCAGTTTTAAAGCATGGATGTCTAGTAAAATTTAAGCAGCATGTCTAATGAAAATCGAGGTTTGGGAAGGAATAAAACAACACTTTGAATGATTAAAAATGACTAAGTATGTGAGGTGAGGAGAGTTAGTCATTTTACTTGCAAGCTTTAACTCACCACTTAACCCAAAAACTTAATTGTAGTTGGAGGGTGGTTGACATGGAGTTACACCAGTGCAAGAGGTGAAAGGGACAATGAGAAAATAATTACACTTTTCACCAGATGGTGATAAGTGGAAGCTATAGATTCCTTGTGGATGAGATGTAGGGGGCTAAAAATGATCACAAGGAGTCAAAATTGGTTTTTATTGTGACCAGGGTTGAGTGGTTGGATTGGGGGCACACATTTTTCCCCCTGTATCCCCTTTTCACCTGGTGAAATATGAGGAGACAGAAAGGGATTGAAAATTTTCCATGGGTCCAAGTACATGAGAGGGGATCAGTCAAAATGCAAGTTTTAAAGATCCTAGGTGCAAAAGTGGTGAGATTAAGTTTGCAAGAAGTTGACCAAGATGGGGGAGAAAAAATTGGTGTCCCCATTACAACTTGGGGATAATCTAAGGGGATATCTCAAGCTTGAAAAGGTGCAAAGTGATCAGGTTATTGTGAAAAGTGGTCTTGCGAACTTAACTCATTCATACACCCTGCCTAACACCTCAAGTCAAGTTTTTAAGTGGCAAAATTTCAAAATAAATGGGGGCACACTTTGGTGTCACATTTTTTCCCTTTTCACCTTGGGGACAAAATAAGGGGACATTGCATTCTCAAAATCCCGCTCATGTTTTTTTAGAATGTTGATGTCACCCACCAAGTGCAAATTAAGACATCGGGAGTGCTTTTTCTAACCCAAGAGCATGGAAGGGTGTTTTGGGGTCAAACCTTATATGATTTTGATGCAAAATTACCTATTAAAATAATTAAAGCCATTATCATGATCAAATTCAACCTGAAATTTGCTTTTTTAGGGCCTATTCCATTTTTTACTCAAAGGGGCAGTTGTAGTGTCCAACATTATCACAAAATATTTTTAGATCATAAAATAAAAATGATACATCCATCATGTAGAGGGTTTTAAAAGATTTCTTTTGATTATTTTATTGCCTCCCAAATCCATCTGGAACTCCCAAAATCATCCGGACAAGTTGAGTTTCACCATTAGAGCCTTCATTCTATGTGCCTAAAATGACCTGATCTTGCCTTCTTGATTCCTGACATCAATTTATTCCACCAATTTTCCCTAAATTACCTTATATGACTTCATTTTATCCTATACAACTCTCATATAGATTAGATCTTCACTGTTAGCTTTTGGAGGGTGTTTACCAATTACAAAATGGCCAAAAATCACCCTTTCTAGGCCTCTGGGGACAATTGTTCTTCAGTGAATCTCATTGAATTTTTCAATCACCTTATGAATTCATCCCTACACCTCAAATACACTTGAAAATATCGTGATCATATTATTTTGAGCTAGAAAAAGGGTGAAATTGAGGAAAGGTTATATAGAAGAAGGGTTTACAGTGACCGGGAGAGGAAATTTTCAAGTGAGGGCTTATTTGTCATGGCCAAATTTTTCAATTTTTCATGCTAGACATTTAGTATGACAACGTTTTCCTTTCAAATTCCCCATTTCATTTGATTACACACACACACACACACACACACACACACACACACACACACACACACACACACACACACACACACACACACACACACACACACACACACATATTGTGTATAATTTATTTTTCAAACTAACAGGACTAACACGTGTCTTGTGCAACGTTGACATAGTTTATTTCATGTGAATTCTTACTATTTATTGGCTTTTCATTGTTTTTCATTACTATTTGCTATACAATGTTTTCTAGTTACTACTTGACTATTTCATTGTATGCAGCCTAAGTGTATTTCTTGTCTTGTGACACCCTAGGTGTCCCATTTGTGGCTCTATGCATTTCTTATGTGACATTTCTTCTCTTATATGTCGCCTAAGTTCATTGATTGTCTTGTGAAACCATGGGTGTCCCATGTTTTCATATTTATGCCTTGATGTGACTCTTCTCTGCATGGTAATTATTTTATTTAATATCTTGATTGATTTTTTTCATTATATTGTTCCTATTACATTTGTATTGTTGTTAATAGTGTTGTTCTTTTTCCTATCATTACTATTATTACTCTTTTTGTTATTTTTTATCTCTTTGCACAACATGGTTTCCATCATACATAACCTTTTTTGTAGTTATAACTTCTCCAATAGTGGCCACCACTTTAGAATTCCAAATTCTCCTATACCTTCTTAGACATAAAGTGTGTGGGCACACATCTATTATTTTGAGCTGTGTGCTTAAATTATTTATCACATACACCTCAAAAGAGGGGGTATTCATCGAGATATATTATACACTTACAAGTATAATTACATGTTCAAAAACAAGTTTTCACAAGGAAAAATCACTCAAAAACAACCCCAGATATCAAAATTTTGTAGAAAATGCTTAGGATCAAGATCATAGAGAATGGTCACGACCATATAAATGTTCCTGACCCTACCATACATTTTTTTCCTAGGGGAAAAGAAAACTTTTTTCTACAATTTTAGATTTCTCATCATGGATACAAGTTTCTGGCATAATCTTATATTCATATGACACAATCCTCAACAATTTACATGGGGCACAAATATTTTACTCCTCCACTTTAGTAATTAGTTCTAATTACAAGATACATGTTTTTTTTGGGGCATGGATCTCCTTCTCCATTGATTATTTAGCATACTACACAATTTTACTCAGCAGTATGACACATGGGAAGAGCATTGGAGAACACATTATATTTCATACCTTGTGTCTATATACTCAATTATTTGGGCCTAGTTTTGTCTACATTAGTGTGGTCCATGGGATTATGGAAAGTATCGACCAAGGTAAATTTTAAGAACCCCTAAAAACCATAGATATTACTTAACGAATTTGTGAAAATAAATTTCAAAAACATCATGAATGCCATGAATTGAAATGAATTTTTTTCGAGAGGTAACAACTACTGACCAATAGCATTATGTTGTCAATCGACAACATAATGTTGTTGATCGTGAGCATAATGTTGTTGGTTGACAACATAATGTTTTCATGGTAGAAAAATTATCTTTTTTCATGTGGTAAAGGTGATTTGAATATAAAAAGTTTGTTATTACTATAAATGCTAGGTAAATTAACAAAAAAAAAAATCTTGTACCTAGAAAATTTAGGCGAAATAGTAAGCAACTTAACTCCTCAAAAATAGTTGAATCCAAATTCAAAAACACAAATATTCATGAGTTAAGGAAGATTTTCCACTAAAATATACACTGGTATCCAAACAACTAAGTTCTTTGTAGACATTCTTTCCTCTCCTCATTTTAAAGGGGAAGTTATCACAGTTAATAAAAACTTTGATACATGGTCTTCTTCCTACAGGGGTGTTGATCAAATTTTCCTGCTCCGATTTTAGATTAGTGGAAGGGTGGAAAAGAAAATAAACAACTCTAAATGATGAGAGGGTTTAAGGCAACCTTAAGATAAAATGATGATAAAGATACGGGCACAGAATATCCTCTCCACTGCAATCTCGATAACCTGCATAACAAAGAGAAATTCAAACAAGAAAATGATTAGTAGATAGGATGGTGGGCTGCCTGACAACACCAACCTCAAAAAGTGATAACTTTCTAGGGATGGATGTCAACCCAATTTGACAAAAATATTGATAAGTGATATGATAAATGGATGCAACATATAACAAGATAAGATAGAGACATGATATATATGCTAAGATAACCGATCAAATAAGGAATATGATGATGAATAATGAGATGAATAGAGTCAAACATGGTCGATTTGATGGCAACCTGAGACTAACAAGGATAGTCGACAGAGGCTGCAATAAAGTAGATCAGAAAATCTAGAAAAATAGATCTGCAATAAGCTCTGAAACACTGAGAAGGTCTTGGATATAATGTTGGAATGTTGAAGAGACAGGAAAGATGCAAGAAAATTGATATATATGATAAATGCAGACAAAAATGAAAACTATTGTTATGAATTAATGACAACTTGTGTAGTGAATATGAAATTTGGGCTCCTGAACATGTAGATCAAAAGAACAAAGAGGCATGATTGTTGAATAAGTTATAGGGAAGATGACAAATGGAGTGGGGGACAGAAATAGAGGTGGTGTAGATCGGGTCGACGGTGACCGGAAGGGTAGATTTAGGGTTTGATGGGATTAAATGGATGATAAAGAGATATGGATAAGGATCAATGATGGAAAATAAATGAGGAAGCTCCAAGATAATTGGCAGACCTGCAAGGCTGATGTAAAAGGGTGATGAAGCTATGATAAGGGCTCCAAGCAAGTAAAGGTGGGACACTAAGTAAGAAAATAACTTTAAATCTCCCAAGATGACATGTAAGATCCTTAAATTATCTCTAAGTTGATGGCCGCAGCTTTAAAGAAGAGAGAGAAACATAACAAAACTTGCAAGAAGACCTAAATTCTTAAAATTACATCTTAAGGAGAGGGGGTATGGGCATACTTATAGGGTTGACAGAGACCCACACGGGTCACCATCGAATGTGGATGGACCTTGATTTAGGCAGTGGGGATGGTGGTTATCTCAATGTAAAGGGCCCTGAAGGGGTAGAATTAGGGTTTTAGGATCTTTAGGTAGATTATGGTTGCATAGGGAGGATAACATGTAGTTATCGGATAGAAATGCATTGAAGGAAGATAAATGGATTTCTAGGGATGAAAAATGGAGTGTTTAGGGAAAAGATTATGATAATGGATGGGTATATGGGTAATTAAGTACAATTAAGGGTAGATTAGGGGGATAAAATAATAGTGGTATCAAGATAAGATTAAGATGGGAAAGTGGTAATTCGAATGAAATAAATGGGGTTTAGGAGGGAAATAGAAATTTGAATAGGAAGAGAGGTATGTATGTGCAAGATGATGATGAAGGGTAGCGAATGCGGGCTCGGGGAAAAGCGTACCAAAAATTGGTGTCAACATGGTGCATTAGTACCTCTCTCTTCTTCTCTCTACATCTTCTATTCGGTGTTAGGAATGCACACACCCAATATCTCTAGTTTCTCCTTTGGCACAATTTTGGAACGCTCACCCCTAATCCTTCAACAAAGTTCAACAACACATTCTAAATATCCAACTACAAAAAAAAGAAATGAGATCTCTTCTCTCTACTTGACACAAACATGTGTACTCTATACATGTTTCACATCTCTTCATTTCACTTTATACAAAGTTTAAATTTTAAATTTACAATTGAGTTATAGTTCAATTCCACTATGGAAATTGACTACACTCTGTGTTGCAAGTTTCATCATGGAGCGTGCCAAAACCAACACTTCTAGACAACAAAAACTTTGAGCGAAGACAAAGTGTTTCTACAAACTCATGTATTTTTTCCTGTAAGCATGTAAATATCATTTCATACTTAAAGGAGGGGAAATGTAGACACTCCAATTTGGCAATTTACCCTTTCACACTACTAATTGTGATTATGCTTCTTGGCTAAGACTAACACTTAAATCCTATCCCCAATTGGTGCATATTGTTATCTCTTTCCTAAATTTCTCATCTCCACACACTAATTCGTTGAAAAAAATCTGAATACACATCTATGAAATCAATGGTTAAGCTCTGACCATCCATATAGGACTATGAGAGAAACATGTATGTTTTGAGCCCTCTTAAGAGTAATAGTATGTAAGCAACACATTAGTGTCATGGAGTGTATTGAGGTCAATCCACCCAAAAGTATTTGTTATGTAATGGAGCATGTTTTCATGTGTGGAATTGTTGAAGACTATACACTAAAATTATTGTAAATTTGAATGAATTTAATATGGTTATGAATATGCTAGCTTCAATTACAATGGATTTTGAAGAATAAGTTAGGGCTTTATTAATTTTTTTCTTCTTACCTAAGAGTTGGAATAGTTGGGTAATGTCGGTAAACAACTCGGTTCAAGTTAACTCAAAGTGGAAGGTTGAGGATGTTGTAGGGGTGATTCCAAGAAAGGAAATGCAAAGAAAAATCTCTAGGGAATCTTCTACTTTAGGAAATGCTTTGATGGTGGAAACTAGAGGGAGAAAAAAGAATAGAATAAGCCGTGGAAAATCAAAATATTGGGAAAGGTCAAAATCCAAAATAAATATGGTATGTTGGCACTGTGGAAAGGATGGCCATGCAAAGAAGGACTGTTGGGAGTTTCAGGACAAGAAGAAACAATAGAAAGAAAACAAGGAGGTGAATGTGGTAATAGGTAAGGTCTGTCAGGATGCTTTGATTCTCTCTTTGGATAATATTGTTGAATCTTGGGTTTTAGGTTTAGGGGATTCTTTTCATGTTACTCCACATAGGAATTATTTTGTCGATTATGTTCAAAGGTATTTTGGGCATGTTTATCTTGGTGATGATGATCCTTGCAGCATAGTTAGAAAAGGTTGTGTTTAGGTTAAGTTGCAAAATGGGAATATATTTCTATTGAAGTATGCCAAACATGTGCCTACATTAAGAAGAAATTTGATATCGGTGGGGCAAGTTGAGAAGTAATGGTTATACTGTGATATTTACAGCTGGACTCTTGGAAGGTTACCAAGGGTGCTCTTATGGTGGCAAGAAGTAAGAAGGTTGGAACCTTGTATTTAACCACTGGCATAGTACTAATGATTGTAATTTTGTGGCTTCAGATGCAGATACAACATTATGGCACTATAGGCTCGGTCATATGAGCCATAAGGGCTATGGACATCATAAAGAAGAATTTTCCTAGATATATAAAAATAGGTTTGGATTTTTGTGAGAACTGCATATATGGGAAACAGAAGTGAGTAAGGTTTCTCAAGGTTAGACCTGACAAAGAAAGAGAGTAAGTTAGAGCTGGTACATTCTGATGTGTGGGGGCCAGCTCAGGTATCATCTCTTGGGGGTTCATAGTTATTATCACACTTTTATTGATGATGTAACAAGGACAGTTTGGGTTTATTGTATTAGAAACAAATATGATGTATTTGATACTTTTGTTAAATGGAAAGCCTTGGTAGAGAATGAAACATGTCTTAAGTTAAAATATCTCAGGTCAGATAATGGAGAAGAGTATTACATCAATGAATTTGATGATTATTGTTCTAAGAATGGAATCTACACGGGAAAAAGATAGTTCTAAGAACTCCGCACATTAGAATGGGGGTGTCAGAAAGGATGAACAAAACAATAATGGAATGTGCTAGGAGAATGAGGATTACATGCATGCAACTGCCTCTTTATTTTTGGGCAGAAGCGGCGAGCACAGCTGTGTACTTGATAAACAGAGGACCCTTAAGTGCCTTGGATGGAGGCATACTTGAGGAGGCTTGGTATGGTAAGAAGGTTGATTACTCATTTCTTAGAGTCTTTGGATGTGAGGTGTTTGTTCTATATTGACAAGGATGATAGGACCAAGGTAGAGGCTAAATCAAAAAAATGGACTTTTATTGGTTATGGTGGTGATGAATTTGGATTTAAATGTTGGAGTATTAAGGACAAGAAAATAATTCAGATCTAGGGATGTGGTCTTCTAATGAGAAAGTTGTGGTATAAGCAACAGTTATGCAAGAAAACAGGGAAGAATCTAAGAAAGAATATACAGTGGTAGAGGATCTTCTGGGATGGGATAGTAACCTATGAATCAGTTCAGGAACCTACTCAATCAAGAACCCCAAACTCCTACAGTGAGGAGGTCTTCTAGGGTAAGAAAAGAACCTGAACATTTTTCTCCTTCTCTTTATTATTTATTACTCACTGATAGTGGAGAGCCAGAGAGCTTTGATGAAGAAATGCAGGTAGATGCCAGTAAGAAGTGGGAGCAAATCTATGGATGAGGAGCATCAAGTCTCTCATGGAAAACCAGACCTTGGGATTTGGTGAAGCTGCCCAGAAGGAAAAATAGCATTGCAGAACAAGTGGGTGTATAGAGTTAAAGATGAAGGAGGAAAGAAAATATATAAGACCCGGTTGGTGGTCAAGGGGATTTGCACAGAAACAAGGTATAGATTTTGATGAGATTTTTTCTGCTGTAATAAAAATGACTTCTATCAGAACTGTTCTTGGAATAGTGGTACGACAAAAGACTTGCACTTAGGAACAGTTAGATGTAAAGACTAGCATTTCTCCATGGTGATTTGGAGGAGAAGCTATATATGCAGTAGCCAGAAGGATATGAAGTCAAAGGTAAAGAGGAGATGGTGTGCAAACTGAAGCAGAGCTTGTATGGCTTGAAACAAGCTCCACGTCAATGGTATAAGAAGTTTGATAGCTTCATGATGGAGCAAGGTTATATTAGATGTCATTTTGACCATTGTGTGTATACAAAGAAATTTGAGGATGGAAGTTACATTATCCTATGTGCTTGTATGTTGATGACATGTTGGTTGCAAGTAAAAACATTGCAGGAAATAAAAGTACTCAAGAAACATACTAAGTGAATCCTTTGATATGAAGGATTTGGGGGCAACCAGAACAAATCGTTGGTATGAGGATAACTTGGGATAGGAAGGAATGGAAGCTGAATTTATCTTAGGAAGATTACATTAAGAAGGTATTGGATAGGTTTAACATGCAGGATGCGAAACTGGTTGGGACTTCTTTGGGCAGGAGATTTTAAGTTATCAAAGGAGTCAGTGTCCCAAGATAGAGTAAGAAAGAAACCAAATGTCCAAGGTGCCTTACTCATCAGTGGTTGATAGTTTGATGTATGCTATGGTATGCACTAGGCCTAGATATTGCCCATGCAGTGGGAGCAGTGAGTAGGTTTATAAGTGATCCAAGGAAATGAGCACTGACATGACAGTAAAGTGGATACTTTGGTATTTGAGAGGGACCATGGGTACAATTTTGTGTTACAGTGAATCAGACACTACTTTGTGTGGATATGTAAGACTCAGATATGGCTAGAGATGTATGGACAGTAGGAGGAGCACAATAGGTTATGTATTTCACTGTAGGTGACACAACAGTGAGTTAGATTTCACGGTTACAGAAGGTTGTGGCTTTGTCAACCATTGAGGCTAAGTATGTTACTGCTACAGAAGGCTAACAAGGAGATGATTTGGCTACAACAATTACTTGATGAGTTGGGGCATAAGTAGGGGGAAGTTGGAAAGCTATATAGTGATAGTCCAGAGTACTATTCACTCTAGCTAAGAACTCTACTTTCAATTCTAGGACAAACCATATACAGTTGAGATATCACTTCATCAGTACAACTTTGGAGGAAGATAAGTTAAAGTTAAAGAAGATTCATACCAGTCAGAATCCTACAGACATGATGACCAAGGTGGTCACAAGGGATGAAACTAAAGCTATGTTCAACTTTGGTTGGCCTTCACAGCTGACAGTGAAGGGTTGAGAAGCTTGCTCAGTGGAAATCTAGTCTCCAGGTGGGAGATTGTTATGTTTGTGGAGCATTTTTTTCATGTGTGAGAGTGTTGAAGTACTGGACACTTAAAAGTATTGTACACCCTCCACAATTTACACGTCGGGGGAGAATATTTTTACAGTGGACCTGCTCACCAGTGAGCGGGTCAAGGGGGTATCAGGGGCAAAGCCCCCAAAGTTCAAATTCTCATATGGGTGGTATTATTAACCCATGGGTAATGGGTAACCGTTATGGGCTGGTTTTGGGCCCATGGTTTTTTTGGTACCCATTGATTTTGTAAAACCACCTCTGGTTAAGCAATTACCTATTGATGTACTTATATATAGATGGACATACAATAGGATTGATATGAGCAGTTTTTGTGAACATTGAATAGATGTGTACAAATTCAAGGGCGAATTTGGGAGGGTTTGTTGTGTGCATAGCTCCAAAAAAGATCTAGGTTATTGTAATTTGAGAGAAACTGTTGGCTTGTAATAAAATTTGAGCAAGTGATTCTTGGTGGACATAGCCCACATTGGGTGAACCACGTTAAATATTATCTTCATGTTTTGCATATTTATTTTATTTTTTGCACTTTTTATTATTCAGATTTGTGATATTATTTTGTATATAAGTTTCTATTATTACGATTCTGAGTGGGATTGTTCTACATATTTTATCCCGTATTTCCTAACAGTGTTGACCCCTTTTTTATTGAGCACATATTTTTAAAGTGTGGACAAAAAAGAACACAATTTTATATCATCACACAATTGAAACTAGAAGTAAAGCCAAAAGCGAACTTGCTCTAAAATTTCTAAATCATTTAGAGCCCTTCCAATATTTATGCAACCTTCTCAAATTATAGAAACATATTAGATTATTTCATTTTATATCACTTTATACATTTTTATCATTTTTAGATTACCCTTTATACTTATATTTATCCATTTATTGTATTAAAAATATAACTAGGATTGTTATTATATAATTTTTAATTTAATTTATACTTACGGTGCAAAATAGCTAAAACATTATCTGCTAGTTTCGCTTGTTAAAAAACGACTTATGTCACTTTGAATGCTCAAATTAAGGTTTTATAAAAAAAACTTGCATTTCCCAATTAAAAAAGTAATAATAATATTCCATTGTTGAATTTAATATCAACATTTGTAATCAAAGTTGTGACAGATTCAAAACTCTCCAGGAAAGACGTAATTTCTCCATATATTCATAAATGTGAGAAGTTTTGCATGTCGAGCAAAAGACACTTAAATGCCATGCAATGTTCACGTAAATTTGAGTATCATCAACTACATTAACTTTTCATTTAATTTTCATGCAACACGTAAAGACGTATGGAATGGTCTTGGTCTTGGTCTAAAACGGATATATATGGTCTTGGTTTATAGGTGAACTTTCCATCATCAAATATAGGAAAATTATAAATAATGTATGTGTTAGAGAATTAGGGTTTGGACAGAAGGGTCATCATACCATCAAGAAGCCATATGCTATGATGAGTTTCATTTGAATTATGAAATAATATATGGGCATATGGTATTGTCAGAGAGTGAGCATGATAAAAATGAAATTTGTAAGTTTTTGAGATTTGAATGAAATGAGGTCATATTGCAAGAGAAATAAACTCCAAAAAAACGACTCAAAAAGTCTCATTGGTCATTTTCAAAATGGGTATAGAAATGGTCAACCACTTCCGAAATGAGTACCAAAATGGTTTTCTATACCAAAATGAAAAAACTAATATGGGAATGTTAATCAGTGCTTGTGTTACAAATCATCAAGCCTAATATGCCAATTCAATTCAATAAGGATTCCAAGGATTAACATCAATTTATATAAGAACCAGATGTAGATTTTGGAATCTCCTAGCTCATGGTGTTATCTAGTTCCATTATTATCAACCCCCTTACATCTTGATGAAATCACAAATAGCAATTGAAGAAAGTCATCAAATAGTTTGGTGCAATTGTCCCCACCATTATTCTTCAATTCTTGCAACAACAATTAGTAGATAGTAGAATGCTTTGCAAATGCTTGAAATTAAATTTTGACATAGTGATGCTCTTGAAACAATAAATTATGCTCTTATATCTTCAATATCATTGACCTATACAATTAAATTATCCTTAATTATCGATAGTCCTAATTTTTTTAAATACAATCATGTATTTATAGGCTTCTTGTTTTGATTTGGACCCTATCAACATGCAAATCAACACATAATAGAAGGGAACATTGAAAAGAAAAAATTAATTCTAAGGGACATGAAAGGCCTAAAGAATAGTGACTATTTCTATATAATGGCTATAAATACAACATAGCTACTTTGTGAGTATAGGAATGGTCACATCCTAGGATGTGGGAAAAAGGAGAAACAGATAAAACATGAGAAGTGAAATAAATAGGGATATAGATGAAGAACAAAGAGAAAAATGAGGGTGAAGATGTTAGAAGTTGCATGTGACCATTATAAAATACAAGGGAGACAATCCAAATGTCAAATGACACAATGAAATGCACCAACAAGAGCCTAACCTAGACAAATAATAATTTAACTTATAAATACAATAGAACCAAAGTAATTAACTAGTCCCATGCAAAATTAGGTGTCTATATAATGTCTCATTTTGATGTATGTGCATGCATAAATATAAAGTGAAACAAATACGTAATTAGTTGAGAATGTTTTATCGTGGTTGTCTCACCATCTATTGAGTGTTCTTGAAGTTAACAAGAGAAATATTGAGATGTAAGTCAAAAGAAAAGGGAGATCGCCTTTTCTCCCTAGTGAAGCATTGTGAAGATCATAATGTTAGTATTTTTCTCATATTCTTGGAAACATGTGCTCCTAAAAACATATATAAATGTGTGCAAGTGAATCAGTATCTAGATATAACCATATAATCAAGAAATTATAGAAATCTATAAACTAAAAGATGGGAAAAAATATGTTTATGTTGAAATAGATAGAAATGATTGTGTGGGCTCATGTCTAGGAGCATGTGATAAATATACATATATTAAGTGTGTCCCATGATAAGACCAAGGTATCTAAATCTACTCTATGTACATCATGCATTTCCTCAAATCTAATTCCATGCAAAGAAGTATATAATATTTGCAACATCTTATGTAGCATCGTCTAGTGAATATCCTAAGGCTAGAGATAAATAATATGAATATCTACCATTTTTTTATTATTTTAAAAGGAGTGGGGGCCCTCTTGGATTTAAGACAAGTTGGTAACATTTAAATGTCTACCTTTTGTTTTAAAAATAGTCTTTGGTTGGATTTATAGTTATTGCTAGTGGTAACATTAAATTGTCTTAAGTCTTTACTTGTTGCTAGTGGTTGCATCCCTAGGGGGTTAGATATCAATACACACTTGCACAATAACTTAGGATAACTACACGAGGCTTGATTTCTACTATGAGGATATGAAGTGCAACACTTGGCTTGGTTCAACAGCTGGGAGATTGACCGCTAATGGTTGTCTAGCCTCAAACATGCACACATGTTTTTATCTTTAAATTTACTAATGCTATGATGAAGGGTTATGTAGGTTATTGGGGTTTATACATTTTTGCATGTCATCACAAGCCATCTCAAAGTTGTGCAAGAAATAGTAGCATATAATGAGCACCAATTTTAGGTAAATGAAGCACACAAACTATTATAGACCCAAACTATCTCTAGGTCTGAAATTGTAAAGCCCATATCCTATACCATATAGCTCCTTCCTAAACCATACAAAATACGTGTGGTCTTGAAGCTTCCCATTTTTAGTTATAGAATCTCTAGTGCATAATCCATAGCTCTATATCTTCTTGTTACACTTCCTAACACACCCAGATCATTCTAAAATCATCCTAAAAATATAATTCTATCTATCCTCTCGATTTTTAAGCAAGTAATTATCATCTATCAATCGTTTAAATAATTTCAAGTTGAATGCATTATTTTGGTCATGTTTACTGATGTTAGAAGCTAGTTAGATCAAAATAGTCTATTTGTTTCTAGCCCTTGCATCCTTCTTAGTGTGTTGTACAATAACATTCTAAAATCTAACATAGGGTGTAAACAACATGAATTTGACTAAAGGATTGAATCAAATATAAAATGATAAGAGATGGATATTTCAAAGTGATCTATGATACCATTTCAAAAATGAATAAAACCCAAGGAAAATCTACAATGGAAACACAATGTTCACATTAATTATTCATAATAAGAAGGTACCACCAAGAAACACGTTGTTTTAAATTACAATAAAATATACAATGTAAAATATGTAGTAACCAATGGAGTTTTCACTAGAATAGGGTTTCCTTAGAGCCTAAATCTCATACAACTCATTATATTATCTCTAAGTTTCTCTCTACACATAAAGGACACACTAGTTCCTTATATAAGCTAAGTAAGTGTGGCTAGGAGATTAAGTATTGGTTAAGTGAAAGGTGGAAGCATTAATTAAGGACCCACTAGTTCCTTATATAAGATAAGTGTGGCTAGGAGATTAAGTATTGGTTAAGTGAAGGAGGAAGCATTAATTAAGGACACCTAACTTCAACTATATTTCTCATACATGTGAGAGGATAAATACCACATTAATTAGTGCATAATAACAACATAGTGCACATAATAATGTCTCACTTAGAAAACAAAAATACCTAAGGTGGAATTCATGTCTATTATGAACATGACTCACATCAATTTTTCTATCTTGCTTTGTAAAAGGCTTACATATTTTTCTGTTGCTAACTAATTCTTTCATAGAAACTTTTGACTTTTGATAATAATAAGGGCTTATGTAAAGGAAGTCAACACTAACTACAACCATAGACTTTTGATAATAATAAGGGCTTATGTCATTTGTATACTCACATAGACCTATTGGGGTAAAAAATTAGTTTCCCTGCCTTTCATTAATGTCATCTTTATTATCAAAATCATCACGATCACTATCACTTGCATCATTTTGAAAATACATGAGATTCATAGAAGAATTTGTAATCTCTTGAAAAGGCACATCTAAAGGTGATCCATTACAAGAACATTAGGCATTGACATATTTTTTAGAAATTAAAATATTCTCAAGCTAAAAAATTAAGCAAAATGAATATATGCATATTGCATCTAACAATATGAAACAAAATTAAAGGAAAAGAGATACATTTATATTTGTAACAATATTGAATAAGATCTAACTCAAATAGGGAAAGATAACACAAAGTTCACCAAAATGGAAAATGAATAAATATGATTTCCAATTAAATTACAATACATAACAACCACAAGATTCTAACTAAGCATCAAAATACATGCACAATATATAAATAATTTTTAATCAATTAATTCAATCCAAAAGTAGGGTAAACACGGGCTTTGACACTTGTGAATAACTTATAATTAAGTGATACACATTTGATTATAAAATTGGAAATATATAAAGTTAGAGCAAAGGAAAAACCTAAAACAATGAAGGTGATCGAATATTGTTTAGACTATGCCAAGACCTTGGAAGGCTCTTTGAATGATGTATCACAAACTAAAATATAACTAGCAGGATTTGTGCAATTGGTTTGGCCCTTCATATTCTACCTTCAGGTTTGTGCATTGTAATACCTTTCAACATCAAACAATCGGTGTCACCTCTTGTTATAGTTTGGAAACAATATCTAGAACTTAAGAAAAATAATGAATGTTTTTAGGTTTGTTATGCAATTTAAGTAGTTTTTCAAATCATTGTTTGATTATCATTCCCTTAAACAACAACAATATATCAAAAACAATAATTTTGCATAAATGAACAATAGTAATTTTGTATGAATGAAAATAATCCAGGGATGTACTGAACCCTAGAGGTGTGTAGTGTGTGACGTTCCTCCTCCCAGTAACTGCTCTAGTATGTGCTTATGTGCCACAAAAGAGTGATGAATTTATCTTATGATTTATTTAACTCTCTAAAATTAATGTGAATGATAATGACATTTGTTGTGTTCTCTTGATGATTCTTTTTTATTACCTCTATGCAAATAATGGACTACAATACTTGTATATGTATAGACAATTTTATTCAAACAATAACCATATTTGTGTGCTAATCAATATTATAATAGCTAAAAATTGAAATATACGAGACCAAAAAGACATGCATCCTATCAAAAGGGGATGCCAAAGACCCAAAAGCGTGAGTGACACTCCAAATAGACCTAGGAGTGCCCCTCATGCTCCTAACAAATCCCAAGACCCTTAAAATTTGAGAAAGAGAAGAAGAGGGGATGAGAGAAAAAGGGGAGAGTTGACGACAACCACTACTATGCAAAGTACACCTATTTTAATTTCTTAGATTAATTTGAGGTGAAATTTTGATACAAAGTCTATGAAAAATATGGCATGAATTTGATGTGATTCACGAAGTATTTTTTTACCTTGAAACATTATTTTGAGTAATTTCTTACGCATGTTTTTAGTAAATTTTGAAATCAATGCTATTGGGACCAAAAAATGTTCTAGAGGTCCTTACACATCGTATATACCTGTTGGTGAAATGGAATTATGATTCCATGGCCCTGACATAAAAATATATCCATTTAATTTTTACAAATTCCAATAAAAAACTTAAAATGTGAATTTTGATGGAATCTCGGCCTATCAGTGGTTTCATTTCAACCTTAAAAAGTTGTCAAAATTTCATAAGCGACTAGCATCGCCTAGAACTACATCAAACTTTTGAATATCTATGTTCAAAAAAGAGGGGCACAAATAGAGTGCAAGGTGAAAAATTATGCATCGTGCAAGTTATGACCCCACCTCATACTTACAAGATGAGAATGTAAAGGTGGGTTATCTACCATTTTTTTAGCCTTCATGCGTCAAATGATTCATAGAACAAGTAACACTAAGTCATTATTTATGTAGAGGTTAAGAGCTCAAAAGTTGGAAAGTGGAAGCTATATGGGTAGAGTTCAAACAAAAACAAAAAGCGAATTTGAGAAAAGCACATTTTCCAGTATATCGGGCATGTTTAAAGGCCAAAATAAAATTTCTCCGGGGTTGCGCCCTCGGACCCTTTTTTTTTAATTTATTAAGTTTTTAGCATAAGTCCAACACAAATTTGGCACTATAGAAAATGTACAATATTGTCATTGTCGGGTCACAAAAACCGATACTAATTCCAATAAAAATTACATCTAAAAATATGAAAAGTTATTGATTTCTGACACAAATATGATCCAAAATGTAACTCAAACCACACTTCGCGACGCAGTCAACTCCCAAACATATTAATAACGCCTAATTAGGACCAACTCTTCACAACACAAACACACTAGAGTCATGTAATTTTGCAACCAATACATGCCTTATTGTCTACACCATCATAAAAATTAAAAATAAAGTTTATAAAAATTTATATTGGAAATAATTATTAAGCCAAAGGTACTCGTAACTAATATTAGTAAAAAAAAAGAGCAAAAAATCACAATAAATAAACTAAGTAATGTTTATTTACCTATGTACGAGGAGCTTCTAGAAAACTAAATTTTCCTGCATGCATTTCAGGGAACTTAGGAATTTGTGCTTTGTAGATGGTGAGAATTGGTTGTAGAGATTTTTTCATTATCAAAGCTCTTAAATACTTCCCACATGAATTGTTACTGTAGGACAGGCCCTGCTTTAAATGAAATATAAGCACTTCACATATATCTGACACAAATACTTAAATACCTAAAACATTTGAGCACATGAATTATAGTTACCTACGTAAGATTGAAATTACTTCAGTATTCAGGTATTGAATGCCTTTGTTTTATTTTTCTGTAGCAGCTCATTTTGTAATTTTGAATGTTACTGCATGACTGTGATGGTAAATTGTCACAAAAGGGACTGTTCTGATAACAGTGAAAAAGTTGTATCTGAGAGAGACAGTACGTTTATGGAGCCATGTGAATGACAGTAATCTTTGCAGACACTTGACCTCCAATTGTAGGGCACTCAGTCTGAGCAGAAGAGCACTCAGTCTGAGCAGAAAAATCATTACCCTTATCATCACAATGGTTCTGCAGCACCATTCACATTTCCCCAAGGGCCGTGTAAGTCATGAACAGGTCAAAAGGTCAAAAAAAATTAAAGGGAGAGATTATATTATGATTATAGAAATTTTAGATTGGTTTGGTAAAACTTTCTTAAAGTAGTTTTTGAGGTTGGCTCACTCAACGTTATTTTAGGTGGTTTAAGTTATGGATTCAAAATTTACAATCTATTTCTAATATATGTTGAGAATTTAGTGTGTTGTTTTAAATGAGGTTGATGGGTGATGCTTTCCTTTCGTTAAAATTTTACGATCTATTTTTAGTATATGTTGAGAATTTAGTATATATTGTTTTATGTGGGGTTAATCTGTGATATTCCTCTCATGTTAAAATTTGAGTTCTTAAAAATACAAATAATTAAGTATTTGCAAAATTTAAAATATTTATCAAAACTCCAAATCATTAAATATTCGCAAAATTTAAAAAATTTATTATGAAATATTTTTAAATATTTGAATACAAGTCGCAAATTTGTCTTTTTAATAATTCTAGAGAGCTTTTTAACGGTTAAAATTGATCATGTAGTATTTAAGCTAACTGAAAAGGATAAAATTATTATTCTTGACTATTAAATAACAATAAAAAAATTGGGCTAATACTCTTTCTAAGTTGGTGATAGAGGGTATGTGAATGGGTGACCCAACGCTAAGCTTTCCCAAGACCTGCAAGTGTGTGAACATTGTTTATTTTCATGTTGTTTAACCTATTTTGATTTGCTTGTAATTATGGGGTAATGGTGCTTATATCTTTGTTTAATTCATCTATATATATAGTATTATATGTTAAAGATATTTTACATAAAAATTAAATATATTTATTCATAAACATTTTAATGAGACATAAAATAATAATATCAAACTTAATTGTATAGATTAATCTCTATGTAAGAATTGACAAGAGGGGATTTAAAAAGAGCATATAATTTTATGTAAACCTGGAATAGTCCTCAGAAACTCTACAACCATCAATACTCTTTCGAGACCATCATGGTAAGATTCGTGAAATTGTTACATAGATAAAATATTATTTGTTAACTTTGTTCATTAATATTATTGCTCCAAAAACCTTGCTTGCATTTCTGAAATCTTCACGGATCTATAGAAAATTGATCTCCTTCATCAAATTCCTAATAAGCTAGGTCTTCTTAAGGAGTGAGGAAAATATTTTTTGGGCTTGTGGTAAATCAAAAAAGTGTAGAACATCTCTAATATTTATTTGATCCCTCAATAGTGTACATTATTGAAAACAACACACCAAGTATAATACAATGCTTCAACCAAGAAATCCAATGTATTACATTGTCTACTCTATATGACTTTTCATGTTGGAATGAATGCTCAATAAATAAATACTTCAGATATTATTTTCCTCTAAATGTACTTAAATTCATAATGAGGTTCTTTATATGTCTTGATTTCATTTCATGTCCTATATGCACTAATGCACCTATGTATTCATAGACTTCTTAAATTCAAATAAGCACTAAATTGATGAGCAAGTTGACACAACATATGGGAAAACTGACAAAAAGAACCCAAAAAATCTAAGGGAACCCAAAGAAGCTTCAAAAGGGACATCACAACAAAATCACCCCAAATATAGTTCTAAGGAACCCAAAATTATAACTAGACAATTATGGATGAAACACTAAAAAATAGAGGGGGGGCGGGGGGGGGGGGGGAGGCAGGGAGAGAGAGGGAAACAAGGATAACACATGTAATAGCTAGAAAATAGGGAAACCTGCCAATAAAATCCTAGTCTTGTCCAGTAATCAACAAACACACAAGACCCTGGAGTAATGCAATTTTATGACTAATAGATGTCTCTTTCCAAAATTAGGTGTCTACACAATTCCCCACTTCACTTTTTGTGTGCGTACATATCAATGTAAACCATACGAGTGGATAAAAAATGATTTGCTTCTGAAGAAACTCTAATGTACCTACAAAACTTACAAATAACATGTGCATGTGGATAGGTTCCAAATCAATCAATAGTCTCATCAAATTAGAAAAGATAAAGTAGAATGAATACACATGGTTTTGGGTAGTGGTTTGGTAGTGAACCATGTATTAATTCCTAGAATTTCTAGATCTGTGTAGATGTCCATGTGAATATTACAAGAATAAATATAAATGGATGAACACTCACATTAATAATTGTAGTCACAAAATCATGCACTTTAGACATTTATTTATCTCGGTCTCATACTACTATTTAGAAGGTTCTTGAGTGAAGAAAGTAAGTTAATTAACCCCCGTCTTTTGGCCATCTTGTTTTATTTTATTTCATCATTACCGACCCTTTTCATCCAGATGCTTAGTCAATTTTGGTCATTTTCCATCATTTTAGCCTCGACTAGGGTGCCCAAGCTAGTATCGGGGCACCTGTGGACGCTTTGGTCCCACTAGGGGTGCCCCGATCCTTCTAGAGCTTTCCCACCACTTTTTGGGCTCTTTCTAACCATTTGAAATCTTTATCTTTCTTGTGGTCAGCCTTTTCGTGGTTAATTACGAAATTAGATCCAGAGAACTCTACAAATATGTTATGAGACCATAATGAGGGACCTAGCATCACTTACTATTTTATCACTCCATCTAGAGTTGCATCCATCTATTACATTGGAGATCACTTGCATCCACATAACTCCATCATTAAGGCACAAGGCTAGGACATCGACATCACACTTCATAGGGGGATGGATTCTATTTTATTCCATGCACACATTCTATTACATTTTCTACACATAGTTATTGCTCACTACTTCACAAAGTGTGACTGACACAAGAGCAACCTAGGGCACGTTCACACACACTTGCACATAGAGCTACATCAGGTATGAGATGTAGTGCAATGATCAGTTAGTAAGGCCACCATTGTGGCAGTAAAGGTCAATCTGACCCCTTCATATGTATTTTTCTTTTTTAAGGTTTGATGTTTGTTTTGGGGTATTGTAGGTATTTCTTCCATCTTGAGTTATTGGCGACATCTGACACAAGAAAAAAAAGTTGATATGATAGGAAATAAGGGTTTCATATCACCTTTCAACCATGTGAAGATCAAATTCAGATCTTTTGCACATACCAAGGTGCCCAAATTATAGACCAAAGCACCCGCATGTGCCCCACTCCTCCTCTAGGCGCTCCAATCTAGCTAGATCCTCCAGCTCCATCCTTTTCAGAAACCCTACACATTTTTTCCTGCATCTAGAAGGAGTATAAATAAGAGACATAATAGAGAAAGAGTTAAATGCATTGTGTTTAATTTGAAACTCATACTTGAACCAACCAAGAAGTTTGATTTTTTTTTAATTTTTAGGAGCTTGAAAGCCATAGATCAATCTTATGAAGGAAAGTAGAAAAATGGTAGTGGAATATCCATTCACTCGGCCCATCAGACCTAAGGTTCAAGGCATGATGGATGAGAAAGGCATCACATTCCTTCCTTTGAGTGTCTCAGAGAAGGAAGACATGGGGATTTCCACAATGTTGATACAAACAAAGTGGAGTGACCCACCACACCACAAGCTATTGACAAAGAGTAAGCAATATGGGGTGCAGAGAGACCCACAATCTAAACTAAAGTTGTAGAATGGAAAATAGTAAAAAAGGATCCTATACGAGGAATGGTTGCTAATAGGCTTGTGAGATTTCATATTTATGGGAGCACACCTTAGAACTCATGTAAATAATCATGATTTAATATTACAATGAAACCATTTGGTTTAGTGCACAAGATGCAGTCCCAATCAAAGCAACAACAGTTCATTCCGAGCCACTAGATTTCCCAACAAAGGTATATATATGCTCACATTCAAAATCACTCAACCACTAGTGAAACAATCAACTACGACCATCTATGGTCATTTATGCAAGGGAAGGGGAATCCCTTTGGAAGCTATTGTGAATCAAGTAGTGTGAGTTCTTTGGTGGAAATTGTAGTAGAGCATATATTGGCAAGCTACACGCATGGAAGCAAGCAAACATCCCTCTAGTGTAGTGGATATCATTAATAGAATGTGGGAGGATGGATATGAGTTCAACTAGTCCAAATTCCTTATCTCAAGAGCTCAACAAAAATGCACAAATGATAACAAAATCTGCTATTAAATTTTTTATTTATCAATGGTTGATAATTTACTTGTGTTTTACACATGGGAAAAATCCTCAAAGGGCATAATCAAATTCAAATATGCATATTACCCACATGATAGGTTTTGCAATACATTCCATCCCAAGTCATATACCACATATGAAGACACTCAAAAATATGGGAGATTAGCTCAACACAATAAGGGAGACACTCAATATAAACCCTTGCATACCAAAGGAAGTATGGGCATACACAGTCCTCATATGCCAAGACTTGACTTTGTTACATAGTGGGGTCATACTACAATCTAAAGGATCCAACACCAAACATCTGAAGGACAATCCCATTCTTCATCAATATGGATAGATATTGTAAAATCAAAATTAAGTAGGAATCATGACATGATATTCACAAACATATGTACAACCATTACACATTGAAAGGCCAACACAACTAGTCATAGGAGATGTACAAGCCAAAGTAATTACACAACCTGAGGTTGACAAAGCTCAACCTCCATAGTCACAAAGAAGCCCAAATAAAGGAGGAAGGTAAAAAGGAAAACAAATGACCACTACGTAAGCTGTATTAAAACCCAACCACATGTTGAGAATAGATCCAATATTACCTAGTTGGTTCTCCGACTTGGATTTTGACAAGTCTGAAAGTCACTAGAAACAAAGTACACATAATGGCACTCAAATACATGGGCACCAAGATGTATCTACCATGAAAAGAGAGAGTATTACACTTGGAAAGTAGTGCAAAGAGTGCAATCTCTGAATCAAAAACTAAAGCTGTGGATCTAGTTAAACTTCCACTCATATCACTCTTTCATGATCAACTATAGGTAGGGAGGATGTTACATAAAGACCAACTGATTAAAAACATTCATCAAGGGACTCAAGGATATAGGAGTCGATCCTAAATATGAACCATATTTTCAAGGATCAAATTGATAAGAGCTTGAAGAAGAAATCTTGGTGACACCTCTCAAGAAAAGGAGAACAAATATTAATCTCATATAAGTTAGTGTGCAAATCACCTTCACAAGGAGAGACAACTCTTCCTAGGTTTAGGGAGTCAACATGCAGAAAGGGCCTCACTCATAACAAGAGAAGATATCTCAACAAGCTTCATGTAACAAGCATGAGAGGAAAGCTACACATGAAAGAGAAGAATGTGTGTATAAGAGGGAGAAATACAAGACCCATAGTAGGGTAAAATTGACAGATCCCAAAATTGTGATGTAACAAATGGTGAGTACACCTTCTCCTCCTCCATCTATGCAAGATCTAACTACTCCTCCATAGAAAGGGCATGAAAGAGGAAAAAACTACACAACAGATGCAAGTAGACCGTAGATGGCTATAATTCTAAGTGTGCAACAACTTTCATAGAATTTTGTGTAGCAACCTCATAACAAGAAAGTGCAAAATAACAACAACAAGAGTAAGAATGAAAAGAATAAGCAAAATGAAGAGGGAGCAACCAATGAAACCAAAAAAACAAATAATAGGAAGAAGAACAAAAAGTGGAAAGATCAGGAGGACGAAATCAAGAACAAACGAGCACAAGTTGACCTAAGAAAAATGGTTGAGAAGAAGTGCTAAGAAAAAAGAGAGAGAAATCAAGAAGAAGAGAAGATAAAAAGAAAAGTAAAAAATAAAGCAAAGATATAAGTAGAAGAGGTAAAAGAAAAAGAAAGAGGAAGAGGCTAAGAAGGAGGAAAGAGAACAGGCTAAGAAAGAAGAAGAGAAAAAGAACGATAGAAGAAGAAAAGGCCACAAAAGACAAAGAGTGACAAGATAAAAAGGCCAAGGATGCACATGCACATTGTGGAAGCAATTGTAAAAGCAAGAGGAAAAAAATCACAGGGTCAAGAAGCTAGGCACTACCACAATCAACGCCAAAATTTGAGAAAAAGCAAGTGAAATTAGAAGGAGAACAAACCAAGGGACTTGTACAAACCATAATAACTACCCCTGTGCAATGGAACACCACTCAATTGCTCCCAAATCCAACAATTAGTGCCATAGAGATTGGATCCTCAAGTTCAAAGTAGTCATCGTCAGAAGAAATTACAGAAGGGGACACCCAAATATTTTGGTGGGCATGTCGTAATCAATTTTACAAACAAAAAAGCATAATTTGGTCCTCCCTTCATCTCATGTCTTACACTGTAGCCCCTATATTTCCCAGAAAAGTGCAAAAGATACACTTCTCAAAGCATTAGTAGAACATAGTCGAGGTGGATTTTGAAAATTTACCATTATAGACAAATTTAAGGCATGCACACATCTATAAGAAAACATCGAGGTATACACATATTAAGATGGTACAACAAAAAAAACTCTAGAGTAGGTAATATGTAATCTCAAATCTCAAATTGAAGACAATTGTCCACAACTTGTCACTGACACCATAGGTGAGCAAGTAATGAGCAGAACAAGTGCAAGTAACTACTTTGGTAGGTAAACATGTGGATAAATAGAAGGAAAATGAGATTGTGAAGAAAATAAAAGTGCAAGTAGCCCAATCCAAGAAGGAATTCAAGGATGTAGCCTTGATTTTACAGGAATACAACAAGATGCTCCAACAGGCTGAAGCACAAGCTAAAAAACTTACTTTCAAGATCTCTTAGATTGGAATACTGCAGACTATAAATACAAAGCTAGATATAAGAATGATACAAATATGGGATAAATCAATGCAATCCTAAATGATGATGAACAAAATGATCAAGAGGTCAAGAAGGCATTACAAACATCCTTGTAGGCTTGAGATAATGTCAGTGACAAACTACAAGAATGGGAACTCAATACATCACACAATACATTTGCAAGAGTACAAGCACAAAGAATGTGGGATCGACTAGAATTACTCAACACAAGAAATATCCAAAATGTCATCACTCTCCATGGTAAATTTTAGATAATTGCACCAAAGAGGTGATTTGTATGAAGTTATGCAAGCATTATCATAGTTTCAGTATATACTTTGGTAGAGTGAATGAAGTACTGAAGAATGGAATGTGTACAAGGCAAACTTGGAAGCATTCCTCCCCACTGCGAAGATACAATAAGAAACACTCCACAATATGTCCTACCACATATCCTACTCCATGTAAATCAAAATCAGATAAGATACTTGCCACCTTTTCCTTTCACTCCAAATCATCTCAGCCAACACTAAGCCAAGCACCTGAGAAACAACCATAAGAAAGAGGAGTACAATACAATTTTGTGGTAGGTAATAAAATTTTGAAGTATAATCACACAAATTTTGTTTGATATTTATAAGTACCCATATAGATTGAAAACCTACAAGGGTGGTCTATGAGGGAGTTTTTGTAGATTAGAAAACCTGAAAGGGAGGTCTTGTTGGAAAGTTTACTTAATTAAAAACTGAAAGGGTGGTTAAGTGTGTGCAGAGGATGAAAATTGGTAAACGACATCCTTTGTGTACCGACTGCAAGTAGTAGTATCATAATGCATAGTGCAATCAGTGTTTCAACATAGCTCAAAAGAAGTAACACAAGTAACCTCCCATATCATTGAAGCATATTTTTTTCTCAGGACGAGACAACTATTTAAGTCTAGAAAAGTGTTGGGAGTGTAAAAGGGATTAAAAAGCTTGACATGAATATATTTTATATGATTGTTCAAATCCTAATGTATATGCATAATCTAGATAAGACAAATTATAGATGATATAGTGCTCTCTTAGGATAGATAGAAAATGTGAAGAGCCTATTTTGTATGAAAGGAAGAAGAAGGGACTAGTAACTCAATAGTCACCTCATTTTGTATAAAACTATGTAAGCACACTACACATTAATTCCTTTAAGTTCTATTCTGAAGTATATATTTTGAGTCAATAATAAGAATTTTTGTTATTTATGTATGTATGTCTCTTTATTTTTGAAATTATCTCCATTATATAGTATTGTGCAATTATGCATTAAATTTTGTCTTCCTTTTTTAGCACTATGTACAACAATGCATATGAATTTAATCTAGCCTATAACTTGTTGCAAGTCCTAATGAAATGATGTAGGGACTTCTACTAACATAGGGTTACATGTGAATCTAGATATTTCAAAGTGTGACATAAGAGAAAACAAAGTGACGCAAGAAAAATTATATCTTTGCCACCTACCGGTCTAAGATAGTAGAATAGGGTCGACTTATGGAATTTTTGTCCTGACTTTTTGTATGGTCTTGCCCCTGCATGACTTGAGCAAGAAACAATTGATCTAGGAACATTAAGAATTATTTATACTTTTCAAATTTGATAATGACACAATCAGAGATCATTTTGAATTAGAAGTCCCCTTTCAAACCCTAGTTGTACTTTTAATTGCTTTATCAGTTTGGCATGCTTACAAATAACCTAGTTTCCATTGTATAATTGTAAGTGATTGTATTATTCTTCTCTCTGTCATATATTATTCAATCCTATTTAATTAGATTAATATATTGTAGTTAATTTAGAGTTGATACAATAACATTGTTTCTAACCCTACACTTTTCAAATATGTTTTATGAATATTGCACAAGATTTTATATTTTTTTTTGTTTTAACATCTCTTGTAGCCATATCTCTTGAAAACAATATGAGAAATATGGTCAAAATAAAGGGAAACCCATTTTTATAGAGCTAATTGATGCAAATGTCAATGCATTAGCATTATTGTATGGAAACAAGACTCTTTTTGCAAGCCTCTTGCTCTAAAAATATATTTACTAATGCAATCAATTTCATGGATATTTAGTTAACACGGAATAGTGATGTATGTTGCAGCAAGGAGTTAACAACTATATTTACTGGATTTTTGGTCAAATTTTAGCTAAAAATATGATGTTGATGTCATTTGCATCATTCCAAAAATCTACGTAGTCCTCTAACTAACATAATGGTTGATTTATTGTGGGATTAATATGTTTATTTATCGTCCTTCTCCTTTGAGGCTTCATAATATCCAAAAGAAAACTATCTTCAAATGGCTTAAATATGTGGCTTATTACCCCAAGTTGAATATACCTCTTTATTGTATTTTGGAATCGTTGAACTATGACTCTAAAATATTCAATCATTCAAAAAATAAATCTTACATTAGTTGGTAGGCTTTGTCAGTGGTAATAAATAAACCCAAGTATACCAGAATCTTTATGTCAATGTGGGTGATGCCACGATGGATTTTTCCCTCCTACTAACATAATGGTTGATTGGTTGTGAGATTAGTTATATGTTTACTTTCTCATGCATCCCTTCTCTTCCCTTGTGACTTCATACTACCTTTAAAAAGTATGTTCAATTGTCTCTAAATACAAACATTACTACCCTAATTTGAATATATTTATTTAGTGCATCTTGCAATTACTTCTACAACTCTAAAATCCCCATCCATTCAAAAAATAAAGTAATTCCACGTTAGGCTTGGTTTGCTACAACATATAAACCCCAACATACCATAATCGTTATGTCAATGAGATTGATGCCACACTAAATTAACCTTGCTACTAATATAATGTTTGATTGGTTGGCTTCATAATACCACAAACCTCTAAATACATGTCTTAGTACTCCAACCTCAACATACCTTTTATAATTCATCTTGAAAGTAAAGCATCATTCATTCACAAAATTAAACTTACATTAATTAGCAGGCTGGTTAGTAACAATATTTAAACCCAATTGACCACATTCCTTATATTGATAAGAATAACAGTACAATAAACTACGATATTTTAAAACTTGACTTCATAATTAAAAAAACTCCTACAATTATCTTTAAATTCATACCTTCTACATAAAATTAAATATATTTATTGAGTACATCTAAAAATTGCTTTCCTCATGATTGCAAGGTCAATTGCTTGCCTCGGTCACACATTCCCAAACTAAAGCATAAATAGCCACTGTAAATTGCCCTAAGTTTTAAACAATTATATTGACCTAATTGTAACTTGCAACTTGTAACAAGCAATTTAAAGCACACCCCCACCTAGGCGGCTCAAGGCACGAAACAATAATAAATTCTTTTAACCTGAGATAAATCAGGTAAGTTAAATTGGTTAAATATTAGTTTATTGTTTTTAATAATGATTTTTGAAGATTTGGATGTGTAGTTTGGATTTTGAGTTAAGCTCAATTTAATGAGTATTAATGGTTTGCTTAGAATTAGTGTGTATGTTTAAGTATTTCAAGATGATTTTACCGAATAAGCTTACGTTTATTTTATATTATATTGATTTATATCTATTTTTGAGTTTGACATTCGATTGTTTAAGAGTTATATGAAAATAAGTTATCGTTGTGGTCATATTTTGGTTATTCTCAATCTTATTATTAAAGAAATGCTCTAATGTATAGATAGACATAGGAGACATCCACTCCAATAGTTTAACACTCATATACATAGCTCTAATGTTCAAAACATACATCTCATAACACTCATAGTTTAAGTCACCTCAACATACCCGACAAGAGGATTTAACCTATTTGACTGGGTGTTCGCTCATTTGACAAGAGAATTTTCCGCACCCATCTAGATATTGGCTCATGTGGACAATGCCATAACATAATAATTGACCTTGAGACTTCAATCTCAAATGAAAAACCCACTCATGCCCCTAAACAATGTCCTACTACCCCTAAATTAAATATACCTTTATATTCATTCTAAATAATTAATACCAATATAAATCCATTAAACCATGATTATTATATTAAAAATGAATAATACTAAAATAAAGACGCTCTCCTACCAACATAATCTCAAAATAAGCTGACCCACTTAACACACAAATACATAAATATAATGTACTCCTTTTTCCGGCCATAAATACAATCTACCCTTTCAATCTTGAGGCTAAAAGTATTTCTAAATTAAATTGACCACCTACTAAAATAAATGTAACATCCTTTCAATGGCACTGTCATTACCAACTCATGCTCGGGACATTCGTCTGCAGTCATGCAGTTTGTCAGTTTTACTGTCCACAACTTATAAATTTATTTTACATAAATTTGTATTTAGATTTTTGGAGTTAACAAATATTGTTTATTTATTTTTTTCACTTGAGACGGTACTGTGATAGTACCTCACATGCTCATAATTGCACAAATTTGAAATTTTTAGTGCCAAGAACTGATAAATACCTATTCCAAAAAAAAAAAATTAAAAAAAAAATATTATTTTATTTAAACACAAAACAAATTAAAATTATAGTAATTAATCATTCTATCAAAGAACCATAAAAGCCTAATATGGATTGAATAATGTTAAAGATTATATTAATGACATTTTTATGTCCTTATCGTGAAAAGACTATATGGCAAATGTTACTTAGATCAGTGTGCCAAAAAGAGAATAGGTTAATGTGTATTCATTTGATCTTTCTAGAAACTAACAATGTGGAGGAGAATTTATATGCACACATACAAGTGTTATAGGAAGGAACCAATATTGGTGATATTTAATTTGGTATTTACTTGATGATTAAATGGTGTGATATTACTACTTGAAATTTATCTTATAATTGATGTAGTATGTATTTAATATATATTTTTTGGTTTGATGTGTAGTCACTTTTTGAATTGATTGAAAATAATAAGTTTAAAATGCGTTAAAAAAGGTTAAACATTAATTTGTCCATTGACTATTTAGACATTGGGCATATAATATGTCATGTGATTGGGTACTTTATATTATTATGGGAAACAAGTTGTACAATAATAAGTCATTTGTATAATTATTTTCATTTAAGTTTGTTTTAAAGTTTGGATATTCTCTCTTCGTAGTGGCTAGTGCTCTCCCCTAATATCTCAATTTACTTTATTACCCAACAAATACTTTTTTTTTAAGTTTTCAAAGATATTTAATTTGCATGAAGTAGAACACACCAAAATGCGGCGTAACATTAAACAATAACATAATTATACTAACTAATAAATATGTAAGTAAAAATACAAAATAATATAATAATTTAGGTGGAGTCTCATGATATAGAGTTCTATGTAACTTTTTTAATTCCCAAAATTTTGAGTTTCATAGTGGCTCCACCATTATGATGAAGGAAGCCCATTCTAATAATCAAAATAGCTCTATGAAAGAGAGTTATGACATTAATATGATGAAACAAACTCTTTGTTTTTATAGGGAAGTAGTTTTACATTAGAATTTCATAAACATGTTAAAAATATAGAATTTATAGTGGTTTAAGACAACGATTCAAGAACATGTACAAATATTTTAGTATAGTTACATTGCATTTCATAATAAATGTAGGGGGCATGATATTGGTTCAATTCTATTATAGATAAAAATTTGTGAAACATTCTATTCGCATATGTCATTTTTCTTCCAAAATTCAATTATTGCAAACATAATGGGGGCATGAATATCTCGTGTTCCCTTTCATTTATTCAATATTATCAATTACAACACGTATGGTGGGGGCATGAGTGTACTTAGTTCCCTTTCAATCATACAAACTTGGAATCTTGATCCCATTATAGTAGTGTGGTTTAATTAGAATAGTTGATGTACATTGGGCTTAAGTGACACCCATTGGCATCAGCATCATTCCTAGTGAACCCATGGCGGTTCCCCCTTTTCAAGTCATGCATTACGTATTGATCATCGATCATGAGTGTTGGGTCTATTGAGCCCCCAACCTCATCAACTAGTTTTTGTCTTACAAATTAAGGGATTGATCACCCTCTAAGTATCTATCAATTTAACAAGAATTTCCTTCTCCATGTGCCTCAGCCAAGGGCACAATCTACTCTAAGTTTTTCATCATGAAGCCTAAATATTTGCAAGGAAAAATTGGTTTCTAACATATATGTGTACTTCTTCCTTGCCTTTTTCAATTTCAATTTCAGATTTTAGAGTTAGAGTTTCAATTTTCATAATATGAACATTGACTACCTTCTTATTTTGCAAGTCTTTCTTTGGAAAGCATTCGAGCTAAGGTAAAAATGTGTCCACATACTCAAGAGTGCATTTCCTTCAACTAGAAAATTTCATTTACTAGATTTGGGAGAAGGGGGGGGAGGGGAGAAGGGGGGGAGGTGGACCCTCAAATTTGGTCATTTGACATTTGACAATATTGATTTTGGATTATATATCTTACACACGACTTGTGAACATAAAAACGATCTCAAACACACTATCTCACTCTATCAAAATGGCTCACAATCCCTCATTCTAACTACTTAGTCACCTACACTAACACTCATATTATGTAAAAGCATTGTATACCTAATGTACAGACCTCTCCAGATAATTGTTTGAACACTGGAAACCCTACAGGAAAAAAATTCCCAGTAGGAATAGGATCAACTACCGATCATATCCCCTTTTTTTTGATATTTTCCTTATCCTTCTAATAGTCATACATGAAAATGAGTAGATTCAGTCTTCCCCCTTTGGGTTGTCCACAGGGTGAAAATATTACCTTTAGAGTAGTATAAATACATATGAAACTCCACTAATTTACTCACTTGGTATTGTGGTTCTTACACCTGGTCTTCACCATCAAAACATCAAACAAGTTGTCTTGTTCATCCTTATTGCAAGAGCATGCACTTGGAACAGCCCCCATGCAGGCCAAAGGCATTCTAAACCATAAAAAGGAACGATAATCAGATCGTACCAAGCCAAGAACACAGATGCTAATGAAACACCACGATCAATAAGATGAAAGCAATTCGCTAGAATAACTTTACATAAACCTTTGCAAACAAATGAGCAACAATATCATATATTATTATGGAAACTCAATGCAATACAATGAGAATGGGCCTTGCTTAAATAGGCAAGGAATAACAATCTAAGAACCAGTCAAGGTCATAGATCAAGCCATAAATCAAGGAAATAACTAGTCATCAAAGAACTAGTCAAGACCATAGATTTAGGAGAGAACTAGACACCAAGGATCTAGTTAATACCATAGATCAAGGAAAGAACTATACCTAACAACTAGATAATATCTCCTAGTATCTAAATAAGATAAAAGAAATATCCACACACATAAGTGGGTGAGGATAAATACAATAAAGGTAAATAAAGCACCTAGGTGAACATGAGCTAAGGTAAATACCTACTCTAACAAACCAATTCAAGAATGAGACTTATTAAGTCAAAAATCACCCAAGCCAAGGTAAAGAAAGAATTATCAAGTGTCAAAAAGCCAAATTCTAGCTACGTACATGTAGATGAAAAGAACACAATTGCGCTTCCAATAGGTAGATAACTATATGGGTTTGATGTCTCTTCAAAGCAGTGGTACATAGGTGTGGTGGGTGCTACTCAACCCTAACCAAATTGGTGAACCTTTTTATAGAATCTCTAAGGAGCTAAGGTTCGAAGAAGAGAATATTGATTTTGGAAAATTACAAGCATATTTTTGGTTCCCATATCATTTATAAAGTAACACATTCAACATTCGTAAGAGTTCGTGTAGTCAAGAATTAATTTTTTAGAGCAGGGCAAGTATGTGCAACTCATGCAGGAACAACTAGTGTTTTTGTCCCTACTTGTCGATTTTTCCCCATTGTATCCATTTCTTGCATATTTCTCCTAATTTCAAGCTCATATCAATCACCATAGTATAAAGAAAGGTAATTGCCTATCTCCTTTTGATTTTAACTATATTTAGATGTCCCCTCAATTAATAAAGCATCTTAATCATTTAATATATATTCATATATATATATATATATATATATATATATATATATCTATATATGAATGTTTAATGTAGTAATATGAATGCATATCCTTTCTAGATTCCAATCATAATTAGAGTTATATCAGCACATAATAATTCAATTACGGTTAAATCAAGTTTAAATTATATAACTCTTATTGGTGTGTTTCTCAAATGTTTGTCAACTATTGACTTGCTTTCTAGTGTCATTGACACCCATGACCTCGTTTTGGCTTGTTGTTTCTCATTATTTTCTATTTGGGGCCTATTCTACCTCATTTCCCCCATTTTCTCCATTGTATCTCTCTATTTTATTTTTCTCTCTTCTCATGGCTTTTACTAATTGCCATTTTCATAGGAAAGTGTTCAATTTCATACCTCACAAAAAAGCTAGATCTCTACAAAATTGTTCTTTATGTATTTTATTGGCCCTTTTGACCCCAATTTACATTCCTTGGGGTTTTGACATATCTTTTATGGATTAACTACCTTTGTGTGTCGGCTCGCATAGAAATATGGTCCAAACTAACATTTAATAGGTTTATAAATAGAAAGGTGCACTAGTGCATGTATGGGCAAGCTACAAGTTACATGTGAGTACATGAATATTAACGTTGTAAGGAAATAATTTGTTATATTTTAAATATCCGTGTACCAAAATTATGATTTCAAGCATTTAGAAGCACATACATTCTCCTAATTATTGCACACATTGAAAAGATATGGGTTGGGCTAATTATACTACGCATGACTGTTTGTTACATATATTATAATTGTTTTTTGTTTGTCACAATATTATCTAGATGAGGGTCTTGATAAATATCAAGGAAATCAAACTTTTCTTTGGTCTAGCACAAGTCCTAAAAACACATTTATTTTCTTTATGCATTTTACAAACCTAGAGATCAAATTAAGGTTTTGGAGAAAGATATTGATTTCCTAGTGATTTACAACACATGGAGACAAACTAAAACATGATACCACAAATTAGGAAACAAAGAACACATTCATGAAGTCATATCCAATTTTGCACTCTAAAGAGGGGGTATTTTCATAGTATTCATGTTATTTTCATACCCCACAAAAATGGTGCAATCTGTACAAAAATGGTCAACATGGTTTTGATGTATGATTTCTTTTGGGAACTGTTCATCTTAATTGTCGAACCTCATTTCTACGAACTATTATTGACAATTACCTCAAGAATTATGTGAAATCAAATATTAACCTCCAAACCCAAATTCTTTTTAAAAAATAATATTTTTCTATGATCTAAATCTCGCTCTTTTTTAAGTAACTTTGTGTTATTAATTTATATTCGAATAAGCCTAATTACTTTTATAGAAAGCCTCTTTCCCCATCTACATAACTAAAAATAGAATGCAATTATTCTTTGATTATTTCATTGCAAATTATATAGGTTAGACAAAGTTTTAAAGTGCGATACCAACTTCAAATTAAGTAGTCAAAAAATAATAATAATTCAATCACACCAATCACATTAACCAACCACGTACAATAGAAAAAAAGCTAAAAAAGAGAGCTCATGCATAGCCTGCATTATTAGCATTAAAATTTGGAAAGTTGTCTTTCTGAGAGGGACTGTGAGACCAACTAAGAAGCGTGTCATTTTATTTAATCTTCCACAAACATTACTAAAGTGCATTCTATGATTACACTTATCCATGTGCCATCCTTTCGTTGGACACATCATGAAACTAGTGATTTTTTTTCACATGATTATGACTTTTACCTCTCTAACAATACACATGTATTTGAGATCAAATGATTTGCCCATGGTTTCTTCTGGACTTGCAAGCAAAGCTTATAACATATGAAATCACATGTCTTTGAAAAAAATCATTCACTTAAAAAACAAATTGTTTAGAGAAAAAATCATTGTTTCTTCCAATGTCTCAACCATCATTGTTATTGTATTTTTGTAAAGACTTTCTTGTTTACCCCCCCTCCTCTATGTGGTGTCATGCATAAATCATTCTTTTAAGTGATACCTTATGATTTTTATAATAGAAAATGTCTACATTCGTTTTAATATTTCAGGATATAAAATAAACAACTTTTTTTTTAAAGTAAGTTTTTGGGGTTGGTGTATTTGTCTTCAGCTACTGTTTAAATAGTTTTAAGTCATCGGTTTTAAATCCTATAATTTATTTGCAATATGTTTTGAGTATATTGTATGTGTTATTTTAAATAGAATTAATTAACGACACTTGTATTTTGTAAGAATTTTGATCTTCAAAACTTTCAATTGTTAGATTTTATTAATCTCTATAAACTATCAAAAATAATTAAAGTATTTTTTTTTGTTGTCCAGGGGGTTGTCAGTAACGAAGTACGAGTACTCCAGTGTCTAATGAGGCTTGCGCCTATCACCAAGGGACTACCAAATCGCTACCACTATTCCCTCCGGGAGGACAAACCACGCCCGTAACAACGCTGCCCCAAATAAATCTAAGTGAAGAGAATCGACCTTAAGAATTACATGAAACGAACCAAAAGCCCTTAACCAACTACACTACATATGACTAAATAATTTACTATTAAAATATAATATTATATATATATCATTAATTTTTTATATATAGAATGTGTAACATCAATACAAAAAGTTCAGACTTAACATAAGCTTGGCTTTAATTGCTAATGGACTTTAAATTACTAAATTTGGTGGTTGAGAATTTGGACTATTCGTTGCTTTTAGTTTGGCTTATAATGACATAGTTATGGTGGCTATACGTATTTTTATCTAATAATAATGTGCTTTGAAAGGAGCTCCCCTGTGCCACGTGCTTAGAAGGGAGCCAACTCATGATCCTTTGGCACAATGTATGTTCATCTCTCTCTCTCTTTTATTGACTTCATTTTCAGGCCGCCATGATGGGCCCTTGAAAATTATTGATTACCAACTTCAATTGAATTTGGATGTTTTCTTTAGTTGGCTGTTTTTAGTAAGGGTTCCGTTGTAGTTGTAAGGGTGCCTAGTATCATCAATGATCTACTTCTATTTAAGCATCTAAAATACACTTAAATCAAATATGCTAAATAATGCTTAGATTGTTAATCAACCAAACGTGTAAGGAAATAGGAAAAATAGGTTTTGTGGTTAAAATTAATTTAATTTAGATTTGGAAATGTGCAAATAAAGTTATGGTAGTTGTCAAGATTTTTAAGCTGAGAGAGGTTGTGTAAAGTTGTAATGGAGTGCATTGTTCATTTTTTATTCTCAATATTAAATTTGGCGTTCATTTGACTGTCATGTGAGTGTTCATTCATAAATTTGACTTATATTGGATAGTCACTTAAATAATTTTGTATTCTTTTTTCTTGGAGAAGTTAATCAAAAAATAGTAATATCTTCGCCATGTAGTAATGTTTGGGTCTTTTTTTCTTGAATAGATATTGACCAATCGTGTAGCTAAATTACTCCATTTGCCACAATCAACAGGAAATTGATAGAGATTTTAATGAAGTTGTTGATTAAAAAGGTATGTAAAAAATCAAACCTAAGAACCTTAAAATTGATATTTATTGATGTATTTCATATGGATACATTTATTATAATATACTTATTATATTATATTTATTTTTAATTGTTACTTTTTTGGTATACTTATACTACACGTGCATACTTAGATATGTGCCTTGTGATTGATATCTCTTGGTAAAATATCTATACTAGTCTAAATGTTTCTTATAGTTTGTGAGGATTGTACACACATTTTTTATTTTAACAATTACTTTTAAAAATAAATTTATTGGTTCATTCATATTATTTTATTCCATTTCACACAAAATAACTAGTTAGGAGTGACTCAAACCGCCAGAGAAACAAAGTTATAGGGCTTGCAATAAGGTTTGTGTAAATAATATAAACTGGCTAGCCTTCTAATAGTTAGGCCCCTTGTATTGGAAAAATATGTCAATAAACATAAATTGCAAACTAAAAGTATCTCCAATATGTGTATCAAAAGTGCTCGATGAGTGAATATTACCTAGGACATGTGAAGTGTTTCATAATGATTATTGTATTCTAATAAACAATAACGCAACTACTTATGATGGACTCTGAATTCAAATTCGATAATATTTGCACACATATCAACTTCCAACGAATCGAAATGGGAAAGGTAGAGAAGGGTGAATGGACCCATCTAATTAATGGAAGATATAAACAAAATACAACGTGACCGTACAATTGGCCATGACAAGATATCAATATTGTACAAATGATCATGATGTGGAGGATTAAAGGCATTAAAGATTAGATGCAGGGCCGAATTAAGGTTTTCGAAGCACCCTAGGCAGTACTCGGAGAGTATGCCCCCCCCTCCTACCCCCCCTCCAGCCCCTGAGACCAGGCACCCTCCTATGCATTTTTTTTAAACAATTATAGTATAAATTTTATACGCATTCAATTAGTATAATTTACCTCAAAACGACACCTAAAAATGTAATTAAACAAACAGCCAACATGACCAAGAGAATTTCAATTTCTACAACTGTATATATGATATAAACATGTACCAGAATCATAGACATACATGTAACATGTTCTGTTCAAGTTCGCTTGCACAATGCAATTGCCAACATGGCAACAACGTTTTTCTTCTTTTGGTGAAACCGAGGTCCTTGAATGAATTGTAATTTGTGCATCCTGGAAAACTCAAAGCCGCAAAGCATTAGCAAATTAGAAATTAGAATTTAGCGAAACCTGAAAGTGAACTTGAAGGCTGGCCGCTGAATCCTGATTAGCTAATTCCTATGATCTATTAGACTATCCCGTCTGACACGTCACTTACCTTTGGCACTTGTGTCATTAGAGTCTACCTGTTCAATGTTTATATACTAATAAGTAATATATTATTGGACAATGAAAATTAAAGCTGACCTGAAAATTATATACTAGTATATATGGTTGTTTGTTTAGTGTTCAGGTTCAGTAAAGCAAACCTGAAAAATTGATTTTTTTTTAAAAAAATAACCGCCCCTCCCTATTTGGCGCCCTAGGCAGCTACCTAAGTTGCCTAGGGCATGAAACACCCCTGATTAGACGGAAGCTAGCTTGGGATCCAAAAAGAAGATTTCAAGCTTGCTAAGTTTGTGAGACAATCAATATTATCTTATTTAAACCAATTACCTATACATAGATACGTGTGCCAACACTCATAAAATTATACTAAACCAAATTCACATGGCTATCTTTAGGTCTATACATTATAGGCTACTTTGAGATTGTGATTGGCCACGAAGTAGGTGACACGTTGCCTTTAATGATAGTTATACTACAATTGTGAGTGTACAACGTGTCATATATAAGATACCTTTAATTAAACATTCACAATTCATCTAAAGTATAGTAACTAATGCCTAATTGATTACTCAACAAAAAAGTAATAAAATAAGGGAAATAAAAACCCCTTATTTCACTTATACTATATAAAAAATATGTGTACACATGTAATGAAACTAAAAAAGAAACAAATTTTTTCAAAAAAAAATTTAAATCCATGTTTAAACTATTACATTAATATTAGGGATAATACATAATTGTAAGGTTAAAAATAAAATCAATATACTAGTTTTCTTTTATTTCATTGAATATCATTTATAACTGGCATTATCACCATTTAATAAGTTACAACCATGTTTGTGATGAGTTTTTCTACATGTCCCTATTTATACAATTATAGTCTTAAACAAGACTGTTGCGATATAATTTTTCTCTAGAAGATAATTACAAATATATATTATTATATCGCAATTACTATCCTCGTAAGGTACATTATAAATTGTAACTCTAGATTTAATTTTGAGGCCATGATCTTCTATTCATGAGAAACATTAGAGTAGGGAAAAAAATGAACCCAACCATGGTGAATAGCTCCCTAACCCACCCTAACCAAACAATATCAAATCCATACATCTTCTCAATATGCATATCACACACAAAAGACAAATACATGAAAAGTTTGTAAAATAATACGATCATATAGATGCAGGGGAAATTTAAAGAAATATTCTCATAAATTTTATAGATTGAGTGGTAAATATTGTTGGATACAAGATTCTTTAGGGATGCAAATCCCACAAAAAATTCCTTTATAATTATTGGAAAAAACAAAAAAGCTAGAATTTTTTTTTGTGGATATAAGGAAAAACTGCATGATATTTAGAATTTAGTGAAATCATTTAACAAATTTAATTTTGAAAATTTTGAAAAGAACAAGTTAAGATGTTTTGCATTACGAAACTATGTGAATCATCACAATGGAGCGTCAACATAATGAAATCCTTACAACATTATGGTATGATCACGTGACCACAAACAACATCGTAGGACTATAGTCAACACAACATAATTTGAACACGGTTACAAGGTTATTGTGTTAAGATACAAATATTGGTGGGGTTCAAGGAAGATTGTGTTGGCAATCGAGATCTGAATGTCTAGTCACATATTTACTCAATAAATCCACATACTTATCTTCAGGTTTCTACATTATGGGCCACATTAAAGATGTGATTGGCCATGAAATAGGTGGCAAGTTGTTTTTAGCGAGGCTTATTTTATAGTAGTGAGAGGGTGTCATGTCATAAATGATCTCCCTCTAATTAAACACTTATAATTTATCTAAAATACATTAAGTAATGCCTAATTAATTACTTAATTAAAATGTAACAAATTAAGGGAAATATAAACCCCTTATCTCATTTATACTAGGTCACAAATATGTGTTAAAGGGTAATGAAACTAAAAAAGAAACCAATTTTTTTTAAGAAGTCTATAAATCCATGTTCAAAGTATTACATTAATATTAAGGATAAGACATAATTGCAAGGTTAGTGATTTAACAAAAAATAAATCTTAATAAGAGGACTAGAGTAAATCAGATATATAAAAAACATGTATATTTATACCAACATACAATGATAAGAAAGTGCAACCTATAAGAGGATCTGAGTGACTTAGCTTATATTTGGTTGTCTGGACTGTATTTGGGTTGCATTGATGGTAGAAACATGCTCAATCTAGACTCTGTATGCTTCGTATGGACAACAATTATCTAGAAGTTATTTTGGATAGTACCACCCAAAAGGGGACATGATCGCGTGGGTAGTAGTGTTTAAATTGGTTACTAGTGTCTTAGTAACATGTACAGATCTAGTTCTTTTAATGTCTGATAATGTCACCTTCACTTCACTCTATATCATATCTACTTCACTATAGGGTTATCTTTTCACACATGTACTTGTAAAACAAACCCTAAATACCTACCCAAGACTCAAGCATATATTAGACTAAATAAAATATGCAAATGCTTTAGTCAGACTAACCTCAACGGTCATCCCAATGTGATTTTCATCAAGCGTTACACTACATTTAAGACTCAATGCAATTTGTGTGTGTGTGTGTGTGTGTGTGTGTGTGTGTGTGTTTTCCCTTGAAGCTAAGTTACCCTTGTGCAAGTTACACCAAGATATCTAGATAAAACTACATTTCCCCCAAGATAATGTGTCATAAAATTTAGAATTTCCCCTTCCAATTGTTGAGTTGTGGAGCTTAATTTCTTCATTGGCATGTTTTTGCAGACTTTTTGGAATACACAGTGACCGACATTGGTTAACGAACTGACGTCGGTTGCTTGTTCGTGACTACTATAATTAAGTTGCAGGAATTAGATATATATTTAGTTGTAAAGTGAATCTAATGGTTGTAATTACATAGCTAAAGTGCCTTATGATTGTAGAATCACATATAAACATAAAGCTAGGGCTTAGAAGAGAGAATTCATTGAGAATTAAGAGAAGTTTCCTTTAGAGTGAAAAATAGAAATTTGTAGAGAAGAAAGTACATGACATCCAAGAAGGTGTGGAAGATTGCAAATCTTCATTGTATTTCCTCTGTGATAATGAATTAGATGTTTCTTAGTGGACGTAGCCCACACTGGGTGAACCATGTTAAATCTTGTGCATTGTTTCTTCTTGTTTAGTTCTATATTGATTGATTTTATGCTTAGATATTATTAATATATCTGTACAACTGGTGTGCCAACCCCAACAACTGGTATCAGAGCATATTTTTTTGAGGATTGTGTGTGTTGATAGATTTACTCACGGAGGGATTTCTGATTGAGTGGGAGAAAAGTAATGGGAGAAGAAGGAAAATTTAGAGTAGATAAATTTGACAGTTGTGATTATCTATTATGGAAGATGCAAGTGGAGGATTATCTGTATCAGAAATATTTATACTTAACGTTGGATGAGAAGGAAAGACCTGCAAAGATGACTGATGAAGAATGGAAAATTCTTGATAGAAAGGCTCTGGGATCTATAAAATTGATCCTGACAGCATCTGTGGCTTCGAATATTACCAAAGAAGGATATATGATGGAGTTGATGAAATATTTAACAAATATATATGAAAAACATTGTGCTTCAAACAAAGTTTATTTGATGAAAAAATCATTTAATTTAAAGATGCAAGAAGGTGGATCTGCATCAACTCATTTGAATGATTTTCAGTTTATTGTAAATCAATTAACATTATTTAGTATTTTGTTTGAGGATGAAGTGAAAGAATTTTATTATTATACTCTTGGCCAGATAGTTAGGATAACTTGGTAATGGTTATTAGTAATACAACTTTTGCTACTAATGTTTTAAAGTTTGATGATGTGGTTAGTATAATCCTGAATGAAGAAATAGGCAGGAAAAGTATAGGAGAATCATCATCTGGGAATACTTTGAATGTAGAAAGCAGGGGAAGGCAAAAGGAGAGATCCAAGAGCAAGAATAATGGGAAATCAAAGTCTAATAATGACATATCTAAATCCAGAGGTAGACGTATAATCTGCTAGAATTGTGGAAAGAAAGGTCATACAAAGAAGGATTGTTGGTTCAAGGAAAACGAAGAGAATGTACCAGAGAAAGGTAAAGAGGCAAATGTTGCTGGAAAAGAGGTAATGCAAGATGCCCTAATTCTCTCCTTGGAAAATAGAATTGATTCATGGGTTTTAGATTCAAGAGCTTCTTTCCATGCAATCCCTAATAAAGGGCTATTTCATAAATTATGTCAAGGGTAATTTTGGGCATGTTTATTTAGGAAATGATGAACCATGCAATATTACTGGTAGAGATGAAGTTCATCTTAAATTGCAAAATGGAAATATATGAATATTGAAAGATGTGAGGCATGTTCCAAGCCTCAAAAGAAATATAATTTTTGCAGGACAATTGTGTGAAGTTGGTTACATGGTTACAATCACAACCAAATCTTGGAAAGTTACCAAGGGATCTCTTGTTGTAGCAAGAGGCAAGAAGGTAGGATCATTGTATTTGTCTACCTGTATTACTAATTCATTTTCTATTATATCTACTTTTGATTCTGATACAAGCATGTGGCACAATCGGCTAGGCCATATGAGTGAAAAGAGAATGTAGATATTAAAGGAAAAGGGGTAAATTATCAAATTATGAAACGTGTGGATCTTTATTTCTATGAGCATTGTATTTTTGGAAAGTAGAAGAGAGTGAGATTTCTAAACGTTGGTGCAACAAAGAAAAAAGCATAAATTGGAGCTTGTTACACTTAGATGTTTGGGGGACCATCCCAGGTGCCTTCTTATGGAGGATCCCAATACTATGTTACTTTCATTGATGATGCCACAAGAAAGGCATGAGTTTATTGTATTAATCGTAAATTTGATGTTTTTTGAAAACTTTTAAAAGATGGAAAAACCCTTGTGGATAATGAATCGAATTCAAAGTTAAAGTGCCTTAGATCTGACAATGTTGGTGAGTACTGTAGCAAGGATTTCAATGATTATTGTTCAATAAATGGAATACACAGAGGAAAAGAGACGGTTCCTACAATTCCACAGGAGAATGGTGTTCCAGAGAGAATGAACAGGACAATCATGAAACGTGCTAGAAGCATGAGGAATACATGTTGGATTTCCCTTACATTTTTGGGTGGAAGTAGTAGACACAGAGATTTATTTGATTAACCGTGGACTTTCAAGTGCACTGAATGGTGGAATACCAGAAGAAGTTTGGACTATAAAAGAGCTATATATTTCTTTTCTTACAATATTTGGCTCAGAATCTTTTGTGCATATTGATAAGGAAAATATAAAGAAATTGGATGCTAAATCTAAAAGATGTACTTTCATTGGTTATGGCTCTGGTGATTTCATATTCCAGTTTTGGGGATTCAAAAGGTTCTAAGATAATCATGAGTCATGACATTGATTGGAATGAAAAGAGAATGTAAAGGGATCAAGTTTTGGTACCCAAAGGTGAACCGATGGATAAGTTTGTGGGATGAAAATGAACTCTCAGATTTAAAATTAACACCTATAGGTTTACACAGTAACTGGTATTGGTTTTACCTCTAACCGACATTGGTCCCTTGTACTTGTGCATCGGTTATAGAAGAGAGACACCGATGTCAGTTAGCCAAACCGGGGTGTCAATAGAAGGTGACCGATGTCGGTCACTATCAGAAGTAGATAAAAAATCTACAGAATGAGAAAATCGAGCTTCCGGCACCCAAAATTTCAGTGAGAAGTTCACAAAGGGTAAGTAGACCTCCATAAATATTTTCACCTTCCTTTTCTTATTTATTATTGACTGATAGTGGTGAACCAAAAATATTTGAAGAAGCAATGTAGGATAAAGCCCACAAGTAGTGAGAGGCATGGCATGGATGAGGAGATGGACCTCCTTATAGCAGAACTAACCATGGAATTTGGTTAAGTTGACCAGTAGGTAAAAGAGAATTACATAATAAGTGGGTTTACATGATCAAGGAAGAAGAGGGTGGACATAAGTGATAAAATAAAAGGCTTGTAGTACAGGGATTTGCACAGAAAGGGGGTATTGACTTTGGGTGAAATATTTTCTCCTGTTGTTAAGATGAACTTCTATCCATATTGTATTGAGTTTAGTTACAGTAGAGGATTTACATTTAGGAGAAACTTGATGTCAAGACGACATTTCTTCATGGTGATTTAGAGGAAGATATTTATGTGAATCATTCATTTGGGTATGAAGTTAAGGGTTAGGATAAACTTGTTTGCAAATTGCAAAAGAGCCTATATGGGCCCAAGAAAGCTCCAAGGTAATGGTATGGGAGGTTTGATAGTTTCATGCATGAGCATGATTGTTTGAGATGTGAATATGACCATTGTGTTTATTTCAAGATGATTGGAAATAGGAGCTATATTATTTTGTTACTGTATGTGGATGATATGCTTATTGCAAGATTTAATATGCAGGACATTGGTGAGCTTAAAGAAAATCTAGCTCATAAATTTACAATGAAGGATTTGGGGAGTTGCAAAGAGAATCCTTAGCATGCAAAATTCACAGAGACAGGAAGAACATGAAGTTGTATTTGTCTCAAGAGCATTATATCAATAAGGTGTTAGAAAGGTTTAATTTACTAAAATTCAAAACTTGTAACTACACCTATCGTTGGACACTTCAAATTGAGCAAAGATCAGTGTCCTACATCACACGATGAGGCTGAGTACACGGCATGAGTTTTGTATACCTCACCAGCTGGGAGCTTGATGTATGTTTATGGTTTGTATGAGAACTAAACATTACACAAGTAGTGGGGAGTTGTGAGAAAATTTATGGTTAATCCAGGTAAAGAGCATTAGAAATCAGGCCAATGGAATTCTCAGGTATTTGAGAGGGGACATCCGAAATGTAATTATGCTATGGAAGGTCATATACTTCTTTACGTGGCTATGTGGATTCAATCATGGCTGGTGATTTGGATGGCAGGGAGAAGCACCATTGGATATGTTTTCATAGTAGGTGGCATGACAGTTAGTTGAATTTCTAGATTATAGAAGGATGTGGCCTTATCTACTACATATGTTGAGCATGTTGTAGCTACATAAGCTAGCAAGGGAGATGATGTGGATGAGAAGGTTCATTGGAGAGTTGGGAAAGGAGCAAGAGGATTGCAGATTGTAAAGTGATATTCAAAGTGTGATTCATCTAGCAAATAAATCAGTGTTTCATTCTAGAATGAAATACATTTAGTTAAGATATTACTTCATACGACAAGTATTGGAGGATGGGAAGCTGAAGTTGGAGAAAATTTATACAAAGGGAAAACCCTGTGGATATGCTAACGTTGTCATTGACAAAGGAGAAGTTGGAGCTACACTCCACTTTTGTTTGTCTTAGAGTTTGAGGACTTGAGGAGGGAGAAATAGGCCAAGGAAAGGATCAGAGGAAGGATTTGTATAGTACAGTGCAACAATTTATCTCCAAGTCGGAGATTGTTTTGTTGTGGAGCTTAATTGCTTCACTGGCATGCTTTTGTAGACTTGTTGGAATACACAATAAACCGGCGTCGATTGAGAAACTGGCGTTGGTCACCCATTGACTAGTATCGGTGAGGAAAGGAGGAACCGACATTGGTTAGGGGTTAACCGACATCAGTTAATGGGCGAACCCGCATCGGTTTCCTGTGCATGACTATTATAATTAAGTTGTGGGAATTAGATCCATCTTTAGTTGTAAAGTGAATCTAATGGTTGTAATTGCATAGCTCAAGTGCCCTAAGATTGTAGATGCATATATAAGCATAAATCTAGGGTCTAGAAGAGAGAATTCATTGAGAATTAAGAGAAGTTTCCTTTAGATTGAAAAAAAACAAATTTGTAGAGAAGAAAAGTACATGACATCCAAGAAGGTGTGGAAGATTTGCAAATCTTCATTGTATTTCATCTATGATAATAAATTAGTTGTTACTTTGTGGACGTAGCCCACATTGGATGAACCATGTTAAATCTTGTGTATTGTTTCTTCTAAGTGGGAGATTGTTTAGTTGTGGAGCTTAATTGCTTTACTGGCATGCTTTTGTAGACTTTTTGGAATACACAATAACCGACATCGATTGAGAAATTGGCGTTGGTCACCCATTGACCAGTATCGGTGAGGAAAGGAGGAACCAACATCGGTTAGGGATAACCAACATTGGTTAATGGCGAACCTGCATCGGTTTCATGTGCGTGACTATTATAATTAAGTTGTGGGAATTAGATCCATATTTAGTTGTAAAGTGAATCTAATGGTTGTAATTGCATAGCTCAAGTGCCCTAAGATTGTAGATGCATATATAAGCATAAATCTAGGGTCTAGAAGAGAGAATTCATTGAGAATTAAGAGAAGTTTCCTTTAGAGTGAAAAAGAGAAATTTGTAGAGAAGAAAGTACAGGACATCCAAGAAGGTGTGGAAGATTGCAAATCTTCATTGTATTTCATTTGTGATGATAAATTGGTTGTTTCTTTGTGGACGTAGCCCACATTGGATGAACCACATTAAATCTTGTGTATTGTTTCTTCTTGTTTATTTCCGTATTGATTGCTTTTATGGTTAGATTTAATTAATATATCTATACAACCGGTGTGCTAACCCCAACACCTATGTAGTGAATAATGCAGCCCAAATACATTCCTTAAGTTGCTCCTTTTTATCCAAGTAGTAGATAGAAAATATTAGCCCAATGCCCCTTATAATATTTAGTAGGTTGTGTATATATATGATTCATTTACTTGAATTTCGACATTAACAACACTAGAAGTTGAACCAACTTGATCAATATAGGTTGAGAAAAGATAAACAAGTGGCATGTAATTTTAAAATGTAAAAACACAAGCGAAGGGACAAAAGTGATCATAAGGGGATAATAACATTGGTTGCTATTGTCCCTTATTAGGCACTTATGTCGAGAAAGTTCCAGAGATAAATCACGAAATGCCCAACCGAGTAATAAATTATGTGATATCCAAAAGTAACCGGATAATTCCAAAAAATCAGAGTACAAAATCATGGAAAGGTAAAACAATGTCAATGTAAAGCAAAACATGTGTTATCAAAGTCTAAAAAGAACCAACAAAACGACAAAGGTAAAGAAGCAAATCTTGCTGCAGTAGAGGTAATGCAAGATGTTCTTATTCTCTCTTTAGATAATAGAATTGAATCATGGGTTTTAGATTCAAGGGCTTCTTTCCATGCAACCCATAATAAGTGTTATTTCAGAAATTATGTCCAGGAAAATTTTGTGTATGTTTATTTGGGTGATGATGAACCTTGCAGTATCACTGGTAAAGGGGAAGTTCATCTAAAATTATAAAATGGAAATACTTGGGTATTAAAATATGTTAGGCACGTGCCAAGCTTCAGGAGGAATCTTATTTCTATAGGGAAACTAGGTGAAGTTGGTTACATGGTTACATTTACAGGAGACTCTCAGAAATTCACCAAGAGTGCTTGTGTTGTGGTAAGAGGTAAGAAGGTGGGAACGTTATATTTATATACATGTGTTACGGATTCTTTTTCTGCATTATCTACTTTAGATTCAGATGCATGTATGTGGCTTAATTGGTTGGGCCATATTAGTCAAAAAGGAATGTAGATCTTAAAGGCTAAGGGTAAGTTATCATATTTGAAATATTTAGATCTTGATTTATGTGAGCATTGTGTCTTTGGAAAGTAAAAGAGAGTGAGATTCCTCAAATTGGGGGCAACTAAGAAGGAGCAAAAATTAGAGCTTGTACACTCAAATGTGTGGGGACCAACTTAAGTAGTTTCTCATGGAGGATCCTAGTATTATGTTACTTTCATTGATGATGCTACAAGAAAGGCATGGGTTTATTGTATTAAACGTAAATATGATGTTTTTGATACTTTTAAAAGATGAAAATCCCTTGTTAAGAATGAATCAAATTCAAAGTTAAAATGCCTTATATATGACAATGGTGGTGAATATTGTAGCAAGGCTTTCAATGATTATTATTCAGTGAATGGGATACGTAGAGAAAGAACAGTTCTAAGAACACCACAGTAGAATGGTGTTGCTGAAAAAATGAACAGAACAATCATAGAACGTGCTAGAAGTATGAGGATACATTCTGGATTGCCTTTGCAGTTTTGGGAAAAATCAGTTAATACAATGGTTTATTTTATTAATCGCGGGCCTTCAAGTTCACTAGATGGAGGAATACCAGAGGAATCTTGGACCGGAAAAGAGGTAGATAATTATTTTCTTAAAGTTTTTGGTTCAGAAGATTTTTTACACATTCATAAGGAAAATAGGAAAAAGTTGGATGCAAAATCTAAGAGATGCACTTTCATTGGTTATGGATCTGATGATTTCATATTCCATTTTTGGGATTTAGAGAATTCTAAAATTATTAGGAGTCGTGATATTGAATGGAATGAAAAGATAATGTATAGGGATCAAATTTTGGTACCCAAGGACAAACCGGTTGAGAAGTTTGTGAATGAAAATGAACTCTCAGATTTAAAAGTAATACCGACTAGGTTACACAGTAACTAGTGCCAGTTGACCCTTGACTTTCATCAGTTAGCAGAATTGGTATCAGTTATAGAAGAGCCAAACCAACATCTCTTAGCAGAACCGATGTCAGTTACATGTGACATGCACGGGTCACTGACAGATTTTGTTAAGATGACTTCTATTCATACTGTATTGAATTTATTTGCACTACATGATTTGTATTTAGAGCAACTAGATGTGAAGACGACTTTCCTTCATGGTGATTTGGATGAAGAGATGTATATGCAACAACCGCTTAAGTATGAATTCAAGGGTAAGGAGAAATTAGTGTGTAGGTTGAAAAAGAGCATATATGGGCTCAAGCAAGCTCCAAGGCAATGGTACATGAGGTTCGATAGTTTTATGCATGAGCATGGTTACTTTAGATGTGAATCTGACCATTGTGTATATTTCAAGAAGCTTGAAAATGGGAGCTATATTATTTTGTTACTATATGTGGATGATATTGTTATTACAGGATCTAGTATGCAAGACATTGGTGAGCTTAAGGGAAATATAGCTCACACATTTTCTATGAAGGATTTAGGAGCTAGAAAAAGAATCCTTGGCATTCAAATACACAGAGACAGGAAGAACAAGAAATTGTATTTGTCTTAGGAGGATTATATCTACAGGGTGATAGAAAGGTTCAAGATGCAGAATGCAAAACCTACCAGTACACCTATGGCTGGACACTTCAAATTGAGCAAATATCAGTGTCCTTCATAACATGGGGAGGTCAAATACATGACATGAGTTTCATATGCTTCAGCAGTTGGGAGCCTCATGTATGTTATGGTTTGTACCAGACTAGACATTACACAGGCAGTGGGAGTTGTGAGTAGATATATGGTCAATCCAAGTAAAGAGCATTGGAAGGTAGTCCAATGGATACTCATGTATTTGAAAGGTACATCTAGCATGCAGTTATACTATGGAGGTTTAGTTATTTCATTATGTGGTTATGTTGATTCGGATATGGATGGAGATCTGGATGGTAGGAGGAGCACAACTGAATATATTTTCATAGTAGGTGGGACATCAGTTTAGCTGGATTTCAAGATTGTAGAAGGTTGTGGCTTTGTCTACTACAGAGGCAGAGTATGTTTTAGCTACAGAGGCTAGCAAGGGAGATGATATGGATGAGTAGGTTCATAAAAGAGTCAGGAAAGGAGTAAGATGATTGAAAATTGTTCAGTGATAGTTTAAAGTGTAATTCATTTGGAAAATAACTCATCATTTCATTTGAGAACAAAATACATTCAGTTGAGGTATCACTTCATACGACAGGTGTTGGAGGATGGGCAGTTTAAATATAGAAAAGATTCATACAAGTGAGAACCCTGTGGATATGCTAACAAAGTTGTTAGCAAAGGAGAGGTTGGAGCTACACTCCACTTCTGTTGGTCTTCGAGGTTTGAGTCTTAAAGAGGAAGAAACAAAGCTAAGGAAGGATCAAAGAATAGCAATGTACAAGTATGGTGTAGTAATTAATCTCCAAGTGGGAGATTGTTTAGTTGTGGAGCTCAATTACTTCAGATTAACATGCAGTATGAAACTTGCTGAAAATCACAGTAACCGACATCGATTATGGAGGGACCAATATCGGTCAGGCAAGGAGGAACTGACATCAGTTAGGTCTAAACGGCATTGGTTACCTCTGTGTGTGTGGTTTTAATTAACTCATGAGAATTGGATCTATTTTTAGTATTAAAGCAGATGTATTGATTATAATTGCATGGCTAAGTGCCCTAAGTTTGTATATGCCTATATAAGCATGAAAGCTAGGGTTTATAAGTAAGAATTAAGAACTTGCAAAATTTTGATGATTATTGTGAGAATAATTGTGAGAGAGAGAATTCTTGGAGAAGTAAAATCTTGAGTGAAAGAAAGTACTGTACATCTAAGAGGTGTGGAAGATTGTAAATCTTCATTGTATATCTTGTCAAAGTTTTAGATGATAGATTGGCTTGTTTCTTAGTGGACGTAGCCCACACTGGGTGAACCACGTTGAATCTGGTGTTGATTTATATCTCTTGTTTTGTATATTTCTTCTGGTAGAATATCTACTTTTATTTGCATGCATGCTTAGATTTGATATATTATCTGTACAACCGGTGTGTGCTAACCCCCAACAGTTTTTAAATTGGATAAATAGATTTATCTATAGGCTATAAGCTAAAATGTTTAAAATATATTTGGTTTGATCAATATATTTATTAATTCACAATTGCTAGTGCTCTATTCATTTGTACGATAAATCGCCTATTTACTACATCCTTTTATACTCATTAAGTCGTGGAACAATGTCGAATTATTCATGAGGATGAAAAATAATGTTTAGTTTCAAGTGTATATAATTGCCTTTAATAAATTTGGGTTAGGAATAAGAAGAAAAATTTATTAAAATTTTAAGTTTAACCTATAAAATTTCGACCAATGTGATCCCAGGACCAGTAGAATGTGCAATGATCTAATCATTTCATAAATCTTTGACCATTTATTATCTAATGATCCAAAACAAAAAGATTGACATTCTAAATCATTTGGATATTTAAATGGGAAATAGTAGCAAACATGATTTTTTGGTGAAGTGTTGTGTGGGTCGAAATTTTCCAAATAGCTAATAATGAATCTTAAAACTTCCTAAAATGCACATAATTACATATTCACCACTAAATTTTTCCTAACACATAAAACATGCATGCCTATATAACTTTAAAAAATAAATTATTTTTCATAATTACTCTAGGTATCAAATAAAAAGTACACAATTTTCCATACTTCCTACTCATCATACGAGTATGAGATGCATATGTCCCTACCATTCCACCCCTCCCTCATGCCAATATTCCCATAATGCACAATTTATTTAATAGCTATTAAAGAATTTATAACACATGAAAGTAATAAGCAATCAATAACATAATCATATTAATTCAATAAAGATTAATTAAAACATTTATTAGCCATAACACAATAATAGGTTTTTGTGATTAGTGTAAATTTTCATTCTATCTCTGGCTCAATAAAGTGCAACTCTTAACCACATGCATGTTGCTTTTAGGCATCCATTTGGTACTATCTATCCCTCATGGTACATATACATTGCAACCACCTAATTAATCTCAAATCTACTTTGTGAAACATCTCTATCATATCTCAGAGCATTTTTCCTAGAATTGATTCTTAATATTTTTTACTCAATAAAGGCACCTAGGTTTGATAAGAAAAAAAATCTAATGAAAAAAGTCTCATAATTTTCATAAGAAAATCTATTTCAAATCATGATAAAAATTATCCATATATGGTGTCATAATTGGAGAGAAATGGAAACTTTTCCACAAACAATTCATGTATTTTTTTTTAAATCCTAAAAAACATATTTGTTTATATAAAAGATCATAAAAATTCATATTTACTACTCAAATGGGATGTCATGCCCTAGGGTTTTAAACAATAAAAAATTCAAGAAGTTATCTCACAATGAAATACCGAATAATATTTCCATAAATTATTTTAAAATGGCCTCCCCATATACAAGGATTTATATAAAATAAAAAACAACAATTTAAATTTATAAATAGAGTACCCAAATTTGGGAATATCCTTTAAAAACAAAATTTTAGTTTAGAGAATGAAGGCATCCATATGTGGGGTTTGCCCTAATATTTTCCCTTCTATTTACTCACATAAAAGAACAACAGTTTTTTTTAAAATGCACTTTTATATATGTAAACAAAATATGTACAACATTAATCATATAAGAATTGGATGGAAAGAAGTCACTCCCCCATCATACGAAGTATATTGAGCTAGGTAGGCCTTGAGAGAGATGCCAATTTACAACAAAACCACTATAAAAGTGTGATAATCAATAAAAAAAGGTGAGAAAAACAAGAAACCCATAAAACTAGGTCGTAATCGCAACATGGAGGACTGAGGAGGAGGCAGAGCGCTATCGGGTTTGTCACTACAGCCAAAACTAGAGGGGTGAGCCGAGTCTGGGATGGGCTCCCATCCACTTTCCTGTTACTCCTGCTACTACTGATCGTAAACCTTGGTATATGGACGAGAGGGAGAAATGACAAGATCCAGCCATGGGAATTTTCCTTGCTGAGGAACATTCCAACTAGCGCCACCAGAATCAGCAAGCCAACCAAAAACCTCGCTATGAGTATGGGAAGGAGGTTGAGAGTGAGGGGACCACTACCATTAAAGAGAAGGGATCCACAAGCTTTGAGAGCGACGTTTGGGATTCCCGGGAGACCCGAGGAAAAGGAGAAGAGTGATGTAAATGAGGTAATAAGCGACAACGGGCGTCTAGAGGCACATGACTGACCGTATAAGGGGTGGTGCCCCAATGGTCAAGTAAGTGCTAGAGGTGTTCGACCTCTAGCTAAACTTTCTCACCCTGGTTTTAAATATGGAGCATTACAATGGAAATAACCACTTTATTAGAGGATGGTTGTAACGAAGGTTTGGCATCTGTACCCATGCATCTAAAGTAAGAACATTAACTTTTGCGCCTATGTCAATTAATATATTGCTCAAAAGACACCCATCCACAATAGCATTCAGAGTGATCTCCTTGTCAGAATCCAAGCTATGAGGGGGGACATTGGCATGCAGGATCTATCATCCATTCTCAATACCTGTGTGTAGAGTGTTTCCCTTTAGCCAATTCCCTAGTATTGGAATAATATTCTTGTTAGGCCTCAAAATATTGGCTAAGTACCAAAGGGCATGTGCACGCGCGGGGGGAGGGACAGTAAAGAAGAAGGGCACATGGGGGAAAAGCATGCAAGATAGGTGTTTTATAAGGGTTTAGTAGAAACCGCGGCATGCACGTAAGGCAGAGCAAAAGATCTCATGAATTATCCATATTCATCTCTCCAAGAAGCACTTGAGGAAAAATGTGACCCGACTAGGCGTGCTGAGTGGATAAGGTGCCAACCTAACAACTTGGTGGTCAAGGAAAGAATATCCCATGCGTAGAACATTCCCAAAAGACATCATTGCAGAAAGTGGAGATCTCAGATCAAAATAAGCATGCTCCATTAGAGGACCACATGGACACTTGACAAGCAATATTCTCCTAGAGGAATTCATGGTGGTTGGTGCTAAAGCTATTTATAGAGATGATCTAGAGCGAGGAAGACACGCTTGAATGGAGAGAGATCTCATGAGGGGAAGCTTCAGGATCATCACAGAGAGAATGAAATGTGAAGCGTTGCAAAAAAGAGTAAGAGGTTCTAAGGGCTGGGGTTACCATTAGAGGGATGTAGGAATGATATCATATCTAGAGGGATGGGTCTGCGAAAATTTATGTAATATGGGAAGCATAGCTAGGGTCTCTGATACATGAGTCATGTCTGTCTTGATACATTTGGTTTATTCTGACCCTTTTGAATGTAATGTGGTTACTGGAACTATGATGAATATAAATATATGTTCTGAATATATTGTTCATGGGTGTAAACCCTAGTATCTTTTCTTTATGTCATGATTCAAATCTTCTCTCTATATGATGTTTCTCTTATCTGGATGAGTATATTGATATAATAAATCATCTTATGCCTTCAGAATGTATGTATGATCATTTACTTTTTTGAATTTAATATGTTATCAATGGCATCATCTTCTCACAATGCCCCCATAAAAGGAGGGGCTTGGCGCCCGCGCGTTCCTTGGGTGAGCACCCAATGCCCGCTGGGTGATAGGATGATGTGCATGGGATTAAAGTGTTGTTCTAAAGGAACATAAAAAATGACTACAATTCTTCAAGTGCAACATCTTGCATTCCTCTTTCAAATCATCAACATCTGATTGGACCGTCTCTATTGCCTTATTTTGTTCCAACTTACGTTATTGCTCCTTTAAACACTGTATTTCACCCTAAAGATTTCTGAGCACCTCCATGGTCTTCTTATAAACCTCCTTATGGTGTGTAGGATCTGGGTATTTTACATGTAAAACCTCCTCCTTAGTAATGGTAGGCTTCTATTGCAACGTTTCTCTAGTGCACGCAACTTTAATGTGTGTAGTAATCTTCATAGGTACTACCTCGGGTTCCGATGCCAACTTTATCATCCATTGATTTTCCATTGTGTCTTGTATTCTAACCATCCCTGCATCATTTTTCTCCTGTTTATGTTGCTTGTTAAGATGCTCATATAAGTCTAGGAACTCCTCATAGTTATGATTCTTTCCATAAAAAGAACAAGTAATATTCTGAGGGCATTTGCTCTTGTAGTGGTTAGGAGATCCGCACGTATAACATGTCCCACAACAAAAATCACCCCGTCCAACACCACATCCTTAGCCCCTAAATCCACCACGGTATCCTCGATCTCTGCCACGACCTCCTTCAAATCACCCTTCGTTCTGATCATAGTGCCCCTGAGTTTGATCACAATCATGGGGCTCACTCTTACCTTTAGATTTATTTGATACTCCTGTCTGTCGTACACCAATATCAATGGCATCATGGATCTGATCAATCAACCTAAAATCCTTGGTATTGTGAGTCGTGGACTGAAAAATCTTACAGTAGAAAGATGCATTCTTTCTTATTGTGCATTTTAACATTGGGCAGTGGCTTACATCATGGTCTAAATGACATATCTCGCAGTCTAGTAACAATGAACACATTGACCTGTAGGGACAACTATCCTTACTATGCCCCTCAAATTCACAATTTGTTAACCAAATCCTGGTACACGTCTCATGTGCTGAATTGACTGATAATTTCTCCAACTACTTTTCCATAGCTGCAATCTGAGCTTCCAGGAATGGGATTACTCCACTGTCTATACTTCTAATTGTTTCAACACACAATGGTACTTCAAGTGCTTCACGTGGATCTGTATGTCTTATGTGACAGCACCCTCCTAAAAGGTGTGATCAAGCCTCCAAAAAAACCATTGTGCGTGTTGGCTTGCATGGATATCATACGAAAGTTTAGACAAAAGTGTTTTGAAATGGGCATCATATTCCTGAACACTCTAAGTAATGCCATGCTTAATATCCTTGAGCATGCTTATACTCTTCTACTCAAACTCAAGGATATAAAATTCCTTAAGGAAAACATCATGTAATGTTCTATAATCTACACAAGTCTGATCAAGGTCAAACTTCCTATACCAACTGTGTGTGCATCCCTGCAACATAGTTGTGAACTAACTTGTCTTGCGCTTAGAAATCATGATCCCTTTTGCACGCCATAGTATCTCACACATGTGCACATGCTCATCAACATCTTATATTCCCCATATACTCTGGAAGATGAAGTAACATTTCCATGTAAATATTTTGTTGTTGTCGAGGACCATGCCCACTAGATCTAGAACCCCCTGTGTTACCTCTTCCTTCAAACCCACCAGATCCACTAGAACTAGAGCCACCTATGCCCCCTAATCCTCCACATGTAGTTGGAAGTGAACTAGAGGATGTACTTCCATGTATCCCAATAGTGGTACTAAACTAAATTCCTATAGTTTGCAAGGTGGTACTACCCCCGGAGGTGAGTCCAAAATTCTATGCACTTGAGTTCTGCGCTGACGACAAGCCTGAAAAGATACCTCCAAATAACAAGGAAGACGTCTGCCCAGCTATATATTTACTTTTTATTTGATTCACTCTTGTTATTTTATTGCCCAAACTAGTTTGCTAACTACTGGTTGTACTAGAAATTGGAAAACCAAGTGCAAGGACTAGGCTGCCAGGTAGATTCAGATACGCGTCTACGGCCCATGTCAGCTCTGCTGGTGCACTCTCATAAGAGGCTGATGAGGGTTACCTATCTTGCTTGCCTAAACGGGGGAGTTCCATATGCTCTGGCTCCACACCCTCAGTGTGAGTTCCAAATCCTTCACGAGCCATCTCTCTCCTCAACGCCATCCATTCTGTAATCTCGCGGTGCTTCCCTAACTCCCTCTCGCATGCCTCATTGTACTTAAGTTGCCTTTCTTCTCTTTTCCTTTCTACCACTAGGTCTGCCATCCTTCACCAAACCTGCCCTTTCTCGCATGCATGGTGGGGTTTAACTAGCCATCGGCTTCTCTTCCAAGTTCATGGTTACGAATAAGATCTTAATCACTAGTCGAATTCCTTGCAGATAGGCCCCCCTAGGATAATGTAAAAACTGGAACTTAGCTACATCCAGGCAAGAAAAAGTGGAAATTGAGTACTCCAAAATATAGCTATTCAAAACACCCTGGAACCAAGTATCCACAGCGCAGGTTTAAATCATATCAACATCATAGAAGACCTGAAATTATTCCTACATCTAGACAAGTGTGTGAAACCTCCTATTCCTTTTAGATGCATAAGCAACCAACCACTTGTACAACTCTATCGAAAAGATATCAAAGAAAATCTCTTTTAAACAATCATACAAGTTTTGTCCCACCCACATGCACACGTAAAACTTAAATCCAATGTTGAATCTCAAAGCGTATTATTCTTCCAGATATATTATCCACTCCTCAACACTTGATAACGTTAACCGGTATGTCTTCATCATGAAACATCCTGAAAACAACTTAAAAAGAGGTCTCAGTAATGGAACCAATGATGCAACCTAAAATTTAATGTGAATAACCCAAGTGTGCTGGAACATCACTCATCCTAAGATGAGCACTCACTTGTAGCGCGCAAAGATACCAAGTCCCTATTTAGAGTTTCTTGTGCAGGATGTTAGTGTGATGATGTTTAAACATGTTCAGATTCATAAGTAGACATAAACATTCCATAGTGCAAAATCCATATCTAGATCTTAGAGAATCCTGATAAATGAACTAAATAATAATTATGATAAGATTAACCATACAAGAACCATATTCAATCAACACCATTATCTAGCCAATATATTCCATTTCATAAATACTATAAAACACATAAGCTTCTTACACCGTAAAGTATCTCCATGAGTCATGTGCACGTCAAAACTAGTAGCACAACTCTACAATAATTCACCACACACACTAAACTACGCAAGTCAATACATATTTATAGGGGTGGGGAATTTCCCTTCACCACCTATGCACTTCTCAAAATAGGTCGCATGTTGATAATAGCCATGCACCTTTACAATAGTATGCACAACATGTAAGTGCTCTAACAATAGATGTGCTATAGTTAACTTCAAGTAGAACTCCTATTATTATCTCAAACTATGCATGACGCTTATCTACCATTTGTTCCCAAAATAACATTACGTATAGTGCAAGTCTTTATCTCTATGTGTGCTCTGCACGCTATCTCCAGAAATAGCCCTTATCTACAAAACAACTAAGTCCTAATCTAGGGTGCTTTAATACTATTATATTTATGTGCCCTATATTTACGTGCCCAATACTTAGAATATTTCTAGTATGGTTAAAATGGAGTCTGAAATGTAGTGCAACATTTGGTTATAAGTTCACTCTTTGGGTAACCATCGGGGTCAGTCTGACTCCACATTCTACATCTTTTTTTATTAGATTTGATCTGGTTTGTGGACATGTGCAGGTAGTCATCTATGTTTTCAGGCTACATGTGTAACCAAAACCCTAATAGCAAAACCAAATTGATAGAGAAGATCTTCTAACCAATAAAATCTTAGAACCTGAGCATCTAAGCAGACACTAGCATCCAGATCGATCACTAGCGCCTGGGGTGCTCCTATCCTCCTGTGGGAGCTTCTATACTGCATGTTTTTGTATTTTCGAGTCTTCATCGAGCCATTATGAATATGCTCCCACTTAGATATAGTAGATACTCATTCTTGATCATCTCCAGATTACGTGGAATTAGCTAGGTCATCTTCCCCTCTCATTTACTTAGGGTTTTTACATTATTAAATGCTTATTGCTTGTGCACTATTGTATATAGTACATGAATATCATTAGTTATAGTAAGTTACTCTGAAATAAAGGTTTAGTTCAATTTATATTTAATCACCAAAAAACTAGAAATTCAATGTCCCATGGACTTGGAGTATGAAGGAATTTTTGCAAAATTAGAAAAATTAAAAAAAAATTATGGGCATAAAGAATAGAGACTGCCATACATGGAAAATTAGCCACACCAAGCCATAGAGCTAGGGAGAAAAATTATTCAAGTTTTAAGTTTTGAGAAAGTTACGGAGGTCATAAAAGTTGCAAAGGTCATAAAATTTACAAAGGTCATGAAATTTGTAGAGGTCACAAAATTCACAGAGGTCATGAAATTTGTGGAGGTCATAAAATTTGTGGAGGTCATAAAACCCACAAAAGGTCATAAAAGCCACAAAAAACACAGAAAAATTTGTGACGCATGAGGATGACCACAAATTTTTTTTTAGCTTTATTTTCAATCAAAAATCTAATTTTGGAGCATCTAAAAGCTAAAATAAAATTAAAGCATGCAAGAGGGCTTAATTGGAGCATACACAAGTTCATATTTTTGGAAACACAACATGCAAATGAGCTTCTATATTTAAAACATGTTTTTCTTTTCTAGGAATGAATTTTGACTATTTTTGGACATGTTTTGGTATTCTAAGCATGTGTTTTAGTTTTATCATCACTTTTCATGCATGATATTCACATGTTGTCTATTTTTAGAACCAAGCTTGCATGTCTATGTTTTTTTCCTTCTTCTATCTCTCAATTTTTTTATAAAACTTCCATAATTCATTGTAAAAGGGATCGTTGCATTTTTGTTCATTATTCTGGAGTTATTTGGTGTTTTAAGTGGAATAACATGGGTCATGAGTGATCCTTTGTACTTATTTCACCTCTTAGATCAATAAATGAGTTGTTTTACCTTCCTACAATATGTATATTGTATAAAATCCTATTTTTAAAATGATTTTATCTCGTGATACTTGTTGTCTCCTTGATTTACAGTTTAATCTCCATGATTTTAGGTTGTTTAATGTCAATTAATAGGTCATAAATTGTGTTTAACTCAGTTTTTTGCGGTATCTTGTTGTGGAGTTCACCAAATTTCCCTCAAAACCATTTGTTTTCCTTCTTTATTCTACCACAAGCTTCAAACCTTTATATGAAACACTTTAAAAGTGACATATTTCTTTGTAGGGTTTGTATGGTGTTTTTCATTCCTGTGGTACATCTGTGTGGTTCAAAAAAGTATAAATATCCTTTAAATTTCTAGTGTATCACCATCTTTTCAAATTTGTCCCTTATTTCTCTCTCCATTTTCCTTGTGGTTTCAGTAGAATAGAGTAGTATTATGAGTATAATCTAGTTTAGGTGTTACCTAGGGGAACCATACCTCTCTGGAGAATCACTCCAATATATAGGTCACCCACAACCTAGGATTGTTTCCATTTTTTCAATCGAAAAGAGAGATTCCACACCACTCTCTGTAGGGCGCATTTCAAAGTGACAATAGTTTTTGTCACGCTCGGTGGGAGTAGAACAAATAAATTTTCATAGATTTGATGTTGTTCTTGGAAAATATCAGTGTTTTAGACACATTCATCCATCATCTGATAGCTCCATAAGTTTAAAGAGCATCCTGGTGGCAGATTAGTGTATATTTCATTCAGTTACCTTTTAATTTAGCAAAGAGAAAGATGTTTTTGAGTTCCAAACCATATACCAAATCTCCTCCCACCCCACAAAATCCAAGTTAACTTCCAAATTTTCCATATCCAATATGGATTTTAATATGACCATTCCAAGAAATCTAGTTTTTGTTCCCTTCAATGATGGTAGCCCATACAACTTTCCCGTCATGACAACATCCTTGTGTCTTCCCTTAAAAGCATTTCGTTTTTCACTAGAGAAAACCAAGTTACACCCATATAAAACATTAAATATGTGGCCAATATATGTTCTATTTATAATGTTACTCAATACAATGTTGCAATCAGATTATTGTCAGACTCCTTCAAAGGTAAAGCATTGCAGTGGTATAGGGGACTAGTATTAAATTCTATTAGTACATGGGATTAGCTAGGAGAAGTTTGTTACAGGTAATTTAAAGATAAATCAGATAATCTTTCATTAGTGTAACAATTTAATTCCATAAAGATAGAACCACAAAAATTAATGTCAAATTTTTATTTCATATTTCAAAGAACCTGGGACATAATTCCACACAACTGGTAAGGCCTACTCATGAGTATGATTTTTGGTATTATCTAAGGGCTTTAAATTCTGATATTTTACTGATGATGTAATCAATGGGTTGAAAGACACTTCATAATGTTTATGATGTAGCATTTGGAGCTATAAAATAGCCTTATACAAGTAGGGAAAATAGGACCAAGGCCTCCCATGCCCATCTTTCCAAAGATTTATCCCCCCACTTCCCTTTCAATACCTACAATAGCTCTAATTCCAACGCCTTTTACTCAGTCTTAAGTCAAATTAATGAAACCCTAAGCAATCAAATTACTTACAAGAGTTGAGGAGCGTGTTAAAAGATCTTGGGAGTGAGATAGTTTTCCTCTAAAGATAGAAAAATAATACTTATAGACCCTATTATCCACCCAATCAGCAGACTGGGCCCCCTTTCCAACCAAATATGCAAATCCAAAATCAGTTTACTAATGCTAAACCTATTTAATCATTTAACCCCAATGTTTCTAGCACCAAAGGAAATTGTACCTATCCAAAACAATCTAATACAAGGCTATGAGTGGTGTTATCCTTACAATTTAGCTCATTACCAAAACTCTTGTCCCAATGGTTTTCTAAATCAAACACTTATCATGTAAGATGATTCTATATCTCAAAACTCATCAGTTGAGACCCCATCACAACAAGAATATTCCCAAGAATTGGTGCATAATTATGTCACACTTTTTAAATGACAAAAGGATGATTTTTGTGGCTTAAATCAGCTAGAAAATCAGAAAAAACGGTCTTTTACTTCTATGGCAGTGAACATAAGATCTAAGAAAAGAGCAATAGAAATGGATCAACTAACTAGTAAGAGTAATTCTTAGCCTTCTCCAATACTGCAAAGTGCTGTTTTAGTTTTTAATCAATAAGGCACTCAGAAAAATCATTCTATAAGAGTTCAAGATCACCAAGAGATTCCAATTCTAACACCACCAATGCAAGAAGGTAATGTTGTTATCAAAGTACAACAGAAAGTTAGTACTTCATATTTAAATATTCTTGATCTTATGAAGCAAACTAAGGTTAACATGATAATGTGGGATTCTAAATGTCTCTTCTAGCTCAAAAATATCTTTTTCAAGAAGATTTTTCTAATCTCAGTCTCTCTAAGCCAACCATCTAAAGAACCATTTAAAGTTGTGCTTACTAACATACCTAATAAAAAATAATCCCAAGAAAGAGAAAGTGTTAAACCACCTCATTTCTATGTTTCGTTGATCATAGGCCAAAACCTAGTCCACAATTGCATGATTGATTTGGGAGCTTCTAGTTTAGTTATGCCCAAACAAATTTTTGATAAATTTGGTATGGAATATGAGCCTCTTTCTAAAGGAGTAGTTCAGGTAGATGGAACACCTGTAGAGACCCTTGGATTCATTAGAGTAATGATCCTAACCTTACATGCATTCCCCATCTTCTCCATTCCTCAATATGTCTTCATCGTTGATCTTCCTCCCCTTTTCAACTTGTGTCTTTCTAGAGATTTCATGGCTAAAATTAGAGGCTAGTTATCATTAGAATAGTCTAAGGTGTTGTTTAGAACAAGGTATAACACTAAAGTTACAATAAGGTCTGAGCCCATCTCAACAAGTCATATAGAGCCTTATATTTCTAGTGTTATCAATTCCAATTATATGATCACGGATGAAGAAGACCAACTAGTTGACCAAGAACTAGGCACACTTCTTAAGGTAATTCAATATTTATTACTTGATGAATGGGCTACTCAAAGTCGTGTTGTTGATCCATATATTCATATTGAAGATGTAGGTCTTGGAACATTTTTTATATATGAAGAAAATTCTATTATTCCTAACCTTATCAAATCATATCAACATGATGAAGGTTTATGCAAATTATTCTTTGATAGATCAAGAAGTGAAAATGGATTAGGTGGGGGAATCATGTAGATTTATCCAACAAAAGAGAAGTATTTCTCAACTTTAATATTTCAGTTTACTTGCACTAAAAATAAAATTGTTCATGGCATTAAGTGGGCAAAAAAGAGAGGAGTAAAGTTGTAATGCAAGAAAAGATTAGTAAATGAATGCAAGAAAAACAAAAATATTTTTTCTCCTAATCTAATCTTCTCAAACAAAACCTCAAATAGAGCAATGGATTAAAAAGAAGGAGAGAATAATATATGCACTTTCCTACAATATTGCAAACTCCTCACTTGATGAGTTGGATTTTCTCTTAGATTGTTGATGATTCTTGGATTGCTTTTGATTTGTGGATGCACTTGGACAACACCTCCCCTTGATTGCCTTTGATTTCTTGATGAAGGATGAAGGATTGATTGTAGATGAATGGATTGATGGAGTGATTGAATATGAAAATGGATGATTGATTGATAGAATTAGGATAACTTTTTTATGGGTTTTTAAGTTGTGCTCTCGTGGAGGAGGAGAGCTAAATTTATAGTTTGTGGGTGGAGGATTGGAGGGTCAAGATTGATCCAAGTAGGATGAGGATCAATGGTGGAGGATTCATGAGATGATTGGAGAGATCTTGAATGGATAATTCTAGATTTTATGAGAACTCTCCATTGAATTAAAAATTCAATGGAATAGTGTACATTTATTTGAATATTTGAAAATGAGAGGGAAGAATAGAGAGGCTTCTAGAAATAGAAGCCTCTAGATTTAGAGGTGAGGATATGATTAGGATTAGGATTATATTAGGTTAATTAATGATGATTAGGGGGTGTGATTTGATGGAAAGGCTAGGTGTAGAGATGTGTAGAGTAGGTAGGTAGGAATAGTAAATTCCTATAAATGTTAATGAAGCATTAAAATAAGATAATATGATATTATAGTGAAATAAAAGAGATTAAGGATGAAATGAGATAAATGAGAAATGATGAAAGGGTAAATGTGATGAGATATATTTTTAATGATAAAATGGAATATTTAGATAAATGATGGAATATTAGAATAAAGAGATTAATGTTGATATTAATAATAATTAATCTTGTGATTGATTATTATATGGATTTAGATGATGTTTCGGGACTGTTGTCACCCTCAAAATCCCCCTCGTTTTTCAAGTCAAGTTTCGAAAATTTTGAGTTGGTGCCTTTGAGAGATGTTTGAGCAGATTGAGAAGTCTAGAGAGATAGAAAAGTTTGTGATTTGAAGAATTTGGTGCTCATTTACAATCTTACTTGGTTAATTTAAAATCTTATAGTCCTCATGGTTTGAAAAACTTTCTGTCTTCCCGTCTAGATGCTTAAAAATTGTTTCTTCCATTCGAATGAAATTGTTAAATCCTTTTCTATGGCCATGGATCGCATCGAGCCTGGTATTGTTTACAGTTATTTTTCCATGAGGATCCAAGTTCAAAATGGATCTTAATTGAGCGGATGGCGCCACGTGTCTCATTAACACACCTCCAAGGGTCGAAGCCAAAGGAGGTTCCCCAAACATGCGCTAGCTCTCCACATGCCTCATCGGCACAACTTTAAAGGCGCGCCCCAAAGAGAGACCTTAAACGTGTGCCATCCCTCCACATGTCCCTAGTCTGAAAAAGAGACAGAGGCCAACCGGTTTAGAATTGACTAAGTATAAGAGGGTCAGCGGAAGCCTCCACGTGCCTAAGGTCAAACATATGGCCCCACCAAACAAAAGGGACTTAGCCAAAACACAAAGAAATAGAGCAAAGTCATGGAAGGAGCCACGTGTATCTTCAGCGCTCTTTCAAAAGGTGAATCCAAAAGTGGCCCCGCTCATGCCGAGACGGGAAAAATTCAAATATCGAGCCCGCATCGAAATTCAAAGTGGGGAGGCGGGACATCGGAGCTCTTTTGGAATTTTGGATTTGTTTCCATAAAAGGCGTAAAGTAATAAAGTGAACCATGGCCCCACTCACGCCAAAGGGAAAAATTCAAATGTTAAGCCTGCATCAAAAGTCAAAGTGGGAAGGCGTATCGGTGGAGAACTTTGAGATTTTGAGCCTTGTTTCCAAAAGGAGTAAAATTATAAAGTAAGCCACGACTCCGTTACCACTCAGGTAAAGCCACATGTCAGACCCAAATGCAAAATGTGAAGTTGCAGGCTTATGGGGCTACGGGGGAAATTTTGCACTTTTGCATATTTTGTGCTAAAAGTGCAATTTCAATTTCAGGACCGCGGATCTATTTTGCAAAAATTACATTTTTTCCATTTTATACGGATTCAATTCAAATATTCAAATGAGCATAACTTTCACTCCAGTGCTCGAAATTCAACAAATTTTATACTTTTGGAAGGGTCTTGGTCTCCTCTACACCATGGAAGCATAGAATATTGTTTTTAGTAGGAGTTGATGGTTAGAAAGCTAGAAAACCTCTTTCACGCCATTAATATGTGATCTGATTGCTTCAAATAGATCAGATTTGATCTGATCTTCATCCTTCCTTCTCCAACATGCCAAACAGACATGAAGAACCAACTGGATATCTTGATTTGGGTGAAAATTTGGAAAATGTCTTTCAAGCCATTAATACGGGATCCAATTTCTTCAACTAGATCAAATTTGATTTGATCTTTCGTCCTTCCTTCTTCAGCATGGCAAAAACATGCAGAACTAGATTTGATAGATTGTAGGTGGATTTGTAGGGGCATTGATGGTTGGTGGTTAAGCTTCCAAATTAGATTTTCTTCCTTCTCTCCTTCCCCTCTTTTCACTTCATCTATAAATGTAAGAGCTTGGCTCATTGCAAATGTTGGACTCTGGTACTTTTGAAGTGTAATTATAGTCAAAAGTAAATCAATACATAAGGATTTTCCCCTTTTCTCTATCTTCGTCCATTGTCCCTTCTTGCTTACTTGAAATTCACAAATCATTTATCTTCTATGATAATAAACTTTGTGTTCTTATTGATATGATTTCTAGAACTTTGTGTCTGTGGAATGATATCTTATGCTGTGAATGTGAATCATTTTGTTCTATATCACTCTTGCTCAGTATGTATAGGGTTATACTTTGTTATCTATATTTCCTGAAATTATTGTTATATTATGCTCTTTCCTTTCTTCAGTTTTTCCATTCATTTATATTGATAATCTTTTTGGTATAAAATCATTTCAATATTTCAAAGGCCCATCCTTAAGATGAAAGTTATACATTTGTATATAAGCTTTGTTGCTTGCTTTCAATAAGGGAACCTCTCCCATAAAGAGGAGGGACCTGTTGTCCCCTGACTATGGTTTTGACTAAAGCACCATTTTAAAACCCAACAAGGATAGATTAATCATAATTGATCATGTTAACATTTTAGATGTCTACATTTTCCCACTCTTTAAAGTTTTATTACGAAGCAATGACGATTCAAAGAAAAGAAGAAAAGGTGTTAGGATGGTGGTATGATGCCCCCTCAAGTGGGTAGGTGAGGAGGAAGGAGGTGTGTAGCCACTCGAAAAGAGAGGAGATGTCCTAATGAGAATATGAAGGGGTTGTGGGTGAGAGGATGAGAAGATGAGAGGATGTTAACTATAGGATGCCCTAGTCATCGATGTATGAAAAGGGTGTACAATGTTTTGGTTTTGGATGCCCCAATAAAGGGGTTGAATTTTTGGATGTTTAGATATTGGATGTTGTTGGATTTTGGATGTTTAGATATTGTTGGATCACATGATTTTTTATTGTTGAATGCCCCAGGTACGGGGGGTAGGATGTTTGATGGTTGGATTTTGGATTCTTTTTTGTTGATATTAGATGTTGGATTTGGATGATTTGGATTTTTGGATGTGAATATGCTTGGGTGAAAGTATTTGATAGGATTGATTGAAAATGTTGGATATATTGATTAGATGAATAAAATTTGATGATTGGATGTTAGATGATTGATGAAAGGTTGGTTGGATAAGGTGATGATTATTAGGCTAAGTGATGGTGTAAAGGGGTGGTGCTATCGTAAAGTTCCAAAAATTACCATCATTAGCAAGTTTATTAAGATGTGGCATAGAGCAAGATGCACCAATGGTATAAATACCATGATGTTTTCATTGTTAGATTCCCATGTCCTCATATCATGGGACATAAAGAGGGTCTTCATATCATTGGACCAAAAATTAGCCTCATATCATCATCCATGAAAAATAAAAAGAAAGAAAAGAGGCCTCGTATCATCAGCCAAAATATGATGCAAATGTAAGACAAAGATAAACAAGCAAACAAGCACGCACACAGACACAAATGCATGCAAAAGTGTTTACAATTTTATGTGCGTTGTTGATTTTTATGGATTTTTAAGATTTTTAATATATATATTTGGATTTTTAAGATATTTTAGATGTGGTGGGATGAAGATGTGATAGGGATGGGTGGGGTTGAAAGGATGTGACTTTTTCCTATAAGTCCCAAGGTTTATGTGGATAGGGATTAGGGATACAGGGATGATTTTGGATAGGATAAATGATATGGGATAAAAGGATTGGTTGGATAAGATAGAGGAGGTTTTAGAGGATGAGGAATGTGATAAGGTAGGATATGGGTCTAGGTGATGACGTAGTTGATTGGATAAGGTAGGAGGATAAGATAGGCCCCTAGGTAAATGGTGGGATGATGGATGATAGTCTAGGTTTTTGTGCCCCCCCCCCCCCCCCCCCCCCCCCCCAAGCGTAAGAAAGAATAAAAAGTAAGGGATGGTGCCCCCAATGGATTATAAAGTTTCCCCCAGTCATAATGATGATGGGTTAAAGGAAGCAAAAGGGTGGATAGGATAAAGCAATAGGATCATCGATTGCCTATGGATGATGAATGCAAAAGGAAGTGGATACAAAGGATGGATGGTTAGAAATGGATGATGAACAAAAGATGAGCTTAAAATCACATGTTGTAAAATAAAAGTAGGACTAAGAAAAGATTGCAACCAAGTTCTAAGCCATACTTGGCAACATACAAGTGTGATGTCTCTTCGAGATGAAGTGTGTGTAAAATTGATAGTTAACTACTACTTGAAGTGAGGACTTAATGGGTAATATGTGAAGACAAACTAACCAATGTATAGGTAGTGATTAAGTCAAGTAGGTTGATGGAAGGTGAACGGAAGGTTAAGTTATGCATTGCTTCGCTCCCAGTCAAACGTCCATATCCCCGATGGAGATACATCTTATTCTTGTCACAACATTGCTCTACTACCATCCAAGCATCCATAACCCCAGTAGAGTTGATGGAAACACCCGTAGAGAGAGTCTTGAAGTGACTTGTATCTAATATTATTTTTAATTTTATTTTGGATTTTTTTAAGAGCTTCCACTCTCTTGAAAAATCTCAAGGGGTTAAGAATCACTAGTGGCTTGATGGGGGGATGGAGATGATTGTGGTGATGACATTGGGTAGAGTGTCATATAATGCACCCAAGGGTCTTCACCACAAGTTAATTAAGTGTTTTAAAGTGTGTGGATCTCTTAGAGGACAATGGTGCTTAAATTTTGGAGGTGATGATAGACAAAAATCACACAGTTGTAGTAGGTAATAATGACTTACAACATGTGTGATTGAGCTAGTCAAGTGTTTAAATGAGTGGATTGGAAGAGGATATGAGTGGATGTGATAGTAAGCATGGATTATATGTAAATGGGTGTGGATGTTAGATAGGAAGAGGATTGGTGGTAAGTAAATAAAATCCGTGTGTAAGTGACACCTTATGTGCTCAATCCATTTTTAAGTGTTTAGTATTTGTAGGGGTATTAAATGATTTGTGGTTGGGTTAGGTAGTTATAATGGTAGGATCAACAAGAGGAGTTGTAGAAATGGGTTGTGAGGGAGTAGTATGAGGGTCGTTGTTAATGTTAGGTTTATACCCTAATCCTAAATGACCTGGATGTCGATGAAGAGAGATAGGTTTGTGAATGCCTTGTTTATGAATGACCAAGTCTTTTCCTTGATGTTTCATATTAGCAAACATATTTTTCACTTTATGGGATGAAGTGGATGGAGAAGATGATATCATGTGGTCATCATGAGACAGGGGGATTGTAATTTTTTCATCCACTGAGAGGTCGGATTTAATGAATGTTGGTGGAGGTGATTTGTAATGGTTTTTGGTTAATGATGGATGTTTAGATGTACGATGATATTTGAATGGGTGACGATGTTTGGGTTCAGGTTGGGCTTTGGATGGTGGAAAATGGTTAGAGATAGGGTTAGGATGGAAAGGTGATGGATAGAGAGGTACACGGATAAGAATTCCTTGGTTAATGAGGTTTTGGACATAACACATAAACTACATGCAACGATTGGTCAAATGTCCATGTGTGCGATAGAAGTCACAATAATAGTTCTCTAGATACCAATATGGTTTGGGGATGTTTTGATCGTGTGATTTTATTAGGGGATGGTTGATCATGTTGAAGTTTTTAATATGATGGAAGATGGTAGTCAAGGATTCACTTAAGGAGGCGAAGGCAGTTGGGTTTTGTAAGAGAGATGGTGTGGGTAATAAGGGTGGGATAGGTATGATATGTGTAGGAGTGGGTAGGATCGGAGAAGATTGATTGGATTTATGTGATTTGGATATAGGTTTAGGTGTGGATTAGATGGTTTGGATTTGGATGGAGGATTAGCCTTGGGGTTGTTAGGATGTTGGTTTGGTTTTGGAGTGGTAGTGGATTTTGGCTTGGGATTGGATTTGGTTTATTTGGGAGAGGTGGATGGTGTAGGGTTGGTTTGTGTAGGATTATATGGTTTGGTTTGGGATGGAACAGATAAGGTAGATGTGGATGAAGAGGATACATTAGATTGGGTGGATGTAAAGGGTGGAGTAGATGTTGATGAGGGAGATGGGTTGAATTTAGGTGATGTTGGTTGAGTTGAGGTATAAGGGTATGTGTGGAAACCACAGTGGATTTGGGAGATTGAGGTGACTTAGGAGTCACATTGGATGGTTTGGGATTGGATTGGTGATTAGAAGATTTATTAGATGTGGATGGAGATGATAAAGGTGGCATGGGGGCCACGTTGGATGAAGTAATATTAGGGGATGAAAAATATGTGGGTGACTTAAGAGTCACACTTGATTGGATGGGGTTGGATATAAGTGAAGGAGGCTTAGTATCCAAAGTAGATGTTCGAGGAGGAGACTCAAGACTATCTACGAGAAAGTCCATGGGATGAGGTTGGGATGATGGGGATGAAGAGGATTTAGAACTAAGGTGTGATGTAGGGGATAAGGATTGTGGTTTGGTTTGATCTTGATTGGATACAAATGGGTATTTATAAGGTACATTATGATATGTTTTGATGGGAGGGAGTTGGGGATTAGATTGGTTGATGGGGGATGTGGGGGCCTTGGGACTTCCTAGGAGGAGTTTCGTAGTTAGGGAGGATGATAATGATGTGGGAGACAAATATTATGGTTGATTAAGTGATTGTTTTGATGTTTGATTATGATGGGTTTTGATTAGAGTAAGTGGAGATTTAGATTGATGGGATGGAGGGGTGGATAGTGGTGATGAAGGATTAGGCTCGAATAATAGGTTATAAAATTGTAAAATAAGGTTACTAGGTGGTGGTGGTGATTTGGGATATTTAGGTTTGGATTTTGATTTTGATTTTGATTTTGATTGGTTTTTTATTTGGAAGTGGATGTGGCGGAAAAATAATAGTTGGTTAAAGTTTGGTAAAGCTCAAAAAGGAGATCTTTATTGGTAGAAGGGGATGATTGGATTTGATTAAAATTGATGTAATTAGTTATGTGTGAGGAAGGAGGATGGTTAGATATGTTGGATGATGTGGATTTAGGATTGGGTGTGATTGGTTGTGTGGATGATGGATCATCTTAGTCGGTGTCAATAAGATCCTCACTATCATACGTGGATGTGAGGGAGGATGGTCAAGAAGATGTTTGGATAAGATGTGATTGGAGGTCAAGAATTTTTTGTTTAATATTTTGGATGGTTGTGAGGATGGTGGGATCAACTTGGGATGGGTTAGGAGATTGTTGAATAGAGAATGTGAGTGTCATACGTTGGTTTTTTAAAGATTAGATAATAATAGGGATGTTTTGATCAGAGTGGGAGGGTAAAGGTTGATGAGTGGCAGATTTGACTTTGATGGGAGCCATGATGAGGATGGGGGTTTAGATAAGATTTAGGAATAGGATTGGGTATGCATAGGATGTAGGTAAGATAGGATTAAGATGGAGGGATTATATATGGATAGGATGGATTAGGAAAGGGGATAAGACTGGGATAGTTACATGGATGGATTGGGTTTGATTATGTTTGGATGGGGGATTTCTTGATTTTTTGATTAATTTTTTATTGGTTAATTAATATGTGGTAAAAATAACACACATGCAACACATAACTAGTTAGTCCAATGGGTGTGCAATACAAGCTATAGCCCACTTTTAATACCACACACGATAGTGGTGCCCATTGAGTTGTCTCATCTCTACATCGATGTGTGATTAGCTAGCGAGTTATCTTCAATGGTTCTTTCCCTTGCACTATAGCTTGATTGTGGTCAAAGGCTACCTATGCTAGGATAAAAAAATATCTCTAGGGGCTTCCCCAATATACCTTGCAGTACATGGGGCCCAAAGTTGTGTTACAAGGATGTTGTCTAAGGCCTAGGTGTTGGGACGTGGAATCCCCTCACTTCACATCATGCTTAAAACAAGTAAGCACTTAGCTAATAACGACAATTGTCTAATAATTTATATACCCCGTCAGAACACGGGGTGTGTGTACATGTGTGAAGATGAAGCCCATGGTCACGAGACCCCTAGAACTATGACAAGCATGTGGATATCACTTCCACGTCATGTTTCCCCTAAAATTGAAAAATGGAAGAAGGTGGACCGCTTTTGATCCTCAAGATCATCCAAGGATGCGAGAGGAGAGCATACATGAAATCCAACCTTCGGGTTCAACAAACAAACATGCAAGGATACAAAATATAAAAAGGTGCAAGATATATTCAAGATAAAGCTTTTTTAGTTTTGATTTTATTAAATGATAAAATATAATTAAAATTACAAAAGGGGTCTTCAAGAGGAGGCCCTGCAAAAAAAATTGGATCAGTAGTTTGGAAGAATAACCCCAATGTCTTAGACTAAAAGAGCTACAAAACAAAAAGGATTAGTCATTTTATATTGATTTTTTAATCTTTGGTAAGTGTAGGAAGTTGCACACAAAGTGTTAGTAGTTTGGAACAATAAAATATAACTTAATGTGTAGTTAAAATAACAAGATTTAGGAAAATGAAAACCATGAATAAATTATCTTTCAAAATACTAAATTAACACTTTCGTTGCATAGATCTTATCAATACTTTTCCAGGGAAAAATGTGTCGTTTCGAGTTCAGAGTCAAGATTTATGGATCTCAGAAGTTAGGAAACAAAAGAGAAAATCAAAAGTGTTGAAATAGAACAAAAATTCCATTACAGAACATAGGCACCAAAACAGAGGTCATATGCATTGTTTCATGCTAGGAACAATTTTTGAGCTTGAAATTTCAAACTTCAAAGGTGTAAATGACCATAAAAATTCTTGAAACTTTGACAACCTATTATAGGGATAAAATAGAGTTGAAAACAACAAAATAAGTGGGGGATAAGCCCCACATTGGGTGCCAAAATGTAATGCAAGAAAATATTAGTAAGTGAATGCAAGAAAAACAAAAATATTGTTTCTCCTACTCTAATCTTTTCAAAAAAAACATCAGATAGAGAAATGGATTAAAAATGAGGAGAGAATAATACCTGCAATTGCCTACAAGATTGTAAAATCATCCTTTGATTAGTTGTATTTTTCTCTTGGATTGTTAATGATTCTCGGATTGCTTCATATTTTTTGGATGCACTTGGACAACACCTCCCCTTGATTGCCTTTGAATTATTGATGAAGGATGAAGGATTGATTGTAGATGAATGGATTGATGGAGTGATTGAAGATGAAAATGGATGATTGATTGATAGAATGGCAACAAAATTTGTTATGGATTTTCAAGTTGTTCTCTCATGGAAGAGGAGAGCTAAATTTATAGTTTGTGGGTGGAGGATTAGAAGGTCAAGATTGATCCAAGTACGATGAGGATCAATGGTGGAGGATGCATGAGAGGATTGGAGAGATCTAGAATGGATAATTCTATATTTTAGGAGAAATCTCCATTAAATTAAAAATTCAATGGAATAGTGTACATTTATTTGAATATTTGAAAATGAGAGGGAAGAATAGAGAGGCTTCTAGAAATAGAAGCCTCTAGATTTAGAGGCGAGGATATGATTAGGATTAGGATTAGATTAGGTTAATTAATGATGATTATGGGGTGTGATTTGATGGAAAGGATAGGTGTAGGGATGTGTAGAGTAGGTAGGTAGGAATATTAAATTCCTATAAATGTTAATGAAGCATTAAAATAAGATAATATGATATTATAGTGAAATAAAAGAGATTAAGGATGAAATGAGATGAATGAGAAATGATGAAATGGTAAATGTGATGAGAGATATTTTAATGATAAAATGGAATATTTAGATAAACGATGGAATATTAGAATAAAGAGATTAATGCTGAAATTAATAATAATTAATCTTGTGATTGATTATTATATGGATTTAGATGATGTTTCGGGAAAGATTAATCGTAATTGATCATGTTGACATTTTAGATGTCTACAAAATAAATTACAGGTGTTTGGTGAGAGTGAGTTGGTTTTTAATAAAATCAGAGGAAAAAGTAAAACTAAGAATAACTTGTTGATATATTACAAAAATAGAGTATAGGATTTGATAAAATATTTTGATGTGTTCAATGTTTCATCCATTCCTAGAGGCAAGAACAAACATACAAATATGTTAGTTGCAATTGGGGCTCAACTTGAAATTCCAGATCAAATCAACAAGGATACAAATCAGCAACACATCAAGATAGTTAGAAGACCTTTTATCCCTGATAAAAAATTTAACTAGCAAGTATTCAAATTAGATCAGAAAATTTTAAATTTCTTGCAAAAGGAAACTGAGTTTTCAATCAAAAATTGGGATAGATTACAACAGTATAAACGTTAGATTATTCAATTGAAATCTAACAAGATACCTAGGGATTAGTCACTCTTTATTCTGTTTGTAACACATATGATCAAGTCAAAAGTGATAAATATAACATGATGATCAAACAAGAAGATTATGAACAAATCAACATTGACAATGACAAAATGCTCAAGTTGGAAAGGTATGTAATCAAGAGGAAAAAAATTCTTTTGTTTAAGATTCTTAGGAATTTGATGATGTTTTGCATAGAGATATGGTGATATAAAAAAAAATTCTTCCCAAATTTAGCTCAACATACAATAAAATTGGATTTAAATGAAAAACCAGTCAAAAAAATGAAAAGACCTATCAATCCTAGAATTGAACAACTAATGAAACTAGAATTATATAAGTTGATCAAAGGTAACATCATGTTCTCTATAAAGAACTCATCACATGTTTCCAATTTAGTTCTTTTGAGAAATACGCTTGTGTGTGGATTATAGAGATTTAAATAGAGTGCCTTTAAAAGATCACTATCCACTACCATCAATGGAGAAAATTTTGCATGGGGTAAGTGGTTCAGAATGATTTTCCCTACTTTATGGCTATTCAGAATAAAATAATATATTGGTAAAAGAGAGATATCAATTTAAAATAATGTTTACCACAAAATGGGGCACCTACGCATACATGATGATGCCATTTGGACTGTCAAATGCAATATCCACGGTTCATCGTTCAATGCACTTGGCATTTCAAGGGTTAATCAATAGTTGTGTTCTTGTTTATTTGGATGACATAACCATTTTTTCAAAACATGTTGCAGATCATATCATTCATCTCAAACACATGTTTGAAAGGTGTAGGTAGTATGGAATTTCAATCAATCCAAAAAACTATGTATTTACAGTACATGAAGGTAAATTGTTGGGTCACGTCGTGTCTAGGAAGGGTCTTACCATTGATCTAGAGAGGGTAAGTACAATTTTGTCATTATTTTTACCAAATCACAAGAAGGTGTTGCAAATTTTTTTGGGTAGAATTAATTTTGTATGAAGTTTCATTCTAAATTTTGAAAATCTAGTAAAGCCACTAACCTTAATGCTCAAGAAAAACATGGTTTTTTGTTTGAAAATAGAGGAGAAGAATGTTTTTGAAGCAATAAAACATGATATCTCACAAGATCCAACACTTATCAATCCATATTTTAGAAAGGAATTCATTTTATATTGTTTTGGATAAATTGACACAATCTCATCCATGTTAGTACAACATAATGATGAAAAGTTGGAGCAGTCAATTGCTTTTTTAGTCAAAGATTGGAAGAGTATGAGGTAAAATATTCTTGTGTCAAAAAATAATTTGTTTGAGTTATTAGAAGTGTTAAAAAATTCAAACATTTGGTTTCAAATAACAAATTTCAATTAATGGTTTTTCTTTTAAGTGTTAAAGAGTTTATTTTGAGCAAGGGTTTAAATAAGAAAATGGTAGGTTGGATTACAAAATTCATGGAATATTATGTTGACATCAAGTTTACTAGATTAGTAAGAGGATGAGGGTTGTGTGAGAAACTAGATTCATATTTTCATGATGATAAAAATTGGGTTTTAGTGCTTCAAAATTATCAAGACACAACTGCTCCTTCATTGCCTTCAAGTTGGGCTCAAAACATGATCCATTTTATTCATACTAGACAGTGTCCACAAGGTTTAGATAAAACAAAAAGAAGTTATTTTAGATTGCATTCCATTCCATATGTCCTTGTTGATAATGTTTTGCTTAGAAAAGATGCAAATGTATTTCTTTTAAGATGTATTGATTCAAATCAGATTGAGCATGTTTTGGAAGAGTTTCATGGAGGAATATCCAGTGGTCATTTTGCACCAAGAGCTATAGCCTAGAATATCATGCGAGTAGGCTATTATTGGCCAAATATATTTAGATATGCTCATGTATGGGGAAGAAATTTTTCAAAGTGTGTTATTTTTCAGGAAAATAGAAGTTGGCAGTACTTCCTCTTTAACTTGTATGGTAGGCCAACGATGTGACTCAATAACCTACACTCTTAAGTCTTCTATTTGACAATGGTATCAAGGCAAAAAGTAAGAGACACATGAATCGACACACAGTGGATATATTTAAAGGGGCTACATTAAGTGCTACAGTCACATATCTAGAGGGTAGTAATCTCTACACTGGGTCAACCTAGGGTTTCTAAGGCCCACAGTCAATATAGAGGAGAGTACCATGCTAAGATATCGGTAGTTAGGTGAGAAGAGGTATAGATTGATGATGGCTAGGGAAAACATGCACAATGTAATTGAAATTAAATTAAAGAGAAGCTAAAGAGCTAATCATGAATAAGATCATTATGCTAACTAGTATCAAATCACATGCAACAGTAAGCTAACATAGCACAATGAGGAAGGGACATGAACTAATCTATGAAAAATGACAAAGAGAGTTAGAGCACTTACCTTGTGAGGTGGTCGTTGATACATTTATCTCTCCAAAGAAGAAGCACACCGAGAGAGTATCACTATCAAGTGGTGAAGGGGAACACCATTCCTATCCTAGACTCACTATAGATGACCCAATAGTGCAAGAAATATGACTAAGAAGAAGAGGGTCCAACCCAAGACAAGTGCAAGATGAACCAAGAGCTAAGGGATAAAATGTGAATTTAACATAAGAGAATAGAATAGGTGGAAATTCCTAAGATCTAGAGTTCCTTTTGAATGTTAGTGTAAGGTATGTATACATAGGACGTCATCACCTATGGGCGATTATGTTGGCCAAGAGAAACATAACACCGACACCATCACCCACGGGCGATGGCATTAACCAAGCATGGTGAAAAGAGGTGATGTGTCATGAAAAAAATAGGGTCATGGATCATGGGCATGTATGAATAAGGTGCCAAGTGGTAAGACATAAGCAAGATATAGGGGGTGTAATGCATGTGATACCTAAGGGATCAAGGACAACTAGTGTAAGAATAACTAAGGCCAAGACCAAATAATGACACTCTCTTTGTGTATTGTCTCTAAACCATAGTGGTTACGTGAATAACCATTCCTCATTCCTGGTAGGACCCTTAAGTCACCCACTCAAGAAATAGTTGCATCAGTGACCCTTATTCAAACAAAGGAAATTGTTAGTAATAGGTATGAAAGATGAAAAATGGCAAATTAGGTGTATACACAACCCATTCAGGTAAATCAGCCTTTCATGTGATGGGGCTTAGATTTTATCAGTATGATCAATCTACCCTCTAGTACAAGTGAAAAATGGTTTCTCATAGCCATATATTATTTCAAAATGTGGAGAGACACATTTTCTTTGAAGGAGGCAAAATGATACTTTAGTTTTGGACTTTTATGAAAGTCTTATCACAAGGTTTGGTGTTCCCACTACAATAATCTCAAACAATGCATTGGCTTTCCATTGCATAAGATTTAACACATGGGCATTCAAGATTGGAATTCATCTCTCAAAATATTCCAATTATTATCCTCAATGAAATGGCTTGGAAAAATCAACTAACAAAAATCTTATCAAAATCATCGAAAGAACTATGGCAAAAAATCAGAGATCATGGCACACAAAACTGAAATCAGCCTTATGGGCTGATAGAATTACTCTAAATATATCAATTATAAACTCTCCTTTCATGTTTGTTTATTGTAGAGAAGCAAGGTTTCCTATTTCCTATGAATTGCCAACTCTATATCTCATACAACAAACGAAAATGATGGAGGAAAATTCAATGTCAATTAGATTTACAAATTTAATGGAATTAGAGGAAGTTAGAAATAATGAATGGCTTCCATGGAGCTTCATCAAGCTCAAGTGAAGAGATAATTTAATAAGAAAATAGTTGCAAGAACATTCAAAGAAGGAGACATTGTGCTTAAGTGGGATGAAGAAATAACTAATCCCAGAAGACACACCAAGTTTGACTCTTTTTGGAGTGGGCCATATTTAATCATTGGGTGCAAATAACACAATGTTTTTCATCTCTCCAAGCTAAATGGTAATGAGTTTACTATCCCAGTTAATGGGATGCACCTCAAACTTTGTTATTAAGGTCACGTTTCACCCTTCTATATATTGGTTTGTTGTGTGTTTTTTTCCTCCAAGTGCTTCATGCACATTTTTGTTTTAGTTTCCCTTATTATGTGTATTGTGCACTTTACTGGTGTGTTTGTTTATAATAAGTGATATAGCATAGTTGGTGTTTTCTAGAGAAGGTATTTTTGGTATCCTAAGTTGTTTCCAGAAGTTGCAGAAGTTAACACACAACTCCATGCTCAATTGATGCTTCAAGGCTACTAGTTTTTTACATCTAGTAGGAAGATGTCCCCAAAATTTGTCAAATTGTCATCCAAATAATCTCTCATGCTTATTTGTATAACTTATTAAGTTTTAATACTTAGACAGATTTAGATGGTAGACCCAAGAACCCCAGAAACTAGAAATTTCAGTATCCTGCGGACTTAGAGTATGAAGGAATTTTTTGTAAAGTTGTAAAACTCAGAAAAAAGGTATGGGAGGAAAGTACAAAGGCAACCATGTATGGAAAAGTATTTGCACCAGGCCATGAAGCTAGGGGAAAATTTAGTCAATTTTTAAGTTTTCAGAAAGTTGTGGGGTCATAAAATCCATGGAGGTCATAAAAGTTGTGGAGGTCATAAAAATCACAAAGGTCATAAAATCTGTAGATGTCATCAAATACGCGGAGTTCATAAAATCTACTGAGGTCATAAAAGTCACAGAGGTCATAAAAGCCATGGAGGTCATAAAATCTATGGTACAAAGAAAAACAAAACCCCATAAATAGTTATTATATAAAGGGGAAAAAGCTGCAGAAAGCCACAGTACAAAGTTAAAAAACACATAAAATTCATGACGCATGCGGATGACCACAAATTTATTTTTAGATTTATTTTCAATCAAAAATATAATTTTGGAACATCTAAAAGATAAAATAAGATTAGAGCATGCAAGAGGACTTAATTGGAGCATGCGCAAGTTGATAATTTTGGAAACACAACATGCAAATAAAAGCCTATTTTTTATAACACATTTTACTTTTCTGGGAATGTGTTTTGGTTTTTTTTAATGCATTTTGGTTTTATCATTACTTTGTATACATTTCATTTATGTTTTGTCTATTTTAGAACCATACTTACTTGTCTACATTTTTTTCTTCTTCTCCCTCTCAATTTTCTATAAAAATCCTAGAATTCATTGTAAAAGGGAATGCTACATTTTTTGTTTATTATTTTGGATTATTTTAGCATTTTGAGTGGAAGAGTAGGGGTCATGAGTGATTCTTTGTACTTATTTCACCTCTTGGATCAATAAAGGAGTTGTTTTACCTTCCTAAAGTCTGAATTTCATGTATAATCTTGTTTTTAAATTGATTTTATCTCACAATACTTGTTCTCTCCTTGAATTGCAGTTTAATCTCCATACTTTTACGCAATTTAATGTTAAATTTTAGGTCATAGACTGTGTTTAACTCAGTTTTGCGTAGGATATTGTTGTGGAGGCCACCAAATTACCCCCAAAGCCATTTTTTTCCTTCGTTATTCTACCCAAGCTTCAAAACTTTCCTCTGAAACATTTTAGCATTAACATATTTCATTCTAGGTTGTGTATGGTGTGCATGGTTCTCGTGGTCCATCCATGTGGTTCAAACAAATCTATAGATCCTAAAACTTTCAGGAGTATCACCATCTTTTCAGTTTTTTCCCTTATTTCTCTTTCCCTTTTCCTTATGGTTTCAGTAAAGTAGAGTAGTCTTAGGAGTAAAAGCTAGATTAGGTGTTACACTATAGGTCACCCATAACCTAGGAGTTTTTTCCATTTTTTCAATTGAAAGGAGAGATTCCACACTAATCTATGCAAGGTGCATTTCAAAGTGACAACACTAGCCCAAGGGTTGAAAAAGAGGATTTCAATTTTAGAAGTTGATAAGTAGACCAATATCACTATATTTGAATCAAATATCTATACACATATAAATGTTACAAAATTCATAAAATAACACTAAATAAATGTCTCATTTCCATATTTTAGGTTCCTACTGGGTGAATTTATCAGTATATTTCTTTTGGCGGGTATTTTTCATGGAAAAAAGGTTTTTGGAGTTGTACAAATAATTATAAACTTATTCCAATTTTGGTGTTTTTATATAAAGTAAGTTATAATATGCTTGGGACTTATGTTAAGCTTCGCTCATTTTCCAATTGTTGTAGGGCTTATGATGATGTCTTAAGGGTAACTTTTCTATCAAAATTCATTTGAAATTTTCCACTAAGTCTTATCTTTTACACATGTTGCAAGATAATATTAGCTATTGTTTCCCAAATGAGCATTCTACTCTATTTTGTGCAACTAAACCACATTTCCCCAATTTTCACAAATTTTGAGTTAATTTTGGAGGCATTTTGAGCTTGGTTTTGGGTTTTAATTAGGTGTAGACAAAGTTTCAATCTTCACAATGCCTTCACAACCTCTCTTTGGAAATTTCACAGTTTATTGAGATCATGTCATATACACAAGGTTTTGAAATAGTTTTGAAGATCAAGAGGCTCCTTCTCTTCCTCAATTTTTGACTAACTTGACATATTTAATTTGTTCTACCTTACACAGTATCACATTTTTCTTTGGGGGAAATTTGAATTCTTTCCATGGTAATGGATCATGAATCCAAGATCTACAAACATTTTCAAACCTCTTTGGGATGAATTCAAGTTTTTGTGGTCAGGATATGAGCTGTGGAAATTTTTTGTTTTCCCTAAAGTTCAAAACACAAACATGTGAAAATTTTTAAACATGACACCTTTGTATTTTTATTTTAGGATTAATCGCACATTGTCTAAGTAAATGGCCTAGGTGATTTTTAAATAGAAAAACACTCTATTATAATGTAGAGAAAAGGATCCTCTTACTCAACTCTTGCAAAGCATGATATTGAGTAGGTGTTTGAATCCAAGCTTAAAGGAAGAAAGGTAACTAAGGAAAGAATTGAGAAGGTTTATAATCATTCCACATGTAGAAATTCTATAAATGATGAGGATCTTGGCCCAATTGAAGGGCAAAAAAAATTAAGCATATAGGCATGAAATTTCACCACATGGCACAATACAAGGCATTTGCACGAGATAAAGGTTTAAGCAAGGAAAGGTCAGGGTCAATTGGTAATACAGGCACCTTAAGGTGTGAATTTGGTGCACATATTAGTAAATATATAAAGTCTATAATTGTACCACGTGTCACAATTATATGTAGTCGAGCACCTGAGGAGGCCAAAACAAAGTAGTGGTCGATTGAACACATGAGCAACCAAATGACTTCCACATGGGAAAAATTTAGACCCCAATTCCAAAAAAATAAAAAATAATTTGTAGGTTTCTATTTCACCACTTGGTGCAATCCTATGAGGTCGGGTCATAAGGAAAAGGAGAGAGTAAGGTAGGAAACAATGAAGTCCCAAGACTTTGAATGAGTGTGTGGCATGAATTGGGGGCCCGCATAATAACAACATAGAATAGAATGAGAAACTAATCTAATCCTGCCATGTGACCTAATGATAAAAAGGGATACGTGAATATATTTTAAAACAATTTTTACCAAGTTTTAATGGCACAGGGAGGTGACAAATCTCTAGTTTTTGGGTCACATCTCTTATCTAGGGAATCAAATCATGCAAGAGTAGATTCATAGGAAAATTATCTAAATATAATCGAATGGAATATATCTTGGGCCATGAACCTTTGTGTTGTGGGAGAAACAATAAATCATATCTCTTATAGGTTGTTTTCACATTAATGCAATTCAAAGGAATTTTTTGAGCGGGAGTGGAAGATTTTAGAGTTGATTGAAGTTCCAATTTTCCAAGGCACTACCATTTTTCATCAAATTGGAGGTTTGACATAGTTGCGAGTTAGATTTGGGTTTTTATTGTCTGCAAACACATTTGAGTGGCCTTTTGGGATATCACGTTAAAATTTTCCCCCCTCTTTTCCCCTCTCCTCTTCTATGTTGCTTTAAATGTAATGACATTCATTGTAAAAAGTCCCTCACTTCTAGATGCAGGGAAAATCTACCCATTTGATTTCTTACCATTCCAAGTGTCTCTAACCTTTGTATATAATTTTTGTAATGCATCCAATGCTTCTCTTACCTTTGTAAAATATTGTGTATCCTTCTAATCTCAATATAAATTTGATCATGGATTGTATATATATGTTAACATTTGTGTTTTGTATCTTGCCTACTATTTCTCTTGTGATACATTGTGTGTGGATTATAGTTGTATAATTTTATACATTATGTATTTCATAATAAGGAAATAATGACCCCTTATACTTTTGGGTAATTCACAACATTTATTTTATTTTTTCCCTTGTATATTATTTGTTTAGTTAGGAGTAGTGGTAGGCATTGGAGTAGATTATGATAAGACCCAACTTTCTCTAGAGGTTCTAACTCAAGGGAGATAAGATCCCACAACTGTTAGAGTAAATATTAAGTCATTTATCTATTTCCCAAGGACAATAGTTTTTTTTCATTCTTGATGGTACCGTATTTCTTGAAGAAGAAGACATTATCATTTTAGTGAAAGAATTATTGATTTTTCTACTAAGTTGTGATGTGTTCTTAGTTATCTAGTTTTTAAGCCATTTCAAGCACATGAAAACAATATGATATTTTTTACATGATCAGGCCTTCATTGTAGTATATGAGAAACATTCAAAAAATAATCAACATCCAAGAGGGTGAAAACTTTGAGTTTTTGTAGTTGTTACTGCGGATGAATAAACCTAGTCAAAATATTAGACCTCATTTTTCTTATAAAGTAGTCCACACACCCACCAAATAAATCCCTCCAAATTCCTTTGAGAAATCCCCACCTAATATCCCCCATGACCTTACAGATAAATCATCCATTTTTGGATTTTAATTTAGGTATTCCTATAGTCTTAGCTGGTTAAAATGACATCCCAGTCCTAGCTCTAAAAATTATTCCATATTTTAGTGGTGAGACTTCTCTTACCCATGTTGAAAATATTAAGGATGTTGTTAATATCTTCTATTTGTAACACATAACCTAGGATGATGTAGTTTTTAGTCTTATGGAATTCTCTTTAAAATTGAAAGATTTGGAATAGTATAAGGGTTTGGCCCTTGAATCTATACACAATTGGGATGAATTGGGAGAATGCTTTTGCAATCACTTTTAGAAGAGAGATGATAGTTTTTCATTAATAGAGAAACTTGCTATAATAAAAATGGAACCCGCATAGGTAATTATTTATTTTAATTATACATGTAAAAAAATGGGACCTATTGAGGGCATCGTCCCATTATGTCTTCCTCTATTCTCTCAAATCCTTAAACTCTAACATTGTTGTCATGATTCAATCCATGGGAGGAACATTATTGCCATGTGTGTGTGTGTGTGTGTGTGTGTGTGTGTGTGTGTGTGTGTGTGTGTGTGTGTGTGTGTGTGTGTGTGTGTGTGTGTGTGTGTGTGTGTGTGTGTGTGTGTGTGTGTGTGTGTGCGTGTGCCACCTCCATCATAGCTAAAAATATCCTCATACAAGTATGGAATCTATCCTTAAGTTCTCTCATGCCTCCATGTCTTGACATAATCCTTACTCCAATCCATCCCTAAGATCCACCTCATATGGTTATTCATATTCCTAGTACATCTACAAATGAACTAGATGAGATAAATACCTTATATGTAACTATATAAAATAAGATTACTTCCCTTAAAATATAACAATCCCATCGAACCTTTAGGCTATATCATCCTTATAACCTTGCATGCCCATAAAATAAGATGTAACGTAAAACCCAAATTACTCCTACTAGAAATTCTCTACAATAATTTTCATCCATAAAAATACAAACAAAGCCATGGTTCATGTGTAGAACAATTTAGTTGATGATATGAGATGGTGTTACCTCTATACACAACCTCACGACTCAAATAATTGTCCTAATGGAAATCTAGGCCAAACAATAACACTGTAAGGTTATTTATTACAACAGAGTCAAGATCCAAAGCCATATCATTCCTTAACGTCTTCAATTAAATAGGAGATCCTATTTTGTTTTCATGAGGGATTATTTTGTGTAATTAATCAAGGTGAAGGAAATTTGACTAGACCCAAAGTGTAATCAAGTCATACCACAAGAGAAAAGAAGAGGCTCTTACAACCAAATACGCAAACCACAGAGGACCCCATGGAGTCACATTCAAAGATAGACAAACCCATTTTATATGGAGGTTTGAAAAAATCACCTAAAAAGAGGAACAACAATCTATAAATAATTATCATCCTAAATATTATCAACCTATGATTGAGAAACCAAAGAGAAATTGGGTAGCTTATAATCTACAAAAGTCTCTCCTAAACCTCTAAAAATTGTAGAGAATATGAATAAGAACAATATGAATTTTAAAATTTAGGATACCTTGTTCTACTTATCCAAATCAAATTGTTACAATAAGCTTTGAAACAATTCAAGCATATTCCTGGAGCTCAGAAAGAAGCCACTTCAAACCTAACCAATTTTCATCAAAAGATTGTGGCTAAAGTGAATAATTTTCTAAAACCTCCTCAATTTTATGTATCTCTCATTCTTGGAAAAAATTGGATTATAATTTCACGATTGATTCTAGTGCAAGTAGCTTTGTTATGCCCAAGAAAATAGTTGATGTGTTTTTAATCAAGTATGATCTAGTTAATAAGGAATTGGTTTGGCTAGATGGGACTATTATGGAAGTAGTCAATGTTATAAAATTCCTACTTGACTTTTCATATTTTTCATAACATTATCCCTCACAATAGTTCATTCATTGACCTTCCTCCAGTTTTTTCCATATGCCTATATAAATACTTCACAACGTAGGTGGAGGGATACCTTTCCTTTGATTGGTATCGCATGATCCTTGAAAACATGTATGTCATGAAGGTTACTATCAAGATAGAACCCATCTAAAACTTCCACGTTGAAACTTTTGATCCAAGGCTTGTAAATCAAAACAACGTCATTAATTCAAAGGTATAAGAGGACCTTTTCCCTAAACCTCTTGAATCAAGAGAATTTTTTTATGATGAACAACTCAATGAATGGGCCCATAAGAGGTGGAATCTTGACCCTTATAATGCTTTTGAATATACTAACCTATGTACTTGTTGGGTCCAAGAGGAATACAACCCAAATCCTATTTTTATGAAAGAGAAATAAGATTTGGCAGGCAAGTTTATATCTAAATTTTTAAATTTTATTTTTACTCAATGTATGGCCATTTAGCTATTTAGAGTTAGGACAATAAAAAAGACATGTCTTCATTTTTAACCAATTGTTGGATGTGGTGGTAGTGAAATTCAATGTGTTTTATTCTAGCATGAAAATAGAACTCTTCACCAACTTTATAATATTGTGGTTTCTTAGAATATATGTGCAGGTGTAGGTGAATTGAGTTCAAGAATATTATTTGAATCCACATCAACCCACTAGTTGCATTCACAATCGTTTTGTACTCAACTTCAGTAGAGGAAAAAGTAACTCTTCTCTTAAGCTTACTCTACTATGAAAATACTCCCAAACCAAGAGTGAAAACATGAAATTTTTTAGACTTTTTGGAATCAATTGATCATGCCAAATTTGAATCATTATACCCTATGAGCTTAAAATCAACATATTTATAATAAACAATTCCAAATTCAATATTTTCTTTGACATATCTAATAAATTTTTTTGAAAATTTTCAATATTATTCATGTGGTTTGGACATAAAGTGAGAAAGATAACTTACTCCAAAACAAAAATCAGGTCTAGTAGTAGTAAGATAAATCAAACTACCTACTAATTTCCAATACATTGTTTCATTGACTAGTGGTGAATCAATATTAGTTGGGAGTTTTGTCCTAACTTCCATAGGTGTGGCTACTAGATTGCAATCATACATTGTAAATTTTTCTAACAAGGATTTGGTATGTTTTGTTTGAGATTTAAAAATAGTATAACAAAAATTGTAACACTATAAAAATTCTACACCTAGATAATATTGAATTAGTCATAAATCACTCATTTTGAATACATAATCGATGTTAGCTTTCATCTATTTAATAAAATTCAATACTACTTTTGTTGATGGAAAGATCGTCAACATAAACAACTAGAACCACCAGGTCATCACCATCTAACTTAATATAGAGACTAAATTTTGATTTAATTTTGTTAAAACCAAACTCTCTAAAATAACTATCACATTTAACATACCATACTCAAGGAACCTGCTTAATGCCATACAATAACTTCACTAACCTACAAATTAGATGCTCTTTTCTAGGAATCTCAAATCCCTAAGATTGAACCAAGTACACCTCTTCTTCCAAGTCTCTATTAAGGAAAGCGCCTTTAACATTCATCTGATATACATGTCAACCAAACTAAGCAGAAAAATTAATAACCAACTTGAATGTTACCCATTTTTATTTTAGGAGTAAAATCTTCTTCATAACCTACTCCTTCATATGCATATTCCTTAATAACAAGATGAACCTTGTATTTTTCTAAAGAGTTATATAACATATTTTTACCTTGTAAATCCATGTATAACCAATAGATTTCTTATCTTGAATCATTTTTCATTTATGAATCATAGTCCACCTTCATGTTATATTCCAATTATAAATTTCCTTTGGATTTGGTAAAATTATTAGGTTCAAAAATTTGTGAAAAGATGAATTGAGAGCATAATTTACATATTCATCACTTTACATTGCTTGTTTCCCAGAGCTTGTACATCATCATTCTATTCTCATATTATTTTATGTCTTTCAATGTGGTATAGTACCACTTTGGTATTTTATGTTGACTTATCTTATCTAACTATGAATCACTATATTTTTCTATGGTACTAGACTTCTCTGGTGTATTCCTTTTTAAGTCTTATTCAATTTTAGTACTTGAACTTGATTCATAATAATCATCCTTATATATACATAGATTACTAATATCATTGGGTTTTACATCACTTGAGAAATATGTTATTTTCTCATATATTATCACATCTCTACTTATAACAAACTTATTTGTAGATATATATAGTAATCTCTATGCTTTAGATTGCTCATTATAGCCCACAAACATATACATTTTACTTTTAGAATATGAATCTCTCCTTTTTCTTTAGGAATTAATGTTAAATAAATACAACCAAAAATATAGAAATTACTTACATAAGGCTTTCTACCTAACCATATTTCTTCAGAATTGATGTTCTACACAACTTTATAGGGATTTCTATTCAAACTACACACCATAGTATTGATAACTTTTGCCCTGTATCAAAAAGGTACATTTCTATTTTGCACCATACATTTGGCCATATCCATAATAGTTCTATTCCCCCATTTCCATGACTTAATTTTGATATGAAGTGTGAGGAGTAGTGTATTTCATGTGCATACCTTATTATGTATAGTAATTTTTGAATTATTTTGAGATGAACTCGTCTCCATTGTGAAATATGAGTTTTTTATTGTTTACTTGATTGTCTTAAACTAATGTTTTCCATGCAAAAAAATTAGAAAAGCATTTTTATTTCTTATTTAGGAAATACATCCACATTTTCCTATAAAATTCATCAACAATCAATAATAAATAAAGTTCTCTAGACACCGTACAAGTTTTCATTATACCATTCAGATATGCATAAACTAATTCCAATACATTTTCTTCCCTTCATGTTTTATCAGTGAGAAAAGGATGCATATTATGCTTACCCATTTGAAATCCTATACAAGCATTCTAACTCTCTTGAATTGATGGAAGTTCATTCATCATTCTAGGGTCACTCAACATCTTCAAATAAAACTAAGATGACTGTACCTTTCATGTCAAAAAGTGCTAGTATGCTCAATTGATGTTAATGCATGGTGCTCTATTGATTTAGGATCTAAAATCTTGTATAAGCCTCTTTCTCTAATGTCAATAAAAACTATTTTATCATCAAGAGTGGTTATTTCGTATTTGTTTCCTTCAAATTTCACTTCCATACTTTTATTTTTGGTGATTTCACTTATGGAAAGGATACTTTTATTCATATTTGGGGCATATCTAACATTATTAAACATATATTTGTAATATTTGTTTGATGCACAATTTAAACATCACCACATCCTCTAACATAATGTTTCCATCCATCACCTAAGGAAACAATTTTTGTACTACTATCATCCTCAATGAGATTTACGTACCAATCTTTGAGACACATATAGTGTCGCGATGTGCCCAAGTCAAAGTATCAAATGTGTGACTCTTCATAGTGGTTATGTGATGCCACAAAGGAAAAATAATTAGATGCTTCCTCATTAGCATATTCTACAACATGAACATATTTATATGTCTTGTTTCCATTAGCCATATCTTGTTCAAACTTATGATAATATTTCTTGAAATGACTAGGTTATTTACGATAAATGCATCTCCATTTAGAATTATTATAAGGAATTACATTGATTGTTTTTCACTTTTGGAGGTGTCCTTATTTGCATTTCAATATTTTCTCTTACCTTTTGGCCTTGTGAAGAAATCATTATCTATAAAAATTGATGTAGAGGAAACCAATTGATCTAGACTTCTTTCTTTTTTCATGAGAAGTGAAGACACCTTTTCATAATTAATTTCTCGTGTCTCCAAGATCATGTGCAATGACTGAAAAATGAGTGAAAAATGGTAACAAGTTATATGGTACCATAGAAATAAAATCTTTCTCATCTAAATATTTCTCAACTACTTTTAATTGATCAAAGATATCCTTTAGCTATAACAAAAAGTTAGAAACTGACCTGCCTTTCTACATACTAGCGGAAAATAACATATTCTTCAAAATGCAATATGTTACGAGCCTATGAATATTGGTACTTTAAAGTGAAATTTTTCTAAAAATATGAAGTTATTGTTACATTTCAAACTTCTAGAATTAAATGGTCAACAATAGAGTGGTTAAGCAACATTTAAATTTCCATATGACATATATCATAGTCATTGGTTACATCTTCATCATTAGGTTGTAACTCTTTACCAAGTATTATTTGATTAATATTTTTAACTCACTCATTGTATGTATCTTATGATTCCAAAGACTAAATTTTTTACCTGTCAATTTTGGTTGTTAGGTAGTAAAAAATGCCAAATGTTATCCATTTTACCAAGTTTTTCACTAAAACTATTAAATTTCAAAAACTAGAAAGACTATAATGAAATTTTCATTCACCAGTTATATAATTAATACTAGAATTTTAGGTTGCTCTAAGTAAAAATTTTAAATTTTAACTAAAGATTGATTTAATAAATTTTAAATGCATATACATCTTTCCTTAAAATTTTATCACTTGCATAAAATTAGGTTTAAATTTCGTATACTTTTACTATCCAATAGAAACTTGTTGTACAAGAAACAATGACTAACATATCCTTTGTACAAGTGTTCCACCTTAGAATTAAAAGCTAGAGCTTCTCAGACCAGAATGTCAATGTCACTCCTCCCTTTGTTTGTATCACACCTTTATTCTATATAACACTTCCCTCTAGTAACTAATGACACCAAGTATTTGACAACTAAACAAGATGAATATCGACTACAACTCCCTCCTCCTGGGAACTTCAACATTATTTGAAAGCATAAGAATTATTTTACTAGATTTCTATCTTTTTTTATTGATAGATAGGTGGATAGGTGCCAGAAAAATAAAGTAAATAATTAGAAACAACTTCTTCTTTTCCTTCCGCCATGCCTCACCTAACCTTCCTTATACATTGCAATAAGATGATATAGGTTTTAGAAAATGAATGGACAGTTGTTCCCTCCTCTCAAAACATGGAAAAATAGACTAGAAAAAACTTTCTTATGACACCCAACTACAACATATCCCTTTTCCAAATATGACAAATAAAAATTATAGAGAAATAAATTAATTACCAACTACAACCAATAATATTTTAGCACCACTCCCTTCTTTGTAATTATTTATTCTTACTTGAATGCAATTATAATGACACCTTCTCTCCTCTCGAAATCTCCTTTCTTTTCTTTCCATATATTACTACATGTCGATATATTTATTAGGGTATGCATTACATTACACACTTCCTCTCTCTCTAAAAAATATTGCTTGCCACAATTTTCTCACTTGGTATCTTGCAAACATGAGCTTTAAATACCATATTAGATTTATTAAATAAGCTAAAATCCATAATTCATTATAATATAGAATCCTATTAAATAACCAAGATACATCAACGATATAGGAACCATCACAAATCATTTCAGCCAAACATGGCTTTGAGTAAAACATATAGGGGAGCTTCCTAACTGATAACCAAGAACAGATCCACAACAAAATATAATTCATAAAAAAACAAAAAAGATAATAACAAAATAATGTAGCACATAGTGTTACTTTATTACAAGTATAAATAGCCAAATATTCTAATAGTGGAATTCATAGTTTGATGGATCAAATTTTAAAATAGGTTGTACTGCAGGAGCAGTGCTAGTATCACTATGGAAGGAGAAGACCTCTTTTTCACATATTATCCAATTCAATTGCACCAATAATGTTATAGAATATGAAGCCTCAATTCAGTGGTTACTAATTTTTAAAGGGAAGCATATTGAGATGTTGCATATATTTAGAGACAAAGAGCTAGTTGTCTACTAAGTAAGATCACAACGATCTGTAAAGAATTTTATATTCAAAGCATACAAGCACGTGGTATGGGATGTCCTAGAATAATTTGATGTATTCAAACTCCAAACTATCCCTATAAATCAGAATTTTGAAGCTAATAAAATGGCATCCATTACAGCCCATTTTAATCTCCTTGAAGATCCCATGAAGTGCCCGAATCACCAATGAAGTTAGTTATCAGAAACATTATACTTGACAATGAACACCATTGGTATGTCTTTAAGAGTGACCAATAGATTGTAAAATTTATATAGTAGGAGGTAGATTTCTCCTAAGAAGTACAACCTAAGTTATAAGAGTGTTGTTGTGATCAAATCATTTAGCTCAAGATAAATAAGTTGTGTAAAGGTTCAGTCACTTTGGAGAAAGTATTTACCTTGAATGATCGATACAAAGGGGAGAAAAGAAACATGAAGATAAAATAAGAGGACTACAATAGGTAGACATTTCTCTTGCAAAGTAACTCAAAATTATAAAGTTATGCACTCCTAAACAACACCAAGCATTTTTCCACTTATGTCAAAAGTATGATGATGTAATTGCTTTGACCTATGATGACTTTAAGGGGTACATACATGAAATCATCTAGCATACATTAAATTGTCTTCTAATGCGAAACCAATAAAATAAAATTCTAATCAAACCCAATATTAAACCCCTCATGAGAAAATGGCTATTTAAACTTATTGAGGCTAATATCATCTTTCCAATATAACATTTCACTTGGGTAGTGAATTATGTCCATGTAAGGAAAAATGGAAAATTGGGTTGTATGTTGAGTTTTGAGACCTTAATATAACCTCTGTCAAGACCATTATCCCTTGCCCTCTATGGACCGAATTCTACAAACTCTATCTGAGGTTGAAAGGTTTTCACTTTTATATTATTTTTCTAGTTATAATCAAATACTTTTCCAAGGATTTGATCGATGCAAGACAACATTTACCACAAAGTGGGGTACTTGACTGTGCCAAAATGTTTGTTAGATTGTCAAATATTGGTGTTACCTTTCAAAGAGCCATGGAATTGGCCTTCAAATGTATGATAAATGACATCATCTTAATTTACATAGATAAAATCACTATTATTTTTAAAAGAGACATGAGGATCATTTAGGTCTTCTCAAGAAAACCTTCAATAAATATAGGGAGTTTGAAGTATCCCTAAATCCTAAAAAGTGAATATTTTTTGTCCATGAAGGTAAAATCTTATGCCATGTAGTGTCAAAAGATGATTTGTCCATTTACCTTGAAATAATTGAAACCATCCTCACTTTCTTCATGATTTCCTATATGAAAGCACTCCAATCCTTCCTTGGAAAGATTAATTTTGTAAGAAACGATATTAATAACTTTATAGGTTTAATGAGGCCCATCACTCTAATGTTTAAAAAGGGTGTTATTTTTAAGTGGAATCTGAAGGGAAGGATGGTTTTGAGTATATCAAGAAAACCATTTATCAAACACCAACTCTAACTAATCTCAGCTTTGAAAAGGACTTCACTCTCTAAATTTTTCACAAAGAGAACAACAGTACTAGTAAACTATTAGGGAGAAATCAACATGGTTCATAGAAGCCAGTCACATTTTCTAGTCATAATTTGAAGGATTATAAGCTAAAGTAAAATTTTATTGAGAAGTAATTTTATTTAGTATTCAGGGCTATTAAAACATATAGACACCTAGTTTCCAATAATAACATCATATTTTCTTTCACTTATCCAAGTGTCAAGGAGTACATAATGAGTGTAGAGATAAATTTAAAAAGAGTTTCTTGGATAACCAAGATAGTGGAATTCACGTGGAGATTAAATCCACAAAGTTGGTTAGAGGGAGATCCCTTTTCCAATACCTTGTTAAATATTTACATACCTCCCAAGAATGTTTCTATTCCCAAGGAATAAATTAAAATAGTCAAAGGGGTGGAGAGTAGTTGGTTTCAAAACATGTTGAGATATTTAGAGACATATGAGTTTACCCAAGGATTTGATTTGACTAAGAGGAGGAATTTTAGGTTGCAAACCATTATATAGCAGTTTCTTAATAGATTTATCTTCAAGATAAATGTGTATTGTGCGTTACTCAAGTGTATAGAGCTTGAGAATGTTGGGAAAGTGCTTACAGAGTTCCATAAAGGATTATCCAGTGGCCAATTTGTAACCCAAGATACTACAACCAATATCATTAGATTTGGTTAATTTTGTCCCACACTATTTTTATATGCTTTTAAATGGGTAAGGGGTTGCAAATAATGTTTATTTTTCACTTGAAGGAAGAAGAAAGCATCCCTACCTCTCCAATGTTTTTTAGTTGAACAACCTTTCTCTTAGTGGGGGTTATACTTCATTGGAATGTTAAATCCTCCTTCTAGTTTCACTCAGACATGGGAATGAAATGTCATTGACTATTTCACCAAGTGGGTTGAGGTTGTACCTATTAACGCAAAATCACAGCACCCCCAAATGAGTTCTACAGGTCTACTTTTCTAAGGCAAAGTCATTTGGTGTGATTGTGTAATGTTGAACTTTCCCCAAGGTGTGGGACCTTGAAAAATGGGAAAGCTCTCCAGATTGAAGGTTGGTTCCTTATTCCTCTGCTTAGTTGCATACGTAGAAACTTGTAGAGGATCTATTCTTAATCCTAATCTAAAATTTACCAAGGAGACAAGGATATAAGGAATACAGAAATTAAAACAAATCTAAACTATGAGGTGATGCACCAAAGGAATGATGAACACTTATTTTGCTAATAGACACAAACCAACAAAATGCATACAATAAACAAGCACAGATAGCCAGATATATAATGGGAGACTAGATGAAAGAAAAGGAGACAAGAAAGGATCTAAAATCGATCACAGACATGTTTTATTGCTCCGTAGATTGATACAGTCAATTACAAAGTAGCCAAGAGGCAGAAACGTATTGCAATTTTTGATGGAAGGACTGAACCCCACAAATCCTTTTGCTAAAAGGAGAAGGGAGCCTACAAAACAAAGAATGTCCAGCCCAAAGTAATGAGACCATCTCCTTCTTTTATAGATGGGATGAAGAGGGAAGGAGAAAAGAGGCGGGAGACTTGATTCAAAGATCAGCTATTATCCGACAATGCCCCTCCAAATCCTACCCACAATCCGTTGAACCTGGTTCCCCACGCCTACTTATTGTATGAGAGAATATGGCAGGCCAAGATCTTAATATCTGGGTAGTGGAAGCCATCGGATCCCACACTAATGGAGTGGAAGATGGTTTTAGAATTTCTCCCTCAAAATCTGCTAAAATGATAAGTTCATGTGTCAACGACGTAGAAGGATTTGAGATGATTCAACGGCCTTCCTCACCTTTTCAGTTCTTAGGCGATGTGGTAGGCCCATGCTCATTTGATTCTCTACTTGCACTTCTACACTTAGCCCTTTTCTTCTCCTTCTTACTCCTAGCTCTTTTAACATTGCTCCTCCTTCCTGACCCTGCTATTCTATTTCCAAGCCCGCTTGTAGATTTTTTTAAATAGATTTAAGGCTCGAATTCACTCGACAAAGCTGTTTCATCTCCCTTTTTATGCAAAAGGTCGTTTAATCCCTCTCAGTCTTTTCCACTCTATAGTCGAGTCCTTCTGCAACCAATTTGTAGGATTTGAATATTTTTTCTCAGGTTCCTTCTATGCGGGGTCGTGACTAATCCAATATTTGGCACGGGGGAAAAATATGGATAACAATTTGGTGACTCACAGGGGTATATGCCTGCTAGATGAAAAGACTAATTTCCTTATCAAATATGTTGGGCATGGAGTCGAGAATGATGGTTTGATGTTGATTCTACCTCTGATTCACAAGCTTGAATGTTTGCACTCTCAATTTTCATAAGAAATCTTGAAATGAAGGTTTCTGAGAGTAGAAAATTATTTTGACCCAGGGCTTCATCTGTCTCTCTGAATGGAATGCATAAGAGCAAAAAAACAACACCACGACTATACACAAAAATTAAAATCATACATGCTCCAAATGGAACATGCAAAGCACTTTGGAGAAAATTAATCTACACTATAACAAGACAATGTGCATAAGCACTTAGAGGAAAGAGAAAACTAAACTAATATGTATAGGGTGAGAATTCACCTTTTAGTAGTAGTGCTTAAGATAGATCCCATTGACCGGGATCTGCAACTCTTCACCCTCCAACGTAAACAGTTGGAAATCATTTCTACTTTTGCATCTTGTGAACATATATGGGCCACTCCAAATGGCGTCAAATTTGGGATGCCTTCCTGGTTTTTCTCGATCTGCATCCCATTTAAAAATCAGGTCTCCTTCCTGAAAGGTCCTTGCTTTTTCCTTCTTGTCAAAGCATTCCTTGATTGAAGCTTGATTCTTTTCTATTGCTTAGAGAGCATGCTCTCTAGGTTCTTCTAATTCTATCAGCTCCACATACCTGGCTTCCATTGGTCCAAATTTAGACATCTCTAGTTGTTTCACAAGCTCCAATGTTGGTAACTCAAGTGATATAGGCAACACTACCTCTTTCCCATAGACAAGCTTGAATGGAGAGCTACCTGTAGATCTCTTGGGTGTTATTCTATCAGCCCATAAGGCCGTTTTGAGCTTTGTGTGCCAGATTCTCTAGTTCTCATCAAGAGTTCTTCTGATGATTTTTAGCAGGTTCTTGTTTGTGGACTCAGCCTGGCCATTACCTTGAGGGTAATAGTTTGATGAAGTAATCAAATAAGTCTCATTCTTAACATCCCATCCTGTGATCTTGGAACCTATAAATGTTAATGCATTGTCTGATATGATGGTGGATGGCACTCCATATCTAGTCATTGTCCCTTCATAGAAATCTTGGATACTAGACTCATTGGCTTCCTTGATCACCATTGCCTCGGTCCACTTGGTAAAATAATCTATCACTATCAGAATCCATTTGTGGCCTTGGCTTGAATTTGGATTGACGACTCCAATGAAGTCCAATCCCCATTGCATTAAATGTTGGTTGACTGAGATTGGCTGCAATGGAAGTGTTGCTAGCCTTGCCTTACCTTTGATGAATGCACAATTCTTACACCTTTTGATCCATGTGTAGCAGTCACTAAACACTTTGGGCTAATAATATCTTGCTTTCATGATTTTGAGTGCTATCACTCTTAGAGAAAAATGGCCTCTAGTTGCTTCAACATGGAATTCTTGTAGCACTCTCTCCACCTGATATGTCTCAATGCATCTCAGCAGAATGCCATTGATGTCCCTCTTGAACAAGACACCATCAATAAGAACATATGGGATGTCCTGTAGCTTGAAATGTCTTATTTTTGCTTTACTCATCTCATGAGGACACATGCCTATTCGAAGGAAGTGCACCATGTCTTGGGTCCAACAAGGAGCAGGTACATCATCTCTCCCTTCTTCTTGATCATCTTGTAGAACAAGAAAAGCCTCCTTTTCACTGTCTGTTTCATCTTGTTGACCTGAGGCTAGTTGTTCACATAACCCCTTCCCATGGACCATCTTGGTGACCTTGATCTCAATGTCATATTCCATGACACGAGTGATCAATCCTACATGCTTCTCATTCAGGTCTTTGCTGAGAAGGAATTCTTTAACTCCCGCATGGGAGACCAATAATTAGATCTTGTTGTTTGAAACCAAATGCTTAAACTTCTTCAATGCTCTGATCACCGCCAGGACCTGTTTCTCAATGAAGGAGTACCTCACCTCATAATATTCTAAACTATGACTGAAGCAAGCAATTGGATGTTCTGTACTTTCCTTGTTCTACTGCACCAAGATTGCAGAAATTGTGTCGCTGCCACCAAAGGCATACAGTATGAAATCTTTGGAAAAATATAGGTTCACAAGAATTGGGGCTTGTGATATGGCTTCTTTGATAGCCTCAAAAATTTCTTTTCCTTCAGTTGTCCACCTGAATGCTAAGATCTTTTTCAGCATCAACATTATTGACTTAATAAGGGCAGCAAAGTTTGGAACAAACCCACAAACAAAATTGATTTTTCCTAAGAAGCTTTGAAGAGCTTTCTTGTGATTTGGCAATGACAATGCTCTTATTGCTTGAACTCTCTGCAGGTCAATTTCCAATCCTTCCTTTGATACAATATGGCCTAGAATCTTTCCTTCATGGGCCAAGAATATGTATTTTTTGGGGTTTAGTGACACCCCAAAACTCCTGCATCTTTGGAATACCTACCTTAGATGGAAAAGATGATCTGCTACATTTTTGGAAAAAATAGTGATGTCATCCAGATAGATCAGTACTATTTTGTTGATCAACCCCTTGAATGCCATATCCATTGTCCTTTGAAAAGTGGCTCCAACATTGGACAATCCAAATGGCATTTTTCTGTAGGCATAGGTGCCCCATTTAGTGGTGAAATCTATTTTGAACTGATTATCTTCCTTCACCATGATCTGGTTGTACCCTAAGTAGCCATCTAGGAGGGAGAACCTTTCTGCCCCAGACACTACTTGCAAGATCTGCTCCATTGAAGGGAGTGGATAGTGATTTTGAGGGAGCCTCTGTTCAAATCCTTGAAGTCAACACATAGCCTGATTTCTCCATTTTTATTCCTGACTGGGACCAGATTTACAACCCAGCTTGAGTGTTTGATTGGAAATATGATGCTTGCCTCTATCATCTTGTTCATCTCCTTCTTCATCAGAGGCTCAATATGTGGGTTGACTGGTCTCTACTTCTACCTGATGGGCTGAGTAGCTGGATCCAGTTCGATTATGTGTTGTGCTAGTTTTGGATTGAATCCTCTTAGGTCTTCATAACTCCAAGCAAACACATCTGGGAATTCTTGGCAAAGTTGTATGAATTCATACATTTCTTGCTCTGTGGCTACCTTGCCAATTTGAAGTGTCTTGTCTTCTCTGACTGGGATTGACTCTGAATCTTCTCTTTTGATCTGCATGTTGGCCTTTTCCTTTCTAAACTAATCATTGGGATTGAAAATAGATTTTGGTGTCACTAAGCCTTTGGGGAGTTTGTTTGTATGTAGCTCTACTATCTGATTCTCGTACTGCTACTCTATTCTGCTCTAGTTTCTAGCTAAGAATTTAACTTCTTCTTACAAAAATTTAATGACCTTCTTATCATTCTCAAACACCTACCAAAATGTGTCATTATGTGGCACTGCTGGCCTCATAACCACATGGATATGTGGTTGTTCTTTGCCTCTTTTGATGTTGTCAACCACATCAAACGTTGCCCTGACTGCTACAAGTTTATCAGCAACTTCATTCTCCTTCTTGGGTATGGACGCAATGTTGAAGGCCTCAAAATCCTCCATGATATCTCATACCCTACTCTTGTAGTTCTTGAGCAGGTCATTTTTGACAACATTAAGTCCTCTAACTTGATTGGCAACCATCTCACTGTCACCGAATACTTGCAAGTTCTTGATTCCCAACTTCCTTGCCCAATGAAGACCTTGGACTAAAGCCTCATATTCAGCAGTGTTATTTGAGCAAGCAAACTAGAATCTGAAGGTTGAATAATATCTCATACCTCTAGGGGACACAATCATGGCTCCTCCTCCAGCTCCTTGTCTACTTCTTGAGCCATCAAAGAATAATTGCCATACCCCATTGTTGTCTTTATATTCTGGCTTAATTAGGTCAGGAAGAGGTTAATTCTCTTCATGTAGGTAGTAGACACCCAACTTAGATTCTTCCATATCCTTATAAGGGTCAAAAGCATGAATTTTTTTAGCCCACTCATCTAGGGTCAAGTTTGGGATACATCCCACCTTGGTATCTACTTCATTAGTGCTTAAGAGGTCTTCTTGATCAAAAGCTGAGAAATTGGCATTGATTGGGCTAGGCATATAGGATAATCACAACACCCCCAAATGAGTTCTACAGGTCTACTTTTCTAAGGAAGAGTCATTTGGTGTGATTTCGTAACATTGAACTTTCCCCAAGGTGTGGGATGTTGCAAAAATGGGAAATCTCTCCAGATTGAAGGTTGGTTCATTATTCCTCTGCTTAGATGCATACGTAGAAACTTACAGAGGATATGTTCTTAATCCTAATCTAAAATTTACCAAGGAGACAAGGATAGAAGGAATACATAAATTAAAACAAAGCTAAACTATGAGGTGATGCACCAAAGGAATGATGAACACTTATTTTGCTAATAGACACAAACCAACAAAATGCATACAATAAACAAGCACAGATAGCTAGATATGTAATGGGAGACCAGATGAAAGAAAAGGAGACAAGAAAGGATCTAAAATCGATCACAGACATGTTTTATTGCTCCGTAGATTGATACAGTCAATTAGAAAGTAGCCAAGAGGCAGAAACATATTGCAATTTTTGATGGAAGGACTGAACCCCATAAATCCTTTTGCTAAAAGGAGAAGGGAGCCTGAAAAACAAAGAATGTCCAGCCCAAAGTAATGAGACCATCTCCTTCTTTTATAGATGGGATGAAGAGGGAAGGAGAAAAGAGGCGGGAGACTTGATTCAAAGCTCAGCTATTAGCCGACAATGCCCCTCCAAATCCTACCCATAATCCGTCGAACTAAATATTTGGTCAAACTTTCCAAAATGTATTTAGTTCTTATTCTTCCATGATGTTCTTATAGCAAACCCCCTGGGTAAGACAAAAGTGAGCTCCATCTCACAAGTTAGGCTCTAGAGTGTGGGCCCAGCTAACCAAGCTCCTTTGTACTCATCCCAGTTGCATCTTCTTCTGTGTGATCCTTTTATTTTACCAAATACTCTTTGTATTCCTTTTTACATGTCTTCTTTATGACCCTTGTGTCCAAGACGGTCTTAATCTCCTCATATTTCTTTTCCAGTATTTGTCTTCTCTAGTCCTAAGGCTTCTTTTATCTCTAGCATGTCCTTATCTAGTTCTTCCATGCAATTTCTCTTCAATATTTTGTATACTAACATCTCCCTCATGGAACTCATATAAATATGAGACCTTGAAACTCTATTCTTTACCATGTGTTTTCTTAAAACTCTATTTTTTACACATTTGACCATATTTTCTACAACACCTTACTTGGTCCAATTTTATTCAACTTCAACTTATTACAGGTTCTTTTATTAAATCATTATTTTCATAAATGTGTCATCACTTAATCTCCTTATTCAAATTCCTTGGTTGTGTTTCTTTCATCAATGCATTCCCTATAACTTTGGCTCCCTATTTCCAACTTTTCATGTACCTCCTTATATAATTTATTCATATATCTTGCATATGCTTCTACTAATACACTTTGGTTGTCTATTACCTCGTGAAAATATATACCTCCTCTCTAAATTTCCCCATAAACAATTTAATATGGAGTCCTCCCTGTGCTCCTATTAGCTTACTCATTATAGGAAAAATCTGCTTGCACCAATATCATATCCCATTATCTTGGCGTGTCTACTATGAAGCTGCATAATAAATTTCCTAAGCTTCTTCTTACTACTTCAGTCTACCCATCAATTTGTGGATTATGCTGAGCTATAAGTTAGTCTTATCCCCATATTTATCCACAAGGTCCTCCAAAAATGACCCAGGAACTTTGTATCCCTGTCAGACACTATGATTATTAGTAACCCATGTAGTCACACCACCTCCCTAAAGAAGAAATGTGTGATTCATGTCATATCACTTGTTTTCTTACATATAATGAAATGTGTTAAAGAAATGATAAGGATATTGTTCCATGCCGCGAAGATGTCAAATGATAATAGTACACCACATTAGATTTGTAAAACAGAAGAGCTAAAATATCATTTATGGAAATCCATCATAATCCATTATTCTCAATACATTATAATTGAATTACATTACATTACATTGCTCAATAAGAAGGATGTACATATAGGAGGAGGGAAGTGCAACTAGTACCTAAATTAGTGGTGAAGAATTCCCACTAACTGATATTGGTAGCTAAGTTAACTCTACAAGACTAACAAGCTAACTCCACGCAACTAGTGCACCTAAGCAAGCTAACCCAACAAGTATAGGGATAACAAAAGTGCAATTTTAATCCTAATAAACAAATAAAAGAATAAATAATAATGTACACTAACACCCCTCGCAAGCATAGCTTATGTGGGTGGAAAATAAGTTGGGTCCTGGAAACAAGGTCTGATGAGGTACCCACGTACATAACTGGAAAAAAGGGACACCGCAAGGTACCCAAAACCAGTAATAACAAAGTAGAGAGAGAAAAATCCCACTGCAAGATATCCCAAGAAGCTAGGCTCCAAAAAATCATACAATGCTGAAGAATTTTGGTGTGCACTATGGTCTGAATCCATTGCTCAATCAAAAAAATTAAAAACAACTAACATTGGGCTTCAACAAAATAGCTCCAAGCAAGGAGACTGTCAATGGAGTGATATCGAAAGTGAAAAAAAAACCAAACATAATCAATCAACTACTATAAATAGGTGTGCCACAATCTAAGAATAATAACCAAAGAAACAAGGTAAGGACATGAGATCCAAATAAATTGGAGTGATATGATCCAAGAAAAGCCAAGGTAACAAGGAAAGTACACGAAACCAGAAGAAGCAAGATAAACTGCTACAAATAGGTGTGTCATGATCCAAGAACAATAACCAAGGAAACAAGGAAAGGACATGAGATCCAAATAAATAGGAGTGCCATGATCCAAGAAAAGCCAAGGTAACAAGGCAAGTACATGAAACCTAAATAAGCAATTCAACACATAACAAGGCAAAGACACGAAACCCGAAGAAGTAGTATCAACACCACACCCTCCCATACTACTGAATGGGTAGAGTAATGTTACAAATATGTATGAGTTGTCAAAAAAACTACTCAAAAACTAAAAAACTAACATTGGGCTTCACCAGAATAGCTCCCTCATAAGAGAGACTGTCAACATACCAAAAAAGTGTTGAAAATACAAATCTAAAATATCTCAACAAATAAGAGAGATAACTATTGGCACTTTATAATTGAGCGCATGTTACAAACATGAAATTTTAAATTTTTATTTTATTCCTCGAAATAAAAAATTCCAATTGAACAAGCACTTTTGAAGAAAACAACACTCAAATCCGAGTTACCGATCAAAAGATATAAGCTTTTCAATTTTGTGCTTTAATATTTATTTTTTAAAAAAATTAAAAATGCCTTGCATTCTTTGATTTATTTTCTAGAAAAAACTTTCTAATTCTATATCTACAAAATGGAAGAAGAGAAAAAAAACCCAAACGTGAAAAACCCAAAAATTGTTTTTCTATATTTTCTGCTTCACCGGTATGGATTCCCAAGATCCTTAAATCCTCAGCACACAGGAACTCTACAAAGCTGAAGAAAAAAAACCATTAGCGAGCACAAAAAACCCCAAAAAAAAATTTGCCTCCCAAGCACGGATTTCTAAATGGATCCATAAATCTTCAAATCCTCTCCACACAAGAACTTTGCAAATTGAAAGAAAAAATACTCATTACCGATTACAAGAAACCCAAAAACCTATTTCCTGGACTTTTTATTTCCCCAACACAAATTTCTTCCCTTGACATTAAAATGTATGATTTTCAGCTCCCCATCAAATAGAAACTATGAGAAGCGAAAGAAAAAAACCCATTACCGAACGTAGAAAACCCAAAAACTATTTTTTTGGAATCTCTACTTCCCCGGCAAATATTTCTTCCCTAGCACTAATTTCTAAAATTTCCAGATCTTCACCAAATAGGAACCTATAAAGCAGAAGAAAAAAACCCAGTACCAAACGCAAAAAACCCATAAAACCCATAAACCATTTTTCTGGATTTTCTACTTCCCCGAAAAATATTTCTTCCCCTGGCATGGATTTCCAAGTGGATCTGTATGTATCAATGTCCGCCTCTGTAAAACCAAAACAAACTAAAAAATAAAACTATTTTCTTCAATAGTCAAGATTATAGTTGTTTCTGAGGTTTTTCCACTTTCCGAATCCAACAGAGCCCTCCATTTTTCATAAAAATGGACGTTGCAACAAAGTGCTAACAAAATCTAAAATATATGAAAACAAGTAAACCCTTTCTTGTAAAAAAACTTATACATGGATGTCTACATCATCTACCGCACTGATACCATGAAAGGAATGATAATAAGATTGTTTCATGTTGTGAAGATCTCAGATGATAATAGCACACCACATTAGATTTGTAAAATAAATGAGCTAAAATATCATAAATGGATATCCATCATAATCCATTATTCTCAATACATTAGAATTGAATTACATTACATTACATTGCTCAATAAGAAGGATGTACATATAGTATGAGGGAAGTGCAACTACTACCTAGATTAGTGGTGAAGAAGTCCCACTAACGGATACTAGTAGTTAAGTTAACTCTACAAGACTAGTAAGCTAACTCCACACAACTAGTAAGCTAACTCAACACAACTAGTAAGTTAACTCCACACAACTAATACACCTAAGCAAGCTAACCCAACAAGTGTAGGGCTAACAAAAGTGCAAGAATTATCCTAATAGACAAAAAGGATAAATAATAATCTACACTAACAATGTGTCATTTTTGAAAATCTATTAACTACCACAAAGATGGAGTCATTTCCTCTCTACGTCCTCAAAAATCCCACATGAAATCCATGCTAATGTCTTCCTATGGTCTCCTTGGTATGGGTAAAGGCTAATACAATCTAGTGTTTTGTTTATGTCCCTTATCCAACTGGAAGCTTTTACATCTTTATACATACTCGTGCACATATGTGCTCATAACCAGAAAATAGAATCACTCCTTTAGTCATGCTAACATTTTTCACTTATAAAGTGACCTCTTAGACCTCCATTGTTTTTCTCCCAGATTAGGTTCTCATTTTTTAACCCTTGGGGTATACAAAATTGTGTCCCCTTAAATAACATTCCTCCTTGAATGAAATAATCTAACTATGGTGTCCTATCCACGTGCGTCATCTCCTTGAATACTTCCCATGCTTCTTTGAAATCCTTTTCTTGCACATATAACTCCTTCATGGTCTCAAATCATATGACTTCATTGCACGTTTCTATCAGTACCAATATTATCCGACTTAATGCATCAATGATCTTGTTTGACTTCTCACTTCTATGATTCAATACAAATGAGTAGCTCTCCAAGAACTCTACCTACTTCATGTTCATTTGACTCAGATTCACATGGGTATTAATAAACTATAGTGTCTGATAATTAATGTACAAAACAAAAGCATTCAGCAACAAGTAATGTCTCCGCTTATTTAGTGCATGTACTATCATGTAAAACTCTTGATCATAGGTCAAATATATTTTCCTTGCATCAATCAAATTTTACCTGAAGTAGGCTATTCGTATTCCTTCTTGGATTAATATTATGTCAATTTCAATTCCACTCACATCACAATCCACTTAGAATACCTTCTTTAAAATAGGTAATGGTAACATTGGTTACAATGCAATCTTTTGCTTCAATTCCTAAAAGTTGTGCTCTACCTATTTTATTTATATGAACTATTTGTGTTATCCCTTCATTGTCTCCATGATTTATACATATATGCCATTGAATTTTATTATAAACCTCCTATAAAAACTTGTTAATCCATGAAAAATGTGTGCCTCAGTAGCATTCCTTGATGATGTCCACTGTAAAATTACACATACCTTTTTTGGGTCCATTTGTAATGCTTCCTGGAATATTATGAAACCCGAGTAACTAATTCCTCGTGCATGAAAGCTACACTTCCTTATGTTTACCAATAACTTTTCTTCATCTAAGCACTTTATCAACTTTCACATGTGTTTGAGATGCTCCTCCTTTGTGTTGTTAAACACTAGTATATCATTTAGATATGTAATTATAAATTTTCCAAGGACTATCTTTAACACCTTGTTCATCAACCTCATGAATGTACTTGGGGCATTAGTTTAACCTAATGGCATAAATAACCATTCATACAAGCCTTATTTTATCTTGAACATTGTCTTTCATTCATCTCCTTCTTTGATGTGGATTTGGTGATAGCCACTTTTTAGTCAATCTTTGAAAATTACAGTGGGAAGCTAAGGCAATCCATTAGATCATCCATCTTGGGTAATGGATCATCATGATCTTATTGATGGCTCTAGAATCAACACACAATTGATGGCTCTAGAATCAACACACATGGACCATTCTCCTCCTTTCTTGGGTGCCAGTACTACTGGTACTGCCTATACACTCAAAATTTACCACACTAGTCCTCTATCAAGAAACTCCTACACTTTTTTGTGTAATTCCCCATTTTATTTTGGTATCTTTCTATATTGAGCCTTATTTGTAAAACTAGATATATGTATCAGGTAAATTTGGTGATTGATACTACATACTTGTGGCATTCCTTGTGGCAATTCTTCTGTCACAATATTCATGAATTATCCCAATATTTTTTGCACATTTTCAGGCACTTCTTCCTTGTGAAATCTTTATGCACTTCATTTTTATTATCAAATATCAAACTTTTTCTTCCTCCACTTCTCACAATAATTATTTTCTTGATATAAATAAAACTCTTGCATACACCCCCAATGCAAACTTATATTTTCTCTTCATCCTTTAGTGGTGATAAACTAAACTTGTGCCCATCCATTTTCATGTGGATGATGTTCATGCATCCATCATGGATAACCTTCCTATAATACTACCCAAGGTATCCCTAACAATAGGTGAAAAATATCCATCGCCATTACATTGTATAACACCTCATCATAATAGTTCCTTATCTGGAATTTAACAAGGTTTTTCTCATTCACGAGGACCTAGTGTCCCTTTTGTAGCTACAACACTTTAAGGATTGTGATGTGCAATATTATTCATCCCTATATTTTCACTATTTCAAAAGAAATATATTATTTATGCTTTCATTATCGAGAGTCACCTTATAACATTTTCCTCATGACTTACAAATGGTCCTGAATAAGTTTTTTCTCTACACAAGTTCATATTCTTTTTGAAATTTCTTAAGAAACACATTCCTTATAATCAAAGATTCTCTGCACTCTAGTCCTTCAGCATGTCTCGTGGATCCCACTTACTCAACATCACCATGTTCTACATGCACGCATATTTCTTTTGTAACCTCACCTTACATATTTGGAAACTCAAATGCACAGTGTCCAATAGTTCCACACTTGAAACATGTTTGGGAGAATCCTCTTCCCCTTCCTTGGATAAATAGTTTTTGCCCACTTGAAGATTATGAGGATCCATCATCCCACGCACTACCTTGGGTATGCGTCTATGCACTATTGTGCTCATATTCTTGAGGCTTGTTATATCCTCAACCACATACATTACGATTTCATCTTTTTTCTATGCTCTAGCTCTTGTGCGCTAAATTTTATTCCACCTTAAAGGATATTTTATAGGATTCCTTCATTGTTTACAAACACATTAGGTTTATTTATTCTTGAATACCAAACATCAGACCATTGATGTATCACATGACCTTATTCTAGTTAACTTCCACATGTCCAGATCTTATTATGATCTAGTGAAACTCCTTTGTTAGTCCTTTACTGATATCTCTTTTTGGCTCAATTTTTTATCCTTTTGAATAAATTCATTTAGCAATCAGATGGAAAAAACTTACTCCTCGTTTTAGTGACCATGTGATCCCACTGCACTATCTTATCCTTTCCCCTTCTTCTTCATTCATTTTACATATATCTCCACCACAACACCACATGTTCTTTCAACTTGGTTTTCACCACTCTGGCGTGCTACACGTCGACTATCTTCTCAAACTCAAAGTATTCCTCCATACTTCTTAGCCAATTTATAAATTATTTTGGATCCAACCTTCCAATAAAATTATGGAACATCCATCCTTGGTCCACTGCATATCCTCAAAATGGCCTATAGTAAATGTGTTTCTCCTATTTCTATGGCTTCCACTTCATCTTTTCCCATCTTTTGAGACTCCTTCATTTCATGTGCATCCTACTGTCAGTATGCCTTCATCATTACTCTTGATTTAAAAGAAATAAATCTTTATCAAAGGACTAAGATCAAATAGATATAACAGTAACAAACAAGATCTATCATGAAAAAGACAAACAAGTGTAAGAAATAGTGAGATAAGAGTGACTTAGTTTATGTATGAATAGCTGGGTTGATTCTAGATTGAAAATTGCGTGAAACAGGTAGGATCTAAACTGAGTAAGTTTCGTCTGAAGAACAGATATCTCAAAGTCTTCTAGATATAACCTCCCAAAGGAGGAAAAGATTGATTTGGGCACTAGTGTCTTGGAAATTGCTCCGTATTTGGTCTTTTTAGAATTTGATTTTGTTTTCTTCCTTTCACTCTTTGTCACATCCACCTCACTGTAGGGTTTCATTTTTATACCTAAACCTGTAAAACAAACCCTAGCTACATGCACAAGGCTCAAATAAACATTAGATGGAATAAATTATGCACATGATTGATTCAAACTGACCTCAATGGTCACCGCAATGTGATTGTCCCCAAGTGTTACACTACATTTTATACTCTATGAAGTTCTAGTGTGTGTGCAATAGAATTGTGCCCCTTGAAGCTAGGTTTCCCTTATGCCATTCGCATGAAGATAGTGTTCTACAAAAAAAATCCCTCAAGATGAATGTGTGAGATGGAATTTAAAATTATGCCTTCTTATATATTGAACAGTGTATCCCAAATGTAGTCTTTAAATGTTTCTCTTTTCTCAATTAGTAGATAGGAAATAATAGCCCAAATTGTCCAACCCCTAATAATAGTGAGTAAGTCATGTATATATATGATTCCCTTGTTTGAATTTTTTCATTAACAACTAAAAAGGTTGACCCAAAGTGATGGGTAGTTATTTATAAAATATAGCACGTGATGTGACATTTTAAACTTGAAAAAAGGAGGGAAAATGATAGAAGCACCCACAAGTGACAGTAGTGCCTAGACACTCCTATTCGTAATGGGAAGTACTATTTGAGATGCTTGGAGGATAGAATGGAAAATAATGAGTTGGTTCGCATGTTGTCCATTGTCCAAAACTAAAGTGGTCAGTCTTGAAAATCAAATGATAGAAGTATAAAAAGGATAAAGCAATGTAAAAGTAAAAGTTTTGGTAATGTCTAGTTTTCTTACTTAGGAATCATGCATATAAAGACATATTTAGAGGTGTGATATAAATATTAAGTTCATGATTTTTGTCTATATTTTCCCCCACTTTATGTTGGTGAATGAATATTGGGTAGCATAAAGTAGATAAGAAGAGCGTACCTTGATAAGATTCCAAGGAGGTTGTATCCAATAGCGTGTCAGATGGAAATTGATAGTGTGTTGAATAGAGGTTGTAACGTGTGTATTATGGAATCTAAGAGGGGATGAGAACCCTAGGGGTGACCTTGTGTGTGTAGTAAAAATGATCCCTACATTTGTTCCTTGATTATTTCCTTTGTTTGAGTGTCTTATGCTTGATATTTCTCCTTGTTCTATTTATGTGCTGCCTTTTATTGGAGTAAGGTCGGTCTTGCAAAAGAAGATAAGTATAGTCAATGCTCATGATAAATGAAATTGAACTTTAACTTAGTAAATGTGAAAGTAGAAATGAGTATTGAAAAATAAGTGAATCAAGGATATAATACACCTAAATGTAATGAGAGGAGGAATAATTTTTCCTATATGTTTGTTGCATTGGACATAGTTGGAAGAGTATTGAGGATTTAAGTGTCATGTTGCCACACTAAGGATTGAAGCATCATGTCACCAAGGGAAGAGTATTGGGAGATCTTGTAGGATTTTCCCTATAACCATCGATGCTTCCCCATGGACAAGTACCACTGCAGATGGTCACAAACCCAATAGAAACTAGCTACGGATGACACAGTGTGCCAAGCATCTTGTTGTCATGCACATTCCCTAGGTGTCACTCCTTATTTAATATCAAGAAAATAGAGTAATTAGTTTCCTTATTCAAAGGATGAAACTTTCCACTGATTTTTTTCTTTTTGTACCTAATAATAACCTATAATCGAGTATGTGTTGTTGGAATTTTGAAAATCCTGTCATTGAAAACCTATTACAACTGTAAGGTACCTATTTTTACCCCCGGGATAAAAACACCCATAAGGGACACTACCACCCACCATTCTCGTCTGTATGAGGTGATTATGCTCCTATTGTGTTTTTTACCCAATTATAATCTTGATTAAGTTTTTAATATATTGTTTATTACGATTCTGATGTTTACTTATCTATGTTTGATTTCTAAACTACTGAGAGGGTGAAATAATCACCCGATGATTTCCCCCACTTGTTTGGGGTGTGTTAGATGAACCAATGCAATCATGGCCCGAATGAGGAAAGTTGAAGCTGATGTGCACATCTGGAATAGAAATATTGTAGGGGGAATAAAGAATGTATGTGGTAACAACCATGGCACACGTAAAACAATGGGAAAATGCTATCATAAAGTGTTAGTGACAAACCAAACATGACATGATGTAATTTAAACTAGTCAAAACATGGAGTAACATGAAAAAAAACATAGTGAGTAGCTGGTTGAATACATGGGACACCACTCAAGATGTCACAAGATAATCGAATCCTTCAAGACTATAGAAGAAAACACATTATCAAGCATAGGGAAAATCCAGCAAACAACGTGAAACAAGACACAAGTAAAGGAAACAAGACATACACAAATCAGATAACCACGATTGGAAGTAGGCTTGTAAGATAAATAATGAAGATGAAGCACCTATTAGCATGTTATAAAAAATGATAGTATGCCACAATGTATACAGTTGAAAATAAGAATGAAATTTGTAGATATTACAATGATAAAACCTGAATATAACAAAGTAGTAAATGTAGATGCCCCCAAGAGCCTCAATGGAACTAGTAGAGATTAGTGTCAAACATCATGTATCATGTGATAACCTATATATGACCTCCATTCACCTCAAAGTACCATGTGAACATGCATGTGTATTGTAAAAGGGTAGAACATACTAAAAGTAACATGACAAGTAATGTGCAACGTAGAATAGTATAATAAAGCAAGGATACATCTTATCAAGATCTCAACTAGTATTTTAGAATTTTTGTAAATATTTGAATATTTTTGAGTTAGTATAATATGAAATACTATGACTAGGAGATGGAGCAAGGTTTCCCTCAATTGTATGTGTGCCAAGTGAGGTCCATAAAGATAAGTGTGCCCTCAAAAATCATGTTTAAACCTAGAATAAGAGTGTGTCATTGGGTAGCAAGGTGGGATAGTATGCCCCCAAGTGTGTGACAAAGAATGTGGATATGCATAATAATTATTAAGGTTCATGAACTTCATTGGATTTTGACAATTTTTCCTATAAGGGTTGCAAGTAAATAGACACCGTGGCCAAGATTTTCAGTCATAACATATGGGCCAAGATAATTAGGTTTAACTTTTCCTTTTAGGGAAGGTTTAACATTAGTGTTCTTTTAATTTTCTTTAAGAAATAGATCACCAATATTAAATTCTTGCAGACGCACCATGGTATGATAGGCACATTTGATGCATTTTTGGTAAACACGAAGGTGTTGTAAAACATGTACATGGTGAGAGTCAAGCATTTCTAGTTCATGTAGGTATCACTCTTGATATTCATTATCTTAGAGGATATTTTAAAGAGAAACACATAAAGATGGTATTTTGAGTTCCAAAAGAATAACTGCTTTAGTGTCATATACAAGAGAAGACGGTGTGGAATTGGTGGGAGTACGTACACTTATACAATAGACTCGTACGGCATAAACATTTTATTATGCTAATTGTCACCACATCTATCAATAATTTTACGCAAAACTTTAATGATTGTTTTAGTGGTGGCACCGGATTGGCCATTATCTTGAGGATAATAAGGGGTAGAGAATGTGTGTTTGATCTTATATTTAGTAAATGGTGGAGATTACTATAGCATTGAAATTTATCACATCGTTTATTGTATTCTAAGCATTCTTGTTCCATGGTAGGCCAATAATACTCGTTCCATAGTAGTTTTTAGACCATAGCTTTACCACTAAAGTGCATGTTATCTAATTTTGCACCCCTATAAAATTGGACAACTCAAAAATGGACTTAGTCATTTTAACAAGCTTGGGATGTCCATTTCACCATCAATTTCCCCTTCCCAAAAGCATTGGCCGTTGGCATTTAAAAACCCACAGGATACTAAGGTTTAATTCATTGGTGGGTTATATGCTTAAAATTCGTGAAACAAAAGAGCATCATTCTAAAACTTAGGTGGGTTTAATTAAACCCGCGGGAAGTAATGAAACCCGCTCAACAAATAAAATTCATAGCCAATCAAAGAACAACGTTTGGTGGGTGAAGGCATTGACAAGCAGTAAAAGATTAATGGCTAGAGGGACCACATGACATCATTCCAGCTATACTCAAAGTTTTTGGGCCTGGTGGACTTCAAGTCTACAAAATTAGTTGGAATTCATATTTCATCGTATCTAGGATACAACTAAGTCAACAAGTCAACGAGGCGAGTATAAAAGCAAAAGGTGGACACGTGGCAGCAATTTTTCAAAGAGAAAAATTTTTCGAGTCCTCCTAAGTACAAGGTTTTGATGTAAAGGCACGGCCAATCTAATGCAAGAAAATGCTCAAGAAATACTGGCATTGAGAAGTGCGTGCAGCTTTCTCATCGGCTCACACTTCGCAATTGTCAGATGAGTATATCAAACAAGACTAACATGTGAAGTAGTGTAGATATTTTCTATTGGCTCACATTTCACAAGTGTCAATCAAGGTTATCAAAATACTAACACATGCAAGGTACATAGATTTTTCCTATTGGTTAGAACTTCACAACTATTAATTAAGGCTTTCAAAGGTCTGACATGCGAAAGAGCGTGGAGCCTCCTCATTTGTTGATACTTCACATTCTGACAGGGTATTCTATATAGAGATTGAATTGTTAAGATACGTGGCAGTATTCTATTGGCTCAAAATTCTAAGGAGACTAAAAAGGTATAAGGATGGTCTGACACTGCGAAGAAACGTGGTTGTTTCTTATTGGCCCGTATTTTCATAAGGATAAAGGAAGAGGAAATTAAAAGAAAAGTAAAGGGAAGCAGAGCCTAATACCGCAATCCAATGGGTAACTGACACATGGAAAATACAAAATTGGTGCACATGTGGGTAGAGGACAATCCTCGAACCAATCAGGGGATGTCACGTGTCGTATTTATGTGCTTCCTGATAGACCAAAACTTCAAATAGCCATATCGTCTGCTACAGAGCTCCAAATCTTGAAAAATTAGTCTCGTTGGAAAGCTCTCCTTGAAACCTTTAATTTGGCATCATCAAAATATGATTTTGGAAATATTTGATAGGAAAAACATGGATAAAATAATTTTAGCCATTAATGAGTAATGTAGGTAGTTCAACTACCAGAATTGATTATGGCTGCCACATTTTCATTTTAAATATCTAATAACGTGCTTTGGAGCATTTCGGTTGCTTGTTCATTCTATGTTGATTGGTCCATTGCATAGGAGGGTAGTTGAAGCCATAAAAACACTTTCTACAACCTCTTTATCTCTCTCTTCTCTCCAAAAATCTATAAATCTAAGTGTTAGGCACTTTATAAAGAGAGATTTTTTGAAAAAAGTAAAGGAACTCTACCAAAATTGTTCTAGATATTTTGTGAGTTGTGGGCCTCATAATTTGATATTTTACAAGTGGATTCCTACCTTATTTCTTATATTGTGATAAATTATGCATACCTCAAGCAATAAAATTCATGTTTTTTGGTACATATATGCCCTAGCTTCTGTTGTATTACATTTATTTCCTTTCATTACAATTGTGGGTGTATTGTGCATACTTTTTTCTTCTTGTAGGGGTCAAATCTGTTGTGATCCATGAAAACAGTCGTTTAAATGTTATTTTGGATTGTGGCACTTCTTTCTGCCCTTCCTTCCTCCATTTTCCTCTCATTTTCACTCACTCAAATGTCTCCACCCCTTGTTTTTGGTGTCATCACCTCCCTTAACTTAGGATTTTAATTTTATGCCTCCTCCTCTTTCCCTGGTGTTGATCAGAGATTAATTGGCAAAACTCACACAAGAAGTCCATGCGGGAAAATAGGCCAGGTTCAAGGGAGCGAAGGGACAAGAAGAACCCGTGTGCGCAGAATAAGTCAACATTCAGTATTTAGTCATTCTTGGGCATGAAGATCTATTTTTAGAAGATAGATTGTAGAACACACCAACGATGCAAAGATGCACGCACCACACATTGTCTATTTCTAGAGGATCAGATTCAGAGTGATTTTGCATGGAGACAGTCTAAGAATAGGATTTTCACCTTAGTTAACTATCAGTAGTCTATAGATAGTACACTTGCATGTGTGGCTATGCATGAAAAAGATGTGTGGCTATTAATAGCATGCGGCCTATTTTTGGGATAGATAAGCGGTGAAGGGAAAGTTCCCACCCTATATATGTGTAGTGAATTACCTGGTAGGGAGACGATGGATATAGAGAGATAGATAACATAGTGTGCATGTTTCTTGGTTACCGTATTAGATCCATGCGCGCATCGGCATAGATTTCCAGTATTGTAAGAAGCTTTTGTGTTATTGTGATAATTAAGAGATGGAAGATATTGATTGAACCTAAGTGTCATTCCTGTGTGTAATTGGGTAGTGCATGTTCTTATTTCTATCATGATTATTGTTTAAACCTATTCTTTCCTAGATCTAGATCTGTCATGCACTGTATAATGATGTATTAGTTATGAATCTATATGCTTTAAGTCTTCATCATGTTAACATTCTGCTACAACAACCCCAAAGATGGACTTGGTACCTTTGCATGCTTCGGGTGAGAGCTCAATCTAGGTTGAGTGATGTGTCAGTGCATCTAGGATTTTATCTAGTGAATTCTAGGTTGCACCATTGGTTTCATTATCAGGACTTCTTTTTCAGTTGTTTTCAGGATGGTTCACGATGAAGACATATTGGTTAACTCTAGCAAGTATTGAGGAGTGGATACATGATCTGGAGGAAGAATATACACAGTGGTTCAACACCGGATCTGAGTTTAACGCACACATATGGGTGGAACAGAACCTGTATGACAGTTTATATGAGAGATTTTTTGCCATCTTTCCATTAGAATTATATGAGTGGCTAATTGCTTATGCATCTAAGAGGAATTGGAGGTATCATGCACTTGTCTGGACACAGGAATAATTTCAAGGCCCTTTATGATGCTGATCTGATCTAGACTCGCGCTATGGATACGTGGTTTCATGGTGTTCTAAACAATTATATTTTGGAATATTCAATTTCGATGTATTCTTTCCCAGAGGTAGCTGAATTCCAGTTTTTGCGGTATCCTAGAGGAACATATCTACAAGGCATTCCACTGGCGATCAAGATCTTGATGGTAAATTTGAACATGGAGAGTAAACCAATGGCTAACTAAACCTCACCACGCATGCAAGGGCAGGAACAAGTTTGGTGAAAGATGGCAGACCTAGTGGTAGAAAGGCAAAGAGAGGAGAGGTGGCTTAAGTATAATGAGGCGCACGAGAGGGAGATAGAGAAACAACATACCATTGCAGAAAGTATGGTGTTGAGGAGAGAGATGGATCGTGAAGGATTTGAATATCATGTAGAATACGTGGAGCCAGAGCATCAAGAACTCCCCCATCTTGGAAAACATGACAGGGATCCCCCCTTGGCCTCACATAGAAGTGTGCCAACAGAGACTACCTGGGCCATTGGCGCGCATCTTAATCCACTTGGTGACCTAGCCCTTGCGCTTGGTTTTCCAGTATCTAGTTCGACAAGTAATCAACAAGTGAATTTGGGAAACAAGAGAAATAGAAGTAAGTCAGAGAGCAAGTACATCAATGGTAGGACATATGACTTCAATGTTATTTAGAGGAACATTTTTCAGGTACATCATCTACATATAATGTAAGTGCATGTAAAATATTTGGATTCACCTCTGGAAGTGGAAACTACCACACAGACTATAGTGGTTCAGTATCGTACTACTGTCAGAGCACATGGGAGTACATCTATAGGTCCTATTCCAGCTATAGGTGGAGGATCAGGAGGTATAGGTGGTTCTAGTTTTGGTAGATCTGGTGGTTCTGGAGGTAGGGGAAACACAAGGAGGTTCTGGATCAGGTGGGCAAGGTCCGCACCAACCCAAGAATATTTATATGGAGATGTCTCTTCGTCTTCTATAGTATAGAGGCATAGAGGATGTTGTTGAGCATGTGCACATGTGTGAAATATTGTGGTGCGTGAAAGGGATCATGGCTTCTGAGTGCAAGGAAAGTCAATTTTCTACTACATTACAGGGACATGCACATAGCTGGTATAGGAAGTTTGACCCTGATAAAAATTGCATGGATTATGCAGCACTGAAGGATGCTTTCTTGAAAGAGTTCTATATCTCAGAATTTGAGCAAAAGAGTATAAGTGCATGCTCAAGGATATCAAGCAAGGCACTACTGAGAGTGTATGTGAGTATGATGCCCATTTTAAAACACTCATATCTAAGTTTTCTTATGATATTCACACAAGCCAACATGCACAATGGTTCATTGGCAGATTGATTACACCATTTAGAAGAGCAATGTCACATAAGACATACACTGATCCGTGTGAATCACTGGAAGCAGCTTTGCGTGTTGAGGTAGTTGGGAGCATTGACACTAGCATTAGTCCATTCTTAGAGGCACAAATTGCAGCTATGGAAAAATAGTTAGAGAAGCTATCAGAAAATTCATCCCATGAAATGCGCTCAGGGATTTTGTGTATAGATTGTGAAGTGGAAGGTCACACCAAGGATAGTTTCCCCTCACAGATCTATATGCTCATTACTGTTGGACTATGAGATCTGTCATTTGAATCATGATGCTAGTCACTATCCTTTGTTACTTGTGCGTGATAAGGAAGAATGTATCTTGTTACTATAAAATATTTCGGTCCACAACCCATGATACTAAAGATTGTAGGTTGATTGGTCATATCTAGGATGCTATAGACATTGGGGTATGATAGACAAGCATAATGGATAATTCTAAGGGTAAGAATGAGCACCAGGATCAGGATCATAATCAAATGCGCTATGACAGGAATGAGGGGCATTTTGAAGGAGGTCATGGAAGAGGACGTGGATATAACGGTGGATATGGAGGATGAGGCTGCGGTGGAGGAAGAGGTGAGTTCCCTTGTGGAACATGTTATACATGTGGATCTCCTAGACCACTATAGGTGTGAATGTCCCCAGAATATTGCATGTTCTTTCTGTGGAAAGAACCATAGTTATGAAGAGTGCCCAGACTTATATGAGCATCTGAGTAAGCAACATAAGAAAGAAAACAAAGGCGTTGGGATGGTTAGAATCCAGTGCATGGTAGAAGATCAGTGGATGCCCAAGATAGCACCAGGACCTGAGGCATTAATAGTGAAGATTACTACATGAGTTGAAGTGTCGCGCGCAAGAGAGGCATTTCACTAGAAGCCTACAATCACCAAGGAGGAGGTTTTGCATGCAAGGTACCTAGATCCTGCTCATCAGAAGGAAGTTCTATCAAGAGACCATGGAGGTCCTCAAGAATCTTCAAGGTGAGATACAGTGTTTAAAGGAGTAGTCAAGGAAGATGGAGTAGAAGAAAGAAGCAAGAAAAATTCCCCTCTGATATTGATGACATCAGAGAGGTTTGTAAAATGTTGTGCCAGGAGAATATTATTCTGTTGCTAGGAAATTGGTTGAAGGGGAATACCCCACGCACAAGCACTGAGAATGAATAGAAAATCCTACATGAAAATATTCCCCCTGATAACATTGACTATGACAAGGAAATTACTCTAATGTTGTTGTGGATGGATGGCTACTGAGCAACATATTGATTGATACAGGTGTGGAAGTGAATGTGCTTACATTAGATGCATGGGTACAAATGGGGAGGCCTCCATTGCAGCCATCATCTAATGTGTTGTTTATGGAAAACCAGACTAAGGCCACTCCCATAGGAGTTTTGAAGGATGCATCTATAACCATACAAGGGGCCAAGTTCACTGGGGATTTTGAGGTATTAGCACTTGAGGAAGAAGATAGTTTTCCAGCCTTGCTTGGATGCCCTTGGTGTTATGTGAATAATGCTGACTTGAGATTCAATAAGGGGTATATCAGCTTTGAGAACAAGGAGGAAAGGGTTGTAATACCTTTGATAGATGGGAAGTCTACACCATATGTTGAGCCTCTAAGTGAGGAGGACTTAAACAAAATCTATGTATGTGTTATTCAGGACCCAGAGGTCAATGAGCCATCAAAGGAAGGCATCCTACAGTGGGAAGATTCTCATTCTATTAGTGATACTATGAGTATTGCTTGTGATAATTGGGCTCATGGTACATATGAACTAGTAGGGTGTGAGGTAAAAAGTGTGGTTGCACACAAGAATGGAATTCGTTCTGTTCGACGGATAGGTAGCGCAGTACCTTGGTATACTGGGGCAGAAGATCTTCCTGTATTTTTGAAAACCATGGAAGCACAGTGGATAGATAAAATTAAGAGAAGATATATGTTAGTGTATACCTTATGTGGGACAGCAAAACGCTGGTGGGTAGTCCACAGAGATAATCTTATAGAATGGGAGGAGATTGGAATCACCCTATCTACTAGGTTTTTAAGGAGCAATGCACCTACATAGATTTGCACTTATAATGGTGATCAACCTGTTCAGCATCACATTCAGCAGTGTGAGAGACTCTGGATAGTGGGACAGGAAGCATTACCACCTTCACTCTGGGTGCATAGATTGTATTCTACTCTACAAGGATGCGCACATGCCTGATATGTATATGCAGAACTACATAGAGAGACTGGGAATTGGTAGAATTTGACTGCAGGAATGATCCAGACCTTTGACTACTTCTCGACTAAACCTCTAGTAGAAGAAGCATTAAAATTTTCAAGTGCTTAACTATGGGAGATAGTGCAAAGGCAGAAGAGCTTATTCAGGAAATATTTGGTGAGACAGAGTCTGGAGCGCGTTTTGAAAAGGAAGAAGAAATGGACTCCATACTACTTGAACGTGCTTGCCTTGAGAAAGAGAAAGGAAAGATGGTTTACATAGTGGATGATGAGGAAGTTGAGAACCTAGATATTGAACATTCACAAGGGGTGCGCGAGGTCTTGGATAGTGCAGACAAGGATACGCACCTATCATGAACCCATGAAGATAAAGAAGGTGAATATAGGTTTGGAGGCTGAGCCAAAGGAGGTCATAATTGGAGACTATTGGTCAGAATCAGAAGTGGAAAAGATCATTGAGTTACTCAGGGATTATCAAGACTTATTCCCTCGAGGGTATCATGAACTTAAAGGCATGCATGAATCACTTGGGAAATGAAGATAAAGCTTAAGGACAGTGCATGCCCAAGTTAGAAAGTGACCTTATAGAATGAATCCCAATTTATGTGAAAAGGTGAAGGAAGAGATTGATAAGATGCTAAAATATGGGATTATTTGACCCTTGGATGAGTCAGAATGGGTTAGTCCTATGGTGATAAGTATCAAGAAGGATGGTAGGATTCGAATCTGTGTAGATTATAGGGAGTTGAATGCTGCATGTGTCACAGACCCTTTTCCTACACCATTCACTGAGGAAATACTGGAAGGAGTGGCAGGGCACGAAATATATTCATTCACAGATGGGTTTTTTGGGTATCATCAGGTTAGGATTTCTCAGGAGGATCAAGAAAAGACAACTTTTACTACTGAATGGGGTAGTTTTTCCTATACTGTGATGCCTTTTGGACTGAAAAATGTGCATGCTGTATTCTCACGGATAGTTGTTCAGGCATTCAAATATTTTATTCACAACTTCTTACAGGTTTATCTAGATGATTAGATAAGTATATGGGCTTGTGAAAGATCATTGTGACAATCTGTGCTTAATGTTTGAATGATGTAGACAATTGAGTATCTCTTTGAACATCAAGAAGTGCATATTTTCTACACCTTTTGGAATACTATTAGGACATATAATCTGCAAGGAAGGTTTTTGGTTGATCCAACTAAGGTTGCAGTCATTCTAGGCCTAGAAGCGCCTACCAGTCAAAGTGAGGTGTGTGGATTTTTGGGTCACACAGGATATTATCGGAAGTTCATCAAAGGGTATGCCAAAGTTGTTGCACCCTTGGAAGAGTTACTAAAAGGAAAAGGTACATTTTATTGGGGAGAACTGCAACAATGCGTGCGTTTGAGATATTAAAGGAGAAACTTACTACCACACCCATTCTGTGCTTTCCCTCATGGGATAAACCATTTCATGTGCATGTGGACACCTCTGGCATGGCCATTGGTGCTATGTTAGCTCAACCTGGTGAAGGTATTGTAGATCATCCAATTTGCTTTGCTAGTAGGAAGCTGACTCCTGCTGAATAGAATTATACAACTACAGAGCGTGAAGCTTTGTCAATGATCTATGCATTGCACAAGTTTTGATAGTACTTGTTAGCAACACCATTTGTGTTTTATACAGATCACATGGCATTGAATTATTTGGTGAAAAAACCCATCTTACAAGGGTGCATATGCAGATGGGTACTCCTATTTCAAGAGTTTGACTTCACAGTTGTGGTGAAGCCAGGGAAAAGTAACTCTAGACCAGACCACTTGTCTAGAATTCACTTAGGAGAAGAAGCACAGAAAATTGAAGAAACCATGCCAGATGCACAGTTATATAGGTTACAAATGTGCCATCAGAATTAGAAGACATTTTTGTCTTTCTATGGACTGGTGTGGCACCAGAAGGAATGAAGGCATTAGAAAAGAAATAGCTTGCTATATGCACAGCACCATTTATGTTAATCAGTGGTGACCTCTACAAGTTAGGTAGAGATGAAGTATTACACCATTGTGTATTAGAGCATGAGTGCAAGGATATAATGGAGGAGGCACATGGTGGTATTGTAGGTGGCCACTATGTAGGTGATGCAACTACCTGAAAGATCCTACTTGTTGGATTATGGTGGGAGACATTGTATAAAGATTGTAAAGAATATTGCAAAGTGTGTGACCATTTTCAGCATCTAGGTAAACTAGGGAAAAGAGATGAGATGCCTTTGAGACCTATTACTAGTGCCAAACCATTTGAGAAATGGGCCATCGATTTTGTAGGACCTATTTCGCCAGCCACGCGTAGGACTGGGTCGTGCTATATCATTACTTGTACATATTATCTCACAAGGTGGGTAGAAGCAGCACCTACGAAGGACTGTACAGTGGCTACAACAGCTAGGTTTCTATGGGATAATGTTCTTACAAGATATGGATGTCCTTTAAGCTTGACAAGTGATAGGGGTACACACTTTTTGAATGAGACAATCAGGATCCTATTAGATGAGTTTATGGTTGCACACCATAAGACTACACCCTATCATCCTCAGGAAAATGGAACTGTTGAGGCTTTCAACAAGATTTTGAGCCAGACATTGAAAAAAATTTGTGATGTTGGAAGAAAGGATTGGGATGATAAAGTGTCAGTTGTTCTTTGGGCATATAGAACAACTTATAAGAGATTGAACAAAGCCACACCGTTTTAGTTGGTGTTTGGCACAGAAGCCATTCTCCCTATAGAATTTATGTTACCTTCTTTATGCATTGTGCACATGCTGGAGGTCTAGCTAATGAGCAGGCTTTAGAAGAGCATATTGAGAAGATGATTCAACTGGATGAGTGACGAGCCATAGCACGATGGAGTCAGAAGTAGGAAAAGGCCAGGAAGAAAGCATGGCATGACAGAAACATAAGGGATAAGAAGTTTGAGATTGGACAAATGGTACTTCTCTATGACTCTAAGTTCTTGCGCCATCTAGGAAAACTTAAGGTACATTGGTTAGGGCCGTATGTTATTACTTACATCCTTGAAACAGGCACTTTCCAGTTAGAAGCACTAGATGGAACACAGCTACCCAGTTACTTTAAATGGGAGTAGGCTGAAGCCCTACTATAAATAAGTCTTCTTGGCATTTGTAATAAGGCAGTATTGCCAATTAGATTAGGTTTCCATTCTGTATTTCCTTCATTGTCACTATGCTTTGTCACTTTAGTTTTTGTTCTTGTGTAATAAGTGTGCTTGTGTGCATGAAGCTAACTACAATATGGAGCATGTTGATGCAGCAGAGGACTGCACATACTTTTAGTGTGGGGTGTGGTTATTGATATCAAGGTACAATACTGCTGGAATTGAAAGAGTGGAAAGGAATAAGTTGCTATGGGTGTTTGTCAAAGTAAAAATATTGCTTCTCAAAAGTGACCAAGGATGGAGATGAATGAAGGAACAGTATAACGTGAGGTAAGTAGAGGCCATGATAACTACCAGGATAAGGTACAGTGACGAGGTACTCAGGTGCATGGGCAGTGTGTGCTGAAGAGAATTCTATGACTAGAGGGTAGGAAGGAGTGCTAGAAGGTTATAGTTGGGGCACAAATATGTACCGTGCAGAAAGAAAAAATTTGGTCAATAAATGAGAGGATATTTGGTAGGTGGAGAAGCAATAAATGCATCAAAATTTGAAAATCTATATAAGGATGGGATGCGAGTTCATTTTTACCATTGTGATTAAGAGTATTTGAGAAAGAGCTAAGTGTGAAGAGCCGAGTAATCGATTTGAGGTGTGAAGGGTGTGAAACCAGATGTGACAAGAAGATCTGTGCATAGAAGAAGCTTGCATCCCCGGTGGTGAAGGGTTTGAGTGAAGCAGGATGATAGAGAGGAGCTAGGGCATGTGATTTCACCTAGGGCATGCTAACTCAAGCTAGGGTTTGAGTCGGGCATTACAGAGTTGAAGAGGCAAGTGTCTATAGAAGGATTGCAAGGTAAAAATGGCACCCAAGAAAGTAGCTGCAATGGGAACAAAGGGGAAGAAGAAGGTAGTTGTAGAGGAGGAAGAGATGGCACCTGAAAGTAATTTTTTAGAAATGCAATATCTAGAGGGCGTCATAGTGGCCAGGAGTGGGATTCACATATAAGAAAAAGAAAAGTGAGCGAATATAACCACAGGACCACAGAGAACAAAAAGGAACTCGATGCCCTACTCAACACGAAGACAAACAAACGCACGCAGATGACATGTCGGTTTATGATGATGTAGGTGAGAAAATTCTGAAAATAATTGGAGTCTACCAATTATATGAGCTTCCATATTTCAGGAAGTATGAGCCTTTATACTGATGGCTCATGAGTAGAGTACATGAGGAATTTTTCTACTTTGCAGGACACAGAGTCAGAATCTCATCCACGTTGATCTCCACAGTGATAGGTTTGAAGGCCATAGGAGAGGATATAAAGACTGACCTAATAGATAAGGCCATGATTCTAGAAACTAGGAAGGAGTTGGGATACTTGAAGGGTCCACGCGGTATGGACATTGATAAACTAAAGAATTGTCTGGTTGTACAAGCAACAGCACATCTTGTTACAAAGTTGAATGACCAGGAGAGGTGGTCACAGGTGAACACCATGTGGCTGCATGTTGCGAAGCAGATGTCAAAAGGAGTAGTCTACAATATTACAAGGCTACATTGCAGAATAGATAGTTGAGGAAGTGTGCACGGGAGGAAAAATCAGCTTTGGAGCTGTTCTATTGTCACTGGTATTCATGGAGATTGGAGTACCAGACGGACCAAAGGAGAAGATATGGGAATACCCCATGGAGAATAAGTCACCAGCTGAAAGGTTCAGCAAGTACCTATGTAAAGGGTCCATGACAGATGATGTCAAACAAAGAGCGGAGAAATGGTACGACAGGCTTTGTGCGGCCTTTGAAGAAGAGTGGCGCATCCCGAAGGACCTACCTTTGGTAATAGGGAAACAAGTCCAGTTTTTGTATATCAACATTTTTGCATTGTGCTTCCCAATGAAAGATGGATCCTAGAGCCCTTGGTTCAAATTTCCTTACACCTTCACAGCGAGGTACTTTCAAACATCAGTCCATAGATTCACAGACACGTGCCGCCTGGCCTTCAATGCAGAGAAGGTAGACTATGACTACCACACCCTGAGAAAGAAATATGTGTATCCAGGGTGAAGCACGTATATCGAGAGGCTCATTTCAGAAGTATTGAGCATAAAGCCCATGAGTCTAGCTGTCAGAGATATTGGGGCAGCACTAGTGTACCTTCAGCTGAAGCCCAAGATGGAAAACAATAAGTATGTGGAGAATGAGTTCATGCTCCTAGGGCCGCCGAAGGGTCAACATACAATGGAGAACATACCGGTGCCGAAGCCCATAGAAACCATTGACGTAGAAGATGAAGAAGAAGAGCATGAAGATAGTGGTGGCTTGGAGCATAGAAGGAGGAAACCTTCAGATAGGAAGGAATCACAATGTGCCACTACTCCACCACAGGGGCAGGATGAAGAAGATGATATGGGGGTAGAACAGGGAGAGAACAGGTTCAAGAAAGTATTCAGATGCACAAGGACTCAAGGTGGAACCCCACAAATGGTAAGGAGATCACCTCGTCTCTCTCCGCACAAGGAGTCCACTAAGCCAAAAAGGATAAGGAAGTTGAAGTTAGATGAAGAGGCTGAAGGATCAGAGGAGAGTGCACCAGGATCTCCTACTCCACTTGAGCAAGAAGAAGAGCCAAAAGATGAAGAGATGAAAGATGGAGAAGAAGGAGAGAAGGAAACATCTGAAACCACACATGAGACTGCCCAGGATACTACGCAGACTCCTAACCTTGAAGCTCAAGTTCCAAAAGGGCCAAGGAAAAAGAGGATGAGTGGAGAACATAGTGCACCACTCATGGGATATGCTGAGGACACAAGAAATATTGTTCCGCGCCCACTTCTAGAGCATGATAGCACAAAAGGATTTATTCGGCTGGGAGCTAATGGATGAGGATATGGTGACCGTGTGCACTCAAAAGAAACTATCATGGTCAATGCACACCCACATGGATGAGCCTGACTTTGATGTATGTAAGGAATCATGTGTGTCGAGATGGCTGAAGAAGGCACCTCAAGCCAGGCATATGATAGTAAAGCCTACTGTTCATGTCAGATGAACAGGTCAGCAATGCATTGGTGAAGGTTTCTACTGAAGTGGCAAGAAGAAACATGGACAAAGCTGCAACAATAAGAGCATTGCTCAGTGAGGAGCTGAAGACAAAGGATGCAAAAATAGCATGCCTAACATAGGAAAGAGACTTGGCGCAGAAGAAAAATATTGTATTTATCAGCCTCGCAGAGGAAATTGGTGATACTGTTATGAAGGCTAGGCCATACCTAGAACCAAAGGTACCAAAGACATTTCCTTCAGTGATACACTATGTAAGTACCTTAGTAGACCTAGTGCTTGAAGATGAACCTCTATGTATGCCACAACCAAAGGATCCAACACAAGAGGCAGAAAGAGAAAAGGCTTCAGTGATGAGGAAGATTGCATCCTATGAGGGACTGCTACAAGTGCACTTCAAGAAGAATTGAAAAAAGTGGATCATGCCTTAAATATATGCATAGCTCTAGAGGTGTTGATCAAGGTAAAGACTCTAGAAGAAGATAATGAAGTCTAGAAGGCTATGAGGGATGATACCTTGGGCCATGTAGAGAGGTTAACTATTGTAAAACAAAAGTGTGAGGCCCTGGCAGCAACACAAGAGCCACACAAGGAAAGATTAAATGAGCTTGGGAAACTCATCACATAGAAAATGGATGTACTAGAGGGAAGGATGACTGCAATGTCAAGCATCATGTTGGTCCTGCGAAATGAAAAAGGGGAAATTATGAAGGATGAACTTGAGTCCATCGTTGTGGACATTCCAGAGAAATAGAGAAGGCTCTCACTGAGTGGCAGGCCTTAGAGGCTGAAATAAAAGAGGAGTATCCAGAGTTGATCCTTCAAGATGAGACAGATGAGGCTACCACATAAAAGCATTCTTTATTCATTCAAATTCTTTCTGATTCTTTCTATTCAACATTTTTTTGGAGATACCCATTGTCGGGGTGACAATGAGATTAGTGTGGGGTAATGTTGATCAGAGAACACTTGACAGAACTCACACAAGAAGTCCACATGGGAAAACAGGCCAGGTTCAAGGGTGCAAAGGGACAGGAAGAACCCACGTGCGCAGGACAAGTCAGCATTCAGGACTTAGCCATTTTTGGGCATGAAGATCTATTTTTAGAAGATAGCGTGCAGAACACACCAACGATGCAGAGACGTGTGCACCACGCATTGTCTATTTTTGGAGGATTGGATTCAAAGAACTTTTGCATGGAGACAGTCTAAGAATAGGATTGTCACCTCAGTTAACTATCAGTAGTCTATAGATAGCACACTTGCATGTGTGGCTATGCATGAAAATGGCGCATGGCTATTAATAGCATGCGGCCTATTTTTGGGATAGATAAGCGGTGAAGGGAAAGTCCCCACCCTATATATATGTAGTGAATTACCTGGTAGGGAGATGATGGATATAGAGAGATAGATGTGTGTGTGTGTGAGGGATAAGTATACAGAGACATGTGCATGTTTCTGGATTACCGTATCAGATCCATGCGCGCATCGGCATAGATTGCCAGTATTGTAAGAAGCTTCTGTGTTATTGTGATAATTAAGAGATGGAAGATATTGACTGAACCTAAGTGTCATTCCTATGTGTAATTGGGTAGTGCATGTTCTTATTTCTATCATGATTATTGTTTAAACCTATTCTTTCCTAGATCTAGATCTGTCATGCACTGTATAATGATGTATTAGTTATGGATCTATATGCTTTAAGTCTTCATCATGTTAACATTCTGCTACAACAACCCTAAAGAGGGACCTGGTACCTTTACGCGCTTTGGGTGAGTGCTTAGTCTAGGCTGAGTGATGTGTCAGTGTGTCTAGGGTGTTATCTGGTGAATTGTTGGGTCTTTGTGTGTGACTTAGTTATTTCCAACATTTAGAGGATTTCTTCTACACATCTGGCGACTTCAAGCACAAAATCTACTGGTTTCAAAAGTTAAAGTATCTCACTCCATGATAAGAATCCAAACAAGGTCTAGAACAATATAGGAATGAGTTTTTGAGTACCTTCAACTATCACCTAGGAATAGAAGAAGAGGAGTAGTAGTTCAAAGGTCACCTTTACCTCCAAATAGAAGTCCTTCCACACCACCACCCAGTAGACCTTTCTTGCAATCTACTAGAGTTCTCATACCTATCATTATAGCAGTACAACAAGAAAATCAGGGATTTGTTAACTTTATTGGTAGCAGTCCTCTTACCCTTAATGCTCAGAATTCTAATACAAAATTTGTACCTAAGAGAATCTCTTTCTTCACTGGGGAAAACCATACCACTCCAACTGACCATATACAATACATTACCATTTTTTGTGTTATTCGTCAAATTCTTGAATAAGATGTTACTATTAAACTACTAGCTTCTTCATTCAAGGGAAGAGATTTGTAATGGTTCAAGAGTCTGGCAACAGGATCAATCACTAATTGGATTCAATTGGGGATAGTGTTTTGTAATCAATTTCGAGAGAAGTTCGATAATCTCTCCTTTCTAGAAAAATTGAAAACTATAAAGAGGGCTGCCAGTGAGCTCATGGAAGACTTCAATTTCAGATTTTAGAAGATATGGGAGAGAATTCCAGCCCTTGTAAGACCAACTCCAGAAGGTGTTTTTCTTTTCTATTTAAGAGCTTTAAATTATGATATTGTTGTCATGATCCAATCTATGGGGGGTGCAACATTTCCTGGGACCTATACATTAGCTATTAGGGCTAAAAATTATTTAATACAAGTCAGGAAACTAGCTCCTAGACCACCCATCCCCTTGTATCCTAAATTGCCTCAAGTTGTTCAACCTTCTATTTGCTCTTATTCCTGAGTAAATTTCCTGAACCACTGCCTCCACATCTAATTCTCCTGCACAAAAAAAGATGATGAAGATATGAATGCCTTAATTAGAGATTTGACCAACAAAGTCATATCCTAGGAAAAAAAAGCCTAATCCTATAGAAATTATCAAAATCAAGGGCAATCTTCAAATCAAGTATTTAGCCAAGGATATTAACCATATATAAACCAACATCCTAATAAGAGATATGGATAAAATTAGCATAAAAATAGGGGTCAGGGTCAAAATGCACCTCTTCCATAGGTAATAGTTGTTTCTCTCTAATCACTTCATGCTCCTAGCTCAAGCTAAGCATTGGTTCCAATGCAGAATAATGTAATACAGGAAACTCAATGGTTTTTTCCATGTAATCAGCCGCATTATCAACTCATTTGTGAAAGGGCATTGTATATTCAAGCCTACATGGTTAAAACCTCTTCCAAGCAGCAAAAGCCACTTCTAGAATCACCCAATCCTAATGTGGAAGGAGTCTAAGAGGTCAATCGTGATATCAATCTCATGTTCTTTTGAGCTGATGAATTTTGTTTCGTAAATCAAGTGGTGGATAGTTCTAGCAAACCTCAAGTTAAATTTGTTGATAATAAAAGGTATAAGAAAAGGATGTTGGAGTCACAACCCTCATCTTCTTGTGATCAGGGAAAAAATTTCAACAAGGAGAATGAAGTTGGAGTAGATAAGAAAAAATTTCCTCAACTTCCTAACAAGCTTATTTCAAACAAAAAGGTTTCTCCTCAACCAAATCTTTCTATCCCAACTTTGCAACAACAAAAAGGAGAATAGTGTGCTACATATGCATAAATCCATGGGCCTTACTTTTAATATTGTTGAGAAAATGAAGAATACTAATGTTAATTTGACAATGTGGGATGTTTTAGCCATTCCATCACAAACAAACCTCTTATGTGAAGCTCTCAAGCAACTTCCCCAAGATGATCCATTGGTGGAGAAGACTTGTGCTACTGTTAACATATATCAAGTAAAAGAGGAACAAATAAGTAAACTTGTTAAGACCCCACCATTCTATATGTCATTAATTGTGGGTAAACACTTGGTGGATAATTGTATGATTGATTCAGGGGCTAGCACCTATGTAATGCCCAAGAAAATTGTTGATGACCTGGGTCTCAAATATAGTCATGTTTCTAAGAGAGGTTTACAAATTGATGGGTTAACCGTTGGTGTATTAGGAGTAATAAAAGATCTTGAACTAACCCTTCATGCTTTCCCAAGTCTTATTATAACCCATGATATATCAACAATTGACTTGCCTCCCATGTTTTCCATTTGTTTTGAAAGAGATTGTATTGCCAAAGTAGGTGGCTATTTTTTTCATAATGGACCCATATGATCTTAAGAACTAGGTATGGTACTAGATTTTTTTTTGGATTAGGGTAAATGTGAGGGTTTTGAAAGGACCCAAAACCTTGAACAAAGAAGAAAGTGATAAGGAAAAGATGAGGAGCCCTCCCACATAAAATAAGGAGAAAAGAAGAAAAATCAACTAGATAGAAGAGAAGAAAGTGATGCAGTCATAGAGTCAGCATGATGAAGAAGATACATGAAGGATATAAGGAAGAACATCCTTGGCTATAACCCAAAATAAGAAGAAGGACCAGATAAGTAGGGAAAAGAAGATATAGCTCCAAAGTAAGTTGTCTAATGAAGAGGTGGCGGCAACTATGAGGTGACCACAAAAGAAGCAGAAGAAGAGAGGAGAAGTTAAAAGATTCAACTATCAATGTTTACCCTTATTTCCCTTCTTCAAGCGTACTAACTACCAGTTCTTTAGAAATTGTTCCTCTGAATCTAGTGTGTTTTTTAAGGCTAGAATCGGAGGGGATCCAATCTGTAATTCCATGTTCAGAGAGATGGGACCCTCCTTATCTGAATTAGAATGATCAGATTCATGAGGCCTCTTGATTCCCGGAGTAAGTCTCTCCCTTGGGTGGGAAAGTGCTACTTGTTGACTTACTGTAACACACTAAGTTGGTGCAGTAGGTTGAGTAGCAACCAGCAGATCTACTCTCTTGGTTTCTTGAAATTTTTCTTCTAAATCTGAATCCTCCTCTAGATCAGGGATGTTCCACCATTTGGAAGACTTTTTCTTTGCAAATTGAGATTTCTTATATGGGCATGTAGATTGTAGATGGCCTGTAGACCTGTAGTTCATACATTTGAATGTTGTATTTTCATAGTCTATATATTGAACATGGGACACATCACCCATTTTGAGGGTCATTTTATCCGAAATTCCTTTACTGAGGTCAAATTCAACAAAAATTCTAACATAAGTGAGTAGCCCACCATGGAATCATAAATCATCCTGTTTTATGAATCTCCTTAAGCAATTCCCAATATCCTCCACAAAAATATACAAATTAAGAGGGAGGTTGGGTAGCCTCACCTAAACCAGGACACATGAGATGGAAAAGGTGCATGGGTCAAATTGTGGGAACCATGGTGTAGTGAACAAACCCACAGAGCCGCAAAACCAAGGGCCCTCGTTACTGACCCTATGATAATCATCCTAATCAATGAAAAGAATGATGAAAAATCCTCTGGCACATAAGTAATGATCACATTTTTTGGTCCAATTGGAATGCATCCACAAGATAAGGTCATTCGTTGAAGGCGAGACACCATTAAACCTACAAATGAGAGCCTTTTTCTTCATATTTGTTTGTAAGGTCAGAGAGTCAACACTAGTGTTTTCCAAAGGAGTATCCACAACTTGTTCCAAAATGTAGGTTGGGGGAGGGGTAACTGTTAATGAAAAATCACAACACCCCCAAATGAGTTCTAAAAATCTACTTTTCTAAGGCACTCATTTGGTGTGATTACATAACAATGAACTTTCCCCAAGGTGTGGGACCTTGCAAAAATGGAAAATCTCTCTAGATTAAAGGTTGGTTCCTTATTCCGTTGTTCAGGTACATGTGTGGGAGCTTGTAAAGGATTTATCTCTAAACCTAATCTAAAACTCGTCAAGGAGATAGGGATAAGAAAGGGGTACAAGAAATAAACAATAACTAAACTACCAGGTGATGCACCAAAGGAATGATGAACACTTATTTTACTAATAGACACAAACCAACAAAATTCATACAATAAACAAGCACAAATAGCCAGATATGTAATGGGAGACCAGATGAAAGCAAAAGAGACAAGATAGGATCTAAAATCGATCACATACCTATTTTATTGCTCTGTAGATTGATACATTCCATTACAAAGTAGCCAAGAGGTAGAAATGTATTACAATTTCAGTGGAAGTCCTGAACCCCATAGATCCCTTTTCTAGAAGGAGGAGGGATCCTGTAAAACAAAGAATGTCCAACCCTTTATAACGAAACTTGCCCGCGTATTTATAGATTCAACCTGAAAGAAGGAAAAGAGAGAGAAGTAGGAAAAGCAGGTTGAAGTTCAACCACCGTCTGTTAATGCCTCTGATGAAATCTCTCCCCCAAATATATATTTACTACATCAATCCTTGGTTTGGTGCCTTGAAGGAAGAGGAAACGATAGAAACAGATCGAATCTAATCTAGTTGTTAAGACAGATGGATCCTGCATTGAAAGCCTGAAGATGTTTCCTCCATTTTTTTTCACCTAACCTCTTCAAAATTAAATTTTCAGACCTCCATGACATGGGTGAGGCCGATATCTTTCCAACGGCATCAGATTTGCAATATTTCAAGCCCTGAGTCAAAATATACACCCCTTGAAGTTTGTATTGTACCTGTACAGGAGGGTGGGAAAAATAGCTGGAAAAATGGGTCCCCTTTCTTCTGATTCCTGCTTGGCTTTGACTCGAGCCCAGATGCTGACTTTTTCCTTAGGCAGAGTTGCGGGCCATTTTGTAACTTTTACTCCTTTTGAGATAACAAGGGGCAAAGAACCAACTTTGTCCCTGATATTCCGCTTTTGGTTCTATTTCCTCTTATGTGGGATCATGGTTGATTCAATATTTGGCACAGGGGAAAAATATGGACAATAATTTGGTGACTCACAAGGGTATCTTCCTGCTAGATGAAAAGACCAATTTCCTTGTCATATCCGTTTGGCATGGAGTCATGAGTGATAGCCTGCTACTGATCTAAACTTTGAAAACTGACCCTTGGGCCATTTGGAAACTCATTAGAATCGAAACTGATCTTGACCAAATGTCGAGTCCAAACACTGCATGAGAGCAACAAAACAACACCACACTATATACAAAATTTGAAATCATACATGCTCTAAATGGAACATGCAGAGCATGCAAAGCACTTAAGAGAAAAGCAATCTACACTACAGCAAGACAATGTGTGTAAGAACTTAGAGGAAAGAGAAAACTAAACTAATATATATAGGGTGAGAACTCCCCTTTTAGTAGTAGTATTTAATATAGATCCCATTTACTGGAATCTGCAACTCTTCACCCTCCAATGTAGATAATTGGAAAGCATTGCTACTTTTCCATCTTGTGATCATATAGGGACCACTCCAGATGGTGTCAAATTTGGAATGCCTTCCTGGTTTTACTTGATCTGCATCCCATTTCAAAACTAGGTCTCCTTCCTGGAAGGTCCTTGCTTTTGTCTTCTTGTCAAAGCATTTCTTGATTGAATCCTAATTCTTCTTTATTGCTTGGAGAGTATGCTCTCTGGTTTCTTCTAGTTCCATCAGCTCCGCATACCTAGCCTCCATTGGTCCAAATTCAAACATCTCTAGTTGTTTCACGAGCTCCAATGTTGGTAACTCAAGTGATATAGGCAACACTGCCTCTTTCCCATAGACGAGCTTGAATGGAGAACTACATGTAGATCCCTTGGGCATTATTTTATCGGCCCATAAGGCTGTTTTGAGCTTTGTGTGTCAGGTCCTTTGATTCTCATCAAGAGTTCTTCTAATGATCTTTAGCAGGTTCTTGTTTGTGGACTCAGCTTGGCCATTACCTTAAGGGTAATAGTTTGATGAAGTACTCAAATAAGTCCCATTCTTGACGGCCCATCCTGTGATCTTGGAACCTGTAAATGCTAATGCATTATCTGATATGATTGTGGTTGGCACTCCAAATATGTTCACTATCCCTTCATAGAAATCTAGGATACTAGACTCATTTGTTTCCTTGAGTGCTACTTGCCTCAGTCCATTTGATGAAATAATCTGTTATTGTCAGGATTCATTTGTGACCTTGGCTTGAGTTTGGATTGATGACTCCAATGAAGTCCAATCCCCATTGCATGAAAATTTGGTCGACTAAGATTGGGTGTAATGGAAGTGCTACTAGCCTTTCCTTGCCTTTGAAGAATGCACAATTCTTGCATCTTTTGATCCATGTGTAGTAGTCACTAAACACTCTGGGCCAATAATATCCTGCTTTCATGATTTTGAGTGTTGTCACTCTTGGAGCAAAATGGCCTCTAGCTACTTCAACATGGAATTCTTGTAGCACTCTCTCCACCTAATCTGCCCTAATGCATCTCAGCAGAATGTCATTGATGTCTCTCTTGAACAAGACACCATCAATAAGAACATATGGGATGGCCTGTAGCCTGAAATGCCTTCTTTTTGCTTTACTCATCCCATGAGGACACATGCCTATTTGAAGGAAGTGCACCATGTCTTAGGTCCAACAAGGAGCGGGTACATCATCTCTCCCTTCGTCTTGATCATCTTGTAGAACAAGAATAGCCTCTTTTCACTATCTATTTCATCTTGTTGACCTGAGCCTAGTTATTCACACAACCCCTTCCCACAGACCAGCTTGGTGACCTTGATCTCAATGTCATATTCCATGACATGGGTGATCCATCCTACATGCTTTTCATTCATGTCCTTGCTTAGAAGGAATTATTTAACTCCCGCATGGGAGACCAATAGTTGGATTTTGTTGTTTGAAACCAAATTTTTAAACTTCTTTAATCCTTTGATCACTGCTAGGACCTGCCTCTCAATGAAGGAGTACCTCACCTCATAATCTTCCAGGCTCTAGCTGAAGAAAGTAATTGGATGTTTTGTACTTTCTTTGTTCTGCTGCACCAAGATTGTAGAAATTATGTCGCTGCCACCAAAGGCATACAATATGAAGTCTTTTGAAAAATCTGGGTTCACAAGAGTTGGGGCTTGTGATATGGCTTCTTTGATAGCCTCAAAACTTTATTTTCCTATCAGTTGTCCACCTGAATGTTAAGCTCTTCTTCAGCATCAACGTTATTGGCTTAACAAGGGCAGCAAATTTTGGAACAAACCTATGGATAAAATTGATTTTTCCCAAGAAGCTTTAAAGAGCCTTCTTATGACTTGGCAATGGCAATGCCCTTATTGCTTGAACTCTTTCTGATTCAATTTCCAATCCTTCCTTTAATATGATATGGCCTAGAAGCTTTCCTTCATGGGCCAAGAATATGCATTTTTTGGGGTTCAGGGACACCCCAAATCTCCTACATCTCTGAAAAACTTGCCTTAGATGGAAGAGATGATCTGCTGCATTCTTGGAAAAAATAGTGATGTCATCCAAATAGATCAGCACTATTTGGTTAATTAATCCCTTGAATGCCATATCCATTGCCCTTTGGAAAGTGGCTCCGGCATTAGACAACCCAAATGGCATTTTCCTGTAGGCATAGGTGCCCCACTTGGTGGTGAAGGCTGTTTTGAATTGATCATCCTCTTTCACCATTATCTGATTGTATCCCGAATATCCATCTAGGAGAGAGAACCTCTCTGATCCAAACACCACTTGCAAAATCTGCTCCATCAAGGGGAGTGGGTAGTGATCCTTGAGAGATGCTCTGTTCAAATCCCTGAAGTCAACACACAGCCTAATTTCTCCATTTTTCTTCCTGACTGGGACCAGATTTGTAACCCATCTTGAGTGTTTGATTGGAAATATGATGCTTTCCTCTATCAGCTTGTTCATCTCCTTCTTCATCAGAGGCTCAATATGTGGGTTGACTGGTCTCTGCTTCTGCCTAATGGGCTGGGCAGCTGGATCTAGTTCTATTGTGTGTTGTACTAGCTTTGGATTGAACCCCCTTAGGTCTTCATAACTCCAAGAAAACACATAAGGGAATTCTTGGAAAAGTTGTATGAATTCATACCTTTCTTGTTTGGTGGCCACTTTGCCAATTTGAAGTGTTTTGTCTTCTCCAACTGGGATTGACTCTGAATCTTCTCCTTTGATCTGCATGTTAGCCTTCTCTTTTCTGAACTGATCATTAGGATTGAAAATAGATTCCAATGTCACTAATCCTTTGGGAAGCTTGTTTGTATGCAGCTGTACTATCTGATTCCCGTACTACTGCTCTAGTCTACTCTGGTTTATAGCTGAGAATTCAGCTTCTTCTTGTAGAAAGTTAATGATTTGCTGATCATTCTCAAACACCTGCCAACATGTATTATTATCTGGCACTGTTGGCCTCACAACCACATGGATATGCGGTTGTTCTTTGTCCCTCTTGATGTTGTCAACCACATCAAATGTTGCTCCAACTGTTGTAAGTCTATCAGCAGCTTCATTATCCTTCCTGGGTATGGACACAATACTAAAGGCCTCGAAATCCTCCATGAGGTCCCATACCCTACTCTTGTAGTTTTTTAATAGGTCATTTTTTAGCATTAAGTCCTCTGACCTGATTGGCAACCAGTTTCACTGTCACTAAATACTTGCAAGTTCTTAATTCCCAGCTTCCTTGCCCAATGAAGACCTTGGACTAAAGCCTCATATTCAATAGTGTTATTTGAGCAAGCAAACTAGAATCTGAAGGCTGAATAATATCTCATACCTCTGGGGGACACAATCATGGCTCCTCCTCCAGCTCCTTGTCTACTCCTTGAACCATCAAAGAAAAATTTCCACACCTCATTTTCATCCTTGTATTCTAGCTTGATTAGGTAAGGAAGAGGCTGGTTCTCTTCATGTAGGCAGTAGACACCTAGCTCAGATTCTTCCATCTCCCTATAGGGGTCAAAAGCATGAATTTTGTTGGCCCACTCATCAAGAGTCAAGTTTGGGATACATCCCACCTTGGTATTTGCTTCAGAAGTGCTTAGGAGGTCCTCTTGATCAAAAGCTGAGCAGTTGGCGTTGATTGGGCTAGGCACATAGGATTCAATATGATAATCAGCAATAGGTTCAGATCTGATTGTGGCCTTCACTCCATACCTTGTCCTAAAGAGCATATGTGACCAATCAACAGATAGGTAGCCTCCAATTTTGGCAGTGAAGTCCCTAGATAGACACAAAGTGAAATGTGGTGGCAAGTCTATGATTGACACGTTTTGCAAAACAGTCACATTAGGGCAAGTGTGTAGAGTGAGACTCATATCCTTGATGATTCCCACAGTAGTCACTGTTGTCCCATCTAATTGGACTACTCCTCTAGAGATGACCTCATATTGGAGACCCAACTGATCAGCTATTTGTTTGGGCATCACAGAACTACTAGCCCCATAATCAATCATACAATTGTGTACTAATTTGTCTCCAATAATTAATGAGACATAGAAGGGAGGAGGTCTCAGGTTTTTACCTTGTTGTTCTCCATGGTTCCTCCCAGGCTGAACTGCATTGGCAAGCACTCTTTCTTGTTGGTTAGGGGGTTGATTTGAACTTGACCAACTCTGCATGGCAGCCTACAACAGATCCCTCTGCCCTAGAATGGCCTAGTGACTCCCATAGTGAAATGTTCACACTTGTATTTTTCATCTGCTCAATAATATTGAATGTGTTGTCCTTTTGTTACCCCTTCCCAGACACATTTCTTTCTTGCACATGGGCTGTTACAACCGGTGCTTGACTGGGTTTGGGAGGTGGTCTGGATTGGTTCAACATGTTGGAGTTGTACTTGGAGCACCAGGACCTTGTGGAGTGATGGAAGATTGAGGGTCACCTGAATTCAGTGGTTGGCTCTCTCCAATATTTCTCTTTTTGGACCATGTATTGGCAGCTACACTTTGAGAAGGGAACTGATTCATCCCACAAAAGTCTTCGGCCTACCAGTTGACAAGCATAGTCTCATTTGGGGGGCCACCTTATTGAGCTCCTTGTTTCTGATCTTCCTCTTGGTCAGATTCTTGTGGCACCATACTAGTTTGCACCATCAAGGCCTGATTTAGAGCACCATTAAAGCATGTTGATTGGTTATGTGGTTGTCTACATGGAAAACACCAATCATATTCTTATGTCATATTGTTTTGTGTAGGAACCAATGCCCTTGATGTTGAATTTGTGTTAGGATCATAAGCCTGAAAGGTCTAGCAGCTTGGGGTTGTCCTTGGTTCTAGCTCTGATTCACAGTCTGAGGTGGTGGCCTATTCTGCTGATACTGGGGTCTGGCTTGATATTGAGCCTGGGGCTGGTATGGCCTGAAACTCTGAGCTTGTTGCCTTTTGATGGTCACTAGCTCATTCCCAAAGTTCTAAAATTGCTTCATTACCACTTCCTAAAACTCTTTAGAGGCATTAGATGATGAAGTGGAAGCTTCAGCTGAGCTTTGACTCCTGGGGGTGGGTATAGGAGCTAATGTAGTGCTTGGCTAGTATCTGGGCTTCCTAACTCAGGGTACAGAGGCATGGATGGCCTAGGAGTGATTTTTCTAGCTTGAATCAAACGGTTCTCAGCCCCTATGGAGAGGTTATAGGCTACAGGTAATGTAGTGCCCCCCATTGACTGAATCATCAGAGAAATATCAGAATTTAAAGCCCTAAGAAAGTATAAGAAGGCACCTTCATTAGTGGGCTTTACTGTTGTTGGAATCCTATCCCAGGTCCACTGGAATCTAAGGTTGAAGTCTGTTAGCTACTCATTTGGGGCTCTCTTGATTGTTGTTAGTTGCTCTAACAAAGATAAGTTATCACCTTTTTCCCCAAACTGATCGTGAAGAGCTGTGCACAGCTGGTTCCAGTTTTGGATAGAGCCTGCTGTAAGACTCCTGAACCATTGTGAAGCTTTCCCTTTGAATGAAGAGGTGAGAAGCTTGACTACAATGTCCATCTCATGGATCTCATGGATTGTACAAACATTTGCAATATCTTGGACATGGTCACCAGGAGAAGTTTGATTTTCCCCAGTGAAATGTGGGATGATCTTTAATGCTGCAATCAGAACTGGGTTTTGTGCAATCAAGGCGAGTGGACTACTGCTGGTGAAGTTGACATATGGATTTGGTTGTGCCATTCTGATTGGCCTAAGAACCCTTACAGACTGAAATAAAGGCCTTGCAGGTGGAGGTGTTGACAAGGTTCTTCTTGGTGGAGATGGAGACCTCTGAATTCTTCTTCCTCTCCTTTCTCTTCCTAGGGATAGATGCAAGTATTCAAATATACCTTCTTTCCTTGCTCTAGAGTGGGTTTTTCTCATGAATCTCCCAAGCTTGGGCTGCTAAAACCAGTAGATTTGTTTCTTTTGGAGTCACCAGATGTACAATTTTAAGACTTCTTAAAATCCAAAATCATAGCAAGTGTACATCAATCCCTACTGTAATAAGATGGAGACTTCTTAGTCCCATCGGGCGTGCCAAAACTGTTAATGCAAAATCACAGCACCCCCAAATGAGTTCTAAAAATCTACTTTTCTAAGGCAGACTCATTTGGTGTGATTGCATAACATTGAACTTTCCCCAAGGTGTGGGACCTTGCAAAATGGAAAATATCTCCAGATTAAAGGTTGGTTCCTTATTCCTCTGTTTAGGTGCATATGTGGGAGCTTGTAGAGGATTTATCTCTAAACCTAATCTAAACTTACCAAGGAGACAAGGATAAGAAAGGAATACAAGAAATAAACAATAACTAAACTACGAGGTGATGCACCGAAGGAATGATGAACACTTATTTTGCTAATAGACACAAACCAACAAAATGCATACAATAAACAAGCACATATAGCCAGATATGTAATGGGAGACCAGATGAAAGAAAAAGAGACAAGAGAGGATCTAAAATTGATCACAGACGTGTTTTATTGCTCTGTAGATTGATACAGTCCATTACAAAGTAGCCAAGAGGTAGAAACATATTACAATTTTAGTGGAAGGCCTGAACCCCACAGATCCCTTTGCTAGAAGGAGGAGGGAGCCTCCAAAACAAAGAATGTCCAACCCTTTACAACGAATCATGCCCCCGTATTTATAGATTCAACCTGAAAGAAGAAAAGAGAGAGAAGTGGGAAAATACAGGTTGAAGTTCAACCACCGTTGTTAATGCCTCTGATGAAATCTCTCCCCCAAATCCATCTTTACTGCATCAATCCTTGGTTTGGCACCTTGAAGGAAGAGGAAATGACGAAACATATCAAATCTGATCTGGTTGTTGAGGCAAGAAGATCCTGCATTAAATCCTGAAGATGTTTCCTCCATTTTTCTTCACCTAACCTCTTCAAAATTAAAGTTCCAGACCTCCATGACATGGGTGAGGCCGAGATCTTTCCAACGGCATCATATTTGTAATATTTCGAGCCCTGAGTCGAAAGATATGCCCCTTGAAGTTTGTATCGAGTCCATACAGGAGGGTGGAAAACAACTTGAAAAAATAGCTAGCCAGATTGGAAAAAGGCCTGGGTCCCCTTTCTTCTGATTCCCACTTGGCTTTGACTCGGGCCCAGATGCTGACTTTTTCCTTGGGCGGAGTTGCGGGCCATTTTACAACTTTTACTCCTTTTGAGATAACAAGGGGCAAAGAACCAACCTTTTCCCCAATGGTCGCTTTTGATTTTGTTTCCTCTTATGCGGGATCGTGGTTGATCCAATATTTGGCATGGGGGAAAAATATGGATAGCAGTTCCAAAATGGTGTTTGAGGTAGTTTAATCATGTTTTGTAGAGGTGAAAAGTGTTGATTGTAGTCTAAGTCAAGTATAAATGTTGAGCATGTATTATGAGAGGAATAATAAAGTAAAACAAATTTTACAAGCTCTTTTTGAGCGAAAAATCATAGCATTATGATCTCTAAGAAAATTTAAACCGATGAGTCTGATTGATATAAATAATCTAGTGTCAAAGGTCTTCCATTTGGATCTAGAGTTTAAATATCAAATTCAAAGCATGATTTTTCATATCTGTTAAGAACCTAAATGCACTATGATGCTCCTCTAATGCACTTCTGAAATGGACTTTAACACTCCTAAAATGCACTATGGCACTATGCAAGCACACTATGGCACTCTTTTCTAGACTTAGGTACTCTTTTTATAGACTCGGATGCTCTTTTTATAGACTCGGATGCTCTTTTTATAGAGTATATCTTTGCAGCTAGACTCTAGGGTTGTTTTTCCAAACTCTGACTCTCTGCAGTTAGACTCCAATGCTCTAAAACTAAACTTTGATGCTCTATGGAAAGTCTCCATAGATGAATAGTTCAATTCTAAATCTACTGAAACTTATGTAAAGAAAAATTCAAGTGATAAAATGGTGTTTAAGGTGGTTTAGTCATGTTTTGTGGAGGTTAAAAGTTTTTATTGTAGTTTAAATTGAGTATAAATGTTGAGCATGTATTATGAGAGGACTACAAATAAAATAAAGTTTACAAACTCTTTTCATGGGTGTAAAATCATATCAGTCTGATCTTCGATAAAATTTGAACCAATAATTTTGATTGATATTACAAAGCTAGTGTCAAAGGCATGTCATTTGGATCTAGAGTTTAAAGATTAAATTCAAAGCATGATTTGTTATATCAGTTAAGACCCAAAATGTACTCCATTTCTCATCTAATACACTCTAACACTCCTCAAATGGAATCTAGATCTCCTCAAATGCACTCTAACATTCTATACAAAGGATTTGGGGCTCTTTTCCAAAATTTCAATGCTCTTTTTCTATACTTTGGCACTCTTTTTCTAGACTTGGTGCTCCTCAAATGGATTTTGGCACTCATCTAATGTACTTTGACACTCTGTAGTCATACACTGACACTCTTCTACTAGACTTTGACACTCTTTTTCCATAATTCAATGCTCTTTATCCAGACCATGGAATAATTTTGGGATGTGTAGGTAGGTTCTTGGAACATCAGGGGATTTTTTTTTTAAGTTGAGGCTCTATATGAAGAAAACCATTCAGCAAGGTTTTGAGGAAAGGAAATAAGTGTTTTATGAAGCTAGTTTGATTAAACCAAACCATTACAAGAAAAAGAAGTAATTTATAAGCATAAAAAACATGTAATAGGTCATTAAGACCATTTTATCAATTATATCTCAGCTTGTAAGAATTGTATTCTTATGAAAGAAAAAGAAAAAAATAAATTTAAAGTTTCGAATTGTTCCTCTAAGAAACCTATTGTGGTTTAGTAAAAAATTTACTTTTTATGTGTTATTGATATTATAATGATGAAATGATATTATTTTATGATTAGAATTTGGTTATAGTGCTTCCACGTGTATTAACAGGGCATTTGAAGGTCTTGAGCTCAAGCTAAGAGCACTTTTGTGCCAGTTTTAACCCACTTTTGTGCCAGTTTTAGACCCCCTTTAGGACTGTCATGCACCATTTTAATTTGAATTCATTACAAAGGATGCCACTAACTATAGACTTACCTAAAGGTACCAAATATTATTACTACTAATTTTTCAAGTGATTAGATTATGGTAATTCCTCCATTTTCTTGTTCAAGTTCAATGTAAAGATGACTCCTAGGAAAAAGTTTTGGTTATGAGTAAATTGCCATGCACCATTTGCATTTGATCCCTTTATAGAGGATGCCAAAAAATATATAATAATATAAAGGTACATTGTCACTTGAAACTTACAACCACTTGATCAGTTAGTTGATCTATTGAAATAATGGGGAGTTAACATATTTTACTTAGACAACATCATTATCATATTTTCTTCCTAGTATTTTTCTTCATGGTCATTTTGACTTCCAGCAAGTATTTGAGGTTGAATAAGAATGAGTACGAATCTGAAACTTAGATGATATAAACATTAGGGTTACAAGATCCTATCAAATTAGAGGATCTCTATAATGGCTAGGAAGCTTGAGATATTCATGACAGTCCAAAAATTGCCAACAACTGAGACACCAACCAGTCCTGAATTTTGTCATGATTTTGATGTCCAAGATGACCTTCCTTTGGCTCAAAAAATTGGTATTAAAATTTCGTAGATTCTTGAGACAATGTATGAAAAAGGAGAGTCCTTGGAAGTTATTGGAAGGGCATGATTTTCATGAGAATGATCCTCGCTACCATGTTTTCACCTTGTTGGAGAGAAAAAAATTTCCACATTCCTTGCTTGAAAATGCCCAAGATGATTGAGTTAAAACCTGAAACTTGAAATATATCATCTTAGGGGTCTTACCAACCTGAAACAACTTGTATTATATTTGGAGATTCTAGGAATAGAAATATTTTAATTGTATTCCTAGAACTAGTATGTTTTTTCCTGTGAAAATCTCCTTGGTCCATGTTCTCTTACTAATGCAACGAACGGCTTAGAATCACACAGATCTAATGAAAAAAGGATATTTTTACCTTGAAAGACATGTTCATGATGTTTTACATTTTTTTATTCCTTTTGATCACTTTTGATGTAATTTTGACTCCTTGTAACTTGTAAATATTAACCATGTCAAAAGTGAGTTGTCATAACTTATGAGGCACCCTTATTTGATCCTAAAACATTTAAACCATTAAATATAACTCAAGAAAGGATCAAAGGGCCCAATTTTTTTATTTGTATTTTATCATAAGATCTCTAAAAATTTTAATAGAAGCACCATAGTTTATCATAGAAGCATTGAGGTTTATCATAGAAACATCAGGGTTTATCATAAAAGCATTGGAGTTCTTATCATGAAAGAAAAAAGAGATGAACCATGTGATATGATTATTTTTTAGTTTTTTGAGCCATAACACATGAGAAGGGATCATAAGGAGAAATAGTACCAAATTTATTATCGGTTTTCCATTTTCATGTTAAGTTAGTTCAAAATTATCTCTAAGAAACCAATTTTGGTATATAGTGAATTGTCATGCGTCATTTGCATTTGAATCCTTTCCAGATGATTCCACAAATGATTAGAATGATAAATGTACCAAATATTATTAGTACCAAGTTTGGAACTGATTAGATTAGCTTAAGTCCTCTATTTTTCTGTTCAAATTTAGTGCAAAATTGTCTCATAAAAACTAGTTTTGGTATATAGTGAGCTATCATGTGTCATTTTCATTTTAAGCCTTTCTAAAGGATTAAACCAAATATAGAATGATGTAAAGGTACCAAAAATTATTAGTACCAAATTTGGAAGTGATTGGATTAGGTTTATTCCTTTGTTATCCTATTCAAAGTCAGTGTAAAATTATCTTCTAAAAACTAGTTTTGATCAATAGTGAATTGTTATGCACCATTTACATTTGAAGCCTTTCCATTGAGGATGCCACCAGCTTTATAATGATCTAAAGGTACCAAAAATTATTATTACCAAGTTTTTAAGTTATTGTATTAGGATAAGTCTTCCACTTTCTTGTTCAGATTCAGTGCAAAATTGTATCCTAATAACCAGTTTTCGTCAATAGTGAAATGTCATGCACCATTTGCATTTGAAGCCATTACAGAGGATGCCACCAACTATAGAATGATCTAAAGGTAACCAAAATTATTAGTAACAAGTTTTTAAGTGGTTGTAGTAGGTTAATTTCTCTATTTTTCTCTTCAAATTCAATGTAAAACAATCTCTTAGAAACCATTTTTGGTCAATAGTGAATTTTCATGCACCATTTTCCATCCATTCCAGATACTGAAACCAATTGGCAAGTGTTTGACGGAAATGTGAAAATTGTTTAGTTCATTTAGATTGAAATTTTTCTGATTTTTCCTCAAACATGTAAGTTGATTTGCATGGAAGCTATGGTGACCAAGTGATTCAACTCAAGACAAATAAGTTACCTAATGGGTTGGTTACCTTAGAGCACATATTGATCCCTGATGATGTGTTCAAGGGTGAAGAAAATTATATGTGCACAACACAAGACGACTGCATGTCAGCCACTATTACGCGCGGAAAATAATAACTACTTGGCAAATAATATGCACAAGATAAGGAACAAGCCTTCATCTCTCTATGTCAAAAATACAATGATATCTTCTCATGGGAGTATAAAGATCTCAAATCATTTGATCCAAGTGTTTCTCAACACTCCATCGACCTTGATCCTAATATCAAGCTGATTAGACAAAAGAAAAGGCCATTCAATCCTAAGATAGAGCCCCTTATGAGGAAGGAGTTATCCAAACTCATTAAGGAAAAGATTATTTTTCCTATCGAGTACTCTACTTGGCTGGAAAATCTTGTTCCAGTGTGCAAGAAGAATGGATAAATCAAGATTTGTGTTGATTTTAGAGATTTGAACAAGGCATCTTTGAAGGATCATTATCTTTTACCTTCTATGGAGTAGATTTTGCAGACATTGGCTGACGCGTAGAGATTTTCTATGCTGGATGGATAGTAAGGTTTCAACCAGATCATGGTCAAGGAAGAGGATCAATTCAAAATAGTGTTTACAACCAAATGAGGTACATGTGCCTATCAAAAAAATTCTTCTTGTTTGTCAAATGCAAGCGCAACATTCCAACACAATGTGGATATTTCCTTCAAAGGATATATCAATGAGTTCATCCTAGTTTACTTGGATGACATAATTATCTTCTCAAAGAAGAGTGTGGATCACATGATGCATCTAGAGAAAGTCTTTGAGAGATGCAGATAATTTGGGGTATCTCTTAACCACAAAAAGTGTAACTTTTTTGTTGTGCAAGAAAAAATTTTGGGCCATGTGGTTTCAAAGGATGGCATAGTCATTGATCCCAAGTAAGTGTCTATCATCCTTTCTCATCCTTTCTCTTTCTTTGTCAGTGCACAAGAAGGCCTTGTATTCATTCCTGGGAAAAATCAATTTCGTTAGGAGGTTTATCCCTAACTTTGCAGGATTGGTCAGGCCTATCACCCTCATGCTCAAGAAGGACATAGTCTTTAAGTGGATAGTAGTAGGAAAGGAAAGTTTGAACAAAATCAAGAAGAAATTTCTTGTGCACGAACACTCATCAATTTGGATTACTCAAATGACTTCATCCTTTATGCTTATAGAGCTGATGTGAGTGTTGTTGTTTTCTTGACACAAAAAAAAATGAACAAGGGTTGGAGCAGCCAATGGTTTTCTTCTGTTAAACACTGAAATATAGTCACATGGAAAAATAGGCATTTGCCATCATGCGCGCTCTTAAGAAATTCAATATTATGCTTGCCAAAAATCATGTTAAGGTGTTAGTTTCACATTCAGTTGTGAGAGACTTCATCATGGGAGCAGAAATCAATGAGAAGAAAGCTAGATGGGTGACTAAAATCATGGAGTATGATGTGACTATCAAAGCCACAAATCTTGTTAGAGGTAATGCGCTCTACAAGCAACTTTCTGAGGATGTGCAAAATGAACAATAAACTTCATTATTTCTTGAAGAAGAGTCTCCATGTGCTCAATTTGAGAAAAGTGAAAATCCTAGTGCGGGTAGTTGGATGGAAGACATGGAGACGTTCCTTTCTTCTAGAGCGTACCCTCCTAGACTGAACAAGGAAAAGAGAAGGCATATGAGGCTGAAATCTATTCCATAGCGCTCATTGATGGCCTCCTCTTCAAAAGAAACCTTGATGGTGTGTTGTTGAGATGTATTGATGGCACGCATGTTGACAAAGTATTAGTAGATTTTCTCAATGGATTCTCTAGTGGACACTTTTTCTGCTAAGGAAACAATAATAAAGATCATTAAGGAAAGATACTTTTGGCCTGCTCTGTTTACAGATGCGCAAAAGTGGTTCATGAAGTGTAATGAATGCACTTGATTTGCAGGAAAGAAGAAATTGACAACGCTTCCCCTCCACCCAATCCAAGAAAATTGTCCTTTTGCACAATAGGGCTTGGACTTCATTGGCATGATCAACCCTCCTTTGAGCACAAGTCATAAGTGGGTATTGACAACTACGGATTGCTTCACCAGATGGACAGAAGCTATCATGCTCAAGGAGTCAACCGAGTTAGTCATCCTCGACTTTCTCAAAGGCATTGTAACAAGGTTTGGTGTTCCTCATACCATTATCTCTAATAATTCAAAATCCTTCCTTGGTGCAAGAATATCTTATTGGAATTTTAGCCTTGGAATATACATGAAGACTTCTTCCAACTACTACCCTCAAGGAGATTTTTTAGCTAAGTCTAACAATAAGAACCTAATCAGAATCATGAAACAAACAATGAACATCAACCAGAGGTAGTGGCACACAAAGGTCTCATCTGCACTCTGGGCTAATAGAATCACTGTGAAGAAGGCAATATATACCTCACCTTACATATTTTTTATGGTAAGGAATCCAAACTTCCTTTATCTTTAGATTTTCCTTCACTTGAGCTGGCACAACAACTAGAACTTGAAGGTGAAGATCAAAGAGAAATTAGAATGGAAAAATTGGTATAACTTGAATAACTGAGGAATGCTACCATGATGAAATTAGAATAGAATGAAAAATCAACTAAGCAATGGTTTGATAAAAAAAGTCTAGAATTCAGTATGTTTAAAGTTGGTGATTTGGTCCTTGAAATGGGATGCTGACATAGCTAAACCAAGGGAGAAACTCCAAGTTTGATGAAATTTGGAGTGGAAAATATATTATCGAGTGCTTACAAAGAAGACAACTCTTGTAAGTTGTTTGATCTTGATAGAAATGTGTTACCAATCTTAGTCAATGAAATTTACCTTAAAAAATCTCATTATTTATTTTGTTGCATATTTTACATAGTAGATTAGCATTTTAATTCCTCTAAGTGTGTGAAGCACATTCTCCTGTTAGCTAGTTTAGGTGCATGTTTTCAGTAGAAGAATGTACATTTTACACACTCTGCATGATTTATTTGAAGTGTGTATGTCTTTTCTTTTATACATATGGTTTTCTGCCTTTTTGTGGTTGCATGTTTCAGTTCAGTGTAAGTTCTGCAAGTTTTATAGGGACAAATCTAATTTTTGGGGCAGATTTCAAAGTGTATATTCTAGCGTCCTAAGATATCATATGTAGTTGCTATATGTAAATGGTGAAGTTTCATATTCAAGATCAATTTTCCACTTTCATAAAAATCAAATTTAGAGAATTTTTATAATAAGATGGTTAATTTGGGCTCCAAGATGCAGCTTCATAATCTTGTAGAGCAGTATTCATGGTAGAATCAGATGGTTAGAGTAGGTTTAAATCTTCATTCAGAGCTTTATTGATCAAATACTAGGTAGTTTTACTTCATTCAAAGTCCATGCAGGCTCTAGAGTAAAATTTTAAAAAGAGAAAATCAAGTTTTTTCAATAATTTTGGGGACTCAACTCCATGCCCAATGGATGCTTCATGGGATACAGATCATTTAATCTAGTATGCAATATTACCCTTGAAAGTCATGCCAAAATTATTATCCAATTTTACACCCCTACAAAAGTAGACAACTCAAAAATGGATTTATTCATTTTAATAAATCTTGGTACTTCAATTTGGCTTTAAATTTTCCCTTCCCATAAGGCACTAGCTCATTATCATTTGAAACCCCACAAGATACTAAGGTTTAATTCATTGGAGGGTCATATGTTTAATAGCCATGTAAGAAAGGAGTCGTCATTCCAAGGCTTAGGCGAGTTTAATTAAACCCATGGGAAGCAAGGAAACCTGCACATGAAAAATAAAAGTCTATAGCCAATCAAAGACCAACATGTGGTGGCAAGTAAAGACAATGACAAGTGGTGAGAAGATCGATGGGTAGAGGGCCCATGTGGCATCATTCCAATTATCCTCAAAGGTTTTAGGCCTTGTACGGAATTCAAGTCTGTGAAATTTATTTGGAATTCATATTTCATTAAGTCCGGGCTATAGCTAAGTCAAAAATTCTGTGGGGCAAACATAAAATCAAAAGGTAGACATGTGGCGGACAATTATTTCAAATAAGAAATTTTTTCTACAGTCCTTCTAACTAGAAGGTTGCAATACAAAGGCATGGCCGATCCAATGCAAGTAGGTGCTCGAGAGAGACTAACATTTGAGAAGAAATGCGTGGAGCATTCCTCATTGGTCTTGCACTTCACAATTTTCTGATGAGTCTGTCAAATAAGATTGGCATTTGAAGTAGCGTGGATCTGTTCTATTGGCTCAGAGCTTCACAAATGTTAGTCAAGGTTATCAAAAGACTGAAAAAAGGAAAGGTACATGGGGAATTCTTATTGGCCACTACCTCAAAAATATCATTCATGGATTATTAAATGTCTGACATGTTAAAGGGTACAAAGTTTTCTCATTTTTTGATACTTCACAGTTGTTAATGGAGATCAAAGAAAAATTTAAAAAGAGAAGCAATGTGGAATGCCTACTCATTAGTTGATATTTCACAATCTAACAGGGTATTCTATATAAAGAGTGAATTGTGAAGGTACATGGTAGTATTCTCATTAGCTCACAATTCTAAGGATACTGATAAGGTCTAAGGATGGTCTGACAGCTAAAAATAAATGTGGCTATGTTTCTTATTGGCCTGCATTTTCATAAGGATAAAGGAAGAGGAAATTAAAATAAAATTAGATGGAAGCATATCCTGATACCATGATCCAAATGGGAATGACTAATACATTGTAAAGAAAAAATTGGTGCACATGTGGGTAGAGGACTAATCCCCGAACCAATTAGAGGCTTGCCACATGTCGTATTTATGTGCTTTCTAGATAAACCAATAACTTCAAATGGACATGTATCTTTTGCTATAGAGCTCCAAATATTATCAAAATTAGTCTCATTGGAAATCTCTCCTTCGAGACCTTTCATTTAATATCATCAAAAGTATGATTTTTGAAATATTTGATAGATTAAAATTGGGAGAAAGTAGTTTGAGCCATTAATGAGTAATTGCATGACAACTCAACTACCAAAATTGATTGAGTATGGGTGCCACATTTTCTTTTGAAATCTTTGATAATGTTCTTTACAATCATGTTGGACTACCCATTACTTCTTTGTAGATTGTTCCTTTGCATAGGATGGTAGTTTAATCCATTAAAATATTGTTTGTGACCTCTCTCTCTCTCTCTCTCTCTCTCTCTCTCTCTCTCTCTCTCTCTCTCTCTCTCTCTCTCTCTATCTCTCTATCTCTCTTCTCTCCAAAAAGCTATAAAATTTAAGTATCAAGCACTTTGTAAAGAGATTTTTTTTGGAAAAATAAAAGGAACTCTATCAAAATTGTTCCATAGATCTTTATGTAAGTTGCAATCCTCATGATTTTAATGTTTTAAAAGTGCATTCTTGTCTTATTTCTTGCATTGTAATGAATTGTGCATCCCTCAGATTAATAAAATTCATGTTTTTTGGCCCATATATGTCCCTAGCTTGTGTTGTATTGCATTTAAATGTCTTTCATTACAATTATGGGTGTATTATCCATACATTATTCATTCTTGTAGGGGTCAAATCTATTTTGCTCCATTAAAATGACCATTTGAATGTTTGTTTTAGATTGTTGCACTTCTATCTGTACCTTCCTTCATCCATTTTTCCTCTCATTTTCACTCACTGAAATGTCTCTACATCCTATTTTTGGTGTCATCACCCTCCCTTAGATAAGGATTTTAATTTTATGCATCCTCCTCTTTCCTTTGTCCCTTAGAATTATAGAGTTAGTGTTAGGTTGATTCATTTTCCTTTTTATGAGTAATTTTAACATAAAGAATAGGTAGAATAATCTGATCCTTCTCTAGAGATCTATCATCATTTTGAGTCCCACAACTTGGAGATAATCTCATGTTGCCTCAAAACCCCAGATCAATCTGATTTGGGACATGGGTGAAAAATTTTATCTCCAACAATTTTGGCATTCGCGGTGGGACTATTATTAAAAGATTTATATTCTACAGTTGTTCCTTTTTAGTATCCTTACTACCTCGGTGCCTTCATTGCTCTAAATTTTTTAGCACGTCTAATGGAAGAGTGTAAAATATTCTATCTACATTATTGTGAAGTCTTGGTGAGTGACTTAGTAATTTCTAGCCATTAGGGGCTTTCTTTTAGACATCTGGTGACTTCAGAGCATAAAATCTACTGGTTTCAATAGACAAAGTGTCTCATTCCATGAGAAGAATCCAAACAAGGTCTAGAACAACAGAAGAAGGATTTTTTGAGTAACTTGTAACTATCACCTAGGACAAGAATAAGAGGAAGAACAGTTCAAAGGTCACTTTAACATTAAAATAGAACTCTTTCCACACCACCACTTGGTATACCTTTCTTGTAATCTACCAGAGTTCTCACACTTATCATTATAGTAGCACAATAGGGAAATCGAGAATTTTTTAATTTTACTGGTAGCAGTTCTCTTTCCCGTAATGCTCAGAATCTCATTCTAGGATCCACACTTAAGAGAATGTCCCTTTCTTCACTATGGAAAAACCATACCACTCCAAATGACTATATAAAATACATTATCAAATGTTTTTGTTATTCATAAAATTATTGAACAAGATGTGGCTATTAGGATCTATTAGCTTCTTAATTCAAGGGAAGAGATTTACAATGGTTCAGGAGTATGGACAACAAGATCAATCACTAATTTGATTCAGTTAGGGTACAATCCCTTTGTAATCAATTTCAAGAGAAGGAAGATAATATATCCTTTCTAGAACAACTGACAACTATAAATATGGCTCCCAATGATCTCATGGCAGAAGTTCAATTTCATATTTCAGAAGACATGGGAGAGAATTATATGGCTCTTAGTATGACCAACTCCTAGAATGTTTTTTTCTTTACTATTTAAGATCTTTAAATTCTGATATGTTACTTGTTATGATCCAATATATGGGGGGTGAAACATTTCCTAGGGACTTATGCATTAGCTGATTGGGGCTGAAAATTGAATTAATCCAAGCTGGGAAACTAGCTCCTGGACCACCCATGCCCTTGTATCCTGAATTTACCTCAATTTTTTTCAGCCTTCTATTGCTCATATTGCTTGAGCAAAAAACCCTAACCCACTGAATCCACATATTATTCCCACTGCACAACAAAAGGAGGATGAAGACATGAAATCCTTGATTATAAACTTTAAACTAGACAAATTTATATCCCTGGAAAAACAAAAATCCCAATCCTATGGAAATTATCAAAAATCATGGGAAATCTTCAAATCAAGGATTTAG